>CM072997.1:152193735-154693735 GCA_037038555.1 Rhynchonycteris naso
TGTGGGACAGTGAGAGAGAGAGAGATGCGGGCTGGTGGAGGAGCAGATGGTCCCTTTTCTTGTGTGCCCTGACCAAGAATTGAACCCGGTACTTCCACACACCAGGCTGATGCTCTGCCGCTAAGCCAACCAGCCAGGGCCTTAAGAACTATTAATTGAGAGTCAATTACCATATTTCCCCATGTATAAGAAGTTTCCATGTATAAGACGCACCTTAATTTTGGGACCTGAAATTTGAAAAAAAAAAAATGTATTACATAAAGTTATTGAACTCAAGTTTTACTCATCATAAAATTCATACAACTCCTCATCTGAGGGTAAAAGAGGAAAATGCAAGTAAAACATCTATAACCATTGTATAAGACACACTCAGTTTTTATACCCCAAATTTTTTGAAAAAGGGTGTGTCTTATACATGGGGAAATACGGTATGTACCAGGCTTTAGGAGCTAGGAGTAATCAGACAGTCTCTGGCTTTGTGAAGTTTGTGTTACATTTGAGGGGAACGGACAGTACTTGACATGTCAATAAACACACAATTAAGATAATTTCAGATTATAATGGGTGCAATGAAGAAAACAGAACAGATGAAGGAGGAGAGGACAGGAGGACATGCTATTTGAATTAAAACCGAGATGATGAGAAGGAGCCATGCCATGTTGCAGAGGAAGAACATTACATGCCACAGGGAGCAGGCAGTGCAGAGACCTGAGCTGGGAATGAGCTCGGTGTGTTGAGATGGCAGAACGTAGGCTGACAGGTGTGACTGGAACCCAGTGAAAGGGGAGTGGTACAGGGGGCAAGGACGGAGAGCTGGGAAGGAGCTGCTCTTTTAAGACTTACCTGCATCGCAAGAACTTTGGGTTTTACTTTAAGTGTAGTAGAAAGTCATTACAGATTTCCCAGCAAGGAATGACATAATGTGATTGATCCTGACTGCTGAGTGCCACATGACCTGTGAAGGATCAGGAGGTTGCAGTGAATGGGGAGTGAGATGATGGGGGCTGGACGAGGACAGGAGTGTGCTAGGGGCAGAGGGGCTCAGGTGTATTTTGACCTTGCTGATGGACTGGGTGGGGAAGGAAAAAAGTCAAAGATAACTCCTGAGTTTTGGCTAGTCTGGGAGACAGGCTGTAAACTGACAAAGTTCCTTGCAGTCTAAGGGTTAAGCCAAAAGCTAACCCTTCCCCACACCCTACTTTTGTGTTTTAATCCTTGGGGCAATTTAAATGCCCTTCCTCTTACCCCTTGCTTATGGAACTGCTAGTTATATAATGTTATGCATGATGAAAGGTCATGCACTCTTGAAAAAGTTCCTGTTTATACCCTAGATATGTGACTTTTTATCTGAGCAAATGGTTTTGTTCTCTGCACTATAAAATAAAGCTGATGGGGGGGGGGGTTCTCCCCTCCTGTAGGCCATCAGTTAACAGGAGGCCTCACGATTTCATTCTTTCTCTCTCTGTTTATTTCTTCATTCCCCATTGTTCTCCCTCAGGACCTGGACAATTATGAGTAGCGTTGGTTCGCAGCAGGATAGAGCAACTGAATGGATGTTTGATGCTGTTTATAAGTTAGAACAAACTGGAAGGGGGCAGGTTTTAGGGAGAAATTGAGTTCTACTCCAACTATGTTAAATTTGAGGTGGCTATTAGTCATTTTGCAATTCTGCATGGTTTCTACAAAGAAAATCCCTCATATATTTCAGTTAGTATTTGTTGAATGAGTAGATGCCAACCATAGTTGGGTGAGGGAGGCCAAACTCAGATTTAAAGATTGGCAATTCATAATGATGACATAAACATCATAGGAAGCAGTTTCACTGATGTTATCATGACCAGTCATCTTAGCCACCTGTGGAGGCCCTGGGCCAGGAAAGATTATCTTTCTGTTACAGGTAAAGTATCTGTAAAGCCAGTGGCCAAGGCCGCCATCACAGCAGCCTGGCCCATGCAGGTTCACATTAGATTCGGAGAGTCGGTAATGAAACAATGGAGCCAAGAACTGGTGAGCCATCAGCTGTAATTCTAGCTTGCACCCGGTGGGCAAGCAAAAATACACACTGGGCTCCAAAACCCACTCATTCAGTGCTCACAAAGCTACTGACTTATCAGAGTTTCCTAGAATCAAAGGTTTCTAGCTCACCAGACTTATTCACCGCTGTTCCTCATCCCCTTCTCCAGCACAAACTCTGCTCAAACTGGCTTCTCCCTCAGCACTCCGCCATCTTGGCTGCTTCTCCTCTCCTCCACGTGGCCTTTAATCTGCTCTCCTCTCTAATGGTAACCTCAGAAATCAAGAGAGCAAGCTCCCGGTCTGCCCCACTTTATAGTATAGAAATCCAAACCTTTAATCCGATCTACAAACAAGGAAGTCTTTGATACAAAGTCACTTATCTGAGGCATAATGGGAAGATTCCTCATGAGAGTGCATCACCCTACATCAAAAAGGGTGGGAAAGGCTTAGTTTTAAAACTAAGCTTTGGGCTATAATGACACTGCCTGCTTACAGCCTGTCCCCCACACACATTAATATAATTACGCCCATCCCAAGCATAAGGGCAACTAATATCACCTGGGTGGTGGGCTTCCATGTAGGCAGCGCCATCTTTAACAAAGTGAGCATAATATATTTTATCTGCCCAATAGTGTCTCAGGCTGTGTTGGGCAGATAAAATATATTATGCTCATTTTGTTAAAGATGGCGTTGCCCACATGGAAGTTCCTTGATATTAATGTGTGTTCTGGAACAGGCTGTGGGCAGGCCCAGTCATTATAGCCTAAGGCTTAGCTTAAGAGTAAGCTCTTCTCCACACCCTTGACTGATTGGATGATGTAGGGTGGTGATGTAGGGAGGAACCCCATTATGCCTCAGATGGGTGACTTTGTATCAGAGACTTCCTTGTTTGTATAATTGGATTAAAGGTTTTGAGTCTGCTATAAAGTGGGAGAGAACAGTAGCTTGATCTCTCTCTCGGTTCCTGGGTTCCTGAGATTAGTATCAGAGAGGAGAGCAGATTAAGGCCATGTGGAGGAGAAGTAGCCAAGATGGCAGAGTGCTGAGAAAGAAGCCAGTTTGTTAAGAGTTTGTGCTGGAGGAGATGGGGAACAGAGGTGAATAAATCTGGTGAGCTAGAAACCTTTGGTTCTAGGAAACTTGGATAAATCAGTAGCTTTGTGAGCACTGAATGTGTGGGTTTTGGAGCCCAGTGTGTGTTTTTGCTTGCCCGCCGGGTGCAAGCTACAATTAAAGCTGATGGCTCACCAGTATTTGGCTCCTGAGTTTCATTACCGACTGTTCGAATCTAATGTGAACCTGCGTGGGTCAGGCTGCTGTGATAGTAGCCTTGACTACTGGCTTTACAGGCTGGGAGGGACAAAATGGCCTGTAGATCCGGGCCTTGTACCTTTGCTTTTTCTTCCATTTCATGCCAAGCTCTTAACAGTGGGCTGTTGGCCCCCAAGAGAGCTGCCTTGGAAGGTCCCCATGTGACATGGAACTGAACATGGCCCCTGGGGCCATGGTGACTCTGACCAGGCAGAAGCTGTCAGATCCAGTTTAAACCTGAAAGTGGCCAGAGCCATCAGCAGGAAGCCCAAAGCTGACCACAACTTCCAAATAAGCTGTAAAGCCAGTAGCTACAGCCACCATCACAGCTGCCTGGCCCATGCAGGTTCACAGTTGATTCAGACAGACGGTAATGAAACAATGGAGCCAAAAACTGGTGAGCCATCACCTTTAATCCTAGCTTGTACCCAGTGAGCAAGAAATACACACAATGGGAAAACACTTCCCTTTCCATTCAGGGCTACCAAAGCCACCGACTTATCCGAGTTTCCTAGAATCAAAGGTATCTACCTCACCAGCCTTATTCACCTCTGTTTCCAATCTCCTTCTCTCTGCACAAACTCTACACAAACTGGCTTCTCCTTCAGCACTCCACCGTCTTGGCTACTTATCCTCTCCTCCACGTGGCTTTTCTCAGCTCTCCTCTCTAATGCTAATCTTAATAACTGAGAGAGAGCAAGCTCCCAGTCTGCCCCACTTTATACTGTAGAAATCAAAACCTTTAATCCAATACACAAACAAGGAAGTCTCGAATACAAAGTCACTTAGGGTGGGAGAGGCTTAGTCTTAAAACTAAGCCTTGGGCTATAACAACTCTGCCTGCTTACAGCCTGTCCCCCACACCCAATAATATATTAATGCCCATCCCAAGCATAAGGGCAACTAATATCACCTGGGCGACAGGCTTCCACGTGGGCAGCACCATCTTTAACAAAGTGAGCATAATATATTTTATCTGTCCAACATAGGCCTATTGAGCTCTGTGACAAGAGCAGTGACACTCACAGACAAGGGTTCTCTCCTGGCCCTGGTAAATCAGAAGCACCAGGAAGAGTGTTGGCCCAGATTTTGGTACAGAACCCAAGCCAGGTCTCTCCTGCAGGAGACAGACTTCTCTCTGGGTGGTTGGCTTCCCTGGATCAATTAATGAAGAGGCAGGAAGAAAGAAGCATGGCCATTTTACCAAGGATGTCTGCTTTCCACATCCTGGTTTCCAAACTAACAGCCTCCAACCTGTCTTGACACATACTCCTTAAGAAAAATGATGTTTCAGATTTTCACACCAAAGGTAGAACTATAGGTATTTATTTTTGCAGATGCAAGTAATATATTAAAGAATAACCAGACTAGTGGGTCTCTGTAAAGCCAGTGTTTGTGCCAAGGCCACCATCACAGCTGCCTCTCCAGTGCAGGTTGACATTAGATTTGGAGATTCAGTAATAAAACAATGGAGCCAAAAACTGGTGAGCCATCAGCTTTAATTGTAACTTGCACCCGGCGGGCAAGCAAAAACACACACTTGGCTCCGAAATCCACTCATTCAGTGTTCACAAAGCTACTGACTTATCCGAGTTTCCTAGAATCAAAGGTTTCTAGCTCACCAGACTTATTCACCTCTGTTCCTCATCTCCTCCAGCACAAACTCTTAACAAACTGGCTTCTTCCTCAGCACTCTGCCATCTTGGCTACTTCTCCTCCACATGGCCTTAATCTGCTCTCCTCTCTAATACTAACCTCAGGAACCCAGGAATCAAGAGAGTGAGAGATCAAGCTCCCAGACTGCCCCAGTTTATAGCCTAGAAAATCCAAACCTTTAATCCAATTATACATACAAGAAAGTCTCTGATACAAAGCCACCCATCTGAGGCATAATGGAATTCCTCAGGAGAGTGCACCACCCTACATCATCCAATAAGTCAAGGGTGTGGAGAAGAGCTTACTCTTAAACTAAGCCTTAGGCTATAACAACCCAGCCTGCCCACATTACAACTTTTCCCCCACAGCCATCACAAGCATAAGGGCAAATAATATCACCTGGGTGACTGGCTTCCATGAGGGCAGCACCATCTTTAACAAAGTGAGCATATTATATTTTATCTGCCGAACACCTAGAATCAAAGGTTTCTAGCTCACCAGACTTATTCACCTCTGTTCCCCATCTCCTTCTCTCTGCACAAACTGGCTTCTCCCTGTTGGGCAGATAAAATATAATATGCTCACTTTGTTAAAGATGGCGCTGCCCACATGGAAGCCCGTCACCCAGGTAATATTATTTGCCCTTGTGCTTGGGATGGGTGTGGGGGAAAGGCTGTAATGTAAGCAGGCCAGGTTGTTATGACCTAAGGCTTGGCTCTTCCCCACACCCTTGACTGATTGGATAATGTAGGGTGGTGCACTCTCCTGAGAAATCCCATTATACAGAGATTTCCTTGTTTGTATAATTGGATTAAAGGTTTGGATTATCTATGCTATAAAATGGGAGAGACCAGTAGCTTGAGCTCTCTTGGTTCCTGCTATCCCCATTGCAGGGGCCTCCCTGATCCCTTGACCTCCATGGGAAAAGCTGGTTTTCTGCTTCTCCCTTGTCTTCTCTTGTGGCTTGCCTGTATTGGTGAGACACCAATAAACAGAATGGCCTACCATCCTCCGACTCTGACATTTCTTCACCGTCAGCCCGAATCCAATGGGAACCTGCATGTGAATGGCCACGATGGTGGCTCCTGGCCTTACACTCCCTCAGCACTCCACCATCTTGGCTGCTTCTTCTGGCCTCCTCCATGTGGCCTTTCTCTGCTCTACTCTAATGCTAACCTCAGGAACTGAGAGAGAGCAAGCTCCCAGCCTGCACCACTTTATAATATAGAATCAAAACCTTTAATCCAATTATACAAACAAGGAAGTCACTTATCTGAGGCATAATGGGAGGATTCCTCATGAGAGTGCACCACCCCACATCATCCAATCAGTCAAGGGTGTGGGGAAAAGCTTACTCTTAAAACTAAGCCTTAGGCTATAAAAACTCGGCCTGCCCACAGCCTGTCCCTGAACACACATTAATATCAACAAACTTCCATGTGGGCAGCACCATTTTTAACAAAGTGAGCATAATATATTTTATCTGCCCAAAAGTCTCAAACTTAAGCATAAGAATGAATGAGGAGAAGAGGTGGTATTTGAGCTCCTTGGAACTGCTGTAACAAATGCCACAGATCTGCTAGGTTATAAATACCATCAATTTATTGCTCACAGTTCTGGAGGTTGGGGAATCCAGGATTAAGACATCAGTATGAGGAAGGCCCTCCTCCTCTTCAGAACTAGCACATTCTCTCTGTGTGTCCTCACATGGTGAAAGGGGCCAGAGATCTCTTTACACTAATCCCATTCATGAAGGTTCCATACTCATAGCTTAACCATCCCCGAAGACCCCACATCCTGATACCATTACTTTGGGGGTTAGGATTTCAACATATGAACTGTTGGCATCCAAACATCCAAACCATAGCAGACAATATTGTGCAAGGGTTAAGAGCTTAAGATCTGAAGCCAGACTGCCTTTGTTTGACTCCAGGCTCTATTGCTTACTAGCTATATGAATTTGGGGGAGTTTCTCAATCTCTCAGTACCTCTGTTTATTCATTTGCAAAGTGGAAATAATAATACTTACCCAGTCATAGACTGTGCTAAGGATTAAATGAATTAATTAATCTAAAGATCTTGAAGTAGTACCTACACATAGTATTCTACAGGTAAAAGCTACTATTATTAATAATATTATTATTTTTTATAGCTAGGTGACTTGTAAAAAATGCCAAGTCCAAAGTCATACACACAGTTTCTGTGTCAGTGATCCCAGAGTGAGGCCCAAGGCCAGAGATTTTTGTTGCAATTAGACTAAACTAACACTTTGAGAAACCCTGCATTATAAGGCAAAAATGAGCATCCAGGAACAAGGCAAGATAGGAGGTAGTGCATGGAGAAAAACAGAAATAAAGAATGGTATACCCTTCCCCAATTTATAATTTTATACTCTTCTAAGTGGCAGGTATGGAATGGAATACAGTGAGGTCTTGCAATAATAGATACAAAAATAGTTTCCAAAAGGTAATTTGACTGTATTATAGATTGCTGGGCAGATAAAATATAATACCCAGGTGATATTATTTGCCCTTATGCTTGATATGGCTGTGGGGGAAAAGCTGTAATGTAGGCAGGCTGGGTCATTATAGCCTAAGCCTTAGTTTTAAGAGTAAGCTCTTCTCCACACCCTTGACTGATTGGATGATGTAGGGTGGTGCACTCTCATAGGGAATCCCATTGTGCCTCAGATGAGTGACTTTGTATCAGAGACTTTCATGTTTGTAGATTGGATTGAGGGTTTGGATTTCTACAGTATAAAGTGGGGCAGGCCGGGAGCTTGCTCTCTCTTGGTTCCTGAAGTATTAGAAAGGAGAGCAGATTAAGGCCACTTAGAGGCCAGGAGAAGCAGCCAGGATGGCAGAATGCTGAGAAAGAAGGCAGTTTGTATAGAGAGAAGGAGATGGAAAACAGAGATGAATAAGTCTGGTGAGCTAGAAACCTTTGATTCTAGGAAACTCGGATAAGTCAGTAGCTTTGTGTAAAGCCAGTAGCCGGGGCCACTATCACAGCCGCCTGGCCCACGCAGGTTCACATTAGATTCGAACAGTCGGTAATGAAACTCAGGAGCCACGAACTGGTGAGCCATCAGCTTTAATTCTAGCTTGCACCCAGCGGGCAAGCAAAAACACACATTGGGCTCCAAAACCCACACATTCAGTGCTCACAAAGCTACTGACTTATCCGAGTTTCCTAGAATCAAAGGTTTCTAGCTCACCAGACTTATTCACCTCTGTTTCCCATCTCCTCCTGCACAAACTCTTAACAAACTGGCTTCTTCCTCAGCATGCTGCCATCTTGGCTACTGCTCCTCCACATGGCCTTAATCTGCTCTCCTCTCTAATACCAACCTCAGGAACTCAGGAATCAAGAGAGAGAGCAAGCTCCCGGGCTGCCCCAGTTTATAGCATAGATAATCCAAACCTTTAATCCAATTATACACACAAGAAAGTCTCTGATAATGGGATTCTTCAGGAGAGTGCACCACCCTACATCATCCAATCAGTCAAGGGTGTGGAGAAGAATTTACTCTTAAAATCAAGCCTTAGGCCATAACGACCTGGCCTGCTTACATTACAGCCTTTCCCCACACCCATCCCAAGCATAAGGGCAAATAACATCACCTGGGTGATGGGCTTCCATGTGGGCAGCTCCATCTTTAACAAAGTGAGCATATTATATTTTATCTGCCCAACACTTTGTGAGCACTGAGTGAGTGGTTTTGGAGCCCAGTGTGTTTTTGCTTGCCCGCCGGGTGCAAGCTAGGATTAAAGTTGATGACTCACCAGTTCTTCGCTCCTTTGTTTCATTACCGAGTGTCCGAATCTAATGTGAACCTGCACTGGCCAGGCGACTGTGATAATAGCCGTGGCTCCTGGCTTTACAGAGACCCATATGCAGTCAGGAAAAATTAAGTCTTTTATGCCATTGTAAAGCCTGTGGCCGCGGCCAGCATCACAGCCGCCTGGCCAAGGCAGGTTCGCATTGGATTTGGACAGATGGCAATGAAACACAGGAGCCACAAACTGGTGAGCCATCAGCTTTAATTCTAGCTTGCACCCGGCGGGCAAGCAAAAACACACACTGGGCTCCAAAACCCACACATTCAGTGCTCACAGAGCTACTGACTTATCCGAGCTTCCTAAAATCAAAGGTTTCTAGCTCACCAGACTTATTTGCCTTTGTTTCCCATCTCCTCCAGCACAAACTCTTAACAAACTGGCTTCTTCCTCAGCACTCTGCATCTTGGCTATTTCTCCTCCACATGGCCTTAATCTGCTCTCCTCTACAATACTAACCTCAGGAACTCAGGAACCAAGAGAGAGATCAAGCTACTGCTCTCTCCCACTTTATAGCATAAACTCAAAACCTTTAATCCAATTATACAAACAAGGAAGTCTCTGATACAAAGTCACCCATCTGAGGCATAATGGGATTCCTCCCTACATCACCACCCTACATCATCCAATCAGTCAAGGGTGTGGAGATGAGCTTACTCTTAAAACAAAGCCTTAAGCTATAATGACCCGGCCTGCTTACAACTTTTCCCCCACAGCCATCACAAGCATAAGGGCAAATAATATCACCTGAGTGATGGGCTTCCATGTGGGCAGCACCATCTTTAACAAAGTGAGCATAATATATTTTATCTGCCGAACAGCCATCTTAAGCTAAGGAGAACAGGATGGGGTCTGTGCTTCAAAAGGGAAGGAAGACAGACTCTGGCTGGATAGTTCAATTCCGGTATGCCAAAGTTGTGGGTTTGATCTCTTGTCAGGACACATACAAGAATCAACCAGTGAATGCATAAATAAGTGGAGAAACAAATAAATCTCTCTCTCTCTCTCTCTCTCTCTCTCTTTCTTTCTCCCTTCTTCTCTCTAAGAAAAAAAAAAAATGAGAGGGAGGGGGAAGGGGAAGGAAGACAATTCACAAGACACAGAGAGAGGACTTTGATCTTCAGGCCCCGCTGAGCTCCTGGTAGCCCAACAAGCTGGCCCATACTCTCTGTACTTATCTCTAGTAATAGCTCCTGGACCAGGGTCGCTCTCTAAATCCTTTTAGTCAGTTAAAGGAGAGGTAATAAGCTCTTCCTGAGTGTTTTGGGGACTTGATTGTCTTTAGATCAAAATAGTCTACATGCTACAGTGGCACATTCTGAGGAGACTTGATCTGAACTCCTCAAAACAAAGATAAATGGGCACTTTCTCAGAAGCAGAATTGGAACTTCCTTCAGAGAACTCTCAGGACAACTAACTCACACACAGGATTTTCCTGACTGCTGGGGGGAAGGGGTTAGTTAAAGCCCTCAGTTGCTCAATCAGGAGAATTTCACAGTGTTTCCAGTTTGCAGTTTAGGGATGAAGGGGCTTAATTCCTGGAAGCCTGAAAAGGGAAGTATATTGCGAGAATCTCTAAGCCTAAATTTGATTGGAAATGGATTTGATTTGTATTTATAGTGCAAACCAGGAATTCCCTAAAAATGAGATTGTTACTCCCATGGGAACCCTACTAAGGGAATTCTGGGAGGTTCCAAATGCTTCATTTTGGGGAACTCTGATTCTAAACTTGACCTGTTCTTCTCCACGCATGTTCTCTCTCCTGCGGGTGAGGACCATGACGAATCACTCGTTATTGGGCAGATAAAATGTATTATGCTCACTTTGTTAAAGATGATGCTGCCCATGTGGAAATCTGTTGATATTAATGTGTGTTAGGGGACAGGCTGTGGGCAAGCCGGTCATTATAGCCTAAGGCTTAATTTTAAGAGTAAGCTTTTTCTCACACCCTTGACTGATTACATGATGTGGGGTGGTGCGCTCTCCTGAGGAATCTTCCCATTATGCCTCAGATAAGGGACTTTGTATCAGAGACTTCCTTGTTTGTATAATTGGATTAAAGGTTCTGGATTTCTACACTATAAAGTGGGGCAGACCTGGAGCTTGCTCTCACTCAGTTCCTGAGATTAGCATTAGAGAGGAGAGCAGATTAAGGCCATGTGGAGGAGAGGAGAAGCAGCCAAGATGGCAGAGTGCTGAGGAATAAGCCGGTTTGTGCAGAGAGAAGGAGATGGGAAACAGAGGTGAATAAGTCTGGTGAGCTAGAAACCTTTGATTCTAGGAAACCCAGATAAGTCAGTAGCTTTGTGAACACTGAATGAGTGGGTTTTGGAGCCCAGTGTGTGTTTTTACTTGCCCGCCAGGTACAAGCTAGGATTAAAGATGATGGCCCACCAGTTTTTGGCTCCATTTTTTCATTACCAACTGTCTGAATCAAATGCGAACCTGCACGGGCCAGGCGGCTGTGGTGGTGGCCTTGGCCACAACTTCTGGCTTTACACTCATATTTAGTACTTACAGCAGTAGGAATCTCAAACCAAGGCAGACTTTTTAAAAAATGTTGCAATCATTTACATAATAACTGATTCTCTAAGGCAGTGGTTCCTAACCTTTTTTGAGGTACTGAACCCACCAGTTTCATATGCGCATTCACTGAACCCTTCTTTAGTGATAAATAAAATATGATTTTTTTTCCAAATTCAAGGCATAGGTATATGTTTTTTTACTGGTGCATAAAATGAGTTGTGCATGAACCTCACCTTGCTCAAAGAACAAAACCAACAAAGTGCATGAACTCACAACAAATTATGGTATTACTTTATTCTGGCCTCCGTGGCAAAGGCTTCTCCAAACCCCTGAGACCGACTCATCGAACCCCTAGGGTTCGATAGAACCCAAGTTAAGAACCACTGCTCTAAGGGATTTCAATCATACCCTGATTGTGAAAACAGCTTTTCTTCTCTTCCCACCCCCCACCTCCCTGGAAAGCAACTAGCCCGACAGACAGTTAAAGAGAAGACAGGAGGGCTAGTGGCCAGCTGCTGATGGCAGCATCTGTATACTTTGTAAAGGCCCAGGCTTCACCCCTTAGTATCTGTTAGGCAGATAAAATATATTATGCTCACTTTTTTAAAGATGGCGCTGCCCACATGCAAGTTTTAAGAGTAAGCTTTTCCCCACACCCTTGACTGATTGGATGATGTGGGGTGGTACACTCTCATGAGGAATCCTCCCATTATGCCTCAGATAAGTGACTTTGTATCAGAAACTTCCTTGTTTGTAGAATGGATTAAAGGTTTGAATTTCTACACTATAAAGTGGGGCAGGCCAGGAGCTTGCTCCCTCCCTTGGTTCCTGAGGTTAGTATTAGAGAGGAGAGGAGAGTAAGGCCACATGGAGACCAGGAGAAGCAGCCAAGATGGCGGAGTGCTGAGGAAGAAGCCAGTTTCTGCAGAGTTTGTGTAGGAAGAGATGGGGAACAGAGGTGAATAAGACTGGTGAGCTAGAAACCTTTTGATTTTAGGAAACTCGGATAAGTCAGTAGCTTTGTGAGCACTGAATGAGTGGGTTATGGAGCCCAGTGTGTGTTTTTGCTTGCCCAACGGGTGCAAGCTAGAATTAAAGCTGATGGCTCACCAGTTTTTGGCTTCGTTGTTTCATTACCGTTTGTTCGAATCGAATGTGAACCTGCGCTGGCCAGGTGGCCCTGTTGGTGGCCGTGACTATTGGCTTTACAGTAGCCATGTAGTTTTGGAGGTGAATGAAAAAGGGGCCATATATTAAACCTGACAAGCTCAGGGAGTCCAGCATGACAGGCCTTCCGAATTCAGTGGCAAAAAGTAACCACACAGAATGGTCTGACCATTGTTAAGCCAGTAAATAGCCAGGGTCACAACAGGGCCGCCTGCCCATGCAGGTTCACATTAGATTCGAACACTCGGTAATGAAACAATGGTGCCAAGAACGGGTGAGCCATCAGCTTTAATCCCAGCTTGCACCTGGCGGACAAGCAAAACACACACTGGGCTCCAAACCCACTCATTCAGTGTTCATAAAGCTACTGACTTATCCGAGTTTCCTCGAATCAAAGGTTTCTAGCTCACCAGACTTATTCATCTCTGTTCCCCATCTCCTTTTCCTGCACAAACTCTGCACAAACTTACTTCTCCTTCAGCACTCCGCCATCTTGGCTGCTTCTCCTCTCCTCCACGTGGCCCTTCTCTGATCTGCTCTCTAATGCTAACCTCAGGAACCGAGAGAGCAAGCTCCAGGTCTGCCCCACTTTATAGTGTAGAAATCCAAACCTTTAATCCAATTATACAAACAAGGAAGTCTCTCATACAAAGTCACTTATCTGAGGCATAATGGGAGGATTCCTTATGAGAGTGCACCACCCCACATCATCCAATCAGTCAAGGGTGTGGGGAAAAACTTACTCTTAAAACTTGCATGTGGGCAGCGCCATCTTTAACAAAGTGAGCATAATATACCTCATCTGCCCAACAACCATAAATTCCTCATTGGGCAGGTCATAGCCAGTAGTCACATCCCAGGCCTATATTATCCTTAGCAAAGTCAGTCTTTACCTTCAGTGAGCTCTACTCGTTCTTATCTAGAATGACACACCCTTGAAATGTCAACCTAGTTTTCTTTTCTCGACCCCCAACTGCAGGCATCAGAGCACAAGACCACAGAACACTTCATTGTTACCTTGTTTCCCACATACCACACACCATCTCTGTACTTAATTAGGAACTATCATGCACCCACAAATGCGAAAGAGGTAGATGTTTCTCCATGTTGCTTTTTGTCCAGTCCTAAAGATTTCTCCTCTTTACTTCTTCTCCCGGACAATCTATCACCAACCGAGTTCCTATATGTCTTCTCCTTCAATGCGATGTAACAATAAGCTGTAAATCTGTCATTCCCAGGAGCGTGTGTGTGTGTGTGTGTGTGTGTGTGTGTGTGAGAGAGAGAGAGAGAGAGAGAGAGAGAGAGAGAGACAGATAGGGACAAACAGAGAGGAAGAGAGAGATGAAAAGTATCAATTCTTCATTGCAGTACCTTAGTTGTTTATTAATTGCTTTCTCATATGTGCCTTGATGGGGGGTAGGGTGGGGTGGGGGGAGGGGCAGGGACTACAGCAGAGCGAGTAACCCCTTGCTCAAGCCAGCGGCCTTGGGTTCAAGCTGTTGAGCTGTGCTCAAACTATATGAGCCCGTGCTCAAGCCAGTGACCTTGGAGTTTTGAACCTGGGTCCTCCGCATCCCAGTCCGACGCTCTATGCACTGTGCCACCACCTGGTCAGGCTCAATTCATTGAGATTTTGCTTCTGGACATGTCCTCAAATTTTTGAGTCAAATGAAGTCTTATAAAACTTTTCTATAAGCTGGATACTTCTTCATTAACGTGAGCTAATTGCTTACTTTCTATGAACCTAGAGTTCTTCCTCTGAAAAGCTGAGAGAAGGCTGCGCCCCTCCTTTCATTGCACAAACGAACAAATGACCACAAGAGCACTTGTCCATCGAGAAGTGATACATGAGAAAGGCTGTTGTTATATCGCCCTTCCCTTAATCCTCAGTGGGAGCTTACTCTGCTTTACTTTTCATACTTCTCTCGAACCCCAATCCCAAAATCGGAGGATAACCTCAGACATTTAGAAGGCATTTGTTAAAGTTTTCTTAGATAAAATAAATCCAGTTTCTGAATAAACAAAATATCGAATAGATGAATGAATTTGGTCATTTAACAAATATTTATTAGGTGAGTATTTTGTTCCAAGACTATTCTAGGCAGCAGAGAAACTGCTGTGATCAAAACAGACAAAATGCTATGTCCTCAGGAAGCTTCCACACAAGAAAGAAGAGAGACTCTATGCAAGTAAGTCATTAAAACATATTAAATGTTAACTGGTGGTAAATGCTATGGAGACAAATAAAGCAGGGAAGGAGAATGAGGGGTGGCAGGGGTGAGGTCAACCCAGAGAGGGTTGAGGCATTCTTAAGGGCTGCAATTCACAGTTCCAAAGGCTGACTTCTTTTGGGGTGAGTTAGGTTTCTAGGACTCATTTCTAAAGAGGTGCCATCTTCCTCCCTGCTCAGCCATCACTCTGGTCCCAGGCTCCCGGCAGCCAGGTTCAGGGTCAGAAGCCAGGCAGCAGTTGTGAGAAGCACAATGACACACCAGACAGATGGAAGGAGACCCTGGGGCAGCGCTCCAGGTCACCCAGCCCTAGAAACTAGACCACCTTGGGAAGGATCCCCACCTTGGCTCTGTCTAGAAGGCCCTGTGTGCTGCACTTCCTTGGACAGCACTGACAGAACAGGGACACAAACTTCAAATCCCTTTCCTCTCTGCATCACACGAATGACACATTCCTGTCCAAGCTCATCCAGACCAACCACTGCTAATTTCCAGGCGGCTCGGCCCTAGCAGTTCTTCAATAGAATTAATCCTGACACAGATACAGAAGTTCATATTTCCAGGGGAAAAAACATTTTTAAATTCTTTCTCTTTTTCTCTCTTGCAATTCAATCACCACCCCAGGAACTACTATTGACCAAACTCAGCAGTAGGTCCCCTTCCTTCAGAGGCTTGAAAGCCCTGTGTGACAGCAGCGTTGAAAGGATGCTGCATAAATTCTAGCATTTGCCATGGCTTGTGTTTACATAGAGCCACCATGGACTCTTTTGTGTTTGTTTTAGTTTAAGGAGTTATCAGTTTTCTGCTTCTTGACAACTATAGCAGGAAGTCTGCACAAACCTACAGAAAGTGATTTAAATCACATGTCAGGGTAACACGAGGATGGCAAATAGCCTGTATCCTGCACTTGTTCTGCATGCTTGGCGTTGGCTCCAAGCAGCACTGATCCGCGGAGAAGTAAGTCTCAGGCGGCTTGCTGGTTCAGAAGGAAAGGGGTGGACGGTTTTTAGCGTGGCTGTCATAGGATGAGATGCAGTAGAGGGGCGCCCTGGCTTCTGACCCTGAACCTAGGGCCCTGCCTAGGCCCCTGTCTGATCTAGTTCCAACTTCTCGTTTTGCAGATGAGGGAACTGATAGATATTCTGGGAATTGAGACGACTCCATCAAGATCACGCCGGTAGTGAGAAGCAGAGCTGCACCTGGAATCCAGCGCTTTCCATTTCCACCCGAGTATTGTTTTCTTTCTTTGTTATAAGTTAGGAAAAGAAAAATATATACAACTGCATAAAGAAAAAATCACATTCTCATAGTACTTGAACACACAGCAGTGGTAAAAAAAATAATAATAATGAATTTGGACTGAATCCCAGGATGAAGTGCAAAAAACACCCTATGCAGGAAAAACTTCAGGTTTCTAATGACACTGAAGCCAGTATTAAATGTGCTTCCTCATATGGCTCAGCATCTTCCACTCTTTTTCACTGTCCAATAGGCACAGAAAGTCGTCACATGCTGCTTCCAACCTGCTGGCAGATTGTGGCTTCCAATCTGGGATCATCGTCCGGGACTCTTGCTGGGTGGGTCTCTGCCTGATTTTTTTTTTTTTTTTTAGTTGATCTGCCTGCTTTTTAGTGGTATAATTTTCACCATCTGAAACTTTCATTTTTTTTTTTTTTCGATCTTTTCTATTTGTTGTTTTGCTTCTTTTTCACACATCAATTTTTCCTTGGCCAATCACTTCACTACACTGGTTTTAATCTTGATTTACCTCTGGCAAGGATGGAGAATCTGCTGTGGTCCCTCTAGCACCACTCGGAGGAGGAGTGGAAGCCCCCATAACCCTGCTGGGAGAGTAAGTATTGTTTTCAACATCAACTCTTTGTTGCTCTCATTCACAAGGTCTGGAGAGGGATGATTCTATGAAGCAAGAAGAGATCAAGTACCTGGCTGGCTGTGTGTACTGCCTGACCCATGGTTCATGGTCACCGCTGCTCCCTCATCCCAGTCTGGCTCCTGCTCTTTCTGCACGCTCTGGGCAAGACTGCATGCCTCAGGCTACAGTGGTCCCAGTGGGAAGAAGGAGAGATCCTCCCCAGGTAGAAACCTGTAATGATGCCTAGGGTCTGGACTTCTGATCCAGAGTTAGAAATTATTCCCTTCTCCCCATAATTACATTCCCCTCATCATTCTTACCATCCCAGTTTGGGATGGAATGCACAGAATTGCTTTTATTTTTTTCTCTCAGAGTAATGTTGACATAAATTCCATTTGCTTTCTATTTTAAAACTTGGCCTCCTAGCTGAGAATAACTGATTTGATTAAGATAAGACATTCATACGTCGGTGTCACTAAAAGGAAAAGGGACCAGAAAGGTTTTTTGGGTTGGGTTCAATATATCAAGAGATAAGTTTTCCTTTAAGAATAAACTAAAACCCTGGTTCAACTGATAATATTTGCCTTTCTCTTGGGCCCAGGACCTGGTCTCATGCTAAGCTCCATGCTGGTTGTCACCTCCCCTGTCACCCTCTGCTTCCTTGCTGGCATACCCTCTCTTCCCTTTCTGTGTCTAAAGTACTCCTTTGCCTTGGAATAAGAAGATGATTTGTTTAGTTCAATAAACACTGAATGTCTACAATGTAACAGGCACTGTACTTGGAACTCAAGGTTCAAAAACGAATGTGACAAGGCCCCTGCCCTTGGGAAAGTTAACTGGAATTTTCAGTGAGCTAGAGAAACACAATGATGAGCCTTGTGTTCTGTTATCTCATTTAATCTTCATCTTAAATCTACCTTTCTTAGGGTCATGGACTGTATCTCTTTTGTGCTCTCTTCTCTCCCCAGCACCAAGCATGGGCCCTGGCATGCGGCACTGAGAAAGACTTGTATCTCATTGAATGACTGATTCCTTACATCCGCCCTAAAAAGTAGGCATCATTTTTCTCCTTTTGCAGATGAGGAACTGAGGTTGACAGGGGCTAAGCAGCTTTCCCCAAGGTCCCTAGTAGTGATGACTTAGTCATCTGTTTTCAAACCCTTTGCTTTTTCTCCTATATGACACTCCTTACCACTTCAACTTTCTAGACTCCATGTGGTCATCTGTAATTCACAGGAGCAGACTAGATGATCATATGATCTCTTCAAGCTCTGACTTTCATGGCCAATGCCCAAAGTTGGTCCCAGAATGCATAGCCCATTTCCCTGGAAGGGTTCCTATGTGTTTCATTTTATTTTTAACATGTATTAATCCTGTACTCAGTATCAACCAGTTCTTTGAGCTTAATATTTTATTTTGCAACCCCTTGTAGCACCCCAGATGTATGCTCTGTGCTCAAGGATTTCTCAACTTTTAATATTTATAACTCTCTGTAAACCTGCTTTATCTGGATCAGTGGTTCTTAACCTGGGTTCTATCAAACCATAGGGGTTCGATGAGTCGGTCTCAGGGGTTCAGAGAAGCCTCTGCCGCGGAGGCCAGAATAAAGTAATACTGTAATTTGTTTTGAGTTCATGCACTTCGTTGGTTTTGTTCTTTGAGCAAGGTGATATTCATGCATGGCTCATTTTGTGCACCAGTAAAAAAACATATACCTATGTCTTGAATTTGGAAAAAAAAATCATATTTTATTTATCACTAAAGAAGGGTTCAGTGAATGCGCATATGAAACTGGTGGGTCCGGTACCTCAAAAAAGGTTAAGAACCACTGATCTGGACTAAGTAAACCACATACTTTACTTCCCAACACCCAAAATTTTTATTTCCTGTTTGCCCTCTAAAACAGCAGTGAGCTTTGGTTGATCTGTGTCAGGTCTCAAAGGGTCTCATGCCTCAAAATGGAAAAAAATAGTTCTTGGAAATAATGATACTTGATTTTGGAAGTAAAAACACAGACTTTAAAATTCTGTAGGACCATAACAGTATCAATTGTATTTCTATACACTAACAATAAAAAATAAAATTAAATAATTTTTATAACAACATAAAAAGAATAATATACGTAGGAACAAATATAACAAAAGAAGTATAAGACTGGTACATTGAAAATCAAAAAACATTGTTGAAAGAAACTGAAGATTCAAATACATGGAAAGACATCCCATCTTTGTGGACTGGGTGACTTAGTATAATTACAATGGCCACACTTTAATAAGATGACACTTTACACACACTAGGATAGCTATCATGAAAAAAGACAGACAGTAACAAAATAGTGAGAATGAGGAGAAATTGGAACCCTCCTTCCTTGCTTGTGGGAATGGAAAATAGTGCAGTTACTTTGCAAAACAATTTAGCACTTCTTCAAAAAAGTTTAATATAAGGTCATCAAGTGACCCAGCAATTGCACTCCTAGATATAGATACACATATTAAAACATTTGTTCACACCAAAACTTATACATGAATTTTCATAGCAGAATTATTTCTAATAGTCAGAAAGTAGAAATAGACCAAATGTCCATCAATTGATGAATGGATAAACAAAATATGGTATAGCCATGAAACGGAAATTTATTTGGCAGTGTAAATGGGTGAAGAACTGATTCATGCTTTACTATAGATGTAGCATTTTGCTAAATGAAGGAATACAGTCACACAATACTGCATATTATATGATTCTCTAACCTAGCTTACACATGTGGCCTAGCAAGTAACCCAGCATAGATTAATTTTTGCTTAGAGTTTATAACTTTGCCTCGATTAACCTAAAACCTCACTTAGATCTCTCTAAAATTTATTAGGTTTCACTAAGGCCATCTGGTAATGTGTTGAAAGTTTCATAGAAAGACAAAGACTTAGTCAGATGTTTATCCATACCTATGCAATTCCTGACATTGATAATTGCTAGCACTGTATTTCAGGAACAAGCCCAAGATATCTTGTAAGATGGGGAGGATTGTTATAGGGATGAGGTAGGTGAGCCAACTGAAGCCACCTAGACGGGAGCAGTCCAAAAGACCCTCCAGTAACTTCCTTATGAACTTTCCTCATTATATCCTATTATGCTGCAGACCAGGGCAGCTAGTAATTGTCCAGGTCCTGAGTGAGAACGGTGCAGAATGAAGAAATAAACTTAGAGAGAAAAAAAGATGGGATCGGAGGTCTCTTTGCAACGCCAAGATAGTTTGAAAGAGTGAGTCTCCACCCCCAAACCACTTTATTTATAAGGCAAAGCAAAGTTATTAGCAAATCAAAGCGATCTTTAAAACAAAATCACATTTCCAAGGCAACCCAAGAATTCTCCCAAGTGCAGAAAACCCTCCACCCTGCATAACATCTTAACTTCACAAAACAAAGGACGAAAAGAAAACTGCTTCCAGTCTCTCCAAGGGACATGGGGGATAGGAGAGTATAAACAATCCAGTATCACAGCTAACATGGAGGTATGAAGAAAAACTTAGCCTTTAGCAACTTAATCAAGCAAGTGAGGTGGCAAGTTGGGCAGCCTGTTAGCTTACTGCCAGTCCCCCACACCTCTGTCCCCCAAAAGTCTAAACCACAAGGACCCTGTCGGCTTGCAATCTCTAACACTATTATATTACTAAAATGTTTTAAACATGCAATACACATGTAGCCATGTTTCCTGACTGTGTATGCACTGAAATGCTGCCATCCATAAATGCAATAACAAAGTCTACCTTGATGTTTATGCATGATTTCCCCTAATAAGTAAGATTTAGATGCTTTGTTTGGGGACACACTGCTCTAGGAACAATCCCTGGTGTGTCCTTGAGTGTCGGCTTGCAATAAGGTTTATTCTCATAAAATCATCCTGGGATTGTCTTTTGGCTGGCAACCACTGAACATTCAGACCCAGTTCAGTCCATTAATAATTTTAGTTTTATGAAGTGTCCCTAATAGGCAAATCCATAGAAACAGAAAATACAATAGTGCTAGCTTGAGGTGAGGAGAATAGGGGTAACTCCTAATAGGTACAGGTGTTTTGAGGGAGGTGATGATGAAAATATTCTGGAATTGAAGAGCAGTAATAATTGTACAATTCTGAGAATATACTAAACACCACTGAATTTTACACTTTAAAGTGGCTCATATTGTGGTATATAAATCACATCAATAAAGCTGTTTAAAACAAATGTTGTGGGATTGAAGAAATTTAATAGAAAAATGAGAGGCAATCTTGTTCAGATGTGGAGTTGCAGCCTTCCACAACGATTTTGTCACAGTTACTTTAAGGTTGAGTATACTCGAACTTTTTTTTAACCCCAGGAAGAACTCTGGACTATGTCTGAAGACCCAGTTGCCAAACCCTGCTCTTTTGCTGAGTTGACCTTGAGCCTTACTTTCTCCTTCCATCAGGCAAGGAGAAGGCGTAACTCAACCTGCCAGCTGGGGGCACTGTGAGAGGCTAATGAGAGAGACGGGGCAAGCATCCTGGAGGCTGCCAGTGCAGATACTGGGGAGAAGAGGTGGCGACTCCGCTGTGGTTCTGGTGATTCTATCAGTAAGGGTGGCAGAGCATCCTCCCCAGAGTTCCACCGCCCGTGCACCGTGTTGGAGGGATGCCCTGGACGGAGAACCGACAGCAGCCACATGCCAGGATGAGTCTGGGAGAAGCAGATGCTAGGAGAGGGAGCTGCCAGGCAGGGCAGGATCCACTCCAGGGCACCCTTCCCCGCAGAGCAGTCACTAGAGAGCATCACCACAGGGACTCCCCACTCTCATTGTCCCACAGGCCAATGCTGGGGCACCAGGGCCACATGACACATGGACAGCCACAGAAGCTGTCATACACACCCTTAACTCCAAGACGTCCTCCTCTAATCCTGGTCTTTCTTGTAGATGGAAAGTGTGAGTGTTCTTTCCCTATTCAGCAAAACTACTGGTCCCTGGACTGCGTACCGTCAACTTCCTAGAGCACTGTTTTCACTAGATTATATTTTAGTGTGTGATGTCACACAGCCTTATATCGAAGGTGTGAACAGAAACCATTTCCATGCACACAACTTACTGAAACATGAACACCACTTTACTCTTCCAGAAAACACTTAGAAGATTCAAGTTGCAAAAAACTCTGCTCACCTTAGGAATATTCTCCTCAAAACCATTTAAACAACACACAACTATTCAAGTTTTCAGTAATTAACACCAAACAACTCTAACTTTCCAAGACTCTTTGAATCCCTTATCTTTCTCTGGTCACTGATCTTTATTATCTGGTGATCCTTACTCAACTCCAAACAGACTCCTGTACAGAAAGACTTGCTTTAAACTAGAGAGCCAGTGTTTGATGAGGGACCTGCTGAGAGGTAGCATCTGTTTTCTGGGTCCTAGCAAGGGAGCACAGATTTCTATTTCTGTATCAGGAAGCCAGACAAGAGCTGTTAGTGCCCTAAGACAGAGAATGAGGCTAGAAACCAGTGTTGCAGCATACAAAATAGTTGCAAGAATTCTGCATGCTTCCCCATATCCTGGCAAGCGCAGTTAACAGCGCTGGGTCCCAGTCTCCACTGAGCCCTTCCACCTGCCATCCCCCCTACTGATCAGGAGGGGTGGGATCCAGCTCTCCCTCCAAAATAGACTGTGGCACCTCTGCAAATGCAGCTTTAGCCAGAAGATTCACCCTGGGAGAAAGGTGAGCCTCAACACTCAGGAGCGCTGGTGACAAGGCACTTCACCACCTTTTCTGTCCTCAAGTCAGCAGAATCTTGCAGCACCTGTCACTGATTAAGGTCACCTGGGATTTTGAAATCCAGGCACTTGGAGCAGAAGATGCTTATCAGTGGGCAAGGCAAGTCCTGGTGAGTACAACAGAGCAGCAGCTGGGGGAATGGGGGAGTCAGAGCCCCTTACCTCTGGAGGTGAGTTCAGGGCATGTGTTTCTGCAGTCGCCTCTGCTTGGGGCCCTAAGCGAGTAGGATAGCTTTTGTGTGGCCCTTCAAACATGATGAAAATCTGGCCGTCTCTTGACTACTGCCTCTCAGAGTTCACAGTAAGCCTGTCTCCCTATACTCCTGTGAGTGGCAGAACGGGACTGAATATTGGCTGTGCATTGTGAGGATCCCACACATTTTTGTTTAACTAGTCTAAATTCAGTAACATATATGACACATGTGGTAGAAGAATAATAGTTCCCAAAGTTATCTATGTCCTAATACCCAAGACCTGTAACTATTAGGTTGCATAGCAAAGAGGGTTCAAGATTACAGGTGAAATTAGGGTTGCTAACCAAACGACTTTAAGATAGGGAGACTACTTTGAATTATCCATGGAAGCCTGATGCAATAGCAAATGTACTAAAACATGAAAGAGGAAGATAAGAGAGGAGGTTGAAGTGATTGATGTGCTGTGAAGACCCCATGGAACCCTGCTGACACCTTGATTTTAGTTCAGTGAGACCATGCTGGACTTTTAACATACAGAGTAAAGGTGTGTTGTATGAAGCCACTAAGTCTGTGAAAACTTGCTACAGCATCCGTAGGAAACTAATACACTGTATTAACAAATCTTTTTTTTTTCTGAAGTGAGAAGCAGGGAGGCAGAGAGAGGGACTCCCACATGCGCCCAACTGGGATCCACCCCGCAAGTCCACTAGGGGGTGATGCTCTGCCCATCTGGACCATTGCTTTGTTGCAACTGGAGCCATTCAAGTGCCTGAGGTGGAGGCCATGGAGCCATCCTCAGTGCCCAGGCCAACTTTGCTCCCATAGAGCCATGGCTGCGGGAGGGGAAGAGAGAGACAGAGTGGAAGGAGAGGGGGAAGAGTGGAGAAGCAGATGGGTGCTTCTCCTGTGTGCCCTGGCTGGGAGTCGAATCCGGGACCTCCACATACCGGGCCAACACTATACCACTGAGCCAACTGGCCAGGACCTGTATTAACAAATTGTTGAGAAATACTTCTCCAGGAACTAAAGAATGTTTTAGTTTTCAGATCTCTGCTTCAAACCAGGCAACCACTCTGGCTCCATTTTCTAGGTTTCACCAGATCTTGTGTTTCAAGAGGAAAATGTATTCTTTAATCTCAGAACTCATGACTATATAAACAGTTTGAGGCTTTTCAACTAAGTGGGAAACAAGTGAAATAATCTTCTCCAGTTACCATCTTTGTTCGTCCTGTGATGCTGTCTTAAGGAAACTCCCTAACTCGCTAGTTACGTTCAGTATCCAGCCCAGTATGAGTCAAAACGCCAATCTCAGATCCAATTAAAATATCTGCCCTTTCTCCCTGGCAATATTAGGCTGCAGGAGGATGGGTGTGTAGTCTGCCCTTTCTCTCTTCATCTTCTCCTTCATAGGTAAGGTGCTCTGGTTGGAGGGAGGCAAGGATGAGGAGGAAGGATGAGGATCAGGACCCTACAATATAACTGGTCACCTTCTGTGCTGGACAGGTGTCACTAGTTTGCCCTGGCCCAGTCGGGGAAATTTCAGCAGGTATACTGGTCTCAGCATAAGTGGGCGACAGATTTTCCTCTGGGCCATGTCCAGGTACACCCGTGTCCTGTGGCTCCCATAGACAGCCACACCTCCTTTTGGCCAGCATTCGTCAGTACCTTTAACCTCCTCTCTGGGTGGGCATTGCCTCACTTGGTCAACTGGCTTACTGCCAAGCAAGTACAGGGCAGCCCTCTGATCCCTGGGCCCAGGCTCTTCCTGCAGGCTTCTGCCTTCAGAAAGCTCCAGTTTGGGGCCTCAAAGTTCATGGATGCTTCCAAACCCCAGGCACACATGTCAGGCCCAAAAAAAACTTCCCCAGTGTCCCCACATTGCACTCCACACAGATGCTCCCTCAGTCTTGGGGCACATCCAGCTCCCCACCTCGATTTGTGGGGGCAGTAACCTTTCCCTGTGTACTCTGCACTGAGGAAACCCTGTTATCTTCCTCCTCCCGCCCCTAGGCCTCTGCTCATGTTGCAGAGAGGAGCTGGGTAAATGTTGGGGAGCCAGCAGGACCAGTTCTGAAGCTCTTATATGCCTTGAGTGAGCAGTCTGGCCCTTCTGTAGAATGAGGGGGTCCTAGCACTCTTGTCAAATCAGCATGGGCCTTCAACCTTCCACCTTAGCTGTTTTGTAAGAATTCTATCTTTTGGTGGTGACTTTTCCAGAAATCTTCTTGGCCAGTTTTAACTACTTCCCTAACTTACTAGACAGAGTATTTGAAATTAAGTTCTCCATGAGCAAAGTCCATAGGATTAAATTTCAGGTGTATAAAGATGTAAAAAACCAAGCCCCATAAAACTAGACATGGGAAAGAACTGAAGAGTGGTACTAAATAAAGTAAAATAGCAACTGGGGTGAAGAGAAGCCCAACTTTGAGCATAGGGGGTTCCAGCTGGTAAGAAACAGACTTTGACTCTGGGTAGGGCCACCGTGGGGTGGCTGCCTGTGACCCAACTCCTCAGGTCTTCCCAGTCAGCAGTATAGATGAGGTACCCACTTGTATCTACCTCTTCCTGCCCATACAAGGCTTCCTCCCAGTGCCCAGCGTCGGTCCCAGGAGTCTCTATGTCCCTGGAGGGAGCTCTCACCGTGGGAGAACCTGGACACCTTAGGTACCGCGCTGGGTGCCGCCCTCTGGTGCTCTGGAGCCTCCCGTTGCCTGCGGAAAATGGTGCTCTTCCTCCTCCTCCTCCTCCTCGCGCACTGTTAAAAGGTTCCGAGGTCAAGCTCCCGGTGCCTGTAAGTCTTGTGGATGTTCTGGGTTTCATTTATTTATAAAACGCTTGGCACTTACACCATTCTAAGCAGTTGACAGATATTAATTAATTCGTATGACCTCGAAGCCCTGCGGGCTAGGAACCACGTATCATCACGGATAATGAGGGAGCCCAGCACTGAGTTGGGTAGCTTGCCCAAAGGCAGTTCTAGTCAGTGAGTGCAGGGACAAAGCTGAAATTTTTAAAATATATGTATGTATGTGTATAATATTGTGTGTTCGTAAAGTCATGGTGCACTTTTGACCGGTCAAAAGTCAGAAGTGCACCATGACTTGACGGACACATTATATATATACACACACACACACACACACACACACGCACGTACACACACGTGTGTGTGTGTGCGTACGTGCGTGCGTGCGTGTGTGTGTGTGTGTATTTACCAGCAGGCCTTGCTCCCTGTGGCCAAGGGGCCAGATTGAGGACAGACTCACCTGGGCTAGGGTAAGAATCACACCCGGCCTCCAATACCTAATGCCTAGCTCCCAGCATGGCTCTCTTTACCTGCCTCTCTCCCTGGGCCGAGTTGTTCCCCAAGATGCTCCTGTGGCCCTTATAGGTAAAGGAGGCCTGGCAGCTGGCACAGCAGCAGCAGCAGGAGCAGAACTTGCACCAGAGGCCGAAAGAGCTGGGGCTCCAGCTGAGCTGGGTGTGGTCCCCTCACCTGGTTTGATAACAGTCAGGGATCTAGCTCTGATTGCTTTCTTTTCAAGCAGAATCTTTGAAACATGACCATTTTTTTCTGGCCATATGCTGTTTCTTCTCAACTCAAGAGGTTGAGACGTTGGCCCAAAGACGAAAAAGCCAGAAAGAGCAGCGCGGGCTCAGTAGCCAGGGCTGGAAATCACTCGCGTGGCTGCTCCAGGAGCCAACGCAGCCACTAGGTGAGCCTTCTGCCAGAAAGGAAATCTCACCTTTCCTCTGCCCTTCTCTCTCCTGATAAAAAAAATTCAGGTATAATTCACTTAAAAACAGAGAGTTGAAAGACTCCTCAGGGGGCTTCAATCTACTCTGTGTGAGGATGAAGAGGCTTACACTTGAATATTCTTTTCGCTGCATTCAGAGCCCCAGGGAAAGAGGGAGCTGGCTGCGGCTCCTCCCAGGCCCTAGTAAGAAGCATCACAGGCTCCGCCCACAGGAGAGCGGTGACCGAGTGCCCAAGGCAAACAAACGCTCCCGGGCTCAGACAGCCTCCCTCCCCAACCTTCTTTTCCTGCTTGTTTGGGCTGATTTCCTCCAATGTTAATAAGCAGCTTATAAACACTAACGAACTCTTTCGCATCCGGAAGCCAGGCAGAGTAACTTCCAGTGTGAATTTCAGGATTTTTTGATTGTTGGAGCCTGGGTGACATGAGATATGCAAGAAGGTTCGCCACTGTTCCCAGAAAGCTGGCTCATTGCAGCCAGTTTGAGCCTCCCACGGACTTGTTTCTAGGTCATAGAAGCTTCCATCTGACAGACGGATGAACACTGAAACCCTTCCTGATACTCAGAAGGTGGAGCAATTTCCAGAAGGTCCAAAATGGGTCCCTGGTCTCAGACTACTTATATATGGGGACAAAAAGCAGTCACCCCATGGATGTTCCTAACCAGCACCCGACCCTACCAGCTTCTAACACAGGCAATACTCTGAGCTAGTACTCAGGCCCTCAATGGGCTAAGAAAACTTCATTATGTGTATCTAAGGTTAATTCAAACCTATTTCCTTGGGCACTTAAATGTTTTCACAAGGAAACTTCTCTCAAGAACCAACTCCCCTCCTGCCAGCGGGAAGCCGAGAGATGGAAGACAGTCACGGGGTCTCATTCTTCTTTCCTGAGGTGGGTCTTCATTTTTCCATTCCCATGAGGCCCGCTGGTTCTCCTCTTGTCCTCGAGAGGTTCGGCCTCCTCCTCCATTCTGCTCCTTCAGGACCAGGTCTGGGTGGACAAGGCAGATGCTACAATGCCCACATCCACTCAGGTTCACCCTCCCACAGGCCTGTGCATTCTGCAACTCTGCCTGAGGCCTTCTTAGCATTTCTCTGTCCTCAGAAACCCCCTTCGCCCACAGGCAGGCCAAGAGTTAATGCCTCTGCCAGAGACAGAGAAAACCGCAGATACCTCCCCCAGCATCGGGGCTGCAGTGAAGGCTGGGCAAGCTCTCCACCATCTCCCAGAGGTCCCTAGTGGACACAGAGCACACGGTAACTTGCTCATTCAACACACTTTCTGTTTGCTTCCTTCCTTCATTAGCCCGTTAAACCACAGTGGGTAGGAGTGTTAGAAAGAGAGCGAATGTCAGAAAGCACCTCCTTTAGGATTCCATCAAGCTCAAATCCAAGAGAAACGCAGACCCTGTTGACCACTCTGTGCAAGCAGTGGGCTCTTATCACCATCTTTGGGTTTGCAATTATGTCTGACTCAGCAACCACAGGGTCGCATGCCCTTTGAGGCTATTGAGGACACAAAATGGGACACATTCATCCCTCTTTCTGTGTTTCCTGGCACAGCTGTGGCTCTCTATGTAAATGTCAAACAAGGTCCTTAATAACTGCCAAACTAAGATGGAAGGGCTCTTCAAAGACCGTCGGGGTTAGGGGAACGGCTCTTTGACTCTGTCCATCTGAAGCTATAATGGAGCAGTAATTTGGGCCTCACAACGTTCCATTTTTCTCTAGCACTGGAGGAGTCAACTTTCCCCGCAGGGTCAATGAGCCAACACAGGACTCCTAGCTTAAGGACGGTGAGGTGGTATTCAGGGGAGAGAAGCCTGGAGCTAGACTTGCTCTCCCAGGCAGGAGGCCAAGCCCTAATTATTGCCTTGGGCGCATAACTATGACCAGGATGTCCAGGGTTCCTTTACATGCACAATGAATGTAACAATATTTAGTCATAACACTTATTTATTGTTTGTAATTGGAGGGTGAAAACCCAGGAGAATGTTGAAAAATCTTGTTTAGATCTGAGCTTGGGAATAAGTTTGAGTAGTCTATTTTATATAACCTTACCAAAAATTTTCTAGTAAGTTAAAGAAAGAAGAAAGAAAAAGAAGAGAGAAAAGCTGTTGGCACTTCAAATGAAGACCAGATCATCAAGTCATATTTGTCACCCACAGATTCCAGACTGCTGGTCCCAGTGACTTCCAGTTATTGCTTAGGGTCTCAGAGTCTGTCTATACAGCCAGGTTAGTAAGCATGAGCTAAGGCCTGAAAGGAATTGATGAACAGATGCATCCAGGCTTTGCACTCCCTGCCTGAGTCACTCCAGACAAGCTCACCTCTCCTCCCTGAGGATGTGCAGTCTTGGGTGTGGTGCTGGTGGGACCTAGCCACCTCCAGATTCTCTGACTGCAGAGCAAGTTGGCCAGCTCACACAGGTAGTGCCCTTGTATTCTTGAAAAAGGGAGCACCAAAGTGAAGGGGAGTTGGAGGGAGGCTAAGTACGAGCACTTTTCCAGGCCTCTCTGTCCAGGGCTGAAGTTTGCTAGGACATGCCTCTGATGGCTTTAAACATCACAGGTGGCATACCCCAGGAAGGCCTCTCTCTTTTGATTCTTGTTTCTCCCCAGCCCCAGCCCTCAACAGTGTAATTTTCACACATTAATGTTCATAGTGGAGCCCAGATGAAGGCTTCCCTCCCATGAATATAAAGTGGAACTTTATGGATTCATCATCAAAATTTTAAAATTAAATTAACAAAAGAAGAGATACATACACACACACACAAATACATTTTATCTGGCATCAGGACTAAAGCAATACTACAGCTCAGTCACTTACCTTCAGCACTTGCGGGCAGACCCAGCCCCAAGCTTCTTTCACCTTGGTGATACCGCATAGCTCTCCAGGGATCCTTCTGTGGGTTTCTGATCCCTGAACTTAACATTGACTCTCTAGCACAACAGACGAAGATGCTCAAGAAAATGGGATGTGACATGCCTAAGTCATGGGTCTTGGCAGCTTTGGCTGAACCGATGCCCATGCACCAGGGTGCTAGGTTTGCCCAGGCCCTGTGTTAACCAGTGTCAACCCCAATAAATTCAATTTTAAAAAACAGTGTAAAAAAATTGTTCTTGAGCTCGATTTCATCCGAGTTATATAGAGGATTTACTACTTCTAAGGTGTTTTTCTTTTCCTTTTTTTCAAGTGAGAGGAGGGGAGATAGTGAGACAGACTCTCACATGCACCCCAACTGGGATCCACCCGGCTACCTCCATCTGGGGCCAATGCTCAAATCCACTGAGCTATCCTCAGTGGGGAGACACTCAAACTAATCAAGCCACAGGCTCTAAGAGAGGATGAGGATGAGGGTGGGAGAGAGAAGCAGATGGTCACTTTTCCTGTGTGCCCTGACCTGGAATTGAACCCAGGAGGTCCATACTCTGAGCCAACACACTATCCAATGAGCCAACTGGCCAGGGACATGTTTTTCAATACTCAGAGCACCACAAGGCAACGTGGCTCTCCTATCCAGAGCAATCAATCAAGAAACATTTATTAAGAGTAACCCATAAATGGGACTGCTAGGATCCAAAACATGGAAGATATTGGAGTTCAACATGAGTTTTCCCCCTTGTTGAGGAGCCATCCCACACACGGCCATGACCGTTAAGTATGACACCTGCTGGCTGTAGTGCGAGGCCAGGCACACATCCCAGCTCTGCCACTCCCCAAAGTGTGACTTTGGGTGGGCCACTCAGGCTCTCCCCACCAGTCGCCCTCACCATGTGTGTTGGGGGGGGGGGGGGTTAATGAGATGACCTGTGCTCAGCACAGTGCATGGCACATGGGGAGAATTCGATACCTGTCAGCTACTGTCATTGTTCTACAACTAAACTGTATGTCTATTGAAGACAGAGGCAAGTTGTCCCCATTCTTTATTTTCTCCCGCAGGGTCTTCCATATAATTTGTGCCCAAGTGTGTGTCAATCTCTTTGAGGGAAGGTGTGACGTGAACAGAGAAGAATTCTGTTGTTTAGGACAATTTCCTTCAGGAAAGAAAAAATAAAATCATGAAACCTGGTGCAGATTTTGAAAAAGTTACTTTGTCCAATAAAAAGTATCTTCACACTATCTGTATTTATATTTTAAAAGAATTAACTGTGACTTTATCTTTCTTTTCTTTTCTTTTTTAATTCAGTAAGAGGAAAGGAGGCAGAGAGAGAGACTCCCACATGCTCCCCAGCCGGGATCCATCTGACAAGCCCACTAGGGGTGATGCTCTGCCCATTTGAAGCGTTGCTCTGTTGCTCAGCAACTGAGCTCTTCTTAGGGCCTGAGGTAGAGGCCATGGAGCCGTCCTCAGCAACCTAGGGCCAACTTACTCCAATTGAGTATTGGTGCAGGAGGGAAAGAGAGAGAGAAAAGCAAGAGGGGGAGGGGAGAAGCAGATGGGTGCTACTCTTGTGTACCCTGACAAGGAATCAAACCCAGGACATTCACATGCAGGGCCCACGCTCTACTACTGGGCCAACCAGCCAGGGCCTAACCATAATTTTCTTATATGTAGTTCATCCCAGAATGTGCAGACAGGGATAACAGATGAAAGCTGAAATAAGGAAGGCAAGCCAAATAAATATAATCTAGAAATCTACCACAAATGTGTAGCTTGTTGGGTAAACATCACAATCAGTGTGTAAGGAAGTATGTAGAAGTCAGCTTTCAGGAGGCAAACCTTTTCCCTTTGTCCACGCTGTCAATCACAGCCAAGGCCTGACTCTTGGCAGACCAAATGGTCCCAATGGGCTGATGCCTGCCTGCTAGGAACACACACCTGGGCTGTCGATAAGTGATGCCTCGGCAGACCACAGCAGGAAAATGATTAATTTGTGTCACTCTAGCTCAGACCCGCAGCAAGAGTCAGCATCACCATGGCCATCCAAGCTAGGACAAGCCCTTTTGGTTTTAATGTCCCCTCACACTCCGTCTTGCTGTTATAGAATGAAAAAAGGACTGGATGAAGTTTTAGGAGATGGCCTACATTCATGTTCCAGCCCTGTCACTCACTAGCTCTGTGACTTTGATTGACTCAGTCAGCCTCTCTGAGCATCACTCAAAAAGGTCATAGATCTATGGATTTGTAGATGGGAACACCTACACAGTGAAGAGGTTGGGCCAGATAGCGCGTGAGGCCAGCTCCAGCTCTAGCTTCCGGCACCCTCTGAGCTGCAGGGGAGTGAGGTTAGGGGAGGCAGCAGGTGCTGACAGCTCAGGGCAGGTGGGTGCTGGCCCCCAGGGTGTGCACACAAAGGTACATACCATAGTACTTCCTCTGCGAGTAGACGTCAAGTATCATTTAATGCAGTGGTTCTCAAACTTTTTGAAGCCAGGGCGCATTTAAAATCCTACAAATAAGTGTAGGTGCACTATGTACAAATTTCTGAGAAATATGTTATAATAATTAAGTCAAATATTCAAAATATATATAAAGTTCAAGCATGCTTTTATGGTAATTAAACAAAATAAATATGACAAAATTAAATTTATTCTGACATTAAAAAACTTTTTTATGTTACATTTTTAAAATTACACTTTTTAGAATTTGTAAAAAAAGAGGGGTTAAAGAAACAACAAAAAAGTTATCTTTTTATATATATAGATACATTCTTAGTAAGATTTAGTAAATTTGGCAGGTCCCAGCACAAATGTGTTTTTTCACTCTTCTGTTTATGAGAAACATGAGCCTGATGTGTCCTAGTGATTTCTTCAATGTTTGGGCATATATTTGAAAGGTAAACTCTCACTTCCTCATCAATACTTGAAGAATTCCTCTCTTTTTACTCTTAATTGTGTTGAGTGCAGAAACCCCATCATACATATCATCTTAACTTTACACCAAACAAAGGATAGAAGAAACTTGCCTCCAGTCTTTCCGGGGAACATGGGGGGTAGTGTAAACAATAGCATCACAGCTTAACAGCCTTTTCCAAATTAATCAGGCAAGTGAGGTGGGGGGTTGGGCAGACTGTCAGCTTACAGTCAATTCCCCACACCTCTGTCCCCAAAAATCTAAACTCCCCAAACCTGTTGGTTTTTTGGTCCCCAAAAGGCACATATTTCTCTGGAATACCATAGAGTGCACCTGGAAATCTCACTTTGGCGCACATTTTGAGAACCACTGATTTAATGAATTACGGAGTATTTGCTGAGGACTCCCCCACAGAACACTGAGCTGAGCAGCTGTGTTGTGATGGACACACCAAGACCTTTGCCCTCAAGAAGGCCAGGGCCTTGTGCACTCTTCAACCTCTCTAGGTTTATTTCTCTGTCTGTGAAACAAGAAAAATTAAATCTAGTTTTCTGGTGACAAGAATTAGAGATGATATATGTAAAGCTCGTTGGATTGTTCCTACAATTGAGTTGTTGTTAGGAAATAGATATATATTAAGCTCCCAGTACATAGCTTAGTACCTGGTGTGTATTACAGGAATGATAATTAATATAGTTACTATCAATATACTCTTATTATTATTATCAATATTGGTTAGGGTTAATAATGCTCTTGGAGACCTGAGAGGCCCTGAAAAAAGAGTGGGGCTCAGTGAGTGGTAAATAAGTTTTGGTCAAAGAGCGCTTTATCTTCCTAAGTCCTGTGTTCATCACACCTGCACCTGTGTTCCAAGGATGCCACTCATAAATTCTCCAGAACCCTGTGACCCACCCTCCCACAAGGCTTTCTAACAGGAAATACAATGGTCAGCAAATTTTTTTTTTTCTGAAATTAAAATCAAGTTCAGCACTCATACATTTTACATGCATTAAGCAAAATCCACATCGCCCATGAGCTGCTCCTCTCCTGTACTTTGAAAAAGGCAAACCCTGATCTCTTTGTGCCAGTCCAGAGGTGGCTTTGTTATCCACAGTTCAATGGAGCAGATGCAGGCTGGGGCCACTCTATAGTCCCCAGAGGAATGTAAGAAGTACCTGTGATCTCCCAAAGATTAAATTAACAGGCCTTGCGGGGCAAGGGGACTTGCTACAAATTCTAGCATCTTAATTCAAAGGCTTTGAAATTCTTCCTTCTTAAATATACATATTCCATTAAGTAATTCCATATATATCCCACAATTTATTTGCTTTTTTTCTTGTGCTCTTATTTTTCTCTGAAACCTTACAATATTTGGGGGTTATTAAAATCATAATTGTAGAACAAGTTTTTATTTCTTAGGCCTCAATTCTCTTCTCCCCCTACTTTCTCTCCCACAATTTTTTTATTTTCTCAAGTGTCCATTCTTTCTATTGGGATAATCATCATAGTAATTATAGTGTATCGCTCTGGCCAGATAGCTTGGTTGGTTTGTAGCATCGTCCTGAAGCACAAAGGTTGCGGGTTTGATCCCTGGTCAGGGCACATACAGGAACATATCAATGTTCCTGTCTCTCTCTCTCCCTTTCTCTCTCTAAAATCAATAAAATAAACATGTAAAAAATAATAATTACAGTGTATTGAGTACATATTACAGACAGGAATTAGCAAAATTTTTCACTTACTTTATTTTGTGTAATCCTCTCAACAACACCCTGCCATTATTCCATGTTAAATTATTATTTCTATGCCTGACCTGTGGTGGCGCAGTGGATAAAGCGTCGACCTGGGAACACTGAGGTTGCCAGTTCAAAACCCTGCACTGGTCTGGTCAAGGCAAATATGGGAGTTGATGCTTCCAGCTCCTCCCCCCTTTCTCTCTCTCTCTCTCTCTCTTTCTCTCTCTCTCTCTCTCTCTGTGTGTGTGTGTGTGTGTGTGTGTGTGTCTAAAATGAATAAAATAAAATAAAACTTTTAAAAAATATATTATTTCTATTTAATAGCTGAGATTCAGAGTATTTTCAGGGAGGCTAAGTAAATTTCCCGAGGTCACACAGCTGGTAGAGTATATCTAGGACTTGAATCCAGAAGGCCAATGACTATTCTCCTTTTCACCATTACACACACTACTTTCTCTAAATTTCTGGAGACCTTTATGAATCCTCTACACTGTTTTAGTGGTCTAAATATCTGTATTCTGTGGAATGAGTAGTGATTCCATTCTAGATAAATTCTTGTTTCCAAGGAACTATTTACAAAGCACCTTAAAGCAGCTTTTCAGATTGGTTCTCTGATCTTGGTGTACTTGAAAATGGGATAGTCAGCCATGCAGCCTTACTAATATTGCAGAGGTTACAATTTAATAGTCTCGGGACAGCACACTTGTACCGGCACATCCCAGGTAGTTCCCCACTGAAGCCAAGTTCTGTAACCTCTCTAAAAAATCCTTTCAATGTTTTCTGACAATAACACAATAGCCCAGTTATGAAAGTTTCCCTTTGTTAAAGGTTCAGAAACAGGCATTAATATGAAATAAGACACCACAACTGGGAGCAAATAGAGTCAGGGTGGTGGTGTCCCTAGAGTGACAGATGTCTAATGGAAAAGTACAGGGAGGAACTTTCTTGTGAACTCTTGAGAGTCGAGGGCAATATAAAGGTGTTACATCAGCTGAGATATCGTGTAGCCACAGGTGCACCCAGGAGAAGGGTTTCAGATGCCACATGTTGCTCTTTGCTGATGCTCTCTCTGTCTTCTAGGCTCCTAAGTTTCTGTCCCCGGGAATAACCCCAACATTTTCTAATGCACCAGATCTAGAGCATTTGTGTGCAATTTACTGGGTAAGTTTGGGGAGCATGGTGGTCATGAGCCACAAGATCCCAACATATCTGTTATTTCTGCCTGACAACCAAAGAGATGAAAGGAAAAGCATGTCCACAACAGAAATGAATGGTGCCTTAAGGTGGGGTTAGGTGTGTAAGTCTCTAATGGTCAATTCATTAAACAAGGAAGCCATTAGATTAATGTGGCTCTAATGTCGTGGCACATTAGTTTGTATAAACAAACCAAAATTGAAGCCTATAGATGCCTCAAGGTTATGAAATCAAAACTTTAAGGACAACCAGCCAAGCACAACCAACTAGTCCTTAAGCTCTAAGCAATCAAATAATTCTTTTCTTTTCTTTTCTTTTGGCCTCTGAGCTATCTCTATATAAATCTTCCTTCCCACTCTCCACCCCCTGTACTGACAGTGCTCCTAACTATTTCCAGTTTGGTGCTGCCTCATTCCAATTGATTTTTGCTCAAATAAACTCTAAAATATTTTTTCTATGCTTCAGTTTACTTTTTAATACTTAACACTCTGAGGTCACCAAAGCTAACATCTTCAGACACAAAGAGACAATTCTCTAGAGGTTATCAACTAGGGAGGGTGGCAGTAATCTTAGAAGGCATTTGAAAATGGGGGTGGCATCATGGCTGTCACAATGACTGGGGAGCATTGTATTTAAAGAAAGGACCAGGAATGGTAAACATCCTGCAATGAGGACAGTTCTGCACTCTGAAGAACGTCCCGTCTCAAATGTCAACAGCACCCCTGGTGTGTCCCTGCCTCAAACTGGTACTCAAGTCTGGATCTGAGCTTCACTTTGATGGGACTTTATCAAAAAAAGGATTGATGTCATCATCAGAATCAGCCTAAACAAACTGTGCGGAGAACCTGTGACCTGGAAGGAAGGCTACCTAGTGAAAAGTAGTGCAATGCTTTGAAAATCCAGTGAACTCCATCCCACAGCTCTCAGGCTACTGCAATTCTATGGGAGGCTTGCGTTTAATTTAGGAATGGCGTAAGCCCCTCTGGCTCTCTTTTCTCTCTCATTCTAGAGAAACAGGGTTCGCTCCATGAAGCCAGGGAAAACAAAATGCTTACATATTAATTTCCACTTGGAGTTACAATCAGCGCACAGTGTTTTCATATATATTTTCAAGACTGCAGACTTCTTGAAATAATTAAAAGACCAGAGATTTACACAAAAGGTTGCCAAGGCTCTGCTCTAAACTAGTATTTCAGTCTTATCACTTAGGTAGGCATTTTGTTTTGCTTTGATTCCAAATTTAGCCTATACAAAATTACATTAAAAACATTTAATTCTCAGACATTCTGAAATAATTTACAAACTGGAAACTACATAATATGGTCAAACTTGCTGAAGTCTCTAAAATACTCTCATTTTCTTCAACTGCCCGAGAAACTCATGTATAATGAAAGAATAATAGATTTTATGACTTTAGCAAGAGTCTGCATTTTCCCGGAAATCAGTGTATATACGCACCTGAAGACACACCTACTCTGTGTTCTAATCTGTGTCCGAGTTTTCCCTTGAGTGACAGTGGTGCTAACTCATTGTCCTCCATGGCTCGTGGTAGTCCTCCGCACTTCCTGCCTTGCACAGGTTCCTCAAACTTCACCTTGCACATGTGTGCAACTCCCAAAATTGTATTTTTATTTCACCAAATACCTAGTGTCACATTTAATATTGCCTAATGTGTATTGCACTTGGAAGTCATATTTTCCTTTCAACAATGTCCTCCAAAGATTACTTTTCACTCCTGCATCCCCAGTTGTCAATTTCTGTGGTCTGTCCCTTGTGCCCTTTAAATGAGAGAGAGATTGAGGAGAAGAAGGAAAAAGGGAAAGTGAATTTAAATGCAAATTTTAGTGAATATTTGTACTGTTATTATTAGCACCCCCTTTACCTCATAACAAAATATGAAACACTTATGGGGCTAGATGTCTCCTTTGTCCCCAGAATCCACAATTAATAAGTAGTCAATAAGATTGGCAATTTTGAGCATGACCTCAATCAAATTTCCTTTGATGGTGGTAGCAATAAGCTGAATAATACATAACAGTGACAGAAACTTAATTCAGACTCTATTAAGCAAAAGCAAATTCATCAGCATAATGCAGTGAAAAGCCCACATTTCCCTGGACTTTGAGCACCATTGGACCTGTGTGTCCAGACACTGTCCTCAGATTTCCTCTCTGTTCTTCAGCTCTCCTTTCCTTTGTATCAAAATCAGTCTCAGACCAGATCTCCCCAAGTCAGGCAAAGATAGCCCCCAGCTTTTCTTAGAGCTCTGTAATACCACCAGAAAGAAAGAAAAAGAACCATTTTCCTATGGTTCTTGCCAAAGGTCAGGAGTTGACTCCCATTTTCTCTGATTGGCCCAGCTTGATCAAGTGCCCACCCCTAAGCCAATCACAACAATGAGGTGCTTTCATTAGCCAGGTCTGGCTAGACCCCTAGAGTCAGTGGTGGCTCAGCCTCAGACAAACCACACGGACTGAGGTAGAAGTGTAATCTCCTAAGGAAGCAATGGTGTTGGTTCCAGAAAAAAAGAAATGGATGCTGAGGCGGCCAAAACATCAGCTGTTCACCATAACGCCCTAACAATGATACCTAGCCTACAGGGTTGTAATAAGAATTAAATCATATGGAGTCAAGAAGATTATAAATCACAAAGAAATTATACCAAAGAGGTGTTTTTATTATCAAACACGTGATTCTGCTTATCCATACAAAAGACATCAATAGATTGCATTGACACTACAACCAAAAACAATAGTCACTGTGCAGCTGGGTGGTCAAGGGAGACTCCAGTGGCAGAGGAAGGCATTCTGGACTTTGTGGAGAGTCTGTGGGGTGGGATGGATCTTGGCTTTGAAGTCATGCAGATGTAGATTCTGGTCTTGGTCACATCTATCAGCCATGTAAACTTGCACATGGCACTGAACTTTTCTGAGCCCCACTTTCTTCAACTGTGATGTGAAGTTAATCACACTTCTTAATACCTCCATTCTTGTGAGAATGAAAATGTGTGCAAAGCACCCATGGTGCCTGGCACAGTGTAGATAGTTAATAAATATTAAAGCATTGACACCTTCTCTCTCCCCTGCTGCCAGGACTCATGTTGCTGTATTGCTATTGAAATTTCAATAACTTAAGGCATCTTAATATTGAAATGTGGAACCTGGAAAAGACTATGTTTTATAGAGACAGAGAAAGTCAAGTTTATCTTTTTGGCATTGCTATTTAGACATTTTCTAAATATCTTAACTGACAGAGGAGGGAGATCTGGAAATAGAACTGGGGACTTTGCCCTAAATATTCACTAACCTGAGCCATGAACTTTGGTTTCAGACACTGTTATCATCCTCATAACACAGTAACTCAAACAGCACACAGGTCAGGGAGCAGCCTTGATGTTATCAAATTATCTTGCCAAGGCGCAAAAACCACAGCTTCTAAGGTAACCTATGAGTCAGCAGTGGAAGTGAAATGTGAGTAGGAAGACCGTCATCAGCATCGATAAGGAAGGAATGACTAATAACCAGCCTTTGTAGGGATGGTTTCGATGGATATTTTCTGCAAAATTGTTGGAAAGAGGGGAAAGAGGCATTGAGACTTGTTCGGCAGATAAAATATAATATGCTCACTTTGTTAAAGATGGCGCTGCCCACATGGAAGCCAGTCACCCAGGTGATATTATTTGCCCTTATGCTTGTGATGGCTGTGGGGGAAAAGTTGTAATGTAAACAGGCCGGGTTGTTATAGCTTAAGGCTTTGTTTTAAGAGTAGGCTCTTCTCCACACCCTTGATTGATTGGATGATGTACGGTGGTGATGTAGGGAGGAATCCCATTATGCCTCAGATGGGTGGCTTTGTATCAGAGACTTTCTTGAATGTATAATTGGATTATCTATGCTATAAAGTGGGCGGACCGGTAGCTAGATCTCTCTCTCTCGGTTCCTGGGTTCCTGAGATTAGTATTAGAGAGGAGAGCAGAGTAAGGCCACGTGAAGGCCAGGAGAAGCAGCTGAGATGGCAGAGTGCTGAGGAAGAAGCCAGTTTGTTAAGAGTTTGTGCAGGAGGAGATGGGAAACAGAGGTGAATAAGACTGGTGAGCTAGAAACTTTTGATTCTAGGAAACTCGGATAAGTCAGTAGCTTTGTGAGCACTGAATGTGTGGGGTTTGGAGCCCAGTGTGTGTTTTTGCTTGCCCGCCGGGTGCAAGCTAGAATTAAAGCTGATGGCTCACCAGTTCTTGGCTCCTGTGTTTTATTACCGACTGTTTGAATCTAATATAAACCTGTGTGGGCCAGGCTGCTGTGATCCCGGCCTTGACTACTGGCTTTACAAGACTATAAATGGGATCTTTCTTCCTGAAGGAACTCAGGAGATACCCCAAACACACTCATGCACATCTGCTAACCCCTCTTTCTGCCTTCAAATGCCTTTGCTCCAAGAACATTCTCCTTGGGGAAACATTTACTCACTTATTACTGTTATTCTCCTTTTTTTCTTCTTCTCCAAACTGCAATTATAAAAGCCAAGACTTAGGAAAAGATCCTCTCCCCTCTCTGTGTCCCCACAGTCACAGGACTACAAGGACCCACCTTAGGAGTCCGCAGGGTTCTCCCAGTCACCTCCTGGAGGAGTTCTAGCCAATCCTATTTATAAAAGTACTCACAAAAGGAATTTCGTGTTGCCTTCAGGATAAACAGTTTTCACACTGCTTGCATCACCTAGAATTTCCATCCCAGCACAAATGAACCATCTTTTTTCTCTCCTTGCTTCATTCTGGCCCCCCACATCGCACTGCGCGCCCCCAGAGCATCGTGTGCCGATGTGTGCAGCTTCCCAAGCCCGCAGAGGCAGAGGCAGCAGCAGAGGCAAGGGTAGTGGCAGAGGCAGGTGCATGGGCAGGGGCAGAGGCAGGGGCAGGTGCATGGGCAGGGGCAGAGGCAGGGGCAGGTGCATGGGCAGGGGCAGGGGCAGGGGCAGCGGCAGGGGCAGGGGCAGCGGCAGGGGCAGGGGCAGGGGCAGGGACAGCGGCAAGGACGGGGCAGAGGGAGAGGCAGGGGCAGAGGCAGGGGCAGGGGCAGGGGCAGGGGCAGGGGCAGCGGCAGGGGCAGGGGCAGGGGCAGGGACAGCGGCAAGGACAGGGGCAGAGGGAGAGGCAGGGGCAGGGGCAGAGGCAGGGACAGGGGCAGGGGCAGGGACAGGGGCAGGGGCAGGGGCAGGGGCAGCGGCAGGGGCAGGGGCAGGGGCAGGGACAGGGGCAGGGGCAGGGGCAGGGGCAGAGGCAGGGGCAGGGGCAGAGGCAGGGGCAGGGGCAGCGGCAGAGGCAGCGGTGTTGGCAAACTGCAGGTTTTATCAACCACAATGTTCTGACAATTTCCCAGTATCTAAATCAATACAGTTGATAGATACTAACTGTCCGGTAGTTGCCTCTGGGTTGGGTAGTGAAACCCTCCCTGGCCCTGAGCTTTCTGATAATTGTTAATCTTGCTCAAACCGCACACGCCCAAATTCTTGGAATTGTCTGTCTCCAAGGCCGTTCCAGGAACTGCACGCCTCACCAAACGGGTCCATGTTACCATCCTCCCCCCTCTGCAGATATAAAAAACCCAAAAACCCTCCCCGGGCGCGCCTTCACAGACTCACATCCGAGGGTCAGTGAACTCACCCGGAGCTCCCAATAAAGCCTGATTTCGCTTATTCGGCTGTTTGGTTCTTTGCTTATTCGTTCATTGGCAGCACATTAGGGTCTTCCATCTTTCACTAACAAACTAGAGGGAGAGCTTGTCCCGGACTCTCTGCTAGGACATTGATTTGCCATTCAGAAACTTAGAGTAGGTCAGCCAGCTGCAGGACTCTACATCTTTATGACATTTCACACAACCACACCCTGGTGTCTACTTAAGGCCGTGATGGCGAGCCTATGACATGTGTGTCAGCACTGACACGCGTAGCCATTTTCAATGACACGCGGCCACATGCGGCCGCATACCAGAGAAGTACGGGGCCGCATGCCAAGAAGGACGTTTCATCCTGGGCTCCTGCACGGCCAGGTGCAGTAGCCGAGGATAAAACATTTGCTGTAGTATAGACACTGTGCCGGGGGTCTGTAGGCCAAAACATTTTTGTTATTTAAACTATAAATATTGTGAAATTATGGTGTTTTGTGTTTTTTTTTTTTCTCGAAGTGACACACCACCCGAGTTATGCTCGATTATTTGGCGAATTTTGACACACCAAGCTTAAAAGATTGCCCATCGCTGTTCTAAGCGATTCTGACTGAGGAAGGCTGCAGCCATCGATTTGGATTCCTTTCCTTGGCCTTGGTGAAGGACCGGGCAGGGGATCCCATGCAGGGGCTCAACAGGAGAAGGGGCTCCTTAGCCACACTTAGGACCATGTGGGCCAAGAAAACTCACAGTCATGTAGGATACTTTCCACTTAGCAATTAAGTTCCTGACCTCTTCTTTTGTCTGGCTGCCATCATCCACATACAGACTACATGCCCAAAATTAACAATGCTGATCCCTTTCAGAACTTGCCGGTTTGTCCCACCTGTATCCCACATTCTGCCTGTCTCTGTCCCCCTCCCATTTCCTTGGCTCATTAGACAGGGAACTCCTGAAAGGCAGGGGACTCATCTGGGTTCTTTTTCTTCCCCAGTTCTTAGCACCCTGCTTGGAGCAGGGTTTAGTGCCTATTTGCTGATTCTTTCTGAAATGCCAACTTGGCCAATTCCGAGTGAATCTTTAACTTTTAAGGAGCCCTTGGCCAAATGTCTGTCCTAAGTGTCCAGAATTGTACGGATTCAGCAAATACAGACATGGACTTTATCAACTCACTCCTCCTCCTGTAGCGGGAGCCCTCTCACCTGGCTCTGCACCCTTCCCAACAAGCAGCCTTACTGGGGCTGCAGGAATAAAAAGGAACCTTCCCGGCTTTAGGAGGAGACAGAGGGAAAGCAAAAGAAAGGGATGGTTAGGAAAAATCCAAAAAGAGGAGGGATGCATGCAGGTCAGGCAAAAGAAGACTGGAGTTGATGAGACAGAGAGACACACAGAGAAAAACTTAGGGAGACAAGGGAGAGAGAAGGCAGGAGCAGCCAAGGGAGGATGGCAGACTGCTCAGAGGGGCTGGGACAGTTGCCATGCCATTATTTGTCCCAACAATTGAGTGCCTGCTGTGTGCCAGGTTCTGCTGTAGGCCTTCTGGGAGAAAGTGGTCAAGAAGGCAAGCTCTGTCTTTATTCTCATGAGTGACTAATTACAAATATATTCATATATAACAAAAGTTGTTTAAGAAAAATAAAGCAGATGATGGTTTACTGTCAAGTAGAAGCAAGTTTCACTCAGAGGGTTCTGGCTCCTAGCCCAGTGCTATTTTGTTAATATGAAAGAAAAATATACCATATAATTAAGACAATGTTTTCATTCAAGTTATTGAAACAAGGAAAACATTCACTTAAAAAGCATGCGTCAAAGAAAAGGTAAGGGCTCTTGGGCTTAAACAAGCAGGTAAACAAAGTTGTCCTTGAGTCTTACAGGAACCTTGAAGAAGGATAGAGATGGGATTTATCTTGAAATATTTGAGTGTGGGTAGTCTTTTGAGATTTGTGTTCCAGAAGCACAGGACTCAGGTAAAGTTCACCGTGTCACTAACATCACACCACCTCAGTTATTTTAAAAACTAAATGTGATTGCTTCCCTGTGCTTATTCCCTGCACCTCAACTTTGCAGTTGCTTCAAGCAGCACACAAGACCCTTTCTGACCTGATTCCTGTCCGCCCAGTTAGTGGAAGTGGGCAAGCACAGGGAAAAGCCCATGTGAGGGGGGCTTCTGGGCCAGCCCACATCCCACCTCTGCACTCCTTGCATTGGCCAGAACTGTCATATGGCCACATCTACAGCAAGGGAGGCTGGGAATTATCCAATCGTGTGCCCGGGAAGAAGGAGAAAGTGAATGATGATGGTCACAGCTAGCCCACGTTTCCTCTTAAGCTTTTTATACTGTTCCCTCTCATTTTAGGAGCATCCCTCTGCCTCCTTCCTGGCCCTTCTCTGAGTACATGGCTTCTGTGCACCCTTCTAAGATCATTTAAGCATGCCTTCCATTAGGAGTTCTTTCTTGACCACCAGTATGGATCAGATACCCACTGAATGTTTCTGTGGCACCCAGAGATCTAATATTACTCACACTGTTCTACAATTGTTTACTTCCTCATCAGTCCCCCCACTAGACCTTGAGGTACCTGACGTTAGGGACTGTACCTTTAGTCTCTCCATCCTTAATTCCCAGCACCACTAGGCACTGGGTAGGTAGTCAATAATGTTTGCTGAATAAATGAAAGAACTCTGGCTCCCTTCTAAATTACCAGGTCCTCAGATGTGACCCAGAGTGATCATTTCAGCAGCAACAACAGGACAGAGAGTCCCCCAATAACCTTACTATGAGATTTTGTTTGAGAATTGGGACCCACAAAAGAACACTAAGTATTGCTGATGTTAGGGATAAAAAGAGAGCTCTGATGTCATATTCTGAGTTCTGTCCACTAACTGTCTTTGAAAGACTGATTAGCCCTTAGTAAATAGAAATGTGTCCTCAGCTTCCTGGCAGTCGAAGACAGAGGTAATGGGCACCCATTTTATGAATTAGGCTAAGACTGCAGCCAACTTGGAGGAAAGGCAATGGGCTGGAATGGACCCTGTTTGCTTAGGATTCAGGTAAGTCAAGGAGTTACAGAGCACTTGGGTACGGTTTCTATGATCCCCACATTGCTCCAAGCCAGTTTGAGTCAGGATCAAAGACAATAAACTCTTATTAACACAGGAGAGAAAGGATGAGTCATCTCCATAATGACTGGCTCATAGCAGGAATCATTACAAAGCCTGAGAATGAGAAAATGGTGCTTTTTATATTGAGTTATTGGCTGGAATCCCACCTTTACAACTTTTTTTTTTTTTTTTACAAGGACAGAGAGGGAGTCAGAGAGACAGGAACAGACAGACAGGAACAGAGAGAGATGAGAAGCATCAATCATCAGTTTTTTTGTTGCGACACCTTAGTTGTTCATTGATCGCTTTCTCATATGTGCCTTGACCATGCGCCTTCAGCAGACGGAGTAACTCTTGCTCGAGCCAGTGACCTTGGGTTCAAGCTGGTGAGCTTTTTGCTCAAGCCAGATGAGTCCACGCTCAAGCTGGTGACCTCGGGGTCTCGAACCTGGGTCCTCCGCATCCCAGTCCAACGCTCTATCCACTGCGCCACCACCTGGTCAGGCCACCTTTACAACTTTTGAAGAAGCAATTATATGACTCACACATCCAAGAACAAATAAAATGGGGCCATTACCTCAGATGTATGAGTAACTAGACAGCAGTGTGACTGGGACAGAGAAGCTACCCAGAGCTACTCACAATTCCTACACCATAGCTACCATGCTGGGGACAAGAAGGGCCTGGGAAGAGTTAGGCATGTACAGGTCTTGGGCTGGCCAGGTGTCCCTGACACCTCCATGATTCATGCTTGAGATTCATTAAAGCCAAGTGGGTAAGAGAAAGGAACAGAACATAAACAAATTTCCTAACTTTAGATTGACTTGATTTCTATTAGTGATAAAATTAATGAAATAAAGAAGAATCATGCCTTTCAAATAATATGCCTTTATGTCTTGGTGCTTCTTTTCCTTCTCAGGCTGGTTCTTATCTGAACCCTTTAGAGGTCATGGAAGTTGTCTTCAAGCACAAGGACAGCCTCTCAGAAATAACCCAAAGGACCTCAGGGACACTGTGGCCTCTGGACAGTAATTGTCAAATGTATCTGTGCTCTTTAGTTGTCCTCACAAGAGGGGAAACCATTGAGTCCTCTCGCCCATGGAGTCACAAGTATGTGTATCCATTTGCAGAAACATTGAGCTGCTCAGATAATGGTAATGATAATAATGTTAGCTGACACTTACTAAAACTTAAAATGTACTAAGCTAGGGGATTTACATGCAGTATCTTGTTTCATCTTCACAACCACACTATAAAATATATACACTACATACAGTCATCATTTTAGGGGAGAAGCATACTGGTGGGGATCATGCTGAAAAGCTCAGCTCCAGAATGAATCAGATTGCGAAAACTCACCTAGAGCGCCTGCAAAGATGCGCTAGGGAGTTTCTTCATCAATACCGGCTGTGCCCCGAGGAGCCAATGCAGGCTCCTTCTTCACATTTTATTTCAAACTTTAGTACTTATCATCACACCACTGATATAACTTTAATCAAAGCTACCATCATCTGCCATTTCAACTGAAAACCATAAGTGGTATTAGTTAAGCTCCTTTTGGGTGCCAGGTATTGTTCTAAGTACTTTCCATGTGTTTAGTGGTTCAGCCCAACAAGGTAGGACCAGATCACTGCATTGCACATCTGAAGTGGCACCATTCACACTGCGTTCACTAGGCTCCAGGGGGTGATTCCACCCATATTTGTACAAGGTTGTAGCCCTCACTATTATCATTTCCATTTTACAGATGAGGAAACTTAGGCCCAGAGGAGTTACGGAATTTGTCCATGCACATACTGCTCATCAATGGCAGAATCATGCTTCTACCCTGGCAGTCCAGGTTTAACTCCATCCCTTTATTAGCATCCTCATTGCCATCTCTACTTCTGCTCTTGCCCTTTTATATTCTCCAGTAGTCAGAGTGATTCTTTTAAAAGACATAAATGATATCATGATTCAGAACCCTCTAATAACTTCCAATCATTCCTAAAATAGAATCTGAGCAAACTCCTTAGCAAGCTCCACAAGACCCAGTGTGGTCTGGCACCAGAACATACCTCTAGACTTTTCCAGCAATGTTCTCCTCAGTTCGCTCTGCTTCAGCCACACTGACCTTTTGTTTACCTAGGGTCATTCCAAGCTGTTCCACCACAGGACCTTTGCACATGCTGTTTCTTTTGCCTCTGCCACATACTTTGCTTAGATCCTCTTGTGTGTTCGCTCTTTACCTCATTCACAATTCTTCAAATATCACCTGCTCTAAGGAGGCTTTTCTGACTTTTTCACATAAAATAACCTTATACCTTCACCTGCTGTTCTCTATCCCATCACCCTCCTTTGTCTTTCTTCACAGCACTTAACATTACTTAAAATTATACCATAGATTTATTCATCTGATTTATCAGGTGTAAGCAGGGATTTTGCTATTCTTAACACTGAGTCTCCAGGGCCTTGAGAAGAGCCTGGAACATAGTTGGAGCTCAATAAATACTGGCTGAGTAAATGAATGATCCAAGTCTCTGAAGAATAAGTCTACCTCTGCACCTGCCCAGGGCACACAGTCAGTTCTTAGTAGAAACCAAGAAAACAATAGGAGATGGAAAAAGGGCAAGGAGGAAGGAGTCAGAAGAAAAGCATCATTCAGATTCTAATTTAATTCCATTTAGTCTTCCTTACATGGCAGCTTATAACATATAGTATCTCATTTAATTTTCACATTCTATGAAGTAAGTAGGTACATTAGCAATAATGAGGAAATATGAGAATAATGGCCAAGGACACATTTGCATCAATTTCTTCACAGGCTCTTTATAACAAGAAAGAGCTTATTATTGAAGAAGCAGACTCCAAATTGTGTATCTTTATGGAGCACAAACCAAAGGATTCTGTGTTTATTTTTTTATGATTCAACTCTATTAATCCTCTAGGCCATTCAATTTATTGTGTTTACTTTTTCTAGAACTTCAGGATAAAATGTGTATTCCTATCATCCTTTGTTCTTTCAAGTTAGCTTTTAGGATTTTCTTCATGATTTATCTGAATTGATTCAATTTATTGGACACTTGTATGTTTCTTCTATAAATTGTTTTCAGTTTTTATGGGAGTGGAGGGGGGAGCCTGGGTTTTTCTAAGGTAGTTGAATATCTGTCCAGCAGTCATGTTTTATTTCAATTAGCTAACATTCTCGTAACACATTATAGCTGATGACATGGGTTAATCTTCAACCATGGGCAGGTTGTCATTACTACCATTTTGACTAGTGGGCATACCAAGGTATAAAGAGGTTGATAACTTGTCCTAGGCCATATAGCAAGGAAAAGAAGACTGGAATTTGAATTCTGATCTTTTGACTTCACATTACAAGAATAATGGAAGCAACCAAAGCAAACTCAGCTCCCTCCCTAATGCCAACAGCAGACATGAATACCACACTTTTATGGTTTATAAAACATCCTCAGGCAATGATACAGGGTCACTAACAGCTAACAGGAGCATTATTGTATCACAACCATTGGGCCCACTGAGGGCGGGACAAAGAGCCGACATGTTTGGTATGCTCGAGGAGCAATACTGACTTCAGAATAATCCCATAAGTGGCTTTCATAGTGGTGACCTTAAGTCAGTAAGGCAAATGGGATCTGATACTCACTATACTTGTTTCAGGAAACAGTGAGTACACAAGAGTTTTGGGGGGAAGTTCCCATCAAAAACACAAGCATTGAGTTCTTCAAGGCCAATTTAAATACCTGAATATATTATTTCTCTGAAATATCTTGTTTACTGATGGTCCAAGATATAGGGGTGTTACCACATACGTGTACTCACTTCTCAAACTTAAGTTTGAGCAAAATGTTTTTTAAAAATATCTGTTCAAAGTTGCCATTTTAAACAATGAATAAAGTTTACAAACTTTCTAAAAGCCTTCAGTGTTTCACTATATGAAAATGAAAACAAGAAGTTTTATCCAGTGAACTTCCAAAATGCTCAAATCATTGGCAATAAATGAAATATTGGTATGACTATGGCTTCATGGGTTCAAAGCACCATTTTACTCTTCTTTTTCTTTTTTTTTTCTTTGCCTTCATGAACATTTTCAGTGAGAGTCAAAGAATTAAACGTACTTTCTAAAGTAAAATAAAGCATATTCCCAGGTCTTAGGACTCCTCAGAGAATTAAACGTTATTTAAATGACAGAAGAAATTCTACTGTCTAACCTGCTCTCAGATCCCAGAGCACCATAGGTGAGAATGGCAGAGGACACGAGGGATGTGGGTGCCTGTCACAAAGCCACCCACCCTGCCTCCCTCACCCCCTCCAGGAGAGACCTGCTTTCCAGGTGCGCTGAGCCCAGGCAAAGGAAGCTCTTGCTTCCCCCCAGCCACTCATCTGCTTGACCACTGTTACAGTGAGGGTGCCCTGTTTCTAGGTAGCTGGGCTCAGTCCAACCCACAGAAAAAGACTGAGCCTTCCCCCTGGAGACCTTGGCCACTGCCAACCAATTTGGAAGATACCAGAATAGCACCCATTCCCCATTTTGGGGATTCTTTTCCCATTGGAATTTGTCACTACTGAATTATAAAATGTTTCCACATGGAAACTAAAAATGTCTCTAAGCCCTCTCTGTTGATGACTCCTACTGTTGTCGGCCCTCTTAGAGAATGTCTGCTATTTAATACTATTAAAAGAAAATAGGTCAGAAAGGGAAGCCCATTGTGTCATCCCTCATCAAAACCTTCCTCTTTTCTTATTTCCTCCAAAATAAAGCCTATTATAGCATGTAAAGTCTGACACAAGCTAGTTCAAGCCTGCCTGTCCAGTCTTAACTTTCACCCACCACACCCCCATGCCCATGTCTATTCCCCAGCCTCCTGCCCCCAGCACTCTCTCTAAGCTAGTTCTTAGACTAGTTATTTTCCTTAGGCTCTCTTTGCTCTTTCCTGCTCACATTGTTTTCTCTTTTTTGGGTGCTCTTGATCATCTTCCCAGTTACTTTAATTAATGTTCTAATTGTTCCTCAAAGTCAAACTCAAATACCTTCTCTTCTTTGAACATTTCTCCCAATCACCAATCCCTGACCCCTTACGTCATTTATTCTCTCCAAGAGCCTTCCCTGGCTACATGTCTGCTCCTAGAAGGTGGGACCCTACCCCTCTGCGTCCCCAGGGCCTGTTGGGGTCTGGCATGGACTAAAAGCTCACTACATATTAACCAAAGTAGAATGGAGCCACAAGCCTGCCATTCACAAAGAGAATCCAGGGTTGAGAAAGCTGGGGGGGAACTATTACTGCTCTATTGCTTACCCCTCCCCACCCTTTCAACACCGACCTTGACACTTTTTCTCACTGCTCTGCCATGCAGGCCTCAGCACCAGTGCCCACTGGCTGAAGCCAGGTGGCAGTGAAGATTCAGGCGGCTAGTGAAGGCCACTGGACTCCAGGTAAAGCAAGCAGGAGACCCGGAGCCATTTTCCAGAGCTCAGAGCAGACATTATACTGAGCTTCCACCTCCCACACACCTCCAGTCCTCACTGCTTCCACCCTCCGATGTCACCAGTATCTTCTACAGACGGGGTTCAACTGGTAAATTTTGAAAAAGTTATTTAATACCCATGGCAGAAATTGCTCATTGTTTAGCTCAATATCTCTTTCTTACTCCTTTGGTAACAGAAGCTCTGATTGTTCAATGGCCACCCAGAATAAAGACTGCATTTCTGAAGCTTCCTTGCATGTTACTACATTTTAGCCAATGACTTGTAAGTGAAAGCGTTGTGTGTGAACCTCCCAGGAAGCATCCTTAAAGCTGGAGGGAGCACCCCCATCCTCCTCCCCAATGGCAGAATGCAGAGGCGATAGCTGAAGCCTCAGCAGCCAGTGGGGCCATGAAGTGGAAGTGAATGCTGAGGTCGGCGGATCACAAGATAGAAGGAGCTGGCATCCTGATGCTGTCACATCTCATACATTCGGACTGTCTATCTTTAAACTTCTTTCAGATATGAGAGAAATGGACTTCACTTTCTACTTAAGTCACTATCACCTTGGGTTTTTCTGCAACATGCATCAAAATCCAAACCAAACTGGGGCCACATTTCTGAGCCTTGATTTCTTTCTATAAAAACTACCAGTGTTGCCCTAGCGGGTTAGTTCAGTCAGGTTTAGCATCATCCTGACTCCAAGTAAACAGTAAGTTTATTTGTAGTGTCTTTCCTGTGAGTCATGTGGTTTTTGTTTTAAATAACTAGACATAGTTAGAATGCAAAGATCAACATTTAGACCAATAAACAGTATCCTTGAACTTTATCTAACAGGATGTTAAATTGAAGCTCTGACAAGACACCCAACCCTGTATGTTTGAGATCCCACATCCACGTGCATAGTTTCCGTGGAAGCATTGGAGACCCTGCTCCAAAACTCTTGAACTTCCTCAGCACTTGGACAATAAAGGGGAACCGAGAACTTGGGAGGAGAGAGGGTTCTACTGGAAGGATTTGTCTGGGAGATGCTGTGCTGTGTCCCCTCCTCTCTTCCCCGAGGGAAGGAAGATTCTGCCTCTCATTCTCCAGAGAGCATCATATATGACCCAGTAACTGGGGACCATGGTCTGGCCTCCACTGGGAAGCCACCTGCTCTGGAAGCTGAGCCAGGGGACTGCTGCTGTGGCCAGGTTGGCCCGCACTCCATGTTTGGTGGGGTGAGAGTTGGATAGTGTTGGGGCCACAAGCTATAAGGAGAGAGAGTTCATGGGGCAGAGGTCATCCAGGATCCTGGCCTAAGGGCTTCTTGGGGGAAAGACCTTAGCAGTGAAGAGTTGGGTGTAAATGCTCAGGAGCTGACAGGTTGCCAGTAACTCCTCAAAATAGATATGCCCTGACTTGGAACAAGGGCACTGCTAAGGAGGGGCACCTGGTAGGAACCTATAAATTGCTCAGGAAAGCATCCCAAGAGAGAGATAGCCAGCTTTAACTGACTGACAGGTCCTAAAAGGTAAGGCCAGCTTATGACAATCCCTGTTGAAGTGAGACTTTCCCTCACCATTCTCTTCTTCCTCCCTATGGCCCAGCCCCAGAGGAATGGGGAGAAGTCAGCAGGACACCACCCAGTCCTCCACAGCAGCCTCCATCCCACAGAGGGAGCAATGCAGGAGGTGGGTCTGATCTCTTATCAGGGTCAGAGTTCTGATTGTTCTCATGACTGTACATGCTTATTGTTAAACAGAGTCAGTACTCATTGCTTAAAATGACTCTAGGATTGTCCTTTACCTAAATAAAATATTCTTGAGGCTTGCCAGAGTTCTTGTCCAGGGGCAGAGAAAGATCGCCAAGAGCAAATGGACCATGAAAAATGCTGAGAGACCACAAATGGAGATAAGTTTCCATTATTTTCCGAGTCTGCTGCGCAGCACACAGGCACTCTTGTTTATAAGCTGACGGTCACACAAACACAGCTGCACAGCTGCAGATCAGGGGAACGTCCTCCCTCAGGGAGGCCCCCACTGTCAGGCCAGAGGGAGCCAATCTGAGTCTGAGATGACATGAGGAATGTGCCTGGCATGCTCAGGGGAGGAAGCAGACCCTCCCAGAGAGAACATGACTGTCAATTTTTCCTTTGAACCAAGTTTGTTCCAATACCCCAAGGAGGCCAGCAAACAACCTGTACAGTGGGTGGTTGTTGGACCCAGGCTACTTCAAAAGTAGACATGAGACAATCATCCTGAAGGCCCTGACATGATAATCCTGTGATCATTACAGTTATAGCTTGAGACCTACGGAGTGTCAAAATGTTCACGAGTCCCTCGTGGCAAGTTTCGGAGTGCTTCTCCCTTCGGAGGTCAGCTCCTGCCACCTGACTGTTGGGGTAATGGAGCTGGGAACCCCTGCTTCTGGACTGCCTGGAAGGAAGGAGCAGGAAAGGAATTGCTGTTCCTCCAAGTTCTTCACCATGATTGCTAACTCTGCCCCAAGTCTAAGTGGCACCCCTCCATCTGGACCAACACTGTGGCCACCCCCACCAGGTACATGCGGGGCTTACGAGGATGGGTGTGAATAACACATTTGTTCATCTTACCTGAAAGAGGGTATTTTTTTTTAATAACATAAGTTAAAATAAATAGAAATCAACTAAGAGAAAATATCTATGAATGGAAGGTGCTACACAGCACAAGGTTGTTTTTCTGGAATAAGCAGCGTCCAGCTGCATGTGGCTGGGCTGTGACACAGCTTCTCATTTTACCTCACTAGCTCCTGTGGAGCCACAACCTGAAGCCCAGTATTTAGTCCAGAAAGATAGAGTGAGTTTGGGTGAAGAGGAAGTAGTCCAGCCAAGTCCCCACTGGGACAAGAGAGTGACTAGGGAGAGAGCAGAAGTGCTTACTCTTCTGGGAAGGCAAAACTAAACAAAAACCCTGGCTGCAGCGTCCCCTCCACAGGCATCGGCTTCTCAGTTCCTCTCATCTCACGATAGCTTTTAAATGACTGCATTCATTCATTCCACAGAAATGACCTGTGTCAGGCTGGTCTAGGCACTGTGGGTTTGGAAATAAGTTTCAACTCCTGCCTTGAGGAGCTGAGAGTCTAAAGGGCCCGATAATCACAGATAGACAAGGTCTAATGGAGAATGTGGTAGTTGTTTGTCTTCTCCTCAGAAGCAGACTCTCTTTTATTAAGTGAGAGGAGGGAAGATAGAGAGACAGACTCCCGCATGTGCCCCGACCAGGATCCACCGGCAACCCGCATCTGGTGCCGATGTTCAGATCACCCCAGCTGTTCTCAGTGCCTGAGGCAGACACTGTGGGAAGAGAGAGAGGAGGAGAAGAGGGAGGGGAAGAGAAGCAGATGGTCGCTTCTCACATGTGACCTGACCCAGGATCGAACCTGGAACGTCCACATGCCGGGTTGACACTCTATCCACTGAGCCAACCAGCCAGAGCCTCGGAAGCAGACTCTGAGACAGAGTTGAGCAGGCAGAGCACCCTTGGCATCGTTTCTGGCAGGAACAGAGAGGAAGCAGAAGAGACAGAGGAGGTGTCAAGCTGCAGTGTAGGCTGATAATGGCCTCAGTAACACACAGGGAGCTCGGGTGCTAAATAGGCCCCTCAGAGGTAGGTGAGATCATGTCACAAGTTGCACTGGCCAATCGTTGGGTGTGGGCCATCAGAAAGAAGCATGATTTGGGCAGCAGGGACAACCCTGGGGAGTTCGACAGTACCCCAGCAGCTCGGACAACAAGTGCTTCAATTAGGGGATCTGGGTGGTGTATTACAGTGCCCACCACATCGCCCAGGGTGCTCTGAGAGTAGGGAGGAGAGCACGGAACTGCCCAGAAGCAGGACGGCTTCTCTGAGAAGAGTCTGCAGGATGAGAAGGCTTTTCAGGCAGGAAGTTTGTCTGAGCTACAGTGCCTACAGGGTGTTGGCACCTGGTGGACCAGGAGCGAAGTGGCGGGGAGCGGTGAAAGTACATAGTTCTCTCCTAGCCCCCATGAAGGCCTGACCACTTCCCCCCATGTGAAGTTCAGAGTTTCAGTTTAGTCCATAAACACGAACAGAGCATAATTGTGTGGACAAACAGTAAACTACTGTGGCCAGAAGGAAATCAAATTATGATCAGTTGGTGAGCAATTCAACAGAAGTTTTTAATCAGCAAATATTTAGTCTATGAATAAAACACAGGTATCTGCAGAGCGGCGGCCGCACTTCCTCCCCACCCATGAGGCAGAAGTCTGGTAGCCGTGTGCATGTGAGGGAACAGGCCAGCACTTTAGACCAACAGAGCCAGGACCCAGGCCTGCCTGAGCTCCTTGTTTTCTGTGTGATCCTAGCCCAATCATGTCACCTCTCTGAGCTTCAAGCCCATCATCAATGAAGCAGAGCTATACTCCCTTCCAGGGACGGTGTGACTGAGTGAACTAATGTGTGTAAAACCACGCTTTGCATGGTGGGCCTCTGGTGGCACTTGGCTGCCTTGTACAACTCACCAGGGCTGCAGGAAGTGACCCCGCCTGCTTTGAAGCCATAGCTGATCTCTCACTCTGTCATGAAAGACACCATTACCACTAGAGCAAGCCCAAGGTCATCATTGTGTGCTCAGTCTGTTCAGACAAAGCTGTGACCAGTAATGTGCAGGGACTTAGAAATACATAAGTGGCCTTGTCCTTTTTCTTCTTGCTGGGCCTGGATGCCAGTTAGAGATGGTTGCTCAGCAACAGTGTGATTCATCTAGGGGGCCATAGGCCCAGGGTTCCCCGCTCCCAGCAGGGAAGGAACTCCATCACCACCATGCTAGCCAGAGCTCTTGTCTTTGAGGATGCCTTGGACCCTTGTTCGTAAAGGGGGGTTTATTATGAGGTAAACTGGGGACATTGCTCTAGTGGGAATTAACACTGGGATGACAGAGGAGCTATGAGAAATGGGGATGGGGGTCGACAGGAGCAGCAACTCGGGGCTCCTGCCCACTCTTTTTAAGGAGTAAATGACCCCGGAACAGAGGCAGGATGACCAAAGAGAAGCCACACAAATGGGCCTCTGTTCCATGCTTGGCAGGGAGCGCATGGGACTTCTTTTTCTCTTTTTAAGTCTCTCTAAGCCCCAGCCTTGTGCTGGCTCCAGGACAGGGCACAGGGTTGCCCGGCCTCTCAGAAGTGGGAATGAAAGCAGTGAGTCAGAGCTCCTCGAATCAGGGCAACACCTGCAGTGACCTGTGCATTAGGCATTCCTGCTTCCTGTGATCTGGCCTCCCGAAGCCGCCTGGCCCCCTCCACGCTGAGGAGGGACACCCTGCTGCTTATGCCTTCAGTCCACAGCCTGGCTTCCCACTGCTTTTGTGGTTGGAGGCACCAAGCCAGGGCCCCAATGGCCAGAGTTGCCACAGGGTTGAAAGGAAGGAGCTACAATGTTGGAAGAACACAAGAGTTTCTTGGGAAGTAGCTACAGATGCTGTTCGAGGTGGAAAAAAAACAGTGAGAGAAGCCGAGCTAGTTGGATCAGCATGCTGAGTTTTCAATTCATTGACAATGAAAGTTTACACTTAGACAACTCACCAAACTTAAAGGAGCAACTCACCAAAGAAATCAACTTTCAGTGAACTTCTCAGGGCAAAACCACCCTGAAGCACTCAACTGTGCAATAAACCCTGCGCAGAAGATAGGAAGAGGCCAGGCATGCAGGGAGGGATATTGGGTATGGGTCCCAGCCGTTTTGCTGCCCAGCAGGCATGGGCACCTGTGGACCTCCCACGCAGGGAGAGATTGACGTCTAACCCACTGGGGACCGACCCTGACCCAGAGCAGCCTATTCGCTCAGCCCTGGGTCTGCTGGAACTGCCTTGAAGTTCCCAATTGCTGCTGGAACCTTTTTCCTTTTAATGCCCAACAGCCTGATATACAAATAGTCTGTGTTGAGCAGTGGTGGCCTTTTCTAGTTTCCTTTTCCTACAGTACAGAAATCCCAAATGACTTCTTGTAGAAGTCACTCTTCCCCTCCTGGCAAATCTGGGGGCGGGGGTGGGGGGGGGCAATGGGAGCCAAAGACTTCTCTCTCTCCATTTCTCAGCAGGAAGGAGAGCCCCATCTGCAAACCATTAAGGGAACTGGAAGTAAGGAGAGTAAAGTGTGGTTATTCAGTCCCACAATTTAGAGACATATCAACCTGAGGTGTGGAAGGTTTGTAGGGTCGCTGATGAGTTAGCAAGCCCTATTGGCACCCAGAATCCATAACAAGAATAATGGAAGGTGTCCTCACATTGGCCCCACTCTCGAGGTAGAAGGAAGGAAGGTGGCAGGCATCTGCTCTGACTCTTCTGGGTTTGGGGTGCAAGAAATAGGTATTTATTCTGGTCAAATCAAATGAATAGAGATTTATTATCAGTAGTGCAGAGAAGCCCAGGAAAAGAATAAAAATATTCAGGAAATGTTCTCAGCTACTCTTTTTCTGCTATTCTCCCTCCTATCTTATTCTTTCCCTCTGCTCAGTCTTACTTTTGCCTCCTGTCTAGTGCTTACTTTTGGGTTTTATCTCCTGCCTACCCTTAATCTTGGATGCTATGACCATGGACCCTGCATGGTTTCAGCTTCATCTCCTTCTGAATGTTTCCTTTTTGCATTCAACTCCTGGTACTAACTCATCTTCTCAATATTTTTAGTTGAAACTTCTGGGTGAACTCATTAGTTTGAGCTCAGTCATGTCAGAGGTTTCTGGGCAGACTGTACATGACCTTGGGTCAACGGCCCATCCCTGGCCATTTCCTGTGGCTGGATGAGAGTCTTGCAGAAAGAGGGGGTCAAAGAAGATCCTGTCTGGCTAAGGCAGATCCTCCAGCAGTAATAGCTGAGGGCATCGTGTTTAATGTAGCTGACCCCTTGGCTCTAGCTGACCAGTTTTTGGTAATTTGTATTGGATAGGCAAGCATCTCAAGAAATTATTTCATTTTATATGAAATCTGTTTCAGGTTCAGAGAACAGACATGGACAATCTGAGAAATGCTTTCAGTATTCAGTGAATTGCAGGTCTTTGTGAAGGACCAAACCTAAGCAAGGTGCTAGTTTGGGAGGTGAAACAAAATTAATAGGTTTAGAGGGCTTCAGCTTTTGACGCAGGCATCCTGGTCCTATGGGAAGGAATTGTTTTACTTTATTTTGAATCCAAGGAACTTTGGATAACTAAGAAGTGCTCTCAACCCTGGCCAGTTGGCTCAGTGGATAGAGTACTGCCCTGGCGTATGGATGTTCTGGGTTCAATTTTCCAGAACACACAGGAGAAGTGACCATCTGATTCTCTCCCCAGTCTTCTCCCCCCTTCACTACTTCTTCTCCTCCCACAGCCAGTGTCTTGATTGGTTCTGACCCTCTGGAGAATAGGGGCTGGGGCCACAAAGTCTAAACTTCTGATCATGGTTTGGTCTTTCTGGTGACCAGCCCTCATCCAGAAGTCATCTCTTTAGAACAAAGATGCTCCTACCACCTAGGAAATTCCAAGGAATACAGAAACTCTATGTCAGGAACTGGAGTCAAAGACCAAAAAGTAGTACAAAAGATGCTCCTAGTGCTCTTATCTCCTAGGAGGAATTTACAAGAGTTTTAGCAGCTCTGTGCCAGGAAACCAGGGGCTGAGACCAATGTATATTTTTTTCTATTACCTCACATTGTGCTTCTGATCAACTAGTTATTAATTAGTGATTTCCACGGCCCCCTCCTTGGTTTCAATCAAGTGCTAGGACAACTCCCAGGACTTGGGAATACAATGTACTTACAATATTAACAATTCATTGTAAAAGGATTGAAGTCAGGAACAGCCAGATGAAGAGATGTGTAGGGCAAGGTCCGTGGGAGAGAGCATGGAGCACCCATGAGCTCTCCAGGTGTGCCACCCTCCCGGCACCTTCGTGTGTTTACCAGTGTGGAAGCTCTCCATACCCCATCCCTTTGGGTTCTTAGGAGGTTTCCTCCCATTGGCATGATGGGTAAAATCATTAGCCATTGGTGATTAATTCAACCTCCAACCCCTCTCCGTCCCTGAAATGGGAGAGAAGGAACGAAAGAACCAATTATATGATTGGTTCTCTTGGCAACCAGCCCCCATGTGGTTATCTAGGGGATTTCCAAGTCATCCCACTAACATAAACTCAGCCCAGCCGTGGTTGAACTGAGTTTGTTATGAATAACAAAAAGTATCCATTTCACATTTATCACTCTGAAGCTATTTCAGAAACTGAGGACAAAACCCAAATATACTGCTCACAAAAATTAGGGGATATTTTATCGCTTATATGAAGCAGTAAAATATTCCCTAGTTTTAGTGAGCAGTATATTATAACAAAAGACGCCTCTATTGTTCCAATTAATTAAAAAATTACAAGGGATTTGGGAGTTGTGAGCCAAGAACTGTGAACAAACATATATATTCTTATCATATGCTTCTTAGCAGAAGAGGGAGAGATCAGTAAACTCTAATGGACTGTCACTGTTGGGAAACCAAGAATTCCTGGTACCACAGTGACCATCCTGCATGGGATGGAGGCAGTGGTCTCCAACTCAAGCCAGCTGAGAAGAGAATGTGCATCCGCCTAGAGAGGCTGGTGACCAGACAGAATGCCGTAAGAGTCTGTGGTATACAGAGTCATCCATTTAAGGATTTAAGATTCAACTCAAGAAACCTTTTGGCAAAATATAGTTTCTTATTTGAAGGAATTTTGAAAAGATGTTCTCTAAAGCTTTCCTAAGTTTTTCTATGTATAATGTCTCAAATGATGTTTTGGTAACTTTCAATATTAATTAATAAAAGTATGTAGATTCAATATTCCTTTAAACATAATTTTTAATCAAGAAAAAATACACAGCTAATTTCATTTTGACATTTAGAAAGACTCACACATTTTAAACTGCCTTAACATATTCCTTCTAATGAGCTCAACATACGTCCAGATTACCACATCATTACCAGCATAGAGCAACTTTAAAGCCAATGTTGTTCTTATAGTGAACACATTATCAAAGTAAATCAATTTCACATTTGTTTTAATTTCTCATGCTTATTAAAAATCACGGGAAAACTTTGATCATCAACCAATCAATAGAAGAAATACAATACTTAATTTCTAGCATTTCGATGGTCAACAGGTCCTTCTGTGGCCTGTGGTCCAGCCTCCTTGTCTCTAAATTATTCCAGTCTCCCCCTGAGATTAGGCACCTCTGCAAGAAATCTCACAATATCACATCGCTCAGCAAATACACAAAACCCATGTCTGCCAATAATCACCAGTGCAATCTTGCCATAAGAGTCCGTGTCTTTCTGAAATCTTTGTGAAAAGAATAGTTTAGCTGAGAACTCACGTGACCCTAGCAAGAGTACCCGGAAAAGTTTGTAATGACTTGTCAATCAAAGTGTCCCAAATCCCTGATACAGAAAGCTGCAAATCATTAGGACTCTACAAATCGCAAATACGATTTTGTTTACCAGGATGCCATCATGGAAAATTTGAAAAGTCTTTGAGAGCTTTTTCCTGATACGGGTTGTAAATACAGAAAGGGCCAAAACCTAAGTGAGTATCAAACTGAAATCAGAAAAGATTCTGGCCAATGGATTAAGGTTCTTACTTTCCATACATCATTTTTAAAAAAAGGCTTTTTAATGAAATGAAATATACAGAAAGGGTACATATTATAATTAGCATACAGGCTAATGAATGTTTACAAAGAACATAGCTGTGTAACCAGCACTTGAAACAAAAAACAACCACAATATCACAGAAGATCCTTTTCCACCTCCCCCTGACTAGTTTCGTGTTTCTGTTTTCTATCAGAGAAAGCATATAGTGTGCACCCTTTAGCTTCCTTCACTCAACACCATGTTTATGAGAATCACCGTATTGCTTCATTAGCAGCAGACCATTCCTTCTAACTGTTGTAATACATTCCACTGTGCTGAATACAGCTCAGAATATTTATTCTATTACTGATGGACATTTGGTCCATATACAGTAAACCAAAGGTTATTGTCTGGTTTGGGAAAAAAATTGTACATTTGAGAGAGAGAGACGTTCAGGGGATTTTTATGCTAACCCAGATGAAGAAAACAGACTGGTCCTTTTATTGGCTTAGACTTCTAACTTTGTTTGGTCTTGCTTCCCCACGCTGCTCCCCACACTCAGGAAAAGAACTGTGACAGCGAAACTGTTACAAGGGCAGTATGATTCGGAGTCCCAGAACATGAGGGAGAACCTTGAGTCTGCAGGGTAGACATAGGAATTTGCATGTGTGTGTAAACTTCAGAGACACTCAGATCACTGAAACATCTTATGTGCGTATCTCAGAGCAGCTGGGACAACCTCACTCAAGCCCGAGTTGCTGTGACTTCAGTCTCTAGAAACTCAACAAGTGCAGCTACCCAGCCACTTCTCACCCCCACTTCTCAAGAAAAGTTAATCAGGTCCTTGCAGATTTATCTTCCTAGTCTCAGTATAACTATGGTTGAAAACTTCCTTTAGCACATACCTCATCAATTTTTCCCTTCTCCAAGGACGCGACAATGACTCTGCTTATGGTCTCCTTTTGGAACTCTAAAATGCTAATTGGTCACTAGGTTTCCAGTAACTTTAGGCAAAGCTAGCTTATTTCCATGCAGTCTCTGTTTATCTGGATATACTGGTTTAAAATATTCCTAAATTCTTTAGAGAGGAAACTCTTGAAATTTAACTCTCTAACAACCAGGACATAAATTCAGAGTGTCCGTGGGATCTAGAGAAAACAGGAGAGCTCACTGGAAGGAGGGAGGCTGGGGAAAGGGAAGAAGTGTAGTGTTTAGACTCATTAGTTGGGAAAGACTTTTCAAATATTTACATCAGTATCAGGAACTTTATTTTGCTGCAATATTTTAGCATGGCTTTGAAGAAATATGTACATCCTCAAAGATGTTAGGTATTATTTTATAAAGAATATACTACTGCTAATAAACACAAATGTATAAGATGACTGTAAACATTTTTTTTAAAGAATTGAGGCTTTTAAATATATTTTTTTCTGACTCAACTACAAATATTGTTTTGTTCTTACAAAAGCACTCAAATGAGCCTGACCCGGTGGTGATGCAGTGGATAGAACATTGGCCTGGGATGCTGAGGACCCAAGTTCAAAACCCCAAGGTCACCCACTTGAGTGCGGGCTCATCCGCCTTGAGCACAGGCTCACCAGCTTGAAGGCGGGGATTCTGGCTTAAGCATGGGATCATAGATGTGACCCCATGGTCGCTGGCTTTAGCAAGAGGTGTACTTTAATGAATGCATTTTCAAAGTTAATCTTCACAATGATTTTATGAAGTAGGTAATAGTATTCTCCCCATTTTACAGATGAGAAACTGGGCTTAGAGAGGTTAGCATCTTGCCAAAGTTTCCAGGTTGTGAGTGACAGAGCTGGAACTTGACCCCAGCTGTGGCCTAAAGCCTGAGCCGCCATCTCCGCTCTTCCCCACCACCCTTGCCATACAAGCTGTCCATGAAGGCTGGTGCCAAGGCCAAGCCAACCCAAACACAGAGGCTCCACCAGGTCTGGCAGAGCCAAAGGTCTAAGTTGCTAACTCCAAAGGTGAGGACAACTTCCATTGGATTTATAGAAATAATGGAATTTAGTCTTCCAACAATTTAGGAAACAATGTCAGTATTAAAATTTCAATTTGGCTTTCCTTCATTTTTTAAGCAGGTGACATGAAGATAATTTCTCTTAGAGAATAAAGACTGTTATGTCCATTGAATAGCTACTCTGTGCTTCTGGGTGCTAGGAAGAGTGAAGGTAACAAAGTGTGGTTTAACATCAAAACACAAAAACGTGTGACTACTGCATCTGTGACACTGGGTAAATGATAGTTTTGCCCCTTGAGTCTGCATTGGGGATCCACGATGAACCCCCCTTTGACTAAAATGCTAAACTGAGTTCTTTCCTACCCTATGTTAGATATTCATGAATAGCACCCTCAAAGGGTAATATAAGAATGCAAATATTTGGTTATTTGCAAAGTTCATTTCCAACTTTTCTGAGAGAACTGCAAGGTTAATTTTTCCATATAACTTTTACCACATGTATGTACCTTTCTTTTCCCAGCTTTCCAGCTAAAGTGGGAAATCAAGTGCTATAATCAAGCTCAAAATGCACAGTTGTTTTTAAGCAGGATCCACACTCCACTCCCAGTAAAACAGAATTTCAGGTGAAAGTTGAAGTGATAGAACTAACCATATAGAACACCTGAGTCATCTCTTATTTTAAAAATGGAATAACTGAAGCCCTGGCTAGTTAGCTCAGTTGGTTGGAGCATTGTCCTGAAAGACTAAGGTTACAGGTTCAATCTCCAGTGAGAGCACATAGAGGAATGTATGTACCAGTGAATGTATGTACAACTAAGTGGAACAACAAAATGAATGCTTCTCTCTTCTTCTTCTTGTCTGTCTCTCTAAAACCAATCAATAAAACTGTTTTTAAAAATATATTTTAAAATGGAATAACCAAGTTCTAACAAGTTAGGTGGCTTACCTATGATCAAAAATAAATAAACACTAAACCCAAGACTTAAATGTTTTTCTACAATCCTATAGTTCATGCAAAGTCCAATCCTGTGGTCAGAAAAGGCCGTGCTGTGAGCTCTGGCCCATCACAATGCTTGGAGCAAGGCAGATTCTCAGGGCAAGTTAATTGAGTAAACACGTGTGAGGGAACCCCCAGCTTCCGACGTACCCCTAGTTAGCTCCCCACTAGCCCTCCCCTGTACTGCACCTTCCCTTTCTTCCTGGACTGACTTACCCAGTAATATTATACCACTCTTGCCCAAGCATCAGCGGCACCTCCAGGATTGCATATGTTTCTTAGGCAGAGATGGAGGCCGTTCAGAGTTATTTAATGAGTGCATTCACCAGGATTTATTTTACTAGTTGACCCCTAGACATGCCACGCAGAGGCTGAAGGGAGGTTGTTCTTTTTTTGTTTGTTTGTTTGTTTTAACAGGGACAGAGAGAGAGTCAGAGAGAGGGATAGATAGGGATAGACAGACAGGAACGGAGAGAGGTGAGAAGCATCAATCATTAGTTTTTCGTTGCCGTTGGGACACCATAGTTGTTCATTGATTGCTTTCTCACATGTGCCTTGACCGCGGGTCTTCAGCAGACTGAGCCACCCCTTTCTGGAGCCAAGGACCTTGGGTCCAAGCTGGCGAGCTTTTTGCTCAAGCCAGATGGGCCCGTGCTCAAACTGGCAAGCTCGGGGTCTCGAACCAGGATCTTCCGCATCCCAGTCCAATGCTCTATCCACTGCGCCACCGCCTGGCCAGGCAAAGGGAGGTTGTTTTAGTAGGAAGGTTTGGTGACAAATCCAGGGCCTGGAGCATGGAGAAATGAAAAAGAATTGGACCAAGTCTGGAGAAAGTCGGTGAGCTAACTGATTTGCTCAAGGTCAAACAGATGTTTGGTACCAGAGTGAGGATTTGAACTCTGGCATGAGGATTAGTCTGGCAGCTCCACACAACACTGCTCTCCAAGTGGCCCAGAAGCCACAGTGCCTGCTTTGGGAAGTGCTTACAGAGGGTAAGTAGTGGTATAGGAGCGTAAAGGCAAGGGACAAAGGAGGATGCATATCACCAATGGACATGTTCATGGAGAACCTACTCACCGAGTGTCGGACTCAGTGTGTGGGGCCCTAATCCAACAAAGCTGGTGTTGTCATAAGAAGAGGAAGAAGCAACAGGAGCAGGTTTGCACAAAGGAAAAGTCACTATCTACAGATGGTGGCATTCTATCTACAGCCAAGGAGAAAAGCCTCAGGAGAAACCAAACCTGCTGGCACTTAGATCTTGTACTTCACACTTCCAGAACTGTGAGAGAATAAATTTCTTTGATTGGTATTTTGTATGGCAGCTTGAGCTAACTAATACAAAGAGGGCCAACAGTGAGGGGCTGCTGAAGACCTGTCTCATTCAGCTCCAGGCTTGCCTGGGCTCAGGGAGGAGACAGGGACTGACACATAGAGTTGAACCCTAACCAGGCATTTTCAAGTTAGCCAGGTCCATGCTGAAACAAACAAGCAGAGAGATAAATAATGATGAGAGTTGTAGATAGCCATGAACAATTTCGTTTGGGGGCTTATCTGTTTTAATTGCCTTGTTTCCTTAGTGGCTGGTTTTATAAGAACAAACATTTATCTCAGAAAATTCACTTCTTGAAAACTTATACTCTGAACTCTTTGGGGCTTCAGATTGTCAATGTTTAGAAAATAGTAGTTGTTGTCAAGAAAAAGAATAAATTCCATTGAAAGGGGCCATGTCAGCAAAAATCGCAGAATAAGGACCTCTGAAAATCTTCTCCATAAAGCAATGAGAAAAATTTGTCACAGTCAAATTTCCCAGAGTCTGGAAAGTGATCAAAGGCTTGTGGCAATCTGAGAAGAGTTTATTCAAGAAAAACAGGCTGAATCTCAGTAAGAGCAGTAAGATGTGTGACATTTGAATTTGCTCCATCCATCTCCATTTCCCCTCCCCAGTAAATAACCAACCAGCACAGTGAAAACCAGTGGCCTGGCAGCCACTGGAGGGGCAGACTGGGGCTGGAGTTCCTTCAAAGCCCCCTTCCCAGAGAACTGTCTTTGTATCTCTGGTGGTTCTTGAAAGACCCTACCCTCAAAGCTATTTTTATTTGAATTGACTTGGTGCTTACCCACCATGAAAAGCCTGTTCCCAAGGCATTAGCTAAAAATACAGTATCACAGCTAAGGTGATGCATATTAGTTGGGTCAAACAGTAGGCTAATCAAAAAACTTAAAAAAATAAAACTGAAGAATAAGGTGTCTATAGGAAGCTTTGAAAGGCTTTGACACACTTCTGGGAATCTAGAAGGCCACCTGCACACCCTGGGGTGTGCAAATGCTTAGGAAAGACCCAAGAAGGCCCTAACTTCTCACCTCGGGTGGGCTGGTCTGGAGGCTCTGCACAAGCAAGAAGTGAAGGCCAACAAAGGTGGAAACTGCCTGCCAGATGCTGACGGTGCCCAGAACTCCCCAGAGCTCCTCAGCAAGCACTATGAGACTTATTGGTACCAAGGTGTAATGACACTTCTGTCCTGTTATTAACTGACAACTAAGCTGAATGAGCAGAGACTTCACATGTGACAATGTATATGGACTCTAATGAAAAATCACCAAATAAATAAGTAACAACTTCTGGAAGTGGAAAGAATGCTTTTTTAAATGCCCAGTTTTCAGCAAAAACTTATGAAACATGCAGAAAAACAAGAAGGTATGGTCTGTACTCAGGGGAAGAAAATCCCTCACTAGAAATTATCCCCAAGGAAGCCTGGATGTAGGGCTTACCAGGCAAAGGCGTGAAATGAGCTATTTTAGATATGTTTAAATAAGAAAACCAGGTCTAAAGACCGATAGGAAAGCATGAGTAGACTGTCTTATCAAATAAAAAATTGTTTTTTAAAAAAAGAACCAACTGGAAATTCTGGAGTTAAAAAGTGTAATAACTAAAAAAAAAAAGTGTAGTAACTGAAATAAAAAAATATATCAAAGAAGTTAGTGAACTCTCTGAAGAAAGGAAATTCTTCATGGAGGATGTAATTTTTACTACTTTCTCAATGCACAGTCATTGGAAGAGCAAACCAGGTGGTGTTTCCTGATGACACGGGTCCCTCTGAGCAGCTCCCAGAAGCTCACTGTGGATTAATGAAGGATGTTTATGTGTCAGGTACTGTTCGATGTTACAAACTAGAGAAAAAGAAGTTTGGCTGAATCTGTCTTAACGAAGAGCTGCCTTCATAGGCCTGTGACTTCTAGAAAGCTCCCTCTCGCTCTCTCTTTCTCTGTCATTTTAACTTCCTAGTGACTAAGGCCTCTCTACAGTCTCTCTCACCATCTGCGCACATAACCTAATCTATTTATTCATCAGCAAACATGTGCTGTGCCATCCTTTGGGAATACAGTGGTGAACAAGGCAGACGCAGCTCGTGCCTTGTTCCGGGATCTGACATGCAATGTGTAACGTCATGCAGGGTAAATAATAATGTAATGTCGGGGTGAATGTGCTAGGAAGAAAAATGAAGCCAGGGTGGAGGTGGTCAGGAAAGAGCTCTCTAGGAAGGTGACATATGAACAGAAACCTAAACAAAAGCAAAGATCAGAGGAAGGAGAGTTTGAGGAAGAAGGAACAACTACAATGCTGAGGTGGGAATGAGCTATGTCTGTGAGGATCCGTAAGAAGGCCAGTGTGAGGGTGGTCTCTTCTTTCAACACAGAGCTTGGATTCACTGCCCTTCTCTGCCTTCCACCACGACCCACAGCCTTACCTGCCGTGCTCATGTTTACATTATTTCAGGAATCTTCTTTGTTCTTCTTGCCCCAAGCCTGTGTCCCACACAATTCACCTTACACTCACTGCTAAAATTTGTCCAGAACCATTTCATCATGTCACCTCACAGTCAAGAAGTTCTGGTCTCCCTGCTGCAGCTGAGCCCTTGCCTCCTCCACAAGCATTTACTGGACTCTTGTTATGTCTCAGAAGCTCCTCTGGGCACAGTGCAAAACCAAGGCACAGCAAAAACTGGGTTCCTGCTCTCACAGAGCTTATGTTCTTGAGGAATAAGACAGACACCAAACAGACAAATATCAGGACAAATTCATATAATGTTAAGTGCCGAGAAGAAAGCAGAGAGATGCTGACAGCAGGGGAAATCTATGGATCTGAGCTGGTCTAGGAAATCCAGGGCCACGGTCTGTTCCAGAAACGGGACTAGCAGGTGCCAAGGCCTAACACAGGCTTCTTTGGGAGACCACAGCGCTCCTTCGGGAAGTCTCCCCAGCACACCAGGGGAACAGGTGCCTCTCCTCTGAGCAGCTAAAGCACAGTGCCCATACTTTTATTTGAGTGCTTGTCAAATGGTCAGTGGAATACAAGAACCAATCTGATTCATATTCCACTACCCAGAGTACTGCAAATCATGGATAACTGTCTGTGGAACCGAGGTAAAGGAAGCCTAGTGTCCCAATCTGGCAGGTAGAAGCAGCCGCTCTTCAGCTCTAATCCAACCTTCACTCACACAGCTGGATCTTGGTAAGCCAGCATCATTGCTGCTCCTGTCCCATCTGGGTAAAAGTTGGCAAAGTTTACAAATTTTAACAAATCAATACAACACACATACCAAATTCTGGAACACAAATTATTGTTTGCCTAATTAGAATAATTTTTCTCTCAAGACTTAACATATTTTAACTTCTGAATTAAAATTGTGAATAGTTTCAACTTTTGAAATTGACATTGACATTACAGTGACTTGTAAAAGGTGCTTTATCTTGATTTAATAGTTTTATTTAAAGGTGTTTGTTGAAAGGCTGTCACCAATCTAGTCATTCCATTAATATTTGTAATAATTAATATTTTTAAGCACTTCTATGTGCTAGGTACAGTACCTGTTCCTCCGTTTACAAGGGTGAATACAATATATACCTTCTGTTGCCCTACTGAAGTTTATAGTTTTGTCAGAGATACAAGTAAGAAACAAGAAAACAAATGTATAATTACTGCTTGCAACACTTGCTATTGAAGAAACAAACAGGTTATACAATAGCAGGGAGATTTTGCATACTGTGGTCAGGGAACACATGTAAGCCTTGACTCGGCTGTGCAAAAAAGGAATGGATCTCACAGCCTTTAATAAAGTCTAAATAATTCGCTTAATTCTGAAAGGCGGTTTCCAATGTCCTTCAGCTATTCTATTTTCTGTGTTCTTGTTTAAGAGGTTTTTGTCTTTGTCTTTGTCTTCCAATTAATCAGAACACACTGTGTGTTTATAGTGTGCTATGTGGTTGTAAAGTAAGCACACTGACCAAGGAGATGACACTCTGTTCTTCATCTCCCTTGAGCATAATATTTTTTATCATTCATTTAACTGGTTGAGTGACAGCATTTGTAGTTGTGTTTCCTGATGGCATTGATCCTTCTGAGTAGTTCTAAGTGTGCAGATGTTGGTGGGCTCACACTGGATCAATCTCACAGCCACATCAGAAGCCCTTCAGGTTGTGCAGTGTACCTGCTTAGATCATGGTGTCTGTGCAAGGTCTGGGGGACACTCCAGTTGGAGCCAGGTGACCAGGTCAGCACCCCGGCCACAGGCCTCATCCCACCCCTGATCATAGACTTCACAGATCTGTGCTGTAAGCCCCATGGGGGACCGTGGGAAAATGCAGATTAATTAGGGCATATTCTTCACAACCTCACAGAAGTACTGCGGTATGGTGCTTATGAGTTCAATTAAGTGGTTCGTTCTGAAGCAGCAACCCCAATCTTCTCAGAAGGACAAAGAAAACACAGGAGCATGGGAAGCACAAAGCAGTTGCTAATGACTATGCCTGTGCACACCCAATCCAGACAGAGACATTATTGTGAATTCCGGTGACCTAAAAACCCATGTGGGGCGTCCCACCCTGCATTCCTGAAGGGAATGTGTAAATACTAATAAAGAAAAGGACAATCAGATAGTCACAGGACAAGAATTCTTTGACAAAGATTGCTGATCTGGTTTTAAGCAACTTGGGGTGCTAGGAGACATGAGCAAAGAAACACACCCAGAATGGTTGGACAACTATTAATTTGATTCATCAAATAAAAACAATTTTTATGCCTGGTCTGGGCCTGCAACAGGTGAGAAATGATAGAAAAGCAATAAAGGAGTCAGGCAGAGTGACCCTCAGTGGTACTTAGTGATTTGGATGAGTGGCAATTGCATTTCTGTTCAGACAAGTTATTTATTTATATATTTATTTATTTGCTAGGGAAATCACTTGCTGGGTTCTAAGGTCAATCTCAAATAAGGACTTTAGGTGTAAATTTATTGCTGTTATGAGAGCCTCTGATTCCCAAAATAATTTCTCACCAAGATTGTATTTTTTACTTTATTCGTTCATCAAAATTTGTTGAGCACCTACTATGTGCCAGATACTATTGATGCTAGTCTTCAGTGCGTCCAAGAAAATAGAAGTCCTCATAGATCTCACATTCTATGGGGGTTCTGGGGGAGAGGGAATATAAACTAATAAACAAGCAAGTGCTATGAAAAGCAGTGAAGCAGGTAATAGGGGGTGAGGGTTCACAGTGATGAGAAGGCGGCCTTAAGAGAAACCTTCTTTAAGGGTGATTATATACAGTGGTTAAGGCAGGCCCCTCTGACAAGCGACATTAGTGCAAAAAGTGCAAGAAGATGTGAGAGTGAGCATTGTTGGTAAAAAGAGGGGAAGCAAGTGCTAAGTCCCTGTGGCAGGATTCTACTTGGCACTTCAAGGAATAGCAACAAGATCATATGGCTGAACAAATAAGGGAGAGAATAGTAGGAAGTGGGACAAAAGTTCATGTGGGGCCTTGTAGGCTACAAAAGGCCTGGGGAGGAAACTGTGGAAAAACTTTGATTTTAAAGGGAACACTCTGGCTGTGTGCACAAAATAGAATAGAAGCAAGAATACCCCAGGGAGGAGCTGAGAGTAGTAGACCAGTAGTACATTATTAATATGAGCTTTATCATCTATACCAGGAAGTCCAGGCTAAGGTGAGTTAATGAGTTCTTTGAGTCAGATTTCAAAATCACAGAATTTCAATTAATCAGAAAGTTTGTGCGATGAAATAGTCTTATGACTGCACTGTCAAATATAGTAGTCACTAGCCACATGCATCTCTTGAGAACTTGAAATGCATCTAGACCGAACTGAGATGCTCTATAACGTACACTGAATTCTGAAGACACACTACTAAAAAAGAAAAAGAAAAACAGAATGTGAAATCTCATTTAATTTTTATATTGATTATATATTGAAATGATACTACATTGATGTATTGGGTTAAGTAATACATACTATTCTTTTTCACTCTTCAGATCTTTTATTACATATAGTGTGTATGTGCATTTTATGCAATATTGTATTGTTTTCTAGCAAAAGCCTAACTTCAATAAAATGACCAGTGCTTGTATTTCTTTCTTTACACATTACAGATCCCAGTACACTGTTAGTCACACAAAACGTGCTTTGTAAATGTTTGACCTTGTATTGAATGGAAGGTTGTGAATGCAAGCTTCTATTGGCAAGCTGCTCACAGAATTATCAAGATCCATTTTGTCTTAATACAATCATTCATTAAAAAAACAATAGACCAGTTGCAATACACACACACACACCATGGCTTCTTTTCTCAAAGGAATTAATTTAGCAAAGTAATGATAAAGGAAAATAATCTCACTTTTAAGATAGGACCACACTGCCTGACAAAGTGGTGGTGCAATGGATAGCGCATGAGCCTGGGATGCAGAGAACCCACATTCGAAACCCCGAGGTCACCAGCTTGAGCATAAGCTCATCCAGCTTGAGTGTGGATTCACCACCTTGAGCTCAGGGTCGCTAGCTTGAGTGTGGGATCATAGACATGATCCCATGGTCACTGGCTTGAAGCCCAAGGTCACTGGCTTGTGCAAAGGATCACTTGCTCTGCTGGAGCCCCCTGGTCAAGGCACATATGAGAAAGCAATCAATGAACAACTAAGGTGCCACAACGAAAAACTGATGCTTCTCATATCTCTTCCTTCCTGTCTGTCTGTCCTTATTTGTCCCTCTCTCCGTCTCCCATGCTAAGAGAAAAAAAAAAAAAAGATAGGACCATATTTTCCAAATGAAGTCAAAGACTTTGGCAACAGGTTCCTCCTTTTTCTCCAGCTACCTCTGGTCCCCATGGCCCTCTGACAGAGTGCAGTCCTGTCATTGAGGGATGGAAACGAGACTTGCCTTAGGGTGTATGGAATCCGGACATTAGGACTGAGGTCTGCCTTCACCACAGAGAGAAGACATGTCCTCATCAGGACTAGAAAAGCATATTCTTGAAATTAATGTCACTGTTTCTTTTTACACCTTTTTCTTCATATTTCATATTTTACTAGATCATGAAGTAGATATGAAAACTTGTTTACTTTTTACTTTTTTAAATGTGAAATTCTTTTAAACTAGAAAATTTAAAATCACATATATGGCTCACACTTGTGGCTCACATCATATTTCTGTTAAACAGCACTGGTATTATAAACGAAATTACACAGAGAAATCCTTTGCTATTTCTAGACTGACTGAAAAGTTTTCTAAAATGTATTGTCTGTCCTCTGATTTTAAACAAATTTATGCTAATGTAACTGAATTCAGGTAATGTGTGTCAGTGGCTCTGTACCACCCAAGTTTTATCCTACATGTTTCCCAGTAGCGCCCTGGTTATGAAGATAGTAAAGATGGCTCTTCCGGGCTGGCTTTGTTCTGGGAGGAACCCTGGCCTGGGGTCCTCGCTTCACAGTTTCAGAACATGAACGCAATAGATTTCCTTGCCGAAATCTTAGGAGCACATTGCTCACAAGTTGGTATGTGAACAGTGACTTTCCAGAACAGGTTTTTCTGGGTCATTCTGTCTGACCTCTTTCTATTTCATCTTTTCACCTCCCAAAGGTGTGTGTGTCTTGGGTTGGGCCCCAAACCCAGGCAGGGCAATGAAAGCCCCAGGGCGGACCCACGGTACAGGGTCGGGAGGATCTGAAGGCTGTGAATTTACACAAGGAGGCTGTGGTGTGAGAATGGGCAGGGAGCCCTCACAGACACAGCCACCAGTGTGAACTTACCTCAGGCTGCACCCCTCCCAGTCCTAAGGTGACTCTTCAACACCTCACTTCCCAAAAATGAGCAAATTCTTGAGCAGGGGTCTCCAAACTACGGCCAGCAGGCCACATGTGACCCCCTGAGGCCATTTATCCGGCCCCCGCCAACCTTCCAGAAGGGGCACCTCTTTCATTGGTGGTCAGTGAGAGGAGCACAGGATGCATCCGCACCCATAGTTCCCATTGAAATACTGGTCAGTTTGTTGATTTAAATTTACTTGTTCTTTATTTTAAATATTGTATTTGTTCCCGTTTTGTTTTTTTACTTTAAAATAAGATGTGTGCAGTGTACATAGGGATTTGTTCATAGTTTTTTTTATAGTCCGACCCTCCAATGGTCTGAGGGACAGTGAACTGGCCCCCTGTGTAAAAAGTTTGGGGACCCCTGCTCTTGAGGAACAAGTTGAATTGTTCAAGTTCATCAGAGATGGCCATACACACTTAAAGGGCCAATTACCAATTTATAGGAAGAAACAAATTGTTAAGGATCAGAATGCTTGGGACATGAGTCCCTGTGCTCTGCTGTCTGCAGGAGCAGCTACTCAGTAGAGCAATCCATCAATAGGCAAAGGCAGTGAATAGGGAAAATAGAAGGGGATCCCAAACACTTGGGGAAAAGGGGAACATGCCCTCTGAAGAGTTAAACGATAAAGTCAGATCACCCCGTGGATCAGCCAGGAGCCGTTTGTATTGGTTAATTGAAGTGAACACTCAAGAAATATTTATGTTCTATACATATGTCTATATGAAAGAATGATTCCCAGGCCAGTGTTAGGTTGACTAAAGTATTAACATATTTCATGGAGGAATGTGCTAATAACCCATAGAAGTACAGAAAAGGGGGAGTTTTAGAAATAAGCTTTAGCACCATCCCAAGAGACTAGAGGGTGCCCAGAGTGGAGCTGGTTCAGAGGCCAATGAGAGCTCAGAATCCCCAACTGTGAAGAAGGACACATCAGCTGTCAGAGCCTGGGCCACCCAGCATGTCCTAAACCTATGTTCTCTGGTTTTGAATCCAGTATCAAGTTGATAATTTGGCTTCCTATGCAGCTTTTCAATGGGAAAGACTATGCTAGTGAGCTTAGTCTGATTATCCAGTCTGCCTAAGAGTTATATTTTTCCAGGCTGGTAAGTTAATTGGATTCATGAGTGGAGACAGCAGTCTCTTCTGGGTTTTTAAGCATGGAGTTCATTCACAGAATGAAGCACACAAATGAACTGTGTTTCTGAGATTACCAGACTTAAGTGGCAAATTCACCCAGTCCAGCTAGTGTATCCTTTTATTGAGAGCCCTCTGTGTTACTGAAGTCTACTGCCTTCTAGCACATTCTTCAACAGTGAGCATAATCAAGTTCCAATCTGGCTAAGATACCCAACGTGGAATCTACAGGTCTGATCAGCTCGCCACAACCCTATGCTTTGTATAGCTCTGTGGACTACAGTGTGGAAAAGGGAAAGACGCTGACCTGAATTTCACTCAGGAATTTAGACAGATTACAGAACTAAAACAACTCAACTGAGTGCTGTCTGATTTATTTCCATTTTGAGTACAGGCCCATGAGAGCAAATAGGTGACCACACATGTTCTTTAAGGCTAATTTTCAAAACCTACACCAGGGAAGAAAGCTAAAAAGAGACGCTAGATAAATTGATCATATCAATTCTAAATAAGGGTGTTTTCACTCTGCACCCTCATGGTATTCTCATTAGGAAGCTGTGCCTCTTAATCTCAGAGCATCTCAGTCCTTCAATCTTCAATAGCTCATTAATACAGCTGTGCTCCAGATTCTTTCCTAACCATGCTTTTCATATCTATGCAAATCAGCACTTGGTAGGGCAGTTTGACCTGCAGGACTCTTCCCATTCCTCTACCTGGGTTTGCTTTTTAGAAGATCATAACACTGGGGAACAAAATTTTTGTTGCATCCACAAAAACACTTGTTCTTATCTAATTCAAGTGTGCTGATCTCGAATCTGACATTAGTTTTTCTCTGTAAGCTACTGGTTTTTTTGCAATTTAAGATTTTAGGTTTTTATCTTATTGTAAAATTTTCAACATTTAGTTTAACATAATGAAGTAGAATGTCTTCTTGGGCATCATCTTTGTGAAAATATAATAATTTATACAATGCAGTAAATACACTAATACACTAAAAGATATGATTGCATCAGAATTTGTCTACAATTTCAAAATAGAACATATTAAAGCACTTATTTTAATCATAAAAATTGCGCAAAACTTATTTAAATTCTATTCAGGCAAAAGTTTGCATTTGTAGCTCTTGCGTTTGTGTACTTGTTGAGGACAATCTCATTTGATGCTCCAGCAGTAGTCTGCTCATCACCAACAGCTCCAAGATTTTCAGGAAACTTACCAAGGTGACTGTTCAGGAAGTGAATCTTAACGCTTATGTTCCTTCCAATGTTGTGGAAAGCCAACAGCATCTTTTGAACCAGAAGTTCATAGTTTTCTGCTTTCTTGTTGCAAACGAAGTTCTTTGTAACTGCCACAAAAGACTGCCATGCTGCTTTCTCCACCTTATTCATCTCTCTGGCAAATTCTTCGTCACGTATGAAGGTTCAAATTTGAGGTCCATCGAATACACCTGCTTTTATCTTCTCAAAAGACAAGGAAGGAAAAGCAGAAATAATGTGTTGAAAGCATTCACTTTCTCTATTCAAAGCCTGAACAAACTGCTTCATTAAGGCGAGTTTGATGTGAAGTGGGGGAAAAATGATATTTTGCATCCCTACTTCCAGAGCTTCACGTTTCAGCCACTCCTTCTGTGTCCAGTGTTTCTCCCGAGCTCAGCTGTCCCACAAACACAGAAAGCAAGGATACTTCGTGAAACCTCTCTGTTGTCCTAGCAGGAAATTGACCATTTTAAGGTCCACACAAATGATCCAGTTATGCTCCTCATACTTCAGAAAGTCGAGGACAATTTTTATGTCATTATAATCTTCTCGCAGATGAGTTGAATAACCAATTGGAACCACTGCATAAATAATACCGTTGTGTAGGAGAACACATTTCAGACTCTGTTTAGAGCTGTCAAGAAATAGCCACCATTCTTTCGAACTATATGTGATAATACCTAGCTGGCTGAGAAGACTACTGATATCATGACAGTAAACAAAGTGTTTGTCTTCGGAAAAAAAGTCCACAAAAATTTTTTCACGCTTCCTGAAATGGGATACTTTAGCTGACTGGTGAAGTACATTCTTTTCTTGAAGCCTGGAGGCTAATAAACTCAGCTGCTTTCTTTGATAGGCCCAAATCTCTTACTAAGTCATTCAATTTGGGTTGGCTAAACTGCTGAAGGGTTAATGACTGCTTGGCATCAGAAGAAGACCCTTCAGATTCTACAACTATTTCCTCATTCATCTTATCAAAATACACTTGATCACACTGTTCACTTTCTTTGTCCTTAGAAGAAATCAAACCATTGAAAACTGGAACTGGGAGTGTCTCAGAGTGTGGGATAGGTCGTATTGCTGAAGGAATATTAGAATATGTGATCATATGCCGTTTTTTCTTGCTGACGCCCTTTGTATGGATCAGACAGAAATAACAGTCACTGCTGTGGTTCTTAGGTTCACGCCAAACCATGGGAATACCAAAAGGTATTCTTTTGCATTTTCATTTTGTCCAGTCATGAAGCATTTCCTCACAATGATGACACACAATATGAGAGCCCAATTCTTGTCTTGATCGCCAAGGGGAACTTGAAAATAGGCAATATATGCACATGTCCCAAATGATGGAATATTGCGCCTTTGACGTTGAAGTATGTAACAGGCACATATATAACAGAAGGTGTCAGGACTATTCTTACATTTACACTTACTCGAAGAAGCCATGATTCAATCTTAAAACAAGATAAGAGGGTGTTTTTATCAGATAATCATTTTTACATTTACAAACAACTACAATTATGTAAAAGTGATGTTTGTAAAACATTAATTGCCTTGTGGTTATGTTCAATCCAAGAGTCATTGCCCTTTAACTCCATTTTAAAAACCAATGCATGCCATTAACTGTAACAAAAAGAAATTAAAATTGCATAAAAACTAGAGCATTCACCAAAAAACGAATTTCAGATTTGGAATCAGCGATGCAGATATATATAGAAAAAGTTCTAAAACCTCATGCAACAGAAAATGAAAAAAATATTGTTCCCCAGTGTAATGTGAGTTGACTGGCTTATATTTGCCCTGTAAGTAGTGAAAGCAAAAGCTGAAAATATTTCACAGAGTGATTAAATAAAATTCAGTTAATGATTTAGTTGGCTCATTCCTACAAATGGCAGAAGTCAGTTCCTTTTGAGGGAGCTCATAACAAAACCAGAACCCGGATATAGTTCCCTCCAGTTTAGAGTTTAATCAAGCTAGAACTTAGGCTACATCTCATCATGGAAAACACCTGTCTAGCCCCTCAAGGTCTGATTTACAGGACCTGCATTCTTATTAACACCATCCAACATTTGCCAGGTCTGAGCTCATACCTATGCAAAGTTAAATATTCCTTATCTCTTTTTTTTATATCCTATTTTCAAGACTAAGCCACCAAACATATATTTAATAAACAGGGAAGATGAGTAAACAGAAAAGAAATAAATTAAGGAGGTTGACTTTTCAGTAGAAACAGAGTTACTGTGTTCCTTCAAAGGTCTTAGGTTCTGGGTTTCTCCTAAACCAGTGGTTCTTAACCTGGGTTCTATCGAACCCTAGGGGTTAGATGAGTCAGTCTCAGGGGTTCGGAGAAGCCTCTGCCGCGGAGGCCAGAATAAAGTAATACCGTAATTTGTTGTGAGTTCATGCACTTTGTTGGTTTTGTTCTTTGAGCTAGGTGACGTTCATGCATGGCTCATTTTGTGCACCAATAAAAAACATATACCTATGTCTTGAATTTGGAAAAAAAAATCATATTTTATTTATCACTAAAGAAGGGTTCTGTGAATGTGCATATGAAACTGGTGGGTTTGGTACCTCAAAAAAGGTTAAGAACCACTGTCCTAAACACATGTGGAAACGGGCGGGAGCAGGCTTTGGCTCTCAGTGGGCTCCATAGTACATGAGTCACCTTGCATGCCAGTGAGCTGATGGCAACAGAGAAGAGCCAGCTCTCAGGAGCCGAGTCTTAGGTTTGTAAATGCCAGCTGAGACCTACAAGCAGGTCTTTTTCTCTGAGGCAATCACCTAATGTAAAGCATGATATAAAGATTTATTTCCATTGGATGTTAGGAAAAAAAATTAAGGTTTAAAAAAGTTAAGTAATTTCTGCAAATTTACACAGCTCGGGAGATGCAAAGCTGGGATTCAAACCCAAAGGTCATGCTCTTCCCAATGAGCCTTGTGAACCCAAACCTGCAGCCTGGAGTCACCTGCCAGGTTCCTTGGGATGTTTACCTGAACCTAGCTTTGGGTGCACACTGGCATCCACAGCTGGAGAGAAAATGGCTTTGGCACAGGCACTAGGTGGCCTAGCATCGAGTGAGTGACAAGTCAGGTACCGTAGCTACCTGTGGGCTTGGAAGGCAAGCAAAACCATTGTCAAGGGAGTGCTCCAGTCTCTTCAATCAGGGACTTTAAAAATGATTGCTCCAAAAGGAATAGAAATTATACACTCTCTAGCATGTAAAAAGTATTTGGATGGATGCTAATTAACCCTTTGAGTAATATGAATGTCCATGTATGTCCTCACTCAAAGGGTTAACAAAAAAACTCATTATTCAAAGGGTTAATGACATAATGCACTTACTTATAGCTTACCAGTCATTCCAGAATTTTAGAGATCTTCCACATTTAACTGATTATGCCATTATCGCATGAGGTTGATGTTCATTCCCAGGGTTGTCAGAAGGACATTGAGAAGCTCACATGAAGTGAGCGGTAGTATTTACGTGCTGTGTATTACAGTCTAGTCAGAAACCAGAAACCTCTGGGTTTCTCAGAGTGAATTTAGTACAGAGAACTGGATACAATATAATGGAAGAGCTGAGAAACCGAAGAGGACACAGGGAGGCACTTTCAAAAAGAGCAAAGCAGACATCTGCTGCTATCCCTAGGGAGGGAAGGACAATAGGTTATGCTACCACATCCCAGAGAGAGAACCACCTTGCTGTGGGTCCATGGAGGAGGTGAAGCCGACAATGGGCATGCTGACCAAAGTGGGAGCTGGAGATGGAGAGAAATACCCTGGCTTCTCTCTTTCTCTTGCCTTTCTTCCCAGTGACTGAACTTAGAAGCTAGAGGCCCAGGGTGTCTGATAAATGTATTTCCCTATCACACAGGGCTAGATTGAGAAGGACCAATCTTGAATCTAAGGGAAAATATGCATTATGCAAGAATCAACAATAGGCTGCAAATGTGGCGATGGGTGGGATGGGGTGGGGAAAGGAGTGAGTGAAAGTATTACTGTAGACCACTGATTAAAGAGGGGTAGATAGCATACAAAGACTTTCTTCTGCTCATCCCTTGCAAAAGTGAATATCAAACATATTATAATACTTTTAGGAAAGTGAGGAAGAAGGCGATAATATGGGCTAAAATCTAGGAAGCATAAACTCCAAGGAAGTATTAAAGAATAATGCAAGCTTGGTTTGCAAAATAGAAGATTTTGAAGTCGCACAGAACTAACTTCTTGTAGATACAAGTCTACAACCCTGATCTAGAAGGATGCAGGTTGAAAGCAGCAGCTGACTGAGGGGGAGCAGCCAAAGCAGGACCGAGTTAGGCCAGCCCTGGGGTGGGTGGAAGGCTGTAGATCTGGACCCACATGCGTCTAAGTCTACGATTTCTGAGGGCACTGCCCAGGTTGCTGCTACACAAGACTCTCCAGTCCCTGGGGTGAGTGGCCATCATTTATTCATTCATTTCACAGAAATCCTTGTACCCCTACAATGTACCAAGCACTATTCTAAGCACTGCAGATTAAAAAAATAGAAAAACAATAGACACACCCTACCCCTTGTATGAGCTAAAGCAATTTCGTCCACACCATGTGGAGAAGGGGAAAAAAGGAGAGTCCTGGCAAGGTATGGGTAGAGAGAATCCTCAACCTTCTTCTGTTAGCCTACTTCTGGCAGACACATTTATAGCAGTTTATCATGCAGTCAGGACTTCCCCTATCTGCTTCATTAATAGAGATAGTACTATAAAGAACAATATTTCCCCATAGTTCAACTAAACAAGTGTCTATGGTGTGCCAATTTAAAGCACGGAGCTGAGTCCAAGCAGAGGGTGGAGAATAGCTCCGCCACCGGGACAGAGTGGGGAGATACGCCAGGAGGACCAAAGCAGGGTGACCTGAGCCAGCTCTGCAGCCCTGCAGTGACGATGTCTGAGGGCTGATTTTCAACAACAAAAAAGCCTTTTGGGCTTTTGCCTCATATAAAGAAGTTCCGTGCTCTTGTCAGCAGTACACATACTAGAACAACGGAGTGAAAACGAGCGTGAAGGGTCTTCGTATCTCTGTGAACAGGTGAAGCCCAGAGGACTTTTTGGGCTGTGTATGATGCCCTAATAATGGATCCATGTCATTAGACAGGGGTGAAGTGTGAGGTCAGCTATGGACTTGGGGTGACACTGACGTGTTGGTGTGGGCTCGTCCATTGTAGCACTGGTGGCGGGTGGTGGGAAAGGCTGTGCGGGGGGGGGGGGGGGAAGGGGGGGAAGGGGGCACATGAGAAAGCTCTGTATCTTTCACTCAATTTTGCCATAAACCTAAAACTGCTCTTTAAAAAAATTAAGTCTTAATTTTTAAAAAATGACCCAAAACAAAAAAGAAGAAGAGGTTTAGGCAGGATAGCAGCTGAGTAAACTCCCTGGAGCAGCCAGACAGACAGGAGACAGGCCCCTGGGTGGCTCTGCAGGGCCGGGAGGCAGTGCCAGAGGGAGGCCCCTCAGTCTCTCCCCATCTGGAAGCCGCAGGGTACTGTAGTCTAACTTTCGCCTGTATATTAAAAGTTTGCAAAATAATTTACTTGTTGATTTGTTCATCATTGGGGGGATATAGATCTGATGTGAACTAATTTCCATTGTAAATCTTCATTTTTTTAATGTTTCCTCTGGGTTTATCAGGAAAAATAAACTCCATTTGTTATTCGAGATACTTTTTCTCCTGCTGTTATGCTCAGAATTACACTCCTGGGATGGTACTGTTGTGTCTTAAAAGTAAAGATATATTTCTGTTTCATAACAGAGAATAAGTCACATCCAAACCTGGATAACCTTGGTGTACAATCTGTTTCCCGGAATATCTGTTTGCCTTGAAAAGTTAGATTTTTAAGCATAATCAGGGCCTTAGTTAGCCAAGGGTGTCTGTCTGCTCAGCCACAGGATGTTGGATATCATGTAGCGATTTCGCAGAGCTCTCAATCTGCTTGTGAGTTCCAGAGAAGATAAAGCTGCTGGAGCCCCGCTGGGCCACTGGGGCGCCCACGCCTCCGCACAGAGCAGCTTTGCAGCCTGCAGCTGGGCGGAATTGCCCAGGAAGCCTCTCTCATCCATTCTGGCCCACCTCAAAATATGGCTTTCTGCTGCCTCATTTGAAGTAAATTTGTCTAGAAAAAAAGTTTAAAAGTTAATCTACTTTACTCAGATCTATTTTTTTTTCTTTTTTTTAAAGTGAGATACAGACAGCAGGGACGGACAGATAGGAAGAGAGAGAAATGAGAAGCATCAATTCTCCATTGTGGCACCTTCACTGTTCATTGATTGCTTTATCACATGTGGTTTGACCTGGGGTTAGTGGGTGGCTTCAGCTGAGCTCTTGCTAAGCCAGAGACATTGGGCTTCAAGCTGGGCTCAGTCAAGCTAGCAATCATGAGGTTATGTTCATGATCCCATGCTCAAGTCAGATGAGCCCATGCTCAAGTCAGATGAGCCCACGTTCAAAACCTCATGGTTTTGAACCTGGGTCCTCAGCATCCCAAGCTGACGCTCTATCCACTGTGCCACCACCTGGTCAGGCTGCTCAGATATATTTTTAATCAGCATTTTTATCATGACACTAATTTAAAGATTTTTGTTGCTTTTGTTGAAAAGAAACAACAGGCCCAAAATGGACTCACACATGCTAAGCCCCACATCAGCAAACTAAGAGTCAGTACCTAATCAGACTTCAGCTTCTCCCAGGAATGTAACCTTAACCAGTCAGTCTGGAATCTCCTGGCCGGGACTAGTGGGATAACCTACCTGATAGACCCCAGCCTTCCCTAAAATAATCCCTTCTTGTGTTTATGACGTTCCTGTCCTATCCCATTTATACCTTTAAAAACCTTTCCTTTTCCTGCAGCTCTTTGGAGTGCATTTCTATTTCCTAGGTGGGATACTGCCTGATTCATGAATCATTGAATAAAGCTAATTAAATACTCAAATTTACTCAGCTGAATTTTGTTTTTTGACAGTGTTAGCACCTGGAGACATCAATGAAGTTTTAGGCTTTTTCTATAAGATCAAAGTAGTGTCATTATTGTCATTGACTAGGGCAACCAAGTCAGAACATTAAACATATACCTAACAACAATTTAGGCCTGAACTTGAGGGTTGGGTGGATTTTTGTTTCGTTTGCTTCTTGGGCTTATTGATTAAAGCAGCTGGAGTAGTTTAACAGGTATGGGAGGGCAGGGCCAGCTTCAGGAACTGTCCTCAGCATTAATTTTAAAAGATTTTATATCAAGGTTAATGCCATAGAAGTTAATGAAGTTAGCTGTTAAAGCAAGCTGAATTCACTCTTGGAGAGAATAAGAGAATAGACAATATAAGAAAAGACAAAGATGAGCAGAAGGACAACCATATATTCCTGCCTACCACTTACCATGGAATGCAAATAAGAACATAGGCTCTGAGACAGACTGAGGATGGCTCCAGATTGGGAGTGGGGTGTTGGAGAACAGGTTGAAAGGGGTGAAGGGATTGAGAAGTACAGACTGGTAGTTACAGAATAGTCACAGGGATGTAAAGTACAGCATAGGGAATATAGTCAATAACATTGTAATAGCTGGTGCCAGTTGGATACCTGAAATATCAGGGGGATCACTTTGTAAACTATGATTGCCATGCAACCAGCTGTCACCTAGTCTTCCCCTAGGACATCACCCACCTTGTCCCCTATGTGTGATATGCCCTACAGGTAGACCTGCTTAAGTTATTCTGCTTTGAGAGCAGTGCATCCATTGTGCGCTGACTGTACAGCTGGGCCTCTGTAATAATAGTGTTATGACTGCAGTAACCATAATTATAACGTGTGCTAATGCTGAAATAAAATAAATATATTTACAAGCAAATGATCCCTCACATCTGAGTTAATTCCAGTGACAAAGAAATGGTAGGTCTGAATTTGGTCTCAAACTAACATAACCAGTTTATGCCCGAAAACCTGCGATGCTTGGAACTAAGTCAAGTTCGAAAGTAGGTCCACAGAAACTATAAACCATAATCCTCAAAAGAAGATAATTGTGAATTTAAAGATCGAATAAGAAATTTAGAAACATTAACTGTTTGATACAAGTATATATCAACCATGAAAATAAGCTTTGGCCACATGTCCACGTCTCGGAGATACAAAACATAAAAGATAAGATCTGGACCACTGTTTCATTGTGATCATTTTACACTGATACCCTGAGAAAATAAATGGCTTACACACATACACACACACATCATATAAATGTAGAAGGAGCATATACCACATTTCCATGACCACTTACAATTTTAAGACATGGCTATTCACAAAGCCTCAAAATCCAGTGTGTTTCCTTTGGGATTAACTGAACTATTTGAATTAAAGGCTTAATTTCTTCTTAATCTATTGGAAATGCTGACTCGGAGAATAAGTGTCCTGCCCAACAGGTCACAGGCCCAGAAGGAAGCAAAGAGTCAGAATGCACACTTCTTTAGCAACAGAAAGTGCTTGGGTCAGAGATCCAGGGTTCAGATTTTCTTGGAGCCTGTGTCGGAGCCAGCATACCATAGTTAGAGATTGAAGCAGAGACAGAAGTAAGTGGAGGTTATCTGGCGAGGCACCAGATATGATCAGAGAGCACACTGGCCAGAGCTTAGGCTTTAATGGAGGAAGCAACCCTCTTGGGTAATTCAGAATGGGTGGGATTCTCTGTGATGACAACTTACACTCGCTTATTGTTATGTTACCCATCACTGTATGAGGTTGTGGTAAACATCCCTACTTGTCAGGGCTAAAAGCAGCTGGGAATCAGAATCTGTAAGTACTGCCTGGTAAAATCAGGAGTTACAGTGTGGCCTTTCTGCCCTATGTAGATGGAGGCAAAGTGACTCTCTCAGGTATAGGGACAAGGTGTTCCTTTCCCTCTTGGGATAGTTGGAGGCAGTTGGTAAAAGCTGTAGTTCATGACCATAATATCAGCTCCAAACTCCTCTCGATTATAAGAATAAAGTTCTCTCCATCTTTCCCCACAACTCTTCAACCACACACAGTCTAACTCGACTCCCGCTGCCCCTATGGAATTTTTCTCTCATGGCTGCCCTAGGGATTATTGGAGCCTGATTGCCAAGTGATAAAAATGTTTCTGATGACAAGGAGGAAAAGAGCCCAAGGTAATTTTTCCCGGGATCAACCTCAGTTATGACTTCTCAGTTGTTACTAGGAATAGGACCTGGCCCAGAGTGGGTTTGCCTCAGGCTGGCCAATAGTGTGTGGGTTTTTGACTTTATGCAGAAAAGATTTCACAACACGAGTCCAGGTGATTTTCAGAGTACAGTTATTAAAGCTGAGGCCAGTGAAAGGAGGAAGGGCCTAAAATAGAAGAAGCAACAGGAGAGAGACGAGGCCAGGCAGATTGGCTCACTGGAAAGTCAGAGAAAAGGGGCCTTAGAGACAGGTTCCTGAGGTTATTCCAGGTCAAGTGCTATTGCCCATTGCTGCCCTGATTGCACATTTCATGGGGACCCTTAGAGTTTAGGGTATGCACACCTGTGGGGGAAAGAGAGTGTTGGGCAGATAAAATATATTATGCTCACTTTGTTAAAGATGGTGCTGCCAATTTGGAAGTTCGTTGATATTAATGTGTAATGGGGAACAGGCTGTGGGCAGGCTGGTTTGTTATAGCCTAAGGCTTAGTTTTAAGAGTAAGCTTTTCCCCACGCCCTTGACTGATTGGATGATGTGGGATGGTGCACTCTCATGAGGAATCCCATTGTGTCTCAGATGGGTGACTTTGTATCAGAGAATTTCTTGTTTGTAGATTGGATTAAGGGTTTGGATTTTCTACAGTATAAAGTGGGGCAGACCGGGAGCTTGTTCTTGGTTCCTGAGGTATTAGAGAGGAGAACAGATTAAGGCCACGTGGAGGCCAGGAGAAGCAGCCAAGATGGCAGAGTGCTGAGGGAGAAGTCAGTTTGTGCAGAGTTTGTGCAAAGAGAAGGAGATGGGAAACATAGGTGAATAAGTCTGGTGAGCTAGAAACCTTTGATTCTAGGAAACTCGGATAAGTCAGTAGCTTTGTGAGCACTGAATGAGTGGGTTTTGGAGCCCAGTGTGTGTTTTTGCTTGCCCACCGGATGCAAGCTAGAATTAAAGCTGGTGGCTCACCAGTTCTTGGCTCCGTTTTTCATTACCGACTGTCCGAATCCAATGAGAACCTGCATGGGCCAGGCGGCTCTGATGGTGGCCCTGGCCTTTGTTTTTCAGAGAGGAGGAAGGGAGGGTCCAAGAGTGCGTGCTCCTGGGAAGGAGAGATACAGTGGGCCCATTGTTTTGTGGGTTTTAAAAAGCTGGGTGTTTAGGGGACTTCCTAGGGGAAATATTGATAGAATATTCATCAGCTTTCTGAGGTGTGCCCTTTCAGGATCGTGGTCCTCATTGATTGGTCAGCACCAGGACAAGGGGTTGCTGCAGCTGGTCCTGGTGTCACCCACCTGGTTTTGCTGCTTTTCTGGGCCTGGAGCTGAAACACAACTGAGGCCTAGATGTTATCTAGGGAGGTGACCTTCTCTATCTGACTATAAATGGCTGGGCCAGTTTGTCCAGCTGTCTGTCTCAGTTTCCCCATTCTACTCACCAAGGAATTTTCTTAGCCTTTACCTATCCCGCCACAGCCCCCAGCAACATTTTCCTAAGCTGCTTTAAAGGTGATGCAGAAATGACCTCCCAGGCAGGGCGCAAAGGTAGTGACACAAATGTTTAAGTGAGAAAAGGCATGTGGACAGCGGATGGGTAAGTGGAGGTGACTATGCAGTAAAGTGACCTTCAGCTCAAGTATGCCATAAACCAGAAGTCAGTCAGAAGGGTCCTTTTAACACAAATCTTAGTTTATTAATTGTAATCATGACCCATGTTTCTTAAGGAACAAGAGAAATAATGAGGGAAATTTATTTCATGTTGTCAGAAGGTTTTAAAAAAAAGCCATTTTTAAATAGAATCCTATTTTTTTTTTCTGCTTTAGAGAGGAAAATATCTGGATTTGTGAAAACATTAAAGACTCCATGAATTAGAAACAAAGCAAAAGCCCTTTATTCTCAAATAAGACCAGATTTCAGCTTGGCTTTCTTTTGGAAATTCCCCTTATTCTGAAGCCGGAGAGGACAGCTTCACAAGGCAAGGAATATCAGGGAAAAGGGAATGGGGACTCGAATCCAGGCAGTGGTTACCAGTGGTGTTTAGGGAGGTATACCCTGCCCACTTTCAAATCCCAGCTCTGACACTGCCCAGCTATGTAACCTTGGGCAAGTTATTTTACCTCTCTGGGATTTAATTGTGTATATCAAATTCTACCTAAACTTCACAGGGTTGCCCTGAAGATTAAATAAATTACTACCTAGAAGATGCTAAAATATTCTATTATAGCCATTTTTACTGCTTGCAAATAACAGAAATAGATCGCTACTAAGGGCCACTGATTATTTCCAAATGATCATTTGCTTTTCTGTGGGTATCATGCCATCAGCTAAAAGGAAATAAAAGAAGCTAAATGTAGAGAGGACAAAGCTACTTTGCAGATTTCCTGGATTCTCTGAAAGTGACATCATGTAAGGGCTATGACTAGTTTATCATCCATTCATTTGGAAAATATCTGATGGTAACATCTCAGCATTAGAGGTTCTGGCTTCAGTGAAGGAGCGAGGCAGACTGTTCCCACCTGCATGGTGCTTAGACCAGGGTAGAGGAGAACGACATCATAAGTCACCTCTATTCAGAGCAATGAGTGTGGGAGGGGGTAAGTGCGGGCTTGTGGAAGGCTGAATCTTTAACAGCCTTGTACTGTTCCCACCCCCCACCACCAGGTGCCCAGCACAGGTCAGGCACATAGAGGATGCTCAGTAAACATTCTTACTGTGCTTTGTTGTATGTCTCATGTTGTTCTATACCCCAAAATCTTCAGAACAAAAAAAAATCTTCATTTTTGTGTTCCCAGCACCTAACATCATGCTCAGCACAAAGGATAAGGGGTCCATAAATGTTTAGTGAAATATATGAATGAATGACTAAACCTATTGTGTCTCCCCCTTTTCAACTGTAAAGGCTGTTCTTGCTTTAACCCAAATAAGTGAAAAACTTAACAAGATCAGCAGCCAAGTTATTTTTAGGAACTGGGCTTTTAAAACCCATTAAGATTGCATATGTAACTGTTTATTTGCTTACTCTTAGCTGGCAGGACCTGCTCTTTCTTGCTAAAACTCCCTTCCTTTAGTGTTAGGGTCCCATCCTGTCTGCCCATCTCTCTGAACTTTCCTGTGTTTTCCCCTGAACCATCTTCCTCCTCCAGCAGCATAACATGGCCACATCCCAGCCTCAGTGTTAGGCCCAGTGGTATCTATTGTTTCTGTTGAGCCACTAACTTTATCAACCTGTTCCCTCCAGTAGCAAACCTATTCCCTGGCCCCAGAAGTGAACCCATGACCCAGACCTGGACACATGGCCCAGACCCAGGAGTGTCCCCAAGCAGGGACAATCAAAGTAATTCTCTGGCACTGACAGCTGGCCCCTGGTGTGATGAAGCTGAGAGGATGTGGCTCCAAGGCTATTGGCAGCATCTGGCCTTATGACAAGGGGTCCATCTGCAGAGAAAACTGGAGACCAGCTGAAATGAGAGCTGGGAGAGAGCAGGCAAGAGCAAGAGAGAGACCCAGTCTTGGCCCTGGCTCTGTAGCCATTTCATTGGACTATGAGCTTCCCAGGCTCATAAATATCTACACTCCTCTCTGACTTGAGCTAGGCTAAGCAGGTTGCTTGCTAAGGGATTTGTTACCACCGTAGACCCTTCCTTGGAGACATTGTCCACTTTTACATCTTTAACTAAATCCCTAAGCAAATAGCTCCCAATTTCTATCCCCAGCCTCAATCTCTTCCCAAGTCTCAATCTCTTTCCAACTCTTTATACTGGGATTTTTTCCCAGAAGTCCGCTACTCTTTGACTCCAATGACTCCAACATGTCTAAAAACTCATCCTTATTAAGCTGCACTGTCTTGACCTGTGGGGAGACCTCTCTCAGTCCCAGGACCTTCTTCTTTTCTCTCCCTTCTTGCCTTACCCACAATCAGGCACTAAGTCCTACTGCTTCTTCCTTCATACAGTTTCCTATCGCTGTTCTTCCTTTCTAGTCCTCAGCCACCATGTGGCGAAGAAGCCTAGCTTCTTGATGTGCCACCCTGACTCGGTTCTTCTGACATGCAATGAACAGAAGAGTAACTCAGCGTCAGGTGCTTCATAAGGTGCTACCTGCTGAATCAAGTTTAGGCTTCTTAGCAGATCCCACAAAGCTGGCCATGAGTCTTCCCAGCTTCCAGCTACACTTCTTACCTGCAAAACCCCTGCTCTCTGAAGCCAGGGCGCATGCCCCCCCACCCCGCCCCATACCCCTCCACGTTCCCGGATTGTCCAGTGGAGACATTGCTTTCCTCACGGGGGCCTTCTTCCATCACCCCAGTGAAAAGTGAACTCTCCCAAATACCTTCTATATCTGTAAACAACGACTTATGGATATATAGAGGACCTACTGTGTGCCAGGCACTGTGCCAGGTGGTCCGCTGGCACAGGGCTTTCACCCTACTAGTGTGAGACTTGGCAGCATGCCCCACTTCACTTACATCTCTTCTCCTTCAGAAACTGGCGTATCTGTCTCAGCTCCCTGACTAGCTCCCAAGATATTTTAGAAAAGGGACTCATAAAATAGCTTCTGGCACAGGCCCCACACATAGTAATCCCTCTCTAAATATTTATCAACTTGTATAAGGCAGGATCTTGGTTAGCAAATTCATAAAGGATGGGAGCTCTAAAACAAATGTTATTCTTAAAATTAAGGTGCAGGCTTAAGGCCAGTTCTTTCAGTTTGGTCATTTGATTAGCTGTCTTTAAAGTTTATCAAATTCTGAAATCCCAGTCACTGTCACGGTAACATAAGCACTCTCAGTAGTATATTTCCTCTCATTTCCCTTATGACAGGTATGTGAGTCATTTTATGGTTTGTTTGTAGCTGATTTAGAACTGTGAGTTGCCATATATCCTACCTTAAAGGGTAATGGCTGAGGATGGCAATTACAATTAGCCAAACATCAATATGCTTCAGTGTGGAAATAACTTCCTTTATCCAGAAATTACTTTCTGGTTTGAAAGCAGGGATAGAGGAATTGGTGTCATATATCCATTAAAGGCAGCAAGTAATTGACTAGGTAAGAGGGTAAAATTTTGGAGCATCTGTGAATTATGCTATTTTATAAAATGTCAATGAATGAATTATCTAAAAAGGAATGAAGTCTCCCATACAAACCTTTTAAATTGGTTATTTCCCTAATGTTTTTATTCTTTATCTGAGGAATCCCACACTTAGCTATCTTTTTTGTTAGAATTGCCTTTTTATAGAGTCATCTTTCTGCATTAGAATTTTTTTCCCATGTGAGAAACTTTGAGAGTTCACTAATACATTCAAATTGATTAAGTCCATATACTTCAAGTTCACAGATCATTTTCTGAATTAGATAGATATTTGATGGACTGACCTTGACACACCCAAATCTTTTTCTTATTTGTATGAAACAAAATTTACTAATAAATTACATTGTTAAGATCATTTTATACCTAATCCAAAATACTAACGAAAAATCATTCAGACCATTAAAATTTGGGTCACTAAATAGGAGTGATGATATATTTCAAAAGAAAAAGATTCTGTTTTATTCTGAATATTCAGAATCAAGCAGAGAATTCAGCATCAGGTAGATATTCAACTATGTATTAAATAAATGAATTTCTGTCCATCAAATTAGTACATATGTTAGGAATAAGGAGTTATAAAAATGGGGAATTACGGAATGCTTACATAAACTGATACCATATAAAAACTTTCCAGTCATGTTATATTAATAAAACCATAAGTTGAATACTTTTATTTTAAGTGAATTTTTGTTGTTAAAGCAATTCACATTTATGTTTTTACTTATTTTGTCACTATTGTGTATGTAGAGAATAAAAATAATACTCCCTCTTAATCAAAATCAAAGTTGACAGTTTGATAAGCCTTAGATTTATAAAGATAGCAGTGTGCTGAAAATACTAATCCTTGTCTAAGACATAAACTGGAAGCTTTTACCCTAAGATTATACTGTTCAGAATACTGGTGCTATGTGATCACTGATTTATCAAAGCTTTCGTTAAACTATTATGAACAATTAGTTAATAGAAGAATTTTGAATGACTAGGATAAGAGATTTCATTGTATGGGCTTTCAACTGTTTAATCTTGGCCTAAGTATTAGCTGTTGGACTAGTCTATAATTATTTTTACAAAATGCATAATCATGACTGCCAAATTTTCCATGACTAACTATACCCTGCCAGATGTGTTTTAGGTTTTGCTGAGTCACTTTTTTCCCCCAGAACTCTGTGTTCCCACTATTAATTCCCTCTGGTCTTCTTTCATATTTTTCCTTTTACCTAAATTTTGGGTAAAATTTGGCTTTCATAGCTCTTTTTACCCTTTCATATGCATATAATAGTTTTTTATGAATTACTCCCAATTTCACCTGCTATCATAAGCTTAGCCTACCCTGGGAAATACACGTTTTGTGCAATTCATTCTGAGAAGTCATTAAAACTTGCTATGCAAGGAAAGCTCTCAACATCCTCATCATGTGGCTGAAAATTCTCTGACTCACTCTAGAATCCAGTCTTTTAGAAAAATGCTAACCAGTTCCCAAGCTTCCACATTTGTTTTCTCCTCTTCAGCTACTCTCTTCTCCTGATTAGATTTTCCAGCTGTGCCAAGGATCAGTAATCACTCGTCAGACAGCTGGAGCTTGCTGTCAAGTGACGCCTTGAACCCACAATGAATTTATATTTTCTTACCCATCTGAACATCTTGGGACACTCACTGACCAGCTCTGAGACAGGAAAATTTCAATGACAAATTTCATCTCTTGAATACCAATGAAAATGTTTAGCTGCATGCATGGTTCCAAAAGTATTCATTGATTCAAAATGGATTAAAAGCCTACCATGTGATGGTAATCACACAAAGGGTTGAGAGTTGTAAAGAATAAACCTCTCCTTATTCCCCCAAGGAGTTCCAGGGGGAAGACAAACAACAAACATAGTAAAAATCAAGTGACGCGCACAATAAAACCAAGTCGGTGAAATTGGTGGGAAGAACTATAAAAGCATATGGGAAGAGCTGCAACATCACCCCCAATCACCTCAGACTTCTGGTCAACCACATTTCATAACTTACTATGCAAAAGCAAAGCAACCTCTTCTATATGTCTCCATGCACACATGTTTCAAGGAATAACCATCAGGATATTTCTGCTAGAGAACAGTGAGTTCCCCAAACTCCAAGTTTTTTCCACACCAATTGCAGAGCATTGTTCAGTGCCCATAGGTAAATGAATTCATTTAACATGTCTGGGCTTAGAGCCCAATCTTACTTCCATGCATTGGGAGTAGAAGAAAGCACAGCCATGGAAAGAAACCTCCTGGAATCAGAAGATCACACCTGACTTGTGAGGTTAGGCTAGCCGGTTCACTCAGACAGGTGGCTGCAGGATTCTCACCTGGGAAAGGATGTCTGTGAGAGGTCCCCTCCAGCCCTCTGACATTCTAATATCTAATCGTAAAGGGATTGACTGGTGAGGCCAGTCTGATGATTACCACTATAGTTTAGGAATTTTTCAAACTTCTCAGAGTCTCTAAGATGTGTCATATAGAAGGGAACACTGGTAACTGCTAAGTTTGACTTTACTGAGGGGGGTTTAAAAAATTGTGTCAGGTTTGTGTAAATTTTTAACAAATCAATTTGTTCCTGTACAAAAAAAAGATAGCAACAGTGAAATGTTGGAAATATACTTTTAACAGTGCTGAGCATCTGGCCACAGTCTGATCAACCAGGAAAAATCTTTGCTATGAGATGTTATTTATCATGGCCAGTTTTCTTCCTCTTCTTGAAAATGGTAATTTTTAGCATTATTAAAATCTTGAAGAATGTTATTCTATATTTACTCCAAAATCTATGCAAACACCCAAGAAATTCCTCTATTCTCTACCTGAGCATTTTAGTCAGTGTGCAAAATAAATGTTCATGTAACTTATCAACCTTTAAGGCACCTTTTGTATCACGCTCTAATGTTAAGCACATTTTTCTCATCCAAGTGCTGATCTTGACAAGACTTAAAGCCCTTCATGATTTCAGGATACTCGTGGCTCCAAATGGAATCTGTAGACAGAACAATTTTCTGGTCTTCCAACACCGCTTAAGTGTAATGTTTTCTCTTAGTTACCTTCAACTCCAGAGTACAAAAATATCGCATTCCTGTGGGGCCAAAGATCTGTTGAGGAAAATGACTCAGGCCACAGCCTGCAAAAATGAGGACTGCAGAGCTCAGTTGTGCAAATATAAACGCTGTGGGTTATAGAGCTGTAGGCGAGCTCAAAGGGGAAACCAACAAGTGCAGCTTAGCTTCCAGGAGGAAGGACTACAGGGCTAAACCTGGGTGTGCTATTTCAATTCAGGCAAAGAAAAAAAATTAAAACTTTTGCGATGTTTAATTTCTTTCAAAAATGAGGGTAATGCCTTGGCTCAGTAGGCTTGATGTGGATGTATGTACAGCACGCACTAAGATGCAAGACTGATTTCCATAGGAAAATAAAAGTGAGAGGGAAGGAGAGAAAGAAAAGACTCACTCCACTCTCCCCCTAAAAACTCTCCGGTCTGTCTTGGAGGCAACTCCAGAATATTAACAAATGAGAAGCACTCTGATAAGCCTGTGTACAATGCCAGTCAGTAAAATAAGAGTGGACATTTTCATGCCTGACCATTTTACAGCAAAGCCCAGAAGAGGAAGCCAGAAACATTGGTTTATATATTTTAATTTCATTTTTGTTTACTTGCACTTGAGTGAAACTCAGTTCCACCAATGTCATCTTCAATGTGAGAACAATCTTTTCTGGAACCACAGGCTGCAGATGTCACCCTGGAATTCTCCCAGGCAGAGGCAGGGTGCCAAGCTTGGGAATGCTCTTCCACTGTTAATACCCTGGGTAGTTGAGAGGCTTACTGACCTTTGGACCTGTCAGCAGACACCTGCATCTCCAGCTAAGGGTTCTGTGGGGTAGGAAGGCCAGGTGTCATTGACTGCGGGAGAGAAGACCAAACGCAGCTGGGAGAGGGCCCTTTCTGCTCGTGGTCACGCGGTCACTGGGCGGCAGATTCTGAGGCTCGGCCCGGATGGGCAAAGTGCGGGGAAATGCTCTCTGACAGCGGCGGAGCCAGAGCGAGAGTCGGCACTTGCTGTAAACTTGGTGAAGCCGCGGCTCCCCCGCCTGTCACTGGGTGGAGGGAAGATTCCCTCTCCTCCATCCCGGGAACTCTTTCCAAGGCTCCTTCTCTTTCTTCTTCACATAGACCTGCTGCCCACTCTGGCTGGGCGGGAGTCGCCGGCCGATGGCCTAGGACGAGGGGCCTGGGGGGTCAGGGGAACCGGAGGAGCGTGAGACCTAGTTCCTCTTGGCACCTGGGTCCTTCAGCGACCCAGGGAAACTTGGAGCTCGGCGGATCATTTCAATCACGGGTGAATCACTCCTTGCAGGGTCTCGGAGTTTCCTACCGGGAGGAGGCGGGGCAGGGGTGTGGATTCGCCGGGGCCGCCCACCGCGGCTGCGAGTGACCGGGTGGGGGCGGGGAGTCGGGAGGAGCGGCTAGGCTGGCGCCGGGACCGCGGGGGCGCGGGCGGCCGCGCGGCCCTTTAAAGCGCGCGGGGCACTGGCTTCCGCCGACTCGGGCTCCCCGCGCTTCTTCCCACTTTCTGCTGCCGCGGAAGGGCACCTTCAGCCCAACCTCCCCAGCCTCCGGGGTGCAACGGAATCCTCCCGACCTTACCACTAGTTCACGGACATGGCGACTCCCGCGGGACCCCGGGTGACCCGCCCCGAGGCTGTTGTCTCTAGGACACTGCTTCTTGGTTGGGTCCTCGTCCAGGTGGCCGCAGTCACAGGTGAGTGGCATCGCCTCCCTTAAGTCCTGAGGTGCTCTGCCCCAAGGATGGGGGACAGTCTTGGCTGACAGCGGGCTCGCCCTGCTGCCTGGAGGTGCCCCAGCGCCCGCCGAATTTGGCCATGCTCACACACCTGAGTTTGAACAAACCTGGGCCTGAGGCTCCAATGTGGGAGTTGGAAGGTAGGTGGTTCGCGCCGGGGACCCCGCCTACGTCTGCTAGAGATGCTTGCTGGGGGATGCGTTGTTGCATAAGTGAATTCGTGGCTCCACCTTTACGTTTAGGGAAAGATCGTCAAAGTGACCTTGAAGGTGGTACTTAGGTCTGCACCTGTATGGGTCAGCTGCAGTGTTTTGGATATTATCCTTAATTGTGCTCTTCACTTAATAAAGAGTGATCCCTCAATCTTGTCTTAATTATCTTTGTTTTAGATTGAGTTAGAGGTAATCCTGTTGCAAACCATCGCTTGAATTGAAACAGTCATTATACATCGTGCACGGCCCCAGTATGAGGCAGGGCACTGACCTGCCCACTATTGGCAAAGCAGACCTTAATAATAAAGCATCCTAAGCAATGTACATCCTCCCCCTTATGACAGGTGTCACCTCTGCCGGGGTGTCTGTGGAAGTTTCAGTATAGAGACATTTTAGATAAAAATGGAAAAGGTCAAGATTTAGCCTTTTCATTATATGCCGCCCTGACTCCTCTCACACGTGTGGGATTTGCCATTTTACCTAACTTAAGGAAGACGCTTCCTAGTCAGCCTTCTGAGCCAGCCTTCCCCGCCACAGTTGAACCTTGGAGTTCTGTGCTCCCCAGCTGGGTCTTGGACACCCTTGAGCACTGATGGCTCCTGGGCTGTGCTTCCAGGTCAAGTCTTCAGATGAATAATTTCAAACAAGGATTTCAAGATTTTTACCTGTTTTCTTATATTACAAGTAAGCTCTTAGCATGAGAAAATTCTGGGTTAGGGAAAAATTTGAAGACTCTTTTTTCTCTTGATAATTCAGTAGTGAAGCTTTCGTGGTTGGGAAAAAAAGTAATATGAAGTTTATAGTGATGTTTGGGCAGGAAGGTGTTTTATACCTTCAACGTGAAATCATGTGCTGAGAAGTTCATGTGATAATAGCTGTTTCTCTGTTGTTTAAAGGCACTGCAGGTGTCGTGGTACCATATAATTTAACTTGGAAATCAATTAATTTCAAGACAATTTTGGAGTGGGAACCCAAACCCATCAATCATGTCTACACTGTTCAGATAAGGTAAGCTAGGTAGAAAAAAAGACAAGGAAGGTTTTTGATGTTTCCACTTTCCTGTGCTGAATACAAATGTCTTTAAAGCTGATTGATGGATGAGTTTATTTAATAGATTACATGGTAATTTGCCCACCAGAACTATACTCTATCAAGCCTGCAACATGTCCAGAACTTAAACTAATAAAATGTTTAATTGTTTTGGAAATGATGGGAAAATTGTCAAGTGGAGTATGGGCTGTGGAGAGGTGAATCTTGAGCAGGTCATGTTGGCACTGATCAGTGTGGTTCTGGATGGGTAACTGATCGCACCTAAGCACACGCGCCTTTTTCTGCGCTGTCTAGACTGTGAGCCTGCTCTAACGTGTTACGGAAGAGGTGGAGAAGATTTCGGATGTATACATTGTCCTGAAGCAATGTTTGATATATTCACCTTTGGACTCATGATTCCAAATTCAGTTGCATACGTGATATCAAAGGATGTCAGTTTTGTGACTCACCCAGCCGGAAAGAAATACTCCTCTGTCTGCCCTCAGCTGTCATGGCTACTCTGCTTATTTAACCTTGTCTCTGACTGACAGCTCTCCCCAAGAGCCCGTAATTCAGTATATTCTGTCTAAATGTCGACATATCTTTCATAATGGTTTTCACCATATTTTTGCAAGTTTCTGGTTCCTTAAAGTATTTGAAGACTTGGTAGCGATCTTATTAATTAGAGGAGAGCAGCTGTGAAAATTATTTTAACACTAAGTGTATAAAAGCATGAAAGTATCACTGGCTAAAATTAAAGATGTCGTGCTTTTTGTTTTCTTCTGTTTAGCATGTGGCAAGCCTTTTAGCATTAAGTATAGAGGGAATCTTTTAGGTGGATCTTATTATTTTTCAAAATGAACATAATGACAACTGTTGCCAAAGCAACAGAGAAGAGAATTTGTGTGTGCACACATGAATGTATGTATAGAGAGAAAGGAGTTCCATGACCTGAGGTCATAATTATGATCATGGTCAAATTTGTCAATTCAGATTCCATTAGTCAAGAATACGGAGCTAAAGTTCACCTTGGTAGGAACTTTCCTTCTGGAGAGTGAAAGTAACATTTTAGGAGGGATGCTTACTTCGTAAATACATTCAGTGTTATGTTTGGTGAACATGTGGGAGCATATTTATGATCTAGCTGATTTTTAAACATAAGCAAGCTCTTTGTACTACCCAAGGCTGATCTTGAAGTGAACGAGGCCCCTAATGTGCAAACATCCTGGTGCAGAGCTGCCGCTTGGGGGCGCCTGTGGACACCAGGATTTTGTGGAGCTGGGATCTCCCGACGCTCTTGCCCGAGCTAGAGGACTTGTGAGCAATGCGTCTGCCCTGCTGGAGACCTCACTCTTCTCCGTCCTACCCTTGGGGTAAACATAATCCTGGGTGAAAAGGACCACAATCATAATATAGAAGAGGAAACTGTTGCCCTGGGAAGGTGAGGGATTTATTAATGACAGCATTGACAGTGAGTGCCCAGCAGGGTCTAGAACCAAGGTCTTCCCAGCGTTCCACCACCCGCACCTTCTCTGGTGGGTCCGTCTCAGTCCACGTGAGGCCCCACAGCTGGGAGGAGGAAGGAGAATCGGTGCCAAAGTTTCTCCTTATTTCTCAGGATTTTCCGAGGCTCCAACTCCTCAGCAGGCTGCCTTCCCTCCTAGTTTCTTTAAGGAAGCAACTTAACCTGCTGCTCCTCTGTTCCCACTGCTCGCCTGTCCCCAACCACCGGGTGCCACTGCTGTGCTTGCAGCCCCTCCATGGACATCCAAATGTATTTTTCTCTGAAACAGTTTCAGAGATGGTGGCAAAGGTTGTTGGCTCAAGCACTGAATCATCACCTGTAATATTGATTCCAAGGGAATGTTTCAATTCTAAACTAAACTTCCAAAGCTTCTAGAAAACAACCTGCTCCTACATTGGTGAGTCTTGATCCTGTTGGAATTTATTTAGTAATTAAGACAAAACTTTTATTTTTTCCAAATCAGGAGATTTTGCAATAAATACCTAGAGGGCCCTTAAAAGCTTTTGAAGTGTTAATGCTGGTAAGAGCATTCAGAGGAATTTATTAAAGAATTGCCAGCATTCAGAGGAATTTATTAAAGAATTGCCACCTTCATTACCCATTCACACAACTTCACTGATTTTACTAGTTTTGGCAATATAGGTGCTTGTGTTAAGTTTTGCCATACAGTACTATGATTTCTGCGTGTGAGCTGGGAGGATCCAAAAACAGATCTCTCAGATGGAAGGCAGCCACAGAGCTCAGCAGTCTTTCCTCTGTTATCTGAACAGCATGTTTGCCGTAGTGATACAGAAGAATCATGTTTTTCTTCACTTTTGCAAAATGCATTTTGGTCACTCTGGAATTAAGATAGGCTTTCTTCTTTTATCACAGGAAATTAGAAAAATCTAAGAAGTCAAAATATTTCTGTATCAAGAGTAGTTTGTAAATTTTAGGACAAAGAGTGTGTTCACACATACATACCCTCTTAACCCAGTTATTTAGTTCAGAATTTTGAAAAATGCATATTTATGGATTTAGACAATTGAATTCAGCTTGTTTTTTCCCTAATTCAGCCTATAAGTGCAAACCTTCTAATACTCAGCAAGGTTTGGCCATGTATCAGCCCTATAGCCTTGCTGCTTAACAGCAAACACCAGGGCATGGAGCCCGGGTAACAAGCAGCCCAAGTTTAACATGAAGTGCTTAATGAGGATGTCAGTGCTGGGAGACAGGGAAGAGCGAGATCAGTTGTGAGCAAGGAGAGCTGAAGATTCCTGGGGGAAGTGGGATTGGAACATGGCCTTAAAGGATGGGAAGGGCTGTGGCAATCGATGACGCTGAAGAGACAGGAAATGCAGTGTAGTTGCCATGCTGTTGTATCAAGTCTTGGTGACATTTATCTATAAATTGTTTGAGTTCCTTCAAATATTTTATATTTATAGAAGTTCTATAAATCGTGTCCTCTTCAAATGAGGTCCTACAAAAGAGAGCTCTGCTAGCATCTTAGCCTTTCAGACTTTGTTAGAAAAACTCTACTTGTAATGTTATCCTGTAATCTTGAATGGAATGCATTCACATCTTGTAAGAGTGAGCGAGGTCTGTAGTAGAACGAGAAGAACAGACCCAGTTCTCACCTCATTAGTTACTTGACCTTGTACAAGTTACTAGCGTCTCTGAGATTCAGTGTCCTTGTGTTTAAAAAAGATCCAATAGCTTCTTGGAAGGATTATATCAAATGAAGTAATATGTGTACGGGGCCTAGGACAGCACCCAGTATATAATGTATTCAATAAATGTTAAGTAACCACACCAGTAATTGTCATGATAGAATGTAATATACAGAATATATTATATAGACTCTATTATTACTATATTGACTATATTCTACAGGGAAATATAGAATGTGACATAATAAATAGAATGTAGTACAACATAATAACTAATAAATAATTGGGTCTTAATTTTAAAAATTGTCTACATTTTAAGAAAGATTTTTAACAAAATGGTCAAGATCATGGACCCAAACTCAAGCTGTCATCTGGCTGAAAATTCAGTTGTGTGACTTTGAGCGGGGCACCTAAATTCATTTTGCCTCGGTTACCTGATCTCTGTGAAAACAGAGATGATTACAGAGCCACCCCAGGTTACTGTGAAGACTCAAGTGTATCTGAAGTGCTAGCATAGCAAGTGCCTGCTCATCAGTGGTTGTGGGTGATATTATTGTAACAGCCAGAAAGCCATCTATCTTGTTGGATGCAAATCATAATGTTCCATTTCTCTTCCTTCCTTCCTTTAGCCATAGATTAGGAAACTGGAAAACCAAATGCTACCACACAACAGACACAGAATGTGACGTCACTGATGAGATTGCAAAAGAGGTGAAGCAGACGTATGCAGCGCGGGTCTTTTCCAAGCCGGCAAATGCTACCAGTTACGCTGGGGAGCCCGTGTATACAAACTCCCCGGAGTTCACACCTTACTTCGAGAGTAAGTCGTTAGGTTTCATTCTTGTTGTCCTAAGCTCCTGATCTTTTTGTGAGTTTGTGACCCTTAGGGGACATTAGATAAAATGTATTTCTCCATAAACACATCTTCCTTCTCAGAAATTGGAAAGCACCCCAGCCCTCTTCACTCATTTCTATGTGGTAGGTGGGTCACAGAGCGTGAACTTTGAATTTGTTATGCATCATAAAGTAACTTCCCCCACCAGTCTATCCAGACAGTACCAGTAACAGGCTGGAAGGGGTTTGGGGGAACTAGGAAATCCACCAAGGCTGGGGGTTCAGCATTTCTCCATATATATTTTAGAGATTATATGTACATACATGTGTATACAGACATACATATATCCTAAAAATTCTGTCCATCATCAGACCAGGAGTCCCAGTTTAAGGTTTTTCACAGTCACAAGTCCCCAGGGAAAGTCTAGTTTCCCTCTGATGCCATAATAAGGCTTGCTGACCTTTGTTAATCAGTTGGCCGTGGTCTGAGTCCTGCGTTGTGCCGGCACTTAGCCAGCTCCCAGCTGTCTCCTTCATGCTGGTTTTTGAAAGTGCAGAACACTTTCCTCCCCAGCCTTTGCCCCAGTGAGCTGACCTTAGCATCTCCTAAGGGAGTGCGTGGGATTCCTGCCAAGTGGGAGATTACATTTTTTCGCCATGACTATGGTTCTGAACTAGGTATTTCAAATAAACATGTAGCACATTGGGAAGAATGAAATAATTTAAGGTCTTTTAAGGTCTTTCAATCTTCAAAGGTCTTTCAAGAAAACCTGGAACAAAAGGTTAAAATTAAAGTGTCAGGCTACTGGTGCTTTTATATCTATCCCTGTGACCATTCAGTGAGAGGATAGCCTCTCAAGGCAGGGATGGTGAAGAGAGGCAGAGGATCGTCAACCAATCTTTCTCCTCTCGTATAGACTTTGAGGTTCGAAATAGAAGGTAGCCTCCGCCCAGGGGAATCTGGCTGCCTTTCCTGAGCTCTTGTTTGCCAGAACCTGTCCTCAAACTCTCTTAGTGCTTTTTACTTGTGTGTCTGTCATGCTGGAGTTTAGACACCACCTACCTCCACGGCCACCCCCAGTAACTGCCAGATCACTGATTGTCCTCCGTCTTCCATTGATGGCATCCTTGTGATCTTCCGTTACAGTTCTTGAGGTTTTTGTAAGCCACTCCACATCCTTTTTTTGATGCAAGATAGAATACATTTTACATATTTATTTTGCATGTGCTCACACATACTTGCATATTATTTATGTGTTCAATCATTGAGATTGGTTTTACTGTCATTCAGCCAAAGCACATGAAATAATTGAGCCATCACCAGCCCCAGGGGTTAAAACAGGTTTCTTGTGTGACCAAGGACATTCCCTGGGCTTTCCCACAGCCCCTACCTTATTGTACCTGAAGTCTGCAATCTTATGCAGCCGTATCATTTAATACAGTAGCAGCCACTCACTGCATGTGGCTGCTGAGCACTAGAAATATGGCTAATGCTGTAAATGTAAAATACACACTATGTTTAGAAAAATATCTCCAAGTATTATTTTATATTGATTACATGTTAAAATGATAATATTTTAGCTACGTTGAGTTAAATAAAATGTATTATTGAAATTAATTTCCCCTGTTGCTTTTCACATTTTCTAATGTGACTACAAGGAAGTGCAAACTGACACCTGTAGCTCCGGTTACATTTCACTGAGCAGCACGGCTGCCGGCGGTCCTGAGGGTCAGGTCTGGTGCCACTTAGCTCACTATGGCCAGGGAGCTGATTCTGTGCCAGTGTTCTATGAGGGCTGACCAGGCTGTTATTAGCCATGATAACTAAATGAGATCTCATTTGTAGAGAAGTGTTTGGTTCCAACAAAGTTTATTTTCTATGTTATAGCAAAGCTTGGACAGCCCACAATTCAGAGTTTTGAACAAGTTGGGACAAAATTGAATGTGACTGTACAAGATACACGAACCTCGGTCAAAAGGAACGGCACATTCCTGAGCCTCCGGGATGTTTTTGGCAAGGACTTAAATTACACTCTTTATTATTGGAAAGCTTCAAGTACAGGCAAGGTGAGGATTCTGCCATTTGTTTTTATGACTTGCTTAAAATCGGGGACCCTTGATTTTACAACCCACTTCTGCCCTGGTTCAAAAGTAGCAGAACGGAGTGGTAGAAAGGACAGTGTGGTGGAGTGGGAGGGGGACCTGCTGTCCTGCTTCTACCTGTGACTTTGAGCAACCTTGTGACTTTGGACCGGGTCATCTCTGAGGTTTCTGTCAGGTCTCACATTTCTTTCTCCACTGAGGATCTGAGGACCACAGAGGCAAAATTTGTTTTCCACTTGAGAGTTGATACGTCATCCTTTTTACCCTTTACTTCAAATACCTTCTAAGGGACTAAACTTGAAAAAAGCACCTCCAACAATTACCATGGGAACTGCTTAGACAAGTGACTTCTAACCCTGTGTATGTCAGATGTGACCTCATAGGCCTTGACTTCCACAGTGACTTAGTGGAGGAGAAAGAAATCCCTTGGAGCCCAGATGAATTTAGAACCCTTTATCTTTCAACAGAAAGCAGTCAAGACAAGCACGAATGAGTTTTTAATTGATGTGGAAAAAGGAGAAAACTACTGTTTCAATGTTCAAGCAGTGATTCCATCACGAAGAACTAACCAGAAGAGTCTAGAAAGTTCCATTGAGTGCACTAGCCATGAGAAAGGCATAATGAAAGGTGAGTGTTCTGCCTGGCAGGCACGGACGCACAGACCCTCTCCAGAGGACTAGCTGCCCCAGGATGTACTTTTGTTCAGAGAAAAACTATCTTGGTTGTTCATGGTTTTGTTTTGTTTTTTTTTTGGGGGGGGGGTGGTACTCATAATTTTAGGCATTTAGAAATGTTTCTGTGTTGTTCCCTTATAGTAGCAAGTTTTTTCTTGAGCACCCACCATGTCCTAAGCTCTCTGCTGAGCACAGGGTACCCAGTCCATGTTTGGAGCTTAACATGAATCCCAGATTTCTCTGGGTATGTCTTCATAATTAAATTCTAATCTGTGGACTTGGGGGAGCATCTGGAGCAGCTGTGAGCAGCCACAGTGGGCTGTTGTCACAGAGGATACAGAGTCTCACCAATGAAGGGAAGGATTGAGTTTGTCACACACACACGTCCGTGCACTCATGCATGCACACACACGGGGCCCACGTAGGGTGAGGAGAGGTTCCTAACCGGAATTGCTGTAAGATGGTTGTTCAGACACGTATATGAGGCTACAAGCCTATGACTCGCCCTCTAGCTTTGTAGGGAAAGTACTCTGAGTGCTTTCAGCGATTAAGAATCAAAGGATAGTCATGATGACCTAGCTCTTTACTAAGAAGAGATTAGAACATATAACAACACTTCAAAATAAATTCTCTTCCATTTATTGACATTGACAGAAAGAAAGGACTCTCCTTTTCTCTTGTCTTGCACCCTTTGGGCCATCGTCCCCACTCCCTCAGGTCTGTCTTCCTAAAGCCAACTTGCGTGTGCTGCCTCTGTCTTCGTGCACACCCCGATCACTGCTTCCCAGGTCTCTTCTCTAGCTGCTGAAAGGTGTCCTTTGGCAATCAATGCCACCTCCACCAAGAAGCCTTCTTGTTATCCCAGTCAGCTAGCATCTCTTTTAGCCTGAATTCTGATAGCACTCTGTGTGTCTCTGCACAGATAGTCTATCTTCTACTGTAATCATGGCCACGAGGCTTGGCATTATTTTAGCTGCTTGTTTCTAATGGCTGTTTTTACTTCAATTTGTGTGTACCTTTACTAGACTATGAATGCTACCCAGTTTACTAAATGGCCCATTTAATGGCTTTGACCATTGTCAAGTGCTCTAAAATGTCTAGGAGTTGACAAATTCTTTCTTAACCAAAAAGTGTTGTGGTGGAAACAACGGAGAAAAGACATTTTGAATTACGCAAAGGCAGAATGGTGCGATTTGGAATTAAGCCCTCAATTCTGCCCACTGATATATGGGATTTGAGCTCTTTGTCCACATTGACTTAGTACATTTTATTTTTCAGAAATGTTCTTCATCATCGGAGCAGTGCTGTTTGTGATCATCATCTTCATCATTGCCCTGTCTCTGTTTCTGTACAAGTGCAGGAAGGCCAGAGCAAGGCAGAGTAGGAAGGAGAACTCTCCCCTCAGCATTGCATAAAGCACGTGACATTGGAGCTGCTGATTTCTGCAGAGTTTATATTGCACTGACATTAAGGATTTTTAAGAGAACAGACTAAATGGAAACAAAAATGAGTATTTTGGAGCATGAAGTTGCTTGGGCCCAAAGAAAATTCTTTATCTGACTGTTCTCATGATCAGCATTGTAGTTTTGACAATAGCACTAGTCACTTTGGAATGTAATGAATGGTACGACCAGTTCCAAAACGTTTTAATTTCTTTTTTAAACACTATGATAGTTTTTGCACATATCATGTCTTAGACTGTATGTTCTACTTTCAAGACAAAACCAGGTCATCTAAGCAAAAACAAATTAACAAGTGCCTTAAAAAATCTTGGGGGGTCTTTTGGAGAACTTTCAAGAACTGACTTCAAACCATGTGGGAAAGTAAAGTGGAAACTGGGAAGACTTTTCTAATATATGTCTATCCATTTTTCTATGGTGGTTAGGTTCCTTTATTTTTTAAGAGTTCTTTTAATTGGCAAACTTTTATATGAATGTGTTAAATGCAGACGTCTACTTTGGGCATGTTCCTAACATGCATTACAGTTTAGCACTTTAACTAACTTAAATGCTGTTGATTAAATACTTGACAGCTGACTATTTTTTTATAAGACTACTATACAAACAAACTACGTAGAGTTTATGACTTAAGGTACTTCGAGCTTATATGGTCAACATTGTATATATTTATATACTTTTTAGAAGGTTTTATATGTGGGGATTTTCTATTTATAGAGGTAATATTGTTCTATTTGTATATATTGAGATAATTTATTTAATATACTTTTGTATAAATAAAGGTGACTGGAAATTATAACTGTTGCATGTATTATATCTTCCCTTTATTGTTTATGATTTGGCCTTTGTATTAGTTGGCTCAGCTGCAGTGACAAAAGGACCCTAAAATTCTCAATGGCTTATGACAACATTATTTCTATATTATTTTTATTTCTCACTTATACTAGTTTGGTGTCTATGAGTTGACTGCAGCTCTTCTTAATGTCTTCTCATTCTAGGACCCAAACTAAAGGGAAGCCAGTATTTGGATCAGGGCAGAGGAAAAGCAAAAAGAGCTGGTAGAATTAATTAATGCTCTTTGTGGGCAGAAATGGGTCTCACTCATGTTTATGTCTCCATTAGGGAGACTGTGCTAACAGGCTCTTAATCTCAGTGAATTTGGGTTCATTACCTCCTAGAATGTAAAAACAGTATGTTTATTCAAGTACAAATCAAATACAGCAGAACAGCGTTGTTCTCTCAACCATATTGACAGAAGATTCTAACTAGAAATGAAAACGAGGTTCCTGGCACCTACTTGGGCCGCAGCCATATTTGCTTCCTGCTGCAGAAGGTTGGCCAGTACAGTCTAGGAAAAGCATCCAGATGGCATACCTACCTGGATGTGGTCCCACAAGGAGACACTGAGAAAGCATTAAAATTAACAAAGATTTGGTTCACTGTCCAGCCACTCATACATTTTAAATCTATTTTGCTCCTTTGCTCAAAAGAACTAAGCATTGGCAAAAAAATTCTCAATATGAAATGTGTGATATACCATTATGTTCTAAGAAATAATGAGCAAAAAAACTTTCCCTGTTCCCGAAAAAGGTAGCCTGAAGGAAAAATAAAAACTGTAGACATTTTAGAGAAATTAAGGGAAACAGACCAGTAGTTGGTTAATTGAGTTGGTTTGTTGGTTGGTTAGCCATTATTCATCTTCATTGATGCTGGAGAGGATGGAGCACACACTGTTACACTGTGTGTTGTGCCAGAAAAAGAGCTGTGTTCGCAGCAGAATCAACAGAAGAAAGGCTGGATGGGGCACATTCTGAAAGAAGTGTACTTTGGCCATCCTCTTGAATTCCTGCTCATGTGGGGTTACCGGGGACAAAGAGCTCAGCACTGGATGGGGGCAGAACAAGCTCCCAGAGCCAGGGTCTGACGGGCATTTCCATCAGGCTGGGCTTCCCTGCCAAGAATTATTACAGCATTGGGTAATTCTGTGGCCTCATAATCTAAGGAATTTTAATGGTCCCACTAAAGTACTGGTAAAGTAAACGCAGGTCTCAGTAGTAATGAGAGGTGTCTGGCTGCTCATAGGGAAGGAATCCATTACAGCTCCAAAGGAGGCCACACAGTAACAGACAGGGAGCTTCAATGCTGCACATTTACCCCTGTCTCAGGTTGCCACACCTCTCCTTATCTCTGAGACAAAACCGCAGCTGCTGAAACCGACACTGTCATAAGCACTAGCGCAGAAAACCATACTTTCGATTGTTGGCTGGTACCCAGAAACTACTGCCCACCAGCGGGCCAAATTCTATTGCATTAGCCCAGTCTGTAAAGGATCCAAAAAATTTAATTGTTACTAAATGGAACTTTCATAATTTTAAGGGGGCTTGTTTATCATCTTAAATTATTGACCAAGTTAGCCTGACCGGTGCTGTCACAGTGGATAAAGTGTCGACTCAGGATGTTGAGGTCTCCAGTTTGAGGTCCAAGGTCGTTGGCTTGAGCGCAGGATCATCGACATGGTTTCAAGGTTACTGGCTTGAGCCCAAAGGTCACTGGCTTGAACAATGAATCACTAGCTTAGCTTAAGCCCTCTGTTCCAAGGCACATAAGTCAAGGCACATATGAGAAGCAATCAACAAACAACTACAGTGAAGCAACTATGAGTTGATGCTTCTCATTTCTCTCCTCCATCTCTGTCTCCCTTCCTGTCTCTCTCTTTCTCTTTAATCAATAAAAAATAAATAAATAAATAAAAGTTGCTTTTAAAAAAATTATTGACCAAGTTTGACTTACTCGTAGGAAACTAATACTGAACAGCTCCTGGGCAAGATGGTGGCATTGGTAAAAATGGTACTTACCTCCTCCTAAAACCACATTAAAATCACAACTAAACTACAGAACAGCCATTACTCAGAACCACCTGAGATCTGTCTGAATGGAAGTCCTATACCTAGGTAATTAAAGAAAGAGCTACATCAAGATTGGTAGGAGGGGCAAAATACAGGCTGGTCCCACATCCATATGTGGTGAATAAAAATTGGGAGGAATATCAGACTGTCGGGTCTCCCTTGAGGAGCAAGGGGTCCCAGCCCCACACCAGGCCTCCCAGCCCAGGGTTCCAGTGCCGGGAAGAGTAGTCCCCATAACTTCTGGCTATAAAAAACCTGGTTGGAAATCAGTCAATCCTTGTAGTTGATCAGCCCAGGGATAGTTTTCTCCCTTTGACATTTCAACAGCAATCAAGGCTCAACTACAAGAGGAAGGTGTACACAGTCTACGTGGGAGGTGCTCAGCTTAGGTGATTGGGGAGGCTGTGCCACTGGACCCTACAAAACACCTACTACATTAGGCCACTCTACAAAGCCTGGGAGACACAGCAGCTCTACCTAATATGTAGAAACAAACACAGGGAGGCAGCCAAAATAAGGAGACAAAGAAATATTTCATAAATGAAAGAACAGAACAAAACTCTAGAAAAACAAAGTGGAGACAAGCAATCTACTAGATGCAGAGTTCAAAACACTGGTTATAAGGGTGCTCTGTGAACTCGGTGAGAACCTCAGCAGCATAGTAAAGGACCAGTCAGAAATAGAAGGTACACTATCTGAAATGAAGAATAGCTTACAGGGAACCAGAGTACCTTTGATGAAGCTGAGACTCAAATCAATGATTTGGAATATAAGGAAGCAAAAGATAGCCAATCAGAATAGCAAAAAGAAAATAACTCCAAGAAATGAGGATAGTGTAGAGGCTTCTGGGACAATTTCAAGTGTACCAACATTCACATCCTGAAGGAGAATGAGAGCAAGAAATTGAAAACCTATTTGAAAAAATAATGACATAAAACTTTCCTTACTTGGTGAAGGAAAAGACATATAAGTCTAGGAAGTACAGGGAGTCACAAACAAGATGAATCCAAAGTGGCCCACACCAACACACATCATAGTTAAAATGCAAAATGTTAAAGCAACAAGAGAAAAGCAGTTAGTTACCTACAAAAAAGCTTCCATAAAACTGCCCTCTGATTTCTCAACAGAAATTTTGCAGGCTAAAAATATTCAAAGTGACAAAAAGCAAGGACCCTAGAATCAAGATTATTCTATCCAGCAAAGCTGTCTTTTGGAATTGAAGAACATATAAAGAGCTTCCCAGATAAGAAAAAGCTAAAGGAGCTCATCACCACCAAAACAGTATTATAAGAAATGTTAAAGGGTCCTCTTTAAGAAGAAGGAAAAAAAAAAAGATAAAAAATGTGAAAAATAAAATGGCAATATATCAACAACTGAATCTAAAACAAACAAACAAAATAAGTGAATGAATAGAACAGAAAAAGACTCATAGATACAGAAAACATTTTGATGTTTGCCAGATGGGAGAGGGTTTGGAGATGAGGGGTCAAAATGTGAAGGGATTAAGAAGTATGAATTGGTTGTTACAGAATAGTCATGAGGATGTAAGGTATAGGGAATATAGTCAATAATATTCTAACAAATATGTATGATGTCAGATGGGTGCAAGATTTATCGGATGATCACTTAGTAAGTTATGCAATGTCTAATCACTGGTGTGTACATCCTGAAACTAATGTAAATAATGTATGTCGGGGGAAGCAAGATGGCGACGGAGTAGGCGGACGTACCAACTTCCAACTCCCAGAAGCAAAGTGGATTATAACTCAGTTTAAAGAACCATCATCTGGATAAACCAACTATGAACTAAACTAAGTGAACTCTTCAACCAAGGAACACAGAAGAAGCCACATTGAGACTGGTAGGAATAGCGAAAACGCGAAGAGGGCTGCCCAGCTCCCCGGAGCAAACGGTAGCCCGGAGAGACCTGCGGGGTGGGAGGAAAGTTTGGCGGAGAGGGAGGGACCTGGGTCCCAGGAACCAAGCCCCAGCCTGCAGTCCTAGAACTTAGAAGAGCCGTTTGGACAGTTTTGAGCTGTGAAACAAGTGAGGGAGCTCCCAGGCCTACAGTGTGGAGTATTAGGTCCCTTCCTACTCTGCTGAGGGCTGCTTAAGGGTTTGGGGCACAGGACGCTGAAAGGCGGTTCTGTCGGCGTGGGCAGAGGCCAAGCCGGTGGGAGATCAGTCTAGCCCAGAAGGTCGGAGGGGACACGCGAAAGCGGTCCGGAAGCTGCGGGCCCGCCTTTAATCCCACTTATGGGGACAAAGCAGGAGGCCAGAAACGGGCAGGCCCTGCGCAAGCCGGCCCTGACCGCGGGGACCAGGCTAGGACCAGGGACGGGCAGGGGCTCGCGGCTGAGCTGACGCTACCAGCCCCCCACACCCCGGGCCGGAGAAACCGCGGTTGGTCAGTATATGTGCACGAGCGGGCTCCGAGCACGGGAACAGGGTAGACCCCGAGACAAGTGGAAGCTTGCAGAGGAGCCCACGCTACTATCCCCGCCTGGCCGGAGAAACCGCGGATTGCATACATACGTGCACGAGCGGGCTCCGAACGCAGGGGGCGGGGTAGAGTCCGGGACGAGCGGAAGTACGCAGCTGAGCGGAAGCCAGCAAACATGCCCGCCCCAATAAACCTTGGTTTCCGACCCTGCGCAGAAGGGCCCTGGCCTCGAGGGCGGGGCTAAAGCTCCGAACGGGCAAAAGCTTACAGCTGAGAGCACGTCAAAAGCCCCGCCTAACCCGTGGAACTGTAGTGAGCAGGTTCCGAATGCTGGTTCTGGGCGGAAGTCCGGAAATAGGCTGGGTCGGCAGCTGAGCAAAGGTGCTCACCTCTACCCTTGGTGCTAAGTCTTGTGGCTTAAGTGACAGCCCCTCCCACGGAGGAGAGGCAGAAATCACAGCAAAAGCCACAGTGGGCCGGCGCTGGCAACGCTCATACCCAACCACCCTAGGCACCGGCAGAGGGGGTGGGGGGCCTGCAGACAGACCACACCTAGAGAACACAAGGCAACACATACAGGACTCCAGTGGCCACAACTTGCTTATACACAGACAAAATGGGCAGGCAGAGGAATGCAAACCAAATGAATCAAGAGAAATCCCCAGAGAAGGACCTGAATGAACCAGATATAACCAAATTACCGAAGCAGAATTTAGAATAATGATAGTTAGGATGTTCAAAGAAATTAGAGCAACAATGGATAGTCATTATGAACACCTAAACAAAGAGATAACAAGTATAAAAAATGAAATTGAAATAATAAAAAAGAATCAGACAGAAATGACAAATACAGTATCAGAACTGAAGACCACAATGGAAGGAATTAAAAGCAGGATGGATGACGCTGAGGATCGAATAAGCGAGTTAGAGGACACAATAAACAAAGGCACAAAAGCAGAGAAGAAAAAGGAAAAGAGACTTAAAAAATGTGAGGAAACTCTAAGGGAGCTTTGTGACAACATGAAGAGAAACAACTTTCGCATCATAGGGGTGCCTGAAGAAGAGGAGAGAGGACAGGAAATGGAAACTGTGTTCAATCAAATCATAGCAGAAAACTTTCCTAAATTAAGGCTGGGAAACACTCCACACATTCAAGAAGCACACAGAACTCCATTAAAGAGAAACCCAAAAAGATCTACACCAAGACACATCATAGTTAAAATACCAAAGCTAATGGATAAAGAAAAAATTTTAAAAGCTGCTAGAGAAAAAAAGGCTATCACCTACAAAGGAGCCCCCATAAGGATGACATCGGACTTCTCAACAGAAACACTTGAGGCCAGAAGGGAATGGCAAGATATAATCAAAGTAATGCAGAACAAGAACCTACAACCAAGACTACTTTATCCAGCAAGGCTAACGTTTAAAATTGAAGGAGAAATAAAGAGCTTCCCAGAAAAAGAAAGCCTCAAGGAATTCATAAAAACCAAACCAATTCTGCAAGAGATACTAAGGGGCCTCTTGTGAACAGTTTAAAGGGAGGAATGAATAGAGCAAAAGAAGAATACAGCTTTAAAGAATAAAATGGCAATAAACAACTACATATCAATAATAACCTTAAATGTAAATGGATTAAATGATCCAATCAAAAGACATAGGGTAGCTGCATGGATAAAGAAACAGGACCCATACATATGCTGTCTACAAGAGACACACCTTAAAACAAAAGATGTTCATAGACTGAAGGTAAAAGGATAGAAAAAAATATTTCATGCAAATGGAAATGAAAAAAAAGCAGGGGTAGCAGTACTTATATCTGACAAAATGGACTTTAAAACAAAGGCTGTAGTAAGAGATAAAGGAGGACACTACATAATGATAAAGGGAACAATTCAACAGGAAGATATAACTATTGTAAATATCTATGCACCAAATATAGGAGCCCCGACATACATAAAGCAGACTTTGATGGATATAAAGGGCGAGATTAACAGCAATACTATCATAGTAGGGGATTTCAATACCCCTCTAACAACACTGGATAGATCCTCAAGAAAGAAAATTAATAAAGAAACAGCAGACTTAAAGGGTACACTAGATCAACTTGATTTAATAGATATCTTCAGAACTTTTCACCCTAAAGCAGTAGAATATACATTCTTCTCAAATGCTCATGGTACGTTTTCTAGGATAGACCACAAATTAGGACACAAAAATGGTCTCAATAAATTTAAGAAGATTGAAATCATATCAAGCATTTTCTCTGATCACAATGCCATGAAACTAGAAATTAACCACAAAAGAAAAACTGAAAAATACTCAAACACTTGGAAACTAAATAGCATGTTATTAAATAATAAATGGATTAACAATGAGATCAAAGAAGAAATAAAAAAGTTTCTAGAAACAAATGATAATCAGCATACATCAACTCAAAATTTATGGGACACAGCAAAAGCAGTTCTGAGAGGGAAGTTTATTGCACTACAGGCATATCATAAGAAGCTAGAAAAAGCTCAAATAAGCAACCTGACCCTGCATCTAAAAGAACTAGAAAAACAACAACAAATAAAACCCAAGTCAAGTAGAAGGAAGGAAATAATAAAGGTCAGAGCAGAAATAAATGACATAGAGGCTAAGGAAACAATACAGAGGATCAATGAAACCAGAAGCTGGTTCTTTGAAAAGGTAAACAAGATTGATGAACCTTTAACTAGACTCACCAAGAATAAAAGAGAGAGGACTCAAATAAATAAAATTAGAAAGGACAGTGGAGAAATAACAACTGACACAACAGAAATACAAAGCATTGTAAGAAAATACTATGAAGAACTATATGCCAAAAAATTAGACAATCTTGGTGAAATGGACAAATTTCTTGAATCATATAACCTTCCAAAAATCAATCTGGAAGAATCAGAACACCTAAACAGACCAATTACAAAAAAAGAGATCGAAAGAGTTATCAAAAAACTCCCAAAAAAGAAAAGTCCTGGGCCTGATGGCTTCACAAGTTAATTCTATCAAATATTCAAAGAACTAACTCCTATCCTTCTCAAGCTATTTCAAAAAATTCAAGAGGAAGGAAGACTTCCAAACTCCTTTTATGAGGCGAGCATAATTCTGATCCCAAAACCGGGCAAAGACAACACAAAGAAAGAAAATTATAGGCCTATATCCCTGATGAATTTAGACGCTAAAATTCTCAACAAAATATTAGCCAACCGGATCCAGCAATATATGAAAAAAATCATACACCACGATCAAGTGGGATTTATTCTGGAGAGGCAAGGCTGGTTCAATATTCGCAAATCAATCAATGTGATTCACCACATAAACAAAAGGAAGGACAAAAATCACATGATAATTTCAATAGATGCAGAAAAGGCATTTGATAAAATCCAGCACCCATTCATGCTCAAAACTCTCAGTAAAGTGGGAATACAGGGATCATTCCTTAACATGATAAAGGCCATCTACGATAAACCGACAGCAAACATCATACTAAATGGACAAAGAGTAAAAGCAATCCCCTTAAGATCAGGAACCAGGCAGGGTTGCCCACTTTCACCACTCTTATTCAACATAGTTCTGGAAGTCCTAGCTACAGCAATCAGACAAGAAGAAGAAATAAAAGGCATCCAAATTGGAAAAGAAGAAGTAAAACTGTCACTATTTGCAGATGATATAATATTGTATATTGAAAACCCTAAAGTCTCAGTCAAAAAACTACTGGACCTTATAAATGAATTCAGCAAGGTGGCAGGATATAAAATTAATACTCAGAAATCAGAGGCATTTCTATACACCAACAATGAAATATCAGCAAAAGAAATTAAGGAAACAATCCCCTTCACTATTGCAGCCAAAAAAATAAAGTACCTAGGAGTAAATTTAACCAAGGAGGTTAAGGACTTGTACTCGGAAAATTATAGAACATTGATAAAAGAAATCAAGGAAGATACAAACAAGTGGAAGCATATACCGTGCTCATGGCTAGGAAGAATAAACATCTCTAAAATGTCTATATTACCCAAAGCAATTTATAAATTCAATGCAATACCAATTAAAATGCCAATGACATACTTCAAAGATATAGAACACATATTCCAAAAATTTATATGGAACCAAAAAAGAACAAGAATAGCCTCAGCAATCTTAAAAAGAAAAAATAAAGCAGGAGGTATCACTCTTCCAGATATCAAGGTTAACTATAAGGCCATTGTACTCAAGACAGCCTGGTACTGGCATAAGAACAGGCACATAGATAAATGGAACAGAACAGAGGACCCAGAAATAAACCCACAGCTTTATGGACAACTGATATTTGACAAAGGAGGAAAGAACATACAATGGAGTAAAGACAGCCTCTTTAACAAATGGTGTTGGGAAAATTGGACATCTACCTTCAAAAAAATGAAACTAGACCATCAACTTACACCATTCACAAAAACAAACTTAAAATGGATAAAAGACTTAAATGTAAGCCGTGAAACCATAATCATCTTAGAAGAAAACATAGGCAGCAAGCTCTCCGACATCTGTAGCAACAGTATATTTGCCGATTTATCTCCACGGGCAAATGAAATAAAAGGCAAGATAAACAAATGGGACTATATCAAACTAAAAAGTTTTTGCACAGCTAAAGACAATAGGAACAGAATAAAAAGACAAACCACACAATGGGAGAACATATTCGACAGCACATCTGATAAGGGGTTAATAACTAAAATTTATAAAGAACTTATAAAACTCAACACCAGGAAGACAAATAACCCAATCAAAAAATGGGCAAAAGAAATGAATAGAAATTTCTCCAAAGAGGACATACAGATGGCCAATAGGCATATGAAAAAATGCTCAACATCACTAATCATTAGAGAAATGCAAATTAAAACCACAATGAGATATCACCTCACACCAGTCAGAATGGCACTTATCAGCAAAACAACACAGAATAAGTGCTGGCGAGGATGTGGAGAAAAGGGAACCCTTCTGCACTGCTGGTGGGAATGCAGACTGGTGCAGCCACTGTGGAAAACAGTTTGGAGATTCCTCAGAAAATTAAAAATCGAACTGCCTTTTGACCCAGCTATCCCACTTTTAGGAATATACCCTAAGAACACAATAGCACTGTTCGAAAAGAAGAAATGCGCCCCCATGTTCGTGGCAGCATTGTTCACAATAGCGAAGATCTGGAACCAGCCCAAGTGTCCGTCAGAAGACGAGTGGATTAAAAAGCTATGGTACATATATACTATGGAAAACTACTCAGCCATAAGAAACGATGACATCGGATCATTTTTAACAAAATGGATGTACCTTGATAACATTATACGGAGTGAAATAAGTAAATCAGAAAAAAAGAAAAACTGAGAACAGCATGATTTCATACATAGGTGGGACATAAAAGTGAGAATATGAGACATGGACAAGAGTGTGGTGGTTATGGGATGGGGGGAGGGAGGGAAGAGTGGGATAGGGAGGAGGGGAGGGACACAGGGAAAACCAGATTGAAGGTGACAGAGGACAATTTGACTTTGGTGATGGGTATGCAACACAATTGAATGATAAGATAACCTGGAGATGTTTTCATTGTACATATGTACCCTGATTTATTGGTGTCACCCCATTAGAATTAATAATAATAAAATATATATATAAATTAAAAAAATAATAATAATAATGTATGTCAACTGTAATTAAAAAATAAAAATGATTTAAAAATGGAAAAAAAAATGTAATACTTGTGGGATCCAAAGACATTTTACCTTAGTTACAGTCGATGGACTACAATATAAGCATCTGTCTCTTGAATAAACAAAGAAACAATTATCTTTACACATCAAATAGTAAATAAACTCTTTCCCAAATGCAATTTTTACCTGTTTTATGATACGTGCATTTAACATGTGTTACTTTTCTCCATTGGTTGGCTCAGAAGGTTTATTATTGTTATAATGTGATCTTCATTCAAAGTGTATAGTGAAGATTAGTTCTCTTGTCCCGCAGCCCTTGCTTTCGAGCTGGTGTCTGGGTGGTTTTGGCTTTGCCATTATGCACATTCCTTTCTTGTGGCTGCAGAAATCGGTTTAGGCTAGGCGTTGGCACATGACCTACTCTAGTCTAGGAAGGGTAAACCTCAGGGTTTTTTCTGGGAATATTGGAATACTCTCTTTCTTGATGGACATAATGAAGAAACATGTAGCCCTGAGAGCTGCTGGCAGTGACCTGGAGACAATAAAGGGAGCCGCCTTAATTGCAGCTGGCACATTGGAGAGCAATGCAGTGTGATGGAAAGAAACTAAGTCACTGAGCTTCTGGATCAAGCCTTGCCTGAAGTTATCACTGCCCATGGACTTTTCAGAGAATATAAACCAAATAATTGTTTATGCAAGCTCAATCCAGCTTTTCTTGACTTTTTTGACTTGTCATAAGAAGTACCTTATTTGATGCTGTGTGAGCATTGACTATGCAATATAAACAAAGAGGAAGAGGTGCCTGTAATGTGATCTTATCATGTAAACTGACATTCCATTCTCAACTGCCAAGACTTTAAACTGAAATTATTCACTCTTTTCAGCATTGTTAGGTTCTTCTTTTCTATTCCATTATTTCTATCAGAACACTAACGTACTGTGTTATTTTTCTTCATAAAAAAATCATCTTTTGTCCTTATAAAGGCCATCATCTGAATTTCCTCCTCATTCTGTTCTCCTTGGATACCATCCTCCTCTTTCTGACTTCTAAATGTTGGATTATCTTAGTGTTCCAACCTGTTCTCTGTCAGTAATCACTCTCAAGGTGACACATCTAAGCCCATGGCTCAATCATCTACCTCTATCATGCTACATCCCCATACTATCTATCCGTATTCCCCCGTGTATAAGACATACATCTTTTTGGAAAAATTTGGGGTCTAAAATGGGTGCGTCTTATACAGTGGTTGTAGTTTTTTTACTTGCATTTCCCGCTTTTTTGCGCTTGTTTTCTTTGTGCTCGTTGTTTCGCACTTGTTATTGGTATATTACAGTAGATTACGTTTTGTCATATTCTGTCCAGAAATGGCTCAGAAAAGGTTTTATTACAGTGCTGTATTCAAGTTAAAAGTGGTCCAGTTTGCAAAAGTGAATGGAAATTGTGCTGCTGAACGTAAGTTTGGTCCTCCTCCAACTGAGAAATCAATCCAAAACTGACTAGGGGAAGAAGAAACCCTACTGAAAACGCCACAGCAGAAGAAGGCCATGAGAGGCAAGTCAGCAAAATGGCCTGATTTAAAGAGGGAATTGAAGATACGGATTGAAGGGCAAAGGGCAATTGGAATTCCTGTGTCCATATAGATGATTCAGCATGAGGTAAGAAGAATTGCTGATGAAAAAGAAGTTACTGATTTCAAAGGAGGACACAACTGGTGCTTCAGGTTCATGAAATAAAATGGACTAAGCATGCATCCATGCTTCAGACTTGCCCAAAAGATGCCTGAAAGCTATGAGCAGAAAGTCTTTAAATTTCATTGTTTTGTCATTCATTGTTGGATGACACATCAGTTTGAGTTGGGACAGACTGCAAATATGGACGAAGTCCCCCTTCAATTTGATGTCCCAAGTAACAGGACTGTTGATAAGAAGGGAGTGAAAACTGTAACTGTGAAGACAAGTGGACTTGAAAAGAGCCATTACACAGTTGTTCTAGCTTGTTGTACCGACAGAATCAAGCTGCCTCCTATGCTGATTTTCAAATGCAATACAATGCTAAAAGAAGACATTCCTCGAGGAGTGATTGTACACATTCATAACAAAAGTTGGATGAATCAGGATGGGGTGAAGATCTGGTTTGAGAAAGTTTGGAGAATGAGACCAGGTGGGCTCTTACACAAACCTGCCCTATTGGTGCTTGATCAGTTCAGGGCACACATAACAGAAAACACAAAGAAGATTGCTGCCTGACCGGGCAGTGGCACAGTGGATGGAGCATTAGACTGGGATGCGGAGGATCCAGGTTCAAGACCCCAAGGTTGCCAGCTTGAGCGCGGGCCCATCTGGCTTGAACAAAAGCTCGCCAGCTTAGACCCGAAGTCGCTGCCTCGAGCAAGGGGTTGCTCCATCTGCTGAAGGCCCGCGGTCAAGGCACACATGAGAAAGCAATCAATGAACAACTAAGGTGTTGCAACGAAAAACTGATGATTGATGCTTCTCATCTCTCTTTGTTCCTGTCTGTCTGTCCCTATCTATCCCTCTCTCTGACTCTCTCTCTCTGTCTCTTTTAAAAAAAGAAGATTGCTACAGAGCCAAAAATAAAACTTGCCATCATACCTGGAAGCTTGACATCTCAGTTACAACCACTTGATGTCAGCATTAACAAACCCTTCAAAGCTGCCATGAGAGACGAATGGAACCAATGGATGAAGTCTTCTGGGGACAATTTTAAACCAGCAAAAAGAGTGAAGAAACCAACTATAGGAGAAGTTTGTACCTGGGTGAAAAGATCCTGAGGTAATATCAAGATTGAGATTGTTGTCAAGTCATTTAAGAAGTGTGACATTTCAAATGCCATAGATCAGGGGTCCCCAAACTTTTTACAAAGAGGGCCAGTTCACTGTTCCTCAGACCGTTGGAGGGCCGGACTATAAAAACAACTATGAACAAATCCCTATGCACACTGCACGTATCTTATTTTAAAGATACAAAACAGGAACAAATACAATATTTAAAATAAAGAACAAGTAAATTTAAATCAACAAAATGACCAGTATTTCAATGGGAACTATGGGTGCGGATGCATCATGTGCTCCTCTCACTGACCACCAATGAAAGAGGTGCCCCTTCCGGAAGTGCGGCAGGGGTCAGATAAATGGCCTCAGGGGGCTGCATGCGGTCCGCAGGCCATAGTTTGGGGACCCCTGCCATAGATGGAACTGAAGATGAGGCAATATATGAAGACAGTGATTCGTCATCAGACACAGATAAGGACAAGCTAATGGATGGGAGTTTTGACAGTGATGAGGAGTTGTATGAATTTTATGATGAATAAAACTTGAGTTCAATAACTGTATGTAATACTTTTTTTTTTTAAATTTCAGGCCCCACAATTAAGGTGCATCTTATACATGGGGAAATACGGTATATGCTCGGAACTTCCAAATGTGTATATATGTCAGCCCCAGCCTCTTTTCTACACTCCAGAGTTGCAGTATAGATCCACTCTTTTACACAACATTTTACGAGGATGTCTAACAGGCACCTCAATCTTAATATGGCCAAAGAGAATCTGTTTATCTCATCCCCCAAAACCTGTTTCTCCCCCAATCTTTTCTAATTGAAAAATATGTTACCACCATTGGCGCAGCCAGAAACCTTGGTCATCATTGACCTCTTTTCTTCCCCCATGCCACATTCAGCCCACCAGCAGAGCTGTCAGCTCCACCTTTAATATATACCCCAGCTGCAAAGCTCACCGCCTTCTCTGCCGTTCCTCTAATTCAAGCCACTCTTGTCTCCTACTGGATTATTGCAATAGTGTCCCAGCTGGCCTACCTGTGTCTGCATTTGGTGCCCTGCAGTCTATTCTCCTCACAGCAATTACAGTAATTTATTTTTTAAATACATAAATTATGTTTTTATGGGTATTGTTCTCGGCCCTTCATGAGGATTCTGCTGGGGAAGGGGTTGTAGTGGGTCACTTTGGTTGATCTGGAGCTTTTCCCTGTAGGATTCTAGGTAAGAGGTAACCAAAGAAAAATGTACACAAGGCTCTAACAGAAGTGAAGCAGCAGCAAGAGAAGGTTGGTGTGGTTAACAGTGGAGCCAGACAGATGCAGAGGTCCCAGCAGGCCAGGATGTTTTCATTCTCTCTTACTCTGTAACTGGCTTTTCTTCCTGGCTTCTGACCCTGCAGACCAGTACCTCCTGCACCAGATGCAGGAGAACTTTTTTACATAGACTTTCCCACCAGCTCTTTAGCTGGGAGCCCAGGGAGGCAGTGACCACATTCTTCTGTGGGGGCCCACAGAGTTCAAGGAAAAGGGGGTGTGAGCTGACACACGTCCTTCCTTCCACAGTCTCCCCAGCTTTCAGCCAGAGCGATGCATTCCACAGTGGCTGGCCTGACAACATGAGAACCAGAGACTGCAGAGCGGAGGTCACGCCATGCCCGGGAGCCACCTGCCGAGCCCTGTGCAATCTGGCCCTCACTCTGTCCTCCTGAGTTGTAAGTCCTGAGGCCTCCCACACACAAGGGGCCTGTAGTGGTGTAAATACAGTGCATATCCCAGGTTCTCAATCATTGTAACTTTCTTCATGTTTCTTGTTTCTTTTTTCTTTTTTCTTTTAGTGAAGTGAGAGGCAGAGACAGACTCCCGCATGTGCCCTGACCAGGATCCACCCTGAAAACCCCCTACTGGGAGATGCTTTGCCCATCTAGGGCCTCTGCTCCATTACTCAGCAACCAAGCCATCTCAGCACCTGAAGTGAAGCCATGGAGCCATCCTCAGCATCCAGGGCCAACTTGCTCAAACCATTCAAGCCATGGCTACAGAAGGGGAAGAGAGGGAGAGAGAGAGAGAGAAAGAGAAGGGAGAGGAGAAAAGGTGGTCATTTCTTCTGTGTGCCCTGACCGGGAATAGGACTCGGGACTTCCACAAGCCAGGCCGATGCTCTATCACTGAGCCAACAGGCCAAGGCCTTTCTTCATGTTTCTAATCTTGGATTAAATTTTTTAAATTTCTAAGAAATAGTAGAAATCATTCTAAGCAATCTGGAGATTCCCCTGCACACTCACTTTTTCCCTGAAGTTGTATCCAAGTCCACCACCCCCACTCCCGCTGTTCCTGAGCTCTAGGTCCCTGCACTTCCCCCTGGCTATCCTCTCCCAGGAACTTGGGAAATGCTTTCCTAGTTGAAGGGTGGTGGGCTGGGCTGGGAAAGCCTCAATCTTACTTGCCATTTTTCTTTTTTTATTATTATTTTATATTTGTTTCAGGTGTATAGTATAATGGTAAGATAATTCCATAATTTATGAAGTGATTCCCCTGATAATTCTAGTACCCACCTGGCCCCATACATAGTTATTAAAATATTGACTATATTTCCTATGCTGTATTTTGCATCCTCATTATTATTTTGTAAATACCAATTTGTATTTCTTTCTTTTTTTTCTTCTTTAGCAAGAGAGACAGGAAGAGATAGATGTCTTTGTTGCGGCACTTAAATTGTTCATTGATTGCTTTCTCATATGCGCCTTGACCCGAGTGGCTCTGGAAAAACGAGTGAGTCCTTGCTCAAGCCAGCAACCTTGGGCTCAAGCCTGTGACCTTGGGCTTCAAGCCAGCGATCATTGGGGTTATGTCTATGATACCACGCTCAAGTCAGTGACGCCATGCTCAAGCCAGATGAGCCTGCACTCAAGTCAGCAACCTTGGGGTTTCAAACCTGGGTCCTCTGTATCCTGGTCCAATGCTCCATCCATTGTGCCATCACCTGGTCAAACCCAATTTGTATTTCTTAATCCCTTTACCTCTTTCACCAGCTCCCCAGTGTTCCTCCCCTACAGTAACCATCAGTCTGTTCTCTGTGTCTATGAGTCTGTTTCTGTTTTGTTCATTTATTTTGTTTTTAAATTTTCACATATAAGCGAAATTATATAGTATTTGTCTTTTTCTGTCTGACTTATTTTACTTAGCATTGTACCCTTTTAGGTCCATCTATGTTCTCATAAATAGTAAGGTTTCATTATTTCTTTTAACTGAGTAATATTTCATTATATATATGTACAAAATTTTCCTTATCTAATTGTCTACTCATGGGCACTTTGGTTGCTTCCACATCTTGGCTATTGTAAATAATGCTGCAATGAACATAGGGGTGCATATACTCATATTTCCCCATGTATAAGACGCTCCCATGTATAAAACACCTTAATTTTTGGGCCCAAAATTTGAAAAATAAATGTATTACATAAAGTTATTGAACTCAAGTTTTATTCATCTACAACGAGAGAAAAAAAAGCGCAAAAAAGAGGACAATGCAAGTAAAAACATTCTACAACCACTGTACAAGTTGCACTCAGTTTTTAGACCCCCAATTTTTTCAAAAAAAGGTGCGTCTTATACATGGAGAAATACAGTATTTTTTCAAATTAGTGCTTTGGATTTCTTTGGAAATCCAGTGGCATCACTGGGTCATAAGTTAGTTCTATTTTTAATTTTTTGAGGAAACTCCACACTGTTTTCCACAGTGGCTGCTTCAATTTGCATTTCCATCAACAGTGTTTCTCAATATATACTTTTTTAAAATGTCTGTCTGATTTTGGAATCAGAAAACAATAAATTTCAAAGTCTTTCCTCCTTTTAAATTTTTTGGAATAGTCTGAGGAGAATATGTGTTAATTCTTCTTTGAATGTTTGGTAAAAATCACATGTTAACCCATCTATCCAGGATGTCTGTTTGTTAGAGGAGTTTTTTGATTACTGATTCTATTTTGTTGGTAGTAATCAGTTTATTCAGATTTTCTGATTCTTTTTTTTCAGTCTTGGAAGAGTATATGTCTCTAAGAATTTATTCATTTCTTCAAGATTTTCTAATTTGTTGATATATAATTGTTCGTAGTATTTTCTTATAATCTTTTGTATTTCTCTGCTGTCAGTTGTTACTTCTCTTCAATTTCTGATTTTATTTCTATGGAGTCTCTCCTTTTCTTAATGAATCTAGTTAAAGATTTATCATTTTTTAAAATCTTTTCAAAGAACCAGCTCTTGGTTTCGTTGATCTTCTGTATTTTATTTTAGACTCTTATTTATTTCTGCTCTGATATTTATTATTTTCTTTCTTGTACTCACTTTGGGCTTTGTTGTTCTTTTCTAGTTATTTATGTATAAGGTTAGATTATTTATTTGATATTTTTCCTGCTTCTTCAAATAGGACTGTAGTGCTATGAACTTTCCTTTTTGGATGCCTTTTGCAGTATTCCACTGATTTTGTGTTGTTATGTTTTCATTTTCGTTTGTCTCAAGGTGTCTTATAATTTTTTTCCTTGTCATTGTTAACCTATTCATTGTTTAGCAACATGTTATTTAACCTTCATGGGTTTGTGTGTTTTTCAGGGTGTTTTTTTTCCTTCAGTGAGAAGAGGGGAGGCAGAGAGACTCCCACATGCATCCCAACCAGAATCCACCCGTCAAACTCACTAGGTGGCGACGCTCTGCCCATCTGAGGCAAAGGCCATGGAGCCATCCTTAGTACCTGGGACCAACTCACTGCAATCGAGCCATGGCTGCAGGAGGGGAAGAAAGAGAGAAGCAAGAGGGGGAAGGATGGAGAAGCAAATAGGCACTTCTCCTGTGTGCCCTGACTGAGAATCAAATCCAGGACATCCACACACTGGGCTGACATTCTACCACTGAGCCAACCAGCCAGGGTCAGTTATTTTCTTGTAATTGATTTCTAGTTCATAACATTGTAGTCAGAGATAACATTTTATATGATTTCAATCTTCTTAAATTTATGGAGGCTTGTTTAGTGTCCTAACATGTGGTCTATCCTAGAAAATGTTTGTGTGCATTGAAAAATAATGTATATTCTGCTGCTTTGAGGTGACATGCTTTGAAATTATCAATTAAATCCAGCTGACCTAGTGTATCATTTAAGGCCACTGTTTCCTTGTCAATTTCCTGTCTGAAAGATCTGGGTGTTAAAATCTTCTACTATGACTGTGTTACTGTCGATCTCTCCCTTTATGTCCATCAAAATTTTCTTTATATATTTAGGTGCTCATATGTTGGGTGCATAAATGTTTAGAAGAGTTATATCCTCTTGTTGAATTGATCCTTTTATCACTATGTAATGTCCATCTTTGTCTCTTATTACAGACTTTGTTTTAAAGTCTATTTTGTCTAATATTAGTATTGCTAACCCTTTTTTCTTTTTCTTTTTCATCTGCATGGAATATCTTTTTCCATCTCTTTATTTTCAGTCTGTGTGTATCTTTTGTTCTGAGATAAGTCTCTTGTAGACAAAATATACATGGGTCTTATTTTTTTATCCATTCAGCTACCTTGTCTTTTGATTGAAGCAGTTAATCCATTTATAGTTATAGTGATTATTGATAGGTACATACTTATTAGCATTTTATTATTTATAACTATGTTTCTCTTCTTTTCTCCTTCCTTCTTCCTAAAGAGGATACTTTAACATTTCATGTAATACTGATTTGGTGGTAATGAACTCCTTTAGCTTTTTCTTATCTGGAAAGCTCTTTATCTGTCCTTCAATTTTAAATGATAGCCTGGCTGGGTAGAGTAGTCTTTGTTGTAGGCCCTTGCTTTTCATCACTGTGATGAGTGTATTGGTTCTGGGGCCTCTTGAGAGGGACTGGTGCGTCAATGTCAGATGCTGCCTGTGACCAGCCTACGGCTACCTGTTAGGAGTTACAGAGTGATCAGTGGTTGGTAGTTGCCTGTGTTGGGACTTGAGGTGCCTGAGAGGCCCATGCTGCACACCGAGTCAGCTGCCACCAGTACTGGGCCTGGAGCAGGCCAGAAAATGGCCCAAGGGATCCCAAGATCTGCCACCAACTGCCACCTGTGCATAATAAGGCTCAGTTGCTGAAAGATCCTTGAGGGAAATGAGAGTTGGGTGATGTGGATTGTCAGGGACCCATCAAAATGGACCTAATGGAGTTCACCAGCCTAACACAGATTTTGGTTCGGCTGTGTTGGGAGGATGGTTCAACACAAAGACAATGGTGGCTATCTCTTCATTCTTCATCCCGAAGCCACACAATTTAGTTCTTCTCTTTATGTTTCTGGCAACCCCAAACTTGACCAGAGTTTTTAAAGACTGCAATACAAGTCCAGGCTGGTTTCCCCCAAAAGATACTTGTACCTTGAACGATCTGGGGCAAGCAGAATGTCAGGGAGTCATTAGGATGGACCTAGCAAAGTTAGGCAGGCTACTGCAGGCCACTGGGGGAAGGACTCAACACAGGAAAGATGGTGCCCTTCAGCCATGCTGAGGGAGGGCTCAACACAGTGACCATGGGAACCATCCCTCCAGCCCCCACCTGGAAGACACACAACTCAGCTGTTCCATGCAGGTCTCCAACACCTCCAAGTTTGACTGGAATTTCTTGAGAGTTTTTTAAAGAAAGATTGCAACATAGGCTCAGTCTGATTGCCACCACCAGTAAGTTGGGTAGGGTCTCAAGATGTGTGGGTGAAGCTAGAAGAATTCACAGGCTACTGTACATTCAGGTTTGGCTGGTGGGGGGGAGTGCCCAACACAGGGAAGATGGCACTTGTCAACCCAACAGGAGGACAGCTCAACACAGGGACAGAAGCAGGCATTTCTTCAGCTCTTGCATTGAAGCCATACAACTCAGTCTCCCCCTGTAGTATCTGGTGCTCCCCTCTCACCACTGAGCCACTGTCCACTGTAGTGCTAGTGAGGGAGAGTTTGTGCCCTGGCTCTTTAAGAGGATGCCTGGGTTTCCAGCAGCCTTTCATCTCACCAAAACAGACAGAAGAATCCTTGCTGATTTTTACAACCAGATGTTAGGTGGGTTTCTCTTCCTGGTGCTGGTGTTCCAGGCCTGGGATCCCAGTGTGGGGCTGAGATCCCTCGCTCCTAGGGGGCACCTCTACAGCTGAGCTATCCCTCTGGATTTTCAAACTTCACATGTGGGTGCAGGGCCAGCCCATTTCATGTCTCTGCTCCTCCTACCAGTCTCCACATGGCTTCTTCTTTATATCCTTAGTTATAGGACTTCTGTTCAACTAGTCCTCAGATGGTTCTCCAGGTTGATCATTCTATAATGTAGCTGAAATTTTGGTGAGGGCCAGGGGAGTGATTACAGCATCCACTATTCCACCATCTTGACTAGAACCTTCATAAATATTATTTTACTATGTTCTCTTTAAATCTGTTATCTGTGTTCTAATACTGTCTTAAAGGGGAGAGGACTCCACTTTTCTCTTTCACCTGCCAAATCTCTTCCTAAGATAATGGTCACAGAACAGCAGCTGACTGAACCAGAAGGGTCAAGTGCAAAAGAACATACCAGGTGGATAAAGCACAAACTGGCATTAGGACATCATTATACTATCCTAACTAAAGAAAAGAGTTAAAAATCACATTAAAATGTCAATGGCTCATAATAATATTTTACCAAGAGTCATACTCTTCAAATAAAAAGAATGAGGGAGTAGTGATGGAATTTCACTCATCGGTTGCTGTGAGAGGGCCTGGTGGGAAGGCAGGAAAGGAGCCTTCTCGCTCCTGAATCTGGCCGCACGCTGTAGGACAGGCCCCGGGCCTTCCCGACATCCCGCACTCATCCTGCTCACACTTCACTCTGTGCCTGGCTTCCCACTTGTCCTCGTTTTTAATATCCTCTTATTTTCCCTCTTTCAACAACCAAGCCATGCTATTTTCTTTTTTTAAAAAAAAGCTGTATTCACGGTGGTGAAGATTAAATCTTGTGTACATATCAGATTCCCTGAAAAAAAAAATGTGTTCGTTTTCCTGGATACTTGTAAGCCATCGCTTTGCTACATTGTTAGCTCAGTCCCATGGTTTGCCAAGTGCAGCCCCCAGACCAGCGGCACTAGCATCCCCTGAGAAAGTCTTAGAAGAGCGAATTCATAACCCTGACTTCTCTGACTTACTGAATTAGCAATCTCTGCATTTTGTTTCTTTCAAGTTTTTCTGAGACATCACTGTCATACATCACTGAGTTTAAGGTGCACAGCATGATGGCTTGATTTACATGTATGCAATGTGAAATGACAATCACAGTAGGTTTAGTTATCATCCATCATCTCATGTAGCTACAATAAAATCTCTCCTTTGATGAGAACTCTCAGGATATCCTCTCTTAGCTTTCCTGTATATCATGCAGCAGTGTAAACAGCAGGCATCATGCTGCGCATGACAAGCCTAGTACTTACTATACCCGAGAGTGTGTAACTTTTGACTATCTACCTCCAATCTCCCCTTCCCCACCTCCCACCTGTGGTAACCACAAATCTGGTCTCTGTGTTTGGTGCTTGGTGTGGGTTTTTTCTTATCAGATTTCACATATGAGATCATACAGTATTTGTCCTTCTGTGTCTGACTTACTTCACTTAATGCTTTCAGAGCCCATCTACATTCTTGAAAATAGTAGAATTTCCTCAATAACATTTCTGTGTGTGTGTGCATATAACATACACATCTTTGTTATCCATTCAGTTACCATAGACACCGGTTGTTACTATGTCATGGCTACTATAAATAATGCTGCTATGAACATGAGTGTGCAGGGATCATTCTGAGTTAGTGTTCATATATTCCCAGAAGTTCAAGTGCTGGATAACCTGGTGGTTCTATTTTTAATTTCCTGAGGAAGCCTCATACAGTTTTCCCAATTGGTTGTACCAATTAACAATCCCACCAACAGACCACAAGGATTTCCTTTTCTCCACAGCATTTATTATCTTTTGTCTTTTTGGTAATAGCCCTTCTAACAGCCATAAAGCAATATTTCATTGTGGTTTTAATTGCATTTGCTTAGTCACTAGTGATGCTGAGCACCTTTTCTTTTTTTACAGGGTCAGAGAGAGAGTCGGAGAGAGGGATAGATAGGGACAGACAGACAGGAACAGAGAGAGATGAGAAGTATCAATCATCAGTTTTCCATTGTGACACCTTATTTGTTCATTGATTGCTTTCTCATATGTGCCTTGACCGCGGGCCCTCAGCAAACAGAGTAACCCCTTGCTGGAGCCAGTGACCTTGGGTCCAAGCTGGCAAGCTTTTGCTCAAGCCAGATGGGCCCGCGCTCAAGCTGGCGACCCCGGGGTCTCAAACCTGGGTCCTCTGCATCCCAGTCCGACACTCTATCCACTGCACCACTGCCTGGTCAGGTTGCTGAGCACCTTTTTATGTACCTGTTGGCCATGCATAGATTTTCTTTGGAAAAACATCTATTCAGGTCCTTTACACATGTACATTTTTAAGTTGCGTTGTTTTTTCGCTGTTGATTTGTATCAGTTCTTTATCTACAGTATTTTGGATATTAACCCCTACTCAGATCTATGGTTTGCAAATGTTTCTTCCCATTCCACAGGTTGTCCTTTCAGTTTGTTGGTGGTTTCTTTTGCTGTGCATCGCCTTTTATTTTGATGTAATATTTCTTTTTTATTTCGTTATTTGTGTTCTAGGTATGCTTTCCAAAAATTTATGACTAAGACCCACATCAGTAGGCTTTTCTCTGTGTTTTCTTTTAGGAGTTTCACGGTTTCAGGTCTTCCATTTAAGTCTTTAATCCATTTCAAGTTAATTTTTGTGAGTGCTGTAAGATCGGGATCAGCAATCTGTGCCTAACAATAAGCCCAACAAGTGATTCTAATGGACCATCAAATCGGAGCGCCACTGACTCACTCTAGCGTTTCCTGCACTGAGAGGCTGGGAGTAGTTCTAGACCCAATGGAGCGTTCCTAGACCTAGGAGAGTCAGAATGTAGCCTGCTGAGAACCCCAAATCAAATGAAGAATAAATATAGCATAGACAAAATTCTCCATCTGCAGACCACAGAGTGCCCAGAGGTTTGTCACATAAGGGTCTGTCAGGATTATTCCTATTGTGAGGAACAAACTCTTTCAAGAGAACTTCAGCACAATTGGAAAGATTGTTTTCTCTTTTGTCAAGCGCACTAATTGATCTAAAGCTCTTCGGTTCCTTTTAGACTAAATCCCATAATTATACATTATAATATCAATAATTAACAATTAAAAATACTTTCTCTGGGAAAATTTTTTTTTAAATTAATCAAGTAATTTTGAAACAGAAGTTGTGATTCATCTTAAACATGAAAAATTTAATAAACTTTAAAATATGGTTCTAAAATTCCATTGTATGTATGTATCAACTTTTTTATTCAATTATCTATTGATGGATACTTGGGTTGCTCCCATATCTTGCCTACTGTAAGTAACACTGTAGTGAACAGGGGAGTGCATACATTCTTTTGAATTCATGTTTTGGGTTTCTTTGAATATATATCCAGAAGTAGAATTGCTGCGTCATAAGGCAGCTCCACTTTTAACTTTCTGAAAACCCTCCATACTATTGGGACACTACCTGGCCATAAAGAAGAAGGAAACTTTACCATTTGCAACAGCATGGGTGGATGGAGGTTATTGTGTTAAGTGAAGTAAGTCAGATAGAAAAAGACTAATACTATATGATCTCACTTATATGTGGAATCTAAAGGAAAAAATAAATGAACAAAATCGAAACAGATTCATGCATCCAGAGAACAGGCTGATGGTTGCCAGACAGGAGGAGGGTTTGAGGGACTGGGTGAAAGAGGTGAAGGCTTTAAGAAGTACAGATTGGTAGTTACAAAACAGTCACAGGGATGTAAAGTGTATTATAGGGGATATAGTAGATAATATTGTAGGTACTATGTATGGTGCCGGGTGGGAACTGGAAATATTGGGGGAAACTTGGTAACATATGATTGTCTAATCACTATGCCATACACCTGAAACTAATACAAAATAATAGTGAATGTAAACTGTAATTGAAAAGTAAGATGGAAAGGTCTTTTTAAACAGAATTCTAAAAACAAGTGTTTAAAAAACTTCTCTTGACATAATTATCTTTTTCTAATCTGACTTTCAAAAACCACCAAATAACTATGCCCCACATGCAAATGATGATTACTAATTTTCTTTTCCAAAAATATTTTTATTTTATAGCTTTTAAAATACATCAAAATTAAGAACAACAGAACTCACCACCTAGATTTAACAATTATTTATATTATGCTATAGTTGCTTCCTCCCTCTGTTTTTTTTTTTTAAATTTTAATGGGGTGACACCAATAAATCAGGGTACATATGTTCAAAGAAAACATCTCCAGGTTATCTTATCATTCAATTATGTTGCATACCCAGAGGACAATTTGATTACTAATTTTTTAAAAGCATTTTCAGAGTAACGTGTCTTCTCTGAGCATGTTTCAGACGGGAGAGTAAGAAACATAACACTCAAAGGGGCAGGGAAATGCTTTTCCCTTGCATATTAGCATATTAACATTTGGCACTGAGTGTCCTTGATAACTAAGATTGTGGCGCCATCTTCAGTTTCTGAAGAGGATTGCCAACTTGACCAGAATGCTTGGACTGAATTTCATACTTAAAAAAAAATCAACCTGTAAATGATTAAAAATAAAGGAACATGTGGGAAGGAGTGGCCAGAATCATTAAACCAGAGAATGTTCTCAAAGCTGCTGCAACTCAACTTGTGGTGGCCTCTTTAGTCCCCAGCTAGAACTCCCACCCTGGATCCTGACACTTAAAAAGTGTGCTTGGGGACTTGAGCATCATGAGAGCTAGTCAGAGATGGAAATTCCCAGGCCCAACAAGACTGACGGAAGCACAGCTGCATTCTGCAGCTGATGTGTGTGCTCCCTGGGAAGTCCACAGAGCTCTTCTCTCTCTGTGCTTTCCCCCACCACTTAGAGGGAACACAGACATCTCACCAATGGCTAGAACCACACAGCCTTGATGAAGATGCTGTTTATTAAACTTAACTATTAGGAAGTCAACCACCCATGCCAAAAGTAAAAGCAGAGCCAATAAAAGCTTTGCAAATACTACACATTTCTCAAAGACAATACTTTGACAACTTCTGCCTTAATCCACAGCTTTCTAAAGACCAAGCGCTTTGCTGCCTCAGTTCCACCGATTCACGTGCCCTGCTTCTTCTACCTGCCCACCCTTGAGGACTGGTCACGCCATCTCCTGGACCTCACGCAGCCTCACGCAGGAGCTCGCCCCTCCCAGATCCCAGTGCACTCTTCCCACCTCCTTCCTACATGCTCACAAATGCCTTCCCACCCCTAATACAATAGAGGTAGTTCTTTACCTGTCCTGGCCCCTTTACTAAGTCATAATTTCCTTGGCAAGAACAATGCTTATGCTTTTGAATTCACTTAATCGTTCATTAATATATTCTAATACAAAGCACATACTATGTGCCAGGCATTGTGGATTTGATTAAAATGCAACAGGCATAATCCCAACTCTGTATATGAGCTCATGTATTTGTAAGATAAAATGACAAGTTATGGTAACAGAAGATAACTATTACGACAGGGAAAGGATAGGGTGTTTTGGGGAACATATGTGGGACCATCTAGCTTAGACTTGGAATGGCTATCTAAAGTCCCAGCTAAAGGACACGAGTTAATTGGGCAAAATGGAAAGGAAAAGGGTGGGATATGTTTAGGAAGCGGGAATGTTAAATCATATCTTGGGCATAGGACAATGCCCAATATACTGTGTGTTTGACAAAGTTTGCCATTTTATGTTGCCTCAAGTATTCAAAAGTCAAAGCTACTTGGCCAAATGTCTGGCTGAAGAAAGAGTTGGGTCAATTAATTTATCTTTTTAAGAAAAGGCAGCAGTTATGGGCACTGTTTTTTATTTAGGATGCTTATGTTTAAAAGCATTTTCGGAGAACCAGGATAACCACATCACCAAGTTTCCTCTTCCATTCTAAGAAATAGCTAAAGAACCTTTACCTGCATGCACAGAAAGTTCTGAATAACTAAACATCATGAGTCTGCTCAAATCATCACTGTGAAATACGATGCTCTAACAAACATCCCAGAATCATGGCCCAATTATTCACTTTGCGTTTTTTAAAAATATATTACACTCTTTATTGCTAAAATATGCAATCTTACATGAAAAATTATATAAATACAGGGACTTCAAACAGTCTACATGAACTTCCAGTTAAAGATGAAACATGTGTTTCTGCTCCTTCCCAAGATGCCACTAATAAGACACCAAGTAAACTTAAAAGGTTCCAATCCATAGGTACAAAGAGAAAAGGAGAGAGGAAATTAATGGACTAGAGATTTCAGTAAATAATGGACAAAGGAATAGAAACTTGCACATGGAAAGGAGCCAGTCTGTATGCAGAGGAGGTACGGGAGGAAGGGAATTTGCCTTCTTAGAGACCAAGGGCCTGCCAGCTACGGCAGAGGGGACTCTCTCTCTCAAGAAAGAGAAGGAGATTAGTTTGTGCCGAGGAACGAGAATCAGAATACTGAACTTTTCACCCTGGTCGGTTTGCTCAATGGTAGAGCATCGGCCTGGCATATGGAAGTCCCAGGTTCAATCCCTGGCCAGAGCACACAGAAGAAGTGCCCATCTGCTTCTCCACCCTTTCTCCTCTCCTTTCTCTCTCTTCCCTCCCACAGTCAAGGTTCCATTGGAGTAAAGTTGATCCCAGGTGCTGAGGATGGATCCATGGCCTCTACCTCAGGTGCTAGAATGGATCCGGTTGCAATGGAGCATCACCACAGGTGGGCAGAACATCAGTCCCTAGTGGACATGCCGGGTGGATCCCATTCGGACGCGTGCAGGAGTCTGTCTCTCTTTCTCCGTTTCTCACTTCAGAAAAATAATAATAATAAAAAAAAAGATACTGAACTTTTCAACAGCAAACTGGATATAAGAAAACAAACAGAAGAGGAAAAGGACCATAAAAAATTTTAAGAGAAAATGATCTTTAGTTTAAATTCAGTATTCCAGCTGAACTTCCCATCAAGAAAAGGTATTTTCGGACATACAAGGCTTGAGAGAATCTTCCCTATCATGCACCCTTTCCCAGGAAGCTACCGCAGGACACGTCCCCCTCAGTCAAGGAGTAAACCTGAAGCAAAAGAAGACATGGGATCCAACACTAGAGAGCTCAGTGTCTGGCTGGCAGCTCCGTGGACCTACAGAACCAGAGTGGAGGAGGAGGAGGACAGAAGACCCCAGGAAGAACATCTCTGGAAAGAAAAAGAGCGTTGATATGATGGTGCAACTGAAAATAATGGAGTGTTATGTTATGATAATTATGGCAGACAGAGCAAGGTTTGAAAAAAGAAAAAGGAAGGCAATCAGAGACTAAAGGCAAAAAGAAAAGAACACACTTCTCTACTTAGATGTGCAGTGAACAGTATTATATAATTATTATCCACAGGGGATACCTTCCAGGATGCCGCAGCAGATGCCTGAAATCACAGATAGTACCAAATCCTACTCTATATCTTTTCTACACAAACATTCCTTTTCACTTAACGAAAGCACTTGATGGTGTCTTTTTTTTGGCATATCCAAATTGCCAGCATCACTACTCTTGCGACTTGGGGCCATTATTAAATCAAATATGGTTATACCTGAACACAAGTACTGCGATACCTTCACAACTGATCTGGTAACTGAGATGACTAGTACAGACTAACTGCTAGGTAGAGTTGAGAGCATGAAGACGCCAAACAAAGTGATGATTCAGTCCTGGGTGGGATGGTGCAGGGTGGTGCAAAATCTTATCATGCTACACAGAATGAGACGCAACTCAAAACATGAATTGTGTTATTTCCAAATGGCCTATTTAGTATTTTTGGACTGCTTTGACAGTGGTAACACACTGTTGAAGGTGAAATGGGATAATAGGGACTTCTGTATATTAATCAAAAAAATAAAACACTGATTGCTAAAGTGACTTAGCCAGACCTCCATGGCACTCTATTGGTTGCAGAAGTGTTCCACATGTGCCAGAGATGGCCCTCTGTGTTACCTGATGTCCCTCTGTTGTTTACTTCTTTACAGCAGGCTAGGACCATCAGCCAAAAGCCTGTGGGTGCCAAAACCAAATCTTCACTCAGCAGCTTTATAGCCTAAACAACCGTTATTTTTGGCCAATTAGAGCCTACCTATTTGACATACCCCACAAAACTAAATCGAACTTCTGCTAACCATAGACAAGACAACCCTGTAGCTATAAAAGACATGAAACCTCTGTATCTTCTCAGCAATTGCTCCTGAGTGACATTACCTAGACACAGGAGCTCCTCAGATTTCTCCTTTCCCCTGGGAGTACCCTTGGCCTATTCCCATAATGGGTAGTGTCCTATGCCACCATCTCTGGAACTGATTTTTCCTTAGTTCTGTCAGCTTTTTGTGTTCTGAGCCAATGTTACTGGGAGGGACTTCCCCTCATGCAATCCTGTCCAATACCACCCAAATAAAGTTTGCGTGTTACTTTCTCTGATGATCCCGTCTCCCCCTTAATCAACCCCCCGACCCTTGAACCCAGCAAAAGAAATTACAAGGATTGCAGGTTCAAGGGAAAGAAAGGTAGACCTTACCTCCCCACAGGAGATATTGATATCACACCATAAACAGCATAGAATGGGCTATATATTCATGGGACTGTAACTGGCAAACACACAAAGATCAATATACAAAAAATTAGCTGCATTTCTACTCAATAGCAAAAATTAGAAAATGATGTTAAATAGACATAATTTATACTAGAGCAGTGGTTCTTAACCTGGGTTCTATCGAACCCTAGGGGTTCGATGAGTCGGTCTCAGGGGTTCGGAGAAGCCTCTGCTGCGGAGGCCGGAATAAAGTAATACCGTAATTTATTGTGAGTTCATGCACTTTGTTGGTTTTGTTCTTTGAGCAAGGTGATGTTCATGCACGGCTCATTTTGTGCACTAGTAAAAAAACATATACCTATGTCTTGAATTTGGAAAAAAAATTATATTTTATTTATCACTAAAGAAGGGTTTGGTGAATGCGCATATGAAACTGGTGGGTTTGGTACCTCAAAAAAGCTTAAGAACCACTGTACTAGAATCAAGAAACATCAAATGCCTAGCAATAAAGCTAATAAAAGATGTGTAAGACCTTCACACAGAAAACTACAAAACACTACTGACAGAAAATAAAGAAGTTTTAAATAAATGGAGGGACCTATCATGTTCAGGGATTGGAAGAATTCTGCTGTTGCAGGGTACTTATGTCAATTAAGTCAAGTTGGTTACTACGTTATTTACGCAGGGTTTTGTTTTCTTTTGTGTAATTTTTAGATAAATCTTTATGATCACTGTCTTAAAGTCTACCTTGTCTGACATTAGAATATTTATCTAAAAAGGATTCATTCAGCAAAAAACATGCAAGCAATCCAATAAAAAAATGGGAAGAGCACATAAACAGACAATTCTCCCAAGAAGAAATACAAATGGCCAATAGATGTATGAAAAGATGCTCATCTTCATTAGCTATTAGAGAAATGCAAATCAAAACTACAATGAGATACCACCTCACACCTACAAGTGTGGGAGAGTCTGTGGAGAAAAGGGAACCCTCATTCACTGTTGGTGGAAATGTAAAGTAGTACAACCACTATGGAAGAAAGTATGGTGGTTCCTCAAACAATTAATAGAACTACCATATGACCCAGCAATCCCTCTACTGGGTATATACCAAAAAAACTAAAAAACATGGGTAGGTAAAGACACATGCACCTCCATATTCATCACAGCACTGTTCACGGTGGCCAAGACATGGATACAGCCGAAAAGCCCTTCAATGGAGGATTAGATAAAGAAGATGTGGTACATATATACTATGGAATACTACTCAGTCATAAGAAATGATGACATTGGATCATTTATGACAATGTGGATGGACCTTGATAACATTATACTGAGTGAAATAAGTAAATCAGGAAAAGCTAAGAACTGTAGGATTCCATACATTGGTGGGACACAAAATTGAGACTAATGGACATAGATAAGAGTGGAGTGGGTAGCAGGGGGAGGGGAAAGGGGAAAAGGAAGGGGGTGGGGAAGAGGAGGGGCATAAAGAGAAACAAATATAGGGTGACGGAGGATGACTTGACTTTGGGTGATGGGCATACAGCATAATCAACTGTCCAAAGGATGTGGAGATGTTTTCTCTAAATCTATGTACTCTGGTTGACCAATGTCACCCTGTTAAATGTCTAAAAAAAAAAAAAAAAAGATTCACACCAGGTTTGAAACCCCAAAGTTGACAGCTTGAGTGCAGGCTCAGCATCTTGAGCACTGGGCTGCCAGCTTGAGCATGGGATCATGGACATGACCCCATGTTTGCTGGCTTGAGCCCAAAAGTCAATCAATGGGTTTAAGCCCAAGGTTGCTGGCTTGAGCATTCCCCTACCCCCTATCAAAGCACATATGAAAAGCAATCAATAGACAACTAACATGCCACAACTACAAGCTGAGGGTTCTCTCTCTTCCTTTTTGTCACTTTCTAAAAAAAAATTTGTGATATCATGGGCCAATTTAAAAAAGGGAACCCAAAGATTTACATGGCCACTTCAAAAGAGGATACACAAATGACCAATAAACATGAAGTAAGTTCAAGTTCATTATTGACCAAGGAAGTACAAAATGAAACCAATTTTATTTTTTTTACTGTTGATGGCTAAATATAAAATAAAATAAAAACACAATACCAAGTACTGGCATGGACTGGGGAAACTGGGATTTTCACACATCTATGGTAGGAGTGCAAAAATGGTGCTCTGTTGGGAGAACCGGGCGGCACATAAAGCCGAACGTGTTCCATTCTAAAAATGCACACGTGTGTGACCCAAAGACAAGCTGTCTATGGACTGCTTGTAATACTGCCAACAGGAAGCCAAAGCCCATCGTTGGTGAGTCAAATACTTACTCATGTAACAAAGTTCCATATTGTTTGCTCCATAAGACACACTTTTCCCCAAAAAACAGTGGAGGGGAAAATGCCCGTGTGTCTTATGGAGCAAAAAATACATTATTTTATTAAATATTTTAACACAGCATTTGGTTCAGAATGTTTTCTTTCTTATTTTCCTCCTTAAAACCCTAGGTGTGTCTTATGGTCAGGTGCGTCTTATAGAGTAAAAAATACAGTATTTTATTAAATATTTTAACACAGCATTTGGTTCAAAATACTTTTTTTCTTATTTTCCTTCTTAAAACCCTAGGTGTATCTTATGGTCAGGTGCGACTTATGGAGTGAAAAATACGGTATAATGCAGCAATAAAGGTGAAGGAACTATTGCCATATCTACCACGAATCAATGTCAGAAAGTGAAAGGAAAGAAGCTGTACACAAAAGTGTGTCTAGAACAGGGGTGCTCAATACGTCGATCGCAAAGGAAGTGTGGGTAGATCGCATGACATTAAAAAGACATTTGTCTTTTGATTGGCATACAGGGTAGTCAATCCGACGTCTGAACTTTTGACACCCTACGCATGAGCGTTAAACCGTGCTAACTTGTTCGGTTACATTGCTGCGTAGTTAGCCTTCAATTTATTTAAACTAAATACAACAAAGGGTATAAAAATGAGTGCCGTAGCTGGTCTGAGTAAGAAGCCTAAAACCTACCACTTGCCTACAGAATGGGAGGGGATTTTTTTCACTATGTCATATTCTAAGTGCGTTTGCCTCATCTGTCTGTGTGCCATTGCTATTCCAAAGAAGGGAAATGTGGAGCAGCTTTTTCGGACTGTTCATAAAAACTATGACATTGACTTTCCTCTGAAAAGAGAGTTGAGAAGGAGAAAGGTGAAAGAAGAATACACAATATTAAATAGTAATAATAGTAACTTAAATAATGATAATATATAAGAAATAAATTTATGTTTTGCATTTTTATTGTAGGTAGATCATTTTGACTTGGTCATCTTATAAGTAGCTCACAAGCTGAAAAAGTGTGGGCACCTCTGGTCTAGAAGTTCAAAAGCAGGCAAACTAGCCTGACCAGGCAGTGTCACAGTGGAGAGCACTGGCCTGGGACATGGAGGACCCAGGTTTGAAACCGTGAAGTCACCAGCTTGAGTGCAGGCTCACCCGGCTTGAGCCCAAGGTTGCTGGCTCACTGGCTTGGCTACAGCCCAGGTCAAGGCACAGATGAGAAAGCAATCAATGAACGACTAAGGTGCCACAACTGTGAGTTTATGCTTCTCATCTTTCTCCCTTCCTGTGTGTGTGTGTGTGTCTCATACACACATACACACACACACACACAAAAAAAGTTTCTTACAACTAACTGCTAAAATAAAGTCTATGTGATAGAAGAAAATTCACTGATTATTAAATTATAATCAGCAAGTTTAAAAGTAAAAAATTATGTAAGAAAATGATAGATGCTATAATACCATCCTAGTTTTAAGCTAAGTGCTAATCATTAAGGCAGAAAGAGGTGAAGGGTGGCACAATATGCCATCCCAAAATATGCCATCTGTATAAGGACGATTTTGAGCTAAAGGCACTTAAAAAAAATAGCCTGTGAAAGAAGGGCACTCTCTTTTTCTTCCTGAAAACAGGCAATAAAACATCCACATGGAAGATGTCCTCCCTGTACCTGAAGGTAAGTAATATTCTTAACATCAAGGTCCAGATGTAGAGACGGAGAACCTGACACCAGCCTTCTGAGAGGAGTTCTCACCTTCCTTTAGCCTCCCTCACAGTGAGCTCCCCACACTGCCTCTCTGGGTCAGCCTAGCATAGAAGCATTTAGCTTTTCCATTTCCTCAGTGTCACATAAAGCTTGTAGGATTTCTCCTGTTAATCTGATTTATGTCTAGTTAATTCTCTGGCGCGGCCAAAAACCCTAAGAGGGGGACAGCAAACTTCTACCTCCCCTGCAGAGGCAAACCCTGGGTACATTTTATCCTGTGGATGCACAGCAAACAACCTCAGTTGTTTACATCCCTATCTTTTCATTATGTAGAAAGTGGGAACTTGGTGTTCAACACAGAATGACAACTTGGTATGCAATGTGTTGATTATGGATAGAAGTTCGTTCTTTTTCTTCATTCTTCAGATTAAACTTCCATTGCCCAGTATAATCTATAAAAATTGTTAATAGAAATTATGTGGGAAAAGATGTCCCTTAGGCGTCTACGGCCATACCACCCTGAACGCGCCCAATCTTGGAAGCTAAGCAGGGTCGGGTCTGGTTGGTTAGTACTTGGATGGGAAAAAGATGTCCCATGATCAAGCATGTTTTGGGAACACAGGATTTCCTTACTGCGAGCCTTCTTAGACACATCATTCTGCTATGAACACTGATTCTCCAGGACAAAATTCCTCTATGACTCAAGTGGTAAGGTTCTTTAATATTTGTTAAATTAAAATAGAAAGAAAAAATGTCCGTAGTAAGACTCGTTACAGGAGAAATTGGGAGGCAGTTATTAGTAGGTATAGTGTAATCTAGAAATCCAAAAATCTCAAACTTACCCCATACCTTAAAATCTTTCCCCAGACTAATATATATTAAGGTCTCCTGACTACCTGGTAGCATTTAGGAGGTACACTAATGGGTTTACGTGGCTTTTCTAAAAGAAAATTTTATTTTATTAAACCATATATGATACAACTTTTCAAAAAGAGACACTGGGTACAAAAAACAGCTTTCTGAATGTTAATTTATTTTTGTGTTTTTCAAGTCAAGACTGTATGAACTACCCATTATTTATATACCAGAATAAAAAGAACAAGCAAAGAATGTATAGGATATCTGATTTTAAAAGTTTCTGAACAGAAATTAAGTTAAGTATACAAGTACATTAAAGAGTGCTAAAAACTGAATGTTACATATTATGAAATCAGTACATCAACTTTTACTTTGGTAGCTGATAATTCTTATAACTAATTCCACAAAAAAAAAAACAATACCAGTTATGCAGAAACAAAAATTTTAAATGCCCCTTTCTGAACCCCAGTTTGATCAAACTGATTTCATATCTAGCTTATTGTTCGTATTCAGTTTCAGTTTTCCCCCTGCAAATAATATATGTGGTCACTGATGGTGATCTGGTGAGGCGAAATCAATTTTTCTTAGGATAGTTCAACATAATAACCCAAATATTAAAAAATTATTAAAGATTCACAGAGATTAATCAGTACCTACGGAACATAATTCACCCATGTGAATAATAGCTGTATAACATTTTAAAACATAAAATCACAGTCAGAGACATCAAGAATTCTGCAGACTCAGTGCATTACTTCATGTAGTGCATTCTGGTAGCTCACCTGGAGTTCAACACCATGTAACCACCACACTTTTAATGAATGGGCTTTACTGTACACAAATCCATCCAATTCTTTAAAAAAAAAATCTTTAAAAAAATTCTTTAAAAAAAAAAAAGCAAGACTTTGAACTTACTTGAACATGTAAGGACTTTGTGTTTTAATATCCCAAACATTGGGAAGATCAGGTGTAAAACATGGTAATCACCTCTTGTAAAGCAAGACTGCATATATTTTTGTTGTATCACCATATAGAATCCTCAAAACTCAACACTGCCATTGAAAGGGGTACATTTATTACTTGGCCAAAGAAAATTCAAATGGCTTTCCTGGGGTCAAATGTACCCCAAGACATACACCAGGAATGAGTGTAACGGTGGCAGCTACAGAAATGTGCCCCCGTGTAGTGAAAGCTATTGTGCGCTGAAGCTGTCCATTTTGATAATACACTATGATTTGGCTGCTTCCCACCATCACGGGACACAAGAAAATGAAACTCAAAACTATCTCATTAGAACAGGACAAGTGATGACCCCAGTCTTAAAGAGGGTTCTTCATTGAAGGAAAAGATAGAGCCATAAGAGTCAAATTAGTTGACTTCAAATGGTTTATATCCCAGGATGAATCAGGTTACACTGATTTAAGCCCAAATTAATTTAGGCAGTTTTTTAACCACAAGAATAAGGTCATTCTTAGTACATATTAATAATTAAACCAACATATACACAATTAGTAATATCCTATATAATATTAAATTTTTAGCAACTTGTTCTCGATTATTTTATATTTAGTTAATTTGTTGCTTTGTTTAAAAAAAAAGCTCAACTTTAATTTACAATGTACTTGGAATTTCTAAATGTGTTCTGTAATTATTTCATTGAAGTAGGTACAGTTCTCTGGATTCTAAGAGCCAAACTCAACTGTATCTTCTGTTATCTGTTTAAATTCATAATTTCCTCTTCCATCCATATGCAGGTAGTACTATGGGGAAAAAAGGGAGAGAAATCAATAACTGAGAGAATTTCCTTCTTGTCAGAAATTTATGTACAGATTATTATTCAAGTAAATGATTAAAAATAATTATTTCAAGCCACTAACCTTTAAAAGTTTATACACAGAAATGCATACAGCTCTCCATGGTAGGACTAAATGAAGAAGTCTGTTCTTTTTAAAAATAGCAACACTGTGACTCTGCTTGGAATGGATATGGTACTCGCCACCCTTCTGAGAATTAAAATACTAGAGGTTCTCATTATTTTAAAGAAACCAAATCTATAAGCATCCATGAGTTAGAATGTTTCTATGACTCTACAACCAAGGATCTGATTTACAATAGGTCAAACTGTGTCAAGTGCAAGTCTGTTCAATCAGGCAGCCTTTATAATTCCATAATAGTGTTTCCTAGACAAGCTTGGAACCTTACAAAAAGCTTTTGTTTGTTTGGGGATTTAGCAGAGGAGGGACATCCAATCCTACGAAGAAGCTCAGGACAGTGGTTAATAAAGCACCTGTTTAAGTGGCTTTTTATTTACAGAAGACTTCTGTTTCTCCATTTTTTATATTGTGATTTCTTAACTATTCTGGCCTATAACTTTGCTGTCCCTCCAGTCACTCCTCCGTCACATAATCACTGGTCTGATAGTTATTTTGCTGCTTGTCTATATGCATCTCTAGAAGAGGAGAGGTAAAACCCAAGTGCTCTCACTGTCCAATGGTTGTTAGGTTTATGGACTTCTAAGAAAACACAAAGGTTTGTATATATATTTTTTAAACTGCTTTAGTTTCTAATTATTCAATTTCTCATTCATGAAAATATGGGCAAATTATAATGCCATAATAAAAACTATCTTTAAAAGTCACAGAGCTACAAAGAATTTCACTACATTTTATTAAGTACTCTCATATAGGCTATCTCTTTAATCCTCATGGTTATCTACAGGGTAGACCAGGATCAGAAACTTCATTATAGGAAGGAAGCAATTGATGCCAGAGACAGTGGTGTCTGAAGCCAGGGTCTCTGACTTCAGTCCCAGGCCCCTCACTTTATCATGTGTACACTGTTGTCCACTACAGGTTCTCAGGGGTAAAGAAAACTCTGCATCCCTCAGACACTTAGCCCAGTACTTGGCACAAAAGCTGCTCAATTAGGAGTGTATTTTATGAGATAAGATACACCTTTACCGCTATACCAACTTTTCTCAAACCCCTTTTTTTACCTAAAATTTCCATATCATTTAGGAAGGAAAACGGGAAGGAAAGGGGAAGAAAATAAAATGGACTAAACTGGGTTTATCTGTAGGGCTTGATCACTTGACATACGGAGCTGAACAGCACTGCTCTGATCCTGAGCACAGCGCTGCGGCAGCGGGGGGGCGAGGACCAGCATCGGGCACACCGCGCGCAATACCTCTGTGGACTGCGGCGACTACCTGACCAATCTCCTGTATTACAATGCAAGGATGGACACAGCTGGCATCTCTCAGGTCCTCTGTGGTCCTGATCGCCACTACAAATGTCCCTAGACTTTCCAGGATCTAATCCTTCTTAGGACTCTTTCCCCTTCTGCCAACACTAGATGGTAAGAAAAAGTTTACTTAGCCACAGTTGTGATAAAAATATGCAAATTTTAGTCAGTTATTATATGAGAGTCATTTATAAAACTGGAGAACCTACAAGTGGGTCTCTAAAATCTTTCATATATAAAAGGGATTGTTTCTAGATATAGCAGCTTTCAAAACTGACAACTACATTAATATTTAAGAAAATCCTATTTCATTTTATAAAACTGAGACAGAATCACCCTTTTCCCTAAAGGTATAGATATATAAGGGAACATACACCAAGAAATCTAAAACCATAATCACCTGAATTCACGCATTTAAACAAAATAAACGCCTGACCAGGCGGTGGTGCAGTGGATGGATCTTTGGACTGGGACACAGAGGACCCAGGTTCGAAACCCCGAGGTCGCCAGCTTGAGTGCGGGCTCATCTGGTTTGAGCAAGGCTCACCAGCTTGAGCCCAAGGTCACTGGCTTGAGCAAGCGGTCACTCCGTCTGCTGTGGCCCCCAGCCAAGGCACATATGAGAAAGCAATCAAGGAACAACTAAGGTGCCACAACAAAGAATTGATGCTTCTCATCTCTCTCCCTTCCTGTCTGTCTGTCCGTATCTGTCCTTCTCTCTGTCTCTTGTCACACAAAAAAATAAACAAACAAATAAACCTTCACTGTATCATTCAATGTAAGAGATACAAACCTCATGGTGTTTCCAAAGAGACTTCCTGTGAGACACAGTGAAGAGAGTGATGCCAACCTAACACAAAGAATAGGACTTAGATTCACATCAATAGCAGAGTACTATTTAAACCACTCTATATATTTTAAGGTATTAAAATGATGGTCTTTAGTAGCTACAGCTAAAAATTAATGTCAAAAAGGAAAAATTACAACTGATGCCAAATGTTCAAGGTAATACAGTTACCAATAAAGTTCTTTAAGAAAAATAAAAGCCCCAGCATTGTGTATTATTTTGTTTTGGGCAGAAAATATATAACCTGGCGCATTTTCTAGTTAGTCTAAAAAAATATGAAAAATGTATTAAGAACAATAGAAATAGCAAAAGGTCAAAATCAGAAAAATTAAATCGAACATAAAATACAATGTACAGAGATGTGTTACAGAATTAGTCACCTGAAACCTGTGTAATTATGTTAACCAGTGTCACCCCAGTAAAATCAATTAAAATAACAGAAAATTTAAATCAATATAATATTGCCTACAGTCAATTTGTTTTTTAAATACAGGGTCATAATCCTTTATTAGAAACCCATTTTGGAATATGCCTTGAAATTCAGATCTTAGAAAAGCAATATTTACCACCCCAGAGTGTTGTGGGGCAGAATGCTGTAATTAAACACACGGATGTTTCTACAGCATCACTGTGGAAACTGACAACGAGATAGTTAAAGGTCTTTAAGTATCTTTTGTTAGTTCAGGTCAGGTTTGGCTACCCAAAAATTGATGATTAAAAAAAATCTTTTGTTTTAAAAGCTTACTGGAGTTTAGAGCGTAAGCTTTTAGAGATCTGAACTTTAGATTTAAAAAAACAAAACACTAATTGATATAACTAGTTGTTCTAGATCAGTGGTTTTCAAGTGGGAGGTCGTGTGTGTGTGTGATTTTGTCTCTTAGGGGACATTTAGCAATGTCTGTAGACATTTCTGACTTTCACAACTGAGAGTGCTTACACACATTTAATGGGCAGAGCACAGAAACGGTGCCAAACACCATCCGGTGCAGAGAAGAGCCCCACACTAAGAATTATCCAGCCAAAAAGGTCAACAGCGCTGAGACTGAGACAACCTGCTCTAGGTCACCGTCTGTCAAAATGGGTCTGTCTCTCAAGGCTGACAGAGACACGTGCCAGGGTATCCAGGACACTTCCATCATGAGTTCTAAATTTTATTGTCATTTGGTAATTTTTTAATAAAACAGCATAAGTATATTCTGGGTCATTTCTATCATGAGATTTAAGTGCCCAAGTTTGTATTTACACTTCTGCTGGTACAAAGTGACAACTTAATATCACTTAAAATCTTCAATGTGTCATAAGTTTGGCAGCCATGTCAAAAAGTTCTCCAATTGGTTAGGAACTGTTTGATAAAATAAGAATGCTATCAGTTGTGAATAAAACATCCATTTCAACAGTACAATTATCTGATTTTTGAAAGTTCATTTTGGTCCTGGCTGGTTGGCTCAGTAGTAGAGCATCAGTACAGCAAGTGAAAGTCCCAGGTTCAATTCCCACTCAGAGCACACAGGAGAAGTGCCCATCTGTTTCTCCACCCTTCCTCCTCTGACTTCTCTCTCTCTTCTCCTCCCCTGCTGTAGCTATGGCTCGATTAGAGCAAGCTGACCCCAGGCACTGAGGATGCCTCCATGGCCTCTGCCTCAGGTGCTAAAAAACAGCTCCAGCTGCGACAGAGCTAGGGCCCCAGATGGGTAAAGCATCGCCCCCTAGTGGGCTTGCCATGTGGATCCTGGTCAGCTTGCATGCAGGAGTCTGCCTCTGCCTCCCCTCCTCTCACTAAATAAAAAAATAATAAAAAAGCTCATTTCATATATCGTTTCTCTTTTCATGATTCTACAATAACTGAATTAGATCTTGACTTAGTGAGGCATTCCTTATAAAAGAATTACTAAAGTCAAAATACATAACAGGAGAACTATATTTTATGTGGGGACTTAGAGCCTACAGCTAGACACAAAAGGAAATCACATGATCATAATTACCAGCGAAGAGCCTCTAAGTCACTGATCAAACAGACTCCAAGGTTTTATGTGTAAGAGAACACCTCTAATACCTATAAATCTGAAATCTATATATATAAATGTATTAAAAAATTATAGTTATGACCAAAACTGATTCAAGAATAAAAAACAAATCATTAAAAAAAAGCAAAACAAGTGTTCCTACCAAGATGAATGTAACAAATTTATCCTTTCATCAATATGTCAATGCTTCTCAAACCTCGATGTGCATTTGACTCATCTGGAAATTTTGTTCAAGCACAGACGGAACCAGCGGGGCCTGAGAGTCTGCGCTTCTCACAGCTGCAGGTGGTGTCGGCGCCGACTCGCGACCACACTTGGAGCAGCAGGAATTCATACTTTATGTATTTATTATAAATGCCCCAAGAGCAGTTACAAAGGAACTTCCTCTGACTCGTGGTGGCGCAGTGGATCAAGTGTCAACCTGGAATGCTCAGGTCTCCAGTTTGAACCCTGGGCTTGCCTGCTCAAGGCATATGTCAGAAGTAACTACAAGCTGATGCTTACATCTCCTCCCCCATTTTCTAAATTCAATAGTTAAAAAAAAAAGATTCCTGTACTTCATTTATTTATGTAAAATCTTGTTGGATTTGCTCAAAATTATGAGAAAAATCCAACAAGAGTAAAGATGATAATGACAATTCCTCACAGAAAAAAAAACCCCACTGTGACTACATACTGAATAAATACTTAAGGAATAGAGGCAATGTAGACAGCCTCAGAAAAGGCTACTAAAAGAAGGTTGGCAAAATACTGCCCAGGTGAGAGGGAAAAAATGAATAAATTAAAGCTACCAAATGATCATTGGTGAATCTTCATGATTAAAAAAACAAAATAAATGGTATTTAGTTAAAGTTAATGGAACAAATCAAGAAAACACCAATTTATTAACTCTGAGTATAGGAATTGATGTAAAAAGGAAATAAATTTAAATATATTATTCATTTCTTATCTTAAGATGTGGCTAAAGGGAATTAGATACAAAATTTGTTTACTTTTTATTTTACCCATATCTATTACCAGTTTAAATTTTTGCTAAAGATATTATCCTCTGACAGCAACTGGTTACTTAATGACTCAGAGTCTTCTCTTTGGCTACAGTGCACCAGGAGAGGGACACGGACCCTCCAACTGAGAACCTGTCCCGCTTACCTCTCGACAATGGCTGTAAATGTAGCCTTCCACGTCCACGCTCACAGCACTGGTGCACTCGTCCAAAATGGCAAACTGGGGTTTATGATAAAATAACCTTGCCATCTGAAGCATAAAAAACAACAACTGTGTATAATCACATGCATAAATTAATAAATTAAAACAGATTAACTTTAAGTATGTACTTATAGTCTTATAAAGCAAGTATAAAAATTACTCTAACTAAAAAATTTATTTCCCAGAAATAAAAACATAACTGCTTTCTTTTATCTTCCTAAACAAAGAGAGAAATAGGAAATATTAGTAAGAGTAAAAAAAAACTTTTAGGACTGAAATGAAGTAAAGTTGAGTTTTAAACTAATATTAAAGAAAGTTCTCTACACAAGATTAAAGGGTACATATTTTAACCAAATCTTAGAATTCAGATTTAGAAATAGCTCAGGTGCAAAAATGTGTTTATCATAAAATATTTTGTTGCTTAAGTAATGTCTATTAATATTAAGGTGTCAATTAATATTCCCATCAATCATTTTTAGTGCACCTGTTTTATATTCCTATAGTTAGTATTAGTCTTGCTCATTTTTTAAAGCCTTTGCTAATTTTTTTTTTCAAATTATAAGCGAAAGTTTATTTAGAAAGTTACAGAGGTAGTGGAAGTGAGCCAGCTGGGGTGTGTGGGCTCAGGAAACAAGCTACAGAGGCAGAAGAAGGGCCCCTGGAGCTCAGGAGAGAAAAAGGCGAAGGCAGCATCTGAGAGGAAGAAGAGGAAAAGGGGAGGCTCGGTCGTGCTCCCAACAGAGAGTAGTACCAAGCCTTCACTGATTATATAAGTCAAAATTAACATCAACATTTTTATAGCTTACATTTCTTCGATTAGCAGGAATGCTGAACTTTCTCATGTTTACTTGTCCTATGTGTTTTATTTTCTGAAAATATTTATTCTGATCCTTTGTCCTAACAGATAATGGAATTTGTCATCTGCCCCTAACAATAGTCTCTATGTTGCGAGTCCAATGGACACTTTTCTATCCTTACCTCATTTAACTTCTCTGCAGAATTCAACTCTGACCACTCCCTCCTTCTTGGGACAGCGAGAGCGAAACCATGGTCTTAATTAAGTCTTTTCCCCACTTCTTAATGCTGCTTTCTCAGTTTCTTTTCCAGTATTTTCTCTTCCACTTACCCATTAAATGTTGGGGTCCCTCAGGGCTAACTCCTAGGCCCTCTTCACTTTTTTCTATATTGTATCTTAAGTGATCTCATCAAATCTCATGATTCCAAATATTATTTAATTTGTAAACTCCCAATACATATCCCTTCATTCAAACTTCTCTTCTAATTTCCAGGTCAATATATAAAAATTCCTTTCTGATCTTTCTACTTGGATATCTCACATGACTCTGAGACTTTAAAAATCTAAAACTCTTATTGATTTTCCCCTTAAAATTCACTCATCCATCACTATCAAACAGTTTCTCAAGCTAGAGAGCCATGAGTCCTTGATCCTCTTCTATTCCTTCTCCCTTTCACACCTCATGTTTAGTCTGTTCGAGTAACTCTTACTGCATGTATGGTTCATTCACTTTTCCCCCATCTCCACAATCAATGCCTTTAGCCCAGAACACAATTTCTGCCTGACTGACCACAAACAGCCTATTTCCTCTTTTGCTCTTCTCCAATCCATTCTCCACTAACCAGAGAGGGTCTCAGAAATGTAAATCACAGAATTTCACTCTTCTGCTTAAAACCATTTAACTTCCCTGTTTCACTAAAATAAAACTCAAATTCCTCACCCTGGCCTATAAGGCCCTACACAATCTTCTTCTTCCTCACTCTCTAACCTCCACATTCAAGCCAACATCAGCTCCTCCCGACTACCAGGACACGAGGCCCAGTCGTAGGCATTAGAGGCTCAGCACCTGTTGATTTCCTTGTCTCAAATGCCTTACTTTGCTTCTTGCACCCTTCAAATTTCTGCTACTGTCACCTCCTCAGACAACCTACCCTGACCTCTCCTAGTCATTCATAACATCCCTTCTATACTATCTCTGTAGCACTTCTGATCCTGTGAACTGTATGTTGTCTGATTCTTTGTCTATTGCCCAGACCAGAATATTCATTCACAAAAGCAGAGAGCCCATTTTAATCGGTACTATATACCCAACACTTCATATATAAAAGACATTCCAATATTTGATGAATGAATGGCTAAAACATACAAACTTGATTTCTTGGGGCTTATATCTATTTGTGTGAGGTGAGGAAGGGGAAGCAGCAAGTATAGACTACCAAGAGGTTCAGCTATACAGAGAAAAAAAGGTACAGACTACAAGGTACAGACCTTTGGTTAAGGCCAAATTTGCTTTTTTAGAGGAGAGAGTCCTGAAATTTCTTTTTGAAAGGGAAAGACTAGAAGAGATTAAATATAGAGTATAGGTGTGTGTTTGCATGTGCTTGTATAACTGAAGGAAGGGATGTGATAAAGTTGGAGGAGACAGGGTTCAAAATCCCACAGAAGACATTTAGCTTTTCTCAAGAAGGATGGCATACCTTCCTAGATAGTGGAAGAAGGGGGCCAGGACAGCCCTGTGCAGAGGTAATTAAAGGAGTGGTTATTTTAAGGCATTCCATAAACGCCCCTCCTGTGTTCCAATGGAGCTCTTTGCATTCCTTCATCACCACACTCACCACAGTGTGTGGGGATTTTCTCATGTGTGTCTCTCTCCACTCTGCTGTCGGCTACTCAATCCCACAATGTAAGATTGTAAAGTGAGTAAGTACAGGGTGTGGCAAAACTCGGTTTACAGTTGTGAGTACATAAAACAGAGTCTATTCCTGTATTATTTATTCCTGCATTATTTTCCATATGAACAACTGTAAGCCTACTTCTGTCCACCGGCATGAACACTGCAGTCGTACTGCAGCCTGAGCTTCACAAGCCCCTCCCACCCGCCAGCTCTCATTTGTATTAGCCGTCTTTGCTTGGTAAGCTCCTTACTTATACAGTTCCATTTCCTCTGTAAAATGGGACATTCACACTTCTTATCTCACAGGGTAAGAAGCTGTTGTGAGAATTAAATGAGACAACCTACGTAAAGTCTTAGCATATTGCCTACCATCTATTGAGCACTCAATAAAAGTTAACTGTCATTTAACTGAAATAAAAGCTTCTCTTTTTTCTTTAAAAACCAGGAGTTTTTCTGCTGAAAGTGGTGGAGTAAGGTAATGAGGTAGAAAACCTGAAGTTAGTTGTTAAAAAATTATCATGAAAAATGAGAAAGAGGGGCAAAAATAAGTAAAATGACTGCCAAGCCATGCTGTGAGCCTCTGTAGGAACTGATAAGCCTGAAAGTGTGGGGCCACCAACTCACAGCACTGACTTCTCAGCTGCGCTCAGAGGCCTATGCACAGAATGCCACAGCAGCAACTGCTCCGGGGCTGGGGGGGGGGGGGTGTCAGGGAATATGTGGGAACACACAGCGGGAAAGGAAGTAAGGGTAAGGGAGCAATGTTTATTCCCATAAGACAGACCCCTGAATACCTCCCATGCGCCAGGCCCCAGTGCCAGGGCCTGGACTTTTAAGTCTGTACTAGATAGAAAAGAGCGCAGAGTCAGAAGAAAACTGATCAACTGTAAGAAAAGATAGGTCAATATTTAAGAAATTTCAGTGAGTTTGAAGGAGGAGGATAGTTAACAATTAGGTAAAAGAAAAAATTTGTAATTTAACGGATTAAGCAAAACACAGAAAGTTTTTTGACCATGGTATCGCTGGTAAGGGTATTTTGGCCCTTCATAATTTAATAAATGTTCCAATTTTTCTATTATATTTTTTCATATATCACAATAAGAAAACCCATTGCTAAATAGGAAGAGCAAAAACAGTAGAGTGGGAAAGAACTACCAACCAGGAAAGTAAGATATACCAACTTATGATATTAGGTGGAGCAACCCTGTCTAATGACTGGGCCTAAATGGGTACAATGGAGGGAAATGTCACTTGAGAATTCAAGGAACAATTAGAGAAGAGAACTGGACAAACCATCCACCTGCACAATCAAGGCCCTAACATACTCATTAAGAGCAAGAGTTCTGGTGTCAGATTCACCTGCACTTGAATCTCGCCTCTGCCACTCAATAGCTGTATGGCACTGGTAAGCTGCTTAGCTTACTGCACAGGGCTGTTGGGAGAATTAAATAGGATCTGCCATAAAAAATCAACTTGTCCTCATCATTACCCCAGTGCATATTCTTTGTAGCTGTATGATTGCCTTGTATTACAGTTAGTTGAGAATACTTGGATAGCCTAACTAGATTATAAGTATATACACCTGGCTAATACGGAACTCTGTAGAAATTATAATTAATTAGGTTTTTTACTGTTAAAATAATAGACTAATAATCTTATTTCCCTGTATTTATACTGAAAGAACTTTTAGAAATTTGTAACCAGGTCTCCCTTTATTCACTACTACATATTATTCCATTCCCTCACATTCAAATCCTGGCTCTCCTTACCCAAAAGTTCCTTTGCTTCATCTCTTTTACATAAACCTCCACTCATAAATTAGCTATTTTGAGCAGTTAAACTTTTCAAGTCTGTTCTTCCTAAAAATTATAATTTTTATGATTTATGAATATAAATTTTTATGATTCATAAAAACTGTCTTCTCTTCCCTCAACTTTTTACTTCAAAAAATTTTGATCCTGCCCACACAAAAAAATAGTAAAATGAACACACTTATTCTTCACCCAACTTCATCAATGTTAATATTCATTGCATTAGCCTCTCTCTTCCCACAAACCCTTTGAAAGTAGTAAAACAATATGCTCTCTTTTAAATTTCACATTCAATCTCCAAATACTGGCCCATATAGAACACACCCTGTCAATGGCTTGGTCATGCAGCAGTGTCACCGGTGAGCTTTCTCCGTTTTTCAAACAACTCTACCATGGTCCATCTGGTTTCACAGGATTCCTTCCCCTGCACCTTTACTCTTTAAAGACATCCTCATTCCTGTGGGGCTGGAATTTCTTACCTTCAAATAAAAACTATCCCCTCGGTACACCACACACATAGGATTCATTAGTTCTGCACATTTCTTTCTCTTAAGTTTCCATTGTATCTATCTATGAAACTTCACTATCATTCCATTTTCCTTAGAGTCAAAGTACAGAAATTTGTATGTGTTTTGACTTGCAGTTATTTCTATATAACCATTCCGTAAACTGATTCAAGAAATACCCAATTACTTCAAGTTTCCACTTTCAGTCCAATTTTCATTTTGAGTATGGTTGCCACCTCTCTTTTGTTTATGGTTTATTCTTCACTCTGAATTAACCTCATATTACATAATCAGACAAATCACAATATTAGGCTATTAAGTTCATATACAATGGGTATGATTTTCGGACAAACAACATGCAAAATCAGGAAGTAGGAGGCAACAAAAAGGTAGACTATAACCTGAAAATAATGAATAAGCAATTCTGCCATAAGCCGTTTCTTTTGCTGTCTTTCCTTGGTTACAGTTTTCTCTAATTTCCACAAAATTAACATTCTGGTCTGGATCTGCTCAAACTATATGTACAGTTAGAAAATGAGTCTTTAAATGTTATCCCTCTTAATGAAATACTCAAAGTAGCACTCTTAGTATGTAGTGTTCTATATAGTCATGTATGATTAGGGATACATTTTATGTTTTAGTCAAACATAAAATTAACACTTTCTTAAAATAGGAAAAATTTTTAAATCTAAATCATTTTAGATAGTTGATAATAAGCCCTGAAATAAGGATATGTACTGCCAGAGGGAAAGAGCAAAACAGAATAAAGAATAAAATAAAAATAAAAGTAGGGCTGATAATCTCTAATATCTTCAGCTACTTAAGATACTAAACAGAATCTCCTAACCGAACCAGGATTACCATATATCCCAGGACGAATGTGGTACAAAGTTTCCTCAACTTTTACAAAAATGGATTAATGGTATATAGTTGGATCTAGCAATTCTTCCTTTCACAGAAAAATTCAAAATTTTTTCAGAATTTCAAATTTACATGAAACTTACTTTTAAGTACCTTAATTATCATTTAAACTAACCGACACTATAAAGTTGCTCATTAAAAAGATTAGAATAAAATGGCATGCCTTGGTTAGTCAACCAGCTGAACTGTTGTACAATGTCTTCAGAGCATACTTACTGCCATTCTTTGCTTCTCTCCACCACTGAGCACATCCATCCAATCCTGAACACTGTCCCAGCCTCCTTCACGTTCAAGGATATGACCCAACTGGACGTTATCTAAGTACTCCTTCAGTACCTTTCAGCAAAATGATCAAAGATGAAATAAAGCTTAATATAAGCCAACATGTTCTATCTTGCTTAATTTTTTAAAACTAAAATCACTGCAATTCTATTGCCACTATCATTTAAAGAGGCACATTTCACAAAAGAATTTCGTACAAAGGTAGCCCTGAACACTTTATTTCCTATCTGTATTCACTTTGACAAAATGTATCTAGCAGCATAAGGTAAATAACACTGCTGTACATAATTAAAGGATAAGGGCAATGATAAAACAAACGATAGTGTAAAGACAAGGTTAAACACTCAAAAAGTCATACTTAAGCAAAATGGTTAACATCCTATCTCAACTTGGAAATTATAATTGATGTCAAAGCTTTAGAAGGCTTTACAGGTTAGGACAAACTAGCTGGCATTGAAAATACTTAACTGATTAAGAAACAGAGTATTTTCAGCAGGTCTAGAACATAAATATTAACTTACTAGGTCAGATATCCCCTTCTTTTTCTGATCTTCTCTTCCATCTGGATAAATCACTTGGTCTCGGAGTGTTCCGAGGGTCATGTAAGGTCTCTGATTGGAGCAGAGCAAAAATCATTAGAAGTGAATTTTTAAACAATAGATGTCTTTAAATCAAAGATTACAAAATAAGCAAGGTCTTACCTGAGGAACATAAAATAACTTTCCTCTCTCAGGTTTAGTTAGACGTCCTCCAAACAGAGGCCATAACTATAAAAAAAAATGGTGGGAAGGAGCAGTTGTAAATTTCACAATGTGGTAGACCATGTGGCAAAATAACACTATAATATTTTGAGGCCAATCTACTTACTTCACCAAGAACACGAAAAAGTGAACTCTTCCCACAGCCATTTGGACCACAAATTAGAACATTGGCCCCAGATCGAACCTGAAAGAAAGTTATGAACTAATGAATAATTTAAATTTAATTAAATAAGTTAGAGTGACTCTATACACAAAGAACATTTCCCTAGAGTGCAGTTATTCTTTGCTAATAAGCTTTCTATTTTGTCTATAAATGTGGGATTAGGTAGAAGCAGTGAAGGGTATGGCTGAAGGTCCCCTTTATTTTTGCTTACTTTCAGATTTTACTCACTCTATTTTAAAAATCATTAGTTATATTATTAACTTAATCTTAATCAAAACACAAAGAACCAAAACTTAAAATTTTGATTTTTTTTTTGTTTTTTTTTTCATTTCAAGGGAGGCGAGGGAGAAGCAGGAAGCATCAACTCCCATATGTGCCTTGACCCAGCAAGCCCAGGGTTCAAACTGGTGACCTCAGAGTTCCACATAGACATTTTATCCACTGAGCCACCATAGGTCAGCCAAAACTTTGAGAATTCTTGAAAACCAATAAACATATGGGCATATGCAGGTTTTTAAAATTTTAATTTCAATTATAGTTTACATTCAATATTATTTTGTATTAGTTCCAGGTATACAGCACAGTGGTTGGACAATCATATAGTTTTCAGTGTGAACCCTGCCGACACCATGTATAGTTATTACAGTAGTATGGACTACATTTCCTATGCTGTACAGTCTTTTTTTTAAAAAAATGGAATCATACTACATGTGTTCTACATTTATTATTATTTAACAATATATCATATATATTCTTCCAGGTCGACCTATTCAGATTCCATCCATGCTTTTTATTTTTAATACTTGCGGTATATATAATAAGGATAAGCCATAATTTATAAATCCTCCCCTTTTGTTAAATATTTAGGTGCAATGAACCTCCAAGATAGTAAGCAAATTTATGCTCAATCGGTTTAAATGTCAGCCTAAGCACTAAGGATAGCTCAGTTGATTCAAACATCGGTCCCAGATAGGGATTGCTGGGTTGATCCTAATTGGGGCATATGTGGGACTCTGTCTCATTATCTCCCTTCCTCTCACTTTAAATAAATAAATTATTTAATTAATATAAACAAACAAATAATAAAATATTAGAAAGCAAGTGATATGGAGAAAATGTAGATCAGAGTAAGGAAACTTGGGAGTGGTGGGAAACACTCCATTTTTACGGGGGTCAGGCCAGGAAACTGGGTAAAAGTGGAAAGAAGGAATGAATTAGGAATTTATCTGGAGGAAGACTGTTCCAGCCCCAACTCTACCACAAAAAGATGATTCAAAGGCACTGAGGCAGCAATGCACCTTTCTATTCAAAAAGCAGAAGGGAGAGTAATTTGGCTGGAGAAAAAAAGAACAGGACAGAATAGTAGAAAATGAGCTCAGAGAGGTAAGAGATCAGGGCAGGCAAACCGAACAGGGCATTGTAAGCCACTGGAAGGATTTTTGATGGCTTTTACTCTGATGAACTGGAGAGCCATTTGCATTATTCACAATAGCAAAAAAATGAAAGTGACCCAAGAGAATGAATGGATAAACAAATATAGCGTATACAACAATGGAATATTATTTAGCTTTAAAAAGAAATGAAATTTTGAAACATGCTACAACATGGATGAACCTTGAACACATTTATGTACACTAAGTGAAAAAAGTCAGGCACAAAAGGATCAATATTGTATGATGTCACCTATATGAAGTACCTAGAGTAGTCCTATTCATGAAGACAGAAAAGTAGTACAGAGGTTACCAGGGACTGGGGAACAAGAAAAATTGAAGAGTTACTGTTTAGTGGGTACACAGTTTCTGTTACGATGAAAAAGTTTTGGAGTCAGTGGTGATGGCTGCACAATACCATAAATGTACTAATGCCACTGAATTGTACACTAAAAAATGGTTAAAAGAGTTAAATTTTATGTTACATATATTTTACCACAAGAAAAACAGAGAAAAAATGAGCTTCTCGAAAAAGTTGAGAATTACTGACCTACCACATAACTGACCATATCTTATGCAATCAACGTTAGAGACTACATTACTATGAATTAATGTTCCAGACGAAAAAAACTAATAAATTATTTTAAAGAATTATTTTGAGACTTCTTTATATGCAATCATTTAGTTCCTTTTCCTGTAAAATGGAATGTAATGAATAGTCCTGATAGTACGAGGTTATTATATAATAATATTACTTTACAGGAACAGTGATGTCCTTATGAGCTCCTATAGTTCAGAGACCTGTTGGTTAAATGGTTCGCCTACCACTATGCTTTATTTAAGGAATGTCATTTTTTTTTCTGCCCCTCACTACTCATTATAATTTTCACTGGTATCCAATACTTCTCCACACTATTTGTTTCAATAAGTCAGAAAACCCTAATACAAAGTTTGTAATGATGTGTAAAAATAATAACTAGACTTATAGACATCCTTAGGTGCTCCTTTATGCTCAAACGTCTTAGATTCAACATTAACTTTTCTTTATTCCATGGTTTTTGATAATGTTGGACAAATCTTCCACTTATGACATCAATCATGGTAAGCCAGTGTAATTTTCCATATTAAAGGTTCACAAAAAATGTATTTTTTTTCTGGATTGAATTAAGACTAAAAAGCCAAAGGTAACTTTCACTGAAAGCTTAATAATGCTATTATTCATAATAATACTATTACTGAGGTTCCTGGATTGGTTTAATAAAGCAACAAATGCTTTAACCCACCATATTTTTACCAATTAAAGTATTTCCCCAGAAATAAGGCTTCTTCATAAATCTCACTTTCTATTAATTTACAATAATAAATCATGAAACTAACTACACATAAATATGACCTAAAGAGAGCTTATATAAACATTATGCTGTTTATGAAGATTTATAGGTTTTTTTTTATTAATTGAATTTATTAGGGTGACATTAATAAAATTATATAGGTTTCAGGTGTATGATTCTGTAACACATCATCTGTATATTGTGCTGTGTGTTCACCAGCCCAGGTCAAGTCTCCTTCCATCACCATCTATCCGTCCTTTACCCCCTTCTACCTTCCCCATCCCCTTTTCCTCTTGTAATCACCACGGCTGTCTGCGTCCACGGTTTTTATTCCTTTGCTTCTCATTTCACCCAGGCTTCTTATACACTATATATGTGCCTTACTAAAAAGGTAAGAACTTGAATAAGTTATAAAGTACTATTTTAACACCTACGTTATAAATTACAAGTTATATCTTAGAGTCTCTTCAATCTACATCTAGATAAATAAATATGCCTGTGCTGGGGGGATTTTGTAAAAAAAAAGTATGAAATCTCCTATCTCAAAGAAGTTTATATTATTTGGTTATTATATAACCCAAAAGACAAACTAATCACAATGTATAAAACTTTTATTCTTGGTAACCAAGTCTATTTTATTAGGCCTCCAACCAGGACAAAAGAATCCTTAATTTCAAGTAAGCCAGATGGGTAGGAAATAACTGGAAGTAACAAAAAAATGAAGGATGCTTGTTGAATAAAGAAAGACTATGTAAAGAAAAACAATGGAAAGACAAAATAAATGAGAAAAACCAAGTCTAACTTAAAATACATTAAGTTAGAGATAGAAGGAGAATGCATTACAGTAGATCAAAAGGAGAGAAGTCAAAGAAACAGCTCCCAAGGGAGGAAAAAACAAAACAAGGATCACTGGGTAGATAACAGGTGGTATGAAATATGGTCAAAATAATCTCCAGGCCCATTCATGTTGCTGCTAACGGTAAAATTTCCTTCTTCTTTTTTTTTTTTTTTTATAGTCGCATAGTATTCCATTGTGTAAATGTGCCAGAGTTTTTTATCTATTCACTCATCTATAAGTCAGTCAGAGAAAGACAAATACCATATGATCTCACTTATATGTAGAATCTAATAAACAAAATCTCAAACTGATGAACAAAACAGAAAACAGAGGTGTGGATACATGGAATAGACTGATAGCTGTCAGAGGGGAGAGAAGTTAGGGAACTGGATGAAGAAGGTGAAGGGATTAGCCAAAAAACATATACATAACACACAGACACAGAAAACAGCATGGTGGTAGTCAGAGGAACAGGAGGGGTTGGGGGATAGATAGGTGGGGGTGAGCAAAGGGGGTGGTGGGATGGGATAAAAAGAGACTTTGCTTGGGGTGCTGGGCACACAATGCAGCATGTAAATGATGTTTTATTGAGTTATATGGTTTTACCTGTATGGTTTTGTGAATTAATGCCACCCAATTAATTTAATTAAAATAAAGAGAAAAAAATATGGCACAAAGTAAAAGTCTTGAAAAACTAGGGGCATGACCGGGTACTCAAAGAAGATTTTCCAAAGGAAACCAAAATAAGAGGAAAAATGTAAGGGCCCTTCTGAGACTATAAAAGTAAAGTTAGAAGAACTGGCTAGCCTGGCTTGTGGTGGCGCAGTGGATAAAGCGTCGACCTGGAAATGCTGAGGTCGCCGGTTCGATACCCTGGGCTTGCCTGGTCAAGGCACATTTGGGAGTTGATGCTTCCTGCTCCTCCCCCCTTTCTCTCTATCTCTATCTCTCTCTCTCCTCTCAAAAATGAATAAAAAAAAAAGAACTGGCTAGAAGTACATTAAATCCAAACATAAGGGCTTTAAAGGGAAGGGCATCTGGACTGAAAGGAAAGCAAGCGCTCTATTGTGGTAACCTTATGACAAGAGTAACACATTACAGGCCACCATTTTAAGCTTATTTACTCTATGTATCTGTGCACACAGGTCCCAAATCCCTTCTCACTGTGCTTAAGCCAGGTGTGCCTCTGCCTTGAGGATTACCTATTTCTGCAGAAAGATAGTGAGGGCAAGTGGGAGAAAGGGCCAAGAGGATTCTTCAGTGAAGACATCTTGATGACCCTTTTTTGTAATGCTTATTTTTATTGATTTTAGAGAGAGAGGAAAGGGGAGGGAGGGGGAGAGAGGGAGACTGAGAGAGACTGAGAGATAGGAACACTGATCTGTTCCTGTATGTGCCCTGCCCGGGAAACTAACTGGCAACCTCTGCACTTTGAGATGATGTTCTAACCAACCAAGCTATCTGGCCAGGGCTGATCACCCTTTTAACCCTTGGGTAGTGGCAATAAAGGGGTTCCTGGAACTCTAATAAAGACGGGGTTTTGATCAGTTTTATCCCTGAAATCAAGCCTGATGGGTACACACCAAACTGACTTAAGTGTCCAGAGCTAAATCAGAAAAAACTTCTGTAATACTTTTAGTCATAATATTTACCAACTATATTTACATTTTCTCTACTGCCTCTTGTTTCCTGGCTTTAAAATAAATACAATACACAATACTCATTGTTAAGTTCAAGGTACTTTGTATAACTAACATTTTTCATTTATAGTTCCTTAAACAGAAAATGGAGATATATTTAATAAATATATATTACTAAGGTAGGAAAATTGAAGACATACCTAAGATTACAATAATTTAAAAACAAATCCAATAATTATACTTATTTTATAAACTATCAGACAACATTCCTTCAACAAAAGCAGTTGAAAAGACCCGACATCAAGCACAAACTACAGAAAGCCGTATCCATAAGGCATATACAGAGAGGAATTCTAGGGCTGTGCTGTCTACTAGTCACGTGGCTATTTAAGAGTAAATTAACTAAAATTAAATAAAGTTTAAAATTCAGTTCCTCAGTTGCACTAGCCATGGACTTTATTTGCAAAAGACTTTTTTGATAGAAATATCTGAAACATTAAAGTCAATTAAGAAAAATAATATTTCTAAGTATTTCAAACACTTTTTAAGGCAATTTTGTGGATTCAGAGATTAAGTCAAGCCCTAAAATTATTTTAAATATTTAGACAACCATTTTTTATTTCACATTCTGAAAATGAGTTAAGCTTTTATATAGTCATTTAAAAACTTACTTCAAAATTAAGATCTCGGATCAAGATATCTCCATTTGGCGTTGCTAAAGGAACATGATCAAATCTAGAGAAGAAATTAATTAAAAGAATGGTAATTTTACATTGAACACTCAATAAATGCAGCTGAAAGAAAAGGGCATTATGTAATTTAACAAGTGTTTTTGGTGCTAAAACCTTTCTCTGTACGTACTTTATAATGTTATCAGCATTGATGATTTCTCCAGCACCAGGTATCAAGGGAATGCTTTGTGCTCCTTTGGAAAATAAGTATGAGAGCATCATAACCATATCACATATTAAAGCAAAACTTAAACTATGTGACTTATTACATTTATATTTACCCCTTTCTTGTTGCGAGACCATTGTGCGTTCATATTTTCCATTATTTAAATCCTTTAGCACTTGCGTTAATTCTGAAATCCGAGCAGTAAACCTAAAATTAAAAAAAAAAGAACCAGCTATGATCAAATCTCCAAAGGTATCATATCTTTCATATTATTTGTTTACTTGTTTTTGAGATAAAATTGACATATGACAGTGTGTAAGGTCATATTTTCTATTTTATTAAAACTAAAGTTTCTAAAATTATAATTTAAAATTAAATAAAATAACCTAAAAGAAGTCTCATCAACATAGAGTATTAGTGACAGTATGCATGTTTTACTATTATGTTTCAGCAGGACAGCAGAAATATGGGGAGTTTCACAGGATTCCAACCTCAACAGATACTTCTTTAGTGCATAAATCAAGAAGACTGTTTGCTGCTAAAATTTTAAGGAAGTTTCTGGTAGATGCTACAAAAGGTCTAGTACTAACGCATTGCAAAGGCCCAGGAAGTATATGGTCTCTGAGTTTCGATTGGAGTATCCATAAAGCCTTGTATAAAGATAGCCTTCTATTTGTTGAAGGCATTTATTATATGTACGCCAAATACCTACTACCTCCATGAAAACATGGAAGATTTGGAAGAGTTCTCTCTTATTCTAAAGAAGAGAAAAGATAGTATTCTTAATATTAGATAGAAATCACTGTGGCAATAGGGAGAAAACAAAATTAATGACAAGAAGTTGAAGCATGTAATAGCATGATGGTCAACATCAGAGGCACAGATCAGGATTTTTCTGTGAAAAACAAGCAGCAATCTCCTAATGGAGCAGAAGCACCCACATGCCATGAACTGTAAAGGCATGAGACAGTTATTAACAAGTAGGGGAATGTCAGTATTCTCAAGAGAAAGAGACCCTGCACCACAGTCTACAACTTCCACCGTGCAGTGAGGACCTTGCTGACCCAGGAGGGAAGGAAGAGGGATAAAGAAGAGGAAACAGACAGATGAATCACGGCCCTGGGAAAGTGCTCAGCCACCCAATTTCTGCAGGTGACTTATGGTGCTTTTTTACATTACAGTGGGTTTTTTTATACTATAACAACCCTTTATATTAAGGCTTGAAATACTGAAATATTTCATTCCATTTTATGGTCCAAGAACAATATTACTAGACAGTATGACATTTATAACTGTACCTACAGATACCACTAGATAACTTTTCATTTTTTCCATTAAAAACAACTTCATCTTTGTTCATTTTTTGCTACGTTGCCAATACCAAAGATTTAAGACAAAAATTTCAAATGAGAAGATTCTATTAATTAACTTTATTTTCTGTGAATTAATAAAAGACTGTCATGATTCAACATTTCGCAACTTACTAAATATCAATGTCTATGAGGCATTATGAGAACTACCACTTAGTTTAAGACTCAAAACAACTATCTAAGAAAACATGAAAACTTCTCTATCAAGGGAAAATCTTCCTTAATTCTCTATCAAAACCAGCCTTCAGGAGGAGCAGCTTCAGTTATCACTGATCTTAACCTCTTAACCTCAACTGGGCACAAGCATTAAGAATAACATATTATATTTTTAAAAGAAGTATTCTCTGCGATTGCTCATTATGACTAGTACTCACCCAGCCAATCTTGTCATCTCACGGCCAGCCAGAACAATTCTACCCAGAGCTTGAGACATTCGCAAAAGCATCCTTCCACTTTGGTAGTAATCCTTAAATAGAAATAAATGTTAATTTTCATTACATTTCTAAGATTAAACATTAGGTTTTCTGCATTTTTCTATTCAAATATTCAATTTATTAGTATTATTACTACTACTTTACCTCCAGAAGTTCTGAATGTGTGCTCTTGAGATGCCGAGGATGAGACAAATCTAGGAAAGGACGGCTGACAACTAGGTAACCGACTACAGTGGCAAGATCTGAAACAAGACAATTAAGATTTAAAGTATTACCATACTTCACTTAATCTACAAATCTCATTCCACCATCTCTTTTAAACCGTACTTACATTTGGCAATTATGCTATCAATGAAGCCCATAGAAAACCGAAACAAAATGAAATTATGTAGGTGTTCCACCTGGCAGAAAACAAAAATAAATTTATTTTCTATGTATATAATAAAATGAATCTACGATGAGGTTGAAAGAAACTATATAACATATTCATTCAAGAAATATGAGTTCTGATTATATTGATATCACATTTCATCAGGCACAATAATGACAGAGTAGGTGCCAAATACACACTTCATGAAACCATTTTTATACAAAGAGAATGGAAAATACATAAAGAATGTTAACGGGGTGTCTCTTGCATGTACAATGATATTTATTCACAATACTGTCAGATACATATATGCTAAAACTAATCAACAGTCAAAACGAAACAAAAAAAAAATCCAGAAGGATGACCTCATTTAGGGAAAACACAAGCAATCTGGGTTGGCATGCAAATGCTTTGCTTTAACTGGAGACACTGGTCTACGATTAATTACATTACCCTGAATCAGAACTAAGTGCTAATAGAAATTAATGTCACACAGTCCAAGTTTGTAGGTTTAACCTGAGCTCAGAATTACAAGTCTAAAAATGTTTTTTATTCTGCGTCGTTAGTGCTCTCAAATTTTTCATCTATCAGATTACTCAAGGTCCTGCATGTGCCAGCATGAGGCTCTATCTTAAACTCCATCTGCTTCTACTTTGCTCCTCACTTAGTTCCAGAAATGCTGCTTCCACAAATATGCTGCTGCCTTAAGGCTTTCCCTATGCTGTGCCCTCCCCAGGAATACTGTCTTCCTAGATACTGATGTTATACCACCTTCTCAAGAAAAACCTTCTTGCCACCCTACCTAAAATAGCTAGGCAACAGCCTCCATCATACTCTACAACTCTATCCCACTTTATTTTGGATCAAAGAATTCATTACCATCTGAAGTTACATAAAATATCTAGTTGTTTACATGTCTACTGTCTCCTCCACTAAAATGCAGGTTTTCTAAGTTCAGGGTAGCTTGCTCTTACTATATCTTCTGCAAAAGAACAATGGCTGAAATATTTATTCAATGAATGCTATTAATATACTAAACCTAGAACAAGCACAGGCACCTAGATGACACTCAGTATCTTTTGAATGAATAATAAATTAATTACTTGAATTCAAATTTTCCAAGTGGCAAGTAAATACAAAGTAAAATACAGTTTCCACAAGATACTGTTTATATTCTAAATCAAGGGTCAGTAAACAATGGTCTCCAGTGCAAATCCAGCCTGTCACTTATTTTTATTAATAAAGTTTTATTAGAGTATAGCTACATGTATTCATTTACATGTACTATATGGCTACACTTGAGTGGCAGTTGAACTTGTAATAGAGACCAAAAGGCCTGAAAAGCCTCAACTATATATGTACAATCTTGTCCTTTACAGAAAAAGTTTGCTGACCCCTGCTCTAAATAATAATCTCCACAGTATTTTCATGAATGCTATCAGAACAAATTTTCTGTAGGAATCACTAAATTTATTAAATAATACTCTTATGCAACCTCTGTTAAAATACATTGACAATTTTTTAATAAATCTACCATTTTATAATTAGATAACTTCATATATTGATGTTTTATTTCTCATATTTTTTATGAAAACACATCACAAAAATCCTGTATAGCTTTTTAAAAAGAAACACCTTAAAAATTAAAGCTATGTATCTATGTATCTTGGCATAAGCCAAAAAAAAAAAAATCTTTCCAAAATACACGAGCATCAAGCAAGTTATCTTACCAGTTTTCGGAAGACTGTGTGGATTGTCTGCTTTTCTCTTTTGTTTCCATTATAAAAGGCAATTTCTTCACTATTAAAAAACAATAATTTAGCGATTAATTTTAATTTTACTCAAGTGTGAAAAAAAATTGTAACAGTGTTTTATGACTGAATATCTTTATTTAAAAAATCATTTTGTGGCTAAGAGCTTACCAGGTATGTCTCAAGCCCTGCTCTGCACTTGAGACCTGCTAGCACAGTGATCTGAGCATACAAATACACACCCAGCTGCTCACCAGATCACAGACTGCACTGCAACTGTAGAATGTAAATGCCATGTATAGACTGGCTGGAAAAAGTGTGCCGGGCTAATTCTCAGAAATCGGAATCAAGAAATACGAAATAAGAAAGAAGCTGCCATAATGCACAGGAAGGCAGACCTGAGATAGCCATCATAGACTACAAATTGAGTACAGACCCAGATAGAAAGCAGAGGAGAAAACAACAGCAGGGAAAAAGATAGGTAGTGATGCCATGACATGCAGCCTTTGAAAGACAGGAAAGCAAACTAAGTCCTCATGGCTTCACAGTGCCACCTCCCAGGAAGCCTAGCTGCATAATTGTTCTTATTCTCGGAACCCCACCATTTCCTCACAACAACTTGTTTTCTTGAGTTGGTTTAAATGGTTCCACAAGGGTCAAAGGATCTTGGCTAGAAATACAAGTGTTTTCATAGATGAAGAAAACCTCAGTGTAGTTAAATAAATTTGCTAAAATCATACAGTTAGTAAGTCAAGCAGCTGAGATTGTAATTGGCCATGCCTGACCCTGAAGTCTAGCCTTTCCATTTTATTCAGTGTTATGTAAACTTTCCCAGCAAAGTGCCTCTTACAACAGAGGAAAGTAAAGATTTACAGAGCAGTCCTGAAGGCACAGTTAAAAGAGCCTTCAATAAACACCAAATATCTCCTCAAAGACTCTTTTCTCCCTTAATAATTTATGTAAATTTTATATTCTACTCCAAACTATACCTGTGTTTTTCCATCAAACAAGGTAGCTCCTATTTCTTTTTTTTCTTTTAAGATTTTATTTATTCATCTTTTAGAGAGAGAGAGAGAAGGGGGAGGAGCAGGAAGCATCAACTCCCATATGTGCCTTGACCAGGCAAGCCCAGGGTTTCAAACCGGCGACCTCAGCTTTCCAAGTCGATGCTTATCCACAGGTCAGACAGTAGGCTCCTATTTCAATCACTTCAAATAAAAGTAACTTTCCATAAAGATGCATTATGTTTGACCTGTTTCATGGTTCCCTTGAAGCAATGATTCCAAGCCCCAAGGCATGAGAATCCCAACTTAAGGAACATGATTTTGCACCTATAATTAGTTTTCTTGCTTCTTTCTATCTCCTCTGCACATTTAAGGCTATGGAGGAAGATGGGGTGAGAATTCTAATTCTCCTGAACTGAGTCATTTCAGGCCCATTCTAACATTGAAAGAACAAACATCCTAGAGTACTGACTATGGCTGCCTAACCAGCATCTATTCTCTTCCTCCTCCTTATTCCTAAAAAAATCCAATCTTCTTAAAGTTATCTATTCTTTTCAGTATATCCAAATGGTTTGGTAATGGCCTCAACCCCACCTACAAGGGGTAAATTCCAAATGGTCTTCAGTGTTTTCAATTACTGGTCCATGAACTGGTCCACCAGAAATCTCATGCAGGTCCATGAAAGCGTTAACCACCCTGATGTGTGAAGATTATAGACCCAATGATCTTAGTTGAATTCGTATATGCTCAGGGTGATTTCTGCTTTAGCAGTTCCAAAATAATTCTCCTACTTTCACTGGTCCCCAAGCGTAAAAAGGTTGAAAACCACTGGAAGGCAATGATTTTGATGTAATTGTTTTAGACATGAAAGAGCAAATGATAATTCTGGCCAATAAGATGTGAAGTCTGCTGTAGGGCTTCTGGGAAAGTATCCTTGCTCTCTTACAGCAGAAGAGGTCACCTCATTTGTGTTTCTGGGCTTTTTGCAGGGGAGAAAGGCTAAAGAGATCTGGAACTGCTTTCATCTTGTGATCACAAGAAGAACTGGGCTGAGAAAGGGGCAACATGCAAAGGAGAGCAGAGCAAAGAGATCATGAAAGAAGAGCCAGAGCCCTGACCATGCAGTGCCTGGAGCTGCTCTACCTTGAGTTCTTATGTGAAGCAGTAAACATTCATATTGTTGGAGCCCTCTGAGTCAGGGTGCTCTGCATTTCAGGATGTTGCTCCAACCAACAGAGCTATCCAACCAGTGCTAAATTAGGATTTTCTGTTTCTTGCAATAGAAAGAATCCTGGCTGATACCATTTTTCAGTCACTTGGCAAATCACCTCTACTCAGCCATCTATTCTTCTGCCTCCCTAGAGCATAAAACCCTATTTAAAACTGGTATATTTTAGCTATCCAAGAAAATAACATAAGCGGGAACTACTAAAAAGTAATTTCCTAAGTAATTTTAGAAGGGCCTATCTAGAGCAGTAAATAAGTATTAGAACCCTAAAAATTACTTACAGTTGACAGATCAATGTATGAAAAAATTTATTGAGCACCTGCTACATACCAAAAACTACTGTAAGCTTTATATAGATTTCCTTTTATCCTCATAACCTTACGTTATCTACCTATTATAAACAAGAAAAGTGAAGCTATAAATAACTTTCTGTAAGTCACTGAATATACAGTAATAGATAACAGGAGGAGGTAGATTTTGAAAGTAGCCAGCCTGGCTCCAAAGCCTAATACTTTTTCTTCCCATTTCAGATTTTTTAACTACCTAAAGAATAGGTAGAAGCACATGCAGTGAGACTGAATTACTAGTATTCCAAACACAGTCTCACATAAATACATAAAATATAAAAATATTTTTGGATAAGTTGAAACAAAATTTTCTTTGAAGTACCGTAAGTAAATTTGAATTCTGTTTTGACTATGTTTAAAGTGAAATTAACAGAAAAATTAGTTGATAAGCAACATAAAGAGGTGAATCAGCCTGACCAGGTGGTGGTGCAGTGGATAGTGTCAAACTGGGACGTGGAGGACCCAGGTTTGAAACCCCAAAGTTGCCAGCTTGAACACGGGCTCATCTGGTTTGAGCCCAAGGTCGCTGGCTCAAGCAAGGGGTTACTCAGTCTGCTGAAGACCTGTGGTCAAGGCACATATGAGAAAGCAATCAATGAACAACTAAGGTGCCACAACAAAGAATTGATGCTTCTTATCTGTCTCCCCTCCTGTCTGTTTGTCCCTATCTGTCCCTCTCTCTGTGTCTGTCACAAAATAAATAAATAAAATGAGATGAATCAGAGATACTACAGTAACAAGTGAAAGGGTTATACAGCTAATAGTCTCTTCAAAATGTGTATTTCAAAAGAGGTAAATATACACCCACACACATAGTTTCAATAACAGTGTAACTAGACATTTTAAAGTTAACTTACATGGCATCAATATCTATAAAAATAAATTTTTAGTATAGTTAAATACATTTAATACATTTCTCCTTACCTGTTTGTAATGAGCCGGGAATTAACATATCTGTACTCTCCTTCATACTTTTGCTCAGTTATTGTCATCTTACCAATGGGTCTTCTCAGTCGAGTGAGGAATAGCCCAGAAACAAGCAAGTAGGCCATCATGCTCGCTGGGCCCTATTATTATTTTGCAAGAGAAAGATACAAAGTTCAAGGATATCTAATAAATTACTGGATACAACATGCACAATTTCTATAATTAACTCATGACTGTGAGAGAAATTAATCTTTTGACTAATTTTTTCCTGTTTCCTTTCTGAAAAAATACACACTGAGCCCCTAAGCTTTTACTATTCATTCTACTCCTCCTCCTCCTAGCTCATCTCTCAGCTCTCCTGAATATGCTCATTTAAAAAAACTCCTAATTGCAATCATCACTCTTTCTATGGCATCTAAAACTCTTCTGATAGAATTCCTCTTGATATTTTCTCAAGATTCCACAATAATTCAGACTTCCTTTTACCTTCTCTTTGAATGTCAATATTCTCTGGGTTTCTTCCTTAGATCTCTTCTCCTACATTTACAGCTCTAGTTCCATCATGCCTAAGAATCTATGACATTATTTCCAAATGAGAACTATTCATCTTCACCTCCCGGTTCTGTAGAGCCTCAAGCTTAGTTTCCCCCAAACAAGTTCCATCTGCCTGTAAAGTCTCATATCTTGCTTCTAACTCTGTACTTTCTAACTTGGTAAGTGACCTCATCACCCATTTACTATCCCAAGACAGAAGCTTCAAGTTGACCTTTCCAAGCTCATCACCAGCACTTGCCTCATTCCCATATATATCCTATATTCTGTCATATTTTCTGAATATGCCACTCAATTAAGTTGTTATGTCTGGCAAGCCTGACATATCTAACAGATGCCTTCTCATCCTCCTCAAGGCTGCTCAAATATCATTTCCAATTCTTCCAACACTAAATAATGTATTTTATGCAAACTTCTATTACTTGATTTATCACTCTGCCTTATGATTGCTTAATACCTATCTTTTGTACAGATCATAATTCCTCCTCAGTAATACCTGTCTTATTCATCCTTTTATTCCTACTTCCCAGCACAGTATGTGCAGAACATAGTGTATATTCAAATTTTTTAATTAAAAGACTGATTCAATGCATTTCAATTATCACTACAATATGAGCAAAAAGATAACTAAAACAGTTTCTGCCTTCAATAAATGCAGAATCAAATAACAGAAACATTTCAATATTTCTGTATATATTGTATTATAAAAATGTAGTAAATACCATAAAAATATTATAGCATAGAGACAAGAAGGATAAGACCTAATCATTTCTTATAATAAACACGTTATAAGAATGAGTAAATCTAGATTGTGAGATAGCAAGTTAGAAAAGTAGACAATAAAATTCAAATAAAAAATTGCTTTTCCAAGCTTTTTGAAAAGGAAGAAAAACTATATAAATTATTTATTAATCAACTACAAAATGTGTATATATTTATACATAAACCAATCACACTATTACATAGTTGTTATAAATATACATTACATATTAAATTACTAAAGTTAGATTTCAATAATACCGAGAAAATTTAAAGGTCATTCTTACCAACACAGATATCACAGACGGCAATAAGGCTCACAGGATAGTCAACCATTGATATTATCATAAAATATTCTTAAAACCGGTACAGCCAGTCTAAAGGTATTCCTGATATTTTAACACTCAAATTATATTAAAATGACGATCTCAAGATTTTTTTTTAGACATTACTTTGCAACATTAAGTACATGTATGTTAAATGTTAAACACTGTGCTTGTGGTTATTAATACACAAAAGTTTCCCAAGTTAAAAAGCCAAATAAGAATAATTGTTCAATCTCTAGTCAAGTATTATTTCAAAATCAGACTTTACTAGATACATCCTATAAAAACATGTTCTTGATATAAAACAGCCCTGGCTGGTTGGCTCAGTGGTAGAGCGTCGGTCCAGTGTGTGGATGTTTCAGGTTCGATTATCGGTCAGGGCACACAGGAGAAGCAACCATATGCTTCTCCACCCCTCCCACTCTCCTTTCTCTCTCTCTCTGTGTCCCCCTACCCCACCTCCAGCCATGACTCAGTTAGAGCAAGTTGGCTCTGCACTGAGGATGGTTCCATGGCTTCACCTCAGGTGCTAAAATAGCTTGGTTGCCAAGCAACAGAGCAATGCCCCAGATGAGCAGAGCATCGCCCAGTAGGGGGCTTGCCCGGTCGGGCGCATGCTGGAGTCTGTCTCTCTGCCTCCCCGCTTCACACTTAAGAGAAAAAAGAAGAAAAAAAAACTCTGACAAACCATCCAGCTACTCACAATACAGCATTACAACAATAAAAGTAAACTCACCTGAGCTCCTATTGCACTTGTTAACTTGAAGATATACAAAACTATGTCTAAAAATGGCTGTAAAACAAATAAAAGGTACAAAATTAAAAAGAACTAGTTACCTAGACTGATAGCTAATACAGCATGTTAAATACAAAATACTATTTAACATCTAACATATGATTGTTAACATGTACATGAATTCCCACTGTATATAATGTAACAGCATGTAGATTAATGAACACATAAAAGACACAGTTCTTACTTGTCAAGAAACAGAAAAGACAGACAGCCTGACCAATGTCTATTGACAAGAGGGAAAAATATTTATTGCTTTCTATCAACTAAGATAGCTCTACTACGATATCTAAGTCATTTTTCAAGGTAGTGAAAAACGCTAAATAAAATGACCTAAGTTGTAACCCAAATCTGCTATCAGCTTTTCTGTTTTCCATATATATTCACCTGTTAAAATGAAAGGCTCTTCCTACTGTTAATACTGTTTGATTCTATTCTTTTATAACAACAACTACATGTTAAAATAATTGAGTGAACCTATCTATGAATATAATTTTGATATAAAACTCAAACTTCCAGAACTAAGTAAAGTTCCCACAAAGAGACAGCTCAACTTACATACTAAAAGTGTTTTCTGAAGTGTTTTTCAAGAAACCCATATTGTGTTCATTCACTTAAGTCTACAGCCACCCCTTCCTAACTAATAGATACATTACTAGAATAGGTGGCTTGGTTTATTAATTGGCTGGTACTAAGATGAATCTTTTCTTTTTTGCCTTATAAATTATTAATAAGCTAGACATACTGTGAAATTCAAGCACATTTCAAAGTTGATAAAAATTTTGACTCAAAATTTAAGTCAGAATTCAAAATATAAAATGTGAAAAGTAAATATACTATAGTGCAGGGGTCCCCAAACTGCAGCCCCCTGAGGCCATTTATCCGGCCCCCGCCGCACTTCCAGAAGGGGCACCTCTTTCATTGGTGGTCAGTGAGAGGAGCACAGGATGCATCCGCACCCATAGTTCCCATTGAAATACTGGTCAGTTTGTTGATTTAAATTTACTTGTTCTTTATTTTAAATATTGTATTTGTTCCCGTTTTGTTTTTTTACTTTAAAATAAGATATGTGCAGTGTGCATAGGGATTTGTTCATAGTTGTTTTTATAGTCCGGCCCTCCAATGGTCTTAGGGACAGTGAACTGGCCCCCTGTGTAAAAAGTTTGGGGACCCCTGCTATAGTGCATAGCACCACTACAATTAATTAATTTGATATTTAACCCTATTGCACATGTGACAAGACCTGAGCTATAGACTTGCTCAAGTGCCAAGATATAAAGACAACAAATCTACTGAATTACATGAAAAACTTTATATATACCTCCCAAACACACACACATATATATACAGAACAAACTTTAAAATGTGGTAATGGAGCAGAGAAGGCTGAATTACTGAACAATCTGCAATTGTTTTTGTTATCAGAGTTCCTAGACTTTGGAATCAGTTATCAAAGGCTTCTAGAGAGAGAGCTGAATAAAGAACAAAGTTTGGCGTGAAGTGAAAAGGTATCCTAGCAGTGGGCCTACCCTGAGGGGTGAAGCTCTTGTGGGTACGTATCACTTTTCTAAGAACTGCCTATCCTCCATCCATGTGGGGTAAGCCGAGCATTCCTATTCTTACAATCAACCAAGCCCCTCGTAATATGGACATCTGGATCAATTGCGGCAGAGGCAAAGATACTATAAATGGTCCAGGCTGAGACAAGCTCCCACCTCAGACCAAGAACAGTCGTGTGGACTGAAGTGGGAAATGGAAGATCTAAAATGAAGGGGGAGAGACTGCTGTGTAGACGGTCATATAGGTGCCCACTACATGTCCTAGTCAACGCAGGAAGTAAAGGCAAAAAAGATGAGAAGACCATAGCAAAAGCTGTAAGGGTGGTGAGAATAAATGATGAGATACATAAGAACTGAGGAAATTAGCAGGAAGAAAACTGGTTAAAGTTTATAATCTGAACCAAAAGCTTTGGCAATAGTTTGGGAAACGGGAGAAACAATAATTAAAAAACTAAAATAAATTAATATCCTTGAAAATTTTTTGATTATTATTTAATCTAACAGAATTAGAGATACTGAAAATAAGAAATGGGCAGGAAGAAGTGCTAAACTAATGTTAATGGATTTAGAACTGGAAACATAAATTGACTACCGATCTCTAACAAATTACAAAAGTACACAGGTCAAAGGATAAAAATGTAAATTTCTCTTGTTTTACTGAAATCAACCTGCAAAATTCTTATAGAATCTCTGTAAGACACTAAATCCTCAGTTCTTGGCAAAAGAACCTCGTAAAAATAATATAAAAAGTTTAATTGTAGTTAAAATTATTATAACTCTTAATTTTCTTATAAAAACATTAAATATGTATATGCTGTTATAGTCATCAAATCAATTCTACATAAATTTGCATAGATTCAAATTCAACAAATTAACAAATAATTTTTTTTTAAATACTGACTTACCTTACTAAGATTTGAATACAGATCTACCACACTGTTACAAAACTTTTCTACATCTTGTGTAAGCAGCTGGTCTGGATTGGCTATTCTGTTGTCCAGATTTCCCATTTTATAATATGTGAAAGCTCTAAAATAGCAACAAGAAAATGACTTTAAAACAAATGATATTTTTTAAAAACTCACATTATACTAAATAGTTCAAATTAATAGAATTAGGAAAGTCTGGAACTGGAAGAGGCCCCAAAGATTGTCCCAAAAAATTTAAAAGATAAGGAAGCAATACCAGAGAAGGATGGAACGGCCAGAATTATAGATTCTTAATACTGAGTCTTTCCCTATATATTTCTGCATCAAAGAGCAATTTACTTGAAAAACATAGCCAATAAAAACAAAAAACTCCTACATTTCAATATCGTAAGTATTACTGTTCAATTTAAGTACTTTTAATATAAAAACAGTTTATTACTTACTGGAGATACTCCTCATAGAGGTGTTTAGTTAGTCTTACTCGGAAGCACAGTTTGAGCTCATTTAACCCAAACTTCAAGAAGTTATTAACCAGAGAGATCTAAAATGAACAAATACATATTATTGGTTTTGCTTCATTTTTACTTACTAAATCATATTTTATTTCTATCATTGGCTGTCCCCAAATTCTATAATTTTTATAATAGTTCAAATTTATATAATTCAATTCTGTTCTACTTAAAACATACAAAGATACAAAGAGAACTTGCTAAACCAAAGGCTCTATTATCCTGATCTATTAAACATTACCTGGAACTTAATTTTATAATATGTTAGTTAATAACGATTCTGAGAAGCATCTTGTTTTGAAAAAAAAAAAATCTTGGTTAAAAAAAAAAAAAATCCAAATCTGCCACCTTTCTATCAAATGTAAAGGACGTCCTTTTAGGAGTACTGACGATTATGTTTATATATTCTGCTTCCCGCTACCAGTGTTATAACCACAGACAGTGGAATTCTATACACATTGCATTTATATTTATTAAAAAAAATAGTGTGTTATACCTACTAATGCCATTTTCCAGATTACTTCTAGAATCATATTTACTCTTTTCCATCATTTTATTAAAATGAATTCTTCCTTAGTTCCAAGGTCATACTGACACAAAATTTTCTCAAGAAAACACTGATTTCCTACTGACTCTCAATTGACTGATATCTTGCTACTTATCTCAATTTTTTATATTAGACAGTCTAAAACCCATGTATGTCCATCCTCAAGCTTTATTAAATCTCAGATAATCTAATAAATCAGAATTTACAATCAAGCTGCTTGCTCCTCCTTTCACTCCCACATTAAAATACTACAATTCTTATAGTGCCAATAAAATAAAAAACCAAGCTAAGAAAATCACTTATAATTTAGAGCACTCACCTTTACTTTTAATAAATTCAGATAAAAAATTCCAACTGAACTTAAACTACATCGGTGGTTCAACTTAGTGCAATATTGTGACCTAAAGCAATAAATCTAAATCAGGGTGATGGTGCTCCCACACATCCTCCCCCAAACTCAGCCCCTCAAGAAATGTTTATGGCTGTCACACCAGAGTTTGGGAGTGGGAAGGAATACCACTGTCATTTAGGGGGATGGTATTAAATGTTGAGAAAGCCTTGCTTAAGGGTTAAAAGAAATCCACATATGTATACATCCACATATATATATAACTAAACCAAAGATAATCCCTTTCAATCTTTCTATCTAGTGTAAAGGCTTACATCGAAATATTCCACTCTAAGTTACAAAACTTAATTCAAAATAGGAAGTTAGTATCATTAATCTTTAAAGAACTTAATAAGTAAATACACTTAAAGATTTGGGGGAAGATGCAATTTTTTCCCTTGTGTAAATTTAAAGAATTCCACTTACGAGAGGCATGGCAGCGATGAAGTTGAATAAGTACCTCTTGAAATCTTTTCTGCTACGACCAATGATACCACTGCAAACCACCACATGCAATGCATTAGTTGCAAAAGAAGCAATATTTAACTCTACGAAAATTTCTGTAAAACTCTAAAATTACTCTTGGCAATTTTTATTGAATCAAAAGAATCAACAAGAAAAAAGATGTTAAGTATTTTCTAACAGAAACATGTTTCCATGTTTTGATCACTCTATATAAACGGCAAAATTAAGAAAAACTAGTTCTTCCCTTAGTAAAATTTAGGGCAATTTTTAAAGAAGGCTTCAGCTGCCACAAGAAGGGTTTAGATGGCAAAATAATTACTGTATTTTTCGCTCCATAAGATGCACTTTTCTTCCCCAAAAGCAAAGGGAAAATGCCTGTGCGTCTTATGGAGCGAATGTTCATTTTTTTTTTTTAGCTACTGCGGGCTCCCGAACAACTAGAAGAGTATTTGAACATTAAAGTCTCTTCTCATTTGTTAATAACAGTGCTAATGGTTGTTGATACTGCTGTTGAGTTTACACTGTTGAAATATTATTGTGGTATATTTTATTAAATACTTTAACACACCATTTGGTTCAGAATATTTTTTCTCCTATTTTCCTCTTTAAAGCCCTAGGTGTGTCTTCTGGAGAGAAAAATATGGTAACTCTACATACCCAGGAATGGGTCACTATAGATGACACAAGCTAGTATTTCTCTTTTTAAAATATTTTAACATTCTGATTCTCATTTGTATGAACACTTTTGTAGAATTAATCTCTAAAGAGCTAGACTAATGAGAGATATGCAAAAACTCTTACTATAAAGGGCCAAGACAAATATTTTTAAGCTTTGTGGGTCAATGGTTTTCTGTTGAACTCAATTCTGCTACTGTAGAGCAAAACCAGCTAGGAGTGAAATTGGCTGTGTCCTAAAAAAATTTTGCCAAAACAGATGGCATTGAGATGTGATCCACAAGTCTACTTTGATGACCCAGGACTAAATGATGACTCAGAAAGTAATTCAGTAGGGTCCCTCAGATCCTCAAGATCTATTAACACACTTCAGCTAAACCAGCTCCTCTTTTTAAAATCTGTTTTTAATTTATCTTACATATTTATCTGCTTTTAAAATATCCATTAATAACTTTAAAAAAAGGGTTTCCTACTTTTTAATGAAGTTTGAAAATCATTATATTATGTAAACAAAGAACCTTTGAGTACCATGTCTATAATCCAGTATAAAGATATAATTTACTTGATCACCCTCTCTGATTAAATGACATTTATTAATACTCCCAAGTATAAATATACTTTGAAAACCTATACTAAATGATTTAAACCTAATTCTACACAAAAAAAATGATCGGTACATGACAGAGAAACAATTTGCTTTTTATGAAGGAGTAGGTAAATAACACCATGTAATATTAGCTGATTGATGTTTTAGAGCAAAAAGGTTCCATGGTCAAATAAAATTTGGGGAAACCTGGGTTAAGTAAAGCTGACAAATGTCTTCACCTTCTCAAAGTGCTTAATGGATAATATGTCATTGTAACTTCTGACAGGGCTTAGTAGTACGTAGCATTTCTTCTGTCATTTCTGTCATAACTAGCAGTCCTCAGAACACACTTTGGGAAATGTTATTTTAGACTAATAGAAAAATTAATAGTCCAATTTTGATATAATTGCTAAAAAGAGAGAAAATGTGTGTGCTAAACTAGAAAAATGTTAAAATAGAACCACACAAAAATGTTTATTGCAATAAAAATATATTAGAGACAACAATCAATTAAAAAAAATAAAAAATTTAGAGAGTTAAAACTGTTTGAACCAAACTTTACATAAAACCAAGTGCTTTAGTGCTGCCCAAGCTGCAAAACACACAAAATTAATAAACTCTGATAAAACACATGCCATCATTCAGCAATGGTTTACCACTGGAATAGCAGCTATAAATTTAAAAAATGGTTTCTTGAATAAAGTCTTATTTCTGCTTATTATTCCACTGCAAAAAAAATAATAAAGAATAATTTCATAGTAGCCCCAATCATTATTATTTTCAGTACATATAAGAATCTTATATAAAAAAAGAAAAAGATGCTACTTGTAGCCAAATGGTGAAAAAATAAAAAGTTATGTATTGATGATTAGACACAGCAGCAACAAGAAAGGATTCTCCTCCATATCACAGAATCACCAATTTCTTAAAGAAAAGGTCTCTCCTAATAAAATTTGCCCGTACTCCAAAGTCATTAGCCACTGCTAACAAATACACCTAAAAGGTATAAAATACATGAAAATGGAGTACACTAAGGACCACAGCAGAACTATGAATCTGAACCTACTTTGGAAGAGGAAAACTGGAAATGAAAGATAAATTCATTCCATATTATGAATTCACAAAATTTTAAAACTTGTCATTTAACCAAATATCAAACATTTCATATATAGCAGAAGTTCAAAAATACTTATTAAGGAGCAAGTTAATTAGCTTTAAAATGACCATTTTACAATTGATGAGTCTGGGTTAAGAGTATAAGAAAGTTCCTTGTACTATTCTTGCAAGTTTTCTCTCAGGTTAAATTGTATCAAAATAAGTCTTTTGGAAACTCTTAAATATTGTTTGTTTTTTATTTTTTTACACCTCATAACTAACATTGAAAACTCACTACCCAACAAGTTGACTGCTCTAGTAAAATCACAAGCTAGCTCACGCTCCATAACAACTCCCTTCTGCCCATCACCACCAACCAGATTAATGCACCACATGCTCCTCATGATGCATTTACTCAATTGAAGTGGAAAATGTCTAGTTTAGAGAGTAAATAGTATTCTTTTGGATAACAAAAGCATAAAAGCACAAATCTGAATAAAAGGGAAAAATCTTTAAAACAAACTAATCATCTAATTATTCCCTGTTTGTGCAGGGTTTTTATATGTAATATGTGACAGATTCTACACAGGTATTTAATTTGGTATTGATCATACTGGATGTAACCTATATATTTTTGTCACAGGTAATTAACAATGCTATAGTTGGATAGTCTACATTTTTATTAACAGATATGGCATATAAATAATAAAGCCATCAAAGAAAAAAGTGTAAAATTCTATAATAATGTAAAAGAGCATCAATGGGTTCAAATTATTTGCACACACAGCTCATAAAAACAAAACTTGTCAATAAAATCGATATTGCTAAAGCTGATTGTTAGCAACAATGAACATTTCAATTATGTATGTGCTGAAATTCTCAGAATTATTAGAAGAGTCCTCACTAGGGCACACAGACATAAAATTGACCAGATCCCTCCCCCCCAACAAACACTTAGAAACCTGAAGGACCAGACAGACACTCAACAAGCCCTCAACTTGACTTCTGACAAGGTTTTTAAGCCTTCACTTTTAAATATAAATACAAAGCCAAGAGTGACAAACTGCGTGAGGAAAGCCTCTAACAAGAATGACAAAGATGAACAACAAAGGATCATGAAGGAAACAAACAATGCAGGGAGCTAAAAAAAAAAAAAGGTCACAGACTTGCTAGATTGATTACTACAAAAATGAACATCCATACAAAAAGTTAACTCTTAGAAATAAAATTATAATAAAATTTCAATGGATAAAGTAAAAAGAAATTTCCTAGAATACAGAATAAAATATCCATAATAAAAACAGTACAGAAATTACAACAATCAGATGATCGATTCAGGGGGGCCAAAACTCAACTATTTAGGATTCCAGAAAAAATGGAGAGGAAGAATAAAGAATGACTTTCTAGACTAAAAAGAGCCCAGCTCCTGCCCAGCACAAGGAATTAAAAAAAAAAAAATCACACCAACATTCAGTAAAATTGTAAAATTCCCAAACAACAGCAACACAACAGTAACAAGTGATCATAAAAGCTTCCAAAAGGAAGGAAAACAGATCTGCTGGGTAAGGGCAACAAGCAAGGGAAAGAGCCTCCATACCCACGTAAAGTGAGAGCAGAACAAAGTTTTAGCCGTGTTGAACATCAGAATCACATGGATGTTTCAAAAAGTGATTAAGTGAATCAGCATATGCAAGAGAATTCCCCAGATGATTCTTATCATCCTGCAACCAACACTGAGAACCAGTGAGTTCTATAGAAGATAACAGGATGATACTTGACAAAATCTGACAAAAAGTAATTTTCAACTTGGAATGTGTACATACAGCTTTATTACCAACCAAGTGTTAGACCAAGTGTTAGAGTAGAAGACTTTGTCACATCTAAAAGGTCTCAAAAATTAATTTCCCTTACCCTTTCTCAGAAAAAGACTACATCTGCCAAAATGAGAAAGTAAATTAAGAAGACAGCAAAAGATCCAGAAAACAGGTTAATGCAGGAGAGAAGTATGAAAGAAATTCCTAAGGTCACGATAAAAGCAATTCATACATGCTATTTAGTGAGCCTAAAGTTCAATCAATCCTGATTAGAGCAGAAGACAGAAAACTAACAAGCATAAGGGTGGGTGGTAATAAAGAGATAAAAATTGACAGACTGAAATGCAGAGATGAAATAGTAAAAAAAAAACAGAAAATGACTGACTCCAGGAATGACAGTTATGAGTGGGAGAAAGAGTGCACAGGATTTATAAGTTTGTGACTAACTCCCGCAAGACTGACATTAAGCTACGTTCACATATTACTTTTAAAGCTATTCATATATTATGTTGATTTAAATGAAAAGGCCTAGGACTGACAAGTTTCAGAAAGACCTGTGGTTGAATATAGGAGCCTACACAATTTACACACGTTCGGAGGCACGCGGTTAGGGTTTTAAACCTATGCAGATGACCTTTATTCTCCTAGAGACAGACGAGTCAGAAAACATTCCTTCTCTTCCTACAAATTCTCTAAGAAGCAAATAAAGGATTATAGGAGAAAAAAATCTTTATTTGAAAATTTAGCAGCATTTAAAAGTTTAATGATTCAAAAGGTTATCTTGAGTATTTAAGACATTTTCTAATAAAACATCGCATACCAAAAAACAAAATTCCAAGAAAAATTTTGCTATAACATTCAAATTGGTATCATGAGGAACAAATTCTTTATTAACAGATGTTATTTTTGTTTTTAGAACCAAAATTATCAACTGCAATGATTAATAATCAATATGAAGACTATAATGAAAAAAATTATAAACACTAACTTCAAAAACTGAAGGAAATGTCTAAGAATTTGTTTTTCCCTTTAATAAAGACTTTCAATGTGATTCCCTAAAATGCTTTGATATTTTCCTCCAAATTATCTCATTAATTTTAGTCATTCAACTTGGTGACAAGTTTAAACCCCCAATAAAACATTTTTTATACTGAATTTTAATTTTCTTCTTACTTATCTCTAACCCTCTACAAACTGTCAGCTCTGCAGGGCAGGATACAGGGAGGCTCTCTCCCACTCACCAGTATACCCTACCACTGAGTTCCCGGCACAGGGGAGATACTCGATAAGTATCTAAGTACATGAAAAGAGACATAATTTGACTTAAGTATTTATATCTAATTTTTAAATCTATTTCTTGCTAATTAAGATACTGTTTAAATATGAGACAAATTAGTATTTCATACATATGGGAGGAAGGTGAATAGAAAAGTACCTTTCAATGAGTGTCCCATTTTGAATCATCCAAACATCACAATATGTTCGAGACACCAGCATAACAGCAATAAGTATCAAGTAACCTGTCTAAAATAAACCAGGTATAATAAATTAAATAAATGCATTTTAGAAAGTTTAAAAAATTACTTTGGTAAAGATTTTTGATTTCTAAATTCAAAGCTTTTTTTCTAGCTTTAATATAGTTGGCTGACATTTTACCTATAGGCAATTTTAAAATATAATTTTAAAAAACTTTAAAATATAAATGGAAAAGGCCTCATAGATCATTTCATCGAACTTCTTACCCAGAATTCAAAAGTGAATTCCAGGCATATCAAATGACTTGCCTTTATACAATTGGTCAACGACAGAAACTAACAGTATAACTTAGATCACCCAAATCACTGTGTATTGTGATTCTTTTATATTTTTAATATATGACTAATACAAAAACTGACAATTTCCTAAAAATGAAGGACAGAAAAATGACAGTCACATACTGTCAATATATAATTAAACAACAAATACAGAAGTCTAAAATTTTATCTAAGTAGAATAAATTTGGTTCAATTTGTCTGTAAAATCTCTAAGAGTACCCCTGCCCGCAAAGGGCTTTCAATTTAGTTATTAAGGCAAGAATTACACTGAAAAAATAAATAAATAAGAAGACAGAAATGTAGGTGCATCTGGATCACTTCAGGTGCTCAAAGATAGGAAGGGGAAGGTCGGGGTAGCAAAAGAGGGTTATGACATGAAAAATACATTAACTAGACCAAGTAAAACAAAGGAAAGAATGAGGATTATGAGCAAAAAATGAATGATTAAATGAAAAATAAGAAATAAATTCAAACCATATGAATTATGGTATAGCATATCCAGTGGAGTTAGACAATATAAAACTATTGGAAGCATCTAGGTAGAACAAATATTTTTATTTTATTTTTTTTACAGGGACAGAGAGAGTCAGAGAGAGGGATAGATAGGGACAGACAGGAATGGAGAGAGGTGAGAAACATCAATCATTAGTTTTTCGTTGCCGTTACAACACCTTAGTTGTTCACTGATTGCTTTCTCACATGTGCCTTGACCGCGGGCCTTCAGCAGACTGAGCAAACCCTTGCTGGGACCAGCAACCTTGGGTACAAGCTGGCGAGCTTTTGCTCAAGTCAGATGGGCCCACGCTCAAGCTGGCAAGCTCGGGGTCTCGAACCTGGGTCTTCCGCATCCCAGTCCAACACTCTAACCACTGCGCCATCGCCTGGTCAGGCTAGAACAAATATTTTAAAGCAGTGGTTCTTAATCTGGGTTCTATCGAACCCTAGGGGTTCGATGAGTCGGTCTCAGGGGTTCGGAGAAGCCTCTGCCGCAGAGGCCAGAATAAAGTAATACCGTAATTTGTTGTGAGTTCATGCACTTTGTTGGTTTTGTTCTTTGAGCAAGGTGATGTTCATGCACGGCTCATTTTGTGCACCAGTAAAAAAACATTTACCTATGTCTTGAATTTGGGGGAAAAAAATCATATTTTATTTATCACTAAAGGGGTTTGGTGAATGCGCATATGAAACTGGTGAGTTCGGTACCTCAAAAACAGTTAAGAACCACTGTTTTAAAGTGTTGGTTGGAAAATATTACTGAAGCAATGTTTCACAAGACGGATTATCAAAGGAAAAGCTAAGACACTGAGACCTTGGCTAAGAATCAATTACCTCTCTGTGTGAGATGAGAATCTGCCTTCCAACACATTGAAAGCTGACCTTACACTTTCTAAATTGGAAGAGTATGACAGTAACATAGAAGCTAAAGTCAGGGAAGAGGAGGTGTGGTAGGGGAACATTTGTTGGATAATGTGTTTAATTTCAAAGTTATGGATGGAATTGAGGGGCAACTGTGTCTAATACATACACTTATGTAATTTTTGCAAAACAAATACTGTTTTTTAAAAGGTGAAGATACTGAAATTATAGACCTTTAAGTGAAAGACAAGGCAGGGAGTCCTAAAAATATGTAGAATAAATGAAGCCTTGCCTGACAAGGCGGTGGCGCAGTAGATAAAGCATCAGACTGGGATGTGGAGGACCCAGGTTCTAGACTCCAAGGTCACCAGCTTGAGCATGGGCTCATATGGTTTGAGCAAAGCTCACCAGCTTGGACCCAAGGTTGCTGGCTTGAGCAAGGGGTTACTCGGTCTGCTGTAGCCCCATGGTCAAGGCACATATGAGAAAGCAATCAATGAACAACTAAGCTGCCGCAACGAAAAACTAATGATTAATGCTTCTCATCTCTCTCTGTTCCTGTCTGTCTGTCCCTATCTATCCCTCTCTCTCTCTGTAATATAAATAAATAAATAAATAAATAAATATAAATATCAATAAATGAAGCCTTAAGAAAGAGAAAGTGTCAAAGAAAGTTTGTGATTGAGCTGTTACAGCTGCTAGCCTAATGTTTGCTGGCAAGAAACATACCATCTTTCTACCCTATCCTACCATCTCAAAGTTAGGTATTCTACTGACAACAAAAAAACCTATTGATTTAATAAATGCTGTTTGTATGTCACTTTAAGTGTAATGCCAACTTTTAATTTAGACCTTACACACAGTCTCAATCCTAAATTAATCATTTGACATATAAAAGTAACAACATTAGACAAAGTTTATTTTTCCTTTGTTTTATGTTTTGGGCTTAATTTATACCTTTAAATAAGTGTCAAGTTTACTTATCTCACTTTAGCAAAATCTGGCATTCTTTTATTACTGACAGTCCTGAAATGCCTTTATACGAAGGATGTCGTGAGAACCACCACTATTTCTGTTATTAATGGGTTTGTAGACAATGACAAGAATTGAGGATCTGCACTGATTTAGGCTCTCCATCACGTTATGATACATATGAAATTCTAAATACTCATACAGTAAGTAGTATTTTCATTTCTCTGTTTCATAAATCAGTTAATCTATTTCTAACTCCAAATTTTTGTGATTTCTATAGGAGTTTATTTCACTTTCTTGAACTGGGGTTGAACTTGGATTTTTATATCGCCCAAAAATGGTTCATAAAATGACTCTATAACATGGTTATACCTAGACAAAATTGGGGTGTTGGCCAAGTTAGGCCCTTTTACCTCCTTACTAACTCCCAGAGATCTACCCAATGTCTCACATTCATTTTATAGTCAGCAAACCCCTGCTAAGCAACTAAAAAAACATTATGCTGTTAAGTGATAAAGGAGCAATATATGAATCTTTCCAGAGAAGCTTATATTTTAAATAAGGATTCTCCAAAGTCAGGTAGGTTATAGAATGAGAAAATAATTATGCCTGAAGAGTCATGGAAAACCTTCACAAAGAAGATAATAAGCATTAAGCTATTTTTTAACATATTTGTTTTGGGGTTAGGAGGCCTGGCTGTCACAGACATGACACCTTGACAGCACACAGCCTGACTAAAAACAGTGAAGAATTTTCTAAGCAGATGATATTAAAAGGGAGATCAAAGTTAGGTTGTGATTTACCTTATAAGAAAAAAGCCAAATATTTTTTATTAGGATTTTAGAAATAAGACTAGTTAGAAAAGAAGAAACAAAAAGATCAATTAAGAGATTATAATAATCCAGTAGAAATGGAAAGAGACTGATTTAAGAGAAGCTCAAGGATACTTGGAAAAGACATTTAAAATATAAGGGAGGGAACATATTTGAAAAGTTTCATTGTGATCTCATTGTTATGTGCTCACACACAAGAAGACTATACATCAAAATAACACAGAAGTTCTCTCTGAGTGGGAGGCTAATAGGCACCAAGAAGAAAAAAATATCTATCTGCATTTTCCAATGTCTCATCAAGAAACACAGTGGGGCCTGACCTGTGGTGGCGCAGTGGATAAAGCATTGCCCTGGAATGCTGAGGTTGCCGGTTCAAAACCCTGGGCTTGCCCGGTCAAGGCACATATGGGAGTTGAAGCTTCCGGCTCCTCCCCCACCCTTCTCTCCCTCTCTTTCTCTCTCCCTCTCTCCCTTTCCTCTAAAATGAATAAATAAATAAAAATAATTAAAAATAAAAAATAAATAAAAAAAGAAACACAGTGGGCCTGGCCAGTTGGCTCAGTGATAGAGTGTAAGCCCAGCATGTAGATGTCCTGGGTTCAATTCTCGGTCAGGGCACACAGGAGAAGCGACCGTCTGCTTCTCCACCCCTCCCCTTCTCGCTTCTCTCTCTTTCTCTCTCTCTTTTTCCTCTCCTCCTATAGCCATGGCTCAATTAGAGCGAGCTGGCCCTGGGCACTGAAGATGGCTCCATGGCTTTTTCTTCAGGTGCTAAAAAAAATGGCTCCAGTTGGATTGTAATGAAGCAAGGGCCCCAGATGGGCAGAGCATCGCCCCCTAGTGGGCTTGCTGGGTGGATCCCAGTCAGGGCACATGTAGGAGTCTGTTTCTGCCTCCTTCTTCTCTCAATAAAATAAAAATAAAAATAAGAGAAACACATTATCTCTATCTAATCAGAAATAAACAAATGTTACCATATTTTCGAGTTTCTTAAGGGTGGCATCACCACAACATGACACTGAAGGGAGGGCAGAGAGCAGCCCAGCGTGATGGAGGGTCACTTGGTCTCTCCGGAAATCTCGGTGCTTTTAAAGCATCTTATCCTTTTCTTTTTTTTTTTTATTTTTCTTTTTTATTTTATTCATTTTAGAGAGGAGACACACACACACACACAGAGAGAGAGAGAGAGAAAGGGGGGAGGAGCTGGAAGCATCAACTCCCATATGTGCCTTGACCAGACCAGTACAGGGTTTTGAACTGGAGACCTCAGTGTTCCCAGGTCGACGCTTTATCCACTGTGCCACCACAGGTCAGGCTCTTATCCTTTTCTTGATATTAAAAGATTATAAGTAAAATGCTTTCTTAAATTTGAACAGTGGGAAACATGTTTTATTTATTTTTATTTTTTTACAGTGACAGAGAGAGAGTCAGAGAGAGGGGAAAGACAGACAGGAACAGAGAGAGGTGAAAAGCATCAATCATTAGTTTTTCATTGCCGTTACAACACCTTAGTTGTTCACTGATTGCTTTCTCACATGTGCCTTGACCGCAGGCCTTCAGCAGACCGAGCAACCCCTTGCTGGGACCAGCGACCTTGGGTCCAAGCTGGCGAGCTTTTGCTCAAGCCAGATGGGCCCGCACTCAACCTGGCGAGCTCAGGGTCTCAAACCTGGGTCTTCTGCATCCCAGTCCGACGCTCTATCCACTGCGCCACCGCCTGGTCAGGCGGGAAACATTATGTTTTAAAAAGATAAATTTGGCAGAAAAGATTAAAAGGGGAGATTCTTTGAAGTGAGACTAATTAAAGAACACTATGACATCTAGGCAAGAATATTTATACAAAAAAATTGTCAGATCCCAGTGACTAAAAGGATGAGGTATAGGGAGAAGGAAGAGTCAAAGTGATATTTTTAGTTGTATAAAAGGAAAATACTGAGGTAATTAAAGATAGAAAATACTGCATTATTTTATTTTTCAATCATGAAAAGCACTTAATCTTGATAAAAGAGCAAAAGAAGGGATAATAAAACTTTATTCCTACGAAGAAACTCACTTTCTGCAAATACTTGAAAAATTCATTTTTGTGTCTTAAAAACATATTTAATAATTTTATTAACCAATGTCACCCCAATAAGTTCAATAAATTAAAAAATAAATAAAATAGTCGAAATATAAAATAATCTTCAAATATATTCTGTATCAATTTGACTTGTTAATATCTTAATGAAATAAAAATATTTGTCTTCTAAAATTTCAATCTTGTTTCCATTATATTATAATAAAGCAACACCTCTTAGGATAGCTACATTGAAGTATTCTAAAATGTTACATAAAATATAACAGCATTTCATAAACAAGAGAAAACTATATGAAAACTAGCCCAGAACAAGGATACCTGCATGACAAGCAATGATTTTAAGACAAGAATGCAGTAGTCTTTTTATTGCTTGTATAGAAAACATTTGACCTTTATTATAACAAAAGCTTTATAATTTTGTTGCTCTGATTTCATGTAACCTTTAAAGTTGTACACTTAACATTATAAATTCATAAGACTTACCTCTTTACAAAATGTTCTAGGGACCATGATTTTCAGAATCCGTGCAAGTCTTGAGAAAAACACCTTGTCCACCATAGCTCGCTCTTTTTTCCCCTCTTTCTACATTAAAAGAAAAAAAAAAAACTTTTAATACAGCTATAACAAATCTACAACAAATAAGATTAAAAAAAGATATGTCATTTAAGTCAATATAAACTATCAAGATATTTCATTTAGAGAATATAGACTTATACTGCTCTTCATATTCAAACATTCTTTCAAGAAAATAAGATGCTACCAAAAACAGTAAGTTTTTATCTTGAATTTGAATTTCCCTAATATCAGTTACAGGAAACTTTTGGATTTGAAAATTTATCATTTAGCACTTTCAATATGCAATCTGCAATTCCTTCTCTCTTCCTCATAAATTAAAAGACAAAGTTTGCTCACTCATAGGCCTCATAGAGCAGGGAAACAGATTAAAAATAAACTAATAAATTGTTACAGATAGACTAGGCAGTCATGAGAAAAAAAAGAATGATTCAGATAGGATGATGAGAAAGGCATCTTTGGGGAGGTGACATTTAAGCTGAGACAAAAAGTAAGCTCTGTGATCATCTTGGAGGGAGAAAGGTAGTGAAGCACAGGGCACACCAAGAAGGAAAACCCAGTGGCAGGAATAAAACTGGATCAGATGACAGTGTTGCTAGAGCAAAGGGAACAAAAATGAGAGGAGCTCAAGGCAGACAAGGGCCTAGGCCACAGTGAGGGTCAAAGCCACAGTACGGGTTTAGTTTACTGTCAGTGTAGAGGGAAAGCACTGAAGATACTTAAGAGTAGTAATTGATCTTATTGCCCTCGGATGCTTCCTCATTTTGACTGGTTTGCAAGGATAAGGAGAAAGTGTTGGACCTGGGTATAGTGGAAGCTATTTTCTTTAATTACGCTTGGACTGTTTGGAAGAACAGGCAAAAGGAATTTCCTGGACTAGGCAAGACACTCCAGAAGTAACCCATTCCCCACTTAAGCCCTTCCCCCAACTACCATCATCACAGCTCAATTATTTGTTAGCTACTATGCTATTGATAAACAAATACCCACGATATAGTAAATTCTGTTAGACAAATTTTAATATAAATATGCTTTAATTAAACAGTATCAAATTTGATGCCCTTAAATGAACAGTTTCTGTATTGAATTAGACTAATAAGCTACCATCTATATGTCAGACACTGTGCTAAATGCTTTATAATCCTAATAGGCACTGAGTGTACTACAAAATTATAGACCAAGAAAGGAAGTCATAAGTCTGTGTTTTTAAAATAAGATCAGGAAGACTAAGATAGAAAGACCTGGTGCCCTGTCCAATAGCGCAGTGGATAGAGCATCCTCCCAGAGCTCAGAGGTCACTGGCTGAAGCCCAGGGTCACTGAGTCCAGGGTCACCTAATCCCGAGGTCACCAGCTTGACCCCAAGGTTGCTGGTTCCAGCCCCAGTCAGGGAACATATGGGAAGCAATCAATGGCACCACAAAGTGTAACAACCAGTTAATGCTTCTTTTTCAAAAAAAAAAAAAAGAAGAAAGAAAGAAAGAATTGGCTAAGAATCAGCTTACTCTGCAACTGCTGGAACAGAGTTCAGGTCTTTCAAACCTTAAAGAAGACTGCAAACTTCGTCCTACAGTTACAGGCCCAGTCTACTTCATTTACACATATATACATTCACTGATTTAATATTTACTTAGCCTGTGGCACTGTTCTAAATGATGGGAACACACAAGCAAACAAGTCAGGCAAAAAAAATTAAAATATCCTACTTGTAAGGTGTGAGCAATGGGGAAGGTCACATGAGGAACCCAGACCAAGGAACTTTGGCTAGAGCCACCCACACCCGGGAGCACCAAAAGAAACTTCCCAGGAGTCCCCTGGAAAAGAGCGACTGTCCGTCAGCCAGTGAGAATTCGCTATGTCATATTAGTTCGACCACCCGAGAGGACCCCTTTAAATTTGTCCCACGCAGTCTCTCTGTGGGATTTTCCTGGTCTCCATCTCCTGGGCCAGTGAATCACGTCCAAGAAGCACTTCGTACTCAATAAAGCTTTTGTTTATCCACACTTGGTGGCTACACCCCTTCCTTCTTCCTCCGCAGGGGGAAAAATACCTCACACTACTCAGTCTATTTACTTAGCTAGCCTCTTCTTTTCAAGGCAACCTTACAACTTCCACCTAAATATTCCCTTTTACTTCCCCAAATTAAAGAAAAGAATAGAGAAAAGGCAATACACACCAACTGCCTTTAAAAGAAAAAAAGGTAAACTTCTAGTCTAGTCTCAAATATCTCCTCCTGTCATTGCCTTCAGACTTCACCTCCTCCCACCAACACCCTGTTCTCCATTCCGAGCTTGAATCTTCGAGGAACTCCAAGGCCAAACAGCCACCTTCTGACTTAAACAGAGGACTACCTATTTCTACCTGGACTTAAAAAATGATGAAACAATTAGGAACAATTAGGAAGAAACAATTAGGAAGGTTTTTTTTTTAAGTTGTAAGATAGTTATATTGAAGCATTTTAAAAAATAACAGCTATTTGGTATATATACTGCTCACAAAAATTAGGGGATCAGGGAACGTGCAGATACTCCAGTACTGTCAGCCTTTTGTATAGGGCATTTTCACAAATGAAATAAATGTTGGTTTTGCATCTCATTTGTATAATCAAACAACTTTCTTGGACTTGTCATTTTTTCTAATGTTCTTGTTTAATAAAAAGAAATCAAATGCTTCTTTTTTTTATCGCTTCATATTCATTTTAAAATATCCCCTAGTTTTTGTGAGCAGTGATAATTCCTTTTTGTTTGTCCCTGCTACTTTTCTTAAGCTGTCTGAGCCTGACTTGATTTTCACTACTTTTCAATCCATAAATGGAAATTTATACTTCTAGAGTCATCACAGGATTTTCTGCAAAATAAAAAAACCTACCTGGACTGGAGTGCTGGCTCAAAAGGGCTAAAGAAATAGAGATGCCCTACCATTCCTGAACCATAATAAAAATCATGCCAGAAATCAGTCCAAATGAGAATACCTACACAGACAGTACATTTTGTGAACACTAAGAATTGATTTTCAATTCACAACTGATTTTCCTCATCTTTAAATTTCCCAGTAATATTTTAAAAATACAAAAACCACTTTGATGCTATAAATTTAATATATAAATTATAGAAAAAAGCAAATCATAATAAAAAGATCAGTTAAGAAACTGAAGTAATAATGTGACTAGAAAAAAATGTACCTAATATTGAGCAGGCCACAAGGTCAAAAGTCATTGAGAAGTTCCTATTAATGTGTCAATCACTTAGGTAAAATGAACTAGAACTGACTGAAAAACATAGATTTGAAATAGTAAATAAAATAAAAGGCCAGACGGTGCTGACCAGAGTATAAGCATTCCTATATATTGTGGGGGAAAGTGTAAACTGGTAGGTATAACTTATGCAGCATCTATCAAAGGTAAAATGTATATATTGACTATAAAATGTAAAACACCCAACAAATTTACTTTTAGGGATTTATCCTATAGGTATTCCTGCACCTATGCTTAAACACATGAACAGTAAAAACCTGCACAATGTATGTAATACCATAAAATTAAAAACCTACATGTACATCAATAAGGAGTTACTACATTATGGTAAGTCTATGCAATAAAAATCTACACAATTGTAGAAAAGAAAGCTCATATTCAAACAGAATATTATAAACTAGTTAATGTATAGCTATCAACATAGATCTAAAAGCACAGTAAAAAAAAGTAGAATGATACATACAATTATTCAACCTATAAAATTTTTCAAAATGCAAAATAATTCTACCTATATTGTTTACAGAGGTATATACATACCTATACCTCAAAAATATAAAAATATGCATGGGAATGCTAAATATAAAACCCAGCACAGTTTTCACATTTTTGTGTTTTGAATTTTATACAGTATATATTACAAACAAAATTAAATGAAAAAATATTTTTAAGTCAAGACAATTATTCTTTATACTGTATTAAATCTTTTTCTCCTTCTTACATCTCATGTCTTATGAAAATTGTCTCGCTCCACCCCATCCTACCAAGATTTTAACAAATTTCAATGAAAATATCTTTTTAACTGCTTTCCCTCATAAGTAACATATTCACTAAAAAAAATAGAAAATTCTGATTAGCAAAAATAAGTGGTCTAAGGCAGTGGTGTTCAACCACTGGTCAGCAAACAGGTGCTGGTCTGCCAGAAATTTCATGTCCTTCTGTGACGAGTTAACCAACTGTTCCATATCTACCAGTCAGAGATGTCAACTGTAATACTTGGCATACATCCCACCAGATTTCATTCTAGCATATATGTGTATGTGTGCACGTGTGTGTACTTCCCCAATGAAATTCACAAATGTGGTTTCAGTGTGAATACTGCCTAATATCCTTTTATTTTTTGACAATCATTTTATCTAACCTAAATGTATCTTGTTCAGACAATAGCAAATAAGTATATGCTAAAAACAATGTACAAAAATTAAAAGTTTGGACCTGGTCCATTGGTTTAGCGGTAGAGCATCGGCCCAGCATGTGGAAGTCCTGGGTTTGATTCCCGGTCAGGGCACACAGGAGAAGCGCCCATCTGCTTGTCCACCCTTCCCCCTCTCCTTCCTCTCTGTCTCTCTCTTCCCCTCCCGCAGCCAGGGCTCCACTGGAGCAAAGTTGGCCCAGCCACTGAGGATGGCTCCATGGCCTCTGCCTCAGGCGCTAGAATGGCTCCGGCCACAACAGCACAAGGCCCCAGATGGGCAGAGCATGGCCCCCTGGTGGGCATGTCAGGTGGATCCCGGTAGGGTGCATGCGGGAGTCCGTCTGACTGCCTCCTCACTTCTAACTTCGGAAAAATAAAAAAATAAAAAAAATAAAAATTAAAAGACAAATGAATTTAGCTGTACTGACTAGTTTTGATGTTGTCCTAGAATTTGCAGATAGAATAGGTATATAGTAGATATAAATAACTAAGGTTTGATTACTGAGATATAATTTAGATATGAAATTATGGAGATGTTGATATGCCAGACAATGGAGATAAACACATTTTGTTCCATTTTTCAAAGCCTGGGGAAAAGATTATGGAAACTAAATCAAACGAGTTACCCTAAGACCCAGCAATTCTACTCCTAGCTATATACCTGACAGAAATGAAAACATGTCCACAGAAAAACTTGCACATAAATGTTCACAGTAGCATTATTCAAAATAGCCCCAAAGTGGAAACAACCTAAACTTCCTCAACTGATAAATAAAATGTGGACTATCTACACAATGGAATACTATTATCAGTAAAAAAGAATAAAATACTGGTATGTGAAACAACAGTTGAAAACATCATGCTAAGTGAAAGAAGCCAGTCACAAAATGCCACATTTATTTAAAATGTCCAAAATAGGCAAATCACTAGAGACACTAGAGTAGTGGCTGTTGGAGCCCAGGTGGAGAGAATAATGAGTGACTCTTAAGGGGCATAGGAATTCTTTATGGGGAGGTAAAATTTTCTAAAATAAATGGTAATGGTCTCACAACTCTGTGAATACACTAAAACTACTGAGCTGTATACACTTAAGTGGGTTTTATGGTATATAAATGATACTTCAATAAATCTGTTACTTAAAAAAAAGAAATGAGCCTGACCAGGCGATGGCACAGTGGATAGAGTGTTGGACTGGGATGCGAAAGGACCCAGGTTCGGGACCCCGAGCTCGCCAGCTTGAGCATGGGCCCATCTGGCTTGAGCAAAAGCTCGTCAGCTTGGACCCAAGGTCGCTGGCTCAAGCAAGGGATGGCTCGGTCTGCTGAAGGCCCGCGGTCAAGGTACAGGTGAGAAAGCAATCAATGAACAACTAAGGTGTTGCGACGGCAACGAAGGGCTAATACCTCTCTCCGTTCCTGTCTGTCTGTCCCTATCTATCCCTCTCTCTGACTCTCTCTCTGTCCTTGGGGAAAAAAAAAAAAAAGAAATGAAGAAATCAAATGACAGAATAAGATGCTAGGAATCTGTCAACTGCCAAAAGGTTATAATTTACCATAAACTTGTAGTTTTTGCTACCGAGTATGATATTGGCTGTGAGTTTGTCATATACAGCCATTACTAGGTATGTTGAGGTATGTTCCCTGTATTCCCACTTTGCTGACAGTTTTTATCTTAAATGGGTGCTAGATTCTATCAAATGCTTTGTCTCCATCTACTGATCTGATCATCTGGTTTTTAGCCTTCATTCTGTTTGTGGTATAGCACATTTACTGATTTACAAATAGTGTACCAATCTTGAATCCCAGGAATAAATCCCACTTGATCATGGTGTATGATCTTTTTCATGTATTGCTGGATCCAGTCTGCTAATATTTTGTTGAGGATTTTAGCATCTATGTTCATCAGGAATATTGGCCTATAATTTTCACTCTTTGTAATCTTTTTTTTTCTTAGTTTCTGTGGATATTTTTAATTTGATTTTAATTTATTGTGTTTACATAGTTACAAGTGTACCCCCAAATACATCTCCCTCCCTCCCCCTTGTTCTCCTTGATACCCCCTTTAACCCCTCCCCCCCACCTTCCCCCTTTTCCTCCATAATTTATTATCCTGCCCTCTATCTCTCTGTGCTATGTTTATATACTTTCACTAATGTCTTTCCTTTCTTTGATCCCCTCCTCTTTTCCCCTTTCTCTCTGGACTGTTTGACCTTTTCTCTGCCTCTCTTCCATTCCTCAGTTCTCATTGTTCATTGGATTCCTCATATAAATTAAGTAATATGATATTTTTCTTTCTCTGCCTGGCTTGTTTCACTTAGCATAATAGACTCCAGGTCCATCCATGTTTCTGCAAAGGGTAAGATTTCCTTCTTTTTCAAGGCCACGTAGTATTCCATTGTGTATATGTACCACAGCTTTTTGATCCACTTGTCTACTGATGGACACTTGGGCTGCTTACAGATCTTGGCTATTGTAAACAATGCTGCGATAAACATGAGCGTGCATTTCTTCTTTTGAATCGGTGATTTGTTATTCTTAGGATATATTCCTAAGTGTGGGATAGCTGGGTCAAAAGGCAGTCCTATATTTAATTTTTGAGGAATCTCCATATTGTTTTCCACAGTGGCTGCACCAGTCCGCATTCCCACCAGCAGTGCAGGAGGGTTCCCTTTTCTCTACACCCTCACCAGCAGTTGTTATGTGTTGTTTTGTTAATGAGTGCCATTCTGACAGGTGTGAGGTGGTATTTAATTGTGATTTTAATTTGCATTTCTCTAATGATTAGTGATGTTGTCATATGCCCATTGGCCATCCGTACGTCCTCTTTAGAAAAGTGTCTATTCAGGTCTTTTGCCCAATTTTTGACTGGATTGTTTACTTTCCTGGTGTTGAGTTTTACAAGTTCTTTGTCGATTTTGGTTATTAACCCCTTATCAGATGTGTTGGTGAATATATTCTCCATTGTGTGGGTTGTCTGTTTATTTTGTTCATGTTGTCTTTTGCTGTGCAAAAGCTTTTTAGTTTGACATAGTCCCATTTGTTCATCCTGTCCTTTATTTCATTTGCCCATGGAGTTAAATCAGTAAATATGTATATTGCTGCCAGAGATGTTGGAGAGCTTACTGCCTATGTTTTCGTCCAAGATGATCGTGGTTTCATGACTTACATTTAAGTCTTTAATCCATTATGAGTTTGTTTTTGTGAATGGTGTAAGTTGGTGGCCTACTTTCATTTTTTTGCATGTATTTGTCCAATTTTCCCAACAGCATTTGTTAAAGAGACTGTCTACTCCATTGTATGCTCTTACCTCCTTTGTCGAATATCAGCTGACCATCAAGGTGTGAGTTTATTTCTGGGTTCTCTATTCTGTTCCATTGATCTGTATGCCTGTTCTTATGCCAGTACCAAGCTGTTCTGAGTATAATAACTTGATATGAGGAAGTGTGTTACCCCCACTTTATTTTTCTTTTTCAAGATTGCTGAGGCTATTCGTGTTCTTTTTGATTCCAAATAAATTTTTGGAATATTTGTTCTGTATCTTTGAAGTATGACATTGGTATTTCAAAAGGGATTGCATTTAATAATATAGATTGCTATGGGTGGTATAGACATTTTAATGATATTTATTCTTCCTATCCAAGAACACGGTATATGCTTCCACTTGTTTGTATCTTCCTTGATTCCTTTTATCATTGTTTTATAATTTTCCGAGTACAGGTCTTTAACCTCCTTGCTTAAATTTACTCCTAGGTACTTTATAATTTTTGTTGCAATAGTGAAGGGGATTGTGTCCTTAATTTCTCTTTCAGCAGTTCATTGTTGGTGTATATTAATGCCACTAATCTTTAAATATTGATTTTATAACCTAAGACTTTGCTGAATTCATTTATCAGGTCCAGTGGTTTTTTAACTTCAGTATTTTCTATGTACAGTATCACATAATCAGCAAATAATCAAAGTTTTACTTCTTATTTTCCAATTTGGATGCCTTTTATTTCTTCTTCTTGTCTGACTGCTGTAGCTAGGACTTCCAGAACTATGTTGAATAAGAGTGGTGAAAGGGGGCACCCCTGCCTGGTTCCTGATCTTAAGGGGATTGCTTTTAATTTTTGCCCATTGAGTATGATGTTGGCTGTGGGTTTGTCATAGATGGCCTTTATTATGTTGAGGTATGTTCCCTGTATTCCCACTTTGCTGAGAGTTTTGATCATAAATGGGTGCTGGGTTTTATCAAATGCTTTTGCTGCATCTATTGATAACACCATGTGGTTTTTATTCTTCCTTTTGTTTATGTGATGAATCACATTTATTGACTTGCGAATACTGTACCAGCCTTCCTCCCTAGAATAAATCCCACTTGATCATGATGTATAATTTTTTTAATGTATTGCTGGATCCAATTTGCTAATATTTTGTTGAGAATTTTAGCATCTAAGTTCATCAGGGATATTGGCCTATAGTTTCCTTTCTTTGTAGTGTCTTTACCTGGTTTTGGAATGACGATTATATGCACTTCATAAAAGCAGTTTGGAAGTACTCTCTCCTCTTAATTTTTGAAATAGCTCAAGAAGGATAGTAGTTCTTCTTTAAATATTTGGTAAAATTCGCCTGTGAAGCCATCAGACCCAGGACTTTGGTTTGTTGGGAGTTTTTTGATACCTGTTTCAATCTCTTTTGGTGTAATTGGTCTGTTTAGGTTTTCTGGTTCTTCCATATTGATTTTTGAATGATTTTATTTTTCAAGGAATTTATCCATTTCATTGAGGTTGTTTCATTTGGGGGCATACAGTTCTTCATAGTATTTCCTTACAATACTTTGTATTTCTGCTGTCACTTGTTACTTCTCCTCTCTCATTTCTAATTTTATTTATTTGAGTCCTCTCTCTTTTTTTCTTAGTTAGTCTGGTTAAAGGTTCATCAATTTTATTTACCTTTTCAAAGAACCAGCTCTTGGTTTCATCGATCTTCTGTTTTTTTGTGGGTTTTTTTTTTTTTTTTGCCTCTAGGTCATTTATTTCCACTCTGATCTTATTTCCTTTCTTCTACTTCCTCTAGGCTTTACTTGCTGCTCTTTTCTAGTTCTTTTTGATGCAGGGTTGTTTATTTGTGCTCTTTCTTGAGTCTTAAGGTATGCCTGTAATGCTATGAACTTCCCTCTCAGAACTGCTTTTGCTGTGTCCCATAAATTTTGAGTTGTTGTATGTTCATTTTCATTTGTTTCAAGGAATTTATTTCTTCCTTGATCTCACTGTTAACTCATTCATTATTTAATAACATGCTATTTTGTCTCCAAGTGTTTAAATGTTTTTCAGTGTTTCTATTGTAGCTGATTTCTAGTTTCATGCCATTGTGGTCAGAGAAGGGTACTTGATATGATTTCAATCTTCTTAAATGTATTAAGACATGTTTTGTGTCCTAACATGTGGTCTATCCTAGAGAGCACTTGAAAAGAATGTATATTCTGATGCTTTGGGGTTAAAGGTTCTAGATATCTATTGAATCCAGTTGATCTAGTGTAGTGGTCGGCAAACTCATTAGTCAACAGAGCCAAATATCAACAGTACAACGATTCAAATTTCTTTTGAGAGCCAAATTTTTTAAACTTAAACTACATAGGTAGGTACATTCCTTACTGAGGTAGCGCCCACATGTGGTATTTTGTGAAAGAGCCACACTCAAGGGGCCAAAGAGCCGCATGTGGCTCGCGAGCCGCAGTTTGCTGACCAGGGATCTAGTGTGTCATTTAAGGCAGCTGTTTCTTTGTTAATTTTCTGTCTGGAGGTTCTATCCATTGATGTTAGTGGGGTGTTAAAATCCCCTACTATTATTATAGTATTGCTGTTGATCTCGCCCTTTTTGTCCATCAACATCTGTTTTATATATTTAGGTGCTCCTATATTAGGCACATATATAATAATTATATCTTCCTGTTCTAATGCTCTTTTTATTATTGTGTAGTGACCTTATTTATCTCTTACTATAGCCTTTGTTTTAAAGTTTATTTTGTGAGATATAAGTATTGCTAGCCCAGCTTATTTTCATTTCTATTTGCATAAATTTTTTTTCCATCCCTTTACTTTCAGTCTATGTGTATCTTTAGTTTTGAGGTGGGTCTCTTATAGACCACATATGTACGGGTACTGTTTTCTTATCTACACAGCTACTCTATGTCTTTTGATTGGAGCATTTAATCCATTTACATTTAAGGTTATTATTGATATGTAATTGTTTATTGCCACTTTATTCTTTAGATCTATAATACTCTTTTACTTTATTTCTTTTTTCCTTTGCTCTTTCTACAGCAAGCTCCTTAACATTTCTTGCAGAACTCATTTGGTTATAATGAAATCCTTGAGTTTTTTTATTGTCTGGGAAGCTTTTCACTTCTCCTTCAATTTTAAATGATAATCTTGCTGTATAAAGAAGTCTTGGTTATAGGCTCTAGTTTAGCATTACTTTGAATATTTCTTGTCATTCCCTTCTGGCCTCAAGTGTTTCTGTTGAAAAGCTGGATGTCATCCTTATGGAAGATCCTCTATAGGTAATTGACTTCTTTTCTCTTGCTTTTAGTATTTTTTCTTTATCTCTTAACTTTGGTATTTTAACTATGATGTGTCTTGATGTGGGCCTCACTGGGTTTCTTTATATGGGGATTCTCTGTGCTTCTTAAACTTATTTGACTTTTTCCTTCATCAATCTGGGAAAGTTTTCAACTGATTTATTCAAACAGGTTCTCTATCCCTTGTTCTTTCTCTTCTTCTTCAGGAACCCCTATGCTGCGGATATTATTTCTCTTCATACTGTCACAGAGTTCTCTTACAGTTTCTTCCAACTTTTTGAGCCTCTTTTCTTTTTGCTGCTCTGTTTTTGTGTTTTTATCTATCTTGTCCTCTAATTCACTGATTCAATCCTCTGCTTCATCCAGCCTGCTGTTGATTCTTTCTACTGTAGTCTTCATTTCTGATACAGCAATTGCCATTTCTGGTTGATTCTTTTTTATGATTTCAGTGTCCTTTTTGATGCTTGCAATTTTTTTTTCTGTGTAAATTGCATTTAATAGGTAAACGTATCTTCTTCAAGTTACAAATTCAACTTGAGAACCCACAGAACCTATCTCTAACCTGGGGGCTGTCTGTAGTATATCTTCTTACACTTGAGTACATGTTGCATTTCTTACTAAATACTGCTCAAGGAGTACAAGCAAGCATGTTAATTTAAGGATCCCTTTGCGCATAAACAGAATAGCAAACCGTGAAACGGTGCCTCCCAGGGTTCGTGACTGGCATGGGCTCAAAGCAGTGCCCCTTCAGGCTGTCAGATGAGGTGAGGGTGGGAGGGGACGCCTTCACTGCACCCACCCGTGGCAATTTCTTTATTTAGGTGTCCTTTATATTTCCTTGGAGTCAGTTGTTACTTCTCGTATTTCATTTCTGATTGTTTACTTGGGTCCTCTCTCTTTTTTTCTTAATGACTTTGGATAAAGGTTTGCCAATTTTGTTTACCTTTTCAAAAAATCAACTCTTGGTTTCACTGATCTTTTGCATTCATTTTCTAGACTCCATTTCATTTCTTTCTGCTCAAATCTACATTATTTCCTTCCTACTACTCACTTTCCACTTAATGTAAGCAGCAGCTATAGTTAAAGTAGTAAAAGCAATTTCTGGCTGACTTTTACCAAAATGATGTTCATATCAACAGATGTAAGAGTGCTGATATATTCCATGCTAAGTCAGACTGTGTCTGGTCAAGCATATTCTTCTAAAGTATCATGTCTAGAGAAACTAATGTGTATAAGTCCAAAGGCATAAATAGAGATAAAAGAAGGATCAGAAATCCTGTCACATGAGAAACACTCTAAAAAATAATGAAGGTTGCTTAGCAGGGGTAAAAGGACTCAGAAGATAGAACTATCTTCAAACAATATGAGAGTCCATCAGAGAAAACAGAGTAGATTTGTTAATCACTAAGTGCCCAAGGGGGAAGATCTATCTCATCATGGGCTAGAACTAATACAGTTACCTGTCTCCCAGGTACTCCAACAAATGAACAGACTGAAGTAAATACTAGGACCTAGCAAGAATTCCTGTTTCAGAAAGAATTCCTGTAATGCATAGCAGATAGGAGATGATATTTAAGTTTCCCAATTCTAAAATTCTGCGATTGTTATCCTAACTCAAAATTATATAACAAAATAAATAAATGCATAAAATTCCCAAGAGTTGATGATTTAAAATTTTACCTCATTGTTCTGTAATGGTGGTTTTCCATTTTTCTTACTGCAGAGAAAAAGAAAAAAGAGCGCTTTATTTGCAAATTTCCCAACATAAAAATTGTTTTAAGATATCAGAAGAGAATATCAGATGCTCCAAATGTCTCTTCTTTCACATATCACAGAAAGAATATCCTAAATATAATAGTTTACCTGCTTCTTTTTAAGTATAATTTACTAAAAGTGCTCAATAAGTGTTAAATACTACTACTAGGCATTATGTTAGATAACTTCTATACATATATACTTATTTTTCAAATTCTCCCATGGAGAAGTAAAGTCTATTTCTCCATCTTTAAATCAATACTTGCCCACATGAACTGCTTTCGCTATGGGGTATTAGCAATTTGATGCAAGCAAGGTCTTGAAGAAAAGTCTGTACATTGGACCCTCTCTCTTGATGCTAGGAATCTTTCCTCAGTTGTGTGAGCAATCCCAGGTTAGCTGCCTAAAGGATGAGATACCATGTGTCATTTTCATGTTACAAATTTTAAAACTGGCTTGGAAAAGAGTAAGTAGTATATGCAAGGTATGCTACTTAAACTAGTTAGCCTGACACTAACCAAGGTCTAACTACTGATCCAGTCCACCACCCTAACCTATATAATGACCAGGCTTAGGTTTGTTTGTTTTTTTTATAACACACTACCATAACACTACATACCATACCCTATGCTAAAATCACATTTTAAGTCTCTTCTATAATGTATATTTCCTCCCAATAAATTAGTTCTATGAGATCAGGAGCTATTCCAGACTGCCTTCTTCAAAGTTCAGGTGAGGTGATGTCTGATGTACAATGTTTATTGGGGATCAACACCTGTTAAAGGAAGGTAAGGAAAGCAAGTGTTGGCAGAATTTAAACTATGATGCAGGGTCAACAAAATTTCACCCAACCCGGTGGTGGGAAGCTGAGACACCAATTACTGTCCATCAAAGTGTTCTGTGATTGGCTGAAATGGTCAGGCCTTTATACCTCTTACGTGCTCAGTGTACAGATGTATCCTGCTCCAGGAAGGTCATGGCCTTAGGAAGAAGGCTCTGCAGCTAAGGTAGATCTTAAAGTATGGGCAGAAAGGGTTACCTGGTCTGCACTCCTCACAGCTGAACTAGACCTTCTTTGAAGGGGAATCTGGGTAGAATATCTCCAGGCCTACTATAGGGGTCATATATTACTCAGCCCTCTATGTTCGACATTTAGTTGAGCTCCAAGAATCTGCAGAATAAACATTTTTAGTAATAAGATACCAGGTCACTGAACAAGGCTAGAAAGCCAAACTATAATTCAGTAAGAACAGATGCTCTTGTTAAAAGTATTTAGGTTTATTATGGTTTCTAATCTCAATTGTATTATAGAATTATGTTTTTTTTTGAGTTTTTATGAGATTGCAAAAATGTTTCAGAAAATGGTTTTTATATGTATTTTCACACATGTCCAGTTAGTTATGAGTCCCCTTTTATAAGGCCTTCTAAAGTCCTCTTTTTTCTACTAATGTTCTCAATTTTAAAGATACAAGCCATATAAAAATACAGAGATTGCCTAGGATAAGTTATAGAAGTATACTGTAATACCATTTAATGGGTTATATCTTTTTTTCAGTTGAAATGTCATGCTAAAAACTGGCAAGAAGTTAATTCCATAACATGATACTGGTAGGCAGATTCAAGTCTAACAAAAATTCGGTATTTTCCTTTTCTTTATTTTTACCCTATGAAACTAAAAAGGTTCTACAAGTTTCATGTATTCCTTTTAGCTACCAAAAAGATCTATGTAACAGCAAAATAGATTAAATTAAAGGTATCCAACATATTGAAAATATATTACTGATAAGCATACTAATGGCAAGGTATCTGTAATATTTGTAATAACCACTATATATCAGCTGTCTTGTTATATTTCATGATATAACCAACTGAAATTATTTTAAACTCTAATTTTATGTCTATGTGAATCGTGACCATTTATAAAACCAGTCTATACCCAACAGCAATGTCATGTTCAGTCAGGAGCTGCTAATCTATTTTCCTCTTGTCCAGCAATCACCAGACTTTCCATCTATAATGCCATCTATAACGGAATCCTTGAATCAATTTCACTGTTTTCCCAACAGGCGTGCATGAGCAGAGGCAAGGAAAAGAGAATCACAACACCAAGACTAGATATGGAAACACCTGGCTGCTAAAGTATGAAGGTACACAGAAAAGATACACATCAAATAATGTATTACTGAAAAGATAGGTAAATTATAAAAGTGAAATGGTCAAGAATCATTCCAACGTTTACTAATTGCATACTATATGCTCGGCACTTTTCTAGATCAGCACCTTGCAAGTCTTGTTGTCTCAGGATCCCAAAAAGCTTTTATTTATTTGTATCCTACCAACGGATATTTATCTTATGGAAATTCAGCCTCAGTATTTTTTTAAAGTATTTATTTATGTATATAAAGAAAATAGACACCTTATACACAAATTTTATAAAAATAGCAATATTTTCCCAAACAAAACAATTTGGTAAGTAGCATTGTTTTATTAATGTCTGTTTTAATAGAAGACAGCTGGATTCTCAAATCTGATTCTGCATTCCATATGGCTATTGCAATACAGGTGAGTATTGTAAAATAGGAATATTCTTCTGTGAATACTAGTATGTTACAATCCAGTCTGAAACCATATCAATGAACTTTTGTACTGATACAATTAAATCCATTGGTCTATGTTATACTTTCTATGGATCTTTTACCCATGCAAAATATTAGAACATCATGCCATAAGAAAACAAACAACAAAAATACAGAACCTCAACCCTTATTGCTCAACATAAATAAAAATTAATCTGAAATGTAACACCAACCTAACTGCAAGAACAAAAACTGAAATTTCTAGAAAACAAGAGAAAAATCTTAATAATCCTGAGTTTAAGCAAAGATCTGTTAAATAGGACACACAAAACTAGAAAACAAAATCAATAAACTGGATTTCATCAAAATTTAAAATGTGTTTCTGGAAAGATACTAATTAGAGAATGAAAAGACAAGCCATCAACTAGAAGAAAATATATGCAAAATATATATCCAACAAAAAACTTGTATTCAGAATACATAAAAACCTGTTCCAGTTGAATAAAAAGAAAATTCATTTAAATATTTAATCATTTTGCCAAAAAAAATGTATGCATGGAAAATACATGAAACATGCTCAAAATCATTAGTTCTTAGGACATGCAAATTAAAACCAGGATGAGAAATCACTGTGTACATCCACTAGTATAACTAACATCATTCCAAGTGTTAACAAGGATGTGAAGCAACCGGAAATTCCTTTCACTGCTGACGGGAATACAAAATGGTGTAATTACTTTGAAAACAGTTTGGAGGTTTCTTAAAAACTTAAACACCTACCATAAAACCTTGTCATTCCACTACTAAGTATTACCTCAAGGGAAATGAAAGTACATATTCATACACAGACTTTACATGAATGTTTATAGCAGCTTTATTATTAATAGCCAAAACCTGAAACCAATCCAAAGGTCCATCAGTGAGTGAATGGATTAAAAAATTGTGGTAGTCAATAAAACAAACTCAACAATTTTTTAAAAACTAACTATTGATATGCACAACAAGGATGAATCTCAAAATCATTATACTGAAAATAGCTAAGCAAAAAGTATACAGTGTATGATTCCTCTTACATGACAAAGGAAAGTAGCCCAAACTCATCTCTAGTTACAGAAAGCACATCACTGGTTACTCCAGGCTGGTGGTTGGGAGGGAACCAACTACAAAGGAAATAAAGGATCTTTGGAATGATGGAAATGTTCGCTATTTTAATTACAGTGATGGCTCCACAGGTGCTTACATGTCAAAACTCAAATTGTGTATTTTAAATACAAACAGTTGATTGTACCTTAACAATGACTCAATAAAGCTATAAAAAAATGTAGGAACAAACCTTAGGAGACAATTTTTCCTAAGACTATAATAGAATAGGGCGTTTTGTTTGTTCCCCACTGTTAGACGGGTGAGGAAGAACGAGATGGAGTTTACTGTTCCGTAATAATGCCAACAAAATATGTAAAACAGGGGTGCCCACACTTTTTCAGCTTGCGAGCTACTTATAAGATGACCAAGTCAAAATGATCTACCTACAATAAAAATGCAAAACATAAACTTATTTCTTCTATATTATCATTATTTAAGTTACTATTATTACTATTTAATATTGTGTATTCTTTCACCTTTCTCCTTCTCAGCTCTCTTTTCAGAAGAAAGTCAATGTCATAGTTTTTAAGAACAGTCCGAAAAAGCAGCTCCACATTTCCCTTCTTTGGAATAGCAATGGCACACAGACAGATGAGGCAAACACACTTAGAATATGACATAGTGAAAAAAATCCCCTCCCATTCTGTATGAAAGTGGTAGGTTTTAGGCTTCTTACTCAGACCAGCTACGGCATTCATTTTTATACCCTTTGTTGTATTTAGTTTAAATAAACTGAAGGCTAACTATGCAGCAATGTAACTGAACAAGTTAGCGCGGTTTAACGCGCATGCGTAGGGTGTCAAAAGTTCAGACGTCAGATTGGCTACCCTGTATGCCAATCAAAAGACAAATGTCCTTTTAATGTCATGCGATCTACCCACACTTCCTTCCCAATCAACCAGTAGATCGCGATCGACATATAGAGCAATAAGCAGGAACCATCCCTAAAGATGAGAAGAGATAAACTATGAGACTAGGAAAAATAAATTGCCAAGAATTAAAATACAGAATTTTTTAGAGCTTTCAGATTAAGTTAAAAAAGAACACAATTCTGAAAGCTTTAATCAAAATATAGTTAACCAGAACAGTAATTCTAAACCCTAAAGCCTGTCTCAGTTCTTTTTTTGTAGACAGTGTTCCTAGACACAGGGTAATGAGTGAACTTCTGAGGAAAAAAAGAAATTACTACAGATGCTAGCACTGCCTTAAATTAAACTGATGCTTTCTTAATTATAAATAAGCATAAAATTAAAAATACATTACTTTTGTTTGTAGGTCTTCTACACTGCAAAATAAAACTTATCATTTAAAAACAGACAAAAATTATAAAGCCAATTAAAATGGAATCAATGTTCAGTTAAAGTGGCAGGTGAGATAACACCGCTACAACTAAGCACCAGTGCTAGGGTAAGATTAGAAAGAATTATTCGTGTACTGTATGTTCTAGTTAATGTCCAACATTTCTTATGATCATTATTTTTTTCTTTTTTTTTCCTTTTTTTTATATATATATATTTTATTATTATTAATTCTAATGGGGTGACACCAATAAATCAGGGTACATATGTACAATGAAAACATCTCCAGGTTATCTTATCATTCAATTGTGTTGCATACCCATCACCAAAAGTCAAATTGTCCTCTGTCACCTTCAATCTGGTTTTCCCTGTGTCCCTCCCCTCCTCCCTATCCCACTCTTCCCTCCCTCCCCCCATCCCATAACCACCACTCTCTTGTCCATGTCTCATATTCTCACTTTTATGTCCCACCTAAGTATGAAATCATGCTGTTCTCAGTTTTTCTTTTTTTCTGATTTACTTATTTCACTCCGTATAATGTTATCAAGGTACATCCATTTTGTTATGAATGATCCGATGTCATCGTTTCTTATGGCTGAGTAGTATTCCATAGTATATATGTACCAAAGATTTTTAATCCACTCGTCCTCTGACGGACACTTGGGCTGGTTCCAGATCTTCACTATTGTGAACAATGCTGCCACGAACATGGGGGCGCATTTCCTCTTTTCGAACAGTGCTATGGTGTTCTTAGGGTATATTCCTAAAAGTGGGATAGCTGGGTCAAAAGGCAGTTCGATTTTTAATTTTCTGAGGAATCTCCAAACTGTTTTCCACAGTGGCTGCACCAGTCTGCATTCCCACCAGCAGTGCAAGAGGGTTCCCTTTTCTCCACATCCTCGCCAGCACTTATTCTGTGTTGTTTTGCTGATAAGTGCCATTCTGACTGGTGTGAGGTGATATCTCATTGTGGTTTTAATTTGCATTTCTCTAATGATTAGTGATGTTGAGCATTTTTTCATATGCCTATTGGCCATCTGTATGTCCTCTTTGGAAAAATTTCTATTCATTTCTTTAGTCCATTTTTTGATTGGGTTGTTTGTCTTCCTGGTGTTGAGTTTTATAAGTTCTTTATAAACTTTACTTATTAACCCCTTATCAGATGTGCTGTCGAATATGTTCTCCCATTGTGTGGTTTGTATTTTTATTCTGTTCTTATTATCTTTAGCTGTGCAAAAACTTTTTAGTTTGATATAGTCCCATTTGTTTATCTTGCCTTTTATTTCAGTTGCCCGTGGAGATAAATCGGCAAATATACCGCTGCTACAGATGTCGGAGAGCTTGCTGCCTATGTTTTCTTCTAAGATGCTTATGGTTTCACGGCTTACGTTAAAGTCTTTCATCCATTTTGAGTTTGTTTTTCTGAATGGTGTAAGTTGATGGTCTAGTTTCATTTTTTTGCAGGTAGATGTCCAATTTTCCCAACACCATTTGTTAAAGAGGCTGTCTTTACTCCATTGTATGTTCTTTCCTCCTTTGTCAAATATCAGTTGTCCATAAAGCTGTGGGTTTATTTCTGGGTCCTCTGTTCTGTTCCATTGATCTATGTGCCTGTTCTTATGCCAGTACCAGGCTGTCTTGAGTATAATGGCCTTATAGTAAACCTTGATATCTGGAAGAGTGATACCTCCCTGCTTTATTTTTTCTTTTTAAGATTGCTGAGGCAATTCGTGTTCTTTTTTGGTTCCATATAAATTTTTGGAATATGTGTTCTATATCTTTGAAGTATGTCATTGGTATTTTAATTGGTATTGCATTGAATTTATAAATTGCTTTGGGTAATATAGACATTTTAATGATGTTTATTCTTCCTAGCCATGAGCACGGTATATGCTTCCACTTGTTTGTATCTTCCTTGATTTCTTTTATCAATGTTCTATAATTTTCCGAGTACAAGTCCTTAACCTCCTTGGTTAAATTTACTCCTAGGTACTTTATTTTTTTGGCTGCAATAGTGAAGGGGATTGTTTCCTTAATTTCTTTTGCTGATATTTCATTGTTGGTGTATAGAAATGCTTCTGATTTCTGAGTATTAATTTTATATCCTGCCACCTTGCTGAATTCATTTATAAGGTCCAGTAGTTTTTTGACTGAGACTTTAGGGTTTTCAATATACAATATCATATCATCTGCAAATACTGACAGTTTTACTTCTTCTTTTCCAATTTGGATGCCTTTTATTTCTTCTTCTTATCTGATTGCTGTAGCTAGGACTTCCAGAACTATGTTGAATAAGAGTGGTGAAAGTGGGCAACCCTGCCTGGTTCCTGATCTTAAGGGGATTGCTTTTAATCTTTGTCCATTTAGTATGATGTTTGCTGTCGTTTTATCGTAGATGGCCTTTATCATGTTAAGGAATGATCCCTGTATTCCCACTTTACTGAGAGTTTTGAGCATGAATGGATTCTGGATTTTATCAAATGCCTTTTCTGCATCTATTGAAATTATCATGTGATTTTTGTTCTTCCTTTTGTTTATGTGATGAATCACATTGATTGATTTGCGAATATTGAACCAGCCTTGCCTCTCCAGAATAAATCCCACTTGATCGTGGTGTATGATTTTTTTCATATATTGCTGGATCCGGTTGGATAATATTTTGTTGAGAATTTTAGCGTCTAAATTCGTCAGGGATATAGGCCTATAATTTTCTTTCTTTGTGTTGTCTTTGCCCGGTTTTGGGATCAGAATTATGCTCGCCTCATAAAAGGAGTTTGGAAGTATTCCTTCCTCTTGAATTTTTTGAAATAGCTTGAGAAGGATAGGAGTTAGTTCTTTGAATATTTGATAGAATTAACTTGTGAAGCTATCAGGCCCAGGACTTTTCTTTTTTGGGAGTTTTTTGATAACTCTTTCGATCTCATTTGTTGTAATTGGTCTGTTTAGGTGTTCTGATTCCTCCAGATTGATTTTTGGAAGGTTATATGATTCAAGAAATTTGTCCATTTCACCAAGATTGTCTAATTTTTTGGCATATAGTTCTTCATAGTATTTTCTTACAATGCTTTGTATTTCTGTTGTGTCAGTTGTTATTTCTCCACTGTCCTTTCTAATTTTATTTATTTGAGTCCTCTCTCTTTTTTTCTTGGTGAGTCTAGTTAAAGGTTCATCGATCTTGTTTACCTTTTCAAAGAACCAGCTTCTGGTTTCATTGATCCTCTGTATTGTTTCCTTAGCCTCTATGTCATTTATTTCTGCTCTGATCTTTATTATTTCCTTCCTTCTACTTGATTGGGTTTTATTTGTTGTTGTTTTTCTAGTTCTTTTAGATGCAGGGTCAGGTTGCTTATTTGAGCTTTTTCTAGCTTCTTATGATATGCCTGTAGTGCAATAAACTTCCCTCTCAGAACTGCTTTTGCTGTGTCCCATAAATTTTGAGTTGATGTATGCTCATTATCATTTGTTTCTAGAAACTTTTTTATTTCTTCTTTGATCTCATTGTTAATCCATTCATTATTTAATAACATGCTATTTAGTTTCCAAGTGTTTGAGTATTTTTCAGTTTTTCTTTTGTGGTTAATTTCTAGTTTCATGGCCTTGTAATCAGAGAAAATGCTTGATATGATTTCAATCTTCTTAAATTTATTGAGACCATTTTTGTGTCCTAACATGTGGTCTATCCTAGAAAACGTACCATGAGCGCTTGAGAAGAATGTATATTCTACTGCTTTAGGGTGAAAAGTTCTGAAGATACCTATTAAATCAAGTTGATCTAGTGTCTCCTTTAAGTCTGCTGTTTCTTTATTAATTTTCTTTCTTGAGGATCTATCCAGTGTTGTTAGAGGGGTACTGAAATCCCCTATATGATAGTATTACTGTTAATCTCGCCTTTTATATCCATCAAAGTCTGCTTTATGTATGTCGGGGCTCCTATATTTGGTGCATAGATATTTATAATAGTTATATCCTCCTTTTGAATTGTTCCCTTTATCATTATGTAGTGTCCTCCTTTATCTCTTACTACAGCCTTTGTTTTAAAGTCCATTTTGTCTGATATAAGTATTGCTACCCCTGCTTTTCTGTCATTTCCATTTGCATGAAATATTTTTTTCCATCCTTTTACCTTCAGTCTATGAGCATCTTTTGTTTTAAGGTGTGTCTCTTGTAGACAGCATATGTATGGGTCCTGTTTCTTTATCCATGCAGCTACCCTATGTTTTTTGATTGGATCATTTAATCCATTTACATTTAAGGTTATTATTGATATGTAGTTGTTTATTGCCATTTTATTCTTTAAAGCTGTATTCTTCTTTTGCTCTATTCATTCCTCCCTTTAAACTGTTCACAGGAGGCCCCTTAGTATCTCTTGCAAAATTGGTTTGGTTTTTATGAATTCCTTGAGGCTTTCTTTTTCTGGGAAGCTCTTTATTTCTCCTTCAATTTTAAACGTTAGCCTTGCTGGATAAAGTAGTCTTGGTTGTAGGTTCTTGTTCTGCATTACTTTGATTATTTCTTGCCATTCCCTTCTGGCCTCAAGTGTTTCTGTTGAGAAGTCCGATGTCATCCTTATGGGGGCTCCTTTGTAGGTGATAGCCTTTTTTTCTCTAGCAGCTTTTAAAATTTTTTCTTTATCCATTAGCTTTGGTATTTTAACTATGATGTGTCTTGGTGTAGATCTTTTTGGGTTTCTCTTTAATGGAGTTCTGTGTGCTTCTTGAATGTGTGGAGTGTTTCCCAGCCTTAATTTAGGAAAGTTTTCTGCTATGATTTGATTGAACACAGTTTCCATTTCCTGTCCTCTCTCCTCTTCTTCAGGCACCCCTATGATGCGAATGTTGTTTCTCTTCATGTTGTCACAAAGCTCCCTTAGAGTTTCCTCACATTTTTTAAGTATCTTTTCCTTCTTCTTCTCTGCTTCTGTGCCTTTGTTTATTGTGTCCTCTAACTCGCTTATTCGATCCTCAGCGTCATCCATCCTGCTTTTAATTCCTTCCATTGTGGTCTTCAGTTCTGATATGTATTTGTCATTTCTGTCTGATTCTTTTTTATTATTTCAATTTCATTTTTTATACTTGTTATCTCTTTATTTAGGTGTTCATAATGACTATCCATTGTTGCTCTAATTTCTTTGAACATCCTAACTATCATTATTCTAAATTCTGCTTCTGGTAATTTGGTTATATCTGGTTCATTCAGGTCCTTCTCTGGGGATTTCTCTTGATTCATTTGGTTTGCATTCCTCTGCCTGCCCATTTTGTCTGTGTATAAGCAAGTTGTGGCCACTGGAGTCCAGTAGGTGTTTCCTTTGTGTTCTCTAGGTGTGGTCTATCTGCAGGCGCCCCACCCCCTCTGCCGGTGCCTAGGGTGGTTGGGTATGAGCGTTGCCAGCAACGGCCCACTGTGGCTTTTGCTGTGATTTCTGCCTCTCCTCCGTGGGAGGGGCTGTCACTGAAGCCACAAGACTTAGCACCAAGGGTAGAGGTGAGTACCTTTGCTCAGCTGCGGACCCAGCCTATTTCCGGACTTCCGCCCAGAACCAGCAGTCGGAGCCTGCTCGCTACAGTTCCGCGGGTTAGGCGGGGCTTTTGACGTGCTCTCAGCTGTAAGCTTTTGCCCGTCCAGAGCTTTAGCCCCGCCCTCGAGGCCAGGGCCCTTGTGCGCAGGGTCGGAAACCAAGGTTTATTGGGGCGGGCGTGTTTGCTGGCTTCCGCTCAGCTGCGTACTTCCGCTGGTCCCGGACTCTACCCCGCCCCCGTATTCGGAGCCTGCTCGTGCACTTGGGATGGCAAATTGCGGTTTCTCCGACCTGGTGGGGATAGTAGCGTGAGCTCAGCTGCGAGCTTCCACTTGTCTCGGGGTCTACCCCGTTCCCGTGCTCGGAGCCCGTTCGCGCACGTATACTGGCCAACCGCGGTTTCTCCGGCGGGGGGCGGGGGGGGCTGGTAGCGTGAGCTCAGCCGCGAGCCCTTGCCCGTCCCTGGTCCTAGCCCAGTCCCCGCGGTCAGGGCCGGCTTGCGCAGGGCCTGCCCGTTCCTGGCCTCCCGCTTTGTCCCCGTAAGTGGGATTAAAGGCGGGCCCACAGCTTCCGGACCGCTTTCGCGCGTCCCCTCCGACCCTCTGGGCTAGACGGATCTCCCACCGGCTTGGCTTCTGCCCACGCTGACAGAACCGCCTTTCAGCGTTCTGTCGCCCCAAACCCTTAAGCAGCCCTCAGCAGAGTAGGAAGGGACCTAACACTCCACACTGTAGGCCTGGGAGCTCCCTCACTTGTTTCACAGCTCAAAACTGTCCAAACGCCTCTTCTAGGCTCTGGGACTGCAGGCTGGGGCTTGGTTCCTGGGACCCAGGTCCCTCCCTCTCCGCCAAACTTTCCACCCGCCGGGCTGCCGTTTGCTCCGGGGAGCTGGGCAGCCCTCTTCACATTTTCGCTATACCTACCAGTCTCAATGTGGCTTCTGCAGTGTTCCTTGGTTGAAGAGTCCACTTAGTTTAGTTCATAGTTGGGTTTATCCAGATGATGGTTCTCTAAATTGAGTTATAATCCACTTTGGTTCTGGGAGTTGGAAGTTGGTACGTCCGCCTACTCCGTCGCCATCTTGCTTCTCCAAAACCATTCTTCTGAAGTCCCCTTGTCTCTCAGTCTTTCCATGATTCCTTTTCTGTATATAAACCCAACTGGTGTTGCTGGCCACATCCCTGGGATCTACGCGTGCATCCTTCAGTTACCCAGGCAGGAAAGACAACCTCCGAGGTAGCCCCAGGTAAACAGCGTGCTGCTCATTATATTTTTCTCATAAACAACAAACTGGTTTTAAATCACTGCTTTACTAATTTTTTTTCTTTTTTCTTTTTTAATTAATTTTTGGGGGTGTAGATTACAGGTGTGCAACTCTTATAAAACATCATCTGCACACTGCATCATGTGCCCATTGCCCCAAGTAAGTTCTCTTTTGTCCCTATTTTCCTCCCCTTTGTCCACCTCCACCTAATCTTCTACTTTATTAATGCCAATGAGATCATTAATTAGTATATCCCAAAACATAATTCTAAAACTTAAAATATTCAATGAAAATTCATAGTACTTAGTGCTAATAAATGTTACAGGTTGATATTTATAGAGACAAATGAAGATCCATGTAATGTGACTCCTTCACAAAAATAAGTATTTCTCTGTATGATACATGTAAACATATACATTATATGCACATGTGCGCGCATGTGCGCACACACACACACACACACACACACCCAGGAGGCCACAAGATTAGTTAGTTCTCCCATCGATTTTCTCTCTTCAAGCTTCCATGAGATACCTTGTTCAGAGTGCACCATGACATCTTATAAGGTCTTCAACACACCTGAACTCATAACACTGGGGAACAAAATTTTTGTTTCATCCACAAAAACACTAGTTCTTACCTAATTCGAGTGTGCTGATCTCAAATCTGACATTAGTTTTTCTCTGTAAGCTACAGTTTTTTTTGCAATTCAAGATTTTAGGTTTTCATCTTGTAAAATTTTCAAAATTTAGTTTAACATAATGAAGTAGAATATCTTCTTGGGCATCATCTTTGTGAAAATATAATAATTTATATAATGCAGTAAATACACTAATACACTAAAAGATATGATTGCATCAGAATTTGTCTGCAATTTCAAAATAGAACATATTAAAACACTTAAATTCTATTCAGGCAAAACTTGCACTTGTAGCTCTTGCATTTGTGTACTTGTTGAGGACAATCTCGTTTGATGCTCCATCAGTAGTCTGCTCATCACTAACAGCTACAAGATTTTTGGGAAACTTATCAAGGTGATTGTTCAGCAAGTGAATCTTAACACTCATGTTACATCCAACGTCGCAGAAAGCCAACAGCATCCTTTGAACCAGAAGTTCATAGTTTTCTGCCTTTTTGTTGCCAAGGAAGTTCTTAGTAACTGCCACTAAAGACTGCCATGCTGCTTTCTCATCCTTATTCATCTTCCTGGCAAATTCTTCATCACGTATGAGGGTTCGAATTTGAGGTCCATCGAATATACCTACTTATATCTTCTCGAAAGACAAGGCAGGAAAAGCAGAAATAATATGTTGAAAGCATTCAATTCCTCTATTCAAAGCCCGAACAAACTGCTTCAACATGCCAAGTTTGATGTGAAGTGGGGGGAAAATGATCCTGTCTCAATTAACTATAGGTTCATTCACAATATTTTGCATCCCTACTTCCAGAGCTTTATGTTTCGGCCACTGCTTCTGTGTCCAGTGTTTCTCCTGAGCTCGGCTGTCACACAGACACAGAAAGCAAGGATTTTCGTGAAACCTCTCTGTTGTTTTAGCAGGAAATTGACCATTTTAAGATCCACCCAAATGATCCAGTTATGCTCCTCATACTTCAGAATGTTGAGGACAATTTTTATGTCATTATAATCTTCTCACATATGAGTTGAATAACCAATTGGAACTGCTGCATAAACATTACCATTGTGTAGAACACATTTCAGACTCCGTTTAGAGCTGTCAAGAAATAGCCGCCATTCTGTTAGAATGTAAGTGGTAACATCTAGCTGGCTGAGAAGACTACTGATACCATGACAGTGTTTGTCTTCGGAAAACAAGTCCACAAAAATTTGTTCACGCTTCCTGAAATGGGGTACATTAGCTGTCTGGTAAAGTACATTCTTTTCTTGAAGCCTGAAGGCTAATAACTCAGTTGCTTTCTTTAATAGGCCCAAATCTCTTACTAAGTCATTCAGTTCAGGTTGGCTGAACTGCTGAGGGGTTAATGACTGCTTGGCATCAGAAGAAGACCCTTCAGATTCTACAACTATTTCCTCATGCATCTTATCAAAATACACTTGATCACTATGTTCACTTTCTTTGTCCTTAGAAGAAATCAAACCATTGACAACTGGAACCGGGAGTGTCTCAGTTTGTGGGATGGGTCATATTGCTGAAGAAATATTAGGATATGCGATCATATGCCGTTTTTTCTTGCCAATGCCCTCTGTACGGATCAGAAAGAAATAACAATCACTGCTGTGGTCCTTAGGTTCATGCTAAACCATGGGAATACCGAAAGGCATTCCTTTGCATTTTCCTTTTGTCCAATCACAAAGCATTCCCTCACAATAATGACACACAATAAGGAGCCCAACTCTTGTCCCGATCGCCAAGGGGAACTTGAAAATAGGCAATATATGCAAGTGTCACAAATGATGAGATATTGCGCCTTTGACAAAGTTGAAGTGTGTAACAGCCACATATATAACAGAAGGTGTCAGGACTATTCTTACATTTACACCTACTCGAAGAAGCCATGATTCAATCTTAAAACAAAATAAGAGGGCGTTTTTATCAGATAATAAATTTGTACATTTAAAAACAACTACAATTATGTCAAAGTGATGTTTGTAAAACATTAACTGCCTTGTGGTTATGTTCAATCCCAGAGTGGTTGCCCTTTAACTCCAATTTAAAACCAATGCATGTCATTATCTGTAACAAAAAGAAATTAAAATTGCATAAAAACTGGAGCATGCACCAAGAAACAGATTTCAGATTTGGAATCAGCAATGTAGAAATATACAGAAACAGTTCTAAAACCTCATGCAACAGAAAATGAAAAAAAAAACTGTTCCCCAGTGCTACGTGTAAATTCCACATTCTTTTATCAGCCAGTGACAATTAAAATAAGACATTACCCGGTTGTTCTGTGTCATTTTCATGATTTCAAACCAAAGCTTCCTTATAAGATTTCAGTTTCTTAGGAATTCTATAAAAACACCTTTAATCTATAATTACCACTATAATCTATAATGACCATTACAAAATTTTTTCTTAATTTTTCCATTTTGCTTTGAGAGACAGAGAAAGAAGTAGGGTGGCAGGGGAGAGCAACAACTCACTGCTCTACTTAGTTGTCCCATTTAGTTGCGCAGTCATTGACTGCTTCTCACCTTCCTGACCAGGGATGAAGCCAATGACCTCGGAGTACCAGGAAGACACTTTATCTACTGAGCCACCAGGCCGGGGCCCCCCAAAAAATTTTGTGGCAAAATAATTCAGTATGAGTACAAAAGTTGAAGATGATTTTCTTAAGTTTTATATTACTATACTTCAACCTAATACAGGTTCTAAGGCAGATTTGTTTACCATACATGTGCCTCTCTAGATGATCACTTAGCAACAATTCATATGCAAATATAGATTCAAACATCTTCAATAGTATGGTAGCCATGCCCAGGAGAGTTTGCTCAGTGGTAGAGCATCCACCCAGCATGTGGATTTCCCAGGTTCAATTCCCAGCAGGGCACACAGGAGGAGCCATCATCTGCTTCTCCACCCCTGTCCCTTCTCTCTCTCTCTCTCTTCTCTTCTCTTCCCACAGCCATGGCTCAACTGGTTCCAGTGCATCAGCCCTGGGCACAGAGGATGGTTCTATGGACACTCTGCCTCAGGCACTAAAAATAGCTCACTTGTGAGCATGGCCCCAGATGGGTAAAGCATCAGCCCCAGACAGGGGTTGCCAAGTAGATCCCATTTGGGGCACACACAGGACTCTATCTCCTCTCCTCTCACTTGGAAAAAAGAAATGACAGTAGTCATTTAGATGACCTAAAATGTGTTCAAACTAAGTTATATATAATTTATCCCCCAAATAAAAACACAAAATTAGAAAATTCTCATAAAACTTTAGGACCCTAGAAAATGCATCTTTAGATCCATTATCTCTAGGCCCTAAAGGTACCTGTACTGAGTTAAGGTTCCTCTTCAGTATAAGAGGTTGGAAAAAAAGATTTGAGGTGGAAAGGCAAATTTAGACAAAGTCAGATCCAGTTTAAAATGGTTTCAGAAGATCCAAATACAGATATCTCATTTTTGAAAAACAGATATTTAAGTAAGGAGCTCAGGAAAGAAGAGGAAGCTAGAGATTTGGGGAGTCACTAGGGTATGGCAGATATCACCATTTTGACAGACTTGGCCAAGAGTACATACAACTGAGGCCAATCAGGCCCAGAGATGATCAAGACCTACACAAAACACTAGCTATGGAATGAAAAAAAAGATACAGGAAAACTGCTGGAAATGTCAGGGTAAGGAACTAGATAAGAGCTGGAAACTGACTGTGGCAATGAGAAAAGAGGAACAGACTTAAAGAACTGCATAAAGGTAGAGGAGGAATTAGAAACCTTCAGCTCCAAACTGATACCCAAAAGGGCAAAGATCATTTTACTAAAGTCTCACAAACAGTGTGCACTTGGAGTAACAGATGACAGTGATTCCATTGGCCATAATAAAGAATAACAGGAGAAGCATTCACTGTAAAAAAATAAAATGAAAATTATTTCCCTGAAATAATTTCAAATCCTAGTAAGATAAAATTCAAGTGCCAAAAGACAATTTTGAATATATTTTTATTTAAAGTTCAAGAGTAGAATGTTGATTTAAAAGACATTAACATGACAATGATGTGTGCATACAATGCTATAAATCCTTTGAGAAACAAAAATATCTGAAATGTGAGTCTTGTATCTGTTAAGATGCTATCCTAATGTGCTATATACCACACTGTGCTCTGCAGGAACTTCGCTGATATGGCTTCCAGACACCTTAAGAAAAACATTTTCTCCTGGCTGGTTGACTCAGTGGATAGAGCATTGGCCCTGTGTGCAGACGTCCCAGGTTCGATCCCCAATCAAGGCACACATGAGAAGCAACCATCTGCTTCTCTCTCCCTCCCCCTCCACTTTCTCTCTCTCTTCCCCTCTCATAGCCAGTGGCTGGACTGGTTCAAGCTTTAACCAAGGCGCTGAGGACACCTCAGGTGATTCAAGCATTGGCCGTAGCTGTCAAGGGGGTTGCCAGGTGGATTCAGGTAGGGGCGCATGCAGGAGTCTGTCTCACTATCTCCTCTCCTTTCACATCAAAACTAAATTAAGTAGAATAAATAAATAAAAACATTCCTCTTAAACAGAAAGCATATTTACTATAAGCCTCAAAATTATTCCTACAGGTAATTTTAAATAAAATGCCCAGACCATAATCAAGTCTAGGAAATTAGAATCCATAATCACAACAAAAAGAAAATAATACAAGACGTTGCAAACTTTTAAAAACTGTGGTAGATTCAATACAAAGACAAATTATTTGTGCTCTTTCTAAAAAGAAGGAACCTATTTTCCCATACTTGAACCTGGGCCAGGCTTATGACTTGTTCTAATCAACAGAATGTAGTGAAAGTGATTATACTTTCACCTTTGCCTCTTAAAATGCTGACCTGAGACTACCCTGTGAGGGACTGGTCTAGTCTGCTGGATGATAAAAGGTCACTGAGATAAGAACCAAGGGACGCCAGTCACCAGCCAGCAGCACGAAATGCCAGATATGAACCTTCCAGTGCAGCCAGTCCTCTAGGTGAAGGAAACCTCACTGGAGAATCCGGACAAAACCAGCAGAGAACCAGCCCGGCCACCCACAGAACTGAGGGGAAAATAACTGTCTGAAGCCACTAAATCTTGGGGTGGTTTATTATATAACTATACATAACTGACATAAGAAGTATTCTTGTGAAAAGCCATGGGTCAAAGAAATCAAAATATATTCTGGAATGAATGATAAACATAGTAAATTATATGTTTGCAAAATGATATGGTTTACATATCAAAAAACTTATGGGACACAACGAAAGCAGTGCTGAGAGAGAACTGCATAACTTTTAATGCATACATTAGAAAAGAAGGCTGAAATTTTTTAATTTATCACAGAAAACAACAAAATTAAATGAAGTATAAAGAATAAAAGAATACAAATAGCAAATAAATATAAAACACTCAGTAGAGGTAAAGCAAAATTAATATTTAGGTTTAAAAGAATTAACACATTTTACAAATTCATGACAAGATTGATCAAAATTTTAAAAAAGAGGAAAATATAAAAAATTGATCTATAGATTAGAAGCAATCCTCCTCAAAATCAACATGCGGATTCGAAAATTTAAATAAAAGTAATACCAATGCAAGAATTGAAAACTGAGGAACTGAGGTACTTTTCATATTTTCTTTATGAGTCACTGCATTCATAAAATATGGTTCCTCCAAAGCATCTATAAAATAGTGAGCATTAAATAGTTATTTACTTGGAGTAAATCTATTCATGTTATAATGACATCTAAGAACACACCAATCACTGCCGAGGATAACAGGGAAGTAATCATTATTTTAAAAACTGGTAAAGAAGAAAATGTCTTCCCTGCCTTTCCTAACTGAACTGTACCACTGAGTAACTAAATAGCAGATGAAGAAAAGTTTATTTTTATGGAAGCATTTCACCTTATAAATGAAGAAATAACAGAATTCAAATATCTCCATTCTGTAATCTTTAATAAATTCATTGATCTAGGTAACAAACATCAGTGGCTGTAAATATCAAAGTATTACACCATGACTACATATTTTAATATTAATTTACTGCAATTAAATTTTAACAATTAACTTCACTTTGAATGTAACCCAAAGTGTGTGTGTGTGTGTGTGTGTGTGTGTGTGTGTGTGTGTGTGTGTTTCTGAAGTGAGAAGCTGGGTGGCAATCAGACAGACTCCTGCATGTGCCCGACTGGGATCCACCCAGCATGCCCACCAGGGGACGATGCTCTGCCCATCCAGAGCATTGCTTCGTTGCAGCTGAAGCCATTCTAGTGCCTAAGGCGGAGGCCATGGAGCCCTCCTCAGTGCCGGGCCAACTTTTGCTCCAATGGAGCCCTGGCTGTAGGAGGGAAAGAGAGAGACAGAGAAAAAGGAGAGGTGGAAGGGTGGAGAAGCGGATGGGCGCTTCTTCTGTGGGCCCTGGCCAGAAATCAAACCCAGGACTTCCACATGCCAGGCTGATGCTCTACCACTAAACCAACTGGCCAAGGCCTAATACAAGGCTTTTGTAACCCCTGAATAATTCTTGACTGTTGTTTTGAATCTAAGTTCATCTGAAAGATGTGATAAAAATGGTTCAATCTATCTTTTTCCTTCCACATGGTTATTTCATACTTAAGAAGTCTTAGAATAAGATACAATTTTTATATTTCTGATTCCTCAATGGTAAAATGAAGATAATATACAATTATTCCAAAAACTGTGAAAAGTAAATGTAAAGTACTTAGAACAATGCCTAAAATATAGTAAGTGCTGAAAAAAATATTTACTAGTATTGTCCCCAGCTTCCTGTCCTTGCAATACCTTTTTCTCAAATCATTCCTCAGCAGCTCCATGCCTTTGCTCACAGTCTTCCGAACCTAAAATGCCTTTTTGCCCTTAGCAAAACAAGGTTACGTGCAAATGTGAAACCTTCTCTTGTAACAACCTAAACCATGGGTCGGGAACCTATGGCTTGCGAGCCAGATGTGGCTCTTTTGATGGCTGCATCTGGCTCGCAGACAAATCTTTAGTAAAAAAAAATAATAACGTTAAAAATATAAAACATTCTCATGTATTACAATCCATTCATTTCCTACCGCTCATGTTCATGGTTGTGGGTGACTGGAGCCAATCACAGCTGTTCTCTGGGACAACACCAAATTTTTATTGATAATGCGTAACGTACACAGGTCACTGCGAGGTCAGGAAGTAAACTTCCCTCCTTTTTATCAAGTAGTCAGCTAGCTAATTGCAGAAACCCTTTTGACGAAAAAGATGGCTAAAAGAAAAAAAGATGATGAGGAGTATCGTACTTTTCAGCAGGAATGGACAGAGGAATTCACCTTTGTGGAGAGAGCAGGTTCTGCAGTATGTCTAATATGCAATGATAAAATTGCATCAATGAAACGATCAAATATTAAGCGGCACTTCAACACACGCCATACTACATTTGCATCGAAATATCCAGCGGGGTACAGAAGGAAGAAAGCACGTCAAGAGCTACTGTGCAGAGTGCAAGCTAGTCAGAGGCAACTCGGTGTTTGGACCCAACAAGGTGACTGGAATTCAGCTAGCTTTGCTGGTGCTTTAGCAATTGTGAGAAATGGAAAGCCATTCACAGATGGGGAGTATGCCAAAACATTCATGCATGAAGTTGTCAATGAAATTTTTGAATACTTTTCGGATAAACACAAGATAATCAAACGAATAAAGGACATGCCTCTGTCGGCAAGAACTGTTCACAATCATACCATCATCATGGCAAATCAAATTGAGGCAACACAAGTGAAGGACATAAATGCAGCACCATTCTTTTCTCTTGTTTTGGATGAGTCAACAGATGTAAGCCATTTATCCAAGTTCAGCATGACTGCAAGGTATGCTGTTGGTGACACACTATGTGAGGAAAGTCTTGCCGTTTTGCCTACAAAAAAGACAAGAGGGGAAAACAACTCAAGTCTTTCACTGAGCTCACTAAAGAAAAAAATCTACCGATGGATAAACTTATTTCGATGTGTACTGATGGTGCTCCGTGCATGGTGGGGAAAACAGAGGATTTGTAGCACTTCTTCGTGAACAGGAAAAGAGACCCATCTTAAGTTTTCACTTCATCCTACATCACGAGGTGCTTTGTGCTCAGATGTGTGGCGAGCAGCTTGGTGAGATGATGTCACTGGTCATTCGGGTGGTCAACTTTATTGTTGCCCGAGCTTTAAATGATCGTCAGTTTAAAACACTGCTAGATGAAGTTGGGAATAATTAATTATCCTGGTCTGCTTCTGCACAGCAATGTGCGTTAGTTGTCAAGAGGGAAGGTGCTCAGCCGTTTCACGGCTTGTCTGAAGGAAATCCGACTTTTCTTGAAATGAAAACATCGAGCATCCTGAATTAGATAACACTGAGTGGCTCCTGAAGTTCTACTATCTCGTGGACATGATTGAACATCTGAACCAGCTCAATGTGAAAATGCAAGGCATTGGAAATAGTCTTATCCCTTCAACAGTTTTGCATTTTTTTTTCCCCAGGGACAGAGAAAGAGTCAGAGAGAGGGATAGACAGGGATAGACAGACAGGAACGAAGAGAGGTGAGAAGCATCAATCATTAGTTTCTCGTTGCCCTTGCGACACCATAGTTGTTCATTAATTGCTTTCTCACATGTGCCTTGACCATGGGCCTTCAGCAGACCGAGCAAACCCTTGCTGGAGCCAGTGACCTTGGGTCCAAGCTGGAGAGCTTTTGCTCAAGCCAGATGGGCCCGCACTCAAGCTGGTGAGCTTGGGGTCTCGAAACTGGGTCTTCCGCATCCCAGTCTGATGCTCTATCCACTGCGCCACCGCCTGGTCAGGCAACAGTGTTTGCATTTTAAAACAAGCTGGAACTTTTTTCATCACCGACATTGAAACAGGTCATTTACTACACTTTGAAAAACTGGGAGAGTTTAAAGATGCATGCACAGCAAGTGACTCTGCTCAACATCTTGATCTCCAGCAGCTAGTGGGCTTCACATCTAATCTCCTGCAGTCATTCATAGCGTGCTTTGGAGAATTTCGTGAGCGCACTTGTCTTTTTAAGTTCATCACCCATCCACACAAGTGTTAGTGGAGAGCACCAACCTGAATTACATCCCCAGTGTCTCCATCAATTTTGAGCTACAAGTTGCTGACCTGAAGGCCTCAGACATGTGGGTGAATAAGTTCAAGTCACTGAATAAAGATTTGGAAAGACTTGCACAACAGCAAGCAGACTTGGTGAGCAAACACAAGTGAGGAGAAATGAAAAAACTTCAACCTGCGGACCAGCTGATTGTCAAAACTTGGAACGCGCTTCCCATCACATACCACACACTGCAGCATGTGAGTCTTGCTGTACTGACAATCTTTGGCTCTATGTATGCATATGAGCAGTCTTTCTCACATCTAAAGAATGTTAAGATCAACCTACAATCACATTTAACAGATGGAAGTCTCAACGCCTGCATGAAGCTTAACCTCACCATGTATCAACCAGACTACAAAGCCATCAGCAAAACCATGCAGCACCAGAAGTCACATTAATGGTAAGAAGTACTTTATTCATCACTGGTTAGCAACAGCATAACAACAGTTATTAAAAAGAATTCAGAGACTTATTGTACTTTAAAAGTGTTGGTCTTATATAAAATGCACACATTTATTTCTATCTAGTGTTAAACATATTGTATGGCTCTCACGGAATTACATTTTAAAATATGTGGCGTTCATGGCTCTCTCAGCCAAAAAGCTTCCCGACCCCTGATCTAAAGAATTAAACGTTCTCAATTCAGTGCTCCACCTCACAAATTTTTGTTCCTACCACAAAGGTCTGGTCATATTAAATTATACAAATTTTCTATGTATTTCCACAAGAGTTGAATCAGAAATAATGTTCAATTTGGTATCTTTTTTTAAGATACTTTTATTTTTTATTCATTTTAGAGAGGAGAGGGAGAGCAAGAGTGAGAAAGGGGGAGGAGTAGGAAAAATCAACTCCCATATATACTTTGACCAGGCAAGCCCGAGGTTCCAAACTGGCAACCTCAGCATTCCGGGTCGACCTTTTATCCACTGTGCTATCACAGGTCAGGCTCAATTTGGTATCTCAATGCCTAGCCTACTGACATACAACAAACATTCAAAAAGAATGTACTGGATAAATGATACGTTTCCTCCCACACTGATATTTTCTCCAGTGGAGGGAAGGGAAGTAGCTATTTTGTTGAACCAGTGATAAAATACATACAGAAATGTTATTTGCCCATGAATTGTTAAAATAGAAATTATCTGATATTTATATTTAAAATGGGAGCATACCATGTATTCTGTCCTAACTCCCTTCCCCTGCCCACTCCTTTACTAAGCCACACATCTTGGGCATTATTGGGGTAGAAGGGAGAGCAAATCAATACTGTGATTGAAAGCACCTTAAATCTAATTTCCTGATGCTACAAAACTGTATTCATAAGTCAATGGAGAACACTACTGTAAATAAAATATTACCAGAAAAAATTTTAAACCAGAAATTTAGTATATAATGTAAAAACACAGGATATTTTCTTTCAACAGTCTGTGAGTTTCTCAACTGTAAAAGTCTTGTCTAATTTAATTTTTAATCTACCCAAGTGCTCAAAACAAAACTAGCATGAAATAGGTTCTATCTTTTCCCACTATAGGATCCATCTAGGAAAGAGACCTATCTTATTCATCACTGTGTCCTCAGCACACTAAATGTTGAATTAAGGTGCAAAATTGGATCAAACCGGCCGGTTGGCTCAGTGGTAGAGCGTTGGCCTGGCATGAGGATGTACCAGGTTCAATTCCTGCTCAGGGCACACAGGAGAAGCACCCATCTGCTTCTCCACTCCTCCTCCTCTCGCTTCTCTTTTTCTTTCTCTCTCTCTCTCTCTCTCTCTCTCTCCTCTCCCCTTCCTGCAGCCATGGCTTGATTGGAGTGAGTTGACCCCAGGAATGGGTTGGCTCCATGGCCTCTGACTCAGGCACTAAGAAGAGCTCAGTTGCTGAGCAATGGAGCAACACTCCAAATGAACAAAGCATCGCCCCCTAGTGGGCTTGTCAGGTAGATCCCAGTCAGGGCCCATGTGGGAGTCTGTCTCTCTGCCTCCCCTCCTCTCACTGAATAATAAAAAAAAAATTTGGACCGTACCCCTCAATTCTTGAGAATAGGACCTCTAATTCATCTCTATTCTGAACATTTAAAATCCCATCATCTGAGAAGCAGAGGGAACTCAATGTTTTCTGAGTCAGAGCACAATTTTTGGACTCCTTTCTTTGAGTGGTTCATTGATTCCCAGACCAAACCACTTCTTCCAGTCTTTGTTCTGGAATGAGGAAAAGATCTGACTCTATCTCAGTTTCTTCCTGTCCAGTAACTTAAGTTCATCTCCAAAATGTTACTGAAGAATGACAATAACACTGAATCTGGAGTCAGAAGATTGAGTTTGATGCAAATTGACATGTAGTATTTTTACAAGCAAGTTAAAAACACACCTAGTAAAAAGTAAATGCAACAATATGCTAATACCATATTAATCAAAGCTACAATGCATCTGCTATAAATTTCATCCTAAATTCAGACAAGCTGAAATGTGAAAAGGGATATTTCAATGTAAAAGAACATCTTAAAATCAATTAAATATGACAATAATCACAATATAGGTATTTTGTCCCTTCTTTTTTCTAGTATTCAAATTTTTATAGGATGTTCTTATTTTGATAATGCAAAAATTTAATTTTTAAAACTATGAAGCATGAAAGTATTTAATTTTAAAACAAAATTTCAAGTCCAATCTTATTCACTTAAGTAATATAACCTTATAGGACCATACTTTTTGCTTCTGAAGAGACACTATATCTCATATTGCTTACTTCACAGATTTATGATAGTATACAATCATTTTAAACAGTGAATGCAGTGACATATGGATACAACATGCCAATTAAAAAACTAAATTATTATTTACCAAGAGACATCGCCTCATTCCACATAGCACAGTTATTTTCAATGACAACAGATAATTTCTTAAGTGTAGAGTGAATCATATAATCTATATTAATGTGTAGTATTGTGGTACCATTCTAGTAGTATGTGAGATTGCTACATCTATTCATAAATATTAAATTAGCTGATTGTGCTTTGATGAGCTTTATTTTCAATTTCATAGTTTAGTAATTTAACTGCATTAATTCAAGACTGCTAATCTAGCAAGAGGATAACAGATGCATGTTTTTTAAAGAACATCTTTTAGCATACTCACTACAGTTTATCTAACAAAGCTTCAAATCATCATAATATGTGCAATAGTTCCCACAGAGGAACACAACCAACAGTTAGCCAAAGCATTTTATCCTTATGCTTCTGGAAGGCTATGTTCTTGACAGAGATGCCTAAAACAAAAGCTATTTCCTTATATAGAAAGAATTTTATGATGTAAGCCATGCTCTTAAGCAAAGGCCTGATGCCTAATTTTTTTGTAGAATGACTATAATGCCATTTTTTTTTTGCAAATGCCACTTTTAAACAATTCTAATACTCCATAAAAATCATACCAAAAGAAATAACAATAGAAAAATACAGTGCCCAGTTTGCATAAGACAATTTGGCATATATAAGTCTAAAGAAAATTACAAAGAGCTTGTCTTTCTTTTTCATAATTCTAGCTTAGATTTTATTGAAACAGCTTATATTTTATTCATCAAGTCATGGATGAGTTTGATGTTAATCCTAGAAAAAAATATGACTTATTTATCTAAATGGACAATATAGCATAGGTACTTATAAAAAAGTGGCAAATTCTAGGAGCAAGCATAACTTCACCAAAAAGTCATGTCAGATTAAACTTACTTTCTCTGAGGAATAAATTTAAGATTATTACACTACAAAGCATTTGATGATAGGCCAATCAGGAATTCTCCACCTTTTTCACATGAAAGAGACCAATGTCACATTCAGCTCTAAGGTCTAATCTTCATAGCTTCATGACGAGAAAGAAAAAAGACACTACTTCCCCTACTGACTCCAGCAGCATCCCAAAGGAGGACTCTGCCTGGCCCAATATGGGTCAGATGCCTTGCCCTACTGTCTGAGTGCGAGGTCATTAACAAGAGGAAAGGTGTGAAAAGGTACAACTAAGTTAAAGAAGAGAACCAACACAACACCCAGAGGGTGTCAATTAATATAAAAGTTATAATGGTGTAAATACACTGTTCTATACTAAGTTTATTGGGAAAACAGACAGAAAGAATACAATTAAATATGCAAATCAAAAATAAATTTAGAGAAAGGAAGTGATGTGCCCAAACTAAGATAAGTGTAAATACCTACCAACCAGATTTTTAAAAAATAATCAAAATAAATTGACGAGGGGAAAGGAAGGGAAAACAATTGTGTAAACTACAGTGTGTCCTTAAAGTCGTGGTGCACTTTTGACTGTCAAAAGTGCACCACGACTTTAAGGACACACTGTAGATAAGAGTGAAGAATATAGTTTGTCACAAAAATGAATGTAACCTCACCAAAAGCTTAGGATCTACAAAGAAGATAGTAACCTGTGTCAGTTAAACCACACTTAGTATGTATAATGAATTCAACTTCTGACCTCCTCTTTCAGATGTGGAGAAATAAAGTATCATATTCAGGAAGCAGCAACTGAAAAACTACAGGGGCCTGAAACCATGTTACAAAAGGAGTAAATAAATTAAAACTATATAGATCTGAAAGTAAATGACTTTGCCAATTCAAAAAGGCTCCTATTGGGAGATTTAAATGTGTGTATTTGAGAAAATTGTTAGGAAGGCCCAATTGTTTTTGTGAACCTGACAATGGGATGTTTTGCTGTCCTTGTAGTTTTCCTTTAGCAAGCACAAGGAAACCTAAAGCTATCTTTTATTTATTGAGCTTTGTTCCAACTTTGAGTTAAGACATTTCTCATTAAATTTTCACAACCACAGAGTTAAGTATATGCTACCAACCCTGTTTTACAGATGACAAAACTGAGGCTCAAAGAGGTTAAGTAAATTGATCAAGTCACAGATCTAGCAAATAGCTGAATAAAAACCTGAACACAGATATATCTAACTCCAAAGACTATGTTTTACACTGTGCCAAGCTCTCTCCATAATAAAGTTGCTGCATATAAAAATGTGCATTCTTGCCTGACCTGTGGTGGCGCAGTGGATAAAGCGACAACCTGGGAACACTGAGGTCGCCAGTTCAAAATCCTGCACTGGTCTGGTCAAGGCACATATGGGAGTTGATGCTTCCAGCTCCTCCCCCTTTCTTTCTTTCTCTCTCTCTCTCTCCCTCTCTCTCTCTCTCTCTCTGTCCCCTCTCTAAAATGAATAAAATAAATAGAAAAAAAATGTGCATTCTTGCAAATAATTTTGCAACATTATTTTACAACACTATATTAGTCAAAAAATTAAAACATCCTTTAATGATAATTAGAAAATTAAATTAGCATTCATTCATAGCATTCCAAGGCAGAACTCTTGACAAGTAATACATATAATTTGTGTAGCTCAGAATGTTCACACACTTTCCACAAACACTAAGGGTAGTTCATTACCTTCCATTCATTAATACTATTTCTGACAATTTATTCCAAGAAATAATTCAGTAGAGACAGAAAGGTTCATTTGCAAAAATATATAGCAGGGGTCCCCAAACTTTTTACACAGGGGGCCAGTTCACTGTCCCTCAGACCACTGGAGGGCCGGACTATAAAAACAACTATAAACAAATCCCTATGCACACTGCACGTATCTTATTTTAAAGTTAAAAAACAAAACGGGAACAAATACAATATTTAAAATAAAGAACAAGTAAATTTAAATCAACAAACTGACCAGTATTTCAATGGGAACTATGGGTGCGGAAGCATCCTGTGCTCCTCTCACTGACCACCAATGAAAGAGGTGCCCCTTCCAGAAGTGTGGTGGGGGCCTGATAAATGCCTCAGGGGGCCACATGCAGCCCGCAGGGTATAGCTTGGGGACCCCTGATATATAGTATTAGCTATAAAAATTACAGAAGAAATCTAGATGCTCAACACTTAAGGGTAAAATAAATTATGATATAGTTGCACAAAGAAGTAGTTATGTATTTTGTTAAAAGTATACCCCTGGGCCCTGGCCAGCTGGCTCAGTGGATAGAGCTTATGGATATCCCAGGTTCGATTTTCTGTCTGGGTAAGAAAGGAAGCCCCTCACCCCCCCCTTGAACCATGAAGCTTCAAGGACATGTTATGTTTTAGGCCAAGCGTTTATAGAGAGATTTTGTAAAGGACACCTTTGTAATTGTATGACTTGTACTGTTGCTGTAATGTACTTCATTCCCTGCATTGGAATGCCTATGGTGTAGATAGCAAAGCAAGCAGAGGGGTAGAATGTTGGCCAAATAATTTTGTAAATATGATTTTTATACTTGTGTGTGATTTACAATGAGGGCTAGGCAACACCAGCTAAAATTGGTCAGGGAAGTTACAGACTGCCTTCCTGCTTGGGAAGGGCTATTATTTTGCTAATGGAGAAGTTTTCATACTAGAAAGTTTGAAAGAAAGAAGGAGAAATCAAGACTCCCCCCCTTCTCCCTTATTCACTGAGGAGGAAGAGAAACAATGAGGAATGCAGGGGGGGGGTCTAAATAGCCCCTTCCTCTCCCCTTTCCTTTAAGACCTTAATAGTTGACTTCCAATGCTTATTCTCTGATTACTTAAACCTCCTCCCATTCTGAATTCATGTGATTGATGTATGTACCGCTAGACCAAGGGATCATGAGCCCCCTTGCTTGTGAACTTGTGTTCTGTAAAGGTAAGGTGGCCAATCATCCTCCTTTAGGGAGGACAGTCCTTTTGTAAGTTCCGTCCTCCCTCAAAAAGTGTCCTCATACATGTCCTCCTTTTTGATATTGGAAGACTAATCTGTAAATGTCCGTATTTGATCAATGCAGAGTCGATCCATGGCATGTGATGTGACGTATCTGTATCTAAATTAGTACTTTTTTCTTACAATTATTATTAAAAATTAATAGGCATATAAGTATAAATACAATATAAAATATTACAAATGTTTTTACTATGCATTTATAATATTATAGTGTATCACTGTTGGGGACTGAAAAATAAACAGGGTATTTTGCAGTTTGGATATCTAGGGTACAGAGATGGTGGGCCCAACCCCCCACCTCACCTGAATAATTAAGTTAACAAAGGGCTGTGCTTCTCTGCTCACCCCACCCATGTTCCCTGGAAGGTTAGAAGCATGTTTCTTCTTGGTGTAAAGTTAGATTGACTAGTACGGTGGGGGTTGTCTTTGAGTTGCCTTGGAAACTTAATTGAATTGCTAATGGCCCACGTTATCCAGGAATAAAGACAGATGTCTTTCTGGGGGCAGCCATGTTCTGCAGCAGAACAGTAGTGACTGTTGCCAGGCATGGAATCCTCCCAAACCCACTCTGTATGTATATATCTTTAAGTCTCTGTCTATCTTTAATTCAATTTCATACCTTTTCCCACTCGGGACCTGGAATATACTCATTGCGGCAGCTGACCCCCAGCATATCATTGTTGCAATGAATAAAATGTTTCTTTTATTTACAATATTGTTTTCTTCGATTTATTTTTGTTCTCCTTTTCATTGTATAAAAGTTGGTCCCTTAGTAAAGGGTATATTAGATGTAAGAAATCTAATTTCAGGGAGCATGTGTCTTTGGAGCCACAAGCCCTGTGTGCTCCACTGGTTTTTTAATCAATTCTCTTTTCCTCTTATAAAGTTTTCTGAGTGTCTATCTTCTGTAGGGTAGCTTTCTTGCAACAAGGGCACACAAGAGACATGACCATCTGCTTCTCTCCCCATTCCTCTCCCCTTCTTTCTTCCCATCCTGCAGCTAGTGGCTCAACTGGCTCAATCGAGGATAGTTCAGTTGGTTTGAGCATGTCAGCCCTGGGCACTGTGGATAACCTGGTGATTAAAGCATCGGCCCCAAATGGGGTTGCCAGGTGATCCCAGTCGGGTGTGTGCAGGAGTCTATCTCCCCTCCACTCACTTAAAATAATAATGATACCATTTTTTGTAAGTTTCTAAGATTTGCTTTACCCATGCATACATAAGAGGGGCCAGCTCCTAAAGAGCTCATAATATACTTAACCCATTTATGCCAGAGGTTAAAGTTTTTGAAACTCAGTTCTTCAAAAGTTTTCCAAAATTCACATCACTATTTGACAATCTCCCAGCACACCAGTATCTGCAGCAGTGACTAACACGTGATAACATGTGCCCTCATGAAGCAGATATGTGTGAAAAAATCAGACCTCGGTGATGATCCTAAGCAGTAGAATATAAATAACTCTCACATCACTACCGTTCCAAAATGGAACATGAGGCATAAATGGGCTAAGGAGACAACATTTAAGAAAAATATGTTGTTTATAACAACAGTAAGCATAGCCATTAGAAATGAATGTCTCATAGTCAAAAGTCATTAACAAACACTTTTTGAGAGCCTACTGTATGCCAGTCACAGTTCTACCACTGGGGCTATAACAATGAACAAAACAGACAAAAATTCATGCCCTTGTGAAACTTACATTATAGCAGGGACATAAAATAAGTAAGATAAATATGTAAAATAAATAGTGCATTTGACAGTGAGAAGTATTAAGGAGAAAGTGAAGCCAGGAAAGTGGGCAGAGAACATGTGTGGAGAATGCTATTTTAAACTGAGTCGCAATGGAAGGTCTCACCGTGAGATGTCTAATAAAAGACTGAAAAAGAAAAGGGAATAAGCAGTGTGGATATCTGAAAAAAGAGAGTTACAGGCAGGGAAACAGCAAGTGCAAAAGCCCTGAAACAGAATGCCTGACCAATGATGCCACTGTACCCAAAACTGAGAAGTGTGATTAATTAAAGAACCTGTACCCACCTCTCTCCACCAGCAAACCACACACAGTAACAAAATTCTGAGAACAATGCCTCTGGACCAGACCTGCCATTAGTTAGTTTCAGCTGCTTTTTCCTGGCAAATCCTTTAAGGCCTTCTTCACCTATACTTGCTTAAGCAGCTCCTTTTTTTTTTTTCCTGAGGATGCAACTAGGGCCAGGGCCTGCGCCTATGAGACCTAGTCTCAGTTCATCCTAAGAGTCTCATGCAGCTATAGCCCCTCACTCAACTCATGCTTGTACTTTGCAAAACATTCAGTGGGACTGTGAAACTGAGAAAAGTGACACTGGTCCCTTTCAGAGCTTGATTTGAAAGGAGCATGCCTGAGGAAGAAAAGTATGCAGGAAAGATGTAGAGAGGTTAGTGGTGAGTGTGAAGGAGGAGAAGCTAGAGATATGAGAACATCCAAGAATACAGAAAAGACCCAGCAACAGGCCACAGGGTTGAGTCTCAAGGAAAAGTAGTCAACAAATTTCCAAAAGTGGGCCTGGCCTGTGGTGGCGCAGTTGATAAAGCGTCAACCTGGAATGCTCAGGTCACCGGTTCAAAACCCTGGGCTTGCCTGCTCAAGGCACATTAGACAAGCAATCAATGAACAACTAACTAAAGTGAAGCAACTATGAGTTGATACTTCTTACTCCATCCCCCTCTATCACCTCTCTCTGTAAGATCAATAAATAAAATCTTTAAAAAGAAACTTCCACCTGACCTATGGTGGTGCAGTGGTTAAAGCATAGATCTGGATTGCTGAGGTTGCCGGTTCAAAACCTTGGGCTTGACCAGTCAAGGCATATATGGAAGTTGATGCTTCCTGCTCCTCCCCTCTTATCTCTTTCTCTTTCTCTCTACTCTCTCTCTCTCTAAAAATGAATAAATAAAACCAAAAAAATATATGCTATATTCTTAAAAAAAAAAAAAAGAAGAAGAAGAAGAAAGATTTCCAACAGTGGGAATGTCTAAAGAACTTGTAAATAAAAGAATGTCTCCATTGTAATCTCTTCACTATAATCCCTGCCACTACTTCCAAATTTTCAATAAAACTCGACTAGAAATCCCTGCTTTGACTGATGCTTTAAAGGAATGAAGGCTGATACCAAAAAGACAGGCTCAAGAAACAAGACGTAAGTGGGATCCAAAATAGAGCAGAAGCCAAGAAGTGTAGTGAGGTATGTCTAGGAGAAACACAAGCTCCTGAAACTCCTATGAAGTATTTGGGGGAGGAGAGTGTGTTCCCATCTATAGACTGGAGCTTTGAAAAAGATGAACAATCACCCCATAAGCTGATGGACTTGGCTATGCACCCTGATATGTGCAGCCAGATCACAACCAGTCAAGCAATTAACATATAAAAAACAAGAAAAGTACCTAAATTCATGCTTCCAAAAGTTAAAAAGGGAAGTGAACATTATTTTAATCATCGAGAGTCATTAAATAATACTTCATGGAAGGGGTGACTCTGACCTAACCCTTAGAGGATAAGAGTTGAAGAGCAGAGGATACAAAGAAAGATATTCTGGGTATGGCTAACATCATGAATGAAACTCAAAAGCCAGGAATGAGTGTGGCCTGTTGGAAAACACTGCAGTAACTGGCCTATTTGGAGCAGAGACTACCCATTGGCAGGCAATAGCATACAAGATTAGCCCAGTAAGGTGATATCGGATGGAGAAAGTTCTGAAATCCAGGATGAGAAATCTGAACTTTGACAAGCATTCATTAGAAAGAAAAGAACTGCTTTGTTCTGTTCTTGGTTTTTGTTTTGTTTTTTAAGAGCATAAAAATATCTTTGCAGTGTAGATTGGTTCTTTTTCCTGCCTACTAAAACTGGTCTATTGATTTCCTACTACCCAGCTCATGTTCCATACCCTCAGGTACACAACTATCCCTTTTATGAAGATAACGTTTCTACTTATGCTTGTACTGGTCCGACATCTCCAAGGGCCTGTCAAACAATTACCCATACAAGTTCTTCAACTATCCTGCATCATTTGTCCACCCTATAAACACTGACTGTCCATTCCATGACCTATGCAAACTAGGAATTTTTTTTTTTTAAGGTTAAGAACCACTGTTTTGTTGGGTTTTTTTGTTTTGTTTTGTTTATTCATTTTAGAGAGGAGACACAGAGTGAGAGAGAGATATAGAGAAAGAGAGAAAGGGGGGAGGAGCTGGAAGCATCAACTCCCATATCTGCCTTGACCAGACCAGTGCAGGGTTTTGAACTGGCGACCTCAGTGTTCCCAGGTCGACGCTTTATCCACTGCGCCACCACAGGTCAGGCCAAACTAGGAATTTAAAGATAACTTAGTCTACGCCCTCAGGAAATTCAGAGTCTGATGCAGGCAGAAGCCAAGAAAATGAACTAATACAATACAGAGTAGTAACTACTACAGCACAGGAATGTTTCAAGTATCATGAGAACTCAGGACAACAACATCAGTTTGGAGATCAGGAAAAGACAGAAAACACCTATGAGAAACTGTTGACTGAACTAAGTCTTTAAGGAACAGAAGCATTGAAGGGTAGGGAGATGACAGTGATCAGCATCACAATGTAAAGGCTGGGCAGACTGCTAGTTCCATATGCCTGGATGAGTAGAAGTAAGCAAGTACCACATCACGAAGACATTCTCTCATGTTAAGAATTTTGTATTTTAGAATACCTGAAAGATTTCAATGGAAAAAAAAAAGATCGTATTTGTGTTTCTTAAAATGTAGATGGACTGAAAGGATACTACAAAGCTTTTTCTCTTCCTCTCTTAAAATACAACAAAAATCTGATAAAAGCTGCTATAACATTCAGTTTCTCCAGTTATCCATTCCTACCCCCTTTCTAGGCTTAGCTGACATGCTTTATATCGCCTTCCCTAACTCTTCTGAAGCACAATCTTTCCTTTCTCAAAACTTCTAAGAAATATCTCTGTTTGTACACTGCACTGTCATCATCACCTTACATTTTTACCTAATTTACATTTAAAATTATTCTTCCTATCAATATGTAAGCTGAGAAAAAATGTCATATATTTTTTGAATGTTTGTATAATTCACACACGCGCCCATTTTCATCCTATAGCACCTAGCACAGTAATACAACATTCTGAAACAGATAATGCCTTCAAACTGAATACATGGTCTCCTTTATCTATGTACTATTCCCCATAAATGAGAAACTAAATAAGATGTATAATTAGGCAAAACTAAGGTGAAAAAGTTAACACAGTGACAGCAGGTAATGAATACAAGGGAATTTTCTGGAAAGATGAAAATGTTCTAACTTATGATAGGTACGTACTATACTGTTGTATCCATTTATTTAAAGTATATCTAACTAATATTTGTACAGTTCAATATATACAAATTTTACCTAAAAGCCTGTTAAAATAAGGGGTGAGAAGCAAGGAGCTAAAGATGAAACAAGACTTGCAGAATATTGACGGTACTTCTCCGGTAAAGTGTATAGAGAGAGGTTCATTATACTATTATTCTGCATCTACTTTATTAAAAAGTAATGTGTGAAAACTTCCATAATAAAAAGTCATATATATATATATATATACACATATAATTTAACTCGGTGAAAAATAACTTGCATTAACAAAACTAAAAAGTAACTCAGAACATTAAATTACTTGTTCTCTTCATATCTGAAATAATGGGACATTGTCGTTTTAAAGTGGTTTCCTAGTGCCTAGCCCTAGGAAACCTAGCCTTAGAAATACCTTCTAAGACAAACCTACTGTTGATAGCATGGACAAGAAAAGTCTGAGAAGTCAAAAGTTCTTTAAATAAGCACCAGATAGTAAAATTAATTAATTCTGTTACCAAATATACCCCAAAAGCCAGTAAAATTTTAAGTTAGAATTTTCTAATCTTCAAACTAGATGCCAATGATAGCAACTGAAAAGATAATCGTAAGATTCTGGAAGTAAAACATCTATAAAGACAGACTCAACACATTCTTAATAGTTTTCAAATAATTCAATCATTTTATCTCAGCAATTTAAACTATAAGCTTATAGGCTCATAATTTGCATTCTACTCTCATAAAATCATTTCTGAAAAAGGGATTTTAAAGCATTTTACATAAACACTTAAAATTATTTAGTAAGACCTGTAACACTATTTGGCTACTGTTGCTATTATCTCCCAGTAAATTAGGTTTAAAAGTTACTCAATAATCTGTGCTGTGGTCTTATAAATCAGTAGCTACCTTAGCTGTGACTTACAAGGGACATGAAGAGTTTCTGGGATGTTGATAATATTCTAAGTGCTCGTTAGACAAGTGAGTTCTATTTGTGAAAATTCTTCAAGATCTACACATATAATATGCGTACTTCTGAATGTAATAACTCCAATAAACAAAAGATTTTTTTTTAAATCATAAAAGCCAGAGCTTTAAGGACTGTCCTCAAATCCCCACACCCATACTAACACCTATTCTATGCACTAAAACACTTCTCTGCAAAAATGTAATTCAAAGTTATTTTACAGCACTTAACATTTTCAATTGGTCTATGCTCAGACAATAAATAACCTCCACTTGCAACTGGGGTATCTGAAAGCCCACAATTCAATCGAAAAATTTGCTTATATTTCTCGGAATTAATCCTTTTAGGAGCAAACTGAAAAGAAGTGAAAATATACAGTACTCTTTTGTCCCCCCAAAGATGCAAATTATTTTCGACTTTGTTAAGCGAATTCAGGAAGAAGGCCATTGCTTCAGACTTTAATAAGATGAAGAAAATAGGAGGCTAGTAAGAACTTCATGGAAAGGAAAGCTGTTTCTCAATGTTTTAGACCGAAGTGTACTACTAATCATATATTTTAAGCAAACCAGAAACGGAAGGCAAAAGTACCTGCCCAGAAAAATGAAATAAAATGCATGAAAGCAGTATGGTAAGTGAATATGAAATATCCGATGACTGGCAAGAATGTATGGGAAGTAACTTCATTCATTTGCTGAAAGCAAGTGCCTCCCAGCAAATAAAAATTATGTCTGTAATCGCGCAACAGTAAATCAATTCTGTCTTCCTCTAATCTTATAATCTCCCAAAGTTAAATCTAAACATTAAAATTCTCTCGAGGGGGAAGCAGTGGAGTATAATCAAAAGGGATCTTGATCCTCGCCTAAAACACACTTACACCTGCAGAGCCAGGGGAGGGAACCTCGCTTTCCGGATGAAACGCAGGGCGTTCACTGACCAACTCCAAGGCGACACCACTTCAGAAGGCGATTCTGCCAAGTGGATCAAGCATAGCTCACACGAATCACCGTCGCGACTTTCAACAGCAACTATTAGGGAATCGCACCAAACCTCGTCGGAGTGACTTAGATAACAGGCACCAGCCTGGCAAGCCCAATCCCCTTTCTCAAACACACATCCACAAAGCAAATCCACCGTGTGGCCGGAGATGAGATGGCAAAACTAGAACACACCCAGAAAGTTGGTAACAGAAAGGGGATTTGGGACAAAGTGGGGACAACAGCCTCAGGACAGAGACACAGGTTTGCAAGCGGGCGCAGAAGTAGATACATCCCCGGGGGCAGAGCAAGGGGCAGAGCAAGGGGCAGGCGGGCGGGGGCGCAGGGACCACGGAGGACGCGAGCGCCGCGGGCACACCCGGACACCCTGACATTGGAGCCTGGCAGCAGCCTTGGCCCGCGCTCTCCCTGTTTGACCCCGCGGGGCAAAGGGACTGGTCCGCCCGCCGCGGGGCGGGGAAGAGAGCGCGCGGAGCGCCGGCTCGGGCCCGGGAAAGCGGCGCGGCCGCGGGCCTTCTTACCCGTGCAGGCCGAGGGCGCGGCGCCGCTTGTGGAGCAGGCAGAGAAGCAGGAACGCGGCCCCCGCCAGCGAGGAGTTTCGCGCCGTCAAGTACTTGCTGAAGGCCGCCATGGCACCGCTAGAGCGAGTGAGGGAGCCGGGGAAAGGGACGCAGCGGTGATTGCCTTAGTGCAGGAAGCGCGAGGGAGACTGGGAGGGGAGGAGCGCGCCAAGGGAGGGCGGGGCCAGGCGCGCGGGACCGCCCCCTAACGCGCGCGGCCGTGCCGCTCGCGCGCTGGAGCCCACCACCGACTTTTGACTCGGCAGGGGTGCGCGCGGGCACCACGGAGGCCGGAACAGTGCCGGGCGCTCTCTGCGCACGCGCGGACCCCCGCAGAGTTAGCGGAACCTGGGACGCGGAGAAGTCGGGGATCGTGACTCTGTCTGTGCCTCTTTACTCCTGCGAGGCCTCGTCGCTGCGGGTGCCTCGCTCCTACTTACTCCTGCCTCCGCGCTCACACGCATAGGCTTTCACAAGAACTGGAAAAGCGGGCACGGCCTGCACCGGGGATTTCGTGGGACTTGCCACTCCACTACCAGCCATGGGCCGTTACCACCCTCTTAAAGGAGCCCTGGAAGAAGGGAATGGCCCCATCACAGAACATGGGCATAAACTGACGGCTCGCTAATCATAGACGAAAACAGTCGGGAACTCCGAAGACGTGTAGGAAGATATGGGAAGAATGTCTACAACTCTAAAACCTTTCTCCAAGCCAGTGTTTTCCAAACCATGGGTTATAATTTCCAGATGACTGTGAAATCAGTTTGATAGATCAAGACCACCTTTTCTTTTTTCTTTTTTTGTTTTGTTTTGTTTTGTTTTTAATGCTTTCGGAAAGAATAGAATACAATATAAAATCCCGGAATGCATCACGTTTAAAGGAGTTGTTTCGAAATTTTTATTCCAGTCTGTAGCTCTGTGCCCCGTATAGTGATATAAGATGCATTTCTTTATGTTAATCTGATCAAAAAGTTTGAGAAACACTTCTGTATAGAGACATTCAGAAATAACAATAGTGCATTGTGTTAAAGCTGGCCTTACTCCCAGGATCTGAAGAGCATTACAGATTACAGCATTCTTCTACTCTCTCGCTCTAATGATGCAGAAATAATTATTCCTAGCATTTAGACTGGCATACGTACAGTAAATTAGTGAGTTCCTGTCTTCCGATGAGCAAACTGGAGAAATTCACTCGGAACATGAATACCTAAAATCTTGCATAATATACACAAATATGAAAGTAGCCTTAAGTGTTAAAGTTGCCCTCATTAAAATAACCCACAAAACAGTGATTTCAGTATAAATTGGCAGTTGCCTAATACAGATGACAATTCAAGGACCAGATGTGGTAATGTGTGTGTGTATGTGTGTATGTGTGTGTGTAAGGGTGTTCAACATTTTAAATTTCTCTAATAAAGCATCTCTTAAATTCTCCATTTGCATATAGAAGTTTGATTACCGTATTTAACAATTAGGTAATTAGGTATGCTTGGCATAGAGGTTGATGGAGATAAAAGCATGAAAGAAAAATTATCAATGTGGTAAGTGCTATATTAAACACTTGCTCAACAGGCACAAGGATAGCACAAAAGAGCTTTCAATTAAGGCTTGACACAGAAGATGATTTTGCAACTCAATCCTAAAGACCAGAGAAGAAGTTGCTCAGACAAACAAGAGGGAAAGTTACTAATTCATTAATAAATTGCATAGTAATGTAAAAATGTTAGGATTCTTGGGAGAAAGTGATGTAATCACTTTGGCGTTTGTAGCAGTGAAGGACCAGCCTGCAAGGTTAGTCTGAAATGTAGTCTGTTTAGGAAATAGATAATGTTTCAGAGGAAAGATCAGAATGATTCATTGGGCAAGATACCCTAAAAGGTACACTTGTTCAAGAAACATGGGTGATTCTAAAATAATAAAATTAGTTAATACAAGCTCAAATTATTTTAGTTCATAAAGCCCATCAGATAAGAACCATGAAGGACAAAAAGTTATTAACTTTTTGCAGCAAAGGGCACCACACAGCAGAGGAAGTGTGGGCATGTTTCCAAACAGAGAAGAAATGAGGAATCATTAATAAGATTCCGAGAAGGAAGGAGTTTAGGTAGAATCTAAATGAAACAGCACTTAACGGACTAAGAGCAAGTCAGATCTGTTGAAAAACTATTAATATTAGACCTCAGCTGGCAAGCAGACTCAGGGTTCTATTTCCTTGGAAACATAAATTTAAGATGAATGATGACTATTGTATCCCAGAGTCCCTTATCTGAACCTATGCACTGTAAATTGAGGCTGCTTCTCTAAATCAAAGCAACTTGTATAGTTTGCATCTCCCAAGGCACAAAAGGACTGTTCTGTTCTTATCAATATGAATTCCAAACAAGTTTCTGATAACCTAGGGTTTTTTAGAACAAGGCTCCTCAGCACTATGTCCTTTGATAGGTATCCAAAACAAATTTTCAAGTTCACACTTTATAATACTGAATAATTAAGAAAAATACTATTTTATTAGGAGATCTGATTTATATAGTTTGACCTACTGAGAATAGGTAGGAGGGGGTCATGTGTAGTTAGGGAATCTAGAAAGCCTCTTGAAGAGATGTTGTGTTAGCCAACCTCTAACACTGTCCCCAATAATCCTTACTTCCTGGCACTTGTGCCCTTGTATAATCTCCCTCACATCAGAGCTCGTCTGTGTGACCAAAAGAGTAGTATGGTAAAGGGGATGGTATGTGATTTCTGAGACCAGATCATAAGAGACCCTGTGGCTTCCACTTTGGTATCTTGGATTGCTTGCTCAGGGAAAGGCAACTGCTACAGAGAACACTCAAAGAGCCCTGGAGAAGAATTGAGTACTTCCCCCCTAGAACCAGCACCAGTGCCTGCCATGGAAGCAGCTCTTCCATCCCCCAGTCAAACCTCAGTCTGCAGCCTCAGGAGCAACCCTGAGCCAGTAGGCTCAGCCAAGATGCTCCTAAATTCCTGACTCACAGAAACTATTGGAGATAAAAAATGTTTATCATTGTTTTAAGCCACTAAATTTGAGGGTAATTTTTTAGTGCAGCTGATGTGATTTGGGGCTTCGCCTTGAAAAATAAATGGAAGCTCTACCTACCGCAGTGGTTCTCAAAGTGTGCGCCAGGGCACACTGGTGCGCCCTAGAAGATTTCCAGGTGCACCCTATGGTATTCCAGAGAAATATGTGCCTGTTGAGAACCAAAAAAACCAACAGGGTTTTTGGAGTTTAGCTTTTTGGAGAACAGAGGTGTGGGGAATTGGCTGTAAGCTGACAGTCTGTCTAACCCCCCATATCACTTGCCTGATTAGGTTGCAAAAGGTTGTTAAGCTGTAGTGCTGGATTCTTTACACTACTCCGCATGTTCCCCAGAAAGACTGGCGGCAAGTTTCTTCTATCCTTTGTTTGGTGTAAAGTTAAGATTTGCTAATGGCCTCACTCAGCCCTAAAAACAAAGCAAGATTCAGTTTTGGGGTGTGCTTTGTTCTTGCCAGCAGCAGTTACAGGGCTCTCCCAACCCCATATTTTCTCAATTTCATGTATTTTCTTAATTCCGCACCGTTCCCACTCAGGACCTGGAATTACTAGCTGTGCTGATTCATGGCATGTGCCCAGATATAAAAATAAATATAGTTACTCTATTATACCATTTCATTATGGAAATACCGCTCTTTTTGTTGACACATTATTATTATATTTATTATTAACACATCATTATATTATTTTTAGATAAATACACCCAAATAAAATGGGTAGATTTCTCAAAAAGAAGTGTGATATTGAAGAATTCGATTCTGGAAGTGAGCAAAAGTTAAGTGTAAATAAAATAGGACTTTGAAGACTGATGGCAGATTTTAATTTATAGCATTTTCCATCACTTAACACTGAACAATATGATTGAATTAGAAATCCATTCAGGAAGCTTCAAGTGATTTTGTTTTAACATTAACAGAAGAAGAAGAACTGGCAGCTATATCCACTGATTATGGATTGATGATTAAACATAAAGAATTGTCTCTTGAAACCTTTTGGATTTCTATAAAAGAATATGTGGCACTATTTTAAAAAGCTTTGAACATTTTACTACAATTTTCAACATCCTATTTATGCGAATTAGGATTTTCTACCCTCAACACAATTAAAAGCAAAAAAAAAAAAAAAAGAGAGGAATTCTTCAATGTATTGACGAGGAAATGAGAGTTTGCCTTTCAAATATATGCCCAAACATTGAAGAAATCGCTAGGACATATCAGGCTCATGTTTCTCATAAACAGAAGAATGAAAAAACTTAACACATTTGCGCCGGGACATGCAGAATTTACTAAATCTTACTAAGAATGTATCTATATATATATAAAGATAACCTTTTGTTTTTTTATTTTTTAACCCCTCTTTTTTACGAATTCTAGAAAACATAACTCAAAAAATGTAACATAAAAATGTTTTTTAACATCAGAATAAATTTAATTTTGTCATATTTATTTCATTTAATTACCATAAAAGCATGCTTAAACTTTATATTTATTTTCTTTAATATTTGACCATTTATAACATATTTCTCAGAAATTTATATATAGTGCACATACAATTATTTGTAGGATTTTAAGTTTTGTTGTGTTTTTTTTTTACAGGGACAGAGAGAGGGATAGATAGGGACAGACAGACAGGAACAGAGAGAAATGAGAAGCATCAATCATTAGTTTTTTGTTGCCATTGCAACACCTTAGTTGTTCATTGATTGCCCTCTCACATGTGCCTTGACCGCGGGCCTTCAGCAGACCGAGCAACCCTTGCTGGAGCCAGCGACCTTGGGTCCAAGCTGGCGAGCTTTTGCTCAAGCCAGATGGGCCCACGCTCAAAGTGGCGGCCTCGGGGTCTCAAACCTGAGTCTTCTGCAATTATTTGTAGGATTTTAAATGTGCCCTGATTTCAAAAAGTTTGAGAACCATTAGCCTACCATTTTGAGTTCTTATCTTGACACTCATCCCTTCCAATAGATGTATCTACCTCTACCCTAGGGAACAAAAGCACACTCCTGTTCCCCTCAGTTATCTTTCCATGGCTATGCTGTTACTTCTACCTGAAATGCTAATCCCTTCCTGCTCTAACTCTTCACTCCCAACTCAGTTCATCCTTTGAAAGGAGGCATTTAATGGTCTACTCCAAACTGTTTTTTCCGACCACTTCCCCTTATCACCTCCACCTTCTATTAAGTTAGTCACTTCCTCCTTTATACTGCTTCTGTTTTATATATAATTCTATTAATGTATGTATAGGAGGGTGTCTGGAGAGACAGGTCTTAAAACCTTTTTTCTAAAAAGAAACTGTCAGTCATGTCTCTGACAAGGTAAACACAAGTCACCAGAAACCAATCATCTTTGCTTAGAAAAGAGTCACTTGAGAAGCTCCTCGTACAGATACAAATGGAAGAAGAATTAGGTACTCATTGCATCAGGGAAAGTATGTAACAAGACATCCTGACAAGACCATTCCTCCAAATAGCCCTAGTTAGCCCAAACCAGTAACAGGGAAAGTTTGCCCAGGAGAGCCTCCTGAGAGGAAAGAGATTGTGATTTCAACCTCTTTCTTTTTGAGCTTTCCCGTTCTCAGAACCTCTCTGATTGACTGAGATGGTCCTGTCTCAGGGTCCTAAGGAAAAACTCTTCAGGAGGAAGAAGAAGTCTGGGCTGATACAGTTCACGAACAGAGCCTCATGGCCATAGGTAGACCTAAGTTATGAAGGCCATTCCAATTCAGCCACCTAAGAACTACCCATATTTGGGGGGAACAGTGCCCCAGTATAAAGAAACCTTGGGAGTTCATGGTTCTAGCAGCTCTACAGCTCGAGCACCTGGTATATCGTGGCAGTGGAACAAGGGTGCTTGGGACTGAGGACAGCCAACTTGCAAATGCAACACCAGCTAGCAGCCAAAGATGTTTATTAGTCAAAATCCAGTCAATCAACTACTCAGAAACCTCAGTTCCCTCTGTTATCTGGAAACAAGTGTAAAAACCTCTCTGGGCGAAGTTAGCTCCTATGGTTTGTGGTAAATTAGGTGAGAGAGGCAGCACCAAGAGCTAAATATTGGATTTGCTAATAAGGGAATTAATTGGGCAGTTAATTAGAAAAATAAATAATATGAAATGATACGTGATTTCTACCCCAGACTAATGAAGCAGGTCATACTGATTAAAAAGTGTGTACGCACAATTGTGCCTCCTGTTTCTTTACAGCAGGCCCATCCTCAGGCCCTGCGCTATACTGGCACACAGCGTGCACCCAGTAAATGTTTGTTAAACTGAATGAATGAATTGACTTGGAGATGGTAAGAGGAATGCTTAGCAGAAATGTCCAGAAGATAAGTAGCAAATGAAGGTCTAGTTCTTAGGAAAAAGAATTAGTACTAAATAGTTATTCATATAAAAATATTTATTGTTGACTTACCATGTCACAGGAACTGAAGCCAGTGGGAGGGAGGGGACAGAACAGTTCCCTCCCACAACCGAGAATAGTTATTAATTAAATTATCAAATCAATATAAAATTCCAAATATAATAACGGTTTCAAATATATACTTAGAAAAATATAGAGAGATATACAGGTCTCCTGTATACAAAATAGGTAAATCCTTGAAACTGAATGAACTGAATAAGAAAAAGAATAGACAGTTGCGAAGTGGGACGTAATACTATGAAACACCTCCATGCGGAGGATGGAGGGAGGCAATGGAGTCAGGACAGTGAGAATAATTGAAAAGGTAATATGGGAACCTGCAGGCATGAGATCACACAGAACAGGATGGGCGAGTTTCCAGAAGGGTATAGGAATCTTAATTCAGATTATCAGCAACTATTGGTGAAACTTTTCTTTGTGAAACTTTTTCTGAATCTCCTTTCCTCTCCTGGGTGTCCCCAATGCACCCTGTTCAGATTTTTGTCACAGCTTGTGTGTTGCTTATGTATTTAAATGGCAGTAACCATCATAAGGGGAGGATGTATCATTTTTCTTTAATCTTACATTACCTGAAGAAAAAATAAAAAAAGAATTGTATCCATACCTTATACAGTACTCCAAACAGAACAAAGAAAATAATTTCTAAAATGAGTAGAAAGAAAACAAAATTTAAAGAAACCATAGCTTGACCAGGTGGTGGCGCAGTGGATAGAGCATTGGACTGGGATGCCGGAGGACCCAGGTTCCAAACCCCTAGTTTGCCGGCTTGAGCGTGGGCTCCTCTGGTTTGAGCAAGGCTTGAGCCCAAGGTCGCTGGCTTGAGCAAGGGTCACTCAGTCTTCTGTAGCCCCTCCCACTCCCTACCCCAGTCAAGGCATATAGTAGAAAGCAATCAATGAGAAGCTAAGGTGCTGCAATGAAGAATTGATGCTTCTTATCCCTCTCCCTTCCTGTCTATCTGTCCCTATCTGTCCCTCTCTGTCTCTGTCTCTCTCACACACACAAAGACATACACACACACACACACACACACACACACACACACACACACATACACGAAACCATAAAACTATTACAAGAAAACATGAAAGAATTCTTCATAAAATAATTACCTTATGATCTTAAAAAGTTGATCTTTGGCTAATTAAAAATAATGTATTCATGATAAAAGAAAAAAACTGAGAAACAGACCAGAGTGAAAACTATACCGGAAATCACACTTCATTTCACAGACCAATGTTTCATTTTCCTCGGATTGACTTCAAATCAGGAAGAAAAAGTTCATAAACTAAGTAGGAGAATGGGTGAAGAATATGAAATATAGTGCATAGAATAAAAAACTAAAATGACTCAAACATATGAAAAGATGCTTTTCATCACGCATAACCTGTATGATAAAACTACACTAAAATACAATGTTCACTTACCAGATTGACAAAAGATTCCATCATTATGATTATATACTATGTAATATTTTATTAAGATTTCTGAGGCAGATGACTTAGTACAAACTGTACAACAATTGTTAAATAGCTTAAAAATACTTGCAAATGTATATTCCCTCTGACCCAGTAATTTACTTCAGGAAATTGATTCTGTAGATGAACTATACTTACATAAATGAAATGTCATAGATATGCATTTTTGTGAAAGTTACGAATTGGGAACATCCTTTAATTTCTATCAGTGGAGGACTATTTAACTAAATATAATGGAATATTATATATACATTAAAAGAATATATATAGTATTATGGAATGACCTCCAAATATAATGTTAAGCAGAAATAAAGCCAGGACAGATTAGTATGTAAAGTGTGATAGTGTTCATAAAAAGAGTAGAGGGGGAGTAATATAAACTTATTTGCTTATAAATGAATAGAAAGTATTTGAAAGAATACTTAATACGTTGATAATATTAACTGATTGCAAGAATGGTAACTGAGTGGAAGTCAGAGGCAGGAATAAAACTTTGCACTGAGTAAATGTGTACCTTTAAAGTTTTTAATCATGTGAATATATCATCTATTACATTTAAGAACAATTTTAATGAGGTGAAAACCATATAACAAAATTTCATTTAAAAGTAACTTTTTATTTATTGATTTTAGAGAGACAGGAAGGGAGAAAGAAACATCTATTTGTAACATGTTCCATTTGTTTATGCATTCATTGGTTGAATCTTGTATGTGCCCTTACCAGAGATTGAACCCATAACCTTAGTGTATTGGGATGATGCTCTAACCAGCTAAGTTCTCCCACCAGGACAATAACATAACATTTTAAAGTCAACAATCCGCCTGACCAGGCGGTGGCGCAGTGGATGGAGCGTCGGATTGAGATGCGGGAGACCCAGGTTTGAGACCCCGAGGTCGCCAGCTTGAATACGGGCCCATCTAGCTTGAGCAAAAGCTCACCAGCTTGGACCCAAGGTCGCTGGCTCCAGCAACGGGTGGCTCAGTCTGCTGAAGGCCCGCGGTCAAGGCACATGTGAGAAAGCAATCAATGAACAACTAAGGTGTCGTAACGGCAACAAAAAACTAATGATTGATGCTTCTCACCTCTCTCCGTTCCTGTCTATCTGTCCCTATCTATTCTTCTCTCTAACTCTCTCTGTCCCTGTAAAAAAATAAAAAAAGTCAACAATCCAATGACATTTAATACATTGACAATGTTATACAACTACTGCCTCTACCTAGATCAAAAGAAAACTCCATACTCATTAAGCAGTTACTCCTCACTGTCCCCTCCCCCAGCCCTTATGGATTTATCTATTCCAGATTTTTTATACAAATATAATCATACCACAGGTTTATTTACATTGTAGCTTTTATCTGTACTTCAGGATTCATCTATATTGTTTTCAAAGTTCATGTACATTGTAGCATTTATCAGTACTTTATTCTTTTTTATAGCTAAATAATATTACACTGTATGGATAGACCACATTTTATTTATTCACTCATCAGCTAAAGGCTTGTTTCCACCTTTTAGCTGTTGTGAATAGTGCTGCTTTGAATGTGCATGTTCAAGTGTTGGCTTGAGGGCCTGCTTTCAATTCTTTTAGGCATTTACCTGTGAGTAGAATTGCTGAAACATATGGTAATTCTGTGTTTAAACTTTTGGGTAGTGGCACCAGACTGTTTCACGGCAGCTGAACCATTTTATATTCTCACCACGAATGACTGAAGTTTCTCATTTCTCCACATTCTCACCAACACTTGTTATTTTTTATTTGCTTGCTTTTTATATTTTTCATTATAAATATTCTCATGAGTGAGAATTAGAATTTTGTTGTGCTGATGATTTCTTAATGACTAACAATGTTAAGTATTTCTTCATGTTTGTTGGCCATTTGTGTATCTCCTTTAGAGGAATGTCTGTTCAAGTCCTTAGCTCTTTCAAAAATTGGGAACCTGGGTTGTCTTTTTGTGTGTGTGAGTTGTGAGAGCTCTTTATATATTATGAATACTAGACCCTTATCAGTGATATAATCTGTAAATAGTTTCTTTCATTCTTTAGGTTGTCTTTTCACTTTCTTGATAATGTGTCTTAACGCAAAAAAGTTTTTAATTTTGACCCAGTCAAATTTATCTACTATCTATTTTTTTTCTTTTTTCTTTTGGTGTCTTATATAAGGACCCATGGCAAAGTCCAAGGCCATGAAGATTCCTCCCATCCCAAGTTTTCTTCTAAATGTTTTATAGTTTTAGCTCTTATATTTAGATCTTTGATCTGTTTTGAATTGTTTACATGTGGCATAAAGTACTTATTTTATTATTTTGCATGTGAATATCCAGTTATCTCATAACTATTTTTGAACCAATTATATATTTTTTAAAAAATTTAAATTTAAAACAAATAGACAAGCCTGACCAGGCAGTGGCACAGTGGATAGGGTGTTGGACTGGGATGTGGAGGACCCAGGTTCGAGACCCCGAGGTCACCAGCTTGAGCGCAGGCTCATCTGGTTTGAGCAAAGCTTACCAGCTTGGACCCAAGGTCGCTGGCTTGAGCAAGGGGTTACTTGGTCTGCTGTAGCCCCTTGGTCAAGGCACATATGAGAAAGCAATCAATGAACAACTAAGGTGTCACAACGAAAAACTGATGATGGATGCTTCTCTCTCCGTTCCTGTCTGTCTGTCCCTATCTATCCCTCTCTTTGACTCTTACTCTGTCTCTGTAAAAAAGAAAAAAAGAAAGAAAAGAAAAGAAAATATATATATATATATATATATATATATATATATATATATATATATATATATATATATATATATAAAATAGACAGACTTAATTTTCTCAGGCTGTCTTTCTTTTGGGATGCATCAGAGTTCTGGACTCTAATACATCACTAGGCATTGCAGAGGTCCCCACACTAGGTATGACTAAAGTACCGTTCTCTCAGACTGCACAGTTGTTTCCATGCTAGAATATCCTGAATGAGGTTTAGATCTCCTGACCTAGTATCCAGCTGAGCTGGTATACCATGCAGCTAAAGTACCCTCTCTTCCAGTCTTCGGCAGGATCTTTTTATTCTCCTCAAACCCCCAGTCTCAGTTTAAGCTCTGGCACTCAAAAGCCATGATGAGGCCCTCCCACCACGCCCAACTGGGGCAATGAAACATAGAGCTTGTTCTCTGAATGGGAGAAACTATAGGGAGAAAATATAAACCAATATCTGAAGAAATTATCCTGGTACACATGTATTGAGAACCTACCTACAAAAAAAAAATTCAACAGTAAATAAGATAGTATGCAACCTCTTGAAACTAACAATATAAACACTAATACAGGCTAGGAAGTTATAAAGAGGCAAGATTCAAACTGTCTGTATTCTTTACATTGACTTTCACATTTACTTCAGTTCCCCTCTTGTCTAATGTGCTCCACACTTGAATGCTCAGTTCCAGTCATTTTTAAGCAAATCCTGATTTAATAATAGGTACAGTTGGTGCTCTGTCCAGCAGGCTTAATGCTCAGTTGTTCACCTGTACATGGGATCCAGTTAACCAGATAGAGCTCCTAGGCTTTGATAAAGCTTAGTTTGACTCATTTTTTAGCTCAATACCACTACCACCCTCTTTAGGACTAAAATGATCCGAGCTGGGATCAAACACTTTGCTGAGCCTTATCAGGCCTTCTTCTCAGAAATAAAACTACCCAATGACTTAGTGAGCTTGGGATCCTGCTCCCCCGTCCCTTTGGATGACAACTGGTCATTGTCTGGTTCCTGGAGTCTCTACTGTGCTATGCTACCCACCAGAGTAGAAATTTTAAAAGGCTGCTAAACTTTGGTATGTCAGAAAAACCATAATAATGCCAGAAGTTTTCAAATAAAAGAGCTATAAAAAATCCAGTAGAGTCTTTATTATTTTTATTTATATAATTTTTAAAGATTATAATGAGTAGTTTCACCAATATAGCTATATATGGTAGTGATACATTTTGAGATAAGAGAAATAGAAATTGGCTTATAATAAAAATATGGACCTAAATTAATTCATATTAAAGTGTATCAATTGCCTATGCTATAAAATGTATCAAAGATGTGTCAATGATTAATCTTTAGGGAGAAAAGACTAAAACACAAAACAGCTAAAAACATAAGGTGGCTTATTATTTAGTATAAAAGTGACCATAGGCAGAATGCCTTAGAGGTTATAATAAGGAACAGATTATAATGGGTGGAATTAATGTGGGGGGAAGTTCTCTGTTCTGTGACTGTTCCTTCTTTTTTTAAAAATTTAGTTTAGAGCCTGACCAGGCGGTGGCGCAGTGGATAGAGCGTCGGACTGGGATGCGGAAGACCTCGGTTCGAGACCCCGAGCTCGCCAGCTTGAGCATGGGCCCATCCGGCTTGAGCAAAAAGCTCACCGGCTTGGACCCAAGGTCGCTGGCTCCAGCAAGGGGTTGCTCGGTCTGCTGAAGGCCCGCGGTCAAGGCACATGTGAGAAAGCAATCAATGAACAACTAAGGTGTTGCGACGGCAACAAAAAACTAATGATTGATGCTTCTCCCCTCTCTCCATTCCTGTCTGTCTGTCCCTATCTATCCCTCTCTCTGACTCTCTCTCTGTCCCTGTAAAAAAAAAAAAAATTAGTTTAGAGAGAGAGGAAAGAAGAAAGAGAGAGAGATTTTTGTTCCACTTCTTTATGCATTTACTGATTGATTCTTATATGACCCTGACCAGGAATCAAGTCTGCACTCATGGAATGTCAGGACGATGCTCTAACCAACTGAGCTACTTAGCCAGAACCTAAATGTTCGTCTTATAGAATATCATCCTTAGACTATGACTGATAGTTCTTTATCTTTAAGTTTTCTCTCTATATAGTCTTTTTCATTCAAGTTGTTATTTCTATCATGCCTCTGTCTTCCATGTCAGAACTTTTTCTCAGGGTCTGATAACCCTTGATTGTGTGTCATAATCTTTGATTATATGAAACAATTTTTAAAACCTAAAATGTAGCACTGATTACAAAGAAAATTACCACCAACATTTAAGTATTATACTTTATTCAACCGACTTACTTCATTTATACCCTTGGTACTTATTCTTTCTTTTTTTGGGGGGGGGGTATTTTTCTGAAGTGAGAAGTGAGGAGGCAGAGAGATATACTCCTGCATGCATGGGATCCAACCAGCAAGCCCACTAGGGGGTGATGCTCTGCCCATCTGGGGCATTGCTTTGTTGCAGCTGGAGCCATTCTAGCTCCTGAGGTAGAGGCTATGGAGCCGTCCTCAGCACCCAGGCCAACTTTGTTCCAATGGAGCCTTGGCTGCAGGAGGGGAAGAGAGAAATAAAGAGAAAGGAAAGGGGAAGAGTGGAGAAGCAGATGGGCACTTCTTCTAAGTGCCCTGGCCAGTAATCAAACCCGGGACTTTCACATGCAGGGCCAATGCTCTTCCACTGAGCCAACGAGCCAGGCCCAGTACCTATTTTTATATTTACTTCATTCCCTTTCTGTGAAACAGGTACCAGAAGATGATTATTTAAATAATAATTATAACTATGAGGGTTGAAGCTTTAAAATGATAAGCGCAAGTGTGAAATTTTAAGGCTACAGTAGACCTTTACGTCTAGACCTATAGCCTTACTTACAGATGAAAAATTGAGTTAAGGAGAAGTGAAGTGACTTGGCCTTTTTTGTGTGTGACTAATTAGTGATAGAATTATCATAACTTTTCTGTTTCCATCATTGGTTTCTATATTTTCTCACTTCCTTGCTCTGTAATATACTTACAGGAAGATAGACCCATTCAGAGTAGTTATGTAATCAATGTTGGTACCCTACATGAATTTAGATATTTCTGTTTAAAGTTATTAACTTCAGGCTTTAATAATCAAAACAGGGTTATTTTAAATTAAATTTAAAATTACACCATTAATAACTAATAATAAGATTCATTAAACAATTTCATTTAAAGATTATTTCTAGCAGCATTATCTGAAATTACAAAATAATGAAAACTAATCAAGTAATCAGACATAGGATATAATTAAAAAATCTTTGGTATAGGCACACAATGAATTTTATGCAGCTGTAAAAAATAATAGAGGTCTTTATAAAATGATATGAAGTAATTTCAGAAGGAATCTAAGTTAAAAAAGCAGAAGAGCTTATATAGAATGCTATCTTTTATGTACAAAAGAAGGAAAACAAGGGTATATACCCACATATAAATACTTGCTTATCATTGAAAAAGAAACACTAAAAGAAACAGCAGATAACAATGAAATTAGTGCTATACAGGGGTGAGAGCAGAGGCAGATTTAACCGCAGGTGCACTGGGCTTGCGCCCTGGACTCCAACTTCAGAAGGACCCCGCAAAACCCCAACTTTACCCTTTTTTCTAATGACACCAAGTTTGGTTTCATATGTGCAATTTTAACATTAATAGTACATAATATTTTTTGTTTATTTAAAAATATGGTTAACATGTATTTTTTTCCCCTGTCTCTCTCTTTTTTTAAGGGACCCAATATTTTCTTTTGCGCCTGCAGCCTCAACCGACCTTAATCCGCCTCTGGGTGGAAGGAAACTCGGCAGAAGGGATGTGAAGAAAGTATCGCTTCTCTGAGAATATCCTTTCGCATAATTTTGACTCTGGAAGCATATTTATGCTTTAAGTATTTTGAAATTAAATTCAACAACTAAAACTGAGAGAGAAATGAAAAACTGAAAGGAAAATAGAACAATGAACCTAATTGTATTTCAAATAACTATCATAACCCAAACTGGGAGCAAAAAACAGTAAGAAAAGAGCCAAGGAAGGAAGGAAAGGTGGAAGGAAGCCAAGTAAATTATGCACAAATATTTGACTATGTACCCTCAGTCTTGGCAGGATGTAGGGTAGGAAAGAATTAGAAGTAAGTCCTGAGCTCATGTTAGAAATTTGTTTATTGTAGTAATATGGGCAAAGTGATTCCAAAGCTATTTTAGAATATATTACAGGATTGGGCAAATGTATTGATATTGTTGGGAACTATAGACCTCAGGAAGAAAGAAAGGATATAGAAATATATAATGGAAGAAAACAAGAAAGGACCCAGAGGGATGGATTGGAACTGGAGATCTCAGGTGTGAATTTATGTTTTCTAAAATATGTATATAAAGTATACATGCATATATATTAAGGGCATGTGTATAAGTATGTACATATATGTATTTGCAGGTATTAGAGAGAAAGAAAATTTCCTCTACCCTCCAAGGTCCTTTTTGCTGGTCTGATAATTAAATCTACATGAGACAGATTCACAAGAAAAAAATTACCATTTTTTTTTTTTTTTAGGTGAGAGGAGGGGAGATAGTGAGGCACACTCCCTCTAGCATCACCCCAACCGGGATCCACCCGGCAGCCTCCATCTGGGGTTGATGCTTGAGTACCGAACTATTTTTAGCATTTGAGGCTGATGCACTCCAAGAAAGGGAACCAACAGAGACACTGGATGCAAGAGGGGAAGAGAGAAGGGGAAAGGGTTGGGAGAAGCAGATGGTCACTTCTTCTGTGTGCCCTGATCTATAATTGAATCCAGGACCTCCATATGCCGGGTCAATGCTTTATCCACTGAGCCACCAGCCAGGGCCAAAAATTACCAAATTGAATTACATATGTATATAGGAGTCAGTGACCCTATACATAGCAAGAAAAAAATGAAGTATGTATAACATTCTGAGCTAAGGATGAGGTAAGGTGCCTTTGGACTTTAGAGGGGAGGAGAGTCATTCATTGCAGGACAATAGAAGAGCAGATGTTCAGTAATTAGTAGTTTTCCCTGCCATAGAGATAGGTCAAAAAGTTTATCCTGATAATCTCTTATAATGGGCAATGCCTCTAATTTAAATTCTTCTAGGTAGTTAAAGGAGGGTGGGGACAGAAGCTTCTCTTGAGTCCACAGTTGCCACATACCACAGAAGCACATCTGGGGTCACTCATTCTGATCCTCTACACAGGTATACACTTGTATATGTATATAATACATCCATGTATTTTTTAATTCTGTCCACTGAAAAGGCCAAGAAGCAAAGATACTCTGGTAGCAATGATCACACCTGGAACCTAGATCTTGATCTTTATTATCATTCTTCATTAAGACAAACCAGGATGCCTCAGAAAAACAAACAAAACCTAATTCCATGGATGAAGCAGGGTAAATATAACATGCACCTGTACATCTAATTATTCTATAAAATAAGAAAATGATTTTAAAAATGATGAGGATGTGTCACACAAACACAAGAAACAACTAGAGGAGACTGCTTTTGCCCAAATCTGGGATAATTTGTGCACCCGAGTAAGTACAGTAATGATTTATAAAGTATTGAAAAAATAGAAATTAATAATTTCATATTTATAATAAAAAAATAATGCAGAAGTGAAGGCTCTTGATACAGTTGAATGCCAAGGGCCCACTGGTAAATGTGGAAGAAAATATACCAGAGGAAAATTATTATTTTGCAATAATTATAGTAAGGATTGAGTCACACAAGAATCACCAATGGATGCTAAATATAGGAGAAACTTTTGTTAAGAAACACGATATCTTTATAATCCTAAATTATCTCCCATATACCATCCATTAGTTACAACAGAGAAAATATTATGATTTTACAGTGAACAACATGGACATTTTTTTTTAAGATTTTATTTAGTGATTTTATAGAGAAGGGTGGGGAATGAGAAGAATCAATCCATAGTTGCCTCACTTTTTAGTTGTTCAGTTTAGTTGTTATTGATTACTTGCAGTATGTGCTTTGACCAGGCAAGCCCAGGGATTCAAACTAGCGACCTCAACATTCCAGGTTGAAGCTCTATCCACTGCACCATCACAGGCCAAGCAAGCAACATCTTGGCTGGAGAGTCTACATTAATATCACCAATGTAGGGCAGCTGGACATCTCATAGCTCTCACTGAGCTACTCTAAAAAGGATATATCTCTTTTGCAGTATTGTGGTCTAGAAGGCATAACGTGACCCTAATCATGAGGAAACTCAGAACTTATATGAGAAACATTTAAAAAAGATAGAGAGAGGATACTGTATTTGTCAAAAATGTCAATGTTGTAAAGATAAAGAAAGGATTTAGAAATATTTCAGGTTAAATGAGGCCAAAGAGAGGTGACAATAAAAAGCAATAGCCAACCCTAAACTGCATTGTATATTGGGGAAGGAAGGAGTAGGGAACTTTGTTAAGGACATTACTGGGTTGATAACTGACAAAATTAGAGTATGATTAGTAGATTGGAGTATTATATTGATATTAACTTCACTGAAATTGATAACTACACTGTGATTAAGTTAGAGAATATCCATATTCTAAGAAATATAAACTAGACTCTTAAGAGTAAAACGCCATAATTTTGGAGTAAAAGGCCTTCAAATGGTTCAGGGAAACACACACACACATATGAAAAGAGAGCACACACACAAATGATAAAGCAAAAGATAAATATTTACAATAGATAAATCTGGATAAAGAGTATGAGTGTTTTGTGCTATTTAATTTTTGTACCTTTCTATAAGTTTGAAATTACAGAAAAATTCAAGATTAATTCAGGAATATTGTAGCAACCTTATTCATAACCGCCCAAACTGGAAATGCCAGTGCCCATCAACAAGACAGTGAGTAAACAAGTTGTGGTATATCCACATGATGGAATACTACTCAGCAATAAAGAGAAAGAACTATTGATAAGTACAGCAATATGGATGAATCTCAGAAACATTGAGCAAAAGATACATGTGTGCATGCACACACATGCACCAACATAAACATACTTGATTAAATGAAGCACAAGAGGCCTGGCCTGTGGTGGCTCAATGAATACATCATCAATCTGGAATGCTGAGGTCACCAGTTCAAATCCCTAGGCTTGCCTGGTCAAGGTACATATAGGAGTTGATGCTTCCTGCTCCTCTCCCCTTCTCTCTCTTTATCTCTCTCCCTCTCCCTTTTATCTCTCTAAAAAAATAAATAAATACAATCTAAAATAAAAATGAAGTACAGCAAAATAAATATATAAAAGAAGGCAGAAGGTAATTGCATTTGAAAGTAGGTAAAATTGGCTGAAAGATAGCATAAGGGAACTTTTTGGGGGTGATGAAAATGTTCTATATTTTGTTTAGGTGGTGGTTTCATGGGTACTTACTAATGTCAAAAGTCATCAGACTGAATACTTAAGATCTGTGCTTTTTAGGGAATGAAAGTTATAAATCCAACTGGATGAATGAATAAACAAACAAGCTAACTTATTTTAACAAAAAAAAAAGATTATAAATTCAGATTGAAAGAGAAGATGCACCCGCATTTGTTCCAGTGTTAAAACCACTAAGAAAGACCTGGGATATATAAAAATGTGAAAGGGAAATAATTTATTGTATGAAGACCTGAGGTATCTGAAAACACAACAAGGAAATAATTTATCCTAACCTTCCCTCAAACAACCTTTAGAATATTTGGAATGCTTATGAGATGTACAGTTAATTTCAAAACATAACTAACCAGTTTGCTATCCAAAATGCTGCATATATTGCTACACTTTCTGGAAGGAGTTCTAAATTTTGCTGCTTGGGGTTTTGTCTCATATCTGTAAGGAGTGGCACATCTTCATAGACTTGGGGCCTGTTTGGGCACCATTCTGTGCTGGGCATGTTGTCTTGGTCTGCCCATGCTGGGCAACAACCAGGATTGCCACTACACGTTAGCAAGTTCTACCCAGTTCAGGCATTACTTTAACAGTATATGGAGTTTATTTTGTTCAAGTGATGGAAGGATTAGTTCAGAAAAATTAAATTCCACAGTCGAAGTAATGCAAATTTAAATATATGTGTCATATTGCAAGTACAGCTGTAATCATAGCATAGTTTTAGAATTGCAGCAGCTAGTTTGATGCTGGTGAAGTGTTCAGCCAGGAAGTAGTCGGGCAATGTCCTGTTCTGGCCTTGTGGCAGCTCTGTGTCTTTGGTCAGGCTAGCACTATGAGTTTTCCCCCATCTCTTTTGCTTCAGAGTGCCACACTGGTCTAGCCGTGGGGGTTGCTTCATGGCTAATATATGAATTCTGGAGTGTCTTATTCTTTTCAGTTCCTCAAAGTTCAGTTTGGCCTTGGCAAGGTAGCTCAGTTGATTGGAGCATCCTCCCAACATGCCGAGGTTTCAGGTTCGATCCCATTCAGGGCACATACAGGAATCAACTAATGATGGCTAATGAGTGGAACAACAAATCTCTCTCTCTAAAAAAAAATCAATTTTTAAAAATTCCGTTTAAAAGGCACAGATTTTATCAAAGGTTATTTTATTGGCATAGAATGCTGTACTTCTGGTAGCTACTCCTCTAATCTTTGCAAAGCAGGGACTTCATAAGAAAGGTTTGCTAATGCCTTGTGGCTGAGCTTCTCTGCAAATTCTTATTAAATATCTGCTGCAGCCAGAGGGGAAAGGTTTGTAGCCTTCCATGGCATGACAGGGAAAACAAAACTCATCTGGCTTGAGACCCTCCCTCAGCACACAAATGTCTCTTTACCTGCAGCTACATAGCAGCTGAGGCCATAGCAATCTACTTATTGTCTCCTGGGTGTTCTACAAGTTTCCCATTTCACACTCACCCATATTTGGGTTGCAGATTGATCTAAGCACATGCCTTTGAACAAAAACACTAGGAAGTAGAAAGAATACTGGGCTGGGAGTCGTGAGTCTGAGTTCCACCTCAAGTTTTGTCATAAATAACTATGCAACCTTAATATTTGATTTTCAGCTTTCTTATATGTGAAATAAAAGAATCAATACTAGTCTCTTCTGAGAATGAGGCTTGAACCATTAGCTGCTAGGAGAGACTTCCAGATTTGGAGGTCCACCATTGGGCCAGACAAGAGTAGACCAATAGGGATAAAAAGGATCACAGAAGGAGATAAGCCTTTACATATTGCCACATGCAAACAACTGAGAGAGAATTGCTTTTCATATTATACCTTTTTTCAATTTTGCACTATTAAACAAAAACATGTATGTATTACTTTTGTAAATTTTTCAAATACCAAAAATTTTAAAATAGAAAAGTTTTGGACAAGTTGACTTCGAAGATTCCTTAATACTTAAAAATATTTATTCTTGAAAATGTTACCATAATGTGAGAGGACAGAGGGAAGGAATTCACTACGAAGGGGCTGTGGTGGCAAACACATGATTTTCTGCATTTAGAAAAACCTTCTGGACTCTATACCACAAAGAGTAAAATTTACTACGTACGACTTTAAAAAAGTAAATCAGGAAGTCAGGGAATCCCAAGTTGAAATGCAGACTATGACAAATGAATCTAACTGAATGAAAATGTCTGACAAAACTGCATAGGAAGGGGGTAGAGCTGACAGAGGTAATTTGGGGAAACAGTGTTTTACCATTAACTGTAGCACCAAAGACAAAAAGAACTTGATATTGTTTCAGTTAAGAATACAAGTTAGCAAGTCTGATTTATAAATATGCTGGGGTTGAACCAATAAGTATGTATGTAAATTGTAGATAATAGAAGTGATGTTTCTCATTGTCAGAGAAAGTAAGTTAATAGATAAGCAAAGTAGGGAAGGCTAGAATGAATCCTGTGGAGTCAGAGCCGTCAAAGATGAACTCATGTAGACAGAGAGAAATAGGCAGACAGACAGCCAGGCAGAGAGACAGATCGACGATACAGAAATAAAAGCTTTAGTTGGCCAAACTTGAATTAATTTTAGCAACAAAATTAATGACAATTAACATTCAGTTATAAACCAAACAATAAACTATTATAATAATAACCTATATGAATAAATAAATGGGAAAGAAGGGAAAACTCTTCCTTACAGAAAAAGTTCAAATAAATGTAGCTGGAATGAGGACAATAGAAAACCCACCATTTGAACTACATAGTAATAATTATTGTGGGCAATATTCAAGGATAAATGCTAAAATTAGTGGGTAAAACTTTAAGTAGAAACAGAATAGTTGTACAACCTCAAGTATCTCTCCCAAAATATTTATCCAATGCTATGGTGATTTTAGAAAGTGTCCACAAATTCTTTTATACTCCTCTCTCCAGGAGGTATAATTTATTTTCCCAGCCCTTGAGTGCTATTAACTGGACTTAGTAACTGTGTTTAGTGAATAAGGTATGAAAAGAGAAATATTTTACAGGTGAGAAGCCTAGCAGACACCACCTTAACCAAGTGATCAAGGTTACCAAGTGATCCAGTAACAAGCTGACTAGTACATGTCAATCTCATGTATCCCTGATATGATGCCATGAGAAGGGCACTTCGCCTCTGTGACATTCTAAAAATCCATAGCCCCAGTCTAATTGTGATGAAACGTCAGACAAACCCAAATTGAGGGACATTCTAGGAAATACTTGGCAGTGCTGTTCAAAAGTGTCAAGTTAATGAAAAACAAGGAAAGACAGAGAAACTGTCACAATTTGGAAGCTAAGGAGACATGATGGGAAAATGCAATGTGGTATCTTACTAAATCCTGAAGCAGAAAAAGAGCTTAAGTGGGAAAACTGGTGAAATGAAAATAAAGTCTGCAATTTAGTTAATAATGCTTCAGCAATGTTGATTTCTTAGGTTTGATAAATGTAATAGATAATGCAATAACACTAGGGCAAGCTGATTGGAAGATATACAAGAATTCTGTACTGCTTTGTAACTTATCTTTGTAATATCTTGTAAATTATCTGTAAATCCAAATTGTTTCAAAATTCAAAGTAAAAACAATGCTATGATAAAATTCATTCAGTGTCACAATAAAAAATATTTATGTCTCATCAGTAGCCTCATTGTTGAATCCAGAAATCAATTAAGAAACTAGCATAAATAAGTTCTAAAAAAGATGTAAATATAAAGAAATATAGACAACTCTAGTCTTTTTTCTTGAAGTACCAGCCAACAACATCTCAGATCTATAAACAAAGCCTGAGCACATACCTTGCACATCATTAAAGACTAGAATTCATTATTTTGGCATTAGCTTGCTTTTCATATCTTTAAAGGAAACTCGAGAGATCATCTCGTCCAAGGCTGGGAACTGTTTCCTTCCCATCCACGCCCACAGTTCATAGAAAAACACTAGCATTAATACAAAGCAACTTAATGCCATTGCAATTATTCATTTTTAGGGTTTTTTTTTCAAAGATAGAAATGTGTGACATTCTAGTCATGTGATTTTAAAATTAGGAAGGGTTTACTTTAAATTGTTTTATAAATATCCACATTAGGAAGTTTATGGAATGAAAGAAAGAGGAGAGAGGAGGGGACATGGAGGAGCTGTGGGATACTCCCAGGTGGGTGTCCACTTCATGGCTAAGCCTCTTCCCTTGAGAGAATGAGGTTGGATGAGGTGTTTGCATGAAACCGCCTTGACTGAGAAGCACCTGGAAGTAACTTGTGCCCTAGTGGAGGATGAGCATTCAAGTTTAGTAGCGAGATTTTGTTTTCAGGTTTTCAGGGTAAAAATGGAAACCTAAACCCTGTATAATTATGTTAACCAGTGTCACCTCAATAAATTCATTAAAAAAGAAAAACAATATGATAACTAAAGCATTCATGTGTAGTGGCATATCTCATTTTATTCTCACACTAGCCCTGTAAGATAGGTACTTTCATTATTCTACTTTTATAACTGGGGAAATTGAAGCTAAGGGACATTACAGACCTAACCCAAAGTCACACAGCTAGTAATCGGGGAAGCCAGGATTGGAGCCTAGGTCTATGTGACCTCAGAGTTTGAGCTTTTAACCACAACACAAAAAGAGTCTAAAGTGGAGCAGACACAAGAACCAAGAAAAGAAAGAAAGGGTAGGCAGGAATATTGTGAGAGTTTAGCATTTGCCTCAAGTTCCTGAGATTCACTTTCAATAGCTGCTGGAATTGGTTTCTTGATTTGAAGAACCAAAATTGGTGCAAACAAGAAAATAGCAATGGAGACAAAGTGGTGTGTGTGTGTGTGTGTGTGTGTGTGTGTGTGTGTGTGTGTGTGTGTGTGAGAGAGAGAGAGAGAGAGTGGAGCCACCATGCAGAACCACACATACCTACAGAAGCAGTTCTGTCTCCTCTGGACTCTTCCAGGGCCAGCCCTCTGCCTGGCTCTCTCTTGTGCTGTCCGGAACCAGGCAGAGGCAAGGCAGGTAAGATAGTGACTAGGAACTTTCCCACCACAAAGGAAGTGGTTTGCTGCTCTCACATCTACCAGCTAATGGTCCTGAGATAAATTTGTTTCCTGAGAAGTCTTCCCTGACTCTCTGTATTAGATAGGGTCCCCTGTTGTGTGTTGTGATAGCACCCCACAGTTCTCCAAAGCATGTTTTACTGTAATGATTAACCATATGAATGGATTTATCTAAACCTTGCCTTCCTAACTTCTAATTAAGGTCCATAAAGACAAGGATATTTTTTCTTTTTTCTTTTTTTTAGTATCATATCTCCAGTTTTCAGGACAACACTTGGCACATAATGATGCTCAATATTTGTTGATTAACAGGGTGTCACATGAGCATTGGGCTGTTCCTTTGTCTAAGTAATTATTGCGGAAAGAGGATAGTCTGCTGGAACTTCTGTAATGTCACCAGCTGGAATTAGTACCCAGCTCTGACACCAGCCTAACAGGTTGGAGTTGTAACCACTCCCTCACCCTAGTTTTTACTTGATCCCGCCTCTGGTCCTGGGTCCCACTTTTCTCTAAAAATGGGCTAGAACCTGCTAATCCAGATTTATGTCTTTGAAACCAGATCTTGATATTGAAGACAACCCAGCTCAGCATCTTCTGGTTTGTCCTCTGCCCCTGCTATCCTGGTACATAATTCTTCCTTGGCTTCATCTCCATCTGATAGCCATTTTCCTCCAGGTAATGCCGATTGCCTCATAGTCAGAGCACACCAATTATGAGTGACATAGATGCTAACAAAGCCAGAGGAATAATACAACATGGTGCTGGATATTGTCCATTTAAACAATAGCAGCATGTTTTAGGTTAATTGAGTATTTCTCTTTCTTCTTTTTCTATAGATCTAAAGTTTTATATGAAAAGCACTGATGGTAGCTAATGTCCTAGGTTTCAGGTGAGACGATGATGGAATTGATGTCACCCACAGATGCTAATATTAGCTGATGGAAATTTTTGTATGTGTACCATATTTCAGGTAATTAGTTTTTCATCTGAACAACAACAACAAAAGAATTATAGTGGATGCCAATGAGAAAAAGGGGCCCCTGATCCTGACTTTATCAACAGCATTAACTAGGTTGCTAAGTGGGCTTGGCCAAGGGGTGCAGTGGTAGGAGACTGGAGAATGGAGGTGAGAAAAGGGCTGATAGATTTATTCTCTTGGTTGACTCCTTGCTAGGTGACAGGCTGTGTTTCTAAACCCAAGGCCAGAGTTCCTGCTGGAAAGCCCTCTTGCTGGTTTCAAAAGGCTACAACTGTCCCTGAAGTTCTCTGGGGTTCCAATAATCCCTCTCTCTCCTTGCCTTCCCCAGTTTAGAGATGCTAATGGTTCCTACTGTTGCTAGCCTTCTGGCATTCCACCATCTCTTATAGTTTCCCCATATCCTCTCACGCCTTTGTAAATAGTAATTTTATTAAACTGTCTTTAATACCCCCTTTGAGGGCTCAATCCCTTTCCTGCCAGGCCCCTGACTGGATTAAAAGAGGAGCAGGACGGCTTCAGGAACCAAAATACACGGGTCGCCTACTTGCTACTGAGACTATTGGGACACAGATTCCTCAGGACATGAGATGAAAAGATTAAAAGCAAGGCACTGGAAGATCTAGTGGCCATGGCACTTAGTGGCTATGGCAATGATGGTACGTACAAAGATTATGTGGCTTGGGATGGCCATGCCCCCTAACCGTGGAAAGCACACACAGAAAACAGGGCAAATATAAAACATTGAACACCCAACTCAGTGCATGAGTGGATAATGAGAAAATATCTATCACGTTTTTAAAAGAATCCCTTTGATCCCACAGGTCCAAGGCAGATGTGACTGACAATTAAACACAGAGCCTGATGGTAAGGGTTGCAGAGTCAGTGTCAGGTGTATGCAACACCAGTAAGTCTTTTTTGCTAAGCTAAGACATTGATAAGAAGGCAGTAGGGACCTAAGATGTGTGGTAAGGATATTTCAGCAGAAGAGACAGTGCCACATACTTTGAACCCCATTACCCCCAAACCTTCTTTGCCAGCAGAGGCATTACTACCACCCCCTTTTCTGAGGAAACCAGACTCCCCTGCATGAAACCCTACCAATGGCTTTACTCTCCTCTTTAACTTTTCTGACTGATGGCAAAATCCAAGAGGTCTTGGAGGATGAATGTGGATTTTTGCTTAATTAGGTGATTATGTTATTTGTAGCCTGACAACTGATATGTAGATACTGACTTAGAAAATTCAATTATTTTAGCAAAAGTAGTTTACCTTTACAGGGCAGGGAGTACAGTATACCATCATTTTTCTTTCTTTCTTTCTTTTTTAATTCTGACTATGTATTTATTTGTGTTTTCCTAATTTTTTTCTTTTTTAGGTGAGAGGAGGGGAGATAGTGAGGCAGACTCTTGCATGTGCTCTGACTGAGATCCACCCCACAACCCCTGTCTGGGGATAATGCTTAAATCAAACGAGCTATTTTTAGCACCTGACGCTGACATGCTCAGACCAACTGAGCTATCCTCAGAACCCAGGGTGATGCTCAAACCAATTGGGCCACTGGCTGTGGGAGGAAAAGAGGTAGAGAAGGGAAAGGAGATAGTCACTTCTCCTGTGTGCCCTGACTGACTGGAAATAGAACCTGGGACATTCATTTAACAGGCCAATACTCTTATTCACTGAGCCACCAGCCAGGGACAGTTTTCTTAATTTTTAAAAAAAATTAAATTTTTTTCAATTACAGTTCACATTTAATATTATTTTGTATTAGTTTCTTGTGTACAGCATAGTAGTTAAACAATCATATACTTTATAAAGTGTTTCCCAGTATAACATCATTTCCGTATTTCAGGGCTATGTTACTCTCCTGTGTTCTGTCATAATAGAACCCACCAGGAAATTTTTTTATCTTAATAACTCACAGATTATTATACTGGTCTATTACATTGATAACATTATGCTAATTGTACCTGGTGAACAGGAAGATGCAAGTACCCTAGATACCTTAGAAAAACACATGTATGCCAAAGGGTAGAAGATAAATTCTGAGAAAGTTCAGAGGTCTGGCACACCAGTGAGTTTCCATGGGTCTAGTGGTCTGAGGCATGTTAAGATATCCTATCTAAAAGTTACAAACAATGCCCTGGCCAGATAGCTCGGTTAGTTAGAGCATCACCCCGATATACAAAGGCTGCAGGTTCGATCCCCAGTCAGAGCACATACAGAAAAAGATTGATGTTTCTGCCTCTTTCCCTTTCTTACTCTCTAAAAATTAATAAATAATATTTAGCCTGACCAGGCGGTGGTGCAGTGGATAGAGCATCGGACTGGGATGAGGAAGACCCAGGTTCAAGACCCCGAGCTCGCCATCTTGAGCACGGGGCCCATCAGGCTTGAGGAAAAGCTCACCAGCTTGGACCCAAGGTCGCTGGCTCCAGCAAGGGGTTGCTCGGTCTGCTGAAGGCCCACGGTCAAGGCACATGTGAGAAAGCAATCAATGAACAACTAAGGTGTTGTAATGGCAATGAAAAACTAATGATTGATGCTTCTCACCTCTCTCCACTCCTGTCTGTCTGTCCCTATCTATCCCTCTCTCTGACTCTCTCTCTCTGTCCCTGTAAATAAATAAATAAATAAATAATATTTAAAAAGTAAAAGTTACAAACAAGTTACTGTAGCTAGAATCTGCCATCACAAAGAGAAGACCTTTTGGATTTTGGAGGCAACCTATACTACATTTAATCCTTTGAGTAGTGAGTTTTTTTCATGCTTGCTGACTCCCAGGAGTGATTGTTTCTTCTTTTCAAAAAACGAAATTAATTTCAGATACAGTTTTATTAACTTAAAATCATGTTTGTTTGATAACCAATTTATGGAAACAAGAAGAACATACATTTGCCTTTTTCTAATGTTGCCTTACACATTTTTAAAATAAAATTTTTGTACAACCTGGTTGGTCAGGAGGCAGGGGACGTACTTGAATGTTCATACTACTCAAAGGGTTAAGCATGCTTCTCTAACTCTTTTAGCAAGTAATACAAAAGGCATACAGTTTTGAGTGGTGCTTAGAGCCAGAAAAGACTCTGCATTAGGTTCAGGCTTCAGGACAAGTTGTCCTGCTACTTGGGCCTTATGACTTTATAGCCCAATGGTATTGGAAATATCTCTTCTTTGTTGATTAAGGTAATGCAACCTGGATGTACACCTTCCTCTTTAAATTAAATTATTCCAAGTGAAAATATATGTATGTGTGTATATATTTTCAATCACAACCTTTATTTTAGAATAATTATTACAATATTTAAGAGAGTGTTTTTTTATCCTAACAGAAATAACATATATATGTCTTTCTTTACCTTCCTTCCCATTGTCCTCCTCCTCCCTCTCCCTATATATCTTTTCTTTCACCTCTTCATTCTCTTCTACTTTACTCTTTCCTTTTCTAAATAAATATACATTTAGCATCTTTGTGTGCCAGAGATTGTGCTAAGCATTCTATCCTTTGAGTTCTTTCGACAGGAGTTACTATAACAATCTGTAATAAAATTTTTCCAGACAGACTTCTTAAAAAAGGGATACAAATCTTTATTAAAAACAAATTTGCTTTCTTTTCAGATTTTAGGAAGTGTAGCTATTTTTACTACTTTGATTAAAAATTGGTCCTCTTCTATCCAAGATTATCCTTGTCCACAGAACTCTCATTTTTTTAGAAAGGGTATATACAGTATATGGAATTCAAACAGTGATGATACAATCACATGACTTCTGGTGACTAATGGGGTGGCAGATGTCAAAGTCAGATTATCCTACAACCAGCAATCATTTCAACAGAAGATGAGAAGAATACTTCAAAAATTAAACCAAACATCAGACAGGGTAGCCTAGTATTATCCTGCAGCAATAAACAACTCCCAAATCTCACTGGCTTAAAATTACAAATATAATTTCTCACTCATATCATATATTTTTGTTGACCTGCTGTGGACACTGTTCTGTACCATCCTTACACAAAGATTCAAGCTAATGGAAATTCTACCACCTGGTACTTTGCAGGTCACCATGGCAGGAGGAAAGAAACACAGCAAATAGTTTACTAGCTTTTAAGTGCTTCCACCTGGACCTTACACATGTCATTCCCATGCATATCCCATTGGTTAAAGCCATGATTGACTTCAGGGGGATGGAGAAGTATAGTTCTGCCATATGTTTTGGAGGAGAAGTGGAAATATTGCTGAAGAGCATTAATCACCATCGTAGATGAATTCTACCAACCCATCTAATTTATAATTCCCTCCAGAAATCTCAAACAATCATCTAAATATGTTATAATAAGAATGCATTTCTATCAGGATTAAAAAAATTGACAACCATTAAATAATATAATACAATTCTGAAATTTATATATGGTGAAATTATAGATGCTTTATTTTCCTCTAATTTTTGACTTTTCTGAATTATAAACTTTCTGGAGTGAACAAACAGCATCTTTTATAATATAAAACACCAATAAATTTAATTGTTTAAAGTATATTTATGAGCCTGTGATAATATAGAAATATTTATTTTAATCTTTTTTTTTCTTTTATTCATTATAGAGAGGAGACACAGAGTGAGAGAGAGAGAGAGAAAGAGAGAAAGGGGGGAGGAGCTGGAAGCATCAACTCCCATATGTGCGTTGACCAGACCAGTGTAGGGTTTTGAACTGGTGACCTCAGTGTTCCCAGGTCGATGCTTTATCCACTGCGCCACCACAGGTCAGGCTAGAAATGTTTATTTTTATTAAGTGAAAACATCAATATGTAAAATTGGATCTATATTGACACATCCATCTATAATCAGGGACAAAAGAAACAGATAAAATATTAGAGTGGCTGTATATAGATGAATTTTAATACTCCACAATTTTTTTCAATTTTTTAGATTTATTTATTTATTTTTAGAGAAAGAGGAGAGAGAGGGAAAAGAAGAGAGAGAGAAGGGGGAGGAGAAGGAAGCATCAACTCTCATATATGCTTTGACCAGGCAAGCCTGGGGTTTCAAACTGGTAACCTCAGCATTTCCAGGTCAACACTTTATCTACTGCGCCACCACAGGTCAGGCCACAATTTTTTTTTTTTTTTAGCAAATCAAACACTTTTTTCAGTTGCAGTGATTTTTTTTTTCTTAGAGAATTAAATTTAATGGAAGTGATGTTGATCAACAAGAGTACATAGGTTTTAGGTACACATTTCTATGACATTTGAACTATTGATTGTGTTGTATGCCCATCACCCAAAGTTAAATCATTTTCCATCACTGTATATTTGTCCCTCTTTACTCCCCTCCCCCACATTTTCCCCCCTGGTAACCATTTTACTTTTATCTATGTTCGTGAGTCTCATTTTTATATCCCACTATGTGTGAAATTATGTAGTTCTTAGGTTTTTGAGATTTATTTATTTCACTTAGTATAATGTTCTCAAGATCCATCCATGCTGTCATAAATGGCATTATGTCATCATTTCTTATGGCTGAGTAGTATTCCATTGTATATATGTACCACATCTTCTTTATCCAATCCTTTATTGAGGGACACTTTGGTTGTTTCCATGTCTTGGCCACTGTGAATAACGATGTGATGAACATGGGGCTGCATGTGTCTTTACATACCAATGTTTTCAAGTTTTTGTGGTAGATACCTAGTAGAGGTAGAACTGCTCTTCAAAACAGAAGAGTTTAGAGTTCTTCAGGCAACCCCGAAGGGAAGGGGTAAGGATGAGGAGGTGGAATAGGAGGAGTAAGAAAGAGAGAGGAACAGCAAGGTAGTGGGAAGCTTGGTGCCTTATTGGATGGAGCAGGGGCTCCGAGAACTTGTAAAAATTACTAGAAATGGCTTTCAGCGTTTTTAAAAAAATTATTGTTCCCCTAGTGAAGCTACCATAACCATTTCTAGTCTCCACAAAAGCAACAGCAGGCAATAAATGACATGGACTATCTCAAACTACTCAAGATCTATGTTAAACAGAGGCTCAGAAAAATGAAGTGACCCACCTATGAAGACAGAGCGGTAAGAGGAGATTCAGTAAGGTGCCCAGGCAGTCTTACCTGAGGATTTGACAGAAACACTGGGGAGGGCATCAGCCTTGCCTTAAATTGTGAAATGGAGGTTTAAGCATATCTTAGTAAGGTAAGTTTCTTCCTTTCATAAAAAAGTTTACAAATATAAAAGGCAAATAATTTAACTGAGCATACCTACTGAAAAGAAAATATGAACAAATTAAAGAACTAGTTAAACGTCTTATGGCAGCTCAAGACAATTATAGTTTCTCTGAGATACTTAACTCTAAAAATGAAATCAAATAAAAGAAATATTGTTCACTGAAAATCTTAATTGTTCCAGTGAGTTTCTTTCATGATCAAATATTCAACTGATTGCTTATAAAGCCCAAATAGTTCTATTTATAAACCTCATAATGACACCAAAAGATTCAGAAAATATAAAAAAAATTAATTATGGGCATCACATAGCATTTTCACTGCCTTTGCTGAACTGATCATATTCTGACCTGTGATACTGTGATATTCATGTCCTTGTATTTTATTTTCCACTGGATAGAGTGTAACTTTGCATTCCTTAAAACTGCCTTGTATGTAGTAATGAATATGTGCAGGATTGAGTTGACAGTTTTCCCAGTGCATATCACATATAATTAAAGAAAATACAACCAAAGTTGTTTTAGTAATCTAACATCTGCTTTGGAAAAAGTAAGAATGTGTTTGTGGGACTTTTAGGCTTTTATTGTTTCTATTATGGAATTAAAATATAATTTAGGATCACCTGAATTGATATCACCCCTTTCTTCTAAGAAGCTCATTGGTCACCATGGTTTTCCAGGCCACCAGTTAAGTACTAGATGACCATTTCCAATCCCACAAAGACTTCTCTCCACCTCCTGGCCCAGAGACAGGTGTTTTGCTCAGAAGGGAGAAGTGGCTCCTTTAATCTGTGTGTGTGTGTGTGTGTGTGTGTGTGTGAGAGAGAGAGAGAGAGAGAGAGAGAGAGAGAGAGAGATTATAAAAAGTAACCTATTAGCCTGACCTGTGATGGCACAGTGGATAAAGCGACGACCTGGGAACACTGAGGTCGCCAGTTCAGAACCCTGCACTGGTCTGGTCAAGGCACATATGGGAGTTGATGCTTCCAGCTCCTCCTCCCTTTCTCTCTTTCTCTCTTCTCACTCTGTGTCTCCTATCTAAAAATGAATAATAATAAAAAAAGCAACCTATTAACTTCTACAAATTTGAAAATGAATCTAACCTCTGTAAACATGGTGAATATATTTTGTCTTTTTTTTTCTGAACATTTTTTCATAGTTGTGATCACACACTATACATTTTGTTGGTATTGTGTGTGTGTATGTGTACAAGTATGTGTGTTTCCCCTCTGTTTATGCAAATTTCAAGACAAGTCCTTAATGACATAGATAAACATGCTCTGAAGTTAAATTAGGGTGATATTTTCTAGTTGTCGCTAGTTGACGAAAGATTCCTAACTTAAAGGTAGGGGCTCTGAAATGTATAATTCTTTGGAAGATTAGTTGCAAATATTTCCCATGGTCAAGAAAACAGAATTTGTCCTTGTTTGAGGCAGTGACTGATATATACAGAGTGCCTTTGTGTCATCAAGTGCATGACAAAGGAACGTTGACAGGTGGCGAGGTAAGAGTGCACGTGGCACCCCTCAGGTGCTAAGTGCTTTGTGTAAGAGCACGTTGACAGTTCTCTGTACCTCTCTCCTTCTAACTGCTCCACTCAAGTGTGATTTCTTGACATGTTTGCTCCCTTCCCTTCTTCTCAGAGCTCTCTCTCTCTCTCTCTGTCATCTCAGGTGTTATAAAATCAAAAGTCTTCTTCCAGTCCATGATTATATTTTATTTGCTCAAGATTCCTTCTAGACATCCTGAAATGCCAATTCCAAGAGCATCTCCTTGTTCTCCAACACGTACCTTGAACTAGGACCACTTGCTCTTTCCCTGGGCCACAAGCATGCCTCAGTGCCCCACTCCGAAATTGGCCCCCTGAGATGTTTCAAGGACAGCAAGACTCAGTCTACCCAGATTTGGTTCCTGCTACACAAAAACTCAGCTCTCGGGTTCATCTCTTTGGCTAACACTCTGCTTCCTGTTCCTGGCTGCCTTCCAAATCATCCACAGTGACAACTTTTTTTTTATTTTTATTTTTTTTTTACTAAGTTCAGCCTATAAGCAATGTAACTGGTCTTCATGTTGTCACTGTCTTTTAAGGTCAATAGCTCCTCTTATTCCATTTACCTAAGTATTGTGGACTTTGGAGACAAGCCCAGGCTTTTGGCTCAATGCTAATTTTGTTCAGTATTGCTTCTCCCAAGGGCTCTGAGCCCACTCAAATCTAAAACTGGTTGTCTGCACTGAGTAGGAAATACCTCTGAGTTAAGAAAGCCTCTTCTCTCACTCTGCTGGGCTTTTAGAATCTTCCTGGTACATCTGAGTCTGCTGGGCCTGGGGGGCAGGGTAAATCCCATGATACCTTGAGCAGTCTTAAGACATTTTCCTTCATTGCATAAACACCCACAGTAGTGTAGGGATTGGCATTTGCTTTAAGTGAAAGGTCAGTTTCAAAAACTGAACCAGAAGATAGAGTTAAGGTAGTAATATTGCTTAGGATAAAAAATGTTTTTGTTAAATACCCTTTATTGAGTCTCCATAATGGGTCATGTTCTCAACATGTTATTTCATTTTATCATCTCAAAAAATATGATAAATAGATATTATCCTAATGACAGTTAATGGAAGCTTAGAAGACTGAGTGACTTTCGCAAAAGTACATAGCTAATGAATGGAGAAAGTGACACTCAAATCAGGTCTGACTCCAAATTCCTGCCTTATAGTTACCATGCTAACAGCCTCCCACAGAGAAATCACTGAGATCTACTTCACTAATGTAAAAGCGTGGGCCACCTTATAGGTTATTTGGAATCTGTACTAATCAGTCAATTATTTACAGGGTCCAACTTTGTGCAAAGTTCAATGGCAGGTACAGTGAAGGACGAGCCAAAGGACAATGCAGTTTTTGCCCTGAAGTTGGAGAGATGACATCGAAATGAGTGCTGAATAAAAATGCACAAGTTAAAGAACAGTAGGCAACAATGCAAGAGATTCCACAAATTACACTCATATAAGTGGAATCATGCAATATCTGTCCTTTTGTGACTGGCTTATTTCACTTAGCATAGTGTCTGTAAGTTCATCCTTACTATGACATGTATCAGAATTGCATTACTTCTTAAGGCTGAATAATATTCCATCGTATCTAACTACAGTATAATATTTTATCTGTCCATTCATCTGTTGATGGGCATTTGGGTTGTTCCAAACACTTTATTAAGAACTAGCTTATGAGGGTCCCTGGCTGGGTAGCTCAGTTGGTTGTCGCATGGTCCCTACATGCAGAGGTTGCAGCTTGGATCCTCAGTCAGGGCACATATAAGAATTAACCAACAAAGTGTCCGTCAGAGGATGAGTGGATTAAAAAGCTTTGGTACATATATACTATGGAATACTACTCAGTCATAAGAAATGATGACATCGGATCATTTACAACAAAATGGATGAACCTTGATTAACATTATACGGAGTGAAATAAGTAAATCAGAAAAAAACTGAGAACAGCATGATTTCATACATAGGTGGGACATAAAAGTGAGACTATGAGACATGGACAAGAGATGGTAGTTACGGGGTGGGGAGAGGGAGGAGAGAGTGGGATAAGGAGGAGGGGAGGGGCACAGGGAAAACCAGACAGAAGGTGACAGAGGACAATGTGACTTTGGGTGACGGGTATGCAACATAATTGAATGATAAGATAACCTGGAGATGTTTTCGTTGTAAATAAAATAAAATAAAATAAAATTTCCACCTAACATAAAAAAAAAGAATAGCAAGAATAAGTGGAACAACAAATCGATGTCTCTCTCTCGCTCTTCCTCTTCCACTTTCTCTAAAAATCAATAAATAAAAATTTTAAAAATTAACTTATGAGGTTATTTTCTCCATTTTCAGATGAAGAAATTGAAGTTGAGATGGATTAAAGAATTTGCACAGAAAGTGGTGAATTTGAATCCAGAGGTCTGAGCATAGCTGAACTCTTAACCATTATGCTCTGCTGTCCTCAGGTCTTTTAGTGAGAGGTACAGTAACTACTCCTATACATCTATTGAAAAGGACATCTCCACAGCTGCATGGGGAGAGGAGCTCTTCGTGGCAGCTACGGCTCTGGCTCTGACTCTTTGGGGAAGTGAGAGATCTATAAACTGAGGAACCAAGGTAGAAAAGGGAGGAGTGGGAATGGCTTTGGAGGAAGGTTATGTAAGTGCCTGCAAGACCAGTCATTTTCCACAAGGGAAGAGATGTGCCAAGCAAAATACCTGCTGAAGACAGAAGGCAAGAGGTGACCCCAATAGCTCTGCACAGCCTACTTGGCAGGACGCAGCCTTGTCAGGACAGTATGTCCTTAAATTCAGTCATTGAGTACAGCCAATTAAAAGGGTTTTGAAAACTGAATATACATTTTCACAAAAACCTATAGTACATTAAAATTTTTAAATTAAATGACATTTTAAGTGCCCTAGAAGAACTGGCTATTTAAAGAAACATTTTTTTAAACTTTTCCATTGATTTGAGAGAGAGAGAGAAGCGAGAGAGGAGGGGGAAGGAAGTGAGAGAGAGAGAAACATCAGTTTGTTCCATTTAGTTGTGTACTCATTGATTTGCTTCTCACACATACCCTGACCAGGTGTATCTGCCCTGACAGAGAGTCAAACTCATGACCTCTAGCACACTGCGTTAATGCTTTATCCATTGAGCAACTCAACCAGGGCCCAAAACAGAATTCTTTTTAATGTAGCATGGATTACAGATCATTTTCTCACTTTATATTTCACCGAATCATGTATCAGCACCATCTAAAGACAATCCATCTTTTCACTGGTTTACCTCCTTGTGTGAGCCTTTCTGTTGCCGTCTCAGTAGGTGAAGACATGAGCAGGTAAAAACTAACCTAGAGCTACTAGTGTTTAAATGGAAGCACGTTGAGGCATTAGGATTGTAAGCTCCTTGAAAGCAAAACCCTTGTTTCCTTTATCTGTGTCTCTCTCGGAGCCTAGCACAGGGGCATTACCCAAAACTTTGAAGATGTGGTCTCCAAGATGGCGTGGGACCAAAAGGCAGGGGATGTATGAAGTGAAGAAAAAACAAGCCTCTCATTTGGATGCTGTGACCACCACCATGTTTTTTAAATGTCCTTGGCATCAGTATCCTTATTTTAAAAGTGGAAATCACAACACTGTTATTAAAAATAAAGATATCTGTTTATTTCCCTTTTCTTTTCCAACCTATGACTCCTCAGCTTAGATGTCACTCACTGAGAAATCCATGCCACAGTCCAACACAGCAGTCATTGTTTAGCTAAACTCACAGCTTCTAGATCTTAAAGGGAGAATGCTTAAATGATTACATAAAAATGTTAATGATTAACTAACACTAACTCAAGTCAGCATATGACAAACTCTGCAAAGGCAGGCAAAATGCTTTGGAATATGAGAGTTTTTGTTTAATGAGTATAGAGTTTCAGTTTGGGATGATGAAAATGTTCTGAAGAGAGAAAGATGGGTGCACAAGAATGTGAAGTACTTTATGATCTTGGACTCAAACATGGTTGAAATGGTACATTTTATGCTGTGTCTATTTTACCACAATAAAAAATGCTTTCAGATGCCCATAATAACAGTATATTTTCTGAATTCTTTGCGGTCATAATGAGGATTACAAATATAACAGTTTGTGTTTTGTAAGCTTTATCAAGGAGGGCTATTTGATGGGCTGATTGGCAGCCTATGACATGACAGCTCAAAAGATGAAATGGGACTTTTTCTCTCAATCTCTCTCCCTGGCCCCTTCCCTTCATCCTTTTTTCCCTGCCCCCTCCTATCTGATTTGGAAATAGTGAAATAAGGTTTTTGTCACAGCAGAAGTGGACACCGAAAGCAAGCACACAGAGCAGCCATGATGTGGGGATCACAAGGGCAACAAAGGCTTGTGTGCAGTGAGTTGATGTAGGAATGAGAGGATGGAATGAGGGATGAAAGTCAAAAGAGGAGAGAAAACCAATACAAGAATGCATTACCCCTATGGGTTGATTAACCCTAAAGGCGACCAGTTACTTTTGAGGATCTTTTGAGAATCATGAACTATGCCTTAATATTATACATTGATTGGCCCTGACCAGATAGCTCAGTTGGTTGGAACATCATCCCAAAGCACAGAGGTTCCATCCTTGGTCAGAGCACATACAGGAATGGATCAATGTTCCTGCCTCTCTCCTTTCTTCTCTCTAAGATCAATAAATTAAAAAAAAATTTTTTTTTAAATATTATCCACTCAAAGGAAAAATAGGGAAGCATTTATGCATAGGCTCTTGTCCTCTTTTGGACAAAGGTTGCTACTTGGAGAGTTAAGTCTATCTGAAGTGGCCGTCCCCAGGGACATTTCTGGGTTAGCATCAAAGAAACCTGGCAAAGCTGGTGGAAACTTGAGAGGCTTGGGTTGTAGCAGCAGGGCTGGAACAGGAGGTCCGGAGGCCCTGAAGCTGTTTATAAGAGGTGTCTGACGCAAGGTGTCTGCTCTTCTTGGGCCTGTCAGTGCCCTGACCACAGTAAGCCTGGAGAGATGGGTTATTCTAAGGGAGGTTAGGGAGAGAGACCTCACTGGGGTAGACACCAAAGGCCTTCAACTACTATTATCCAGAACGTCCTTCTTTAATATAAATATTGTCCACAGTTTACACTTATTTCTAAAGATTATAATAAATGAGAAAGCAAAACAACAAAAAAATAAGGAAGACACATTGTATTAAAAACATTTATTGTGTTACTATGAAAAAGAAGGAAATCCAGCCTTTTGAAAGGTATTTCCACCACCTTTGGGATTATACCATTTTTAAAATGTAAGTGACAATGTCCTTATGTTGAAAAAGGGGGGTAGTCTGGAAAAGTTATATATTTAACTATAATATATATTTGATATATAATGATATTTTTATTAGTTCCTGCTTGTTTTTTTAAAATTATAGGGGTTAAATAAATTAGTTCACATTTAAAAACTCATTTTTGAGAGCCCTTATTAAGAATATTGGCATTAACTTCATTTCAAGGTAATTATTATTATAAATGACATTGGAAAACTTGGAGACTTCTTTTTTTATTTTTTATAGGAGAGACAGAGAGTCAGAGAGAAGGACAGATAGGGACAGACATGAGAAACATCAATTCTTCATTGTTGTTCTTTAGTTGTTCATTGATTGATTTCTCATATGTGCCTTGACCAGGGGGCTACAGCAAACCGAGTGATTCCTTGCTTGAGCCAGCGACCTTGGGCTCAATCTGGTGAGCCTTGTTCAAACCAGATGAACTCGCGCTCAAGCTGGCGACCTCGGGGTTTCTAACCTGGGTCCTCCACATCCCAGTCCAATGCTTTATCCATTGTACCACCTCCTGGTCAGGTGAACTTGGAGACTTCTATCATCAGAGAGTCATTTCACAGATTTCAGTCAGAAAATAGCAATAGTGAGAAGTGTCAGGGGAGTAATGATCTATCCTATGAAGTAGGCACTGGCGCTTTGTACTTTCTTTTTTTTTTTAGGAATTTTTATTTATTCATTTTTTAGAGAGAGGAGAGAGAGAGAGAAAGAGAGAGACAGAGAGAGAGGAGGGGGGAGGAGCAGAAAGCATCAACTCCTATATGTGCCTTGACTAGGCAAGGGTTTTGAACCAGTGACCTCAGCGCTCCAGGTCAATGCTTTTACCCACTGCGCTTGTCCTTTTCAGGTATCTGAAAGTCCTATCAGCTGTCACGCCATGAAACAAAGCTCATGTTCTGTCACGCCATGAAACAAAGCTCATGTTCTTATTTTAAATAGGTCTCTCTCTTCACAGCTGGTGTATTGAAACAAACAGATACAAATATCACAGCTAGAAAGTATGTGAAGCAAACACTGATAATCTGCAAGAAATGGATACATCTGCAATTACAGTTAGAGACATCAACACCCCTCTCTCAACAATTGGTGGGATTAGACAGAAAACCAGAAAGAGTATAGAACAGTGGTTCTTAACCTGGGTTCTATCAAACCCTAGGGGTTTGATGAGTTGGTCTCAGGGGTTTGGAGAAGCCTCTGCCGCAGAGGCCAGAATAAAGTAATACCGTAATTTGTTGTGACTTCATGCACTTTGTTGGTTTTGTTCTTTGAGCAAGGTGATGTTCATGCATGGCTCATTTTGTGCACCAGTAAAAAACATATACCTATGTCTTGAATTTGGAAAAAAATTATATTTTATTTATCACTAAAGAAGGGTTCGGTGAATGCGCATATGAAACTGGTGGGGTCGGTACCTCAAAAAAGGTTAAGAACCACTGGTATAGAAGAACTCAACAAGACCATCATCCAGCAAGATCTAAGAGACATTTACAGAACACACTGCTCAACAACAGTAGAACACAAATTCTTTTCAAATACCTATGAAACATATACTAATATAACTATATCCTTGGCTATAAAAAAAAACCCTAAACACATTTTCTTTTTTTTTGTAAAAGAGAGACAGAGACAGAGACAGGGACAGACAGGAAAGGAAAGAGATGAGAAGCATCAACTTGTAGTTGTGGCACCTATAGTTGTTCATTGATTGCTTCTCTTACATGCCTTGACCTGGGGGCTCCAGCTGAGCCAGTGACCCCTTGTTCAAGTGAGTGACCTTGGGCTCAATCCAGTGACCTTGGGATTTAAGCCAGTAACCTTTGGGCTCAAACCAGCAACCATGGGGTCATGTCTATTATGCCACACAGGTTCGATCCCCCGTCAGGGGACATACAAAAGAACAAGTGATAGAATGAATAAGCAGAACAGCAAGTGCAACAAGTCAATCCTTTTCTCTGTGTGTCTCTCTGTCTCTATCTCTATCTCTCTTTCTCCCTTCCTTTCTCTCTAAAAATCAATAAAAAGAAAAATAGTACTTGACTATTAATTGTTGATGTTGCGGTCAGAAAACATCTGAACTTACATTTATGTGTCAGGAAATCATTTATGATAAATGAAAATAGGTTCTCACTATCTAGAAGAGAAAGTATTAGCACCTTGAAATCAATCATTTGTACAAGGGCAGAGCTGGGGCCTTGCTGAGAGGTCAATCACTTTAAGTCATTCAGAATAACTAAACAAATACAGTGGTACCTTGACACAGGAGTTTAATTTGTTTCATGGCCGAGCTTGTGACTCAAATTGCTCTTGTGTCAAATCAAATTTCCCCATTTAAACTAATGGGAATGCAATTAATTCATTCCGGCCCCCAAAAACCACACGAGTTTTTTGTTTTATACACTTTTAAATAAGAAAATGTACTTTATAAATAACAAATACAAATATATATACATAATAAAAGAGAATGTAAAGAAATTGTTTTATGAAGTATTTACCTTCAAGGTCAGGTGAAGATGCTGGAAGAGGGGGAGGAGACATTAGCATAACAATGGCCCTTCTGAAGCAGGAAGGTAATTAGCAATTCCACAGACAGCTGCCCAGCACCATTTTTAACAATAAAAGTGAGCAAACTCAAAAACCACAAATTTTACAAACTCATTTGCCCAACACTTGTGATTCAAATATCTGATCATGACTTACAGCAAAAAATCCCAGGAGTGACTGCTCATCTCTCAAATTGCTCATGATTTAAAGTGCTCGTGTGTCAAGGTACCACTGTACTTGTTATCTAAAATGACAACTGGTACTTTTTTCTAAAAGATAAATGCATCACCCTGACCATCTCCATGGCATTGAACTATTCTATTAAAAAACCATGAGGGCTCTCAGATAACAAAGCATTCTAATAATACATAAGCCTTTCATGATTTTAGCTTCTCCATTTCTTTTTCTAATACCTGTTATCATTTCTGTCTCTCTTTCTTTGTCTACAGAAAAAAATAATTAAATTTTTAAAATGTGAAATAAATTGATATTTCTTCCATAGTGCACACAAAGCAAAATTCCACCCATTTTGAGCATCTTCTTTCCATAGCTGTCCATGTAAAAATGAGGCCTCTCAAGGCTCTTCAAGCCCAGTATGTTACAAAAGAGACTTTATAGTTTGTTGAGGTCCATAGTCAGATCAATCTGAACCATCTGCTTCATTTAGGATCTTTTTTTAAAAAAGCTTCAGATGTTTATAATTATCATATTTATAATAAAAGATTTTAGGGGAAAAAACCAAGTCCCTCATGTTTAGATCTGAAGAGATCTGCTAACATTTTAGAATATCTCCAATGTGAAATCTATCTCCATTTCATTCAAGAGTACACACCTTCTGGTTCAAAAAATCTGGGAATGAGAAGCATTCAGCACTTCCTCAGATTAGCATGGAAGCAACAGTACTCTCCTGACTTAATCAAACAGAGCCACCCTCTTGCTAAACTCTCACCTCAGACTTAACATGCCTTTCACCTCTCCCCTAGTTTCTTTGATGATTTTAAAAAATACTTGTGGAAAAATCATCTCATAGATCATTGACTCTAGTGGTGGGGAGCAGTGGGGTTGGCAGATAAGATGAACTGCAAAGATATCCTGACGCAAAGCCCAGATTTACCCCTGATCACAAGCTGGGAAGAGTGTGATCAGTTCTCAATGAGGAGAGGGAGGAAACTTCCCAGGACAAAGAGCAGGGGAAGCAAGGGCAAACTGATTGATCCTATCTATTAATTATATCTGTCACCTCCTGCTCCCATGCCCTGTAATGTGGGGGCAATTGTACTATTTGTCAGGTGATTAAAATTAACAGAAGAATATATAAGGCAGAGGTTTCTTATGACTATATAAGCTTTGGTTTAATATGTATATATAACCCAGAGACAAGATTGAGATGCACTTGTCTATTTCCTCAGTGGCAACAGGACCAACTAAAAAAGCATATAGTTGCTGTCAGCCAGATTATAAGAGAAAAAGGTCTCCCCTTTAATGGTGGTATTTTGTCTACACAACAGGTGCCCTTTGAACAGGTGCTTAAAATAAACACAGTATGAACTAAGAGCTCACATGGTGACTTTTGGCTGCCTTCCTATTTGTTCAATAGGAAATGAAGTTAGATATTAATGTCTCACCTCCTCTCCTGGACAAGCAATGGGTCCTGCAGGTGAGCAGGGGAGGGTGAAGCTGGCTGGCAGCCAGAGACTTGGGGAGCCAAAGGATTCTGAAGCCTATGTGTCAGCTGAGGTAGCCTTGAGAAGCAAAGCAAAGTTAGTATCAGCTGAACGTCTTTAAACCTCAAGTGACAGCATAGTGAGAAGTGATAGAGTAGTTGTTATGCTGGTTGATTCTGAGCCAGATCTGGGTTCAAATCTTTTTATTATTAATTTTAATGGGGTAACAATAAATCAGGGTACATATGTTCAAAGAAAACATCTCCAGGTTATCTTATTCAATTATGTTGCATACCCATCACCCAAAGTCAAATTGTCCTCTGTCACCTTCTATCTGGTTTTCTTTGTGCCCCTCCCCTCCCCCCCCTCCCTCTCCTCTTCCCCCACCCCGTGTCCATGTCTCATAGTCTCGTTTTTATGTCCCACCTATGTATGAAATCATGCTGTTCTCAGTGTTTTTCTGTTTTACTTATTTCACTCTGTATAATGTTATCAAGGTCCATCCATTTTGTTGTAAATGATCCGATGTCATCATTTCTTATGGCTGAGTAGTATTCCATAGTATATATGTACCAAAGCTTTTTAATCCACTCATCCTCTGACGGACACTTCGGCTGTTTCCAGATCTTCGCTATTGTGAACAATGCTGCCACGAACACGGGTGCGCATTTCTTCTTTTCGAACAGTGCTATGGTGTTCTTAGGGTATATTCCTATAAGTGGGATAGCTGGCTCAAAAGGCAGTTCAATTTTAATTTTTTAAGGAATCTCCATACTGTTTTCTACAGTGGCTGCACCAGTCTGCATTCCCACCAGCAGTGCAAGAGGATTCCCTTTTCTCCACATCCTTGCCAGCACTTATTCTGTATTGTTTTGCTGATACGTGCCATTCTGACTGGTGTGAGGAGATGTCTTCTTGGGGTTTTAATATGCATTTCTCAAATAATTAGTGATGTTGAGCATTTTTTCATATGCCTATTGGCCAACTGTATGTCCTCTTTGGAGAAATTTCTATTCATTTCTTTTGCTCATTTTTTGATTGGATTGTTTGTCTTCCTGGTGTTGAGTTTTATAAGTTCTTTATAAATTTTGGTTATTAACCCCTTATCAGATGGGCTGTTGAATATGTTCTCCCATTGTGTGGTTTGTCTTTTGATTCTGTTCTTATTGTCTTTAGCTGTGCAATAACTTTTTAGTTTGATATAGTCCCATTTGTTTATCTTGCCTTTGATTTCATTTGCCCATGGAGATAAATCGGCAAATATATTGCTGCTACAGATGTCGGAGAGCTTGCTGCCTATGTTTTCTTCTAAGATGCTTATGGTTTCACGGCTTACGTTAAAGTCTTTCATCCATTTTGAGTTTGTTTTTGTGAATGGTGTAAGTTGATGGTCTAGTTTCATTTTTTTGCAGATAGATGTCCAATTTTCCCAACACCATTTGTTAAAGAGGTTGTCTTTACTCCCTTGTATGTTCTTTCCTCCTTTGTCAAATATCAGTTGTCCATAAAGCTGTGGGTTTATTTCTGGGTTCTCTGTTCTGTTCCATTGATCTATGTGCCTGTTCTTATGCCAGTACCAGGCTGTATTGAGTACAGTGGCCTTGTAGTAAACCTTGATATCCAGAAGAGTGATACCTCCTGCTTTATTTTTTCTTTTTAAGATTGCTGAGGCTATTCGTGTTCTTTTTTGGTTCCATATAAATTTTTGGAATATGTGTTCTATATCTTTGAAGTATGTCATTGGTATTTTAATTGGTATTGCATTGAATTTATAAATTGCTTTGGGTAATATAGACATTTTAATGATGTTTATTCTGCCTAACTATAAGCATGGTTTATGCTTCCACTTGTTTGTATCTTCCTTGATTTCTTTTATCAATGTTTTATAATTTTCTGAGTACAAGTCCTTAACCTCCTTGGTTAAATTTACTCCAAGGTACTTTATTTTTTTTTTTGGTTGCAATAGTGAAGGGGATTGTTTCCTTAATTTCTTTTGCTGACAGTTTATTGTTGGTATATAAAAATGCCTATGGCCTGACCTGTGGTGGCGCAGTGGATAAAGCGTCGACCTGGGAACACTGAGGTCGCCAGTTCAAAACCCTGCACTGGTCTGGTCAAGGCACATATGGGAGTTTGATGCTTCCAGCTCCTCCCCCTTTCTCTCTCTCTCTCTCACTCTGTGTCTCCTCTCTAAAATGAATTAAAAAAAATAAATAAATAAAAGTTACTTTAAAAAAAAATGCCTCTGATTTCTAAGTATTAATTTTATATCCTGCTACCCTGCTGAATTCATTTATCAGGTCCAGTAGTTTTTTGACTGAGACTTTAGGGTTCTCTGTATACAATATTATATCATCTGCAAATAATGACAGTTTTACTTCTTCTTTTCCAATTTGGATGCCTTTTATTTCTTCTTGTTGTCTGATTGCTGTAGCTAGGACTTCCAGAACTATGTTGAATAAGAGTGGTGAATGGGGGCACACCTGCCTGGTTCCTGATCTTAAGGGGATTGCTTTTAATTTTTGCCCATTTAGCATGATGTTTGCTGTGGGATTGTCATAGATGGCGTTTATCATGTTAAGGAATGTTCCCTGTATTCCCACTTTACTGAGAGTTTTGAACATGAATGGGTGCTGAATTTTATCAAATGCTTTTTCTGCATCTATTGAAATTATCATGTGATTTTTGTCCTTCCTTTTGTTTATGTGATGAATCACATTGATTGATTTGCGAATATTGAACCAGCCTTGCCTCTCCAGAATAAATCCCACTTGATCATGGTGTATGATTTTTTTCATATATTGCTGGATCTGGTTAGCTAATATTTTGTTGAAAATTTTAGCATCTAAATTTATCAGGGATATTGGCCCATAATTTTCTTTCTTTGTGTTGTCTTTGCCTGGTTTCGGGATCAGAATTATGCTCGCCTCATAAAAGGAGTTTGGAAGTCTTCCTTCCTCTTGAATTTTTTGAAATAGCTTGAGGAGGATAAGAGGTTAGTTCTTCTTTGAATATTTGGTAGAATTCACTTGTGAAGCCATCAGGCCCAGGACTTTTCTTTTTTGGGAGTTTTTTGATAACTGTATCGATCTCATTTGTTGTAATTGGTCTGTTTAGGTGTTCTGATTCTTCCAGATTGATTTTTGGAAGATTATATGATTCAAGAAATTTGTCCATTTCACCTAGGTTGTCTAATTTTTTGGCATAGAGTTCTTCATAGTATTTTCTTACAATACTTTGTATTTCTGTTGTGTCAGTTGTTATATCTCCACTGTCATTTCTATTTTATTTATTTGAGTACTCTCTCTTTTTTTCTTGGTGAGTCTAGTTAAAGGTTCATCGATCTTGTTTACCTTTTCAAAGAACCAGCTCCTGGTTTCATTGATCCTCTGTATTGTTTCCTTAGCCTCTATGTCATTTATTTCCACTCTAATCTTTATTTTTTCCTTCCTTCTACTGGTCCTCGGCTTTATTTGCAGTTGTTTTTCTAGCTCTTTTAGATGCAGGGTTAGGTTGCTTACTTGAGCTTTTTCTACCTTCTTATGGTATGCCTGTAGTGCTATGCACTTCCCTCTCAGTACTGCTTTTGCTGTGTCCCATAAATTTTGAGTTGATGTATGCTTATTATCATTCGTTTCTAGAAACTTTTTTATTTCTTCTTTGATCTCATTGTTAATCCATTCATTATTTAATAACATGCTATTTAGTTTCCAAGTGTTTGAGTATTTTTCAGTTATTCTTTTGTGGTTAATTTCTAGTTTCATGGCATTGTGATCAGAGAAAATGCTTGATATGATTTCAATCTTTTTAAATTTGTTGAGACCACTTTTGTGTACTAACATGTGGTCTATCCTATAGAATGTACCATGAGCCCTTGAAAAGAATGTATTTTCTATTGCTTTAGGGTGAAAAGTTCTGAAGATACCTATTAAATCGAGTTGATCTAGTGTATCCTTTAAGTCTGCGGTTTCTTTATTAATTTTCTTTCTTGAGGATCTATACAGTGATAGTGGGGTATTGAAATCCCCTAATATTATCGTATTGCTGTTAATCTTGCCCTTTATATCCATCAAAGTCTGCTTTGTTATGTTTGGTGCGTAGATATTTATAATGGTTATATCTTCCTGTTGAATTGTTCCCTTTATCATTATGTAGTGTCCTTCTTTATTTCTTACTACAGCCTTTGTTTTAAAGTCCATTTTGTCAGATATAAGTATTGCTACCCCTGCTTTTTTTTCATTTTTATTTGCATGAAATATTTTTTTCCATCCTTTTCCCTTCAGTCTATGTGCATCTTTTGTTTTAAGGTGTGTCTCTTGTAGACAGCATATGTATGGGTCCTGTTTCTTTATCCACCCTATGTCTTTTGATTGGATCATTTAATCTATTTACATTTAAGGTTATTATTGATATGTAGTTGTTTATTGCCATTTTATTCTTTAAAGCTGTATTCCACTTTTGCTATATTCTTTTCCCCTCTGAACTGTTTACAACAGGCCCCTTGGCATATCTTGCAGAATTGGTTTGGTTTTAATGAATTCCTTGAGGCTTTTTTTTGTCTGGGAAGCTCTTTATTTCTCCTTCAATTTTAAACGTTAGCCTTGCTGGATAGAGTAGTCTTGGTTGTAGGTTCTTGATCTGCATTACTTTGAATATATCTTGCCATTCCCTTCTGACCTCAAGTGTTTCTGTTGAGAAGTCGGACGTCATCCTTATGGGGGCTCCTTTGTAGGTGATAGCCTTTTTTTCTCTAGCAGCTTTTAAAATTTTCTCCTTATCCCTTAGATTTGGTATTTTAACTATGATATGTCTTGGTGTAGATTTCTTTGGGTTTCTCTTTAATGAAATTCTCTGTGCTTCTTGAATGTGTGAAACATTTTCCAGCCTTAATTTAGGGAAGGTTTCAGCTATGATTTGATTGAACAAAGTTTCTATCCTTTTTTCTTTCTCTTCATCTTCGGGAACCCCTATAATGCTGGTGTTATTTTTTTCATGTTGTCACAGAGCTCCCTTAGAGTTTCCTCCGATTTTTTGAGTCTCTTTTCTTTTTTCTGCTCTGCTTCTACGCCTTTGTTTATTTTGTCCTCTAACTCGCTGATTTGATCCTCAGCTTCATCCATCCTGCTTTTAATTCCTTCCATTGTGGTCTTCAGTTCTGATACTGTATTTGTCATTTCTGTCTGATTCTTTTTTATTATTTCAATTTCCTTTTTTATACTTGTTATCTCTTTATTTAGGTGTTCGTAATGACTATCCATTGTTGCTCTAATTTTTTTGAACATCCTAACTATCATTATTTTAAGCTCTGCATCTGGTAATTTGATTATATCTGGTCATTCAGGTCCTTCTCTGGGGATTTCTCTTGATTTATTTGGGTTGCATTTCTCTGCCTGCCCATTTTGTCTGTGTATAAGAAGGGTGTGACCACTGGAGTCCAATGGGTGTTGCCTCTGTGTTCCCTAGGTGTGGTCTTCTAATTCATCACCACATGGCTCATTCTAGCTTCTTCCTCCTTTTATTCATTTGTAACCTTACAATCCAACAGGAGAAAGTTGACTCCTACCATCCGGTCTGCAGGCCCACCACCCCCTCTGCCGTTGCATAGGACGGTTGAGTATGGGCGTTGCTGGTGCTGGCCCACTGCTGCTATTGCTGTCATTTCCGCCTCTCCTCCATGGCAGGAGCTGTGTTCTTGTGCCTGGCTCTACAAGCCTCAGCCTGTCTGGGCCTTCGCCCGGCCCCCACAGGTAGGGTTGAGCATCGCGCTCAAGCCACAAGCCTCGGCACCAAGGGTTGGGGTGAGCACCTTTGCTCAGTTGCCAACTCTGCCTGTTCCCGGGCTTTTGCCCAGCCCCGTGGGGCCTGGCTCGTGCAGGATTGCAAACCGCAGTTTCTCCAGCCAGGGGTGCTGCTGGCGTGCACTCAGCTGCGAGCATCCGCCTGTCCAGGCTTTAGCCCCCCATCTCCACCCCACGGTCAGGGCCGGCTCGCACATGGTCGCAAACCTCGGTGGCCATGTTATGTTGCGCACCTGCAGGCCCCTGGTCAGCAGCAGATCTCTGCCCGTTCCTAGCCTCCCGCTTTTCCCCCGCAGGTGGGGCTGCAAGCAGGCCCACAGCTGCCAGACCGCTTTTGTGCATCCCCTCTGCCCTTGCTGGGCTAGACTGAGCTCATGCTGGCTGGGCCTCCGCCCCCGCCAACAGAATCGCTGCCACTGTCCCTCCAGCAAGCCCTCAGCAGTGTGGGTAGGGGCACTGCAGCTCAGACCCTAACACTCCATACTGTAGTCCTGGAAGCTCCCTCCGTCTAAGCAGCTCTGCTCTAAATGCCATGGGAGAGCTTGTTTGGCTGGTGTCCTGTCTCCCTTTGCTAGTATTGCTAGTTCCAGGGGAAATATTTGTTTTCGATTTGGGAAGTGACTCAGCCCAGGGGTTAGGGTGGCTGTCCCCTCAGCCTTCCAGTCCACACTCTCTTCCTGCTTCTCTGCTCCTCTCCTCTGTCCTCGTTCCCTGGAGCCCCGGGTGAGTGGTTGTGAGAGAGGTTTTATGTCCTGTCCCTTTCAGAAGAATCCTGGGTCTGAGAAAACTGTCTCTTTATCACAAACAGTATCCTCACTTGTTTTACAGCTCAATACTGTCCAAATGCCTCTTCTAGGCTCTGGGGCTGCAGGCTGGGGCTTTGTTCCTGGGACCCAGGTCCCTCTCTCTCCGCTAAACTCTCTTCCCGCCACACGGGTCTGCTGTTCGCTCCAGGGAGCTAGGCAGCCCTTTCCACATTTTTGCTTTTCCTACCAGTCTCATTGTGGCTTCTTCAGTGTTCCTTGGTTGAAGAGTCCACTTAGTTTTGTTCAAAGTTGGTTTATCCAGATGATGGTTCTTAAAATTAAGTTATAATCCACTTTGGTTCCAGGAGTTAGAACTTGGTACGTCCGCCTACTCCACCGCCATCTTGCCGTCCTCTGGGTTCATATCTTAGCTCTGCCATTTAACTAGCTGTATAACGAGCAAGATATTTAAGCTCTCTGTATTTTAGTTTCCTTATCTTCCAAATGAAGAAAATAATAAGACTACAGGTTTGTTATGAGCTTTGACTACATGAATTCATTTAAGGTACTTTGAAGAGTGCTTAGAAGTTAGCTTGATATATGGCAACAAACAATAGAGTACTCTACTCAAACAAAATTAAACATTTAAGAAATGTATTACGTCTGGTAACAGGAAACCAAATGGAGAGTGGGCATCACAGCTGACTGACTAAGCGGCACAACATGGTTATTACCTCTGTTCTGCAGTCCTGAATGGTAGCTTCTTTTACAGGCTGGTAGAAAATGGCTACAGAAAATGGCTTCAAACACCACTTCTGGAAATAGGATGTGTTTCTTTCTCTGGCCTTGTTTTAAGAGAAAAGGATACCATTCCAGAGAATTTCCTTCTTGAACTTCTAACAAATTAGCCAGAACTGAGCTATTGGCAAAGGGAATGCATAGGTTACTCTTAGACCAATCAATCCCATCACTGAAGCTGGGGCTGAGGTCACCTTCCCCTGGATGCTTGGAAATAAGTGAATGTCCAAATAGTGTTTGGGTTCTATCAGGAACTCATCCTGAAGCAGATGGGGGAATGGTAGAGAATGCATACTGGATAGCTAGCCAACAGTCACCACTACAATAGGGGGGACAAATAGCAAAAACTGGCTGCAGAAATGAAATAGGATGGAACAAGAGTGCAAAAGGCTGAGTGTGGAGAGATCCATGATGTTTAAAGAGCATGGCCAAGCCTACAAATGGGGAGAAAGCTGTAAAGGACACCAAGTGTCACCTTAGTCCCTCTTAGTTCTACTTTCATGGGAAAGAGGAACCAGATTATCCTAAACTCATTTGGAAAGATTTAACTGATTAGTAGCAATATAAATAAGATGTGTTGATATCAAGAACTGTGAAGGACCTGACATTTTGTCCTACTTGCAAGCCAAGACATTAGTTGCCACAAATTTGTGGAGGTTGGTGGAAGACTTGAAACTTCTGAGTCAAAGGCAAAGAACTTTATTACTCACAGCCATAGCAGTAACTAAAGTATGAGCATTTGTCCTGGTTCCCCAAGTCCCAGATCCCAAAGTATGATGCAAAAAGAGCCAGGTGACACCTGTACATATTGATGAATTCCATCACCGAAGAGAAATCCTGAACCTAGAGAACCCAAGTATTTTATAATGGAAAGTAAGCTTGCCTGCTCTTTGCTGAAAAAGTAAACATTATTTTACTAGACAATAAGCATGTCTATTTACAATGACTTCGGTTCTGAAACGTTTTTCCATGAGTATACCATTCCATTGGCCACTCTGATTAATCTGTCCAATAGAGAGACCAAATCTGTTTAGTTTGTTTCATACAGCATCTAGTTAAGCTATTATCAATAGAACTCCTACCAGCAGGATGAGGTCACCTATAGTTTTCACCTCAGCTATGCCTCCCAGGGTTCTAGATCCAGGCAGCTGAAAAAAATCCCATATATCATCAAGTTCCACCTTAGAATGTTGGGGGATTTTGCTGCTTAAGTTTCTGTATTGATCTTAATGGTCTGAGATAATAAATCCAGGTATAGCAGTATGTATCAGTTATTTCACAGGTTCTGTCCTGGGCCACAAAGAAATTCTCAAGCATAACAGCCCTGACCAGTGAGTTGTGGCAAACTCGGAAGTCAAGGACTATCTTTGAACCACTTGTTCTAATTGGATGACTCCTGGGATAGGGATAACTGCCTGTAGCACATGCATAAATAACAAGTCAGTTACCACTTTGGGAATTTCCCCCAAGTAACCAAAAGTAGCTCCATTTTGGAGAGATCTCTGTAGTTCTGAGAGCTACGTCATCTATTAAGGTGCTTTCCTGAATACTTAAAGATGTGTTCTGGTTACCGCTAAGTTGTAAATCACTGTGTTTTCAGAAGGCAGAAAGGTTAATGCCTGGTTCCCAAGGGTGAGCATCACACCCATGGAGAAGAAAATATTGTTTATAATTGTTGGGAGTCCTTAGGTAAGGCCTGTATCATTTAGGGGAGATGTTGACAGCGTCTCTAGCATGAGCCTTAAAATTCCCAGGTCACATGAGCCTTAAAATTCCCAGGTCAGTTTAAAGAGTTAAATTTTGTCTTTGTTTTTAGAGGGACTCTCTGAGGGCAATCAGTCCAACAGTCCAAACTGTCCTGTTTGTCCATACCACCAGCTGCATGGCATTTGTTTATCAAGGAAAATGGCTTGGTGATACTTGTGAGAATGGGTGGGGAAGATTGTGGGATGTGCAGGAGCTGGAGCCATCACCTGCTGTTTCTGATTGACTTCTCAGTAATGATAGGGGAACTGGTAGTCAAGTTATAGTCAGAGTCAACTGGCAGAGGATCAGCAGTTAGTTAAGTCTAGGGCACTTGCTATGGTTTGGTAAAACCTCACCAGGGTTATTTTCTCCATGGGGAAAGGTCCAAGGTAATTCTGAAACACAGATAATTCACATCCCTCTCTACCCCTGTGTCTCTTGGGGTCTGAAGTGCTCACATTCTTGGTGGTGGTGTTGTCTGCCCTCCATTGCTTGAAAATTGGTGCACCCAATTCCAGTAGTTATTATTTCACCTTTTTTTGCCTAAGCATATTCAGACCTTTTATTTAAAAATGGTTTCCCTGGCGAGATAGCTTGGTTGGTTAGAGTATTGTCCTCATGCACAGAGTTCGCTGGTTCAATCCCAGGTCAGGGCACATACAGAAACAGATCAATGTTTCTGTCTCATTCTCTTTAAACTCAAATTAAAAATTTCAAAATAAAAAAAAAAAAAGGAAAGAAAAAAGTGCAAGAGTTACTTGGACATTTTTATAAAAGTCATAGAGACTCATTACGACTTCCACATTGGCCTGTATAGGGGGATTTTGTGACCGTGTGCCCAACCAAGTGACAATTATACTTATGATCTAGGACCGTGTCAATCCATCTAGAGAATCCAGGCAGCTCTGTTTTGGCTAGACTGCCATCTGAAAGGTGTACCAACCGGCTGGCCTGTGGCTGCTATAACAGGAAAGATTAATGCCATGCCCAGAATGGTCAGGGAGGAATCTCAGATTTTCAAAATCAGTCTTTATCACTTCCTACCCTTTTTGTCCTGATCATTACCCTGAAAGGAGCCAACAGAAATTTACCTTTTCTGGGCACAGCTGCATTTAATGACTAGATGGCTTTACTAAAGTGCATGAACCAGGAGTTGCTGAGGGAAGTAGAGTCAGAAGTTTTTTGGGTCATTTAGTGAGCAGGCCTTCCCAATGCCAGGTGCTTGCAGACAGTAGGGAGCATGGAAGGTCCATCTAATTAATACTGGTCGTACTAGCAGCAGCTGAGGTGGGGGTAGAGGTGGAAGACAGGGTTCAGGGGGCAGAGAGGGAAAGAACCCCTTCAAGCCAGTCTACCCTAGATAAGAAAACATGGTGGTCTGGCACCGAAGTCTTAGTTAGTTACAAAATCTTGCCTTTCTTTGCTGTGTTCTCTGTGAATATATTTCCCCCTGGTATTTTAAGAGAAAATATTGGCGTCTAAAACAGAATTTAGATCATCTTGTACTCCAATAGGTCCTAGCTAAATCCATGTCTCAACATGTCACCTCCTTCAAATATATGAAAGAACATCTGTCTTGAAGACATCCATTTTGGCCCTTCTAAGTCTTCTCTCCTGGAGGCTAAACATTCCCTAGTTCTTATTATTTTCCCTCAAATGAGGCAGGTGTTATATTCTTTATTATTTAGCTCACTCTCTAAAGTAGTTGTGTAATATTCCATAAAAACTTCATGAGTTAATGCATTCAATAATAAATATGCTAATTTATTGATATCTTTCTTAAAACATCACCAGAACACAGTAGCATTTTAAGGGCAGTGTATCAGTTAGGATGCTTTAGATTGCACACACACACACACACAAAAAAAAAAAAAAAAAAAAAAAAAAAAACTGATCTCACTCTGGCTGGTTAGCTCAATTGGTTAGAACGTCATCCAGAAATACCAAGGTTGCAGGTTCGATCCCAGGTCAGAGCACATATGGGAAGTGGCCAATGAATGCACAACTAAGTGGAACAACAGATGAATGCTTTTCTCTCTCTCTTTCTTCCTCTCTCTGTTTCTCTAAAAATCAAACAAACAAAAAACCCCAAAACAACAACAACAAAAATCTGATCTTGAGCTGACTTACTAAAGGATTTTATTAGTTCAGAAAAATAAGAGCGCAGAAGTTGTAAACTCCAGCAGGCTTAGCAGAGGAGGTTCCCATTGCAGGAGAGCTCTGGCTCTCTGCTTGTCCACGGTGCTCTCTGCTCAGCTTCACACCTGCTGGGGGTTCTCTTGATAGCAACGTATCTGCAGACATTCCACTCTTACCAGGACCAGTCATCACCACCAGAGAACGGAGAGCTTTCCTTTCTCTAACCACCAAGCCAAAGGAGCTTTAGGGTAGCAGCAACTTGGGTCACCTCCCCAGCCCTGAGCCAATCACTGCCTGTACTGTATGACTTGGCTGGGAGAGGTGCCCACCTCTAAGCCAACGCCTGCTGCCAAGAGGATGAGGCTTCCAGGCCAATCAAATCCTCCCTTTCCCATTCCACCCCAGCACCTACTGGTGGGAAAATCTTACCCAATCCCACTCCTAGTAAGAGAAGTAAGGGAACTTGACTCTTCTATAATGTCTTCAGCTGGTGTTTGCTCAGTACAGTGTGCCAGATACTCTACTATAGCCCAAGAATACAGCACAAAATGTGCAAAGTCCTTGCTGTCACAGAAGGGAGACAGAGAATAAACAAACATAAATAAATAAACATAAAGATAAATAATCATAAATAAGCTAAGTAGGGTAAGAACTCCCAGGGATGCTGAAGGTTGGGGACTGCTAGTCTCTGGAGGGTTGCTGGGAACTTCTCAGCAAAGGTGACATTTGAGAAGAGATTTAGAGAAAATAAGGGAGGGAACCATGAAGTGGAGAGAGTGCAGAGTGCAGTAAGTAAACACAGAGCTGGAAGTGGGAAAATGCTTGTCAAAGATGAAGAACCAGGACCGAGGGTTGAGCATGAGGGTCCTGCTAGGCCGGGGCAAGAACTGTGAGAATGGGAGCTAGTGTGAAATTGACCAGGCCTTCTAGGGGAGAGGCCTGGCTCCTGGGCAGTGGTGGGCACACTGTTCGTTGTTATGTCACTGCCTTTTCCACATTACCGCAGAGCTCATCTCCCGTAAAGGGCTACGAATACCAGATGTATGCTCTCCCTGCCTGTCCTACAGTTGGGGCTTGACCAAAAAAAAAAAACCTCCTATGTCTCCTTAAGGTGTAGCTCATGGTCACAGAGAGTGGAGAGTAGGGAGATTGTAAGCCACAAACCAGTCCGGAGCCTTTTGCCAAATTCTAGGACAGAGGTAAGTTGTGTCTGAATAGCAGTAATAGTCACAGGACAACAGATGAGGAGTAGATAAGACTAGGATGGCAGAATGGAAGTGTCAGTTTCTGGCAACTGGGTGTGAGCAGAAAGGGAGTGATGTCAGATGAGGAAATGGTGAGAGAGTGTCAGAGCCCGGGGCAAGGGCAGCAGTGTGGATAGAGAAAATGAATTCAGTGCCATGGTGGCTGTCCATTTGACATGGAGCACATCCACCTGTCCACCTGTTGGGGAAGAGTAGCTAGAAGGCAAGAATGGAAACTAATCAGACTCATTCACAGATCTAGTCTTTGCAACACGTTACTCAGTGTTTGTGGGGTGCTCTTTGCCTGGTTAACTGCTATTCCCCCTTCTATAACCACCTAATTGCCACGTTCTTGGACTGCCTCGAGGCAGAGTTAGTTCTTTCATTGACACCTGCATTCCATCACTTGCTACACATGGGCATTGTGATTTCTCTGTTCCCTCTCTAGTACTAGACTACACATGGACTCCTTGGGGGCTAGCTCAATGCTTTTTGTATCCTTTGTATTTAACACTATGCATGGAATAAAATAGGTAATTATTCAAATGAGTGATGAATGAATGAATGAATGAAATATTGATAATGGATAAAAAACAGAGGTTAAAAGTGGTAACAGAAAAGGGTGTAATTTTGAATTATTTAAGCTAGGATATTGAGACATTCATAGAGAATGATGGAAGAAATTATGTTATCTTTGGAACCACTTAGAAGATTCTATTTGTGGAAGGAGGAGATCTAAATTTTTTAGCTAATACTAATATGAAGGAGAATTACAATCATTACCTGAGAATAGCTCAAGATGCTACAGAGATGGATAAAAAGTTAAATGAAGTTGAAAGCCAGAACCCACTGAGAACCTGAAGGTCAGGAAGTCACGAGAGTAAGTCTTTTCCAGATTTTTGGGAAACATAACAATGGCATTTTATGATGCAATTATATATTGCAATCATGAAAATCTTACGTATTGGAAATTGATTTTTCCATAGGACCCAATGTAAGAGAGTGGTGAAGTCTCAGGCAATAGGAGGTATCAGCACATCAGCTTTGTGACATTTTTCTGTGAGCTGATCTTACAGCCAGGCCAACAGCCTATTTTTTTCTTTCCATTCTTCTTCATCCGTCTCAGGACAATTGGGAAAATAAAAGGTATACCTGCTTTTGTTTTCTTCATTTTGAATCTAAACAATTTCATAGTGTACTCTGTCTCAGTGGCTCTTAACTCAAGAGAACTTTGAGCCTCTCTACCGTCCACTTCCTCCATCAAACTGATGCTCATAATTTTCATTTTTGAAGTCAAAATGAGACTTTATTGCTATTTTTTATTCTGCAGTTCAAATTTACACAAATTAATGAATTGGGCAGACTGTGATTCTTCCGGGAACCACTAACAGTTATGACACAAGGAAAGCAAATGTCTGCACAATTCTTGGGACAGCTAGCATTATCCCCCAGTATCCCCAGTTCCGTGATGTGCCACGTGAGGGCGCCCGAAGACTCCTTTTAAAAACTTAAGCAGCTGCTTTTGGTTTTGCTTAAACTGTACCAAAAAGAGTCACAAGATAGTGCCAAAAGATTCCTTTTGAAAACCCAAGTTGTCAATTCTTCCTTTGGTGTTTCGGCTATAATAAAAATAATACATGGTCATCATATTTAATCGGAACAATACAACACACGAGGCCAAGTGCAGACATTTCAACATAGACCAAATCTCTTTCTGTGTTTTAGATCCTGGTCATAGGAAAATTCCTGGAGAGAAAAAAAGAAAAACAAACAAACAAACAAAAACCCACGTTGTTTATATTAATCTACTAGTTTGAGTAAAAAACAAAAACAAAAATATATTTTAAATCACATTTCACTGGTGGTGATTAAGCAGCCCCACTACACAGGAAGGATGGGGTTCTCGGGATCTGCTGTAAAGAGCCCCGGCTTCCTGTTTTGATGGATTCCGGTGATGAAAGAGCTGCTTTGGTGACTCCTGGTTTTTTTTCCATGACAAGTTTCCACCTGAGCAGATGCGAGATGCCTCTGGCAGCCCAGCAGCAGGGTTTTCTGGGGTCCTGGGCTTTGTTCAGAGAAAAGCTCAAAATGTGATGTTAGACAGACAGACAGAGCCGTGGGCTACCAAAACCGCCTGTTTGCCTCCCTGTCTGTGTGGGGGCTGACCCTCTGCGCCAGGTCCTGCGCGCCTGCGGAGCTGCACGTAGCAGCAGCGCACATCCCCACAGCTGGTCACCCCCAGGTAGGGAGAAGCCCTGGTGAGGGACACATGTTCCAAATGGCATGTGTGGATCAGTTTTGAGAGTTTAATATAACAGCCCAGAAAAGGGGACTTACAGGTCTTTCAGATGTCCCAATAGAACTATTCAAATAGCGGTAATTCCTTGGAAATTGTTTTCTAAACTTATTTCACTTTCTGCCATTTGTACTTATGTACAGGATGGCTGAAGAGAGAGCCCTGCAGTTTGGGACCAATGAATCCAAATATTCTCATGTCAAAATCGCTCAGAAAGGTACAGTAGAAGAGGGAGGAGAGTGAGAAAAGAAAGCGAGAGAGGAGGCAATAATGACCCCAGTGATCACCCTGTGCGGGCAAAGCCTCAGCACCCAGCCAAGGCTAGCTCATCTAATTCTCCAAAGAACTTACCAGGTTTGATACTTTACTTTCATTTAACAGCTAGGCAAACTGAGAATTTGAGAAGTTATTTTTCTTCAAGGCAAAGAACTGGTAAGGAGTAGAACCAGAAATCAAAACAGATAGCTAAGAAATGCCAAGTATGTGGAATTTTAATAAAAGCTGACAACTAACCATCAGTAACCTCTACTATTTACTCTGTGGTTATTGTTGTTAGAGGAACATATGCAAAACAGGTTATTTGCTCTCTGTTGCTTTGACTGAAGGGTCAATGACCACAGAGGATAAGGATGTGATTTGGGCTCTGCCCAGGCGAGGAGACTTGAATCCTCCCTAAGGAGATCTCAGGATGCTGGGTGGTCTCCAGTTTAGAGTAGAAGCTGCCTCCATATTCTGGGCCACGGCCCACCTAGTGACAACTTCCTGGCTTCCTCCAAAGTAGTAACTTCCCTCCACTGTTTATTGATGCGTTATAAAAAGAAAGTGCTCGTAAACAACTACAGTGCATGAACAATCTAATTATAATAATTAAAGTAATCGCTTGTGAAAAAAGCAGTAAAACTAATTATTATAGAGTAGCCGTGTGGGAAGACGCAAACTGCAGGGATTCTTTAGGTCGAAGCAGCTCCGTCTGGCACAGAAAGACACAGTTTGCCAGGCCTCTTCTTGGGACAGGGTTCCTCCCTTGCAACCGAGAGTCAGACTCCTGCTTCTCTTCTCAAGTTTAGTTTCCCTTTAGCCCCAGCGACATGCGAGTGACCCTCCAATATGTCTCACGTAGTCAGGCACCTGATTTTTTCTTGTTCAATCAAAGAATCATGAAAGTTCTGAATCCAACAGCCTCAGCACTGACAGGACCTGTAGATCCCCAGCAAAAGGACTCGTGGGAAGCAAGACTCAATTTGCAAACATTTCCACGTGATGGCTAGCCAGCCTTGCTTGGCTTGAACACTATTCAGTGACAAAAAAAAAGAATTGTGTCTGTTCTGACTGCTGTCAAATACCTTTTTGTTTTTATTTGAGGTTGTACTCTGTCCCTGTAATGCCCAGTATTGCTCATTCTATCTTTTGGGGCCATAGAGAGTAAGAAAAATGGCTTTTTTAAATATTTGAGGGCATATGTATGTCAGCTCATGCCTTCCCAGTTCCAGCACCAAACCTACTGGGTGCCGCACCCCCAGGAGAGGAGCCCCAACTGGAAGGTCCCAGGAGATGTGTTCACCTGAAATGGTCAAATGCAGCCCCTCAGAGGGCAGAACCAGAGTCTTTTCCAAGAGGAGCAAAGGTCATATCAGAAAGGAAATGGGAACAGAACAAGGATGTCAAAGAGTAAATTTGTTAGCTCAGAGGGTCAGGAGTAGATGAGAAACAGTAAGGAATAGGTCCAGAAATGCAGTTCAGAACTAAAACCATAAATAGTAAACTTTTATAGGGGCTCCCCTTTTTCATAATGATATATATATATATATATATATATATATATATATATATATATATATATCCTGCTGCCCTGCAGGCCAGACAACACTGGTAGTTCTCCAAGTCTTCATCATATGACAAGCTTTTGAAACTGCCTTTCTAATCCATCCAGAATGCTGTTGAACATCTCACCAAACAACTGGTCATTAGCTGGTAGAAGCCACCTGGCACTATTGGGTAATAAGGTGTCTGGGACCTGTTTAAAATGTATAGCAGAACATAGAACACACTTTCTTGGCTTAGAGGTGCCTTTAGTGGACCCTTTTAGTTATGTAACCGGAGCTTGATAAAGTGCATGGAGAACACTTAGTGTAGCCAAAAGTCTCTGCACTCCTCACCCCCGCTTTACACCCAGTGAGCCTCAGAGTTGGTGCACAGTCAGGGCTCACTGAGGCAGAGGTGGCCTTAAGGGAGAGAGATATAGCTCACCTTGCACAATCAAGCAATTACATTCAAATATAAAAGTGATGATACCACGTTCATACTCTGGGTTAACAAAGCATCTCATCCTGATTCCATTTGGAATACCACACTGACATTGTTCAATTCCTAGTTCATAACCCGTTTCCTCGTTCCAAATTTCTTGATGATTAATTACTAACTGTGATCTGGTGACATCATTCACAAGTTCACGAGGTATCCCTCAATGTAATACTTCCGGATTGGGAAATCTGTGCTCACTGAGAGGTTTTTATTTATTCAGCAAGTCTCCCCTGCTTCCTCTTGGCTGAGCCTGCGGTGGGTGCTGCAGGTACTACAAGCTGTAAGCACACTCCCTGAGTACTCCCCTCCCCTCAGGGTGCAGGCCTCCCTTCACAAAGCACAGTGTCAGCTTCTTGCTACCTGCTCGCACAGAACAAGGTGGCTGGGTATCCTGGGGAGTCCTCCAGCCGCTAGGGTTTCCTTACCTTTTAAGATGAAAATAAAATGGAAAACCCAGCATTTTCCCCACATCTCAAGATAGTCCTGAGTGTTATTCTTGTCCTAGTCATTTCTGGGCTCCAGCTTTTTGCTTCTGCTACATTCTCAATCCCCACCCAGCTCCTCAGTCCTGTAGGTGCTGCCTATTCCACATTGTATCACCCCACCGTGGAAACTGCTCATTTCTTGCACTCCCTGACATCCTATTCCTAAGAAAAACATCCTGCTGTGTCAGCTCAGGTCTTCTAAGATTCAGTCACCAAGACAGAATTAGGAATGCAAGAGATTTCTTGAGGAAAATGCTTGTGATGGATAAAGGGGGAAGAGCAGGAGTAAGTGGGGGAAACTTAAACCAGCATGAAGGTCTGATACCTGTGAGGAGAGAAAGGGGAAAGGGAAGGGAGGAAGACAATTGGTAGGAAGAGCCTCAGGCTGTGGTCCAGCCCTGAGGAAGTCCTGAGCAGGCAGTTGGGGAGATCTAGAGCTAAGATCACCCACCGGAGGAGTCTTGCATCGGGCAGGAGGGGCTCAGGTGTACTTCCCTGCTGTGTTCAGTCACTGGCTGGGGCAGCCCAGGGAGACAGTGGCTTTGGTGTGAACGCTGCAGTGGGTCCCAGAGGTGCAACAGCTGAAGGTGACATATCTGCACTCTTTGCAGCCAGTTCTCCTGCAGAGGAACCTGAGTGGTCCATTCACTCTGCCTTAGGGCGCCACATAACAGACTTTTATTTATTGAGATTCTAAAATATAGGAAAGAACAATGGAAGTTACATCAAAGTACAGCACAGCATAACTGATCATGTAAAACCAAATATTGGACACCCCTGTATTTAAAACGCATTCAGTGTGCTGGCTCTCTGTGGAGGTGCCTAGCAACACCGCTGTATCACTTCACTTGCCCTGGCTCCTCTCTCTCTTCCGTTTTGGTTGCAAGTCTTCAATTCTTGCCACGTTTCTCAGACAAGGCAACTTAACCTGAGGGATGTTATCTTTCATGCCCAGGGTCCTTTGTTGAACAAAGGATAGACTCATTTCTGAACGGTGTTCTCTCTGTACAGCTCTACTTTCACCTTCAAAATTAATGTCTCATTACATAATTTTTTCTGCACATTTCTATAGAATTTTAGAATATTAATTGTAGGTATTAATTGACAAGTGAGTGCATTTAGATTTTCACCAAAGAATTAAATGTCTTTCTAAGATCCTTACCATAACTGTTGATCACTTCATAAATGATGTCAACTCAATATAATTCAACAATATTTATGGAGTTCTACTCACTCCTAGAACCTATATTAACTTATATAAAGAAAAGTAAAAGTAACTTCTGTCAATAAGAAATAAGCTAGCTTCTAGCACAGTGGTTCTTAACCTGGGTTCTATTGAACCCTAGGGGTTCGATGAGTTGGTCTCAGGGGTTTGGAGAAGCCTCTGCCACGGAGGCCAGAATAAAGTAATACCGTAATTTGTTGTGAGTTCATGCATTTTGTTGGTTTTGTTCTTTGAGCAAGGTGATGTTCATGCACAGCTCATTTTGTGCACCAGTAAAAAAACATATACCTATGTCTTGAATTTGGAAAAAAAATCATATTTTATTTATCACTAAAGAAGGGTTCGGTAAATGTGCATATGAAACTGGTGGGTTCGGTACCTCAAAAAGGTTAAGAACCACTGAAAAAGTAGGCATATGTAAGAGGAGCCAATTATTCCACCATACTGAGTCAGTGGCTAATTAGATGTCTAGATGAGGAGGCTAAAGATGACTTTTAAGATTCCCACTCAAGTGAAGTGATCAAGATGTCATTTATCCAGAGAAAGGACAAGACAAACTGCAGATGGGGTAAGGATAAAAAGAGGTAATTAGATGGTTTAGACATGTTTCAGTGGCACTCCATACATATTTGTTTTGTGGATGAATAAATGGATGCAAATTTAATGACGTGAGATTTTTCAAAAGGCAATTGGAAATTCCAGCTACAGGACAATAGTGAAGGAATGACCTGCAAAGAAATGACAAGTTATTGGGTTTGGATGAGGTTGTCCAGAGGAAGTAGAGTGTGAGAAACTGAACAAGCTAAAGTGTAGAATCCTTGGAGATACAAACACGAATAGGCTAAGTGAAGAAAAGAAGACTGAGAAGGAACAATCAGAAGAGAGGAAACATCTGTTTTAGTGTCGTCAGTAATATTAGTACTCATCACCTCTCCACTTCAGATTAAGTGAGTCTGTTTCTGAAAAGGTAAGCTCAGAATCACAAGAAACTAGAACAGAATGGGAAGGAGAAAAACCCATTAGGTTCTTGAGACTCTGGTGGACAGCTAAGCAGCCATTCCAGCAGAGTAAGGAGGCAAAGCTCAGATACACAGGCATTTAGCTTATCTAGGAAAGGAAAGATGTAGGCAGTGCCAGCCAGCCTTGCACATTGGAGAGAAAGATGTATGAAACCAGAGAAAACTTGACCATGGCCGTAGGCTGAGGGGAAGGAGGGATGGAGGGGTCACTGCAGCTGGGAAGGAAGGATGAGCTCATTGATGGAATAGCATCCTGCAAGAGCCTTGAGGAAACTGCTAGATCCATAGTGTAAGAGAGAGGTTCTCTTTGAAAAGGGGGGGAGGGACTCTGTGTCCTTGAAAACAAGAGGGGAGGTTATGTGGAGAAGAAACATAATAAGTTTTTACTGGAAAGAAAGGAAAATTGAAGGTGAAGTAGGCCTTCCCACCATCCCTTAGGGGAAGCCAGCCAAGTAGGGCTGTGGTCATCAGAGGGGAAACCCTTCAAAAGGCAAGAGTGTCACCAGAGGTGATGCTGAGAAAGTGAGGAAGGTGTGTGGTCTCATCCTCAAACTGACTACAGTTGATTCAACGTCATACCTACTGTTATTTTTTACATATTGTCTCACTTGACTTTTAGAACAATCTTTAAGGTAGAAATCCCATCTTTGAGATGGGCAACCAAAGCACCATGAGGTTTACAGCTATAGAACTGCACTTCAAGCCTTGATGGCCTTACTCTGGAGTCCCCTTCTAGAACACCTAACTGTTCCCATCACTCTTTACCAAATGTATGTTCTTACCAAGCCTGGCTCTGAATTCCTCAGTCTGTTTCCCACTTCTAGCTCTGGGCCTTCTCAGAGGCTCTGCCTCTGTGCAAAATACCTGCCTTGCCTTCCCTGTCTGCCAAGAAAACCCTGGTTCCATCACCTCTCTACAAGGATTTCTTCTTGTGTGCCTTTTCGGTGAGATCTTCTCTTTTTAGACGAATCTGAGAGTGAGATTCCCTTGCTCATGCATACATTGTACATGCATGTGCTCTCCCCTCATTGGATGCCCAAACTTGTGGGCCCTCTTTATCTACAGTGTCAGCTCCTTAACAGTGTTAGACTCTCGAAGCAGGGAGCAGTTGTTTAATCAGCTCTTTTTTATTGAATTTATCAGGGTGACATTGGTTAATAAAATTATATAGGTTTATACATCTTCTGTATACTGCATTGTGTGTTCACCACTTCATGTTAAGTCTGCTCTTAATCCTTCCTTCCCAGTCTCTAGTCCAGTGGTTCTTAACCTTTTTGAGGTACCGAACCCACCAGTTTCATATGCGCATTCACCGAACCGAACTCTTCTTTAGTAATAAATAAAATATGATTTTTTTTCAAATTCAAGACATAGGTATATGGCTTTTTTTTTTACTGGTGCACAAAATGAGCTGTGCATGAACATCACCTTGCTCAAAGAACAAAACCAACAAAGTGCATGAACTCACAACAAATTATGGTATTACTTTATTTTGGCCTCTGCGGCAGAGGTTTCTCCAAACCCCTGAGACCAACTCATCGAACCCCTAGGGTTCAATAGAACCTAGGTTAAGAACCACTGCTCTAGTCTATGATGTTAGTTAACAAATAACATTTAAAGAATATGTTGATGATGCCAATGTTTATTTACTAGCCTTCTCTATTATATAATATAAATGTCCAAAATCTACTAAAGGAGTTTAATTGAGATAACTTTTCTTAAAATTAGATTGTTTTATTTTCTGAACTCATCCATATCTAAACTTTTGGTAATTTCACCCCGATGCATCTAGCAATTTTCTGTTTCCTCCCTGGTCCATTTCTAGAAATGTGCTTGATTTACTTGGCTGTGATTTCCCTTCGTATCTCTGTTCTTCCAAGGAGCCATCCAAACCCTGCGTTAAGGCAGTGCTAATCTCTACATCTTTTTCTTTCCAGTCAGGAGTGCCCCTTCTTGAGTCATCTTAATTTACTGGAGGAAAATTCCTAGTTACCTTTAATTTATCACTCTTCTGATACCGTTTCCATTTCTGGTACATTTTATTGGCCATAGGAAGGCAAGCTAAACAAAATTAAAATAAAGTAAGTGAAAATAAAACAACCTAGTTCAATTTTTCTTCAAGGTCCTGAATGTTCCCTGTCACCCACGGTCACTTTAAGGTATTTAAAGAATCTTTTATTGTTGTGGCTTTTCCTAAGGCCAGCCTTCCATCACTGCCAACTTTAGATTTTCTCAGTTCACCCTTACACCCTCTTAGTATTGTTTCAAATTTCCCCCCCTACACACACACACACACATACACTTTTTAAAAAATCTTCCTTTATGTGTGCTGGTTGTATCAATCAAGAGTCTTCTGCCCCCCCCCCCCGTAACTTTTGTTCACCCTTATTCATTTATTAGTTTGTCTAAGCAGTTAATTCATTTCCTGGATGCTGAGGATTTCTAAGGATCCTTAATTTGCCTTATTATCCACTTAGCCCCCTCAATCAGCCCTTTGTAATAGTATCTGGTTCTTCTAATCCTATTTAGCATCCTCTCTACTTAGTAATCATCTCTCCTCCTTCTTCTCAATAACTCTAGCTGCCCTGGTTCATCCTTCTGCTTGATTTCTCCCAAAATTTTAACATCTTGGCTGGTACAAATGGAGCTTCTTCTCCGCCTCCTCGCCAATCAATTTTGAAGAATGAGTCAGCACCATTTTATCTTGGGCTCACAGTAAATCTTTTTCTCTTGTGCCAATAACCATGTGTGAAACACACATGGAAAATTCTTGTTTTCATAAAGCAACTGTCCTTTCTTCTATCACCTCCTACTACTTACAGAACATTTTATCCCTTTGATGGTCATAGAAATTACCTTTAAACACCTTTATAGGTTTTCTTTTGAGAAAAATGATTTTATTTTCATGAATAGTTTTCCTTTAAACTATCTATACTTGCTAACTAATACTTGTGCTGTAAGATGTTTCTTGTAGTTTCTGATGGAAATATTTTGCTTACTGATCCAAGCTTAAGCTTTTGCCTTTTTGGGGCGTCAGAGAAGGTTTTCTAAATTAATCATGAAGTCATTCTTCTCTGTAATTCCTAATATTTGTGTAACAATCTCAAAGAGCTGCATGAATAAAGAGAGCCGCCTTAGAGTGTGATCCGAGGTATGAAAGAGTTAAATTATGAGCCGACACATCCAAACAATACAGCCCTGACAGAACCCCAAAAAAAGCGCATTCCTAAATCCCTTCTCTGGACTCCTCTCAGGCCCCACCCAGCAGTCCTCTTTTGTCGCTGGCTCGTTTCCTCTGATTGTAATTCATTCTGTATTCCTTCCTGCTCCTCTGTCTTGGCTAATTGTTCTTTTCCCACACTGCTAGGTTTTAATTTCCTCTCGTTATCGCCTTATCACTAGTGTCTACACTTCCACTCTTTCTGACCTGTCTCCAGCTCGCCACCGGCTTTCAGTGACTCTGACACGGCTGCCTAACATCCACTGTAGTACCTTAGTTTGCCCATCGCTGAGATGGGAGTGTTATCCTTCCCCTTCCTTCCAAGGCAGCAGCGTCAAAACCCAGCCAGTGCAGGACAGTCTCGCCAGCGACCGACGACGTGCTGAGGTCTGTCGTTATTTTAATGAATATCCCATTCGTTTCACTAGCAAAGCTGGGAGGATATGTCATCCTTTTTGGTTCTGTTTTCCCTGGTGTTTAGCTCCGCAGGAGAACCCGGTGATACAAATTCTAATGTTTCTGTGTGGCACGTTCACTGTTCTCTGTGCTCTAAAAATTTGGGTGACATTTTGAGCAAGTGTCTTCTCTTTAAGGAGAAAAAAAATTATTTTCTACCCCTGTGGCTTCACAACATGGTGTTGCCCTAGGAACTCCACCATAATGCACAGACTCACAAACCGAGTTTATGGAGGGTTAAGAGGGGAATCCTAATTTTAAAAAATGACAACCCATGTAGTCTTTTAAAAAATCTATTCATTATTAAAATGAAAAAGGGGGACACCCAATATTTAATGTAGAAGGATCCATCTCTGGTGTAAAGAAGGCGGAGACAGCAACTCAAATTTGCTGTTGCTGTTCGGTTTGGTCTCATTTTGCCCTTACAAACTTGCTCCTTTTTCCTCCTAGAGCCTGGGGGTTGGGGAAGAGAACCGTCCTCCAGCTGAGGAGGTGGAGTGGAGCCTTTGTTTTAAGACCGTGGTTCTGATTACACCTGACAGGGCTGAAATTTGATTCCCACAGAGCTTCCTTGCCCCTTATCTTCTTCCACCAGCGATGATTAGGGCAGGAATGCGGCAGAAGTCGACACTTCGGTTCAGTCTGTGTACTGCTGAGTATGATAACAAAAAGCAAGCTTCATTTTTTCTTTTTCTTGAAATCAGCTCCAGGGGGAGTTCTCCCTTCCATCTTCTTTTTTTTTTTTTTTTTTTTATTCATCAACACAGCAAGTTTTCTTTTCAAGGCTAAATCATAAGATTCCTGGCTGAGATTCTCATAGTTCAGGAATAATCACATTTAATAAAAAGTCTGCCTGAGAAAAAGACCCACAGAACCTGAGCTGTAGCAGTGATTTTGTGGTATTTGGATTCATGTCTGTAAAAATATTTGGACACCAGATGGTGGATTATTAGGCTCATTTATCCCAAACTAAAAGTTAAAAAAAAAAAAATTCACACACACAAAACAAGGCAGGGGGAAAAATCATCATTAGTTTTTTTTCCAGTCATGTTGTATGAGTAATGGTGAAAGCAACAGCTAAAACAATAAGATTACTGTGTTGAATTCTTAATGCGTTGTCAGGAATAAAGATTCCAAGTAGTGCTGAAACTATTTTCTCCCTCTGAATAATGCATACCTTACGTACAACTCACTTTGACAGCTTACCAAGTGTACATATTTTCAAATAAACAAAATCATCCTGCTGATGAAGGAAGGTGTATGGGGTGACCTATCCCCTACCTACATAGGATTGGTTTGGGAAACAGCCAAATTCAACACTGAGTCAACAGCCTAGGTCCCAGGCTTTGGTCCAAAATAACTTTCTCTGCAGGTTGGTTTTGTTTTTTAACAGTCCATTCTTAACTATCTACTCAAATGGGTGGGGAGGCACAGGATGAATAAACCAAAACAGGATAATAGAAAACTACATTTATATATAACTGTGGAATGTATGATATGTTTGCAGGAGAGTTGTTATTTATGTCACATGGGGGTCATGCTCCATGGGGCTTTAGCTGTCCAGTTGTTGTTTGTATTAGAGCAAATGGGAACTGTTTTCTGAAGGAAATCATGCCCATGGGTCCGCCTTTGTCTGCCTCTTTGCAGAGGTAGGTAGGTCTATGCAAGCACCTGACCTGCTTAGGAACCTTTGTTTTCACAAGTAGATGCCAAGCTCTTAGGTGTAGATCTGCATCTAATCAGAAATAGGGAGTTTCAACATGTTAGGTCCCTGCCTAACAATTTATCCTTGATTTCTCTGCTGCTTGAAACTTATCAAAGCTTTATTGGAAAAAATGAGATTTATAGAAGAATGCTGTCCATTGTTTCTTTTAGATATTTTAAACTTAATTCCTGAATCAAAACATATAGGTAAAGAACTTCATTTTGGATTTTATCATCTGTTCCCTCAGAGAACTGAGTTTTTGAAGATGTCACTTTGCCATTAAGCCCTAAATTAAGGCTTGGTGACACTATAAGCAACAGCTATTGGAAACTTAACTTGTTTTCAATATTATTCATGACATCAGTGCCCCCTTTGGGGGTACATGGAAGAAATGTCTTTTAGACCTTAAACCTCCTGAGCCCTGGTATGTATCTTGCAAACCATGAGCCCTATGACTGGTCTGGGTCCTTTCTTGCGTAGAGCCGTCCATACCTGTGGTCCTTCTTTATAACTGCTTGAATCCCAGGGTTGGGATTTATGTGTGGTGGCCTCATTCCTTGCATCACTTTACTGTCTTTTTCTCTTTGCTGTGATTTATCTGTTTCAATTATATTGCATGTTTTTTATAAGTCACCTAAGATGCATTTGGAAGCAAGGCGGGGATTAAATGGGTACACTTATCATTCTTATGGTATTTCTGAGCAACATCAACAAGAAAATACTCCTGGAAATATGCCCCAAAGTGTGAATGATTACAGAGGGAAATCCATTGATATATTGATTACCTCAAATAACTGAGACTTTGATATGCTATGATAGCTATTTGAAAGTAAATTGAGGCATAGAGAAATTTCTCAGACTTGAAGAAGAGGAGGCAAAATTCTGTTGGGTAAAACTTTCCTGCTATGAAAATCAGGGCTCACAAGAAGGTAGGAAGGTGTCATTTTACCCCTCACTGGGTGGGAGATGGTCCAAAAAGGGCTCGTGTGGGCCAAAGGCTGAACTCAAGGCCTGCTTCATCCTGAGGAAAGGGATACTCTGCCTAAACAGTGAAGCAGGGAGAAAATTCATTCCTGATAACATACTCTAATGCCCCATTCTCCTTTCTTTGTCTTGTTTGTTTATTTATTTAGTTATTTATTATGTTAGTATTATTAACATAGGCAAACCATAACTTGAACCTCATTTCTACTGAAATAATATCACGTACTTATATGTTCATAATAATAAAGCTTTTTATGAAGAAAAAGTATCAAATACATTCAACAATGTGCCTGGGCCTGAGGCTAAATGAATAAGTCAGAACCACTGTTCTCAAAGCTCACCCCAGGTTAGCCCTTATTTTGTTTATTTACTCACAGTGCTTATTGAGTATTGGAAGGGAGGACTATAAGAATTATGGTGAGAGGGCACTTGATTTGGGGGTCAGTGCCAGCCCACCTGAGGAAGTAACCTTTAGATTGAGCCTAGCAGGAAGAGGAGCTGACCCAGGGTACAGGGATGGTACAAGAGAATGCTGAGCTGATGGAACGGTGTATGCAAAGCCCTGAGGTGGAAAAGAGATGACCAGGGTGGCTAGAGAGCAGTGATGAGGGAGGGCCAGTGTGCATGAAATAAGGTGACAAGGTACTAGGTAAGGTCATTCTGTAGAAAGCCTTTCTTCTTCTCCTGGAAGAGACTCCAGAAAGACACATGTGGCCCTTTATTTCCTCTGAGTCTTTATTCTAACTATCATCTCAGTTTGAACTACCCTGACATTTTCATCTAAATTGTTACAGCTCTGGTTGCTCCAAATAATTTTCTTTGCATCTATCCCCTTCTAACATAGTATAAAGTATAATACATTATTTATTTACTATGTTTCTTGTTTGTTCTTCCTCACCCCCTCCATGAGTTTCAGGAAGTTAGAAATTCTTATCTGTTTTGTTTAGTGATGTATCCCTAACATCCAGAACAAGCCTGGCAGGTGGTAGATAATCAATCACTGTTGAATGGAATAAAATTAAAAGGCAATAAATATTTTAAGCAGGGATGTGTACTTATTTATATTTTGAGAGATAATTCCAGATGCTGAGTTTTGTTTTGCTTTTTCGTTTTTTAGCAAGAGAGATATAGAGAGACAGACAGGAACAGACAGACAGGAAGGAAGAAAGATGAGAAACATCAACTCATCAACTCGTGGTTGAAGCACTTTAGTTGTTCATTGATTTTTTTTTCTTATATGTGCCTTGACCAGGGGCTGCAGCCAAGCCAGTGACCCCTTGCTTAAGCCAGCAATCTTGAGCTCAAGATAGCAACCATAGAGTCATGTCTATGATCCCATGCTCAAGCGGGTGAGCCTGTACTCAAGTCAGTGACCTCGGGGTTTTGAACTTGAGACCTCAGTATCCCAGGTCGGCACTCTATCCACTGCACCACCACGTGGTCAGGTCAGATGCTGAGTTTTAAAAAGAATCTGAAAGACACTTTTCTGAATTGCTCTCAGCTCCTGAATCCAACACCGAGACTTGGCCAGGGAGATGTTAAGTGTCTTTCCTTTCCTTTTTAATTCACACAGATAGAGAAAGAAACAATAGGGGTATTATGGAGAATTTAGGCATATGGGCAAGAACCACAGAAGGAAAGCCAACAGCCTTATCAAGTTAGGTCAAGCCAGAGCACACACTGCACACATGCCTACCAGCAAAGCCCAAAATAACTGGAATCAATTAAATGACAGGTTACAAAACGTGTGTTTGTGTTTTGATTCTCTTTGCCGAGGCTTGCTACTGCCTTGAGGAAGAAACTGTTTACTTTTCATTACAGACCCTTTTTATTCAGGTTTCACTCAAAAGCAAAGCAATTTGTACAGATTAACTCTTTTTTAAAGAAGTCTATTGAAAGAAATTGCCTCAGGATGAGGTGCTCATACTCCATTATGAAGAGATTTATTGGTTACGGGCTTAGAAAGCCTACTCTAGGCTGACTCATTCATTTAACAAATATTTATCGAACATTCTCTAGGTACATGGCCTTGCTAGGAAGTTAAAGGCACAGCTCCTATACACCAGGGGTCGGAAACCTTTTTGGCTGAGAAAGCCATGAATGCCACATATTTTAAAATGTAATTCCATGAGAGCCATACAATATGTTTAACACCAACTACAAGTAAATGTGTGCATTTTATGTAAGACCAACACTTTTAAAGTACAATAAGTCTCTGAATTCTTTTTATAACGTTGTTATGCTGTTGCTAACCGATGATGAATAAAGTAATTCTTACCATTAATGCAACTTCTGGTGCTGCATGGTTTTGCTGATGGCTTTGTAGTCTGGTTGATATGTGGTGAGGTTAAGCTTCATGCAGGCGTTGAGACTTCCATCTGTTAAACATGATCGTAGGTTGGTCTTAACATCTTTTAGATGTGAGAAAGACTGCTCACATGCATACGTAGAGCCAAACATTGTCAGTACAGCAATACTCACACGCTGCAGTGTGTGGTATGTGATGGGAAGCTCATTCCGAGTTTTGACAATCAGCTGGTCCGCAGGTTGAAGTTTTCTCATTTCTCCCCACTTCTGTTTGCTTACCAACTCTGCTTGCTGTTGTACAAGTCTTTCCAAATCTTCATTCAGTGACTTAAATTTATTCACCCATATGTCTGAGACCTTCTGGTCAGCAGCTTGTAGCTCAAAATCTCTGACAGAGACACTGGGGATGTAACTCAGGTCATCACTGTCCACTGCACACTCGTGTGAATGAGTGATGAACTTAAAAAGACGAGTACGCTCATGATATTCTCCAAAGTGAGCTTTGAATGACTGCAGGAGATTAGATGTGAAGCCCGCTAGCTGCTGGAGATCAAGATGTTGAACAGGGTCACTTGCTGTGCATGCATCTTTAAACTCTCCCAGTTTTTCAAAGTGTAGTAAACAACCTGTTTCAATGTCGGCAATGAAGAGTTCCAGCTTGTTTTCAAATGCAAACACTGCTTGTTGAAGGGATAAGACTGTATTTCCAACATCTTGCATTTTCACATTGAGCTGGTTCAGATGTTCAGTCATGTCCACAAAATAGTAGAACTTCAGAAGCCACTCAGTGTTAGCTAACTCAGGATGCTCGACGTTTTTCATTTCAAGAAAAGTCCGAATTTTCCTTAGACAAGCTGCGAAATAGCTGAGCATCTTCCCTCTTGACAACCAACTCACATTGCTGTACAGAAGCAGACAAGAATATTATTCCCAACTTCATCCAGCAGTGTTTTAAACTGACAATCATTTAAAGCTCAGCTCAGGCAACAATAAGGTTGACCATCCAAATGACCGGCAACATCACCTTACCAAGCTGCTCATCACACATCTGAGCACAAAGTGCCTCCTGATGTAGGATGCAGTGAAAACTTAGGATGAGTCTCTTTTCATGTTCACGAAGAAGTGCTGCGAATACTCTGTTTTGCCCCACCATGCACGGAGCACCATCAGTACACACCAAATAAGTTTATCCATCGGTAGATTTTTTTCTTTAGCTAACTCAGTAAAAGACTTGAATAAATCCTCCTCTCTTGTTGTCTCTTTCATAGGCAAAACAGCAAGACTTTCCTCATGTAGTGTGTCATCCACAGTATACCTTGCAATCACACTGAACTAGGATAAATGGCTTATGTTTGTTGACTCATCCAAAGAGAGAGAAAGGAATGGTGCTGCATTTATGTCCTTCACTTATGTTGCCTCAATTTGATTTGCCATCATGATGGTATGATCGTGAACAGTTCTTGCCGACAGAGGCATGCCTTTCATTTGTTTGATTATCTTGTCTTTATTCGAGAAGTCATCAAAAAGTTCATTGGCAACATCAAGCATGAATGTTTTGGCATACTCCCCATCTGTGAATGGCTTTCCATTTCTCACAATTGCTAAAGCACCAGCAAAGCTAGCCAAATTCTAGTCACCTTGTTGGGTCCAAACACGGAGGTGCTGCTGACTAGCTTGCATTCTGCACAGTAGCTCTTGATATGCTTTCTTCCTTCTCTACCCCGCTGGATATTTTGATGCAAATGTAGTATGGCGTGTGTTGTAGTGCTGCTTTATATTTGACCATTTCATCGATGCAATTTTATCATTGCATATTAGACACACTGCAGAACCTGCTCTCTCCACAATGGTGAATTCCTTGGTCCATTCCTGCTAAAAAGTATGATACTCCTCATCATTTTTTCTTTTAGCCGTCTTCTTCGTCAAAAGGGTTTCTGCAATTAGCTAGCTGACTACTTGATTAAAAGGAGAGAAGTTTACTTCCTGACCTCACAACGACCGTGTATGTTAGGCATTATCCAATAAAAATTTGGTGTTTTCCTGGAGGACAGCTGTGATTGGCTCCAGTGACCCACAACCATGAACATGAGCGGTAGGAAATGAATGGATTGTAATACATAAGAATGTTTTATATTTTTAACATTATTATTTTTTTTTATTAAAGATTTGTCTGCGAACCAGATGCAGCCATCAAAGGAGCCACATCTGGCTTGCGAGCCACAGGTTCTGGACCCTTGCTATACAGGCTCCCTATAAAGCTTATCTGCTAAGTCGAGGAAATGACATATATGCACAAGAAGTTAAATACAGTCAACAACACGAAATGTAGCCCTAGGCTTGTTGTAAGTAACAGCTACAGGGTGGTGGAGACCACAAGTGTTGCAGAATTTCTTTCCAAAGCCAATCTGAGGACTTTGCACTGCATCAGTCACATAACAAAGGGAAATGTAGTGAGTTTTTCAAAGGTGAGCGTACTACATTGAAACAAACAGACTTTTTTACTGTGATTGTGCTTTTTTTTGCCTTTCCAGTTATAAAGATTTTTTCTTTAATATGATCATTTTGATGGTACTTTTTAAAAGTCTTTTGTTTTGGCAGAATAAAAACTTGACAATCCTATAGTGGACTTTATTATAATTTTGAAAAGTCTTTCTGGTCCATTAAAGCTAGAACCCACCTCTATTAGAGCAAGCAGGATTGCTGTAAGCCAGATGGACAGGAAGGACTCACTAATCGGGTGGGATAACCTGGGGAAGATTTTGATGGTCAGGCTGGAGGCAGATGGACATCCTACATTAAGTCCCGGCACATCTTTGTTAAGTTGAATGAAGCCAGGCTTTGTGCAGAGGTAATGTGAACAAAGCTGGGAGGTGACAGTGAGGACATCCTGCTCGGAGTCTCCCTCTGTGTCTAGAGAGAATTACTGGGAAATAAATTTGAAAAGTAAAATTGAGGCAGACTAGGGAGAGCCTTGATATTCAAGTAAGGAGATAAACTTTAGAAAAGTGGGCATCATTTTAATGGACAGTTTTGAAGTGAAAAAGTAACATGAAGGAAGATCATTTGTAAAAGATTAATCTTAATGTAACTTATAGACTTGGGATAATAATGACAGGTCACTTGTAGGTTCATCAGTTGTAACAAATACACCACTCTAGTATGGAGTTTCTATAGTGGGGACACAGGGAGATGGGGACTCTGAACTTCCCACTCAACTTTTCAGTGAACCTAAAATACTCTCAGAAATAAAGTCTATTAAAAAGTCAAAAAGATTAATCTGGCAGCTGAGTGCAAAATGGATGGGTGGGGGGGAGATCCTGATCAGAGGGTTCTGAAGCCCATGGAGTTGTGGGAGTCTTCTTTAAGAGAAGGAATGTAAAGTCACAAATAAAAAATTAGCTACAAGCAGTTGAAAGGGGCCTGTTCATGCAAGCAAAGTGTCCTGGAGTTTAGGATTTATTACTAGGTGGTAAATTCACCTCTGGAAGAGAATGGCTCTGCAGGCAAAGAAGCCAGTCAGGAAGCAGTTGTAACATTGCAGACCCAAGAAGGGCTGTAAACAAAGTATCAGCAAAGAAAATGGACAACAGGGAGTAAGTTTAGGCATTAACAGGAAGGGAAACCTCTGGTGTTAGATGGTTACAGTTGACACTTGAACAATATGAGGGTGTTGGGGTGCCGACTCCTGATTCAGTCAAATATCCGTGTATAACTTTTGAGCTCCCCAAAACTTTACTAATGGCCTACTGTGAACTGGAAGCCTTACAATAACACAAATAGTAAGATAATAATACATATTTTGTATGTTTTATGTATTATATACTGTCTTCTTACAATAAAGCAAGCTAGAGAAAAGAAAATGTTATTAAGAAAATCATAAAGAAGAGAAAATATATTTACAGTATTTATTGGAAGAAAAAAAAGCCACGTATGAATGGACCCACGCATTTCAAACCCATTTGTTTGAGGGTCAACTGTATTTGGGGTCGGAGGGGAGGGAGGGATCAGCAGAAGTGGCTCTAAGTTTTGACCAACTGGATGATAATTGCACTGAGTTAAAAATAGGAAAAGCAGAATAGGAAACTTTTGAGAGGCACAGAGAAACGGGGATGTGTTCCCTCTGGGTTAGTGGCAGTATGTGTCTGAGGAGGTAGGGGTCAGTTGACAGCATTTCCTAAATGCCAGGCCCAGCCTCTCGCTGGAAGCCAGGGCATGAGTGAGATTTTTTTTTAAACATTTAAAAAAAAATTTGTTTTTAAGATTCTATTTATTCATTTTAGAGAGAGGAGACACACACACACACACAGACAGAGAGAGACAGAGAGAGAAGGGAAGGAGGAGCAGAAAGCATCAACTCCCATATATGCCTTGACCAGGGAAGCTCAGGGTTTCGAACCGGCAACCTCAGTGCTCCAGGTTGATGCTTTACCCACTGCGCCACCACAGGTCGGGCAGAGTAAGACTTCTGAACCAGGGAATCTGAGTCTGACAGAGCAGAGTCCTAGTAGGAGGAGATTTTCAATATTGTGACATTTTCAGTTCTGTTCTGGGCCCCCAAGAAATCTTGGAGGAATAAAAAATTGTATTATTTGCTCCAAGACTCTGAATAAAGACAGGAAGCAGTGGCTGATGCTTACCTTTTCCGGGAGTGGCCCAGAGGATGTTTACAGGAAAGATTCCTTTTTGCCCTCTAACTTGCAGAGTTTTCACGCTAGAAATAGGGCCTCCAGAGAAGTCCTAGGGGACAGAGCAAATGCAAATAATAGAGAACCAAACAGAATGCCTTCAGACACCTAGTAGCCTTGCACATCCCTCAAAAAGAAGGGGAAAAGCTGGGGCGGGGTGCTGGGAATCTCGTGGGGTTCTATGTCTCCTTTCACTTCTCTTCAGCCTCATGCTCATCATTTCTCCCTCTTTCCTAAATTTCCTCCCATCAACTAAACAAGAATATTCCATGGAGGCGGGGATAGGAAGATCCTGTATAATAAATGTTTTTCTCCAATCACAAGTTATTTTAAAAGACCAGCCATCCTCATTTTTGTTATTACAGTTACTTCAGGTGAAATTATAGTTTTACCAAATGCATACCTAAATTAATAAGAACTAGAGCCATATTTGGCCTCCCCTAGTGCTCAGTAGCATTGTAGAGTTGGCCTCAAATGCCAGGGTACAAATCCTTGCACCTCATTCTCTAGCGTGGTAACTGGTCAAGTTATCTAGTTTCCGCATCTGAGAGGTGGAGATAACAATAACGCCTACGTCACAGGGCTGTGGTGAGGATTACTTGAGGCAGCCAGCCATAGAAGATCATCCACAAGTCCTTAGAAAGGCGGTAAGGACAGCAGCAGATCCAGATTTGGAGGGACCTGAAGATTATATAACTTTGGGACCCTCTTTAATAAAACGAAGAAAAATCTTACATTTGCAAGTTTTATGTGAATATATAACTGTGAGTGCATTGCTAAGGCCTCTTCCAGGGTTGGGGAAGAGCTTGTTAATGTGAGAGGTATGGAAGCTTAATCTTTAAGTTTCAAGGTAAACCCACCTCTGAATATATGTTCAAAATAAATGTTAGCCTTTGCTGTTATTTATTTATTTGAAAACTGCTTATGGAGCACTTACTATGTGCCAGGTTTTGAGCTCCTGCTAGGTACTGGGAGTGTTGTACATCTGGAAATTCTATGCTTCCTTTAGTAAGAGGAAGGTCATTAAATATCAAAGCAAACTGAACTTCTTATCTAAAGAATGTGCTTTGATTTGACAAAACATCTCAAAGCTAATAAATGACTGCAAAATACGTTGCAGACCTCCTTAACAGAACCACTGCTCCAACGGAATAGATGAACTAGTTGTTGTCATTATTATTTTTTAATTTAAAAAACTGTAGTAAAATATACATAACTTAAAATTTAGCCATTTAAAAAATATTTTAATTTATTGATTGATTTTAGTGAGAGGAAGGGGATGAGAAAGAGAAATATCTTTTTGTTGTTCCACTTATTCATGCATTAATTGGTTTATCCTTGTATGTGCCCTGACCAGGGATCGAACTCACAACCTGGGCGTAGAGGAATGTTGCTCTAACCAACTAAGCTAACCAACTAGGGCTTCTATATTAGCCATTTTTAAGTGTACAGTTCGGTTGTATTAAGTACATCCATATTGTTTTACAACCATTACCATCATCCATCTCCAGAACTCTGTTTATCTTATAAAACTAAAGCTGTGTACTCCTTAAACACTAACTGTTCATTTTTCTCTACCCAGAACCCTCAGCAACTATCATTCTACTTTCTATCTTTAAGATTTTGCTTACATAGAGTAGTCAAATACTCTAAGAGTATTTATAGCTTAGATGTGTAAGTATCCCCTTGGGAATCATAGTATTTGTCATTTTGTGAATGGCATTACTTAGCATGATGTCCTCAAGGTTCATCCATGTTGTAGCACAGGTTAGAATTTCCAACCTTGCCCTGGATGGTTGGCTCAGTGGTAGAGCATCGCCTGGCATGTGGATGTTCTGGGTTGATTACTAGTCAGGGCACACAGAAGAAGTGTTCATCTGCTTCTCCACCCCTCCCCCTCTTGCTTCTCTCTCTCTCTCTCTCTTTTCCTCCCTTCCTGCAGCCATGGCTTGATTGGAGTGAGTTGGCCCCCTGCGCTGAGGATGGCTCCATGGTCTCCACCTTAGATGTTAAATAAAAAAAAAATGGCTCCAGTTACAATGGAGCAAGTGCTCCAGATGGGCAGAGCATTGCCCCCTAGTGGGCTTTCCGGGTGGATTTCAGTCTGGGTACACGTGGGAGTCTGCCTTTACCTCCCCGCCTCTCACTAAATCAGAAAAAAAAAAAAAAAAGAATTTCCAACCTTTTAAAGTCTGAATAATATTACGTTGTATGTGTATGCCCCATTTTACTCATCATTCTTCATCTGTCAATAGATATTTGGGTTGTTTCTATGTTTTAGCTATTGTGAATAATGCTGCTATAAATATGGATATAAAAGTGGTCATTATTTTAAGGTTGCTTTAGAACATTTGCAGCCACATGATCACTTATTATAATACGCTTGCATTATCATTCTCCTTGCTCATATGTTAATTAAATAAAGGAGTCAAATGCTCATGAGCTACTAATCAAAATTAAATTCTTCAACATGATTGATCCCATCTCTCAGGGCCCTGGTCAAGGACAGTGGGTCAGTGGATCACTGATCTAGGACTTAGATGCTCTGGGTCCTGATTCCAGTGATGCAGTGCATGTTAGCTTACTTCTGTGATATCAGGGCAAATCCTTTCATCAGCTGGGCTTTTCTGCACCTGCACTGTGAGTGATTTGCACTAGATGATCAACAGCCTATGTCCTGGGAAATTCCTGTTCCCAGGCAAAGTGGAATGGTGATCATCCTTTCTTCAGCAAGTACTCAAATGTGACACTGGACTTTTAAAATATTCTAGATTCAATGGCATTAGACTGTTAACCTGCCCCCCCTCCCCAGAAATATCAAAAGGAAATTCAGCAGCTGAGTGAGGCTGGGACAAAATTCCAAATGTGTAATTTTTAACAGGTCTATTGGGAAAGGGTTGATTTCAGATCCTGTTAAGAAGTCATCCCTCACAAAATGTTCTGGTTAGGAAGGTTTGTATGTTAACGATTAGACAAGAGTTGTTAAAATCTCAGCTGAGCAGCTTAAAATATTTCCTACTTTTATTTTTTAATTTTTATTGAAGTTTATTTAGGCTCAGATATATTTCTACCTTAGTTGTTAAATTATTGGCCATAATCCTAAACTCAATGAAAAACAGATAAATCCCAAATAGGCAAAGCATATTCGTATCTGAAAAACTTTGTTAACACTATTTTTTCTTTGGAGGTAAACCAGGATAGATGTAGAAACTGCATTTATATATGGTTAGTAAATATGTATATCCTACTTTTAATAAATAGCTTGGCTTCTCATGAATAGTAAAGCAGGTAGATTTGTTTTTCTTTCTCTCAGAGTATACCCTTTCACATCATGGGGCAAAAACAAAACAACAAAAATAAAATCAAACTAAGGTTGTGCTTCTTGTGTTATCTGCAACTAAAAGGAGAGCTCAGCCTGGACTATGTGAAACGCCCCCTCTCCTCTGCAGGAATGTGCAAACGTGCCTGCTGAAACCCCAAATGAGCCCACTTCACCGGGGAGGGTGATCCAGCCAGATTCCAACGACCATCAGCAAACAGGCAGGGCTGGTGTGAATGAAGTCAGTGAAGATTCCAGGAATGTTAACTTTTAGGAGTGAAATGGAGTCCTGCTTGATTTGGGCAAAAGAATTATTTCAGCTCAATTCTATCAGTTGCATAATTTTAGATTATTTGCAAATTTACTCTTAGGTCCATGTGCAATTACAATGCATTATTGATTTGATTGGGTCTTAATATATAGGGCCTAAAAGGCAGTTTTGGGCCTAACAGTACAACCTGCTTCCTACAAGAACACAAAAATGAAAAGACAATTCCTCATATCAATTATTATTTGCTATAGACAATGGTTTAGTGACCCCTTTGTATGGTCTGCCATGATAGAATCTATGTTTATAGATCAAATTATAGTTTATAAAACCTTTCATTCAATGTCTGTCATACATGAAGATAATACAGTGTGTCCATAAAGTCATGGTGCACTTTTGGCCGGTCAAAAGTGAAAAGTGCACCATGACTTTACGGACACACTGTATATGTAAGACATTATTCTCCCCCTTCCCCCCCCCCTTTTTTTTTGAGAGAGAGAGTCAGGGAGAGAGACAGGAACATTGAGCTACTCCTGTATGTACCCTGACTGGAGAATCAAACATTATCCCCATTTTATTTACTTATTTTTTAAAGTTTAAGTTACTGATTCTTTTAGAGAAAGAGAGTGAAACATCAATTTGTTGTTCTACTTATTTATGCATTTGTTAGTTGATTTTTGCATGTGCCCTGACCAGGAATCAAACCTGCAACCTTGGTATAATGGAGCAACTCTCTAACCAACTGAGCTACCCAGCCATGGCTTATTATCTCTATTTATAAATGCAAAACCAGAGCCCAGAGAATTTAGGAGCCTTGCCCAGACGCACTAAACTGGTCAGTGACAGAGGCAGACTCAAAGCTGAATCTTCTGAATCAAAATTAGAACTCTTCATCAAAATGCAAAGCAAAATGTGTTTTGCCATTTAAAATATTCCTTCTAGCCTTTTTGCTAATCTCTCTCATACTATTGATATCATCTAAAGATAATGATTAACAGGAGTTTAGAGAGAGTGCTGAAAAAGAAGGTCAAAAACAGTGTTGGGTAACACCCACATTTAAAAGACCAGCAAGAGAAAGAGAAGCCAGCAAAGGGGTTCAAGTGGTGGTCAGAGAAGGGGCGGAGGGCCCAGCCAGCTCAGTGCTGCCTCCAGAGAGAGGGAGGAGAGAGGAAACTTCATGCATAAAAATAATCATTGACAACAAGCCATCGGGTTGGTGTTTTGGGAGCTACTGATGACCCCAGGGAGCACAATTTCACGGAATCACAGTCTGGGTTCAGCTGAGCTAAATATTCACCCTTACTCAGGACACACTCCCCGCGTGCTTGCTGCTTGTCCATCCCAGTGATACCAATGAGCCGCTCTCGGAGGCAGCCCTTCACTGCACGCTGACTCCTTCAATAGACTGCCTACTTCATGCTAAACACTATTTTGAGTGTTAAAGGATGAGAGTAGTAAACAAAACTCTCTGCCCTCACAAACTGACCTTCTAGTGAGGAAATTTACTTTAAACCACACACAAAAAAAGTATAATATTAGGTGGAAAGAAGGGCTATGACATTTTTATCCATGTCTTGATCATTTAGTATTGGTCTCAGAAGTTTTTGGTAGTGAAGGGAAGAAGTATATAATTTATTTATATCTATTCAGTGACCACAGATATTTATTAAGAATCTTCTAAAAGGTTGGGACTGGGATACAGCAGGAGACAAACAGGACCTGGCCCCTGTCTCCATGGAGTGTGCAGTGGGTAGTACCAGAGAAGGATTCTTTCGGTTTGCATTTTTGAATAAGAAAGATCTCATCTTACCTAGAGACCTGAACTGATCTACAGGAGTTTCTTCTTCCCTCTAGTTATAACAGAGGAATTAACCTTATCCCTTTAAAAGCCAGTCTATACTTCTACTTTGGGACTCATCACCTCGGGTCTCCTCTCCCTCTCTTTTTTGCATTACTCACCTCTCTCTCTAGGTCAGTGGTTCTTAACCTTTTTTGAGGTACCGAACCCACCAGTTTCATATGCGCATTCACTGAACCCTTCTTTAGTGATAAATAAAATATAATTTTTTTTCCAAATTCAAGACATAGGTATATGTTTTTTTACTGGTGCACAAAATGAGCCGTGCATGAACATCACCGTGCTCAAAGAACAAAACCAACAAAGTGCATGAACTCACAAAAAATTACGGTATTACTTTATTCTGGCCTCCGTGGCAGAGGCTTCTCCTAACCCCTGAGACCGACTTATTGAACCCCTAGGGTTCGATAGAACCCAGGTTAAGAACCACTGCTCTAGGTGATTCACTTCAGCATGTGCATCTTCTCAAATAGTTCTCACCCTGAAAACCCTTCCCTTGACCCAGCTTCGCATCTCCAGCTACCGCTCCATCCCTTTGCATCCCTTCACAACAAAATTTCCTGAAAAAAAATATTCTCTAGGCCTGATGTATCTGAGGCTGGAAAATGTGTGGACGTGTTTGGAACAGCTGTGAGTGTCATGGCAGAGAGGTGATAAACAAGAAAGAGCATGTTCCAGAGCGGTCGGCACTGAGATCAAAGCCCTCTGCAAATATTTTGATAGAGGCAGCTGTGTTGTCACAAAGTAGGCACAGATCTCCTCTCCAAGGACCTTTGCTGAATCCTGGACCTACCAGTCTCAATGATGTGACCTTGATCAGCTTAACTTCTTTGAGCCTCAGTTTCCTCACCTATCAAATGGAAGTAGTGACATGTCTTTTACAAATCTGTTTTGACAATGAAACAGGATTCCTGAAAGTGAAACAAATGTTAGGAAGTAATACTGTACAGTAATATTTCTCTACTCCATTTTTTAAAAAGGGGTTTACCCCAGTCTGAGTATGATTGCCTCCAAAATCAGACCTTGAGCCAAAAGCTTGTTTGCATGGTCCCCATGTTCTCTTTTTGGGAATGGGATCTTGGAGAGTGGGACCAGGCGAGAGGAGGAGTGAAACTGGGAAGGAGGAATGGAGGAAGGAGGGAAGGCCAGTACAAAGTTGTGTTACTAAGTTGGTCAAAACTTCTGGTGACTGGTGCCTGATCCCATGAAATCTTCTGAGGACCCTTATGAAATGCATCTCAGAACTGTCCCCTCCGGGGATTAAATGGGGAAGATTTATCCCAAAATTCTCATCTCTATTGATCAAAAGTCATGTCATGCACTGGGCATTGACTCTCCGTCTTTTCAGAGCTGCACACACCTGAGTGACAAGTAGACACCAGGGAGTAAATGAAAGGGAAAAGGTGCAGGATAGAAAAGGACAAGCCAAGTGATGTCTCTTTGCAATTCACTCAAAATGGGTTCTGATAGCACTGTCTGGAGTGAGGAGGGATCAGAAGGATTTAAAATGGTACATGAGACAAAGCCCTATGTAACAAAAAGGAAATAAGAAAATGAGAAGACTGCCTTTCATATTTATATCAGGTGTTAAATACCCCTTCTTTGCAGAAAAAGAGAGAAGACCTTAAACAGGTTTTTTTTTATCCCACTTTCCCAAGTACTAGATGCTTCTGTGGAAGTAAGAAATGTAATCCAAACCCTGGCCAGATAGCTTGGTTGGTTGGAGAGTCATCTGGAAATACAGAGGTTGCCAGTTTGATCCCTGGTCAGGGCACATACAGGAATAGCTTGATGTACCTATCTCCCTGCCTCTTTCTCTCTAAAATAGAAGAAAAAGTGTAATTGCCAAATGCTCCACCTGGCTTTTTGTACCAAATTATAACTAGAGACAGCATGACCTCATTGAAAGAGGCGCAGACCAAGATCTTGGGCGAGCTGCTTAAGTTCTTTGGTGAAGCAGCAGCAGAGAGAGGTTGAGGGCTAAGTTGCTACCACTACTACCTCTCCTTCCTATAGTCTAGTGTTTGCTTGGAAGGAAAGGGAAATCCATCATAACCTATATGAAAATATTGTATATATTGGGAAGAATTGTTACCAGTTGGGTATTATTAGCAGGGGTGCATGGCAGAACTGGAGTGGAGTGTGTTGAGGAGTGGCGGGGAGGTGTGTAGGTGGAATATTCAAGTGTAGACTACTCTTCACAAACCAGAGTCTGGAAGACAAGAGCTGGATGGCCATGTGCACTCAGGGAGAACTTTCGGAGATGGAGCTACTAGAGCCCATTTAGAAGCTAATGTAATAAATTTATAAGAGCAAAATTACTTAAGTCATTTTTAAAAAACACAACTCCCAGTCCTGGCCAGTTAGCTCAGTCAGTCAGAACATCTGACTCTCTAAACCAGTGGTTCTTAACCTTTTTTGAGGTACCGAACCTACCAGTTTCATATGCACATTCACTGAACCCTTCTTTAGTGATAAATAAAATATGATTTTTTTTCCAAATTCAAGACATAGGTATATGTTTTTTTACTGGTGCACAAAATGAGCCGTGCATGAACATCACCTTGCTCAAAGAACAAAACCAACAAAGTGCATGAACTCACAACAAATTACGGTATTTCTTTATTCTGGCCCCCAAAAATATTTTGGTCCCATAAAAATTTTTCAGCCCCCCCAAATATTTTTTTACTATTTTACTAATTAAAAATAAATTCGGATTTTTTAAAAGAATTTAACATTTTTTAATAACTTAATTTTTAAAATTTTAAATTTAATTTGTTTTTTGTTGTTTTGAATCCACAAAATACTTTTTGGGGGCCAGAATAAAGCATTGCCCAAATTACATACCTGCAAATCAGTGTGACTTCTACTGTTGTTTTTGGGAGACCAGTTCAGATATACATGGTTTCACCTTGGCAAGTGCTACTCTCATGTCATCTTCACAGCAAAGTCTGTTCCTTTTCTTCGTTTTTATGTCCAGCATCCTAGAAAAGGATTGTTTGCAAAGATGTGTTGTAACAAATGGTTTAAAAAATTCCAGGGCTTTCTTAGCAATAACTTGGTACTTTTCCATTTGTTGACACCAAAAAGTTGAGAGTGTTGTTGTTCTGAAGAGCTGCAGTTGAAGCTCGCTCTGCTGAATTTCAATGATTTCATTGAGGTATTCATCATTGACATCCGCTGTCTCAACAGTAAACGTAAATGGCTGTCTCACCCATGCTGGATATGACTCTCTTGTAGGGAAATATCCATCGAGAGACTTTGCAAGCTCATCTAAGTGCGTGGCAATTATTTGCTTCAGTTTCATGGGTACAGAACCATCTCCGATTCCAGACACATCTTCGATCTTACTTACACAGTCGTCCAGAAGGAGAAAGTTTGCGAAGTTATTGTTCTCTATTCGTCGTTTCCATAACGGTAGTTTTTTTGAAAAGCCTTCAGGTTTTCTTCCGCTTCCATGATGTTGACTCCACCACCCTGCATCTGCTGATTGAGATGATTGAGAGCTGCGAATATATCAGCCATGTACGCTAAAATCACAATGAATTCAGGATTTTTGAAGCAATCTGCATGACAATGTTGCTGCTCTTGCAAAAACATGGCTAATTCCACACGCATGGCAAAAACACGATTCAGCACCTGTCCCCGGGATAACCAACGAACATTAGAATGGTACAGGAGTACCTCGAATTCAGAGCCCATTTCTTTACACAGCTCACTGAAGATGTGGTGCCTCAGAGCACTATTTTGCACATAGTTCACACATTCCACCACAGTTTTTAATATATCTGCCATTTTTGGAGGCAAGGTTTTAGTTGCCAACACATGCCTGTGCAGAATACAATGCGTAACAATGATGTGTGGTGCATCAGCTTTTACTAGCACACCAAAACCAGACTTTCTTCCCAGCATGACTGGAGCTCCGTCCATACAAGCAGCAGAAACCATATTCCATGAAAGATTGTTGTCTTTGAAGAAGTCATCCACAAGCTTCTTCATATCGGCTGCCTTAGTTATTGTTGTAAGAGGCTTACAAAATAAAAAATCTTCTTTTATCATGTCTTCTTTCAAATAGTGCACAAAAAACAGCAAGCTGGCTTAGATTAGAAACGTCTTTGGTCTCGTCAAGTTGAAGACTGAATTTTGCCGGACTTGAAATTAGATCTGCAACTATTTGAGCCAAGATGTCTTTACTCATGTTCTCTATTCTGTTGCTGATGGTGTCATTTGAAAGAAGAATTTGGTATAATTTACCTTCGGCCGCTGTTCTGAGTATCAGATTCGCCATCTTTAACGCAGCTGGTTTTATGAGTGTTTCACCGATGGTGTGTGGCTTACCCTGCTTTGCGGTCAAGTAAGCAACTTTGTATGATGCTGTGAGGATCGGTTTGTTAACGGGTACAAATCCAAGAGCAGGCAGAGTGGCCCTTTCATTGAATCTGGCTCGTTTCACCTTGAATTCAGCAGGTGTTGTGTTTTTGTATTCACCATCTCCATGCAGCTTCAAGAAGTGTTCCTTTAGTTTTGCCAGTGTGAGACTAGAGTTGCTCAACTTGGCATTGCATATCATGCAGATAAGATGCTGACTCCCATCCCGTTCCATGATACATGTGAATCCATGTCCATATTCGTCTGACCACTTTCTTTTTTTGCTCTACATATTTAGTATGGATTAAAATATTAAGAAAGAAACCACATGACATACAACTATGATAGCTGTTGACTACTGCGCGCACTAAATTCCCTGCAGCACTGGTTGGCCAAGCAATGTAACGTGATCCTCTGCAGCAAGTGATGGCCAAGCGGGGTGTGTCATTATGACTTTACACAAGTGTGTCTTTACCTCCGCGGCAGAGGCTTCTCCGAACCCCTGAGACTGACTCATTGAACCCCTAGGGTTCAATTGAACCCAGGTTAAGAACCACTGCTCTAAACCAAAACACAAGGTTTCCAATTTGATCACCGGGCAGAGTGCACATGGGAAGTGACTGATGAATGTACAACCAAGTAGAAAAACAAATGAATGCTTCTCTCTCTCTCTCCCTCCCCCCTTTTCTTTGTCTCTAAAATCAACCAACAAATAATAAAAAAAAAAACCCACAACTTCTTATAAAAACATATTTTACACTGTGACTCAGTATGCTCTAAACCAGTGGTAGTCAACCTGGTCCCTACCGCCCACTAGTGGGCATTCCAGCTTTCATGGTGGGCAGTAGCAGAGCAACCAAAGTATAAATAAAAAGATAGATTTAACTATAGTAAGTTGTTTCATAAAGATTTATTCTGCCAAACTTAGCGAAAATCTGACATAAAATACTTGGTAAGTAATTATTATTATATGCTTTAACTTGCTGTGACTCTGCTTTATAAATTTTATAAAGTAAAGTTAATTCCCTACTTTATAAATCACCATTACTGTGGAACTGGTGGGCGGTTAGAAAGTTTTACTACTAACAGAGATACAGAAGTGGGCGGTAGGTATAAAAAGGTTGACTACCCCTGTTCTAAACACATACAATTGAAACAATGTTTGCCTTTACGATGTGGGATGGGGTCTGATAATTTCTGTTTTTAAATTTTATTTTAATTAAACTATACAATTATGCTAGATTATATGTTAAATAAATTCAAATAAGGCAGAGGTAGGTACTGTAAGAGCTAAAATGTCTCCTTAGAGTTGCCTTTCCAACCTCACCTGCGGTGGCGCAGTGGATACAGCATCCTCCTGGTACGCTGAGGTCGCTGGTTTGAAACCCTGGGCTTGCCAGGTCAAGGCACAAGAAGTGACTTTCTCTCTCCTACCTCTAAAATCAAGAAATAAGATCTTTAAAACAATTTTAAAAGAAAAAAAAGTACCTGCCTTTGCAAATCCCAATTCTCAACTCAGAGGAGCACTGGCAATGAACAATTTGATGTATATTCTTTATAAGCATTTTCTATGTATTTACATTGTATGCATGCACATACATACTGTTGGTTTTTGTTTTTTGTAAATGTAATCATACACACTCTATTGTTCTGAAACTTCATTTTGTCCTCTCTCTGTCTGTTGAAGGTATTTTTATATCAGTATATTTTTATCTCTCTTATTCTTTAGAAGGGTTTGTAGCTTTCAATTGTGTGAGTATGCTATGATTTACTTAAAAACATTTGTAGGACAGTGAGATTGTTTCTAATTTTCTACACTTTCAAATAGTGCTTCACTATACACTGGTGTATATATGTGAATATTTTAAAGAAAGAGAATAATGGAAATGAATAGGTAGAAACATTTGAAAGATATTACCAGATTGATTTCCTTAAAGACTAGGTCAGTGTATATGTCAGAAGATAGGCAATTTGTCAATTTTTCTTTGTTTATGTTTTGGTTTTAAGTCTTGATTTATAAGGCCTCTCCCATTATGAAAATTCATATTATTCTCCCATATTTTCATTTAGTACTTTTATGGCTTTGTTATGCATTTAACATACTGCTTTTTAAAATAGATATTTGCTTTTCCAAATCCCACTTTCTAACTCAGAGAAGCATTGGGAATTAACAACTTGATGTGTATTTTTTTCCAAATGGCTAGGCAATTTTTCTAACATCATTTATTTTTGTTTGTTTGTTTGTTTTGTTTTGTTTTTAGAGAAAGAGAAACAGAAGAGAAAGAGATGAGAAGCATGAACTCATAATTGAGTCTCTTTAGTTGTTCACTGATTGCTTTTCTCATATGTGCCGTGACAAGGGGGCTCAAGTTGAGCCAGTGACCCCTTGCTACAGTCAGTGACCTTAGGCTCAAGCCAGCAACCTTGGGATCATGTCGATGATCTTATGATCAAGCTGGGGCAACCCCACGCTCAAGTTGGTGACCTTGCTCAAGCTGGCAAACCTGTGCTCAAGCCAGATGAGCCTGTGCTCAAGCCAGAGACCTTGTGGTTTTGAACCTGGGACCTTAGCGTCCCAGGTCAATGCTCTATCCACTGTGCACCACCAGTCAGGCCTAACATCATTTGTTAAAGAACATTCTTTCCTAGTGTTTCGAAATGCTGCCTTTATCTTATCTTATATTTTTCTGTGTAGTCTCTGGTCTGTGCCGTTGATATATTATCTATTCCAGCAATAATTCCACATTATTTTATTAATGGTAGCTGTAGAGTTTGCTTGATTGCTGAGAAGGCAACAACATTGCCTCAGTTTTGTTTTGTTTTTCTCATTTTCTTAGTTATTCTTTTGTATTTTCTTTTGCAGGTAACCTTTATAATCACTTTATATTCTATTATAAAGTATCTTTAGGGGTTTTGGTCATGATTTTCTTATATTTACTGTATGAAATGTTATCCAAAGTCATTCATTTCCAATAAGGTATGGAAAAGATCAGATGTTTGAGGATAGTAAAGGTATGAAGTAATTATTATGGAAAGTAACTTATCAGATTGTCCTGCGGGTGAGGAGGCAACCAGAAATTTATAATAGCATATGCTACCATAGACAGGGAGCCCCAGGGTGTCTCCTCCATTGGCCAAGATTGCTGCAGGAGAAAGTTCCTACAGGGAGTGCACCAAAGCTAGAAAGATAAATGGGTAGGACACCAGCAAGGCAAAAGCTAGCAAGATAATTAAATAGAAAAAAAGCTCTCACCTCCCTATCCCTATAAGAATTCTAGGCTTGAGCAAGAAGGGGAGATGGTCTTTGAGATGGAAGGCCACCATTCTCCCAGGTCACGGCACCTGAATAAATCTCTTTCCTTTTAAGATAAGCATCACAGAGGGACAGAAGGGGAAAAAATGAAGAATTTTTTATATCTTTGTCTTCCTTTCAGTAAAGATAGAATAGATATAATTATGTTTCCTAGTCACCAAATAGGAATATTTGCGAATAAATAGAGGTTCAAGTTTTTGTTGTTGTGGTGTTAAACATCTTAATAAAATAAAAACGTTACGTTTCAGGCAAGAAAGCTAAATTGTGACTCACACACACACACACACACACACACATGCTGCTCACAAAAATTAGGGGATTTTTCCAAATGAATATGAATGTGAATTTTTGTGAGCAGTATATATATATATATATATATATATATATATATAATCATGTTATACTAGAGATACTTGCGACAGAAGAGCACTATCAGTAATAGTAAGCTTCTATTTTCTGAATGTGTATATCTTTCCCTGACATTTCCTTCAGTACTGAGCATTCTCAAATGCATTCCCTCCGGGATCTGGAAATGTTGGTACATATCCATTTGGCAGTTTAGAGATTTGCCAGAGTGTGGGAAATTTCTGAGGTTATTTTCAGGTTACGACATCTGAATACTTCTTTGCAGGTCCAAAACAGTTTGTTTTAAAAACTGTAAGGATATCATAATCTTGGTCCTCGTTACAGGGAGAAATTGATGCTATCTTTGGAGAAATATCATTCAAAACAAAATCTCAAGTTAGAAAATTGAAGACCTAATATCCAGATGAAATGTAAAAAGCCTACTAATGTTTCAAATGGCTTATTGGTTTATTATATTTTTCTTTACTTAGACAAACCAAGTTAAAACACTATTAAAGAAGGTGGTCCTGAGGGATATGACCACAGATATGACCATGGATATGATGAATGCAACATGATATCTTAAACCAAACTTTTTCCTTTCTTCTTCTCTGTGAACTCAGGCTTCAGTAGGGTGAGTCTCTGTTCCTTCCACGGGAAATAACTCCAGAGTTCCTCCTCTGAGGCTTCCTAGACTCTTGGGATGTTCCCTATTCCCACTACAGCCCTCTCAGCCTGATTACCCTGTGGATGGGAACAGGGCCGAAGAAGCTATAGTAACCCCCAGTGACACCCAGGGCTCACCTACTGCAAAGAAGGACACCATGCCTGGTGTCAGTTAGTAAACTGCCTTGTCCAAAGGCATCTGGCTGCTGCTTTGAAGTTCCCATCAGCCATCAGAGCACTCTCCACATCTCCCCCAGTCAAGGCAAGCTGGACTCATGCAATTTTACGTGAGTTTTTCCAGTCTAGACTCTCTCTGAACCAACATGTGGTCAGATGGGGTGACCACATTTTTCAAGAATTGCCAGCAACCTCTCATTCAGCTGCTCTGCTCATCTATCTTAGGTGATCAACCACAATTCATTCCCTGAACTTTGAGGGAAGGCTCTGAAAATAAACATAAAACATCAATGTGTTCTTGGCACTTAGTACCAATTAGAAAATTCACATTTCAGAATCTGACTTCTCTTGACACCCACTATGTCCATCTAATTATAAATCCAGTCAATTTTACATTTAAAATGTATTTCTTACATGCATCCTCTCTTGTTCTTTGGCACTGCAAAGATTTTGGTTCAAGTATCCATCACTGCTTACCTGGTCCATTATAAAAGCCAGTTAACATGTTTCTCTCATCTTTTGAAAATGTACATCTACTCATAGTACTTTTCTCCTTAATAATTTCCTATGGCTTATCTATTCAAACAGGCTGACCTAAATTTCTTCAACTTGTTTCCTGCTTCATCGTCTGTCATCCTCCCATTGGTGCTCTGTGCTCCTACCACATAGAACTGCCCACACTTCCAGTGCTGTTCTCTTTGCCCAGTGGTGAAATTCAAAATATTTAAAGACAATCAGAACAAACCACATGACCACTCAGAACTACTGCATACGTTCTTCTGAATATCAGCTCTGACTGCAATTTTCAGCACCTTGACCTTGATCCTCCTCCTGGGGAACTTCTTTTTTCTTTTTTCTTTTTTCTTTTTGTGTGTGACAGAGACAGAGAGAGGGACAGATAGGGACAGACAGACAGGAAGGAAGAGAGATGAAAAGCATCAATTCTTTGTTGCTACTCCTTAGTTGTTAATTGATTGCTTTCTCATATGTGCCTTGGCTGGGGGGTTCCAGCAGAGCAAGTGACCCCTTGCTCAAGCCAGCAACCTTGGGCTCAAGCTAATGAGCCTTACTCAAACCAGATGAGCCCGTGCTCAAGTCGGCAACCTCATGGTTTCTAACCTGGGTCCTCCGCGTCCCAGTCCGACACTCTATATCCACTGTGCTAGTGCCTGGTCAGGTCCTCATGGGGAGCTTATGAAGAACCTACACAAGGTCCACAAAAGACTAGCCTTTAAACAGAGGCTGCAGGTAAGGAGCAGTGTCACTTAGAAAGGTTTCTGGACCTTGATTAACCGTGACTAACATTTCTGGGACCTATGTAGAGACTGAAGTATTTGCACAGCAGTCACTGATTACAGAACCTCAAATGACCTTTTGTATTTTTGACATGTGCTTCATCTCTGGTTGCTTCGTAAATAGTTTTGCCTGCTTCTGTTTTCAGAATTTAATCAACCAGAGACATCTACCTCTCACACAGGTCCCTCAGCAGATCAGTTTTTTAACCAGGCTCAATCTTTTCATTTCCATGCTGGCTAGGAAACATTATGTCCCGAACTGACCTAAAATTACAAGGAAAACTTCCAATATCTTCTCTAAAAATAAAAGAAAATAATACATGCTTTTCTTCAACCCAGGTGTGTAAACTAGTCAGTGTTAATTGCATTTTCTGCATTAGCCTCATTAAATTATTATCTCGTTGCTGCTCAATGTGAAGTAGTAAACTGGCATTGAGAGAAATTTAAAGAAGTAACTGACACAATCCCTGTTCCCTTTGAACCGATAATTGAGATAGGACATGAACAACTTAAGTAACAACTTTTACCAAAGTGGTTCATTATGCATTACTATCAAGAAATAAACACTAGGGCCATTAAGGGTAAGAAACCACTATGTTATTCTTTCAGTTAGGTGAGGCTTTCTGGAGGAGTTGTGTCTTGAGCGGAATGAAAGTTGAGTAGAGTTTCAACATTGTCCTAGCAGGAGAACTAGTATATGCTATGGACAAACCAGTATATGCTATGGATCTAGATAACCCCAGGCAGGGTAAAGCAGGACCTTGACCTTGAGAGGAGGCCAGAAAAGTAATTGAGCTCAGACTACAAAAAGAATAGTGCCTGGAGGAGGCATTTGGACTTTAGACTAGGAGCCTGAAAGTTTTGTTAAGCAGAAGCTTTACGTAACTCATTTAAAAACATTAATCAGGCAATAGTAATTAGCAAGCAGTATGCTGAAACAACACATAGAATAATGGAAAACAGTCAAGTATCGAGCTTGAGTCTGGCTCTGCCACTTCCTGGCTGGGTGATTTGGGGCCATATACTTAACCTCCCAGTCTCCATTTAATTAGTAATAAAAATAGGAATAATGCCTTGTTCTAAGGGTTATTATGAGAATAACAATGTTTACATTCATGCTTGTTGTCTCATTTAATCCTTGCATCTATGTTTCATTGTGGTAAAATATACAAAACATAAAATCAACCATTTTTTTTTCTAATTTTAAAAAGATTTTTATTGATTTTACACAGAAAGAGGGGTGGGAACGAGAAGTAGTTGCTTCACTCTAACTATTCATTGGTTGTCTCTTGTATGTGCTTTGACCAAGCAAGCCCAGGGTTTCAAACTGGTGACCTCAGGGTTCTAGATAAGTGCTCTATCTACTGTACCAACACAAGCCAGGCCCATTTTATTCATTTTTGAGTATACAGTTAGTAGTGTTAAACACAGTCACATTGTGTATAACCATCAACAGCACCCATCTTCAGAACATTTGTCATTTTCCAAGTTAAACTCTATATCTATTAAAAATTAACTTCCCATTTCCAGCCCCTGGCAACACCCTTATATTTTTTTGACTATGAATTTGACTACTCTAGGTACTTCATACAAGTGGAATCATACAATATCTGTCCTTAGGCATCTAACTTATTTCACTTAACACTATGTCTTCAAGTTTCATCCATGTTGTAGCATGTTCCACAATTTCCTTCCCTCTTCAAGCTGAGTAATATTTCATTAAATGTCTTACATCACTGTTTTATCACAAAAAAGTTGGACTTGGAGAGGTCAACATGTTTAATGAGCCAAACAATCTGATTCCATAGCACATTTTTATATCCCTTGTATATCCTGCCTTGTGTAGGTCAAGGGTCTACCACTGCACCCGGCACAGGGTGACCATTTGCAGGAAGACATTCTATTGTTATCGATTATCTAGCATTATTTCCTCGGCTCATCCTGGTAACACAATTCCTGTCTTCCATGAGGGACTTCTTCTCTGATTGGAGAAGCTCTGATAAAAGGGACACAGAGCATGTTACCCAAGCCAGGCCAATCAGAGCCTGCACTCCTCCCCCGGCAGGGGCTGATTCAGGAGGTTGCATGGGTGCAATCAGAGGTTCCTCTGGCGCTCTCAGGAGCAGCGAGTCAGAGGTCTATAGCTGTAATCCATTTTCAGATTAGCAGGAAGATAGTGAGGGAGATGGAGTCCTGAGCAATCACCTGACTCCTGGATTTAGACCAGTCTAACACTAACTGCTCCCATCAATTTTCTAGGTACATGATCCCATTCCTGGTTTTTGCTTTTAAGCTAATTAAAGTTGAATTTCTGTAACTTACAAGAGAAAGAAAAACTTGATTAATCCACTGGATCAAATGTCCCTCATGGGGATAGAAAGGAAGAAACTAACATTTCTGCATTATGAAGCTGTGTAGTGTGAAGAAAAGGGAAAAGCCAAGTCTTCTTCCAAAGTTTGGATACCTGGTGACCAAGAATATGTCTATTACTGAGAAAGTAGAAGTTGCTACTTGGGGTACAAAAGAGAGACTTGCTTAGTAGGAGCCCCAAGTGCTATGTAGCTTCCTAAGATAAAATGCACATTACTTATGCCTGAGTAGTGGTGGCACAGTAGATAAAGAGTGTCAGCCTGGAATGTTGAGGTCCCAGGTTCAAAATCCCAAGGTCACTGGCTTGAGTGCAGGCTTCTTAGCTTGAGTGTGAGGTTGCTGACTTGAGCACAGGATTGACACTATCCCAAGGTCATTCAGACTAGTAATATAATCAATGTTGGTATCTATTTGAATTTAGATATTTCTGTTTAAAGTTATTAACTTGAAGCTTTAATAGAACAGGGTTATTTTAAATTAAATTTAAAATGACACCACTGATAACTAATAAAAAATTTCATTAAACAATTTTATTTAACATTAGTTTTTGCAGAGTTACTCAAAATTAGAAAGTAATGAAAACTAATCAAATAATCAGGCATTAGGATATGATTGAAAAATCTTTGGTACAGGCACATGATTAATTCTATGCAGCTGTAAAAATAATAGAGAAGATCTTTATGAACTGAAATGAAGTAATTTCAGAAGGAATCAAGTTATCAAAAGCAGAAGAGCACTTGGCCAGTGGTGGCACAGTGGATAGAGTATCAACTATGGGACACTGAGGTCCCAGGTTTGAAACCACAAGGTCACCAGACTGAGTGTGGCTCATCCAGCTTGAGTGTAGGCTCACCGGCTTGAGCACAGGATCATCAAAATAATCCCAAGGTTGCTGGCTTGAGCCCAAGGTTGCTGGCTTGAGCCCAAGGTTGCTGGCTTGAGCAAGGGCTTATTGGTCAAGGTTCGTATGAGAAATAATTAATGAACAACTAAAGCAAAGCAAGTAGGGGTTGATGCTTCTCAGATTTCTCCCCTTCTCTCTCAAAATTAATTTTAAAAAGCACATTACTTATAATTGCTAACTACTTCATTCTCTTTTAGAATATTAAACTCATGAAGTGTCCAAAGTCCCACTGGAGTAGGGATTTTGGGTTCTGACCTTTATTTTTCATTTCCACTCAGTAAACTTTTTATGAATTCTCCTTCCATAAGTAATTTGTTCACTAATCTGCTCATTCATTCATGTAATGCATACTGGCTGAGTGCCTACTATAGGCCAGGGTCTGTGCTAGCTGCTGAAGGTACACTGATGAGAAAATACACATGGCCCCCTCCTTCAAGGAGTGTGCGATCTAATGGAGAAAACAAACCTAGGATGGATCATCACATAAATGAGTGTAATTAAAAATTGTATTAAGTGCTATGAACAAAATGGAGTTTTGTAAGAGGCATCATGGGAGGATCTAATGTAGACAGAGGACAGTGAGGGCATTAAAGGCTAGCTCTCTGGGGGAGTAATTAAGCTATAGCTAGGCCAGGGTGAAAGAGCAACACTGAAATGGAAAGGAAAGGTGGAAACCAGAGGAATTAGTCTCACCCACCCAGAAGAAACAAGTGATTCACTCCTTAGGAATGTGAGGCAGGGAGGGTTGAAACTGGTTTATTTGAAGTGAGCTACACAGGGCCCTTAGAGCAGAGACTGGCAAATAAGGGAGGTTTTGTAGGGCCCCTACCACCTGTTGCTGAGTCACCTCTCAGTGACTCTGCTCATTCATTTGTTCATTCATTCATTTATTTACTCATTCAAGAAATACTTATGGAATATCCAGAGGCAGGGGCATTGTACTAAATGATAAGGCCTCAAGAAAAGGAAGACAATCTCTAGTCTAGTTCTCAGCAGGAGAGAAGCTGCACAGGTGGATCCTTCTTCAAAAGGTTCCAAGAGACACCCAGTTCTTTCCCTTGGGGAACCCATTAATCCGAGGCATATGTATATGTTTACTAAACCTTCTTTCTCTAGGCACTCACCCCTAGTAGACTTGTACCTTTTTTTCCCCCTCAGAGATTTAAATCTAATCCTTCCAGCAGAAGCAAAGCTCTTTTACCTACATGAAGCTAAGAAAAAGATCACATGGGCAACATGGCAGACAGACACCAGACACAGACTGGCTGCCCAGTCCCTCTGGTAAACATACGGAAAGGTCATCCAAACACAGGATGACAGCTGTCCCCTTCCCTCTTCCTTCACCCCCCTCCTCATCCTCCCTCTGGCTCCCTTATCCCCAGAGGGTGGACCCAGCCTTTCCCAAAGTTTATTCTGAGAGCTCCAGCTCCCACAGTGGAACGTGCTGTGGACATGGGAATACAACAGCTTGGCCAACAGGGAAAACCAAAAATATAAATGGAGAGATTTCATAGGTTCCTCTCTCCCTCCCAAAGCTGTGGCAGAAATGGCGCTCTCCCTGCTTGTGCTATTCTTTCTGTGTCAGGCCTTCTGGAGGTCGCTGCATTGGTCAGCAAACACTTGGCAGGAAAAAATGTTAAGCCCTTTCTTAGGACCCCAGTGCCATTGACTTGATCTACTAAAGAAATGCAATAAAGTGTTAGGAAACAAAGCCCAGAAAGCCTTGCATCTCAAGCACTGGCAATGAATTTAACAAATAACAATAAAACTGCAGGAAAAAATTTCAAAAGCTAAATTTCCTTTAAATTCACTATTGGAATTTTATGAAAAATCAGAAACACCAAGCTCATCAGTAGGAAGGCATTTTCTCTTTTATTGACATATTCTCATCGAAACAGTGGTGAGAACATAAGCTTTGGTTGTTATTCCCCACTTGTGAGAGAAAAGGTTAATACTACAGCATTGTGTGCCTCAGTGATTATAAAGCAGCGTTTGTGATGAAATGTTGAGTACTGGTTTCAAAACAGACACACTGTTTGAAAGCAAAGCATAATGGTGACCTTTCTCATTAGCTGTTGCTCAAACAAAGATATGTTCCAGCAATATCCGATGCTTCCTTCCTGCCAGGGCCTCCACCCAGGGCAATTTAAAACACTTGTGTTATATCCAAGCCAGAGTAGAGGATGTGGTGGAGCTGAGCTTCAGCAGCATTGTGTTTATGCTTTATTATTACTTTCTAAGTGTTTTAATGCTTTGTTTTCATAAATTTATTGGCAAGATTAAATATGCGAAGCCATGTAAATGAACACATCATATACTTATTTATTTTTCTACTTTTCCATCTCTCTATTTTTGTGGCAAACAGTATCATGGGTTCTTGACCATGAAGACAGAGCTTTATCTCTTTGCTCCTTGGTAAATGTTTTTATGAACACTTTATAGGTAAAAAAAAAAAAAGAGCAAAAACAATTTTAAGGACGGTTTCGCTTGTTTTGTGTAAAATGCTACAAGCACAAATGTAAGGAGAGAATGAGAGAAAGAAACAGGAAGAGAGAGAGGATGAGAGACTGCTTTAATGTAAGTAATCCTTGTCTTCATCATGACTGATGCTCCTAAATTACATAATATAAGTTGAAAATATCAGAGTCAGGTGATTTTTCCATGAAACAATAAATAATTGAGAATTTGTAACCTGGTCAAAGGCCTCATGCTCAATTTTTATAGAAAGGACCATAAACACTTAGTCCAACTATAAATGATATAAACCATTTATATTTTCTACAATGGACATACTTTTATAGTAGAAAAAAATGAGTATATGTTATTTTATTTATGTAGTATAAAGCTTTCTAAAGTATATGTACATGAGTTAGAAAATACTATACACTGCCTGACCTGTGGTGGTGCAGTGGATAAAGTGTCAACCTAGGAACACTGAGGTCACTGGTTTGAAGCTCTGGGCTTGACCGGTCAAGGCATATATGGGAGTTGATGCTCCCTGCTTCTCTACCCTTCTCTCTCTAAAAATGAATAAATAAAATCTAAAATTTTTTTAAAAATTAAAATTAAAAATTAAATAAAATACTGCACACTAATAAATCACATGAAAGATCAGGGAGGTGGGTGACTTTAATGAACTTATACCAGTTAGGGGCTGTACCTGCACCTGAGAGTGGAATCTGTCACTATTTGCAGTTTTGCTGAGAATGGGGAGCCTGTTTTCCCAAAGAAAATCTGGGCACCACTAGGAAAGGGGAAAGGACATGGACAGGGGCGAGGCAATCAGTGACCATCTACTTTAGTACTTCACAGGAGTTGTCATGAAGATTAAATAATATTGTGGATATAAGAGTTTGCTTACTTCCCAGTGCGCATCAGTGCTCAAAGGATGGGCTGAGATTCAATGGAAAGGTCAGTCTCATTCGTTCCAGAGAATTTGGTCTGTCGACACTGGAAGAGTCTCTCTTCTTAAAGGATCATGAGATGCCAGTAAGTGAGCTCAGAGCCTTACAGTAGCCATTTGTTTTCATCTGAAGCCATGTGGAGAAAAGTTCGTTGCAAGAGACAATAAGGAATATGAACCTCTAAGAAATCTTAGGAAATAAAAAAAGAGAGCCCTGACAATGTCTTCCAAACCATAAATCCAGATATGTCTGAAGTCATTTCTTCCCTTGGACCTCCCAGTTTTATGAGCCAATAAATTCCTTTTATTTTAAGCTAGCTTGAGTTTAGTTTCTATTACTTATAAGTGAAAGGGTACAGACTAATACAAACTTTTAAATCACAAGTTCAAGCATTTTGCTCTTTCCTTGTCATCTTTCTAGCTAGTTTGTTCAAGTATACCTTTTCAGGGCACCCAGTCCTCTATCAACGTCTCCACCTTTCCTATATGCCTTATCCCCTCCTGCCTTCACTCTCCTCCCTTTGCAACTTAGATTTATGGTTCATCAATTCAAAAACATTCTTGCCTCCACGTGGCAAAAACGTTAATTCATGGAGCTTAACAACCTGTTTTCTCCACACCTGAATATGAGTAATTAAACAACACTAGAGAAAAATCACACAAAGGGCAGATGGATTTCACCCAAAGTTCATGATCATACCACAAATGGGCTGTCCACATGGTTTAACAATTCTGCTACAATTCCTTGCTTAGCTGTCTCTTAATTTCTTTAACAATAACACCAAATCTTTCATCACTCTCATCTATCCCCTGACTCCACCTCAACTGATGATCTGCTTCACAGAGAAAATGGAAGCAATTTGCTAATATAACCCATCCTCTATCAGTCCTCTTTTCTCATAATGAAGACTTTCTGTTTCCTGTTTAAGTCCCATTCATCTAAGTGAGACTTGGATCTCATTCTGTCCCATCTTGTCAGAAATCTGCACTATCAGTTTCCTCTTCTTTATCCTGTATCTCTAAACCTCTACTGGATAGCTCTGTTTGCCTCTCAGAGACACTTTTTATCCTCTACCTTGCTTGTGCTGGGGGAGCCTAGAGTCTGTATGAACTATTTTTGTCAATGGGAAGCCCCAGCAGGAGATCTGGGAGAGGCTAGAGCAGGGGTCAGGAATCTTTTTGGCTGAGAGAGCCATGAACGCCACATATTTTAAAATGTAATTCCGTGAGAGCCATACAATATATTTAACACTAAATACAAGTAAATGTGTGCATTTTATGTAAGACCAACACTTTTAAAGTACAATAAGTCTCTGAATTCTTTTTAATAACGTTGTTATGCTGTTGCTAACCGATGATGAATAAAGTACTTCTTACCATTAATGCGACTTCTGGTGCTGCATGGTTTTGCTGATGGCTTTGTAGTCTGGTTGATACGTGGTGAGGTTAAGCTTCATGCAGGCATTGAGACTTCCATCTGTTAAACGTGATCGTAGGTTGGTCTTAATGTTCTTTAGATGTGAGAAAGACTGCTCACATGCATACGTAGAGCCAAACATTGTCAATACAGCAATACTCACACTGCAGTGTGTGGTACGTGATGAGAAGCGCGTTCCAAGTTTTGACTATCAGATGGTCCGCGGGTTGAAGTTTTTTCATTTCTCCCCACTTGTATTTGCTCGCCAACTCTGCTTGCTGTTGTGCAAGTCTTTTCAAATCTTCATTCAGTGACTTGAAGTTATTCACCCACATGTCTGAGACCTTCAGGTCAGCAGCTTGTAGCTCAAAATCTTTGACAGAGACACCGGGAATGTAACTCAGGTTGGCACTGTCTACTGCACACTCGTGTGGATGGGTGATGAACTTAAAAAGATGAGTGCGCTCTCAAAATTCTCCAAAGTGTGCTTTGAATGACTGCAGGAGATTTGATGTGAAGCCCGCTAGCTGCTGGAGATCAAGATGTTGAACAGGGTCACTTGCTGTGCATGCATCTTTAAACTCTCCCAGTTTTTCAAAGTGTAGTAAACGACCTGTTTCAATGTCGGCAATGAAGAGTTCCAGCTTGTTTTCAAATGCAAACACTGCTTGTTGAAGGGATAAGACTGTATTTCCAACATCTTGCATTTTCACATTGAGCTGGTTCAGATGTTCAGTCATGTCCACAAAATAGTAGAACTTCAGAAGCCACTCAGTGTTAGCTAACTCAGGATGCTCGATGTTTTTCATTTCAAGAAAAGTACGGATTTTCCTTAGACAAACAGCGAAATAGCTGAGCACCTTCCCTCTTGACAACCAACTCACATTGCTGTGCAGAAGCAAACCAGGATAATTATTCCCAACTTCATCTAGCAGAGAACTGGCGATCATTTAAAGCTCAGCTCGGGAAACAATAAAGTTGACCACCCGAATGACCAGCAACATCACCTCACCAAGCTGCTCCCCACATATCTGAGCACAAAGCGCCTCCTGATGTAGGATGAAGTGAAAACTTAGGATGGGTCTCTTTTCATGTTCACGAAGAAGCGCTACGAGTCCTCTGTTTTTCCCCACCATGCACGGAGCACCATCAGTACACACCAAAATAAGTTTATCCATCGGTAGATTTTTTTCTTTAGCTAACTCAGTAGAAGACTTGAATAAATCCTCTCTTCTTGTTGTCTCTTTCATAAGCAAAACAGCAAGACTTTCCTCACGTAGTAGTGTGTCACCCACAGCATACCTTGCAATCATGCTGAACTGGGATAAATGGCTTACATCTGTTGACTCATCCAAAGTGAGAGAAAAGAATGGTACTGCATTTATGTCCTTCACTTGTGTTGCCTCAATTTGATTTGCCATCATGATGTGATTGTGAACAGTTCTTGCCAACAGAGGCATGTCCTTTATTCGTTTGATTATCTTGTCTTTATCCGAAAAGTCTTCAAAAAGTTCATTGGCAACATCAAGCATGAATGTTTTGGCATACCCCCCATCTGTAAATGGCTTTCCATTTCTCACAATTGCTAAAGCACCAGCAAAGCTAGCTGAATTCCAGTCACCTTGTTGTGTCCAAACATGGAGTTGCATCTGACCAGGTGGTGGCGCAGTGGATAGAGCGTCGGACTGGGATGTGGAAGACCCAGGTTCGAGACCCTGAGCTCGCCAGCTTGAGTGCGGGCCCATCTGGCTTGAGCAAAAGCTCACCAGCTTGAACCCAAGGTCACTGGCTCCAGCAAGGGGTGGCTCGGTCTGCTGAGGGCCCACGGTCAAGGCACATGTGAGAAAGCAATCAATGAACAACTATGGTGTCGCAACGGCAACAGAAAACTGATGATTAATGCTTCACGTCTCTCTCTGTTCCTGTCTGTCTGTCCCTATCTATTCTTCTCTCTGAATCTTTCTCTGTCCCTGTGAAAAAAACCAAAACAAACAAACAAACATGTGCTGCTGACTAGCTTGCACTCTGCACAGTAGCTCTTGACATGCTTTCTTCCTGCTGTCCCCCGCTGGATATTTTGATGCAAATGTAATATGGCGTGTGTTGAAGTGCCACTTTATATTTGATCGTTTCATCGATGCAATTTTATCATTGCTTATTAGATACACTGCAGAACCTGCTCTCTCCACAAAGGCAAATTCCTCTGTCCATTTCTGCTGAAAAGTATGATACTCCTCATCATTTTTTCTTTTAGCCGTCTTCTTCGTCAAAAGGGTTTCTGCAATTAGCTAGCTGACTACTTGATTAAAAGGAGGGAAGTTTACTTCCTGACCTCACAATGACCCGTGTATGTTACGCATTATCCAATAAAAATTTGGTGTTGTTCTGGAGGACAGCTGTGATTGGCTCCAGCGACCCACAACCATGAACATGAGCGGTAGAAAATGAATGGATTGTAGTACATGAAAATGTTTTATATTTTTAACATTATTATTATTTTTATTAAAGATTTGTCTGCGAGCCAGATGCAGCCATCAAAAGAGCCACATCTGGCTCGCGAGCCATAGGTTCTCGAACCCTGGGGTAGAGTATAAAGTGGGATTATTTATTTCTCTGACTTTTTCCCCTCAAAAGTCTTCTTGGGTTGGCTGTTTGGTTTTTTTTGATCAAAGTGTCCTCTCAAAACAGCCCTTTCCTTCCACGTTCTGGTAATTGCTTCCTTCCCTTGTTCCTTTAAATCTAAGCAATTGTTCCAATATTTCTTGCCCCAGGGTACTTGACCTTCTCTTGTCAATTCCCTTTATTGTAACTATACCACTGTAAATAGTCCCACCTTCAAATTATCCTAATCTGAATATTTCATCTGCTTCCTACTGACTGACATTCTCTCCCTCTGTAATTGATTCTTCTTATCAATAATAATTGATAAGTATCCTAGACTCACAAATTCCCTTTATCTGTTATTTACATTTTCTTTCTTAAACACTTAATCACCTCCCAGATTTTGTCATCAATTGAAATGGTTCCATCTCTAAAATCTTAAACTCCAAACTTAGAGCACAGATCTCTTAACCTTATCAATGTCTGAAATCTTAAATTCCAAATTCTGAACACAGATCTCTTAACCTTATCAATACATACTTTTTAATTGCATCAAAAGCACTAAGCCCCTTGATTCCTCCATCCCACCTCCAATTTCTCAGGCTCATCTTGTTCTCATTTCCTTCTCCAGGAATTTTAAAAACAAAGATACATCTTTTTAATTGTTCTCTTGTTTAGCATTCTCAATCCCATTTCTCTTCATTCTTCTATATACCCACCTGGAACAATCCCAATCCTGGGTCAATCCTACTATTCACATTTGTGACCCCATACCTAGCACTGATGGAGAGGAATGTACATATTGGTGTCACTCTTCTTACTTTTTTTTTATGATTTTAGAGAGAGAGTAGAAAGGAGAGAAAGAAACATGGATTTGTTGTTTCACCTATTTTTATGCATTCATTGGTTGACTTTTGCATGTGCTCTGACCAGGGACTGAACCCACAAGGATGCTCTAGCCAACTGAGCTACCCAGCCAAAGCTGGTGTTACTCTTCTTTTAAGATCTCCAATCTCACCTCCAACTTTTCAAGGTATCTGTAAAGCCAGTAGTCGCGGCCACCATCACAGCCGCCTGGCCCATGCAGGTTCGCATTAGATTTGAACAGACAGTAATGAAACAATGGAGCCAAAAACTGGTGGGCCATCAGCTTTAATCCTAGCTTGCACCCGGTGGGCAAGTAAACCCACTCATTCGGTGCTCACAAAGCTACTGACTTATCCAAGTTTCCTAAAATCAAAGGTTTCTAGCTCACCAGACTTATTCACCTCTGTTCCTCATCCCCTTCTCTCTGCACAAACTGGCTTCCCCTTTAGCACTCCGCCATCTTGGCTGCTTCTCCTGGCCTCCACTGTGGCCTTACTCTGCTCTCTTACAGCATGAACTCCTCCTACAACGCAATCACTCTTCTCCCGGAACAATGTGATCTCTCTTTCCTTTAAAACATTTTGGCGAGAAAGCCCTCCCCCAAAACATATTAACATAATCACACCCATTCCCAGGCAGGAAGGGCAACTAATATCATCACCTGGGTAATGGGCTTCCAAGTGGGCAGCGCCATCTTTAACAAAGTGAGCGTAATATATTTTATCTGCCCAACAGTATCCCTAGTCAGCATCTTCCCTCTTTCCCCTCAACAATATAATTTCAAACCTTCTTAATCCGAAAGGAGAGATCTGCACTTGCCATTTTACCTTTCTCACCTTAATTCATTGTCAATTTCTTTCTTAAAATTCTCTTCTTTCTTACACTCTATTACCTTCAGCCTTCATCTTATATCGTCAATTTTGACATTTTCTCAGGGTTCCATCCTTTCCACTTTTCCATCAATTCTTTTTTTTTTTCCATTGACAAGAGAGAAAGAGAGAGAAATATCAACTTGTTCCACTTAGTTGTTTCATTTAGTTGTGTATTCATTGATTGCTTCTTGTATGTGCCCTGACCAGGGGTTGAACCCATGACATAACCTGTGGTATACCAGCTGGACACTTTATCCACTGAGCCACATAGCCAGGGTCCTAATGCATCAATTCTTATTCATTTGATTACTAATCCCTTGTTGATTCTATTTCTTTCTTAATAATTCTGAAATCTGTTCATTCTATTTCTTCTGACCTTATTACTTTTTGCTTAGAATATTATAAGAACATTCTAATCAATCTCTATAATTCTAATTTCCCTATGTCCCATATTATTAAAAGAATAATCATTCCAAAACTGAAGTCTTATCACATTACTTCTTTTCTTAAAACCCTTTAGTGACTCTTCACTGTCTTGATGGCAAAGTATAGACACATCGCATGATATAAGCTCTAAAAGTGAAAATCTCTGATTGCAAGAAACAAAAAAGCAGCTCTGGCTTACTTAAAAAACAGTTTATTAAAAAATATATTGGAGAAGCTTATGGAACTGGAGGAACTGAACAATCAAATGCCAGGAAGAACCTGAACCAGAGCAGCTCTGAGAATGCCAGCAGCGAAATTTGAAAACTTTAACCAGGACTACCACTCATAATTGTGCTGAATTTCACTGTTGGTGGTGGTCCTTCTTTCTACAAGGTTTCATTAATGTGATTCAACTCAAAGATTCTCAGACTCTGTGTCCCTCAATTCTAATTTTAGAATTTCCAAAAATAATACTCTGATTGGCCTAACTCTGATAAGTCAATTGATCTCTAGGCTCATGGGAGGAGCACGTGACACAGGTGTGACCACAGGGAACTCCCTCCTGTGTAGAGGACACTTTCAGAGAACTGGCAATCACTGGGAGCTGAGAGTAAAGCTAAGGGGTGCATGCTGTACTCTGAACTTCTCACTTCTCAATTTTCCTTCTCCACTAGTCCTCCAGTTGTATATTATTTCCCAGCCATGGTGTACATTAAGGGTGGAATGATTTTATCTCATGAAAATTGATATGTTAAACTCTATCCACCAACGTGACTGTGAGAAAATAAATTACTGTTGTTTAAGCCACCTAAGCTATGCTATTTTGTTATGGCAGCTTGAACTGACAGACAGTGTGCTGCTTGCTGTCTGCCGAAACAGGACATGCTCTTTCAGATTATCTTGTCTTTCCAAATTGCCTGACTTTTTGACCTACTGTTCCCTGGGGCTTGAGTTAACGTCTCCTTCTCTCCACTAGTGCATCGCTTTCCTTCTTCATCTTGCAAACCCTCACTCATCAGTTAGGAATCAACTTCAAGATCACTCTCTCCAGATACTTTTCCTTGATTCTTCTAGGCTGAGTTCATACTCATATACGCATAGCTTCTAGTACTTAATTTATCAAAGATCCTATTGAAAATTATAGTTACAGTTTGAAGATTTTTATTTTAAAACCATTTTATTTATTTGTTAAGTTTGCACATCATTTTTTACCAAATAATGTCAGAGCAAAGAGCAAGGTTGTCTGACTTGGCATATAGGTGGACTTACACGAATGTGGGTGAGATTTCTTCTGGATTCACCCTTTAAAAACTAAGTAGAATAATAATTTACCACCTTTTCGTTACTTTTCTTAGAATGACTAAAAGAAATTCTACATATGTAGAAAGTTGAGAATTCTTTCCATGAGATTTCTAATTCTAGTTCTTTTAAATAATGATCTATCAAATGTAATTTAAAAAATAAATATGCATTTGGGAGCATTCCAAAGTGAAACTTTGAAATACATTATATATATTCTAATTCAACCTCTTAAAAAGTATGGGCCCCAGCCCAGATCTTCTGAAACAGACCCTTTGGGTAGTAAAGCCGAGGAACCTGTGTTTTTGAAGAGCTCCTTGGTGATTTCGATTATCTGCCTACTTTTGGGAGTATTGACAAGATTCCTAAGCTGTGTGCTACCTAGGTCTCTTGGTAAAAGAGCTATTTCTGGGGCTTGGATCGTGTGGACATTAGTGAGACCTGGTCTGAACCATAGCCCTCTCCATCACCCTTCCGCCCCCTCTCACACTTATACTGTGCTATCATAGATATTAAGGAGCACAAACCTATGGACGGGAGAATATTCCATGCAGGAACTTCAGGGACTGTATGTCCATTAACATGGGAGTCCTACACCATCACATTGCCGGGGACATAATTCCCAGCAATGCTGCCAAGCTGCACTTATTTGCTTTCACCCACTTCAGCTGCTTCCCACCTCACAGTTTACACTGTATAGCATTTATCCAACTGATCCCTAGCTGATGTTATCCAGAACCGTCTTCCCCTGGAGCACTTTTAAGCAGTACCTGAAAGAGAAATTGTCTTAAAGGGAGAAGCTTGTGTGCACATAATTCAAATTCTAATTTTCAGTGATAATGCTATTATGTATGATTGCAATTCTCTAAATTCTTCCAGCTTATTTCCTGCCACTGGAGTGACGGATGCTTAGATATGTTCCTGAATTTCTGTGATGCGTTGCCATGAAGTCCTGTAACATCTCACTGATGGTGTTGATCTCAGCGTTAACTTTAAGTGCTGGGCTGTTTCCAGAAAGAGCAGCCTCTAGCACACCTTCTGCCTTGTGTTTGCCCAGTGAGATATGATAGCACACGGGCCGCAATTCCTTCCTTATCATGCCGTTATGTTTGGCAAACATAAGGATTTAGTGTAGTTTTAGAAAGGGAGTTTAAATGTGTATGCATATACAATGTGTCCATAAAGTCATGGTGCACTTTTGACCGGTCACATGGTCAAAAGTGCACCAGGTATTTACGGACACACTTTATATCTATATGAATATTTTATAAGTGCATATGTGTGAATATGTATTATGTGTGCTATTATAGTGCAGGTATACATCAATATAAAAACCAATTTCTTACTATTTTTTTGTACCTCAAAGAACAATGTTATGGCCATTTTTATTTCTATTTTTTTTAGATGAGAGGAGGGGAGATAGTGAAGCAGACTCCCACATGCACCCCAACTGGGATCCATCTGGCAAACCCATCTGGGGCCCATGCTCACATATAAAGCTATTTTTAGCAACTGAGGCTGTTGCACTCTAAGGGAGCTAAGGACGCTATCCTCAGCATCCAGGGTCACTCCCAAACCGAAAGAGCCACTGGCTGCGGAAGGGGAAGAGGGAGAGAAGCAGGAGAAGGAAAGGAAGTCACTTCTCCTGTGTGCCCTGACTGGGAATCAAATCTGGGATGTCCATACGCTGGGCCACTGATCTATCCAATGAGCCACTGGCCAAGGCCTATTTCTATTAATCATAACAGAGCACACTTATCACTAGTGGAGAAGTAATTCACCCTTGAAATAATTTAAATGCTTCTGTCATTGAAAGTCATTGTTCAAAGTCAGAAAGTAATGCCTAAAAATTCAGGATTGATGGAGGATGTGGTACATGAGAATAGAATGGAAGCCATCAGTCTTCTTTGTTTATCCAACCATAATTCTCTCTGTATGGTAATTTGACAAATCCATCCCAACCTTTCAGTTATGGAAGAGGAATGGGTCACAAAAAAGTTAGAGAATTGGGTTGGGGTTTACAACAAAGAATCAGGATAAATATTAAGTATTCTTTCTCTCCTTCCTGCTAGTGCCTCAAATTGTTTGTTGTCTTTTATTTTCCTAACTCTAGGGCAATATATATATATATTTTTTAATTTTTTAAAAATATATTTTATATTAAAATATAAATAACATAATATTTATTATTGTAACCATTTGTAAATATAGTTGACCCTTGAACAACATAAGGGTCAGAGATGCTGACCCCTCTACAGTTGAAAATCCTTGTATAATTTTTGACTCCCCAAAACGTAACTACTAATAGCCTGCTGTTGACCAGAAGCCTTATTGATAACATAAATAGTTGATTAACATGTATTTTGTATATGCATTATATACCGCTGTATCCTTATAAAAAAGTAAGCTAGAAAAAAGAAAATGTTATTAAGAAAGTCTAAGGAAGAGAAAATATATAAACAGTATTAACTGAAAAAAGACCTGCGTGAAGTGGATCCACGCAGTCCAACCCATGTTGTTCAAGAGTCAGGGCATTAAGTATTGTACTTAATAGTGAATTACATAAGACCATTGTGTACTCCTGTGGCTAGCGTATGTGGTTTGTGGGAGAGATTAACAAGAGTGCACAAATAAGACCTCTGGAAAGCCTTCGACCTTCCTTTCCACCTTTTTCTACAGGTTCCTTAATGGTTTACTCACTTCCCAGGTCAAGGGACTTTTACTGTGGGAAGGTTACCTGTAAGGCTATGCTGGGTTGGGTGGGAGATACAACATTGCAGGCCATCCTGGTTCTCTAAGAGCTCCTCATATGCTAGAGAAGAAAGCCAGACAAAAAATCCTAGTCATTGTAAAAACACAATTGAAAAATAAGTCCTAAAAAAAAAGAAGGAGAAAGAATAATGAAATCTGACTGAGAGTGATCAGGAGATGAATAGGGAGTGGAAAATGGTCTGGCAGAACAGAGTAAAGAACAGTGCTTGATACATAGTAAGTGCTCAATAATTAACTATTAGATGAATAAATGAATGAGGGCCAAATATGAGTAAAGGCCAAGAACTATTAAAGTATAAGGGAACTTTGATGAATGGTGTGTAAGAGCTGAATGTGGTCAAGATGTATAGTGGAAGGTACTATCGACATGATAGAGACAAAGTTAGAATCAGATTAGGGAAGCCTTGGCCCAAAAGAGAATTAAGTCTCACCAAATTCACAGTAGAATGAATGGAAAGAAAGACCTTTAGGGAAAGGCTACCAATACAGTGAAAGTCCAAGTTAATACCACCCTTAAGGGAACTCTCAGGACACTGATGTGAGAATGATGGGGTTGAAGTGAGGCCCAAGAGTTAAGACAGAAATTTAGACCAGAGAAGAAATTTAATGAACACATTTAGTGAGTCATAAAGCAATGAAGCAATGACATGCATTCAAATGCATGGACTAAAGGGCTACTCAGGCTGTCCCTATGGCCCCAGGGTTGCGTAGGACACTTACTGTATTGGTGGTCTCCATTCGACTTTGAAAGATAGAAAGATAAACATGATTTTGATACGCTCTGGAAAGTGCTATAAGAGAGGTTATGTGCTAAATGAAATGGCATATAGTGGAAGGAGGGATTAGTTAGTGCCACCATGCTGGGGTCAGGAAAAACCTCCTACAGAGTTGACATTTAAACCTAGTCTTTGAAGTATAATGTGGAAGCTGGTCAGTCGGAGAAGAGGGGCAGGGCTTTCCAGGCGGAGGGTGCAGCACAGACAAAAAGAGCATGAAATCGTATGGCGAGTAAAGCACTGCTTTATACCCTAAGCAGCTGCTCACTAATCTTCGCAGAAATACTAAAACTGCTGGAGATTAACCATCTGGGAGGACGCTCACAGCTGCTCTTTGAGAAACATTGTGTTAACGGACAAGAGGAAACCATGAGAAAGAGCAAACCTGGCCAAAACGATCAAAGGATCTAGAAAGTAGGACACTGTTGTCCAACACTCGTAGGAATGTTAGCTAAATTAATAACAAGTTGTTAGTCAACTTGATTCCTTACAAATGTACATTGTAATTAGTCTACTTTGATTCCTTATAAATGTAAATTGACCAATATTATTACCATCTTATTCTTTGACACATCAGAAGTTAGCACTTTCCCTGATGGTCATGTTGGTGCATTTGCCCAAGGAGCTTGAATATAGTCCTCACCACTCCACCTCCTCTGGGGCCTGCAATAAACAGAAGTGGCAACAGGAGTTCTACCAGGAGGGCAGCCTGAGGCTGTGGAGCTGTTAGGCATTTGCTCCTATTTCCTGACAGTCAGGTTGGTCCCAAACCCATCTTTCCAGGCCGGCATGCCCACTTAGTAATTAAACTGAGGCTTTAATGTGGCTTAAATTATTTTAATGAGACGATGCCCTAAGGGTCCTCAGCAAAGAGTTTGGCTTAATAAATTTAATTACTAATTAAGGACACCCTCAATTTCAACAACCATTAGGTTAATTTTTTAATGAGTTTCAGAATGTCTCTCAGGACATTTTTTCCCCCTAGATGTGGTGAGAAACACACACATGCACATACATGCACCAGGTGTGGATTTTAATCTTTAATTTGCTGGGTATTGGCTGTAAACATGAGAGAAATCACTGAACCTCTCGGCTGCTTTTGCTTTATCTATAAAGGAAAAAGTTTGGACAAAGTTTTTACAGTTCCCTCCATTTCTTACCTTTTATGAAGACAATGGTTCTCAGTACTTCCTCTTTAAGGAGGCAGAGGTTACAAAACTATACAACATACACTGGCTGTGTGTGTATATGCTTGCTTAAATGAATCTCAAACAATCTGGCTCCTGTGTGCAAAGAGTAGAATTAGAATTGAGTAGGTTATCAGTGTGCAGATAGATTCCTTGAAACATATTATTAACTGAACGATGTACATATAAAATTTGGAGATGGTCTAGAGTTATCAAGATGTGTTTATTTTCCCCAAATGATGTAACTCCTCTGTTCTTAAAGGCTGATTTTTTTCCTCTCCAAGAGCCAGACCTTGGAGGACCCATTAGCAATTGGTGAATAAAATGAGCTCTAACCAATGTACTTCCCTCAAGGAGAGACTTAGGAAAAAGCAAATCACTAGCCTGTCCTATTCCCTGCCTTTTTTTGCCACCTTGTCAAGCATATTATACTGTGGGAAATTTACCTTGATGGTGGAAGGATGAGAGAATTTCAGAAAAAGGGAAAGAGAAAAATTAAAATATTAACTATTTCATTGCTACAATCGAATGGTCCTTCTTCCCAGATAGACTTGGGGACTAAAATCCTTATTTTTCTCTTCCATATTAAAACAACACCCCCCCCCCACACACACACACACGATAGACTAAAATGCTGGATCTGATCCACTTAGTGCCTACAAAAATAATTGGTACTTAAAAAGTAAAAGCTATATTTTGTTTAAATTCCTAGTTAAAATGAGCATTTGCTTTCACCTTGAGCAGCAACTTCAGGGAGCACAATCTGAGGAAAAACATGCTCTGAATTGTCTCATTCAGGAGCCAAACATTGATTATCCAAACCCATGACAAATCTGCCTTTTGGTGTCTTTGTGACATTACTCTCTCCCTCTGCATATTTAACTCATCTTTAAGAATGAGAAGTTGGCCAGCTCTCCAATTTCTTCAGAGCTGGATCTACTCAGAATAACAACATTATTTTATTTAAAGTCCATCGAATTCCCAGAATTCTAGAAGCATCCATATTTAAATGTTAGAATAAAAACACATTACAAAATAAGATGGAAAAGTGCCCTCTGCTCCCAAGCATGGAAAATTAGGACTTGACTGTTTGGGAAAGTTCCTCTGTGTCAAAATCTGTTGAAAGCACGCCTGTTTTTATTTTTACTATTCATAAAAGCCTCAGTAACAATTCTGGGGTCATAGCTATGCTATTTAACCCACTGCCCAGTTAACGCTAAGACTCTTAAGTCATAATTATTCACTGAGGTTAGTTGGCCCTTTACAATGCTCAGAAAAGGGTGAGAAATAAGAAATTAAGAAACATAAAGGATGATTATTTTTTCCTACATATTAATAATAGGAACTATTGTGACAATGGAAAATTGGGACTAAGTTAGGGATTTCTAATACTTACATTAGTACATCATTTAAAAAATCTCTAGATATAAACTCTATGTATGAACAACTATGGTTTAATGTGATCATTGGATACCTTTATAGGATTTTCCCTGTATAATAGAATTCGTATTTCCACAAGCTGACAAGATGTTCCCTAGCCTACGCTCTGATGAGACAAATGCAATAATTTAATATCCAGGTTGGCTTCCAAAACTTTTTTTAGGTTGGACTTGTGGCTCTGTTTCTACCCAAATGCCCTAATGTGGAATAGAAGTTGAGAATCCAGGTTTATGGAGTATCATAGTACCCAAAATCCAATAATTAAGCAAATTTTTAAAGCAGAATCAGAAAATAAGAAACTTTCTGATGCTCCAACATTTCTTTTCCTTCTTGTTGCCTTCCAACAGTCTCTCTTTTATGTGTTCTTCTTCTTTAAGAACTATGACCCTTTTCCTTCTCCTGCTTATAACTTTTGCCAGCTGGCACACAGTGACCCTCCTGGGCATCAGTTTAAACCAACACAGGGGCTGAGAAACCTGCCAACCTCTGCCTGGCCAGAACCTGGAGGCAGGAAGAATCTTGCTTATGCTGTGCTAGACTTGATTTATACCCAGCCGCTGCTTCTTTGCCATGTGAAGCACGCCTGAGGTAGGCATGCTGGCATGATCAATCCAAGATTCACATTTTTGTTATTACCTAACAAGGAGAAGCTCCTGACCATTCTTCAGCATATTAGGGCAACAAAGTTGACTCCTGCACACCACCTACAGTACAAATCATTGTCCCTGTATGGTAGTGATGGGAAGGTAGAAACCGGGGTAAACATCCCTAAAACCAGTTAGATTTTCCCTTCCCTCTTAGTAGGATGTTTGTAAATGTAGCCATGGCAATAAACACAGAATAGCTAGCTGGAAAGGTTAAAAGCAACTTTAGAAATCCTCCATGCCCGCAGTTTCAAAACATAGTTCATGCATATCAGAATCACTGTGGTACTTTTTAAAAAGTTGGGTTCTCAGACACTCAAGCAAGGTCTTCCAAATCAACACCTCTGCAATGAGTACCCTAGAACTGTATTTCATGTAAGTGTCTCACAGTCAGGTTTTCAAACCTCTGTTAGACCAATCCACAGTTATCCACTTGCTCTACATGCTGTTCTTTGGGGGAGAAGCTGACCATGGGGAGTGAGCATAGTGACCCTCCAGAGAGGGTCAGAATTGAAGGCAAAGTTAAAGAAGATCCTTAAAAATAAATGGTGATAAATGATCCGATGTCATCATTTCTTATGGCTGAGTAGTATTCCATAGTATATATGTACCATAGCTTTTTAATCCACTTGTCTTCTGACGGACACTTGGGCTGTTTCCAGATCTTCGCTATTGTGAACAATGCTGCCACGAACATGGGGGCGTATTTCTTCTTTTCGAACAGTGCTAAGGTGTTCTTAGGGTATATTCCTATAAGTGGGATAGCTGGGTCAAAAGGCAGTTCGATTTTTAATTTTCTGAGGAATCTCCAAACTGTTTTCCACAGTGGCTGCACCAGTCTGCATTCTCACCAGCAGTGCAGAACGGTTCCCTTTTCTCCACAACCCCGCCAGCACTTATTCTGTGTTGTTTTGCTGATGAGTGCCATTCTGACTGGTGTGAGGTGATATCTCATTGTGGTTTTAATTTGCATTTATCTAATAATTAGTGATGTTGAGCATTTTTTCATATGCCTATTGGCCATCTGTATGTCCTCTTTGGAGAAATTTCTATTCATTTCTTTTGCCCATTTTTTGACTGGATTGTTTGTCTTCCTGTTATTGAGTTTTATAAGTTCTTTATAAATTTTAGTTATTAACCCCTTATCGACGTGCTGTCGAATATGTTCTCCCATTGTGTGGTTTGTCTTTTTATTCTGTTCTTATTGTCTTTAGCTGTGCAAAAACTTTTAAACCAGATAGAAGGTGACAGAGGACAATTTGACTTTTGGTGACGGGTATGCAACACAATTGAATGTTAAGATAACCTGGAGATGTTATCATTAAAAATAATAAAATTAAAAAAAAATAAAATAAATGGTGATTTCTTTGAACAGAACTCCAGGTGACATTGTCAGGCCCTGGTGCATAAAACATCTACTCTGTGAAGAGCCTGAGTTTGAAGCCAATGGAGACTTGTTCAGCAAGCTGAAGCCATGCTCCAGCTGTTGTGATTAAAACAACATTTGCTTGTGAAGAACAGAGCTCAGTGGTAGGAGCACAGAGTTGTCACTGGATCACTGGCCCATTCTGCCAGAATCTCCCTGATGCCCCAGGCCAGACTAGTTATCCTTCCACTATGTTCCCTTGGGACCCTGATCAATGTCTCTATCATGTGGCACATGTCACAGTATATAAAATCAATAACTGGCTACTTACATGTCTCTTTTATTCCACTGTAAACTCCATCTAAGGTATGTGTTTTCATTATATATCACTTTCCCTATAAGGTATCAGTGTATTACTGACACCCAGCAATAGACATTCAGTATTTGCAGAGTGAATGAGTTTTTATTTTAGATAACTTCAACATAGTGAGAATTTTTTTCTGCAGGATTCCAAATACATTCATTTTGAAAAGCAACCTATGTGCTTCATAGTTTAAAACATTGTCCCACCTGAGAATCAAAAACAACATTCACGATGGTGAGGCCCACCTGCCAAATCCAGATTACCTGTTTTTGTATATAAAGTCTCACTGGAACACAGTCACACCTCTTCTTTGTTATTATTTCTGGCTGCTTTCATGAAAAAATGGCAGAGCTGAGCAGTTGCAGCTGAAAGACAGATGACACAGCCCACAAAGCCCAAAATACTCACAACCCGGCCCTTTACAGAAGTGTTTCCCACTCCTGCCCTAGACCCATGTAGACCTGGCTGGGTGACATTGAACACAGTGCTGAGCCACTCTGAATCTTGTTCTCTCATCTGGATAGAGGGGAGAATTACGGCATTCTGTCTTATAGGGTTCTTGTGTGGAATAAGTGAGAGAAGCCTTATAAACTGGCATGGACTAGGTCTTCAGTAACTATTAGCTGTTAATTTTAGAACTTTTAAAAACTTGCCTATATTCCTTCTTCCTTCTTGTTCTTTTTCTGTTATCCCTCATCTGTTTTTTTTTTTTTTAATTAATAGAGTCAGAGCATTCTCTAGCTTTAACGGAGGCACTGCCATCTGAAAGAACTTTGGGTTCAACCCTTTTTTGATGATAAACTGCTCAGCTCCTTAGAACAAAGACGAAAATACACTTTAACTCTATAAAAAAAATCCAAGGCAAAATTCTTGGGTCTTCAATAAACATGCTTTGATACAAGATATTTGTTTTGCACAAGCTTCAAACATAATCATAATAGACAGAAGTGGGTTTTGATTTCACATACGTTTATTCCCTAATCTGGGATGTCTTACATATTACTCCATGGCCTCTAAAACCAAACACCCACAGCAGTTGTATTAAATTTCTTTTAAAAAATGCAGAGATGGGAGTGGAACACTAAATATTAAAAAAAAAAATTTTTTTAATCAAGAAAGGTCTGAATGATAAATAAAAGACCAAGCCAAGAATTTCCAAGAATATCTTTTAGTTAGCTTGTAACCCTCATTTCTGGAAAACCTGCTGACCACTCTTGTTAAAATAAATTACTTAATCAGACAGATGTCCTGCAGAGTAGATTATAGTCCATGCAAAGGAGGACAGCTCTCTGACTCATCCAACATCCTATTTATTAATTTCTCTTTCTGATCATGAAGCTTAAATGAAGTTTCAGTTTTTCCTTTAGTCGTAAAGATTTCCAAAGTCTTGGCATTGACCGAGATTCTGTCCTACAGAAATTTATAGCCATAGACAACTCCTACTTTGACTGCAGGACTCTTCTATCCATATGAAGATTTACCTGCTGGGGCACTGGGTCTAGTTGCCCATAGCAATGGGAATTCACAGTGTTTGCCAATGTATAAACCTGTGCTCTCAAAATTGGACTTCAGTGTGGATTTGCATAGTTGGGATATTCACATATTAAATTAGAACTGATCTAGATTTTAAGAAATTTCTTTTGGAATTTTATCATGAACTCTAAATAATAAGCTCAGTTTGCTCTTGTGTCAGTTCAGGTTTTTAAGAAGCAGTCACTAAGAAAGAATTAGACCCGCCTGAGATTCACTAGGGGCAAAGCCCATAAAAAGGGCACGAGATAGGGAGTGGGCAGGAAGAGACTTAAATTGCAATGCAGGGCTAACGTAAGTGAAAGGAGAGAAGGGGAAGGAGGATTGGGTAGAAGGAACCTCAGACTGTAGCACGAGTTCTGTGAACTCTTGGCCAGGCCAGTGGAGAGCCCCAGAGCTAAGACTGTCTATTGCAGGTGTTTCATGTTGTGCAGAAATGACCCAGTTCTAGTAAGCCCCATCCCTGTCTTTGGTTGGGACCAGGCTGGGGAGACTGTGGACTGAGTGGAAGCTGGTATGTATCTAGAGGTGCAGCAGGTGAAGGATGCACCACACTTCTTGGAAGGAGATCTCAGAAACACACTTCCACGGTTATCACAGTCTACCCCCTGCATCTCCACACAAGGTCAAAAAGCAGCTCTTCCGTTGTTCTCGTAATTCCTTCTTCCTGGGGAGAAACTTAGAAAAAGGAGGTAGTAGGACAAACTCTAGTCATATCTCTACATTTAGAGTCAAAACTGGCACTCACTTTCTCTCTCCTCTACTATCCATTCTGAGTTTCCCTTATCTTCAGCCTTTATTTCAACAAGTATTAATGGCTCTCCTGCTGGTTATACCCAAACTCTCATCCCCAAGGGTTGTTCATATTCTTCCAGTACCAGGGTTGCTATGTGTGCTTGTTCACAGTTAGTCAGGTAACAGATTACCAAGAGGTGGCCAAGTAGATAACCTGAGGTCTGCATGTCCCTATTATCTAAAAGTATCTCTCTTGCTAATCAGGGTCAGTTATTCCTGATTTTACTTTCTGTCTGCTTGTCTCTGGACACATGGATTTCAAAGTGTTCAGGTGGGGACGGTAGCTTGTAATTCAGTGGGACTCCCTGCTCTGTCCCTTGGAAAGAGGGTACTTCCTTTGAGGACCAGGACTTCCAATCCTGCAAAGCCCAGAAGTACCAGAATGAGTCATTGGAAGTAATCTTAAGTGAGATGGACTCTTGTTTCCACCTTTTGTATTCTTCTTAGAGAGGGTATAGTCTCATAAAAAGGTCTTTAAAAGGTTCTATGACCTGAGTTCTGGCTAGTCATCTCAATTGGTTAGAGTGTCATTCCAAAATGTCAAGGTTATGGGTTCAATCCATGGGCACATATGGGAAGCAACCAATGAAAGCACAACTAAGTAAGACAAAAAATGAATGCTCCTTTCTCTCTTCATCTGTCTCTCTAAAATCAGTCAATAAAATAATTTTTTTAAAAAGGTTCTGTGTCCTAATAGATGGCACTCCATCTTGTAGGGTATTGCCAACATGTTAGCACTTCAACCATACCTTCAGTAGGCCATTCTAATGCTCTAATGGGCCATGGGCACTGGCCATTTCCAAGAAATCTGTCGTGGAAGGCAGATTCTACAATGGGCTTTTAATGGTCTCTACGTATCACTATTCATGCCTTTATGTAATCCCCTCCCACTGAGTATGAGCTGGACCTAGTGACTTACTACTAACCAATAAAGTACAACAAAAGTAATGGGCTGTCACTTTAAGATTAATTACAAAAAGACTAGTTTCTATCTGGCTCACCCTCTCTTACTCTCTTACTTACTCTCATGGAAGCCAGCTGCCATATTGTGAGTTATACAGAAACCTGTGTGGTTAGGAACTGAGTGAGGCCCTCATGCTAACACCCCGTGAGAAGCTGGATCTTATGAGCAACCATATGAAAGAGCTTGGTCGTAGACACTCCCTCAATCAAGCCTGGAGATGACTTAAGCTTGCCTCACATTTGGGTTGTAGCCTGTGAGACACCCTGAGCCAGAAGATCTAGCCAAACCACACCCAGATTTCTGACCCACAGAAACTGTGAGATATTTGCTGCCTTGTGCTGTTAAGTTTTAAGGTGATTTCTAATGCCACTATATAACAAATACACATTCTTACTTTGGGCCACTTCTTCACAAAGCAGACATTCAGGTGTGCTGCCCTCAGCTCTGCCTATTAGGAATGTTTTCTTTCTTCACTCCCTTTTAAGTCCATCCCTGAAGGTGGCTGTAATGTAGCTGCTGTCCATTATTGGCTTGCTCCAAGATGCAAAGCCAACACTTTCATAATTCAAGCTCCAGTGTTCTCTTCTGTTTAAGTTGGTTACACAGGGACCCCCCCACAATATGTAATAAATAGGTGCAAGTTGAGAAAGAGATGCTGGTGTCACTGTGGTGGGTGACACAAGGGTCTGAACTATCTGCTCCTGAAACTTACTTGTGCCCTTCTGGTACTGTTTGGGCTCAATCCTGAATGGACCAGTTCTGACTTTTAGTGGACTACTGCTGGATCTGTCTTACTTTATGACTCTGTTGGCTTAAAATAATGCAACTCATAAGTGGGCAGTTCTGGGTACTTGGTGCCCCATCATGATCAAGCATTTCATGTCTACCAGGGCTCAGTAACATGTCAAGAGTTAGTTCTTAAAAGATGCATCATGTTCAGCTGCAGATGCCACAACCATTCTCAGAACTCCAGGGGCTGGTGTTGTGATTCTCCCTCTGGGACTCACCATAGACTCCACTTTCCTACCACTAACAACTTGACCAGCAGACGTCTGCTGGAACTCACAGCCCAAGCCCGGCTGCTTGTTTCAAACCTGCTGAGGAGCTCTTTTCTCCTCTGGGCCCAATAAAAAGCTGGAAGTCTTTTGTGACACTAGTATATGGACTGACACACTATTCCTAGGTAAAGAAATTTTTTTTTTTTAGGTAAAGAATTTTTTGCTTCCACAATCTCAAAGGCTTATCAGGCATGGTGCTCCCTTCTTTGTAGCAGAGGAAGTAATGTCAGGTGCAGTAATGTGTCTGTTACCTTGGAGCGTAGCACAGCACACCCCTGGACAGACAGACCCTGAAAACTTTATTAACGTGGCAGATTCCTGAATCTCTGTGGGGCTTATTTCCCACTCTGAAGTGCATGTATCTTACCAAGGTCTCTAATTACCTCTTGTTTTTTTTGTTTTGTTCTCCACCTGATCAACATGATGTTATCAATATAATAATGTTCCGAGGAAGTCTACTCTCTTTCTCAGACTATATTGTGACAAATGGGATAGTTAACATAACCCTGGAGTAAAACTGTAATTTGTTGTCAATCCCCTTGACTTTCTCCAATTCCAACTTCCGTGTTTGTCAATCTCAATTTTATACTTGAGGACGAGGGAAATGACCACAGTTTGGATTCATGAGCCCAGTGGACCCACTATAAACTGGACTTTAGCCAGGACCTTAACTATATGCTCATGCACCTACTATTATTTATTCCTGTGTCTGTTTTATGTCTCCCCAACTAGAATAAAAGCTATTAGAGAGCCATAACCTTGTAGGTTTCAGTTTCTGCTATATCTTCAGCACCTTCAACAGCACTTGGCACATGGTAGGTACACAATGATTGAATAACTCAATTGCATTATTATTTTAATTTGAATTGTTTTAATTATAAGAAACATTGTTTTTTTTGTTCTGTAAACTGCCTCTTCCTCACCATCATTAAAAGTAAAATAGCTATAGTAATAATAATAATAATAAAATTTGCTCCTTCTATTCCTGGACATGAGCAGTTGTCATCTCAGAGCAGACTAAAGGGCTGATCCAATCTTGAAAATCTAACTGTCTAAGCATAAACTTGGCAATGGTCTGGATTACTTAGAGACAATAAGTATATACTAACCTCTTGTGCTCCTTTAGTATTCTATTGTCAGCTGTAAAGAGGCACTTACACGGTATTATAATTGCCATTTTACTTGTCTATTACTTCCCCTAGATTAGATTTCTTAAAGAAGGAACTTCTTCCTTTCCTCATATACAACCAGGCACCATGCCTGACAAAGAGTGGAAAATCAAATGAATGCTCATGAATAAATGAATCAACTTAGCCTGCCAAGGCTAAGCAGCAAATAACAGATTTAGTTTTAGATAAAAGCAGATTCCTTCTGAGCTTCACTCTAAACAAGCAATTTGCAACTTTCTTCCATCTCATGGCACACATAAACTAATTATTAAAATTCTGTGGCATACCAAAAAATATATTACATTTTTGCCAACCTGACAAAAAGAAATGGGTATAATTTTGATTTATCCACACTGGACAGCTATTGGTGTGTTGGTTGTTTTTTATTTGACAATATAAGGGAAAAGAGGTCAGTATTCCCTACTAAATAGTCAGGTATTGCATGCTTTAAAAATTCTTGCACTACACCAGTGATGCTCTGTATTCCAGTACCAACAGAGCAAATGATTCGGCATCTAACTGGGTTTAGGTCAGAACTGGACTTAACTCTGGGAGTTTTGAAAATAAATTTTTCCAGGACTTTCACTTCCAGGCATTCATTGCTCTGTGGGATATGTGATAAAATGTTTCTGTGTCTTCAGAAATAAATATTGCCTCAAAATAGGGAAAAGGAAGAAAAGATTATACTTCGTTGACAGACTTAAAAGTTATCACATTATATAGCCTGACCAGGTGGCGGTGCAGTGGATGAAGCATCGACCTGGGACGTTGAGGACCCAGGTTCGAAACCCCAAGGTCACCAGCTTGAGCACAGACTCACCAGATTAAGTGCGGTGTCGCTGGCTTGAGTGTGGGATCACAGACATGACCCTATGGTCATTGGCTTGAGCCCAAAGATCACTGGCTTGAAGCCCAAAGTCACTGCTGTGAGCCCAAGGTTGCTGGCTTGAGCAAGCGGACACTGGCTCAGCTTCAGTCCCCTGGTTAAGGCAAAAAGAAAAAAGTTATTGCAGTATAAAAATCTAACCTTACGTATGCATATGTATTTGCATTTATATTCATATTATATAAGTAAATATGTCTGCACATATACACATGCATACATTTATAAAAAGTTATTATTAAAGTCTAGTTTGGCTTAGCAGGAAAATACAAAAGGACAAATAGACATTAATGGCTCAGGGATCTGTCTATACAGGTCTTTCTCCTAGGAAAATAATAGACTTACTTTAATTAAATATGCCAATGTATTCATTTAACAAATATTCAACTAATACATACAATGTTTACTGCACACACGCTGTGTCTTGGGCATTATTCTAGGCACTTGGAATATATTAAGAAAAAAGAGAGAGAGAATCCATGTCTATGGGAAACATGAAAAAATAAACATAGTAAAATAACATAGTATGTTAGATGGTGATAAGTCCTATGGGGGAAGAAAGTTGAACAAGATAAAGTAGTTCAGAAATGGGTCAGTATGTATTTGTGTGTTTCAGGTGGGGGGATTGGCAGGATTAGGGAAGGTGAAAGCTTGCAGAGTTAAATGGGCTGATCAGAGTCAGTCCATTAATAAGGTGAGATTTGAATAAAAACTTAAAGAAGGGGAGGGAATTAGTAAAGTGTATATATTTGAAATTAACATATATATTATCTATAAGTCTGTCATATAATACAAATATTTTAATTAAACTGAGAGTTTCAATGGTTATATTCAAATGAATATCTGAATGAAGGCAGACATAGTTAATTTTAAAGGTCAAAGTACTTGACAACTATAACTAATAAAATTTACCAATTATTCTTTTTTGTTGGTCAAAAGCAGTCTATGTTTAACTAAAGCTTATACAGTGTAAAAATAATTGACAGCTAGAAAAAGAGAAAATATGTAACAGAACAAATATTAGAGTTGCCAAAGAAATGCAATTATTTCACCTAGCAGCTTGAGTATTTAAGGTCTCCTATTATATAGTGAAGACTGAGATAGTTCAAAGCAAAAAAATTCAATAATAATAAATCATTATTGGGGGGGCATTTGCTATTGGCCATGCCTAGGGTTGTCTTTTCCATGGATTATTTCATATAATCATTTCAAATAATACTCATGAGTGAGAAAACTGAATCTTGGAGAGGTTGTGCTATTTACCTAAGGTCACACAGTTAGCAAGTGGTCAGTTCTGGATATGATTACAAATTTGTTTGATATCAAGGCCAACTATCTCACTCTTTTAACTCTATTGCCTCTCCACTACATTTTTTTATTACATTCGTGCCTGTGATGGGAGATAAAACGTGAGTTAAATCTTTGGCGTGGCTGGTTGGTTCAGTGGATAGAACATCGGCCTGACATAAGGACATACAGGGTTTGATCCCTGGTCAGGGCACACATGAGAAGTGACCGTCTGCTTCTCCCCCTTCTTTCTCCCCTTCTCCGTTTCTTCCCTTCTCGCAGCCAGCGGCTCGATTGGTTTGAGTGTTGGCCCTGGTGCTGAGGATAGCTTGGTTGTTTCGAGCATCAGCCTCAGAAAGGGGTTGCCAGGTATATCCTGGTCAGGGCACATGCAGGAGTCTGTCTCACTATCTCCCCTCCTCTCACTTAAAAAATAAAATTGTCACAAGAGCAGAGGAGAAATATAAATAAGTTTTGACAACCACGTTGTACTTTTACCTGGTCCTAAAATTCTAAAAAGAGTTACTCAAGGAAAATAAGGCTATAATCCACATTCAAGCCCTGTGACACCATAGCTTTTGGAAACCAAAGCTGTACAATTACATCTTAAGTGAAAACACACCAACAAGCACTTTCCAGGATTTGGGATTACTAACACAACTGTTGAAGATCTAAAATAATCCCAGTTCTATATTTTAGCAGTCCGTATTATTTTCAGGTTCCATTGCAGAGAGTCAGAAAGAAAATGCTGAATAGGCAACTGGCTACTAAACTACAGAAGTAATTTTGACTCAAGATATAGTGTTTCATAAACCAAACGTGAACAAAGCCCTAAGGAATGCATGATAGGGTACAGAAAGATTCCTGAACTTAGAACAGAAGGTCTGAATTCTTACCCTGTCTTTACCATTAACTCATGTGATCTTGGTCAAGTCACTTCACCTCTATGAGCTTTGGTTTTCTCATAATATGATGCCTAATACTGTAAAGCTTAAATAGCAATGAGTGCACTTCCTCCAGGGACTAATAATTGGTGGTCACAAATAATTTACTTGTATTTGTGTCTCCAGAACAAGCAAGTTTGACTCAGGAAGCTTAGAATGGGAAACTCCAGTTCTGGGGAGGCAAATAATACTGAGAGATAAGTTATCGTGAATTTAGTAAGGATTTATTGGCAGATATTCCACTGAACCCAAAGAGCCAAAGCTGTGGAAATAAGCTGGTCATCTTGGCCTCTGTCTGTTCTGCTTCCTGAGCCCCACCACTATGCAGATGAAAAGAAGCAAAGGCCACAACACTAAAGGGCCCAGTGCGTGAAATTAGTGAGAAGAGAAGAGTGGAGGCAAAGAGATAATGTTAGCTCTTAGGCTGGTGCACTAAACACAATAGTCAGGAAAAGTTAGCCCTTCTCTATCAGGAAGGGTGATTCAGGCACCCATTCAAAGGTCTGATAATTTCCTAACGTATTTTGGAGGTGAGAGACTATTGACTTATTTGAGAGTAGTTTCTGAAGTAGCATGGGCTTCAGGGGTTCCCAATCTTTGTGACCTAAGAATGAGCATGCCACAGAAGGAGTCTAATTACAGTAGCAATGTCCATCTAGTGCCTGGCTTTTGAGCCTGGCTGACCCACTGCCCTGGACGTGTCTGCCAATTTGCCTGTAATTCCCTACTTCCCTGCTAGCTTCACCTTGGATGGGCCAGCCCTTTCTCTCATTCCAATTGCTTGAACTCTAAGTAAGTTTCAGTTTCTTTTAATCAAAAGCAGCTTGACCAGAAAAATACACCCATGTGCCTTACTGCTGGCTCATATAATAGGCTAGAAACAAGAGCAATGTTTCTTCCCAATCTCTCTACATCCACATTCCTGGTTCTGTGCCAAGTCTATAACAGCTGCTAGTGGAGAGGTACTAGGATTTCCCCTGGAGTTTTTAGACTTTAGTTTTACCAACCAAGAGACATCTTCTCACCCTCTTGATGTTGGTGTCCCCATTATCTCTGGTGAAATAGCCCCTGTCCCTTTAGAATTCACTAAGGTGACCAGCCTCCCCCACCCTTAAGACAAGGGTTCACACAGTCAGCATCTAAGGAAAAGCCACGGAAGCTTGGGAAGCAGGCAGCAGGAACAACAAGGGGAGATCCAAACTGTTTGATGAAAGCAGCATGGTAGCTCCCAATAAATTGGTGGAATCGGGTAATAACTCCCCATTGAGGGGTGATCAGGGCATTCTAAGCAACAACTGATCATTTGTTTCTGTGAGTTTCTTCAGATCTGAGTGACTACCCCTGTTTTCCACATTCCTTTCTAAGGCATTGTCACGGAAGGGGGGGTTTACTGGAAAGGGGTGTCTGAGCCTGAACTACCAATATTCAAATATTTGGCCTTAGCTTCTCAGGAAAAAACTGAAATTGGGGGGTGAGGGTTTTTAAATGTCCTATCCACACAGCTTCTGGAGCAAGGCCAGAGCCAGAGAAGAGGCAGGGCCCTCTGGAAGGCCAGGTCACCCCTGACAGGGCCATTTAAGGATTCAGCTCACAGGGAAGCCAGACCAGGCCTATAGTGCCAAGGCAGGAAGGGAGAGCCAAGTGGGGAATGGGGGTACCTTATGGTGTGTCAGAGGTCAGAGGGAAGATCAACCAAGGGGTTGGTACCTTGATTGGAGCTTAGAGCAATTGGGATGCAGGAAAGACCAAATGGGAGTTGGGCAGGGATGAGATAAGTCTAGGGAGTGGAATAGGGTTTATTAAGATGAAACTGGCAAACTGCCACAGCTGTTTAGTGCACATTTAGTACACTCCCTTAATATCCTGAAGCAAGGCCTTGAAGTGTCAGTATCTCACTGGACTTGTAGCACACGGGCCAGGGCATGCTGGGAACAGAGAAGCCCTGAGCCAAAGTGAGAGGGACTTGCCAGAGATAGGGGCAAAGCTAAGGCAGAGATGGCAACCCAGAGGAGAGCCTGGCAATAAGAGACCAAGACCAAGAGAAGGTTTAGAAAATACTGTCTCATTTCATAACTGGCAAGGTCAAAGGGACGACCAACATAGGAGAATAGCTCAATGGCAGGCTTCGGTGGCCTCTGGCAGACACCAGGTGTGGGATAGGATGGAAGATTTTTTGGATGGAAGATTGTGAGATGTAAGGTTAAATCTTCTAGAAAAGTCTATCCAGTAGGAAATGGAGGAGGGCAAGAGCCAGTAGTAACAATGGGGCAAGAAAGTGTGCTGCAGGGGAAGCAGAAACTTGATGGTGGAGTTCAGGGTGGGATTCCCCTAAGTGAATTCAAAAGTCCAAAAGAACCAAGTGGAAGAAAGCCCTGAAGGGGCACCCAGGGGCATTCAGAGAGAACCATTGCCCAAGGACAGCGAAGCAGCGGCATCTTATTTCAGCCTGAGAACAAACACCAGACCTACATTGACTAGTAGGGCAAGGGCTATTGATGTTCTTCCCAACCACAAACTTCACAGGCTTGTGTAATGATTACGAACAGTGAAGATGAGATGAGGATCAGTAGAGAAGCTAATAAAGAAAGACTCAGGCCCTAGCCAGGTGGCTCAGTAAATAAAGTGTCGTTCCAGTGCCCTGAGGTCACTGGTTTGACCACGCCCACCCCGTCAGGGCATATATTGAAAGCGACCAATGAGTGCACAAGTAAGTGGAACAACAAGTTGATGCTTCTCTCTCTTTCTCTCCCCCTTCCTCTCTCTTTCTCTCTCAAATTAATGGGGGTGGGGAGAGAAAGACTCATATGGAAACCAACAAGAACACCTGAGGCTCAATGGGACTTATTATAATTCATGGGAGAAAGAAATCAAGGGCTGTTGTGGTGAGATGGCCATTCTAACATGCCACTATCAAGATTGTGAATAGGTGTATTCTTTCTGGAGATCAAGTTGGCAATATGTAGAAATATCTATCAAAATATGCCCAGCCTTTGATAAAAAAAACTCTACTTCTAGGGATATAATCTAAGGGAATAAGGATTGGTGCGAACTCAGCTTTATGTACAAGGAAGTTCACCATCATATTCATACCCAAGGAAAACTGGAAGCAGTACACTCAATAGTAGAGAAATGAGCTGGCTAAAGTAAGAACTTCCAGAAAATGAACTATTATAAATCATGCTGTTGAGAAATCCTACATGGCATCGGAAAATCTTTATGCTGTAAAATACTAAGTGAAAAAAGCCAAATCAAATAAAAACAAAACAACCAGGCGTAGAGGCCCTGCTGGGTATCTCAGTTGGTTAGAGCATCATCCTGATACCAAGGATGCGGGGTTGATCCCCAATCAGGGCACACATGGGAATCAACCGGTGAATGCATAAATAAGCAGAACAATAAATAGATGTTTCTCTCTCTCATTCTCATTCTCTTTCTCTCTAACTCCCTAGATCAATACACACACACCCAAGAAAAAATACAAGCAGAAGTAGAAAGTAGCGTATATAGAGTAATTTCGTGAAAAAAAATATATATACACACAAGAAAATAATTGAAAGGAGGAATCCTATGACATTAACAATTATAATCTTCGGCCCTGGGCAGTGAGCTCAGTCAATTAAGAGCATCGTCTTTTTAGGATGATTTGACTTTGGATGATGGATATACAGCATAATCTACTGTCCAAATGATGTGGAGATATCTTCTCTAAATCTATGTACTTTAGTTGACCAATGTCACCCTGTTAAATTTAATTGTTTAAATAAAAAAATAAAAAGAGTGTCATTCTGAAACAAGTTTGTGGGTTTGATCCTTGGTCAGGCACACACAGGAAGCAAACAAGAAATGCACAACCGAGTGGGATAACAAATACTTCCCTTTCTCCTCTCCTCTTTCTCCTTTCCTCTCTCTGTCTTTCTAAAAAAAATTAATAAAAATTAATCCCTGGTCAGATAGCTTGGTTGGTTGGAGCATTCCCAGAGCACAGAGCATAGAGGTTGCCGGTTCAATTCCTTGGTCAGGGTACATGCAGAAACAGCTCAATGTTCCTCTCTCTCTCTCTTCCTGCCTCTTTCTCAAAAAAACAAACAACAAAAACTCCAAAAAATTTTATAGTGATATTATAGGTTATTTAATAATTCTCACCATTTAAAAAAAATGAACCTGTATTATTATCAACAGAAAACATCAATATATTGTATACACCCAAAAGGAATCAGAGGAAGTAGTGAAATTTATTATATTGAGGTGTTCTGCCTCTTTGTGTGACACTTTATAATTGGCCTCAAAATTACACATGCGCACATTGTTTGCAAGGCTACCACCACATTTAGAGTACTTCTGTTTCTCATTAAAAATAGACCAGACACACAATACCCCTAAACTTTTTACATCTAAATTAGTGAAATCTTTAATTGTTGAGATGTAGCTATACTCGACCTATTTGCATAACACAATAAAGCCGAATGAGACCTAATCTTGTTGAAACAAATACAAATGTTTATTACCTCATTATTCAACAAGATCACTGTTATCATAACTCATGCCTTGATTTCTAAGGCATGCATGAGCTTCTGCAGCAAGTGCATCGGGAAGGAGGAATCAGCAGAGCTGGGGGTAAGAAGGACTAGCCAACGTATAGGTGTGAGCAGTCCAAGTGTCAATGTCCAACAGTGGACTGGGTACTCAGATCACCAGGATGGTATCCAAGAATTCTAATCTGATGGAATTCAACAGTGGCAGATGGTGGTTTCATGGCCTGGATTTTTAATATTTCAAAAATAGAGACATATTTAGCTTGGTTAATGGTGGGGGTGGAAAGAATAAGAAGATGGTGTTGTAGGGATATGGGTTGTAAGGAATTCAGGAAACACTCTTAACAGCTGCACAGCTGTACTTCACAGAGACCAGAACATCATTTAAGAACTAGAAACTGCTTTAAAAGACAGTGCATCTTGGATTATCCTGAGGATTCCTGGGTACCCATCAACCTGACTCTCATGTCATTTTTACAATGATACAGCTCTTCTTGGTCGTTGTTATTATTGTTCCTGCCACTTACTACCAACTTCCTGGATTCCTCTTTTTGTCTTATGGCTTCTGCCCATGAATGGTACCTGCCACCTCATTATTTCTGCTTTCTGTGTATGTTTTTTCCTCCGTGTGTCTTTATAATGTCTGTTCCTATTACCAATAGCAGGGGCTCTCCAAATGTCTCTTATTTAAACTCTCCACTACAGAAGGTCTTATTGGTGCTGTTGCTTATCTCCTCCCTCAAGAGGTAGAGCTCACCTACTGGATTACTTCACAGAACACACTAATCGGCATACAGATGGTCCACCCTTGAATGAGACATCCAAATGTGGTAGATCCAGATAAGGCCAGGATAGAGGAGCTGTGGCCAGCTGTCCTTAGAAGGGGTAATGGGCATTCTGGGAATTAAGGGTATAAGAGAATCCTCTCCAATGCAGAGAGTTCATCCAATTTGAAGCAGACCCCAGCCATAGATGAGAGTAAGACAGAGATCTGCCCTTAGAGAAATAAAGGCAGGTGAGCTTGTCAGAATCCTAGTCACAGAAGGGAACTGAGTCAGATAGCAGTCAGATAGCAGTCAGACAGACATGGCACACATAGGAAAAAACTACCACAAATTACACATTCTCATGCTTATAGCTCACCCATTTAGATCAGATTTCAGGCTTGGGACAGTGTAACAGGTGCTGGTAGGTTGGCCGATGGATTTCCTATCACAATAAGTCTTGTTCAGGGTTAGCTCAGGACTGAGCCATATTGAACCAACATGCTGGATGTCTCTGGTCCTCTGTAGAAATTCCACAGATGCTTTTACATTATACAGGGAGAAAAAACTTTCCTCTCAAAAGAGTTTATTTATTAGCTAGCAATGGGTCAGAAAATACTTCCTGAACTTTTGACTCTGTAACTCTGAATTTAAACATACGACACAGATCTTAGCAGTCCATCCTAAAAAGGCATTACAGTATTTAAATACTTTTTTTCTGTTATGTGTATTGGTATCCCATGGCTGTTGCAACAAATTGCCACAATTTGGGATGATTAAAAAATAATTTATTCTCTCACAGTTCTGGAGGCTAAAAACCCAAAATCAAGGTATTGACAGGACCATGATCCTTCTGAAGGCTCTAGAGAAAAATACTTCCTTGTTTCTTCCTAGCTTCTGCTGGTTGCCAGCAATTTTTGGTGTTACTTGGCTCATGGCTGCACTGCTCTAATTTATATTTATCTTTATCTGGCATCTTCCCCCCGTGTATGTAGGTCTCTGTGTCTCTTTCTCTTCTTATAAGGATTTCAGTCACCAAATTAAGGCCCATCAAAATCCAGTATGACCTTATTTTAACTAAATACATTTGCAAAGACCCTATTTCCAAATAAGGTCACATTTTGAAGTTCCAAGCAGATATGAATTCGGGGATGGGGGGACATTAGTCAACCCAGTACAATAGGTTAAACATTTCCCAATCTTTATTCAAATTAATAGTAGATAGAAAATCCTCTGATTTTCTTGGGCTTCATTAGATGAGGTCTATCTGTCACTCGCATCTCTAAAATGGATACAGGATACAGAGATGACTGAAGTTATGAAACCTTAAGTGTTTGACCAGCTGCCTTGCACCACTATAGATTCTCAAGGGATATGGGTGTAAGGGACACGTGGCAAACTTACACTGCTTATGACTAATTAGGACTTAGGCTTTTAATCCCATGAAGCACCTCCTTGAGCTGGACCACTGGGCCTCTGGTCTAATGCCCTGAACAAAGGCAAGAAAATGACCCAGAGTCAAGACTATAATATTCCATATTGACAAAAGGTCAAAAAGAATTCACTCAAGTAAAAATAAAAAATGCTCCACTGAAAAGAAAAAGTTTGATTTATCTACCTTGGGAAGCAGCAGACACAGAGGATAAAAGCATGGGCTTGAAGTCAAGTTCGACATGAGTTTGAATACTGGTTTCACCACTTACTTGCTGGGTGACCTTGTTCAAACTAACTAATCTCTTTAAGGCTCAGTTTCCTCATTAGAACAATGGGGATAGTAATAACTTCATCACAGAACTACTGTGAAGAAGAAATGAGATAATCTATGTAATGCATTTAGTACGTGGGAAATGCTAGTTAATAATCATTAGCAAGGCTTAGAACAACCCGCTTAAGCTGTTCGTATCAGGTCTTTCATATTCTGGACCCCACATTGATTTCTACTGGAACTTTCTAGAGCTAGAAGGCCCTCCTCAGTGGGAGGCACTCTAAAACCCTCTGTCTCCAGCTACCTAAGAGACAAGTCCACCAGAAAGGCAAACCAAACAGCACTGCCATCTAAGCTAGAGGTTACAGCTTGGAAGTGGCAAACTGGCAACTCCCAGGCCAAATTCTGTTCCTTGTGAGATTTTCTTGATGTGGACAAAATTTTTCAAATTTTGGAATTTATTGGCTACATGTAAAAATCTAATAATGTTTTTATAAAACCCAAATTTCTGGCTAAAAAAAAAATCAGAAAAACAGGCAATACTATGCCTAAATGTTCCTCTGACTAAAGTGCTCCTTACACTGTATTTTACAAATTGGCACACTTCTGAAAGTGAGAGGAGGCTGTGTTAATAACTATGCCAGAACAGGTATTAACTGAAACTGCCTGAGGTACATTGGGATATGTGGTTGGTCACCCTGCCTCAATGGTCTGGAGATAAGTATGAACAAGTTCCTCCTGCCAGGGGTCTCGCTATCTGTTTGCCCTTACCTTTAGAGTTTTGTTTTCAACCTCTATTTTAACACCTTTGTATATCACACCTGAAAACTGGCTCTCCACCACCAGGAGCCAACATCTCTGACCTGGGCTTCATCTTCCTTCTCTAAAGAAGGAAATAATGGAGGGTGATCTGCCAATCAGTACATATGCTGCCTTCATTCAGGTGTTATGAGGGATTCTGATGGAATTTCCAATAGCATAGCAACATTATATAATGGCATTAACACTTTGTCATCATCTAGTCTCTTATTAATGAATTCTTCTTTGCATCTATAGGAGATATATCATTGGGCTGTGTCACATGTTTCACAATATTGTTTAAAGACATTGTAAAATTCCTGAATAGTCATCTGAATCATAAAATGATTAGCTTGACATGACCATAACCAAATTCTTTGAAAATTCTGAATTTTCAAGGAGTCCCCATCCAATGAATAGATTGCGTTCCAAAAGTTTGCTTGTAAGTCTAGCAGAAACAAACTACATATTGCTTCCTCCGCTTACACACATATACACCTCATATACATATACAGACCCAAAATAAAATTTATTATATATATTGCAAAATAAATACACTATAGAAGATTTAAAGATTAGTACTGGTTATTGATCTTTTTATGGATATTAGTAGTTGGATCTCTATTTATGTGAAAGAAAATATCTTCTATGTGTTATTTTTTTTAAGCACTCCCTCTTTAGAAATGTTGAACCAAGGCCACTGGTGGGAGAAGTAAGTTACTGAAATGGTTTGGGGAATAGTCTCCTCTTCTGCCCACTTGTACATGCAAATGTTTATTAATGGAGAATCTGTAGGATAGGTACCATCTGTATAATAAATATTTAAACTCTTTGTTACCCTGAATATTTAATGAATACAGAAATGCCATTCTTTGACCAAAGTGGATTATTTGAAACTTACAGTGTGGATAGGACTATTTAGAGCCAGTGGGTGTGTTGGAAAGAGGCTTGCTTGAAGAGACAGGTGACCTTGCTTTGAGTTCAATCTCTGCTATTAACTTATTGTGCAACTTTGGGTAAATAGCTTACCCTCATTGAGATGTAGCTTTCTTATCAGAAATCTGAATATGAATGATAACAATAATTTATATTTCACAGACTTGTTTTGAGGATAAATTAAAATATATGCATGTAATAGAGCTTAGTACACTGTGAAATGCTACAGAACCAAAAATAATGGAAAATTAAATTAATGCTTATTGAGCTTTTACTATAAACCAAGAACTGTGGTGAAATTATTATTATTAACTAGCCACCAAAACTAATTGCAGTAGCAGCAATATGATCCTTAAAAATGCCAAGCTAACTCTTCTTCTGTTAGATACAAATGAAGAGACCAGAGCATCCTTTCTACTCTGAGCAGAAACCAATGAGCCTCCTCCCACTGGAAACACTTACAGGACTCCAGTCTTGTAAACACCCTGCTTTCTGATTTTAATGACAATATTACAAATGGATATGATGCCGCATCCTGGCCCACACCCCAGAGTAGGAGTGATATTGACTCACTGAGACTTGTGACTATTATAAAGAAGAAATGCCCCACTTAAAGAGTTGGATAATGGCAACTTTCAGCCAGACTTGGATTTCATTAGTAATTTAATTAGTATTTCTATGAAGTGGGCAAAGAAAAGGGTCTTGGGTCCAACTAGAACCCATTAATGGTATTATTATTTTATGCCTAGAACTTAACTGGTGTTGTGTGTTAGTTTTTGCTGTCATAACAAAATACCACAGACTGAGTGGCTTCACAGAAATTAATTTTCTCAAAATCATTTAGTATTCTGGAAGCTAAAAATCTCAGATCAAGGTGTCGAAATGGTTGGTTTCTTCTGAGGGTTCCGTTGGCTTGTAGATAGATAGCTGTGTTTTCTCTGTGCCTTCACATAATCTGTGTATGTGTCCTAATCTTCTCTTCTTATAAGGACACCAGTCACTTTGGATTAGGCCCACATTAATGACCTCATTTTAACTTAAGTACCTATTCAAGACTCTATCTCCAAATACAGTCACATTCTAAGGTAACAGGGGTTAAGACTTTAGCATATTAATTTTGAGGGGTCACAATTCAGTTCATAACATCTTGCCTGATAAATAAGTGATTTACTTTGTTCTCAAAAAATTTCTCTATGATCTTTATCTCCTTTATCTTTTCCTCCTCCCCCCTAATTCTTCTCTGCCCCCACTTCCAGTACCACATAGCCCCTTCAGTTTTCAGATCATTTCAGACACTGATTCACAAATATAACATTGCTGTTGGCACCAGTGGCTCCGTTTCAGAGACTTGTTGATGTTCAAGAAAAGCTTGTGTAAATTAAGATACCACTTCTCTGTGAAATATCTTCAAAGAATTCTTCTAGAATCCACTGTTCCTTGACCCATATTTTAAGCTTCTACTTTTTTCAATCCTCAGTAACTCCAAGATCTATATCAAGACCTCTTATCTACCAGTCTACTCATTTCCTTAAATTCGGGTTTCTTGGTAAGCTTGCTTGATCATTTAGTCATTTTTCCAGCATGAATCTTTTTTTTTTCTTTCCTCTCTTGGTTCTTAGTTATTAACCAGAAGGAAGTCATTAGAAGCCGGCTTGGTGTTGTTCATTCCAACTAAGAGTATTGTCTTTATCTAGTTGCAGAAAAGATCTAAAGCAGTTTCATTTTGCAGCCCAACTCAGGCTAACTTTTAAGCAAGGCAACTTACTGTCTTGATGCCTCACTTGCCAGTCTATCTGTTCTCCACCCTGCATATACTAAGCTGATGGTTTCAGTGATGTTACATAAGAGGGATTTCAACAGTTTTTTGGCTGGTAGGATATATAGTTATGCTTGTGACCTCATATAGTCTAGTACCATGTAGCTCCCAGATGAAATTAATTACACTGATGAACATCCTGAACTGAATATGTCATCAAGCATAATAAGGATGCCAAATATATCCATGGCAAAGGATGCCAACCATCCGTGATATTCAATAGTTTTCAAGGTCTTTGAAGAAAAGTTTATAGATATTTTGGAGCACCAATATTATAAAATTATTAACTCATTATGCCATTTTGTCTGCATTTTATTTTTCCTAGTTTAAACTCCACATTGTCAGTTATTGAAATAATTTCAGAGTAAATTCAGGTATCTCGATGATTGGATAGTAGTTCTTCTAATCCCCTGGAATGTAACATCTTCTTGAATTAATTTAAGAGGAAACTTTGCTGAGACAGGTTTGTAAAACTAAATATTTTTCAACTTTTACAAGCAGTCACTTCCCAATCCTCTGGCAAGCATGCCACAGGCAGCCACCCCTATATAAATATGCAGTTAGAAAGATAAACACTCATTAAAGTCCCTAGTGGTAACATTGTTTCTTAGGGTTCAGCAATATTTGTTCAGTGGGGAGATAAAGAAAGAGATTAGCAATGTTTCTATTGGGCTCTATTCCTTCCTAAAGCTAACCAGCTTTTTCCCCAACAGAAAGGCTGGACTCTGGGCATGTGTTTCAGAATGCCTCAGGATAACTTTCTACTTTAAGAGCGAAGAAGCTTGTCGATTTTTAAGGCCATTTTTTTTATTAACTTAAGTCAGACCTTCAAAATAATAATAATAATAATAATAAAGTAAATGTGTAGTACATATTTCATATTTAAAGATGTTAGTATAGCTTAAATATTTACACATTAAAAGAAGAATGGTGCAGAGAGGTGTGCTGATATAATTTCATAGACTTACAAACATTTGAAGACCTTAATCTATCAATATGGAAAGACCTCTCTGTCCTTGGTTCCAGTCTAATTAGGCCAATGACTAACTGTGATTTCTGGAAAAGCTGGGCTGGGCTTTCCTTAGAAAATAAGAACGAATGGAGTAGATGAGCTCTAACAATCCTTTAGCTCTGAAAATTATGGCATTTTCTTGGGAAAAAACAGATCTCATCTTCCCATCTCATAAGGTTTTTGTGAAAACCAAATGACAAAATATACCCCAAAGTATAATGTCATCCATTGAATAAATCACACAGGTAAAGAGTGGCTGATTTTTCTTTCTTATCTAGTTAACATTTGGTAGAATAAGTGAAAGAAAAACAATAGTAGAAAATGTTTATCCCTCAACTTTAAAAAGGAAGAAAGTAATTTAAGATTGAGAGTTATTTATGCTTCTTTCAGATAAAGATTGGGTGAAGTAATTAAACTTGGCTTGTATTATTATGTTGGTTATAAGCAGCTGTTGTAAAATATTTGTCAAACAAAGCAATATGGTATTTTAAATCTAATTAAAACTTTAAAGACATTAACAAACCAATCTTTTTAAAAGATAAAGAAAGTATTTAGGCACATGTACTGTTATTTTCTTTAAATCTTTTGTTGATTGAGCACTTCCAAGTACTTCTCCAGGGACTGGGAATATAGTGGTGAACAGAGTAGGCGGAGTCCCTTCCATCAAGGAGCTAACATCCCCACATTAGTGTGGGGAAATAAAACATACACAAGTAAACCAGTAACTATACCAAGCCAATAAAAACGTAAGTGAGATGGCAACGTTTAAAGCAGGGTAAGGAAGAGAGAGAGAAGCAAAGGGGGGAAATGCTGTTTTCTACTGAGTGGCCAGGAAACGTGTGAATGGTATGGAACATTTGAGGAGAGACTGGAAGGGAGCAAAGAAATCACACAGACAGGCAAAAGTATAACCCCTGAGATAAGAGAGGCCCTGAGGTATGTGGGGAACAACAAGAAGGCCAGAGAGGTAGAGGAGAATTAAGAGGAGTGATTCTTCAGTATGTTTTTCTAAGAAAAGTACCATCAAATTAATTTTCATCCTAACACCGATTTTCATTAAATTCAACAGAAACTCTTTATTCAACTTTTGTTCTGTGCCTTAGTTTTTCATTCGTAAAATGGGGATGATAATAATATCTCACAGAGTTGTTGTGAGTACTAAATGGCTCACTGAATATAAGAATAATTGAGACAGTGTCTAACACAGATCAAACCATAGAAGGCTAGTTTTTATCACTATCATCATCATCATTTTCAGCTCTTTATTCACAACAATTTCAATAATTCAATTTTTAGGCCAATAGTGTTATTTTGCATCCAACAATTTACTGGGAGAGTTTCCTTATACATGTTGTTAAAATATTAAGTAGGGTCATGGACATAGTGACCCAAGCACAGAGGTTATGTTATCAAATGTCTTGCAGAGAGCTTAAAATCACACACACACACACACACACACACACACACACACACACACCCTGGGGTTTGAAATTTAGTATGTTAATCTGGACATGAGTATGATATCATATATACACTCACATGAGGTTTTCTTTCTTTTTTTTTCAGTCTTACTCAGTTTCCTGTCTCCTCATAACAACACAGAATTCTTGGATGTTTGCAATGTCTTTCACATTCATTTCCAGTGTGCAGTCTGAATCGATTCCTTGTTTCTTAATTACAACCATCATGAAATCAAGATTAATAACCTGCTTGGTGAGTTTTGTCCACTTTGGAATCTGCTGCCTTTGTACTCAGTGTGGCCTATCGGCTCTCCAAAATTCTTTCAAAATGCTCCAGCAGTGAGGGTCAAGGACAGCTACAATGATGGGGACCCTACCTGCCTTTGGGCCACCCTTACCTGTGTCTGTTATTCCAACTCCTTTTCAAGGCACTAAATCATGGTTGAGGGGAGTCTGAAAATGGATTTCATCGGGCAAACAAATGTGTTAGGCTTGCCTGCTTGTACTTTGCTTGTTTGGTGCATGAGCACGGGGCAGCACCGCACGTGTGTAGTCTATGTAAGGCTGCAGGTGCATGAGCACGGGGCAGCACCGCACGTGTGTAGTCTATTAAGGCTGCAGGTGCATGAGCACGGGGCAGCACCGCACGTGTATAGTCTATGTAAGGCTGCAGGTGCTTGCCCTCAGGGTGGCCGATTGTAGATTGTGATTGCCTGTCACCATTGGGAGTAGCCAGTTTTTGCTATTGCTAGAGAAGGGGTTCCCACTGCCCGGCCTGTTTGCCTGTCAGCCTTGAGAGAGAAAGAGGCAGTTTTCCCTGGAAAGGAAGAGCATCCATCTGTTGTACTTTCCTGTCGTGTTGGGCTCCCTTCTCCAGCCTCCACAGCATCTGCCTTCATTATAGGTTCCTTCACCCCAGGGCACAGGGTACCTGAAACAGAATTTGCTTTAGGCAAATGATTTTGCAGCCATTGTACTCGGTTTCACTAGTTACAAGTTGAGCAGAGCTTATGGTAAAACAAAACAAAACATCTTGGAAAGATTTTCATTCCTGGCTCACTGGCCATTCCCTCAACATATCTCCAGAAATACACTTAGTCCCTTCTATGCCAGATAGAGACCTATGTCACATAATACTGTAGACCTTACAACTAACTAGTATAAATAAACACTATCAATAAAATACTACATGAGAACTACAAGTACCACAGGCATAGGATTCTATGTACCATATAATGTCAAATGGGATGAATGATTTTCAGTAATAACAAGAAGGCTTCAGCAGAGGTGATATTTTTTCTATCACGGAAAAAATGAAGAATATTTCAATAGGCAGAGTGGTTTTATGTTATTAATAAGTTCTGTACTTATAAAATAACAACACCACACCATGTGTTATGTATCTTTAATCCAGCATTCATTATGCCACTGGTTTTTCTTTGTTTATTTATCTGTCATTCTTTGTCCTTCAAAGCCATAATCCTGAACTACTTCAACCAAAAACATTTATATATAAGAAAAACAAGTTGGCATATAAGGGCATTTCCTGGGACACTGTTACTAGAATTTGGTGGTGATGTTGCCCTTTATTCCTTCTTTTCTTTACCAAACACATGAGCCAGATGTTCCAGATACAAGATTTTTTATATTCATTTTTTCTCAGTTAATAATTGTATTTACTTTGCAAAAATGAATTGTCATCTTTCTCTGTTTTCAGATATCATATTCTTCCCAACTAAAAATAGCAGAATAAAAATTATGGCAGATTTCAATATATTTTGAGAAAAATGTTAAGGGGAGATTAAGATAGATATACTTTTCCAAATCCCCTCCCCATAGTTTTACCCATTTACTCAGCTGATGCTTACGGAGTGCCTGCTATGTTTCTGCGTAAATGACAAAAAAAGGGTACTCTTGGTAGAATGATTGTGTTACAATATATACTCTATTAAAGAGAATTGTTGTACTTTTTTCCACATATGATGTGTGATCTAACCTTTAGATAAACGCTTTAATTTTGGTTGTTCATTTCCCCTACAGTGTTGATGAATTCTATTACTCAGGGAGCGTTTAATGGCATAAAGCAAGGAGCACAACGAGGGGGACATGCATTCAACTAGTATTTATTGAGCAACTTCTATGAGTCAGGTACTGCATATAATAGCTGAGTAATTTAGTTTCTGAAATGACAATCAGTATAACACAGAAAAGAGTAGGGTAGTTTTAAAGTTAAGCACAATATATATTTTTGTTCATTAAGGGTGTGGGAAGAAGGCAGACAAAACAAACTGAAGACCAGATTCCTGAGTGGAAGGAATTCAAAGTGTCCACTGGAGAAATCTCCACTTAAACAACAAGGACAGAGGACCTGTTCCCTGCTGGAAAATGCAGAAGTTTCTCTCTCCTGTCCTGCAGCAAGCCGCCCAGGCTGGCAAATACGTCTTGCGATGGGGACAGTTTACTGGCTCCAGTACAGTTGACAGCCGGGTGCCTGCACGCTAGTGCCAGAAGCCTCCCCACCTGCTGCTCGGCTCCTGGCCACGCCCCCAGGCGCGCGGGCCAATGGGATGTGCTCAAGGGGCGGGGCGAGGCCAATCGGGAGGAGCGAGGCCAGGGGAGGGGGCGGGGCTGCGGTGGTGGCCTGCGCGGTCGTGGCGGTAGCTGCAGGGGTGGCGGCGGCGTGCCCGGGCGTCCGCGGGTCGTGGGGGGATGGGGTCTGCGAGCTCCAGCCCTCGGCGGCGGCGGCGGCGGCCGTGAGGTTGGGCGGGCGTCCGCGTCCGGGATGCGGGATGGAGCGCCACGGTGAGTGTGGGGCGGCGGCGCTCGCTTTGGTCGCGGCGGCTGCGGCTCGGGGCTGGGGTCACCCGTGGCGGCCGCCCGCGAGTGCGGTCCAAGGTCCGGGCGGCCCACGCGGTGGCCCTGAGTTCCAGAGGAGGTCAGCTGCAGTCTGCGTTGGGGGCCGGGGTCCTCCGGGCTCCTGGTCCTTCGGGGGGGAGTCCAGCCCGAGCAATGGGTGCGCCGGGAGCGGCAGGAGCGGAGAAGTCGGGAGGGCGCGAGCGGTCGCCTCGCGGACACCGCCGACCCCGGATGGGTATCCCTAGTTGGGCGGCGCCGCCCGGGACGCAGGGGAGAGGCTCGCGGGCGGACTTTCATCCCATCCAGGTTTCCCCGAGCTTCCTGCAGCCCCTCTCCCTTTTCTGACCACACGCCCTCATTCGGAATGCAGGGGCTCCTTTACCCCACTGTTTTCCTGTACTGGGTCTCCACATTCGCCTCTTCACTTGGGACCTTTTGGGGAAGTTTGTTGGCATTTTCTGAAATTTCCGTCCGACACATGCAAAGACTTAGATAAAATAACAGACATCTCTTGTTCCATATCTACCTTTCCTTATCACATTTCACCTCACCTAGGCTCAGGCTGTTTGTCATTAGCGGGCGGTGGGGGGGTCTCTAAAGGTGGAAAAACAGTCTCCTTCCCTTTCTATACGAATGCCCCCCTCTGGTTTGTCCCTGTCACTCTCTCCATACTCGTCCCCGCCTATCCACCCCTCCTCTCTTCTTCCTGTAGCTGTTCCTTAACCAACCCCCACCACCCTGGACCCCCGCCTATATTAGTCGTTTTCCAGCCTTGGCCCAAGGCTGTGCTTTGCAAAATAAGAATTGAGTGGCGGAGAATTGCAGCTGCTACCAGAAGGGGAGAGTATCCCTGTGAATTTGTTTCCCCAGGACCATATGATCGAAACCTCCTGCTCAGGGACAGCTTTTCTTTGGCCGGAAGAGTAGCCAGCCCCCCCCCCCTTGTCTTTGAGCCCCTCTGACGTGTCCAGGGTCTCTCTCACTTTTTGACGACCACCCTTCATTAGAGACAAAAGCAAGGTTTCTCTACCACTACTCTCACCCCCTCCACATTGAGTATTTGGATCCTTGTCCTACCTTCTCACCGCAAATCTTTTGGAAGAGTTAGGAGGTATTTTGTGGAAGTTCCAAGACCTCGCCCAGTAGAGCTCAAATAGTCAGGGAGCTTTTGGTTCAGTATTAACCTTTTTCTTTCCTCTTCTTTTTTGGGAATTAGCTTCCCCTCCTTTTTAGTTTGGGTAAGGGGGTTTCCTCTTCATGAAAAAGAAATTTAAATTAGAGATAACAGTAAATATTTAGAATGAATAAAGAAATCACAACAAATTACTACAGAAGGTCTTGGAGATTTAGATCTCTTTCTTCAGAGTTCTTTAGACAGTTTACCAGAAATGCATACTTAGAAATGCTTCCTGATTGTAGGAACTGTGCAAGGGAGAAACTCAGACTCTTAAGCTTCATTAGCTTTTATGGTACAAATAGCTTTAGTCTCCTGATTCTGAGAAGAGTTTAAGAGTGACCTTGAATGAAAGTGATAGCCTGGTTAGAAAATGTTTTAGTCCCTAAATTGCCAGGAAATAGAACTTGGGCTGAAATGAAGAAAGCACTGTTAAGGAAATGTATGGTGGCTGGTCATTCTTGCTCTGCCTACCTCTAACAGAACATTCAACCTAAATTATCAGTGCCTTCACTTCCTAGCTGCACAGGCCCCTAACCAAGGGATTTGGACTTCTGCAACCACTGCTGTTGGTCCCAGGGGTCAGTAGTATGTTGAACAAAGCTCATGTGCAGAAGGCACCGTGGAAGGATTTGTTTTGGTGAGTCGTTTCAGCATTCACTCAATTTAGTGTGATCCCATTTTATGTTAGGGTCCTATGGAAGCTTTCAGTCTTTGAGTAGAAGTAGACAGTTCTAAATAAATAGGACCCAAGATATAAAATCTTGGGTTATCCAAGAAATGTATGTCAAATGTCCTATGGGAAAGTAGAGGGATGATTTATTTTCAGTAGAGAGAATAAAGAGGCTTCTTAGAAGCGATCATATTTTGTATGAGACTGAAGTTAAGACAATGATTTTAATAAGCACAGATGGCAGAAGGTCTCTTGACCAGAGTTGCTGGTTATGTCTAATACCTATCAGGATGTCACTGATCAGCTTACACGATTCTGCTTTGAAGCCTATTTGTGTGCTTCTTTGTAATTTCCTACCTCACCTCCATATGATGATGAGCCACAACACATAAAGACACATTCATGAATAATGAAGCAAGGTGGTTTAAAAGGAAGTTAGGAACATGTTTTGGTATGATGAGGATTTTTCCTTTTCTGCTTTGTCTTTATTATGTTCTAATAAGCAAAAGAACCATTTGATGAGACTGACTCCTGGGATAAGATTTTTTTTTTTTTTTTTTTGCAAGGGAGAGACAGACATGAAGGGAGAGAGATGAGAAGCATCAACTCATAGTTGTAGCACTTATAATATTTGTTCATTGACTGCTTCTCATAAGTGCCTTGACTGGTGCTGGATGGGGTGGGAGCTTCAGCCGAGCCATAGACCTCTTGCTCAAGCCAGTGACCTTGGGCTCAAGCCAGAGACCTTGGGCTTCAAGCCAGAAACCTTTTGGTTCAAGCCAGTTTGGGATCTGTGTGACTATCCCACATTCAAGCTGGTGAACCTGTACTCAAGACAGATGAGCCTGTGCTCAAGCTGGAGGTCTTGGGATTTTAAACCTAGGACCTCAGCATCCCAGGTTGATGCTCTATCCACTGCATCACTACCTGGTAGACAAGAATTTTTCTTTTTCTTAAAAAATGTTCTTTATTTGTCACTGAGAAAGTTTTCAAATACCATGATCTTCCTTTCTAAGGAAAGAGATGGAAAATATTTTTTAAAGTATTAAGGAGGGAAGTTAAGTTTGAGGTGCTATTCAGAAGGAACCTCCTATAAATTTTACATTTATCTAATATTCACTGGGCACCAGCGTGGTAACAGATTTTTATATACTTAGAGTATTGACAAGTGTATATACCCATATAATCACCACCATAGTCAAGATAAAGAACATTTCCATCACTCCACAAAGTTCCCTTATTTGGAACTCCCCCACCCCACCACCATAATCCCTGTCCCCAGACAACTATTGATGATTTTTGTTACTAAAGGTTATGTTCCATCTTTTCTAGAATTTAATGTACAGTATATATAATGAAATTGTACAGTATATATTATTTTGTAGCTGGTTTCTCTTGTTTAGTATAATATGTTTGAGATTTATCTATGGTTTTTATTCTATCATGGATATTTATTAAGTAGTATTCCATTATAAGACTGTATCACAATTTGTTTATTCATTTATGTGTTGATGGACACTTAGGTTGTTTCCAGTTTTTGACTATAATGAAAAAATGTATATTTGTGTACAAGTTCTTGGATGAATGTATGTTTTCATTTCAAAAGAGTAGAGTTGCTAGGTTGTATGTTAAATGTATGTTCAACTGTATAAGAAACTGACAGGCTGTTTTTCAAAGTGGTTTTGTACCTAGTGTAGCAGTAATGTGTGAGAATTTTAGTTCCTCTGCATCCTGCCCCAAATTTAGTATTTCAGTCTAGCTAAAATGAAGAATTGTATTAGATATTTTGTGTTACTTTATTGTGGTTTAAATTTGCCTTTTCCTGATCCTAATGATATTGAGCATTATTTCAGATGTTTATTACCCAGTTGTGTATCTTCTTTTGTAAAATGTCTGTTTATATCTTTTATTTATTAACTTATTGGTCTGTTTGTTTTCTTACTATTGAGTTGTAAGTTTTTTGTTCTTTATTTTTGTTTGATTGATTTATTTATTTTTGGTGAGAGGAGGGGAGATAGTAAGGAAGACTCCCTCATATACCCTGACCAATATCCACTTGGCAATGTCATCTAGGGATGATGCCCAAGTACTGAGCTACTTTTAGCACCTGAGGCTGATGCACTCCAAAGGAGCTATCCTCAGTGCCAGGTTCACACCTGAGCCAATGAAGCTACCGGAGGGGAAGAGGAAAAAATGGGGCAGAGGCAACAGGGGCAAGAAGCAGATGGTCACTTCTCCTGTGTGCCCTGACTGGGAGTTGAACCCGGCATGTCCATGTGCCAGGCCAGTGCTCTATTCACTAAGCCACCAGCCAGGGCCAAGAATTCTTTTTTTTTTTTTTTTACAGGGACAGAGAGAGAGAGAGAGAGTCAGAGAGAGGGATAGACAGACAGGAGCGGAGAGAGGTGAGAAGCATCAATCATTAGTTTTTCGTTGCCTTTGCAACACCTTAGTTGTTCATTGATTGCTTTCTCACATGTGCCTTGACCGCGGGCCTTCAGCAGACCGAGCCACCCCTTGCTGGAGCCAGCGACCTTGGGTCCAAGCTGGCAAGCTTTTGCTCAAGCCAGATGGGCCCGCGCTCAAGCTGGCGAGCTCGGGGTCTCGAACATGGGTCTTCCGCATCCGAGTCCGATGCTCTATCCACTGCGCCACCGCCTAGTCAGGCCCAAGAGTTCTTGATATAATTTAGGATATAAATCCTTTGTCAGATATTTTCTTCCAATTTGTGGATTGTATTTCATTTATTAACAGTTGTCTTTCTAAGAGAAGTTTTAAATTTTGATGAAGTTCAGTTTACCAATGTTTTCTTAATGGTTCTTGCTTTTTGTGTCTGAATAATTGTTCCCTAGATTTCTTCCCATGTTTTCTTTTAGAAATGGACTAGATTGCAAATATTTTAGGCTTACAGGCTATTGGAACTCAATTACTCAGCTCTACTGTCATATCTCAAAAGCAGTTATGAACAAATGATTGGGCATGGCTGTGTTCCCACAAAACCTTTATTTATAAAAATAGGCAGCTGCAGCCACTGACTCCTGAATTTAAAATTAATAGTTTTAAGTTCTATCTTTAGGTCTGTGGTACATGTTGAGTTAATTTTAGGGTATGCTGTGAAATAAATTAAAGATAATTTTTTTCTCAAATGTATATCAAATTATTTAGCACCATTTGACTACCTATCTCCCACTGAATTACTTTGGCATGCCTTGAAAATCAATCCATTGTGTATATGTGGGTTTGTTTCTAGACTCTATTCTATTCTGTTTATCTGTGGCTCTCTTTCTACCAATACCACAGTCTTGACCACTGTAGCTTTATACTAAATTTTGAAATCAGGTAGTATAGGTACTACAATATTGTTCTTTTTCAAAATTGTTTTGGCTGTTTCATATCTTTTACATATGCATGAACATTTTAGACTCAGCCTTTCAATTTCTAAAAAAAAATTCAGGAGGAATTTATTTGGGATTGCTTGAAACTATAGATGAAGTTGAGGGAAATTAAAGTCTTAACATTATGAATCTTCTAATCCATGAACATGGTATACTTGTTGATTTAAAGTTCTTTAACTTGTACTAGTGTTTTATAGTTCTAAATTTAGGAATTTGTACATGGTTAAATTTATATCTAAAAACATTTGTTTTTTATGTTAAAGTAAAATGTTATTAGTTTCTATAATTGTATTGTCCAATTGTTTTTTGTTAGTATAGAAATAACATTGATTATCCTACAAGAAGCTTTGTATTCTGTGACCTCCCCTTATTCATTTGTATGTCTTTGGATGTCAGTACAACCCCCTCTCCAGTTTGACAAGCTTATTTATAGGTTCCTTAGGAGTTTCTAGGTATTTAAACATATCAGCTTGGAATAAAGTGTTTTAACTTATTTCCTTTTGATCTGAATGTGTTTTATTCTTTTTCTTCTTCTGTTGAAGACCTTCAGTAACAATATTGGTCCTGATCTTAAAGGGAAAACATTGTCTTTCATCATTAACTATGATGTTAACTGTAGACTTTAGGTAGAAGCCTTTTATCAGGTTGAAGAAATTATTTTCTGTTCCTACATTGCTAACTGCTTTAATCATCAATGGATGCAGAATCTTGTCAGAGGCTTTTTCTGCATCTATTGAGATGATCACTTTTTTTTTCTTCTTTTCACTGACTAAGATACTAAGCTGCATTCCTGAAACAAACTCTTCTTGATCATAATGTATTATCCTTTTCATATATTGTTGGATTTGACTTGCTAATACTGTGTTAAGAAATTCGGTATGTTTTCTGGTAATGCCTTTGTCTAGTTTCAGCATAAGGGTAATGTTGACCTCAGAATATGAGTTCTACCCCCATATACCCACCCTTTGCCTGTCTCCTCTATTTGGAGAGCTTTTGTAGGATTATATTATCTGATTCAGTAGATTTTATCATTTAGGCCATCTGGGTCTGCAATTTTCTTTCTCTGACATTTTCAAATTTTTAAGTATATATAAGGCATTCAGATTTTTGATTTCTTGTGTTAGGTTTGGTCATTTGTGTCATTCAGGAAATTTTTCCATTTCATCTGAGTTATTGAATTTATTGGTAAAGTTATTGGTAACATTGGCTCATTACTCTTAATATCTGTAGGGTCTTTACTGATGTCTTTTTTTTTCATTAATGATCTTAGTACTTTGTTTTCTCTCCTTACTGTTGATCAGTCTAGCTAGATATCCATCTCTTTCAGTGAACTTTTAAAAGAACCAGCCTTTAGTGTCATTGATTTTTCTCTGTTGTCTGTTTTCTGTATCATTGATCTCTACTCTTACCATTGCTTCCTTCATTTTACTTATTTTGTGTTTGTTTTTCAAGCTGCTTCTTTTTTTTCCTTCTCTATCTTATTAAAGTGCTAGCTTAGATAATTGATTTTTAGATCCTCCCTTTTTATTTATTTTTTACTGCGGTAATACATACATAAAAGAATTTACCATTTCAACCACTTTTTAAGTATGAAGTTGGGGGACATTAAGTACATTCACAATGTTGTGTAAGTATCACCACTATCCATCTCCAGAACTTTGTCATCATCTCAACTGAAATTCATTTTTTAAACTTACTTTTTAATTATTGGGTTGACATGGTTCACCAAACCATATGGGTTTCAAGTGTACACCTCAATATAACACCATCTATAAACCACATCATGTCCCCTCCCAACCTCAAGCAAAGTCTCTTTCTGCCACCATTTCTCCACCCTTTGCCTTTAAGATACAGAGGGAAGGGGGAGAGAGAGACAGAGAAAGAGGGAAGCATTCATCTGTTGTTCCATTTACTGTATATTTTTCACTCCATAAGACGCACCTAGGATTTTAAGGAGGAAAATAAGGAAAAAAATATTCTGAACCAAATGATTTGTATGCTAAAATATTTAATAAAATATACCACAATAATATTTCAACAATGTAAACTCAACAACAGTATTAACAACCATTAGCATTGTTATTAACAAATGAGAAGAGACTTTAATATTCAAATATTCTTCTAGTTGTCCGGGAGCCCGCAGCAGCTAAAAAAAAGGAACATTCACTCCATAAGATGCACGGGCATTTCCCCCTCCATCTTATGGAGCGAAAAATACCGTAGTTGTGCATTTGCTAGTTGCTTCCTGTATGTGTTCCCACTGGGGATTGAACTTTCAACCTTGGCATTTTGAGAGAGTGCTCTTACCGACTGAGCTAACTGGTCAGGGCCTGATTTTAGATCGTCTTTTTAACAAAGCATCTAAAGCTGTATATTTCCCTAACCACTGCTTTTCTATGTAACTTACACATTTTGAAGTGCATTTTTATTTAGTTCAAAATATTTTCAAATTTTCCTGTGGAAACTTGGTACATGGATTATTTAGGGATTTCCCAATTATTTTATTGTTATTTATTTCAAATTTAATTTTGTTTGGGTCAGAAAACATAACATTGTATGATTTCAATTCTTTTAAATTTATTAGGACTTATTGTATGATCCCATATATGGTTCATCATATATACATCATAGTAACTATTTTATGTGTGTTTGAAAAGAATGTGCATTGCTGTTGCTGGGTGGAAATTTTTATAAATGCCTGTCAGGTCAAATTGGGTGATAATATTGTTCACATCTTCTAGATCCTTATAGATTTTCTGTTATCTGTTCTATCAGTTAATGAGAAAAGTTTGTTGAAATCTTAACTATCATTGGATTTTTCTGGTTTTCGTGACACTTTTGTTGGTTTTTGCCTAATATGTTCTGTAGCTCTATCTTTAGGTGCATATACTTTCAGGATTATGTCTTTATAATGAATTGACTTATTTATCATTATGAAATGTTATTCTTTTCCTTAGTAAAACTCCTTCTCTGATATAATAGAACTATTTCTACGTTTTTATGATTAATATTTTTGCATGGTACATCTTTTTCTGTAGTTTTATTTTCATTCTATCTTTTTATTTCAAGTCTGTTTCTTATAGTCAGTATATAGTTGGGTCTTATTTTATCCGGTAAGACACTTTCTGCCTTTTCATAGGTGTGTTTAGAGCATATTTATGTAATTATTGATATGACTGGATTTAAGTCTATCATCGTGCTCTTTGTTTTTAATTAGTCTCATCTGTTTTTTGTTTCTTTTTCTGCTTTTGGATTGAGTGGTTTTTTGAAATTCCACTTATGTCCACTATTGGTACCTCTGAAGATTTTAATATATATATTTCTACTTATTATACTATACCTTCAAATAATAAGCTATTTCACATGTAATGTAAGGATCTTGTTGTATACTTTCATATCCCTTCTCTCTTTGTACTGTTGTCATACATTTCATTTCTGTATACATTTTAAATGCCACATATATTATTACTTTTATTTTAAATTAAATTTTTAAAAAATTTTTATTTTATTTTATTCATTTTAGAGAGGAGAGAGAGAGAGAGAGAGAGAGAGAGCGAGAGAGAGAAAGGGGGGAGGAGTTGGAAGCATCAACTCCCATATGTGCCTTGACCAGACCAGTGCAGGGTTTTGAACTGGCGACCTCAGTGTTCCCAGGTCGACGCTTTATCCACTGCGCCACCACAGGTCAGGCTAAATTAAAATTTTTTAAAGAAATTTAAAAAATGAGGTGTATTTTGAAGTTTCATTTGGGTCAGTCCAGAATGCTATTTTTATTAGGACTGCGTTGGGTGTATTACTAACTCACGGGTTTCTGGGATCTCTCCTTGAGTCAGCAGGTCTTTTTACACTGGCTGAGGAAAACTTAGGTCTCCCAATCCTGTGGGAACTATCAGAAGTGTCCTGCTACAGTTCCCTGGAAGTTCTTTGCCCACTCTTGTGGAGTTTCACCTTACAATGTGCAGCTTTATATTCAGAAAGAGAATTAAGAAATTGCCTGTGCAAATTTCTGAAGTCTTTCTTCCTCTCTGTTACTCTTGTCCTACGGATTCCAGCTGCCCCCATCTCCCTGAAATATGATCCGTTTTCTTAATAAGAGTACAATGCTTTGCTTGGCTTCCCCCTTCCTGTGTCATGTTCTAGAATGTGCCTCCAGGCATACAGTTGGGGCGACTGTAGAGTTTACTTCATTTGTTTGTGATGGTTCCCTCAAGGATCACAGCTTTATGCTATCTGTAGGACAGTTTCTGCAGACAGCATAGAAGTGCAAGTCTGATCTCATTTAGTCTTGCATTTGACACACCTAACATTTTAAGGCTTTTTAAATCTATTGGTTTTTTGACATCTTTTCCTTGAAATTTGTTTAATATATTGTGTTGTTTGCTCCATAAAATAGCTGAGTCTAGATTTTGCTGAGTGCATCCTGCACTGTAATTTAACATGTTCTTCTGTCCTCTGTATTGCTTGTAGAATAGGAATTGAATCTAGAGCAAGGTTTTTCCACCTTGACACTAATGACCATTTTGACCAGGTAATTATTTGGTAGGAATGGGGGTGGGTAAAGGGGGAGGGGCGTACTCTCCTGTACACGTAGGATATTTAGCAGCATCCCTGGCGTCTATCCACTAGATGTCAGTACAACCTCTTCCCCAGTTGTGACAACCAAAAATGTCTCCAGACATTGTAAGATGTCTTTAGACCCATGCTCTGTTACGAAAGTAGGCTAATTAAATTACAGAATCAACTTCAGGAACATGAAGACACCTGTCTAGCAAAAATAACAATACTGTGTTAACACAGCAGAGAACACATGAAAAAGAGTTTAACAATATATTAGTTATTCACAGAATGGCTGACTGAAAAGAATATTACAGAGGATGTGAATTTCTTTTTGAGAAGGAAAAAATACTAGTGACAATAATAAAGTAAAATGGTAAAAACACAAGTAGTTTCTTTTCAATTATATGTTTCTTTTTTATTAATTTTAATGGGGAGACATTGATAAATCAGGGTACATATGTTCAGAGCAAATATTTCCAGGTTATTTTGACATTTGATTATATTGCGTACCCATCACCCAAAGTCAAATTGTCCTCCTCCGTCACTTTCTATTTGGTTTTATTTGTGCCCCTCCCCTCCCCTATCTCCTCCCTCACCTCCCCCCACCCGAATTATATGTTTCTTCAGTAAATGTTTTTCTGTAACTTGTTGAACAACATTTTAAGATGTTGAAATCCTACAATAGATGTACAGATTATTTTACTTTTTTTTTTAACATTTACTGTTTATTTATAAACCCAGAATTTTGGACTTGCAGAAAGGTATTGTTGCAATAAGATACTTTTCATACTTGAAACTTTTATGTGTGCTATAACATTACTTTAAACAAAATGCAAGTGGGGGATTAATTAAATAACACTATTAATTTAAATGTGAATTACTATTTTTTCAAATGTTTCCAAATGTTATTATCCTCCTTACTAAGGAAGAAGGGTAAAGGAGATAGCAGAAAAAATATTTTAAAAATGATTTAAGAGAAAGATTGGGATTGAGAAACTTGGCAAAGTTTTGCTCAGATGACTTTACTTATAATTTAATTATCTAGTGTTCATTGAAGATCCACTCTGTGTTAGGTCCTATGCACAATAGTTGTCTGTTTTGAGATGGTTTAGAAGTAGATCTGGTGGGAAGGGTTTTGCAATTAAGCCACAGCAGTTCAGAGGGGCAGACTTTTCTCCATTAAACTCCCTGAGAGTTGCCCTGCCACACTGTCCTCCTTGGCCTTCAGAATCTTTTCCGCTCTCCCCATCGGTGGTGTCCTCCAGTTTAGTCAACAGTGGTTTCAATGGTGAGTGTCTGTGTTGCATCATTCTCCTCCAATCAAGAACACTTGGATGCTACGTATCTCCAGTATCTCTAGTGCTTTTACAGTTAGGTTTAAGTCTTAATGGGCGAGCTTTTAAAAAGCAGGTCTGCAGTATAATTGTAGAGGCCAGGCAATCAAGGAGCATGGGGTTCTCATTTATCTTTTTCAGGTAACAACCCAGAGGCCTAATTGTCTTCACTTCCCTAGAACTATTTGGGTGTGAGAAGTGTCCCTCTTCCCTTTCTATTAGCGGGCAGTCTCTCGCTAGCATTTCTCTTTGTCTCTCTTACTTTCCTTGTTCTGTTTCCATCTTATTTTCTCTTTCTCTGCCTCCACTTGACTATGCATCTTTCTTGGTCTTCTTTCCTCTGTTTTTCTTGCCTCTCCACAGTTGTTTCTGGTCTTCTCACATCTCTGTCTGTTTCACTGATTTTTCTGTCCCTTCTTTCTCTGTGCTCCTTTCTATCTCATAACACCACCACCTCTACCCCACATACCCTTTCTTTCTGTCAGGACCTTGTTCAAAACATTGTCAATGACACTGCCAGATCCACTTTAATAAGAAACAAAATCATCGTGGATAAGATAGCAGAAAACAATATTTTTAAAATAGATATAAAGGGGTGTTTCAGGTTGAGTGACTTTCATGTATTTCTTCTCAAAAAACCTTATTTATGATTTAATCAGGGTTGCACTGTCCCCCAGCAGTGTCTACTCCTCCTTTGGCCTGGGATCTCTCCCAATGTCTCTTCTTAATAGTTTGTCTGAGTTCAGGGTGTTATCAGTTTCCATGGTGAGAGTCCATGGTGCATTTTTCTTTTTAAGTGTAGTTAGAGAGACAGTTTGCTTTTGAGGTTTCCTGAGTATCTGTGTCATGTCCTTGATACTGTTGTGTTTGGGGTTTGAAGGGATAAATTTGTGTAAGTTGAGTCTAGAAATTCATTGTGGAGGTAAAGTAACCAAGGAGCTGAGCATTTTTATATTTATCTTTCCCAAGTAGCATTTGAAAGGCCCAAATTTGCTTTATTTTCCCAGCATTGTTTTTCCTGTGAGAGTTCAAAGATCTGAGAGATGTTCCTCTTCTCTTTTGTCAATGAGTATTTTCTTTCTCACTCACTACTTCGCTCGTGGCTCTGTCATGCTCACTTACTTTTTCAAGTGTCTGTAAGTTAGGTAGTCTTTCCCTTCTCTTATTTCTTGTTCTTATTTTCTTTCTGCCTTCAGTTGTTTCTGCCTTCCTTGGTATTGCCTCTCCCAATGCAGCCTCATTTTCTTTCAGACTTCTCCTCCTCACACTCTGTATCTTTTTCTGCTTTCTCCCTTGTGTGATCATTTTTGTATCTGCCTCCACCATCATCCAGTCACCCTCCCTCCCTATGTGCCCTCTGTTTCTCCATCAGCTCTTTCTGAATGTTCCAGCACTGAGAGGTTAATTACACCGCTTGTTCCAATGAATAGTATGATATGGGCGCTTATGTGCTTTCAGCCCCTGCTGCTTTCTTTAATTATTTCATGTTTCAAAGACATTTTTCTTATTCTGAACAAGTTTGAGAGCACAGTCGAAGAATAATGCTGCCCTGAGCCAGCGATTTTCAACCACAGTGTGCTGCAAGAATTTTTAAAACATGCACTACCTGACTATTTAGTCAGGGGCACTGCCATGAGATAAAAAGGATTTAAAATCACTGCTCTAAGTGGATAGTATTCCCCTCTACAGAGGTCAGAGTGGTTGGCTGGTTTTGAGGTAGTTCATTTTTCTGAAAAGGAGTTGAGCCCCCAGGCCTGTGTTACACTTTGTGTGGGGTCCAGTTTTTGTTTCCTTAAAAGAGTTGGAGAGGGAGAAACAACATGGTCCAAATATGTACCTTTTAAAAACGGTGGATTGCTCTCCTTGAGAAACTCCCATTAGCCAGATATAGTCATCAGGTGACTTGTTCCGAAGGTTGGCTCCGCCTAGTGTGCCGCATGCCTTCACACGTCCTGAGAAATTGGCTACAGTCTGCGGGCCTGAGTGCAGCTGACAGTCCCCGCCCCGCGCGGGAGAGCTAGGCTCCCAGTCCCGCCCCCTGGGCGCGCGGGCCTATCGGCTGGCTCTGAGGGGCGGGGCGAGTCCGGGCAGGAGGAGCGAGGCCAGGGGGCGGGGCGGTGGCGGTCAGCGCGGTCAGCGCGGTCGAGGCGGCGAGTTGGCCGGGCGTCCGCGGGTCGTCCGAGATGGGTGCGACGAGTTCCAGCCCGCGGCGCCGGCGGCGGCGGCGACCGTGACTGCTGAGTGGACGTCCGCGTCCGGAACGCGGGATGGAGCGCCACGGTGAGTGTGGGGCGGCGGCCGCGTCCCGGGGCTGGCGTCACCCGCTGCAGCAGCCCGCGAGCGGCGGTCAAGGGTCCGGGCGGCCCACGCGGTGGCTCGGGCGGAGTGGCTGCGTTCTGGCTGGAGGCTGGGCCGGGGTCCTCAGGTTCTTCGTGGAGAAGTCGGCCCGGGACAAGGGCTCTTGGCCCGGCTTGGGGCGCGCGACTCCAGGAGCGGACGGTCCAGAAGGGCGCTAGCGGTGACTCGGAGAGGATGGTGACGCCGGTAATAAAAGTAAACAGCAGGTCTTACCGTCCGTGTCCTGTTGGAAGAGCGCTCTACTTTTAACTTCTTTAAAACTCAGGACAGGTCCGAGATTACTTCACTCGTGTTATCACACGGGGAAACTGATGCTAAAACCTGCCGGAATATACAGACTAGAAACTGGCAGAGTACGGATTTAAAGCCGGGCGGGTTTTTCTTGGGACGCTGTGCTCCTGACCGTTACACACAGCCTGGTCGCTTCTGACCCCGTCTGGCTCCCACCTGCCCTGACAGCAGTCCTCACTTCAACTGGGTCTCATTCCGGAGATATTTAGGGTTTCCGTGGTGCATTGTTTTGCTTGTCTCAGTCTTCGGAGCGGTGTTTCCTTCTGTCTCAGTGGTTCTACCCAATTCCGTTGTGAATGCGTGGAGTCTTGACGGTATTTATTGTTGGTTTATTTTAATTTCTTTTTGACGGATGAGCTCAAATCTGAGACTTTTCAAGCTGGAGTCCTAGTGACTGAGGACCCTCATGTCTCCATGTTAGTCTTTTTTAAAACTCTCTTTCTCAAAACTCTTTCTCAAGAAGGAATTGGCCTCGTACCTTTTCGGAGGACAGGGCTATTAGTTGCTAAAGGAGGGAGCTGAGTGACCCTTCCGCTTTCTCCTGCTGTCTCCGTGACGGTATTCTTGTCCATCACAATAAATTTTCACCGCCCCTTTTGCTTCATTCTCCCATTCTGTTTTTAAAACCTGGAAAGGAGAACATGCTCTTTGGCATTAGTTAGCTGGTCAAGGGAGAGCCCTGCCTGCCAGGAATGCTAGACATTCTGGAGGCGTGGGAGGTTGTGTAGCTTCCTCTTTTTTAAATGTGCTGGGTTCTAACTGCACAGGAATGAAGTGTATGTGCCTTGCGTGCCTTTCTTTAGAAATTACAATTATTTGCATATTATTATTAAAATTTTTGGCATGCTCCTATTCTCTATTTCTGTAAAGTGTTTTTTTGAAAATATAACCAAAGACCTTAAAGACCTCCAGAATGAATTTTTCTGATTTATTTGCCATTTTAAAGTAGATTTTTACCAAATCACAAATTGTGCTGAACTAGCAGATTTCTGAAATAACTGGCAAGTTTTTTTCCTGAGATACAAAGAGTAACAGATATTTGGGGCAGTTTTGTACTTGAATTAGTCCAGTGCCTAAAATGAAAATACTTCTATGGTAATACATTTGGCGGGAAAGGTACACGGGCATGGGACATTAAAACAGGCTACTGAAGCCTTGAAAGAGCCATATTCTAGGGTACTGGAAGTTATTGTTCACATTTCTAATGCACACACATGACTTAGAAGTTAGAACATAATAGAGAAAGTAGTTTTGCACAGTAATTTTCTGTTTGCTACAAAATTTTTTGAGAAGTGTATGAAACACATTTGTTGAAGTTGAAAGCGATGCATGAGAATTAGGAGAGTTTCACATATATTTGTTCAACGGTATTTGTACAGCTCAGACTTCACTTGGAAGTGGTTTAGTAGGTTTCCATGAAGTCAATTAAGTTTCTGGAATTGTCCCTAGTGCTATTTTTTTTTTGTTCACAGTCTACAGATATATTGTACTGAAGCCACATTTTGTTCATTACTTCTGTTAAAAAATAATCTCCCACAATAAAGTACTTACTTGTGATAGTGACTAACAGTTATTGAGTCGTCTTGAGAATCCAGGCTCTGTGCTAAGTGCTTTCCATATTATTACCTCATTTAATTAAATTGCCAGTCATAGTCGGTTGCTAACTACATTTTATGTTACACCAAGGAGAGTATGTTCACCTTGGGACATGGGAAAGTAGTGTGGATGATCCTGAAAAGTGTATATCCTCCAGACTTTCTTCTCATCATAGTTCAGTTTTATAAAAGCTTGAAAAACTTTGTTATTTAATATTTTTCACCTGTAACATTTTTAAGTTTGAAATATGAAAAGTAGTAAAGTATATATAACAAAATTAGTACATTACCATAATGCTGACTAGAATTAAAGTGTAAACCATTTTAGTTCCTTCTTTCTTCACTGTTTTTTGTTTGCTTGTTTACAGATTTTTTTTAGTTTTGACTAAAAATGTTTAAGCAGTTTTGAAACACTTTAGAACTTTGGGTTACCAATATAACACTTGTTAAAGTGAATTTTTTTTGTTGAGATAGGTTAATTGTTTTATTTGTTACTTGTGATATGTCCTTAAATTTTTTTTTTCCCTCAGGGACAGAGAGAGTCAGAGAGAAGTCTAGATAGGGACAGAGACAGGAACGGAGAGAGATGAGAAGCATCAATCATTAGCCCTTTGTTGCCTTTGCGACAGCATAGTTGTTCATTGATTGCTTTCTCACATGTGCCTTGACCGCGGGCCTTCAGCAGACCGAGTAACCCCTTGCTGGAGCCAGCGACCTTGGGTCCAAGCTGACGAGCTTTTGCTCAAGCCAGATGGGCCCGCGCTCAAGCTGGCGAGCTCGGGGTCTCGAACCTGGGTCTTCCTCATCCCATTCCAACGCTCTGTCCACTGCGCCACCTGCTGGTCAGGCATGTCCTTAATTTTTATAACTACCTTTTCACCAGTGACAATGACCAATTAATTCTTGAAGTCTTAAACTAAAAGCAGCTAAAATTAATGAGGATGACTTCATTAAGTAAGCTGCAAAAGTGGTAAGTTAGGTTAATAGTCTTCTCAATTAGTAATATGTAAGAGAGTGCCAAAATAAGACACTAGAGTGTTTTGGGTTTTTTTGTTGTTGTTGGGGAGACTTAGGCATAATAATAGTGCTTTAAAAGTTGTGCTATGATCATTTTATTTATTTATTTAAAAATTTTTTTTCTTTGTTTTGAGAGAGAAGTGTCAACTTGTTCCATTTACTTGTTCATTTAGTTGTACACTCATTTGTCCCTGACCAGGGATTGAACCTGTGACCTCAGTGCGCCGGGAGGACATTATCCACTGAGTCTCTGGCCAGGGCCATGCTACATTCATTTTAGAAATTATATGCACATTTAAAGATTGTTAGGTTTAAACTAGTTTAAATGTAAAAATTATGTTCTCAAATTATTAGAGATTAATAAGACTATTCAGTAAAGGAACTTTAAAACCTATTAGAGAAATGTTCGGACACCTTTAATAATCAGGCAGAGAAACAATAATAGAAATCCAACTTTGATTTTAGTTTTAAGTAATCTTGCCTTTACTCAATCTTTTCTGTTTGTTTGTTTTGAAAGACTGTTTTAGAGATAGATTTTTTAAAGCCATTGATGTTTTCCATTCAGAACACTCGAACAATCTGGAGTTAATCATTTTTGTTTCTATAAAAATTAATTAAAACTTTATAAAACTTATAAGCTCATTATTCATTCTTTGAATATTTGTGAGTAGTTCATCCCTAATATGCTATATACTGTGCTGTGAACAGAAAACAAATGATTAGCAAACAGATGTGCTCTTCATTTCTTTGAAATTATCATTTAGATTGGAAGACATCTTATAAAGTTCATGAAAAATAAAAGATACTATAAAGCAGAGGTCCCCAAACTAAGGCCGGCGGGCCAAATTGTGGCCCCCTGAGGCCATTTATCCGGCCACCGCCGCCGCACTTCTGGAAGGGGCACCTCTTTCATTGGTGGTCAATGTATGGAGTACTGTATGAGGCAGCCCTCCAGTGGTCTGAGGGACAGTGAACTGGCCCCCTGTGTAAAAAGTTTGGGGACCTCTGTTATAAAGCATCTAAAAGGAGATTCTGCTCTAGGTTGGTGGTGGTTACGGAAATAGAGGTGGTCTAGGAAGTTTTCTTTGAGGAAGTGATCTTTGAGCTGAGATTAGAATGAATAAACAAAGGGAAAGTAGTAGTCCAGGCAAATAGAAACTGTGTAGAGATAGGACCCTTAGTTGAACAGTTAATGTTTTTCAAGTTATATGGTCATGAACCCATTATAAATATAAATCATTTTGGTGGGTTGCAACCAGCATTTTTAGAAATGAAATGTGATAGGATATAAATCATCTGAATATAGCACCTGGCTCCTTGGCTGAAGTCTGTTTTGTGTTATATGCATTCCTACACATAACACCACACATAAACATAACATAATACACATACTGGCCCATAATACAAAATTATTTCCTCCTGGGGGTCACAGTAAACAATGTTGGAAGAATGAGAAGCAGGTGTGTGTGGCAGGAGTGTTGAGAGTATTGACTAGGAATCTTGACTAAAGAAGATATTGCAGAGGTAGGTGGGAGCCAGATCTCGGGTCTTGTAGTGCACGATAGCTTCTTGTCCTTTGGAAGAGTTTTGAGCAGAGAAATGACATGATGGGATTCATGTTTTGAAAAGTGAACTCAGTACTTTGGAGTGGGACAAGAATGATTTGGAGAAATCATTAGGAAAGTAGTAACAGTAGCTCAGACAAATAAATGATAGTAAATCACCTAGAGTGGTAGTAAACATAGAAATGAATTAACTAAAGAGCAGTAGATTAGGAAGAAAAAATGTATATAGAGTTTGATGAGATATAGGAAGGAGTAAATGATACAGTAATATATCTTACATGTGACCTGGAAATGAATATTACATAAATCTTTCTACTGTAAATTTTAAGGTCTTAGTGATTCTTCCATTTTGAAAGGATCCAAATATTCAAGGCAGAATATTTGAAAAGTATTTTAATTATGATGCTTGAGCTAATTTAATTCCATTAGAAATTTCTTTTTTTATTTCAAGAGATGCAAACAACATTAGGACTTTATCTTCTGAAAAGATAAAATATAAACATGAACAAAGATTTCTTGAGTTCCAACTATGTGCTAGAATTGGGCATTTTAACATATGAAATCTGTTCATTTTTGGTTCCCTTTAATCCTCATACACAGCCTGTAAGCAAATTGTACAGGTCACACGTTTAAAAAAGTAAGTAGCCAGGATTCAAACCTAATCGTTCTCATTTCTGGTTGTGTTTTTACTATACGATCCTAAAATTACCAAAAAATATGCCCCGATAATCATACATTTATTTGTTCAACCAATGTGGGCATGTCAAATTAGTGGACACCCTGAGAACTTGTTTCAACAAAGAAATATTCTTGCTGAAACTTGATAACCTAGATTTTATCTGTTCATATGTGTGTCCATGTATGCATGTGTGTATGCTTTATTAATGAGAACTAAATATAATTGAACATGTATATGTTAGGTGGACACTTCTATACCGTTAACTCTCTTAATGCTTACAATAATCTAATGAGGTAGGTGTTGTTAGGATGTTATTCCCATTTTATAAATGAGCACACCAAAGTAAAGAGATGATTACCCACTTGTCAGGTCACACACAGTAAGTGATGGAGAGGGATTTTGAAAACTGGTCTTTCTTTTTTCAAAGCTCATATTTCATCCTTATTTTTGAAAGTGATGTAATGGAGGGAGAACTCCTTCCACTAAGTGACAGTTCAGGAAAACTTTTACAGGTTACAAAAATTCTGTACCCTCAGAGTTAAGAACATGGATTTTGGTGACAAGGCAAATCTGAGTTTAAGAACCAAGTTCATCATTTATCAGCTAAGAGCTTACACAAATTTAACCTCTAAACGTCAAGTTTATTAACTTGTAAAATGAAGAGAATAGTAGTTTGCATATCATAAAGTTGTCAAGATTACTGGTATGTAATAAATGGAAGCTGATACTGTTAGTAGTAGTACAGTACAGTGTTTCTTGTGGTAGTCAGTTTTAATAAAATACTGAGGTGGGCTATGGTCTATTCATGAAAAACTAGTAGAATGTTCCCCTGGTTGATGTAGTATTTGTTCTTCTCTTTTTTCTCACCCCTTTAAGGATTTCAGTTTTTCTGACTTAAATGAAAGGATGATTGCTCACAAACAGAAAAAGACAAAGAAAAAACGTGTTTTGTCATCAGGCCAGCTCTCTACTGATGTTACAACTTCTGAAATGGGGCTCAAGTCTTTAAGTTCCAACTCTGTTTTTGATCCGGATTACATCAAGGAGTTGGTGAATGATACCAGGAAGTTCTCCCATATGCTATTATATTTGAAAGAAGCTATTTTTTCAGGTTTGTCAACTATTTTCTCTTAGCATTTTTACTGGATAGTTTGTAAAGTTTTTAAATGCCAACCTAGTTACACATAAGTATGTACATAGTGGTAGAAAAAGGATATCCTCCTGTAGTTATTTTATGCCTCCTCCCCAAATGTTTGTTGTTTACAGTGTAAACTATTTTATAATCAGATCCAGTTCAATACATTATAGGAACTTCAGTTAAGTGTGAGGAAAAAGTATAATAAGCAAAAATAGGTCTTTGGTTCTTAGCAGTTGGGCCCATTTGACATAGGAATATTTTAGATCATTGGAATTTTATACTTCTTAAATGGTTAACAGTGCATTGATTGGTCTTTAATAAGCAGACTTATGTTTATAGTTTACATCAGGGGTCCCCAAACATTTTACACAGGGGGCCAGTTCACTGTCCCTCAGACCGTTGGAAGGCCGGACTATAAAAAAAAACTATGAACAAATCCCTATGCACACTGCACATATCTTATTTTAAAGGAAAAAACAAAACGGGAACAAATACAATATTTAAAATAAAGAACAAGTAAATTTAAATCTACGAACTGACCAGTATTTCATTGGGAACTATGGGTGCGAACGCATCCTGTGCTCCTCTCACTGACCACCAATGAAAGAGGTGCCCCTTCCGGAAGTGTGGTGGGCCGGATAAATGGTCTCGGGCTGCATGAGGGCGTTGTTTGGGGACCCCTGGTTTACATTGTTGATACTTCTGCCTAGATTTGGTTTTCTATATTGTTCCTAAAACCTAATCTAAAAATGACTACATTTTAGTGCATTTAAAAAAAAAAGTTCATACAATTCTGTTTTGCTGTTCTTTAGTGTACTTCTTCAGCTAAGGGATAATCACAGAATTTATTCTCTGTCTTGTTAGATATGGGTAATGGAGCAAAACATTTGATTCTTCTGAGATAAATAGTTATACACATCTGTACTCCCTGACTTGCTCCTAGTACCTAAGTCTTTCAACTTTTATTGCCTCTTTTATATGTTAATTGATGGCAGTGTTAATAAAGATACAGCTTTTTTTATTTTTCTGATGAGTAGTACTTCATTTCTGTATTCATAAATGGTTTGTCTGGATGTGGAAAATGAAGATACCTGGTGTTACCTACATGTGACCTCCAGGTGTTTCAAAGACATTTGTAAGATTACAATAAATATTTTCTGTTACTATTCATTTAATATTATAATATTCTGTTAAATATTCATTTTCTGATAAACAGAAACTAAAGCCATATCTTGTTTTAAATACTGCTTTTAAGAGTATATTCTAGCCTAACTCTAATTTTTTAGATTGAAATGCCCAAAATAACTGGACTTGAAATGTAGCCTAAAAATTTTAGTATTTGAATTTTTCTTAAAACAACAATTACATGAGCCATTCTTTTGAGACTGTATGAGTATATGCATATATATTTTTATATGACTTTTATTTGTAACTAGACAGTTGAGAAATTAGGAAGAAAGAGGATTGAAAACTGATCCTAAGTGAAAAAAAAAAAAGAAAAATGGTAATCTGTATAAGATAGCCAAAGGAGACTACCCCTTGAGATGAAAGTATGTGTATGGAAATATATTTTTATGGTAATTTAATATTAAAGAACTGTAAGAATATTATCCTTCTAATAAGAAAACCAGTACTTCAAAATTTAAATACTTGATCATATTGCTAATAATAAAAAATCTTGCCATTTATGGCTGGTAAATTAATAAAAAATGTACAAATAGTCTTTTGGATAACCAACTCTCATAGTAAGCAGAGTTCAAAGAATTTTCATTATTTACCTTTAGCTTGATTTTAATGCTTGGTTCTTAAAAGTTAAAAGGATGTATCTATGTGTGTCACCTCAGAGTAAATCTTGGATTTAAGAAGAATTTGGTTTTCTCTGTCTTTGGATTGTTGTTAACAAAATCTAGAAATATACTATTTAGTTTATTAAAGTTGATAAAACTACTTTTCTGTTTTCTCTAAACCAGTGGTTCTTAACCTGGGTTCTGTCGAACTCTAGGGGTTCAATGAGTCCATCTCAGGGGTTCGGAAAAGCCTCTGCTGCGGAGGCCAGAATAAAGTAATACCATAATTTGTTGTGAGTTCATGCACTTTGTTGATTTTGTTCTTTGAGCAAGGTGATGTTCATGCACGGCTCATTTTGTGCACCAGTAAAAAAACATATAACTATGTCTTGAATTTTGAAAAAAAAATCATATTTTATTTATCACTAAAGAAGGGTTCGGTGAATGCGCATATGAAACTGGTGGGTTCGGTACCTCAAAAAAGGTTAAGAACCACTGCTTTAAACCAAGGGAGTATGTATAAACGTAAATTAACCTCATTATAAATGATAAGATGTTATATAATAATATGCTTGCTTTTAATATTGATTATGATTTACAGCTTGTTAAGAGTATCAGACTATTCCTTGTTTGCTTAATAGAATTATTATAAGTATCATGAAATATACTTTCAGGAAAACAGGTAAAAAGTTTAAAATTCTGTAACTTTTTTTTTTCTTTTATTTAGAGGGACAGAGAGAGAGTCAGAGAGAGGGATAGATAGGGACAGACAGATAGGAACGGAGAGAGATGAGAAGCATTGATCATTAGTTTTTCATTGCCATTGTGACACCTTAGTTGTTCATTGATTGCTTTCTCACATGTGCCTTGACCACGGGCCTTCAGCAGACCAAGCCACCTCTTGCTGGGGCCAGCGACCTTGGGTCCAAGTTGGCGAGCTTTTGCTCAAGCCAGATGGGCCCGCGCTCAAGCTAGCGAGCTCGGGGTCTCGAACCTGGGTCTTCCGCATCCCAGTCTGATGCTCTATCCACTGCGCCACCTCCTGGTCAGACAAATTCTGTAACTGTTTAAGGTGATACTATTACATATGTTTCTATAGACTAGACATAACCTGTCCTTTTGTATTCTGGGCTTTGAGACATATCCCTGGACTTCTACTATATTTTAGTACCACCGTAGTTGTAAATTGTGGCCAGACAACAAAGAGTTATTGCACTGTTTCTCTTTTGCAGTGAGGGAGCCTTGTTAGTGGCCTTGCCATTATTTTGTCTTTTAATTCATATCAGATGGCTGTTAACCCTTTGAGTAGTGAGTTTTTTCATGCTCGCTGACCCCCGGAGTGGGGTTTTTATTTTCAAAATATGAAATTAGGCCTGACCAGGTGGTGGCGCAGTGGATAGAGCATCAGACTGGGATGCGGAGGACCCAGGTTTGAGACCCCGAGGTTGCCAGCTTGAAGCGCAGGTCCATCTGGCTTGAGCAAAAAGCTCACCAGCTTGGACCCAAGGTCACTGCCTCAAGCAAGGGGTTACTCAGTATGCTGAAGGCCCGTGGTTAAGGCACATATGAGAAAGCAATCCATTAACAACTAAAATGTGTTGCAAGGAAAATCTGATGATTGATGTTTTTCATCTCTCTCTGTTCCTGTCTGTCTGTCCCTATCTATCCCTCTCTCTGACTCTCTCATTGTCCCTGTAAAAAAAAAAAAGAAAGAAATTAGTTCCAGTTACAGTTTTATTAACTTAAAATCATGTTTGTTTGATAACCACTTTATGGAAACAAGAAGAACATACATTTGCCTTTTTTTAATGTTGCCTTACACATTTTTAAAATAAAAATTTTTGTTACAATTGTATTCTGGATGGTCAGGAGGCATGAGGACGTATGTGAATGTTCATACTACTCAAAAGCTAAAAGTTAGCTTTCAAGAACATAGAATGTAAATGTAAGTGTACAATTAGATCACCTTTTTGTGTGATTTGAATGCTATTTTCTTTTTATATTTTACCTGTCATGAGGCACCGATGTGCAATCACTTGACTGTTGTTTCAGGTATTCAATCGTATTGTTGAGGTTAGACTTTATGTTTACAGACTGAGTACTTTTGTATTTTAAACAGTATGAAGTTACACAGTCTGCACAAAGGCAGGCACTTTTAGCCCCATTTCACAGATGAGTTTATGTATAACATAGATATGTGATTTTATCAACCCCTTAATGTTGGTAAACAGTGGTTTCATTTGGAACCCAAAGGTCATGAATGCAGAATGGTGTGTTCTTTCCATTCTGTCTCATCTGCTTCATGAGGCCAGGTCTCTGTAAAAACACTGCTCAGTTTTCATTATTTCATTAACCAATTCTCTTTTCACTGGGATTATCTAGATCTGCACTAATATCGTACTCTTGATATATGGCTACTTACATTTTTTGTGTTGCTTTTTCTTTTCCAAATGAGAGCCGGGGACATAGACTTCTGCATGTGCCCTGACCGGTATCCACCTGGCAATTCCTGTCTGGGGCCAATGCTCTGCCCCACTCGGGCAATGCTTGTAACTGAGCAATTTTTAGCACTCGAGTCAGAGGTTCCACAGAGCCTAGAGCTCTGCACTAGAACCATTTGAGCTCCAGGAGGGTAAGAGAGAAGAAGAAGGGGTGGGGAAGAAGCAGATGGCCAATTCTTTGTGCCCTGGCTGGGAATCGAACCCAGGACATCCACGGGCTGATGCTCTATCACTGAACCAACAGGCCAGGGCCTAAATTTAATTAAAATGAGAAATTCAGCTTCTCAGTTGCAACAGCCACATTGTAAGGGCTTTTTAGCCACATGTGGCTAGTGGCATTTTGGACAGTGAAGTTACAGAAATTTCCATCGTTGGCACAAATTTCTATTGGACAGTGCTGGTACAGACATTTGGTCTTTATCAATTGTGAGAAATTGAGATGAATTCTTGAGCTATAAGTTATTTTTGAATTCTATAGCTTTAAAAGGAAATCTAGAAAATTGTTATGGGAGCAAGTCTGAAAAAATTTTACATAGAAATAGGAACTCTTGGGGTCTATTTGAATTCCCCTTCCTTAAGTTGCCTTTAGTTTGTAGCTTTCATGCCCTTTGATTTGAACAAGCAGATCAGTTTCCAGCCAGGTTATACAGTTTAGTTAAATTGGTAAGTAAGAGATGATAGAAAGAGCTCTGGAAAGAGAATCACATGATATTTAGGTTCTAAGCCTAGGTCTGCTACTGACTAGTTCTAGAATATGACTTAAGTAATTTAATAATCTGTTAAGAATGAGGTACTTGCACCAGGTACTATCAATTTTATAATTCTGTGATTTAGAATTTGATTGGAGTTGGAGATTCTACAATGGTGACTATTAACAGTTCAGAGCTGAGGGCGACAGCTGAGTATTTGTTTTTAAAGTACATAATACATTTAGAGGACATCCACCTCCTGACATTCTATAGGATCTTTGGAATGTTAGTTTTGTGATTACTATATTAAGTGTGATATTTATGAAAATTTTCTGAGAATGTAAAGCTCATATTGCAGTAGTTGTTTGGGAAATGGTTAGAGAAAATAGGTGTTTTCCAGAGCCTTTGTCCCTTGAAAGAGTTCGGCATGTCTGCAGTTTGCCTGGACTGTTTTTATTTACAAATAAAAATGGAGACCTTAATGTGGGAGGTCAGAGACCTGTGAAAACACTTGCTTTGATAGGGTAAGTACTAGAGTTTGTTAATTCTCTCTGTCTAGTATCTATTTTCAGGAGGAGGTTACCCTGTAATTCCGTGTAATTCCATGCAGGTAGCAGATGTGGAATTTGAAGTTTTGATCTCTGTCCAGTGTTATAAAGGCACATTATGGATAATTATGGGGCAGATTTTGCATCTTATATTAAAAAGCTGAAGGCACTGAATTATACATGCATCCTCTGTGTTTAAATACATATAATACCGCAGATTAATATACATATTTGCAGTGTAAGTACAGTTCAGGTTTATGGTTGCCTCCTGAGGAATAATGTGTTCTGAACTTCAAAGAACTCATTTACAAATCTGGTAGTTTATACAGTAACCTTAAACTCCGTCTTTGTGACAAGACTGCCCTTTCCCAGGTGGAACATGTCTCGAAGCTCAAAATTTGGGAATTTGAAAAGTGCAAGGCTTTTTTAATTGGACTAGAAAGAATAATACAGAGTATTTAATTTTTCTGGTACTCAGTGGAGACTCAGGTCTCCATTGCCAATTATAAAATATATTTGAAGGTTAACAGTTATTTTAATATTTCTTGTATATTGGTTATATGACACTTTTTTAAAATGTATTTTAATAAAAGTTTACTGTGCAACAATGATGTTTTATTTTTCTGTTTATTTTTTAAATAGGCTAGAAAGGAAGATAAACTATCATCAGTTTCAGATAAAGTAGTTTTCTAACTTTTACTCTTTTTTAAAACTATTTATTAATTTTTAGAGAGAGATACAGACAGACAGGAAAGGAGAGAGATGAGAAGCATCAACTTGTAGTTGTGTCACTTTTTTTGTTCATTGATTGCTTCTGATATGTGCCTTAACCTGGTGGGGATTCCAGTCAAGCCAGTGACCCCTTGCTCAAGCTGGCGACTCTGTGCTCAAGCCGGGTACCTTGGGGTTTTGACCCTGGAACCTCTGTGTCCCAGGTCAACACTTTATGCACTGTGCTACCAGTGGTCAGGCTAGCTCTCTAACTTTTTTCTTTTTTTTTTTTTCTTCTTTTCCAAGTGAGAGTAGGGATGATAGACAGACTCCCGCATGCTCCTTGACCACGATCCACTTGGCAATCCTCGCCTAGGGCCATGCTCAACTGAGCTATTCTTGGCACCTGAGGCAGATGCTCCATGGATGGAGCCATCCTCAGTGCCTGGGGCCCTTGAGCTCAAACCAGTTGAGCCACGCTGTGGGAGGGAAACAAAAAGAAGAGGAGAGAAGGGGTAGAAAAGCAGATGGGCACTTCTTCTATGTGCCCTGACTGGGCCTACTCTCTACCACTGAGCCAACCAGCCAGGGCCTCGTTCTCTAACTTTTAAAAGTGCTTTCTAATTTAAGAGGGTTATTGCTTTTATTTTGTAAAAACATAACTGATGCTCATAAGTGACAGCTTCTAATGAATTCTGGGTCCTAAATTTGACAGCACTATATAGTTAGAAGAGAGGGATAACTTACTAAGGAAAGCTTTATTGAACAAAAGGACTTAACAAGTTTAATGTCATTAAGTAATATGTTCTGTGTGAGAGGAAAGTTCTGCAAAAATTTTCCAAGACTTAATTGAAGTCTTGTCAATACAGATTGACCCTTTCTTTTCTGGGTGAATATGCAAGAGAATGTGTACATTTGTTTCAGACAGATTTCAGTGAGTGTTAATTTGACTGTTGATGACTATTACTTAATTTTTTAGCCCTATAGTGTACCAGGGATTTTGTGAAATATTAGAAACATTAAGTTGCTAGTCTCAGGCATGCCTTCTGCTTTTGTTCTTTTAGAAGTAAACACCTCTAGAAGTGATTTTTTTAAGAGAGAGAGACAAACAGGAAAGGAGAGAGATGAGAAGCTTCAACTCATAGTTGTGTCACTTTTTAGTTCGTTGATTGTCTCTCATACAGCCTTGACCAGAGTCTCAAGCCAAGCTAGTGACGCCCTGCTCAAGCCAACAAACCTGGGCTCAAGCCAGTGACCCCACTGGGCTCAAGCCAGAGACCATGGGATCTTGTTGATAATCCCACACTTAATGAGCTGGAGCTCAAGCTGGCAGCTTCAGGGTTTTGAACCTGGGATCTCAGGGTCCGAGGTCGATGTCTCATCCACTGTGCCACTACCAACAGTCAAACAAGAGGTGATTTTTAATGGATATCACTTAAGATTGGTTAATGTATATGTTAATAGGTTATACCTTAGTGCAGTGGTTCTCAAAGTGTGCACCCTAGAAGATTTCCAGGTGTGCCCTGTGGTATTCCAGAGAAATATGTGCCTGTTAGGGACCAAAAAATCAACAGGATTTTGGAGTTTAGATTTTGGGGGGACAGAGGTGTGGGGAATTGGCTGTAAGCTGACAGTCTGCCTAATCCCCCACCTCACTTGCCTGATTAGGTTGCAAAAGGCTGTTAAACTGTGATGCTGAATTATTTACATTACCCACCAAGTTCCCTGGAAAGACTGGAGGCAAGTTTCTTCTATCCTTTGTTTGATGTAAAGTTAAGATGATATGTATGGTGGGTTTTTCTGCACTCAATGCAATTAAGAGTAAAAAGAGAGGAATTCTTCAATGTATTGACCAGGAAATGAGAGTTTGCCTTTCAAATATATGCCCAAACGTTGAAGAAATCACTAGGACACATTAGGCTCATGTTTCTCATAAACACAAGAATGAAAAAACTTAACACATTCGCACTGGGACCTGCCAAATTTACTAAATCTTACTAAGAATATCTATATCTATCTATCTATCTATAAAGATAACCTTTTTGTTATTTTTTTATTTTTAACCCCACCTTTTTTTAAAATTTATTTAATTGTGTTTACATAGATTCTAGGGTAACCCCGACTGCATCCCCCTCCCCCATATTCCCCTCCACATCTCCCTTGCCCCCCTCCCTATAACACACTCCCCCCTTCCCTTCAGGTTTATCCCATCCTATCATCCCCTTTCCCTCTGTTTTATGAATTCTAAAAAACATAACTCAAAAAATGTAATATAAAAATGTTTTTTAATGTCAGAATAAATTTAATTTTGTCGTATTTATTTTGTTTAATTACCATAAAAGCACACTTGAACTTTATTTTTTTCTTTAATATTTGACTTAATTATTATAACATTTCTCAGAAATTTGTATATAGTGCACCTACACTTATTTGTAGAATTTTTCTTTTTTTACAAGAACAGAGAGTCAGAAAGAGGGATAGATAGGGACAGACAGGAATGGAGAGAGATGAGAAGCATCAATCATTAGTTTTTCTTGCTGTTGTGACACCATAGTTATTCATTGATTGCTTTCTCACATGTGCCTTGACCGTGGGCCTTCAGCAGACCGAGCAACCCCTTGCTGGAGCCAGTGACCTTGGGTCCAAGCTGGCGAGCTTTTGCTCAAGCCAGATGGGCCTGCACTCAAGCTGGCAATTTCGGGGTCTTGAACCTGGATCTTCCGCATCCCAGTCCGATGCTCTATCCACTGCACCACCACCTGGTCAGGCTATTTGTAGGATTTTAAATGCACCCCGACTTCAAAAAGTTTGAGAACCACTGCCTTAATTCCTAGAAAATCTGGATTGAATCTTTGAGGAATGAAGTATAAAATACGGGTAACTCATTCATTACACATGTGCCAGCTTTTAGGAGATTCCTTTCCTCTTCTCTACTTGCCTAGAATGATTTACCTAATTTAACACCACTTTAAATAGCAACTGGCATATTCATAGGTTAAAGCCTATTAAGTCACAGATTGTATATACTGTCATTAACTATAATTTATTTAACCATACAGCTATGATATAGTGATTAAAAGCATAAATTCTAGAGCTAGACTGCCTAAGGTGAAATCATCATTTTGCCCTTGGGCAAGTTACTTCTCTGTGCTTCAGTTTCTACATCTGTCAAAGGAGTTAATTGTACCTACATCATGGGGTTGTTATGAAGATTAAATGATTTCATAAATGTAAAGCTCTTCGAATAAGCGTTTTAAATGTCAGCTATTATTTTTATAATCCCCAAGTGTCTGGATAAAGAAAGCTGTTGTTCAGGCTTCCTTTTTATCCTGTAAATTCAGAAGTCATTACAGCAAAACAAAAAACCAAAAAGAAAGAAAGAAAAAACGGTGGGGGAGTTTCCTAGTGATAAAATTTCTGAAACCTTTTCCCTCATTGTTTTCATTGCTTTCCCAGTAAGGTTAAGCTGAATTAACAGGACTGATTTTAAAAATTGTCGTTTTTATTTTAATTAAGGAAAACACCAGGGATTTTTTCATTTATTTACTTAAGTATTTCCATGAAGTGTTTGCAATATAAACACTGCTGTATTGTGTTAATGCATGAGAACCAAAAAGTGGAGCTGGCTAATCTGTTTTCACTTGATAAGCTGAATGAGGTAGAATATAAATGGCACAAATGAGTGAAACAAATTAATTTTTAGATTACCATATTACTGAGATGGTAGATAATCAAATTTTGGGATATAGTAGTTGTACTGTTCTAGATAGATAGTGTTAAGATTTTGTTTGAACATTATGATATTTACATACAATGTGTCCATAAAGTCATGGTGTACTTTTGATCGGTCCACAGGTCTAAAGTGTACCATAACTTTACAGACGCACTGTATATAATACCTCTGTGTATATAAATTCAATTTCATTACATTTAAAATGTGGCCATTATAAAATTTAAAAGTTATATTTCCATGACTAAATTAAGTACCGTACTATAATTTAACTGTATAGGTATAGAAATATTTTTATTAAGTGTATCTTTAATTATAATTTTATTTCCAAGTAATTTACTAATTTAGATTTTATATACAAAATGAAAATGAAATTTAACTTCAATGTCTCATTTTCATTAGCTAGATTATTGTGGGACTGTGCTATAAGTATGTTTGTTACTTAATGTAATTCTATGTGAGACAAATCTGTTTTCAAATGTATTTAGTTTGGATGGTTTATAGATTTAATAGTAACTTTATATTAAGACTATAAACCGTTTTGTTTCTGCTGATTTGATATTCATAGCATTTTTTTTAAGGTAGGTAGGACAGACGTTCTCATTAATTTCATTTACTGATCATTAATCTGAGATCAGAGAAGCTAAGAGTTTTGTATAGGGTCATTTCAAGGAAGTGTGGCAGAACAAGCATTGGCACCAGGTTTCTTGATCTAAATCTGTTGTTTTCAACTGTACCAATTAGCCACTGAACCTTTTCTTCTGTGCTGGGGAAGATGTTACTGCCTCCTGTGCTTTGCTTATTGCTGCTACTGTTTGGGAGGTGGGGAGACAGTTTTTAGTGTTGTTAAAGGAGTTACTTAAACTCCTTAAAGCTTTTTTTAAAAGTTACATTCAGCTCAACAGGCCTTTGCCTTATAAAAAGAATTTGAAGTAACTTTATTCTTTTATAAGGGAAAAAAACATTTGGTAAAAACTGGACATTTTTTACCATTTATAAAATGTAAATTAAGGGCTTGCTATAACTTATAAAGTCCCAGCTGAAGTATTATCAGGACATAGTAATGTGCTAGTAGTTGACAGTTATCCTAAAAAATACAGGAAAGTTTATGAATCTTTGCAATTAACATTTTTCTCAGTTGTCATGTTCACTTTCATTGATTTATAGACTTCAGAAGTGCGTCCAATCACAGGAAATTGGAATTATTTACAGGGTAATTTGATGTTAACTTAAAGTTATGAAATTTCTTACTAAATAACTTTTTCTGTATTTTGATTTGGAGCAACTTCAGTGTGTTTATAAGGGCTTCCTTGTAGGAAAAAAATAACTTCAAGTTGGTAAAACATTTATGTTGATAGTTATTGGAATGTTTTGCAGTGAATTATTTTAGAAAAATCATTGCATGCAATCTGAGGACCCCTTAAGTTGAATAAACAAGTGGGTGGTTTTTTTAGGTTTGCTCTGCTTGTATTGGGGAAGCACCATGTGTGTATAGTCTATGGAAGGCTGTGGGTGCTTCCCTGCAGGGCAGCAGATTGCAAATTGTGGACTGCCTTCCTGCTTGGGAGGGTCCATTGTTTGCTCTTGCTTGCTGGAGAAGGGGTTCCAACACCCCACCCACCCCCACGCCTGCCTCCCTCTCCGGTTTTGGCTGGAGAGTGCTTATAGAGAAAGGAGTCCAGCTTATGGAATTGGAGAAGAAGTTGGGCTTTGGGAGCCCTGATAGAGAAGCGGTCTTCCCTGCCTGTTTGCTTGTCCACCCTTATGAGACTTTAATAAAGCAAATGACCCACCGTTTTCTGGCTCCACAGTTCCTTAGACATCTGCCTGAATCCAGTGTGAAGCTGCACGGTTAAGACAGCAATAGCCACTGGCCTTACACCTTACAATGTTAAAAGTTATTGAGGATCCCAAAGTTTTGTTTCTGTGGGCTGTAGCTTTTCCTTTTTACTGTTAGAAGTTAAAATGAAGAAAATGGATAAACAGTCAATAATTTTGAAATATATTCATTTTAACATACTTTAATTTCCTTGACTCTGAGAAGACCAGAATTTATTACTTTAGTTTATTTAGCCATTTCCTGCCATTAGTATTTTGTAGTTCTTGCTTAATACCCAACACTAATTTTGAATATTGATGATTGTTATTGACATTGAAAAAGCAAGCTCTTTGGGCCTGAGACCTCAAAATACATATTCTCTTAAGTATATTAATATTTGTGGATTTTACTGTGAAACATCAGAGTAGGGGATAGAAATGACTGGCTTTTTCTTTTCTCTTTTAAGATTAACATAGGTTTCAGAAAGAGTACAGTACAACTTTATGATACTAGATAATCACTCAACTTTGGTTTTGATAAGTAGGCAGAAGTATTACCATAAACTATCTTTATTTAGGTATAGGCCAAACAAAGAATAGATTTTGTAGTACAAAACAAGGGGAAAATATAATTGTTATTTCTTAACAGCTAGTCAAATTTTACTATTTTCTAGAAGTTCCTTTTATTTCAAAGCTACTAGATTCAATTTCAGACCTAAGCTGTGTTGTTAACTTATTTATAGTGCTGCATAACTAATAAGAATAACTGCAAGGATTTATGAATGGTTATGTTCCACCCACTGTTCTGAGTACTTTATGGGTTTGAACTCATTTAGTCCAGTCAACCCTAGAAATGGCAGCCATTATCTTCTTTCGGTGAGGAAACTGAGGCACAGAGAGGCTAAGTAACTTGCCCATGATCTCTCAGCCATGTAGTTGCAGTTCTAATTCAGGCAATCCGGTTCTGGAGTCTATGCTTTTAACCAACCACCAAGTTGTATTTCCTCAACTAAGAAAACCAACTGAATTAACATGCACAATTATAAAACAGACCAAATAGATGTTGATTATTTAATTAAGATAATTGATAATTTTATTATGTAGTTGCATACTCACATTTCCCTAGGAATTAAAAATCTAGAAATAAATTTTTAATTATGAAAGTAATATATATTTTTTGAAAAATATTTTATTTAATATTCCTAAAATCTTTTGCCCATTTGTAGTTTCTTTTTAAATAGACTGTTTTCAGAATAATTTTAGTTTACAGAAAAATTGAGAAGACAGTACAGAGAGCTTCCATATACTGTTATACCCAGTGTCCCCTATTTATTAAGATCTTACATTAGTATGAGTACATCTGTTAATGAACCAATATTTTGATATGGTTATCAATATCATTATATTATCAATAATATAATATGATAATGATATATTATTAATGAAAGTTTATAGTTTACTCAGACTTTTATAAATTGTCCCTAATGTCTCGTTCAGGACTCTATCATTATATATTTGTTATGTCTCCTGAGGCTCTCCTTGGTTGTGATAGTTTCTCAAACTTGCCTTATTTTTGATGACCTCGACAGATTAAGGAGTATTAGCTATGACTATTTTGCAGGCTGCACCTTGATTAGAATTTGCCTGATATTTTTCTCATGATTAGATTGAGATTATGGGATTTGGGGAGGAAGATAACAGATGTCAAGTGCCATTTTTATCACATATCAAGAGTACTTAACTATGAACATGATTTGCCATTGTTAATGTTGACCATAATCACTTGTTTTAAGTAGTAGTAATTAAGTTTCTCCATGTAAAATTACTCTTTTTGTTCCCCTTTCCATATGGTACTCTTTGGAAGGAGGTTGCTATGCACATGCTTCACCTTCTTGAGGACAAAATACGTAATTTATTTGGAATTCTTTTATGCAAGAGATTGTTTCTTCTATTTCATTTCTTTATTCAATCATTTATTTGTATCAGTATGGTCTCATGAATACTTCCTTTATACTTTGGGTTATAATCTAATACAACTTTATTTGTTGGTCAAATTGTTCTGCCTTTGCCCTTTGGGAGCTCTTTCAGTTAGCTCTGTGCACTCTTGGCATACATCTTCAGTGTATGGTTTGTTTCTTTTAAGCTCTTACTTTCTGGCACTACAAGATGCTCATCACTTACCTTACATATTTCCTGCCCCAGTCCTAGAATAAACCATTTCTCTAAGGAGGCCTGGTTTTGTCATTTGTTTTTTTTTTTTTATTTGTTTGTTTTTATATTGGAGAATTGTGTTAGAAATGAAGATGAGGGTGCTAAGTGTGTTTGTTGTTACTGGAGTGTCATTTCTTTTAGGCCCTCTCAGCTGACATAGCTAAGAAATATATGTGTGTATGCTAACCTATATACTAACACAATTCTGTAAGTATTTTGTATGTAGCCATCTACATCTGTACAGTATTAGGCTAAACATGAATTCCTACTGGAGTATTCACTAATCCATCACCCCATGTGTTATAGCCTCCTCCCCCTGCTTAATGCAGATTTCCACTCCAATAGTGAGACACCTGGCTCCCATCATCCACCGTCTGTTTACTTAATTGTTCAATTCCAGTGTACATCTATGGCAGTGTCATAATTGTTAAACTGAACCCTCACTGAAAATACTTAATCAACTAGACGACAGTGTGTATGTGTATTTTCTTCTCTTTTCTTTTTAAAAGATTTTGCTTATTTATTTTAGAGAGGAGAGAGAGAGAGAGAAAGAGAGAGAAGGTGGGGGGAGGAAGAGTGGGAAGCATCAACTTGTGGTTGCTTGTTGTATGTGCCTTGTCTGGGCAAACCTGGGGTTTCAAACCTGGAACCTCCACATGCCAGGTCGACACTTTATCCACTGCACCACCACAGGTCAGGCTTTATGTGCATTTTCTTTGCCATTAGTCTTACTCTATTCATTTCCAAGGCTACTTAGGCAGCATCTGGTCCCCTGTATTTTTTTTTTCTATCAGAATTTGTTGGTTGAATTAGTCAGATTTTCTTCTAAAGCCACTCTGTTCTCTCTGCTTCTATCACTACCTGAACTACTATTTTTTTGAACTGCTTGGAATACTCTTTGCCCTGATGTTCGCAGCTCCTAGCCTTGCCTACTCTTCTCATCATACATGTTTCTCTTTTTTGAGAATGCTGTTAATGAATGGAATATTTGATGGAGGATGGTAGGATTTCAGTTTTTCTTTCTAGTGATTATCTTTTAACATTTCTGAAAAAATTAACTATAATTTTAAAATGACATTATTTAAAGGTGTTTTTAAAGCTATTTTAGTAGGGAAAGGGTGTAAGTAAGAGCTCTGTGGTTTAAATTCTGGTTCTACAGTTTAGTAACATGGTGACCTTAGGTGTGCCTCAAATTTCTCATTTGTGCTATAGAGATTTTAAAATTATCTGCCTATTAGGATCAATGTGAAAGCTAAATTGAAATAATAATATTTAAGTACTGTACTTTTAACAGTGCTTAGCACATAGCACTTAATAAATGTTAACTTATAAAACACTAGTGCTCTGTAAGATTACAGAAAGGAAAATTACCTCGGAGTATTGTATTTAAGGTGGTTGTCTTTGAAACTTTTGAAGATTATTTCAGGGGTTTTAAAGGTTTACTTTTTGATTTGCCTAGGCCTGTAAGTGCTGTCATGATTATAGTAAGTAGCTCACCTGTTTTGTGTGGCTAGAGTATTCTGGTTTGAATGATAAATTAAATGCTCTTACCAGATTGAAGGTGACAGAGGACAATTTGACTTTTGGTGATGGGTATGCAACACAATTGAATGATAAGATAACCTTGGAGATGTTTTCATTGTACATATGTACCCTGATTTATTGATGTCACCCCATTAGAATTAATAATAATAAAATATATATATATAAGTGAAAAAAAAAAAAATTAAATGCTCTTAGTGGTTAATATATCAGACATTGTAGGGCTTTAACTCTATTGCCATATGTATTAAAATGTATATTAGAATAAAAATACTAAGACAGGAAAAACTTACCTTATAAAGTTTCCTCACAGGAAATCTATAGAGCATATTTAGACAAAACTGAAAAAGGTAGTGCTAAATTGACCATAACTGTACAATCCTTGAAATCCTTAACAAATTAAAATGAATTAAAAGTTTTCTGAAGGCTGTATATTTGAATTGTATATAATTGCAGTGGTGAGAATAGAAGTGAACATATATGTGGCAAAAATTGTGGATCCAATGCTTTTACCTGAAATGTGCTTCAGAATGATCTTTCTTAATTTAGATACTGAAACTTGGTTTAGGAATCAAATTTTTTAATTTTATTTTTCCTTTTTAAGACTGTTTTAAAGAAGTCATTCATATACGTCTGGATGAACTTCTCCGTGTTTTAAAGTCTGTAATGAATAAACATCAGAACCTCAATTCTGTTGATCTTCAAAAGGCGGCAGAAATGCTTACTGCAAAAGTGAAAGGTAAGAAAGATATATTAAAAGTGAGTGGTGAGGGCAAAAATGGTCCCAGTGATAAGTTTTCATTCATAATCACTGGAGGGCCATCTCATGTCATATGATGTGTATTAATAGGGGCTATGTATACTTTAATATTTAATATTCCCATTGTTATACCTAAAACTCTTCCTTTTAAAAATTAAAACTTTATTTGGCAGAAAACACCAATAATACTAACTGATATGAACTGAGCAACTGATGTTTAATTCTGCTTCCCTGGCAATTACTAGACTGTTGTCCATGTCCATGAATTTTTTTTTTGTCCTTTTTTGCTCTATTCCTCAACTGCCCTTACCGCCCCCCCCCCCAACAGCTGTCAGCCTGCTTTCTGTGTATAAATCTGTTTCCATTTTGCTTGTTCATTTTATTCATTAGATTCTACATAGGAGTGAAATCATATGGTTCTGATCTTTCTCTGACTGGCTTATTTCACTTAGCATAATGCTCCCCAGGTCCATCCATGCTGTTGCAGAAGGGAAGATTTCCCTTTTTATGGCTGCGTAGTATTTCATCTTGTAAATGTACCACAGTGTTTTTATTAACTCATCTCCTGGTGGGCACTTGTGCTGTTTCCAGAACTTGGCTATTGTAAATAACACTGCAGTGAACATAGGGGTGCATAGATTTTTTTAAATTTGTGTTTCAGGATTCTTAGGATATCTTCCTAGAAGTGGAATCACTGGATCAAAAGGCAGTTTCATTTTTAATTTTTTGAAATAACTCCATACTAATTTCCACAGTGGCTGCACCAATCTGCTTCCTACCAACAGTGCTCAAGAATTCCCTTTTCTCTACACCCTCACCAGCACTTGTTGTTTGTTGATTTATTGATGATAGAGGGATTGAGTATGAAATCTCAGAGGCAGAGAGAAGATGGAGAAACACCTAAGAAGTAGGAGATGATCTAGGGAAAGATGTCATGAAACTTAAAAGTGCAAGGTTCTAAGAAGTGATTGTCAGTGTTAAATGTCACTGATAGGTAACATGAATTCAAGTACTGTAACTATAAAAAGTGATTTCCCATGGGTTGAGTAAGGAGAAGAAAAGCAAGGAAGGCTTTATTGTGGAGAATTACCTATCCTGCATCTAAAGGCCAAGCAGTCATTAACTGGGCTAGAGTAGAGGGCCATGTTGGGGACTGTGATATAGGGCACTTATACAAGAACTCTGGATATTGAAGAACATGATAAAATTGGTGAAACACTCACATCTACAGAGAGCAAAAGGCAAGTGTCAAGGGATGAGGCAGGAAGAACAAAAATAAATGTTCAATAAAACGTAGTTCATATACTTAAGAACTGCCTCCTGTACTTTTGACACAGTGATCATGTTAGTGTGGTTCTCTTTTTCTGTTTTTCAAATACTGAAAACAAAATAGATGGATTTAAATGGAAAAAGTAGATAACTTCTGTTGTGACTTTTAAAATTTTGCTTAGTAACCAAATTTGTTTTTAAATAGATTGTTTATAAATGCCATTTAACTTAGATAGGGAAATTTGTGTCTATAGATAGTAAAATTTCCATGCTTGGAAATAGCAAACACAGTTCATTCAATTGTTGTCAGTGCCTATTGTGTGCAGTCAGGATGTCCTGGGGAAGGAGTGTGCCTGTGCATAGTTGGTGTCCACATTCCAGAAACAGACTGGAAGAAAGTGGCCTCTCTGCTGCCTTGAACAATTTTTTTTGAGGTGAAGCAATAATTTGAATATTATTTTCCGCTATGACTATCTTTACCCTTGGGATTGTTAGGATTTTACTTTTGTGCTAGGTGAAATTTAAAAGATTCATTTGTTGGGAAACTTATTCTGGTTCGGTTGGATTCCATGAAACTGGAAACTATAAAATTAAAAATTGTGTTTTCTTTGGTGTGTTTGTTTTTAATACCTTCCCATCAATTCCCCCCCCACACACACACACGTATGCGTACACACACTCTAATTCTTGAGGTCATCTAAAAATATCTTGATATCTCAAATGAAAACTGCTCAGTGACCTAAAAAAATCAAGGTCAAATCAGGGCTTATTAAATTTTTGTATTTAATGATAATTTGGTTTTCAAACCCTGGAAAGACAAGGGGGAGATAGAAAACATTTTTTGAGTGTCTATTCTGTAGCAATGTGTTTTGCATAATATTTTCAAAACTCTATAATGGTTCATTTTTATTTCTATTTTATGAGAAAAACATAAAAATTATTGTATATCAAAATTTCAGCCATGTGGAGAGGATCTTGTCTTAAACACCTGATTACATTTATAAAATGACTGACTTACCTTACTTTGGAGGTCTGAACTGTCAAATGCAAATATACAAAACCTTTTTTAAATCACATCTAAATACAGAATAACCTTAGAATCAGAGAGGTGTAATCTTGTTTGTGCTACTACAGGTTTGAATAAGTGAGAAATTAGAATCTGATATCTCTTATTTTTTATTTTAAATATGAAATTTACCTCTTAATAACCGTAAAAGAAAAGTTCTTAGTGTTCCCCCATTCATTCTAGTAGTGATTTGTATTTCCTGTGTCTCCTCCTGTTTCCAAGCAGGAAGTTCAGTCTGACAAAATATTTGGAATATGGCAAGAGAGATACAGCCTATTTTTGAATTAGATAAAGATATCTTCAGCGTGCAGTAATTTACGAAGTACTTATATATTTGTATTTTCATTAGTATTTACAATTATTTTGGTCTCATTTGTAATATAAATTAAGTCTCATTTGTAATATAAACTTAAAGGACCATTTAGGTTTTTTATGATCTGCATTTGGCCTATATTTAAAAATTGGCAAATGAAAAAGAAAAGTAAGCTTTAATAACATCCAAAATTATAGAAGTTTCATGTTTTCTGTTTTGAAAAATTAATTTCTAATAGGCAATTCACTTACACAGTTGATAATGGAAATGGTATAATAGAGTATTCAACAGTGAAGTTTTTTTCCTCACTTAGCCACTCATTCCTTTCCCTGAAGCAACAGCTGTTACTGGTTTTATGTGTATCTTATTACGCATATCTAAGCAAATACAATGTGTTCCCTTTTTTCCTCCTTTTTGCACAAATGATAGCATTCTGCTCCTTGTTCATTGTTCGAGTTATCTGTATATAAAGGGTTTCCTTATTTTTTTCTGCTGTTATTTATTTTTCCAAAGCTGCATAGAAATTCATTATATGATGGTATTATAATTATTTCACCACTTCTCTACTGATAGATGTTTGGGTTGTTCCCAGTTTTTTTCTGTTACAAACAGTGCTTCAATGAATACTTATACAAATTCTTCAGCGGGTAGTTACTGGATCAGAGAGTGTATACATTTATATTTTGGGTGTTGCAAGATACCCTCTGTAGTGGTTTGCTCTTATGATAGCAGCACTGAAAAGGCTGCGCCTTTATCAGTAGAGCTGATTATAAAGCTTTGTTACCCAATCTTTGTATATACAATTATAGTAAAAGTTGGTGTCCCAGTATAGATTAGATTTGCATTTTTCTCATTTTGTATGCAGTTAAGTATCTTTTTATGTTTCAGAGCCATTTGTACATCCTTTTATGTGAACTGACCCTTTGTCCATTTTTTTTTAGTATTGATTTGTAGAAAGTCTGTACAAATGACATTAGTCCTAATCTTTGATAGAAGTTTTAGATTGTCTTTAATTTGTTTTTTTTCTTTTGATTTGTGTAGGGTATTATTTACTTTTACATTTAAATTTATTAATCTCTTCTATGGTTTTTCAGTTTTAGGAATTAGGAAGGACTTCTCTGCTCTGAGATTATAATAGCATTCTCCAGTGTTTTTTCTTCTAATGTTTTTATAGTGCTATTTATTAAATAAGTCTTTGATATGTCTTGAGTATCTACATGACTAGCTAATTTATCAAATAATTCATATTTCTCCTTACTGATTTGTTATGCCATCTTTATCATCAATATACTAAATTGTCACATGTTTTTATTTATTTCAGTTTCTTTTTGTGTCCTTTTGATTTGTTCTGTCATGTGCCATTACCACACTGCCTTTATTGTAGTTTTATAATATGTATTAGCATCTGGTAAGGGTGAGCTCTTCTTTCCATTACTGTTTCTGTTCAGTATTTATTTTTCCATCAAGATATTTGAATTGTTAAAAGAAATGTTTTTAAATGATATTTGAATTGTCTTATCTAGTTCCAGAAAGTATCTTGGCATTTTGAATGTTATTTGAGTTAAATTTATAAATTAAATTAAGGATAATTTATATACTTAGCATTTCTTTTTGAGAATATAATATGCATGTCAATTCAAGTTGTCTTTTTTGTTCCAGAAATAACTTAAAGTTTTTGTTTTGTAAATCTTGCAGCTTGTTCCCCCTTGAGCATTTTTCCATATGCAAGTGTTGAAATTTTTCATTCATTATGTTGTTTAATTCAGTGGCTTTCAAACTTCAAACCTGTTTTATGACATCAAGTTAGTGGCCTGTCACCAGCATTTTTAAAATATGAAAGAGAATAGAAAAAGAAAAATCAGAATGCAGTACTAATTGAATAAGACTTAAGGATCTTTCAGAAGCTTTCTAGCTGTTTTATAGCTGATAACCATTATGTGTGTATGGTATACTCAGTCATAATGTAAAATTTTTCTTACCAAAGATTGGGGTCAAAAACATTTAAAAGTTGCTATTCTAGTAGGTTGTTTGTATGAAAGCGATATATGTGATTTCTTAAAGACACACTCAGTGTTTCTTAGTGCTTCTTGTTGAGACTTAATAGGGAACCCAAAGGAGAAAATTATTTGAACGTGGAGCAAAATTTTGATGAGATTTTGAAGAAGGGCTGATATCAGTGTGAGAGTAGAAACAGAGACACCAATGAACAGGTTAAATAGTCCAGGCTAAGGGTAAGTATGGCCATTTGAACTAAGTCAGTGGCGGTAGGAATGGAAATGAGGATAAACAATTTGAGGCATTTTGAAATTCAAGCTAATGAACTAAAGAATGTATGAAAAAGAGTATGTTTGAGGTACAGAGTAGAAAGGAAGATAGAGTTTAATACATGATGGGATTGCAGAACCCGTGGATAAAGACTGGGAAGTAGGGGAAGGAATATATCAAACAGACCATTGGAAAGATAGGTCTGAAGCTCAGAGGTTAAAACTAGACAGGTAGTTTAAGAATTCATTCCCTTAGAGGTATGAGGGTGAGCAAGTTTCTATGGGGACAATACATAGAGAAGAAAGCCAGGATAGAAATGCAGGCTGAATGGGAATGACTATGAAATACTAATTGTCTATAGATAGATCAAGAACATGAGGATGCTGAGTTTACTGATTACCAAGAACTGTAATCCAGGTGCTTTAACAGTTATTTTCTCAGTTGTTCCATTTAAAGATATGCCATTTACCTATGAAGAAATTGAAGTTATATGATGTATCCATATTGACATAGGAAGTGGTAGAGGTCAAATTTGAACTTAGGTCTGAAACTGAAGCCTTCCTTCAAATTACTGTAATTAACATATTGCTTCTAAGAGCACAGAATACTTCACGATGAAAGGAAGTGTTTAAAATTTGTAGTAATAATAGTGGACATTATTGAGGATGTACATATTGTAGGCCAGAAACTGTTAAACTCTTTTTATAGGTCATCCCATTAATCCTCACAGCAAATTTTTGAGGTCAACACTATTGTTATATCAGCTTCCGTTTCACAGATAATAAAGCTGAAACGTAGGTTTTTCCAAGGTTGTATGCATATTAAATGGTAGAGTTATTGAGCGTTGCAGAATAGTCAAGTAGGATGAAAATTTAGAGGAAAAAAGGCCTCCAACTTTGACTAGTAGGTTATTGTTGACAGTGTTATTCAGTGGTATTGCGTGAAAATATTAACTAAAATTTATTGGGCATTTTCTGTGTAATAGGCTTTGTTCAAAGTTCATTCAATCTGCACAACAGTTCTCAAAATACATATTATTCCCACCTTATAAATGAGAAAACTGAGGCATAGAACTGTTACATTACTTAACCAAGTAAGAGAGAGTTAGGATTTAACCTAGGCAGACTGGCTTCAGAGCCCATCCCATACCCAGGCAGCAGCCCTGGCCTGCTGCCCGTTTCTGTGAATTGCTTCACTAGAGCACAGCCACTCTCATTTGTTTGCATATCTCATTTGTTTAAGTTTGGCTCTTTTAGTCAGAGTTTAGTAGTTGCAACAAACCGTATGGTCAGGAAAATCTAACATAGGTATTATTTATCTAACCTTTTACAGAAAAAGTTTTCTAACCCCTGCTAATCATTAAACTGGATGAAAAGCCAAATCCTGGTGAATTCAGCCATGACCTATTTATAGTGATTTCGTGTAAAGAAGTGTTATGTTAGATTGGGTGGTAGTTTTGAGAAGAAATACAGTAAAAAGAATTTTTTTTCCAGTAGAAAGACTTGAGAATGTTGGTAGCATAAGGAAAAACCATCAAGTGAAGCTCTGAGGGTGACGGGGTGGTAAAGGGTTTTGGAGAAGGCAAGCGAGAGGGGAAGTTTATTATTGGAGAGGAGCCAGAGACTTCTTTGGCACACTGAGGAGCAAAAAAGAGAAATGATATCAGGAATACATGGCTATTCTGAAGTGGAGGCAAGGGCAGTAATTGGAATTTTCGTTAGATAGCTGTAACCTCATTCAGGTGGGGATGAAGATAAAATAGGAAGGTAGCTCAAATAATTGCCTTTTTACTACTCAAAATTATTTTTTAATCCCTCAATCATGTTTAATGCCATGAAAAAGTATATTTATAGGAAAGAAAGAATAATACTAGGGAACAAAATTTTTGTTGCATCTACAAAAACACTTGTTCTTACCTAATTCAAGTGTGCTGATCTCAAACCTGACATTAGTTTTTCTCTGTAAGCTACAGTTTTTTTGCAATTCAAGATTTTAGTATTTCATCTTATTGTAAAATTTTCAACATTTAGTTTAACATAATGAAGTGGAATGTCTTCTTAGGCATCGTCTTTGTAAAAATACAATAATTTATATAATGCAATAAGTACACTAATACACTAAAAGATATGATGGCATCAGAATTTGTCTACAATATTGAAATAGAACATATTGAAACACTTATTTAATCATAAAATTTGCGCAAAACATTTAAATTCTATTCAGGCAAAATTTTCCATTTGTAGCCCTTGTGTTTGTGTACTTGTTGAGGACAATCTTGTTTGATGCTCCAGCAGTAGTCTGCTCATCACTAACAGCTCCAAGATTTTCGAGAAACTTATCAAGGTGACTGTTCAGGAAGTGAATCTTAACGCTCATGTTACATCCAATATCGTGGAAAGCCAACAGCATCATTTGAACCAGAAGATCATAGTTTTCTGCTTTTTTGTTGCCAGGGAAGTTCTTTGTAACTACCACAAAAGAGTGCCATGCTGCTTTCTCCTCCCTATTCATCTCCCTGGCAAATTCTTTGTCACATATGAGGGTTCAAAGTTGAGGTCCATCGAATACACCTGCTTTTATCTTCTCGAAAGACAAGGCAGGAAAAGCAGAAACAATATGTTGAAAGCATTCACTTTCTCTATTCAAAGCCTGAACAAACTGCTTCATTAAGCCAAGTTTGATGTGAAGTAGGGGAAAAATGATCCTGTCTCGATTAACTACAGGTTCATTCACAATATTTTGCATCCCTACTTACAGAGTTTCACGTTTCGTCCACTCCTTCTGTGTCCAGTGTTTCTCCTGAGCTCAGCTGTCCCACAAACACAGAAAGCAGGGATACTTCGTGAAACCTCTCTGTTGTCCTAGCAGGAAATTGACCATTTTAAAATCTGCACAAATGATTCAGTTATGCTCCTCATACTTCAGAAAGTTGGGGACAATTTTGATGTCATTATAATCTTGCAGATGAGTTTAATAACCAATTGGAACTACTATGTAAACATTACCGTTGTGTAGGAGAACACATTTCAGACTCTGTTTAGAGCTGTCAAGAAATAGCCGCCATTCTGTTGAACTGTAAGTGTTAACATCTAGCTGGCTGAGAAGACTACTGATATCATGACAGTAAACAAAGTGTTTGTCTTCAGAAAAAAAATCCACAAAAATTTGTTCACACTTCCTGAAATGGGATACTTTAGCTGACTGGTGAAGTACATTCTTTTCTTGAAGACTGGATGTAATAACGCAGCTGCTTTCTTTGATAGGCCCAAATCTCTTACTAAGTCATTCAATTCAAGTTGGCTAAACTGCTGAGGGGTTAATGACTGCTTGGCATCAGAAGAAGACCCTTCAGATTCTACAACCGTTTCCTTATGCATCTTATCAAAATACACTTGATCACCATGTTCACTTTCTTCTTCCTTAGAAGAAATCAAACCATTGACAACTGGAACCGGGAGTGTCTCAGAGTGTGGGATAGGTCGTATTGCTGAAGGAATATTAGAATATGTGATCATATGCCGTTTTTTTCTTGCTGATGCCCTTTGTATGGATCAGACAGAAATAACAATCACTGCTGTGGTCCTTAGGTTCACGCCAAACCATGGGAATACCAAAAGGCATTCCTTTGCGTTTTCCTTTTGTCCAGTCATAAAGCATTTCCTCACAATTATGACACACAATATGAGGAGCTCAATTCTTGTCTTGATCGCCAAAGGGAACTTGAAAATAGGCAATATATGCATGTGTCACAAATGATGAAATATTGCACCTTTGACGTTGAAGTGTGTAACAGCCACATATATAACAGATGGTGTCAGGACTATTCTTCCATTTATGCCTGCTCGAAGAAGCCATGATTCAATCTTAATCTTTTTTTTTTTTTTACAGGGACAGAGAGAGAGATAGATAGGGACAGACAGACAGGAACAGAGAGAGATGAGAAGCATCAATCGTCAGTTTTTCGTTGCCACACCTTAGTTGTTCATTGATTGCTTTCTCACATGTGCCTTGACCGCGGGCCTTTAGCAGACCGAGCCACCCCTTGCTGGAGCCAGCGACCTTGGGTCCAAGCTGACAAGCTTTTTGCTCAAGCCAGATGGGCCCGCACTCAAGCTGGTGAGCTCAGGGTCTCAAACCTGGGTTCCTCTGCATCCCAGTGCGATGCTCTATCCACTGTGCCACTGCCTGGTCAGGCCATGATTCAATCTTAAAACAAAATAAGAGGGTGTTTTTATCAGATAATAATTTTTTACATTTAAAAACAACTACAATGATGTAAAAGTGATATTTGTAAAACATTAATTGCCTTGTGGTTTTGTTCAGTCCAAGAATCATTGTCCTTTAACTCCAATTTAAAAACCAATACATGCCATTAACTGTAACAAAAAGAAATTAAAATTGCATAAAAACTAGAGCATGCACTGAAAAACGGATTTCAGATTTGGAATCAGCGATGCAGGAATATATAGAAACAGTTCTAAAACCTCATGCAGTAAGAAAATGAAAAAAGAAAAAAAACTGTTTCCCAGTGTAATTATAGAATTTTGGATTGTGTTATAAAATATATTTTTTCCTTTAAAGTTTAATAGGTCCTGACTGGTGGTTGCTTAGTGGATAATGTGTCAGCCTGAGGTGCTGAGGTCCCAGATTCAAAACCCTAAAGTCACTGGCTTGAGCACGGGCTCATCTGGCTTGAGCAAGGGGTCTCTGGCTTGAGCAGGGCATCACTGGCTTGAGCATTCATGGCATCATCAAAATGACCCCATGGTCACTGGCTTGAGGGAGGAGTCACTGGCTTGGCTTGAGCCCCCAACCCCATCAAGGCACGTATGAGAAGCAGTCAGTGAATAACTAAAGTGCCACAACTACAAGTTGATGCTCCTCATCTCTCTCTTCCTGTCTGTCTCTCTCTCAGTTAAAAAGTCTAACGAGTTAAAGTTTGGAAATATGAGCAGGCTTTACATTTTTACTCAGATTACATTCTAAATTACTGTTTAAAGTCTCCAGTGAGATTTTAGAAACAGCTTTATTAAAGTTAAATTGACATACAATAAACTGCACACATTGAAAGTGTAGTTTGATCAGCTTTGACACGCGTATTCTTGTGAACCCATCACAATCCAGATAACGTCTGTCCTTTGATAATCTCTCCTCTCTGTGCCTCCCTTTCACCAGTTTATAAATTGCGTTTTGTTTTCTTTCTGTGCAAAATACTTTCTAATTTCCCTTTTTCTTGATCCATGAGTTATTTAGAAATGTGTTATTTAGTTTTCTAGTATTTGGGGATTTCCTAGAGATCTTTTTGTTATTCCTAGTTTTTTTCTTTTTATTTTTAATTGTTTTCCATTGATTTGGGGGGGGGGGGGTAGAAGGGAGAGAGAGAGAGAGAGAGAGAGAGAAAAGCATCAACTCGCTGTTCCATTAAGTTACATTTAGTTGTGCACTCATTAATTGCTTCTCATACATGCCCTGACTAGGGATTAAACCTACAACTCTGGTGTGCCGTGACAATGCTTTATTTACTGAGACACCTGGCCAAGGCCTCTTTTATTTTTTTATTTATTAATTTATTTTAGAGAGAGAGAAACTTTGATTTGTTGTTCGTTCATTCATGCATTCATTGGCTGATTTCTTGTATGTGCCCTAACGGGGGATTGAACCAGCAACCTTGACTTCTGGGGATGATGTTCCAACCAACTGAGCAACCTGGTCAGGACTCTTTTCTTTCTTTCTTTTTTTTTCTTTTTATTTTTTTTCAAGAGAGAGACAGACAGGAGGGAATGAGAAGCATCAACTCGTAGTTAAGTGCTTCTCATACATGCTTTGGCTTGGTGCGGGGGGGGGGGGGGGGGGGCGCTCCGGCCAAGGCAATGAACCATTGCTCAAGCCAGCAATCTCGGGGTTTCGAACCTGGGACCTCAGTGTCGCAGGTCAACACTGTCCACTGTGTCACGACCAGTCAGGTTGACTCTGTTATTTCTAACTTAATTCCATCCAGTTACAGAACATATTTTGCCTGAATTGAATCCTTTTAAACCCATTGAAATGTGTTTTATGGCCAATAATATGGTAAATATTCACTGTGCACTTGAAAAAAAGTATGTTGTTGTTATTGGGTGGCTGTTCTATAATTATTTATCTATCTGGTCAGGATGGCTGATAATATTGTTAAAGTCTTCCATATTCATACTGATTTTCCATCTGTGTTTTCTGTCAGTTATTGGGAAGGTTATTGAAATCTCTAGCTGTTACTCTGAAATTTGTCTATACGTTTTTGCTTCGGCATTATGAAGTTTATATTTAGGTACATAAATGTACATGATTGTGTTCTTTTGATAAACTGACTTCATTGTTATAAAATGACATTCTTTATCCCTGATAGTTTCCATTGCTCAGAAATCTCCTTTGTGTGATACTAGACAGTAAGTTGGGCAGTTGTGGAGCTTAGCATATTTGTTTCTTTTGTCCTTCAGTGTTCTTGTTCTTTGTTGCCTGATAAGCCAGTGTCTTGGAAACTGTTGTCTCGTTTATTTTGTTACAGGTTTCTTTTAATTGTTTCAGGCAGAAGTATTAGCCTGTTTTTCCGTCTTGGCCAGAGCATAAGTCCAAAAGTATTTTTTAAATTAGTTATGGTGGTTTTTAAGTTTTTTCTTGTTGCTTGTATCAGAGATACTTAGAAGAGTCTGACGAAAGGTATGGACTTTACCCTTCATATCTGCAAAGGCTAATACCTATAAAATCTTGGTTGTAATTTCATGAGGTTTGCAGGCTTATGGTTTAATTCATCCCTGCTTGGGATCTTTGCTTTCCAGCAAGCATTTTCAACCCTAGTTACACTTTAGAATCATCTGGGAAACTTTTTAGTAAATATGCTTTACCCAGACCTATGAAATTTGAACCTTTGGTGGTGAGACCCAGACTTTGGTTTTAAAATTTTGTAGATAATTCTAATGTGCAGCCAAGCTTCAGAACAACTCTGTTTATAAAGCAAAGGATGGCCTTCTTTCCACTTGATTTCTCTACCTTCCCTTTGGTGGCAAAGATCCTAGGGAAGGTAGGATATGGAAAGCCACTTGTTTTTTAAATTCAAGCTGAATAGAATGGGTTACTTCTTTTAAATTGCCAGTTCCACCTTTAGATTTTGACCTGATAAAGTCTATCTAGGTTTTAAACAAAGGAACACACAGAGAAGTTATAAGAAAACTTTTTCAGTTATGTTTCACAATTTGCTTTAGCAGAATGCAAAATGTTAGAATCCATATTATAAACAAAAGACAACTGTATATCAATTAACATGGACCTTAGAGCCCAAAGGACATATAGAAAATAAGGCATGAAATTTAAAATTTCAAAAACATTAGGTATTTTTATGTGATATGCTGTGTATATATAGGTTTTATACTATGTCAAATGTATATATAACTTCAATTATTGGTACTGCATGTTGACTTAAGTAGGCCACAGTGTGATTAGCTGCTTTTAAAAAATGCCATTAAGTGCCTGACCAGGTAGTGGCACAGTGGATACAGTATCAGACTGGGATGCAGAGGACCCAGATTCAAAACCCGGAGCTCACAATCTTGAGTATGGGGTCACTGGCTTGAGCATGGGATCAAAGACATGACCCCATGGTCAGAGGCTTGAGCCCAAAGGTTGCTGGCTTGAGCAACAGGTCACTTGCTCTGTTGTAGCCCCCGGTCAAGGCACATATGAGAAAGCAAACAATAAACAACTAAGGTGCTGCAGTGAAGAATTGATGCTTCTCATCTCTCTCCCTTCCTGTCTGCCCTTCTCTCCCTTCCTCACTGTCTCTCTGTCTCCGTCACACACAAACACAGAAAAAAATGCCATGAAGCAATATGCAAGAGAAAACAGCCCAGAGCACTCTTAATGAGACAGATCTGGTGTAACATGGACTCTGCAACTCCAAGACTGATTGATTTCACATTGAGTCATTTCTTAGATTTGTCAAATTATATAATGCATGGAGTAGCAGTTTGGAATGCCAGCTACTTTTATGTAAGCTGATTCTTTTAAATGAATTTTTTAAATTAAGAACTTGAACATCATGTTTGTTTTGTGTACTAAACTGTTTATTTCTAAAAGAAATGTGGATTTTAAGGGATTAAATGACTATATATAAATCTGGTTTAAAGTATTTTCTTTCTCATTGATTTTATCCAACTTTCCCTGTAGCTGTGAACTTCACAGACGTTAATGAAGGAAACAAAAATGACCTCTTCAGAGAAGTGTTTTCCTCCATTGAAACCTTGGCCTTAACTTTTGGGAATATGTGAGTAGAGGACTGTCATTGAACGAATCTTGGGCCTGGATATCTCAGTGAGGGTTATGCCACATAACTCAGAAAATGTATGTTAAGTAAAATATTAACCAATATAAAATACTACTACCTTGGAAAAGTTACATACTGTCTTGTATTAATACAGTATTTGAAGGTGTCTTTAGAGCTGTTTAAAAGCAGCATTTATTTGCAAGTCATTGCATGGTTTATGTGAATAGAGTACTAGTAATTTACATATTTCTAAGGGTCTTACTGAAAAAAATTTATTCTGGAAGACATGTTAGATGTAAATTTTGTGGCAGAGCAATGTAATGACTTGTCTTTTTATTTCTTTTTTTTAACCTCACTGGGTAGCCTGGCACGCTTCCTCATGGGAGATGCAGACAGCGATTCATTATTTCGACTGCCTGTTTCTCGGGAAAGTAAGGTAGGCCAAATTTGTGTGAAAGCAAAGACTTTAGTATATTTAACTTAATATTTCACTAATTTTCTAATCTTAGTTTCATTGTTACTCTTATAATTTTTTAGTTTAGCTAGAAAAATATCAATTTGTATTAAATATGATAATTTATGGTCAATTTCTAGAGCAAAAATGTAATTGTACTTCTTGAATATAGCTCATTTGAATTGTACTTCTTGAACATATCTGATAATTCTAGTGTTTTATATAATGAATCTAGGTCATATGGTCCAAAATTTTAGTAAGTAATTCTTAATCATTTTTTCTTCTTGACATTATCACATATCTAAAAGACTGGGGAAAACTTAGGAAAATAATGTAAGAAGTAAAGAAGTGTTAATCTCACAAATTCTACAGTTTGTTATTAAGAAACATTTATTAACAGTCCTATAGGTCTTAAGTCTCCCTAAGAGCATCCCTATAAGTGTGTCAGAAGATTGGCCTTTTGATTGCAAATTGGAGCAAAAGTTGCTGTGAAATTATAGAACATAAAAAAAAGTATGTAGAATATTGCTTTAAAGATTTATAGTAGTAGGCCTGACCTGTGGTAGCGCAGTGGATAAAGGGTCGACCTGGGAACACTGAGGTTGCCAGTTCAAAAACCCTGCACTGGTCCGGTCAAGGCACATATGGGAGTTGATGCTTCCAGCTCCTCCCCCCTTTCTCTCTTTCTCTCTCTCTCTCTCTCTCTCACTTTGTGTCTCCTCTCTAAAATGAATAAAATAAAAAAAATAAAATAAAAAATAAATAAAATAAGATTTATAGTAGTAGTATTTTTATTTTAATAAATTTTTTTCACCCAATGCAAGATATTTAAACATATGCATTAGGAACATATATATATTGATCATTTTGCTGTTAAGGATGATCAAATCCATAAAGGATTTCAACAAATATTTGTAAATGTGCCACGAACTTGTATTATTTCAAAATAATACATATAAAAGTTTCAGGTCTTTCTTAAAATGATACAAATACAAGTGACTACTTAAAGCATTTATGTTGTATATACTACAATATTGAGCATTATGTTATATGCATTTATGTTGTGTGTACTACAATATTGAGAAAAACAATTTGACTATTTCTGAAGTCACCCATTGATGAAACAAGGAGGTTAGTAATAAACAATATCAGAATGATAAAGAATTTTAAGATCTTTGAATATTTTGCTATCATTCATAATTTTTCTTCAATGTTATCTTTTTAGATGTGATAAAATTATGTCTGTATGACAAGGCACTGGACATTTTACCTTTTGGTATGAATCATATCCTGTTCCTGTGTCTCTATTGTGCTATATTATATTGTGTCTATATTATACTAATTCTTAATCGGGAAATACTTTTTTCTCAGTGTGTGCACCTTGTTTTCATTTTTGATGTTTTTCATTTACCCTAGAGGTTGAAATAAAATCCATGATGATATAATAATAAAATAAAATTACTTTGATGACGAATTTTGAAAAATATTTTTAAAAATAATAGTTGCTATTTAGCCTGGACTGTGATGGCATAGTGGATAAAGTGATGACCTGGAATGTCCAAGTCCCTGGTTTGACACCCTGGGGCTTGCCTGTCAAGGCACATAAAAGAAGCACCTACTACGAGTTGATGCTTCCTGCTCTTCCCCTCCTTGCCACCCCTTTCTTTCTCTCTTTCCTCTCTCTAAAATCAATCAATAAAATCTTAAAATAGTATTTTCCATTTATTTAATAGTGCTTATTATGTACTGTCTGCTGTGCAAAGCCTTTATCATCTCAGTCCTTAAAATAGCCTTGTGAAAGTAGTGTTCTTATCTCCATTGCACAGACAGGCAAACCAAAGTTAAGTGAGCTTAAATACATAGCCCAGTGTCATACAGCTAATAAGTGTATGGACTTTGAACCCAGGTCTCTCTGATCCCTTTTGCATTGAATCTCTGCATACTCTATACTGGCCAAGTAAATACAGTGGATCAGATTTGTTTGTGACCTCATTATTTTGATAGAGAATGTTTTTCTGCACTGTCCAATAAGGTAGCCTCTTGCCGCATGTAGCTCTTTAAAGAAATAAAATAAAAAATATACTTTTCAAATGCTCAAATAACTACATGTAGCTAGTAGCAGCTACCTTATTGAACAGTGCAAATGTAGAAAATTTCCATCACCAGAGAAAGTTCTGCACTTCACTTTCCAATAAACATTCAGAGAGAGTGTTTAAGAAATAGTAAAATGGTGAAAGATGTCTGGAAAAGATAGGTCTTTGTCTTATATTTAGATAGCGATCTATTTAGGTTGCTTCTGTAACTTCCTGACTAATATTTTTAAGGTCTGCATAATTTAAATTTTTGAATGGATTCATTAATGTTAACTAATGCTGTTATTAGTAAACAATGAGGTTATTCATTCTTGGACCTTGAGAACTGCTGTGGTCAAAAGCTATATAATTCTTATAAAATATTCTGGCACTCAAACAGAGTTCTCAGGCCCTTTGAGTTCTAAATACTTGAAATTCTTTAACAGGAATTATGTCACAGTAACAAGTTAGAGTGAAAAAATTCTGAAGCAAAGATCTGTTACCTTCTGCTCTAATTTTCAATTTGTTTTCTTCCATGTTGTAAGTCTTTTGAAAATGTTTCTATGGAATCAGTGGACTCATCCCATGAAAAAGGTAATGCTTAAAGTACTTTAAACCTTTGTTGAACTTTTTGCAGTTATTTTGAATAACTGTTTTGAATTTTGATAAATGTTTTGATCTCTTCTTGGTTAGTAACCTAATATATTTATTTTAACATAAACATGTAAAATTTTACATAGAATACTTAAGGGAAAAAATCTGCTAGAGTAGGTAATGTGATGAGAGCAAGTGATCAAGAATTATATTGGGGTCGTAACTTGGTGAATAATAGAAATGTACATTAAGCTCAAAAATACATTTTAATTTGAAACCATTTTAAGTTTAAACTGTGACCCTTTAATTCTAAATTTGTTACTTGTGTTTTTAAACTGGTTTTCATTGAAGAGCATCTTAGGATTTGAGTGTTTCATTGTTTCGAGTTACATGATCATATTTAATATATATTTACCTTGATATTTTTATTTTCAGGAAATTTTTCTCCTATAGAACTAGATAGCATGCTCTTAAAGAACTCTGACTCTGTAGAACTGGCTTTGTCATACGCTAAAACATGGTCAAAATATACCAAGAACATAGTGTCATGGGTTGAGAAAAAGCTTAATTTGGGTAAGTAGCCCTTAGGGGCATCTGATTAATTTAGGAGTATAATAACTAAATTGTTTGCAATTCATATGCTACTGACTATAAGTAATAATGATTCCAAATTTACTGGTTTATTGTAGTGAAAAAAACCATTATTCATTCTCTCTTCTTGAAATAAGAATGACTCTTCTTACAATAAATGCACTGATTGAAAATTACTGTAGAGAAACCATTACATCTGGGGACATGAGGACAAATTCTGTGTTTGCCTTTAAAGAAGTCATATTTTAGTTGGTAAAAAGAAATGCTATCAGATAATATGGTAAAAGGAGATAAAAACAACCATAGATGTATGAACAGAGCCAATGGAAACATAAAAGGAACATCTTAATAGCTAATATTTTCCTAGTGTTTGTAGTTGACAAAATACTTTTACATCCATCACCTCATTTAACCTTCCCAAATCCCTGGAAAGTAAGCAAGAATATTATTACCCCCGTTTTACAAATGAGACAAACAAGATCGGTGATTTGGTTAAGGTTAAATCGCAGATTTGCCTAAGGTCACATAGCAGTAATGGTAAGAATATAGCATTTACCTGAAGCCTATGCTCTTTATACTACATTATTTATTTTTAATAGAGAACTCCCTTCGGATTCACCTGAATAGTCCTATGAAAGGGCAGTACACAGGCCTAAGTCCCATTTCACAGAGAGGTGAGGTCTAAGCAAGTGTTTTAAAAGTTTCCCAGTTGATTTTGACAAATACTTCTGATGAAGAATCACAGTATCATATCAGGATGTGGACTAGTATTTATGATCACTTTTTAATTAAGGAATTATAAATAATTTTGTAGTGTGAGGGGATAAATAAGTTTTTAAATCTTCGGGCACTCTCTTTGACCTTTTCAGAATTGGAGTCCACTAGAAATATTGTCAAGTTGGCAGAGGCAACTAGAACTAACTTTGGACTACAGGTAGGTGTTCAATGAACTAGGGTTCTATACCAACAGAGTATTCAGATGAACTCCTGATAGTGCCTTGCAAAACCATAAAATGCTATAGTTAATACAGGAAAGAACTTAAATGCTAAACTTTGTCTTGGATACCCATTATGAAAAAAGAAACTAGGAAACTCACAATTTCATACAAATGTTAATCTTGTTACCTATAATTATAATTATTTTTTCAATATTTTTTCCATAGTCATATTTATGACTACATGTTTTTCTTTAAAAAAAGGAGGGGCTAAATTCAAAGTCTCTTTTTGAGGAAGAGTAGTTGTAGGGGGAGGTAGGTCTGGAATTCTAGTCCTATTTCTATTGGAAAATTTACTTTTTAATTTTAAATTCTAGGAGTTTATGCCACTGCAGTCTCTATTTACCAGTGCTCTTCTTAATGATATAGAGAGCAGTCACCTTTTACAGCAGACAATTGCAGCTCTCCAAGCCAATAAATTTATGCAGGTAAAAACTTATATGTATAATACACATTCTAAAAAATAACAACATACCTTTAGAAAACCGCTTTCTTTCTTTCTTTTTAAAAAATACCCTTGACAGCCTCTACTTGGGAGGAAAAATGAAATGGAAAAACAAAGGAAAGAAATGAAAGAACTTTGGAAACAGGAACAAAATAAAATGGTTAGTATTATAGTTTTTCTAAAATGCTGTATTAACAACTGCCTTGCTGAATATGCTAAGGAAACCTGTAACTTAGGGTTTCTTTCTTATTCTGTATTTAATACTCCTTCTTTTTCTGTGTAGCTCGAAACAGAGGCTGCTCTTAAAAAGGCAAAATTGTTATGCACACAACGTCAAGATGAATATGAAAAAGCAAAGTCTTCCATGTTTCGTGCAGAAGAGGAGCATCAATGCTCAAGTGGTGGAGTGAAAAATCTCAACAAGCAGCTAGAGAAAAAGCGAAGGCTGGAAGAGGAGGCTCTTCAAAAGGTAATGATTTCTTTTTGTTATTTGCAAGTTGAATTAGCAATAATCTGCTAAAGCTTTGGTACTCAAACTTCAGCATGCATCAGGATCACCTTGAAGGCTTGTTATAAAAGCCCGTGGGGCCGTACCTCCAGAGTTTCTGATTCAGAAGGTGTAGGCTTAGCCCCAGATAACTTGCCTCTGTAATGAGTTTCCAGGCGCTGCTGCTGCTGCTGCTGCTGCGGCGGGGACTCACACTTTGAGAACCATGATGCTATAAGACTTTTGCTTATCTTTTGAATTTTGAGGTTTGTTTGTGAAAGAAGTGTCTTAGAGAAGGCAGTAGTTTAATATTTTGACTTGATTCTTTAGTAAGTTTTTTTAGGCAACTGAGTGTTGATGTATACTAATTCCAATAACTAAGGCCAGGATGAAGCTTTGTATTAATGAACTATAATTTGATAAATTCTTTAAGATCATATAGAAAATGGTAAATGTAAATAGAAAATGCTATTAAATAGAAGTGAACATTTATTTTATAGGCAAACAATATACTAATTGTAAATTGTACTTGATATTTATTAAAGTTAAATGCCTTTGAATCACTGAGCAGAACAGGTTGTTTATTTCTAGAAATACTCTATTTAAAACATGAAATATGTCAGAATTTTTATACATAAAGGCTTTTCAGTTATTTAAATTGAGCTTTACTTAAATACTATTTATTTTAAAATATAGATTCTAAGGATTAGTGTTATTTTCTGTGTTATTCCTGAAGGTAGAAGAAGCAAATGAATTCTACAAAGTCTGTGTGACAAATGTTGAAGAAAGACGAAATGATCTAGAAAATACCAAAAGAGAAATTTTAGCACAACTCCGGAAACTTGTTTTCCAGTGTGATCTTACCCTTAAAGCTGTAAGTAATTTATTCAGTACTTTGAAGGCAACAGGGAAAATGTGTTTATCTGCAGAAGGGAGAGATACTTAATGTGTCATGATTAAATTAAATCCCATGATTCTAATGGGATTTAATTTCTGTGGTTAATAAAACATTTCGAGCTTGAAAGTTGACTTTCAGTTTTTAATAGTGGTATATGGTTTGAGTTACATTATTTTTATCTTGCTCCCTCACCCCCCCCCCATGAATAGATGATTTGTTTGATTACAGTTGATGTCTGAGGCTTTGAAATTACCTATGCCACTCTCTATTTGGCTTGCTTGATGAAATGAATTTCACTGCTGTCAGCACTATGAGATCTATTTTTCAAAATTTGAGTAAATTAAATATTAAAATTGAGCCCAGTGATTTATTTGAAGACAAAACAATCCTGACCTAAAGTATTTTCATTTGTCTCTTTAAACTTGTTATTAACATATGTATGAATTTGTGTAACTACCGCCACCATAGCAATCAGGTTTCAGAACAATTGCATTACTTTAAAAACTTTCCTCATGCTGCCCCTTGTAGTCCCACTCTCCACCCACCCTTAATCCCTGGCAGGTATTGATGTGTTCTCCATCTTTCTAGTTTGGTCTTTTCCAGAGTTTCATATAAATGAAATCATTAGTGTGTAACCTTTGGAGATCAGCTTCTACTCAGCATAATGCCTTTGAGATTCATCAGTCTTATGCATGTATCAACAGTTCATTTCTTTTTATTGCTGAGTAGTATTCCATTACATGAATGTTTATCCATTCACCAGGTGGACATTTGCATTGTTGCTAGTTTTTAGTGATTATGAATAGAGCTACTATGAGTATTTGCTTGCAGGTTTTTGTGTGAACATAAGTTTTCATATTTCTACGATAAATACCTAGGAGTAAATATCTATTTAACTTTATAAGAAATTACCAAACTGGTTTCCAGGGTGGTCATAATATTTTTCATTCAAACTATCAACATTAGGAGAGTTCTGATTTTTCTGTATTTATGGCAACGCTTGTCAGTTGTTATTTTTATATTTTAGCTGTTCTAATAAGAGTGTAGTGGTTGTAACTTGTGTTTCCTTTATGATTAATGATCTTTTCAAGGGCTTATATGCAATTTGTATTCTACCTGTTTTAAAAAATCGAGTTGTTTTCTTATTGTTGAACTTACATATATTGTTTTATAGTCTGAAGCTTCTCTTTATTCTTTTGGCAGTATCTTTTATAGAGCAAAAGGGTTTTATTTTGTTTGTTGTTTTTATTGATTTTAATTTATTGTGTTTACATAGATTCAAGTGTCTCCCACTGAATACATCGCCCCCACCCCCGTGTTCCCCTCAAAATCTGCTTTGCCCCCCAACGCCCTCCCCCCTTCCCTCCAGGACTTGCTGTCCTGCTCTCTATAACACTGTTATGTATATATAATTTCACTAATCTCTTTCCCTTCTCTGATCCCATCTTCTCATCCTAGAGCAAAAGGTTTTAATTTTGATGGACTACAACATCAATTTCTTCTTTTATGGGTCATGCTTTGGTATTAATCCAAAAGAATTTAACCTAATCCAATGTCACAAAGACTTCAGTGTTTTCTACCAAAAGTTTAGTCTGACATTGCTGTATGATCCATTTTGACTTAATTTTTGTATAAGGCATGAAGTTTAAGTTGAAGTTTGTTTTTTTGCATGTGAATATTGTATTAAAATGATGCCCACCAGATTTTAATTTATGAAGAGGACTAAATACTGACTTGAAGAGTTACTTATTTACATTTCCCAAAAAATGAGGACATGCTATGCCACACAGGTCCATAGGAAAAATACCAGGTATGGTCGAGCAGAATAGGAGTGAGGAGATCCAAGTATAGAGCCTTCATTGGGTATTCCAAGGAAAAGGGTAGGTAGGGCAGGGATAAGCAATATAGGATAGGCTATTTTTAATAATGCCAGTGGGGTTTAAGGTATAGGGATGGTCTCTAGTTGTTTGGTATCAAGCGCTGGGATGCTGTATGGCAGTGGAAAATACTGGCTCAGTGAATGCGAGTTAAATAATGAGGTGGTTAGAATTGCATGTGAAAGACATGCTCCCCAGCTAAAAATTTGCTAGCCCTAGGAGGAAGTTTCTCCCCATTCTGTAAGCTTTTTAAAATGTCAAAACATAAAATACAAAATATTAAGAACATAATTAATGCAGGTATCTGCTTATTCTAATACCGTTTATTAAAAACATGGTGTTATCTCCATTGAATTATCTTTGCATCTTTTCAAAATCATTTGACCACATTTTTCAGGTCGTGTATCAGGAGTCTATATTTGGTTCCATGAAAGTGTGTGTCTTTCCTTTTGCCAAAGTCCTCCTGTGTTGATTAATGTTGTTTCCTACCAAATATTAAAATCAAGTAGTGTGAGTCTTCAAGCTTTATTCTTTTTTCTGAATTGTTTTGAGTATTTAAGATCCTTTGATTTCACATAAAAATGTTAGAATCAGCTTGTTTGTATCTACAAAAAAAACTTGCTAATACTTTGATTGGGATTGTATTAAATCTTAGATCCAATTCATGAACATAATATGTCTCCCTATATATTTAGATACTTGATTTTCTTAAATTAGTATTTTGTAATTTTCAACATGTAAATCTTTTACATGTTAGATTTAAATCTATGTAAGTATGTGTTTATTTGGGGGGTTATTGTGAATGTGATTGACTCATAGAGATAGAAATATATAGACACATAATTTACACATTCCAATTTAAGAGTATTTGTAAATGCAATTAATTTTGTGTGCCAATCTTATATCTTACAGTCTTGTTAAACTCACTAACTAGTTCTAGGAGCTGTTTGTACAATCATTGGGGTTTTTTACATAGAAAATTATGTTATCTGAAAATAGAGACAGTTTTATTTCTTTTCCAACCTGTATTCCTTTTAATTTTTTCTGTTTGCATTGGCTAGGACTTCCAGTTTATTTTTGAATAAGAGTGGTGAGAAAAGACAGCCTTGCTTTATTCTTGATTTTAGGAAGATCATTATTAAATATAAGGTGGCTATAGGTGTTTTGAATATATCTTTTATCAGGTTAAGGAATTTCCTCCTTTTCTGGCTTGCTGAGAGTTTTATCATGAAATTGTTGTATTTTGTCAAGTGATTTTTTTGTATCATTTGATTGATGTGATAATGTAGTTTTTCTTCTTTCGTCTGTTAATATGATGGATTATATTGATGTTTTAGTGTTTAATTAGCCTTGCATTCTTGACATCAGCCTCTCAGGATGCATTGCCCCTTTCATATATTGGTATCAGGATAATCCTGGCCTCATAATTTGAGTTGGAAAGTGGTTTCTCCCATCCTATTTTCTGGAAGAGATTGTGTAGAATTGATGTTATTTCTTCAAATGTTTAGTGGTATTTCCTCGTGAAAGCATATCTACATTTTAATTTATCTGTTGGATTTTTGCCTGTATTTGTTTGTATAGCTTTTTTTAATGGTTACATTAGGATATAGGACATATTCCTTATGGAATCAGAATCTGTCTTTTGAACAAGATTTCCATATTATTCATTTACATATTGACTTTTTAAAGCACTTGTTTGGGGAAGTTATAAGTATTTAATGAAGGTCACCTAGCATATAAATTGTAAAGCTCTAAGATAAGAAGAACCTGGTTGAATGCCTTTAGAGCCTGTGCTCTTAAATACTATGCTGTCTTGCTAAATGATTATTTTAATCTGGGTTTGAAGAACTCCAGAATTAATATGATGTTTATATTGAGCTTAAAAAAAATCTGTTTCTTTGCAGACCTTTCAAGTCATACTGTACCAATATATTAATAATATAATCCCTCTTCCACAAGACAACTCTTTAAATACTTAAAAATTATCTTCTCTGGATATTTTCCAGATTAAATATTCCCCAGTCTGATTAGGTTTCTTATATAACATGGTTTTACATTCTCTCATGAGCTGCAATCTTGTTTGTCTACATTCCTCTAAAAATTGATGTTACTTGGTGATCCAACAATTATGATTTCCTTTAATTTGATATTGTGTAAACAAGGATGCCTAATTTTGTAAATATATAACACAACTGTATTTATTAATGCCTACTAGTTATATAAAAGAAATGTAGAGAACTGATACATCTGAGAAATTGGAAAGCATTATATACAGTGTATGAAGTAGACCTTAAAGTTCCCCAAACTTGAACCAATTCTGGAACTCATGAAAAACACTACTATATGTAATGTAGAGGGATAATTTATATAGAGGTTCTGTGTGTATATTTGTGAGTAAAATTTCTTACATGCTAGAGTTCTTTTAAACCAGTTTAATCAGTCGGTTTTACTTGTTCTGAATAGCATTATTCACATTCAGATCCAAGCAGATAGCAAATCCAACATCAGTTCTTGGCTAGAGGTATTTTCTAGGTAAGAACCTTGACTTTCTCAGATTTATATTTTCTTCTCTATCAAAGAATTTGGGATTTTTCTTGAGTTACTTTTCAATACCACCCCCAAAATTGTTTTTAAAAATATAGATTTTCACTGTAGGATATATTATTGCATATATATCACAGAGAAACAAAATTATTTGAGATATAAACATGATAGACAATCAGGTTCTTCACTATCTTAAGGAATATATACAGATCAAATTCACATACCAGCAAAATAGTTATATCATGGGTATTAAGGATTATGTTTGACTATTCAAAATGGACTTAAATTCTGAAGTATTGAAGTATGTAGGATGTAGATCATAATTATATTTCTAAGTGAGAGAAAGGAGAAATGATGAAGTCGGTCACTAGAGAGTTAATTAAATCAATGGTTTTTGAAGAATGAGAAAAATTAGAACAAGAATGTTTTATTTTTGTTTTAAAGAGTGTTCAAGAAAATTTTATCTTTTTATAAAAAGTACAGGATATATAAAATTATATTGGACAAAGATTAATTTTTAAGTTATTGCTCATGTATATGGGAGACACTTAACCCATTGATTTGAAATGACGGCAAATTGTATTTCACCAGCTTTCAGAAAAATTTGCACTAATCCATGTGCCCATGGAGTAACTAAAAATTAGATGTAGATGGCAAAATCTGGGCATAGAGTTGGAAGTCCTGTGTGCGTGAATGAGCAATACCAGAAAACATGCAGAATTGCAGTATAACCTTGACTAATAACACTTTCTACTACTGTTATTTAGTCATTTCCCCTTTATATAGCACACTGCTACACATTGGAGACATAGGAGAAAAGGACTAAGTCTCTGGCTCAGCACATTGAGGGACAATAAGGTCTAGAGGCCTGATGATTTTTTAGATACCTGTGAGCCACCACAGTTAAGATGCCAAATAAGTCCTGCAGGACCTCTACTTCTTGGGGGCCTCACTCTAGCATTTCTGTTACACGTGGCAAAGGCTGATAATTTAGGGGAAGAGATTTTAAGATTGGACTACCTTCTATATATTATCTTTTATTAATAAACACCCAGAGACATTCAGCAGATGGATTGGTTATACCAGTCGATACATTTGGCTTTTTAAATTATTGGAGTTTTTAAGTAGATTTATAAAATTTGTTAAAAAGTGTTAGAAACTTATGGTTACCGCTAGGATCAAGAGGTAAGTTCAGTTTACCAATAACTGGAGGATTCCCTGGTCATAGCTAGTTGCTGAACTAAGTTTTACCATCTGCAGTTTGAATTTCCTTTCTTCCTTGAAAAAGTTAGGGCACAATTAAGCTATTCTGTTAGGTAAACTTTTCGAATACTATTTGTGATGGGTCTTAGTCATCCTTGAGGAATGCCTATCTACATCGGAAAAGACATAGGGGTTAATCATAAGTTCAACATATTATTTGGTATATCCAGAGCAATGAAGAAACATGACAGTCTTTGAATAGCATTAAGCCACTGGAATTTGGCATTCATTCACATTCCCCACACAGGAGACAGAGTGCATTTAAAAAGTATAGACTAGCCTGACCAGGCGGTGGCACAGTGGATAGAGCGTCGGACTGGGATGCGGAAGGACCCAGGTTCGAGACCCTGAGGTCACCAGCTTGAGCGCGGGCCCATCTGGCTTGAGCAAAAGCTCACCAGCTTGGACCCAAGGTCGCTGGCTCCAGCGAGGGGTTGCTTGGTCTGCTGAAGGCCCGCGGTCAAGGCACATGTGAGAAAGCAATCAGTGAACAACTAAGAAGTCGCAACGGCAACAAAAAACTAATGATTGATGCTTCTCGCCTCTCTCCGTTCCTGTCTGTTGTCCCTTTCTATCCCTGTCTGACTCTCTCTCTGTCTCTGTAAAAAAAAAAAGTACAGACTACATAAAGCTGCTTCTGCAGTATAAGCTACAAATGACATCAAGAAAGACTGTTGAAAGTATAAAGCATTAAGCATTCTCAGTAAGATGAACAGAAAATACATTCTTTTATGTTCTTATATTTAGGAATATATTGAATAAACTTATTTAAAAAAAATATGTCAGATCATGTTCTAGCTCTTAACACTTTAAAACCCTCCACTGCCTTTCCATTGTACTTAAATCCAGGTTCCTTAATGTGGTTTAGATGACTGCTTTCCTTTCTGGTTCTACCTCTTTCATGAGCTTCAGTCATATTGACCTTTCCTCTCTTTCGTGATTGTGGCAAGCTCTTTCCTTCCCACTTATTTTGCCTGAGGGTCTTTTGTCTGGATTGGTCCTCTCCCTGACATTTTGCATTTCTTCTTTCTTGTATCAGGTCTCAAATGCTCTTTCCCCAGAAAGGCCTGCACTAACTAACCTACCATGCCAAAAGTACCCTTCCATAAACACATATCTGGTTATATTCCATAACTTGACAATCTTAATATAATACTATTAGCAGTTTTCAATACCTGAAATTATCTTATTTACTTAATTTGCTCTCTCTTTTTGACGTTAGTCTGAGGAGAACTTACACTCTGTTAAGACTGGGATGTCATCTGTGTGTTATATCCAGTGCTTAGGTTTTTGTGACTGTTAAGTTGGTTAATACATGTAAAGTGCTCAGAACAGATCTGGCGTATGATAAGCTCATGTCAGCTATTATTGTTGTTACTACATATAAGTAGTTGTGATAGTACTGTGTATTTAGACATTTGTAGAAACTCAATAGAGCAATGTATTTTGAATAGAATAGGTTCAAGATAATACCTAATTACAAAAATTGAGTACTCTAGGCTACATTATACATAAAAGCATTTCTACTTTTATAGGATTGGAAAATGAAAGTCAAAATAATAGTGCTTTGATTGGGATTTTTTCCCCACATTTTTCACATAAGTGCTTAAACAACTGAGGCCAGATCATTAGTATACAGAGCTAGGGATCCTCAAAAATACATGCATTTCCCAAAACTGTGAACCAATAAGGACATGGAGTTATAATTTTGAACTTTTCAGTTTAAAGCCAGTTTTGCTAGAAACAATTGCTCCTAGATGTTGGATTAAAACTTCTTTCTGATATAAACCTTGCAAAAGTCAGGCAACATAGTATGTTCACGGATGATACTCGCTGTTGTATTATACTTCACTTTATTGCCTTTTTCTTGGTGGTGTTACTTGAAATAAATGTGTATTTATATAGCATGCTATATATCATAAGTTGTTTTGCCTTTTGTCTCTCTCTGATCATAGGTAACAGTTAACTTCTTCCAGATGCAACAACTACAGCTTGCCTCCCTCGCAAACACCTTACAGTCTCTCTGTGATAGTGCCAAACTCTATGACCCAGGCCAAGAGTACAGTGAGTTTGTCAAGGCCACAAATTCAACCGAAGAAGAAAAAGTTGATGGGTGAGAATTAATGTATAGCTGAAATTTCTTCAAGAGATAAAATATTTATTGCTAAGTTCCTGTCTGGTATAAAGTGGTGTCTTTTTTAACATTGGCAGAGTTAACTTTAATTGTTTTCTGAATTTTTAAATATTATTAAAGATATAACTCACTTAAGAGTAAAAACGCTTTTCATTTAACCCAAAGCTTGGTTCTTTTAGGTTTAGAAACCTTTTGAGAATGGCAGATCATGGTCATACATATTTTGAATGTATAGTACACAGATTTAACCTACATTTTCCTAAAGATTATATTGGAAAAGTTTAACCATGACATGAATTAACTTTTGCTACTCTTTTTTAATATAATTTCAGCTGTAATAATAACAGATGATTAAGTTTTATTCTTACCTCTTAGGAAGTTGAACCACATAATATGGTTTGTTTCTAATATTTAGTTAAATTACATTCATTAACTTAACATTTTTCTGAAAATAGAATAAAATAGACTTTTTAGTGATTCTTCTCAGTGATTAATTTTATTTGGGTTTTTTTAGAAATGTAACTAAACAATTAACCAATAGTTCCCACACTGCTGGATATGGACCTGCAGACTCTTTGGAGGATGTCGTGCGCCTTCCCGACAGTGCTAACAAGATTGAGGAGGACAGGTGCTCTAACAGCGCAGATATAACAGGTAGTATTTCAGGTTAAAAATGGCACGAATTTTATGAAAGATTAAATTGTTTAAATGTGATTATTAAGTGAGTTTGCAGCCCTTGAATTTAAAAAGCAAGCCTTGACTTGTAACTTTATGAAGTCTTATTCAGTTTTAAGCACTGTGCTTGTTTTGAAATTAATTATTGATTACAGCTAAAGAAAACCTAGTTTGTCTCATTTTATATAATGTCAGTATTTTGCCCTATGGTCCATCTGCAGCAAAGTTTAACTTTATTCTTTTCTTAAAAGGTCCTTCTTTTATAAGGTCATGGACAGCTGGGATGTTCAGTGACTCTGAGAGCACAGGGGGAAGCAGTGAGTCCCGATCTCTGGATTCAGAGTCTATAAGTCCAGGTGTGTAAGTATTTCAGTCTTGCAGTGAAAATTCAATGAAAGATTAAAATATTCCTTTGAGGGAATATTTTATAAACTACCTTATTTTTATAATGAATTATCTTATAGAGAGAAGTATGCACATATATGTGTACAGTTAAAAGTAGTAAACCATCCTATATTCACCACCCAGCCTAAGAAATAGAACATTATCAGTATAGTAGGTCCCTGTGTACACCTCCTTGATAACATTGCCATATTCTACCAGAATAAACGATTATCCTGAAGTTCATTAATTATTCCGTAGCTATTTTGAGTTTTAGTATCTCCATGTAGTTGAGCTTGCCTCTTCAGAATGATAATACAAATGAAATCATGTTATCTTTTTGTGACCACTTTCATGCTTTTTTTTTTTAATTTTGAGGTTCATATTGATGCAAATAGCCATTGTTATTTTATACTTTGCATAGTATTTTATTCTCTGAACATAACTATCTTTTGGATTATTTCATAGTTAATGGCTATGAATTAACACTAAATCTTGTGTCTGTGATTACCCATTGTTATTTTTTTTACAAATGTACTACTTTAAGGTACTTTGATAATCTCATGCTCCTTAGAGAGGCAGAAGAGGTATTTTGAATGCTCCCATCGTGGCTCCAAAAAGGATAACATGTCATAGATAATACAACTAGTAGAAGGTAGCACTTGAACCCAGGAGATTTTTACTTTGACATGTTTTCTTCTCTACCAAAGACTCTCCAGTTTTTTTTCTTCCTGGCAACATATCTTCCTCCTAGAAACTTAACACTGGGAAAGAAAATGGTATAGGATTTAACCATGAAGTCCAAGGCATTATTTTTTTAGTGTTCTACATACTATAGACATTTTATTTATATAAGTGAATCTCTTGAATTTAAGTTAGAAATAATTTCCATGCAGCACTGGTATTTGTAGGTTTACTTTGGGTCCTCTTTTAAAATCATCTCTGTTTAAGGGACACTCTGGAGAGTGTCCTAAATATTTAACTGAGTATTTGTAATTAGCTTTATAAAAACAGTATGGTTTTAGCAATCCCTAGAAGTTAAGACCTGTTCTAGAGAAAACCTAAAATTACTTGGGATCTTATAAGACTTCATGTAAATTAGACAAAAATATAGAAACTGATCATATGCTAAATGGGTAAAGACCTGAGGATACCTAGCCTCGGAAAGAGGAAATTGAGGGACATGACAGCTGACCTTAAATATTGGAGGTGTAAAGGTAGAGCGCTTTTGCTTGCTCCTTTAGGGAGAAGGACGACCTAAGACTAGGAATTATAGAGAGGCAGATTTCTGCTCAATAATATAAGGAAGGTGTTTTACAATTAGAATAGTTCTAAAAATGGGACATGTGACCTGATGATTTCTCAGTCATTGGACACACAGTCAAAAAACTAGGTGACTACTGCCTGACCTGTGGTGGCGCAGTGGATAAAGTGTCGACCTGGAAACACTGAGGTCGCCAGTTCAAAACCCTGCACTGGTCTGGTCAAGGCACATATGGGAGTTGATGCTTCTAGCACCTCCCCCCTTTCTCTCTTTCACTCTCTCTCTCTCTCTCTGTGTGTGTGTGTGTCTCCTCTCTAAAATAAATAAATAAATAAATAAATAAATAAGAAAAAAAACTAGGTGACTACCTTTTAAGCATATTATTCAGAGGAGTCTTTTGGAGGAGAGGTTGTTTGTTTAAATGATGTATAAAGCTCTTTCTAAATCAACCGTAGATAGTTAATGCTATGAGTTAAGTGAATTCTTAACTATTACCCTCTTTCTAATATTAGCAGGGAGCAAATAAACCTCACAACCTGGTTGGGCTGCTTGTGAGCATGCTTTGATACTGTACACACTGCTTTCTGTACACACTGCTTTGTCCTTTGATGACACAGCTTGTATGCTATACTCTTGGCTCCCTCTCAGGAATCATTGTTCTGGTTCCCAGTCTCTTATCTTACTGGTAACATAAACGTGATGTTACTATTATATTGCTAAATGTAAAGATTTTTGTGGACTTTACAAAGCTTTAGGTTATATTGTATACATTTATTTGTAGCTTAATTCAACAGGCATTTAATGACAACTTTGCTCTTGTGTCAGCCACTGTCAGGTATTAGATACAAGATGTGAGTAGAAAATACTCCACTAGTAGAACTTAGAGTCTCTAACACTCACTATCAAAACTGACAGTTGAGGTCTCATTGGGATATATGATCCGCAATTTTACATTTATCTGGAAAAGTTAATTTTGATTTAGTTTTCCTATGTTCCCAGGAATGTGTCAGAATTCTCTGTATCCAAAGTTTGAGAATGAAGCAGTTTTTACATTGTAGGTAATAAAATAGTATGACTGTGTTATTCAAAAGATGGTGGCATTACCCATTTATAAAATTCTGTAGTTCACAGTCAAGTAATTGTATTCATAATATCCTTTTAGGAGACTTTCATCGAAAACTTCCACGAACTCCGTCCAGTGGGACCATGTCTTCTGCAGATGATCTAGATGAGAGAGAGCCACCTTCTCCTTCAGAAGCTGGTAGTGTACTCTCTGCATGTCACTAAATCAAGCTCTCACTAAACCAGCTGAATTAATAGCACTGCATGATATTAAGAAAACAGTAGACAGTAATTCATTTATTTATTTATTTTTAATCTTTTTTTTAAATTAATTTTAATGGGGTGACATTAATAAATCAGGGTACATATGTTCAAAGAAAACATCTCCAGGTTATCTTATCATTCAATTATGTTGCATACCCATCACCCAAAGTCAAATTGTCCTCTGTCACCTTCTATTTGGTTTTCTTTGTGCCCCTCCCCTCTCCCCTCTCCTCCCTTCCCCCCACCCTGTAACCACCACACTCTTGTCCATGTCTCATAGTCTCACTTTTATGTCCCACCTATGTATGAAATCATGCTGTTCTCAGTTTTTTTCTGTTTTACTTATTTCACTTCGTATAATGTTATCAAGGTCCACCCATTTTGTTGTAAATGATCCGATGTCATCATTTCTTATGGCTGAGTAGTATTCCATAGTATATATGTACCAAAGCTTTTTAATCTACTCGTCCTCTGACGGACACTTGGGCTGTTTCCAGATCTTTGCTATTGTGGACAAGGCTGAGACGAACATGGGGGCGCATTTCTTCCTTTCGAACAGTGCTATGGTGTTCTTAGGGTATATTCCTAAAAGTGGGATAGCTAAGTCAAAAGGCAGTTCGATTTTTAATTTTTTGAGGAATCTCTATACTGTTTTCCACAGTGGCTGCACCAGTCTGCATTCCCACTAGCAGTGCAGAACGGTTCCCTTTTCTCCACATCCTCAACAGCACTTGTTCTGTGTTGTTTTGCTGATGAGTGCCATTCTGACTGGTGTGAGGTGATATCTCATTGTGGTTTTAATTTGCATTTCTCTAATGATTAGTGATGTTGAGCATTTTTTCATATGCCTATTGGCCATCTGTATGTCCTCTTTGGAGAAATTTCTATTCATTTCTTTTGCCCATTTTTTGACTGGATTGTTTGTCTTCCTGGTGTTGAGTTTTATGTTCTTTATAAATTTTGGTTTATTAACCCCTTATCAGACGGGCTGTCGAATATGTTCTCCCATTGTGTGGTTGGTGTTTTTATTCTGTTCTTATTGTCTTTAGCTGTGCAAAAACTTTTTAGTTTGATATAGTCCCGTTTGTTTATCTTGCCTTTTATTTCATTTGCCCGTGGAGATAAATTGGCAGATATATTGCTGCTACAGATGTCAGAAAGCTTGCTGCCTATGTTTTCTTCTAAGATGCTTCTTGTTTCACGGCTTACGTTTAAGTCTTTTATCCGTTTTGAGTTTGTTTTTGTGAATGGTGTAAGTTGATGGTCTAGTTTCATTTTTTTGCAGGTAGATGTCCAATTTTCCCAACACCATTTGTTAAAGAGGCTGTCTTGACTCCATTGTATGTTCTTTCCTCCTTTGTCAAATATCAGTTGTCCATAAAGCTGTGGGTTTATTTCTGGGTTCTCTGTTCTGTTCCATTGATCTATGTGCCTGTTCTTATGCCAGTACCAGGCTGTATTGAGTACAGTGGCCTTGTAGTAAACCTTGATATCCAGAAGAGTGATACCTCCTGCTTTATTTTTTCTTTTTAAGATTGCTGAGGCTATTCGTGTTCTTTTTTGGTTCCATATAAATTTTTGGAATATGTGTTCTAAGTAGACAGTAATTTAAAGAATTACTCTGCAATGTATTAAAAGGTGTTATAATGACTTAAATGTATCAAATATATCCCGGCAAATTATGTACAATTATGGGTTGATAATATATTAATCAAATGTTTATAAATACAAGCAGCAAAACTATTAGATCTAAAATGTATTAGCATGATGCTAAAATAGGCTAGATACTTTGATTTTTTATAAATCTAATATAGTACCTTAGCTGTTAAAAGGGTTCCCATTCATGAGAAATTCTGGAAAAGCTTTTTCAAAAGAAACAGAGCAAGAAGTTAGGCAGGAAAAGTAAGTATACTTCTTGAGGACAAGGAAAGCTGTGAATGTTGAAGCATATAAAAGAGAAATCTGTTACCTTCATTACTTGAATTAGACTTATATAAATTAGTTTTATATATTTGAAACCTCCGGGTACTGTTTTGGCATCATTTCATAAAATAATATAGAACATTTGACCTCTAGTATAATATAATATAATATAATATAATATAATATGCATGACTTCAATATAATATATAATTCATATAAAAATATGAATATAATAATATTCATATATTACTAGCTAGTATTATCTATAACTTTATGATAATTTAAGAATAGCTTTATCCTTAATGTGGATAATGCTGATACAGTAACCTCATATAGCTAGTTTTCTTTAACGCTTTTAAAAAGGGGCATTTTCTTAGAAGGTAATGCCACTTATGTAACCCCTCTCCCTGCTCAGTAAAGGGCATATTATATTAGTGTAAACTTTTTAACTCTAAAAACATGGTGTGTTAGTTTTGAAATACCATATTTCCACGTATATTTCTATTTCAAGAAATTTGGAGTCTAAAAACTAGATGCATCTTTTACAGTGGTTGTAGATTTTTTTCTCACTTGCATTTTCTGCTTGTTTTTGTGCTCATTGTTGAAGACAATGATTCATCATCAGACACAGATTGAGGACAAGCTAATGAATGGGACTTTTGACAGTGAAGAGGAGTTTTATGAATTTTATGATGTATAAAGCTTGAGTTCAATAACTTTATGTAATTTTTTTTTCAAATTTCGGGCCCCAAAATTAAGGTGTGTCTTATACATGGGAACATCTTATACATGAGGAAATACAATATCTTACTGTTTTGGTAGTGATTTTTACTCATTGCTAAAATATTGGATAAATCTATGCCTTATAAGACATTTCTAAATTATATCCTTATTATGCTCGCTTCGGCAGCACATATACTAAATTATATCCTTATTGATGTTACAGACTCAAAATAATAGCTTTTTGTAATGTATGAATGTTTGTATAGTCTATAAAAGTTTTTCAAAATATACTATTCTATGGAGAAAATTTTCTGTCATCTTACAATTCTTATATACTCTGTTTCTATTGCAAGGACCCAATTCACTTGGAACATACAAGAAAACACTGATGTCAAAGGCTGCTCTTACTCACAAGTTTCGCAAATTGAGATCCCCCACAAAATGTAGGGATTGTGAAAGCATTATAGTATTCCAAGGTGTTGAATGTGAAGAGGTATGATCTTTCTGAAATTACGTTATCCCCTTAACACCTTTTGTTTTATACTTTTTTGTTATTAATTTTACTGATTAGGATCCTTTGCAAATAATTGAACCACATTGTACCATCTACAATTTTATATTTCATTTTGCTACTAAATGTATTTTAATCACCATAAGTAATACCTTTTAAGTTCATCTTGTTGTATAGCCACTCTGCCTATAGTTTGTCCAGTTGTTAAGAGTTTTAAGATGAGTTAACCAGTTTCAAATTTTCATTTTCTTAGTGTCTCCTTGTTTGTCACCGAAAGTGTTTGGAGAATTTAGTCATTATTTGTGGTCATCAAAAACTTCTGGGGAAAATACACTTATTTGGAGCAGAATTCACACAAGTTGCCAAAAAGGAACCAGATGGCATCCCTTTTATACTCAAAATATGTGCCTCAGAGATTGAAAGTCGAGCCTTGTGTCTACAAGTACGTAGTAGCTCTTGCAACTAAAATTTTTAAACATAAAATGCCTATGTGATTTATTCTAATGATAAGGAAGCTTTAAAAGAAAACAGTGCTCTCAATTTTTAATAGGTAACTGATTTTCTTCAGATTTATTTGGAAAATATTATTTTACTTGACCCAAGTGTTCCCCTAAAATATTAATAAAAATTTAGGTAAACATATTAACTATATTTAGATGTCCACATTTAGCCATTTGTACTAAAGCAGAATTTTGCAATATTTCCCCCTTTTCTTAAGGGAATTTATCGTGTGTGTGGAAACAAAATAAAAACTGACAAGTTGTGTCAAGCTTTGGAAAATGGAATGCACTTGGTAGACATTTCAGAATTTAGTTCTCATGACATCTGTGACGTCTTGAAATTATATCTTCGACAGGTAAAGTGATTTTTTGTTTGTTACTTTTTAAGTGAGAGGAAGAGGGGAGATAGTGAGACAGACTCCTGCATGCACCCTGGCTGGGATCCACCTGGCAACCCTGTCTTGGGCCAATGCTTAAATCAACCAACCTATTTTTAGTGCCTGAGGCTGACACTCAGACCAACAGAGCTATCCTCAGCTCCCAGGGCCAATGCTGGAACCAATCAAGCCACTATCTATAGGAGGGGAAGATGGAGAGAAAGGGGAGAGGGAACAGGAGAGAAGCAGATGGTCACTTCCCTTGTATGTCCTGACTGAGAATCAAACCTGAATCTATTTTCTTGATGGGAATAGAAGAGGGTGGATGGTGTACAAGAATATAGTATTCTAGGCTGGAAGTTATTTTTCTTCAGAATTTTGAAAGCATTTTTCTTGTTCTCTTTGAAGCCTCAGATCATTCTCATCTGATTCTTTGTATTTGGCCTATTTTTTCTTTCTGAAAGCTTGTCATATCTTTTCCTTTCTCTTCAAAAATTTCACAATGATATGCCATATTAGGTATTCCATGAGCTTACTTGTCCTTTAGTTCATGGAACTTTATTTATTTTCAATTTTTTAATTTGTTGGTTTTAGAGAGAAATGTTGATTTGTTATTCCACTTATTTATGCATTTATTGGTTGACTCTTTTATGTGATGTGACCAGGGATCGAACCTGCAACTTTGGCACATCAGACGATGCTCTCACCAACTGAGCTACCTTGCCAGGGCTATTCCTAAGCTTTTCTTTTACACTTATTGCAAACTATTTCATTTCAAAGGTCATGTTTTAATTTCTAAGATCTCTGGTTATCTCTTTTTACAACAGTCTTATTTAATTAATGCAGTATCTTACCCTCCTGAGCATAGTCATAGCTTTTAAATATAAGGGTTCTTTTCTCTGTTCAGCCTTTGGCCCTAACCAATAGAAATATAATGTGGATATAAATAAAAATGTAAATGTTCATTTATTCTAAATCTTAAATCTCTGAAAGTTCTTCACCGATTACTTTGAAATTTTGACACAACGTTGCATTCGAATACACACGTGTTTTTATATACCTTATACCTATATAAATAAAAATGTAAATGTTCGTTTGTTCAAAATCATAAATCTCCGAAAGTTCTTTGGAGAGTTCTCAATCAATTGGGAATGCCATCACTGAATTGATCTGCTGCTTTGTTCAATGTAGAATTGTGTCATGAACAAAATTACAACATGGGTGATCTTCTGTTGTATGTGCAATTAAATATTCCTAAGCTAACACTTGAGCAAAAAGGCATTTACGATCAAATAATACAAACTGTCAATAAAGGGGTTGGAAAAATCTTAGATGCACCAAGAGGAACTGTTAAAACGTTCCTAATTAGATTGATTCTGGCAGCAATTCAATCCCAAAATGACATAGCCTTAGTTCTTGCGTCGTCCGGAATAGCTGCGACATTGCTACCAGGTAGAAGAACTGCTTGCTCATTCCGCTTTGAAATTGTCATTGAACATGCAATTCATTGAAACTCCCACATGCAACATTTCCAAAGCATCTGGCATGGGAAAAGTATTGCAGAAATGCAAACTTATTGTTTAGGATGAATGCACAAAAAATTGCTTGAGGCTCTTGATCGATCATTGCAAGATTTGTGTGGAAACATCAGACCATTTGGGAACGCATTAATATTGCTTGCAGGAGATTTCAGGCAAGCATTACCTGTAATTCCTCAATTGACACCAGCAGATGAAATAAATGCTTGCCTGAAATACTCTACTTTGTTGCGACACGTAAAGATGTTAAAATTAACTATAAATATGCGTGTCCAGCTGCAAAATGATCGATCAGCTGCGATATTCTCACATCAATTGCTGGAAATTGGGAACGGAAAGGTGCCGGCTGATCTGACCTCAGGACGAATTTCATTGCCTCATAACTTCTGCAATTTAGTGACATCAAAAGAAGAATTGGTTGAAAAGGTATTTCCGAATATTCAAACCAATTATAAGAATCATGATTGGCTGAGTGAACAAGCTACTCTTGCAGCCAAGAACAAGGACGTCTACGAACTTAATATTATTCAGTCTAACATTCAAAGCGAGGCAGTCACATACAAGATCGTCGACACTGTTGTGGAAGCAGATGAAGTGATTAATTATCCAACAGACTTTGAATTCACTCGATCTTTCAGGGATGCCACCACACATACTGCAATTGGAAATTGGTGTGCCCGCCTGACCAGGCGGTGGCACAGTGGATAGAGCGTCAGACTGGGATGCGGAGGACCCAGGTTTGAGACCCCGAGGTCACCAGGTTGAGTGTGGGCTAATCTGGTTTGAGCAAAGCTCACCCGCTTGGACCCAAAGTCGCTGGCTCGAGCTAGGGGTTACTCAGTCTGCTGAAGGCCCGTGGTCAAGGCACATATGAGAAAATAATCTATGAATAACTAAGGTGTCACAACGAAAAACTGATGATTGATGCTTCTCATCTCTCTTTGTTTCTGTCTGTCTATCCCTATCCCTCTCTCTCTCTGTCTCTGTAAAAGAAAAGAAGAAAATTGGTGTGCCAATTATCATATTGTGAAATATCAACCAGCCAAAGCTTTGCAATGGCACGCACTTGCAGTAAAAGAATTAATGAGCAACATCGTAGAAGCAACAATCTTGACAGGACCTTTCAAAGGTGAAGATGTCCTCATTCTTCACATTCGTATGATTCCAACGGATATGCCATTTCAATTTAAGAGATTGCAATTCCCAATTCAATTGGCTTTTGCAATCACCATCAACAAAGCTCAGGGCCAGTCTTTAGAATTGTGCGGTTTAGATCTAGACATGGATTGCTTGTCACATGGACAATTATATGTTTCGTGTTCCAGATTTGGCAAACCAGACAATCTCTATATCTGCACAGACAATGGGACAACAAAAAATATTGTGTACCCACAAGCATTGTGAAATTAAACATATTAGAAACATGCGCTTTCTCTTTTCTTTCTTTTCCATTTAACCAGACTGAGCCACAGCAACGCGTGGCCGGGTACAGCTAGTGTAATATTAAATTATTAAATTTTGTCGTAGCCACATACAAGAAAAAATGGGCGAAGTTAATTTTAATATTTTATTTAACATTGAAAATATCAATATTTTAAAATTATTAATGAAATATTTTACTTTGTTGTTGTTGTTATTACAGGGTCTTTAAAATCTGGTGTGTATTTTTTATTTAAATCATGTGTCAATTTGGACCAACCATATTTCCAGTGCTCAGTAGCCCTATATGGCTAGTGGCCACCATTTAGACAGTATAGTTTTAGACCTTCAAATTGTTTTTTTTTAACCTATTTTTATTTGTTTTTCATGGTTGTCTGCTTAAACTTAAATTGAAATGTCTTTGAAAGCTCTTGGATACATGAAGGCTTTGAAGATTTTGAGCTTTACTGCAGTGTGTGATCTAGGTGGGCTGTCTGGGAAACACTTGATGTGTGCATCTCTAGGTCTTTATTCTTGGGCTGGTCTGACTCCCCAGAGAAGGGTCATTCACTGCCTAGAGGTGTGGTACCAGACCCCAGGAGCCAGTGAGGGTAAGAAGCCTCAGGCTCTCTACATTCAACCTGCATGCAGTCGCCAAATCCTAATTTTAGGTAGTTGCTCACCTATTTCTTGTATTTGGCATTACCTATCCAGAGAACCCTCCAGAGTTTTGTGGACATAAGGATCTAGAGACCTAATGCTCCTTCAGAAGTAGAAGGTCTCATGCTGACAGTCCCTGAGTCTCCTGTAAACCATGGGGGACCATGGTGAATCAGTTTGGAATTGCAGTTTTCTCAGGCCTGCTAACTCAGCACTTGTTCATTGGCTCTTCAGCTTGTGAAATGTTGCTTTTGGCTTCATTTATTACTGTTCTCTTAGTTCTGTGGGCCCAAATGTATTTCAGTGAGGTTGCAGAGGAAAAGAAACTAGGTACAAATGTTGGACCTGCCACATTAGCCCAGGAAACTATTGATATCTGTGTCATCACATTTTACAGGATTCTTAGAGAAATGGAAGCATATTACTTTTGAGTGACTATAACTCTCAGGTAATCATCCTTTATCTCTTCCAGCCAATCAGGGAAAGAGAATGAATGGGGTACAATACTATCCACCTTCATTCTGTCTTAAAAATACTGTGGGACAAAGACTTTAGTGTGGGAAGCCATACTCAAATTTACAGTATTAGAGAGTAGCCTTCATTCTACTCATATACATACCCTGTGGGAAACCTGAAACTCCAAGAGGTCAAGTTACCATCTTCAGATCCCACAATGGTGGAATTAGAAATTAATCTCAAAGCATCTCCTCACCACAGATAGTATAGGACATCAGCTAAGTAGAAATACATAGTATTTTTCATCACTGAGCTGTAGAAATATTGAAATAAGTTATGTCAGTAGACAGAGCAAGGTGGCATATTCCCTTTGATAGTTTGAGAGAGGAACTTCTTTTGACCTACTCAAGGCAATTTAATTTGTATTTAAAAATTAGATAAATAATGTGTTGACAGTTTCTTTCTTGTAAGTCATATTATTTTACACTGATCCTCAGTCTGATTTAAGTAAAACACAAAGACCCTATGACAATTTGTTCTCTGTTTTCCCATAACAGTAAAACTCAGAGTATAAGCTTTTTCTAATTAATTTGACTTATTTTGTGTATCATCCTGGGTTTGTTTCAATAAAACAGTTGAAGATAATGCTTTGGGCAGTAATTTAGAGTTTTACTGATTATCAGTTAACTCATTTTTAATAAAGATATGATTTATGGTGATTGTGATTGTGTCAGATTAACTTTATAGATTACATCTGTACAAATTATATGTACATTTCTAAGTGTACATATTGACTTGAAGTCTTGTTCATCTAAAGGTACATGTTAAAACACTCAGTAGCTGTTCAGTAGATTATTAACAGTGGGGGGAAGCACTGAATGACATTCTAATGTAATTTTATTTTTTTTTAGCTCCCAGAACCATTTATTTTATTCCGATTGTACAAGGAATTTATAGACCTTGCAAAAGAGATCCAACATGTAAATGAAGAACAAGAGACAAAAAAGGACAATCTTGAGGACAAAAAATGGTCAAGTACATGTATAGAAATAAACAGAATTCTTCTAAAAAGCAAGGACCTTCTAAGACAATTGCCACCATCAAATTTTAACAGTCTTCATTACCTCATAGTACATCTTAAGCGGTAAGAACTTTGCATAAGAAAAGCATCCAGTAATGGATGGATAATTGATTAGTTTTGTTTTTTAATTGTGGTTATAATGCACATAACGTACATGTACCATCTTAATCATTTTTAAGTGTACAGTTCAATACTGTTAAGTGCATTTATATTGTACTATTTATTTTAAATGAACATTTCATTTCTAATACATGACAGGGAAAGGGAGATAATGAATGTATTCATGCATGCAGCCGTCTTTCCCTCAGATGCCACCTATGTGCCACGCTCTGCTATAGACACAAGAATGAAAGCATAAGGCTGCTGTCATCTGTTGTGCTTGTCAGCTTAGGGGGCAGACCTGCAGAAAAGGGCAGTGCAGCATCCTTCATGTTGTACTGGAGCTGCGCACAGCATGGGGAGGAAGGGGCCTGGGTATGGGAGTCCTGAACCAGAGAAAGCAGCCACGAGCTAGACTTGAAGAACTATATAGTGGTCTGGTGGCAGAGAATGTGCAGAGGAGCATTCCTGGAAGAGGATAACAGACACAGAGACATAAGAGATCATTCTGCATTTGGGAAGTGTTTGGATAGGCTAGCTAGGCTAAAACAGGCAGTGGCAGCAGTGAGCTAGGCAGAGCCTGGTAAGGAGAATCTTCCATACCTGGAAGATGAGTTAAATGTCTTCCTTCTGTAACACCTGAAAAACTTTGAACCAGGAATTTGGCATGCTCAGAATTGCCTGTTAGGTTTTTCTGGCAGCAATATGGGTCATGGTTTGGAGGGGAGGCCTTTATTGCACTTCAGATTTCCTTGCATAATTATAGAAATAAAAGGTGATGAGAGCAATGGGAGTGACTGTAAAGCAGAGAGATCTTTAGAAAGTGGAACCAGCTGCAGCCCGTTTTTCCTCCACCATTCCCTATCTGTAGTTAACTACCATCCAGGAAATCTAACAGGCAGATCTCATACTGCTTTATGTGTTCTACTCTGCAGAGTCGTCGATCACGCTGAAGAAAACAAGATGAACTCCAAAAACTTGGGGGTGATATTTGGACCAAGTCTCATCAGGCCAAGACCCACGACTGCTCCTATAACTATCTCCTCTCTCGCGGAATACTCAAATCAGGCGCGGTTGGTAGAATTCCTCATTACCTATTCTCAGAAGATCTTTGATGGGTCCCTGCAGCCACAAGATGTAGTTGTCTGTAGTACAGGTGGTGTTGCACCTCAGGCAGATCAAGGCTGTCTCCTGAAGCCTCTGTTATCACCAGAAGAGAGAGACCCAGAACATTTCATGAAGTCACTGTTTTTCTCCTCCAAGGAAGTGAGTTTTGACCTTTATAGAATTGTGTGGGAAATTTATAATGTTCATGTTAAGTTAAAAATCTTTGAACTGTTTATTGTGAGATGTGTTTTGCTTCTTCAAGTTTAAAATTTCTCTCCCATCAACAGGATATCCATACTGCAGACAGTGAAAGCAAAATTCTTGAACCAACTGTATCATTTGAGGAATCAGAACAAAGACAGAATACGTTAGAAAAATGTGATGCATGTCTCATTGGTGAGTGGCCATGTAAAATACTTGTTTGCTGCCTTAAAACAATGTCAATAAACCATGATTAAAAGCCAAGGTGAGTGGGGTTGAGAGAGGTCAGTCAGAGAAAAAAGTTGCTTTAAGTCAATGGATCTTGCTTAGCTGTTATTGCCTTTTAATGTGCCTCACATTTAAATGTGTATCATTCTTCATAATAGTCTTTCTTATAAAAAGCTATCTTGGATTTCATGGGTGTTTTTGTGCTCCTTCTGAACTTTTTTTTTTCTTCATTTTTTACCATCAATCATAGTCCCAATAGAAACATGCTGAACCGTGTCATAGTTCGTTAGCATCTCTGCTACGTTGTGTATTGGTCTAACTGCTCATAAGGAGTCAGCTAGACCCCGTTTTTAAACTTTAGATGTCTAAATCTCCTAAATGTTTTTTCAAATGCTTTACCTGTCACCTGCCTTTACCACATTAAGCACATATATGTTTATATATTTTATTTCCTTGATTGCAGCCATTTTATTCACTTTATAATAATTTTAGTTGCAGTGATTGATAACTATCAAGCTAGTGGAATTGTCTCCATTTATTACTGTAATTTGATACATTACTATAAACTCCAGTTTTTAAAAGTTCAGCCAGATGGGTTAAATTTTATGTAAGATCAAATAGTAGTGAGAAGCCTGGATGGGTCTGAAGTGTAGGGGAGGTAACATTCATTAAGTACCTGCCCACTCTGTGCTAAGTGCTGTGCTTATTGTTTGAATCCATTTATCTGGTGTCATCTTCTTAACAGTGCTGTAAAGTAGGAAGTATTAACCCTATCCAACCGCAGTCTAATAGTGTGAGAGAGGTCAAATTGTGCCAAAGGTCCTGCCCCTCAAAAATTGTCCAGCTTGTATTTGAACCTTGTTTGTGCTTCTTTGACTAATCCATGATCTAGGACAGCCAACTACAATAGTTATTAGAAATGTTATTTGTGAAATTTTATGTATACTGGATCATTCTAAGCATTTTATAATTAAATCATTTAGGCCACATGTCACCATAGATACAGTTATGATTCTCTTTGACAAATGAAGACACTGAGGGACAGTAAGATTGCCTTGCCCACTACGTAAGCAGTAGAGCTGAGCATCTGGCTTCAGAGTCTCGATTCCTATCCATTAGGCTATGGGTTTTCCCTGAGAATTTCCGATACTTTGGTGGGTCTGCAGCCCGACTACAGTGGCTCCAGCCCGAGAGTGCTTTGTGAAGGTGCTGGTGGGAGCAGCAGTGTGGCTGGGGAAGCCCAGGGAGGAGTGGGCAGCAGCCTCAGGTAAGAAGGACAGTGATTCCAATGGGCTCCTCCTGTCAGCAGACCACTGCCCCCCAAAAAAGAGGAGCCTGAGGAGGGGGTTTACATTTTCCAGAAATTGAAATACTTTTGAGGAGATGCAGCAAAAAGTAACAGGGCTTAAAGGAATTCAGGGTTCTAGCTTGAGAACACATGGCCCATGGGTCCAAACGTGATAGGAAAGGGAGAAAGTAAGGCTGGAAGTAAACAGTAAATGGAGTGAAGGACATTTTTCCTTCAGGTAAGACTGTTGAACATTAATTAAATAGGATGGATGTTACAGTCCCTTGATTAATTGATCAGACTGAAAGACATCTAAGGCATTTCATATAATATGCTTACACTGGGGGATTGAGTATAACTGAGAAACAGATTTGAGAGTTGGCAAAAGCATTGGCATTCAAGGGCACACTCATATTTGTCTGACCTGTAAATTGATGTAGCTTTTCTGAGGTGAATTTACCCATGTCTGTCTGTTGAAATCATGACCCCCTTTGACCTAGCACACACTTGTTTGTTCATACATAGCACATAAAAAAAAGTACCTAAGCAAATGTTGGGGTTTTTTTAACCAGCAGTGATTTTTTTTAGCTGTTTATTATATTGATTTAAGTAAACATGAAATTCTGACATTTTTATTCAGAGTCCACCTTTAAATTCCTCTGCATAAAAAAAACGAGAATAACTTGGGAAGAATATCTGAGACCCTTATTTTGAGAGCATGTTTCACTATAACTCATTCACACTCTTGTTAACCAGGTGCCAGGAAGTTTGACTTTTAAATAATTCTGTTCCTTTTTCAGACAACAAAGTGCGGTTGCTTGTTGACCCAGAGCTTGAATCAGCATCACAAAAGATGGAAGATGTTTGCAGGACCTCCAGGCTGGTTCCTCTGAAACCCGACAGGGAAATAAACAGTGTTGTTGAGAGGTATACTCCAAGGACCAAGATTAGACCTGTAAGTTTGCCTGTTGATAGACTGCTTCTTGCAACTCCTCCTCATGAGAGGAATGGCAGAAATATGGGAAATGTAAATTCAGACAAGTTTTGCAAGAATCCTACCTTTGAAGGAGTTGGTAGAAAAGACACCCCTACTCTTTGTTGCAAATTTGATGGCTTTGACCAGCAAACTCTACAGAAAACCAGGGAGAAACAGTATGATCAAAATGACCTTCACGCAAAGACTGCAATGATTGTGCCCATTGCACTCCAGGAAGGAGGAGTGGTGACGAGCATCAGGATTGGTGGGGACCATGCAGACAGTGTCACCCAGCCTAGCAAATCATACACAGACTCAGTCAGGTCAGCAAGACCGGTGTCAGAGAGACGATCCTCTGACTCATGCCCTCCGGCTTCTGCCCGAGCACCCAGGACCCTGCAGCCCCAGCACTGGACAACATTTTATAAACCACGTGCTCCCACTGGTAGTGTGAAAGGGGGTGAGGAGAGACCACTGGCATCCTCCCCGGCGACACCCCCTGGCACCACTCATGCTCCTCAGGGACATGTGCTGAAATCAGTCCCAGACTCAGAAAACACACCAGCTTGTCCCGTGCAGCCAACCAGTAAGTCTAAAGAGAACTCTGAGGAGCACAACTTGCCCGACATGCATCCAGCGTGTCAGAGACCAAGGCTTAAACGAATGCAACAATTTGAAGACCTTGAAGATGAAACCCCACAGTTCGTGTAGGGTTGTCAAAATTCAGCTTTTCTTTTTTGGTTGTTTTGTTTTGTGAAAAAGTTTTCGACAGGGCCCCTTTTGTATAGGATTGCCAAACTGTGGATTTTCCTTTTTGTTGCTGTATTGTATTGGCTGTGTTGGTTGTGTTGAATGGTAAAATGTTTTGATAGGGCCACATCTGTGTCTCACTGTACTTAATCTGTATTTTTGAAGTTGTGAATAAGTAGGTAGACTCATATTTTTAAAGTTTAGTTTATTTTCCCCATAAAATGGTCCATTTAAATGCATCCCTAATATATGATATAGTTCTCAACTAATAGCTGCAATTGGAAAAATCAGCTTTATTTTTTTTTAAATGAAACTATGTGCTTATTTATAAAAGGAATGTTTCTGAATGCAAGCACCTGAAAGATCTTTGTTTAGTATGATTGTTTTTTTAACTCAATTTAATAGTGTATCTTTGACCATTGTGCTTTTACAGTATGAGTATAACCTTTTAGTTTTCAATTGGCAATTAACTTAAATATTTAGGTAATAGCCAAAAGGCTTGTAAATCTGTATTTAATTGCATTTCAATTAATTGCAAGATTTGCAAGTGGTAGTCAGTTGAATTGTACAAAGAAAATGCACTTAAACCTGTTTCTAAATTATACGGTGCAGTTATGTCTTATTTGGCTTTAGATGGTTTTAATGCATTTAATAGTTTTTTACCTTTTGGCTTTGTTCTGCATAAACTTTTGTTGTTCAATAGTTCTGAACCTTTTGGTATTTTATATAATGGTCCAAAAAATGTTTTAAAATTTAATGCATTTCCTCTTGATATTGTCTGGGTTCTAGAAAAAGACATTTCTTTTTTGTGAAATGTTTTTACTTATGAATAATTTTATGTACTTCTTCTACCTGGACTTTTAACCATTGACATGTATGTTTCATCTGAATCGTACAAAGATTTATTGAAGTTGATTCTACGTATAGTTTAATAAGTGTCACTGTTTGGAATTTGAGAAGAGGTATAGATAGATGATTGGATATATTTTATGTATAAAATTCCCAGTTTTTAGAACTAGTGCAGTTCTGTTATTTTCTGGGTTTTGTCAATTTGCCTAAAATAGGATATAAAAGGGACAAGAAAATAAAATTGCCTCTTTTTGTATGCGTGAATCCTATTTGTAGTAAATACTTTTGTATGACCATATTATACTTGATTGTGTGTGTGTTTGTGTGTGTGTGTGTAATTTCAAGTTGTTATGGCTTCTTTGAAACTGTTGCCTCTTAGAGGGTGAAACTTTAGGTTTATTAACCATTGGCTTAATGGTCAGTACTTGGGTTCATATATTCCTTCACTTATTACAACGTGGAATCCATTTTATGGGAAGTCATTATATAGTTTTATATAACAAACCCTTTTGTGCTGGACCTTGTTTTTTGTCCTCATTGTACAAAATATAAAAGAATTGTATTCCTGCAAAAACCTAAAAAGAAAATAAGATCCTATAGTTACTGTGTGATGCACTCTGTTAAATTTCTACATAGATTATTTTAAGTTTACAGTGACCTATACTGGGTAGGAAAGTATTTTATTATTTCTGTGTTACAGATAAGAAAACTAAGGCTTAGTTAAATGATGTGCTCTAGGTGCCACAGGTATAACAGTTGGGGCCAGGTCTCAAACACAGGTCTGTCAAATTTGGATGGTTAGTGTTCTTAATGGCTGGGGAATTACTAAGGAATAGTATCAAGTAAGTTTAACAACAGAAAATTTACCTTTTGGTGGCATTAAGTACATTCACATTGTTCTGGAATCATGACCACCTTCAATCTCTAGAATATTCTTATCATACCATTCTAAAAAATGTACTCCTTTCCCCCCTTTTCTTGAGAGAGAGACAGGAAGGGAGAAAGATGAGAAGCATCAGCTCATAGTTGCATCACTTTAGTTGTTCATTGATTGCTTCCCATGCGTGCCTTGACTGGAAGGCTCAAGCCAAGCCAGTGACCCCTTGCTCAAGACAGAGACCTTTGGGCTCAAAACAGTGACCATGGGTTTTGTCTGTGAGCCCATGCTCAAGCGGACGACCTTGGAGTTCTGAACTTGGGTCCTCAGTATCCCAGTTTATCCACTGTGCCATCACCTGACCAGGCTACTTTTACTTTTTTTAATATTTATTGATATTTAGAGAGAGAGAGAAGCATCGATTTGTTCCACCCATTCATTCATGCACTCATTGGTTGACTCCTATATGTGCCCTGACCAAGGATTGAACTCACAAACTTGGTACATCGGGATGATGCTCCAATTAACAAGCTACCTGGCCAGGGCTTAGAAATGTACTTTTAAACTCAATCGGTTTTCTTTTACTATATTAAGAAAACCCAGTGAAAGAATATATAATCAACTTGCCTCTTTGTTTCCCTGTCACACTGTTAAACCTTATAAGCAAGAGTTTCATTTTTGGGTTTTTTTCTGCCTTTAGAGCTGTCTTGCATCTTGTCCAGCTTAAGCTATTAGTCTCTAGATTCTTTTTAGTTTCCTGGGCATTAAACAAGTGTCTCCTGAGATGTTGCTATTTCTAGAGTACCCACAGTGTACACTGTGCCCTGATAGCAGCGTGGCGACAGTCATTCATCGGGAAGTTGTTTATGGCGCAGGAAAATGAGCCAGAGGAAAGGGCAACCAGGAGTGCCTGTAGAGTTGCCAGACCACCAGCGAGCTTTATGGAAAGCGTATTGCTCAGTTTCCAAGAAGTCATTTGTGAAGGGGTGACAGTAACTCCTAGATAGACTTGTTTCACATGCTGAGAACTTAATTAAAACTTATGAGTATTTACACTAGTTACTTAGAGTGCACCTCAGAAAAATGTATTTCTTTTAATACAGAGATGAAGCTACCATCACTGTGAGAGACTTGTTGCCTAGAGATCTCAGAAACAAATAGAATCATACCTCTCTTCCTTGAGTGATTTAATATAAAGATGGTACTGTGGTTGCACTACCCCAACTAACATTGTTTTCTTTTTAAAATTTATTTAGTGAGAGGATGGGAAACAGTCTTCCACATGTACCCCAACCGGGATCCACCTGGCAAGCCCACAGGGGGTGATGCTCTGCCCATCTGGGGCCCTTGCTCCACTGCCACCTGAGCCATTTTTTAGTACATGAGGCGGAGGCCATGGAGCCATGCTCAGCGCCCAGGGCCAACGTGCTCTAATCAAGCCATGGCTGCAGGAAGGGAGAAGGAGAGAGAAAAAAGCAAGAGGAGGAAGGGTGGAGAAGCAGATGGGTGCTTTTACTGTGTGCCCTGGCGAGGAATCAAACCTGGGACTTCCACACACCAGGCAGACACTCTACCACTGAGCCAACCGGCCAGGGCCAATGTTGTTTTACTAACAGTATTTGTACAAGTATAAAAATTTCTTTAAATGGCAAAAGTTTATTTTTATGACGAGGATTAGTCAACATAATTCTTTTAAGTTTTTCTTTCCCTAGAGGTAGGAAATTATTTCGATGTGTAGGCATGATTATAAATGTAGACAAATCAGTAACTAGTTATAGTAATCTATAATTTAGCAAAGTGGCTACATTTTCTATAAATACGGGAAAGTCAGTTGTATTTCTGTATATCACTAACTAACAGAACATGAAAGTTTTTGAATCTCTTAAACAATAGCATAAACATTTGAAATAAGACTACATCTGACAAAATATATAAAAATCTTCATGGAGAAATGTTTAGACTATATCAAGAAGCACTTAAGATCTATGTACATGGATTGGAAGATTCACATAATAGTAAAGATGTTTATTTACCTTATATTTATTTTTTTCAATGTAATCCCATCCAATATAATTTTTGAACCATTTGAAAGTAAGTTGCAGGCACGTTGCTCCATTACCCTTAAACACTTTAGTGATATTTTAAGACAAGAATATTCCTACATACCCATACCATAGTATGACCATTAAAGTACAGGAGCTTAATTTTGGCATATGACATCTAACCCAAAAACTGCATTCAAATTTGCTGATTATCCTGATAATATTTGTCTTTGCACCAGCATCCTAGTCTAGGGTCATATGGTGAATGTAGATGTCCTCTTGTCTCCTTCAATCTGGAACAGCTTTTTAGTCTTTCATGATCTTGACACTTTTAAAGGGTATGGGCCAGGTCTTTTACAAAATATTCCTCAGTTTAGGCTTATCTAACATTTCCTCTTGATTAGATTCAGAATATACATTTTTATCAGAAATACCACAGAAATGATGTATTCTCACTGTATCCTACCATGAGGCACGCAATATCAAATTGTTCCATTCATGGTAGTGCTAACTTTGATTATTTGGTTAGGATAGTATCTATCATGTTTATTATCAAATTTTCACCAGTTAGTTTAAGCCCATTAGCACTTCTTGTTTGAATCAATTATTACTATTCTGGTTGCCAAATGTTTCCTAATGCTTTGATTGATATACTACTGTAAGAGCAGTCCCTCCTCCATTTGTTCATTTGTTTCTTCATTTATATGAGTATGGGCTCATAGATTTCTACTTTATTCAGTAAGTTACACTATATTGTCATTTATTTTGATACTGAACCATTGCCAGATTGGTCCATGGGTGTCTCTTCAAGTTCACATCTGTGTCCATTTGACTTTTTGAGCTTCTTCCTTATTTTTTGACACATGAAGGTATTCCAAGCTTATCTTTTTCCTGCCCCAGCCATTTTTCTAAGGAGTCCTGGCTCCTTTAAAAGGAAAATAGTATATGGAAAACAAGGTCTGAGAAGTGTTCATTGCTACTGGAAGTCATTGGTTTTAAGCCCTGTTGGTGGACAGATCAAAGAAATGCATGTGTGTATACACACACTGGCATATATATATATATATTTGGTATATACCCAGTGGTGGGATTCAAATAATTTAAATGGTTCTCTGCCCTAATGACTGTTTTAAGTATAAAAAAAATGATACAGTATACTGAAAGGTAGTTTATTATTTCATGCACTTAATACTGAAATAACAATAAAAGAGGTACACAAAACTAGATTATAAGAAAGTTTTAAAATATTAATGAAAAAATATTAAATAATACCTGACAAAAACCAATAAAATATTTAAGATATTTCCAATGACAGCCTGTCACCCCCTGGTTTGTTGGCATTTTTGTTCTACGTTATATGTTTGTTTATTGAAATAACAAATACAAAGGAATCAAAATGTAATATTTATAAAAAGGTATAATGAGTGTTATGAAATGAATAAATAAATATTTTAAGCCTAGTTCCATCAAATTTTTTTCACTTATGGACAGAATGAACATGACTACAGGCGCTGTTACGCAGATGAATGTTAAAAAAGAGTAAGGAAGGTAAATTTGTGATTTCCACATTGGGCAGCTGCCCAGGCGCCCACCTTAAAGAGAACCGTGATTACAAGTGCCATTTTAACAACCAATTCTCTAAACTCAACAAAATATTAGGTATCGGTTCTGCTGAACCGGCGCAAACTGGCTGAATCCCCACCACTGTATATACCTATATATTGAAAACCTTGAGTTCACATTGATACATTCATTTCTAGTTCAGTACTTCAGGGTTTAATCTAGACTTTACCTATTTGTAACTTTTCTCTCACAGTGAGAAACCTGGCTCCCATAATACCAGATATATTATTTACTTACTCTTCCTTGATGTTTCAACTTCCCAACAGTGCCAGCTGCTGTGCTGGTTCACCTAGCCCCAAGTATGCCAAATAAGTCCTCAACTATTGTTATACTGGTCCTCACCACCCTGATCATTGATGTGCCAGCTGAAACCCTATCAACAAGGACGAGGCTTGCTGAATCCTTGACCCCAGTGGTGTCAGTCCTGACCATGCCATTGAATCCTAGGCCCTGATCGTCTGACTGAATCCTCTACCCCACAAGGAAGGAAGGGGGAGGGAAGGGATAAATTCATGATCTTTTTATTATAAGCATCTATTAAATGTGTTAATTGACATTAGGAAAAGTTTTTAAATGAATGGTTGTATGTATTTATAAGAAATGTTTAAATATAGCCTGGCCAGGCAGTGGCACAGTGGATAGAGCGTCGGACTGGGATGAGGAAGACCCAGGTTCGAGACCCGGAGGTCACCAGCTTGAGCGCAGGCCCATATGGCTTGAGCAAAAGCTCACCAGCTTGGACCCAAGGTCGCTCAGTATGCTGAAGGCTCGCGGTCAAGGCACATGTGAGAAAGCAATCAATGAACAACTAAGGTGTAGCAATGAAAAACTAATGATTGATGCTTCTCACCTCTCTTCGTTCCTGTCTGTCCCTATCTATCCCTCTCTCTGACTCTCTGTCCCTGTAAAAAAAAAAAGAAAAAGAAAAAAAATGTTTAAATATGGGGGGATATATTCATGAAATTTATAAAAAGTTTATGACTTTCCCTTTTTTTGACTCAGCTCTAATAATTGCAAATAATGTTTAAATAGTATTAGTACTTCCTGTAATAACTAAACCGCATTACATATGCTGTTTTTTAATGTCTTTGCAATCAACCAGTTTAATTACCCTGCATATATAAAATTAGCATACTTTTCAGGAAATAGAGTAAAAGAGACTAATTGTCCATATTTCTGAGTTACATGTTCAATATGAGTTTGTTGTTGGCTTTTAAGTAAACAATAAATAAATAATAACCGTATATTACATGAAAAACCTATCTCAGGTCTCTGAATGTGGTCCTGCCCACTCCTTACAGGATATACAGTAGTAAATTTCCTTATAGTGTTGAAAGAATTGAAAAGATGGTGTAACAGTGGTGTACCCAGTAAGAATATAAAAGTCAGGGCATAGACCAAGTGTAGTTAGGCTTATTTACAATTTCAGGAACAGCCTGGCATATAATAGTTGCTGTTCTCTAAGTTAATTACATCTCATTTCATTTTACATCAGAAACTTGCTTTTTGAGATCCACTTCCAATGAAATAAAAATTTTCCTATATCCAACTATGTATTTTTTTTCAAAGTTGTGAGAATCCATCTAGTCAGTTGCCAATCAAATTAGAATGTGTTGTGATTCAACATAGGAGACAGCAGTGAATCTATGAATTCTCCATCTACAGGTGCAGATACATATTTAATAAATCAGATTGAGAGTTTTAAGTGATTTTTTGTTTTAAGTCATAAATGCAGAAGTGTATAAATGTGTATGTATCATTTAAGAATAATTATAAAATGAGCTCCCATTTGCCCTCAAATGTCTTAATAGAATGTTGTCTGACCTGTGTGGTACAGTGGATCAAGTTTCAACCTGGAATGCTGAGGTCCCTGGTTCGGGACTTTGGACTTGCACAGTCAAGGCACATACGAAAAGCAACTATGAGTTGATGTTTACTGATCCTCCTTCCTCCATTTTTCTCTCTCATCTCTCTAAAATCAATAAATAAAATCATGGAAGCCTGACCAGTTATGGTGCAGTGGATAAAAGCATTGACCTGGAACGCTGAGGTCGCCAGTTCAAAATCCTTGACCATAAGTACCTGGTCAAGGCACATATGGGAGTTTATGCTTACTGCTTCTCCCCCCTTTCTACAAAGTGAATGAATAAAAAAAATTTTTTTAATAGCAAAACTTTAAAAATAAAATCTTGGAAATATAAATGAATGTTAAGAAGGCACCAGAACACCCCTCCCTGGTCACATGGCTCTTGCCCCACCAGCTGTAACCACTATTTTGAAATTTATAGTATCATTCCCTGGCTTTTTAAAAAAAAAAATTGCTACCTATATTATTTAATATTGCCTGGTTTTTTTTTTCTTTTATGGCTTGTTTCTTTCACTCGTGGTTTTGAAACTAATCCATGTAGATGTTTACAGCTGCTAACATATTTTTCCTTTTTTTAAAACTACTGTGAAGTATACCTGTGGTAAATATTCTACAATTTATTACTCATTCCACTGTTGATAGACATTTAGTTTGTTTCCAGCTTTTTTGTCATGATGAACAATGCTACATTGAAAAATTAATTTTTACTTTTTCTTTTCTTCACTTTTTTTTAAACAAAGTTGTTTTGTGGTTGTCATCTAAATTAATCTTTACCAAGTCAGGTAGTCTTAACTGTCTTTTTTAGACAGGCAAATAAGACTTCGAAGAGGTTAAATAACTTACTATAAGTTATATAACTAATAATAAGGTGACCGTTTTTATAATGAAAAGGAGGACAAAAATAAATTGAAAACAGTATATCATAAAAAACATTTTATTCATTGCAACAATAATACACTATAATATAAGTGAATAATAAAAAAAAATTAATAGGCATGTAAGCATATATTGTATTATGCTTACATGCCTATTAATTTTTAATGATAATTGTAAGAAAAAAGTACTCATATAGATACAAATACGTCACATCACGCAATGGATCAACTCTGCATCAATTGAATACAGACATTTACAGATTAGTTTTCCAATATCAAAAAGGAGGACATGTAGGAGGACACTTTTCGAGGGAGGACGGAACTTACAAAAGGACTGTCCTCCCTAAAGGAGGATGATTGGTAAAAGAGTAAGAAAGGGTGATAGGACTTGACCCCATGTCTTTATTATAAGTTTTGTCTTTAAATTCTGTCTTTCTAAATTATTGCATCTTCATTGTTTTAAGACTGGCTGTCATAAATTGTATACTTCCAGGCTATATTTTTTCTTTCTAGTTGCTAGGATACTGAGGTTTAGGGCTATATCCCAACTTGAAAGTCATTTTTAGTATGTGTGTCTTAAAGCTTATTCATTTAACTATAACTGTTGTATCTAAAATTGCCATAGTTGACTGACCTGTGGTGGCGCAGTGGATAAAGTGTCAACCTAGAATGCTAAGGTTACTGGTTCAAAACCCTGGGCTTGCCTGGTCAAGGTACATAAGGAAGTTGATGCTTCCTACTCCTCCCTACTCTCTCTCTCTCCTCTTTAAAATGAAGAAATAGTCTAAAGAATAAAATTAATAAAAAATAAATCGCCATAGTTTTTCTGGGTTCCAGCTGCTTTTGTAGGTTAAAGCTGGCTAATAATGAGAGAACAACAGAGCAGGTAACAGCAAGTTTATTCCACCACACTATTCTTGGAGCAGCTGGAAAAACAATACTGCCACGGAGAGCTGGTGAAGATTTTAAGCATAGCGAGACTGCAGTTTGCCTAGGATCTCTTAGCTTCTGCTCCTGATCAGGAAAATAGTTAACAATCCAGGTGAGAAATGGGTCTTAAATTAAGCCATTGTTTTGGAGATGATGACCTAAATTCCAGTTTATTTTTAGAAACATAATTGAGAGGGATTAGTGACTCATGAATGTGGAGTTGGTGAAGGTTGAAAGTGGAGTTGGGCAGGGTGGAGAAAGGGATGCTTAACCTGGTTAACCATGGACTTAACTTTCTTCTAATATAAGTGAAAAAGATTAAAGCTAAACATCTTGCTTGTTTTTTCTGCCAACTGAAGTCCCATGACCGAGTTGAATAGAGGCAGTTTTCATGTCATTATTCTCTAAGGAAGCAATTTATAGTTAAAACTGTTTTCAAATGAAATGCATTATTTTGTGATTTGGTGAGTTCCCCAAACTTAAAAAAATATAGTGTGCCAGATAAAAACTATATAATGACAAGAATTATATTAGGAAGGAAATTGAACTAGATCATCTGTAAAGTCTTTTCATGCTCTGATCCTGATTCTGTGACCTTGAGTTTAAAGTGACTGAGATGTTTCTAGGTGCTAGAAATTCTAAAATCATTGTATTAAGCAAGTTCAGTGTTTTATTGTTTTTTAAGTAAGAAGAGGGGAAATAGACTCCTACATGTGCCCCTACTGGGATCGACCCGGCAACTCCTATCTGAGGCCGACGACGCTCAGGCCAACCGAGTTATCCTCAGCACCCAGGTCAAGCCAGTCAAGCCACTAGCTGCCAGAGGGGAAGAGAGAGAATGGAGAGAGGAAAGAGGGAGAAACAGATGGTCACTTCTCAGGTGTGCCCTGACTGGGGAGCAAACCTGGGACATCTGCACACCAGGCTGATGCTCTATCCACTGAGCAAACCGGCCAGGGCCAATTTTAGTGTTTTCATTTTGTCAGTTATTGATGTCCAACATATTACCTAGAAAAAAAATTGTCAACCCAAAATTCTATAAAGAGTAAAAAGATTCTTTAGAAAAGAAAGTGAACTATAGATGTTTTTGAGAAAAAAAAATGTCATTAGCAGGCCTATAGATGGATCTTTAGGCAGAAGGAAAATTAGCCCAGATGGACATACAGGAATATAGGAAAGAATGAAGACCTCCAGAAAGGTGAGTATAAGTGAATACTGATGCTGTAAAACAATTCTAGTAATGTGGAGTATGAAGTTTATAGAGAGCTATAAATTTCATACTCCACTAAGATACATGACAATAATAATGGAAAAAGTAAAAGAGATGGAAGTATAAAGTTCTAGCATTATGGAGGAAGTGGTAAATATAGTATATTTAAGATGTATTGTAATATCAAAAAGAATAAGTTAAAAGAAGGGGAAGTGAAATATTTGAGTAATCTGAAAGGCAAGCTGAAGGAAAAAATAAAACAATGGGTCATATAGAAAATAAATAGTTGCATAGTAGACATAAGATCATTTAAACCTGTAATTACATAAAGTGAAAATGGACTAAATACTGCAAGTAATAAACTAATGTTGTCAGACTAGGGAAGAAAACAACACATCTATATCCTGTGTTCAACATATGCATCTTAAAGTCACACAAACTACAAGGCTGAAAAAGATAAACCATGCAATTACTAACAAAAAAATTGATGTAGCTATACAGTACTATAAACAGAGGAAACATCCCTGGCTGGATAGCTCCATTGGTTGGAGCATTGTCCCAAAGCCCAGAGGTTGCTGGTTCAGTCCCAGTCAGGGCACATTTAGGAAGAGATTGATCTTCCTGCCTCTCTTCTCCCTCCCTTTCTTCCTCTCTTTCTAAAATTAATAAAATAAGCATTAAAATTTTTTCAAAAAGAGAAAACAGACTTTAAGTCAAGAAGTATTACTAGAAATAAAAAGAGATATTCTGTAATGATAAATCAATACATAAGGAAGATTTCACAATTATCAATGACATTGTTTCAAATATACAAGACAAAATAGACAACTAATAGGAAAAATGGACAAATCCACAATCCTAAGTATTACTTTAGCATACCTCTGAACAGACAAAAAGGTAGTAAAAATGTAGATCTGAAGAACACAGTTAACAAAAGTCTTAATTTACATCCAGAGAACACTGTCAGTGATGACAGAATTCATATTTTATTTAAGCCCATATTTAAAATTTACCAAAACTGATGACGACCAGGCCATAAAGAAAGCCTTCAAACATTTCAGAAGATTGAAATAATTCAAAATATGCTCTCTGACCTCAGAAAAATTATTCTAGAAATCAGTAACAAAAGATAACTAGAAAATCCTCAAGTACCTAGAAATTAAACAGAACACACTTCTAAATAATCCATGGATCAAAGAAGTAACAAACAGAAAATATTTTAAACTGAATGATATTGACGTACCATATCAAAAGTTGTGTGCTGCCGCTAATGCAATGCTTAGAGAGAAATGTATAACCTTAACTACTTTAATATAAAGGTCAAATGGTTAAAATCAATTAAACATTTCAAGAGATAAGAGTTGTAAATTAAACCCAAAAAATGTAGGAAGAAGAAAACAATAAACAGTGGATGTCAGTGAAATAGAAAACAAAGCTAAAGACAAACAAAGGTAAAAGCTGGTTCTTCAAAAGTTTTAAGAAAATTGATAAACCCCCAGTAAGAAATCAATAAAAAAGAAAAAAGTAACATCTGGAATGATAAAGAATATTAGAGACTCCACAAATAGTAAAAAGAAGTGAAATAATGAACAGGTGAACATCAATTTTAAAATTTGAATAAGGAAAAATTTCTTAAAAACTAAACTGACAGCCTGGCCGGGCGGGGGCGCAGTGGATGGAGTGTTGGACTGGGATGCGAAGGACCCAGGTTCCAGACCCCGAGGTTGCCGGCTTGGGCGCGGGCCCATCTGGCTTGAGCAAAAGCTCGCCAGCTTGGACCCGGGGTCGCTGGCTCCAGTGGGGGTGGCTCGGTCTGCTGAAGGCCCGCGGTCCGGGCACTTGTGGGAGAGCAATTGGTGGACGGCTGTGGTGTTGCGGCGGCAACGAGGGACTGGTGATTGGTGCTTCTCATCTCTCTCTTTTCCTGTCTGTATGTCCCTATCTGTCCCTCTCTCTGTCCTTGTAAAGAAAAAAAAAACAAAAACAAAAAACTAAACTGACCAAATAAATAAGAAATCTGGAGAGTCTCCATTAGTAGAAACTGAATCAGTCATTAAAAGCCTTCCCTAGACATCTAAAACCAAACCACCCTGAATGTGACTGATTTCTAAAAGCCTTCACGCAAAGAAAACTAAGACTTCACCAGTGAATTCATTCAAACATTTATTGAGGAAATTTCCCTAAACTAATAGAGTTGCAGTCTACACTGTCATATGTGCCTTGACGGTGGGGGCGAGGGGTGCGGGAGGGGGGGAGTGCAGTGGCTCCAACTGAGACAGTAACCCCTTGCTCAAGCTACTGACCCTGGGCTTAAGCCAGCGACCATGGGGTCATGTTTATGATCCCACACTCAAGCTGGCAACCCAGCGCTCAAGCCGGATGAGCCAGTGCTCAAGCTGGTGACCTCAGGGTTTCAAACCTGGGTCCTCAGCATCCCAAGCCAACATTCTATCTACTGCACTACCGCCTGGTTAAGTTCCAATTAAATTAAATGCTAACAACTTAATTTTTTTTTTTTTTTTTTTAACAGGGACAGAGAGAGAGTCAGAGAAAGGGATAGATAGGGACAGACAGACAGGAATGGAGAGAGGTGAGAAGCATCAATCATTAGTTTTTCATTGCCATTGCGACACCTTAGTTGTTTATTGATTGCTTTCTCACATGTGCCTTGACTGCGGGCCTTCAGCAGAATGAGGAACCCCTTACTGGAGCCAGCGACCTTGGGTTCAATCTGGTGAGCTTTTGCTCAAGCCAGATGAGCCCATGCTCAAGCTGGTGACTTTGGGCTCTTGAACCTGGGTCTTCCTCATCCCAGTCCGACGCTCTATCCACTGTGCCACCACCTGGTCAGGCACAACTTAAATTTTTTATGTAATGATGAAAAAAGCTCAGAACTGGATTACAAATTTAAAAACCGAAGTGTATTCACTTATATATGTAATCTAAAAACAAAGCAAATGAACAAAACAAAATAAACAAACTCATAAATACAGAGAACAAATATGATTGCCAGAGGGAGGTGGGTGCTGGGGAGAAAAAGGGGGAGAGGATAAAGAGCTACAAACTGCTGGTTATAAAATAAGTCACAGGAATGTACAGTACAGCATAGGGAATACAGTCTACAATATCATAATAATTATGTACAGTAACAGATGGTTGCTAGACTATTGTGATGATCACATCGTAAGGCATATAAATGTTGAATCACTAAATTGTGTACCCAAAACTAATACCATATTGTAAGTCAACTATAATTAAAAGTAAATTTTATAAAACTAATGCGTACATACAACAAAGTAGAAATGTTGGGAGAGGGATGAACTATTAGTGTTTTAAAGCCATCAAACAATATTCTAAAAATATGATTTCTTTGAATCTCACAATTCAATGACCCACTTAAGTGTATTTTTTCATTGTAAAAAGAAACATTATAAAACTGTCAACAGCCTGACCTGTGGTGGAGCAGTGTGTGGGGTGTAGACCTGGAGCAGTGAGGTTGCTGGTTCAAGACCCTGGGCTTGCCTGGTCAAGGCACATGTGGGAGTTGATGCTTCCTGCTCTTCCCCCATCCTCTCTTTCTCTCTCTCTCTCTCTTTTTCTCTCTGCTCTCTTCTCTCTAAACTTTATAAAATCTTTAAAATATAAATAAAATATAACTGTCAACAAGCCTGATCTGTGGTGGTGCAGTGGATAAAACGTCGACCTGGAACACTAAGGTCGCCAATTTGAAACCCCAGGTTTACCTGGTCAAGGCACATATGGGAGATGATGCTTCCTGCTTCTCCTCCTCCTCTCTTTCTCTCTCTGTCTTTCCTCTCTAAAATGAATGAATGAATGAATGAATGAATGAATGAATGAATAAAAGAATATGTTCCACCCCATGCTAATCTGGACAGCATATTAAAACATACAGGGTGGGGCAAAAGTAGGTTTACAGTTATTCATATGGAAAATAATATAATTAATAAATAATAATACAAGAATAAACTCTGTGTTTCGTGTACTCAGAAATGTAAATCTTTAAAAAAACTGTCAACAACTGAAATATGGGTATAAAATAAATACAATACAGTTTTAAGCTTTCTCACAATTATGTAAAACATTTTAAATTTGTATATATTTATAATATATCATTTTTATATAAGTATATATAATATATCAGTTTTATATATGATATATAATTATATATCTTCATATATGAACAGCGCACAAATTGTTAGCTTACTACCACAGATATCAGACTAAATTTGTTTTTGAATAATTGAGTAAGTCACATTATTTAAGTGTATGCTATATGGTTTCAAGCAGGGGCAGAAAGCTGTAGCCCACATACCATATCTGACCCACCACCTGTTTTTGTAAATAAGTTGTGGAGCACAGTCATGCCCAGTCACTTACACAGTGTCTGTGTCTGCTTTCTGGCTACAATGTCAGAGTTGAGTAGTTGGGACAGAGACTCTACAGCCTGCAAGCCTAAAATATTTATTCTCTCTCCCTTTACAGAAAAAGTTTACTGACCCCTGGATCTGACAAATGAGTCAGACTGAATGTTTCTCTTGCTATTCCAATAAATGTTTGTTTTACACACAGGAATTCCCTCTTCTGGGTTTTGACTAATGCATCTAAAATAGAATATAAGACAGGCCAGAATAACCTTAATGTCCACAGTAGCATCTGCATTTAAATTTATCTGTACCATGTGTTTTGCATGACTTTGTTTTAACTGCTGAATGTATATACAAACTCAACTTTTGTAATCTATTTTAAGGACTCACAGCTCCTCTAAAATCGTGATCTCTTAGACTTTATTCAGGTCTCTGAGCCATATTCCTAGTTTTCAACATTTTGAATCATACTTCTTCAGCTGTCAGATGACATACATTTTTCCCCCATGGAACTTCTAAATGGCACTAAGAACTAGAGGGAAATGAATGGCCCACTCTGTTTGCCTAGGAGCCTTGATTTTAGTCTTCACTGTGTAAAATATGAAAGAATTTTATCACTTTTGGAAACCCACAAAGAAAGTTATGGTAGCTAACATTTAGGAACCCCCATTGTGTGCCAGGCACTGCTAGGCACTCTACACACATGCTCTCATTTCAACCACACAAGCGTTAGAAATAGGCTGGGGTGTTATCCCTGCTTCACAAACCAGGAAACGAAATCTTCATTAGACACTTGCCCAAGATCACATAACCAGTGATCGACAGAGCCAGGACCCACACACAGAACTGTCAGATTACCAAATCAGGGCTTTTAATCTTACTATTGAATAATAGGTGTTAGTGTTATTGTACTTTAAAATAACTTCACATATCTTTTAACAGGTTAAGACAAACGCAACCGGAGGATATAATGGAATTAACTGGTCAGTTGACATCTCTGTTTCTCATCATTGCAAACCTCAGTGGGAGCGTCATTCCTTCCTTCTGGCCCAGTCTCCCTTTCCCATTCCACACACCTGCCCTGTTCCCATACCCAGCTTGCATTCTCTGAGATGACTGCGGAAATCCTGCCTTCGGGGTCTCTGACATCTCATTTTACTTCTAATCCTCAGCCTGTAGACACGTGCCAGCTTCCAAAGGTTATTAAACAAGAAAAGATGCTACTCTTTCCATTGTGACATCACAGATAGGCAGACATCTGGCTGATGCAACAGGGCAGTAGTGTGGAGTGTATAAGCCTCCTGAGGGCCGGAAGTCTGGAGCCGGGTGCTCTGTGCTGCGTGTGAGAGACAGTGTCGTGGGGTTGGAGAACTCCTCTAGGTAATCTGGCTTTAGGACTCAAAGACAAAACATTTACAATTACAAAACATTTTAAAATGTTCCTTACAGTGCACATCTGGGCAATGAATAGTTATGAACATAGGGATGGATAAAGTATGCTTCCTGTGATGAATTTTTAATCTAGAGATCTCAAAAGCAAACAGAATTAAGATCCTCCCTTCCTTAGTTCAGATGCTTGACAAATGGTGCTACGGCTTCCTTAGGCCCTGCCAATATAGTGCCGCATACATTTGGAAAGTCTGGAGCTTCTTTCACGTATGGATGAATGGTCCTCTAACATAAAAATCCATTAATGTAACTTTACCTGGGATGGTGTGGGGAGGCAGCCTAAAATGTCTGCACCATACTTAATAGACCAGCAACACCAGAGACATTCTGATATAGAGAAACATAACAAGAACGCTTATCACTACTGCTATCTAACTACTAGTGAACATTGTACTAGAAATATCGGCCGATACAATTAAGCAAGAGAAAAACCATGGAGGTAAAAAAGATAAAATGATCACTATTTGTAGATGAAATATAACTGTAAACATAAAACTTCCAAGAGAATCCTGACAAACTACAAACAAGAAGAGAATTTGGTGAGATGATGGGGTACAGGATAAGGACCCTAAGTGCACGAGGAGCCCCCACAGCTATCTTGAAATAGTATAACTGTCCCACCTGTTGATAATTGTCTCTGGTAAAGGGTGACCACACGACTAATTTTTGTTTAGATTTTCTTTCTTTCTTTTTTTTTTTTTTTTACAGAGACAGAGAGTCAAAGAGAGGGATAGATAGGGACAGACAGACAGGAATGGAGAGAGATGAGAGAGATGAGAAGCATCAATCATCAGTTTTTCGTTGCCGTTGCAACATCTTAGTTGTTCATTGATTGCTTTCTCACATGTGCCTTGACCGCGGGCCTTCAGCAAACCGAGTAACCCCTTGCTTGAGCCAGCGACCTTGGGTCCAAGCTGGTGAGCTTTTGCTCAAACCAGATGAGCCCGCGCTCAAGCTGGCGAGCTCGGGGTCTCGAACCTGGGTCCTCCACATCCCAGTCCGACGCTCTATCCACTGCGCCACCACCTGGTCAGGCTAGATTTTTTTCCGATTTAAAAACAATATGTTCATCTTCCCAACTCTGAAAACGCTTCAAGTCCATGTCCTCAAATTGCCCAACAGAATCTCTCTGAACCAATTAGAAAATATGATAAACTAATTAAGCATTTTTCCTAAGCAGCCTATTCAAAACCAAAACAGAAAAATAAACCTCAGTGAAATTTTTGGCATGTTTGTCATCTGAGGGCCACCTCAGTGTGTTCCCTTCCTTATAATAGTGGTGGTCCTACCTGAGACTTTTCAATTTATGTTAATTGGGTCTTTTGAGCATTTTTAAAGAAAGAGCAACTGTCCAGGCAAGGTTGTTACAGCTATTTCAATAACCATTGTGCATATGTCTCTTGTAATACTACTTAAAATCAGATGATGCTGACCCAGTTAGAGCTAAGGATTAAAGAAATCTGCTTAGAATTTAATTGAGTCTATGAGAGTGACTGCCAAGGGAAATACATTCCACGGAGTGCCCTTCATGGAACCTCTTGTTAGCCAGACTGCAAACCTTTGAATTTTTTTTCCACTTGATATACGACTGCCTGGAATTCATTTAAATGTACATGTAATATACGTTCATACATAGTCATATTGGTTTAGTCTTTTATTTTTCCTGGATAACATATACAATTTTATGTAGAACTTAGTTCTTTGTAGTTTTACCCCAAAATAAAAATTAGAGGTCATATAATTTTAAAACAAATTGTATATACTCAAGATACTTTCTTTGTATAATTTTTTACACAACTTTAAATACTTATGTCAGAATTATGAAAAAGTTAAGACATTGTCTTTTAAACCATAGCCATTTTTCTGACTATAAGCCTTTAATTTGAAATTCCAAACAAACGTAGTCTGTTCCTCCTCCCATCAACCGGACGACGCTATAGAATCTGCCCAGAAATATCTCTGTGCTTTCCCTAATCTCGCCAATTTTGCATTTATCCTTCTGTATATATATTTGTTTCTGTGTCGGATCTGTTATCTGTTGCTATTGTGTTTTGTCTAAAATGTGTTCTTACTACATGTCTTATGACAAATATATTTACATTAATATTATCTATTTTATTTATTTTTTAAACTTTATTGATTTTAGAGAGAGAAGAAGGGAGAGAGAGAAACATGAATTTGTTGTTTTGCTTATATATGCATTCATTGGTTGATTTTTTTAAAAATTCATTTCTTCATTTTCTTTTTTATTGAATTTAGTGGGTGACATTGGTTAAGGTTGATTCTTGCATGTTCCCTCACTAGGAATTAAACCTGCAACCTTGGCTTATTGGGACTATACTCTGGCCAAGTAAGCTACCTACTCTGGGCCTCAATATGATCTACTTTAGACTAGAAATTGTCAGTGTAAGCTTCCTAACACCATGTTTTTGAACCGTGGCTCTGCATTAAGACCATCTGGGGAGGTTTGTACATTGAGTTGCGTGGATGTTGCCGCTAATGGTTTCAACTCAGTAGATGTAGGATGGGTACGTACATCAATATGTTTGCAAAGCTTTACAAGTAAATCTGACACATGGCTGAGAATTGAGAGGCACTCTTTAGAAAACTACACCCTAATTCTATCTATAGTACCCAGCATAACTGCCTGGCACATAGACAACCTTCAAACACTGTTTTATAATTGGTGAACTGGCTTGAGATAGAGCTTTCACTTGAGGGGTCACTGGCAGTCATTACATCAGGTCCAGTGATTCTCAGTAAATAAAATGCTGACAAAGCCACAGCTGCACTTGTTCGAGTTGTGTCATTTGAGCCCACCAAATTATTGATTTAACCCAGACAAGCCCAACCTCTTTTGTAATTAATCTTTTTTTTTTTTTTTGGTAAGGACATTCAGGTTGCTAACAATCTATAATTGCATAAAGACTATGCCTTTGTTGTCATAAAATATTCTTATTATTTATGGAATCTTTTTCTTGAATTAAAAATTAATAAATAACCATGCATTCAAATAAGAGTTTCACATAAAAGATCCCAGACCTGAGTTATATGATTCAATAAGTTAAGATTCCCAAAGCTTTGCAGGTGATATAATGGAAGTCAGTGTTATATTTTCTTAATATAAACCAGCTCCACTCCCGGTGGTTTCTTCAACAGTGGTTGGTTATTTGTAGTCATCCGAAAGGTATAAGAATGAACTGAATTTGAATGACAGAGCCTGAAGGCAAAGCCTGGAACCCTCATGGAATACTGGACTGTCTTTCTAATCTCTAGGGTGCTTCTCAAAGTCAAGGTGAAGCGTTCCCTGGTGCTCTAGTGGTTAGGATTCGACGCTCTAAAAGTCAAGGTGGGTCATAATTACCTGGAAAGCTTGTTAAACATGTGGATTCCTGAGTCTTACCCCTAAGAATCCTGATTCAGTAGCTTGGCCATCAAGCCCAGGAATCTGCCTATTTAACAGTCATTTCACGTTGATTCCCATGCAGGGGTATGACATCTACAGGAAGACGCTCTGGGCTGTACTTTGTTTATTTTCACAACCTATGCAAGTGCTTAAGAACCTGGACACCGTGCAAACTTTCCTGTGCTAGGCATACATTATACTGTTTTTATTAAACCTGGGTTTTTTTGTTTGTTTGTTTGTTTGTTTGTTTTTTACAGGGACAGAGAAAGAGAGTCAGAGAGAGGGATGGACAGGGACAGACAGACAGGAACAGAGAGAGGTGAGAAGCATCAATCATTAGTCTTTCGTTGCCGTCGCAACACCTTAGTTGTTCATTGATTGCTTTCTCACATGTGCCTTGACTGCGGGCCTTCAGCAGAATGAGGAACCCCTTGCTGGAGCCAGCAACCTTGGGTCCAAGCTGACGAGTTCTTGCTCAAGCCAGATGGGCCCGCGTTCAAGCTGGTGAGCTCAGGGTCTTGAACCTGGGTCCTCCGCATCCCAGTCCGATGCTCTATCCATTGCGCCACCGCCTGGTCAGGTTTAAACCTGGTTTTTTTAAAAAAAAAATTTAATTGATTGATTTTTAGAGAGAGGAAAGAGAAGAGGGGAGGGGAGGAGAAGCAGGAAGCATCAACTCATAGTTGCTTCTCATATGTGCTTTGACCTGGCAAGTCCAGGGTTTCAACCAGTGACCTCAGTGCTCCAGGTCGACGCTTTATCCATTGCGCCACCACAGGTCAGACTTAAAGCTGTTTTCTAACAGATGTATTTGTACACCAAGAACCTTATATTGCCCTTAGAGACATTTATTTCTGTTTGAAACTCAGTCTTAAAGCCAATGTTTTTAAACCCAACGAATTAAAGTATTTTATTAAAGCTGTTGGGAGTGTTTTACAAATCCTACCCTTTAACCTCAATGGAAACAGAATACAGACTCCACTAAAACAACTTTTTTTTTTTTTTTTACGGGGACAGAGTCAGAGAGAGGGATAGATAGGGACAGACAGACAGGAACGAAGAGAGATGAGAAGCATCAATCATCAGTTTTTTGTTTTGACACCTTAGTTGTTCATTGATTGCTTTCTCATATTGCCTTGATTGCGGGCCTTTAGCAGAATGAGGAACCCCTTGCTGGAGCCAGTGACCTTGAGTCCAAGCTGGCGAGCTTTTGCTCAAGCCAGATGGGCCCGCGCTCAAGCTGGCGACCTTGGGGTCTTGAACCTGGGTCTTCCGCATCCCAGTCCGATGCTCTATCCACTGCGCCACTGCCTGGTCAGGCTAAAACAACTTTTAATAGAACTTGTAATCTAATCAAGAGAAGACTGCTAAGTAACTTGACACAACAACAGTTCTCTATAGTGGGAAACGTTAGTAAGTGTTCGATTAAAATGGTGACCAGGCTGCGAAGCTTTTGTGGGAGGAGAAGAGGGAGGAATAGGAACCAACTGCTTCAGAACCATGGATTTTCCAGGGTATCGTGGGAGGAACCTGAGGTTAGCCCCTTCCCTTCTGTCCCCTCTTAATTTTTCTAGTCTTTCTCCTCTTCCCTCAGGTGCTCTACATTTTTGCTTTCCCTTACTTTTTCTCAGAAGTGTGAGTGAAGTCTGAGACCCAGTGCCCTCTGAAGGGGTTATTTGACCTTTTAGAAAGATGGCTGCACCCTGACCTGATGGCTCCGCTGATTAGAGCACTGTCCTGAAGCATAGAAATTGCCAGTTCAATCGCCAGCAGGGCACATACAGGAACAGATCAATGTTCCTGTCTCTCTCTCTCTCTCCCTCTCCCTTCTTCTCTCTAAAATCAATAGAAAATTAAATTAAATTAAAAGAAAAAAGAAAGGTGGCTGGGTAATACATTTACCCGCAGGCTCTCCGTCAAACATCCCACCTTCAAGACTGAAAGAGCACAACAGTGTGTAAAATCAACCCACCTTTTCCTCCCTTGGGATGCTCACAGTGGTAATTAAAGTCTATTGTGATCATTTCTGAAATGGGCAGGAAATAGGATGTTAGTATCCTGAAATTGAATTAGAACCCCAGACAAGCTGCCAATATGTGGCTGAGTCACCGAGATCTGGAGCTGTTTGCCATCTCTCAGCACAGTAGGAGGTGAGAATGCAAATCAGCGAAAAACAAATGACTCAGTTTTCCTTCCACAAAATGCTCAGTTTCTGTTCCTTGATTTCCGTATTGAAGTAAAAGGGATAAAACCACCACTGACCAGTGGCACTCTAGAATGGAGAGGTAACAACCACTTCCTGTGCTCCTGTTGATAGAAAAGGGGATGCTTCCCAAAGCTCACTGATGCCCTGGGTGATTTTTTGCAGAAGCTATGACATTATGTACCAGGAAGAGGAGATGCAAGTCGAGGGAAGATTCAGCCATGCATTTATTTCCTGCTTTGTCAGACTCATGTGGTGGGAAAGAATGAGAAGTCTTGTGTTTCTGTCCCAACTTTTCTATTTATACACTTTGTGACCTTGGCAGGTCACCCAACTTTTTTGAGAATGTTCCCTCAACTGTGAAATGAAAATAATACCTGCAACAGAGGGCAGTTGTGAAGGACGGGTGACTTGAGTTAGTAAATCTGAGTTAATGTACATTTTAAGCCCTATAATAATGAAAAGTATCTTTGCTGCCATGAAAGTATGTGGAGAAATGATGATGGTTACTGGGTCATAATATAAAGCAAAAGAAAAGTGTACTGTTAATGCATTTAGAGGGGAAATAGTAAGCATTTGAATGGACTTCTATTATCACAGGCATATTTTTATATGTGTAAAGATGGACATACATTTTCAAAGATCAATCGTGTTATCATTGATTTCAAAGCATCTGCAGCAAATGCTTCAACAGTAGACATTTCTTATCAAAATAATAATAGCATCACTTAATGTTTTCTTTAGACTGAGCACAGTGATAAACTCTTCATATCACCTCGGTAAATCATGGCCCTAGGATGGAGGATTTCTCAACAACCACTATCAGCAACTCTATGCAACATGTATTATTCCCACTTTACAGGTGGTGAAATTGATCAAAATTAAAATTTTAAAATCTTTCTTAGCGTCATACACCTAATAAGCAGTAGAATGGAATTTCAACCCCAGTGTGTCTGACTCTAAAGCATGTGTCCTTAATCACCAAATTTAAAAAAAAATATTTTTCATTGACTGGAAAGAGAGAGAAAGAAGCACCAGCTCGCAGCTCCACTTAGTTGTTCCATTTAGTTATGCACTCATTGAATGCTTCTTGTATGTGCCCTGACCTGGGATCGAACCCATGACCCAGCACACTGGGTCGATGCTTTATCTACTGAGCCACCCAGCCAGGGCTAGCACCAAAAGCTGGAAAATCATAGAAGCCACACTATTTTCCGTTGGATTGAAACACAAGTCTTTTCTGTGTGACAAGTTGACCTTGTCTTAAGTTTCTGTCTTTGAAATTGGTACATGATGATGAGAGTAGCATAAATGCACACACACACCTGGCCCCTGTCAGCCATGAACTTGCTAAGGAGGAGAAATTGTGATGTAACCGACTGATGAAGTCTCAGAAAGTATAAACTCTTATTCCCACCTTAAAAGGGACTAGCTATGTGTTCTGGAGTAAGTAATGTAAACTCTGAGCCTTCATTTCCTCTATAAGTGGCTATCACAATGTTTATCCAGGCTACTTTACAGGGAGTGTGAGGATCCAGTGAGATGGTGTACATGAAATTATTTATATATATATGTAAGAGTTTCTTTAACCAAAAAGAGGTTAGGAGACTGTTTGGTAAGTAGTAGGGAAAAAGAAAAATAACCATTAATCTCATGCCTGTAGCAGTCACTTCTTTCATATGTTTGTCCGTCCAAAGAAATGCTTTTCAAAGTATGATGTGCCTACTGGCGGGGTAGAGATGATTTTAAAAGGTCAATGAGCAATGTCTTTTAATAGTTCTGGGCTCTAAATTACTCTAGAAAAATAGCATCTAAAACCCCTGTGATCACCCAGATTATTGTTAAAGATTTGGCTAAGTATAAAAGTGAGCCAATTAAAAGTCTATTAAATATAATAAAGTCCAGGTGTTGTATGTGTCAGCAAACATGGGGAAAGTGGAAGGCACATGATCTTAGGAAGCCCTGACAAAAACTGACTCTGTTTGAAAACAGACTCATCTCAGGGGAGCTTGTCAGGGCTCTCTCTGCTTGAGCTCTCGTGATCTCTCCATGGCTTCATAACAGCGATAACCACAGCAAAGAGGTCTGTTGACATTCACCCCAAAGCTCACCCCTTGCCCCAGCTCCCCTATGTTGGTTGAATGCACTTAGCTTGAGTCAAAGTGTGCTTTTATTCCTTCTCCAAGAAACATGCTCTTTAACCTCCACGACACAGAGACGCAAACCATGACCGGACCTTCTACACAGGACATGAGTCGCTAATTTGAAAAGCAAGAATTTACTTTTGACATCTGAAAGTCCTGATCCAACAACCTTCACAGGAAAAGCCTAAGTGCTCTGACAAAGGTTCGCAGCAGCCCTGCGGGAATTCCTTCCTCAATTGGAATTCACTCCTGGGTTAGGCTCTGAGTGTTTGCCATTCTTTGGCTGCCATTTAGCTGCTAAAGGTTGAAAGCCAGTGATAACTGTTTTACTACAAGGTTTGTTTTGTCTTTAATGACAGGGCTTTCTCCAGGTCACATTGAGAAACCAATATTGACCTGATGTGACCTCTTTAAAAAGCAACACAGTCTTCTGTACTAAGGAACTTAGAAGGGCCATGTCCAATCCTTCTCCAAATGTAATCTAACAAACTTAAATAGCTGTTGAGGGAAAAATCAAGAAGCATCACCTGTTATTTTTTTTTAAACCTTACAGGTATTTTCTTAAGAAACTCCTGGTTTAATGCAGACACTTTCTCTCATCATTTTAATAGCAACACCCTATTTCTAAAACATAGAGAGGTTTTGCGAGTCACCAGCAGTGACACAGCTAAGGGGCAGATCTGAGATCCGAACTCAGTTTTGTCTGATTTCAAAGACTGTGATTTTCTGCAAAACCACAGCACTCATATTCAACTCTTCATTGATGGGTACCAAGAAACAGCATTTTAAAAATAAAAGTTAATTTTATTAAGAAGGAAAGAGAATCAGAATATAGTTGAGCTATGGGGACAGAAGGGGCTTACACACCATTCATGGGAGCTCCCGGATGACGGCTAAGGGGAACTGCTTGGGTCCTAGTGCTCCCAACACTGTCTGTTTAGCTAACGTGACCGAGCAACATTCCCACCGGGGCTGAGACAGAGATGAGCCCAGGCGGGGCAGAGGGCTGACGCACTACTTGCAGCCAAGTGTGCGCACCTCTTTCCCATTCCAACTTCCCCTGCCGTGATGGGTGTAAAGAGAGGAGGAGGCAGAGGGCCAGGGTGCTATGAGTCATTAAGGAAGGGGTGATAAGGAGCTGTCTGAAGAGCGATTTTCCTTACCCAAGAGAGGTTTTTGTCCCTTCAACAAATTTAGCTGAAGAAATCTGACAACCAACCAAAAGCTTTCTTTGTGTGGCTGAGCCGGCAACAACCGCGTGGAATATTTTCCCACACCACTTCCACCACCTGGCAGAGTGCTGCTTATGTACTTTCCATTTTCCTCTGTTTTCCCCATGTGCAAGGTCAAACAGTCACTGAAGAACTGACATGTTCTGCTCATTGTGTGGTTTTGCCCACTCGTCAGGTAAATTGGAAGTGAGCTCCTTCTGATCATTTGTTTGTTTTAAGGTGGCACCAGGAGGCAGGCTCTGCACCGGCTGGTGAGAGGGAAGCAGACACACATGGCCAGGGCTGTGGTGATTTCACTTGCCAGCCTCCTCATTGCCGACTCTGCAGGGCGGGTCTCCGGTCTTTCCTAGCATTGCAAGGAGGCACACCCTCCCCCACAGAGGTACTTGCTTATCACTGCTATTATATCTTATTGAAAGGATCACCACGAAGAACTTGTTCTGAATTACTCCAGGTCTTTGAGTCTCCAAAGTATTTTTGGCTCCAGAAGGTCTCTTTCCCACTATTTTTCAAGTTTGTCACTTGTTTTGTTTGACTCTAGCAGGAACCCTTAGGAGTGTCTGAGTCTTGAAGCTGACTGAGCTCACGGTGCCCAGGCTTGCAGAGTGGCAGGTCTGGCTGAGGAGTGGGGTTGATGCAGGTGTTATCAGACTTTGTGCACAGCCGCAGCTCAAAACCCCCTCTGCGGCTCATGTGATAACAGCTCAGACTAATGGTCTGCTATGAAACACTCCTCGGCCTCCCCTGAAACTCTGCTATCTGGCCAAGTCTTTTTGCACTTAATACCCAGAAAATGTAAAATCCCTGGACTCTGGTGGGTTTTCTGAATGTCAAGTCAGCAAAACTCTAAATAGCGTTTGAAGTGCATGTATAAAATGTGCTTGGAATAGCAACCTCACTTTTGATAACTGCTTGCTTCAGTTTTTTTCTGCTCAGGCAGAATTCTTCGTACGTGGGTGTGTAGACTACTCCCTCCTCTACCTCCCAAAGTCCATCATCCATTTCCAAAGATACGTGGGTACATTTCCAGATCTTTTCATTTCCATGTGAATGATTTCTCCAAATTGATCCTGGCATTGATGAAGGTCAGGGTGCCAGTAATACTTCATGCGGTCTGAAGAACAAGAAAAACGTCCAACCAACTCCAGAAACATTATTGGGGCTCTGTCGAGATAAGAAACCAAGAGTGGGCCTGGTGGGCTGCAGTGTTGGCAAAGGTGGAGGATGAGACCCAGAAGCTAGAACTTGCTTTCCCAGGGCCAGCACACTTTTGAAAGGGTTCAGTTCTCCCAGAGCAGAAATACCTGAAACTGGGAAAAGAATTTCAGAAAACATTTTTGTTGGTGCTGGTTATTGGTTTATACTGTCAATATGAGTTGCATAAAAGACTACCTATAATTTGCCAATGAATTAATAAATATAAATAGCCAATGTATGCATGTGCATGTGCCTGTGTGTGTGTGTGTGGTGAGAGGGGGACTGTAAGATTAATTTGGTCCCTAAGGTCTCTATACATTCTGTGTAAATTACTCTTCCATTTTAGATGGTTTGCTAGACATGTACTTTGCTTAACAAAGGAATCAAAGAAGAGAAAAGGAAAGACGAGACCATAAATTTGCATTTGTTATCAATTTATAATTGACATTATTTCACTTAAACCCAGTTTTCCTATGCCCTATGGAAGACAGGTGCCAGAGAGTGAGCGCCCTCAACTCCTGCCTAGGCTTCGTAAATGAGTCCGCACCTGCACCTTCCTGGCCGCCCTTTCCCCCAGTGTTTGTGGAATGCGAAGTGCCCCTTCCCCTGCCCAAGGCTAATTCCACCTCCTCCCCTTCCTTGGAACCCCATCAATCATTCCTCATAAACTTTGGTATATTTCTTTCAACTGGCTCTTTCCCATGAATTAACTCGGTCAAATCTCTCCTGTCTTCAGGGAAATGAAGACCAGCTTGACCGGATGTTCCCTCTAGCTACTGTCTGTATCCCTCTCTCTCCCTGCAGAGTCAAGCTACTTAAAAGAGCAACTGTACTCTCTATGTCTCACCTCTCAACCCTCTCCTGTCTCGTTCCTGCCTCCCATTAAAACTGTTCTCTGAGAGGTCAGTCATTGAGTCCAATGGACTGCTTTCGGTCTCTGTCCTACTTGCCTTTCTTGAGCCATTTGGTTCCAAGGACCAAATCCTCTTACTTGGAACATCTTTCTGTGGCTTCCAGAGCACCCCTCTTTCCACACTTTCCCCCGCTGTTCCTGGCTCATCTTGATCAGGCTCTTTCACTCTGTTCTTTTTATTCATATGCTTTTTAAAAAATGGTTATTTTTGAAGTATAGCATATGTGTAGAGAAGTGTAAAAATCATGTTTACAGGCTGATCATTTTGACAAACTCAAACACTTCAGTAATTAGCACCCAGATCCAAAGATAAACTGTTTTCAGCACTCTCAGAAACACCCTTGTGCCCCATTCCAATAACCATGCCCCCCCCAAAGGGTAATCATCATCCTGACTTTGAATATTAGAAATGAATTTTTCCTGTGCTAGAACTTCAGGTAAATGTGTACTACAGATACTTTGTGTGGGCCTCTTTTGCTTAGCACCGTGGTTGGAGAATTAACCCTGTTCTTGTAGGTATATGTAGTTTGTGCATGCTTGTTGCTGTATGCGCTTTGACTGGGAGAATACACCACAATTCATCTATTCATTTTGTTTCTAATAAACAGTTGGTGAGTTTTTAAGTTTTTGCTACTAGAAGATGTGATATGATAAAATACTCATGTGCCTGCTGTTTTTAAATTTTTTACTTACTGATTGATAGATAGACAGATAGAGACATCAATTTGTTGTTCCACTTATTCATGCTCTCATTGGCTGATTCTTGTATGTGCCCTGACCAAGGATTAAATCTGCAACATTGGCATGTTGGGATGACACTCTAACCAACTGAGCAATCCAGCCAGGGCCTCATGTGCCTGCCTTTTAAATGATGAGCTCCCTGGATTTCTGTCCTAGACCTCTCCCTCTGCATAGTCCCCCAGAGCGACTCTAGAATATTTGGGAGGTAGATGAGAAACGAGTGCTTAGAAATGAGGGCAGGGGGAGAAGCAAGATGGCGACGGAGTAGGCGGACGTAGCAACTTCCAACTCCCAGAACCAAAGTGGATTATAACTCAATTTTAAGAGCCATCATCTGGATAAACCAACTTTGAACTAAACTAAGTGGACTCTTCAACCAAGGAACACAGAAGAAGCCACATTGAGACTGGTAGGAATAGCGAAAACGCGAAGAGGGCTGCCCAGCCCCCTGGAGCGATCGGCAGCCGGGAGAGACCCGCGTGGCGGGAGGAGAGTTTGGTGGAGAGGGAGGGACCTGGGTCCCAGGAACCAAGCCCCAGCCTGCAGTCTCAGAGCCTAGAAGAGGCGTTTGGGCAGTATTGAGCTGTGAAACAAGTGAGGATACTGTTTGTGAGAAAGAGACAGTTTTCTCAGACCCAAGATTCTTTTTAAAGGGACAGCGCAGAAAACCTCTCACAACCACGCACCCGGGGTTCCGGGGAACAAGGACAGAAGAGAGGACCAGAGCAGCGGGAAGAGAGTGTGGACTGAAGGCACAGGGACAAACACTCTGAGGGACAGCTACCCTAACCCCTGGGCTAAGTCACTTCCCTAATCAAGAACGAATATTTCCCCTGGAACTAGCAATACTAGCAAAGGGAGACAGGACACCAGCCAAACAAGCTCTACCGCGGCAATTAGAGCAGAGATGCTTAGAGGGAGGGAGCTCCCAGATTTACAGTATGAAGTGTTAGGAGCTGATCTGTGGGGCCCCTTCCTACTCTGCTGAAGGTTGCTGGAGGGATGGTGGCGGCAGGACGCTGAAACGTGGTTCTGTCGGCGGGGACGGAGGGCCAGCCGGTGTGAGCTCAGTCTGGCCAGCAGGGGCGAAGGGGACTCACAAAAGCAGTCCGGCAGCTGCGGGCCACCTGTAACCCCACCTGCGGGGGAAAAGCGGGAGGCCAGGAACAGGCAGATATCTGCTCTGCAACCCTGCGCAAGCTGGCCCTGACTGCGGGGACGGGGCTAGGGCCAGGGACGGGTGGAGGCTCGCGGTTTAGCTCACGCCAGCAGGTCCAACCAGCCACAGAAACCACGGTTTGCCATCCTGCGTATGCGAGTTGGAACTGAACGCGGGGGCAGGGTAGAGCCTGGGATGAGCGAAAGTCCGCAGCTGAGGGCACGCCAGCAACCACACCCGGCCCAATAAACCTTGGTTTGCGATCCTGCGCAGGAGGGCTGTGGCTTCGAGGGCAGGGCTAAAGCTTCTGTCGGGCAAAGGCTCAGAGCTGAGAACACGACAGAAGCCCCATCTAACCCGTGAAACTGTGGCGAGCAGGCTCTGACAGTGGGTACTGGGCAGAAGCCCAGAAACAGGCTGGGTCCGCAGCTGAGCAAAGGTGCTCACCTCTACCCTTGGTGCTGAGGCTTGTGGCTTCAGTGACAGCCCCTCCCGCAGAGGAGAAGTGGAAATCACAGCAACAGCCGCAGTGGGCCAGCGCTGGCAACGCCCATACCCAACTGCCCTAGGCAGTAGCAGAGGGGGTGGCGGGCCTGCAGACAGATCACACTTAGAGAACACAGAGGCAACACCTACTGGACTCCAGTGGCCACAACTTGCTTATACACAGAAAAAATGGGCAGGCAGAGGAATGCAAACCAAATGAATTAAGAGAAATCCCCAGAGAAGGACCTGAATGAACCAGATATAACCAAATTACCAGAAGAAGAATTTAGAATAATGATAGTTAGGATGTTCAAAGAAATTAAAGCAACAATGGATAGTCACTATGAACACCTAAATAAAGAGATAACAAATATAAAGTATGAAATTGAAATAATAAAAAAGAATCAGACAGAAATGATCAATACAGTATCAGAACTGAAGACCACAATGGAAGGAATTAAAAGCAGGATGAATCACGCTGAGGCTCGAATCAGCGAGTTAGAGGACACAATAAACAAAGGCACAAAAGCAGAGAAGAAAAAGAAAAAGAGACTCAAAAAATGTGAGGAAACTCTAAGGGAGCTCTGTAACAACATGAAGAAAAACAACATTTGAATCATAGGGGTGCCTGAAGAAGAGGAGAGAGCACAGGAAATAGAAACTTTGTTTAATCAAATCATAGCAGAAAACTTCCCTAAATTATGGCTGGGAAATATTCCACACGTTCAAGAAGCACACAGAACTCCATTAAAGAGAAACCCAAAGAAATCTACACCAAGACACATCATAGTTAAAATACCAAAGCTAATGAATAAAGAGAAAAATTTAAAAGCTGCTAGAGAAAAAAAGGCTATCACTTACAAAGGAGCCCCCATAAGGATGACATCGGACTTCTCAACAGAAACACTTGAGGCCAGAAGGGAATGGCAAGATATAATCAAAGTAATGCAGAACAAGAACCTACAACCAAGACTACTCTATCCAGCAAGGCTAACGTTTAAAATTAAAGGAGAAATAAAGAGTTTCCCAGACAAAGAAAGCTCAAGGAATTCATTAAAACCAAACCAATTCTGCAAGAGATACTAAGGGGCCTGTTGTGAACAGTTCAAAGGGAGGAAAGAATGTAGCAAAAGAAGAATACAGTTTTAAAGAATAAAATATCAATAAACAACTACATATCAATAATAACCTTAAATGTAAATGGATTAAATGATCCAATCACAAGACATAGGGTAGCTGCATGGATAAAGAAACAGGACCCATACATATGCTGTCTACAAGAGACACACCTTAAAACAAAAGATGCACATAGACTGAAGGTAAAAGGATGGGAAAAAATATTTCAGGCAAATGAAAATGAAAGAAAAACCGGGGTAGCAATACTTATATCTGACAAAATGGACTTTAAAACAAAGGCTGTAGTAAGAGATAAAGAAGGACACTACATAATGATAAAGGGAACAATTCAACAGGAAGATATAACTATTATAAATATCTATGCACCAAATATAGAAACCCCGACATACATAAAGCAGACTTTGATGGATATAAAGGGCGAGATTAACAGCAATACTATAATAGTAGGGGATTTAAATACCCCACTAACAACACTGGATATATCCTCAAAAAAGAAAATTAATGAAGAAACAGCAGACTTAGAGGACACACTAGATCAACTCGATTTAATAGATATCTTCAGAACTTTTCACCCTAAAGTAGTAGAATATACATTCTTCTCAAGCGCTCATGGTATGTTTCATAGGATAGACCACATGTTAGGACACAAAAATGGTCTCAATAAATTTAAGAAGATTGAAATTATACCAAGCATTTTCTCTGATCACAATGCCATGAAACTAGAAATTAACCACAAAAGAAAAACTCAAAAATACTCAAACACTTGGAAACTAAATAGCATGTTATTAAATAATGAATGGATTAATAATGAGATCAAAGAAGAAATAAAAAGTTTCTAGAAACGAATGATAATGAGCATACATCAACTCAAAATTTATGGGACACAGCAAAAGCAGTACTGAAAGGGAAGTTCATTGCACTACAGGCATACCATAAGAAGCTAGAAAAAGCTCAAATAAGCAACCTGACCCTGCATCTAAAAGAACTAGAAAAACAACAGCAAATAAAGCCCAGGACCAGTAGAAGAAAGGAAATAATAAAGATCAGAGCAGAAATAAATGACATAGAGGCGAAGGAAACAATACAGAGGGTCAATGAAACCAGGAGCTGGTTCTTTGGAAAGGTAAACAAGATTGATGAGCCTTTAACTAGACTCACCAAGAAAAAAAGAGACAGGACCCAAATAAATAAAATTAGAAATGACAGTGGAGATATAACAACTGACACAACAAAGATACAAAGCATTGTAAGAAAATACTATGAAGAACTCTATGCCAAAAAATTAGACAACCTAGGTGAAATGGACAAATTTCTTGAATCATATAATCTTCCAAAAATCAATCTGGAAGAATCAGAACACCTAAACAGACTAATTACTACAAATGAGATTGAAACAGTTATCAAAAAACTCCCAAAAAAGAAAAGTCCTGGGCCTGATGGCTTCACAAGTGAATTCTACCAAAAATTCAAAGAAGAGCTAACTTTTATTCTCCTCAAGCTATTTCAAAAAATTCAAGAGGAAGGAAGACTTTCAAACTCCTTTTATGAGGAGAGCATAATTCTGATCCCAGAACCAGGCAAAGACAACACAAAGAAAGAAAATTATAGGTCTATATTCCTGATGAATTTAGACGCTAAAATTCTCAACAAAATATTAGCCAACCGGATCCAGCAATATATGAAAAAAATCATACACCATGATCAAGTGGGATTTATTCTGGAGAGGCAAAGCTGGTTCAATATTTGCAAATCAATCAATGTGATTCGTCACATAAACAAAAGGAAGGATAAAAATCACATGATAATTTCAATAGATGCAGAAAAGGCATTTGAAAAAATCCAGCACCCATTCATGCTCAAAACTCTCAGTAAAGTGGGAATACAGGGAACATTCCTTAACATGATAAAGGCCACCTACGACAAACCCACAGCAAACATCATACTAAATGGATAAAAATTAAAAGCAATCCCCTTAAGATCAGGAACCAGGCAGGGGTGTCCCCTTTCACCACTTTTATTCAACATAGTTCTGGAAGTCCTAGCTACAGCAATCAGACAACAAGAAGAAATAAAAGGCATCCAAATTGGAAAAGTAGAAGTAAAACTGTCATTATTTGCAGATGACATGATATTGTATATAAAAAACCCTAAAGTCTCAGTCAAAAAATCTACTGAACCTTATAAATGAATTCAGCAAGGTGGCAGGATATAAAATTAATACTCAGAAATCAGAGGCATTTCTATATACCAACAATGAACTGTCAGTAAAAGAAATTAAGGAAACAATCCCCTTCACTATTGCAGCCAAAAAAATAAAGTACCTTGGACTAAATTTAAACAAGGAGATTAAGGACTTGTACTTGGAAAATTATAGAACATTGATAAAAGAAATCAAGGAAGATACAAACAAATGGAAGCATATACCGTGCTCATGGCTAGGAAGCATAAACATCATTAAAATGTCTATATTACCCAAAGCAATTTATAAATTCAATGCAATACCAATTAAAATTCCAATGACATACTTCAAAGATACAGAACACATATTCCAAAAATTTATATGGAACCAAAAAAGAACACAAATAGCATCAACAATCTTAAAAAGAAAAAATAAAGCAGGAGGTATCACTCTTCCAGATATCAAGGTTTACTACAAGGCCATTATACTCAAGACAGCCTGGTACTGGTATAAGAACAGGCACATAGATCAATGGAATAGAACAGAGAACCCAGAAATAAACCCACAGCTTTATGGAAAACTGATATTTGACAAAGGAGGAAAGAACATACAATGGAGTCAAGACAACCTCTTTAACAAATGGTATTGGGAAAATTGGACATCTATCTGCAAAAAAATGAACCTAGACCATCAACTCACACCATTCACAAAAACAAACTCAAAACGGATAAAAGACTTAAACGTAAGCCGTGAAACAATAAGCATCTTAGAAGAAAACATAGGCAGCAAGCTTTCTGACATCTGTAGCAGCAATATATCTGCCGATTTATCTCCACGGGCAAATGAAATAAAAGGCAAGATAAACAAACGGGACTATATCAAACTAAAACGTTTTTGCACAGCTAAAGACAATAAGAACAGAATAAAAAGACAAACCACACAATGGGAGAACATATTCGACAGCCCGTCTGATAAGGGGTTAATAACCAAAATTTATAAAGAACTTATAAAACTCAACACCAGGAAGACAACAATCCAGTCAAAAAATGGGCAAAAGAAATGAATAAAAATTTCTCCAAAGAGGACATACAGTTGGCCAATAGGCATATGAAAAAATGATCAAGATCACTAATTATTAGAGAAATGCATATTAAAACCCCAATGAGATATCACCTCACACCAGTCAGAATGGCACTCATCAGCAAAACAACACAGAATAAGTGCTGGTGAGGGTGTGGAGAAAAGGGAACCCTCCTGTACTGCTGGTGGGAATGCAGACTGGTGCAGCCACTGTGGAAAACAGTATGGAGATTCCTCAAAAAATTAAAGGTCGAACTGCCTTTTGACCCAGCTATCCCACTTATAGGAATATACCCTAAGAACACCATAACACTGTTCAAAAAGAAGAAATGCGCCCCCATGTTCGTGGCAGCATTGTTCACAATAGCAAAGATCTGGAAACAGCCCAAGCGTCCATCTGAGGACAAGTGGCTTAAAAAGCTTTGGTACATATATACTATGGAATACTACTCAGCCACAAGAAATGATGACATTGGATCATTTACAACAAAATGGATGGACCTGGATAACATTATACGGAGTGAAATAAGTAAATCAGAAAAAAACTGAGAAATGCATGATTTCATACATAGGTGGGACATAAAAGTGAGACTATGAGACATGGACAAGAGAGTGGTGGTTACGGGGTGGGGGGAGGGAGGGGAGGGTGGGGGGAGGGAGGGGAGGGTGGGATAGGGAGAAGGGGAGGGGCACAGCGAAAACCAGACAGAAGGTGACAGAGGACAATTTGACTATGGGTGACGGGTATGCAACATAATTGAATGATAAGATAACCTGGAGATGTTTTCGTTGTACTTATGTACCCTGATTTACTAATGTCACCCCATTAAAATTAATAAAAAAAGTTATCTGCAGGGTTAAAAAAAAGAAATGAGGGCAGCGTCTCCCCTCAATAAATAAAAATGAAGTTTGTGGTAATGTTTCAAGTAGGCATTTTTTCAAATAGTACTATTTTCATAAGCTAAAACTCAGTATCTGTGGGGTGATGTCAGAGAAATCGCGCCTTGAGGAGGGCTCCCGATACCTCTTCCTGAAATTTCAACAAATTCAACAACTAGAGACAGAAAAACAATCCCAGGAGCATCTGAAATACACATAACATCAAACAAAGGTACGATAGGGCAAAAAGATGGCTGAAATACCACTCTGAAGGAAATAGGATGGAGAATGGAGTATTCCGCTTCCCTCACTGACCCTAGGAATTTTTTTCACTTGGAACTGAGAGGGAGGGTTAGGGCGGAGACATTCAAGCTGAGGAGAGAGTGTGCCCACGGCTCAACCTACACGAAGCTAACACCAGCAGCAAACCCTGGCAGAGGTAGGCGAGTGGCTTGCCTGCAGAGTGGGTTTTGTTTATCTCTGGTCTCTGGATCGGCCAGCTGCAGCAGTGTAGGCGTGGTTCCTCCTAGCGCCTCAAGCGTGGCTACTCACTTTTCTGGTCGGAGGAGTTGGGTCAGAGACTGTCAGCAGTAGCCTTCTGCATGAGCTGCAGCCAGAGTCTTTGTACGATAGCCGGCTTCCCTAACCCATACCTCTTTAGGCAGGGTGCCTCCGCCAGCCATATTGGCTGACAAAGCAAATTCCCCGGGAAAGAAAACTACGGAAGTGCTGGGGGAAGGACATGCAGGGGAAGCTTGCAGACAGCCTATGGAGAGCAGACCCACGAATTGCTGAAAGGAGCCTAACCCGCAGTCTGCTCACTGCCTGGCTGGCTTACACTGGCAGCGGCTCTGGCCGACGAGGTCTTCTTTCCCAGGTCTGCGATTTAAGAGAACCTAAAGGAGGGACTTGATAGTTCTTAGTGCCTCTTGCTCAGCAGGCAGTGGCTGGGGCAACTTCCTGCCAGCTGATACAGGATAAAAAACACATTCCTACGGAACAGACCTCAGAGAACACTGCAGAAGTTGGGCAGGCTGGGCTGTAGGTTTCCCAACAAGGGAGAAGCCTGTGAAGAGCAAACCCATGAAGCGCTAAGGCAAATTTAACTAGACATAACTGGGGAACCCTAGAAAGTATTCTGACCAGAAGTCAGCTCACCCCCTGCCTGCTTAAGCTGGTGGCTCTGGTTTGCAGAGCTTTTATACCCAGGGCTGTGCTTTCAAAGGACCTGGAAGAGAAACTTGGCAGCTTTTAAGACCTCTTGTTCTGCAGGCAGTGACTGGAGCATCTTCCTGCCAGCCGATACAGGTTACAAAGTGCAAAAAGCCTGGGGATAGTAGTCCCGCGAAGCACTGAGGCATACTAGACATACCTGGAGGCTCAAAGAAAGACACCTGAGGAGCAATCAGCTCCCAGCCCTGCCTGATTATGCTGGCGGCTTGGGCTGGCAAGGCCTTACCCAGAACCTTGCGTTGGGTAGGGATAGAGGGGAGTTTTTGGCAGCTCTTAGAGTCTCTTGCTCTCCAGGCAGTGGCAGCAGCAACTTCACAGCTGGGTCCCCAGGCTGCTGGTTCAGAAAGGAGAGACTAGGGGAGAGGCTTTGGGAAAACGGACTCTCCCATTGTTGAAGCCTGCAAATGCTAACAAGCCTTGCCTACCAACGGGATTAAGGCCCAGTTTATGTCATCACCATAGTGACACATCAACTGCAAATCTCTATCTAAGAGTGCCACAGGGGCAGAACTGGGGTACAGTGCCACCGGCCAAAAAGAGAAAGAAGAAAAAAGGAAAAAGATAACCTCTCAAAGCCAGAAAAAAATTATGATCTTTATAACTTTTTCCATTTTTTTTCCTTCTTTTCATTTTTGTATCTTTTTTTCTTCCACCTTGGTCCTTTTATTCTCTTTCCATTTTATATTTTTCTTTGCATTTTGACCTTCATTACCCATAGGTATTACGTTTTCCATCCTTTTTTTTCTCTCTATGAGGGTTACATTCCAAAAACCTTAACTCTCTCCTTTTTGTTTTCTTTTCTCTTTTACTTTTCCTCTCATTCAATCCTCATTCACAAATTATTTTATTTTGAATTCAAATTTTTTCTTTGTGGCATTTTGTGTGCTTTTTACTTTGCTGTTTATCTGATTAGCATTCCCCCCAACTCTGGCTCTCCATTCTATGTAGTTTTGGTTCCACGTAATACAACAGAATTTGCATCTTTCACTGTAATTTTTTTCTTTTTCTTTTTTCTTCTTCTTTTCTCTTTCACTATATCTCTAATTCAACCATCATTTACAAGCAAATTATTTTATTCTTGATCCAAATATTTTCTTTGTAACATTTTGTGGGTTCTTACCTCATTTTTTGCCTCTTTGTCACTTCTCCCCAACTCAGGCCCTATGTTGTATGTAGTTTTTGTTCCATTTAGCACAATATAATTTTCAGTTTTTCACTGTATTTTCTCAAGAAAATTATTTTTAAATTTTTTTACATTTTTAATTTTTTATCTTTATTATTTATTCTTTATCAACTCTTATTAGTGTTATTAACAATACCACTCTCAAATTCCATTAAGGAAAAACAAATTAAATATCAGGATACAAAAGACAGAGATGTAGCTCAGATATATGAAGAAAAATCTATAGAAAGAAATTTCAATAGCTTGGAAACCTTGGAGTTAAATGACAGAGAATTTAAAATTAAAATCCTAAAAATACTCAGGGGTATACAAAAAAGCACAGAAAGGCAATTTATAGAGTTCAAAAAACAATTCAATGAACAGAAAGAATACATCATGAAGGAAATTGAAACTATGAAAACAAATCAAACAGAGATGAAAAACTCAATTCATGAACTGAAAAACGAGATAACAAGCTTAGCTAATAGAACAAGGCAGAGTGAGGAGAGAATTAGTGACATAGAAGACAGCTAACTAGAGGCACTACAGCAGTGGTTCTTAACCTGAGTTCTATCGAACCCTAGGGGTTTGATGAATCAGTCTCAGGGGTTTGGAGAAGCCTCTGCCACGGAGGCCAGAATAAAGCAATACCGTAATTTGTTGTGAGTTCATTCACTTTGTTGGTTTTGTTCTTTGAGCAAGGTGATGTTCATGCACGGCTCATTTTGTGCACCAGTAAAAAAACATATACCTATGTCTTGAATTTGGAAAAAAAATCATATTTTATTTATCACTAAAGGGTTCAGTGAATGCGCATATGAAACTGGTGGGTTCGGTACCTCAAAAAAAGTGAAGAACCACTGCACTACAGAGAGAAGAGAAGAGAGACTCATGAATTAAAAAAAAAGAAGAGAAAGCCCTACAGGAAGTGTCTGACTCCATCAAAAAGAACAACATAAGAATAATGGGTATATCAGAAGGAGAAGAGAGAGAAAATGGAATGAAGAACATATTCAAACAAATAATAGATGGGAACTTCCCAAGCCTGTGGAAAGAACTAAATCCTCAAATTCAAGAAGCAAAACAGAACACCGAGTTATCTTAACCCTAACAAACCTATCCAAGGCACATCATAATAAAATTGACACAACCAATGACAAAGAAAAAATTCTCAAGGCAGCCAGGGAAAAGAAGAATACAACATATAAAGGAAGGCCCATTAGATTATCATCAGATTTCTCAGCAGAAACTCTACAAGCTAGAAGAGAGTGGACCCCAATATTTAAAGTTCTGAAAGAGAGGAACTTCTATCTAAGAATACTATACCCATCCAAGCTATCCTTCAAATACGAAGGAGAAATAAAAACATTTGCAGATACAGAATAGATGACGGAATTTATCACCAGAAAATCCCCACTTCAGGAAATACTAAAGTGTTTTCTTTGACCATATACAAAGAACAAAACAAAACAAACCACAAGTAAAAGCTCCATCAAGAAAACAATAAAAACAAACTTAATCGCCTGACCTGTGGTGGCGCAGTGGGTAAAGCATCAACCTGGGAAAACTGAGGTCACCAGTTCAAAACCCTGCACTGGTCTGGTCAAGGCACATATGGGAGTTGATGCTTCCAGCTCCTCCCCCCTTTCTCTCTTTCTCTCTCTCTCTCTCTCTCTCACTCTATGTCTCCTCTCTAAAATGAATAAAATAAAAATAAAAAATGGAAGAAAAAAAAAACTTAATCTGTGTCAACAAAAACAAAAAAGGGGAGAGGACAAAGATTAACAGTAGCAAAGGAGGATGGAGTGTAGAAACACTCATGAGATAATGTGCTACAATAAACATGATAGGTACCCTTTTCATTACTTAATGGTAACCACCCCTAAAAAAAACACCACAGAAGCACATGACTTGAAAAAAGAAGTAACAGAGGAAAGAAGTATGAATTACAACCAAACAAAAACAAATGATAGAAAAACAAAAGAGAAGAATCAAACAAGATACAAAACTATCAGAAAACAATATATAAAATGGCAATAGGAAACCCTCAAGTGTCAATAATTACACTAAATGTAAATGGATTGAACTCACCAATAAAAAGACACAGAGTAGCAGAATGGATTAAAAAAGAAAATCCAACTGTATACTGCCTACAAGAAACACAATTAAGCTACAAGGATAAAAACAAATTCAAAGTGAAAGGCTGGAAAACAATGCTCTAAGCAAATAACATCCAAAAAAAAGCAGGTGTGGCGATACTCATATCTAACAATGCTGACTACAAGACAGCAAAGGTAATCAGAGACAAAAACGGTCATTTAATAATGATAAAAGAGACATTGAATCAAGAAGACATAACATTTCTTAATATATATGCACCAAAGCAAGGAGCACCAAAATATATAAGACAGCTACTGACTGACCTAAAAACAAAAAACAACAAAAATACAATCATACACTGCTGACGGCTCTAGACCATTCTTTCAAAGAGAAAATCAGTAAAGAAATATTGGCCTTAAACAAAACACTAGAACAATTGGATATGATAGACACCTACAGGACATTTCATCCCAAAGTGTCAGGGTATACATTTTTCTCTAGTGTACCTGGAACATTCTGAAGAATTGACCATATGCTGGGCCACAAAAATAACATCAACAAATTTAGAAAGATTGATATCATACCAAGCATATTCTTTGATCATAAAGCCTTGAAACTAGAATTCAACTGCAAAAAAGAGGTAAACAAACCCACAAAAATGTGAAAACTAAACAACATACTTTTAAAAAATGAGTGGGTCACAGCAAACACCACACTAAATGGACAAAAATTAAAAGCAATCCCCTTAAGATCAGGAACCAGGCAGCGGTGCCCCCTTTCACCACTCTTATTCAACATAGTTCTGGAAGTCCTAGCTACAGCAATCAGACAACAAGAAGAAATAAAAGGCATCCAAATTGGAAAAGAAGAAGTCAAACTGTCATTATTTGCAGATGACATGATATTGTATATAGAAAACCCTAAAGTCTCAGTCAAAAAATCTACTGGACCTTATAAATGAATTCAGCAAGGTGGCAGGATATAAAATTAATACTCAGAAATCAGAGGCATTTCTATATACCAAAAATGAACTGTCAGCAAAAGAAATTAAGGAAACAATCCCCTTCACTATTGCAGCCAAAAAAATAAAGTACCTAGGAGTAAATTTAACCAAGGAAATTAAGGACTTGTACTCGGAAAATTATAAAACATTGATAAAAGAAATCAAGGAAGATACAAACAAGTGGAAGCACATACCGTGCTCATGGCTAGGAAGCATAAACATCATTAAAATGTCTATATTACCCAAAGCAATTTATAAATTCAATGCAATACCAATTAAAATACCAATGACATACTTCAAAGATATAGAACACATATTCCAAAAATTTATATGGAACCAAAAAAGAACACGAATAGCCTCAGCAATCTTAAAAATAAAGCAGGAGGTATCACTCTTCCAGATATCAAGGTTTACTACAAGGCCATTATACTCAATACAGCCTGGTACTGGCATAAGAACAGGCACATAGATCAATGGAACAGAACAGAGAACCCAGAAATAAACCCACACCTTTATGGACAACTGATATTTGACAAAGGAGGAAAGAACATACAATGGAGTAAAGACAGCCTCTTTAACAAATGGTGTTGGGAAAATTGGACATCTACCTGCAAAAAAATGAACCTAGACCATCAACTCACACCATTCACAAAAACAAACTCAAAATGGATAAAAGACTTAAACGTAAGCCGTGAAACCATAAGCATCTTAGAAGAAAACATAGGCAGCAAGCTCTCCGACATCTGTAGCAGCAATATATCTGCCGATTTATCTCCACGGGCAAATGAAATAAAAGGCAAGATAAACAAACGGGACTATATCAAACTAAAAAGTTTTTGCACAGTTAAAGACAATAAGAACAGAATCAAAAGACAAACCACACAATGGGAGAACATATTCGACAGCACATCTGATAAGGGGTTAATAACTAAAATTTACAAAGAACTTATAAAACTCAACACCAGGAAGACAAACAATCCAGTCAAAAAATGGGCAAAAGAAATGAATAGAAATTTCTCCAAAGAGGACATACAGATGGCCAATAGGCATATGAAAAAATGCTCAACATCACTAATCATTAGAGAAATGCAAATTAAAACCACAATGAGATATCACCTCACACCAGTCAGAATGGCACTCATCAGCAAAACAACACAGAATAAGTGCTGGTGAGGGTGTGGAGAAAAGGGAACCCTTCTGCACTGCTGGTGGGAATGCAGACTGGTGCAGCCACTGTGGAAAACAGTTTGGAGACTCCTCAGAAAATTAACAATCAAACTGCCTTTTGACCCAGCTATCCCACTTATAGGAATATACCCTAAGAACACCATAGCACTGTTCGAAAAGAAGAAATGTGCCCCCATGTTCGTGGCAGCATTATTCACAATAGCGAAGATCTGGAAACAGTCCAAGTGTCCGTCAGAAGACGAGTGGAATAAAAAGCTTTGGTACATATATACTATGGAATACTACTCAGCCATAAGAAATGATGACATTGGATCATTTATAACAAAATGAATGGACCTTGATAACATTATACGGAGTGAAATAAGTAAATCAGAAAAAAAGAAAAACTGAGAACAGCATGATTTAATACATAGGTGGGACATAAAAGTGAGACTATGAGGCATGGACAACAGAGTGGTGGTTACGGGGTGGGGGAAGGGAGAGAAGGATGTGATAGGGTGGAGGGGAGGGGCACAGGGAAAACCAGATAGAAGGTGACAGAGGACAATTTGACTTTGGGTGATGGGTATGCAACACAATTGAATGATAAGACAACCTGGAGATGTTTTCATTGTACATATGTACCCTGAGTTATTGGTGTCACCCCATTAAAATTAATAATAATAAAATAAAATAAAATAAAATGAGTGGGTCAAAGAAGAAATAAAAGCAGAGATCAAAATTTACATACAGACAAAAAAATGTTACATACAGACAAACGGAAATAACAATACAACATATCAGAATCTTTGGGATGCAGCAAAAGCAGTAATGAGAGAGAAGTTTACATCACTACAGGCCTATATGAACGAACAAGAGAGAGCTCAAGTAAACCACTTAACTTCACATCTTAAGGAACTAGAAAAAGAAGAACAAAGGCAACCCAAAACCAGCAGAAGAAAGAAAATAATAAACCTTAGAGCAGAAATAAACAAAATAGAGAACTGAAAAACTATAGAAAAAATTAATAAAACAAGGAGCTGGTTCTTTGAAAAGATCAACAAAATTGACAAACCCCTGGAAATATTTACTAAGGAAAAAAGAGAAAGGACTCAAATAAACAAAATCCAAAATGAAAGAGGAGAAATCGCCACAGATATCATAGATATACAAAGAATTATTGTAGAATACTATGAAAAACTATATGCCACCAAATTTAACAATCTAGAAGAAATGGATAAATTTCTAGAAAAATACAATCTTCCTAGACTGAATTATGATGAAGCAGAAAGCCTAAACAGACCCATAAACAGGGAGGAAATAGAAACAACTATTGAAAACATCCCCCAAAATAAAAGTCCAGGACCAGACAGCTATACTAGTGAATTCTATCAAACATTCAAAGAAGACTTGGTTCCTATTCTACTCAGTCTTACAAAAACTTGAAGAACAAGCAATACTTCGAAACACATTTTATGAGGCCAATATAACCTTTATACCGAAACTTGGCAAGGATAACACAAAAAAAGAAAATTACAGACCAATATCACTAATGAATACAGATACTAAAATACTAAACAAAATACCAGCAAATCGAATACAACAACACATTAAAAAAATAGTGGGTCAAGTGGGATTCATCCAAGAATTACAAGGATGGTTCAACATACGTAAAACGGTTAATGCAAGACACCATATCAACAAAAAAAGGGCAAAAACCATATGATCCTATCAATAGATGCAGGAAAGGCATTCGGTAAAGCACAACACAATTTTATGTTTAAAACACTCGACAAAATAGGTATAGAAGGAAAATATCTCAACATAATAAAGGCCATTTATGATAAACCATCAGTTAACATCATATTAAATGGCATAAAACTGAGGACTTTCCCCTAAAACCAGGAACAAGACAAGGTTGTCCACACTCTCCACTCTTATTCAATGTAGTGCTGGAAGTTCTAGCCAGAGCAATCAGACAAGAAAAAGAAATAAAAGGCATTCATATTGGAAAAGAAGAAGTAAAGCTTTCACTTTTTGCAGATGATATGATCCTATACATCAAAAACTCCAAGGACTTCACAAAAATACTACTAGAAACAATAAACCAATACGGTAAGGTCGCGGGATACAAAATTAATATACAAAAGTCCATTGCCTTCCTATATGCCAACAATGAAACATCAGAAAACAAACTCAAAAAAATAACCCCTTAATGGTTGCGACAAAAAAAATAGAATACCTAGGAATAAACATAACAAAGAATGTAAAGAACCTATATAATGAAAACTACAAAGCATTGTTAAGGGAAATCGAAAAAGATACAATGAAGTGGAAAAATATTCCTTGTTCTTGGAGAGGAAGAATAAATATAGTTAAAATGGCCATATTACCCAAGCAATATACAAATTTAATGCAATTCCCATCAAAGTTCCAATGTCATTTTTTAAAGAAATGGAACAAAAAATCATCAGATTTATATGGAACTCTAAAAAACCCCAAATAGCCAAAGCAATCCTAAGGAAAAAGAACGAAGCTGGGAGCGTTACAATACCTGACTTCAAATTATATTATAGAACCGTGACAATCAAAACAGCATGGTACTGGCAGAAAAATAGACACTCAGACCAATGGAACAGAATAGAAAGCCCAGAAATAAAACCACATATATATGATCAAATAATTTTTGATAAAGGGGCCAAGAACACACAATGGAGAAAAGAAATCCTCTTCAACAAATGGTGCTGGGAAAACTGGAAAGTCACATGCAAAAGAATGAAATTAGACTACAGTTTCTCCCCTTGTACTAAAATTAATTCAAAATGAATCAAAGACCTAAATATAAGACCTGAACAATAAATTACATAGAAGAAAACATAGGTACTAAACTCATGGACCTTGGTTATAAAGAGCACTTTATGAATTTGACTCCAAAGGCAAGGGAAGTGAAGGCAAAGATAAATGAATGGGACTACATCAGACTAAGAAGCTTTTGCACAGCAAGAGAAACTGACAACAAAACAGACAGACAGTCAACTAAATGGGAGATGATATTTTCAAACAACAGCTCAGATAAGGGGCTAATATCCAAAATATACAAAGAACTCATAAAACTCAACAACAAACAAGCAAACAATCCAATAAAAAAATGGGAAGAGGACATGAACAGACACATCTCCCAGGAAAAAATACAAATGGCCAACAGATATATGAAAAGATGCTCATCTTCATTAACTATTAGAGAAATGCAAATCAAAACTACAATGAGATAGCACCTCACACCTGTTAGATTAGCTATGATCAACAAGACAGGTAATAACAAATATTGGAGAGGCTGTGGAGAAAAGGGAACCCTCATCCACTGTTGGTGGGAATGTAAAGTAGTATAATCATTATGGAAGAAAATATGGTGGTTCCTCAAAAAATTAAAAATAGAGCTTCCATATGACCCAGCAATCCCTCTACTGGGTATATACCCCCAAAACTCAAAAACACTGGTATGTAAAGACACATGCAGCTTCATGTTCATTGCAGCATTGTTCACAGTGGCCAAGACATGGAAACAACCAAAAAGCCCTTCAATAGATGACTGGATAAAGAAGATGTGGTACATATATACTATGGAATACTACTCAGCCATAAGAAATGATGACATTGGATCATTTAAAAAAACATGGATGAACCTTGATAACATTATTCTGAGTGAAATAAGTAAATCAGAAATAACTAAGAACTATATGATTCCATACATAGGTGGGACATAAAAAAGAGACTCAGAGACACGGACAAGAGTGTGGTGGTTACCGGAGCGGGGGGAGGGGAGGGACACAAAGAAAACCAGATAGAAGGTGACAGAAGACAATTTGACTTTGGGTAATAGGTATGCAACATAATCAAATGTCAAAATAACCTGGAAATGTTTTCTCTGAACATATGTACCCTGATTTATCAATGTCACCCCATTATAATTAATAATAAAAAAAAGATATTAAGGCCATAAAAAAAACAAAAGAAACTCAGTCTGTACATTGACCCAACAATAACAACAACCTAAAGTTCAAAATTCTAGCAGGAAAAATTAAATTAATGCCAGCGTATGTGTGAGATTCTTATAAAAGAGGTTAAATTAGTAAAATATAACTTATTTTTCTGTATATAAGGCCAATGATTCCATAAAACCACTGCATACTTAAGTTCTACTACTTTGGTCATTAATTTCTACTCCCCCATAATGAGTGATGGAGCCTGCACCTCTTTTGTGACATTGTGTAAACTTTCTTATCAAGGCAAAGTAGAAATTGGGCATGCCATTCTAGCTGCAGTGACCAATCAAGTCAAAGTAATATGCAGTAGCTCTAAGCCACAACACTCACTAATAACACCATGTCAAGTAAGAAGCAAGATTGATTTAAAGGTGAAATTGAGCAGTAACTATTTTAAGGAAAAGCAAAGTTCTATAATTGTACTTGTATCAAGTTGGTAAAAGAAATTTTTAATGTATTTTGATACTGCTTAATTCAGAAATTATTTTTATTTTTGGTATAATCATTCTCAGCAAAAAATGTAAATTCAATCTAGTAGCATAGTTAATAATCTATAGTAACAGATATCAATTTTATATTATCCCGAGGAAGTAGGAAAAAATGCGGTACCCAAATTTTCATGATTTCTCATTTTTTCTCATCCAAAGATATTTTTAAATATGGGACTTCTAGAGATTATTTTTTCTGAAGAAATTCCTTTTACTCTGTGCCAAAATGGTTTTGCAATATTCATCATTTCTCTCTGATGATAAACTATGTGGTATTTCTTCTTCTTTGAAAAACAAAGGAAAAATGTGTTTACAGTTTTACTTTGAGGCTCTTTAGAAAGAATTCTTGAAACACTTAGTGAATAATAGATTCTAAACAAAAAGTTGGCTCAAAACTAGAGACAAATATAAATATCCCACATGATTCATTGGCCACCAAGGTATTTGAAGAATAAGTTGGTATAATTTTTTAATGTTTTGATAAATTATGAAGTACTTCACTCCTAGCTATTATATACAATGACTGTTATGTTTCGAGCCAGTGACACATTATCCTGCTTGTCATTCCTTCATACTGCTTAACATGTTTAAAAATATATCAATTGTTTCTTACTAAAAACAGGAATTGACAATAGAGAAATTTAGAAGTTCTTTTACTTTTGTGTGTGTGTGAGAGAGAGAAATGTGTGAGAATAGGGGAGATACAGAGACAGACTCCCACGTGGTCCCTGACCAGATTCACCTAGCAACCCCCTTGAGGGGCTGATTTTCTGCCCACCTGGGGCTGGAACACCCAAGGTGGAGGTTCCCTGAACCATCCTTAGCACCCAGGGCCCACGTGCTGGGATCAATCAAGCTCTGGCTGCAGTGGGGGGAAGTGAGAGTGAGAAAGAGAAGGGGAAAAAGGGGAGGGGTGGAGAAGCAGATGGTTGCTTCTCCAGTGTGCCCTGACCAGGAATTGAACACGGGACTTCCACACACTCAGTTGACGCTTTTCCAGTGAGCCTACTGACCAGGCCTCTTTTACTTTCTTAAAAGATATGACAGGCCTTGGCTGGTTACTCAGTGGGTAGAGTGGTGGCCCAGTGTGCGGAAGTCTTGGGTTCAATTTCTGATCAGGGCACACATGAGAAGTGACCATCTGCTTCTTTTTTCCCTCCCTCTCCCCCTTCTCTCTCTCTTCCTCTCTCTCAGCCAACAGCTTGGTTGCTCCAAATGTTGGCCTCAGACAGTGAGTGCCAAGTGGATCCCGGTCAGGGTGCATGCAGGAGTCTGTCTCTATATCTCCACTCTCCTCACTTGAAAAAAAAAAAAGATATGACATTATAGCTCTTCTTTAAACTCTGCTGTACCTCTCCTAAGTTTTCTGCTTATGTTAATATCACAATCATGTAACCTACCCAGGAACTCTATTTAGATACATCCTAATAAGCTGCAAATAATTTTTTTTTGTTTAATGTCAGTTGGTCCAGATCATATCTTCTCTCTGATTATTATAACTCACACTAGTCAGGAGTCTTTTGATTGGAATTAATAAAAGCCAAACTTGGCTCTGCCCAGTTAGCTCAGTAGTAGTAGATCATAGGCCCAGAGTTTGAATGTCCTAGGTTCAACTCCCAGTCAGGACACATAGGAGAAGCGCCCATCTGCTTCTCTACCCCTCCCCCTCTCACGTTCTCTCTCTCTCTCTCCTACCTTCTTACAGCCATGGCTTGATTGGAGTGAGTTGTCCCTGGGTGCTGAGGATGGCTCTATGGCTTCCACCTTAGGCACTAAGAAGAGCTCAGTTGCTAAGCAACAGAGACACCCCAGCTGGGCAGATCATCCCTCTTGATGGGCTTGATGAGTGGATCCCGGTTGGGGTGCATGCAGAAATCTGTCCCTCTGACTCCCCTCCCCTCACTGAATAAAAAGAAAATAAAAGCCAAACTTGAGTTGATTTAGGCAAAAGAGAATTTTATTGGAAGGACTGGGGTGTCTTACAGTTAAATTGCCTGAAAGAAAATCAGGGAGCAGCTGTGTCCCAAGGACAGCTGGAAACAGGGGCACAGCTGCAGGTGGGACTTGTGCTGTCTGCCTTGTCCTCTCTCTGAGCATTCTCTTCATTCCCCCTTGCTGCAGATCCGATTTCTCCCCATGGTGGGGTATGCAGCCTCAAGCCCTCAGCCTGCATGGCACTTTTGTGTGAATTAGAAAAGATGCTCTTCTGGGTGGAGGCAGTCTAAAGGTTGCAGAGTTTGGTGAGCAGAAAACTCCTTTATGAAAAGAAAAAGGCACTTCATTTTCTTGGATGCAATTCTACGCCAGGGCCCAAGGTTTGGTTGGCAAAAGCAAGTGAGATTTCAGACAAAATTCTACTCTTGCCTTTGTATGGAGTACAACCTGAATCTAGTGACTCAGTATGGCCTCTAATTCCCCATACCTTCTGAACTTTTTAATATTTTTGAGTGGAAGGAGGGAAAATAGACAGATTCTTGCATGTGCCCCGACCAGGCAACCCCTGTCTGGGGCCAATGCTTGGACCAACTGAGCTATCCTCAACGCCTGAGGTTGAAACTCAAACCAATCGAGCCACTGGCTATGACACGGGAAGAGGGAGAGAAGGGAAGAGAAGCAGATGGTTGCTTCACATGTGTGCTCTAACCGGGGATGGGACATGGGACATCTGCATATTGGGTCAATGCTCTATCCACTGAGCAACCGGCCAGGGCTGCTTCTGAACTTCTGTAATGAGAAACTCATTCTTTTTCTAGGTCCATGGTCAAAAATTCTGTGAATAGGCTCTGATTGTCCAGGTAAGGTCACATATATGACCAATCATCTATGGCCAGTGTACAGTGACCTACAGCATTGACAAGTCTTCTGTAGACCTTCCCTTGGTATTGGGGTCGCCCGCAGAGAAGAATAAGTCTTTGTGAGCCAGGCAGATGACCTGCTGGCAGCATCTACCCAGCCTTGAATTATTTTTCCTATGAGTAACTTTCATAATCCAATGTTTATTTTCATTTATTGCACTATTACCTTATTAAATATTATTGAATAAGCAGAGGAAATATTAGTTACTCATTATGACTGTAGGAATTTCATAATTTAATTGTCCAGTGACTTAGTTTTGAATTTGTAGGAATAAACTCAAATTTAGAAATCAAAGTATTTTTCCTTGACTTTAGTTATAATGTCTCAAAACTGTCTTTAGGCTTATTATGTAGATTCATAATGTTTCTTGTCTCACCTGTCATCACTGTTTTCAAAGAAACATAACATGCTCAGTGATGTGTTTGGGGATGTTCTATTTTTCTCAGCTTGTTTCAAGTTAACTGATGGGTATCTGTTGGTATTAGTTTCATTATCAAATTTATCTACACTCCAAAATTGCAGTTATTCTAACTCACTGAACTTAAACATTTGCCAGAGCTTTATCCCAAATAGAATTTTTAAACTATATGTATATTTTTTCCACTACTGAATTTTTGTTCACAGATTAACTGGTACAAGTAACAAAATATCTCTTCCTTGATAACACTGTATTTTGTCCCTCAAAAATAAGAATGGCTTGAAGCAAGATGGCGACGGAGTAGGCGGACGTACCAACTTCCAACTCCCAGAACCAAAGTGGATTATAACTCAGTTTTAAGAACCATCATCTGGATAAACCAACTTTGAACTAAACTAAGTGGACTCTTCAACCAAGGAACACAGAAGAAGCCACATTGAGACTGGTAGGAATAGCGAAAACGCGAAGAGAGCTGCCCAGCTCCCTGGAGCAAACGGCAGCCCGGAGAGACCCGTGTGGCGGGAGGAGAGTTTGGCGGAGAGGGAGGGACCTGGGTCCCAGGAACCAAGCCCCAGCCGGCAGTCCCAGAGCCTAGAAGAGGCTTTGGACAGTTTTGAGCTGTGAAACAAGTGAGGGAGTTCCCAGGCCTACAGTGTGGAGTATTAGTTCCCTTCCTACTCTGCTGAGGGTTGCTGAAGGGTTTGGAACGGCAGGACGCTGAAACGCGATTCTGTCGGTATGGACAGAGGCCAAGCCAGTGTGAGCTCAGGCTAGCCCAGCAGGGACAAAGGGGACGCGTGAAAGCGCTCCAGAAGCTGCGGGCCTGCCTATAATGCCACTTACGGGGACAAAGCGGGAGGCCAGGAATGGGGCAGAAATATGCTCTGCGACCCTGCGCAAGCCGGCCCTGACCGCAGGTACCGGGCTAGGACCAAGGACGGGCGGGGGCTCGCGGCTGAGCTCACGCTACCAGCCCCGTCCAGCCGGAGAAAGCGCGGTTTGCCATTATTCGTGCTCAAGCGGGCTCCAAACGCAGGGGCAGGGTAAGGTTGGAATGAGCGGAAGTACACAGCTGAGCGGAAGCCAGCAAACACGCCCGGCCCAGTAAACCTGGGTTTGTGACCCTGAGCAGAAGGGCCCTGGCCTCGAGGGCGGGGCTAAAGCTACGGACAGGCAAAGGCTCACAGCTGAGAGCATGTCAAAAGCCCCGCCCAACCCACGAAACTGTGGCGAGCAGGATCCGACTGCGGGTTCTGGGCGGAAGTCCAGAAACAAGCTGGGTCCGCAGCTGAGCAAAGGTGCTCACCTCTACCCTTGTCCTGAGGCTTGTGGCTTCAGTGATAGCCCCTCCCGAGGAGGAGAGGCAGAAATCACAGCAAAAGCCACAGTGGGCTGGCGATGGCAACGCCCATAACCAACCAACCTAGGCAGCGGCAGAGGGGGTAGGGGGCCTGCAGACAGACCACACCTAGAGAACACAAAGGCAACACCTACTGGACTCCAGTGGCCACAACTTGCTTATACACAGACAAAATGGGCAGGCAGAGGAATACAAACCAAATGAATCAAGAGAAATCTCCAGAGAAGGACCTGAATGAACCAGATATAACCAAATTACCAGAAGCAAAATTTAGAATAATGATAGTTAGGATGTTCAAAGAAATTAGAGCAACAATGGATAGTAACTATGAACACCTAAATAAAGAGATAACAAGTGTAAAAAATGAAATTGAAATAATAAAAAAGAATCAGACAGAAATGACAAATACAGTATCAGAACTGAAGACCACAATGGAAGGAATTAAAAGCAGGATGAATCACGCTGATGATCGAATAAGCGAGTTAGAGGACACAATAAACAAAGGCACAGAAGCAGAGAAGAAAAAGGAAAAGAGACTCAAAAAATGTGAGGAAACTCTAAGGGAGCTCTATGACAACAGGAAGAGAAACAACATTCGCATCATAGGGGTGCCTGAAGAAGAGGAGAGAGGACAGGAAATGGAAACTTTCTTCAATCAAATCATAGAAAACTTTCCTAAATTAAGGCTGGGAAACACTCCACACGTTCAAGAAGCACAGAGAACTCCATTAAAGAGAAACCAAAAAAGATCTACACCAAGACACATTATAGTTATAATACCAAAGCTAATGGATAAAGAAAAAATTTTAAAAGCTGCTAGGGAAAAAAGGCTATGACCTACAAAGAAGCCCCCATAAGGATGACATCGGACTTCTCAACAGAAACACTTGAGGCCAGAAGGGAATGGCAAGATATAATCAAAGTAATGCAGAACAAGAACCTACAACCAAGACTACTTCATCCAGCAAGGCTAACGTTTAAAATTGAAGGAGAAATAAAGAGCTTCCCAGAAAAAGAAAGCCTCAAGGAATTCATAAAAACCAAACTAATTCTGCAAGAGATACTAAGGGGCCTGTTGTGAACAATTGAAAGGGAGAAAAGAATATAGCAAAAGAAGAATACAGCTTTAAAGAATAAAATGGCAATAAACAACTACATATCAATAATAACCTTAAATGTAAATGGATTAAATGATCCAATCAAAAGACATAGGGTGGATAAAGAAACAGGACCCATACATATGCTGTCTACAAGAGACAAACCTTAAAACAAAAGATGCACATAGACTGAAGGTAAAAGGATGGAAAAAAATATTTCATGCAAATGGATATAAAAAAAAGCCAGGTTAGCAATACTTATATCTGACAAAATGGACTTTAAAACAAAGGCTGTAGGAAGAAATAAAGAAGGACACTACATAATGATAAAGGGAACAATTCAACAGGAAGATATAACCATTATAAATAACTACGCACCAAACATAACAAAGCAGACTTTGATGGATATAAAGGGCAAGATTAACAGCAATACTATAATATTAGGGGATTTCAATACCCCACTAACATCACTGGATAGATCCTCAAGAAAGAAAATTAATAAAGAAACAGCAGACTTAAAGGAGACACTAGATCAACTTGATTTAATAGATATCTTCAGAACTTTTCACCCTAAAGTAGTAGAATATACATTCTTCTCAAGCGCACATGGTACGTTTTCTAGGATAGACCACATGTTAGGACACAAAAATGGTCTCAATAAATTTAAGAAGATTGAAATCATATCAAGCATTTTCTCTGATCACAATGCCATGAAACTAGAAATTAACCACAAAAGAAAAACTCAAAAATACTCAAACACTTGGAAACTAAATAGCAAGTTATTAAATAATGAATGGATTAACAATGAGATCAAAGAAGAAATAAAAAAGTTTCTAGAAGCAAATGATAATGAGCATACATCAACTCAAAATTTATGGGACACAGCAAAAGCAGTTCTGAGAGGGAAGTTTATTGCACTACAGGCATATCATAAGAAGCTAGAAAAAGCTCAAATAAGCAACCTGACCCTACCTCTAAAAGAACTAGAAAAACAACAACACATAAAACCCAAGACAAGTAGAAGGAAGGAAATAATAAAGATCAGAGCAGAAATAAATGACATAGAGGCTAAGGAAACAATACAGAGGATCAATGAAACCAGGAGCTGGTTCTTTGAAAAGGTAAACAAGATTGATGAACCTTTAACTAGACTCACCAAGAAAAAAAGAGAGAGGACTCAAATAAATAAACTTAGAAAAGACAGTGGAGAAATAACAACTGACACAACAGAAATACAAAGCATTGTAAGAAAATACTATGAAGAACTCTATGCCAAAAAATTAGACAATCTTGGTGAAATGGACAAATTTCTTGAATCATATAACTTTCCAAAAATCAATCTGGAAGAATCAGAACACCTAAACAGACCAATTACTACAAATGAAATCGAAACAGTTATCAAAAAACTCCCAAAAAAGAAAAGTCCTGGGCCTGATGGCTTCACAAGTGAATTCTATCAAAAATTCAAAGAAGAACTAACTCCTATCCTCCTCAAGCTATTTCAAAAAATTCAAGAGGAAGGAAGACTTCCAAACTCCTTTTATGAGGCGAACATAATTCTGATCCCAGAACCGGGCAAAGACAACACAAAGAAAGAAAATTATAGGCCTATATCCCTGATGAATTTAGACGCTAAAATTCTCAACAAAATATTAGCCAACCGGATCCAGCAATATATGAAAAAAGTCATACACCATGATCAAGTGGGATTTATTCTGGAGAGGCAAGGCTGGTTCAATATTCACAAATCAATCAATGTGATTCATCACATAAACAAAAGGAAGGACAAAAATCACATGATAATTTCAATAGATGCAGAAAAGGCATTTGATAAAATCCAGCACCCATTCATGCTCAAAACTCTCAGTAAAGTGGGAATACAGGGAACATTCCTTAACATGATAAAGGCCATCTACGATAAACTGACAGCAAACATCATACTAAATGGACAAAAATTAAAAGCAATCCCCTTAAGATCAGGAACCAGACATGAAAGGGTGTCCCCTTTCACCACTCTTATTCAACATAGTTCTGGAAGTCCTAGCTACAGCAATCAGACAACAAAAAGAAATAAAAGGCATCCAAATTGGAAAAGAAGAAGTCAAACTGTCACTATTTGCAGATGATATGATATTGTATATTGAAAACCCTAAAGTCTCAGTCAAAAAATTACTGGACCTTATAAATGAATTCAGCAAGGTGGCAGGATATAAAATTCATACTCAGAAATCAGAGGCATTTCTATATACCAAAAATGAACTGTCAGCAAAAGAAATTAAGGAAACAATCCCCTTCACTATTGCAGCCAAAAAAATAAAGTACCTAGGAGTAAATTTAACCAAGGAGGTTAAGAACTTGTACTTGGAAAATTATAAAACATTGATAAAAGAAATCAAGGAAGATACAAACAAGTGGAAGCATATACCGTGCTCATGGCTAGGAAGAATAAACATCATTAAAATGTCTATATTACCCAAAGCAATTTATAAATTCAATGCAATACCAATTAAAATACCAATGACATACTTCAAAGATATAGAACACATATTCCAAAAATTTATATGGAACCAAAAAAGAACACGAATAGCCTCAGCAATCTTAAAAAGAAAAAATAAAGCAGGAGGTATCACTCTTCCAGATATCAAGGTTTACTATAAGGCCATTATACTCAAGACAGCCTGGTACTGACATAAGAACAGGCACATAGATCAATGGAACAGAACAGAGGACCCAGAAATAAACCCACAGCTTTATGGACAACTGATATTTGGCAAAGGAGGAAAGAACATACAATGGAGTAAAGACAGCCTCTTTAACAAATGGTGTTGGGAAAAATGGACATCTACCTGCAAAAAAATGAAACTAGACCATCAACTCACACCATTCACAAAAACAAACTCAAAATGGATAAAAGACTTAAATGTAAGCCGTGAAACCATAAGCATCTTAGAAGAAAACATAGGCAGCAAGCTTTCCGACATCTGTAGCAGCAGTATATTTGCCGATTTATCTCCACGGGCAACTGAAATAAAAGGCAAGATAAACAAATGAGACTATATCAAACTAAAAAGTTTTTGCACAGCTAAAGACAATAAGAACAGAATCAAAAGACAAACCACACAATGGGAGAACATATTCGACAGCACATCTAATAAGGGGTTAATAACTAAAATTTATAAAGAACTTATAAAACTCAACACCAGGATGACAAACAATCCAATCAGAAAATGGGCAAAAGAAATGAATAGAAATTTCTCCAAAGAGGACATACAGATGGCCAATAGGCATATGAAAAAATGCTCAACATCACTAATCATTAGAGAAATGCAAATTAAAACCACAATGAGATATCACCTCACACCAGTCAGAATGGCACTCATCAGCAAAACAACACAGAATAAGTGCTGGCGAGGATGTGGAGAAAAGGGAACCCTTCTGCACTGCTGGTGGGAATGCAGACTGGTGCAGCCACTGTGGAAAACAGTATGGAGATTCCTCAAAAAATTAAAAATTGAACTGCCTTTTGAGCCAGCTATCCCACTTATAGGAATATACCCTAAGAACACCATAGCACTGTTCGAAAGGAAGAAATGTGCCCCCATGTTCGTCTCAGCCTTGTCCACAATAGCGAAGATCTGGAAACAGCCCAAGTGTCATCAGAGGACAAGTGGATTAAAAAGCTTTGGTACATATGTACTATGGAATACTACTCAGCCATAAGAAATGATGACATCGGATCATTTACAACAAAATGGGTGGACCTTGATAACATTATACGAAGTGAAATAAGGAAAACAGAAGAAAACTTAGAACAGCATGATTTCATACATAGGTGGGACATAAAAGTGAGAATATGAGACATGGACAAGAGAGTGGTGGTTACAGGGTGGGGGGAGGGAGGGAAGAGTGAAATAGGGAGGAGGGGAGGGACACAGGGAAAACCAGATAGAAGGTGACAGAGGACAATTTGACTTTTGGTAACGGGTATGCAACACAATTGAATGATAAGATAACCTGGAGATGTTTTCATTGTACATATGTACCCGGATTTATTGGTGTCACCCCATTAGAATTAATAATAATAATATATATATATATATAAAAAATAAGAATGACAGTATCCTAAAAACATTACCATTTGTCTTGACATCTTTGTACATGTGAAGCTAAATTCGAGATGATATGGTTCATCACTTAACTTCACAATTTTCTATCTATGTGTAGGGTTCTGAAACCACTGCCTTCTCTAAATTTACATCAATTCCAGATTTACCCTAATCAACATTTTTCATCTCATAGCGCACATAAACTAATTATTAAAATTCTTCAGCACACCAAAAAATATATTTTTTGCTAATCTGACAAAAAAAATAGGTATAAATTTGACTTATTCACACTGGAATGCTATTGTTGTATTGGTTGGTGTCACTTTATTTTATCGATTGATTTTAGAGAGACAAAGAGAGGGAGGTGGAGGGGGAAAGAGATAGAAGCATTCATTTGTTTTTCTACTTAGTTGTGTATTCACTGGTTGTTTCCAGTATGTGCCCTGACCAGGGATCAAAAACACAAACTTGTCATTTCAGGACTACACCCTAACAAACTGAGCTGATCAGCTAGAGCTGTTGTCATTTAAAACACACACACACACACACACACACACACACACACATATATTTTAGAGAGAAAGAAAGGAAGAGAGAGAGACAGAAACATGGACCTGTTTCTGTGTGTGCCCTGACTGGGGATCAAATTCACAAACTCTGCACATCAAGACAAAACTTCAACCAACCTATCTGGCCAGGACCATTGTCATTTTTTATTTGACAATCTGAGGGAATAAAGGTCAATGCCCCAGACTAAACAGTCAGATAATATTACATGTTTTAAAATTCTTGCAGGCACATTGGTTAAAAATTGCTGAACTAGTGTTACAGATGATAACCATGAGAATAAAATATGCAGTTATCAACACGATTTTTGACTAATGGTATAGAGTGGCCCCTCGTCTATCACAGGGGATAGGTTCCAGAACCCCCCATGACAGGCAAAAACCTGAGAAGTAGTGACCTTATATTTATTTTATTATTTATATATTTTTAAGGATTTATAAACCCTCCCCACACTCTTATAAACCTTTTCAACACTGTTATTAATCTTTCCCACACTTATTTTGCATATTTTACCACAAAAATAATGAAAATAATAAATGTATAAAAATACCTATATACTGAAAAATTCCACGATATAGCGAAAAATCTGCCATACAAAATTAGATATATACAATTTAAAAATCCGCGGTACAGTGAGACTGTGAAGAGTGAACCGCAATATGGTGAGGGATGACGGTATACTCACAAATATTTGAGATGATGTGAACACAGGCTTTTATTTTGACATAATTTTTAAACAACTGTTGTTACCCAGGAGAAAAAAAATTCACTCTTAAATAAAACAATAATATTTAAAAAGTGTCCTCAACACTACTAATCATTAGTAAAATACAAATCAAAATCACTATGAGATACCATTTCACGCCCAATAGGATGCCTATTACAAAACAAAACAAAATAACAAGTGTCGATGAGAATGTGGAGAATTGGAATCTTTGTGAACTATAGATAAGAAAGCAAGATCTTATCACTGTTATAAAAAAACAGTACAGTATTTCCATATATATATATATATATATATATATATATATATATATATATAAAATTACTATTTGATCCAATAATGCCACGTCTGGATATATATCCCACAAATTGAAAGCAGAGATTTGAACAGATATTTGTGCACCATGTTCACAGCAGCATTACTGTGATAATAGCAAAGAGGTGGAAACAGTCCAAGTGACTATGGATCAGTGAATGGATCAACAAAATATGGTAATATACATACAATGCACTATTATTGGCCTTGAAAAGGAAAAACATTCTGACACATGCTACATCATGAATTAACCTTGAAGATTATGCTAAACAAAGTAAGCTGGATGCAAAAGAACAAATAGCACATTGGATTTATGTGGCTATCTAGAGTAGTTTAATTCATAGACAGAAAGTAGAATGGTGCTTGCCAGGGACAGAGAGAGGAGGAAATGGGGAGTTATTGTTCAATGGGTGTATAGTTTCAGTTTTGCAAGATGCAAAAAAGTTTTGGCCTGACCTGTGGTGGTGCAGTGAATAAAGTGTCGACCTGGCCTGACCAGTCGGTGGCGCAGTGGATAGAGCGTCAGACTGGGATGCGGAAGACCCAGGTTCGAGTCCCCAAGCTCGCCAGCTTGAGCACGGGGCCCATCGGGCTTGAGCAAAAGCTCGCCAGCTTGGACCCAAGGTCGCTGGCTCCAGCAAAGGGTGGCTCGGTCGGCTGAAGGCCTGTGGTCAAAGCACATGTGAGAAAGCAATCAATGAACAACTAAGGTGTTGTAACGGCAACGAAAAACTAATGATTGATGCTTCTCACCTCTCTCCATTCCTGTTTGTCTGTCCCTATCTATCCCTCTCTCTGTCCCTTAAAAAAAAAAAAAGCATCGACCTGGAATGCTGAGGTCGCTGGTTCAAAACCCTAGACTTGCCCGGTCAAGGCACATATTAGAGTTGATGCTTCCTGCTCCTTCCCTGTTCTATCTCTTTCCTCTCTCTCCCCTCTCTCTCTAATAAAAATGAATAAATAAAATCTAAATAAATAAATAATTTTTAAAAGTTTAAAAAAGAGAGAAAAAATAGTTCTGGTAATGGCTCCGGTGGTTGACCGACAATGTGAAGGGATACTTAGCACTACTGAACTACGCACACAGAAATAGTTAAAGGGGTACATTTGTGTTTCACATGTTTGCCACAGTTAAAAAGAGTGGCAACATTAACAAATGTTTGTTCAGGCAAGAACATCAGTTTGATGGGTATAATTCTGTTGGAGTATCATTGACTAAATTATGACAAACTGCTCATCGTTTAAGTTTTTCTTTTGTAACCTCAGTGAGGAATGGATCACTTTTAAAACCCCGACAGATCACAGTTTGCATAGCTGATATCTGCTGACTTTAGAAGGAAACATATTTCTTCACCAGCTGTGACGACCCGACATACGCTCCAAATTCATCATTCCTGGAAAATCTGATCGTGCCCAGGCCTGAATCTATATGCTGATCATTCCCAAATCTGTGTCTCCACCCCAGAACTGCCCACTGAATATCTCCACTCAGTAGTCATCATATGAACCTCAAAGTCAGTAAGTATGTCAAATGCAAGCCTATATTCTCTCTACCTCCTCCTGCTCCCCAGGGCCCTCTGCTGGCATTCTCCTCAGTTGTGAGCACCACCATCTCACCATTCAGCCAACCAAGGCCTAAATTCCAATGATCCTGGCTGACGTCTTTCTCTTCTTTGCCACCCACTCCCAATAAAGCACCAAATCTCTTTCCTTCTATCACTCCAATCCCTCCGCTATTACTGCCTATTCGTAGGCGTTCTGCCTCCCCATCCATCCCGGGCTGCTGCCAGTGTGAACTTACCACTCTTAGCAGCCACTGGATTAAAATCTGCCATGGCCTCTTGCACCATAAAAACTTAAACTGTTTAGCATGTAATGAGATCTGAATTATTCTGCATGGGGCTTACTTCTGTATGGGGGTGCCTTACATCTGTGGGCCACTCAGAGATCACTCGTAGATGCTCAGGAAATCTCACTCGAGTCAATAATCATCATCAGTTCTCATGTCTGGTCCCTATTTCCCCATTCTAGCCTCTTCTTTCCAGCAATCCATCCACACCCTCCACTCCAGCCATGCTTCACTTCTTGTGGTTTCTCTGGGCAGGATAAGCTCTTCCTGTCTTTGTATGGGATTTAAATGACTGGAACCCAATGTTGTCATGTGTGACCCTGAGCAAAGTACTTAATCCCACTAGGCTTCAGGCTCCAATTGAAATGAGGATAAAATGACATAACACATGCAAAAACAATTTGTAAACCATGAAATACCATAAAAATGTTATTTTGTGAGCCATCAAAGCCTATCTTTAATGCCACCACCTACAAAAAGCCTTTTTGATTTCTTAAGTGGAAACCACCGGCCTCCCCCGGGGAGCCCCACACCACACACAGCCTGCACGCCCTCACGACTTCCATCACATACTCCTTAACTTATTTAGGTTCATGTCTCCTGTCTACAACCAGGTCACAAACCCCACAAAGTCCACATCCACCGTTACTCTGTGGCTCTCCCTCCATCCTATGTAGGCCTCAAGAATTTAGAGTCTTTCAAAGAGAAACAAATTCTGCTTTGAAGAGGTAGAGACTAGAAGTTCCTTCCCAGTGGTGAATACCAGGGTGTCTTCTCTTTGTGGGGTCCCTCAGGACCATGGATCCAAGTCCAGAGGATGCAGCCATTGAGCAATGCCCACTGTAGACCGGGATGCCCGTAGCCGGCTCACCCACCGCCTCTCCATAAGCAGGGCATGAGTCAGGTGTGGCTTGTCAGTCATGGGCTCTGTCCCACTAAGCCTGGATAATAGTGCCAGAGACTTTCCACCACAGCTCCAGGTAGCTATGACTTGTCTAACAATTTTAGCATAAAATTATATATATATATAATATATATAATGTATATTATATATATAATGTATATTATATATATGTGTAATTACTATTCAATTAGCTCAGAGATGCCCCCAAATAGTTGGACTAAAGTCACTACAGAGCAAGATGAATGGCTAAAAGAGGAAGAGATCATCTCAGATTTGGCACGTGGGTTGGTGGTGCTTGAAGGGGCCATCCAACCCTGGATGCTGGCTCAGTGCAGGCTGTTGTGCAGGCCAAAGCCCAGCAGATATTTATGCAAAGAGATTTTGTCCCATGTTTTAAGCACCTCTGTGATTGAGGTAAGAACCTAAGAGTCTTGGTTTGCCATGAAATGCCCCCACCTCAATTGGCTTAGCGCTCAGCCGCTCGTTTCTTTACATTTCTCTCTTTCTTCCTAAAAAGGAGCCAGCAGAGTGTTGGCTTGCTTTCCTCCACAAAGGGTTTACGTGTAATTAAAAGGGATTATGCTTTGACAGTGAAACTAGCCTTTAATCACCCAGAGAAGGACACAGCAGCCTGAGCCCGAGGTGCTCTGGGCAGCATTCATGTCCATTGCTTCCCTTGAGTGGAGGGTTCTGCCTGATCTGGTCTTCTGTGGTCACCAGCATGGGTTTTGCGAGACAGATCCAGCTTTTGCTCTGGAAGAACTGGACCTTGCGGAAAAGGCAAAAGGTAACAGGTGGAGGTGTGGGGCAAATATGGGAGGAGAGAGTGGGGAGGGTGTGGGGGAGGGGAGGGGAGGATAAGCAGAGGTTGGGCTGGTTGCCACTCAGCACCAAAGCAGTCTGGCTGTCTGGCTGTTCTGTGAGCCTCTTTGCAAGTGTCCTTCACAGAAAGACATGCTTCTCAGTCCTGAGATGGACATTTTCCATGCACAGCCCAGCATGGTCACATTCAAGTCTTCTTTTCCCTCCCTGCCTAAAACTCCATTGCCCACCCATCCCTCCCAATCCCTGGATTTTAAACGTGCACAGTCCAGTCCATACACCCTTGAGCACGCCAGTTGTGCAGTGGGAAGAACCTAAGTCTTGAAGAACAGGCTCAGAAGAAAACAACTCTCACTAAAAGCTGCCCAGCCCAGTAATGCTGTGTTTCATTGATTCTATGGGGCACACTGGCTTTTCATGTTTCTGAAATTGGGATGCAGTTCACAGTCAAATGTCAGTTTAACCGGACACATCTGTTTCTCCCAAAGTGTGCAAAAAATAACAGTACATCTTATAATCGAAGGTGTCTCAGATCCAGTGAGAGGCAACACCTTGGCAACCTTCACAGATACTCACCGAGCCCTTTCAGTGAGCAGACGCTGGGCCGGGCTGGACCAGGGGCTAAAAGCATAAGATACAGATTCTAGTCCGGACTCACTTCCAGTTCTAGCTGGGAAAACCCGAAGTATGTTTTGAGACCAAAAGCAGTAAAAGTAGCACAGCAGAATGTTCTTTGAGAAGTACAGGCAAGAGCCCCAGGAAATTTGAGTACCCAAGCATATACATGGAAATGCCAGCTGACTTCTGAATTGTTTCTGGAAAGGGGTAAAGAGTAAATATGTAACTCTAAGGAAATATGCACTTTGTTACAAGGTTGTAGAGCCATGCTAATGCCAAGTAACTAAAAAATGACTAAAAGAGCTAGAAGAGGAAAGAGGGAGGGGGTGGAGAGTGGACAGGGCTGAGTTTAGGACAGGAGCCAGATAAGGAAGGAGGCCGGGGAGGAAAGCCCGCTGTGGGGGAAGAGAGAATGGGATTGTTCCAAGCCCTGGTTCAGGATGGACTTATATAGACAGGGCAGGGTTTTCCTGGGTGTTGGAAGGAATGAGAGAAGAAAGGCAGCAACTGTGGCACATCTGAAGGGTGTCTTAATCAGAAAGAATTTAATATAAAAGTGTTTGCTAAGCACAAAGCTGGTAACTGAGGGGGTAAAAGAGAACTCCTAGGAGTCATGGAGGTGGCCATGGCAGGACACAGTTACAGCTGAGAGAACCAAAGGAAAAGGTGAAATTCAGACCAGGAAACGCAGAAGAGAGGTCAATGAGCTGAGACTCAGACCTCTGAAGGAGGGTGCCATGAGGCTGCAGCTGGGGTCTCAGGGCCAGACCCGTGAGCAGGGAGCCCTGGCCTCCTGGTGGGTTAGCACTGAGGCACAATTGCTTAACAACTAGCACAAAAGAGAGCAAGAGACACAGTCCAATCATGTGCACAGATGGGCTTTGTGTGTGGCTGAGCTAGCACTTGGCCAAGTTAGAACCTGTGCATCAGTGGTGACACCACTGTCCTCAGGCTGCTTTCCTTTGTCAGAACTGTTGTGATTTTTCAAACTGGTGTTAAAGTTCTTTCTTTTCCCCAGGAGTCAAGTGCTAACAGTAGTCAGAGACTCAATTGTGAGGGACAATTGCTTCTAAGAATTTCTCCTCTAGAATGAACATAGACAAAACTTCCAATATGTAACTGTTTACCCTCCTCTCTCTCTTTTCTGTAAGAAATTGAGATTCTCACTTTATTTCACCCTCAATGTGCTCATTGTGGCCATCCATCAAAAAAAATCCCCGAGGACTGTGGCTACAGGCCTGAAATGATCTCCTTCCTGTGACAAACTTGTTGTTACTGTTACAGAGATTAACCTTATTTTCAAATACATGATTTGGCTCAGAGCCCTTCGCAGGCTCTGTTCCCTTTCCTTGGTGTGGGTGGGTGTCCCCTCTTTAGGAGCTCTGTCTTCCCCTCTCCTCTCAGAGGAGCACGTTGACAGCCCCTCTCCCAAGGGAGGGGGCTGTTCAGGCTGAGGACCCCAGTGGGAGACTCTCTCAGGATATACCAAGTCTGGGCTGACATTCCTTTAAGACCATCCTGATGGGTTGGAAATTGAAATCTCTTGTCTGATGTGCCTCCAGTCCACATCCCCGCAGTTGACAGCAGTTGACAGGCTGCCTGGGTAAAGACGGAGGCGTCCTTCATGGCACTCAGTGTCTGGGGAGGCAGTGAGATCTGGGGTTCCTGCCCTAGGTTTTGGCTCTTCAGGAAGCTTCTGACTTGGCAGAATGGTAACTCTAAGAAAAAAAACTACACCGTGCTCAGCCCACACTGAGTTCCTAGGTTTTTAATCTCTCAAACTTCCATGGTTTTGGGTGTTGATGAGCAAGAGCAAAAACAGATACCAAATTTCCCCATTCCTCCTCTCCAAATTCCTAAGGGCATCAGATAAAATTCTTCAGATGTTTCTCCCTCCTTTTTCTTTCTTCCTCTGTTTATCAAGTGTTTGCTACTGTACTGTCACCTCCTTTAATACTCACCACAGTTTCGAGAGCCGCCACTATTATCCCCAGTGGCTTAGCGCCCGGGGCATGACACTTTATTGGCGCCCCCTGAGGGCGTAGTAGGCTTTTCTTGTTTGTCTTGGAGACCTTATGGCGCCCCTCTGTGAGTGACGCCCGGGGCATGATAGACTCCCTTACCACCACCCCCTAGCTATTGATTATCCCCGCGGGTACTGATGAGGTCATTGAAGCTTCAGAGAAGGTTGACAACTGGTGGAGCAGGACCTGGGACTCCAGGACAGGGAGACATGGTTGTTACCCCACACTGTCCCCATGAATCAGCCCCTAAGAGGCTGGCCATCAAGACTACAAAGATAGTGTGGCCATCTCATTTTTCAGCTAAATCAAGGCAGTTATGAAGGTAAAGGGGGGCATTATTAACCTACAAACAATTGCACCAGCACCACAAATATAAACTAGCACTGGACCTGGCAAAGAGGGCTGTGTGATCACCCCATACATCCTATACGGCCAAGTGAGTTAGACACAGCCCCTGCTTCCATGGAATTTGAAGCCTGGCACAATTACTAAGCAAAATAACATGGCTAACAATGGAATAAATAGCATGAAGTCTGGGTGGGAGTTGAGGATGAGCTCGGGGAGCTCAGTGGAGAAACAGGTTGGAGAAGATGAGAGAAGAGTTCTTGGAGAATTCATCCCTAGAACATATATTTTCAATAACAGGAGATCTACATCCACCCATATTTGTGATGGACCAGGCACTGCAGGGAAGGTTTATAAAGATCATTAGGTTTAGCCCTGGCCAGATAGCTCGGTGGCTGGAGCATCGTTCTGATATGCTAAGGTTAACGGTTTAATCCCTGGTCAGGGCTCATACAGGAACAAATGGATGTTTCTGTATCTCTCTCCCTTCCTCTCTTTCCAAAATCAATAAATAAACATTAAAAAAAAAAGAAAGAAGGAGAAAAAAAGATCATTAGGTTTGTTTCTTGCCCCTGAGAGCTCACAGCTGAAGGGCCCCTTGGTGGTGCCCGCCAGTCCCGGCTTCCATGTCAGGCAGGTTATTTGGGGGAGGCCTGAGGACGTATGAGAGTAAGGAGCTTACCATTTCCAGGACCCCAGACCTGGGTAGTGTGTACAGCTATGGCCTTCAGCCCCAGGCCCAGTATTAGGCGAGGAGAACCTGGCAGGTGCAGGAAGGCTCAGCAGCCAACACCAAGAGTAGTCAGGTGCTGGGTCATATTCGTTTAGGCTAAGAATCCCATTTGAGCTCTGGGAGCAGAAGGGAAAAATCACACATGTCATTTCAAACCTTGGCTACCCGCTTTTAAATTGAAAACAGAGTAGGAGTAAAAAAATCTAACTGGCCAGGATTTAAAACAACAAGCGCAATTCTCCCCTTCCCTGGGACCCCTCCTCCCCCATGTAGGTTGAGTAGTAAAAAGAGGGGGAGGGGAAGCAAAAAGGAGAACAAGGAAATACCAGTTTGGGGGAAAAAATTTTCCACCAGCCCCTTCTGAGTTTGGCTGGGCTTAATTAAAGCTACAGGCATGTTTAAAGGGAAGGAGTGGGGGTAGCCAGAGCTGCTCTGAAACATGTTTTTAATTACGCTGTGGAATTCCTCCCTAGGGTATGCCCTACACAGTTGAGCATCAAGGACAAGGATGCCGCTCTAGCTGCCCGGGTGCTGAGCACGATTCTGGGGGAGGGAGAAGAGGCTGCTGTGAGGACCTGCCAGACAGGAAAAGAGCTGCTGGTGGTCCTTTTGTAGTGAGTGAAGTGTGAAATGCAGTCCCTCCAAAACAAACGCCCACAGAGTTAGGACAATAATACTGACCTTTCAACACGTGTTTTTCAAAGATTACCAACCACTACCTAGTGGCCAGCGGTTCTCAGTCCCAGCTGCACATTGGAATTACCTGAGAAATGTTTTAAAAGAAAGAAAGGAAAGAAGGAAGGAAGGAAGGAGGGAAGGATGGAGGGAGGGAGGGAGGGAAGGAGGGAGAAAGGAAGGAAGCAAGGAAGGAAAAGAACTGATGTTCCATGATCAGTGGTACTTGTGTCACTGATCTGGGCCCCAGTTTAAGCTCCCCACGTGACTCCAGCACAGCTGCGCGAGAATGCAGACCTAGGTCAATAAAGGGGATCATGTGAGGGGCAGGGATTGCAGGTAGAAAACAGCAGCCCCGACTCAGAGATAAGGTGAGCAGAAACACCTGCAAAGCCAAGCTTGTCCTGGGGCCAGGCAAAGAATGAAGGAGAAATGGAGAATTCTGATGGGACCCCCACTGGTGGGAGGACTTAAATCACAATGTCTTGCAAAGACCACTTCAACAACAGAAGAACGAGTGAGGGAATGTGAGAGAGTGAAGGCTGGGTAGGTGAGAGTGTGACACTAACTTTGCAAGGAGGGGTGAGAGGCGCAAGCTTGCATTTGGGGATTTTATCCACGGGACAGGTAGGCCAAGCTAACTAACCCTTTCCCTGGCCCAAGGCCCCCTAACACACGGAGCAGGAAACAGTTGGATAGGTTCTCAGGAAGCCCCATGTTTCCAAACTGGCCAATAGGCTGTTTTGAACCCAGAAAGGGAGAATGGGAGGAAGCATGAGTGTAAGTGGAGGCCTAAAAGCTTTCAGATATTTTAAATGCTGACTCCTGGCTCCTCAGCCTCTACAACATGCTGTTATCTGCAGTGTCCCTGTGGTCCTTGTGAGAAGTGAGAGGCAATAAGAAATAGTTTGTGTTTATTGAACATTACCTCGGGCCAGATTCTGCCTGAAGTGTTTCATACAGTGACCTCATTTCATCCTCACAACTGCTCTGGGAGGTGGGGCCTGGCATCATCGCCCACATTACAGATGAGCCCCCGGGGCACAGAGATGTTGAACAGGTTACCTACCACCTAATCTTACAAGGAGCAGAGACAGGTATAAACCTCAGCAGTGACACATTCTTAACCCTCAGTGTAAACTGTAGGATGAAATGATCCCATTCCACAGATGAGATAAATGAGATTTAGAGATTAAGCAAGCCCCAAAGTGATTCGTAACCCAGATTTTCCCATTCCCAAACCAACACCAATGTCTCACATACCTGACTACTCCCAAGCAGACTCACTCCATGGAAAGAGGCTGACTTACTAGATAGAAAATCAAGGTTGCAGACAATTGTCTTAAGGAAGAGTCAAATGTGTAGGCTCTGGACTGGTTGTCTCACTTTCTTGGTAAAGACACCAGGAACAACTTCTGGTTTTATCAATTGCACTTATCACTCACATTGCTATCTTGCCAGACTTGCCCCTCAAGCTTACTCAGTGACAGGGGGGACCTGGGATGAAAGGTGTGATCCAGTGCATTTAAGTAAATTTGAAAATGGTGCATGATCTGAGCATCTGTGCCACCTCTAGCTTTCCCAGGGGAGCTTCCCGGACCAGGCTTGACAAAGGCTCATATTTATTGGGCACCTATTATGAGCACTGTGCTGGGTGGTAGAGTAACAATAGTGATGAGGATCAGTGACAGCCAGTGAGAGGTCCACACACATGAAGCAGTGACCCTAACATATAATGAGTGACAAGACGAGAGGTGTGAGCTGCTGTGGGAACAGTTGTGCTGGTTTGCTAAGAGCAGAATGTTAGCAGTAGTAGAGGGTCGCTGGGGCAGAGGCTCAGCCCCTCCCCCCTCAATGTGAACACCCTGAAGGAACTGTCACATTCCAATAACTCTGAAGTGTGCTTGGGATCAGTCCCTTTAACATTGGGTGGGAATTGTTCAATATTGGTGTTTTGCCATCTTGTGGGAGAATGTGTAGGGGGAGCCCTGAAAAATGAGTGCCTTAACGAAAATCTATTATTCTTTCTTCTTCCCATAATATCTGTGTGTTTCCCTCTAACACATCCTCCCTGGGCATATTTTGAGTACAACATTTTGTAATAAGTTACAACTGCATGATCACCACCTGCCCTAAACAGTTTTTGCTTCTTCTTCAATGCAATTTCCTTTTTCCTCATTGATTTATGTTATGGTTTGTCATAATTTGTTTGCTGGCAGACCTTACTACCAGAAAGAGAACAAACACTATTGAGCTCCTGGAATGATGTTCAAAATTGTGCTGACTGTTCAAATACATTTATTTGGAAGAAACAACAAATTATTTAGACTGTGCAAATAGCCCCTACCTGATCTATATGTACTTAAGTCTCTATTCTTAGCCACCTGCTTAAATTTTTTTAATCTTCTGAGTTTATTTTTTAAAGTCTTTGGAATGGGGATCAGAATAACTATTACACAAGTGCACATCTCCTCTCCCTCCAAACCACCCTACACCTCCAACCTCTGCCCTCATAGGCAATGCCTCTGAGTATAGGCTGCAACAACCAGCTGGTTTTTCTTCCTTTCGAATTCAAGAGTCCTTATGCTCTAAATTGAACCTATATTTGCCCTAGCCGGATAGCTCAGTTAGTTAGAACATTGTCCCAATATGCCAAGGTTGCGAGTTTGATCAGGGCACATACAAGAATCAACCAATGAATGAATGAATAAGTGGAACAGCGAATTGATGTTTCTCAAATTGTTAATAATAAATAAATAAACCAAAATTTAAAAACCAGCTTTCAACAATATGTTGGTATCGGCAATGTCTTCCAGTACTGTAAAAACCTCACAGCAGTAGACCCTGCTTTGTCCTTTTATGTGATGAGAAATTATTGATGATAAAGTACTAGTAAACCCAGATTTCTGTTGACTTTGCTATGAATCACAGTATTTCACAGAATCACTTGCACATTCATTCATACATCTGTGACCACATATGTGAAGTCTAATGCGTGTTAGAAGGCAGAGCACTAGGAAGGAGCAGGGCACTGACCCTGGAGACAGGAGGCTGGGCTTTGGTCCTAATGCTGTCACTGCCTATGTGACACTGCACAGGTAACCTGACCTCCTTGGGCCTGTGTTTCCTTATCCACAGAAGGAGAACTTATAATGAGACCTTTCCTACCTGCAGCATCAGTGTCACATGCGAGACCTGGTGGGGTCTCACAGAACCAGAATCCGCACTCATGAGCACGGCGGCACATATCCTGATGCTCCTTGGTGGAAGGCCTAAGTTAATGCAGTTTTCCAAAATAGAAGCAGAGTGCAGCCCAGATGGACACAAAGTCTTGCTAGTCTAATATGTCATCATAGAGCTAGTGTGGGAGAAGTTTTGAAAGGTTAAAAAAAAAAAGGAAGTCCTTTAGGAAATATCCTACAACAAAAGTTCTATTGCATAGACAGGTGCTGAGATGAAGTGTGTCTGCTCTGGGTGTTTCCTATACTCTCTTAGCATCACTGGTCTTTCTCTTTTTTGTTTTGTTTGTCCAGATTCGCTTTGTGGTAGAACTCTTGTGGCCTTTATCTTTATTTCTGGTCTTGATTTGGTTAAGAAATGTCAACCCACTCTACAGCAAACATGAATGTGAGTATAATGGGAGTAGACCTGGAGGTCCCATCCTTTTGTTTAGAAAGGTCACGGGGGTTGGGGGTGCCGAGATCATATTTGCTTATTATTATTTCATGCCTGCAGTGCAGAAAATAGACTCGTCAGTGTTACACAAACTAATTTTTATTCTCACACATTCTAGGCAAATAGTTGTATGTGGTTACTGATGAATTGTGATTTTTTGTGTGTTTGTTTATTCCTATTCCTAAACTCTTGCTAGCATTTAAAAGGAGAAGGGTATAGATGCATTCTCTTAACTGTTTTGGAGTCCAGTTTAGGGATATGTTGTATGGTGCTAGAGAAAAGTAAGGAAAATGGATGCTATAAAAATCATGCTTAGTGACATGTTATTTCTTGGACCCCAGAGGTGTCCTGGGATCTAGAGTGAGCCTGTGAATGCTTCTTTTATATTCTGTCCCTCTGGAAAAACCCTCATATGCCTTCTGGGGAAGGTGCCATCTCCTCTCTCTAGACAGCTGACGTGAGGCCTCAGGAGAAATGCAAAGCTGCTCAGTCCCCTATTCTTGCTCCTTGCCCTGTTGTTCCTGAGTTCTAAGCCCTGAGTTTTGAAACAGCTTCCTATTCAGCAAAGCCTTGCCTTTCCATCCCCCACCCCCGCCCCCAGGGAGCCTGTATTCTGCAGCCTCCTTGCCTGCTCAGAGGCAGGTGCCCACAAGAAGGAGCAAGTGAACCTCTTCTCCTCAAGCATCAGCAACTTGTGGGGACCCCTTGACCAAATATCCCTTCACACCTTCCACCATAAAATGATGAGCTCCCTCTCTGTATACTCCCTCTGCTTTTCTTTATTTTTTTTTACAGAGACAGAGAGAGAGAGAGTCAGAGAGAGGGATAGATAGGGACAGACAGACAGGAACGGAGAGAGATGAGAAGCATCAATCATCAGTTTTTCATTTTGATACCTTAGTTGTTCATTGATTGCTTTCTCATATGTGCCTTGACCAGGGGCCTTCAGCGAACTGAGTAACCCCTTGCTCGAGGCAGCGACCTTGGACCCAAGCTGGTGAGATTTTGCTCAAACCAGATGAGCCCACGCTCAAGCTGGCAACCTGAGGGTCTCGAACCTGGGTCCTCCACATCCCAGTCCGACTCTCTATCCACTGTGCCACCGTCTGGTCAGGCCTCCCTGTGCTTTTCTATTTCTGCTTTTGTTAGAACATTTGTCTGTCCGCCCACTACACCAGGAGGGGAAGAGAAGACACCTCATCTCTGGTACCCAGCACAGGGCCTGGCATATGTTAACTATGTCTTCTTCTTAAATGTTTACGAATGGCGGAAGGCACCCGAGGGGTCAGATCCCTTCCTGCAGAGGCCCTGGCTCCTAGGACCTTCATCCCACTGGGTCTGGAGGACTAACTTCTTGTCTTCATTCCCTATCTTAAAGGCCATTTTCCCAACAAGGCGATGCCCTCAGCAGGAATGTTGCCCTGGCTCCAGGGAATTTTCTGCAATGTGAACAACCCTTGTTTTAAAAGTCCCACCCCTGGAGAAGCTCCTGGAATTGTGTCAAACTATAACAACTCCATGTAAGTGTTAATAATCCACCTTCAGGGGGAGGAAGGTGTTCATCCCTTTATCCCCCATGGGCCGGGGCTTATGCCTGCACGTGCACAGAGCATGTGATATTGAATTAAAGTGTCTGTAGCTTGCTGGACCCTTCAGCTCATAGGAACAGGGTATGTCTCCTCTCTGGAGCATTCTGTTATCTATCAGGGCACTTGGTGAGAAAGTGTCAAACCAGGACCACTTGACATGATTTCTTGGTCCTTATATTTCCAAGATGTGACCCGAAGTCTGATGGCAGCACCCTGCTGACATGTGTCCACTGCCATCTGCTTTGGTGAAGTCACCGAATGAGAAAAACTCAGTTTCCCTTCTGTTGCCTTACATCACTCCAACCTGGTCCACCCTGACAGGTCTCTGCTCCCTTAAAAGCCTTCTTGGATAGTGTTCGCTCCGACAGCACATCTAGGAAGATGGAATCAGTACAGAGAAGATCAGCACAGCCCCATGGGCAAGGGTGAACTGAACAGCCAGCACCAAGAAGGTGCAGAGTGGGGGATACTGAGCCAAGGACTTGGGGGAGGGGCATAGAAAGTCCAGGAGGCAAGGGGGTTGATAGTGGTGGTTGAACTACATCATGCAAGGTATATATTAAAGCCTTCTTAGATGTCTAAAGGCTAAGAAAAGTGTCATGGAATATTTCTAGGGAGAATTAAATAAGGGAGAGAAGGACAATTCCAAACCCTCTTTGTCAGTTCCCTTGGGCGGGGAGAGACGTCGCTGGAGGCCAGTGGTTCTTAGCTTGTGGGGCTGAAGTCTGTTCCGAGAAACTAATGAAAATCAATGGTCCCTCTTCCAAGAAAAATGAACACTCACACACAAAACGTTACATTGCTGTCAGGGACTTGCGAACTCTGGGTTAATGACTTCTGGTCTGGGGTTGAATTTCAAGTCCAGTCCCATAAGAGGGAAGTCTACCTTGGGAATTCCCTTTCAGAGATGGGAGGACATGATATGAACACATCCTATGACAAAGGCTCAAGGTTGTCCTTCACCCACTGAGCTGAACTTGAGCTGCCACTTGTGAAGCTTATACCCAAGAGTCCCCAGCAAGGGCTTGTTGTAAGAGTGGGCTTCAACCTCTTGTATAAACACCAAGTCAGATGTAAATAGAGGTATTTGGCTACTCCAGTTTTTCCTCTAGATATAATTCCTCCAGGACAAAACTACATTTTGTCTTGAAAAATAATAACAATAACATTTAGTAACTCAGCCTAATGCTTAGAGGCAGCCTTCCCCACTGGGAACAAATTGTGTCTGCTTTTGCCTTACAATGGCAGAGTTGAGTAATTGTGACAGAATTATGATCCACAAGCTTAGAAGATACAACTGTTTGTTAAGCCCTGGAGTATAGAAAGGTAGGAGAGGGAGTACCTGGCTTCCTAGGACAGCCAGGAGGAGCTATTTTAGCTGGGCTCCCATGGCTACAAACATTGCCTAGAGGCCTCAATTTACAATCTGCACTTTCAGTTTGAGTCTCTATGAGAAACCTGAGAAGAAATATCTACCCATATAGAGATCCTAAGAGTCACTTGGGGGATGCAGGGAGTCTTGGGGACATTTCAGTGAGGCTAAATAGAATGCTGGTGGGACTAGTCCTGGCAGTGTCTAGAGATCGAAGGGTGAGAGTTGGGAAAGGAGAACTTCAGACTCTAGTCTGCACTCAGCATTTGAACCAGGAAATCTGGGTTTCATGTTTCACACATACAATATAAGTAAAATATTGGCTTATTCAAGGGTCTTTTTCATGCAAGGTACAGAAACCCTTTTAAACATGTTTAAATTAAGTCCCAGAGGGAAGTATGATTTAGACACCAGACCATCTCACAAAGCCAAGGTGCTGCACACAGTTGTCAGGTGTGGTGGGACAGGAACTGGAGAGCTGTCGGAAGTTGTTGTCTCCTGTCTGGGCCTGCAAGGTCCACTTTCTGGGCATCCACTTCATCGGCCTCTTTGTGGATCGGTGTCTCCTGCTTCCGAACGTCCTGGCTGGTGCTGGCTATTCAGTTCACAGCATCTTGGCTTGGGCAATTGGAAGAACGTCCTTGAATATTACTTAAACTCCAGGGAACAAATCAGGTTGTCTTGGCTTCATTCTCCTTGTCCAGTCAGCTGTGGCATAGGTGTGTGTGCACACATGCAAGGAAGAACTCGTGTGTTAAGTGTGGTTCTCAGGCCTCCCCCTGTAAACGGCTGGAAGGGCAGGTCTCGGTGAAGTGGGTGATAGCTGAGAAGAACGTTCAGTAATATCTACCAATATTCTATTTGAAGCGTCTCTGGACAGAGACACCAAGAATGAGGTTGAGAAGTGACCTGGCACTGTTAACTTTGGAAAACTGAGTGAATTGCTCACTGCCTTTGTCTGTTATCTTGTCTGCACAAGGAAATAAAAATATGATTCTCCTTTTGTCTTGGCACGATTGTAAAGATGCATAACGTTGTAGCTGGGTCAAGCAGATGGTATTTTTAGAAATTGCACAAGGTGGTGTTATGAAAATAACAGCTATGTCTTTGTTGAAGAAGCATTTTCTTCCTTGCAGCTTGGCAAGAGTGTATCGCGATTTTCAAGAACTCATCATGGATGCACCAGAGACCCAGCACCTAGGCCCTGTTTGGACAGAACTCCACACCTTATCCCATCTCATGGACACCCTCCGGACTCACCCCGAAAGAATTGCAGGTGAGGTGGCCTTCAATATTCTCAGCCGTCACTGCCTTCCACCTGCCTCATACATCAGAGAGACTGGAGACACAGGGAAGAATAGGCAGGTTTTGTGAGAATAGATACTAGACGAGGCAGGAAAAAATAGAATCTAGAGGTGGCACGAGACTCACTTTGGTGAGGACTCCTCTTCCCACCAACCTAGAAGATAGGAAGTTGGGAAGGATGTCAACAAAGTTCTTACTGCAGGGAAGCCCAGAGACAGAAAGGAGCACGCCAGGAGAGCTGTGTTCTGGGCAGTATGAGGCTGGGGTGAGCGCTGGAAGTGGGGGAAGAGCAGTTGCAGGGTAAGGTAAGGTAAAGGTATGGGACAGCTTTCATAGAGTCCTAGAGAGCAAGCTCACCAGGAACTTGTGTGAGCAAGGCCAAGTAGCATCAAGGACTCAGAAGGCATGTGTTTATCATGACAGAAATACGTGCATGCAATTGTTTGATTTATTCCACTGATATTCAGCATCTCAGGCCCTCCCTGAAGCAGAGAAGGTGCAGGGTTGGGGAGATACCAAGCCAGGGACTTAGGGGGGGCATAAAAAGTCCAGGGGCAAGGGGGTTGAGGGTTGTGATTGAACTATGTGTGTCATGTCAGGTCCAGAATTCATAAAGATGGACAAGAAGCCGAAAGTGCTGAAATGGGCAAGGAACTAGAGATCTCAGGGGGCATCATGATCCTGTTTAAGGGCTGAGAAGATGAGCAAGATGGAAGGATTGAAGGTTGTGATAAAAAAAAAATGAAATACATGAATTCAGGATTTCAAAAGTAGGCAAGACAGGTGAGAGCAAGCCCCCAGGTGTGCCCATGGTTGTTGAGGTGGAGCAGCGCTGAGGGTTTAGTTGATAAGCAGGCAAAGGAAATGACAGGCCAGGCTGGGTGGGTCACATGGACACTGAGGCTGACTTGAAGTCAGGAACAGTGAGGGGAAAGGGTGGAAGAGCCCCCTCTGCTACAACTTTCCTCTAGGGGAAAAACAAGAACAAAAGCATGCAACCCCAGTAACCACTCTGACACCTCTTCTTAAAGCATAAGTGGGTGTTGTATAGTTGCTGTGACTGCAGGGTGCTTCACTACAGGGGGCTGGAGGGATGAACATGGCAAAGCCTAGGCACCAGCTGAAACCATCCTGGGAGCAGCAAATCAGTATCTGAAAGGGAGCCAGGCCTGCCAGGAACCCGAGGGTCACTGCGGGCCGGGCTGAGGGTGGAACAAAGGCTGCTACTGTGGGGAGGACTGCTCAGGGAATGGGGCTCAGAGCCTGTGGAAGAAGCAGTTTGGATCTGGGGGATGTCTGCTCCTAGATCAGTGGTTCTTAACCTGGGTTCTATCGAATCCTAGGGGTTTGATGAGTCGGTCTCAGGGGTTCGAAGAAGCCTCTGCCACAGAGGCCAGAATAAAGTAATACCGTAATTTGTTGTGAGTTCATGCACTTTGTTGGTTTTGTTCTTTGAGCAAGGTGATGTTCATGCACGGCTCATTTTGTGCACCAGTAAAAAAACATATACCTATGTCTTGAATTTGGAAAAAAAAATCATATTTTATTTATCACTAAAGAAGGGTTCGGTGAATGCGCATATGAAACTGGTGGGTTCGGTACCTCAAAAAAGGTTAAGAACCACTGGGCTAGAATGAAGATGGAGGCGGCAATGACTGTCAGGATGACCTTAAAGGATGACAGGGATGAGGAAGGTCTATTATGGGGAAAGAAGGGACTGGGTAGAACCACCCTGGCTCAGGGTTTCAAACATGAAAGGTAAGGAATGGTGTGGATCAGCCCAGGGAGCCTCACTGCGCTGCTCAGTCAGCAGTCAGCAGAGGCTCGGCGAGCACCTACCGGCCAGGCAATGTGTGAGCCCCTGGCACGGAGATGCACCAGACAGAGCCCACCAGCTTCCAGGGTAGAAGTGGAGGGACTGCATGCACAATGATCACCTTGTGTAGAGGGGAGGGCAGGTGGAGCTCCAAGAGCTCAGGAGGGGAAGTACTCTAAGGAGAGTCTGATCCCCTTCCCATTGGCCAAATTCTTCCTTCATTCTCCATTGGAGCAATAAGGGCCAGGGGTCTGTTCAGATGGGACTTCAAAACTATGTCATTACATCCTAATTGTTTCAAAAATAGTAAAGCGCATACTTTATGTAGTAAAGCCAAATTACAAATACCATGTCTTTTGTTGCTTTGGATAGAAGAATTTACTTAGCTGGAACTTGTAGGACTAAATGCTTATGAGCACAATCAGCATTTTAATAGTAAAAGAAAAAGGAAAGAGGGGAGCACCAGTGTTTTCTTTCTAAGATGAAAGATCTCTGGAGTGACTGCTACCTTGTCCATCAAATCAGACGTCCATTTCTGTGTTCAGTCATTGTGTGGGTTGGGAGGAAGCGTGAAGGGAGTCACTTCAAGCCTCAGTTTCTCTGAGCTCTTTGCAGTGTAGGGTTGGGAACCAAGACCACTGCTTCCTGACCCCAAAGCAGGGAGAGTTTTGAACCGGCACCAAAGTGGTCCTTCTGTAGGCCTGCGGGCTTTGCGGGAGACAGCAGCTTCAGAGGTCTGAGGAGACTATGTCCAGGAAGGCCAGCCAAGGCTCCCAAAAGAACGTTGGGGTTGGGAACAGAGATTCTGTAGAACACCTGGTCTTAGTGTCCATGAGAGGGGACAGGGGACCATCCCCACATAAAGTTTGGGACACTGTCTCTGAAAGAATTCCAGGCTGGGGACTGAAGTCCACTACCAGCACTGCAGATTATTTCAAAACCTGTCCCAGAGTCCCCCCCACCCACCCTCCGGGGACATTGCTCCCTGTGAACACTGAACCTCAGCCCAAAGCTGCAGGGGAGGGTTAAGTCTTTGAAAGCCAGGTGGCAGCTGTCACTGGTGCATGTTTCTGCCAGTCAGCTCCCCAGTCACCTGGGAAAGTACACTGATGACAGACCAGGCAGCGATTTCCTTCCAGCAAACTTGTAGTGCAGCATTCTCAACTGGGGAGGATCAATGGTTACAGATGGACATGAGCCCCCTCCTCTCTCACCCCAAGGGAGCTCTGTGGGCTCTCAATCATCTTAACCACTTTTTTCCCAGGAGCCTCTCACCTCCTCCTGACTGCCCCCCCGGCTCCCCTCCCTTCTGTGGGCCCCAGCTACCCCTCCCTCAGTGTCTAATCTTCCTGGGGAAGAGAACAAGAAGAACCACATTTTAAACAAAATTTATTTTTCTTTCCTCAGGTCCCCAGTTCACATTTCTCCCTCGAGAGTCTGGTGAAACCTCTGTCTGGTATCAGCCACCTCTTACATTCTGGGCCCCACACTTTCCCTACAGGGTGGCCCCCACCCCTCCACAGGTGTGTGGACCCAGAAGGCTCCTGCCCCTCCTCTCTTGGGCCACAGCCACTGACCCCTGAGTGGGATACTGTGAGATACCAGGGCAAAATCCCTCCCTGTCTGCCCCTGTGCTGTCCCTCTCCCCAGCAAGGCATTTGTATGTAATTTAAGGTCAGGTGAATGAGTTAAAGAATAACAAGGAGATCAACAATCGAATAGTGTCATGACTTTCAGGTCAAGACAACAGGTATTTATTGGGTGCCCATGCCATTCCTTCTGTTTATTGAGGCTTCAATTCCGTGTCAGGCTGTAATGCTGATGTCAAACAGAGGTCACCTCACGGGCGTACATCTGTGTGCCCAGCATTGCTAGCTATGATGAGGGGTATGAATGGAAGTAGAATCCATGGCCAACTGCTTTCAGGAGATGTGTGTGTGTGTGTGTGTGTGTGTGTGTGTGTGTGTGTGTGTGTGTGTGTGTGTGTGATACAACACTATGTAAAGAAATGATTGGGGAAAGAATAATTGAGCTATTGCCCCAAGGAAAGAGGGGAAGCAGGAGCTGTGTTTGGAAGATAACAGGACTCACCTTGTTGAGTCAAAGGGGAGGCAAGAATTGATTAGAACAGCACCTCTCAGAGCCCTCCTCCTCCTTCAGATTCTCTCTTATGTGAAGTTCTCCTAAAGTCTTCAAGCTTTTCTTAGATGCCCTAAACGATACTGGGATACCCCCGTGGCACAACTCTAAAGGGCACCCATCCTGGAGAGAAAGGTGACTATTTAGTGGAACCTCAGGACAGACTAGCTGCAGGGACCGGCCTGTGGTTGACCCACTCCCTTTCAAGAGGAAATGAGCAGCAACATCATTCTGGACAAGGCCCTGTACAGGGAGGGTCACAACTGAAAACAGAAGGGATGGCTCTCAAGTACTCAGGCTGCTAAACCTCTTGGCCACCTTGTAAGGGAAGAATTTGGGGAGGAAGGAGATGGGCTTTGGAGGTAGTGGGAGTGTTTGATGATTACATCTAGTTAAAGAAGAACTAAACAATAAGAAGTCAACTAGGCTCCTGGAAAAGTTGAAACAGAGAAATAGGCATTTTCATGCAACCCAAACACTTTCCCTTAATGTTGAAATTATTCCATAAATAGTTGGGCCTGTAATTTTCTTTGCCTCATGAACTGCAACAACCGTGGCCAGCTTGAGGCTAACTAAGTATTGGCTCTGGTAGCAGGCAGAGAGGTGGGCACCCTGCGTGTGACTCCTGTGAGAGGGATAAGAATAATATGAATGCAATCAGAATAAACATTAGCCGAGTGCTCATCATTTTCAGTACTGAGAGCAAGCACTTTGCATTTCTTGTCTCTCATCACCCCCACAACAATCCTGAGAGGCAGGTGGGAAAAGTGCAGGCACAGAGAGGTTCAATCACTTGCCCCAAGGTTACTTAAACTCTTAGGAGTCCTTTGTGCCTCCCCATAAAGAAATTTCTGCTTCTAGCAGATTTTGAGTCGAGTTAGAAAGAATGTGACTGGGATGATCGGGGCATGAAATTGCAAGCCCAGGCAATAAGCCATCCTCTCTTTTCCACTTGAAGATTTTCTTGACCAAAATAGTCTCATCTCTCTTAGCTACATCAATACCCTGAGCTCAGAGCCTTAACTGAGACTACAGAAATGTCGAGAAGGATCCTGTACCCATGACAACTGCAGTGTGGACAGAGCACGTGTCTTTTCTAATCCCAAAACAGAGTTCTCTGTTTTGTGGGGGGCAGGGGTTTGTCCTGTGCATTGAGATGGTTAGCAGCATCCCTGTTCTCTACCCACTAGTACCTACCCAGTTGTGACAATAAAACATGTCTCCAGATGGTGCCAGATTTCCCCAGAGGGACAAATTCCCCTTTCCAGCTTCTTACTACTATCCCATAGAGAGTCACTGTCTCAGACCAACCCCACAAAGTGTCTGATGACCCCACGCCAGACCCTGAGCTAACCTTTTCCACCTTCTCTGCCTTCTCACTACATTATTCCCCAGCAGGAAGTTCCATGACTGCATTGGGTGATGGCTGACCACAGGAACCCTGACCTTCAGGCACTCCCAGGGGACTCAAGAACCAAGTTGAAATGTTTACGATGAATCCTAGATGCTTATTCTTCTTTGACCCACCTCCCCTTCAGCACCCTGATCTTTCTCCCATTCCTATACAGGAAGAGGAATACGAATTCGGGATGTCTTAAAAAATGAAGAAACATTGACAATATTTCTTGTGAAAAGCATTGGCTTGTCTGACTCAGTTGTCTACCTCCTGGTCAACTCTCAGGTCCGACCGGAGCAGGTAGGTTCTTGTCCTTGGTCACGAGCCTGAGAAAGGCAAGGATCATCTTGGCTTTTTTTCCCTCCTCGCTTTCATATTCAGAATCCATAATCCATGATGCTTATTCAGAAAAGCCCCTGGGGGGTTCCTTGAGCTGATGAGCATTTCCCTCACAGGATTCTGAGACAGTACAAATCCTCGACACGACAGCGCAGATTTTTATGACTGGAAGGAAGCTTAGAGGTCACATGGCTCAACCTCTTCTTCTAGTTGAGGAAATTGAACTTTATTCATGTATTCCTTACATATGTAGGGACATTTTAGAGAATAGAATACAGTGTGAACGATATGGGCAAACCGTAACTCCGGGCGCGTCCTGTGGGGTCCACAGGCCATAATGAAGTAAACAGAGGAAGCCATGCATTTGCAGGTTTGCACAGTAGAGGAAACTCTAGCAAGGTCAATCAGGAGATGGGGGGGACTGGGGTGGGGTGGTGGTGGTGGTGGTGGTACATGGAATGAAGCAGTTTTAAATTAATGGCCAGCGAAGGCCTTTCCAAAGAGGTGGTAATTGAGCAAACCTGACTAAAGGGAAGGCGGCATGGAAATAACTGTGAGGACAGTTCCGGGCTGAGACGCCGGCAGTGCGGAGAGTCTGGCTTGTGCTAAGGGGACTCCTGGGTCACAGAACCTGACAGTGGCAGCTCGCAGAGCAGATCTCTGACCTCTTGCACTGTTTCTTCTCCGAGCAGGCAAACTCCTCCATCCCCTTGCATAATCTGACCTAATCCTGCCAGCCCCCCAAAATCTACTTCATCCGTGTCCACAATCTCTGACATTTATTCAGAGCGTTTTTCTTTTACCAGTAACACATGATTTTCACATCTGTTAGTGATGTGCTCTTCTTATGACTCCTAAGGGGGTTCAAACAAATGGGGACAATGAGGCGCTGGCAACTGGGTGATTTACATGGGGCTATAGTGCTAGAAATTGCAGCGCAACCTAGGTTTTATCACTCCTAACCCAGTCTTCCCACCCCTAACCCAATCTTCCCACCCCTAATCCAGTCTTCCCACCCCTAACCCAGTCTTCCCACCCCTAACCCAGTCTTCCCACCCCTAACCCAGTCTTCCCACTCCTAACCCAGTCTTCCCACCCCTAACCCAGTCTCTCCCACTCCTAACTCAGTCTTGTTCCCCCCAGTTCAGTGATTTTTAAGAGTCTGAGACCAGCAGCATTCACAGGACTGGGAGCTTGTTAGCAATGCAAATTCTCAGGCTCCACTGGATCTACCAGCCCCCCAGGTGGTTCTGATGGGCTCAGGGGTGAGAACCTGTGTTTTAGTCTGGGGCCTTATGGCTCGTGGCCCAGCATCCTGGATGTGGGCTCCTGGCTGGGCGCTTGGAGCCTGAACTGGCTGCCCTGCTCCGCATCCCTTGCCCCCCTCCCAAAGGGTGGTGGCAGCAGCATCGATTGGTCATTTTCCCCTCTCTTTCTCTTCAGCTCATAAAACTCAAGTCCTGGAAATACCTGTGATGACTTCCAGTTGGTAATAAAAAGAGGGTGGAGATAAGGGCAGGAATTTAGGGAAAATTTCTTCCCAGTTCCTCATGCTGCAACATTGGATCTCTAGTTGCTGTGCTGCTGGGATCAGGGCCAAGGCCTCTCATGAGGAATAAGAAGGTGCCCGGGTCACCAGGTTGTGACTTCACTTAGTGTTGCTGGTTCTGATTAACGATGCTTCCCTGATCAGCAAACAGGGAGCCAGAGCTGCTGCGCTGGCAGAGGCCACGCTTCGTGACCCAGCTCCCTCTGCCCCCGGGCCCACCCTGCTTCTCAGCCTGGCTGCCCCGTACACCTGCTCCTCATCTATCTCGGTCTCGGTCTCTGTCCAGCTTGGCCACTTCTTGTGCTTTTTTGACAGAGACAGAGAGAGTTAGAGAGAGGGACAGACAGACAGGGAGGGAGAGAGATGAGAAGCATCAATTCTTCCTTGTGGCATTATTGATTACTTGTTCATTGATTGCTTTCTCATATGTGCCTTGACCAGGGGGCTATAGCGGAGCTAGTGACCTCTTGCTCAAGCCAGCGACCTTGGGCTTCAAGCCAGTCACCTTTGGGCTCAAGACAGAGACCATGGGTGACCCTGCACTGAAACTGATGAGCCCATGCTCAAGCTGGCGACCTCGGGGTTTCAAACCTAGGTCCTCTGCATCCCAGTTTGACACTATCCACTGAGCCACCATCTGGTCAGGCTCTGTCCAGCTCAACCACTTTTTAACAACACCGTCCACTAGAACCTTCTTCCATGACAGCAGTGCTCTTCCTCGGTACATCCAAGCCAGTAGCCACTAGCAAGGAGTGGCAGATAGGCACTCGAAATAGAGCTAATGCAGCGGAGGGACTGAACTTTAAATTTTATTTAATTTCAATTATTTTAAGTTGAAATTAAACATGTGGTTTACAGCTCTCTAATTCATTATCCTCCTTAAACATGGAATTTTGTTCTTTACCATCAGGACTAGCTACCCCTCCTGCTTCTTTGTGCCTGGTGTCTGAGTACAGCTCACAAGGGAATCACATCACCGCCTCCCCTGCCACTTCCATCTAGGGAATTCTTAGATGATTGATGAGAGACGTCTCTAGTCGGTCCCCCACACCATCCCCAGCCCTGTAAACTCCTAGACTTGCTTCAAGGCCCAGCTCAAATGTTGCCTCTTCAGTGTAATCGTTCATAAACCCTCCTCTTTCTGCCTGCCCCCTTCCTTTTCCCTACTGGACAGAGTGATGATTAAGCACAAATTAACAGGTGATGATTAAGCACAAATTGTAGGTTCAAATCTCAGCATGACCTCCGGCAAGTTAATGAATGACTGTGCCTCTGTTTCTTCATTTATAAAATGGAGATAATAGGTGGAAGACTTTTGTGGGGTCCCAGCTTCGCCACCCACCTGCTGTGTAACCTTCTTAAGTCCCGGAACCCCTTCCCCATCACTTTGCTTCTGTAGAATATTAGAGGTTTGGACAAAATGAGCTCATTGGTTTCCTCCACCTCAAAATGTTGCATACTCTGGAAATAAGGCTCGGGGTGAGATTTTGCTTGGGGCTAAGATGTAAAGTGTAGGCAAAACAGGAAGGTTCTGCTGGAATGTGTCTCCAGTGACAGTCCTCTGACACTGATGGACTGTCCATCCACACCAGTCCAGCAGCATCTGTGACCAGTGCCTCACTTACGGATCAGGCTTCCATCTGTGGTCTGAATAATCTCCACGCAGGGGGTAGCAGAGCCTGGGCCTGCTCTGCTCTCAAGCCCAGAGGACTGTGTAATTAATTGGAAGCCAGGGAAGACTGCAGAGACCAGAGAAGCTCATGAACCTATTCATGGTCCTTAAAGTCTTTTCCTTCGCTGGGAGTCCAGACTCCAGGAGGCCAGTTTCTATGCTGGGTGGCCAGTGTCCTGGCCAGGATTTGAGGCCTCCTTAACCTCTGGAGGCAATCTTGGAGATTATGCTTCAACAGTCACTGTCTAGGAACTCCACAGGAGCTGGAGGATGTAGATCAAAGGGTTAGGTCTATCAGATAAAATATAAGGTGTCTAGTTTAATTTGAGTTTCAGATAAGCAAAAAATGTTTTAGCATAAGTATGTTCCATTTGGACTCTATTTGGGACATATTGCACTAAAAGTTTGTTGGGCAGATAAAATATATTATGCTCACTTTGTTAAAGATGGCGCTGCCCACGTGCAAGTTTTAAGAGTAAGCTTTTCCCTACACCCTTGACTGATTGGATGATGTGGGGTGGTGCACTCACATGAGGAATCCTCCTATTATGCCTCAGATAAGTGACTTTGTATCAGAGACTTCCTTGTTTGTAGATTGGATTAAGGGTTTGGATTTCTACACTATAAAGTGGGGCAGACCTGGAGCTTGCTCTCTCTTGGTTCCTGAGGTTAGCATTAGAGAGCAGATTAGAGAAAGGCCATGTGGAGGAGGCCAGGAGAAGCATCCAAGATGGTGGAGTGCTGAAAGAGAAGCCAGTTTGAGCAGAGTTTGTGCAGGGAGAAGGAGATGGGGAACAGAGGTGAATAAGTCTGGTGAGCTAGAAACCTTTGATTCTAGGAAACTCGGATAAGTCAGTAGCTTTGTGAGCACTGAATGAGTGGGTTTTGGAACCCAGTGTGTGTTTTTACTTGCCCGCCAGGTGCAAGCTAGAATTAAAGCTAATGGCTCACCAGTTCTTGGCTCCATTGTTTCATTACCGACTGTATGAATCTAATGCGAACCTGCACTGGCCAGACTGCTGTGATGGTGGCCTTGGCTACTGGCTTTACAAAGTTGTTAATTGTTTATTTGAAATTCAAATTTAATTGGGTATCCAGTATTTTTATTTGCTAAATCTGGTGAGAAAAGGGAGAGGAGGTTGGTCATTTGTCATCACTCCAAATGCATTCTGGCCACTTCCTCACATGAGCCTCAGAAGTCGGTCCTAATGGCACCTAAGCATTGGTGTACTAAGAAGGAATCTCCCAAATATTAAATGGCTCACTGAAAAAAATGAGGCTTGGAAGTGTGTTAGATTCCTGTTGCTGTTCGAACAAATCAGCATAAATGTAATGGCTTAAAACAATACTAATTTATTATCTTATGGTTCTAGAGGACAGGGGTCTAAAAGTCAAGGTGCAGGCAGGGCTTCACTCCTTTCACAGGTGGGGGTTATAGAGGGAAACCCATTTTCCTGTTTCCAGAGACTGTCCCTATCCGCATCTCCAATGTCAACAGTGATTGATCATGTCTTTCTCCCATCATATTACTCTGACATTCTTTCTTCTATTTCCCTCTTCCATATGTATAAAAGACCCTTGTAAGTCCTGGCTAGTGGTACGGTGAGTAGAGCATCGTCCTGGAGCACCAAAGTTGCTGGCTTGATTCTGGGGTCAGCAGCTGAATCCTTGGGTCTTCAGTTTAAGCCTCTATCAGGGCACATATGACAAGCAATCAATGGCACAACTAAGTGAAACAATGAGTTGATGCTTCTCTCTCTCTTTCTCTCTTTTTCCTTCTTTTCTCAATAAATAAATAAATGAATAACCCTTGTGATAATATTTGGTCCGCCCAGATAATCCAAAAATAAAGTCAGCTGACAAGCAACCTTAATATCATCTGCAATCTTAATCCCCCTGGCCATGGAACATAATGTAGTCACAGGTTCTGTGGGGGAGGGCATGGACATCTCTGGGGACAGTGTTTTCCTACCACAGGCAGTCTTCCAGTGTTGCTTCTCCTCCCTGTAGTTTGCTCACGGAGTCCCAGACCTGGTGCTGAAGGACATCGCCTGCAGCGAGGCCCTCCTGGAGCGCTTCATAATCTTCAGCCAGCGCCGAGGCGCACAGACAGTGCGTGAGGCCCTGTGCTCCCTCTCCCAGGGCACCCTTCAGTGGATGGAAGACACTCTGTATGCCAACGTGGACTTCTTCAAACTCTTCCACATGGTATGGGAGGTATTTAGCTTCTTGCCTCTTGGAAGGTGATTCCTGGGGCAGTAGGACCTGGTTGGTGGCAGGCCATTGGAGACCCATAATTGACAGTCAAGGAGGACATGACCCTGGTGTTCAAGACAATTTTTGAGAAAGTTTGAGGCTTCAAAGGCATACAGACTGATATGTATAGCACTAGCCCAAGCTCCTGGGAGATACCACTGGGCATGCGGTTGTGATAGGTCTGAGTCAACCCCAAAGGGGATAAATCCTCTCTACCACCATCAGTGGCTTGGCAAGGAGGAGGAGACCCAGTTTGACTCCATGCCCTTCCATTTCCTAGCTAGGTGACCATGGGCAACACAGCTGACTTTTTCTGGCCCCATCACTCATCTGTAAAGCAAATAAATACTTTATTAAGTAGTAGAAAAATAAAAATGAAAAAATATATGTGAAGCATTTAATACATTTTGATAAACAAGACCTTCACACTCCCTGCTCTGGGTCTGCTCTTGACCCCAGTCGTTGTTTCTGGGTAGAAAAAAATAATAGAGAAAATGTTATAGTCTCAAAAATTTGGAAAGCCCTGATCTAGCTCAATGCTGTGTTCCAGAACTACATCCCAGACAGACTTCTTGGGACCTGGTAGTATTTCCTTTTTCACTAAAAGGGTATGATGAGAGGAAACTATGTGAAGGATATGTAGAGCAGTAGTTCTCACACTGGACAGTGTATGGAAATCATCAGGGAAGCTGGTAAAAGATGCAAGTTCTAAATTCCCACCCCCAGAGATGGATTCAGGAGATCTGGGCCTGGTTCAGAATCTGCCCTATTACTTTAGGAACCCATTGTTGGCTATGCTTTATGAAACACTCAAAAGTAGAATCCTTCAGAGGAAGGAACGTTATAACGTTTCTAGCATTGAACTTTGGTCCATCCTCCCTCCTTCCCTACCTCCCTCTCTCCCTTCCTTCTTTCCTTGTGCCTACATTTTAATTTCCAGAAGTATGTTGTGAGGAGTGTCAGTCACTGAGAGCTTAATTGAGAAATTTATGTTTTGGCCTTTTTCTGGTTGCGCTCTCAAGTGCCAGAAAACCCTCTCTCAGATTTTCTTAAAAACCAAGATGAAGGTTTTTAAAAGTGAAACAAAATAAAACAAGATCACACAGTTTCTGGCAGAGTTAACATTTTATTCCTTTCAGAGTGTGTCTTTCTCTTAGAATATTCTTCTCCAGTGTTCCCGGCTCATAAGGCTAGGTAGGCCTCCAGAGTGGTAAGAGGGGTCAGGGCCTATGGAGGCTACCACCACTGAGATCTCCCAGGGACCCAACATGGTCTCTCAGCTACCCACACTGCAGGAAGAATAAAAAGTCATGTGGTTTAAACTTCTCTGTCCAAAGTTCCAAGGGAACCAGATTTCAGACACACTCCTTGGTTTGTTTCCAGAATCAGACAGAAGAGTAAGGTGATAATAATCCCTTATTCTGGGCGGTGAACATGAGCACAGCTAGGAGACCGGTTCCTGTGTTTGCAGAGCTGTTGGACGTACCCTGGGCAGCTAGGATCGTGCAATCCTCTGGAAAGGGGGCGGGCTCTTGCATCTCTTTTTGAAGGAACTTGGAGGCTGGTTTAGGTAAATGTTCCTTTGGGGCATGACCAGTCATTCTGGGGGATAGTTGTAGCAGTAGTAAGAAAAAGGGGACCTTAGGCAAACTTTATTAGGGATTAGATCCAAACTCAGGCCACTGGTTTCAGAATATTTATTTATCAGACAAGAAAAACCAGAAAGTCTTCTGCCCTTACACACAGCTTTGGCAAGTGCTAGAATTTAGAAGTCAGAAGAGAACTTTGTCCAGTTGCCTTCCCTGACCTGAGACGGGCCCTGCACATTTGCTCACCACCTCTGTACACGAGTCCATGCACTCAGAGCTGAACTGGGCTCTGTGAGGTGCCAGGCATTTCAGCGCATGGCCAAGGATCCAAGGGTGCCCCTCCCGTCCTCACTGAACTCTGTTAGCCTCAAGACAAGCAGACAGAGCATGTCGCAGTAGCACAGCTCAGAAATGCCAACTCCGACAACATCTGGGCCCCAGGGTAGAGGTGCCCAGCCAGGCTGCACAGTGAATCACCCAAGGAGCTTTTCAAAATTGAGAATGCCCAGCCCCACTCCCTGAGATTCTTATTCAGTTGGTATTTAGTATTTTTCAAAGCTCCCTAGGTCATGCCAATGTCCAGGCAGGGTTGAGAATTACTGGCCTAAAACATAGGAGTTTTTGTTTTGTTTTTTAAAAATTGATTTGAGAGAGAGTAAGAAAAGGGAAAGAGAAACACATCGATTGTTGTTCTACTTATCTATGCATTCACTGTTTGATCCTTGTTTGTGCCTTGACCAGGAATCAAACCATAACCTTGGTGTATGGAGACAACGCTCTAAGCATCTGAACATAGGAGTTTGATTTACAATCTCAATTTTGTATGGCAAGCATAACACTAATAGTACCCCAAACACCTCTAAGGCTTCAAAGCACTTTCATCTGATTACCCACAAGACCAGGGTGCTGTGGAGACACATCCTCTCTGCTGATCTCCTTCCAAAGCTGTTGAGTGGCCCAGAAACCAGGGGGAGACAGGGCCTGGAGGAATCCCCTTCCCTTCCATCTTTTTGCTCCTGCTCATCTCTATGGGGGGAGACAGGACCAAGACAGGTCACATTGGGGCCCATGCAAAGAGGACAAATACCCTGTCTGGTGCCCTTCAAATGTACTTTTTCATCTGACAAATAGAGCAGCTAAATGTAAACAAAACAAAAACGAATAAGAAAACCTGTAAGAAATTACAGGCATTAAGGTAGGATTTTTACTTTTGTCAGTACCCATCCATACAGTGTTTTTAGAAAAACAACCCAGAGGGGAAATAGAAAAGCTCAGGGAAGACCCTGAGACCCTTTGAGAGAAAGGGGGGATGGGGAGGGGGGGCTGCCTGGGCCAGGGGTGAGCCTCTCTGGAATGAGGCTGTTATTGCAGCTGGTTGGCTGGCAGCCACGCTGGGCTCCAGTGTGGGGACTGAGTGCTGGGCCGGCTGTTCTCCCGGGCTGTTTCTCATGTGCGTGTTCTGTTCGCCAGCGTGTAAATAAGGTTTCAGTAAATGCCAAGTCAGGGTTCACTAACAAAGAGGGACAATCCCAGCAAACCACTGTGACGGCACCTGCCCCTGCTGTGTAAGGAGAGGGAAGTGTGTGTGTGTGTGTGTGTGAGAGAGAGAGAGAGAGAGAGAGAGAGAGAGAGGGAGAGAGAGAAAGAGAGAATTGTGACCTCCTGCCCTGAAACCCGGGGAGATGAGAGAATTGGTGAGGGGCTTTGGGGGTTAGCACAACTGGGGCCAGCTGTGTTTTCCTTCGGCCCTTTGGAGTTTGAAATGAGTGTTGTCATCGTCAAATGATCCAAATGCGGGACTATGGCCTTATGCCACTCACCCGTCCCCCTGTGGACACTTAGGTACATTTGCGAGCGCATGCACGCCCAGTGGATGCCCAGAGAATTAGGTGGGCTGGGAAAGAAACAAGCAGCCAGGTGGAGGGGTTTCTCCAGGAAGATTTATTCCCTCTTGGTTTCACCTCGGTTGAAAGCCTGAAAGAGCCTGTCTTCACCTGTGGTCTTTCCGGTTCTCTGCCCCCAGCTTGAAACCCAGCAGTTGAGACCTGGGTCCACAGTCCCTGACTGCCAACATTACCTGAAACGTTTCACACCTCATAAAAAATGATGTGTCAGTTTCGGGTGAGAGGTGGGGATGTTTCCCCATCTGATTTGGCCAGAAGTAAGCATGCCCCTCCTCCTCCTTCTCCTCCCTTTAGATTCTTCCTGTTTTCTCTCCCATTCTGGTGCACAGCTTTGAAATCTTGCTGAGAAGCAAATCTGTCCCTTCTGCTCTGATGTTTATTTGTGGGAGTTCAGCAGGGGAACCGAGGTGGGTGCCAAGACCTGCCACACTGCTGGGAAATCTAAGTTTCCCTCCCTTCCCCCTCAATGGATGTTGATAGAGGAAATCTGGCCTCCCCAGGATTTCGGCCCATGGTTTTCCCCTTTGCAGCTGCTTCCAGTGTGCCATGATTCAGCTTTCTTTCCTTCCTCTCAACTATTACTCTGCCATGTTTTTTTTTTCTGTTCTGACTTTATTTTACCCATGTCTCTTGGACTATGAGGCAGCTGAACGTTCTGTTCTGGGAAAGAAAGGACCCTGCCTTGGGGTCCTTTGGAGACTCCCTGCTCTTTTCAATGTCCTGCTTTGTTCTTGGCTCTGCTCCCTAAATTCCTGAATCACAGGGAATAAATGTGGGTGGACTTTCACTGCCCAGTGTGGTTTGTACTCCCTGTGATTATTCCTTGAGGTTTGCTAACTTTTAGCTATGCCTTTCCATTTTCAGACGGTATTATTACATCAAAATTCTTTGGAAGAGCCCTACACCTCCAGGATTTTCCATTGAGGTCCCATTAATTCCTTATCTTCATGATTTCCTCTCCCTTCTGGTTCCTGAATCTTTAGACTGTCACCTTTCTCCCACTTCTGTGTGAGGAATTTTGGAGTGAAGAAGAGAAAGGAGTGATGCCCAGTGCCAGCAGGACGGGGTAAGGGGGTGAGCAGCAGGCTGGTAGGTGAAAACAAAGCAAACAGAAAATAGTGGGGTTTTTAAACAATTATTAAGCCACAGCAAGTATATTAAATTTACAGCGTTAGAATTTATTTCTGCCTACATCTACAAAACCGTGTCTATTACAATCAAAATCTCCCCCAGGTGAACAGATTTCAATGAAGAAATAATAAAAGACAATAGGAGAGAGCAACATTACTATACAGTAAAAGTGCATGAGGCCTACAGGCTGGATTGTCACTGGCCTAACTTGACTTCTCTTAGGCTCTAGCCATCCAGTAGGCCAGGGCTTATTTTCATGACAGATCAGATTAGGTGTTGTTTGTACAAATTTAAAAAGAAAAAAGTGCTGAGACGTCAAAACTAAAGTCACTTAGGATACGAGCAGGCCACTATGAAGACTGCTCTTAGGTTAGTGGGTCCTGGCCTTTATTGACTAAATATAGATTGAGCATGATGTATTAGGCATCAGGTTCTCTCCAAGTAAACCGGTTTGAAGAAAGATTTTGGCCTCATATTTCTTATCTGCACAGTCTTTTACCTTCTTACAGATGAGGACTACCTTTGAAAATCTTACAACAGCTCTAAATCTTTTCCCTAGAAAAATACAAAGACACACAGGAAGTGGGGCTCACGGAACCTCTGAAGCCAGACACCAGGTTAAGAGCTTTGGCATTAAAATTCTTTTCCTGCCTATCATTAGGATACATCCTTTTCTAACAGGTATCAGTATAGCCACAGATTCTTTCTTAACTCTCTTTATGAGTAATCAGCTTCTCTCCTGAGTAGGGACCCAATGGTGAGAGGGCCAGACAGTGGGCAGCCCACTGGAGCACATGGCACATGAAGATCTCCTGGTGGCCAGGAGAGTGGATCCTGGCTCTGGGTTGGCCCCTAACTTGCTGTCATTTAAATGGATCTGAGCCTCTCCATTTGTAAGGTCACGATAACAAGACTTGTGTTTCATATTGCATGGGATGGTAGTGACATTCACATTAGAGAAGAGATGGAAAAGCACTTTGAAACAAAAAGCATTTTTGCTCTTACCAAAGCAAGAACACAGCCACTTTGCAGAGCGCCCCACTGTTCCACCATCATTGTCCCACTCCCAGAAATGTCCTCCGCAAACGCTTAGGTGCAGCGTTCTGCTTCCTCAGACCCCTCCGACTAGTAAAAAATCTGTCTCATGGAGTGACCTTTTGACTGCCCTTAGATTCCAAACTCAGTTTTGCTTTCATCAGCTACAAATACCAGGACTGAAGTCACAATGGAGAGAAAAGGCCTAGTTTCTGTTGAGCTGAAGAGAATCCCGTAACTTGTCTGTTCACATACCCCAGATCCCACCCTCTCATCAGACATTCTGTCCCCTTCAGTCCTGGGAGACAGCAAGTCTCTGTGATCTCTCCCACTAGAGACAGTTTGGCATTTCCACCTACCCCTGCTCCCCATCTCTGAGTGATTTGTCTGAATTCTCCACTCATGACGCATTTCCTGGTACTCAGGGTGCCCCCTCTGGTTGCTCCCTCACCACTGAAGCCAGCTTCCTCTCTTTTCATCTGATGTTTAACAACTGACAGGTTGCAACAAACATGCTTTAAGTCCACAGTCTCCTAGTTGCCTAGCAACAACTTCCCTCCCGGATAAATCTGGATTTCCTGTAGCCGCTCAGGACTAAGCACAGGGGGTTATACTGTCTGTCCACCGTTTCATCTGCTTTTTACCTCTGTCTGGGTGCTTTCAAGACAGGACCTCATCCTTTACTCCAGAACCTTCCACCTGCTTCCATAAGCCATGTCATCCCTTTAAAGACACTGTTAACCTAGAGTTACCTATTTACCCTGGTGTTACGTAGATTCCCAACTTAGAAATCAATACTGTTTTTCCACATGGACTTTTTGAATCAGAGAAAGTAAAATATATTCAAGTCATAAGATGCTCCATTTGCATGATGGCAGCATGGAATCTATATATTTAATTAGCCCATTGGGTACAAATAATCAGCATCTGCTACTCAAACAATATTTTTTAGTAGCTAGGGCCTTGTATCCATTTCTTAGGTATATGCTCAAAGGCCAAGGACTCCACACACCAACCACAGCTGATGGGAGATAATAGAGACATAACCTTTCCAAAGCCCTATTTGTATATGCATCTTCCTTAAGAGGTCTAACCAGATCTTGAACTTGAGTTGGCATTACTGAGTCCTGTTGTGCCATGGAAGTGTTACTTGTTGTTTTGCAAATTAAGAGAATTGTTTGGCATAGGAAGCAGTGTGTGTGTGTAGGAGGGGGGTTGTATGTGTGTGAATGTGTGTATGTGTGTGTTTGAGTGTGATTGTAATACTTGTCATTTAGTCTGTCTATGACCTTTTTTCTAGAAATGTGTTCACTTTTCCACTCAAATAAACTTACATCCTCTTCCAGTTCTTCTGGCAAGAACAACCTGTGAGACTTTGAATAGATAATGGGGGAACCAAAGGAAGAGGGGAGTCCTGGGAAGGTTATTTTATAATTTATGGCAATATCATTCAGACAATTGGTGACCAGGCTTATGTGGAAGGTTGCCAGGGAAGGGGTGGGGTAGAGGTATTGGTCTGAGATGTAAGTGGTGTCTAAAACAAAGGTATGGGTCCAAGACTCTCATTTATCATATCCACTGGAAAAAGGTAGAAAAGTCTGGAGATCAGTAAATATTTGAATAATGAATATTATTAAATAATTAACAAGACTGAAAAAGTGTGTCAACAGGACATGAAAGTACATTTCAAATTGTTGTTACCCTGGTTCCCTCTGCCAAATTCCTGGTCTTGTTCTTTCTTATCTGACCATCTCTCTAGTTACTCTCTCTTGCTGACTCTCCTCACGTTCCTCCCTCCACCAGGAATTCCTGGCCCTCCCCTTCCATGTACAAACATAGCTCTTACCCTCACTATTGTCAACTGGTCTTTCAAACATCAGATCAAATGTCACCTTCCCTGTCCCCAAGTGGAATTTACCTCACTCCCTTCCTGTAAGTCACCATCATACTTGTTTTAGAGACATACCTCTTGGAGCCTAAAACTTCAACAGATCCTGTCTCCACTAGATTATAATTAATTTACTCATTAATTTACCCACGGCTACCTATTGACCCTGGCTGGGTATCCCAGTTGGTTGGTGTGTCATCCCAATGTGCCCAAGTTGTAGGTTTGCTCTCCTGTCAGGCACATGCAACTAATGAATGCATGATTGGGTGGAACAGCAAGTAAATATTCCTTTTTTCTCTCTCTCCCTTCTTCTCTCTCTAAAATCAAAAAATAAAAAATTATTTTTAATTAATACAATACATATCCATTAAGCAACTACTATATAGCATCCCCTTAGGAGTGGTATCTAAGAGTAGCAAGCTTTGCAGAGGCCTACAAAAAGCTTTGAGACTCAAAAACTAAAAAGAAAAAAATTATGGCTATGAAATATAAACAAAAACTTTCTAATTGAAATTCAAAAACATTAAATTTAATGTTTAAGAAAGGTAATATTATTAAACTTTATTGTTAATTTAGCATGCATAAAATTTTTTATTGATTGATTTTAGAGAGAAGGAAGGGAAAGGGGGAGAGAGAGAGAGAGAGAAAGACATTGATTTATTGTTCCACTTATTCATGTATTCATTGGTTGATTCTTGTGTGTTCCCTGATTGGTGGATTTTACCCGCAACCTTGATAATGGCACTCTAACAACTAAGCAACCTGGCCAGGACAATAGTCATAAAATTTGAAATTCAATAAATAATTTATAGTTTAGTTTTTTCTGCTTTACAAACAGTCATAAGTATTTGTGATGATTGCTGAAAAATCATACCAGATTATTAAATGAGTTACTAAAAGCCAATTAATTTCAAAAACAAAATTAACAGCCTTATAAATGTATATGTAGATGTCTATCTTTATTGGGAGATAGATATTGATACAGATAGATATGGATAGAGAACAGGGACTTTTCAATGAGCTGGATTTGAGTTTTAAGACCAGTGGGATGGAGTTTTAAGACCAGTGTGCCTAAAACCAATGGAGTGAAGGAGAAGGAAGGGAGGGAAGAAGCCCTCTAAGGCAAAACACAGCCACAGATAATCTCCAGCCCACAGGATAGTGAGGAAAACAGACAACAAACTGATAGAGAAGGGGAAGTAATTAAAAGTGATAGAGCTGGTGACTCATTGATTGATGTCTAATCTCTGAAGACATGAATGTGACAGTTTCTTATTTTCTATGCCTCTGGGCTCCTAAGCCCCTCTTCGGTACTTTCCCATCGTCTGGGACCTGAATGATTTTGCTTTTTCCTGCACAGTTTCTTCGGACTCCAGAAGGCTCATGCTGCCCCACACTCAGACCCAGTGCCTGTTTCTAGATCTCTAGGCTGCAGATTTTGACAATGGAATTGGAATAGGAAAAGATCAGTGATGACTTCCAAGCTTCTAACTTTGGTGACTGGGTAGAAGGTGATGCCACCAACTAGAAAAGGGTACACAGAAACAAAAGTTGCTTTGAAGAAAGATGACATGATCAATTTAGGACAACTTGGATCTGAATTGGATATATAAGTTTGGAGTTTTGGGGAGAGGTCTGGGTTGGAGATGCAGGCATAGAAGTCATCAAGAAATGATAAAGAGACTAAGATTACCCAGGGAGAGTGTGCAGTGAGAAGAAGATGGTATGGAGACCCCTGGGGACCTCAGCACTGAAGGGGAAGGCGGAGGCAGGCAGAGGAGCTTGAGGGAAAGACAGAGAAGGAACAGAGGCAGCCAGAGGAGCTTGAGGGAAAGGCAGAGAAGGAACAGAGGCAGCCAGGTGAGAGCAATGACACAGATGTCAAAGAAGGAAAAGGACATGATCAAAAGTATCAAGAAAAGCAAAGAGGTCTGAAAAGATAAGAACCCACAGTGTCCATTAGACTTAATTACTAGGCAGAAACTAGGGGTCCAGGCTAAAGCTTCTTAACAGCAGGGTGAGGGTGGAATAGAGAGAAGAGTTGGTGGAAAAGGATGTGCCATTCTGGGCTGCTTTTCCAAGCAATGTGGAAATGTAGGATGGGGGAGGGAGTTAGACTGTAGCTCCAGGGGAATGAGGGAACAGAGGAAGTTCTTTTTTCATGTATGGGAATCTTGAGCACATATACATTATAATAATGATGGGAAGGCCGAAGGTTCTTGAAGTGAGATTCTTGAAAGTAAACCTCAGAAAGGTAGGACTTTGCTTTGCTCATTGCTGTACCCCCAACACCAGGCACACAGTGGAAAACACATATTTGTCAAAATGTATAACTCTCATTTAGAAACTGCATTTGGCTGTAATTAACAGAATGCTGAAAAACAGTGGGTTTCATTTTCCCTCTGAAGCAGAGGGCAGTGGTGGGTATTCAGGAATGCTCTGGAGGCTCGATATTTGGTTGAATTCATTCTGAGTGTTTCTGTGTGCATGTATCTGGTAGATATTAACATTTTAATCAATAGACTGAGCAAAGCCCTCCCTAATGAGAGTGGACCTCATCCAATCAGAGACCTGAACATAACAAAAGGGCTGACCCTCCCCCAGGTAAGAGAGAATTCTTTCTGTCTGACTGCCTTTGAACTGGGGCATTGGCTTCTTTTCTGCCTTCAGACTCAAACTAAATCATCAGTTCTTCTCTGGTCCCCAGCGGGCCACTCACCCTGCAGATCTTGGGATTTGCCAGTGTAAGGCCAGTAGTCGCGGCCACCGTCACAGCCGCCTGGCCCATGCAGGTTCGCACATTAGATTCGAACAGTCAGTAATGAAACAATGGAGCCAAGAACTGGTGAGCCATCAGCTTTAATTCTAGCTTGCACCCGGCAGGCAAGTAATAACAAACACTGGGCTCCAAAACTCACTCATTCAGTGCTTACAAAGCTACTGACTTATCCGAGTTTCCTAGAATCAAAGGTTTCTAGCTCACCAGACTTATTCACCTCTGTTCCCCATCTCCTTCTCCCTACACAAACTATGCTCAAACTGGCTTCTCTTTCAGCACTCCACCATCTTGGCTGCTTCTCCTGGCCTCCTCCACGTGACTTTTCTCTGCTCTCTTCTCTAATGCTAATCTCAGAAACCGAGAGCGAGAGCAAGCTCCCAGTCTGCCCCACTTTATAGTGTAGAAATCCAAACCTTTAATCCAATCTACAAACAAGGAAGTCTCTGATACAAAGTCACTTAGCTGAGGCATAATGGGAGGATTCCTTGTGAGAGTGCACCACCCCAAATCATCCAATCAGTCAAGGGTGTGGGGAAAAGCTTACTCTTAAAACTAAGCCTTACGCTATAATGACCTGACCTGCCCACAGCCTGTCCCCCAACACACATTAACATCAACGAACTTGCACGTGGGCAGCGCCATCTTCAACAAAGTGAGCATAATATATTTCATCTGCCCAACAGCCAGCCTCCGTAATTATATTAGCCAATTATTCATAATAAATCTCTTTATCCACAAACACATATACTATATATATATTATACTGGGAGTCCTCCCTTAACATCATTGGCAGGTTTTATGACTTTAAGCAAAACAATGTATAACAAAACCAATTTTACCATAGATTAATATAAATAAGAGTTAAGTTGATATGGCATCTTACCAACATTATAATAAAATGACATTTAATCAAACAACGTTGAACAAAATGTTACTCAAGAACCTGCTATATATAATATAAATTATATATATATATATGTATATATATATACATATATATATATACATATATATATATATATATGGTGGTACCTTGACACGCGAGCACTTTAAATCATGAGCAATTTGAGAGATGAGCAGTCGCTCATGGGATTTTTTGCTTTAAGTCACGAACGAATTTTTGAATCACAAGCTTCTGCCACCCTCTACTAAATAGCCTGCCGAACATTCTGAAAGGAAAGAAGAAACAAACTTCCATGGAAAGGTTTTTGTTGAAATGACCTCTAAGTGAAAGCGAGGAAAGTGTGGCGAAAAAGCCACAAAGCAGTGAAGAAAATGATGACTGTTGGGCAAATGAGTTTCTAAAATTTATATTTTCTGAGTTTGCTCACTTTTATTGTTAAAAATGGCACTGGGAAGCTGTCTGTGAAATTGCTAATTACATTCCTGCTTGGGAAGGGCCACTGTTATGCTAATTTTTCCTCCACCTCTGCCAGCATCTTTGCCTGACCTTGAAGGTAAATACACTTCATAAACCAACTTGTTTCTTTTTTTTTTTTTTTTTTACAGGGACAGAGAGAGAGTCAGAGAGAGGGATGATAGATAGGGACAGAGAGACAGGAACGATGAGAGATGAGAAACATCAATCATTAGTTTTTCATTGCCATTGCAACACCATAGTTGTTCATTGATTGCTTTCTCACATGTGCCTTGACTGCGGGCCTTCAGCAGACCGAGCAACCCCTTGCTGGAGCCAGCAACCTTGGGTCCAAGCTGGCGAGCTTTTGCTCAAGCCATATGGGCCCATGCTCAAGCTGGCAAGCTCGGGGTCTCAAACCTGGGTCTTCCACATCCCAGTCCGATGCTCTATCCACTGTGCCACTGCCTGGTCAGGCCAGTTAATTTCTTTACATTCTCTCTTATTATGTAAATGTATTTGTATTTGTTATTTATAAAGTACATTTTCTTATTTAAAAGCATATAAAACAAAAAATTCGTGTGGTTTTTGAGTGCTGGAATGGATTAATTGCATTCCCATTAATTTAGATGGGGAAATTTGATTTGACACATGAGCAAATTGAGTCACAAACTCAGCCATAAAACGAATTAAACTTGTGTGTCAAGGTACATCCTACTGGATCTGTTTCTCAGGAGAATCCTGACTAATACACTGCCCTAAATGAGCATATCATTTTATGGAGTATCATGAATATAAACAATTATACTCAGCCTGCTTGTTGCTAATATAAAAGCATTTATATGCATGTGTGTGTGTGTGTGTGAATGACACAGTTCCTTTCTACATGAAGCTTAGTATCCATTAAGAGAGACAGATGATGCCTGACAAGGTGGTATTGCAGTGAATAGAACATTGATCTGGGACACCAAGGTCCCAGGTTTGAAACCCCAGGGTCTCTGGCTTGAATGCAGGCTCATCCGGCTTGTGGGTGAACTCACCAGCTTGAGCACGGGGTAGCCGGCTTGAGTGTGGGATCATATACATGACCCCATGGTCACTGGCTTGAGACAAAGGTTGCTGGATTGAAGCCCAAGGTTGCTGGCTTGAGCCCAAGGTCGTTGGCCTGAGCAAGGAGTCACTGGCTTGGCTGGAGCCCCCTGGTCAAGGCACATAAGAAAAAGCAATCAATGAACAACTAAAGTACCACAATGATGAGTTGATGCTTCTCATCTCTCTCCTGTCTGTCTGTCCCTGCCTATTGCCTCCCCTCCACACACACCACTTGCTAAAAGAAAAAGAATAAACAGATGGCAAGTGAGCAGCAGAATAATTACCAGTGGTGCAAGGAAAGAAAGAGGCAAGGAAACTTGGAAGAGCAGAGCAAGGCAAGGGCAAGCAAAGGAGCACAGAGAAAAGACTGTCATCTCAATCTGCGATGAAGACAATTGTCTTTTACATAAATAGTTGTGTTAGGAATGAGTCTTGAAGGATGAGAAGTTTTTCAGGAAGAGAGGAGAATAGTGTAGTAGAGCTTAGAGGCATGAGAAAGAAGCCCAGCTGGTTGAAAAAAGTGAGAGAGAAGGTTAGAGAGGAAGTCACACACCGGCTCATGAGAGGCCACAAGTGTCTAGCATTGATATTGACCTCTGTCCTGGAGGCAGTGGGAAGCCATGGAAGATCTTTTTTTTTTTAATTCAGTGAGAGGAGGGGAGACAGAGACAAACTCCCACATGTGCCCCAACCTGGATCCACCTGGCAACCCCATCTGGAGCCTATGTTCTCCCTGTCTGGGACCATGCTCACAACCAAGCTATTTTTAATGCCTGAGGCATCCTCAGCACCCAGGGTCAATGTGCTTCAACTAATGGAGCCATGGCTTCAAGAGCAGAAGAGAGAGAGAGAGAGAAGGAGGGTAGGGGTGGAAATGCAGATGGTTGCTTCTCCTGTGTGCCCTGACTGGGAATCGAACCCAGAACATTAATTCCTTAATATTTTCTGATTCTCAGCTATGTTCAGTTTTCCTTTCATTATTTCAGCTGGTTTGTTCAGATCAAAATCAAAATAAAGTCCACACATGGCATTTTGTTCATGTCTCTCTTTGATCCCCTTTCATCTGTAATGATTTTAATACTGTAAGTTAGGAGAAGAACCAACAGGACTTGGTGGTGACTTAACATTGACAAACATTTTTTTGCTTGCTTGCTTTGTCTCTTCCTGTCTGTTCTTCTTAGCCCCATTCTCCAATGGGAAAAACAAGAATTAAAGTGCTTTTCCCAGCATGCACTGAAGCTATTTGCAAGGAGTTTGAAATAACTCCTGGAAAAACCAATGCTTCTGCCCAGTGTTAAAGTTAAAGAGAAAAGATAGTTCTTGGTGGTATAGTTTCAATGGTAGCTTAGCTCCTCCTATGTCTGGAAAATTCTTCTCCTGTCTCGTTTGCATGCATGACATACCCTTTCATTTTAGAGTTAGAAAATAAGCCTGAAATGCCCTGAGAGCATACCTACATTTACTCTTCAGTTTCAGGTTGAGAGAGAATGCACCCTTGCACCTACAGCAGGGAGAAAGAGGAGCAGGATGTATTGCTAGAAAGGAGAGACAGGGCTGGTCAAAGCCCAGCTCCACCTGCTTCCCTGCTCTGCTGCAGCTGGATCCATCCACCCATCATTTAGGGGGACCCACATGGCAAATGAAAAGCTGAGGCTGTGGCTTGTGGTCACAAGTATTTGAATCAGAATTACACGTTGAGTGTGTTAAAATGCAGATCCCCTCCCAGCCTAGTCAAAATGCACACTTGAGTTTGAAAACCACTATTTCAAAATTTAGAATTTGGTCTCGAAAGATATAGGGTCCGTGACTCAAGCAGTTTTGGAACTATGAAGAGTGAAGTCATTCATTTGGGACGTAAACTTGGTTTCTGGAAAACAAGGTTTTCACAACAGGCTCTGAGACTTAGAACCAGCCAGTGGACTTCCACATGCCTCACCGCTTTGGAAAATGCACGAATAGTTCTGTGTTGTCGTGTGGGCCTGGAGTCACCAGGACTCTGCTATCATTGGAGAATCTGTGAGGGAACGGCTTTCTCGTTAAAACTGCCAGCAGCAGCTAGAAAGAAAGGTGACGTAACTGGCTAAATATTTTACATAAGCAATAGTGTTGAACAGAGGAAGCCACACAACCTGCCTTAATGGACACAAAGGGAACAAAGATGTGAACAATGAGGAGGAAGCCCGAGAGTGTGTACAAAGCCCAAGGGGAACAGATGGACACCACTGCAGGCAGCCTTCCTTACACTCTGTTTTCCTTCCTTCAGGAGGCTTGTTGGTGTCACTAAACCAGCAATCAGAATCATTTGGTGTGCTTCATGTCACCATGAAACTATTTGTGATTGATGAGCTTAGCAGGTGACTTAGAATAAGAGCCTTTGATTTTCTCAATTAGATAAAAGAAAATTGTTTCTGAAAGCAATCTTGCAGAAAAGGTCCTGTGATCAGAAAGAAGGGAGGGAATGTTTTTCAAGCATAAAGGAGATAAGATAGCGTTTATATGTGTGTGTGTGTAACTACAAATGTATTTTTAAAAATATTTTTCCTATCAATTACAGCTTCCTAAACTCCTAGACAGCAGTTCTCAAGGTATCAATCTGAGATCCTGGGGAAGAATATTATCTGATATGTCACCCAAAATTCAAAAGGTAAGTGGCCTGATGACAGTTAGTTATAATTTAGTTTTATCTTTCCACCAATTTACCTCACTTACTATGGCAAACAAGTTAATTGTACCTCATACTTGCTCTTGGAGAAATACATTTGATCTTTCCTCCACCAGTTTCGGAGTACCTGTTTCTATCATAACTTATCTGTGTTCCTGAGTTGAGGGTTAAAAGAAAGAACCCATCCTTCCAATTTCACAGCTAGGAAGAAATGCGATTTGTCTGGTGTGGCATAGATTATCAGTGAACTCATAATGGAATCTAAGCGCTTCTAGTACTGAGGTGGTCCGTTATTCTCCTATGCTTGTCAAACCTACAGGTATCTATACCACAATAGTAGTAGCACACATTGATAGGGTTCTTGCTGGACTAAGTGTCTTACATATATTGATTCATTTCACCACAATGAAAGTAATTGACTTTTTGTGTTGTTTTATGGAAAATGTGCACATTTTAATTAACAACTGGTTGCACAAGCCTTTGCCTATATAGAAACTGGCCTCCCACTCAATAGATTAGAAGTGCTGGGGACATAACGTTGAACAGATATGGTCACTGCCCTTGTAAGACATACAGTCCAACAGGCAAGAGATGTGAAATAAACAATTACTTTCAAGTATGATAAGTATTATAAGGGTGCCAAAGATAAAACATAATTTTCCTTAAACTTTTTTCTCCTCCAGAATTCTCAGCTGACTTGGGCTTAGCCAAGCTGGAAAATTATATGGTAGAATCTGTTTTCATAAAGCTAAGCTCAACCTGGACAGAGTCCGAGCAGAGAACGTTAGGGCCAAGTGCTGTGCCCATTGTACTGCTGGCCACGTGCTGCACCGGGAGTCTCTGTTTAACATTCTTTTATTTACAAGCATTTGAAAAATTCAAACCAGTCTAATAGGGTTGAAGTTGATTGAGAATATATAAAAAAAGAAAAATTCCCAAAGCATATCAACACTCTTAATTCTGTGTGGGAATTCCAGAAGTTTCTTTTGCCTTTCTAGAGAGCAAGTCTAAGCATTTATAAACTGGGTTGAAGTATTGGCCCCTTTTATATTAACTGATACTAGATCATTTGACCTGGAACCACCCCTTCATCTCTGAGTGCTTGGATTAAATGAGCAACACAATAATAACCCCTTACGGAACTGTCATGAGACTTACTGTTGTTGAAGCAATTTGAAATTTTGACTTTATTATTGAAGCTTAGACTGTGATTATCGGCATGACTCACTGTGTGGATGCTCCATGGCACTCAGTAGTTTCAGAGGGCAAGTGTTGGCATGAGGACAGAGAGGGGACGACAGGTAAACAGCACTTACTGCAGCAGGGGAACTGTTTTCAGTCTCACCTGATTGAATCCCAGTGGTTTTTAAATTCTGAAGTGCCTTTGAAAATGAGTAATAACCTCAGTTAGGGGAATAAAAGCAACATTGTTTTTATTTTGTAAAGCAAAGTCAGATGGCATTGTGGGAGCTGAAACCCTGGCAATACTGGCAGCCCTTAATTTAGCTCTAAGCATCTCAGACCTACTTTCAAAAGGTGAAGCCAAGGAGGTCCACTGGTACCCATATGGAGAGGAGGCGACCAACTAGTTCTTAGTTGAGTGCAGAATTTAAAAAGTGGGGTTTTTTTAAGTGTTTTTCTAAATATAGAAACTTTCTCTGTTTTTTTTTATTTGCTGGACTCTTAAAACACACACACACACACACACACACACACACAGAAATCACAAACCACACATTTCAAGAAAACAGAAGAGTTCACATTTGGTCAAATAAGCTAATAAGAAGATAATTTTCCAATTATAAGAAACTAAATTCTAAACTATTTTGCCAAAGAAGCTTGTTCGAACTATGCCTTTCTGGGACACAGCAATTCTGTCATCAATTTATTACCAATTTCCCCAGTATCCCCATCTGGTGGATTAACAGGACCCCAAAACTGGTTTATAGAATAGTATTCACTACATTTCCCCAGGGACACCTTCCCAGGGCATTCATGTTAAGGAACTGGAAGAGAGAAGTGATATCAAAATGTGTTGGGGTTTCCTCTTTGATGTTCCTTAAGGCTTATTGTAGTCTCCTCTTAGGTCTTGAGAGGTTGGCAGTAGACTGTCAAGAATCTGAATGTTTTCTTATAAATGTGGAAGTCAAATGTATATGTGGAGGTCTCCTGATACTTTCAAATTTGATTTCAAAGTAGATTATGACTCTGTCTTAAAATATCCCAATGCCTTTGCCTTGCCCCAGTTCATCCATCGACCGAGTGTTCAAGACTTGCTGTGGGCAACCAGGCCCCTCATGCAGACTGGGGGCCCAGAGACCTTCACACAGCTGATGGGGAGCCTGTCTGACCTCTTCTGTGGCTACCCAGAGGGAGGAGGCTCTCGCGTGTTCTCCTTCAACTGGTATGAAGACAATAACTACAAGGCCTTCCTGGGGATTGACTCTGCGAGGAAAGAGTCTGTTTATTCTTACGACAAAAGAACAAGTAAGTTTTCTGAGTCCTGTGTATATATAAATCAGGCTCTGATGTCAGTTAAGTGGATGGTTTGACACTATAGGGGGAAACCAGTTCCAGGGTTGATTCTTTCTTGCTCTTGTTGAGGGGCCTTGGGCAAAGTGCTTTTCCTCCCAGAAAAAAAAGAAAAAATCTTTTCCCTTATAAGAAGGGGGTGGTGTGCATAAAGAGTTCTGGATGTGAGCCATGGAAAGATCTGAGACCCACTTGGAAAGGGAACAGAGAGGACGTTTCCCACTGATCTGATTGAACTGGGGTTATGTTCTAGAGGAAGAGAAGAAAGATAAATGAGGAGGCAGCCCCGAGCTGCAAGCCAAGCTCAGGTCAGAGGGGCTCTGGCAAGTAAACAAGGCTGTGGGATGTTTTTACAAACACAATGCAACTGAAAATCTGTGTGTAGCGCTGAATTATGTTCCCAATGGCAAGTCCTCCTTCCCACCTTTCAATATTCGGGGGCTGGGGGAGTACTATGGGATAAAGGAGAGTAGAATGGGGGAAAATGCAACTGGGTGACCCTCTAGTTAAACATTAAAGAGGCAGCGAGGCATGCACCAAAAGTCATTGGGCCCTCAAATAGCCACACACAATGAAGAAGTTAAGCTTAAGCAGCTAATTGAAGGACAATCATTGAGACTAAAGCTGAGATTCCAAGGGGACACCTCATGTGGCTTCTCGGTCCCTTTCATCTGAGAGTGGCCTCTCTGTTTTTTGCAGTAATCACAAGCGGGCTTCTCAGCCTCCTTCTTCTAAATCAGAAGCAACCACAGGGCGAGCGGGCCCTTTGTTCCTCTGATGAGGCCCTATGGAGATGAACTGTGGCATTTTGTTACTTACTAATGATGAGCTTGTTATGGGTGGGGTACGGCCTATTAATTTAGGTTATTTGTCAAACCCTCCAGCCTGCAGTTGAATAAGACATGTGATTTGAACACACTAATGACCCTGTTTAGCTCTGAGAAACAGGAGTTTCTATAAAATCTGTCCTTTCTGTCCTGGCAGCGAGCTTTTGTAATGCATTGATCCAGAGCCTGGAGTCCAACCCTCTAACCAAAATAGCCTGGAGGGCCGCAAAGCCTCTGCTCATGGGAAAGATCCTCTTCACCCCTGATTCCCCCGCAGCACGCAGGATACTGAAGAACGTAAGCTCCCTGCTGGTCTTGTCCCTTCTGCCTTGGACCACATGAGAATGAGAGTGATGGGGAGAGAAGTGGGGAGAGGAGGGTGGGAGGGAGACAGAAAGGGGTGTGTGGGGGGCAGATATCGGGCCCTCTTGGTAGTGAGGCTCCTGCTTGTTTTTTGTTAAGTAGACTCTTGAGTTCCTCTCCATCATCGAAATGCTCTGTGCCCGCACCCCTGCCCGGGAACCTCCCCTCTCTACCCAACCTACCGTGAGGTTTCCTTTCCCAGCACCTGAATTATATACCTGAGGGAAGGGTTTGTATCCTCTGGATCCTGGCTACCTGGAATAAAGATAAGAAGGAAGAGCATCTGCTCACAGGAAGTCCAAGTCTAGCTTTAGTTAGGTTCTGAGATAATTACATCATCAATCTTGCATGTAACTCTTAGATATTAAGAAATTAGATTGTGTTAATCATGGAGGCTGGGAAATGGCAGATTATTCTGGAAAATATCAGTAGACTGAGAACATTAAGATGCGTCTTTGAAAAGCCTTTCCTAAATATTGAGGGTTTGTAACATGAAAATGAAAGATATAACCAAAGGTCTCTTTCGCTTTGTTTTTCTCTGTCTCGACTCTGTCTGGTTTTAGGCTAACTCAACTTTCGAAGAGCTGGAGCGTGTTAGGAAGTTGGTTAAAGCCTGGGAAGAAGTGGGGCCCCAGATCTGGTACTTCTTTGACAAGAGCACACAGATGACCATGATCAGAGTACGGGCGGCTGGGGGTGGGAAGGTGAAGGGCCCAGAAAGTTCCACATGTTCCCTTTCACAGTAAAGGGTTAATCATTTCTGGGGTAAGATCAAAATATAACAAGCAGGGCCCAAAGGCGCTAGTTCTAGAAGCTGTCACCAAGAGGAGTCACTGACTTTGGGTGGGAAATATTTTTCTTCAATTCTGTGAAAATATAAAAACTTCCACAAGACCAGCAGCTTCCTGATGTTTCTTGCTTTTATAAATTTGCTGGAGGGCCTCAGATTCAAAGAGGCATCTCCTCAGGGAGCTGGCTCTGTAACTGCAAAGACGGTTCTCATTTTCAGCTTTGCAAAGCCAGGAGACAAGGGTTGGTTATAGCAGGGATAATTAAAACGAATAAAAGGATCCACAGAGAAAGAAAGTTCCTATATAGCATTTCCACTGCGCCTCTCTCCCCACCCCGGCGCACACCCTCCCTCTGCTATAGAGACCTGTGCGTTTGTGGGGACAGGGCATTGATAGTTATGCCTTATGGTGGAAGAAAACCACCAGTTATTTAGGGACCTCTATCCCCACTCATTAAAAACTGGAAATGGCCCACGAATAAGACCAAAGATCCCGTAGAGTTTTTTAAATGCTGTAACTGTATTGCTTCTTTCCAAGGATACCCTGGCAAACCCGACAGTAAACGGATTTCTGAATAAGCAGTTTGGTGAAGATATTACTGCTGGCGCTGTGCTGAACTTCCTCTACAATGGTCCTCAAGAGAGCCAGGCTGACGACATGGCCAACTTCGACTGGAGAAGCCTATTTAACCTCACTGATCGTGCCCTACGCCTGGCTGCTCAATACCTGGAGGTAAGGGGCAGCCAGCCACCTATGGGCCACACAGCCCTGTGGACAGGGCCAGAGATCTGTCAGCAAGTCAGGTAGACTTGGTTTTTTTTTTGTTGTTGTTGTTTTTTACAGGGACAGACAGAGAGTCAGAGAGAGGGATAGATAGGGACAGACAGACAGAAACGGAGAGAGGTGAGAAGCATCATTCATTAGTTTTTCGTTGCTATCGCAACACCTTAGTTGTTCATTGATTGCTTTCTCACATGTGCCTTGATCGTGGGTCTTCAGCAGACCGAGCAACCCCTTGCTGGAGCCAGCGACCTTGGGTCCAAGCTGACGAGCTTTTGCTCAAGCCAGATGGGCCCACGCTCAAGCTGGCGAGCTCGGGGTCTCGAACCTGGGTCTTCCGCATCCCAGTCCGACACTCTATCCACTGCGCTACCGCCTGGTCAGGCTAGACTTGGTTTTAACCCTCATTTTTCCCCCTGAAGAAATGAGAATTCCCACAGCCCCTAGACAGAGAGGGATCCAGTTCTCTAACAGCATATCCACACTTACAGCTGCTCCCTCTTCACACCTCCTGCCTCCTAAGGGTTCCCTGACTCCTCCTTCCTTGCAGCCTCTGAAGGCTCTGTGTCTGCCCTCAACCTTCTCCTGTCTCCCTTTGCCTCAGCGACCGTCATTGGCCAGTGTCTACCAGACTTTGAGTCTGAGGTCCCCCTGCCTGCTGGACACTCTTACCCCCAGGATCTGCAGGTGCATCATGTCCAAAAACAAATTTGTGCTCTCCTATCCCAGAGATTTTTGACTGGTGTGCTACAGAAGTTTAGTGATTAGTGGATGTGTGCCATGAGATGAAAGAGGTTGAAAATCACTGTCCTATCTTGATCACTGTCCTCCTCAGCATCTTTCCAAATTTTCAAATTAGATATTTTAGTGTTATCCTCAATTATCATTCTTCTTCCCTTCCATATAGCTGCCACATAATTATAGAGTGTTACTTTGTGTCAAGCACTGGGTTAAGTGGTTTCACATATGTAAACCAAAATTAATTGTAGCTTGTAATAAGGAATTTTTAAGGAGGATTTATTTGGGCAAAAAGAATCGCAGCCCAGGAGACAAAGTTCAGGTGGCCATCTAAATTGTGTACCATGAAGACAAAGGCGAAGCTGTCTTTCCCAGCAAAATTTCCCACCCAAGTTCCCAGTTAGGTCCCTTTTGTGTAACGAGATATTTAAATTTGTACACTTCTGATAGACCCAAATCACACAGTCCTGACTGGTCGGCATGATGTGTCCTGACTGGTCATTATGGAGCAGTTGTGATGGGACGGACCAGGTCTAGTCCACTGGTAGAAAGATGAAACGGGCAACTCCCTTATAATAGCTGACTCAGCCGGCTGAAAAAGCAGGGCATATTATGAGAAGCAAAGAGTTCAGGCTGAGGTTCTTCCTGGTTTACAGAGTACATGAGAAACTCCTGTCAGCAAATGTCCCCTAGGTTCTTATTATTTATAAAATCCAGGCCTTCAGTTGACCATGGAAAATCCACCTCAGTAGATAACTTCCTTCTCAGGGTTCACATCAAGCAAAACTTTATTCTTGGGCCCACTCATACATTAGCTCATTTAATTCTTACAACAAGTGGGTGCTGTTATTGTTCCCATTTTACAGATGCAGAGCTGAGGTTTAAAGAGATTAAATAAGATCCCATCCCACAGTTATTAGATGAAATCCAGATGTAGTTATCCTTGAATTCAGAGCCTGCTCTTCTGACCCCTCTACTGCCTCTATCATGTCTAGTCACCGAGGATAACTCTGTACCCAATTTCAGTGCATGGTTTTCCCCCATCAACAACCAAGTCTCCAATATAACTCTGTGTCCTACAATTCACCTCAGTTCTGACACTATCTACCTGGAGACTGCATCACATCCCACAAATTAAGGGCTCAGTTCGATAATACTGCCTAGCCCCCAACTTCAAACACCAATCATAAATCCAGGTTGTTTGACTGGCTATTATAGACCAGAGGTTTCAGGTTTCATGATCCCCTTCATGGCTTTGATTACTTTGCTAAAGCAGCTCACAGAACTCAGATAAACAATTTACTTATGGGTTATAAATTTATTATTAAAGGATATAACTTAGGAACAGCCAGATGAAACTGATGCTTAGGGCATGATATGTGGGAAGGGGAGTGTTCACCAACCTAGAAGCTCCTGGAACCATATCCTTCATGATTGATTAAGTCACTGGGCTTTGGTGATTGAATTCAGTTCTCCAGCCTCTCTCCCCTCCCAGGAGTGGAGGTGGTGGGCAGTGGAGGGTAGGTGGGAATGAAATTTCCAACCCTATGATCACCTGATTCTCCTGGCAGCAGAAGGAGCTCCAGTTTCTTAGGTGCTTTCCAAAAGTCACCAGTAACATAACAAAGGCACCTTTCCCATGCTCATCACATAAGAAGTTCTAAGGGTTTTAGGAGCTCTATGCCAGAAACAGGAAAGCCAAATACATATTTCTTATTACAAATCACAGTATGACACAGAACTTTGTCCACTCTCTCTCCTAACTGTCCCTCACTTCCTCCTCTTGCTTATCAGGCTCTCTGAGGCCCAGAGGCCTTGCCATCTGTCCACCAGCCTGTTCTGAGCACTTCCTCCTTAACTTCAGGGTTCAGGGTTCAGGGTCCAGTGTCTTTTGGCTCAGGCATTTGTCCACACTGACACAAGATCTACATTCCAAACACACATCTGCCAGCATCACTTTATCACACTTAGAAACTTAAAGACTCAGTCCCCAAGGAACACAAGTCCTTCCAAACGTGCGCAGCCCACCTTCCCAGCAACTGCTCACTCACACACTTCCGGGCTCTGCTCTGGCCCTTTCACCACCCTCAGGTATACCCTGCCCTCTCCTGATTAACCCCTCTGCAAATGCTGTTTCTCTGCCCATTTATTAGAGTCCTTTTGCTTTAAAAAGAGAGAGAGAGTTTACTGGTTGACATAACTTCATAATTGATGTAAGTTCAGGGGATCTAAGAATTCAATCTCACCACGAGACCCTCATGTCCTTCTGGTGATAGAAATGAGGTCCTTTCATGGAGTCACAAGAAAAACATTCTAGGAGACTCATGGGTAGGAGATTGAGGCTTGGTGTAAGGTTTATTTGGGATAAAATAGAAGGCTTTCCCCAGGTTCCCAGTGTCTCATCTCTGTCTGTTCTACCATGGCAAAAGTCCAGCCTTGTCTTCATCAGGCCCAAGGGAAAGGTGAGTGCCCGTAAATTCTGTGCCGTGGTTCAGTCCATGTCTGTGTCCCCCTCTAGCTAACTTAGCTTCTGTGTTCCCGGCTGGCACTGTACCCAGACCCCCACCTACAGTCTGCATTTGGAGTTCATGCAGCTGTCAGCTGTGTGGCTGCTATGAAGAGAGGATGCGGGAGCTCATAGGTAAACACCTGTTACCCAGTGATATAGAACTAACGAGAGAGCTCTTTCTTTAAGCTTGAATTATATTATCTCAGCCTTGGGAAGGATCAGGCTCTTCTTCAAACTAGTCAATCAATTTCCTAATCTTTCCAGGCGTCTGCTGGTTCCTCCCCTAACCAACCCATTCCTAGATCTTCCAGGATTTTGTGTTTCTTATTCAATCTGATTCCAACTGTCGGGCAGATAAGTTATTTTTTGCTCACTTCATTAAAGATGGTTGTTGCTTTCATATCGTGATGCTCTCACATGATATAGCTAATTGCCCTTCTTGCTTGGGAAGGGGTTTGGTTATGCTATTGTATGTTGGGGGAGGGGCTTTTGTGCCGAAAGGTTTTAAAAGGAGGAGCTAGGAGACCATTTTGGGGAGAGTGACCACGTTCTTGTGGAGAGGAAGAGCCCATGGAGGCAGGGCAGGGAGGCCACATGCAGGAGGCAGCCAAAATGGTAAAGGAGAAACCAGTTTGTGCAGGAGGAGGAGATGGGGAATAGAGGTGAATAAGACTGATGAGGTAGAAGCCTTTGATTCTAGGGAAACTCAGATGAGTCAGTGGCTTTGGGAGCCCTGAATGGAAAGGGAAGTGTTTTCCCGCTGTGTGTTTTTACTCGCTTGCTGAGTGTGAGTCTAGAATAAAGGAAAATGGACCACCAGGTTTTGGCTTCGCAGTTTCTTTACCATCTGTCTGGATTAAATGCTAACCTACATGGGCCAGGAGGCTTTGATGATGGCCACAGCTACTGGCCTTACACCACCCTAGATAGACAGGCCACTGTGGTCACCATCTTGATTCCTATTGCGCTTGCCTCATAGCAGAAGGACCTTCCCCTGTATCATCTTGACTTCTACTGGGCATGTGCCCAGCAGAGGGATTTCTTCTGCTGCTTTTATTCCTCCTCAGTAATGACCAGTAATGATCCTTCCTGCACCCTTTGGGGATTAGGCCCTAAGGGCAGAGGATGCCCTGGGAGTGTGTGAAGCTGTAATTTCCTAGTGAAGCAAACAGGCTTATTGTTTGATTCCACTCCCTAGTTTATCATGCATGATACTGCCTGATTCCCCTTGCTCCTTTCCTCTTCTAACATCTAGCTACCTTTGCTAACACTCCCATCTCACATTGCTGCTCACCTCTGCCCTCTTCTATCTTGGCCTGGCCCTCTTCACCTGGTAATATGTCTGCACCTTGTACCCTCTGTGGTCCTCTTTACACCAAGAATTCCGTGAGAAGTAGGAGTGGCTGTTCCACAGTGTAAACATTACTCCCAGACAGTTCTCTAATTGGTCTACCTACTCTACCCATTCCCAAGTCCCCTGGGTGATTGTGCACTGTGATGGTCAAGTGCCTACCACAGGAAAAGGGAAGCAGAGTTAGCTTCATTTGAATTTCATGCACTGAGCAAGATTACTGTAGGGAGCAAGATTACTGTATTTCCCTAAAAGAAGAAGCATAAAACAGAAAAGCCTAAGATGACTTTTCCTTACCCATCTGTTTAGCATCTGTTCATTCATTCTTTGAGGCTCAGCTCTCAAATATCACTGTTGCTTCCACAAAGGTTCAGCCATTCACTCCTCTGTGCTTCCCTGGCCCTCTCTTCACACTTCTCTTAGACCCTATCAATGTTAAATTTGAATTACCTGTTAACATGTCCATCTCTGGCTGAGTGACAAGACTGGAGTTAGTTGGGATCAGGGAACCCATCCTAGGTATTTTTGAATTCTCAACCTCAAATTCCCAGAAAACCTCTCTATCTAAGGGCTAACACACCTGCAAGTGGGCAGGCCAGGTGGTGGCCATGTCTGGATCTCATGTCATCTGGACCCATTAGAAGATAGAAGATGCTCTGGGAAATAAGAGAGGAAAGTAAGGTGAGGGTCCCCAAGAGCAGGCCCCCTCCTCCAGATTCCTGAGGATAACTAAATAGTGAGAAAAAGGCTGGCTCTATCTGTCACCACAGTGCTCTTGAGGATTCCCTGCTGTCCCTGGTACCACCAGATTTTCCCCAGAGTGTGGGACCTGCCATCTAGAACCATAGAATGGATAGCACAAGCTCCCTAGGTGGCCTTTCAGAATAAGCCACGTGTGATAAGCAGCGGCACCAAACTTTACTTTATGAAAAAGTAATTCCCAACTTGTCCAAAGACAAAAATGACCTTGGGTGCCTTTTACAAAATAGACTTCTGGACCTCAAATCAGATCAACTGACTCAGAATTTCCAAGGACAAAGCCTGGTAATCTGTATATTTGCACACCTCTGGGATTGGTGGGGCCTTCAAATCGCCTTGCATAATTACTCAATTGATGTCACCCTTCTCTCTTAGTGACTCTGCCAGGTAGGTCTCCATCTTTGGCTATATCAGCACCATCTACCCCTGTGGTTACACTATAGGCAGAACTCTTGAAGGGGACATGAGTGGAGGAGAGGGGCTCTGTTCCTTTATTCCTGCAGAAAGGAGGTCAGTGGTTTTTTACAATGTTTTTTTGAGGTCTTATCAGTAATAAAGAATACTTTTTTAAAACATCACAAATAGGATTTTTATTTTCCATCATTAAATGTCTGAATTTTAAACAGATTCTTGAATGGGGGGCTCATATTCCTTAGCTCGTTCCACTTCAGCTCCTGTGTCATCCCCAGTAGCTTTTCCAGGACTGCTGCCTTCACCATGAAGCTCATGAGTTTTCCCAGCTCAAACCTGGGCTTCTCCAGCTTTTTCACTTTCCAACAAAGACATCATGGAGCGGATAGATTGGCACGCTTTTTCTATGACTTTTCCAGTGCTAACCAGAATCATTTTATTGACCATTTCTTTCAAGTCATTTATCTGTCCCTCCCAGGCCACAGTTCCTATCATCTGCTTCTGGATTTGGCAGACCTGTTGATGCTGAACATAAAAAGTCTTTTAAATCTGATTGTTGCATTTTTTTTTAGTAAAACCAACACAGAATAAATGAAGCCAATAACCATTGGTAGTCTTGACATCAATGTAAGCTTTAATCTTAGCCTGCCATTTATTGACCATGGGGCACATTTTATCATGGTAAGATCCATGGCATGAAAATTGGTCAGGTGGTTTTGCCCTGAACAACCTCAGTAATTAACTTGAATTTTCTAAATGCAGCTGCATAATTCTGCAGCTCAACTTGGTTCACTTCAAAAATATGACGCTTGAAACCATCAAATGTGATTTTGGTTCCTTGAGCTCTCATGACTAGTGTCTTCCCAATATTTCTTACGTTGAACATATCTGGTGCTTTCACACCACACCGACCTTTCCTAGAAAATTGATCAACCATCTTCTTCTTGGTTCCCTTTTTACTGCTTTTTGTGAGGCACCTGTTCTTGCCTACCACCATGGTTCTGCTCAGAGAACCAAAAAGGGCAGTAATAAAGCATACTTCTTTTCTTTTGTTTGACTTGACATTTGTATGGTGACATAAAGGTCTTATTTCCTTTTTTTTTATTTTTTATTTTTTTTATATCTATATTTTATTATTATTAATTCTAATGGGGTGACACCAATAAATCAGGATACATATGTACAATGAAAACATCTCCAGGTTATCTTATCATTCAATTGTGTTGCATACCCATCACCAAAAGTCAAATTGTCCTCTGTCACCTTCTATCTGGTTTTCCCTGAGTCCCTCCCCTCCTCCCTATCCCACTCTTCCCTCCCTCCCCCAATCCCATAACCACCACTCTCTTGTCCATGTCTCATATTCTCACTTTTATGTCCCACCTATGTATGGAATCATGCTGTTCTCAGTTTTTCTTTTTTTCTGATTTACTTATTTCACTCCGTATAATGTTATCAAGGTATATCCATTTTGTTATAAATGATCCGATGTCATCGTTTCTTATGGCTGAGTAGTATTCCATAGTATATATGTACCATAGCTTTTTAATCCACTCGTCTTCTGATGGACACTTGGGCTGGTTCCAGATCTTCGCTATTGTGAACAATGCTGACACGAACATGGGGGCGCATTTCTTCTTTTCGAACAGTGCTATGGTGTTCTTAGGGTATATTCCTATAAGTGGGATAGCTGGGTCAAAAGGCAGTTCGATTTTTAATTTTTTGAGGAATCTCCATACTGTTTTCCACAGTGGCTGCACCAGTCTGCATTCCCACCAGCAATGCAGAAGGGTTCCCTTTTCTCCACATCCTCGCCAGCACTTATTCTGTGTTGTTTTGCTGATGAGTGCCATTCTGGCTGGTGTGAGGTGATATCTCATTGTGGTTTTAATTTGCATTTCTCTAATGATTAGTGATGTTGAGCATTTTTTCATATGCCTATTGGCCATCTGTATGTCCTCTTTGGAGAAATTTCTATTCATTTCTTTTGCCCATTTTTTGATTGGGTTGTTTGTCTTCCTGTTGTTGAGTTTTATAAGTTCATTATAAATTTTAGTTATTAACTCCTAATCAGATGTGCTGTCGAATATGTTCTCCCATTGTGTGGTTTGTCTTTTGATTCTGTTCCTATTGTCTTTAGCTGTGCAAAAACTTTTTAGTTTGATATAGTCCCATTTGTTTATCTTGCCTTTTATTTCAGTTGCCCATGGAGATAAATCGGCAAATATACTGCTGCTACAGATGTCGGAGAGCCTGCTGCCTATGTTTTCTTCTAAGATGCTTATGGTTTCACGGCTTACGTTAAAGTCTTTCATCCATTTTGAGTTTGTTTTTGTGAATGGTGTAAGTTGATGGTCTAGTTTCATTTTTTTGCAGATAGATGTCCAATTTTCCCAACACCATTTGTTAAAGAGGCTGTCTTTACTCCATTGTATGTTCTTTCCTCCTTTGCCAAATATCAGTTGTCCATAAAGCTGTGGGTTTATTTCTGGGTTCTCTGTTCTGTTCCATTTATCTATGTGCCTGTTCTTATGCCAGTACCAGGCTGTCTTGAGTATAATGGCCTTATAGTAAACCTAGATATCTGGAAGAGTGATACCTCCTGCTTTATTTTTTCTTTTTAAGATTGTTGAGGCTATTCGTGTTCTTTTTTGGTTCCATATAAATTTTTGGAATGTGTGTTCTGTATCTTTGAAGTATGTCATTGGTATCTTAATTGGTATTGCATTGAATTTATAAATTGCTTTGGGTAATATAGACATTTTAATGATGTTTATTCTTCCTAGCATTGAGCACGGTATATGCTTCCACTTGTTTGTATCTTCCTTGATTTCTTTTATCAATGTTGTATAATTTTCCGAGTACAAGTCCTTAACCTCCTTGGTTAAATTTACTCCTAGGTACTTTACTTTTTTGGCTGCAATAGTGAAGGGGATTGTTTCCTTAAGTTCTTTTGCTGACAGTTCATTGTTGGTATATAGAAATGCCTCTGATTTCTGAGTATTAATTTTATATCCTGCCACCTTGCTGAATTCATTTATAAGGTCCAGTAGTTTTTTGACTGAGACTTTAGGGTTTTCAATATACAATATCATATCATCTGCAAATAGTGACAGTTTTACTTCTTTTCCAATTTGGATGCCTTTTATTTCTTCTTCTTGTCTGATTGCTGTAGCTAGGACTTCCAGAACTATGTTGAATAAGAGTGGTGAAAGGGGGCATCCCTGCCTGGTTCCTGATCTTAAGGGGATTGCTTTTAATCTTTGTCCATTTAATATGATGTTTGCTGTCGGTTTATCGTAGATGGCCTTTATCATGTTAAGGAATGATCCCTGTATTCCCACTTTACTGAGAGTTTTGAGCATGAATGGGTGCTGGATTTTATCAAATGCCTTTTCTGCATCTATTGAAATTATCATGTGATTTTTGTCCTTCCTTTTGTTTATGTGATGAATCACATTGATTGATTTGCGAATATTGAACCAGCCTTGCCTCTCCAGAATAAATCCCACTTGATCGTGGTGTATGATATTTTTCATATATTGCTGGATCCGGTTGGCTAATATTTTGTTGAGAATTTTAGCGTCTAAATTCATCAGGGATATAGGCCTATAATTTTCTTTCTTTGTGTTGTCTTTGCCCGGTTTTGGGATCAGAATTATGCTCGCCTCATAAAAGGAGTTTGAAAGTCTTCCTTCCTCTTAAATTTTTTGAAATAGCTTGAGAAGGATAGGAGTTAGTTCTTCTTTGAATTTTTGATAGAATTCACTTGTGAAGCCATCAGGCCCAGGACTTTTCTTTTTTGGGAGTTTTTTGATAACTGTTTCGATCTCATTTGTAGTAATTGGTCTGTTTAGGTGTTCTGATTCTTCCAGATTGATTTTTGGAAGGTTATATGATTCAAGAAATTTGTCCATTTCACCAAGATTGTCTAATTTTTTGGCATATAGTTCTTCATAGTATTTTCTTACAATGCTTTGTATTTCTGTTGTGTCAGTTGTTATTTCTCCACTGTCTTTTCTAATTTTATTTATTTGAGTCCTCTCTCTTTTTTTCTTGGTGAGTCTAGTTAAAGGTTCATCAATCTTGTTTACCTTTTCAAAGAACCAGCTTCTGGTTTCATTGATCCTCTATATAGTTTCCTTAGCCTCTATGTCATTTATTTCTGCTCTGATCTTTATTATTTCCTTCCTTCTACTTGTCTTGGGTTTTATTTGTTGTTGTTTTTCTACTTCTTTTTGATGCAGGGTCAGGTTGCTTATTTGAGCTTTTTCTAGCTTCTTATGATATGCCTGTAGTGCAATAAACTTCCCTCTCAGAACTGCTTTTGCTGTGTCCCATAAATTTTGAGTTGATGTATGCTCATTATCATTTGTTTCTAGAAACTTTTTTATTTCTTCTTTGATCTCAATGTTAATCCATTCATTATTTAATAACATGCTATTTAGTTTCCAAGTGTTTGAGTATTTTTCATTTTTTCTTTTGTGGTTAATTTCTAGTTTCATGGCATTGTGATCAGAGAAAATGCTTGATATGATTTCAATCTTCTTAAATTTATTGAGACCATTTTTGTGTCCTAACATGTGGTCTATCCTAGAAAACGTACCATGAGCGCTTGAGAAGAATGTATATTCTACTGCTTTAGGGTGAAAAGTTCTGAAGATATCTATTAAATCAAGTTGATCTAGTGTCTCCTTTAAGTCTGCTATTTCTTTATTAATTTTCTTTCTTAAGGATCTATCCAGTGTTGTTAGAGGGGTATTGAAATCCCCTACTATGATAGTATTGCTGTTAATCTCACCCTTTATATCCATCAAAGTCTGCTTTATGTATGTCGGGGCTCCTATATTTGGTGCATAGATATTTATAATAGTTATATCTTCCTGTTGAATTGTTCCCTTTATCATTATGTAGTGTCCTTCTTTATCTCTTACTACAGCCTTTGTTTTAGAGTCCATTTTGTCTGATATAAGTATTGCTACCCCTGCTTTTTTTTCATTTCCATTTGCATGAAATATTTTTTTCCATCCTTTTACCTTCAGTCTATGAGCATCTTTTGTTTTAAGGTGTGTCTCTTGTAGACAGCATATGTATGGGTCCTGTTTCTTTATCCATGCAGCTACCCTATGTCTTGTGATTGGATCATTTAATCCATTTACATTTAAGGTTATTATTGATATGTAGTTGTTTATTGCCATTTTATTCTTTAAATCTGTATTCTTCTTTTGCTATATTCATTCCTCCCTTTAAACTGTTCACAAGAGGCCTCTTAGTATCTCTTGCAGAATTGGTTTGGTTTTTATGAATTCCTTGAGGCTTTCTTTTTCTGGGAAGCTCTTTATTTCTCCTTCAATTTTAAACGTTAGCCTTGCTGGATGAAGTAGTCTTGGTTGTAGGTTCTTGTTCTGCATTACTTTGATTATATCTTACCATTCCCTTCTGGCCTCAAGTGTTTCTGTTGAGAAGTCCGATGTCATCCTTATGGGGGCTCCTTTGTAGGTGATAGCCTTTTTTTCTCTAGCAGCTTTTAAAATTTTTTCTTTATCCATTAGCTTTGGTATTTTAACTATGATGTGTCTTGGTGTAGATCATTTTGGGTTTCTCTTTAATGGAGTTCTCTGTGCTTCTTGAATGTGTGGAGTGTTTCCCAGCCTTAATTTAGGAAAGTTTTCTGCTATGATTTGATTGAACAAAGTTTCCATTTCCTGTCCTCTCTCCTCTTCTTCAGGCACCCCTATGATGCGAATGTTGTTTCTCTTCATGTTGTCACAAAGCTCCCTTAGAGTTTCCTCACATTTTTTAAGTATCTTTTCCTTCTTCTTCTCTGCTTCTGTGCCTTTGTTTATTGTGTCCTCTAACTCGCTTATTCGATCCTCAGCGTGATTCATCCTGCTTTTAATTCCCTCCATTGTGCTCTTCAATTCTGATACTGTATTTGTCATTTCTGTCTGATTCTTTTTTATTATTTCAATTTCGTTTTTTATACTTGTTATCTCTTTACTTAGGTGTTCATAATGACTATCCATTGTTGCTCTAATTTCTTTGAACATCCTAACTATCATTATTCTAAATTCTGCTTCTGGTAATTTGGTTATATCTGGTTCATTCAGGTCCTTCTCTGGGGATTTCTCTTGATTCATTTGGTTTGCATTCCTCTGCCTGCCCATTTTTTCTGTGTATAAGCAAGTTGTGGCCACTGGAGTCCAGTAGGTGTTGCCTTTGTGTTCTCTAGGTGTGGTCTGTCTGCAGGCCCCTCACCCCCTCTGCCGGTGCCTAGGGTGGTTGGGTATGAGCGTTACCAGCGCCGGCCCACTGTGGCTTTTGCTGTGATTTCTGCCTCTCCTCCGTGGGAGGGGCTGTCACTGAAGCCACAAGTCTTAGCACCAAGGGTAGAGGTGAGCACCTTTGCTCAGCTGCGGATCCAGCCTATTTCCGGACTTCCACCCAGAACCCTCAGTCAGAGCCTGTTCGCCCCAGTTTCGCACGTTGGGCGGGGCTTTTGACGTGCTGTCAGCTGTGAGCGTTTGCCCGTCTGGAGATTTAGCCCCGCCCTCGAGGCCAGGGCCCTTCTGCGCAGAGTCGCAAACCCAGGTTTATTGGGCTGGGCGTGTTTGCTGGCTTCCGCTCAGCTGCGTACTTCCGCTCGTCCGGGACTCTACCCCGCCCCCGCGTTCGGAGCCCGCTCGTGCACGTATGAATGCAATCCGCGGTTTCTCCGGCCGGCCGGGCGGGGATAGTAGCGTGAGCTCAGCTGCGAGCTTCCACTTGTCTCGGGGTCTAGCCCGTTTCCGTGCTCGGAGCCCACTCGCACACGTATACTGGCCAACCGCGGTTTCTCCGGCCTGGGGGGGCGGGCGGGTAGCGTGAGCTCAGCTTTGAGCCCCTGCCGGTCCCTGGTCCTAGCCCGGTCCCTGCGGTCAGGGCCGGCTTGCGCAGGGTTGTAGAGCAGATTTCTGCCCGTTCCTGGCCTCCCGCTTTGTCCCCGTAAGTGGGACTAAAGGCGGGCCCGCAGCTGCCGGACCGCTTTCGCGGCGCGTCCCCTCCGACCCTCTGGGCTAGACCGATCTCCCACCGGCTTGGCCTCTGCCCACGCCAACAGAACCGCGTTTCAGCGTCCTGCCGCCCACCATACCCTTAAGCAGCCCTCAGCAGAGTAGGAAGGGACCTAATACTCCACACTGTAGGCCTGGGAGCTCCCTCACTTGTTTCACAGCTCAAAACTGTCCAAACGCCTCTTCTAGGCTCTGAGACTGCAGGCTGGGGCTTGGTTCCTGGGACCCAGGTCCCTCCCTCTCCGCCAAACTCTCCTCCCGCCCCACGGGTCTCTCCGGGCTGCCGTTTGCTCTGGGGAGCTGGGCAGCCCTCTTCGCGTTTTCGCTATTCCTACCAGTCTCAATGTGGCTTCTTCTGTGTTCCTTGGTTGAAGAGTCCACTTAGTTTAGTTCATAGTTGGTTTATCCAGATGATGGTTCTTTAAATTGAGTTATAATCCACTTTGCTTCTGGGAGTTGGAAGTGGTACGTCCACCTACTCCATCGCCATCTTGCTTCCAAAGGTCTTATTTTCTTGAAGGATTATATTTTTCTGTGTAGCTTATGCTTAATATAGCACCAGACACCCAACAGATTCAGTCTCTGGAACCAGACTGCCTGGGTTTAAATCCCTGCTAATTGTGCCTCAGTTTCCCCATCTGTAAAATGGGGATATTAACAGTTCTTATCTAATTGGCTTGTCATGAGGATTGAGTTAATTCATGCAAGCACTTGGAACAGTTCCTGCCATATAGTCAGCACTTAGTAAATATTAGGAGGAAAGTAACATTAGTGAAATCATGCCCGGCCACTGAGCCTCCCTGATCCTTATATCCAGCCTCAACCACCAACTCTTTCTGAGGGCTTTGTAATCCCAATAGCCCACTGAAGAGCTCCTAGGCACAAGCCAGGTGGCCACAAGTCAGGCGCTCCCCCAGGAGTTTCTACCAGGAGTTATGAGGTTTCTGATCTTCCTGACTGTAGGAGGCAGAAGGAGAAAGTGAGGGGAGAATGAACTGAAAGGCGAAAGTAAAGGGAAAGTGTGAGGTGAGGAAGAACCCATCACTGCAATTGGTCCTGGATTTTTCTGCTGTTGTTCTGGTGTATTGGGAAGTCTCAGGGAGCCTTGGAGACTCCGCTGCTCCCATTCCGAGGACTGCTCAGTAGCAGATCGGTCATAGAAAACCGGCCCTTGATGGCTCTCAGGATGTCTCCAGGGCAGGGCGGCAAATGTATTCCTGCACACACTGTTTACAGCTTGACTGAGGCTTTCCTTTCCAGCACTGTGACTTGTACTAAAGAGCTGTGGGATGTCCCTGGGTCGACCTTTAAGCTTACTTCTCTGCCTATTCCAAAAAATAAAAATGAAAAAGTTCCTTAAGGAAAATGAAGCAAAAATAAAAAGTTTTAAATGACAATTATGTCGATCTAGGTCAATGGGTAGTCAGATGTGACATTGAACAATAGAACTAAGAGCAAAGAACTTTAAGGCTTTTATCATTATGGGAAAAGGAGTGAGTCAATGGTTTTTCTCTTCCACTAATAGAAAGGCTAAGTCCCCTTCCTTTCTGCTTGGGGTGTGGTCTTAGCTACCGGACATTCCATTGAGCAGCCTGGACTGTGTCCCGTTCCCCAGGAGTCACCTTGCTGGGTCACTTGCATGTGATATTAGGCTACTGTTTGTGGAAACTTCTCACCCATACAGCGAATACAGAAGGGTCTAGGTCTCTGCTTCTAATGGATTGAGTCACTCTGAAAAAGTCACTTTACCTTCTAAGGTTTGATTCTCTTTCCCTGTGAAATACTGGTTGTTGTGGAGAAAATGAGAGAAGCTTGCAGAGCGCTCTGCGCGCCGATTCCGTGGGTTAGTTAGGCACGAGTGTAAGCTCTCTGCCCTCAAGGGCCTCATCTGTTAGGTGGAGTGGTGATGCGGTTCTTTCTAGGTGCCTGTGAGGACGCAATGTGCAATGGATGGCCGCTTTTACTGTGAACCACATGAATGTCTACCCTGAACCACAGACCAAGAAAGGAATGTACCTTTTTTCTCAAATTCCAAAGTTTGGGTAAACATTAACCAGGGACTGTGAAGCTCTTCTTCATATTAACCTTAGTGAATTGGCTTAGACTCAGGAATGTCAGACCATCCCTGAGGTCCCAGCAGGATGGCTCTGGGGACCAGTCTAGCACTTCGGTGGGTGATGGTCAGTAGCTCTGGAAAGCTTCTTGTCCTTGACGCACCTCCCCAATAAGGGGTTTCTACAAGCTCATTAACCCAATAACCATGTTCTTCTTTCCCTTCCCTGATGCCCTGCCCTCAGTGGGGAAGAAAAAGAGATTAATAAAAGGCAGACCTTCTAGCTAGTAGGTGGCAGTGGACCAGGGAAAAGGGGGACGGAGACATTTTGGGAGCCTTGCCTCTTGACATGTGGAGAAATTCATTTGCACAGGCTCCTGATCACCCTCTTCTCTATATCTAAAAAGACTGAGGGCAAGTGAGTCTTCATATAGGTAAGTCTCTTAAATTATTATGGGCATGCTTTTATAGTCATATCTGATATGTGTCTGATTCACATATATTTTCCTTCTGGAGGAAAGCACAGTTAGAAAATTATTAATTTATTTCTCTGATTACCCTTTTAGTTAGAACAGACAGACACAGGCCTCCCCTTTGATGTCTTTGTTTAGGGAAAAGTTAGGCCTGGCACAGATGGAATACTTTTTAGAGTTCACAGTGTATTTTAATTTCATAGTATATTTGAATTTCGGATCTTGAGTTTCACATCAGGAAGATGAATTCAGCCAAACTTTAATAGGAAAATACCTCTGATCAAGGCACAAAACTGTACTTTAACCAGTCACAGCTACCTTTCCTTATGTCTTGGTGGGGGGAACACATATATTCAGCATTTTCCTATGCTATCTACACAGTCTATATATGTGCATAGCTATTTAGTATTTACCTGGAGATTACCTGTTGGTAAATTATCAGTAATGGGATTTGGGGACTACTTTACCTCTGTACCTTGCATCCTTTTGGCCAAATGCCACCACCACCCAACCAGAATGTGCTAAGTAAGGAGTATAATTTTTAGGTTAGTCTAAGAAAAATAGAGTTAGGAAGATAAACCTACTGATCATGTAATATACTTTAGAGTCAAATGTATAGACAGTTGCAGAAAATCTGCCCCATTGCTCTCTTCTGTTGGTTAATTGATTCCAAAATGTGCATTGGGGGGCTAGGGAAAAGTTAGAGGAGAGGTAGGAAGAGTACGGAAGTCTGTACCATGGGAACAGTATTATTTCAATAGCCATAAACTGGATCCTAAGCAACTTGTGGGCAATGACCTTATTTCTTGTGTCATCAGTCTCTCAGAAACGTAGAGCTAGGCTGAGGTAGGGGAACACAGGTGGCGGGGGGCTACAGTGGTGGGTGGATGGAAGGGACTTGTATTGGAACCTGCTACAAGCTAGCCGTGAAGGGGGGCACTTTTACATGTCATTTCATGCACTGCTTCTAACTACCTGCCTGCAGGCGTGACTATTGTCATTTTACAGAGTTACAAACTGACATGCCTATCGTTCCACAACAGATAAGCAGGGATCTATCTAGAATTCTAATCCAGACTTGTCTGGCTCTGATAAGGATGTTCTTTCTATTATATTATGAGGGTCACATTAGGAAGGAGCTCAGTAAGAACTGTTTGGATAAATTATATAATGAGTCAGAGGAAGACACCAATTATTTTATACTATTGAGGATAATAGACACTATTCTGATTATTTTATGCTTGGAAATAACTACATTTATAGTAGAAAACCAGAAAGGTTTGAGCTTATTCAGTCATTCATATATTTTCATGCTTTAAACTACCTCAATCTGAATAAATACACTCGATCCCTGAGCCCTAGAAATTCACATTCTATGGGGCAAGATAGCATGTTATGGGATAACGCCATAGTAGTGGTTCTCTCAGAGGATGGCAAGAGCAATAATTTAGTCTGATGACGTAGAAACAGGGTGCACAAATCCAAATTCAGAATGTCTCGAATATTGTCAATTCTTCTTCCAAATTATCTCTGAAATCCCCCCTTCTCTCTTTCCCCATGTATGGCCTGTTTACAAAGGCCTGTGCCCTCTCTCCCAGCTGGTCTAGGGGCTTCCAGTCTCTCACTCCTTCTGTGAAGTTCCCACATTGTCCCAGTGAGACCTTTCCAAAACCCGAGGCTCGCCATGGCCTTCCTGCCTAAAGCTCCTTAGTGGCCCCGCATGGCTGTCATGGTGAAGTCCATCGTCGTCTAACCCCTTCACGATTCTTCATCGTTCTGAGACTAATGGCATACTGACTGGCTGACCCCTTCCCATCTCAATACCCTCACCCTCCTAGGGACTCGGCTCTTGTGTTTCTTGTCTTCTTCTGTGCTCCATGTTCCCTCCATTGTAGTCCTCAGTAACGACTTGTTCATACCCCTCCCCACCGCCATAAACCTGAACCCATTAAGGTTCCAAACAGACTTGTTTATCTTTTGATTTCCTGATTTACTTTAATGGAGCTGCAGTGGAATAAAGTAGACAGCCACACATGACAAATTATACCTGAAAATACTTTTTTGAAAATTCATTTTTAGAGAGAGGAGAGAGAGAGAGAGAGCGAAAGAGAGGGGAAGAGCAGGAAGCATCAACTCCCATATGTGTCCCAATCAGGCAAACCCAGGGCTTCCAGGTCGACGCTTTATCTACTGTGCCACCACAGGCTAGACTGCCTGAAAATATGCTTAACACTGGGTCTTAAAGATTGAATTTACTGGCTGAGCAGGGAAGAAAGACAATTTCAGACAGAAAGAAGAGCGTTAGCAAAGTAGAGAGATATGAACCTGCGAGATAAGTTCAAGAGAGCAGATCATCTGGTCAGAGGTATGGCTGTACATCAGGGGAGTGGGCGGTCATGGGGGGCAGCAGTAGAATCCAGAGGTGCGATTGGAAAGGTCAGCTGGCCGGGCTTGTTAGCAGTTTCATCCTGCAGGTGATAGCACATCATCTCCAGCACTTCTTTATGGGCTCTGTGAGTCTGGGCCACATCACTGTTCGACCACCTAAAAAAATGGTGAAACTAGGGCTGCAGTCCGCTGGTGTTTACTCAGATGGGTGAACCAAAATGTGCTGTGATTGGTCAGTACCTAGCTCTGTTGATTATTAAATATACTGTGTCCCTGTAAAGTCATGGTGCACTTTTGACCGTGTGACAGGTCAAAAGTGCACCATGACTTTATGGACACACTGTATTTTGAATATAGTAACACCCACCTCCCAGAGTTGTTGGAATGATTAAAAATAAAAGCTTTGAGAGCTAAAGTTCCCTGTGGTTGTCAAGCTTGGACTCAACTAAACAGCAAGCATTACCTGGTGGCCTTACCTCAGTGTGAGATTTCATGCTCCAAGTTGACCTTTTAATTTGTTTCATTATTGTATTTATTTATTTTAGAAACAGACTTTTTTTTTTTTTTTTTAACAGCTGTGCATTTCCTGTCCCTTTGTCTTCCCATTGTGGTGCATTTCCTCACTCTCTGTGGCTGGATGTTACAGACGTCTGTTCACAGGGCCCGATGTGTTGGATAAAATTTACTGCCCTGCCTCGGGCCTTCATCTCACCGTTCCAACCAATTCATGCTGCCCAAAGCTATTTTATACAGTGGCTTTTTCCATGTGTTGGCAAATTAATCTTAAGGGTTACAGTCTAGATCTGCCAGGAAATTCATTCTGGGATGTTTGCCCACATCCATTGGCATTTTTCAAAAGGAACCCCAGGTGTCTACATTAACACCAGCAGGACCATTTTAGACTTCCACTGGCATCCATCAGCCACTTTGTGCTGAGCCTGAGTTTGGAAGTTAAGGATGTAAGAGGCCAGATTATAGAGCCAAAATCTCTAAGTGGGGGAGCAGTACCTCTCTTATGCCTGAAGATTCACCCCTACATGTCCTAGGTGTATTAGTCAAAATATGCAAGCCTAGGGTGTCAGTCTTCTTTGATTATTAAGTTCAAACAAAAAGATTTTATTTCTTTCTTTGCTTCCACTGGACAATGTTTCCCACTTAATAGACAATTTAATTTATCTATTAGTTAATGTGTTTGGATTAAAGTTGGAGAGGTCACCGTTGAAGAAGGAAGCCTGCTGCTACTGTGGCTTCTCCTCCCAAGCTGGTGTTTGAGTTAGCTGTGTAAACAGATGACTGCATTCTAGAGAGGTCTCGAGCACAGCTGCCTGCCCTGGAGGGAACTCCAGCCCCTTCCGCCAGGGTGAACTCTGCTTCCTGGTGACAATCAGCAAAACAGCCCACCAGGAATCATAGAGCTCGTGTGGACTTCAAACAGTGGTGACCCTGCCATCTGGGTTTTTCTATGGCAGCTGAGAACTGAAGGGAACAAGGAAGTCCCTTCTCTTAGTCAACTGCCTTTGACTATCGTAGAATGTTTACAGGGTTGACTTTGAGATGCTGAACTCTGGTTGCAGAATTTGCCCAAACTCTGCCTCTGAATTCGTTTCCCAGTGGAGGTGCTATCTTTATATTGTGCTCCTTACAACGGCCAATTTTTGGTTCTATCTCCATTCTTCCCTAACATCATGATTGCATAGTTTCTTTTTATGTGGAGCCAAACAGCTTTTATAGGTAGACTCCATGGCCTCAGCCTCATTAGAACCAACTATGTTTAACTTACAAACTACTCAGACAAGACCAAATATGTATGTCGAAATCAATGACATTAGCTAAAAGGTTTAGTCATTCATCTTTGCCTCCCCAATACATTCATGCACATAATCACATGCATAGACAGGCTCATTAGCCAAGATTTTAACTTCAGGGACCAGAGCAGGTACCAATAGGGAATGAGGCATGTGACCTCGACATAAGAATTCAGGGGTACATCAGGACTTATACCTCAGAGGACGACCCAGGGACTTCTGATTAATGTCCAAAGCAACTTCCATAATTTCTCAGCCTTGACCTCAGGAAGATTTGGTGAGAGTGACATTCTCAACTAGTTTCATCAAACTTTCTTCTGGGTAGAATTGTCTGACTTTCACCTAATGGCCAGTGAGCAGCTAGGCCAGTGGGTTAGGGCCTACCCCTCCCCCTCCCCCATTGCTCAGGTGAGGTGTGGGGCTTTGGCTTCTGTCTATAGCATTGTTTTAACCAGATGAGGTGCTATGGATCAGTTCAAGACAGGTTGTGTTCCCAGACATATTATTTAAAGAAAATAACAACCTTCCTCCAGAATAAACAGTATCATGAATGAAAGGTAACCTGTCAGGGGCTTAAATGCCACTAGACTCTGTTGACTTTCAAGATATTTTGCAAAAAACAGTAATAAAAATGGCATTTATTGAGACAGCTTAACTGTATAGTTAACTATGCTCTATGTAGAGGACATTTATTGTGGCTCATTGTGCCTCACAAGTGAGCTTGGAGTCGTCATCATAACCGACTTCTAGGACAGGCAGTGTGTGGATTCAAAGGATGAATACGAGCAAAGACCTTGAACCAGTTCGGAGCACATAGTGAGAATTCAATAAGCACCAAATTTTGTTCTGACCAGGAGACACTGGCTGGCCCTTTACAAACTCTATCATGTGATCCTTAGAACACAATTTTGAAGCAGGGTGTATCTCAGTTAGACAGAGAAAGAAACTGGAGCCACACAGGTAGGAAACAACAGAGTGGGGTTGGACCTCGGGCTGTTTGTCTCTTAAATACTACGTTATACCACTCCCCAAGATGAGGAAGATAATCCAACTTTGAAAACGGGTCGGATGTTTCAGGGTAGAAATGACTGTTTGCAAACCTTTTAAGTTTTGTTTTTCCAGAGAGTATCAGGGTACCAATCTAGGGGACACAGCAGGAAACACAACTGGCTCAGCTGCCTGATAAAACATCCAGGATGGAGCCCACGTCACACTAGTCTCAACAATGTCACTGAAAACATCAGCTGTTTACTCCCATATAAATTTTCCTCTAAGACATGAAAGGGGAGTTCAAAAAGAATGGACTAACCAGCTTGGAAAGTCACATTATGAAAATGCATTTGTTTTTATTGCCTTTTTTTAAATTTTTTATTTATTTATTTATTTTGCTTCACTGAGAGGAGCTCTCATTAGGATCATAGCAAAAAATCACTTCTCAATGATTTCTTCCAGTTTATATTATGAATTTTGGGTGTATAGGATCACGTTCAAAACACACAGTTGCTAGTAAAGCTATATTTCTTGCAACATTCAGGACTTCTAAATTCAATTCAATTCAGTCAATATTTACTTGAGTCCCTTTCATGAGAAATGCCATTCCAGAGACCATAGCAAGCACGACGCGCCCCTGCCGCAAGGAGCTGAGTGGTCCGGAGCTCTGCTGCCCTGGGCAGCAACCAGTGCACGTACAGCTTCTACTGTTTAAATCAAAGTGGGCAGTTCAGAGCCTCAGGTGCACCAGCTACATTTTAAGTGCTCAATGGCCAGATGTGGTCACTGACTCCCATATGGGGCAGGGCATTGATTTAGGACACTTCCATATTCCAGAGAGCTCTTCTGGACAGTGCTGCTCTAGAGCAGGAGATCTTTCAGTTCAGGAGTCCTGTTGTCCCAGTTTGCGGTTGGAGTGTGTGCTCTTTGAGCAACGTGTGGGGAGCAAGCAGTACCACCATCAGGACTGACACTGGAAGACGTGGGTCCGGGTTCTGCTTCTGACTGAGACTGACCTTAGGCAAGGTCCTTCGCCCCTTGCCCCTTCTATGCCAGTTTCTTCACATGTAAAGCAAGGACATAGACTCCACGATTTCTACAACTCCTTCTGTCCAGCTATCCTGTAATGCTAAGTGCGAACTGGTAGAACGTCGTGTGTGTGTGTGTGTGTGTGTGTGTGTGTGTGTGTGTGTACGTCATAAATTGACACAGCTAAAACAAACTACAAAGAAAAAGTCCATCTTCCAAAATAATTTTCTTTTCATATTAGAAATTTCTTTGCAGATTCATTCTCATTTCAATTCTAAATTCTACTCTTTCAAAGAAACTTAATTTTTAAAAATACATACTCTGCTTTGATGTCTCCCTGGCCAAGCAGCAGACTGCCAATTCTCTGTCCCCAGGGAAGTGTTGTTAAGGACTGATAAATGCTGGAGCTTGGTCTTGGACTGTAGTACAAGTCTACATATAAGATCCCCACCCCAGCCCCAAAATCATAAAGTAACAAACCCTACATTATTTCTATCTTGAAAAATAAAAAAAGAACATTTACAGAGGACCTTCAGTGTCATGAGGTACTTAAGTCCTTCATCTCACCAAAGGACTGGCCAGTAAGCTGGGCAATGCCTGTTTGCAAAAGAATGGCTGACTTAAGAAAAATTTGCATATCCCTTAAACTCTATAATGTGTGCCTACACATACCGGTATTTCTTAAAGAAATACAAATTCTATTTCCTTTTAAAATAATTATCTTCTTATTATGGTGTCTCTCAAGCCTTAGCCCTCTAGATTTTCTTATGTGCCTATATTCCTCTTTCCCAGATCAGCCGGGAAACCGAATAGTTTCTCTTTCTTCTTCTTTTTTTAATCTAGACGACTGAGAACATTACAGGGGACTGTGCCCAGGATGTGAAGTTTTGGGTGAGACGTTTAGTTCAGAAGGCCCAAGGAGTGTTGGTTTGCAACAGCCTGTTGTTCAAATTCAGCTTCTCAGTTAAGAGTTCTGGTTCACCCTCCGATGCCCTGGGTGGGGTTCAGCAACGAGGGGTTCTTGGTGAATGAGTTGGGTTTGCCTGCTTCTTACCAGTGCGGCAGGAGCTTGGGTCTCAGGTCTTTACAATCAGTCCACCTTTCTCATTTCGTCATTTCTCCTTGTAACTGTTGTAGAAACAACTGAGCTGTGGAGTGTGATGCCCTGTCTGCCATTTGGGGGAAGTTCCTCAGCCTTTTTGAGCCTAAGTCGCCTGGGCTGCAAAGTGAGGATAAATAATAACTGCTCTCCGCTTTACCAGACAGTGAGAGCATGTGTGGGCCTGTGGACCGCAGTGCCTGTGGCTCCTGGTGTGAGGGAAGAAGTCCGGGCTGGTATTGAGAGTGGGGAGGGGACCCAGGCCGGCCACGTCCTGGCTGTCTGACCTCTGGTAGGCCTCCCGTGTTCAGTTTCTTTTCAGTAAAATGAGGATTCCAGGTAACTCAGGCTCTGTTAGAATTAATTTGTTCCTTAAGCCTCCCTTGCGTCAGCCTTTTAACCACTCTTCCTGCTTCTCTTTTTCCCACCAGTGACCTTTTGGAAACATGATCTGATCCTTTATGTCATGCCCTGCTTAAAACCCTATGTGTCTCCTTGGGGCTTTTAGGGTTTGTCCAGAATATTACTAGTTTTAGAGCAGAGAACCTTGTGTCCCAGGAAGCCCCTCCATTAGTTGGCCACACTGTAAAGTCTAGCAGAGAAGCCAGTCTGGTCCCCACCCACCTTCCTAGTGCTCGTCTCTCACCACTCATCTCTGTTCACCTACATGATTCAGTGCACATTGGAACTCCCTGGGAAGTGTTTGACAAAATGCTGATGTGCTTGCCCTGCCTCTTGAGAATCTGATTTCATTGTTTCAAGTGGGGCCTGAGTGTGGGTATCATTTTGAAGTTCCCAAGTGGCTCTAAGGCACAGCCAGGGATGGAAGCCACCGCTCTGTCCTTTCAAATTTCCAGACACCCCACGTGCTGTCCCTGTGCCTGAGCAGACCTTTCCCTTGCATTCCTCCCATAGGCTAATTCCTGCTCATCTTCATCCTCAGGAGTCTCTCCTGGAGGCCTCCAGGGAGACGGAGCTACATCCCTCCTCTGGGCTCCCTAACTAGCATGGGCTTGCTTTCATCACAACACGGTCACTCTGCATGATGATTTTTGGTTTACTCCAATCCTCTCCCTCTTAGGCCTTGCGTTTCTTTCCTCCTTATATCCCTGAAGCCAAGCAGGCTCTGGCACATTGCAGGCTCTCAGTAAGTATTCAGTGAACAAATTAATCAAGACAAGGCCATCTGACCTCTTGTGAGTTACATTCTAAGAAAGAAACATCAACACAATAACCCTGGTATACTGTAGGAACAAGAGGTTAAGGAAAAAACAGATTCAAGTACCATATAATGTAAACGAACTTATGATCAATCCCTAATATTCAAATTAAAAGAAAAGCTTAGTTTTGTTCTTTTGTGGGTAATGAATTCTTTTTTCTGTTCCAGTCCAGGGAGAGAAAAAAATGATATGTTACGAAATTCCTCTTTTACCAGCATTACCTATCATAAGATTGTGATTGGAAATGATTCTCTGACTAACTCGTTTTGGCCCACTGTTATTTTCTTTCTTCTTCCTTGTTCTTCCCTCAGCTGGCCATCATTGCATGTTTGCAGAAAGGCAGGAAGGTTCACTGTTTTTGTCCTTAAAACTCTTTTATCGGCAGGCTTTCTGATCTTCAAAGCAGCCTGTATTCAATGTGACCCCACTCCCTTGACTCCCCATGCTGGGGAGTGAGAGCTATGAGTATTGTTGTCATTTTGACAACTTGCATATTTGGACAGCCTGGGACAGCCGGGTAGTACAGACTTCACTAAATCTGCAAGATTTAAAGCAAGTCAGCGTTTCCTAGCCCCCTTTCACCTCTAAATCTAGATACATTGAAACATTGACACCAGACTCTGGAGTTAAGCAAACAGTAAGTTTATAGGTTCCCTTGCATTTGACCCACCCTTGGGCAACCCCCTCATCCTCTTTGCTTTATTGCAATTGAGTCTTTGCAGTTGGTGTTCCTCAAACTCTCCGAACCTTTGTGATTATATGTAGTGCTTGACCCTGGACAAGTTTGAAAGCTACGATGATGAAATTCAGCTCACACAACGAGCCCTGTCTCTGCTGGAGGAAAACAGGCTCTGGGCTGGTGTGGTATTCCCTGACATGTATCCCTGGACCAGCGTCTTACCACCCCATGTGAAGTACAAGATCCGGATGGACATAGATGTGGTGGAGAAAACCAATAAGATCAAAGACAGGTGATGTTATAGGCAATCTCAGAAGGCCCTGGGCATCCCCAAGTATCTGTGGGAAAGGGAGGGTCCATCTATCTCCTCCTAGGACGGGAGTTACCTGGAAAGGCAGAGAAACACTTTGATATCAAAGAACTAATATAACCAGTTGGTGGGACCAAAAGAGCCCAGCTACCCTGTCTTCATATCCTCAGCTCAGCACTTCTCCCTGGCTGGCCTTGGTGCAACTTGGGAGGTAGAAACCTCCAAGTACTAGATTATCTTCATATAAAGATTCTGCAGATGGGATTTCTTCAAAGTCACTGAAAAATTATGTTTGGTACAGAATAAGGGATAAAGACTGAACTCAGTCTCTAAATAGAGAAAATATTAAATGAGAGGAAATAAGAAATATTGTTAAAACTCAAAGTAGAGCCCTGGCCAGTTGGCTCAGTGGTAGAGCGTCAGCCCAGCATGTGGATGTCCTGGGTTCGATTCCCAGTCAGGGCACACAGGAGAAGCAACGATCTGCTCCTCCACCTCTCTCCATTTTCTCTCTCTCTCTCTCTCTCTCTCTCTCTCTTTCCTCTTCCCTTCCCAAAGCCATGGCTCGATTGGTTCGAGCAAAGTTGGCCTCAGGTGCTGAGGATGGCTCCATAGTGTTTGCCTTAGGTACTAAAAAAAGAAAAGGTTTCGTTCTTGAGCAAGAAAGCAACAGCCCCAGATGAGCAGAGCAATGCCCCCTAGTGGGCTTGCCAGGTGGATCCCAGTTAGGGCACACATGGGAGTCTGTCTCTCTGCCTCCCCTCCTCTCACTAAAAAATAAAAAAATAAAAATAACTCAAAATAGAGTCCTTGAATGAAAGCAATTGTAAGTCACATTGTGGCTAATAGTCATAACTGAGATTTAAATTGTGAACTAGAAAATAGAATTAGATAGCTTAGAAAAGATAAGGGGAAAGGTTTCAAGAGAGTGAGCTCTGAGTACCTTGTGCTGTGCTTGTGAAGCATGTGTGAGCTATCTGTTCCCATTCCCATCCTTCATCCCTCCCTGTGGCTTTTTCATAGGTACTGGGATTCTGGTCCCAGAGCTGATCCCGTGGAAGATCTTCGATACATCTGGGGAGGGTTTGCTTATCTGCAGGACATGATTGAGCAGGGGATCACGAGGAGTCAGGCCGGGGCTGAGGTTCCAGTTGGAATCTACCTCCAGCAGATGCCTTACCCATGCTTCGTGGATGACTCGTGAGTTGGAGGCTCCCAATCCCACTCCTGGACAAGCTAATCAAGTTGTTGGGTTGCTGGGTAGGGTGGGCTGCTCCCTAGGCTTCAGTCTCTTTGGAGAGATCCTGGGAACTGGGGCCAGCTTGGAGAGAATGGAGCTCTGGTTGAGGAGTCTGCTTCTCCCATGCTCCAGGCAGGGCCAGATGGGGAAGTGAAGTGGCAGGAAGAAGGGAGTTGGTGTTGTGGGTGGAAAAGGGAAGGTGTAAATTAAATCAAGGCAAGTGAGGTTGGGGAGGGGACAAATGCTTTTTAAGTTTCCACTACATAGTATGTTTGGTATGTGGAAGGGTTCTGGTCAGAGTGTTTGCCCAATGATTGCCAAATCAACAAATGAGAACTCTGCATTGCAAGTAGGTCCGGTTCCTAGGAGCCTGGGAATAATGCAGCTCCTTACCTAATTAACATTCCCATGATGTATGCTTAATGAAAAGGTAGTAGAATGTGCTGATGAGCTCAGGTCCTCCCTGCTTGCCCACCGCCATCCCCAGGCCTGTATATTTGTTGGCCAGTCACAAACTAAGTCAGTAGCCTAGTGTTTTCTGAACATGCACTCAGGGGATTGCAAAGATGGATAGAGAGGCAGGGAGGACTAGGAGGGCTCTTTACCATGGTAGGTGGGGACAGAAATTATAAGCCTCTCTTAGTACAGAGGCAGAGACTTATTATTGGCTTAGGGATTCAACTCCTAGGAACAACTAGGAAGGTCACCATAGTGTACACGTGTGTCTGCAGGGTTCAGGGAGAAGAGAAACGCGCACAGCCTGAAGAAAGGAAGAGTCAGATTGCTAGCTGGCAGCACAGAAAATAAAGCCCAGTATGGACACAGGAAATACTCTTGCTACATCCTAGTCCAATTCATTTACTTTCCTCTGCTCTACAGAAGATTAAAGAGATAACAGTGGCTATTCTGTTGTCAGTTTGGGTTTGGCCAATAGCCAGACATGGAAAGTGGAGCCAGGAGAAAAGCCCAGTTCCACTTTTAGGATCAGAATGGGAGTGACTGCCAGGGAAGTGGGGTAGGCAAGGAGGAGAATAAGAATTCTGACCATTTAGTGTGTTAGAGCCCTCTGGTGGCAGGTCTCAGAAATGCGTGCCTCATAAGTTTATAATTCTCTCTCTAGGGCCATCTTGGGTGAAACCCTCCCGCACTGTATTGGGCCCTTCTGGTGACACCTAGCAGTTTTCAATAGATAGTAATTCTGAGAGGTTTACTACTATATCAAGCACAATGTGAAGTCCACAGTAAAGTAATTCTAGATTATCAAATCTGCCCTGCTTACTAGATTGGATATCTGTAGATTTACTCCACAGGTACCTGGCTGGTGGAGTCAGTGGCTATTGGATCACTGATAGATTTGATAGCCTTCTGAGATCGCCACACTGACTAGTTATTCTGTGCCTCTTCTTGCATGACTGGGGTTTGATTCTCCAGGGTAGACAGTGCTACTCCCTTAGGGAACCCAAGTTTTGATCTCTATCACCAGTTCCCTTTTATTGTGTTCCACATTCTTGGACTTCAGTGTCAGTTAACATATATCTGTGTATTCCAATCACATGCCTTATCATCAAGTCTGCAGTCTTTTCCTGCAAGATCTTCTAAGATGTATGTACTGCATAACATATAGTATGATTTTATTTACACATTTGACTTTTAAAACATTTATCTGGGCTAATCAAAAAGCTACTATTTTGTTCTAAAGAAAAAGTAATCCTCCAGGGAAAAGTGCAGTGTATTAAAAGATTGAAGCCCATTGGATGGCCAAAGGAGATTTCCCTCCCTTTCTGTTCACCAGAATTTTGTTCTCAACAGTCATTCAAGAAACATTTACTCCGTGTCTGCCATATACAGGGAATGCTACTATTCTGCTTCTCTCCTCTTCAGTTTTATGATCATCCTGAACCGCTGTTTTCCTGTCTTCATGGTGCTGGCCTGGATCTATTCTGTTTCCATGACTGTAAAGAGCATTGTCTTGGAGAAGGAGTTGAGACTGAAGGAGACCTTGAAAAATCAGGGTGTCTCCAACACAGTGATCTGGTGTACCTGGTTTCTGGACAGCTTCTCTATCATGTCAATCAGCATCTTCCTCCTGACAATATTCATTATGGTAAGCCAGATGGAGAAGGCACAGAAAATCATGAATAGTTTTGTTCCTTCCACCTTTCCTCCTGTTAATGAACTTATGCCTAGATTAGTCATCTGGTCACCAAAGATAGAATGACATGACATGTAACTGCCCAGTGATTTCAGCCACAGTGGAAGACATTCAGACAACCTTTCCCCCAAGAGGCCACTGTATCATAGCAACTCCCTGCTCCCTCTTCCTCCCCAGGGAGCCACAGTCTACATAGGTGATCTAGTCCCTTTCCATGGACTATCTGGAGGAGCTGCTGTGAGCAGAGCCCAGCTCAGTACTATTTTATGTGCAATGGGTTCTCTCTTCCCAAACACAGAAGAAATGAATACAAGGAGTGTTTCCTTGGAATAACTGTCCCAGCCACCAGCTGGGTGGGAATGTGAAGAACCTTTCCAGTGTATTAGGAAAGGAGACCTGGATTGTTTATTAATTATCTTCATGGTCTCATCCTTCATGGCTTGATCTCAGAACATTCTGCTGCCCACAGAGTCTTCAAAAACCTCTTTGTTTCAAAGGATGTAATCTGGAGCCTATCCTTTCTCAGCGATAGGAGTGTTTATGGCCTCAGACAGCATGCACGGGTCCATCCTCTGCAAACTTGCAGCTCCCTCACAAGCTAGACTTGGAAATAAAACACTATTTCGTATGATTTCACACTGCTTTTCTTTATTTTTAGTTCCTCCACAGTAGATGTTTTTTATATACTTGTTAAATGATAAAGACATAAATTTATTAAGGTTTTCTTTAGATTTATTTGATGAGATTTGGTATAAGTTTTAGACCTCAGGCTTTGCAAGCTTCTGATACAGTGGCACCAAACTAGTTCTGCCTCATTGCCATCACCATATTCAGTGTCCCTTTGCACTAAGCCACATGTGTGTTGACCCACAGACTCTGGTTAAGTGTGTGCTGTCCGTACTGGACCCTACCTGGTGCCTACCTGATTCAGGAATGTTCCATCACATGTCCTGTCCAGCTGACATATATTCATTTAAACTAAATCCTGCCTCTTCTCTTTGTAGGAAAATGTACGATGTCTGAGAGGTTTTGCTTCTAGAGTTGTATTGCGATCCAGTGAGCTTTGGCCTTAGCCAAACCCTGTGCTAGTGTGCTATCAAACCAATGCTGATGTAGAGGCTATTCTACTCAATATGACCCAAGCCAGATGTGGCTTTAAATATGCAAGGGGTCTCAGAGATCCACAGAGATAAGGGGAGAAGCTGAGCACCTTGTCTTCCTCTAGGGGGTCCCTTGTTCTGTCCTATTCTTCGCTCTGCTACTTTCCCCACTATCAAGACATTTGTGTCCTCAGAACTAAAGGAGTCATAATGCACACGCATCTGACTTACACAATGAGCATAAACATGCACGACATTGTGCAGTGGCCATGAGACTTGCTGATAAGTGACATTGGGATCTCCTCGCTAAGAATGAGCCCTGGGACTTTAAAGCTTTTAGGATGTGAGGTAAAGAATGTTCAAGAGTTTCTTATACAAAAGGGTTTCACTTTGTGGGAACATTGTTCCAGTAACAGCGGAAACAGAGCTCTCCACACCAAAATAGGATTTTCCTCTTAATGACACTCCCATCTTTCCCTTGTTCTTCCTTCCCACCTCAACTATGCAGGAAAGAAGCTGGAAGCTGGCACAATAGGAAGCTTCCCTTGTTATTCAAGCTATTAAGAACAACAAAAAAAGTGGTCCTTAGAGGAAGCCAAGACCAAATGAATTTCATCTCTCTTAAATCAATGAGGAATTATATAGCCCTGAAAGTTTGAAGGACTTTGCTTTGAACTGAGATAAATTGGTTTCATTCTTCTGAGAATAGATAGCAACAACCATCTGAAAATTCTCCCAGCCAAAAGCCACAGGTTCAGCCGTGGACTTGCTTTTATTTTATTGTGTGTGATTAAGGAGATTAAGGAAAAGGAGTGAGCTTTCCAAGGTGATGTGAAGACTTCTTTGACACAGAATCAGGATTAGATTTAGATTTCCTCAAAGTTTGGTTATAATTAAGCATGGCTCGCTTCTACCTCTCTTTGTCATTGTTTTATTCCATTTTTAAGAATCCGTTCCATCAAAGGCCCTCTGGCATAAGAGCATGAATAGAGGAGAAATGGAAGCAACAGCAGATAAGTAACACATTTGTTCTGCTTAACTCTCCCAGCGAGGGACAGATACTGCTAACTGGTCTCTCTTTCCCCACCCTCAAGAGGAACCCAGCACGTAGGACACCACTGCCAGTCCATCAGACCCAATTCAAGAGATGAACCTTGTCTCGTTTGGATAGCTATTTGTATCTTTATGTTTTCAAGAACAGAGCAACCTATATGTATTTGGATTTATGTGAAAAGGGTAAAGTCCTCATTGAATGCCATAGCAAAGGAGAACCAAGAAAGACTAATCAATTTGAACATTTCAATTTATTCTATAATGTATGTAATTTGGCAGCAGCCCATTTATAATAATAAAAAAAAGTTTGGACCTATTTCCTACTAGCCAAAGTGATTGAATCGTTAGTTAATGTGAAAGGTACTGAGTATTACGCACGGATTTATGAAATGTATTTGTGTGATACTATGGATGGGGGGAGTACTAACCTACTTCCAAGTGATGTGGATTAATTACTGATATTTATACCTATGTGAGTGGTGAATCTCAGAATACAAGTACAGATGATTCAGTCAACAGGCTAGGCCCGGGGCAAAATGTAAAAGCTTGTTGGGTAGTCTTTTATCTCCCTCTTTTATTTATTTTATTGTTACTGTTGTTTTTCTTTTAGAGCATGAACCCATTGCTGCCTTTATATGCTATAAAATCAATTTATTGGTTAATTCCATCTCCCTTTTTTGTTCCTCATCTGCTCAGTATATCCCAGAGCGGTTGGTGCTCCAACACCCCCTGTGCAGATCTTCCTCCTCTGCTCAAATCCCACCAAGCATTTGATTAATTAACACATAATAATTAGTTGGTACTGATAATGTGTTAGTCTCCTTGGGAAAAGGCATTCATAGAATTTACAGATGAGTATGGGCTGTGGGAATCCAAGTGCCAAAAACAGGCCGGTGGGAGAGATGCCTCTGGGGCAGAGGACTTCTAATGGCCCTGGACTCTCACAGAGGTCACCACCAAGAGGTCACCCACTGAGAGGGACGTCCCCCCAGTGGTGGGTGGCAATTATTCACTCCAGTGGCTTCTCTGGTTTCAGCATGGAAGGATCCTCCATTACAGCAACCCGTTCATCCTCTTCCTGTTCCTGCTGGCTTTCTCCACCGCGACGACCATGCAGTGCTTCCTGCTGAGCACCTTCTTCTCCAGGGCCAGCCTGGCCGCCGCCTGCAGCGGTGTGGTCTACTTCACCCTCTACCTGCCTCACATCCTCTGCTTCGCCTGGCAGGACCGAATGACGGCCAACCTGAAGATGGCTGTGGTGAGGGACCTGGGCTCGCCCCGCGCATGATACCAGTCCTCCGTTGTCTGTAGCAATCGCCCTTCCAAGGGACCCACTTTGCCTTTTGGCGCCAAGGGCCTTAGTAAGTTTTACAGCGCCTGGTAAGAGTGGGAGGGGCCTGGCAGTCCTCACTGAACCTGCTCGATGGGTCTGCCCTGGGAAGTAACTGGAAACCAGTTGGCTCATGGGTCCCTTTGTGTACCCACCAGAGCAAAACAGCCGGTGCATTTCACTCTGTTTTCTTTTCCTGGCATTTGACTAGACTCAGAAGGAAGGGAGCTCACCCCCCCTCCACTAATGTTCTGTCCAGAAAGATGTTTCTGTGAATTAAAAGATTTTGTTTCTTGCCAAAACTTCAGTTAGGGCAGCTCTCCACATGTCTCCCTCAGGCTCTGCCCCCGCAGGTAGGAAGGGGGCAGTTATGACCCAGGCCCCAGCCAGGGCCTCTTGCCAGGAGAGGTCTCCAGAAATTGGACTTTTGAGAGCCCGAAAGACCTCTTAGTTCATAATTCCCAAAACACCACTGCCTTTTTCTCTAAGCATTTTGCAGATAGGCTATTTCCGCCCTGTCATTAGCCAAGCTAAAGAGCTTCTGAGCCCCAGAGGGTGCAGTTCCTTTTCCTCCGGAACCTCCCTGTCCACCATTCTGTGTGCGGTGGAGTCGGGAAGGGGCCACCACCAACTTTTCATGGGGAAAGAGTCAAAGATTTTCTCATAATTCAAACTTATTTGGCTCCAGACCTACCACGGCATCTGCCTTTCATTTCTCCTGTTAAATAAGAAACTACTTGCTATTTATAGCACTCACTTTCCTAAAATGATCACAGTGGGCTAGTAGCAGGAAATCCTTTTGACTCTGCCTGGGGGTCGAACTGGGCAATCTTGACATACTGGTTAGATGGTCAGGGTTTTGAGGCCACAGCGAGATTCTTGGGTGTGTAGATCCACCAGGAAGCTGTAATTGTGGCAACTGTGTGAGTTAGGGTTGGGCTGAGATTTTAAAAATGTTTTTTGCAAACCTATAGCTAAAGAATTCCTTCTTTTTTGCAGAGAGACATTCTGAACCCCAACCCAAGTCCTCAAACTAGGGGTCCTCTGGGCAGAAGAGCTGGACTGGCTCATCCTGTGCTTATTTGTGCACCTTCCGTCAGATCAGGGGCCCCAGGCCAGGGGCGCGGGCAACTCTTCAGACATCCTTCTCTGCACACTGCCTATTCTGTTGATTAGTACTGTCCACAGGGAATCTGAAAAAAAAAAAAAATTAGTTTCCCCTGTCTGGAGAGGGAGATAGATGAGATAGTCAATATTCTCTGAGGCATTTCTGGACTCTGACAGACCTCAGGAGGTCATGACAGCATCCCTGTGTGGCCCCCCTAACCTGCTCTAGGAGGCTGGTGACTATGTGGACCCTTCCAATGGGCTTCTCACAAAGCAGCTCAAGTTGGCTTCTTTGTTTTACCAAGAGCTGTGTGATCTAAAGGAAGAGGTAGAAAGAAGGGGGAAAGGTAGGTAGGCAAATGTGAAGACCCTCTTCAGTGTGCTATGCTGTGTCGTCTTTGTCTCCCCCATTTTGGAACTGTGTCCATTGAGAGGTGAGAGGTGGCTCAGTGGGTAGTAGGCAGAAGTCTCTGAGACCTGAGAGGCGTTCCTAGAATTCTCGTCCTGGAGGAAGACTATCTTTAGCCCTCTCTGGGGTGGCTTTTTACCTGACACAAGAGGACCCTCTTGCGGCTCTCCTCCCTACCTCATCAGCATCTGGGTACTGAGAGATGAGTAAGAAAGTCTCTGCTCACCTTGTGCATCCTCTGTGCCCCACTACAGAGCCTGCTGTCTCCTGTGGCATTTGGGTTTGGCACTGAGTACCTGGCTCGCTTTGAGGAACAAGGCCTGGGGCTGCAGTGGAGCAACATTGGGAAGAGTCCCATGGAAGGGGATGAATTCAGTTTCCTGATGTCCATGAGGATGATGCTCTTTGATGCTGCTCTGTATGGCTTGCTTGCCTGGTACCTTGACCAGGTGTTTCCAGGTAAGGTTTCCTACTCATTGGGTAAAAGTAATTGGGTTCTTCAGATCCCCAGCCCTCCCCTTTTCACCTAGTTTAAACCTCATCCTTTCTAAACTCTCTGAATTTGGGCTTTCAGAACCAGCATTCGAAACTGAAATCCAGGAGTCAAAAATCTTTCCGTGCATGCTGTTGGCTCTACATTAGAAATAGACCCCTGTTGTGTACAGGTCTGATCCCTGGTTACGACCTGTACACAACCTTCCAGTCCAGGCATCCTTCTTCCACTCTCACCTCCTACCAGTCTGCTCTCCCCACTGAACTCCAAGATCCTTTCTGAATGTAGGGCAGACAGTGCCAACCTTCTGTGCAAGTCCCTCCAGTGCCTTTTCCTCTTGTTCAAAGTAAAACCCAAAGTCTCAGCCCTGTCCTACAAGATGCTTTATTATCGGCTTTCTCTATCTTCTTCATGTCTTATCACCCCATGTTTCTCTGCTGCAGCCACAGCAGCCTCCTTATTGACAGATCTTCAAGACACTGAGTTCATTTCTTCCCCAGGACCTTTGTACCTGCTATTCTTACTGCCTGGAGCTTGTTTCTATACTCTCTCTCTCTCTCTTTTTCTCTCTCTCTCATATTTACAGGCTTGCTTCTTCACTTTGTTTAGGTCTCTGTTCATATGTCATCTTATCACTGGGATCTTCCCAGACTGAAACTATCTAAATATCTGTTCCTATGTAAATAGTAATCCTTTATGCTGATGTCCCCTTATCCTACTTTATTTTTTAAAACTCGCCGTCTGATAGGATATTTCTTTATGAGTTTGTGTATTTATTTTCTCATTATAAGAGAAAGTTTATTTAGAAAGTTACAGAGGTAGTGGAAGTGAGCCAGCTGGGGTGTGTGGGTTCAGGAAACAAGTTACAGAGGCAGAAGAAGGGCCCCTGGAGCTCAGGAAATAGAAAGGCAAAGGTAGTGGGCCTCAGGGAAGAAGCAGGGGAGGAGGAAGGTGCGGGCATGCTGCCAGAGGGAGCTTGCATCTGTGTGTTTGTGTACTGACCTCTCCCAGTAGAATATGAGAACAGGTCCAGGGTCAGTTGTCACTGTACTAGTTTCAGTACCTGGAACAGTGTCCCACTTTGGGTAGATGAATACCTGATTAATCTGCATCTAGGAAAATCAGCTCTTGAATCAAAATTGGCTGTTTGCACACTTTTGTATTTGCTTTGTAGAAATCAGATTTTCCTTCAGATTAATCTTTCCTGGTAAGTAGCGAGGTCCCAATTCCATCTGAGTGGTCTCCATGTCAGCCGCAGTCACCTTGTGCCACGGCATCCATGACCTGACCCTCGGGGTGTGTGCAGGAGCTTGCAAGGGAGAAGGGCCAGGCCTGGTCCTGAGAAGGGATGTCCTCACTGCCATTGGATCACCGCAGGGCAGATTTGCTGGCAGAAATAAGTAAGCAGCAAGACTGGAGTAAGTCTATCGCTAGACTGAGTTAGGAGGCCTGCATTTGGATCCTAGCTGTGTGACTGTATTAGTTTCCTAGGGCTGTCATAGCAAAATACCATAAACTGGGTAGCTTAAAACAACAGAAATTTATTGTCTCACAGTTCTGGAGGCCAGAAGTCCAAAGGCAAGGTGTTGCAGGGCCATGCTTCCTCTGAAACCTGTACGGGGAGGATCATGCCTTGCCTCTGCCTTGCTACTGGTGGTTTCTAAGCCTCTTTTGCGTTCCTTGGATTATAGAGGCAACACTCAAATCCTCCCTTTTCACATGTCATTCTCTCTGTGTATGTATATCTTCACATGATCATCCTCTAATAAGGACACCAGTCATATTGAGTGAGAGGCCTACCCTACTCTAGTGGGACTTCATCTCAACTAGTTATATCTACAATCATTCTATTTCCAAACAAGGCCATGATTCTGAGGACTCTGGTGTCATTTTTTCTCATACCACTTCTGCTACCCAATGTGTCATATTTTTCCAACACCAAACGATTCTCCTATTTTAACGAGATGTCCAACAATTTAATTCAATTCTAATAATAACTAGCCAGGATTAGCGCAGACTCCACAGGTTCAGTCCCACAAGCCTGCTCCCACCTCAGACGCCGGCAGCAAATGCCATGCCAGGGCTGCCATATGTTTGCCCTGCTGACTACAAGTTCAGGAATCCTCCGGACCCTCATCCAGCTTCACTATTTCACTAGAACAACTCCCTAGAACTCAAGAAATGGGTCTACTTACAGTTATAGCTTTATAATAAAGAAAACAACTCAGGAACAGACAAGAGGACAAGATGAATGGGGTGAGGCACAGGGCGGGTGGTAAGTGGGGTTCTCCTCCTCTCTGCAGTGCATTAAGCTCCAAGCACCTTGATGTGCCCCCAACCCGGAAGCTCTCTGAGTGTCATTGTTCAAGTTTTTATAACCCCATCTCCAGGCTCCCCCCCCCCATAGGTGTGGGTTGGGGTTGAGTGTTCCCATCCTCTTTTGGCATGTTTTGTTTTTCTTGTGACTGGGCCCCATCTTAAAGCTATTTAGGGACCCCACACAGAGATACCTCATTAGCATAGGCACTCCTGTCTCTTAGGGAAAATCCAAGGGTTTTAGGGACTCTGTCAGAAACTGAGAATGAAGACCAAGTATATATTTTGTATTCTACCACAGACCTTAGCATATCATTTTTTGGTGGTTGGGGGGAGAGGCTACACAATTCAACCCGTAACAATGACTTTGAGCAATACATTTGAACTTGTTCAGCAACAGTTTTTCCTACCTCACTGGGCCACTAGAAGGAGGTAAGTGAAAATTAGTTGGATTGAAAATGAACTTTGTGCATAATTCAAGAGCTGCATTTTATCTAAGCTAACACTTTGACAACTATTCAGTGAGCAACCCTGTGTGTTAGGTTCACCACCAGGTTCTGGGAAAAGAGGGGTGGAAAGACAGATCCAGGCCTGCCTGCAGGGAGATTACAGTCTAGCAGTGGCCACATAAAACATGGGATAACTGAAAGGTTGAAACTGGGGAGCCAATCCACTGGGAGGGAGAAAAGCTTACTTTCAGTCTCCCTTGGCAACTGGCAGATCAGTATAAACCCTTGACTGGGTCAGACCTGGAGGGACTCCAGCTGGACTGCCTGATCCCGTACGGAAGAGCTGACAGGCTAAAAAATGGGAGGTGGCTGTGGGAAGGAGGAAAGTCTCCTTTCAACTTCTCTTGGCAACTGGCTGGTTGGTATAACCCCCGACTAGGCCAGACCCGGAGAGAACTCCAGCTGGACTGCCTTATCCCGTATGAGAGAGCTAACAAGCTAAACCTTCCTGGGTCTATGGGCGGGCACTGGGGAGAGCCAAACCGGAAACACAAGGCTGGTGTGTTCCAAAAGGAAAATTTATTTAAAATGCATGGGTACAGACTGGCCAAAACAGACTAAACTGTGTTGACCTCAAGGAGGAATGGAGCAAAGTTTATATAGGTTAGTCAGGGGTCTTGGAAAAACAAGGTGACATCACTGCCTGTATAGGTACAAGGTAATATTTCTTAGTATGTGGTTTAGAGTAGCGCCACGGCAACTCCAAATTGTTTAGATCCCACCTCAACTGTCTATTAGCAGCATCAGTTGTAAAAAGAAGGCTTGGGCTGATTCAAAGGTCCCGGGCCAAGGCTTCAAGCAAGCCAGTCCCTCCTCCTCCCATGGGTTTACACTGCCCTCGGGATGGCGGCTGCTCTAACAATAACTATTAAATAAGCAATGATAGTATTCTTGCTAAATCAGTGTTTCATGGAGAGCAAAGCTTGCTAAGAGAACTGGATTAGAAATTTAGGAATCTTTTCCTTAAAACCCAGATGGTTACAGCAGAGTGGGGGTGGTTAACTCAGCGGTATTAGAACCAATTCACTGGTGTTAGAATTCTTGCAGCTCTGTGTAATTAGCTGTGACCTTGGGCAGATGATTCAGACTCAGTGCCCATTTCTTTACTACTACTGCCTGTCTCCTAGGGTTGTTTTGAGGATTAAATTATTGAACATATGGAAAGTGCTTACAGGGAAGCCTGACACAGAAAGACCATCTAACAAATGTTAGTGATTGTTATCATTATTATTATCTGGTAATTATAGACAAGGGCAAGATTGATTTCTTTAATAAAATGTTGTCCTAGAAAACTAAAGTTGAACAAGATCATTAGTCTTAGTATTGCTGGTTCCACCAAAACAAACCATGACCATTTGAATTAAAACATGTTGGGAGGAGTAGTCTTTGTGTTATGTCATGGATAGCTGTGTAATGGCTTACGGTTTATAAATATCTATAATGACATTTTGAGGTTTACGTAGATAAATTCTAGATCTTACAGAACTGTGGTAAGGCAGGATGACTCTCTTTATATGCCTGTCTATTTTTAGGGGAGTATGGAACCCCACTTCCTTGGTACTTCCTTCTACAAGAGTCTTACTGGCTTGGCGGCGAAGGTGAGTTTTAAAAAACAAAAACTTCAATGTTCAAAACTAACTTTTTTGGTTACGCATGGGACATGTGTGGGTCACAGAGTGGTTCTTACATCAAGTGGGCAATCCCTGGTTACTCGGCTGCCTACTGGCAGGTCAGCCACCACACAGCCTTTGGAAGCCTAGCCCACCTTTTGTGAGTTGCTGGGCCAGGATGAGTGGCCCAGCATTGGTCAACCCTGTGTCCTGTGCAGCTTGTGCCCAGGGGGTTAAATTGCCTTAGTAAAAGAAGGCAAACCACTTCAGGGCACAAATGACTTTTGTAGCGTCTCCATTGCAAGCAAAGAGATCCGCAGAATCATGGAGGAACCTTTGCATTCACCGTTTGCTGCCTCCACATCTGCTTTGTTATTTCTTTCTACCTTTTCAAAATATGAACTAATTCATTTTTATAAGGTAAGGACCCAATCAGAGCCCGTGCAGAGCTGTGACCTTCAAGTCAAATGCTCTCAGGCTCTCCGAGTGTTGATGTGGACAGCGGTTGGTGGTAGGAAAGAGGGCTCAAGGGCCATTTTCCCAGAACAGAATGCATCTCAGATAAAATTTATCTTTCCTGATGAACAGGACAGGTAGCCCAAGGGAAAGTTCTAGAAGGTAGGGAAAACACACAGAGTCTTTTGTGAACTATGAGAAGGCAGCAAAAGTCTTGACCTGAGAGCTGGGGACTCCCCTGGAGCTGCGAGGCTCTGGAAACAAAGAAAATGTTTTCCAATTTGTTTGTGCCTCCATCTGCCTGCTTTTAACCTTGTATTAATGGGTCTGAGCCAGGATTTATTCTTTAAGCACTAAGATAGGTGTTTGTTCTCTCTAGAGGATTAGCCTAAAGCAGTGGTTCTTAACCTGGGTTCTAGGGTTTGATGAGTCAGTCTCAGGGGTTCGGAGAAGCCTCTGCCACGGAGGCCAGAATAAAGTAATACTGTAATTTGTTGTGAGTTCATGCACTTTGTTGGTTTTGTTCTTTGAGCAAGGTGATGTTCATGCATGGCTCATTTTGTGCACCAGTAAAAAACATATACCTATGTCTTGAATTTGGAAAAAAAAATCATATTTTATTTATCACTAAAGAAGGGTTTGGTGAATGCACATATGAAACTGGTGGGTTCGGTACCTCAAAAACGGTTAAGAACCACTTGCCTAAAGCCTTTATTTTTTATTTTATTTTTTAAAGATATATTTTATTTTTTTTTAATGTTATTCAGTTTGTTTAGAGAAAGAAGAGAGACAGGGAGAGAGAGAGAGAGAGAGAGAGAGAGAGAGAGAGAAAGGGGAGAAGCAGAAAGCATCAACTTCCATATGTGCCTTGACCAGGCAAGCCCAGGGTCTCAAACCGGTGACCTCAGCATTTCCAGGTCAACGCTTTATCCACTGCACCACCACAGGTCAGGCCTAGCCTAAAGCTTTTAAAAGCCTTGAGTGGGTTCTTTCTCTCTTTCTCTTTCTCTCTCTCTTCTCTTTTTCTCTCTCTCTCTTTCTTTTGTGTGTGCTAGAGACAAAGAGAGTCAGAGAGAGGGACAGATACAGACAAACAGACAGGAAGGGAGAGAGATGAGAAACATCAATTCTTCGTTGCAGTTCCTTAGTTGATCATTGATTGATTTCTCATATGTGCCTTGACCGGGGGACTACAGCAGACCGAGTGACCCCTTGCTCGAGCCAGCGACCTGGGCTCAAGCTGGTGAGCCTTGCTGAAGCCAGATAGACTCACGCTCAAGCTGGCGACCTTGGGTTCTCGAACCTGGGTCCTCCACATCCCAGTCCAATGCTCTATCCACTGTGCCACCGTCTGATCAGGCTCTTTCTCTCTCTCTCTTTTTTTTTTAATATATATTTTATTATTATTAATTCTAATGGGGTGACACCAATAAATCAGGGTACATATGTACAATGAAAACATCTCCAGGTTATCTTATCATTCCATTGTGTTGCATACCCATCTCTTTCTCTCTTTTTAATTATTCAAACAAATAACACTTCCACAGCTCAGTATTTTTCCATTATATTGGTTTGACTATCTTGTCTATCCACAAACTTCTAAATTTCTACTATAATAAAGTTATAATAATTACGTTATAAATGGGGATTTTTATAAATCTATAAAATCATAAATGAGATTTTTATGCACAGGTATGTGTTCCTGAAATGTTTCTAATCTCAATGAATATAAAGATTTGTGGGCATTTTTTTTCTCTCTACAATCTCAGCAGATACTCTGCCTCACAAAATAAAAATCTTAAAACAAATGTACTCCTTCAAAAATGAATCACATATTTTTCCCCGCAGAAGCCAAATATTTTTTACTTGTCTCACAAGCTATATTGAAACAGATTCCTAAATCTAAAATAAAATATATCTGAACTTATTCACCTAATCCTCCTTTTCATATATAAAGAACTAGAGCCCAGAAGAAAGTCAGTGTCTTGCCCAAATTCCCATTGGTCACTTGGGACAAAATCTGGAACTGGGACCCACATATGCTGACAAAGAACTCCAATGACTAAACTATTTGGGATATTTCCTCCTCCTATTTTATGACACGTTAGTACAGTGTCATAGCTAATAATGTGATCAAAGGAATTGTGGACAATAGATTTACAAATCCTCCAGGGAGCAGAAGTGGAAGTACTGGAGGATCCCTGACCACAAGGCCCCTTTCCTGCCACTGCACTGCACAGCCTGCGATCTGCAGAGGGCGGCATGGGCACAGAGGCCCTGGCTGGCGGCTGCATAAAAACCTCACCCTGTCCATGTAGGTGCACTGGAGGCTGGAGCCTTCCGACGCCTGGTGACAGTGGTTTCCTCCCGCCCTGCTGCCCTCTCTGGCTGGCTCGCTCTCCTGCTTCTTGTCCCCTTCCAGGATGTCCTGATGTCCTTTTAAAGCAAATGCCAAGGTTACAAAATAATGCCTCTGTGTGTGTTTGTGTGTATGTGTGTGCATGTGGTGGGTGTATGGGGGAGTCTTGTGTGAGAGAGTACAGGGGATCCTCAGGTCACAACACAGTTCCATTCCTATGACAGTGAGGGAACTCGAATTTTGGTGTAAGTCGAAACACCCCCTAACCTAACACAAACGGAACACTTGTGCTTTTAGCAGTCCAAAATGACATGGGCAAGCATACTGGGGGACTCCAGCTCCCTCCCTCACACGCCATGTTACTGCATGTTCTTCTGCCTCACATAACCAAGCCAGTTCGCCCACGTCCGTAAGTATGACGCTAACAGATAAGTGGAAACGCTCACGTCTCAATTTTTTAAGTTTTTATGGGAGTGTCATAAACTTGAAACATCATATGTCAAGACTGTCCTAACCCGAGGACCCCTGTATGTAAGAGTGTGAAAATGTGTATGTGACATGTATGCATGTGTGAATGTACACACTTCACAATTTGTGCAAGCTTTACTTCAACCAGGCTCAACTCTGATGTTAATCCCCATAAATGTAATGTCCACAAAAGTAGATTTTTCTGGTAAACCATTTCTCAATCTGTAAATTAAGCTGTCTTCCCATGATATCACTTTGAATGGGCTTCTACTCAGGGTTTACCATGACTTTGATATGTTTGGGATTAGAGTAAAAAGTGCTGTTGGTGAGCTAAAAACATACGCTTCACATTCAATCCTGGCTTTGTTAATATATACTTTTAATCACAGTGTCTGACATCATGGGCCTCTCTCTCCTGGCATGTTTAGAGGATGAGATGAAATTCCTGTTGAAAGAGAAAGGAAGGAAGGAAGGAAGGAAAGGAGGGAGGGAGGGAGGGAGGGAGGAAGGAAGAAAGGAAGGAAGGAAGGAAGGAAGGAAGGAAGGAAGGAAGGAAGGAAGGAAGGAAGGAAGGAGAAAGAGAGAGAGAAAGAAAAGAAAAATACCTCCCCATGGGCTTGGCAAAGGTCACACAATGCAGCCTGCTGGGGCAACACTGGCCACTTTCAGAACCTCACAGACCCACAGGTCAGAGATTGGCAGGACCATGCTTGCTCAGAGCCGTTCCCTGGGAATGCTGACTTGGCATTTTGAGGCAATGCTGTTCTCTATTAAGGGTAGGAAACTCTGCCACCCATTCTTCCCTCCTTTCCTGCCTTTACTGATCTCAGCTCTCACCAGGAGAGTGACAGTGACTTCTGGTTGGTGCAGGGTGTTCAACCAGAGAAGAAAGGGCCCTGGAGAAGACGGAACCCATAACAGAGGAAATGGAGGACCCGGAACACCCAGAAGGAATAAAGGGTAAAAATCTCAGTAAGGAATGTGGAGCAGAACAAGGCAAAGGGCCCGAGCCATTCACCTCTGAACTGGGGTGAAACAGATCCCAGGAAACTGACTCCCTCTGTTGACAAGGGTTAAACTTGATAGCTTCTCCAGGATCCAGCTGCACGTCTGCAGAATGAATGGTCCAGCCAGACATGAACACATATTTCCTGGAGAAAGCAAATACCAAGTATGTGGTGCATTTGTGCCCTTGTTAGGCAAATCCCAAGTGAGTTGCACAAATGTGCTGACTTCCGAGGATTTAGCAAGAACAATAACTTGGGTCACTGGGACTTAAGGCGGATATGAGCTATAAGGAAAGACGAAAATAAATGCTTCTGTGCACAGAGGGAAAGAGTGTAGTGGTACTTACTTCACTCGTGGTTTACAAATCTAGACACCCATTCATTCAAGCCATCAAAAGCCTTTCCTGACCATGGAGGTTACCTAATGATTCCTGAACTGGTGAACTAGGATATACATGTTTTCCTGGCCTTTGCCTCCATTCCCTCCCTCTTGAAGCATTTCTCTACTGCTCCCAATGTGCTCTATTCCCAAAGCATATGCACTTCTCTGCAGATATTAAAATGTTCTTGCTGTTCTCACCCTGGGTTTATAGAGGCAGCCTGGCCTCTGGACTTTGCCCGACATTGCACGAGAGGGTCTGACCTCCGTGCCTCTGGCCCACCCACCCCAGGTGCTATTTCACAAGGCTGAGGTCAGTGACCCACAGCTCCTCAGAGAGGTGGTTTGCAGTCAGCAGCACCTCTGGGAAGACCCTCCTCCTAGAGTGGACTTCTAAGGCCAAAATCAAGGGGCTGGAGGCTGGTCCCATCTCAGTTATAGGCGAGGTCAGGAGGCATAGAAGGAAGTGTTGGGATGATTTTTTCAGGGGAGTAAATGCCCAGAGCTACCATGCGAAGGCAACAAACAGATTAAACAGTGCTGTACAGGGTGAACTGCAGCAGGGAGAGACCGGAGACCAGGGAGAGATGGACACCATGGTAACAAGTGTCTGCAATAGAGGGGAACGTGGGAGCAGAAAGTGGAGGGGTTAAGTGTAAGGGACAGTAATGAGGAAAAGTAGACAGTCCTACTCACTTGATTGGAGAAATTGGAGTTCTGAGGAACAAAAAGTCAGTCAAAGGTGCTGCAAATATTTGAGGCAAGGTGGCAGGAGACAGTGGCTCCCAGGATGGACGTGGGAGAGTCTGGCAGATAGTTGTGTTTGGGAAGAAGATGATGAGCCTGAGCTGCTACCAGAAATCCCTGCAGAGATGCCCCACCAGCTGTCAGAAGTGAGGGCCCGGGATTGAGAGTTGAGTTGAGGGCTGACTCCCCCGTATAGACAGTAAGTGCACTCCGGTTGGAATCCCAGCTCCGCCACTTGTGAACCTAATGACCTTGATTGGACTCTTGATGTCTCTGTGTCTTGAGTTTCCCTATGTATAGAAATGGGCATAATAACATGCATTCAATAAGTCTGTTAAAAGGGTAACTGTTCAACAAATATTAGTTACTATTATTACCATTATTTTTCTGTAGTCATCCTTACAAAGATCATAGCTAAAGCCATGGGGGCACGTGAAATTATAGGCAGGAGACAATGGTCTGAAGAAAGAATTTTGGGGAATATGTACATTAAGATGTCATATTTCCCTCATGTTCATTCTCTCCCTGCAAGACTCCTTCTTTGAACGTGAGCTCCCAGGCTTGGTTCCTGGGGTATGTGTGAAGAACCTGGTAAAGACCTTTCAGCCCTATGGCAGGCCAGCCGTGGACCACCTTAACATTACCTTCTATGAGAACCAGATCACCGCATTCCTTGGCCACAATGGAGCAGGGAAAACCACCACCTTGTGAGTCTTTGGGCAAAGGGGCTGGATTGCCATTCATCTTGTCATTTTCTGGCTCTGTTCTTTCCCTCTTAGCTTCAGTCTACTCTTTCCCACTGAATTTTAGTGACAAAAATGTGCTCTGTATTCGTGTCCCAGGAATGTGTAAAGCACACTGCCGTATGCAATGCTCACTGACATGTATTGTTTCACTTGAACCTCACAAGAAGTTGAAGAGGGAAGTGGAGTACGTTTATTGCCCCTTTTGTGTGCCAAGAACGTGAATATCCAGAGGAAGTGACTTCCCAAAGCCACCAAGTCATAATGGTTCAGTGGGAACAAGAGCCGGGGCCTCCCACAATTGTCTCCTGTCTCTGACCATGCAAGCTCACTCCCCATCCTCCACCTCACTAGTGTGACTATCATCAATGGTGGTAATCAAATCACGGCCACCACTGTCATGTCAATCACTCTCAGTCTGCAGAGTTATACTTACCTTCAAAGAGCATTCCTTTTCCTACCTGTGCGGGCGGGTGGTAGTTTTGGAGAAAGTAAAAAGGGTGTAGTTTCTAGCCCTGGCTGGATAGTTCAATTGATTAGAACTTTGACCTGAAGTGCAGATGTTGCTGGTTCCATCCCTGGTTAGAGCACATACAGAAACAGGTTGATGTTCCTCTCTCTCTCTCTTTCTCTCCCTCTTTCTTTCCCTTCCTCTCTCTTAAAATTAATAATCTTTTTAAAGAGGGCAGTCTCTAGAGGGGTAACAGCCTGGTCATTGAAGGCCAGGTTCAGGGAATATGAAGGCTCAGCACAGACCGCTCAGCCCAGGAAGCTCCCCTCACTTTCCGCAGGGACCTGAGCGCCATCTGCTGAGAGCAGGAACAGCTAATGTTTCCCGCTTGCAGCAGAAGCGGCGCTCTCCAGGGGCAGGGAACCCATGTGATATGCCTCCTTCAAGTCCTTTGGCTTCTTTCAGAGCCCCAGGAAGGAACAGCAGTGTACACCCTGCACTGGAATGTTCTCGAGGGTGGTTCAATGTGAATGGAATGTGGGGCTGGTGCCATTATAGTTGGTTCTGTGTCCCTCTAGTGGTTGATCAACAGAGATTGCAGCTTCTAAGTACAAACTCAGAGAGCCTGAGACTCTTTCTAAACTCAGGGTCAGGGCTGGGTGGGGCAGCATGAGAGCCCTCTGATTTCTCTCCTTTCCAACTAATATGGTTGGAGAACTCCAGCCAGGACTCCAGGTTTCCTCACAGGCAAACACATTACTTCACTGACTGCTGAAATGCAACTTCTCCTGGGGGTGAAATACAATGTTTAATTAAAATAATATTTTTTGAGTTTTACTTTATGTTGGCACTGTTCTAAGTTCTTTATAGCTATTAACTCATTTAATTCTCACAGCAACTTCATGAAGTGAGCGTTATTATTTCTCATTTTCCACAAAAGACAAACATTGCTATTGGGCTCTTCATGTTTTGGATCCAAAGATGATATGGTTGATGGTAGTTCCAATTCATGGTTTGAATCAGTTAATCACCAAATACACACACACACACACACACACACAAAAAAAAAAAAAATACATATATAGTTCTTATTGACTCATTTTAGCGACAGAGAGAGAGGTAGGGAGAGAGAGAGAAACATTGATTTGTTTTTTTATTTATTCATGCATTCATTGTTTGATTCTTGTATGTGCCCTGACTAGGGATCAGAGTTGCAAGCTTGGCATATTGTAATGATGCTCTAACCAACTTAGCTACCCAACCAGAGCCAACAAATAAATATTGAATGTCTGGGCTTCTCATTAAAACCCTTCCTCTGTGCTTTGTAATGGTGACGTCAGGCAGAGCATTGACCCATGCACTGAACCCCTTTGCCTGAGCCCCTATAACACCAGGAGCTGTGATGGCTGAGCTGGGGAGGGACCTTCGGTTGTAAGTGAATGTCCTGCATTGGGGAGCACACAGAAATAAGCAGAGCCAGAGGATAAGCAGAACCAGAGGATGAACACACAGAAATAAGCAGAACCAGAGGATGAAGGCAGATGCGGTCATCGCGTTTGGGCCTGGATGTGCCCATTGGTGCTAAACCTGAATGGGAGCCTGTTAGTCCTCATGGCTCATAATGGTTTGGGTTCAGTTGTAAGCCATGGGCAAGAATTACTGTGACAGTCCTCACTGACCATGGGGTGGGGACTGCTGTCTCAAGATATTCCTAAAGGCCATCCTTTCCACCACTGACTTGTATGTTTGGCAGGTCCATCCTGACAGGTCTGTTGCCGCCGACATCAGGGACTGTGCTCATCGGGGGAAAGGACATTGAAACCAGCCTGGATGCAGTCCGGCAGAGCCTTGGCATGTGTCCCCAGCACAATATCCTGTTCCACTAGTAAGTAGAACAGGAGTTGAGACCCTCTCCATGTCTTGTTCTTACCCTGCCCCTAACACACATGTTCTCTAGAGCCCTGCTCAGGGATGTCAGCTCTGGAGGCAAGAAGCAATACCCTTGTTTGGTTTCCCCATGTTCAAGGTCCTTTGTCCTGCTTGCAGTGAGAAGTGTCCTTCAGGTGTGCCTGTGCTACTCAGACCTGAGGGCTCCTTTCATATAACTTTGATCCCCTCCTCTCCGAGAGGCTGGCTGATCCCTGGACCCTCTGCCTAGCCCTGGAGTACTCCCTCTGCCAAGAGAGGACACCACTGTTCCATTTTCCCTTTGCAACCAGGCACTAAAAACTGGCTTTTCAGGAGGCTCTTCAGTTGCCTTTTTACCAAGCTTTTATTGTTGATTTAAAGAGTTATATATAGTCATTGAAGAAAGGAAGGAAGGAAATATAGATTAAAAGAAGAAATAAAAGTCACCTGTAATTCACCACCCAAAGATAACCACTGATAACAACTTGGTATATAATTTTTCAAAACTTTCTTCTACACATATATAGATAAACATTCATACTTTAAAATTATAAAGGCGATTAAAACTCAGCATACAGATTTTTAAATTGCTATTTTAAAAATGTGATGACTTTCTTTTAATCCAGTAGTTCTCAAACTTTTTGAAGTTGAGGTTTGTTTAAAATCCTACAAATAAATGTAGGCGCACTATATACAAATTTCTGAGAAAAATGTTATAATAATTAAGTCAAATATTAAAGAAAATTATTAAATCCAAGCATGCTTTTATGGTAATTAAATGAAATAAATATGACAAAATTAAATTTATTAGAAAACATTTTTATGTTACATTTTTTGAGTTATGCTTTTCAGAATTCATAAAAAAGAAGGGTTAAAAAATAGTAAAAGACAAAAAAGTTATCTTTTTATATATATAGATACATTCTTAGTAAGATTTAGTAAATTCGGCAGGTCCCGGCACAAATGTGTTAAGTTATTTTATTCTTGTGTTTATGAGAAACATGAGCCTGATGTGTCCTAGTGATTTCTTCAATGTTTGGGCATATATTTGAAAGGCAAACTCTCATTTCCTTGTCAATACATTAAAGAATTCCTCTCTTTTTACTCTTAATTGTGTTGAGTGCAGAAAACCCCCACCATACATATCATCTTAACTTTACACCAAACAAAGGATAGAAGAAACTTGCCTCCAGTCTTTCCAGGGAACATGGGGAGTAGTGTAAACAATCCAGCACCACAGTTTAACAGCCTTTTGCAACCTAATCAGGCAAGTGAGGTGGGGGGTTGGGCAGATTGTCAGCTTACAGCCAGTTCTCCACACCTCTGTCCCCCAAACTCTAAACTTCAAAAACCCTGTTGGTGTTTTGGTCCCCAACAGGCACATATTTCTCTGGAATACCATAGGGTGCACCTGGAAATCTTCTAGGGTGCACCCTTTGAGAACCACTGTTTTAATCTAAGATATCATGAGCATTTCTTCATGTCACTCCATGTTTTATAAAGTACTTTTTAATTTTTACATACTATTTCATTGTATAAATGTGCTATTTAAATTGTCTCATTAGATATTTTATTTTTTAGTTTAATTTTTTAAAATTTATTGATTGATTCTTAGAGCGGGAGAGAGAAACATCAGTTTTTCTTCCTCTTAGTTGTGCACTCATTGGCTGCTTTTTTAAAAATGAATTCTTTTTAACATTTTTTTTTGTTTTTTTTCTTTTTATTTATTTATTTTAGAGAGGAGAGAGAGTGAGAGAGAGAGAAAAGGGAGGAGGAGCAGGAAGCATCAACTCCCATATATGCCTTGACCAGGCAAGCCCAGGGTTTTGAACTGGCGACCTTAGTGTTCCAGGTCGACGCTTTATCCACTGTGCCACCATGGGTCAGGCTAGGCTGCTTCTTGTATGTGACCCGACTGGAGATCAAACCCATAACATTGGTGTATCGGGACAACACTCGAACTAACTGAGCTACCTGGCCAGGGCTTATTAGATAATTCAGTAGGGCTTGTTTTTGTTTTTGTATTATAAATGACACCATGACAAACATCCTGATTGCTAAATCTTTGTGCCCATCCTTAGCTAGTTCTGTAAGTTAAATTGCTAGAAGTGGAGTTGCTGAGCCCTTTGCCTTCTGGTTGCCCCATCCCCACAGCCTCACAGTGGCTGAACACATCCTATTCTACGCCCAGCTGAAAGGAAAGTCCTGGGACGAGGCCCAGCTGGAGGTGGAAGCCATGTTGGAGGACACAGGTCTCCACCACAAGAGGAATGAAGAAGCTCAAGATCTCTCAGGTGCTTGGTGTTGGAAAAAGACAAGTATGCAGATACCTATTGTTTTTCAGTGCATAGGAGGGGGTGTGTGTGAAGTCTATAGAGTCATTCTGAGCGTCTAAGAACATCCCCCCACCCAGATCATTTTCCACATGGAACATAGCAGTCTGGGCTGTACTTGTTCTGATGTTTATGTGTTTGAACTAAAGTGTGAGAACGGCCTTCAGAAGGTCTAATCCTAAGAAGCAGAGCTTGCCTTTTCGCATTTAAAGAGGCCTGTCCACCACTAGGTTTGAATGCTGTGCAAACATCTAAGGAGGCAGCATCAAACCACTACCAGAGTTAAGGCACCCCTCCTTGTGCCACCAACCTCGGGCCTTTCTCATCCTGTCCTCCACAGCCCCTGTGACTGATCCCTTGTACCTCCAGGTGGCATGCAGAGAAAGCTGTCCGTTGCCATTGCCTTTGTGGGAGATGCCAAGGTGGTTGTTCTGGATGAGCCCACCTCTGGGGTGGACCCCTACTCGAGACGCTCGATCTGGGACCTGCTCCTGAAGTATCGCTCAGGTAATGGCTGCTGCTCAGTGCCCTGTGCTCTCGCTGAGGCTTCATCTGTGCTTCCTCCTGTCTCCCAGCTGGCGTTTTACAATTGAGGGTATAATAACAGCCATAATGGCACTCAAACGGGTGCCTTATCTGTGACTGGAATCTAAGAGCCACTGGAAGCCTCCTGAGAATTTTATACAAATATAAGCAGGAAATAACTAATGGAGCAACACTTTCCCAAATATTCTAGAAAACTCTCAACCCACCTGTCTCAAACAATGGGTGCAGCTCTAGGTGAAATTCCCCTTTGAAAACATCTCAGGGAGCTCCGTAGCTGTTGAATGACCATTTAGGACCAGGTGTTGTGGGTGACATGCCAGTATTCAGTGCTTCAGAAGATTGCTGCAGATGAAAATGTCTCAAAGCGAGACAGTCCCTTCTCTGTCACAGCACCTTCCAACAGAGGATGTAGGGCCAGGACAGACAGCAAGTAGAGCTCAGTGCCCATAAAAGTGATGGCAAAGTCCAGTCCTGTGGTTGATTTGCCATCTTGGAATCCTTGTTACCACTTTTTTAATAACATTTCCAGCTAATTAAAGAGAGAGAGAGTTTTGCAAAGATTATAAATGCAGTGCTTAATGATCCAGACACTATGCATACAGAACTCAGTAGACCCTGACTGGCGATAATAAATATGTCCCATATATGATGATTTGTTTGAAGAAGGATGCTATATAAAGTTAGCTCTTATCATTATTAATTTGCACTTTGCTATAGAATACTTGTTTTTACTTATTAATTCCCAGTTTTTTAACCCATGTATTGGGAGGTTGCTGTACACCCTCTCCTATCCAGCCTGGCTCAGGCATGCCTGGTGACCTCCTGACCTTGGCCCTCGCAGGCAGAACCATTATCATGTCTACCCACCACATGGACGAGGCCGATCTCCTTGGGGACCGCATCGCCATCATTTCCCAGGGAAGGCTCTACTGCTCGGGCACCCCGCTCTTCCTGAAGAACTGCTTTGGCACGGGCTTCTACTTAACTATGGTGCGCAAGATGAAAACCATGCAGAGCCCGAGAGCAGGCTGTGAGGTATGTCCTTCCATGGAAGGGCCCATCCTGGGTGAGCAGAAATACGCAGCGCTGAGTTGCCTTTCTGGGCATTTCTACCCCAACCGGGCTCTAGCCATCAGAACTGCCCTCTTTGTTTCTGGACCACTTGTAGATTTTGGTGAAGTGACATTCTGAACCGTCCTACAGAGATGCTTTACCCCAAATGAAACAACTGGATTTAAATGACCTGAGATTATTATGCCTCAGACTTCTAAGCTACATGTGTTGTGTGGTGCAGCATACAAGTTCTGTCTTATTGTTCAAGGTCATACTGTCTTAGGCACAGTGGTTGCTTAAGCTTCCTTTTTTATTTATTCCATCTCTCATGTTCCTTAATTAAGTCCTAATTCCATTGGTAAATGAAAGCTATGAAAAGTTCCTTAGAACATAAACTAAAAATAATGAGGCCAAAAATACGATCCAGCAGAGACCCCTCAGCATATCAGGAGACCCAGGTTCGGGTCTGGGCCTCAAGGCATACAAATTGTGTCATCCAGGCAAATGGCTTCATTCCTTGTCATTAGTAGGTGTTTTGCATACAGAAAATAAAACTGATAATCTCTAATTCTGCTTGGTAGACATATGGTAAAGATAAATGAGATACAGATGATGTATTATAAAATTGTACACCTGAAGCCTGTATAATTTTATTAACCAAGAAAATTCAATAAAAAATCTGAAAAACAATATTAAAAAGATTAATAAGATGAGGTTATGAACAACATTGCAGTGGTCACCCTTATTATATTGTAGCATTATTTATGCCTCTCTGGCCTTGTAGTTGTCCCCCCCCTTTTTTTATTTATTTATTTTCCAAAGTGAGAAGCAAGGGGAGACAGACAGATTCCCACATGCTCCCAACCGGGATCCACCTGGCATGCCCACCAGGAGGCGATGCTCCGCCCATCTAGGCCGTTGCTCTGCTGCAACCAGAGTCATTCCAGTGCCTGAGGCAGAGGCCATGGAGCCATCCTCAGCACCAGGGCCATCTTTGCTCCCATGGAGCCTTGGCTGCAGGAGGGAAGAGAGAGACAGAGAGAAAGGAGAGGGGGAAGGGTGGAGAAGCAGATGGGTGCTTCTCCTGGGTGCCCTGGTCAGGAATCGAACCTGGGACTTCCACATGCCAGGTCGATGCTCTACCACTGAACCCACTGGCCATGGCCATGGCCCTGTAGTTTAGGTGTCAGGCTGCTCTGGGTGTTCCTGTTCTGGGTAGGTTTCCGCAGCCCAGGACACATCCATGGGAGGGAGGAGCAGAATGGCTTGCACAGTCAAACACAGAAGCAGTGACAAGCCAAGGGATCCTTTGAGGTTCTGCTCCTCTCTGTGCCTGAGTCACAGGATAAAATCAAATAGCCACACCTTCAAAATGCTCAGATGAAGTAATAGATTAAAACTGTGAAGAAAAATGTGTTGACCACATTTGGTGGTGAGAAACAAATAAGGTGTGGTGACAACAGTCACCATCAGGGAGAAGCTGTCACTGAAGTGCCTGATGTCCATCTGTTGTAGGGGACCTGCAGCTGTGCGTTGAAGGGCAGTTCCGTGCGGTGTCCCGCCCACGTAGATGAGATCACTCCAGAACAAATCTTGGATGGTGAGGACTGGAGCAGGCCATGTCTCGGTTCTTGTCTGGTGATCATCTCTCGGTGTGGTTGTTGGGTGTATCCCCTGTTGTTACACATTTTAATGAGAGCGATGAGAACAGTTGGTGCACTTCTCAAGTCCGTGGCATGCAATTGCTTATCTTTTTCCTTGAACTTCTTTTTACTCTGTTCCCAAAAGGATTTTAAAAGTCATATGCTGAAGGACTCTCTCCTTTTAATGAGGAATCAGTCTTTGTTCACCCTGTGCCCTTGCCCATAACTAAGCCTCCATTCCTGGGGTCCTCCTGCCCTGGCTCCAGGCCACAAGCCTCATTGCCTGGAGATACGGGCTTCTCAATGTGACCGGTGAAGCCCTCTGGTGGAACCCTGGCGACAGGCAACTGGCATAAGGGACTTTCCCAGAGAGTCAGATTACACTGTGTAGATGTCGTATCCGTAGAATATTGTACATCCCTGTCACACTCCTAAATTCCTCCTCAATTTCTCAATTTCCCAGCAATTCTTCCTTGGATTAAGGTGCATTAAACCTTGTCAGAGGCAGCTCCGCCTCACGAGTGATGCAGAGGAGGTCTGTCACTGCAGAAGCACTCACCCCACAGGAGCTGCTTGCAGGGACCCAGAGTGTTTGCCACGGATCTCTCCTTTTCTCCGTTAATGCCCACCCTGCCATTTCTCTCCTGGGGCATCTTTGCCAATGGAACCCCACACACCCCAGATCCCTAAGTGGGTGCAAAGCTGAACCTGTGGACTGACCCAGGTTAATGAAGGGGGAAAGTGTCTGCTTATCCAAGAAAAAGCGAAGTTTCCTACTTCGCATGATTTTTTCCCTAAATCTGAGGAATTTAAAAACAAACATCTGGTGAAACAAGAGAACGAGACAATATCTCTGTACTCTGCTTAAAATTTCAGTGAAGATGCCCAGAGTCCCATCACATTTGCTGCCGCACCTGTGGTGAACGTGACGCACCCTTGTCGAGTGATATTCGTCTGTCTCCGAACTGGCTCTGCTGTGGGTTCCTCTTGCTTTCTGAGGTTCCCTCCCAGGAGGAATCTTAGTTTAAAAAATTGATAGTCCCAGGTTCGAGACCCCGAGCTCGCCAGCTTGAGCGCGGACCCATCTGGCTTGAGCAAAAGCTCGCCAGCTTGGACCCAAGGTCACTGGCTCCAGCAAGGGGTTGCTTGGTCTGCTGAAGGCCCGCAGTCAAGGCACATATGAGAAAACAATCAATGAACAACTATGGTGTCGCAATGGCAATGAAAAACTAATGACTGATGCTTCTCATTTCTCTCTGTTCCTGTCTGTCTGTCCCTATCTATCCCTCTCTCTGACTCTCTCTCTGTCCCTGTTAAAAAAAAAAAAAATTGATAGTTAAATAAACAATAATAGTAATTAATTACTGTGGCGCACCAAATATCAAGCTGGAAAGAGAGCTGCTGCCTGGATGATTTTTTAAATATTCCTTGATTTCTACATAAAGATTTCTTTTCTTTTACTAGAACAGGGATAGTGTGAATGGTAGAAAGTACAATAAGTAGTTACGGCCCACATCCAAGCTGAAGTCACTCCTCAGAGGACTGTTTCCATGCACACGTGCACCACACACTCACCCCAGACCTCCTGCTGCCCTCAGCGCCACTTCTGGAAAGGCTGACACACACAGCTGAGACACAATTCCTGGGAATCCAGGCACTTCAGGTTGGATTTCCTTCCTAAGAGAACAATGACCGTGACCTCTAGAGAGCCATGAGGGCAGCGCTGCTTCCTCATGCCAGGAGCCCTCCAGCCTCTGTGTGAGGTCATCCCCCAGCTCAAGACAATTGAGTCCCACTTCTAGATGGGACATAAAACAAGCTTTTCAGTCAAGCTAAGCAGACGGATTTGGGTTGAAAGCCATGAAATTCCTCAACATGGGTCATTTCTAAAACAAAATAAGAAAGGAACCTCCTGGGTACCCTGGCTTGGGGGACAACTTGCAGAAATGCACACAAGAGCTGGGTTCTGGGTCCCCGAATTTCTTCACCTTTGATCTGCCTCTTAAGATACCAGATGAGGGGACTGCCTCTTTAAATGAATGCTTCCAACTTTTTAAAATTTGATTCTTAACTTTATTTTATTTATTTATTTATTTATTTGCAGGGACAGAGAGAAAGTCAGAGAGAGAAATAGAGATAGGGACAGACAGACAGGAATGGAGAGAGATGAGAAGCATCAATCATCAGTTTTTTGTTGTGACACCTTAGTTGTTAATTGATTGCTTTCTCATATGTGCCTTGACCGTGGGCCTTCAGCCGTCTGAGTAGCCCTTTGCTCGAGCCAGCGACCTTGGATTCAAGCTGGTGAGCTTTGCTCAAACCAGATAAGCCCACGTTCAAGTTGGCGACCTCAGGGTCTCGAACCTAGGTCTTCCGCATTCCAGTCCAACGCTCTATCCACTGCGCCACCACCTGGTCAGGGTGATTCTTAATTTTAAAGTAACACATGCTTGTGCATAAAATTCAATTCAATTGTATGAGGGTATCAGGCAATACTTGATCCTAGACACTGCCCCATGCACCCTCCCTCCATCCCCCTGGTCCATCTCCACAGCTTCTCCACCCGCTACTGCACTGGCTGTGAGCTGGGTATTAAGTTTTGTTTTGTTTGAGGAGATAGGCGCAATCCCAAGGGAACTGGCAGTCCTCCAAAAAGTTAGACCAGGCTAGGTGTGTGATTTAGGAATGGGAGTTCTCACCTAGCTCAGTTACCCATGCTAGGTATGCATGTTGGGCAAGTTCCCTGTAGCTTGGGCCAGACCAGGAAAATGAAAACAACTTTGACTTAACCCTAGGCTTGCGGTGAATAAGAATGAGCAACAATAATGACAGGTGCTTTCTTACTTGAGATGATGTTCATGATAACAATAGCAACTAACACTCTTCTGAGCAGTAAGTACATCATGCTAAGTTTCTTACGTGTATTCACTCTCCAGTCCTCACAAATAACAATTAAGTCAATGCCATCCTTTTTCCTTTTTACAGATGAACAGACTAAGATTTGACCTGCCCAGTGGTGCGTAACTTGTAAAGGACAGAACATTCAATTGAACAGAAGAGAAAATTGGCCCGGGGGCATTACATGACCTCCCAAGGTTGCACAGCTAGTTAGTGGAGGCATTTTTTTTCCACCTCCCTTTCCCTCTTACTGCCCATCATGGGGCCATTTAAGCTAAAAACAGATATCAGAGAGCGTTCCTCCTCTAAAAGAGTCACTCCTGAGGAACAAGATGCCCCTTTGTCCAATGGGAAGGAACTAGCAGACCAGGGCAAGCTCAGTCTTACAGTTCTGGAAAACTATTGACCACAGTCTCTTGTTTTTGTCCTAGGGGACGTGAACGAGCTGATGGACGTGGTTCACCACCATGTTCCAGAGGCAAAGCTGGTGGAATGCATTGGTCAAGAACTGATCTTCCTTCTTCCGAATAAGAATTTCAAGCAGAGGGCATACGCCAGCCTCTTCCGAGAGCTAGAGGAGACACTGGCTGACCTGGGACTCAGTAGCTTTGGGATTTCTGACACTCCCCTGGAAGAGGTAAGGCAGAGATTACAGCTGGTGTTATCAGATACCAGAAGACATGTAAAGTCTCACACTAAAGGAAAATTTTTTTTATAAATCAAAAAGCCATAAGTCCCTACCCAAACACAGCAACTATCTTCATTTTGGGGCTTTCTTCCTCCTGTCTTTGTCCACCTGCACACATAGTTTATGTAATTGTGGTCAGCCTATGTATATGCTTTTGTGTTTATAGAATTCTGTGTTCTTGGATAAAGAGTCATAATGTATTCTCTTCCCATTGTGAAGCTATACCCAACAAAATTGAGCATGGCTTAGAGTCTTCCAAAAGTGGAAATGTCTAAACCAAATTCTCTCTTTTTTTCCCCCTGACAGATATTTCTGAAGGTCACAGAGGATTCTGACTCAGGACTTCTATTTGCTGGTATGGCGTTAGATCTGTGCCTTTGTCCCTCACCACATCCCTCCCCTAAGCTCTGTCTTGAGAATCTAAGGAGAAACTCATGAAACAACAAAGCAGGCAAACACTCCTCTGTAGTATTTATCTGACATCCAAATAATAGGCATTGATAAGGTGACCAACTTTTTTACAATGAAAAGGAGGACAAAAATAAAGTGAAGAAAACAATATCGTAAATTAAAAAAACACTTTATTCATTGCGACAATAATACACTATAATATGATAAATGCATAATAAAACATTTGTAATATTTTATATTGTAATTATGCTTACATGCCTATTTTTCATAATTATAAGAAAAAAGTACTCATTTACATACAAATATGTCACATCACACACAATGGATCAACTCTGCATCGATTGAAAACGGACATTTACAGATTAGTCTTCCAATATCAAAAAGGAGGACATGTAAGAAGACACTTTTTGAGGGAGGATGGAACTTACAAAAGAAGGACTGTCCTCCCTAAAGGAGGACGATTGGTCACCTCAGCATTGGGCATTCTTGGTTCCTTTGAAGGACGAAAAAAGGACAGACAAATGGCGTTAGGTCTGGGTGGGAGCCCTGGATGAATCAGTTGGGAGCTTCCCTGTACCCAAGCTCCTCCTCCCACTTCCAGGCCTCTTGTTCCTGCCAGGTCACCATCCTCACCTCATCCTCTTATCTCTGTCAGGCCTCTGATGGCTCCTGGCTGCAGGAGTGTGATAGCTTGCAGAGTCCTTAGAGATAAGGGTGATGATAAATACAACCCAGATGCCAGCTTGGATCCCCTGGTCCCTTTGAGACCAAGATTTAAATGTTTCTGAATCCTCAGTTAGTGCCATGTGGAAATATGAAACAATATGAAACTGTAGGGGCCATAATTTCTGGATTCTGAGGGTCTCTCTTCTAATATGTGAACCTTGGTACTATCTAGCCCCTTCTATGATTTCTTCCAACCCCCCCAAACTGCACAGAGCGTTCAGAAGCACAGTAGACTTTACTGTGGAGGGTGAGGGTGGGGGTGGGGAGATGGCCGTGCAGGAGGGGTTACCAGCACAACATAGACTACTATTGATAGAACAAAGAACAATAGGCATGATGGAACCTTTTATCGGGCTCCTCTCTTCCTCTTTGTTTTCCTCTTTTCTGTGAAGCTATGCGGCAATTTTCCTTTGCTCCTTACCATTTCCTTGGGCTCCTGCCATTGGTTACCTTTCTACCCAGTGTGGCATATCATGGTGTTTCCTTGTACAAAAACCATTTCCTCCCTGTGAGATTTCAGCTCTTAAGACAATACAGTTTTCATCTTGCTTCATAATTGATCCTAGAAGTTTAGTTATCAGCTATGCCCATGACTTCCAATGGTCAAATGTTCCAGCCCAATGTGCTCCATGACCCAGGTAGGTCATGTGATGGCCAGAAGAGGTAGTCACCTGGCAGGTTGGGGAGTGAAGGACAGTCCTCTGGAGAGGTGGGAGCAGCTCTCCATGGGCCCCAAGTTTTCTTTTCAGCTTTGCAGAAACAGAAATTGAATTCTCTCAGCTCAACGAAAGTCAAAGACTTACATTAACCAAGACCAGAATGAAAATATGCTAATTTATATCAGAAGCTATGCTGGTTGAGGCCTTTTATCTGCAGGGAATAATTCTTCCAACAACATGTTCTATGGATGAACATTAAACAGTGACAATAAACTATAGCTTCAGCTTTACAACAACCTTGTGAAATGTTCTCGCCTTCATTTTACAGCAGAGAAAACTCAGTTTCAGGCAGGTTGAGTCACTTAGCCAAATTTATCTTGTAAGAGTCAGGATTCAAACCCAGATCTCCTACCTCCTGGTTCATTAGTCTTTCTACCACTTCACAGTGGCCTCTAAGAATTCAGAAAGAACCAAGTCGACTGCCTTTTACTTTTAAAAAACATATATACAGGTTATACATGAACATATTGTTTTGTTTAAAAGTTTTCAAACAATAAAGAAAAGGCTAAAATCACCCTTCCCACTCAGTCCCCTACCCCTTACCCAGCTCTGTCCTGCAGTGGTAACCTCTGTCAACAGAGGCCACCTCTCAAAGCTTGACAGTTAAATATGTGCATGTATAGAAAATATTGTGTTCCTTTGTTTACCATGTATGCGTTCTCTAACATAGGCATGATCTTATTGCACGTGTTATTCTGCGGCTTAGTTATATGTTTCTGACCTCTCATGTTATTTTTAACTACTATAGAGAATATTTAAGTGATTTCAGGTTATCCCATCTATGGTTGATTTACATTATACAATAGAATTTTTTAAAGTTCATTAACCTAACTGGTCTGATATTTTCTTGCTGATTTAAATGAAGGGAAATCTAATGCAGTAAGCAAAGAACAGTATACAAGATCCAGACCTTGTGGGTGTTTTTCTAAATTATTCATTCATTCTCAGGCAGCACTCAGCAGAAAAGAGAAACTGTCAGCCTGCGACATCCCAGTTTGGGTCCTAGCAAGGAGGTCACACAGACTCCCCAGGGCTCCAACAACTGCTCTACAAAGCCTGCTCCTCCCACCCAGGGCCAGCCTCCCCGGGAGCCAGAGGAGCGCGGCCCCCGGCTCAACACGGGAGCGCGGCTTGTCATCCAGCATGTGCAGGCGCTGCTGGTCAAGCGATTCCACCACTCCGTCCGCAGCCACAAGGACTTCCTGGCCCAGGTATGACTGTGGGCCTTCGGCTGTGCTGGGCGGCTCCTGGCCAGGGCCTGCCTGCCCTCTCTGGCCTTTTCCATCCTCTGCCAAGTTTTCTGTGCACATGGGTTCAAGTCCAGCAGTGAGAGCCTCTTTAAGTTCTGTCAGCTTTGTCTCCTCCTTAAGGACCTTTGTTTTGATTCTTGGTTAGCACAACACTTCTCTGTAAGTATTCAGGTGCATTAAGCAGAGAAAATAGAATAATAATGATTATGTTAATACTGTATTATTATTTTTATGATAAAGGGTAAAGTCATGTTTTTACTCATTTTTGCAGTGGTCCTACATAGCAAAGTCATTGTCCTCTTTTTCTTTGTATGTCTTTTATTCAGAAAAAGAAACTCTGGTTCACCTCTAGCTAAACATTGGTCTACTTCAGTGTTCAGTGGTAACCTACTTCACCCAATCCTCAATGGTTACTAGGACATTCTGTTTTCTCTTACATGTCTTGCTTTGCTCATGCTGCTTATAATGTTCCCCAGGAGCCTGACCTTCCACCAGGGCCCAGTTATGAAGCTGCAGGATGTTTAAAAGAATGAATATGTGTGTGTGTGTGTGTATGTTTGCATGTCCCACGTTGCCATGTTGGTTTTCCCACAGATCGTGCTCCCAGCCACTTTTGTGTTCCTGGCTCTGATGCTTTCCATCATCGTCCCTCCTTTTGGTGAATACCCTGCTTTGACCCTTCACCCCTGGATGTATGGGCAGCAGTACACCTTCTTCAGGTGCGGAGACCTATCCTCAGAGGTCATCATATCCTCCATGGCATGTGGGCTTGTGGGTCACAGGCTGCTTGGTGAGGCCCTGACTTTCTGCCTTCCTGGGACAGTCACCAACATGGCAGGGGTTCTTGGACTGCCCTCAGAAAGAAAATTAAGGTAACTACCACTTGGGAAGGGTGATCCCAAGTGGACAACCAGGATGGCCAGGAGTATGGACAGAGACAGGAAAGGTTAGGGGAGTGGTTGATATGCATCTCTGTGGGGCACAGATGTGCCATCAGATCCCTGGGCATGTTTGGGGAGGCTACTTCCTTTCAAGAAGACCTCTTCCCACCCCAACACAGTGTTCTGTGCCCTGTGCACATGCCTGGCATGTAGAAGCCACACTAAACATCTGTTGAGTTGCACTTTGGCTATGTTGTTCCTCTGTCCCAGTCACGCGTCCATTGAGTAAGCAAGCCCCCTCACATTGTCTAGCATGGACCAGCCGGGCAGTGAGCGGCTCGCAGCACTCGCAGACATCCTCCTGAACAAGCCAGGCTTTGGCAACCGCTGCCTAAAGGAAGAGTGGCTTCCGTAAGTCCCTGGGCACCCCTACCCTAACCCAACAGCTGCTCTGAGACCCAGGAGTTGGGGTACCGAGATGGCAGAGTTGAGACAGGTCCCTTCTGAGTCTCGCTGTGGGCCACACGGACACTTCCATCTTCCTGACCAACACTCACCCAGTTTCCCCTTCAACACTCGTGTACGAGATGTTTACACCTCTCGGGAGGCCCGGCATCACTGCACAGCTCTTTATCTCTGTAATTTCCAATATCAAGGTCTCATAGTAAGTTGATTTACGCTTCCTACAACCTATTTGAGAGGAATTTGAATGGGAGAGGAGGCACATGGGGAATGCCAACTGTGTAACTGGTCCTAGAACGGCATTAACTTGTATGAGGTCAACTTTCCATCATTGCTCTGAGTCCAGACAAGGGAGTTTTAGAAGGCAGTTGGTATCCACCAGGAATCCTAAAAGTTAAACATAGTTTTAACTGCTTCTCTCATTCACTCTCTTTCAGAGCTAGTGATAAGGACCAAGGTAGACTAACTTCCAGTTCCTCTTTTATTTGTTGTCTCTCAACAGATAGGGCCACCGGAAAAGCGAAAAGAGATACAACTGTCCACACACTAGATAATTATTCCCCAGCCTCACACCGATTTTCGTGTGAGCAGTCCTGGTTTCTGTTGAGCAGAGGCTAATGCGTGAGAGCATGAGAGGAAACCGGCTGGCTCTGAGGATGAGGGGGGACTGCGAAGCGGGAGAGGGTGGGGCCCTGTTTCTCATCTCAGCTTTATTTCAGAGCTGACTGTGAAATGTTTTCTTGTCTTCCCTGAGGGAGTACCCCTGTGGCAACTCAACCCCCTGGAAGACTCCCTCTGTGTCCCCAAACATCACCCAGCTGCTCCAGAAGCAGAAATGGACCCCGGAGCAGCCCTCGCCAGCCTGCAGATGCAGCAGCATGGAGAAGCTCACCATGCTGCCCGAGTGCCCCGATGGCGCAGGGGGGCTCCCGCCCCCTCAGGTACCTTGACCCTCTGTGGGAAAGCAGGGGTCCTAACTCTGCCTGTGACAGCAGCGAGTGGGGAAAATACCTTGTGCCCCCTGAGTTTCTGGCCAAATAACATTTTAAACTGAGAGTTAAGTGTAGGACTAAATGAGGGTCCCTGGGTCCTCTCAGCAGGGCTTCCCACAGGGCCCGTCCAGCCACTTGAAAGAAGCCACTGACCAATAGTTTTGTTTTCCACCAACTACTTCCTGTGCAATCTAGTAAGAAAATATCTTTAAACATGGAGAAATATCTTTAAACAAGTATTGCACACTTATTATGCAAGTCATGCATGCTCATTACAGAAATTTTTAAAAATTCAGGTAAGTCAGAAGGAAAACATCACCCTATCACTTGGAAGGAACTACCAGTAACATTTGGTTTTTATCCATTCAAACTAGATTATATTCAAAATGATGTCTAGAAACCTGTTCTTTTCACTTAATAACATATTATGAACACATGCCCATGTCAAGATGTATCTACATCATTGCTTTTAATGCCCGCCTACTATCCCACTGTTTGGATTTACTTTATTTAACTAATCTCTCATTGTTAATTAGACCTGTGGGTTCTCAGTTCTTCTCCGTTATAAACAATGTTGTAGTGTCTATTCAAATGCATATGTATTTGCACACTTATTAACAATTTTAATTAAGAAGCTTGCATGTGCTGTGTAACTAATCTGTATACTCACATGTAGACACACACACACACACACACACACACACACAGCCAACAGCCTATGTTTTGGAGGGACATCAACAAGCTTTGGCTCTGAGCAGCATCCTTTCTTGGGTGTTCTCAACTCCAGAATGTATCACAGTGAGCCTCTCCCAGGGCTTTTAGAGACAGAATGGGCCAGAGAAATCTCACTTTGCATTGGGTTGATAAGGTCCCTCTCTGACTTGCCATCTCTAATGATTTGCCACTGAATGAATGATTCCCAGACAGGCAGTGTGGTGTAGTGTTGAAGCACAATCATTGGCATCAGAGAGCCATGGCTTGGTTACTTGATCTCTCTGAGCCTTAATTTTCTCCTTTATAAATTGGGGATAACTGTAATTTATTTCACTGACTTGTATGAGAATTCAATGGAGTAATGTGGTTAAGGAAACTGTTACTTCAGATTACATTCAACTCGATGACAACCCTAAACTAACAGTGGATAGAAAGAGAGACACACTGTGTTTCTCTCTTGTGTAAAAGTTTATGCAGGTGGCCGATGACACTCTGTTTTGCTGCTTTTCTGTGGTATATAGGTCTCAATTTATTTGGCCAAGATGGCAGAATCTACCTTCCAGGCAGCAGAACGGAAGACGGGATGGATAACAAGAGAGAACAAAGTGTGCAAACAGGCTGTCTTCTAGAAAGATTTCAAGAAGCTGCCACACAGCACGTTAGCTCATATATCAGTGACCAGAACCAAAAGTCAAGGGAGACTGGGAACTAGAGTCTCTATTCCTAGTGGCCTCTTACCCAACAATAACGTTCATTTGTATGGCACGTGGCGGGAGGGCACACCCCATCATGGGGGACAACTATAGTACATTTTGCCCTATCATCAGTCACAGTTACTGGCTTATAAATGACTCTGTGTTTATAAGCATCCTATCATTTTTACATATGCTAAAAGCATATGACTTTATATTTCTCAAGCAATATGTTTTCCCTTTGAATCACAACTCGGCCACCCAGCATCACAGGGATCCCAAAAGAGGACCTCAGGGAGCTTGTCCCAATTTTCTGTACCCCAAGAGGAAGCTTTACTTCTCTTGGGTTTGCTGAGGGTCCTTCTGGCTGTTTCTACTCTAACACATCCAGGATCAGCAGAGAGTTCTGCACCCAGAGTCCTTGGCTAGGGCAGGGTGGGAGGGAAGCCACAAGTAAGCCACATGGAGATTCATTTCCTCAATGAACCCTAGTTTCAAGGCTGCCTGCCTAGCTTATAGAAGCTTAATTTCAGTGGTTAGTCAGTGGTCCCTGGGGAAAAAATTTAATAGGCCACCACAGCCAAAGTCCTGGAGACAGACTAACCAGTTCCTGTGACTCTTTCACACCTGCATTTCCTTGTTGTCATTTATGTCTCTCTTGGAAGCAAAACTGAACATCATGAATCTGCACGGGAACTAATCCCCCCCCCCACACACACACACACACTCATGCTCCTATTTATACCCACTCAGTCAAACACACTCTCCCGGTCAGCAAATTAAGCCAGGGGTATAGGTTTGGTGCAGAGGTATTGAATTGTCCTCAACTGGAAAACCGGATGGCAGATGCAGTCTTCTATAGAGTCCCGACCTGTCCTAGCACTCTTTACGTGGTGCTGGATCCTGAGGTGAAAGTGCTCCATCCCCGACCTCTAGAATACTTAAAGTTATAGGAGTATTTATTTTACAATTTTTTTCAGAAAACAAGACATCATAAATATCCCAGGCACCAGCAATTATTCCAGGCTAGATTTGGCCTGCATAGTCAGACAGTCCCCCCCTGGGTGCCATTCTCAGCTTGAGAGGCAGGTGATGGAGTGAAGAGTGAGGGCTGTAGAGTCAGGCAGAGGCAGGTTCAAATCCTCGGGCAACCACATACCAGTTCTGTGATCCAGTATAAGTGAGTCAGCCTTTCTGAACCTCACTTTCCCTGCCTGTAAATTAAAGTAATAATTCCTCTTTCGTAAGGGCATGAGGATTAAGGGATCTATTATAATGTACACAAAGCATTTAACACAGTGCCTGCCACACAGTTAGCATTCTGTAGATGCTAGTTCTAACATGAGAGAGAGGAATGAGGTGAAGAAAATTAAAGAGGGAAGGAAAATGGGAAAGGAGGAAGAGACAGAAAGTGTATATAAACAAGAAAATGGTATATGATGACGGTGGTTTTAAAGCCACCAAAAATCTCCTCAGCTACCTTTGGTTGACCCCCAAGGTCATGACTGACCAGAAGCTACATTAATTAACATTACATATTCCCAAATTTAGAGTAATATTGCCACCTGGTGGCCAAAATCATGCTCTTTTGCATTCTCCAAAATCCTTGGATAAAGGAGCGTCTGGTGTAGATGTATTTGGAAGGTGATTTGTAAATTGGAAGGTACTGCTTGAATTCTTTCATTTGTTTCACAAATTTATTGGTTTAGCTATGTGTCAGATACTGTTCTGGGTGCTGGGGACACAGCAGCTAACAAATCAGAGAAAAATTCCAGCTCTTACAGACTTTATATCATATAGGGGTGTAACAAACAAAAATAAGTAAACAGATCAATTGGAAAGAAAACTTCAGATGGGGATGAAGACGTGAAGATAATGTAATGGTGTGTTATGCTACAGAGCGACGTGAAATAGAAAATACCTCTCTGATGAATAAAATTTGGGCTGAGACTCACATGACAATGAGCTAGCCAGGTGAGGTTGGCCAGGTAGAGCATTCCAAGTACAGGGAACAGCCAAGCACAAGGCTACCTTAGGAATGAGAGGTGAGCATTTGAGAAACAGGGTGAATAGGTGGGGAGGGTGAGGAGGAACAGTAGAGTGGCCGTAGGTGGCTCCGAGAGCAAGGCAGGGCCAGCTTGCTGGGCTGCATCATCAGCCTTGGTAATGAACTTGGATCTGATCCCAGGGCTTATTGGAGAGTGGTAAGCAAGGTGACTAGAGTATCTGATTTATGTTTTTAAAGCTCAATCTGGCTGCTGGGTGGAGAATGGGTTGTGGAGGACCAAAGGCAGAATCAGGGAGACAAGTCCGGAAGTTTCTGGAGCGGTCTGGGTAAGGTGTAGGTAGAGGTTTGGGCTAGGATGGCAGTAGTGGAAACAAAGAGATGCAGATGTATTAGATGTTTATTTGGAGCTAATGCTCTCTCCTCTCTTTTCAATGAAAAGAGAGGGCTCAGGGATGTAGGAACTAGGAAAACGTCAGTGCTTTATTTAGTAGCTCCATTTCCCAGCAGCTGAATCCATAAATAACTTTTGGTGAAGAACAAACAGTTTCACAAACTATACCGACTAAAACTGCAAAGTAATTAACACTGATGTCTGATCGCCTCAGAGAACACAGCGCAGCGGTGAAATTCTCCAAGACCTGACAGACAGGAACATCTCCGACTTCCTAGTAAAAACGTATCCTGCTCTTATACGCAGCAGGTAAGGAGAGACCCTTTTATGCTTTTCATCCAGGCTCCCTATAGAAACTATTAACTAAAGGCAGAGGTATTTACTCTCATGATTAATCAACAACAGTTGGGGTAATGGAGTTTTTTCTGTCTCTTAATTTGAGGTCATCATCCAACAGAAAAAAAACAATTGAGGCTTATGCAAATAAAATGCAACTTAAGTTTAATTTTGTTTCTGTTTTGTTTAGATTAAGCAGTCTTAAAGGTTAACCCACACACTATTAAAAGTGAAATAGAAAAAGTGTAGAATTTATCTAATAATGCAACCTCATATTTTAACTAGTTAAGAAAGGGAGATGAAGTTTGGAGGGAAGAGTGAGAGTAAAGGGGGAAAGGTAGAGGAAAAAAGAAAGAAGAAAGAAAAGTAAGAAGCAAAATGCAGAAAGGAAAATATTAGACCAAGATCGGATAGAGGCAGCGGTATAGTATCTGAGTGAGGTTAACGGTACCTCTCACACTATAACTAGATTATCACCTGTAGTGCTGCCCTTTAATATGCCAGTAAACTCTTCAATAAGTGTCTGTTTCTCTCAGCACTGCAGCTGTTCTTAGCAAGCCTCAACTGGGGATGGACTGGCTTCAGCAGCCTGTCTGAGAGCAAGCAGCTTGACAAGAGCTTGCTACTGAGAGAGCATCATAAGAAACCCTGATCCAGGCCCCACGTGCACTGGGGCTTTAAAAGAAAACATACTGTCTAATTTTAGTAGTACTTTCAGTTGCTTCCTCTGGCAGAGCCATGCACAAAGAATAAATGGACTCAGTCAACACACTGCAGATGGTGAAGGCAGCGGCCAAGAAGGCAGTGCCAAGCCAGCAGTTAGCAAAATAACGCCCTTCAAGCCCAAAAATAAAAGCAGAGTGTACAGCATTTATTCAGCGATGGGATAAACAACAACCATTCCCAACTTTGTTCTTGGCAGCAAGTCAGCAATAAGGAATTTTGGATTTTGTGCTTAATGACAGTGATAGTTTGTGGGCCTGACCTATAAGGTCTACAGTTGGCATCTCTTTGTCTTCTATTTTATAATTTTACCCCTAATTGGATGGGAGTCAGTCTCTGAACTTTGGGTTTAGAGTAAGTCAGAACTTCCCCCAGTGTGCAGGTGATTATTAGAGGCTTATTTGTGCTGGTGGAAGAAGGAAGGGCTACAGATGGTCTGACAAATGACCTGACAACAGAGCCACCCAGAAAGCCCAGCATGTGGTATGTGACTTGAAGAGCCAACAGAGGAAAATATCAGTCCTTTCTTTGCATGTGTATTCAGGCTCAGCTCCTAGGCTAGGAGGGTTCCATGTTGCTTGGACATCAGGAAATGCAAAAATGCCCCTAGAGACACTCCAATGAGCTTTTGGGAAGACAGTTAACATTGCTGCCAGGCTTATGGTATTCATTGGATGATTTGTTTTCATTTCAGCTTAAAGAACAAATTCTGGGTCAATGAACAGAGGTAAGAAACTATTTTTATAAGAAATTAAAATCTCAGATTTTCTATTTAATGCACATTAAGAAAGCCATACCTCAAAGCTGTAGAGATGTTCTGTATATATGTTCAGGAAGTCACAACACATGTCCTGAAGGACAGAGACTCCCAGGACCCAGAAGATGCCCAGTGGTAGATATCCTTGAAGGACATAGTTGGGAAGTGATAGTCCCTGAAGAGTTCTTCTAGATCATTCTCACTCAAGAGAGTAAGAGCTCTAAGTGTATAACAGTTTACAACACTGATGAGAGGACAGGTGACCTTAGCACTGGCACACCTTGACCTATTCCTTTAGAGCCTTAGGAAATTGGCTGGCCGTGCTCACCTCCTTCCTGCGGCACCCTGGAGACCCAAGTGGCTCCAGATGTTTGAAAGCTCTTCCAGGATATTTGTAGAGTGAGCTGGCCTCCCAGGCTCCCTCAAGAACGGGCCTCTAGGCTGAATACAGAGCTGATGTTGACCTGATTCTGAAATCCAGCTTTCAGAATTGCTCCCTGGCTGGAAGAATGGATCCACAGCTGAAGCAGGAAGTTGGGGGCAGGGCAGTGCAATTTGATCGCCTGAGAAACAAAGTTTAGCAAATTAAATTCGGTTTGTAGAGGAATTACCATATTCCCCCATGTATAAGAAGCACCTTTTTTTCCCCAAAATAATGGGTTCTAAAAACTGGGTGCATCTTATATAGTGGTTGTAGATTTTTTTACTTGCATTTCCTGCTTTTTTGTTCTCATTGTTGAAGACAGTGATTCATCATCAGACACAGATGAGGGCAAGCTAATGGGAGTTCTGACAGTGATGAGGAGTTGTATGAATTTTATGATGAATAAAACTTGAGTTCAATAACTTTATGTAACACATTTTTTTTCAAGTTTTGGGCCCAAAATTAAGGTGCATCTTATACACAGGAACATCTTATACATGGGGAAATACAGTAGCTTTTATCCTGCCATTGGAAGGTTTTTAACAAAGAGACTGACACACCCAGATCTGTTTGAGAATGATTGCTTCAGACTTCCAGAACAGTGTGGAAGATGGGTTCAGAGCGGGAGAGATCCAAGGCTAGGGTCCTGGGTAAGGAGCTAGAGCCTAAGTCAGGGCAGGAGGTGGAGGGGCCGCCAGAGAGAGAGGGGTGGGGTTGAGAGGCCCCAGAGCTAGGCATGGCAGGTCTGGTCCTGATTAGAATAAGGTGAGCCCAGTGCTGCCAGGAGTACCTGTGAAGGACAGACGTGGCACAGGAGAGGAGTCACTGCTGGGATGAGGGAAGAGTCAGAGACTTCGAAGAGACCGTATCATGTGACAGAGGAGTAAGAGGTGGCCTGATGCTCATGTATGAGAAGGGCTCCCCTGAGAAGAAGGCAGGCAGCCGTGCAGAGGCAACCTGGACCACTGGCAGCTCTGGAGTGACTGGACACAGCCAGAATGCACCACTCAAGGGGAGGCATGAGGAGGGATTGGAGAGGCAAGCAGGGATGACGCTCAGAAGGGATCAGAGCTCATCTGGAGGCAACGAGGAAGCATTAAAAGTTGGTTTGTAAAGTGGAGCAGTGTTCCTCGCTAGGGCAGACAGTCCCCCCGAAAGTATATACTTCCCTACAGAAACTGAGAGAGCTCCTGACAAGCATGAAGCCCCACAGATATGGGTCATGGCACTGATCTGAGGACTTCTTGTGTACTTGTCAGGTATGGAGGAATCTCCATCGGAGGAAAACTCCCGCTTGTCCCCATCACTGGGGACATACTTGTTGGATTTTTAAGTGACCTTGGCCAGATACTGAATGTGAGCGGGGTATGTAAACAGACTGGAGATTTGGGTAGGATTTTCAACATGCCAGTTTTTTTGAAAGAGAAATTATTACGACTGTGAAGGGTGAGACTAAAATCCCTCTTGCTTGGTCATTATGGTTTTCTAGGGCCCTGTCACCAGAGAGGCTGCCAAAGAAATCTCTGCTTTTCTTAAACATTTAGAAACTGAAGACAACATTAAGGTATTTACCCTGCCCAGTTAGCTCAGTTGGTTAGAGCCTTGTCCTGAGACACCAAGGTTGTGGGTTCAATCCCAGTCAGGGCACATATAGGAAGCAACCAATGAGTGCCAACTAAGTGGAACAACAGATGAATGCTTTCTCTCTCCCCCCCCCCTTTTTCTTTTCCCCCATTCCTCTCCCTGTCTCTCTGAAGCAATCAATAAGTCCTGGATGCGTGGCTCAGTTGGATCAAGCTTCATCTTGAAATGCAGAGGCTGTTGGCCCGACACCCAGTCAGAGCACACACAGGAACAGCTCGATGTTCTGTCTCTCTCTCTCGCTCACTCTCTCTTCCTCTCTCTCTAAAATCAATTTAAAAAATTAAAAGGAAACTTTATTAAAGCATTCAATAAATATTTTTTAAAAGTATTAGCCCTGCATAATCTGCCCTAGAGCTAAACAATTCACGTGAGCTGGTTACTTTATTTTTATTTTCCCAGCTTAATTAAATTCTATTGCGTCTCCTGTTGAAATCTAGCATGGAATGTCTTCCAGCTGCCAAACATATCATCTTCCTCACATTCCTTTTCTTCTGGCTCAGTTTTTCTTTAAACAGCTGTTGTTAGCACAGGCCTCTGGTGTCCTGTTTAACACAGCTTAACAAAGTTCATGTCCTCCCTCTAGGTGTGGTTTAACAATAAAGGCTGGCATGCCATGGTCAGCTTTCTCAACGTGGCGCACAATGCCATCTTACGGGCCAGCCTGCACCAGGACAGGAACCCCGAGGAGTATGGCACCACCGTCATCAGCCAGCCCCTGAACTTGACCAAGGAGCAGCTCTCAGAGATTACAGTGTAAGCCACACAGCCTCCAGCCTCACAGTGTTCTTGTCACTCTTTCCTTTCATTGGAGACACAGAGGTTTTTCACCAACATGGGCAGCTGATCTGAATGGCAAGGTTGTTTAACCAGGCAAACATGAGTGTAAGGCTTCCAGCGCTCTGTGTACCAAACTGCTTGGCCATTCTTTCTCCTCACATTTAGTAAGAAAGTAAGCATATATTTGGTTCCATTTCCTTTGGCTCTTGATAAGAAGTTGCTCTTGCAGCTTCCACACATATTCCCCTTTCCGGTGTGTAAAGTGGCTGCCTGGAACCAGGGAAGTTCAATAAACCTTTCATCTCCGCTACAACAATGATCTCAGATGCTGGTCATTTCCCTTTGACAGTCAGCTGTGGATACGTCTACAGGTCCTTGCCATCCTCGAGCTTAGGCTCTTACTGCACAGTTCCAGGCAATAAGAAACACCAGTCTTGTACAATTTGTACTGTTTGTAGCCTCTGTTAATGCAAACTTCTTCTGGTAAGCTGCAGGGTCCTCATTTTCCTTCCCCAGTGTACTCTGAATGCCCTAATCACCGGGCCCTCTACATGCCACTGTCAGTGGCCAAAAGCTGGTCCCTGGCCCCTTGGGGCCTTCCTCTGGTCACCCTCGAAGGCCCTCAACTGAGGAGGGATAGTCTAGTCTGTTCTGTGTTTATTCTCACTTAGCCCTAGCAAGTCTCTTGAATCTGAAATATGAAATAAGAACCTTATGTGATTATAAAAAAGTATATGTTCGCCTGACCATGCGGTGGCGCAGTTGGTTGGAGCATTGGACTGGGACGCAAAGGACACAGGTTTGAAACCCCAATGTCACTGGCTTGAGCATGGGCTCATCTGGTTTGAACAAGGCTCACCAGCTTGAAGCCCAAGGTCTCTGGCTCGAGCAAGGGGTCACTCAGTCTGCTGTAGCCCCCCAGTCAAGGCACATATGAGAAAGCAATCAATGAACAACTAAGGTGTCACAATGAAGAACTGATGCTTTTCGTCTCTCTCCCTTCCTGTCTGTCTGTCCCCATCTGTCTCTCTTTCTCTGTCTCTATCACACACACAAAAAGTATATGTTTATCAAATAAAGTTTACAGACCAGAGTTTTAAGAACTTATTGTCTATAACCCTACACAGTTTAGAGTATGTCCTCCAACCATTTCTGCGCATTTCCCTTTCAGTCATTTGTTCTACACTTACTACGTTGGGTGAATCATGCTATTTCTACTTTTATAAGGCCACTGACTAGCACATATGGTGCCTTTGTGGGAATTAAAGGTACTCCTTTCTCTAGGTGAACACCATCCATGCAAGGGGACATGACTTGTACATGAAGTTCAGGTTGGATTTCAGCCCATAGTTGCCCTGTTAGCCAGATGCCTTTTACGTGATCCAGAAAAGGGTGAATAGAGCCAAGTCCTGTTTAATCAGCCTGTTCTCTTTTCCAGCTTTCCCCCATACTATGATGTGTTTCATGTTCTAACAAGATAGTTAACTTTATTTATTTTTTTTACAGAGACAGAGAGAGTCAGAGAGAGGGACAGACAGATAGAAAGGGAGAGAGATGAGAAGCATCAATTCTTCATTGTGGCACCTTAGTTGTTCATTTATTGCTTTCTCATATGTGCCTTGACCAGGGGGCTACAGCAGAGCAAGTGACCCTTTGCTCGAGCCAGCGACCTTGGGCTCAATCTGGTGAGCCTTGCTCAAATCAGATGAACCTGCGCTCAAGCTGGCAACCTTGGGGTCTCGAACCTGGGTCCTCCTTGCCCCAGTTTGATGGCCTATCCACTGCGCCACCACCTGGCCAGGCAATAGTTTACTTCTTTTAACAAAAGAAATAAATTTCACAGACCACATGACTCTCTACCTAGAAAATTCATGAGAATCTATAGACAAATTATTAGAACTAATGGGAACATTATTGTATATGACATTAATATAAAAATCCATTTCTATAGCCATCTGTAAATAATTTGAAAATGGAATAAAGAGAATGTTTATCTAGATTTCCATAATAAAATAGAACCATATTCAACAATAACATGGAACAAAATATCCAAAAACATCCATGTAACCTTGACCCAGTTTAAGACAACGGAACCAGGAAAAGGGATTCGGGAAGCTGTTACGTAGGGTTAGGGGAACCTCCCAGAGCCTGACTGTTCTTCTCCCACGTCTGCTCTTCCCTCTCTACATCTCTCACCCTGTACCTCCTGTCCTGCTGCAGGCTGACCACTTCTGTGGATGCCGTGGTTGCTATCTGCGTTATTTTCGCCATGTCCTTCGTCCCAGCCAGCTTTGTCCTTTATTTGATCCAGGAGAGAGTGAACAAAGCCAAGCACCTCCAGTTTGTCAGTGGTGTGAGCCCCACCACCTACTGGCTGACCAACTTCCTCTGGGACATTGTAAGTGGCAGGACACCTCCATTGTCCTAAGGGAGGGGGCACTTGTGTCCGCTCTGGTTGGGGGACATGGCAGGGTGGGGCTCTCGCACTGCCAGGGCCACTGGAAGGTGCCTGTGCCAAGGGCCTTGTGTACCTGCTATCTGCTGACCTGAGAAAGGCACAGAACTAGGAGCCTCAAGCTACGGAACAATGTAGGGCTCTACTTACAACTACTGAGTGGGGGTTCTGTGTGCCCTGCTTCCAGGGACCTTCTGAACACCTGGGGAGGAGGTCAGATTCCACAAGCCTCACTTTGGACAAAGACATCACTTACAAGAGCCTGCACTGGCCTTGTGCTTTGAACATGAAAAGAGCTAGGCTCACCTGTACTGAAGAGTTATTAATGTGTTGGGTTTATTTCTTTACTATTTTTAAAAGATGAGGAATAGATTTGACATTTGGGGCTGACTCATGCATGTGCCTACCTACAAACAGAGATGTCTGAGCCTAAGAAGAGATATGTGAATAGAAGGACCAGAGTGGTGTCTGAGGGGAGGTGATACAAGCAAAGTAGACACCCCAGGGAAGGGTTAGAAAAGAGCAGATATGATGTTAGCAGGCTTCCTGGTGCACTGGGGCAGTGGTTCTCAAATTTTTTGAAGTCAGGGTGCATTTAAAATCCTACAAATAATTGTAGGTGTACTATATACAAATTTCTGAGAAATATGTTATAATAATTAAGTCAAATATTAAAGAAAAAATATTAAGTCCAAGCATGCTTTTTATAGTAATTAAACAAAATAAATAAGACAAAATTAAATTTATTCTGACATTAAAAAAAACATTTTTATGTTTCGTTTTTTGAATTATGCTTTTTAGAATTTGTAAAAAAGAGGGGTTAAAAAATAAAAATAAAAAAATGACAAAAAGTTATCTTTTTATATATATAGATACATTCTTAGTAAGATTTAGTAAATTCGGCAGGTCCCGGCACAAATGTGTTAAGTTTTTTCATTCTTGTGTTTATGAGAAACATAAGCCTGATGTGTCCTAGCGATTTCTTCAATGTTTGGGAATATATTTGAAAGGCAAAGTCTTATTTCCTCCTCAATATATTGAAGAATTCCTCTCTTTTTACTCTCAATTGTATTGAGTGCAGAAACCCCCACCATACATATCATCTTAACTTTACACCAAACAAAGGATAGAAAAACTTGCCTCCAGTCTTTCCGGGGAACATGGGGAGTAGTGTAAACAATCCAGCACCACAGCTTAACAGCCTTTTGCAACCTAATCAGGCAAGTGAGGTGGGGGGTTGGGCAGACTGTCAGCTTATAGCCAATTCCCCACACCTCTGTCCCCCAAAAATCTAAACTCCAAAAACCGTGTTGGTTTTTTGGTTCACAACAGGCACACATTTCTCTGGAATACCACAGTGTGCACCTGGAAATTTTCTATGGTGCACCAGTGTGCCCTGGCGCACACTTTGAGAACCACTGATCTAGAGTATTAAGTCTAGCCTGGAATTCAAACTCTGGGATCTACAGTGTTGGAACTTAGCATCCTCCTTAGCCAATGGCAAAAAGAACATATTCCTGGGGGTCGTTACTGAATGAATGAACACATACTCACTGTTTCTATCATTCACTCAGCACATATATATTAAATTCTAATTTTTTATTTATATCACATTTTTTATTTTATTATTTTTTTTAAATGTTTATTTATTGATTTCAGAGAGAGAGAGAGAATCATCAATTTGCTCTTCTACCCACTTATGCATTCAGTGGGTGATTCCTATACATCATTCCCTGGCTGAGGATTGATGAAGCCAACGATGATATCTGGAGTTTTTCTGAATTCTAGAGAAATACTTAGAAAGTAAAATTAATAGAAGTTTATGACCAATTAGAAAGCATGAGAGATCAGGTAGAATTTTATAATTCACTCCTTTAAAATATATAGACTAAAAGGTCCCCTGCACAAGGGAGTGTGGAGGGGTAGGAGGACTAGTGACAACTTAACATATGTTTGCTAACCAAGAACTGTTTAGACAAACAGAATCAGAATCCCAGATCACAGATGCTAGAGGAGCTGGCCCTGTCCTCGTTTGACAGACAGAAGACAGAGGTCCAGAGAGGTGAAGCGCCTTGTCTCCTCTTCTCTCTTCCAGATGAATTATGCTGTGAGTGCTGCGCTGGTGGTGGGCATCTTCATCGGGTTTCAGAAGAAAGCCTACACATCTCCAAACAATTTCCCCGCCCTGGTTGCCCTGCTCATGCTGTATGGGTGAGTTGTTTGTGCCATCAAAAGGGAAGTCAGAGAAGGTTTCTGGTAGCAGATTAGCTTCCAGCCCCCAGCAGGGTCTTCCGCCTGACCAGAAAACGGTTCAGCTTCTGTTTCTGACTCCGTGCATGGAGGTGCTTCTGAGGTTCAGTCCACTCAGGGACAATGGAGACACCCCACATGTTCTGAGTCTTCTTGTAGTCAAACTGCGGCCTAACCCAAACCCGGGAATCTCACTCCCCTGCTCCTCACCCCACTGTGAGTCTGATTCATCTGTGGCCCATCTGTCTGTCCCAGCATCTTCATCTGTACATAGTACAAGATGCTATCAGTACATAGTAGAAGACTGGCTGAAAAGCAGTTCCCGAGTCAGGGCCAGAGGATGATGTCACAAAGCTTAAGTGCAGTGGAATTATAGAGCAAAGCTTGCAGCTTTATGTCCAGGCCTACCACATACTACATGTGTACTGTGACCAAGTAATACACTTCATCTAGGCCTCAGTTTTATTTCCTGTAAAATGGAGATAATGATACCTGACCCGTCCGATGGGCCAGTAGAGTCTTACCAGAGTAATGGTCTCCACTTATCTATATTGAAGAGAGAATTTAGGAACCAGCATGACTGACACATCAGCTCTAGTATACCATGAAAATGAGCCTAAGACATCTCATCTCAGCCTTGCTTACCCAGACTAGAGTGAAAAGCATTGTAGGGTAGAGAATACTCCTATGCATTGTACAGGCTTTCTAATTATGTATGTTCATGGTTACTATCTCATTTTCTCCTCAGAAAATTCCCCATGAGATGGTCAGGGAAGGCATGATTATTTCAATTCAAAGATAGGGAACAAAGTCCAAGAGGTGGAATATCTCTTTGGTCTTCCTGAGACTCTTCCTGGGACATATCACCTCATGTTTGAGGAGAATATTATATCTAGGGGTACAGCAGATGGAATGGAGATTGGCACTCTGTCCCACGGTGCTTTGTCACTTCACAGATGGGCAATCATTCCCATGATGTACCCAGCATCCTTCCTGTTTGATGTCCCCAGCACAGCCTACGTGGCCTTGTCTTGTGCTAATCTGTTCATTGGCATCAACAGCAGTGCCATCACCTTCATCTTGGAATTATTTGAGAATAACCAGGTGAGCTTGACTTTCTTGGCTTCCTTGTTTGATTAGTAGGATACTAGAGAGTATGTGATGGTCAAGCAGAGGCAGGTAAGCACTGTGACTGGACAAACTTAGTGCATAAATAAATATTGCTTCTTCTTTCCCTCCCTTCCTTCTTTCTTTCTTTCCTTCTTTTCTTCCTTCCTTTCTTCTACCTTCCTTCCTTCCTTCCCTCTTTCCTTCCTTATTTTTTCTTTCTTTAAACTCCTCATACATGTATGTCCTCTAGTGTCATGGTTTTCTGAGCTCATTCTCAAGCTATAAAAAACCTTCTATGATTTTAAGCTTTTAGATTTTTTTACTTTTTCAAGAAAGTTTTGTTGAGGACTTGGGTGCTAGGTTTTCTATACACACACACACACACACACACATACACACATACACACACACACACACACACACCATTCATGTTCTCAAAATTTAAAAGAAACAAAAAGGCATACAATGAAGAGTCTCCTTCCATCTCTGTTTCTCAATCACCTAGTTCCCTCCTCCAGAAGCAACTTTTCATTTGAGTATCTCGTGTTCTGGAGACATATAAACAAATACACACATATTCTTTTATTCTTTCTCCACTTTCTTATGCAAATTGTAATAGAGTAATATATACTATTCTAGAAGAAGATTAAATCTGAGGATAGGGTTAGGAATTTACAGTGCTGAGTCATTTTATGACCTGTAAATTCCGGTCATCGCATCCACAGCCCCCAGACTTCTCCTTGGCCAGAAAGAACTGGCCAGACTGAATCCTAAACACAGTGGCCATGGCTGTAGAGCAGTCTTTACCCATATTTCCACTCTAGCCTGCTGTGTCTGAGACCTGGCTGTAGCCATCCTGGGAACCTTCCCAAGGGTTGGCGGCTTTGCCCCTGTGCCTGTGCCTGTATCCCCAGTGGCCTATCTAGCCTTTCCTTCCCTCACTAGGTTTTCGCAGTTCAGAGAGTAGGCACCAGCCAGTGCATCTGCTCTGATGTCCTGCAGCCCCTGTCCCCACTCCTGCTCTGGGTCCTGTTGGGAAGACCCAAGGCAAATCTGCACTAACCAGCCAGTCTCATGGCTTCTTGACAGTGACTCTTTCACAAACCTTATCAGACTTTCTGTGGCCACTAAGCAAGGAACAACCACCCTCCTTCTGTCCCATGACTGATAAAAAATATTCCACGTCACAGTCAGACCCCAGAAGGGAGGTGATGGGAACACAGATGCCCCCTCTGGTCTTCTACTCCTGCAATGGCCAAAGCATCCTGGCGGACTGAAATGCTGCTCTTCAGACCTGTCTTTGTCACAGGCTCACAGCCCACTAAGTTTTAAGAGAATGTTAACTTCAGAATAATTAAATAGTAAACTTAAAGCAATTCAAAACATTCTCCTTCCTGCCTGTTGTGTTCACTTAGCCAACATTTATTGAGTACACCCTCCTCCCCTGCATAAAAGCTGGTTGTTTTCACATAAATTATCAGACAGATGCTACAGGAATACCCAGTAATCCCAGAGGAGGCTCCACAGGTCCCTGGAGCTGCTGTCCCTACTCAACTAAGTGAGCACCATGTGACAGTTGTGCTGATACAAACAAGTATGACCCACTCGAACTGCATTCCTGGAACTCCCCTTCCAGTCAGGAAATGACCTGTACACCAAGTTAGGAACTGACATAAAACTCAGTACACAACATTCTGTAGGACAGGACATCAAAGGAACAAGACAGATAAAACACTACAGATCAGCCTGACCAGGCCGTGGCACAGTGGATAGAGCATCGGACTGGGATGCGGAGGACACAGGTTTGAGACCCCAAGCTCGCCAGCTTGAGCGCGGGCCCATCTGGCTTGAGCAAAAGCTCGCCAGCTTGGACCCAAGGTCGCTGGCAAGGGGTTGCTCAGTCTGCTGAAGGGCCACGGTCAAGGCACATGTGAGAAAGCAATCAATGAACAACTAAGGTGTTGCGACGGCAACGAAAAATTAATGATTGATGCTTCTCACCTCTCTCCGTTTCTGTCTGTCTGTCCCTATCTATCCCTCTCTCTGACTCTCTCTCTGTCCCTGTAAAGGGAAAAAAACAAAAAAACACTACAGATCAGTGTGGGCCCCAAAGAGCGGGGCTGCAGTGGTCAGAAGAATCCTGGTGGAGGAAATTCAATTTGAGCCTGGGCTGGGATAAGTAGAATTTTATTAGCCTGTTTAATGAACAATGAAGTGCCTACTATGAGCTAATCATTGTACAAGGTATATAGGAAGGACACCATATGACCAGGACCCAGTCCCTGGCCTCTGGGGACCACTGATTAGGGGAGAAAGAAGGCAGGTAAAAAATAATTAACCTTGGCAATTTGGAAAGTAGTACAAGAAAGGAGTGGGTATGTTACTTTGGGAATCTGGAAAGGCTTATGAGAGAAGGGATTAGTGGAGCCAGCTTTGTAAAGAAGGGTGTTCTGCTAATAGCAACAGTTAACAGAAGTGCAAGTGCAAAGGCCCAGAGGCAAAAGAACAGAGTGCTTTTGGGGAACAGTCGGGGCAGGTGGAGGCTGGAGGGGCAGGAGCTGTGTGCTGGGGAAGGGCCGATAAGTGGGCAGCAGTGGCCTCCTTGTGTCCCCTCTGCCTTCTTGGGGGAGGCTCTCCTTGTGTCCCCTCTGCCTTCTTGGGGGAGGCTCTGCCCGGCACTTCAAGGCTGAGGTAGCAAGCGCAATTTGAACACCTGAAAACAAGTCCCCAACTCAACACAGACACCAGAGAGTCTCTGCCTCCTTTAGCGCTGGTGACATATGCCCCCAGCCCGTAGCTATCCTGGGGGAGCTGAGAAGCAGAGCTGGGAGATGCTCTGGAGACTCTCTCCCCCTTGGTCAAAGCTGGACTGGGACAGAGCAGATGAAAGCATCAGTGTGTGGTGACAGTGATGGCTCCCAGCTGTACCAGAGGACAGAGAGCCCAAGCCACCTCCCCAGCAGCTGCTGTGTCTCTTGGTAACAAATGTCTTGGGGGGTTTCTCTGTCATTTCTTTTCTTTTTTTTTTAAGATTTTATTTATTCATTTTGGAGAGGAGGGAGAGAGAAAGAAAGAAAGAGAGAGAGAAGGGGGGAGGAGCAGGAAGCATCAACTCCCATATGAACCTTGACCAGGCAAGCCCAGGGTTTCAAACTGGAGACCTCAGTGTTCCAGAGTTTATCCACCACAGGTCAGGCTCTGTGTCATTTCAAAGTATGACTGCCGTGAGCTCCCCAAGAGGCACCTCCCACGCGTATTTCAAACCTCTCCTATCTGCTTGACAAACCCCTCCGGTGGACAGTCGGGCTGCCCCTCCGCCTGTATTCCTTCCTTAGTCCTTCATGGGGAGGGCATCTGGGCCCCACCCTGCTCAGGAAGGGCAAGTGGGCTGGCCCCGTTTCTGACTGCCCTGCTTTTCTGTGTTTCAGACGCTGCTCAGATTCAATGCTGTGCTGAGGAAGCTGCTCATCGTCTTCCCCCACTTCTGCCTGGGCCGGGGCCTCATTGACCTGGCACTGAGCCAGGCGGTCACCGACATCTACGCCCGGTTTGGTGGGTGGCGGTTAAGGCCAGTCAAGCATGGCCCTAGATCCTCTGAGGCTGGGAGGGCTGCAGCCTCATGGGGGGAGTTCCTATGACAGACCTGCAGCCTGGGCTGGGGTTGGGAGGGTGGCACCTGGTCGGTCTGGGTTGTCCTGTAGTCTAGAAGGGATGAGGGTATACCTCTGTTTCCCTGGCTGAGGGGACACAGGAGTGGATGAGGGCAGGTTCTGCTCTTCCCTGCTCTGACTCGAGGAGCCAAGTGGAGACTTGTGTTTGGCTCTTGCTTAACCCCTTTCATGAAACCTGCCTGCTCTAGCTGAGCCAAGTTTTGAAACTAGGTCTTTAGGGGCAGCTGAGGCAGCAGAGTGAACTTAACTCCTGTATCTTTCCGTTGGCCTCTGTCCCCAGGTGAGGAGAACTATGCAAATCCATTCCAATGGGACTTCATTGGGAAGAACCTGGTTGCCATGGCAGCAGAAGGAGTGGTATACTTCCTCCTGACCATCCTCATCCAGAACCACTTTTTCCTCACCCGACAGTATGTCCATGCTGCTGCTCTGAGGGTGCCTACGTCTGGGGACTTGGCTTTGCATCCATAGAGTCGTCTTTCTCGTCATGAGCCATGCGCCATGATGATTTTTACATTCTCAAAGCCTGACTTGCTCTGAATAACTCAAGAAGAAGAGACACATTAAAATCTGCACTAAAGAATCTATAAAGAATCTAAACTTTAAAGTATTTAAAATGCTGTGTTATTAGTTTCAATCACTAATATTTAATCCTTCACTTAATTAACAGATACTCATTTAAAACGGGATGATAGCATCTCAAGAGATAGTGGTATTCCAAGTACAGCTGTATGCGTTCACAGAAAATAGACAAAGGAGGCTCCTTTGCTAATTACAGATGTGAGAGTCGGGACAGGACAGGGGAGGAAGGCAGTAATATGAGGGTAATATAAAATGAGCAGAGAGGGAGTGATAGTGCCCCCCTCCGCAGTGATGGCTGTCAACCGTGATCCAGCTCTGGCCCCAGACCCAGCCTCATTCTGACGCGGGTCTCAGGCTTTCAGAAGGCAGCCCCTCTGCAATCCCGGCTGACCTTTACTGGGCTCTGCCCAGCAGACTGGATTACAAATCATTGGGCCCTCAGGTAGGAGGAAGAGGGCAGCGCTGAGGACGCGGTACACCAGCCTGTCCTCTCCCCCTTTCTCCTCTAGGATGGCCGAGCCCACTAAGAAGCCCATTATGGATGAAGATGATGACGTTGCTGAAGAAAGACAAAGAATACTTAGTGGGGGAAACAAAACTGATATCTTAAGTCTAACTGAGCTAACCAAGGTAAGAAAATAGGTTAGGCATGTTAGTTTGGAGGTGCTAGTTGGACCCAGAGATGGCACAGCGCTATAATTCGCCTTCTGTAGAACAAGCAAGGTGCCTATGCGAGCAGTTCTTTTTTTCTAATTTTTTGCGGGCTTGTCATCTTGTGTTTTACATATCTTCCAGAAGCGTAGAATTCCAAGGCCTTTCCCCTAGTATTCATTCTGGGTTCTGACCCAGGGCCTCAGGCAGAGCCACTACCCCTGAGCCTCACTAATCTTGTCTGGTGATTTCTGCACCGGGTCAGTTGCAAGATTCCAAGGGCTCGCCGCACCTTTCTGCGTGCCCACCTTAATCTGTCATCTCTTCGCATCGGTAGTTTTTGCCAAAGCCACTCTTTGCTTGCTCTTGCCTTTCCTGCTGTAATCTCTCCCAGCCCTCAGCCCAGTTTCTCTGGCCTTACAGATTTACTCGGGTGCCTCCAGTCCAGCGGTGAACAGGCTGTGCGTGGGAGTCCGTCCCGGAGAGGTGGGTACACTGCTGGTCAACAGGAAAGGGCTTCAGAAAATCAGTTCCCATGCACGCCTGTCCTGCCCTAAAGCCACACTATCAAATAAACATAAAAACACACAAGTCACCACGGGTCATTTTAAGTTTTCTAGTGGCCACATGAAAAAGGTAAACACTGGTGAAATTAATCTTGATTATTTATTTTATTCAATATAGCTGAAATGTTATCACTCCAACATGTAATTTATATAAAACATTATTTGAGGTACTTTACATTCTTTTGTTTCATTCTAAGCCTTCAAAACCCCAGGTGTTTTATACTTACACCACAAATCAGTTCAGACTAAATGCATTTCTAATGCTGAATGGCCCCCGCAGGGAAGGAACATCCTCTTTCCTACTACCCTCCAAGGCTCTCGGGCTTCATAAATTGTTCTGACAAAAGACAGATTGACAAGAGAAAAACAATCAGAAGTTTGTTAGCATGTGTGTCACATATGCATGAGGAAACAAATGACTCAAGCAGCTGGTTAGAACTTGGGCTTAGGCAGCATTTTAGCAAAGGAACAATACAGTTTTAGGGAAGTGACAAGACAAAAGAATGGGACTTGGAGTTTATAGAGTAGCCGATTGTAGGAAGGCACATCTATGGGAAACCAATGGTAAGTAATGGCTAGTTAGTAAAATTTGTTATGTAGATTCCTCTGATGACATCTCCAGGCTGACAAGTATCTGGCATTGTCCTCAGAGATTAACTTCTGTCCTTCCTGGTAGAGAGGGGAGGGGAGACACCTTGTAAACTTACATCCTGCTTTTAGGCAGATAGGAAGAGAGCAGAGTGCTTTTCTTGTATCTGCTTCTTCTCAATTGCCTTCAACTCAGAATCATCCTTATGCAAATGTGGTACCTTTGGGGTAGCATATTCTATTAGCCTGCACCAGATGGAGCTAGTAGCTTCCTAAAGAAAGCAGGTCTAAAATGCCCCCCCCCAAACACACACACATTTTGCTCTAGGGCCTGATACTCCAGACCCCGTTAGGTTCTAGGACAAAACCAATTCTGTGTGTTCCTCCTCAGTGCTTTGGCCTCCTGGGAGTGAACGGGGCTGGCAAAACAACCACTTTCAAGATGCTCACTGGGGACACCCCGGTAACATCAGGTGATGCTACTGTAGCAGGCAAGAGGTGAGTGAGTGTCCTGTCTGTCCTGTCTCAAGGTTTCTCACACAGGTCCTGAATCATGCTCCTGTCCTAGCATAGGGAGGGTAAGCATCAGATCCTGTGTCTGAGGGGGACTCTGCGTGCCTCAAATATCTGTGCAGAGAGGCAGGCTTCCCAGTGAGCACTGTCTAAAAAGTCCAAGATATAGGCCTTCTGGAAAACTGAATTGGATTGTGACTGTTGAGATTCCTATGGCCTGACTAGGCAGTGGCGCAGTGGGTAGAGCGTTGAACTGGGATGTGGAGGACCCAGGTTCAAGACCCCGAGGTTGCCCGCTTAAGCGCAGGCTCATCTGGCTTGAGCAAAAGCTTGTCAGCTTGGACCCAAGGTCGCTGACTTGAGCAAGGGGTTACTCGGTCTGCTGAAGGCCTGCGGTCAAGGCACATATGAAAAAGCAATCAATGAACAACTAAGGTGTTGCAACGAAAAACTGTTGATTCTTCTCATCTCTCTTCATTCCTGTCTGTCTGTCCCTATCTATCCCTCTCTCTGACTCTCTCTCTGTCCCTGTAAAAGAGAGAGAGAGAGAGATTCCTATGTTATTATGTATTCTGGGATGTACCAAGTCAGTGCTTTTTACTCCTGGCGCCAGACTCCTCTGAGCATTTGATGAACATTTGTACTTTCTATTTTAAAAAATACAACATTGTCTCTCATTACCACCCTGCACATAATTTTGCAAAGAATTTTGGGGAACTTACTAAGCCCTGATGCACAGGACCCCAGTTATGAAGCATCCTTACTTTAAACTTCTAGATGGGTTGAGCCCAGGGTCCTTGGGGGCTTTAATCTATGTTGGCTATTTCTGTGCTGATGCTTGGTTTTACCAGGCAAAGGAACCTTTATAAAGGAAAATCAGGCATGTGTCCTTGAATTCTGGAGGGTGCCTTCTGCTCTTTGTAATAAGGTTTCAGTAAATTGGTGTATGGGTTCAGCACAAGAACAGGAGCTCACACTATTTGCTTCTCTCTAGCTGCTCCTTGAACAGCAAAGCTCATACATATGACCCCAGGAACTCTGTACCCTGGTTTATAAGTGGAGTTAGGCCCTGCTCATGTCTTCCCAGTGTTTGCCTGACTGGGGCCTCATCACCTAAGAACCATCCTCAACATGGTTCAATCCCCACTGTGCAGAGGGTGTCCTGAGCATGCTTCCCTGGCTCAGATATGATGGATTTGATTCCTGGGCCTTGCCTGGTCATCCCTATTGGGTCCAGAGCAAAGGAACTAGCGAAAGTGGAATGAAATCATGGCTAGCTAGGTCCATCTCATCTGCAGATCCAGCTTAACTTACAGTCAAACAAATGACTTCAATGGTAACAAAAGGAGTATTAGGGGGAAAGGAGATGTAATGGAATTTGCCATAAGAACCAAGTCATAGTCCAAGTGAGAGACAGTCTGATGCGTAGAAGTTAAAACCAAGATGGGAGCTAGAAATAAACATTAGGTTTAAGACACAAAATTGAGGTTTTCTGGTTCAGAAGCTCCTGTGAATTTCACTCCTTTCCTCCCTGGGTGGTATTAACTGACCCAGCCATAACCAAAGTCATTTTTGTCAGAGTAGGGAACAGTCATAGTGGATGACCTCTCTCTGTCCCACCCTATTGCGTCTACCCTTTAATCATAAACTCTAAGCTATAAGGGAAAGGGGAAAGAGATTAGACCAGTCTGTGGACAGTTTATTTTTACATCAAGGCAATGTGCTTTCTAGTGGGAAAAAACATATTAGTCAAAAGGAATTAGTAGAACTCAATTCACTTCCTCTCTTTTCTCTGCTGGCCTTCTCCTCTGGAGGTTGATCTGTTTGGCTCCTCTCTCATTCACTATATCCCTGCCAGTAAATACAGATGAAGAATTTTACTTTCATTGGGAAGCATGCATCTTCTCTAGCTACTCCCCAAATGTCTGAAAGGGATAAAAAATTGTTGTTCAGTTTCCTAAACCTGATTTTCCCTTTGTTTTAAAACTAATATCTGAGGTTATCCAATCTAAAACCAAAGCTAGGCCCTGGCCAGTTTGCTCAGTGGTAGAGCATCAGCCCGGTATATGGATATCCTAGGTTCGATTCCTGGTGAGGGCACACAGGAGAAGCAACCATCTGCTATTCTACCCCTCTCCCACCCCTTTTCTCTCTCTTTCTCTCTCTCTCTTTTTTCCCCTCCCGTAGCTATGGCTCGATTGATTTGAGTACATCAACCTCAGGCGCTGAGGATGGCTCTATGGAGCTTCTGCCTTAGGCTCTAAAAATAGCTTAGTTGTGAGCATGGACCCAGATGAACAGAGCATTGGCCCCCGATGGGGGTTGCTGGGTGGAGCATGCAGGAGTCTCTCTCTCTATCTCCCCTCCTCTTACTTGGAAAAAAAGAAAAAAAATTTTATAAAAAAACAAAGCTAATTTGGGTGACAGGTATTCAATTTATCCTAGACAGGGAAACTTTGAAGGATCTGACTGGATTCAAAGCTCAGAGCTCCTCAACTTCATCAGTTTCCAAGCAAAGGGTTTTAATTCCTTAATGTCATATACATTTCTAAAATAAAGTGGGAAAAGAGAAGAAGAAGCTTCCTCATCCTGTTGGCAGAAACTCCTCCAGCCCCTGCTCTCTGGTCGCCTGTCTTCTGAAAAGAACTTGCTAATTGCTTTTTCTTGTTGCAGTATTTTAACCAATATTTCTGCAGTCCATCAAAGTATGGGCTACTGTCCTCAGTTTGATGCAATTGATGACCTGCTCACAGGGCGAGAACATCTTTACCTTTATGCCCGGCTTCGAGGTGTACCAGCAGAGGAAATTGAGAGGGTAAAAAATGGTTTGTTGTGGCAACTTAAAAAAATGTGGTAAACCACAAGGCTACTTCATAAGAGTGCAGTTTTTTAGACATGGGAAAACTGTAGAGTGCTATCTGATTATTTATTCAACAAATGCTTACTGAGTGTCTGCTATGTGCCAACTACTGTTCTGGAAGAGGAGGTGTAGCAATGAACAAAACAGACAAAAATACCCCTGCCCTCATATCTCACAAAACAATGTATGTCTTTGGCTTTTCACCCAGAATCCCACTTCTTGGAATTTACTCTGAAGGTATACCTCTCATGGTACAAAATGCACATATTCATTGCATTTCAGTTGCAAAATATTGGAAATTACCTACATGTTCAGGAATAAGATGTTGGTTGAGTACCTTACAGTGCACACATACAATAAAGTTTTATGCGGCTGTAAAAAAAGAGAGAGAGAGAGAGAGAACAAGGAAAATCTTTGCACTGGATTTTTTCCAAGAGATATTTTCAAGTAAAAAAAAGCAAAATAGCACATGTATAATGCTCTTTATGTAAGAAACTATGACAAATAAGAAAACGTACATATGCCTGCTTATCTTTACAAATAGAAAGGAGAAACCAGAAAATAAAAAATTTCATCACTGACAAGGGGGAAATGGGTGGGAATCGGGAATGACACTTCTCTGAGTATATAATTTTGTATAGTTTTGATATTTGGATGCATGTTAATATTCTACATATTAAAAAAAATAAAATAAGATAGAAAAGGGATAAAAATGAAAATAAAAAGAAAATCTTAACACTGAAAGCAAACTAAAACTAATTAATCCAATTTTGTTTTAAATAAATATTATTTGCAGAAATGGAGGGAAAGAACTAATACACATAACTGACGACACAGTGCTTGACAATGTATCCTCAGTCCTAAGTGAAGTGGAGGGAAAACACGACAAACAAATTCTGAATTGTTCTAGTCTATTTATTTTTTATAGTGGCATGGGCAACGCAGTTCTGAGACAATTTAGATGTGTAACAAGATTAAGTAAATAAATAAATGTGTTAATGTTGGGAAACAGGGTTCTCACTGTGAAAGAAGGAACATACAAATATGGAAAAAGGGAAAACAAGAAATTACCTTGTGGAGATGGATTGGAATCGAAGATATCGCTGTTAGCTTCATGAAATAGTCATATGCATGAGTTTGCACACGCATGTGCAATGTGTTCCTGTATATTGCACATATGCATGTATATGCGTTTGCATATATGTGTGCATGTTTGTGTATGTGTATAATTGAATGGGCTAAGAAGATAAAGGACCCCAGTAGCAATGAGACAGGGGCTGAAATCATCAGAAGAATCAAAGTCATAAAAGACAAAGAAAGCAAAGAAAGGCTATGGAAATGTTCCTGATCATAGGAGGCGAGTAGGCACATGACTGAACAGTGGACCCTAGACTTCATCCTATACTGGAGAGAAAATAATGCAATGAAGGACATTATTGGGCCAGTTGATAAAACTGAACTGTGAATGGTAGATTAGATAAAAGTACAGTAGCTGTAAATTTACTGACATGCATACCTGTATTGTGTTTATGTCTGAGAATAAGCTTGTTGTTGGAAAATAGTCACTGAAGTGTTTAGGAGTGAAGGGCCATGATGTATCTTTCGGTCTGAAAAAGGTGTGTGTGTGTGTGTGTGTGTGTGTGTGTGTGTGTGTGTGTGTGTAAGAGAGGAAGGGAGAAAAAAAAGTAAAGGGTTTATGTTCTTTTGACTATTCTTATTTTTATACATTTCTGTAAGTTGGAAATGATTCCAAATAAAAAGTTAAAAATAGAGCTTACATTCCACCTAGAGGGACAGACAATATGGATAAGTAAAATATACAGTATATTTGTGAGTGAAGAGCCCTTAAGGGAAAAATAATGCAGGGAACAATGGTTGGGGTGGGATTTGATCTTGTAGGTGAGATGGCCAAGGAAAAACTTCCCAGGGAAGTGAGTTCTGAGTGGGGACATAAAGGAACTGAGAGAGGGACCATGTGGCTATCTGGGGGAAGAACATTCCAGACAGAGGTACCACTGCGCAAGGCAGGAACATGGTGGGTTGATCACCAGTGACTTCCCTGTTTTATTTCTGTGCACGTGTGTGTGCAGGCACATGCACATCCACACAGCTGGTATTCTCCATCATTGTTCCCTGTTGAGTTCCCTCAAAGCACTGTTACAGACTGTCATTCTGTTTATTTCAATTGTCTGTCACACCACCCCCATTGACAAGGTCAATGGCCATGTTTATCATCATTCTCCAGTGCCTAGGACAGAGCCAGGCTCATAGTGGGTGCTCAGTAAGTGCATATTTGATGCACAAGACCTCCAGTGTGTCCCTGTTGAGGGGTGGAATCAATGATACCCACCACCTTCTCAAAGAGACCCTAAGACTCTTCCTCTTCCCCTCCCAGCCATAGTCTGGGATACTGGGTAAGAAGCTCTGTGCAGCTCTTCGTAAGGCTGAAGCCCATTCCCAGGGGGCTGCACCCAGCCAGGGCTCGCTGACCAAGCTGGGATCTAAGGCCCAGAGTAGAAAGGCAATGTCTGGTCCTTGAGCATGTTCCAGCAGGTGGCACTGTTTCAGCTGAGTTTCTGTCACCCTAAACGAGTGAAATCTGGGAGATGAGGCTTTGAGTTGGTGGAGGTCTGGAGCGTTTGCTTGTTTGTCTTTCCCAGTGGGATTTCTTTCTCTCCCCTAGGTGGCAAACTGCAGTATTCAGAGCCTGGGCCTGTCTCTCTACGCAGACCGCCTGGCTGGCACCTACAGTGGGGGCAGTAAGCGGAAACTCTCCACAGCCATTGCCCTGATCGGCTGCCCACCGCTGGTGCTGCTGGTAAGGGGCACTGTGACCTGTGGGGACAGGTGGGCCCAAGGGTTGGAACCAAGTGATGCATCTCTGGTTGGGTCAGAGATTTAGAAAATGCACGGTCTGCTCTTTCCCCTGTAGTGCTCATTTTGAGCAAGTCAGTCCAGTGTTTGGTTCATAGTTTGGGGAAACTGTAGTAACAACACATCCTCACTCTGAGTCCCTGGGCAGTCTCTTGTGGGACCACAGGATCACAGCAGGGAAGCTCAGCCCCTCTGTGGAATGTTAGGATCTGCTCAGAAATTACTACTGCCAGACAAGGTCTGTTTAGGATTTGGAGTAGACAGGAGCATGAGCCTCAATCAAAGGTGCATGTGACTCTCACTTGGAGCCCAAGGGCCCCTGTGCTCATAAGGTCCAGGGTTTATGAGGCCATGGGTTGCAGGACTTAGAGGGAACCAGAAAAGTCACCTAAGCTATCTCCTTGCCTCCTTGCAAACATATTTTAGGTTTGGGGATTTTTTTGTTTGTTTGCTTGTTTGTTTTTGTACCTTTGCCTTAGTCAACTTTAAGCCATTTCTGGGGTGAAATGTGTCCAGAGGTGTGCGTGATCTGTCTTTACCCTTCCCCCATTCACTGCCTGCCTTGCATAATCTATGCCTAGTACCCGGTGTCATCCCACTAGGAAGTAACTGTGTGCACTGTCTGCCAAAGATAATGCTCATGGGAAGCCAACCATGGAGGATGCAATAAGCCAGGCCCCTGCCCTGTCTGCCTTCCACAGGATGAGCCCACCACAGGCATGGACCCCCAGGCACGCCGCATGCTGTGGAACACCATTGTGAGCATCATCAGAGAAGGGAGGGCTGTGGTCCTCACATCCCACAGGCAAGAGATTCCCAGGGGCTAGGATGGAGCATGCAGACAGATGGGAGCTCCCCCTGCTCACCTCCTCTCTCCTACTCCACAGCATGGAAGAATGTGAGGCCCTCTGTACCCGGCTGGCCATCATGGTAAAGGGCACCTTTCAGTGTCTGGGCACCATTCAGCACCTCAAATACAAGTAAGGAGATTGTGGGACAGAGGGTGCCTTTGCTATCTTACTGGGTGGGGGTCAACCAGGCCCTGTGCTCTCTATTGACACTTGGGAGGGTCCAGCTGTCCCTCTCACACCATGCACAGAGACAGGTCGTGGCTAGGCCTCATTCTGCAGCAGCAAATGGAAAAAGCCATTGTGTTGAAAGAAACTCTCTATACTGGGCCAACTGCCTGCTCAGGTCTCCAGGTGGAGCATTCTGATTGGGGCACATGCAGAGCCTGGCTGGGATGAGGGAGGGCCACTATCACTGCCTCATTAACCTACCACTTATCGCAACAAATCCAAGACCTATGACCTATTTAATAAGAGCCCACAGCCAACAAAGGAATGATTAGGAGACCAAACAGCCTGAGAATTAGTTTCTTTCTGGTGTGTTGTATGCTTTTGAGTTTCAGAAATAACCATGTATTATGCAACAAACCAGAAATACCGGCAATCTTCAGTATATTGTAAATTTTAAACTTCTATAAATAGTGTGGTATTAATCATGGTTTCTCTACCAAAGCTGGCAGTCAGTTAAAATAAGATTACAAAAATAGTGCCTTGCAACCTTGCATTCTGATGTGCATTATAAACCAGGAAGGGTGGATTTGTGGTATCATTTATTTGTTTAACAAATGCTTTCTAAGAGTCTGAAACATAAAAGTCAACGTGCTAGTTGGTGAGAGGAACAGCACATGACCCACCTTATCCGTGCCAAGATATGCCCATGGGAGTACGTGGCACCGGACACATCATCCTTACATGCATCAGGTCCAGTAAATTAGCTGCATTTGGACATTTGACACATAATTTCTTGAGCAACTATATATAGCTTGGACCCTGCACAGATATCTAGGGGGACTTTTGTGTGTAAAGTCACCAGACCTGTGTCAGCAACTTCCTGTGTCTGCTGCTGCAGACATGGCTGTCCCTCCTTGCCCTCTTACCCTCTTACTCTTTAGAGTCCCCATAGTAGAGAAGGGGAGAGGGAACCGTTCCCCAGGTGGATGAAAAGTTTTCCAGAGCTGAAAGGTAAAGGCATTTTATTGTAGGTGGGGAGTAACCCTTGATCATGAAGGGAACACTGAAGTAAGTTGTAACTGGCACGGTTATCCTGGGACGTAAGCGTTTGGGGCAGCCAGTGGGCCATGCACACAATCTGTAGTGGACTGTTTTTTATGCTCATGTGGGTGACCAGCTCACCTGGTGAAGGGAGGCGGGTAGCACCTGGTCCTGGCAGCTCCATTTGTTTTGGAAGCTTCCACAGGGAATTGCTGCGTTTTCCAAGCCTTTGTTCCCACATGGCCAGTCTCTTTTTTTTTTTAATTTCTTTTTATTTATTCATTTTAGAGAGGAGACACAGAGTGAGAGAGAGAGAGAGAAAGAGAGAAAGGGGGGAGGAGCTGGAAGCATCAACTCCCATATGTGCCTTGACCAGACCAGTGCAGGGTTTTGAACTGGCGGCCTCAGTGTTCCCAAGGTCGACGCTTTATCCACTGCACCACCATAGGTCAGGCCATGGCCAGTCTCTTAAAGGACCAGGTGGCCTTTCTCCCACTGAGTGAATGCTGGTCCCATCTGCCTTCATGGGCAGGTCTGTGATCTCCCAGGGGGGCTAAAGCCACCTTTGATCTTGGCAAGCATGTGAGAGGAAAAGGTGCAGGGAACACCCATTCCTCTGGGAATTGGACACAGGAAGCTGTGACATAGGTCTGGTGACCCATTTCCCCACACACAGACATTTAGACTTCTAAAGACTAGTATCAAACTATTTCTCCAGAAACTATCATGGGTTTTCTCCTCCTCATTTTCTTCTTTTTTATTTTCTCCCCTTCTTTCCAAATGGGAGGAGGGAAGATAGACAGACTCCCACATGAACCCCAACTGGGATCCACCCAGCAACCCTGTCTGGGGCCAATGCTCTGCCCATCTGAGGCCATGCTTGCAACTGAGCTACTTTTAGCACCTGAGATGGAGGCTACACAGAGCCATCCTCAGTGCCCAGGCTGATGCACTTGAACCAATCAAGCCATGGCTGTGGGAGGGGAAGAGCGGGGTAGGGGGGAGAAGCAGATGGTCACTTCCCTGTGTGCCCTGACCAGGAACCAAACCCCAACATCCACACATGGGGCTGATGCTCCATCATGAGCCAACCGGCCAGGGCCTCCTCTTCATTTTAAACATGCACAAACACATTAGACCCAACTCCTAACCTGTAACACACCACCGTGGGCATCCCTAGGTTTGGAGATGGCTATATTGTCACAATGAAGATCAAATCTCCGAAGGACAACTTGCTTCCCGACCTGAACCCTGTGGAGCAGTTCTTCCAGGGAAACTTCCCAGGCAGCGTGCAGAGGGAGCGGCACTACAACATGCTCCAGTTCCAGGTCTCCTCCTCCTCCTTGGCCAGGATCTTCCGGCTGCTCATCTCCCACAAGGACAGCCTGCTCATCGAGGAGTACTCGGTCACACAGACCACATTGGACCAGGCAAGTCCCCTGGGGGTGTGTGGGGGGGAGGCCAGGTGCAGAGCAGGGCTATGCAAAGATTGGGCTGGACTGCCCAACCTGAGCTGGACTCCACACTACAGGAAGGCAGGCTATGCCTGTGTTTAAACATCCTGGTCCATCTGTACATTAGGGTAAAACACGGTCTATTAGAAAGTATTGTCTAGGCTGTGGCTGGTTGGCTCAGTTGATAGAGCGTCAGCCAGGTGTATGAATATCCCAGGTTCAATTCCTGGTCAGGGCACACAAGAGAAGCAACCATCTGCTTCTCTCCTTCTCACTTTCCCCTCTCTCCCCTTCTTCCTTCCCTCTTCCCCTCCCATAGCTAGTGACTTGATTGGTTTGAGCATGAACCCCAGGTGCTAAGGATAGCTTGGTTGGTCTGAGCATCGGCCCCAGCACTGAGGATAGCTCGATTGGCCCGAGTGTTGGCATCAGGCGCTAAAAATAGCTCAGTTGATTCAAGCATTGGCCCAAGATGAAGTTGCCTGGTGTATCCTAGCTGGGGCTCATGTGGGAGTCTATCTTCCCTCTTCTCACTTAAGAAATAAAAATGAAGAAAAAAAAAAGTATTGTCTAACACTATCTTAATTTTCAGCAAATTTCACTGACTTTACATCATCCTTTTCCAGTACACTATGACTTTATTTTATCCTTTCTTATTTGTAGTGTGGCTTTTCTTTCCTTTTTAAAATCAATTTTATTGATGCTTAATTTACATACAATAAAATATACCGATTTAAGGTGGAATTTGATAAACATGTGTGCCATATGTCAGGTTTTTCACATGTAATCACTTTTTATTGTGGTAAAATATACATAACATAATTACCTGGTTTAAATGTACAATTCAATGGCATTGAATATATTTGCATTTTTGTGCAACCATCACCAGAAATTGTTTATCTTCTTATATTAAAACTCTGCATCCATTAAACACAGTCTCTCTCCTCCAGCCACTTGTACCCCCTGTTCTACTTAATGTTGACTACACCACATACCCCCTATAAATGGAATTATACAGTATTTTGTCCCTCTCTATCTAGCTTCCTTCCTTCCTCCCTCCCTCCCTTTCTATCCTTCCTTCCTTTCATTTTTTTGACAGAGTCAGAGAGAGGGACAGATAGGGACAGACAGACAGGAAGGGATAGAGATGAGAAGCATCAATTCTTCATTGTGGCACCTTAGTTGTTCACTGATCGCTTTCTCATATGTGCTTTGACCAGGGGGTTACAACAGAGCGAGTGACCCCTTGCTCAAGCCAGCGAACTTGGGCTTCAAACCAGCGACCGCTGGGCTCAAGCTAGTGACCATGGGGTCATTTCTATGATCCATGCTCAAGCCAGCGACCCCGCGCTTAAGCTGGTAAGCCCATGCTCAAGCCAGCTAAGCCCACTCTCATGCCTGCGACCTCGGGGTTTTGAACCTGGTTCTTCTGCATCCCAGTCCGATGCTCTGTCCACTGTGCAACTACCTGGTTCACTGCACCACTGCCTGGTCAGGCTCTCTAGCTTATTTCACTTTGCATAATGTCCTCAAGGTTCATCATGTTGCAGCACATGTTAGAATATGTTTCTTTGAAAGGCTAAGTAATATTCCATTGTATGTGTATAACATGTTTTATTTATCCATTCATCCATTTGGGCATTTGAGCTGTTTCTGGTTTTTCTTGTTGTTGATGTGTGTCATTTAAATAGAGATTCTTAAAGACTGTTTAGTAAAGCAGTAGAGGTAGGCAAGTTTCCATTCATCGTTTGAGGAGCTGGCTCACCAGCACCTTCTCGGCTGTCAGCAGATGGAGGCAGAAGCAGGTGTCATGGCTGCACTGCAACCCGAGTCAAAAACAGAGGACTCTGTTTTGTTTTTTGTTTCTTCTTCAGAGGAGTAGAAAGGTGCGGCTACCTGAGTGAGCTCTGCCTTGCCTTGTGTACCCCATGTCCTTTGAATCCTTCCACAGGAACTCCTTTGGCTTAGCTCAGAGTTCTAAGAAACAAGCCTGGTCCAGGCACTGGTGGTCGGGCTTCCTCAGACTGGCCAGCCTCCCCTCCTGTAAGACACAAGCTACACTAGCGGCGCTGTGAATCAACTGTGGGAAAGAGAGAGAAAGTGGGTGGCTGGCTGGCTGGCTGGAGGGTATCATTTTTCAGGAAACATAGACCTATTCTAGCTGTATTCTTGCCTTCAGGTTTTTGTGAACTTTGCTAAACAGCAGACTGAAACGCACGACCTCCCTCTGCACCCTCGAGCTGCTGGAGCCAGTGGACAAGCCAAGGTACCGGGCCACTCTTTCACAGTGCACGGCTGTTCCACTGGCGGGGCTCCAGGGCGCAGATCCGCCTCCTGCGGAGAGCCCCGCCCACCACACCTACTCCATATCCCCGCCTATCCCTCCCTCCAGTTCTGAGCTAAAAGTCTTTTTTATCAGTCCGTTGGTCGGTAGTGTGTGTTCCTTTTATAATCAGGAAACCATTTGAATGATGTGGGAGAGCCTTTTTAATAAGAATTTACCCACATGTTTTTACTTACAGCAAAAAGAATTTAGATTTTGGAAATTAGAAGCAGGAAAAATAGGAAAGAATGTTAAAACGCCTTGATTGTTGGGGTACTTGGCATCTATGTCTGGTCATGTGTTTGAGTTCCAAAGGAAAGGAATTAAGTGCCACTTCACTTCCACGGTGGGCACGTTTGGTTAGAGCAAGGGTTACTGTTTTAGGAAGAGGGCTCTTTGTTCTTTAAAAATTATCAAGATGATGGGGGAAGAAGCAGTAAAGGGATGTGTCCTGGCCTATGATAACTCATGGAATAGGTGTTTCCAGGTGTGCCCAGCCCCATGTAAGGAGCACTCCCACCCCATCCCAGTTCAGGCAGGGGGTGGGGGGGGGATGACGGGGGATGGGACAGAGGGTGTGTGTACTAGAGAAAGTACTGGAGGAGGCACCAGGATCTGGGTGCCTTGGTTTAAACCTGGGGTATAAAGGGACAAATTAACTTAGCCTTTCTCTCTGGGCTTACCTGGAGAATAAATCAAATAAAATCAAAGCATTTTTTCAATCAGCAAAGCTGTGCAAAACCTTATTTCCCGTAAAATTCTCATTCCTCCCATCAGTTTCTTAATGGCAAGAAAAACCAAATACTGCTAACGATTGAAACACTGCTTTCAAAAGGCCATGGTTATGATCAATTTTCCCCCTTCCTTTGGACTAGTAGAGACCTAATGGCTACTTGGCAAGGTTGTCTTTACTCGCATTCCCCAGTCTCCCCAGAGGTCCCAGAAATGTTTAAGTAAAGGTTCCATTCAGGGAAAGTTAATTTTGCTAAGATTTTCTGGCCACTCTTTTCCCGTAGATAGGTCTTAAACTTGCTGTTTACATCTGTGAAAATCCTTTGAAAGCCATTTGCCATTATGAACGCCTTTTACAACTCAGAATACATTACTGAGTAGCAAAGGGGTTGCCTAGAACTACCGGTGTTTTCCCTACTCTCACCTGTCATATGTTCTCTTTAAGGGCTAATACTAAGCCATCTCTGGGCCTGGCAAGGGGGCTGATGGTCTGTGGTCTATAGCAGTTAATTTCAAACCTGCTTTCTTGGCTCTTAGACAGGAAAAGCCTGGTAGCTTTCCTGGACTAAGAAGCAAGCCTAATGATACCATGACAGACTTTGGAAACCACCCAAATGGTTTAGCTTCCCTCTAAGGAGTGAGGATGTGTGCCCAGAGAAGGTATGAGCCTTTATGACCTCTACACCATACAGCCAGAGACCTGAAGGGTCATGTGGCCCAAACTCTTCTTAGACACAGAAACAAGCATAGCCCACAAACTTGGGGATCTGACAGAATCACAGTGCCCTTGGCTGAGTTTCCTTCAATGATCAATTGATGGTTATTTAACTTTTAAAATCTAAAAGTGGTCACACCAGCTCTTCAGAAAACCAAGATGAAAAAGTCTATATGATCTCTTTCCACAGGTCTGATCTCCTTCCACACTGTTTGTTCGCCGCAGCTGGGAAGGAACTCTGGGCAGCTGGAAGTGCTGGAGCCTCTGCCCCACAGTCATCCGACCCAGCCAACCAGCACCCGTGAGGCACAGCAAAGACAGACCCATGGGGGGCACACCAAGAACTCCAAAGGGGGCTTTTTCATTAGGAAGTCACACTGACTGGTTCACCTGGGACACCTGAGGCTGAAACTGACCAGCCAAGCAAGTGCAAAGTCCTCTCCATCCCGACCACAGAAGTGGAAGCCCTAGTTCCTCCTCTTAGTAGCTTCCATCTCACTTTCACTTGCACTTCAGGTGGATCCAATTTTCTCTGTGTGTATGTGTGTTGGTTTTATTTTTAAGGAGAAAATAAAATGCAAACCTGTTTATCACGCACTATGCAAACTCACTGATTTCCCTGGTGTGCATCGTCTGAGCCAGTGTTAGACATTATTTGCGCCTGCACAGCTTCCTGTCATTTTGTGAGCCTCCATGAGAGTTATTGCTGCAAGAGTGCCAATCATGGCAAGAATCTACCACGCTGGGATGGGAGTGAATGGGCTAGTCTGGATGTTTCATATCACGTCTGCTTTATAGGATTTGAAGACACCCAGCTGGCAATGCGTGTGAACATTATCCATTGTTAACTGAGTATTATTTAAATCTATGTTTCATGTCTGTGTGCTCAGCTTGAATGTTTAGCTCATAGGTATAATTAATACAGGAGAAGAAGAGGCAAGGACCAGTGAGTGTGGGCCTGTGACTGGATATAAAATTCAACATGGCTTTGTAACCGTTTAAAGGTGTTAAGACCTCCTTCATACAGTGACGTGCCGGTTCCACAGTGCTAATGTAACAGGATTGTTCACATAAAAGCTCACTGGGAATCAGAAAATAACAGTTTTGAAGCACACCATTTCAAATGACTTGTGGACAAGAAGGACAAGTGGACTTCCTTGCCAAGGCAACCTCTTCTACACGCCCACAGATGGACTTCCTGGCTCTAACACTTTGTGGAGCAGTGCCTCCCAAAGCACATTATAGCATGGCTATCCTCCAGATCCAGCCAGGGGGTAGGAGAGGGAACAGGAAGAGAAAGATGCTGAGACCCAGTGACTGTTACTGAGAAGGAGACATGGAAGAATGTGAACACAAGATGCTGACATTTTTCCTGAGGAAGGAAGATGCTGTGTTTCTCTAGAGGCAGACAGAGGACAGGGGCTACTTTAAACCCTGCCCGATGCTGACTGGCCACTTTGCAAATAACTAGAGTTTGCAAAGCGGGTAGCCTCAGAGTTAATCTGGCTTTTAAAAAATTTTTTTGATATACCAATGATCAAAACCATAAAACCACTTTACATAAGATTAGCATAGAGTTCAGGAAAGCCCAGGAGTGTGCTGCTGATACTCAGCATCATGCTATTGCATCCTGGCTGGTTTTGTAGTTTAAATTAGCAAATACAACATCACAGGGACAAAGACAAAGCAGGGCGCGGGGTCCAGCTGTCATTCGTGGGTTGTGAGGGTTTTAGGCTTCGCAGACTGGAAAGAGTCAGGTATAGGTAATATCTCACCCTGCCTTTGGGAGAAAAGTTCAGTTTAGCTGTCTGTCTCCACCACACCTGAGCTTTGCCGTAGCAAGTTCTGTTTCTTTTTTTGTCACTTCCCCCAGGTCCTGACACACAGAAAACACTCAACAAATACTTGCCAAACTAGGTACTATAAAACCCAGCAAAAATAAACATAAAAGAATTAAGTCCAAGAAAGTGATGCTTCCGAAAGGTTGAGACAGCAGCGAAGGGCAAGTGGAGCAACAGCAATGCCGTGCTTTAGAAAATATCGGTCACGAAGCATAGGCAGGGAAAAATCCAGGGGAGGACGAGGCATGTCCACAGTTAGCTTGCATCTGAGGACTATTCAAGAGGGAAGCTTGGTCCAAATCTCCTGAGAACATGCTAGTCTATTGAAAGACCTCCCAGTCTGGTTAAATAAGAGAGATTCACAAAGAAGAGGAGGAGAAGATGGAGAGAGTCCATTTAGAAAATAAGACCACTCAGGGGATGTTCCAGGAATACGGCTTGCTGCCAGGTTTTTGAAGCTTCTAGTTCTTCGGGGAACTCAAGGTTTGGGAATAACTGGGATGAAAAGAGAATCTCTTTTACTCTGAGAGAATCTCTTTTACTCTGAGCTTCGTTTGTACCTGCTGCTAGGGCGTAGTACAGATGGAGGAAGGGGGAGGTGGGCAGACAACAGGTCAGTACAGCCCTTGGCTTGGAAGAAAGGGTCTCTGTGACACCCTGGGTGCTTGCACAGGGGCCACCAATGAGAAGGAAGTTCTGCACCAGCAAGTCTAGAAATATGACAGCATCCCCCTTGAGGGATAGCTGCTGCAGGCACCAGAAGGACTTGGCCACTGGGCCCTGGTTATTCGGGCTTGCTTTCCTCAGTGCGCTAATTCAGCGCCTCAGCAGGTCGCCGGAGATGAACAGTTTGTGTCTACTGATGTTACAGGGCAGAATTGCCAGCATGTTTTTTTTCAAGTGGTTATGAAGTTTGGGAAAGCTGAGATACTAGAGGTTTCAGATTTACAGAACCACAGGCTTGTAGAGCTAGACAATATCTCAATTTTTAAAAACTAAGCCTATATGGATTTGTTTTGCAGTGTTTTAATGGAAAAGGAAACTGAGTCTCAGAAAAATTAATCTACTTGGCTGGCCACCCAGCCTTCCTTGCGGGCCCCAGGCTGGTCCTCCTCTAATTAATTACTTTACTCCCATGACCAAAGAGACATGTCCACCAGAACCAGAACTCCAGAATTCCCTACTTAAATTGTTGAGAACCTGCTTTTTGGGCCCATGTGGGTCAAGGTGGTCCTTGCTCTTGCAGGCTCATGTCTGCATATGACACATGAGGCCCATTGGAAAACTATGAAAGGTGCAAAAAGAGGGGTGAGCCATGAGGTAACGGGTTCTGCATCTATTAGATGGCACAGAACTTTTATTTGGCCGATTGATTATAGAGATGTCTGTCAGACTTCTCCACTGTGAAATTCCTCCTTTTCCCTTTGTAATTTGTGGAGATATATTTTTCAGACTATGTAAATTATGCCATTCCTCTTCAAATACTTAAAATAATCATTTGTTTATTTACATCTGCATGGATTCATGGCTTCCTATTTTATACAATAGATTTAATTCTTTACATACTTATTTATTTTAATGCTTAGTTTATCCCTAATTTAACCCATGGAAATCCATTATGCTGGCTTCTGTGTCCTTTGAGCAGACTTCACACCATTCTTTTATCACTTCCTTGCTTTCTGGCAGAAGACATTGCAGGTTCATCATGTCATTTCCCTAGCTGAAGTCAATCATTTCCCAAAGAGCCCTTGTTCCTTTTAGGAAATATGTTACTGAGAAGCCAACATCTAGACCATCTCAGTAGACTATTTAAGAGTTTGTTTATGCATTTATATATAGATAGATAGTCATTTACATATATATATATATATGGACAATCATGAATTCACATTGATACCTCCAATTCTAACAACACAGGACTTGCTTTAATTTTCTCTTATTCCCTATATTTATCTCCCTTCTCTGACAGGCTGGCTCTCACTATCTCTGATATATGTACATACATATTTAGCTATTTGATCTGTTCCCCTGGATGTAACTCATCTCCAATTTCTGCCACCAATCTTGCCCCCACATGGACCCCACCTCACCCCACATAGCCTCTCATACCCCACTCAGGGTCACCAAGGCCCCCTGAGCAGCCCCACATGGACATCTACCCTGTTCTATCCCTCCTAACATCCTTAAAAATAATAATTTGTTCAGTAAAGGAAGGGAACCGAAAAGAAAAGGAAGAGTAACTGGAGACTACATTTGAAAAACCAAACTTGAAAATTTTAGGAAGAAAATATACAGTACTGTCTTCATCATGTTGGGATAAGAAGTTTTCTTAAACAATAATGTTGGTTGCTAACATTTACTAAGCACCAACTATGCTCCAGGCACTGTTTTGAGCACTTTACATGTTTAATTATATGGTTCTTACAGCTACCTAATAAGCAAGAATTGTGATTATCCCCACTTTACAGATGAGTGAATGGAGGTCCAGAGAAGTAAACTTAACTACACTGAGCAGTAGGTGGCAGGGCTGAGATTTAAACCTATTAGTCTACTCCATACATACAAGACAAGCACACGTGTGCATATAAACACAAACACACACGCACATAGCCATAGGGAAAAAGGTTAATTCATTTGAATATTTTTTTTAAAAAAAACATTTTTTCAAAAACAAAACCTGTATTTGTTCCATAAAAGAAAATGTGCTAAAAAAATAAAGGCAGACTACAGACAGGACGAAGTTATTTTCAGTGCACACAATGAACAAAGAATTAGATATAAAGAACTTCTGTGATGCAATAAGATAAGACAACCTAAAAAAAATTAGCAAATATATGAATAGGTGCTTCACAGAAGAGGAAACTCAAATGGTAACTAAACATGTGAAAAGTTGATCAACCTCATTAGATTTCCAGTCAAGGAAATAAAAATCCAAATAACAATGGGATACTTTTACATCTATCAGGTCGGCAAACATTAGAAAGTCAAATGATCTTGTCCAGTTTGAGCTACTATACCAATGTACCATTGTCTGGGTGTCTTAAAAATAGCAGAAGTGTGTTTTTCACAGAATTGGAGGCAGAAAATTGGAGGCCAGTATGTTAGCATGGACAAGTCCTGGCAAGAACCCTCTTCTAGGTTTCAAACCACTGACTTTTCCTTGTGTCCTCACATGGTAGAAAGAGAGTGAGCTAGTTCTCTGGCCTCTTCTTTCTTATAAAGGCACTAATTTCACTCATGAAGGTTCCACCATCATAACCTAATTACTTCTCAAAGGTCTCACCTTTTAATACCATCACATTGGGGGTAAACATCAATATATAAACTTTAGGGACATTTAGTCCATAAGAAATACCAAATCTGGTAAGGTCATAGGGCCATGGGAACTCTCACTTACTGGTAAGAATGTGTGCTAGGGGTCCCCAAGACCACTCCCATGTTCAGAGCTTGGCTAGAAGGACTTGCAGGATTCGGCATATAGTTATAATCACTAAGATTTATTGCAGCAATGTAGGAGAAATGCACAGACAGATCATACGTGGAAAAGACATGGGTGGAATCTGAAAGGATCCATGCACTAATTCCATTCATTCCCCAGCAATAAAAACACAGCAACAAATATGCAATGTTTCTGCCTTGGGAAACCCATTTAAGACTCAGCACCCAAAGATCTTGTTGTGTCACATAAGCACACTCTAGCATGTTCTAAAATTCCAGACTCCCATAAAGAAAGCAGGTATTAAGCATAAATCACAGTGTTTACCCACCATCTAGGCCAGGGGTGCCCACACTTTTTCAGCTTGCAAGCTACTTATAAGATGACCAAGTCAAAATGATCTACCTACAATAAAAATGCAAAACATAAATTTATTTCTTCTATATTATCATTATTTAAGTTACTATTATTACTATTTAATATTGTGTATTCTTCTTTCGCCTTTCTCCTTCTCAGCTCTCTTTTCGGAGGAAAGTCAATGTCATAGTTTTTATGAACGATCCGAAAAAGCCGCTCCACATTTCCCTTCTCTGAAATAGCAATGGCACACAGACAGATGAGGCAAACGCACTTAGAATATGACATAGTGAAAAAAATCCCCTCCCATTCTGTATGAAAGTGGTAGGTTTTAGGCTTCTTACTCAGACCAGCTATGGTACTCATTTTTATACCCTTTGTTGTATTTAGTTTAAATAAATTGAAGGCTAACTACGCAGCAATGTAAGTGAACAAGTTAGCGTGGTTTAACGCGCATGCGTAGGGTGTCAAAATTTCAGACGTCAGATTGGCTACCCTGTATGCCAATCAAAAGACAAATGTCTTTTTAATGTCATGCAATCTACCCACACTTCCTTCCCGATCAACCAGTAGATCATGATCGACGTACTGAGCACCCATAATCTAGGCAAAGGACAGTCCCTCTTATCAGTTAAAGAACAGGGAGGACATTCCAGAAATCCCAATTCCCAAGGGCTAACCTTGCAAGCAGGACCTTTTAAAGACAGCACCTTCAGGCCCAGGCCGGTGGCTCAATACATAGAGCTTCAGCCTGGCATATGTACTTCCTGGGTTCTATTCCTGGGCAGGGCACACAAGAGAAATGACCATATGCTTCTCTCCCCCCTCACTTTCCCTCTTCTCTACCTCTTCTCCTCCCAGAGCCAGTGGCTCAATTGGTTCAAGCATCGGCCCTGAGTGCTGAGGATAGCTCAGTTTGTCTGAGCATCAGCCTCAGGTGCTAAAAATAGCTCAGTTGATTCAAACATCAACCCAAGATGAAGTTTCCAGGTGGATCCAGGCCAGGACACATGCAGGAGTCTGTCTCTCTATCTCTCCTCCTCTCACTAAAAAAAAAAAAAAAAAAAAAGACAGCAGCTTCAGGACTGCCATGTTGGCACTTTCCTGCAGACAGTATACATGGATATGACTAGTTTGAACAGCAATTTGGCAACATCTAATGGAGCTGACTTCCCAACAAGTCTCCTAGGCTGTCTTAGGGAAACTTCCCATGTGTGCGCACGGGGGCATGTACAAGTGTGTTCCTTGCAGCCTTGTTTATAATAGCAAAATATTACATTAAAAAAACTGAATATTGAGTAACAGAATAAAAATCAAATATGGCCTAGTTATGCAATGAATGTTATATAGCAATGGAAGTGAATGAATTAGAAACATATGTTTCAACGCATAATAATTAACAAAAGATGTAATGGCAGAGGATAGGAATAACAAGTCCTTTCCTTGGCACAGCACCTAAAATTTCAACTGCCCCTAAACCCATTCCACTTTCATACACCCTTCTTTCCCTTTTTTTTATATTCTTGGCAGTTTTCACTATCTAACATACTTTATATTTTTCTCTCTTTTTTTCACACTATATGTTTTTACTTGCTTTCCTTGCTTATTGTCTTTCTACTCCTCTAAAATAAAAATTCCATAGGAGCAGGAACTTTTAATTTCTTTACTTATTTTGTTGTTGTTAATTCATTCATTTAACTTTTTTTTTTTACATTTAGTGAGAGGAGGGGAGGCAGAGACAGACTCCTGCATACCCTCTGACTGAGATCCACTGGCAAGCCCACTAGGGGGCGATGCTCTGCCCATCTGGGGTGTTGCTCTGTTGCAACTGGAGCCATTTTATAACGCCTAAGGTGGAAGCCTGGAGCTTTGCTCAGCACTTGGAGCCAACTTGCTCTAATAGAGCCTTGGCTGCAGGAGGGAAAGAGAGAGTGGGGGGAGAGAGAGAAAAAGAGAGAGAGAGAGAGAGAGAGAGAGAGAGAGAAGGAAGTGAGGGAGGAGGGGTGGAGAAGCAGACAGGAACTTCTCCTGTGTGCCCTGATGGGGAATTGAACCCAGGACATCCACACGCCAGGCTGATGCTCTACCACAGAGCCAACCAGCCAGGGCTATTTACATTAATTTTTGACATTATAGAACTAAACTGAAATTTAACATTCCATAATGACATTGCTCATCAACAAATAGAAATAAAATTCATCAGTAAAAAAAAAAAAAAAAAAAAAAAAGCATAACTTAAAAACAGAGAAAAGCTTATAAAACTAAATATGGATCTCAGCATTAACAGCTAAACAGAGAATGTGATTTTTAATTCTCAGAAAATGATAAAGTTGTGTAGGAACTGAACACTTTCAAATTATTTGAAACCTGGGGTGACCATCCAGAAATTACACAGTTGGATCATGGGAAAACAGCAGACGGGGTTGTGAGTGAACCTACGCTATTCCAGCTGCACCCCATGCCCTCCTAGAGGGAAGCCTGGTATTGATTAGATAATGGGCCAGGCTAATACTGGCAGCAGAACCAGTGATAGTAACCTTCCTACTGGAAGAGCCTTCCACTAGGTTGGACATTTTGATGCGGGCCCTGGGTATCTGGCAGATCTCGTTCATTAGTTAGTGTTGGTGCCTTGGCACCTGATTATGCAGCTAAGCTAATTTCGTTATTTGGAATGGCAAGTTCATGGGTGGTTTGACTAGCTAGATGCATCTGAACTTGCCCAATAGCTTTTTACCTGTGAAGAGCTGGAGTCAACTCGAGCAAATCCAGTCCCCTTGTGCATCATGGCAAAGTGAGAATGCTGTCTTGTGCCCTGGTTCTGCTTGGCCAGACTTTAAGGAGAAATGGTGTGTTGTCCTTGAATTGAGTACGTATCTAGAGGTGGCCCCTCTAGGCCATGGGTGGTATGGGGTAGCCCACAGCATTACTGCACTGGTCTTGGCCACCCTCATAGATGACTGGAGAGCTGGCTGGCATGCACTGGCATGGAGTGGCAGGACTCTCCCCGTGGAGCCGAGCGTCTCCCGCCTGGCCAGGCGCACCCGCTCAGCTGAGTCGAGCAGCATAGCTCCTTCTTCTAGTATGTAAAACAGTGCCTGGCCATGGTAGCTACTCAACAAGCATTTGTTAAAGTAATGAATGAATAAAGTATGATGCCAGTTTTATAAAGTTTAAAACATGTAAAAGTACAAAAGATTATTTACAGACACATGTATATGCCGTACAAAAAATTCTATGACAGGCATGGGGGTTATAAACACTGAATTCAGGAAGTGATTGCTTCCAGGTGGGGAGGAAGCGGAATGAGCTCGGGGAGAGACACAAAGGAGGTTCAGCTGGATGTGTATATTTAAATTTCTTAAAAATATTTGATGGAGCCTGACCTGTGGTGGCGCAGTGGATAAAGCGTCGACCTGGGAACACTGAGGTTGCCAGTTCAAAACCCTGCACTGGTCTGGTCAAGGCACATATGGGAGTTGATGCTTCCAGCTCCTCCCTCCTTTCTCTCTCTCTCTCTCTCACTCTGTGTCTCCTCTCTAAAATAAATAAAATTAAAAAAAAAATTTGATGGAAACATGGTAACATGTACAAAGTGACAAAAAAACGGGGTGGTGAGTAGATAGGTGTTTATAAGATTACTCTCTATATTTTCTATATGATGAAATAGTTTATTTAAAAACATCCAGCCCTGAGCTAACATCTTAATACCACCAACCATCAGAGGCTCCCTTTCCGTCCCATGAATATCCACAGCATGTGTGGGCAACTCTTTCCAGTGACAACTTATGGCACTTCTTTCATTCCCCTCCTGAATCATAGGATTCCTGGTATTAAATCTTATCTTTATGGTGTCCTACTACAAAGCAGATTTTCAGTTAATACTGAATTGGGTGGAATAAAAATGCTAATTTGAGAAATGGCAAGCTGAACTGGCTACATAATTTTTGAGGACTGCTGCAAAATGAAAGTGTAGGTGTACCGTTAAAAAAATGCTTAGAATTTCAAGATGGCAGTAGAAGAATATTAAATCAAGTGCCAGGCCCTGTTGACTGTGGAATCCTGTGCAGGGACACAGACGCCACACCCAGGAAGCCCCACCCTGAGGGCAGCTCGGGGTGCAGAGCTCCCTAAGTATGGAGGAGGGTCACTCTGTAAGTTATACCAGTGTGTCTAACCACTATGCTGTGCACCTGGAACTAATATAATATTGAATGTCAACTGTAATTTTAAAAATAAAATAATAATATTACACTTTTTAATTGAAAAAGAAAAGTATCTGAATGATTTAAAAGGCTAGGATGGGGAGGCTGCTGGCTGTGCACCAGATCCATTCTCCTTTCTTCCACAGGAGCAGAGCAGTGACTCTGTGCACGGTTGTCCAGGTCAGGACTGTGTTCCCCAAGCCTTGTAGGGAAGTGCGGTCTTGTCACTGAGTTCGCTCAGGAAGAAGGAGGTAGGAGGAATGTGTACATGGCTGAGTAAGAGTGCCCTCCATGCTCTTTTTTCCACTCTGCCAACTGGAACTTCGTTTGTGGTAACGCAGCTTCAACCATGGAAACAGCCTTAAAGACTACTGACGGCAGAGCCACACACGTCCGTGTGGGGGTGGGGGAGCGCGCAGCAGAACTGACGGGCAATACAGCACACTCCCTTTAGAGTCCGGTGGTTCTTAACCATTTTTGAGGTACCGAACCCACCAGTTTTATATGTGCATTCACCGAACCCTTCTTTAATGATAAATAAAATATGATTTTCCCCCCAAATTCAAGACATAGGTATATGTTTTTTTACTGGTGCACAAAATGAGCCATGCATGAACATCACTTTGCTCAAAGAACAAAACCAACAAAGTGCATGAACTCACAACAAATTACGGTATTACTTTATTCTGGCCTCCACGGCAGAGGCTTCTCAAAACCCCTGAGACCGACTCATCGAACCCCTAGGGTTAGACAGAACCCAGGTTAAGAACCACTGCTTTAGATCATTAGCTGGCCCAAATTAGTGTGTTTCTCTGGTTACAGAACCTAGCTTGGTTGATTTAGGTGTTGTGATATCATTTTTGATACACCCAACAGCCAAAAATAAGCCCTTGTAGACTGAAGCCAAAGCTATAACAGGCCCCCAGGCCTTGTGCCCTGGCAGCGAGTCCCAGAGCCAGCCCCCAATCCCCAGGGAGTGTGCCTTAGAGGCAGGTAAAGTGTGCTCCCCATTCTAGGTGGAAACACACACACACACACACACGCTCCCTCCAAATAAAGTCGAACAGCTTCTTAGGATGTTTAGGCTACTCAACAGAACACATTTGAAAAACCCTGCATAGAAGTCCAAATGGCCTCAGAAGTACCCAGAACCCTGTCTGCAAGCCTGGTGGGGGCGGCAGTAAATTGGGCAGCAGGCTCCTAGCTAAGCCTCAGGAACTCTCTCTAGGAGTCAGAGTAAGCAAGATCACTGGACCTGAAAACCAGCGGGGCTGCTTCAGACGGTCCAGGGGAAGAGCCTGTTTATCAACTGGATTAAAGTTCACAGAGTCATCTCGTTCCCAGCAAGGCTACACATTCCGAGGCATGTTAAACACCTAATCCAAGCAGCTACTCACTGAATAACATCCAGGTGTCAGGGATCAGGTGTTACATAACACAACACACAGCCCACGGGGACCAGGTGTTATATATACAACACACACACACACACACATGCACACACACACTTTTCTTTGGCAAAAGGCCTTGGCTTTCATAACCACATTCCTTTTAAATTTGCTCAGGAGTTTGGGTTATTTTTTAAATAGCTACAGTTAATGAATATCCATGCCTGGTATATCTATTTCAATGAAAAATGGGCCAACTACATAAAGGTGTCCACGCAGAAGGAACTAGGGTGTCTGACCCTGTACCTTGCAGAAAGGAATATAGAATTTGTCAAAGGATGCCATTGTGTAGCTGAGAAGACATCTGAGAAGATATTTTCTATAATTAACATTTTTAACAATACTTAGCATGTCTCCAACTAAGAGCCTGGACTCTTCATTAGAGCCAGTGAAAAAGTGACAATATAAGGAACTTGCCCAAGGCTAGGAGACTCATGTCAGAGCCAAGATCAGGGTCAAATCTTGATGGCCCCAGTTCTATCTTCAGCCCACATTCACGTCATACACTTTTTATGTATTTCTCCAATTACCTCCAAAGAGCTGGAAGAAAAGAATAGATACATTACGGTGCTTTAAACCCTAATGAGAAGTGCACTTTGGGATTGAAATAGCAGCAATGGATGGAGAAGGGGCTGAAAAGAAGCAGAATCTGTGTGCAGAGAAAGATATACACCACCTGGAGGCAGTCACACACCCGAGGTTGTACACACAGGGCCCAGGACAGAGGCTGGGGGTCACAGGGACAATTTGCCTTCATGAGATGCCCCAGTAGTCTGGAGAATCTGACGAACAAACACTGTTTTATTCAACATTTTCATGAGGTGATAAGAATGGAGATACTGGCCTAACTTGAAATAAAAAGACAGAAAAAAAATTAATAAAACTAAAGAAACATGAGTGGTGAAACATTTGGAATAAACACCCTGGGCCTGACAACCCCTGGAGATCCGGGGACAGACTCAGCTCATGCAAGAAGGACAGACAGCAGCTTCCTGTCAGGCCAAGGACAGAAAAGGCATGCATAGTTAAAGCCAGAGGTGAATGTTAGGAACCTTGTCTTCTATCAGAGACAAATGCAAAAGGGGAAAGGCTCACGGCTTTAGGAGCTTGCTAAAGTTTCAAACATGCAGACTTACAGGCTCACTCTTTCATGATCTGACTTAATTTGGTGGGGGAAGAAATTGATGAAGAGGGGTGATTTATGGTTGGCCAGAGCAGAAAGAGAAATGGTGGCCTTTTAAAACCACAAAAGCCAGGGTCAGTAGCACAGTCAGAGAGAGAGGCTGCAACAAGAGAGCTTGCTTCCTTTCTCAGCCCATGGCCTTGTAAGGACACAGCAAGAAGTCAGCAGTCTGTCCTCTCAGAACTCAGCCGTGCTGGCATCCTGATCTCAGACTTCCAGCCTCCAGAACACTGAGAAAGAAATCTGTCGTTTATTTTTGAAAGGGAGACAGAGGAGAGAGGTAGGTAAGAATTTTATCAAGGGGACCATCATGCCCAGATGCCTACCCTCCTGTAGGTGTCATGTCCCCATGAACATACACCCTTCAGCTGACTGCCCAAATCTAGGCCTTCATTATGAAACCTCATCATGGAGACCTGTCACACCATTTCAAGAGCTGCAGGGGAGTGGTGCTTCCTTTGCCTTTTCTAATCTTCACCGTTCTTGACCCAGTGTTTGTCTAGCTCCTGACTCTCAATGATAGTGTTTCATAGCTCCTACTTTGATTTCTGCCTTCAGTACTTGCTGAGGTTACTTGATCTTTAGAGTACAACCCTTGGTACGCCTGCCAATGCTGCATCAGACCTCTAACTGTTTTCTCTCTGGAGGTACTGAGATAGGACCTCTATCTTAATTTCAGCCCCTGGCTTCCCTGACTCCCAACTGTAGCCCACCCATACAACACCCCTGCTGTCCAACTTTAGCCCCATGAGTGTGGTTTTTCAGGTAAAACAGAGTCACTCTGTGGCTGTGCCATTGTTTGTAATTTGTTGCACATCATAATTTGGTTGACACCTTCAAAGTATACATTGTTAATCTCATAGCCTGGGTTTATTTCTTCTTTACTAATCTCTTCATTGTCCTTGAGAGACCAGATTTTTTTTTTTTTTATGTGAGAAGAAGGGAGATAGTGGGGCAGTCTCCTGCATGCACCCTAACCGGGATCCACCAGGCAACTCTATCTGAGGCCGATGCTTGAGTACCAAGCTATTTTTAGCACCTGAGATGAACACACTCCAAGGGAGCCATCCTCAGTGCCCAGGGCCATGCTTCAACCAGTTGAGCCACTGGTTGCGGGAGGGGAAGAAGGAGAGAATGTGGGAGAGAAGTATATGGTCACTTCTCTGTGTGCCCTGACCGAGAATCACACCCAGGATGTCCATATGCTGAGCCAATGCTCTATCCACTGAGTCATGGGCCAGGGCCAAGAGACCAGAATTTAAAAACAACTACTACAACTATTATTTAGGTTTTGTTAAGAAGATGTATTCAACCCAAGTAGATCAAGACTCTGACTTGAGAACTTGATTCATTCCCAACTGTTTCTGAGCCTCTATGAAGGGCCAGGAAGCATAGTACACACTGGGAAACCAAGGACAAGACACAGCTCCCATTCTCTTGGAGCTCATAGTCCAATGGAGAGGAAGACAACTACCTAAATGGCTATGATTCAGTGTGCGTGCTACTGAGAGGTAAGTGGAGGAGGCATGCATCATCCAAAGGAGACAATGACTAAGCTAATAGTTAAGAAAAATAAAAGAATAACAAGGGGAAGGGAAGAAAGGAGTGGGAGGGAGGGTGTTCCAAGTAGTGGGAGCAGCATGTAGGTGAGAGAGCTTAATTCTGTGAGGTACCTCAGTTTGGCTAAAAGTGAGGCAGGGTGCAGGTGGGCAGGTGTTCCCAGGGGGATAAGAAAACAGAGGTGGGCAGATTCATAGCCTGGTGGGCCGTGTACCCCAAGCTAAACTGTATGGACTTTATTCTGTAATGTACTTTGCTTCTCAAATTTGAGTGTAGTTAAGAATCAGCGCAGGAGCTTGTTTTCACAGTAGGTTCCTGACTCCTCCATGCAGAAATTCAGATTCAACAGATGAGGGAGTGGACCCAGAAACTTGTATTTTAATAACCACTCCCTTGTCCTGCTGAGTTTAATGCAGAGGATGATTGAGTACTTTTCCAAATACAGCTTCCAGAGACACGGAACCATAGAGGGGTGGCGTGATCAGATCTGTTTCAGAAAACTCTCTCTGGCAGAAAGTACCCCATACATGCTCACTCAGCAAAGCCCCGAATCCTTCTGTAATCTCCCAGTAGCCTTCTGTCACCCAGGGGCTGCAAAGCTCAGAGTTGGCTCTGAAAGAGACAGTCTCCTGAGAAAAGAGGCTGCTGGGAAGGTCATGCCTGAGTAATAATCCTGGACTGTTCTGTTTTAGGCCTTCTATCACGTAAAACTCAGGGCAACAGGTGTGCTGCTTGTGAAAGCATGGGAAGCTGGGTGCCCCATGTCCACTTGTGGACTTCTGGATTCTGGGGGATGCAGGCCCTGTTGGGGCTAACCTGGAGCAGATCCTTGTTTAGTCTAGGCTGGGTTACAGGGGCTCCTGGCAGGACAGAACCTGTGCTCATCTGGTGTAGGCCTTGTCTGCTCTTTACCCCTAAAATGCCAGTTATATCACCTCTAAGAACTGAACCTATCCTGAATAATGTAGCCTAGTTTCTTGCAGCCAATGGTGATAAATACATCAATAGATATTTTCTGGTGGCTACAACAATGATGTTGCAACCAAAAACTTGTCCACTTATTTCTTGGCAATGCCAATTTGTTGAGCTGGATTTCTACAGAAATTGCTGTTTTGTAACCTGGTAATTCTAAGCCTGAAAGCCAGGCTGACTGATCCAGGCTGACAGCACAGAAGACTAGGGGATGTTCCCCCCACCTTGGGGCTCAGCACCCACACCACCCCAGGACCCAGGCCCTAGGAGCCTGCAGAGCCCAAGATCTGCCCAAGCCTCTTCCGCTGCAAAGTCACATCTCTCCCCAGTTGGAAAATGCTACAGTAGGTAACATTCTATTTCATGTTTTACATCTCAGGGGTCAAGAGCCATGTTTTAGGTTTTTTTTTCCTGGCTCCCTACATCCAACAGCTACTCAGGTAAGCAGGGTTGAAATGAGCAAGAGGCCTACAGCGTATGGATGGGCTGGGCTTCACTTTCAGCCTCCTAGCTGAAGTGGTAACAGCTCACTCTGCAGCTACCCAGTTTCCAACTTCTAAACTGGGACATTAGTTTCCCAGAAACCCCCAGATTATTTTTCGGCTTAAGCTTAGCAGGATTGCCCCTTCACGGGCTGAATCCTGACTTGTATTTGCTGGGATTAAGCTTTATTGGCTATGTGGCTTTTTGACACCACTGAGGATCCAGAGAAGAAAATGGAAAAATTGTCATGTTCAGGTTATATAAACAGCCATTAGGAGGTGATTTCATTGCAATCAGCTACAAGGACCTAACCCAAACATTTTGGTTTTTCTTTGCCAACTTGTCAGTCAGTTTATAGGTCATAAACATTTAAATATTATTTGTAAGTACATGTAACTGAATGACATTCTTAGGTATATAGTCAACACTTTAAAAAAATCTAAGAAAATATCAACTTAGTCTTATTAATTGAAGACTAAATTTCAACATAGATATCAAATATATTTATAATTGCCCCTGGCTGGGTATCTCAATGGATAAAGTGTTGACTTGGCCCTCCAGAGGTCACAGGTTCAACCCCTGGTCAGGACACATACAGGAAGCAATGAGTACATAATTAAATGGAACAATTAAGTGAAACAATGAGTAGATGCTTCTCTCTCTCTCCTTTTGCCCGCTTTCCCCGTCCCTCCCTCTCTCTCTCTCAAATCAACCAAAATTTTAAAATATATATTTATAGTATAATAAATGAGTTTCTCAAGAGTTGATTATTTGTAATCAACTTTCAATTCCATGACTAAAGCTTGAAGAGATGGCCATCTGGATGCTGTTCTACTCTAAAGAACTAAAGCAGGAGTCCCCAAACATTTTACACAGGAGGCCAGTTCACTGTCCCTCAGACCATTGGAGGGCTGGACTATAAAAAAAAACAATGAACAAATCCCTATGCACACTGCACATATCTTAAAGTGAAAAAACAAAACAGGAACAAATACAATATTTAAAATAAAGAACAAGTAAATTTAAATCAACAAACTGACCAGTATTTCAATGGAAATTATGGGTGCGGATGCATCCTGTGCTCCTCTCACTGACCACCAATGAAAGAGGTGCCCCTTCCGGAAGTACAGCGGGGGGGAGGGGGGGGGGTGGATAAATGGCCTCAGGGGGCCGCATGTGGCCGCGGGCTATAGTTTGAGGACCCCTGAACTAAAGTAATAAAGTCACTATGATTCATTAACATGAAGAGTTGAGTGGTGGTCCTCAGTTAGACCCAGCTAAGTACCCTTATGCCTTGGAGTAGAGGCCAAGAGGTCAGGACAATCCAAAGATGATTGCTATTTTTTCTGCCCGTGATACCTGGGGACAAAGGCTTGGAACTAGCCGAACATGTTGGACACTATCACTGTCCATTCTGATCTGGGATAAAGGTACCTAAATCTCAAAAGAATTTTCAGACCTAACAATTTGTTCGTTTTAATAAAAATAAACTTTTAAATGGTCTTTGAAAAGCTATGTTTGTGTTATTTTATAGCTATTTTGGCAAAAGTAAGGACATATGTGTGAGGCACTTTCACAGACATAAGATCCATTTTATGTCATTTAATTCCAGGCACTATTATCCCAACTTTAATTAAGAAGATTTACCTGGAGGTCAGAGAAATTCAAGATCATATAACTGCTAAGTAATAGAGATGGGATTCATCCAGATTAGCATGCCCCGATTTCCATATTCTTTTCACCACACCATACTCAAGATACTTGTGTGTGCTGCCTTGTCTACAAGACAGCTATTTCTCAGTTTTCTGGCCAAGAATTTTCAACTACTATAAACAAAAATTACAGCAAAATCTCTACTGATTGGTCTTGTGTGACCTACTGGCCTAGGAAGTCCCTGATCATATTTACACCAATGTCATTAGGGCCAGAACCAAAGATCAGGGTGCCTCCACTGCTATAATTCTACCTTGTAAAGAACCCTCAGCTCGGAGCCTCTACTCAGAAGCATATGACTAGTTTTCAGCATGACTAGTTTTCAGACATCAAGTGACAAAAATGAGTTTCAGGAGGTAAATATTTACACATAAACAGCTGGGCTACCTTCATCTTAACCATACAAAGGCTTTATGTGCACCTGGCTAGTTCTTCTCAGAGACTGTATTTCAGATGGGTTGGACTGAATCCATCCCATTCTCAAATTATCATTTCAGTTTATAAAACTCTGACTGTCCCAAGCTGTAATATCATGCGGCAAAGGCTGTGACTCTGAAACCCACTCACGGCAAACAAAGAAAGGTGAAAAGATATAATAGGAAAGGGAGGAGCACTATCATTTATCAAGTTCCTATTATAAGCCAGAAGCTTTCAAAATAATTCTTTGAAGTCATTAATTTTACCTCTATTTTTTTCAATGAGGCCGCCCAAGTTTTGGGAGATTGAGTGGTTTGCCAAGCCATACAGCTAATGAGAGGCAGAGTAGGATGTGAATCCATATGTTATTTTATTTCATTTTCACCTCATTTTAATGTTATTGTAATCTAAAAGGTAGAGGTAAATATAACTACTTCACAGAATTATTTTGGAAGTTTCTGGGTTACAATAGGAACTTGATAAATTAGTACAATTTACTCTTTCTCACATTGTGACGACGGTATTATTCCTACTTTACAGATTAATAAACTGAGGTTGCTTCTGACAGGGTTTTGCCCTCTGGAACACTCAACTCAAATATTTTTCACACTGTCTTATAGTATACAAGTCAAGAATCTTTACAGAACATAATAGATCATAAGCTCCTTGAGGACAAGCCGTTACGGTGAGCACCTGATCTCTCATACTTCCAGGGAGACTAAGCCTCATGTACTCACTGCCTACATGGTAATGATGTAATGACCTACATCAAAAGATCCATGGCTCTTTTTTTTTTTCACAGAGACAGAGAGAGAGAGTCAGAGAGAGGGATAGACAGACAGGAATGGAGAGAGATGAGAAGCATCAATCATCAATTTTTTGTTGCCATTGCGACATCTTTGTGGTTCATTGATTGCTTTCTCACATGTGCCTTGACTGCGGGCCTTCAGCAGACCAAGCAACCCCTTGCTCGAGCCAGTGACCTTGGGTCCAAGCTGGTGAGCTTTGCTCAAACCAGATGAGCCCGTGCTCAAGCTGGCGACCTCGGGGTCTCGAACCTGGGTCCTTCCGCATCCCAGTCCGATGCTCTATCCACTGCACCAGTGCCTGGTCAGGCAAGATCCATGCCTCTTAAGTGAAGTTCTTAACTATCAATAAAACTCAAATCTGGAAGCAACTAATGTGCTTTGCTTTTCTCAGCTTCTAAGGTTCTTGGTTAAGACTTCTTCTAATGCAAACAGCAGTCAGCATCAACAAAATAAGAGTTTTATTAGAAGGAATTAGGACAAGATAGCTTTAAGGACCTCAGTAAGGGAATGTGAAGACCTTTCTTCTACAGCTTAAGCAATTTGTAAGACTCCATTCCCAACTCCAGGACTCAATCCAAAATGTCGGACTGAAAATCAAATGGGTCCAACAGATCAGACATGGTGGAAGCAGGGATACCAGATAGAAGCATGGCTTCCAGGACTTAGCCTAGGAGGGACAGAGTCTTTAGCAAAGAGAAAAGTTACTCCTAAATACGTATTCACAAACAAAACTATATAGTAACTCTAGTCTAAGCTTAAGATTATAATACAGACAACACAATGTGGTGGGGAAGACACCATTAAAAAATCACCTGATTCACATGAATTCCCTGCACTGGCTTTGGGCAATTCTTTCATCTATAAAATGAGGATTTGAAGTAGATAATCAAATGCCTTCTGAAGCCCCCCACAGTTCTAAGTCTCTCTGCCTGGTTGGGGTAATGGTCACTTTAAGGAAATTTTAACACAGCTGTATGAGGAATGTGTATGTTTTGATGAGTCTCAGCATTTGCTTGAAGCTTCTTTCTACAAAATAAATGAACACAACATCTCAATACTGTCAACATCCAGCTCTGTGAAATGGGGAAGGAAAGCTCAAGGTGTTGGTTCCAGGCCTTCAGAGTTGGCCTCATGAACCCAATTTCTTTTTTTTTTTTTTTTTAAGTGTGAGCACTCCTGCTCTACAGCCTCTTCTTCTTTTTTTTTTTTTTAATTTATTCATTTTAGAGAGGAGACACAGAGTAAGAGAGAGAGAGAAAGAGAGAAAGAGGGGAGGAGCTGGAAGCATCAACTCCCATATGTGCCTTGACCAGACCAGTGCAGGGTTTTGAACTGGCGACCTCAGTGTTCCCAGGTCAACGCTTTATCCACTGCGCCACCACAGGTCAGGCCTGAACCCAATTTCTAATGGGACTTCTTCCACACCTGCTAATGTTCTATTTGCCCTCAGCTTACCTGGCAGACCACATGACTGCGGTGTCACATGACTATCCTGGATTTTTAGTCAGTACTTTGTTTTAATCCTGCCTCAAGTATACTCTGAACCTGACTGAGAATTACCCCTGATTGGCATTACCCATTGGCGGATGCTAACCAACGGAAATAGAACTCCACTCATTATTAGAAGAGGAATAGTGAATCAAGGCAATTTGTCTCAACCATGTGCTTTATTTCTTACTGTGCCCTCCGTGTCCCTTCTTTTAATGCAGTGGTTCTTAACCTGGGTTCTATTGAACCATAGGGGTTCGATGAGTCGGTCTCAGGGGTTCGGAGAAGCCTCTGCCGAGGAGGCCAGAATAAAGTAATACCATAATTTGTTGTGAGTTCATGCACTTTGTTGGTTTTGTTCTTTGAGCAAGGTGATGTTCATGCACGGCTCATTTTGTGCACCAGTAAAAAAACATATACCTATGTCTTGAATTTGGAAAAAAAATCATATTTTATTTATCACTAAAGAAGGGTTCGGTGAATGCACATATGAAACTGGTGGGTTCGGTACCTCAAAAGAGGTTAAGAACCACTGTTTTAATGCTTCTATTCTGCACCAACCACAGTGCTTGAGTTCTCGGTCTAAAATTAAATCAGTTCTCAAATCTGGAAGCAACTAATATGCTTCATTCTTCTCAGCTTCTCAGGTTCTTGGTTAAGACTTCTTCTAATGAAAACAGCAGTCAGCATCAACAAAATAAGAGTTTTATTAGAAGGAATTAGGACAAGATAGCTTAAAGGACCTCAGTAAGGGAATTTGAAGACCTTCCTTCTACAGCTTAAGCAATTTGTAAAACTCCATTCCCAACTCAATTGTAACACATTGACCACCCATAACCACCTACAGTGGTAACCACCCTTACTCTGCTCTGCTTTTTATTTTCCCATCACATTGGTCACCTTCCAGCATATATAACATTATCTCTGTTTTTATTGTGGTCTTCTCCCACCAGACTGTAGACTGCACAAGGTCTTACTGTACATATTTTATTATGGTATAATAAAAAATATAGACTTGGTCTTTGTACCCGGTTCCTGGCACAGAGCTCTTAAAACCCTTGGAATTTCCCAAGTAATTGGTATATCTTTTGTTATTCATAACAAATCTTTCTTTGACCATAGTTGAGTTTATAGGGACGAAGTGATTGGTGGTAGGGCCCTCGACAGTTTCAGGATGAGAGGTGGTCACCGGAGAACCAGCCATGTGATTAGAGGTTTGGAATTTTCAGTCCTATCTTCAACCTCTGGGGAAGAGAGAAGAGCTAAAAAATGAGTTCAGTCACTAATGGCCCACGATTTAACCAATCATGCCTATGTGATGACACTTCATATAAAAACTCTGAACACTGGGGTTCAGGAGCTTCCAGTTTGTTGAACCCATTCCTATGCTGGGAGCATGGTGTACTTGGAATCCACTGAGACAGAAGCGCCTGTAGTTGACCTTTCCGGACCTTGTCCTATGTACTTCTTTATCTAGCTGTTAATTTATGCTTTTATAATAAACTGTGATCATAAGTTCCTGAGTTCTGTGTGTCATCCTAGCAAATGATCAAACCTGGGGGATGGGTGTGGGAACCCCCAATTTGGTAGTCAGCTGGTAGAAGTGTGGAACACCGTTTGCGGCTGACCTTTGAAGTGGGACAGTTTTGTGGAACAGAGCTCCTAATCTCCTAACCTCTGAGGTCTGCACTATCTCCTAATAGTATCAGAATTGAGATGAACTGTTGGATATTCCATTGGTGATGAAAAATTGGACAATTGGTCACTATTGGAAAAGGACAGAGTTATACTCCTGAAAAGTGACTGGCATATTAAGCACTCAATATTTGCTGGATTAATGAATGGATGGATGGATACCAACTCTCCTACACAAAACTGCCATTATTGTTCTTTTATTTTATCCATCATCTTCTTGGGATCCCTACTTCCTTCCTAATGGCTTTCTAACAATTCAACAAGTAAATATTTTTGAGACCTTAGCAAGTGCCAGGCACTGAGGTACCATAATGGATGAAGTTAAGGCAGAAGGCATCGAAGACATTAGAGTCTTAGAGCTGCTCAGAACTCCATTCCCAGCCCTGTGGACAGGAGAGTCCTGGCCCTCTCTCAAACTCAGTCCCCATGATTCACAGTGATTCTTCGTTTTCTCTACACACACACAGCAAAATGCTGCCCAGAAAACAAAGCTCTGAACCTCCGAAGCCTGGACTAAATCACACAGAAAAAGGCTGGCACTGAAGACACAAGCTTGAGAGTCATTCTCAACAGAAAGCAGATGGGACTCGAAGCTGGCCAAGAGCATAATCTTCCATGTTTTCAGCAAGCTAGCCTTCCCCGAACAGGGCCTCAGCCAGCTGAGTCTCTCGATCTCTCTTCTCTCAGCTTTTAGCTTCTACACCGGACTTAATGGAAACATTTAAAGAAATTCCACTTAACCACATGACAGTCACAGAACCAATTCCAGATGGATGAAAGAATTTCACTTAAATATACAACTCCTACATTACTAGAAAAGAATATTGTAACCTTGGGCCAAGGGAGTCCTTTATAAGCAAAACAGAAAACACAGAGATAATAAAGGAAAAATTAGGCAGATTTGACTAAATGAATTTCAAAATATTTTAAGAACAAAGACTAACAATGTTAAAGATAAACTGATACAAGTATATTTTCAAGAGAAATAAATATATAATATATAAAGTATAAACATATATAATATATAAAGAGCTTATAAAAATTAATATAAGTTCCTTGAAGACAAAGGGCAGGAGAGAAGAAATTTTCGCTGTGACAGTGGGCAAAAGCAATGAAGGGGAAGAGAACAATGAGAGAGAGAAGCATATGTCCTCCCACTTGACCCCAGACTGAATTTGGCATCCCTACAAGTGGCATTAGCAGCAGACACAGAGGGGACCATTCAGTAGAGATGTCTCAAGACAGGATCAAAGCAGAGCCGCTTTGGAGCCCTGAGGACACAGGGTGGCTGGCACATGCTGAGCAGATGGCTTTTTCCCCCTCTCTGCCTGAAATGCCACAGCCCAACTCTAACAACCAAAGACTGGAAAACTGGGGGACATCTAGAGACAGCAATGACATGGACTTTGCTGTTTGGCTTCTGTGAACTTCTCCAAGCTTTTATGAGCAGTGGACACAAGAGAAACCTGTGAGAAGCAGGACCAAGAAGTTGTCCTCTAGAGCCACAATGCCTGTCAAGTTTGTACACTTGTGAGGCACCCTTTGGGGACTTCCAGAAAGAGCTGAAGGACACGTTGAGGGGCCTCAGAGACAGTTTTTCCTTGGGATACTGCAACAGAGAATGTCTGGGCATACATATGTATGCATTTCTCTCAAAGTCTGGAAGAATAATGTTTTTCTTAGGGAAGTGGGATATGAGAGGAGGCAGGAAATTTCACTCTCTGTTGAATACATTTCTGGCACTTTAATGTTTTTTTAATAAGAAACATATTACTTAAAAAAAAAGAAACTCATATTATAAACTTTCATAATATGAGCAAGCAAGAAAACAAGTCCATTTAGAAAAATATATATATGAGAGGTGATATTTGGCTTTTAAGGATTGAGCTCTTCTCTGCAGCATGCTGGTGACAGCATAAGCCCACAATAATGTCACCTGGTGTGTGTCATGACTGGTGGCAGGAAATACAGCACAGGGCAATGGGATGCATGGCAGCTTCCCTGGCCTCAGCATCTGGAACCAAACCATGTCCAAGAGTGTTGGGCAGATAAAATATGTTATGCTCACTTTGTTAAAGATGGTTCTGCCCACGTGGAAGACCATCACCCAGGTGATAATATTAGTTGCCCTTCTTGCTTGGGATGGGCGTGATTATGTTAATGAGTGTTGGGGGAGGGCTTTTGTGCCAAAAGGTTTTAAAGGGAAAGATCACATTGTTCCGAGGAAGAGTGATTACGTTCTAGGAGGAACCCATGCTGAGGAGAGCAGAGAAAGGCCATGTGGAAGAAAGGAGAAGCAGCCAAGATGGTGGAGTGCTGAGGGAGAAGCCAGTTTGCACAGAGAGAAGGAGATGGGGAACAGAGGTGAATTAAGTCTGGTGAGCTAGAAACCTTTGATTCTAGGAAACTAGGATAAGTCAGTGGCTTTGGGAGCCCTGAATGGAAAGGAAAGTGTTTTCCTACTGTGTGTATTTCTTGCCCACCAGGTGCAAGCTAGGATTAAAGCTAATGGCCCACCAGTTCTTGGCTCCATTATTTCATTACCGTCTGTCCGAATGCTATGTGAACCTGCATGGGCCGGGCGGCTGTGATGGTGGCCATGGCTACTGGCTTTACAAAGAGCAAAAGCTGGTTTGGTGGCCAGCATGGGGCAACAGGGCTAGTTATCACCCCTAGCCTAGAGGTCCTGACTTATTCTGCCTTCAGAGTTCTTACAAAAACAGCTTTTTTGGACAGTCACCACCGGGTCCTTACCATGCTTAGGATGCAAACAAGAGAGGGACCCAAGGTCTCATACCCCACCGCTCTCATGAAAATGTCCAACGGTTTCATCAAAATTCCGAAGGCCAGGCCCACCTTCCTCTCCAACCCCATCTCTCCCCTCTTCCAGCTCTTGCTCCAGGCAGTAAACTCGATGTGGTCCCCAAACTGACACTTCTCCCAAATCTGGAGCACCTCACCTGCCATGTGGCTCATTCTTCCATTCCCAGCTGTTTTATTACCCATAGCAGAAAGCCCCCTGGGTAGACAGCATCAGCTCTGCTCTGGAAGCACCCTATGCCACCCTCTGAAACACTATCCCGGTCACCTGACTACGACTGTGGCCCCACCAGACTGGTAGCTGTTTCGCCGGCTGGGATGATAGATAGCATTACCACCGCAGCCTCCAGCTCTGGGCATACAGTTCCATAAATATTTGCTGAATGAATAACCTGTTGGCCTGGCCTAACCTTCAGTCATCCTCCAGTCAGGCCTCACTGATTCATTTTTAAGCTCCTCAAAGTCCCTGGGGAAAGAAGATAGTGGCAAAACTCCAACAAATAACTGCACTTACTGAAGTGTCTCTTCCTGGAAAAGAAATGTCAACACAAAAAGAGAGCTAAATGCCAGCAGAGATAACTGGGACTGTGGACCACCCACACGAAGTTCTCGATGTGGCCATTTACCAGGAGCAAGGAGGAGAAATAAGGCCTGGGAGGCCAGGCAAGCTTATTCATGGGGACTGGAGGTCTAGCTCCAAGTCTGCCTCAAACCACTGAACTCTGGGCAAATCCTTTCACCTCTCAGGCCCATCTGTCGAGTGCTGTGAGGCAGAGCTGGGCTGGGTGCTAGCTGAGATCCTGGAGATGGGAGAGAAGCTGATCAATCTGAAAAGCTCAGCACTCGGGGTCTACCCAACCTTAACTTCAGCCCTGAATACAACCCAACCCAAACAAACCCTCCTTCTTAAAACAAACTCATTCACAATGTGGGTCACAGGGCAAAAATCTCACATAGTCCTTGCAGCTGGTGCTTTTTACAAACACATAAATCTAGACTGGACTGTTGCCTTTCCTTTGAGAGGAAGGACACATGCCTCCTCACACCCCATTTCCCGCAGTACAAATTTTGCTTGGACGTTATCTCTACTAAGGCCAGGCAACCACCAGCCCCACAGTGCTACTGTGTCACCAGCTTAAGCTTCCCTACCCGAGGCAACTTTGGAAGACAATCCATTCCAGGGCAGAGTGAATCCATAGATCAAGGTGTTGGAGTTGGGCAACTATGTCACCAGGAAGAAGGGATCACTTCTATTCCCACTGATTTTACTGAGCTGGGGGGAAAGGCAGTGTTTGTTGATACTTTTCCTTTATTCTGCTAAATGTGCAGGCTTGGGCAAGGATCAGACTTGGGTTCAAGTCTCAATTCTGCCACTTTCTAATTATCTGACTTTATGCCAGTCTCCAACCTCTCTGCATCTCAGTTTTGAATCTGCAGAGTGGGAATATAATGCTTATCTTGAAGGATTGTTATGAGGATGAAATGACACAACACTTGTCCAACACACAGTACAGGGCAGCCTAAGCAGACTAGTGAGTGGTTGGCAAATGTTAGTAACTGTTAGCAGCCTGGAAATGTTTGGCACAGAGCAATAGGGTTTATGTTTTAAAAAGAATTTCTCCTTGAATCATGGTCAGAACTTGTTGGGCAGATAAAATATATTATGTTCACTTTGTTAAAGATGGCGCTGCCCATGTGGAAGCCTGTCGCCTAGGTAATATTAGTTGCTCTTCTTGCTTGGGATGGGCGTGATTATATTAATGTGTGTTGTTGACAGGCTGTGGGCAGGCAGAATCCTTGTAGCCTGAAGCTTGGTTTTAGGACTAAGCCTTTCCCACCTTTTTTTTTTTTTTACAGGGACAGAGAGTGAGTCAGAGAGAAGGATAGATAGGGACAGATAGACAGGAACGGAGAGAGATGAGAAAAATCAATCATCAGTTTTTTGTTGTGAAACCTTAGTTGTTCATTGATTGCTTTCTCATATGTGCCCTGACCGCGGGCCTTCAGCAGACCAAGTAACCTCTTGCTCGAACCAGCAACCTTGGGTCCAAGCTGGTGATCTTTTTTTTTTTTTTTTTTTTTTTTTGCTCAAGCTAGGTGAGCCCACGCTCAAGCTGGCGACCTCAGGGTCTAGAACCTGGGTCTTCCGCAACCCAATCCGATGCTCTATTCACTACGCCACCGCCTGGTCAGGTTCCCACCCTCCCACCCTTTTTGATGTGGGGTGGTGCACTCTCATGAGGAATCCTCCCATTATGCCTCAGATAAGTGACTTTGTATCAGAGACTTCCTTGTTTTTACATTGGATTAATTTCTACACTATAAAGTGGGGCAGACGGGGAGCTTGCTCTCTCGGTTCCTAAGGTTAGCATTAGAGAGGAGAGCAGATTAAGGCCACGTGGAGGAGAGGAGAAGCAGCCAAGATGGTGGAGTGCTGAGGAAAAAGCCAGTTTGTGCAGGAGAAGGAGATGGGGAACAAAGGTGAATAAGGCTGGTGAGCTAGAAACCTTTGATTCTAGGAAACTCGGATAAATCAGTAGCTTTGTGAGCACTGAATGAGTGGGTTTTGGAGCCCAGTGTGTGTATTTCTTGCCTGCCAGGTGCAAGCTAGGATTAAAGGTAATGGCTTACCAGTTCTTGGCTCTGTTGTTTCATTACCGACTGACTGTCCGAATCTAATGCGAACCTGCACGGGCCAGGCGGCTGAGATGGTGGCCGCAGGCACTGGCTTTACAGAACTCAATGCTGATCCCACAGCCCAGAATTCAGGTCTTTTCACACCACCCATCCACCACCCCATCTTTCCAGCTACTTTGGATACAACAACTGAGATCTGAAATGTAAATCCTCATGTAGAGGCTGGCCTGCCTGACCAGAGTGGCAGACCCAAAACCCAGGGATTCCCGTGACTCTAATCTATGGATTCTCTCTGCCGGGCAGCACAGCCCTGAGGTCAGGCTGCCCAAATTCAAGTTGCCAACTTTGAGCCTGCAGGGCCTCTGCCCCAGTGAGCTTTTGCTTACTCACAGTGAGACTTTCAGCATAGTTACTCTTTAATCTCCTGAAAAATCCCCGCAACCAGCTTTGTGGGGGAGTAAATTCCCGGAATTTGGAGCACTGACTGGATATGTGGAGAGGTGGGTCCTGGGTGCCTCTGGCAGTTCTGGGCCGCTAAACCCTTTTGATTTATCTGGATTGGCTTCAGGATCATGTAGTTAAATAAAATCAAAGGATCTAGATGAGTCAGGCAATAGAGTGAACAAAGGCTAATGCTCCCAACGTAAGGCCAGGTCCTCAACCACATTTTCCCTGATTTGGTTAATAAATAGGCCAGTGATTCAGTTGCTCTAGCACATTCTATGCTGTAACCCAGAAGGGTTTCTCCCTATCACGAGGGATGGAGACACTGGATTAGTAGCTTTAGTCCCAGTCCAACTTTCCTGTGTCTGTCTTCTGTATGTGGTGTATGACAGACAAAACCATCTCTAACCCCAAAGTCACTTCTGGGACACCAGTAGGATCAAAGAGGACCCAGAGACAAAGGAAGGCTCCTGGGACCCTGTTGTAGGGGATTAGCCTGTGAGGGTTTGTGTGGTGGGTGCCTGGCACTATGCCAACCACTTTACGTTGTCTCCTCAGTTAATCCTTATAATAGTCCCATCCACAGGAACTGTTATTAGTGTGACAGCTCAGAGAGATGCAACCACATGCCAAAGGAGTCAGCAGGAGCAGGGCTTAAACCCTTCAACATGATGTTTATACTGCTTTTACCATTTTACTACAAATCACAAATGTTATAATATTTCCTAAAATTGGGGGATGAGTGAGCAGTGGAGATACTTGGAAGGGCTCAGTGGAAAAGGGAAAAGATTTGAAGGGGTCCAGGGGAGGGGAAGGGCAGGGAACCCATCTATCGGGACAGAGCCTGGCATGTTCAGGAGCAGGGGCAAGACCAAGCATGGACTTTGTTACTGCAAAATTTTCTCACATCTCTGCTGCAATGGATCAAGGCTTTCCAAGCCAAAGCCTACCTGGACATGTACAAATGAGAGCTATAAAATCACCTGTTAATTTCAGCAGCTCTGGTAAATGCCTCACCCCTAGCACTCAGGATAGAAGAGCTGCAGGGTAGGCTGGGATGTGTCCTCCCTCGCAGTTGTCCTCAGCCAACCTCTGCTGACGTTCTGTCCTCTGGTACCTGGGGCTTGTCTAACTGTGGTGGCTCCTGAGGGCTTCTCCTACACAAGCTCAATCCTTTAAAAAAAAAAAGTTGCTCTTTCTTTGTACTTTGGAAATTCCAATGTACAGATGGTTCTGCACAAGTTCAGTTTCTTCACTCTTTGGAAGTGAGAGAAATTTTTTGTTTTTGTTTTCAGTAGACTTCTACAAATCAAATAAGTAATATTTCTCTTAAAATTAAGGTCATTTGGGTAACTTGTTCAAGATTCACAACAACACATGTTCTAGGTTGCCCGATTCAACCAGAGAGGGTGGTCACCGTCTGGCTGAGCCCCCAGTTCCTGTGGGAGAAAGTTGAGCCCACACGTCAGTCCCCAGCTCCCAGACAGCATGAGTCACTTCCTCTTCCTCAGGCCCTAAGCCCTGGGTGTGACCTCATATCATAGCTCTCTGTCACCAGACCCCACGCAGGAAGTTCCTAGAGATGGGGATGATGCTTTACCCACTATTTAACAAGTATGCCTGAATGCCTTCTAGGGCTGAGCAAATTGAGCAAGACTGTCCTGGGAGTGGAAAGGCATCATGCTTAAGAGTATAGGCTCTTGGGCTAGAATGCCTGGACCAGAAGCCCAGCTACCTATGTGACAAGTGGTGGGTTCAAATAATTTAATAACTGGGTCTCTGCCCTAATGGCCATTTAAAGTATAAAAAATATATACCAAAAGAGCCTGACCAGGTGGTGGCGCAGTGGCTAGAGCGTCGGACTAGGATGCCGAAGACTCAGGTTCGAGACCCTGAGTTCGTCAGCTTGAGCGTGGGCCCATCTGGCTTGAGCAAAAGCTCGCCAGCTTGGACCCAAAGTCGCTGGTTCCAGCAAGGGGTGGCTTGGTCTGCTGAAGGCCCGTGGTCAAGGCACATGTGAGATAGCAATCAATGAACAACTATGGTGTCACAACGGCAACGAAAAACTAATGATTGATGCTTCTCACCTCTCTCCGTTCCTGTCTGTCTGTCCCTATCTATCCCTCTCTCTGACTCTGACTCTCTCTCTGTCCCTGTAAAAAAAAAAAAAAAAATATATATATATATATATATATACTTAAATAAGAACAATAAAAGAGGTAACAAAACTAGATTATAAGAGTTTTAAAATATTAATGAAAACTATTAAATGATACTTGATTAAATAATACCTGAGAATAAACAATAAAACTGTTATTTAAGATGTTTCCATACTGCTTCTTGATTGATGTCCTCGCTTGCAATTTTTTTTATACATGGACAGAACAAACATTATTACTACAGGCGCTTAGAATATGCTGTTGTGCAGATGAACGTTAAAAAGACTAAAGAATGTAAATTTGTGCTTTCCACATTGGGCATCTGCCCAGACACCCACCTTTGAGAGAACCCTGATTACAAGAGTAATTTCAACAACCGGTTCGCCGAACTCAACAAAAAATTAGGTATCAGTTCTGACAAACTGGTGCGAACCGACTGAGTCCCACCACTGTATGTGAACCTGGGCAAGTCACTTAAGCCTGTGTATTTTAGTTTCCTCATGTATACAATAATGATGTTAACAGTACCTACCTCATAGCAATGAAAGGACTAAGTGAATTTATATATGTTAAGTGTGTTGATGGTTAGTACCCAGGAAGTTCTACAAGTTTTGATGAAACAGACTGATACAATAATATGAGTGCTCTCTATAGCAAGGGTAACTACAAGATGTTTTAGGAGGTCATAAGATAGGTGCATAACCCAGACATAAGAGGGCTCCTCAGAGGATGTTGTGCTCTAAAGAGAGACTTAAAGAATCAGTTGACCATAGTAATAAGGTGGGGACAGGGAGAAGAATGTTCTGGGTTGATGGAATAGCACATGGAAAGGCATGGAGGCAAAAGGCCATGCTTTCTTTGGCGAGACTGCTTCATTTAAAAAAATAAAACAAACAGTAAGTTCATCACTAAGTAACAGTTATTACAGAATTTGTAACGTGCCTCTCATCCATTGAACCATTCGTGTACAAACTGCAAAGAATTCAGAGCCAGACCCACAAAGAGCAAGTCTGAACTAAATTTATCTTTGAAGGTTATGCCAACAAGGTCAAAATGGCTCATAAGAACTCTTTTTACTCTCAGTAGTTAACAAACATTTATGAACTTCAAAATTTTAGGTTAATTGCATCATTTCTTGGAAGATTTCTGACCTGGAGACTCCCTATGACACAACATAGTGCAGTCTTGGCTTTTTCTCCCCTCCACCCCACCCCCCAGCACAGAAACGTGCACATGGCAGCTACCCAACAAATGCCTGTTTTTGTTTTATTTTCTATACTCAAATATACTAAATTTTAGTTTGCATCCTAATTTTTTTTAAACAGATCCTTTTTTCAGTGATGAGTGTTAAAATAAATCTTAACAATGCTCACTGGTTCTCTTCCTACTCAATTTGCAGAAAACAAGTTTGGGCCTGCCTCTGATCTCTTAGAGTGGCAAGCTAATCTTCAAGATGACCTCACTGCAGAGTTGTGTTTTATAATCAGCTACAAATCCCAGCATGAACTGAGAGCAAAAGTTGGAAAGACAATAAAAATACAAACAAGCCAGGATTGTACAAGTCAAGTCAGTTTGAAGAACCAGTGAACCTATCATTATATTCCAATTTTTTTTAATGTTTAACTTTTATTGATTGATTTTAGTGGGAGAGGAAAGAAGAGAGAGATAGGAATATCGATCTGTTCCTGTATGTGTTTTGATAGGGCACGGAACTGGCAACCTCTGTGCTTTGGGATGATGCTCTAACCAACTGAACTATCCAGCCAGGGCTAGATCTCAATTTTACAAAAGCTAAAAGAAAAAATTGCCCCAGGAGGTAAAAATAATTTGTTTTTAGAAGACCAACAAAGCCCATTCTTATTAACAAATAAAGAACTGCAGTTCCTGAGATAATAAAAGGAAGAGAGGGATTTTAAAATTCACCTAAGTCAGGGATTTTCACAGGTTTCAACTGAGGAACTCTTTGTCAAACTAAATATTACCAAGGTGTGTAAACAAGTAAAAAAAAAAAACACACTCAGAGTTGCTCTGGTTGAAGCCAGGTCCCGGCTTCAGTTCCAGCTATTATATAGCTCTACCCCCGAGAACTTCTAAAACCACTCAAGTTAGTCTAATCCACTGCCCCTGCCATTTTACAAAAGGAAAGCTTAAAGCTGAGAAGAAAAAAACCTATATAACTTGCCTGACCGGTGGTGCAGTGGATAAAGCGCTGACCCAGAATGTTGAGGTTACTAGCTTGAGCGTAAGTTCACCAGCTTGAGCACTGGGTCTTTGTACAATCCCAAGGTTGCCAGCTTGAGCTGGAGGTTGCCAGTCCAATCTCTGGTCAAAGCACTTAGAAGCAATCGATACACAACTAAGTAGACCAACAAGTTGATGCTTTCTCTCTCAAAAAAAAAAAAATTATATATATATATATATATATATTTGACTTGTCCAAGGCCACACAGCTAGTTAGTTGTTTCTGGCAGAGGTAAATGAGTTCCCAGGTCTACTGACTCCAAACTCGGTGACCCTTCCACTATACCACGTGGTTGGTAGGGAAAATATACTTACCGACATGGAGGGGTGGCTGATGAGAACAAGAGGCCCACAAGAGGAGGAGGCTTGTCCTGTGAAATGCACAGAAGTACAGGGCAGGACAAAGTCATGCAGTGCTCACTAGCTGCTTGGGGGCTCTAAGATGCCTACTTAAATGAGTAGACAGCATATTCCATCTTTCTGAGGGATCACCAGCCTGTGATGGTTTATTTGCCACAGTGCTCACAGTCCAGGACAGACACTCGTGCAGAGTTTCCAAGGATGAATTTGTCACCAAGCAAACAGGAGAGGAGGGTCGTCTCGTTCAGAGACAATAGAAACTGGTTTTAAACAGAAGTGAAAGGTGCTCATTGGCAGGTGAGAAAGATCACTGAGGTGGCACTGTGGTAATCCACAGCAGGAGGAGACTTCTGCAGTGTTTGAACTGAGTGAGGAAATTAAGGGTAGAAATGGCAAACAATGACAGTTTTCATTAGAAACATCAGTATGGTATGGGCAGTAGGAGCAATAAAAGAGGACAAGAGGGCTCTGCTGACTGTCATGGTTCCCCTGGAACTGCTGAAGGTGGTGACACCAAGGAGATAAAGAACAGTTAAGGAGGTCCTGGCCGATTTGCTCAGTGGATAGAGCGTTGGCCAGGTGTACAGACATCCCGGGTTCAATCCCTGGTCAGGGCACAAATGAGAAGCAACCATCTGTCTCTCTCCCCCTTCTCTCTCTCTTCCCCTCTCACAGCCAGTGGCTTGATTGGTCCAAACGTCAGCCCCAGGTGCTGAGGGTAGCTCAGTTGTTTTGAGCATCAGCCCCAGATGGGGGTTATCTGGATCCACATCTATCTCCCCTCCTCTCACTTAAAAAAAAAAAAGAGCCTGACCAGGCGGTGGCGCAGTGGATAGAGCGTCGGACTAGGATGCGGAAGACCCAGGTTCGAGACCCGAGGTCGCCAGCTTGAGCACGGGCTCATCTGGCTTGAGCAAAAGCTCGTCAGCTTGGACCCAAGGTCGCTGGCTCCAGCAAGGGGTTGCTCAGTCTGCTGAAGGCCCGTGGTCAAGGCACATGTGAGAAAGCAATCAATGAACAACTATGGTGTCTCAGCGGCAATGAGAAACTAATGATTGATGCTTCTCACCTCTCTCCATTCCTGTCTGTTTGTCCCTATCTATCCCTCTCTGACTCTCTCCCTGTCCCTATATAAAAAAAAAAAAAAAAAAAAAAAAAAAAGAATGGTTGAGGAGCCTAACCAGTGATGGCTCAGTGGATAGTGTCAACCTGGACCACTGAGGTCCCAGGTTCAAAACCCCGAGGTCAGCAGTTCAAATGCAGGCTCATCCAACTTGAACACAAGCATACCAGCTTGAATCCCAAGGTCACTGGCTTGAGCCCAAGGTCACACTGGCTTGAGCAAGGGGTCACTGGCTCAGCTAGATCCCCACGGTCAAGGCACTTATAAGAAAGCAATCAATGAACAACAGAAGTGCTGCAACTATGAGTCAATGCTTTTCATCTCTCTCCTTTCTTATCTCGCTCTCACTAAAAACAAAACAAAACAAAGAGAAAACAGTTGAAGAGGGGAAATAAGGAGCCAGCATTAGCAGTCAAGAGTATGAGGTGCTGGTGGGTCCTCCAAGTGCAGAAGGTGTCCAGGTGGGAGTTGGCTGCCGGGAGTCCAATGTGCACAGCACAGAGCTGGAGTCATGCCTCAGCTCCAACTACTGAAAGAAAAGGCACCACCTGTTTCCCCGGTGAGTACAGAGCTCGTTTTAGGTCCTTTAATAAGTAGAATTTACTAAAATTTTGTATTGAATATATTCTTTTTCCCTAAGTTATCTAACAGAACTGAAAACTTATCAACTTTTACCACAAGTTAGCTGGGAAATGTAGCCACACCCCAGAGAACCTGGCTTTCTTTGGATTAAGAAGCAAATTTATTTTAAGAGATAATAAAAGTACATGCCATTGAAAAGCATAGAGCATCTGTCCAATTTAGCTTTGTCCTATTCTTTTATGGAGTAAAATCATCATCATTTTGCAGCCTAGAAAAGTAAGATATGATGAAGGTAAAGATATTGTTGCCTAAGCCAAGGAACCCTGTACCTACTTAGAATTGAAATAGGTACACGTGTAATCTAGTTATTCAATCAATACGTGTTTGCCAAGTAACCTATGGGGCTGAGACACAACACTCAAAACCATGGGAGATATTAAAATGGAAGTCTAAGAAACAGCACACCAGCTCTAAGAATTGATAATTAAATTGGCTAGAGAAACAAATACAAAAAGGAGAATTTAAGGACATTTGTGACAAATGTCCATGGGAATTAAAGGTTACAAAAGCTCAGAGGTAGAAAACAGAAAATTTAACCAGATGAATGAGGAAGAGGTGCCATCTAAACAGGGTAAAAGAATGAGCTCGGTTTCAACAAGCAAATAAAGGAGACGGCAGGTAGGATGGAGGGAGAGCTGGAGTAAAGGTTCCACCGAGTGTCTCAGATACAGAGAAGAGGAGATTCTGGTTAGAGCAGAGGGTTCACATATAGGAGTGGCCTGAGACAGGACTGGAAGGGGTCCGAGGGCCTTAACCCCTGCTGGACCTTGTGATAGAGGTCATGGGCAATCCTAGAAGAAACTCTAAGAGAATAAAGACATGGGGCATTGGAGGGGTGGGAGTAGGGAGAGAACCAGACAAGACTGCTAAGCATATCACAGGGAGAAAAGAATGAGGCCATGAGAGTTGTGGAGCAGAACAGGTGATGGTGGCTTTGTGGAGAAGAGAGCAGGTGAGACAGGCCTTGAAGATCAGGCTGTTTGGGATTCTGGGAGGGAGCACAAAGTCAGGAAAGCTGGAAGGTGGTGCAGAGAGGAAAGGCACCAAGTTCAGTTGCCCTAAATGCAGGGCTCATGTGGGAAGTCCAAGGAATGAGGCCAAAGGCAGACTGGAGCCAGAAGCGCTGGCCTGCAGAGAATGTGGACCTTACCCAGCAGGCAGTGGGACTCCCTGACAGTGGGTGATAAGAGAACTTACTATAACAGAAGCTGTGTGTGAGGAACAGTTGGTAATGATAGCTCCACTGTCAGTACTCGGTGATAGTCATAGCATTGCAGTTGGGTAGTAAGGAGGGTCAGGAAAGATGGGGAAAAGCTACTGAGGCTGGGCAAAGGGTAGGAGGAGCCAGGCACAGGCACTGCCTACCTAAACTGGAATGTGGGCCCTGGGAGAAGCAGCCAGAAGGGACGTGAAGAACATCTGGGGACTGACCTGCAAGTCTGAATGTCTAGTGGAAGAGTAGGTTTGGGGCTTTTGAACAAACACTCTCACAGACCTTTCCCCTTACATAAACTGCGAACCATTCCAGCATGCTGTTTATATGGACAGCATGGAACATTTCCAGGTATAAGGATCCACCCCTCTGGCTAGTTTTAAAATCCTTTGTACACACGTTTAAAAGGCACTCTGAGTGTAGTAAGAAATTCTAAAAACATTCTTAAATTATGAGAGATAATTTTTTTTTGCATCTGCCATGTTTTTTGTTAAAAAAACAAAAAAACTAAAAGTGCAATAAAGTCAATTTTTTTTTCCTTTGCTCAGAACAATTTGCATTGTTCCACTCCTGACTACAGAATCAAGTTCTTTTTACAGAAAGAGTAAGTAAAACATACTGGCGCTGTTTAAAGCATTAAGAGGTGAACCCTGTATAACCTTTCTCAGGTCAGGAAATAAAATATCGGTGGCACCCGGAAGCCAGCTGTGTGCACCACATACCTCACAACCCCGCCCTCACTCTCAGCTGTGGCCACTCTCCTGAATTTTGTGAGTACCATTTTCTTCCTTTTCTTTCTACTTTTAACACCTGCATAAGCATCCTCAAAGGGTATAGCATTATTTCATCAATATAATCAAAATCATACTGTAAGATTAAAATAAATAAAATAAAATTACATAATAGTGTGCCACTGTGTAGAAGACAGACAATGTAAAAGAATAGAAAGACTAGAAACAGACCCACATATGTATACAAATTAAATAGTACTTATTTCATATCCTTTACCAAAGTAAACTCCAAATGGAGTCCTCTTCGTGTAAAAAATTGAAATAATAAAAATACTAAAAGAAAATAGAGATATTTATGCTATCTTGAGTTGGAAAAACATTTCTAAGCATAACACCAAAGGCTGAAGCAATAAAGGAAGAGTGTCAGATTTGTCCATAAACAAATAAAAAGCTTCTGTAAGTCAATACATACAGTAACCAAAACTAAAAAGAAAATGCTAAACCAGAGAAATTATGTGACATAAGACTAAAAGGCAATTATGCCTTTAGTGCTTACAAATCAGCAGGCTAAAACACTGCAGGAGAAAGGTGGCCAGGGCATCCTGTAAGTGTGCTATTGCCACATTTGATTAATAATAAACAGCCCCAGAATTTAATGGCATAAAGCAACATTTATTCTAACTTATGTGTTTCAACTCTTTTGGGCTTTAGGTTCAGCTGGCTTGTCACAAGCTGGAGGTTAGGTCCAGGTCTGTTCCATATGGTTCTCATCCTTTTGGCCAGTAGGATGGCCAGGGCATGTTTATTTCCCAGAGATGGCAAAAAACCAACAGAGTACTTCTCCATCGACTCAGTATCTTCTAAATAAGGACAATATTGTTCCATGAGCCAGTCTCAACGTTAAAGTGGAGAGAACACCCACTTACCTCCTTCAGAGTTATTGAGAAAATGCAAATAAAGGGTGGGTAGAAGTTGGGCTGGGGCAAGAGGAGAGGGTCAGGGTTAGAGAGCAAAAGGACAATACTTATTGTTCCTTCTTTTACCTCTAAATTTCAACCCTACCGAGAATAAACCTTTGCTTTCTCAGCTGCCAGTTATTCAGAAAAGTCCTTCTTCTTGGCCAGTGAACCAGCCCTTGGAAAACAGCATCATCTAGTTCTGTTTCCCCACTTCCCAAGTGAGATTCTGACACCAGCGGAAGTTCCCAGCTTGCCTGAGGGGCCTCCATTGCTTAGCACTTGAGCCTTTCGCCTAGGCCCTTGGTTGGCAAACTTCAGCTCGCAAGCCACATGCGGATCTTTGGCCCCTCGACTATGGCTCTTCCACAAAGGGCACTCCACCCTAATTAAGTTAATAACAATGTACCTACCTATATAGTTTAAGTTTAAAATTTGGCTCTCGAAAGAAATTTCAACCGTTGTACTGTTGATATTTGGCTCCGTTGACTAATGAGTTTGCCAACCACTGGCCTAGGCTCCCATTAGCTCAGTGGACAGGGTTTCCAACCCCTTCTGTTTCTTTCAGTGGTGATTCTTCATTTAATGGTAAACATGCTATCCTGACTGTAGTCCATGATCATCTTGGGATAGGGTCATTGTCAGAGACAGTTAAGACAGGATCCAGGTTACCCTGTCCCCCTTGCACTGCAGTGCAGACCTGGCCTAAAGTCCATAGGTACCCAAGTAACATCCAGTAACGTAATGAACACCCAAAGTTGGCTCAACACTAGTCATATTTTAAATAAAACTTGTACAGACTTAGCAAGTATTAGCAAGTTTTGAATACATTTGAAGGTGATTTCTCTTATCTTTAGTACTCTCTCAGGGATTTTGGATGAATCTCTGAAGAAAGTAGCCAATATACCATAGATTATATGAAATAATACATAGAACTAACTCAAAATAGAAACCAATACGTATAGTTTCCTTGCCAAAAAGGGTTAATAGTTCTAAAAGTCTTGTATTTTCAAAGTAAATTATGCAAAAAAGTTAATATATTTGTTCCTGTGACAGCTACAGTAATCGAGCTATATGTGCCATGTATCATGCCAAAAATTTTACGTTACCTCATTTACATAATAACTGTAGGAGTTGAGTGCTAGTATTATCCTCATTTTATAGATGAGAAAACCAAGGCTTAGAAAGAATAAAAAACTTATCCCAAAACATGCCACTGGCAAGTGTTAGAGACAGGATTTGAACTAAGGTTGTCTGAGGCAATGGTCTTGCTCTCCTAGGCTATAAAGCTTCTGTGACTAGCTGTCATCTATTATTTATTTCTCTATGCATGCCTATACTCCTCAAAATGGCACAGCAGAATTATGTTTTTTCCCTATTTTTAATCTTCCTAGAATTTTTTAATATTTTTAAACAATAATAAATTTTAAATATGTATATCATACATATGGGTGTTCTTTTGTGTATATAATTGCAAACTACAGTTCACGCTTTTCCAAAATTTGTAAACACTTGTATCAATGTACATTTACAGCCTGACCAGGTGGTGGTGCAGTGGATAGAGCATTGGACTGGGATGTGGAGGACCCAGGTTCGAGATCCCAAGGTCACCAACTTGAGCACGGGCTCATCTGGTTTGAGCAAGGCTCACCAGCTTGAGCCCAATGTCACTGGCTCGAGCAAGGGGTCACTTAGTCTGCTGTAGCCCCCCCCCCCGGGTCAAGGCACATATGAGAAAGCAATCAATAAACAACTAAGGAACCGCAACGAAGAATTGATGTTTCCCATCTCTCTCCCTTCCTGTCTGTCTGTCTGTCTCTATCTGTCCCTCTCTCTGACACTCCCTGTCTCTGCCACAAACACACAAAAAATTATATGGGGATGTTTGTCAGAGGTGAAAATTTTTTTACTACATTTTCAATGTAGTAGTACATTTCAAATGTGGTTATAAGAATAGAAATGGCATCACTCAAGGTTCAACTGCAGGAAACACAAACCACTCTATTTTAAGCAGAGATTATTTAATACAGAGAGTTGAGTGCTTACAAAATTGAAGGTTGGACAGACAAGCTCTGGAGTGGGCCTCTAGAAATAACTCCCAGAATGACACTGCTCAACTTTCCTTCTAGGACAATTGTGCCACAATAAGGGGAGCGGGGGAACAGGGATAAGCAGGAGCTTGCCATTGAATCTGCTGAGTTTGAGAGCTTATTGCCATCACTGTGATCTAGGGATCAGAAAGTGGCTCTAACTGCTCCCTGACACATGCAACGCTGGGGACAGGGCATCAGACCATGGCTGCAACAAAACTCAACAACTGAAGATCTAGGAAGATGCCTTTTGTCATACTACTACCTTTGAAATCTAAAACTAGTACATGGAATGGTTGTACTCTAATTTGTACTAGAATGAGAGCTGCAAGGGATTCTGAGAACTGCAGTGCTTAGCTTCCAGGTTCTGTCATACAGGGAGAACAGGAAGACAATCTAGAAGGAATTTGGTGATTGAGTGCCAACTTAAGATTTCCACCACAAAGTATATTATTAAATAACGTAGCATGGAATTACTATTGTTACTGGACTACAACTGCTCCGGGGTTCAGGTCACCTGCTACAGCAATAGCCAATAAGCAGTGATTGGTTCTGGGAGGGAAACAGGCATCTATGATCAAGATTGTCAGCAACTAGAGAAGACAGGTGGCATATGCTAGCCCAAAACCTGCCTTACAATCTCAGTTGCAAGGGCTTATACACTTTCTCAGGTGAGGTTAGTACAATGAGGGCCATGCAGTTAGTCATAAAGCAGGATAGCTGGCTCCTGGTAAGAGTCATCAAGCAGGGTGGCCAGTTCCCGGATTCATAATTTTTTCTCCACAGTGTTCTGATCTCATCACAGTCTTTATTGCTTCTTGGGCTCCAGTCATTTTCTCAGAGGTATGGGAACATCCTGCTTCAGTAGTTCCCCTGAGGGGTGTGGGAACGTCTGGCTTCAATAGTTCTGCACTACTGGGTGGGAGTGCTAAAGACAATCTAGGAAATAGGTTACATATGGTGTACTTGCAATCATATATATATTTGATTGTATACTATATCGGTACCTACCACAATGGCTGTGAGACACTGTGGTCTGTGTGCCACTGAAAACCACCACCTCAGCAATTGGACAGCAGTCTCTGGTGCTTTATGAAGTGCTGTCCAGTATGTTTCATTGAAATTGCTACTGAAACAGGAACCAAGGAAAAAGAAAGTTGGCTTGTGAATTTTTTAAAATGTGCACATTATCCTTTACTGAAAGCTTTTTTGATTTCAGGGGTTACATACTGTTAACAGATATGTGATAGCTGCCTTGATTAAAGATGTTTTAAGGCCCAAAGAATATGACAAGAGCCTGACCTGTGGTGGCGCAGTGGATAAAGCGTCGACCTGGGAACACTGAGGTCGCCAGTTCAAAACTCTGCACTGGTCTGGTCATGCACATATGGGAGTTGATGCTTCCAGCTCCTCCCCCCTTTCTCTCTCTCTCTCTCTCTCTCTCACTCTGTGTCTCCTCTCTAAAATGAATAAAATAAAAAAAAATTTTAAAAAAAGAATATGACAAGAATTAACAATGTTCTTGTCTGTGTTAACAAAGACTAGAATATAATTTAGTATAATTACATAGGGAAAATGCATATGTACAATATTAATTTTTAAAAGATGCAAAATTAGCCTGGCCATGTAGTGGCACAATAGATAGAGTATCAACCTGGGATGGTGAGAACCCACAATTGAAATCCTGAAGTCAGCTACTTGAGTGCGGGCTCATCCAGCTTGAGCACGGGCTCACCAACTTGAGCATGGGTGGCTGGGTTGAACATGGGATCATAGACATGATGCCATGGTCAGTTGTTTGAGCCCAAAGGTCTCTGGCTTGAAGCCCAAGGTTGCTGGCTTGAGCCCAAAGTCACTGGCTTGAGCAAGGGGTCACCAACTTGGCTGGAACACCTCCCCACATACACACACACTGTCAAGGCACATATGAGAAACAATGACTAACTAAAAAGTGACACAACTACAAGTTAAAGCTTATCATCTCTCTCCCTGTCTGTCTGTCTGTCTCCCCCCCTCTCTCTCTCACACACACACACACACACAAAACGTAAAATTATATACAGTATGATTGCAATATATCATAAAACAATAAAAATTTACTAGTAATCAAGAAATAATGAAATACCACATCTTACCATAAGATCAGCAAAAACTGAAAAGACAGATAAAACTTAGTGTTGGTGATTGTGGGAGGAAATGCAATTTAGATTTGAGTGTAAATTCCTTGCAATCTTTAAATGCCACATTAGACAGTCAATAGGACCTCCTTTCTTCCTGAATGACTGAAGAATTGCTACCCATACCATTTGTTTTCCAGGAGTTTTGTGGTCCTGCGCATGATAATGCCTATGAATGACTGATTTCACTTCTCTTTTTCTAGCAGGCAAAACAAAACACATCCATTTGGGATTGCCCATACCACCAGCTTTCTTAGGGCATTCTCTCTTCTGCTCCTTTGACTAGACTGCACAGTGTAAAGAAACAGGGGGAGGTGAGGCTACAGTTGGAGGATAGGGATAAGGGGTACCTTTCTCCCCCTAGTCTCCAGCTGCAGCAATAGTTTAGCAATGGCTGAGTGATAATGAATAAGCTGGATGATTGTGACCTCAGAGAATAACCAATATGTAGACACTCATCCCAGTTCTAAAGCAAACCTTTAGAAATAGCACTCATTCCTTCAACAAATATTTATTAAGTGCTTAGCACTTGATTTGTGCTCACAGGAATATAGTACTGTCTATATAAATGGATCACTCCTTTGGATACGTCCTGTAATCTTTAATCTGCTAAGTAATAGATAATTATCATAAAGTGACTTCAGTCCACCACATACACCTAAAAGCTGGATATGATAAATGAGAGGGAAACTGTGCTACAATTTCATCAGTTTTGCTGTGTTCTTAACAATATGGAAAAATAACATTGAAAGGCTAATTTCTACGTTTTGGCTCACAGAATTTTCTGTTTTCCCCGTTTTCTATTTTGCTTGCTTTAAATAAACCTTATCAGTTTTCCTAACCCCACCACGATAACCTGATTTCTCTCCTTTCTACTAAGTAGGCAAAAGGAAGGCACGTGTATTGTGTTCTGATACATCTTCACAGCCTATTCACCATGGGCCAAATTCTCCCTCATCTATGTCCAAGACTACTAGAGTCTTCTTGCTGGTCTCTTGGCATTGAGTCATTCCCCACTGCAATTTTACATACCACTTGCAGAAATATTATATTTGTACTCATTTTTCATAATGTCAACCACAATAGCATTTTACATTTACTTGTAATTTATGATTAAAATATCCCTCCTCCACTGAACTATAAATTATATGAGAACAGGAATAAAGTCTCACTTGACTCACTAAGAATTTGTGGTGCTTTATCCAGCACCTGAGAAGTTTGAATCCTTGAAAATTTTCTATTGAATAAATAATATTTTTAAATACAATTTTTTTTCTTGTTTTTTTGCTTATGGTCAAGACTCTGCTTTATTCCAGGTCAAGAGGCTTCTAAAATCAAGCCAAATAGCCTCAGCTTGATGATAATGGTCTTCCATTAATCACAGCCTCATCCCTTCACCTTCAAGGGGTAACCCTGCTCAATACAGGTGCCTCCCTTTCTTATCTTCAGAAAACACTGTGGTTATTTCCACTCCTCTGCACTTGCCCATGGTATGTTCCAAACCAAGCTCTGTTCCTCCAAATCTTATGAAAATTATACTATTTCCAAAGAATTTGAGTTAGAAAAATTCTAAAGGAGTCTTTTAAAACCCTCATTTCTAGAGTGACCATGATCCAATTATGGGCTCCTGAATGTGGTAACACAAACATAGCAGTTACACTTGTTTCAGGAATTAAACCAAAATTTGAGAATTTAAATCCATTCTATCTTAAGAATAAAATATACCAGGTGGTCCCTTAATAAAGTAAAATGAAGTTTAATTCTCAAATTTAGTTTGTTCTTGTATAAAGTAAAACAGACTATGAGGGAAAATGAGATCACTCCCTGTAATGATTAGACCTTTCTGCTACAATTAGACAATCTAGGAGACCTTTTTGCTGTCTGCTTTAATATAAACACAGCTCATTAGTCCCTGTTGGTCTTCCAATAGTACATTATAATTTTTTAAGTGTTCTGTGAACAATTATTTTTAGAAAACTGGTGTAGTGTCTTACAAGCCAAGTGAGGAGAATGATTTTTAAAGGGGAGCATGAACAGTAGTATCAGATCCCGGAGAGGTCGAGGAGAATGAAAAGGTGAACAGCTGATGTTAGTGACTCTGTATTTATAAACATTTCCAGTAGAATGTTAAATCATTGAAAACCAAAATTTACACTATTCCCAATGATAGAAATGTCATTAATATTACTTTTCTTCCATAGACAGGAGAAAAATGACTCACTCCAAATAACTGTATATGATGAAGTTCTTTTGATTTTGTGTTCCCTGTTTTTGTCACCAAATAACTTTAGAAGATTAAGTTTCCCTCTCCCAAAACTATGGTACCAGGGCAAAGGTATCATTAAATATAATATATAATAAAATAAAGCTGTACAGGCATAAAAAGCATACAAATCATGCACACACACATTCAAGAATTAAAATTACCACAACAAATACATTTCTTGTGTCATAGAGTAAGTTGTAGTGTGAAAGAGTAAGGAGTTTAAAGATTGATAATGTAGGTTTTTATTGGGGCCCCCCAACACTTATTAATAGTGAAATTTTCAACAAAATTTGAAAATTTGGTGAAGAGTAAATTATTTTTCATATCTAGAATGTAAAAACATAACACAACACGGCTGTCATGAATTTACCAATGTTGTGAAAACTGGGCTGTATGGAGAAAGAGCAGAGGCATTAGTAATAAGAGCTCTCACTGACTACTATGAACCAAGTGCTGTACTAAGTAAGGTCTTTTCGTAAGTCCTCTCATGAATTCTTCATATCTACCTAATGTGGTAGATACTATAGTAGGTGAAACCATGGGAACTAGCCATTTCTGTACATCAAAAATGGTCAGCCCTGGCCAGATAGCTCAGAGCCTCATCCTGATATGTCAGGTTGGGGGTTCAATCCCAGGTCAGGGTACATACAAGAATCAACCAATCAATGCATAAATAAGTGAAACAATAAATGGTTGTTTCTCTCTCTCAAATAAATAAAAATTTAAAAATGATCAGTTATCAGCAATATCATATGGTTTAAACTATCATCTGCCAGGTTAGGAAAACACAGAGAGACTAAGTGACCTAAGTTAAAATAGCCTGGTAAAGTCAGGTTTGCAAGCCATACTGGTTTACATCAGTGACTAATATGATATAAATTCCCAGCAAGGTGGCTGGTCTCATAGTTTAGGAGGTATAACCTCTAAGCCTTATTCAAGAATTATTTGCATGATATTAGAGACTATACAAACAGTAAAGAATGATGCCAAAGCAAATTCAGCAAAAGAATAAAACGTTCACATTAATTAAAATAGCTCATGTTTATTCCTGCTTCTGGAATTACCCTTTACAATGAATTCTTTTTTTTTTTTTTTTAAGTGAGAGAAGGGGAGATAGACTACTTACTGCATGTGCCCCAACCAGGATCCACTTGGGGTTGCACTGGCCAGGGCCTCAGTGAACTTTTTTTTATTCACCTTCAGTCAGACAACAAATATCAAGATCAGGCTTAATTTCTAACCTCCAACTAGAGGAGCTTCTTTTCCACCCACCCCTAATTCTTACCAACTGAAATTCATCTTTTCTTTTCTTTCTCTCTCTCTCTCTCCTTTTTTTTCTCTCTTTTGTTTTATTCTTTAATTGATTTGTGTGTGTGTGTGTGTGAGAGAGAGAGAGAGAGAGAGTGAGAGAGAAAGAGGAGAGATGAGAAGCATCAACTCCTAGTTGCTTCACTTTAGTTGTTCATTGATTGCTTCTCGTACATGTCTTGGTGATGAGCTCAAACAGAGCCAGTGACCCCTTGCTCAAGCCAGCAACCTTGGGCTCAAACCAGTGATCTTGGGCTTCAAGCTAGTGACCTTAGGATCATGGCAATAATTCTGTGCTCAAGCCAGCAAACCACACTTGAGCTGGCAAACCTAGCTCAAGCCTGGGACCTGGGGATTTCCAACAGGACCTCAACTTCCCGGTGGGCACTCTACCCACCGCACCACTACGGGTCAATAATAGCTGTTTGCCTTTTAATATATCTGATTACTATCAACAAAAGTAAAAGTTTCTTGAAGAAAGATCAATAAATGTTCAGTGTGAGGTGCATACTAAGTCTACCATATGTGAAATTTAATAGGAATAGACGAAAATCTTCCCTGGTCTCACCGGTTTTTTAACTGTTCTCTTTAATCTGAACTCATCTGGAAACTGCCTTGCATTATTACTTTCTGTTTCACATGATATGCTTAGGCCTTGTCTCTGGAACTACAGTTTAAGCTTCTCAAGAGTCTTATTCTTTGACTTCACACACCACCCAACAAATCGCTTTAAGTCAACAGACCTTAATGAACATGAAAAATGAGCAGTTTGGGGGAAAGTCCTTGAAAAAGAAAATGAATTAAGATGGGAGCAAAGCAGGGTGGATAGGGGCGCTCGTACATTGACCTCTGTTTTTGAGAACTAACCAGCAGGTATTTCAAAGCTCTAGAAGATAGCCACTGCTGTTTTTTTAAAGAGGTGTGCAAGGAGATCACCAGCGTGACCGCTCATTGGGCTGGGAGGCGAGACCTGTGCAGTTGGCGGCTCTAGGTGGAGGTAGCGGGAGCGCCGTCCTCTGACCGACAGGGGGAGCCCTACCGAGCGCCGGTCCGCCCCTCCCCTCCCCGCCCCGCCCCGCCCCGCGCGAATCGCGCGCGCGGCCCGCCTGCCGACGCCACTCCTGCCGCAGGCCGAAGGCCAGTTCCCCAGTCGACGGGCGACCCGCAGCTCACTCGTCGCCCCGCCCCGCCCAGCTTCGCCACAGGACGGGTAACGGTTACGAAGCACTTTCACGCTGCGATTTCTGCTTAGTCATTGTCATCCAGGAAACGGCTCGGTCAGTTGGGAGTCAACTCTGCAGCGGCGGCCGCAGAAGCAGGAGCCGCAGCCACCAGCGCGTCCTTTCCGGGCCACCACTCCGCCGTCGCCGCCCGGTCCCTCTCGGGCCGGAGCGCAGGCCGAGGTCCCGCCGCGCGGGGCGGGCAGCCTCGCGCCGGGCTTTCCGACTCAGGCACTGTGTCTGCGGAGCGACCTTCTTCCCCGCCTGCGGCCCCGTCGCCGCCCGGCCCCGTCCGTCCGCTGCCATGGGCACCGAGAGCCGCGCGGCCCGGGCGCTCCTGGCGCGGGCCCGCACCCTGCACCTGCAGACGGGGAACCTGCTGAACTGGGGCCGCCTGCGTAAGAAGTGCCCGTCCACGCACAGCGAGGAGGTGAGGGCGGGCGAGCTTGCCGGCGTAGACGCGGGGTTCCGGGGCCTGGCCGCGGGCGGGACGGCTCGGACAGGCGAGGGCGGGTGGTCGGGCTGGGCGCTCACCTGGGCTCCGCGGGCGGGAGGAGGCTGGGGCCGCTGCCGCGCGTCTGCGCAACCAAAGCTGCTGTTGGGGGAACAGGGTCTTAAGCTCGGCAGGTGCAACTTCCTTCCCCTTGAGTGACGCCTCCATTCATGCAAATGGCTGATCTCCGAACTCACAACCGTGTCGGATCCCTCTCCCTGCCTAGGGGGTCAGAGAAGGCCAGTGCTTCTCTCGGCCCCGCTCCCTTCCTCACACTTGTCCAGGTGAAAAATAGTTTAGAGATTCAGTTTTGGAGAGTTAAGACGTAGTAATACTAGTAGTCCACTTAGTTTTTAGGATGTTGACCAAACATAGTTTCTCTTTTGCTGTGAGGCAAATGACTAAACACTCAAACTCTGCTTTGAAACAGTATGTATTTTTTCTTGCCGAAAATTAATCCTAGTTTATTTGCCTAAAGACTAATCACTGGCTTGAAGCGGCAGAAGTTAATCTGGAATCATATACTTGTTACATAGCTGGTCATTCCTGAGAGAGCAGTCATTGACTGCACAATGAATTGTGGAGGCATATTGGTGGTGTGGAACAATTTAATATTTAAAAATAACAATAAATAAACCTTTAATTTAGGTGCTCTGTGACTTTGGAAAAGTTACTCTCTCTGACAGTGTTGCTTTAAAATTGGGTAACACTTTAGTCAGGCCGTTGTGAGGATTAAAATATATATGAAAACACCATACAGGCATATTATCTCCCTTATTTTCTGGTTTGATCGGAAAGATAAATATTTTTAAAATAATTTTTTTTTTTTTTACAGGGATAGAGAGAGGGATAGACAGACAGGAACGAAGAGAGATGAGAAGCATCAATCATTAGTTTTTCGTTGTGACATCTTAGTTGTTCATTGATTGCTTTCTCACCTGTGCCTTGACCATGGACCTTCAGCAGACCGAGAAACCCCTTGCTGGAGCCAGCGACCTTGGGTCCAAGCTGGTGAGCTTTGCTCAAACCAGATGAGCCCGCACTCAAGCTGGCGACCTCGGGGTCTCAAACCTGGGTCCTCTGCACCCCAGTCTGGCGCTCTATCCATTGCGCTACCGCCTGGGCAGGCTAAAAGAATATTTTATATTTCAATTACAGTTGACATACAATATTATATTAGTTTCAGGTGTACAACATAGTGATGAAACATTGTTGTGACTTATGAAGTGATCAGCTAGATAAGTCTAGTATCCATTTGACACCATACAGAAAAACCAGTGCTGATTAAAAGAAAAAATAAGTGTCCTAAAGTATGTCATAATATGTTATCAGCTGTCTTTCCACAGCAGTTTCTGCTGCTTTATATAAGATGTTGGTGACATACCATACGGTAGCACATGGCATCCCTCTGAGTATATGCTGGACATGTACATAGGTCTGTTGCTGGGGGTCGGTACCCATCGGGAGATGAGAACTCTTGGTTGTAACTTTACTAAGAATCAGAATCCTTTTCCTTATTCTCTGTCCAGGTAGGTCCCAGCTCAGTTTATACGACTTGTTCTGTTCAAACCATCCCACTTGGACTATTACTCTCAAAGATAAATATTTCCTTTTTTTAATTCTTTCTTTCTTTTTTTTTTCTACAGGGACAGAGAGAGTTAGAAAGAGGGATAGATAGGGACAGACAGACAGGAATGGAGAGAGGTGAGAAGCATCAATCATTAGTTTTTCGTTGCCGTCGTGACACCTTAGTTGTTCATTGATTGCTTTCTCACATGTGCCTTGACTGCGGGCCTTCAGCAGACTGAGCAACCCCTTGCTAGAGCCAGCGACCTTGGGTCCAAGCTGACGAGCTTTTGCTCAAGCCAGATGGGCCCGCGCTCAAGCTGGTGAGCTTGGGGTCTCAAACCTGGGTCTTCCGCATCCCAGTCCGATGCTCTATCCACTACGCCACCACCTGGTCAGGTTCAAAGATAAATATTTCTATGTTTAGTTCTAGACTTTTAATTTCCTCTAATGCTACGGTTTAGTACACCGTTTTTGCATGTATATTGATAATATTGAGCTAAATTTTCACTTACCTCACTATGGCACACTCTAGAGTAGTGGCTTTCAAAGTCTTTTTACTGAAAACTGAGTAAGAAATTCATTTATCTTGCAATGCAGTATAAATATACATATTTATGTATATAGTTTCATGAAAAGGTATTAACTCATATACTGTATGTTCTGATATTTTTCCTATTCTATTTTAATTTTTAAAAACTTGATTATTTTAGAGCAGTTATGAGTCACACCCTACAATGTTTAAAAACATTGTTCAAAAGACTAATTCTGGTTTGAATGTTTTGTTTTGGTTGCAGTACAAGAGGGAATAAAACTAAAGAAACTAGAAAATATTTGATGAACACGAGATACAGCAGCATATTGTAGGAAAAATATTCATGTTTTGTTTGCACGTAAAAATACTAATAATTGGGGCTTCAAATAGGGATGTGCTACTTGAGACAGTTTAACCTCATTGAATAAGGAAACAAATCACTCTGAGAAAATTTGCACATTGAGAGTTTAATTAAATTTTCTAAAAGTTCTCTTCTAGTTTTCATATTTGCTTGTTTGTTTTTATTCTGTGATCTTTGTCTAGATGTTTTGTTACACTGGAATTTTGTGAAATCAAATCTTGTTTTTTTTTTAATGCGCCATTATAAGACTGTTTTGCACAGTTCTTTGTTGTAAGGGTAGTTGACCAGTTAAATCATATGCTATTTTTAAAACTCTTATACAACCTTGGGCTTAATGATGCACTATATTATGATGATACTTATCTTCAGTGATAAGTGTGTGTGTGTGAAGAGTGAAGAAAGCAAAGAATAGAAAAGTACAAGGTTAATGTTCAATCAGTACAGATAACATGTAAAAGATTAAAAATCACTAAGTTTGATATAGTCAATGAATTTCTCCTATATTGTGACATTGGACTGTTCTGTGATTTATCCTGACATTTTTCAGAATCTAACATTAATTAAAGAAATGGTTTCAAGAAGGGGCTGAATACTCAGAAAATATATTTATCTTCCTGAATTTTAATTCAACAGGAAAGCCTTAAGTATGCAAATGAACCATCCTCCCAAAGAAAAATTTCATCAAATTTTCCCATGATTTGAGCCAAAGCACTCCTAATAGAATTGTTAACTTTTAGTCCATCCTGCTGCCTCAGCTTTTACTAATTTTCAAAAGAATATTGACTTGTAATTTTGTGTGGAATTATTTTCCACTAATTTTTATCTGCTGACTTAAATTTTTTTTTTATTAATTTTAATGGGGTAACATTAATAAATCAGGGTCCATATGTTCAAAGAAAACATCTCCAGGTTATCTTATCATTCAATTATGTTGCATACCCATCACCCAAAGTCAAATTGTCCTCTGTCACCTTCTCTCTGGTTTTCTTTGTGCCCCTCCACTCCGCCCTCTCCTCCCTCCCCCCACCCCATAACCACCACACTCTTGTCCATGTCTCATAGTCTCACTTTTATGTCTCACCTATGTATGAAATCATGCTGTTCTCAGTTTTTTTCTGTTTTACTTATTTCACTCCGTGTAATGTTATCAAGGCCCATCCATTTTGTTGTAAATGATCCGATGTCATCATTTCTTATGGCTGAGTAGTATTCCATAGTATATATGTACCAAAGCTTTTTAATCCACTCGTCCTCTGACGGACACTTGGGCTGTTTCCAGATCTTCGAATTTGTAAACAATGCTGCCACGAACATGGGGGCGCATTTCTTCTTTTCGAACAGTGTTATGGTGTTCTTAGGGTATATTCCTAAAAGTGGGATAGCTGGGTCAAAAGGCAGTTCGATTTTTAATTTTTTGAGGAATCTCCATACTGTTTTCCACAGTGGCTGCACCAGTCTGCATTCCCACCAGCAGTGCAGGAGGATTCCCTTTTCTCCACATCCTCGCCTGCACTTATTTAGTGTTGTTTTGCTGATGAGCGCCATTCTGACTGGTGTGAGGTGATATCTCATTGGGGTTTTAATCTGCATTTCTCTAATGATTAGTGATGTTGAGCATTTTTTCATATGCCTATTGGCCATCTGTATGTCCTCTTTGGAGAAATTTCTATTCATTTTTTTTGCCCATTTTTTGATTGGATTGTTTGTCTTCCTGTTGTTGAGTTTTATAAGTTCTTTATAAATTTTGGTTATTAACCACTTACCAGACGTGTTGTCGAATATGTTCTCCCATTGTGTGGTTTGTCTTTTTATTCTGTTCCTATTGTCTTTAGCTGTGCAAAAACTTTTTAGTTTGATATAGTCCCATCTGTTTATCTTGCCTTTTATTTCATTTGCCCGTGGAGATAAATCGGCAAATATATTGCTGCGACAGATGTCAGAGAGCTTACTGCCTATGTTTTCTTCTAGGATGCTTATGGTTTCACGGCTTACATTTAAGTCTTTTATCCATTTTGAGTTTGTTTTTGTGAATGGTGTAAGTTGATGGTCTAGTTTCATTTTTTTGCAGGTAGATGTCCAATTTTCCCAACACCATTTGTTAAAGAGGCTGTCTTAGTCCATTGTATGTTCTTTCCTCCTTTGTCAAATATCAGTTGTCCATACAGTTCTGGGTTTATTTCTGGGTTCTCTGTTCTGTTCCATTGATCTATGTGCCTGTTCTTATGCCAGTACCAGGCTGTCTTGAGTATAATGGCCTTGTAGTAAACCTTGATATCCGGAAGAGTGGTACCTCCTGCTTTATTTTTTCTTTTTAATATTGCTGAGGCTATTCGTGTTCTTTTTTGGTTCCATATAAATTTTTGGAATATGTGTTCTATATCTTTGAAGTATGTCATTGGTATTTTAATTGGTATTGCATTGAATTTATAAATTGCTTTGGGTAATATAGACATTTTAATGATGTTTATTCTTCCTAGCCATGAGCACGGTATGTGCTTCCACTTCTTTGTATCTTCCTTGATTTCTTTTATCAATGTTTTATAATTTTCCGAGTACAAGTCCTTAACCTCCTTGGTTAAATTTACTCCTAGGTACTTTATTTTTTTGGCTGCAATAGTGAAGGGGATTGTTTCCTTAATTTCTTTTGCTGACAGTTCATTGTTGGTATATAGAAATGCCTCTGATTTTTGAGTATTTTATATCCTGCCACCTTGCTGAATTCATTTATCAGGTCCAGGAGTTTTTTGACTGAGACTTTAGGGTTCTCTATGTACAATATCATATCATCTGCAAATAATGACAGTTTTTTTTACTTCTTCTTTTCCAATTTGGATGCCTTTTATTTCTTGTCTGATTGCCGTAGCTAGGACTTCCAGAACTATGTTGAATAAGAGTGGTGAAAGTGGGCACCCCTGTCTGGTTCCTGATCTTAAGGGGATTGTTTTAATTTTTGTCCATTGCGTATGATGTTTGCTGTGGGTTTGTCATAGATGGCCTTTATCATGTTAAGGAATGTTCCCTGTATTCCCACTTTACTGAGAGTTTTGATAATGAATGGGTACTGGATTTTATCAAATGCTTTTTCTGCATCTATTGAAATTATGTGATTTTTGTCCTTCCTTTTTTGCATGTCACAAATCACATTGATTGATCTGCGAACATTGAACCAGCCTTGCCTCTCCAGAATAAATCCCACTTGATCATGGTGTATAATTTTTTTCATATATTGCTGGATGCGGTTGGCTAATATTTTGTTGAGAATTTTGGCGTCTGAATTTATCAGGGATATAGGCCTATAATTTTCTTTCTTTGTGTTGCCTTTTCCTGATTTTGGGATCAGAATTATGCTCGCCTCATAAAAGGAGTTTGGAAGTTTTCCTTCCTCTTGAATTTTTTGAAATAGCTTGAGGAGGATAAGAGTTAGTTCTTTTTTGAATTTTTGGTAGAATTCACTTGTGAAGCCATCAGGCCCAGGACTTTTCTTTGTTGGGAGTTTTCTGATAACTGTTTCGATCTCATTTGTTGTAATTGGTCTGTTTAGGTGTTCTGATTCTTCCAGATTGATTTTTGGAAGATTATATGATTTAAGAAATTTGTCCATTTAACCTAGGTTGTCTAATTTTTTGGCATAGAGTTCTTCATAGTATTTTCTTACAATGCTTTGTATTTCTGTTGTGTTAGTTGTTATTTCTCCACTGTTCTTTCTAATTTTATTTATTTGAGTCCTCTCTTTTTTTCTTGGTTAGTCTAGTTAAAGGTTCATCTATCTTGTTTACCTTTTCAAAGAACCAGCTCCTGGTTTCATTGATTTTTGTATTGTTTCCTTAGCCTCTATGTCATTTATTTTCGCTCTGATCTTTATTATTGCCTTCTTTCTACTAGTCCTGGGCTTTATTAGCAGTTGTTTTTCTAGTTCTTTTAGATGCAGGGTCAGGTTGCTTACTGGAGCTTTTTCTAGCTTCTCATGGTATGCCTGTAGTGCTTCCCTCTCAGTACTGCTTTTGCTGTGTCCCATAAATTTTGAGTTCATGTATGCTCATTATCATTCGTTTCTAGAAACTTTTTTATTTCTTCTTTGATCTCATTGTTAATCCATTCATTATTTAATAACATGCTATTTAGTTTCCAAGTGTTTGAGTATTTTTCTGTTTTTCTTTTGTGGTTAATTTCTAGTTTCATGGCATTGTGATCAAAGAAAATGCTTGATATGATTTCAGTCTTCTTAAATTTATTGAGACCACTTTTGTGTCCTACCATGTGGTCTATCCTAGAGAATGTACCATGAGCGCTTGAAAAGAATGTATTTTCTAATGCTTTAGGGTGAAAAGTTCTGAAGATATCTATTAAATCGAGTTGATCTAGTATATCCTTTAAGTCTGCTGTTTCTTTATTAATTTTCTTTCTTGAGGATCTATCCAGTGATGTTAGTGGGGTATTGAAATCCCCTACTATTATAGTATTACTGTTAATCTCGCCCTTTATATCTATCAAAGTCTGCTTTATATATGTGGGGGCTCCTATGTTCGGTGCGTAGATATTTATAATGGTTATATGTTTCTGTTGAATTGTTCCCTTTATCATCATGTAGTGTCCTCCTTTATTTCCTACTACAGCCTATGTTTTAAAGTCCATTTTGTGAGATATAAGTATTGCTACCCCGGGTTTTTTTTTTCATTTCCATTTGCATGAAATATTTTTTTCCATCCTTTTACCTTCAGTCTATGAGCATCTTTTGTTTTAAGGTGTTTCTCTTGTAGACAGCATATGTATGGGTCCTGTTTCTTTATCCACACAGCTACCCTATGTCTTTTGATTGGATCATTTAATCCATTTACATTTAAGGTTATTATTGATATGTAGTTGTTTATTGCCATTTTATTCTTTAAAGCTGTATTCTTCTTTTGCTACATTCTTTTCCCCTTTTGAACTATTCACTACAGGTCCCTTAGCATCTCTTGCAGAATTGGTTTGGTTTTAATGAATTCCTTGAGGTTTTTTTTGTCTGGGAAGATCTTTATTTCCCCTTCAATTTTAAACGTTAGCCTTGCTGGATAGAGTAGTCTTGGTTGTAGGTTCTTCTTCTGCATTACTTTGAATATATCTTGCCATTCCTTTCCAGCCTCAAGTGTTTCTGTTGAAAAGTCAGATGTCATCCTTATGGAGGCTCCTTTGTAGGTGATAGCCTTTTTTTCTCTAGCAGCTTTTAAAATTTTCTCTTTATCCCTTAGCTTTGGTATTTTAACTATGATGTGTCTTAGTATAGATTTCTTTGCGTTTCTCTTTAATGGAGTTCTCTGTGCTTCTTGAACGTGTGAAACGTTTTCCAGCCTTGATTTAGGGAAGTTTTCAGCTATGATTTGATTAAACAAAGTTTCTATCCCTTGTTCTTTCTCTTCATCTTTGGGATCCCCTGTGATGCGGATGTTATTTCTTTTCATGTTGTTTATTTTGTCCTCTAACCCGCCGATTTGATTCTCAGCTTCATCCATCCTACTTTTAATTCCTTCCATTGTGGTCTTCAGTTATGATACTGTATTTGTCATTTCTGTCTGATTCTTTTTTATTATTTTAACTTCCTTTTTTATACTTGTTATCTATTTAGGTGTTCGTAATGACTATCCATTGTTGCTCTAAGCTCTTTGAACATCCTAACTATCATTATTTTAAACTCTGCATCTGGTAATTTGGTTCTATCTGGTTCATTCAGGTCCATCTCTGGGGATTTCTCTTGATTCATTTGGGTTGCATTTCTCTGCCTGCCCATTTTGTCTGTGTATAAGAAGGGTGTGGCCACTGGAGTTCAGTGGGTGTTGCCTCTGTGTTCCCTAGGTGTGGTCTGTCTGCAGGCCCACCACCCCCTCTTCAGCTGCCTAGGGCAGTTGGGATGGGCGTTGCCAGTGCTGGCCCACTGGGGCTGTTGCTGTGATTTCTGCCTCTCCTCTGCGGGAGGGACTGTGTTCTTGTGCCCAGCTTTACAAGCCTCAGCCTGTCTGGGCCTTCGCCTCGCCCCCACAGGTGGGGTTGCGCACTGCACACAAGCCTCCGCACCAAGGTTAGGGGTGAGCACCTTTGCTCAGCTGCAATCCCGCCTGTTCCCGGGCTGCTGGCATGCACTTAGCTGCGAGCCTCTGCCTGTCCCCAGCTTTAGCCCCGCCCCGGGGTCAGGGCCGGCTGTGCAGGGTTGCAAACCTCAGAGGCCAGGTGATTATGTGCACCCACAGGCCCCTGCTCTGCAGCAGATCTCCACACCTTCCTGGCTTCCTGCTTTTTCCCCCGCAGGTGGGGCTGCAGGCGAGCTGCAGCTGCCGGACTGCTTTTGCACGTCCCCTTCACCCCTGCTGGACTAGACTGAGCTCATGCCAGCTGCACCTCCGCTCCTCATGGACAGAACTGCGTTTCAGCTTCCCGCCGCCCTTCCCTCTCCCCTCCACCCCTTTGTCCCTCCAGCAAACCCTCAGCAGTGTGGGTAGGGGCACTGCAGCTCAGACCCTAACACTCCATACTGTAATCCTGGAAGCTCCCTTCATCTAAGCAGCTCTGCTCTAAGTGCCACGGGAGAGCTTGTTTGGCTGGTGGTCTGTCTCCCTTTGCCGGTATTGCTAGTTCCAGGGGAAATACTCGTTTTTGATTAGTGAAGTGACTCAGCTCAGGGGTTAGGGTGGCTGTCCCTCAGAGTGTTTCTCCCTGTGCCTTCCAGTCCACACTCTCTTCCTGCTGCTCTGGTCCTCTCCTCTGTCCCTGTTCCCCGGAGTCCCGGGTGCGTGGTTGTGAGAGAGGTTTACTGCGCTGTCCCTTTGTCTGAGAAAACTGTCTCTTTCTCACAAACAGTATCCTCACTTGTTTCACTGCTCAGTACTGTCCAAACGCCTCTTCTAGGCTCTGGGACTGCAAACGGGGGCTTTTTTCCTGAGACCCAGATCCCTCCCTCTCCGCCAAACTCTCCTTCCGCCACGCGGGTCTCTCTGGGCTGCCGTTCGCTCCGGGGAGCTGGGCAGCCCTCTTCACATTTTCGCTATTCCTACCAGTCTCAATGTGGCTTCTTCAGTGTTCCCTGGTTGAAGAGTTCACTTAGTTTAGTTCAGAGTTGGTTTATCCAGATGATGGTTCTTAAAATCAAGTTATAATCCACTTTGGTCCAGGAGTTGGAAGTTGGTACGTCTTCCTACTTAATCGCCATCTTGCTGTCCTATTTGCTGACTTAAATTTGATCATAAATATACTTTCTTTAAAGATATAAACCTTATATATTGAATTCATGTGGGTTATTGTATTATTGTGGATTGTAAATCTTAACATAGGTGACTCTGAGCTCTTCAATTGATAAACTAATTGTCCCTAGTAATTATATGTACTAAGGTAATCAATAAAGTGTTTATAGCAGTTTCTGTCATAAGCAGTCAGATCAGATAGTTCAGAAGTTTAATCTTTGTTATTGCTATTAGGAAAGTGCTTTTGCAATTCAGAAACTTGCTTCTAGTTACTCATTTATATTTTCATTGATAGTCCACAGAATTAAAAGCATGGTGCCCTTGGATATTTATAAGGCAGTGATTTCAAACTACTAGTAATCATAAATCAATTTAGTGATATGTGGAGTAGCATATATTTTTCTTATTAACAGACCATCAGAGTGTGCCTGGCATGTAGTGAATATAAATATTGTTCTGTAAACTTTTGTTATATGTATGTAGGTCCTCACTATGTGCATGTATGTGTACCTTTGAACCACTATCTAAAGTAAGTTTGAAATATACTTATAAGAGAAAAAATAATATAAACACTTGAATGAATTTATAACATACTATAATGTTAGTGTAAAAATTTTATTTGTTTACTAACTGTACCTGGCCACGTGTTGCTGTGGCTTAGTCTGGTGAAATGGAAAAGAAAGAAAAAAGAACGCGCGCGTTTCTAATGTTTAATTACACAATGCTTGTGGGTACACAATATTTTTGTTGTTCCATTGTCTGTGCAGATATGGAGACTGTCTGGTTTGCCGACTAGAGCACGCAACATATAATTGTCCATGTGACAAGCAATCTGTGTCTAGATATAAACCGCACAATTCTAAAGATTGGCCCTGAGCTTTGTTGATGGTGATTGCAAACGCCAATCGAATTGGGAATTGCAATCTCTTAAATTGAAATGGCATATCCGTTGGAATCATACGAATGTGAGGAATGAGGACATCTTCCCCTTATGAAAGGTCCTGTCAAGATTGTTGCTTCTACGATGTTGCTCATTAATTCTTTTACTGCAAGCCTTGTGCCATTGCAAAGCTTTGGCTGGTTGATATTTCACAACATGATAATTGGCATGCCGATTTTCAATTATAGAAGTTCATGAGATGAATGCTATGTTAAACAGCACACCTCAATTCCAACGCAATGTCACACGGAATAATTAAATCAAAATGAAAATAAATTGAAATCTATGAAAATTTAATTTAACAATGCACTCAGAAACATTGAAATAGAATCATAAAATATTTAGTATAGTGTGTGTTACTTTCACGTCCAACAGATGGTGCTGTTTTTCAAAAACATGTTTTTACCTGTCACAGGTAAAATATACAATATAGGTATATAAAAATGTGCATATTCAAATGCAACGTTGTGTCAAAATTTCAAAGCAATCGGCGAAGAACTTTCGGAGATTTAAGATTTTGAACAAACAAACATTTACATTTTTATTTATAAACAGTGTGTCTGTAAAGTCATAGTGCACTGCTTTTCTGTGACCAGTCAAAAGTGCACCATGACTTTACGGGCACACTGTATAAGAAAAGATAAGATAAGATATAAGAAAACATTGAAGACAGGTTGGAGGTATACCTAAGTGTTAGAAAATGAATGGCATATGGACTGACATGCATGTTGTCTTATGTAAGATATGACTATGGTGGTTCTCAGACTTTAGAGTACATATTGATTGCTTGGGATATTTGTTAAATAAAAGTTCTGCCCTTATAGAGTGATTAAGCAAGTCTGTTATGGAGCTCAGGAATTTGAAATTTTAATTTTAATTTAAATTATGATGAATCTGATATAGGAGTTTTTTATGGCCACTTAGAGAATCATTTGTTTGCCTTTGAGAAATATAATACAGTGGTTAATATTAATTCTAGTCAAGTTGCCTGGACTTAACCCATGTTTCTCCATTATAAACTTTATTTTTGATATATCTTTTTTAATTTTACTTTCACTTATTCCTCTTTTTTTTTTTAATTTCTTGGCCCTTATTTTTTTTTTTAATTTTTATTTTATTCATTTTAGAGAGGAGACACAGAGTGAGTGAGAGAGAGAGAGAAAGAGAGAGAGAAAGGGGGGAAGAGCTGGAAGCATCAACTCCCATATGTGCCTTGACCAGACCAGTGCAGGGTTTTGAACTGGCGACCTCAGTGTTCCCAGGTCGACACTTTATCCACTGCGGCACCACAGGTCAGGCCTATTTTTGAATTTTTTATTTATATTTATTAATTTTTAGATGGGGAGAGAGAGAGAGAAACATTGATTTGTTTTTCTATTTATTTGTTTTCATTGGTTGATTCTTTCCTTGTATGTGTCCTGTCTGGGGATCAAACCCACAACATTGCCATGTTAGGACCACATTCTAAATGACTGAGCTACTGGGCCAGATTTTTTGTTTATGGCTGGGTGTTTTGTTTTTTTTGTTTTTTACAGGGACAGAGAGAGAGTCAGAGAGAGGGATAGATAGGGACAGACAGACAGGAGCGGAGAGAGGTGAGAAGCATCAATCATTAGTTTTTCATTGCCGTCGCGACACCCTAGTTGTTCATTGATTGCTTTCTCACATGTGCCTTGACCGCGGGCCTTCAGCTGACCAAGCAATCCCATGCTGGAGCCAGCGACCTTGGGTCCAAGCTGGCGAGCTTTTGCTCAAGCCAGATGGGCCCGCGCTCAAGCTGGCAAGCTCGGAGTCTCGAACCTGGGTCCTCCGCATCCCAGTCCGACGCTCTATCCACTGCGCCACCGCCTGGTCAGGCTGTTTATGGCTGTTTTTATGTCTCAAAATTTACCTAAATTTTTATTGGTACAAAAACACTTTAAAATAATTAGATTACTGCTTTAAGTCATCAACATTTGAGAATTAAGAGTAGGATAAAAATCGATATAAAGTTACCTTTGTTAAAAAAAAAACCTTGTAGAACTGAAGTTTTAGTTTGTATGGTATTTCTTACAGACAACTTTTTCCTACTTATCAAACTAATACATTTGTATTATGGAAGTAAGAAAAGTATATAGAATTTGATTAACAGTTTCAAAATGCATTCCTTTTGCAGCTTCGAGATTGTATCCAAAAGACCTTGAATGAGTGGAGTTCCCAAATCAGCCCTGATTTGGTTAGGGTAAGTAAAATGTGGGTCAAGATACCATGTAATCTATGCCTAATCTGTGGTGGCGCAGTGGCTCAAGCGTTGACCTGGAACACTGAGATCGCCAGTTCAAAACCCTGGGCTTGCCTGGTCAAGGCACATATGGTAGTTAATGCTTTCTGCTCCTCCCCCCCTTTTCTCTGTCTCTCTTCTCTAAAATGAATAAGTAAATAAAAATAATTAAAGAAAAGAGATCAGAGCAAAAATAAATGACATACAGACTAAAAAAAATAAAAGGATATCATGTAATACAAAAGGGAAGTGAAGTAAGCAGGAAATTAATTTTCTCATTTTTGATAGGGTAGTCAAATGGGCAATTAGCACTTGTGGCTGATATGCTGACACAGCAGTGTGACTTAGTAGGCTTAAGCATAAAACAGACCATCTATTCTGTGTAGTCAACTCTCTTATTAGATAAGATACTAGGATTGTCTGTGCTTAGTTCCCACCAGAGTTTCCTCACAATGTATCTTCCAGTTTATATTTGGCCTCATAAAGGAATTACTATTATTAAACAGTTTGGGTTGATAATATTGCTTTAGTAGAATACCACCCCAATAATATAGTCACTAGAAGTAACTTTTAAAGTGTCAGTTTCTGCTCAAATTGAGCAACTGTGTTTCATTAAATGTCAGTATATAACTATTATTATAAATGTTAACATACAGAACCCTTGTCTGTAAACAACTCTTAAGGATCCAACTCAGCCAAAGGTATATAAAAAATTACATAGACTACCTCAAAAAAATGGAAGAAGTTGTGTGTTGGACATAATTCTTCCCCTGAGCATACTGCAAGTTGTATAACTAGAGCTGCTGGACATACATGGATTAATGTTTACTATCAGTTCCTGTTTCTCTGAAATGACCACTTACTCCGTACATGCACGACTAGTGAACACTGTGCAGGCCTTTAGTGTGCTCCAGAACTGTGAGAAAGACCTCACTGTTTACTTTGTTTTAGTCTTGTAAGTGTGAATCAGTATGTTTCTGATTACATATGTTAACATTTTATCATTTACCACATAAATTATTCATTATGCATTTACTTTTTTCCTGGTTTTTTTTTTTTTTTGTATTTTTCCGAAGTTAGAAGTGGGGAGGCAGTCAGACAGAATCATGCGTGCACCCGACCAGGATCCACCTGCAGCATGCCTACCAGGGGGCAATGCTATGCCCATCTGGGGCACTGCAGCCGGAGCCATTCTAGTGCCTGAGGCAGAGACCATGAGCCATCCTCAGCGCCTGGGCCAACTTTGCTCCAATAGAGCCCTACCTACAGGAGGGGAAGAGAGAGATAGAGAGGAAGGAGAGGGGGAAGGATGGAGAAGCAATGAGTGCTTCTCCTGTGTGCCCTGGCTGGGAATCGAACCTGGGACTTCCACACGCCAGGCCGATGCTCTACCGCTGAGCTAGCCAGCCAGGGCCTCCTAAATTTTTTAAATTAATTTATTTTCAAGTGAGAGGAGGGAAGGTAATAAGACAGACTTTCGTATGCACTCTGACTAGGATCTACCCAGCAACCCCATCTGGGGCTGATGCTTGAATCAACCAAGCTATCCTCAGTGCCTGAGGCCCACACTCGTACCACCTGAGCCACTGGCTGCAGGAAAGGAAGAGAAAGAGAATGGGGAGAGGGAGGGGTAAAGAAGCAGATGGTCACTTCTCTTATGTGCGCTGACTGGGGATCAAACCCGGGGTATCCGTATACTGGGCCGATATGCTATCCACTGAGTAAACCAGCCAGGGCCCCTTTACTTTTTTTATTGCACTCAGAAAAAATGTTTTGGTTTAATATGTTTGTAATTAATGTAGAAAGTTTTTAATGTGCCATTACCAGAATGGGTAATACTATTTTTCATTGGTTTCTTTTCTAAGTAAAATTATCTCCTGCACTAATGGTTCTAACTCCTTACAGGCCTTCTGCCCCCCCCCCTCCACTTATTGTTTGTTTTTTTTTTAATATACATCCCTTTGAGTACTTGATCAAAATGAGACACTTTTTCCCAGAAAATGGACACATGCACATAAAGTGTTTTACCTGTATTTTAGGGCTTTACAAACCTTATAAAGCCCATTCAGACCTCAGGTTAAAACTCCTGTTATCTTTTGGGTTCCCTGTTTCCAAAGGGACAGTAGAAATTAAATAGCTAATCAGAAATATTTTATGTTTATTGTAAACATCATGTGTTTATTATAGGAATTTCCGGATGTCTTGGAATGTACTGTATCTCATGCGGTAGAAAAGATAAATCCTGATGAAAGAGAAGAAATGAAAGTTTCTGGTAAAGTTGAGCCTTTCCAATTCATTATGTTATATAATAGAAATGATAGTGAGGTTTTGTCGGTCATGGGAATAAGCCTTTCTTTGCTTCTAGTCATGAATGACTCAGTCACTGTGTGTGGGGCATATAAAGATTCTTTTAACATAATTTTAATGTCAACTCTTAGAGGGAGTTATTGGAGGTCAGAGTTGGCTACTTCAGTGGAGTCACAGTAGAACTTTACCTTGCTATTCTTCAAAATCATTTTTATTAATTTATATTTTGGACTTCAGGGCAGTGGGAAGATTAATATGGGGAAAATGGAAAGAATAACAGGAAGTCTTAAGAACATTGTCTACCCAGAATAGGCATAACCCTCTCTTCCTGGCATGACACTACTGTACAATGGCTGAGGTGGCCTGGAGTGTAGAAAGAAGTCTAGGCAACAAGTTGCATGAAGAAAAATGAAATATACAGTGTGTCGTAAAGTCATGGTGCACTTTTGACCGGTCACAGGAAAGCAACAAAAGACAATAGAAATGTAAAATCTGCACCAAATAAAAGGAAAACCCTCCCAGTTTCTGTAGGATGATGTGGCAGCATGTGCGCATTCGCAGATGATGACGTAACACCGTGTATACAGCGGAGTAGCCCACGGCCATGCCAATTGGAGATGTGGACGGTACAGAGCAAAGTTCAGTGTGTTCCGTGGCTCGCTAAATTCGAATCCATGACCAAAGTGCAACGTGAATATCGGCGCATTTATAACGAAGCGCCACCACATAGGAATAACGTTACTCGGTGTGATAAGCAGTTGAAGGAAACTGGCAGTTTGGTGGAGAAACCCCATTCTGGTAGGCCATCAGTCAGTGACGAGTCTGTAGAGGCTATATGGGATAGCTACCTAAGGAGCCCTAAAAAGTTTGTGCGTGCGTGTGCTCGACAATTACACCTAAGCAAGACTACAGTTCATAAGGTGTTAAAGAAACGGCTCTGTTTTACGGGGTACAAATTGCAGCTGTTGCACGCTATCAAACCAGCAGATAGACCCATATGATGCGCGTTTGCTACAGATATGCTTCATGAGATCGACTTTTGGGGTATGTGAAGCAACGTGTGTACATTAAACGTATCAACAACATTAATCACTTAAAACAGAGAATCACAGATGTTATTCACTCTATTACACCAGACATCCTTACCCGTGTGTGGCAAGAACTTCACTATCGTTTTGATGTGTGTAGGGCAACAAATGGAGCCTACATCGAACTGCACTGAATAGGTAAAACTGGGAGAGTTTTATTTGGTGCAGATTTCACATTTCTATCGTCTTTTGTTGCTTTCCTGTGACCAGTCAAAAGTGCACCATGACTTTATGAACACACTGTATTATACTCATTCAACAGATGTATCAGGTGACTCCTTTCTAGAGACTATGCTAAGCTCAAGGAAAGAAAAAATGAAAAGGTGACTGTTTTTGCCCTCAGCTTATAGTCAGCATAGCACAGTGATTAAAAGTTTTAATATGACAAGGTTGAAATTCCTGGGTGTACAGATTACTGACTGGTATAATCTTAGGCTAACAAGTTATTTAATCTCTGAGTCTCACTTTCTTCAACTATAAAATGGGGTACAGCTGTTTCACAGGCTTATTTGTAAGTTAGAGGAAATTATAAAAGAAGCACGTACAGTGCTTAACACGAAGTCAAATGCTAGGTAGCTGTTATTTATTACCGTTTGTGATTGTGTTATTTTATTATTTGGGGGGGTGAATGGACGTGTAAGATGAGATGGGGCATCGTCTTTTGTCTCTAATCATAACTATTATTTGTTGAATCTTACTTTGTATCAGGCACTATAGTTGGCACTTTTTTATTATAATTCTCAAACAATTCTACAAGGTAGGTCTATTCCCATCGCACAGGTGACATTAAATAGCTTCAAAGTTGTCATACAGCCAGTAAGTGCTTGAACCAGGAATCCACCCAGGTATACCTGACTCCAAAGCCCATTTCTTTCTATTAATTTCACATTGCTATTTGTGTGAAAAATGAAGTAAAAGCAGTATCTTCTCTGTGTTCGACTGCAGTTTATCATGGTTTAGATTCATGTTGGAGCTCTTACAAGTTGTCCTCAGTTCCTAACAGGCTTGATAATTATCAAAATTCTCCCCATATAAAGAGCTTTTCTCTCTCTACTTACCTAAAAATGCTTCTACTTTCAGCGAGAGGAGGGCGTATCAAATGGCACAAATTCATGGCCAGAGGGAGGGGAGGGTTTTCATAGAGTACAATTATGGGAGCTAAGGTTGGACCAAAGTGGTGAAGAGTGACTCACCTGGTAGGGGAACTGTTCTGGCTTTTAAATAGAGAAGTAATGTGAGGAAAGCAATGTTTTAGCAAGATCATCTAGCAGTAGAAAGGAAAGGAGAAATAAATGTACAAGAAAAATTTGTTGTATATGTTGAATGCCAGGTACTTTAATATAGTGTATTTCATTAGCCTGTTTTCTCTCCATTCCCTTTCAGATTTCTTCTCTTAATGCTCTCCTATCTACTATGTTTCTCTATTTGCATAACTTTAGGTTTTTGAACAGTGAATTTACATAAAGTAAATATAGACATGTAAAGTTGAGTTGAAATCAAGCAAAAGCCATAATCTTTTATATTTTGAAAACTACTCAATTTTCCTGTTTGAAGCTGAAGAAAAAAATGCCAATTAATGTAGCCCTGGGTTGGTATATATAGTCCCTATTAAATTAGCATATGCATACATATATATACATACACATACACACATATATCTTTTTAATAACCTTCTATATTGTTAAGAGAAAAACTCTTAACTTTTAGTGGTTTGATAAAATTTAAGAGGTAAATAAAATAGAACAATACTCACAAAAAATTATCTTTGACTCAATCTCCTCATTAGTGCCAATTTGTCCTTAGGAAAAGCTTTAACATAATGTTGAACAAAAAGTTATCAAGATGTTTATGTTAGCATTATGTGTGATAACAAAAACCTAGATCTAACCTAAATATTCAAAAAGCAAGAAATCATTTATACCCTATCAAAGTTATAGAATAATGGTCAATCTTTAAAAAATGAGTATGGGTAGAAGATCTGCAGATAAATGGAGATGGAAGAAGACTAGACTTGGGGTGGTGAACACACAATACAATATACAGACAATGTATTATAAAACTGTACACTTGAAACCTATATAATTAACCAGTGTCGCCTCAATAAATTCAATAAAAAATAAGAATTTTAAAATGAGTATATAAAGTTATTCATTAAAAGTACAGAGTACAGAAAAGTCTAAACAGTAATTGTTTTTGGTGGTAAGACTGTTGATTTTTTTTTTTTTTTTTGGTCTTTCTATTCATTTGTAGGTTTTCCTCTTTCTAGAGTGAATGTATTACTAGTATGATAAAAATATTAACTAAATACTGCATAGAGATATAAAATAATATTAAAGGTAAGCTAAATAGTAGAAACAATGTTATAACCTGCTTCATATGGTCAAGAACTGTTAAGATAATGTCTAAAATTTTTAAAAATAATTGTATTAGGAAGGTGGGATTATGAGTTTTTCTGTTTTCTTTTTTCAGTTCTCTTCTCATTATAAGCAACTTTAATTTTGTCTATATAGAGATTTTCATTTATTGGAGAAAGTAAATATCCATTAATGTTTAATTCAGAAAATGTACATTTTGAGGAATAAATTTATCTGACCTGCCTTTTAACAAATGGTTAATTAATATTTGCTTTTTTTGTTTTGACAAACAGACATTTGTTGGCAACTAGAATACAATTTAAAAATTACAATGGAGATATACTCTTTATGTTTTAAAATGAAAACGATAAAATTACATGACTAGGAAAGAAAAAAGTAATTCATTCAGGATTGTCTGTGAACTTAGTATTGTTAGCAATGTTAATGCTATATAGTAGGATGTTACCAAATGTAGTAATCGGTTTTGTTTTCTTTGTTACCCAGCAAAACTGTTCATTGTAGGCTCAGACTCTTCATCATCAACTAGAAATGCAGTTGACATGGGTACGCAAAATATTAACTTTTTATCTTTATTGTGGTGTATATCTTATGTTCAGGTCCATGTAAAAATTTTTACCTTTTAAAATTCTAGCCCAATTTCTTAAGGCTTCTACAGAATCGTATTAGTTTATATAGGGTCATATTTTGATATATAAGAGGAATGTAAAAGATGTAACAAATGTTAACTGTTTGGGGGTAGAAATTCTTCTTAATCATATTCTTAGCCCTTTTAATATTATAGATAAAATATCAAAACAACCACAACAAACAAGCAAATAATTTTTTATCTATTTTTAGTACTTGGTTTAGGTTATTGTGGTATTATAGTTATTCAGTATTTCTTTTCTTTTAAAACATTCTTCCGGTATTTGCATATGTTGAATACTTAAATAATTAGCTCTTTAATATATGTGGAGTAAATAATAATCATTGAAAATAAACTTGAATTATTTTTATAGAAACTAAGAAATTATCTACCTCTATTAATATAGATTAAGACCATAAATTCAGTTTTTCATAGTCTCAAGTTTCTCTTTTCTGCTGTGACTATCAATTGCAGAATATTAGGTCAGAATTCTTGTGATTATCTAGATGAGATGCTAGTAGAACTAGAGAAGAAAATGTTATAAAGATAAGGAAGCCACCAAAAAATCCTGGGACCTAAGAAACAAGGAGGCTTGTTCCCCCAGAAAAGAGGAGCCTAAAGTAGTTGTGGCTTCCCAAGAAGAGGCAGGTCACACAGATCAAGTAGATGAATGAACACTTACACTATTTTAAAAGATAGAAATATTCTAAGTAACAGATAAATAATGAAACTGAGTAAAATAATGTTATATAGAACACTAGTGAATATGGGGACAGAATTTGGTGGGATGCTTGAAAGGCATTAGAAATACTTGTTTTTATTATGTAACAAACATGTATCCTCTTTGTGTTTGCCTTCACATCAGCCTGTTCAGTCCTTGGAGTTGCACAGCTGGATTCTGTGATCATTGCTTCACCTCCTATTGAAGATGGAGTTAATCTTTCCTTGGAGCATTTGCAGCCGTATTGGGAGGAATTAGAAAACTTAGTTCAGAGTAAAAAGATTGTTGCTATAGGTACCTCTGATCTAGACAAAACACAGTTGGAACAGCTCTATCAGTGGGCCCAGGTAATGGACAGCTAGACCCTGAGCACCCTGGAGGGGCATGTTGTTTACAGTCTTTGCTGTATACTTTTGAGTATTGTGCACGCAGTAGACACTGTGGGGAAACTATTCCAAGTGTGGAAGTTTTGAGGCAAGCTTTATATACAGCACTGGATTTTTTTTCTTAAATATATGTCTAATTGAACTAAATATTAACCTCACTTAAAATGAGTGACGAAAAAATTAGAAAATAGGTATTGAGGCATTCAAAGCCGAATGAATTAAGTCTGTTTCCTTCCGTTTTACTTATGCAATAAAAGTATTACATTTTTCTTTAGGTATTATTTTATTATTTCTATGGTTCTAATTTCCTAAGTTAGGCGATATCATATACTGGATAACAAATATTTTGCTGACTTATTTAAAGAAATATAAGACTTATTTCATACTCTTTGATAATAGAGTATGCATCATAAATTAATCCCCTCCGCTATCTGACCTAATAACATACAAATTATTAGGGGAGTTGTTTACTAGTATTTTACTTTTATTCTCTGTATCTCTCTTTATTTCTTGTAATTCATTCCCAGCATTGTCCCTTTCAGGGCTTTCATTGTCTTATGGACAGGAGGACCCTACAGAAAATGTCCCTTCTGCCTTTGACTTGGTGGTAGCTGGAATGTGGCTAACATCCAGAATATACCTATAAATTAAACAGAAGAGCTATTAGAAATGATCAATAATAACCATATTTTATTCTTTAGGTTAAATGTGCTTATTATTTATAAATGATCCTCTACCTTTTAAGACATATTCTCTTTGTAGTCGAACCATCCCACTTAGAATCAAGTTTTTTTCTGAGGCAGATGTATTAGATTGCAGGTTCTAGCAGGACACTTTTTAGTAGTGTAATACTATATGGACTTTCCCCCCTCCTAGAGCTGTTTTTCCTTTCTATGATACTGCTAACATGAGTTAGAAAAGCATACATTAATGAATATATTCATGTGAAAGTATTTTATAAACTTGAAGTGCTGTAGAATGTGATATTTTGTATTTCCTAAAATTGAATCCTTATATCACTATCTACTTTTAGTAGTACTTAATTTAGTAGAGATCTCATGATTATTGTTTCACTTCTAGGTAAAGCCAAATAGTAACCAAGTTAATCTTGCCTCCTGCTGTGTGATGCCACCCGATTTGACTGCATTTGCTAAACAGTTTGACATACAGCTATTGACTCATAATGATCCAAAAGGTAAGACAGATTTTCATCTACAGAATTTGATCATCAGCTTTTATCTTATAAGAAGCTGCTTGTTAAAAGTGAATTTCTAATAGTGTACAGTGATAAATGTGAATACTGTTACCCAATACTATTTTTAATGATTAGTTCAGAACATATATGCCTTTATTTTAGTTTTAGAGAGTTCCAGCTTTGTCTTTGTGCCAGTGGGGAAAAAGTGAGGGATCATTTCTTGAATATAGGTCTGTTGAGGTTTATAAATATTAAGCTACACAAAAAAGATCTTCTAAGATATCTTACACAGTATCATATATAATGTTGTCTAGTACACCAAAGAGCCACTTAAAAGAGGATAAATATTTGGAAAAAGAGGCAGATAAAATTTAATTTAAAGTTAAGCATCTTAGGATCAATAATTGAGTAGGTATTTTATTAATCATTACTGTCAATATATACATGTTTATGCTAATAAGAAACATTATTTGATTAATGAGAATGGCTTTTCTGCCTTCCACAGAATTTTTTTTTAACTTTTACAGAAGAATAGGAAAGCTGGAAAAAGAATATTTTATACTTTATACTGTTTATTATTCTGTTCCATTCTCATTTTTTCACTGTTTCGTAGGGAGAAGAGGAACATTTTACTTAGTAAATATGTAAATATACAGGCTCTATGAAAGTATTTTGGGTTAGTTTTAAGTGAGAAATATCTTATGAAAGTTTTAAATCTCAGTATTGGAGGAAATTATATTTTACAGATGATTATTGGAGAAAAAACATTCAGCTTTTATTTCTCTGTTTAAAAAGATGGCATTATATTAGTGGTTTGATTCTGTTTATTTTTAGGATGCTTATGGATAAACTCTTAAGACTATGCTATTTATGTTAACCATCTGCCCCATTCTCATTTTTCACTGTTTTATAAGAAGAGGGGGAAGAATTTTAATAGTTTTGTTCTTCAGATACCAGACATCATGCTAAGGGCCTCAGAGAGATTAACTGTAATCTTTGTAACAACTGAAACTAGGCATTTTATTGATGAGAAAATAGAGCCTAGGAGTTTAAGAAACTAGCCAAGGTCACTCAGTTGGCATAGGGCAGTCTGAACTTGGACCTGGGTCCTGACTGAATTTGGAGTCTTTTCCTACTATGCTATACTATTTCTCTGATTTCAAATCAGAAAACACAGCACGACATACAGATGATATATTATAGAATTGTACACCTGAAACTTGTATTATTTTATTAACCAGTGTCACTCCAAAATTTTTGACAAAAATATTTTTTGAACACTTGAAGAGATAGTGTTTTTTAAAAAGAAAGATACTACAGCATAGTGTATAGATTTTTTTAAAAGTAATTGTAGTGGAAATCTAACAAAAAATTGCTATTGCTGATTTATTCTGTAATACAAACCATGTAAAGTTTAACTTTCCATCTGTTGGTAATATTACTTACCTGTTTACTTTGGGTTGGGGGCTCTTCCAACAGTAGTTATTACCATAGCAGTTGTTCCCAGCAGCTGATGGACAAACAAGCCTGTACCCCAGCCTAGCTCCACTTAAAAGAAGCTCTATCCTTTTTCTCATAGGAAAGGAAATAGGCAAAGGCTAAGGCGTCTGGTATTGTATTTTCGTGTTGTCTCAATGTTGGCATATGGGTTATGTGCCAGTAATGGTTGTTATGGCAAACATGGTGCATATGTATATGAGAAGAGAAATTTAATTCTTTTTTGTATGTTTTTTGTTGTGCTGATGTAATTTGACACTTGGATGTCTTTTAAAATGAATTCTGAATCCTTTTATTGGAATTTATAGGCTGATTCTGCATATGCTATTAATGAATCTTTATACAATCTGATCTATAAATGAAGCAACTCTCTTAAAATATTTGTTGTGTTGGCTGATTGTAAGGTGTTAACATAGTTGAATCAAAAGTATGTAGTTAATGAATAGCATAGTTCTTTGATTTTGTGTTGTTGACGTGAGAAACGTCCAAACCTGTAGAGAATTTTTATATGTTTGAGTCAAACGGATGACAGTGCCATGAAGCAAGATCTCAAGTGCCCCAGAGAACAGCAGTTTTGCAACTTCTCTTACATAGTTGGAATGAAGGAGGGAACATAAGAAAGAGTACAGGAAGGTGGGAGAATGCAAGGTGGGGACTAGATTATAATGGTTGAGAAGAATATGTGCTCTCTTAAGGGGGTTAGGCTTCCAAGGGTCTGAAAAAGGCATTTCAAAGATGTGTAACCTAGGTGAACAAATACAATGGACAAGGCTTGTTTTAGGCAAAAATAAACCTTTTACTAAAGAAGTTAATATGCCTGGGCCATGACTATCCATCATGACCTGCCCACTTAGGAATTTGTGAGCAGCTCACCCAGCTAGGTACTTTTAGTTAGATTCATCACAGTGCCTCTTTGTTGTCCACGATGTCAATGTTTTTGTTTTGGTTTTTAATCAAGTTGTAAAACATTTAACTGTGCTTGTCATCTAAAATAGAATTTTGTTTATAAGTCCTCTAAAAGTCTACCTCTGTTCTAAACTACCCTTATTCCTCAGGAAGTATTATTTTCCATTACCCTTTGTCCTAGAAGCTGTGCAAGCAGTTTAACTACAATCAGGATATAATTGTGGAGTAGGATCTTTCCCCTTTTTGCTTCACCAATTCCCCCATTCCCATTAAACCTAATCTGAAATATGCCTCTCCCCTCAAGACCCTCTTACTAAACAAATCTGTGTTAATGTTACTTTTCTAAAGAGACATTTTCATTCTGTTTATGAAAAAATATCATTTACTAGCTGTGTGATTTTGGCAAGTTATCTAACCAGTCTGCCTTTGCGTCCCCCTGTAAAGGGGGATAATATTACCTATCTCATAGGTTAACATGTGGATTCAATGAGTCAACAGATGTAAAGTACTCAGAAAAGTGCCTGCACATGATCGTAGGTAATATTTAGTGAATTTACTATTGATGCTATTCAAATGTCACAGCAGTTCATTTGGGGCAAACAGGTCCCAAATCATATTGTCTAGATGGTCACTTAATATGTAACTGTATGGTTGGTTCTGACCCCAGTGGAATCTTTCCATACTGATTGATTTATTCAGCAGACACCTACTATGTACCAGGCATTGTTCCTAAAGTACTAGAGATATAGGACCATGTCAGACAAATCCCAGCCCTCATGGGATTTATTTTCTAATGGGAGGAGACAGTAATATGAATGTTAAATGTGATAAATGGTGGTATGTGCTGTGAAGAAAAGTTGGCTGAGGGAGAAGGGTGCCCAGGTTAGGGATTGCTATTTCATATAGGATGATGATCATGGAGGCCTCCCACCTAAGGTGATGTTAACCAGAGACCCGCACAAAAAGAGAGAGCCATGTGGCTATCTGGAAAAAGAGCGTTGAGAAAGAGGGAGCAGCTGCTGCAAAGCCCCAAAGATGTGACTGTGTCTGAGTTCAGGATACAGCTGGAGAAGAGGCAGTGAGCAGCGGACTGGTACATCAGAGCATTAGTAGAGAGCTTGGACAAGAATATAGTATCACAAAATAATGATTTCATCAAAGAGGTGCAAATTAAAAGATAATCATTGGCAAATATTCTTTAAATGATTGCTGGTCCTCCTGGGGGTGTGGTAAGATTGACACTTCCCCAGCTCCTGAGGAAGTGTAAGGGGAGGCCATTTTAGAAAGCAATTGGCAATATGTTATGTATCTACAGTGTGTCCGTAAAGTCATGGTCCGTAAAGACTTTTGACCGGTCACAGGAAAGCAACAAAAGACAATAGAAATGTGGAATCTGCACCAAATAAAAGGAAAACCCTCCCAGTTTCTGTAGGATGATGTGGCAGCATGTGCTCATGCGCAGACGATGACATAAAACCGTGTATACAGCGGAGCAGCACACGGCCATGCCAGTTGAGATGTGGACGGTACAGAGGAAAGTTCAGTGTGTTCCGTGGCTCGCTAAATTCGAATCCATAACCAAAGTGCAACGTGAATATCGGTGCATTTATAACGAAGCGCCACCACATAGAAATAACATTATTTGGTGTGATAAGCAGTTGAAGGAAACCGGCAGTTTGGTGGAGAAACCCCATTCTGGTAGGCCATCAGTCAGTGACGAGTCTGAAGAGGCTATGCAGGTTAGCTACCTAAGGAACCCTAAAAAATCTGTGCGTGCGTGTGCTCGACAATTACACCTAAGCAAGACTACATACAGTTCATAAGGTGTTAAAGAAACGTCTCTATTTTACGGGGTACAAATTGCAGCTGTTGCATGCTATCAAACCGGTGGATAGACCCACATGATGCGCGTTTGCTACAGATATGCTTCATGAGATTGACAATGATGCAAGATTTTTGCAGAAGATTGTGTTTAGCAATGAGGCGACCTTCCATATCTATGGACATGTTCATCGCCATAATATCCGAATATGGGCTGCTGAACATCCTCATGCTTACGTTGAGTACGAACATAACACCCCTAAAGTGAACGTGTGGTGTGGCCTGATGCATGATAAGGTGATAGGCCCATTATTTTTCACAGAGCAGTCTGTGACGGCAAACACCTATCTTGACATGTTGGAATTGTATGCAGTGCCATAATTTCCAGAAGGTGTCATCTTTCAACAGGACAACGTTCCTCCACACTACGCCACCATTGTTCATGAGTTTCTGGATAGAACATTCCCCTGCGGTGGATAGGCCGGGGTTCTGTCAAGCCATGGCCACCACGACCCCCGGATCTGAAGCCCTTAGACTTTTACTTTTGGGGTTATGTGAAGCAACATGTGTACATTGAATGTATCAACAAGACTAATCACTTAAAACAGAGAATCACAGCCTGACCTGTGGTGGCACAGTGGATAGAGTATTGCCCTGGAATGCTGAGGTTGCAGGTTCAAAGTACTGGGCTTGCCTGGTCAAGGCACATATGGGAGTTGATGCTTCCTGCTCCTCCCCACCTTCTCTCTCTCTCTCCCCCTTTCTCTAAAACAAATAAATAAAATTTAAAAAGAAATTGTAAAGTTTAAAAAAAAACAGAGAATCACAGATGTTATTCACTCTGTTACACCAGACGTCCTTACCCGTGTGTGGCAAGAACTTCACTATCGTTTGGATGTGTGTAGGGCAACAAATGGAGCCCACATCGAACTGCACTGAATAGGTATGAAACTGGAAGAGTTTTCCTTTTATTTGGTGCAGATTTCACATTTCTGTCATCTTTTGTTGCTTTCCTGTGGCCAGTCAAAAGTGCATCATGACTTTATGGACATACTGTAGTCTTCAAAATGTACTTTGAACTTGTCATTCCGTGGCCAGGAATGCATTATAGCATTATTTTTATTAGCTAATGTTAGGAAAAAAACCTAAATTTTTGTCCAACAATAATAAAGAGATGTATATTACGTTATCTACATAATGTAATATTGGGGAAATTATTAAAAATGATGCTTTCATGGAGTATTTCATTACATAGGAAATATTCATAACATAAGTGGAAAAAATGAGTACATTAGGCTATAACTAGAGTATGATTTCTAGATTTTAGGATATTGAGATGGATAGATAGATATAGAAAAAAAGTTGGAAAAAATATATGGCAAAGGGCCGTCTCGGTTGATAGGATCAAGGGTAACTTTTTTTTTTCTATTTTTATGTATTTTCCCTAGCAGTACATTAGAATCACATAGAGATCTTCAGAAACTACAATTATCTAGGCTCCATTCACTAGAAGTTATGAATAGGTCGGTTGGGCTACAGGTGTGTATACTTCTGAAGAGCTGCCTGGGTCTTTGGGACATGCTGGTTTAGTTTCACAGCATACACTAAGACTAAACATATTTTCTATTCAGTTTTGAGGTGTTTCTTTCATTATATTTAAGTGCTTACCTACATAGCAAAGTACTTTTGTTTTCAAATTTAACTCTGGGTTTTTATTGTTTGTTTTAAGAACTTCTTTCTGAAGCAAGTTTCCAAGAAGCTCTTCAGGAGAGTATCCCTGGGATTCAAGCACATGAGTGGGTGCCGCTGTGGCTGCTGCGATATTCAGTCATTGTTAAAAGCAGAGGAATTATCAAATCAAAAGGCTACATCTTACAAGCTAAACGAAGGGGTTCTTAACTGTGACTTAGGATCATAACTGACTGACTTGCATTTTCCTTGAATATAAGGTAAAATGGAGATATGTAAAAATCTAATTACCACAGTGTTGTTGAGGTAGATATTCTCTGGTTATATTTGATATGTTATCTGTCAAGTTTAGACTACTTCTCTTGCTTCCTCTCATTTCCCTCACATGAACCTCTATATTGTTTTCATTAAACTGTTGTTTTCTAATTGAAATTACTTACAAAAAAAATATTTTCAGTATATTTTTTCTTTATTTTTATGACTAATAGAAATCAAGAAAATTTGTTGTTAGATATATTTTGGTCTAGGCATCAGGGTAATGTATATACATATTTTTTATTTCCAAAAAATTCATTAATTGCTTCTTATTCTATAGTATAACTAAGCAATTTGATTACATTGAAATACTGGAAGATATTTTTCCTCTTGTTGATAAGATGATTATATCTCAGAGTAACTGGAGTAGCTGGGATCTACTAGTAGTGTAAATAAAATTCATTTCTTCAATACATGGATAAAACAAAAATTTTTTTATTTAAGTTTACTTAATAATGTAATAACCTTGCTTATAGTTTACCTATAGTGATTTAACTTTGAATTCTTGTGCCATATTTTCTCTTGCTATTATATATAAAAACAAACCAAAGTAAATCTAAAAGGGAGACTACAAACTTCAAAATTATTGTTTGAGGGTTTTATAAAAGCAACTTTTGTCATCTTCAGATTCCTTTTAATTCTTGATTCATCCTTACTATTTTGCTATTCATTCAACAATATCCATTAAGTATTGAACACTTACCATGTGCTGATGTGCTGGGCCCTGTGGGCTCTGGAAAGAGGAAGGGCACGGGTTAAGAATCAATGGTTAAATATGAGATATTTGTTCCTCACTAATCACTGCGAGGGACTAAAAGCCAAGAGAGGGGTGAAAAAGTCTTTAATTTAGGGCCAGTATTGTCTATTTAGACAATTATGTTTGAGAGATGGTCTTAATTATTTAAAAGCAAAACAATATGATAAAAAACTTTAGAGCTAGAAGAGATTATAGATTCTTTGGTATAATTCCTCATTAGTTTAAGAACAAGAAAATAGCAAATAAATAATCTTTGACCTTTGATATATACTCTAGGTCTCTTTAATTCTATAAATTTGAAAAGTTCTTTAAAAATTTCTTGTATTTTAATCAATACTTTTAAACCATCTATTTTAATATATGGTTTATAAAACTAAACTATATGCATATCTATATATATATAAACTAATATATAAAACTAATTTACCCAACTTTTTTCAACTTAGGGAACAGAACTGTGGTTCCATATTCAAAGTAAATACACTAGGCTCTTTTCCTGTCCATAAATAAGGTTTTGTGGTTCAGTGGTTGGATTATTTGATCATTAGAATTATAATGTTAAATCAGCTGATTTACCTGCTAAAACTTGTTTAGACTTGGAGCTTCCTAAAGCCTTATATAGCCTTTATGTTAATTTCATATAATATTATTAAATGTATATAGTTAATTTTTTTATTTGGAAATGTATGTTTTTCATATAACAAGTCATTAAACAAATGCTCATTTTAATTTACACCTATATACAGTGACTTTGTCAAGCTATTTTAAGAGGGAATTTTAATATCATACTTATTGTTTTTTTGAAACCCTGAACTTAAAAAAATTGGATCATTTAAAGGGTTACTTTGAAAAAGGGGGAAAAAACTTATGTTGCTAATGTACCCACACTTTAAAAGCCTCTTTTTTGTGTTCTTTTCTCCCCACTCCTGACCAAGAAGATTATAGATTCATTTTGTGAAGGGATCATATATGGAATTTTTAAATGAGTGTTTTGTTTGTTTCACTTCTGTACCTTTAGTTTCTGTTATTGAGTATCTTTTTTAAAATGATTTTTTAAGACTTTATAATTTACCAAGCTGATGTTCACATCTTTTTGTGTGTGAGAGAACTATCAGAAAGTAGTGAATACTTTTCAAATATTAAGAACTTGATGTTTAAAAAGCCATAAAAAATAAGTGATACTACCAAATAATTGCTTAAAGCTGAAAACTAAGTTATCAATAGTTTCTATAACAGATATGTTTTGTGGGGAGATGTGTATCCAGTAGACCAAGGTAGAAAGAATTTATACAATGGTTTGGTTTTTTGTTGTTGTTTTGGTTTGGTATTTTACTAAACATGAAAAAAAAAACGTAGCTTATTATTACACTTCCAAAATACACTGGAGCCTTACTTTAACACAATGTACTGTAACTTGGAGTTTGTTCTGTGACAAGCCTATCTTGAATTCCCATCTAAGAAACTGTAGTCACCAGAAGGACCAAGCTGTCTAATAAAATACATTCACATGATATAAATTCTGAAGACCACTCATGCAGTACGCTAGTATGTATTTAGGGATAACCCGTGCTAGAATTTGAATCACAAATAATAGCTAGTAATTTTTCATTCTCAAAAAAGATAAGACAGTTAAGATAATTGTATTTTGAATGAATGGTTCAGATATTTCCCAACCAAGACCAAATAATTGAAATTGAATCTTGATTTTCCGTGATAAAAGTCTAAGGCTCATTTAATTATACCTCTTTTCAGAAAAGACTTTCTAATATTTCCACCCAGCATTTTCAATATTTGGGAATGAGAGCAATTGATATATTTATGACATATTAGCTAACAGTTCATCTTTCTGCCAATTGTACAGTTAGAAAAATTTGAAGTTGTTTTAATGAGAATTAAAACTATTTGTGTTTTTATACTTAAATATATCAACTTATGATTCCAGACCTATAAAGTTAACTTCCTAATGGACCAGAACTTGTATATGTCATTTCCCACAATGTTGGTGATGGGATATATCAGTTTTATTTTTGAAAATATGTAACATAACTTTTCCCTAACAGATAATTCTACTGTTACGTGTCTGTAGAAGTGTACTATAAAATACAGGCAAAATAATATTAATGTTTATAGTAGTTTTTTATTTCACTTATATTATACATTTAATTAAAGTGTGAGTATATTTTTGAGTTGTTTAAACAATTGAAAGCATCCTAAACCATTATATTGATTTTGAATTATTTGAACTCAAACTGAGTATAATTTGAAAGTAAATTATGAATAATTATTAAATATCCAAACCATAAAGCTATTTATTCATGCATTCATTCAACAGATATAGTAGATGCCTACTATGTAACAGACACTGTACAAGGTATTGGCAGTTAGACACAAATGAAAAAATAACCGCAATCTTCAAGGAACCCCAATCTTCAAGGAGCGTATAGTATATTTGGGGGGAAAAGAGATCTGTTCATGTACCAGAGCAGTAAGTAGCTACATCTGTTAATGACTGTGGTGGAAAGGAATTGGGGGTATGTAAAAGAAAGTGGGGCTTGGAAGTACTATTTTTAGAAGACTCCTCTGAAGAAATTAGCCTTAGGGTAAGATCACAGAAGGAGGTGTAGGAAGGTATTCTGCCCTGCGAAACATCGTTTGTCAATATGCTTATTGAATGACAAACAGATTATGTAAACTTTAGAAATTCAGTGAAAACATTTTCCTTAAGAACTTGTGTTACCAGATAGAAAGGAACAACTTCTGTTGAGACCAGAGTAGGTATGGTTGGGAAAGTAATGTTTTATGAAAGAGACCAAAACTTGCCCAAATCCCTTAATATATCAGGATATAGGTTTATGTAGTTTTACTACTGGAAAAGTCAAACAAAACCTTAATATGTATCCCTCAGCAATGAATAAATATATAAAATGTCATAGGAGATTTTTGTGTGTTGGTTTGTTATTTTAAGAAGGTTCATATTTTACAATACACATTACCTATTTTGACTCAGTTCCTTTTCCTATTTCTTTGCTCACTGTTGATTCATGCATCCTGCTTCATTAGTATTCACTTTTTTTCTTGCTTAAGTATGTCCTTAGGAATTATTGAAGGTCTTTGGGCAGTAAACATTTAGGTCCTGTTTGTCTGAAAATGTCTTTATTTTATTAATCTTAAATTATCATTAGATACTATATAATTCTAAGTTTCCAAATACTTTCCCTCAGTAACTTGAAGATAATAGTCCATTGACTTACAGTAGATATACTTTTGCTAATGAAAATCTGGATTTCCTTCCCTAGAAATGTCTTTTTCTCTGTTTGTTTTTTTACTTTTAATTGAAAATTTTAATTTATTTTGATGTGTATGGAATTAGAACAAAGCAGGAAAATTAAAACTGGTGGCAAAGTTTCTTTTTTTTAAACATTTTTTTAAAATTCATTTTAGAGAGGAGAAAGAGAAAGAGAGAAAGGGGGAGGAGCTGGAAGCATCAACTCCCATATGTGCCTTGACCAGACCAGTGCAGGGTTTCGAACTGGCGACCTCAGTGTTCCCAGGTCGACGCTTTATCCACTGCGCCACCACAGGTCAGGCAGTGGCAAAGTTTTTTGATAACAAAAAACAATCATCAAAGAAAACATTGATAACTATTAAATCAAAACTTAAATTTTCTGTTCTTCAAGAGACACTAATAAAATGAAAATGCAAACTATCAATTAGTGGGAAGTATTTCCAATATGTATTTTTTTTTCTTTTTTCCTTTTTTTTTGACAGAGATAGGCAGAGGGACACATAGGGACAGGCATACAGGAAGGGAGAGAGATGAGAAGCATCAATTCTTTGTTGTGGCACCTTAGTTGTTCATTGATTGCTTTCTCATATGTGCCTTGCCAGGGGTGGGAGGCACAGCAAAGCGAGTGACCCCTTACTCAAGTCAGCAACCTTGGGCTCATGCCAGTGGCCTTGGGCTTCAAGCCAGCAACCTTTGGGTTCAATGCAGCGACCATGGGGTCATCTATGATCCCAGGCTCAAGCCGGCGACCTCACACTCAAACTGGTGACCTCAGGGTTTCGAATGTGGTTCCTCCGCGTCCCAGTCTGATGCTCTACCCACTGCGCCACCGACTAGTCAGGCCCAATATATATTTCTGATGAAAAATAAATTGGACATAATAAAAAGTTTATTAATTGCACTTCAAAGTATACCATCAGGAAAGTGAAAAGACTGCCCACAGAATGGGAGAAAATATTTACAAATCATATATCTGGTAAGAATCTTGTACACAGAATGTGTAAAAGGTGTCTTATAACTTAGTAATTAGACAACCCAATAAAAAAATAGCAAAAGGTTAGAACAGATTTTTCTCCAAAGATGATCAGCCAATAAGAACATTAAAAGATGCTAAACATCTTAGTCATCAGGGAAATGCACTTTAAAACTACAATAAAATACCACTAAAATAGCTAAATTAAAAGACTGAAAACACCAAATATCGGTGAGGATGTGGATCAGGCAGAGCTCTCATACTGCTGGTGGGAATATGATCACTATGAAAAATAACTAAATTTCTTACAAAATTAAATGTGTACTTACCATATGACCAGCACTTCTACCCCTAGATATTCACTTGAGAAAGAAAAAGCATGTGTCCCAAAAGAACATATGTGAATGTTTATAGAACTTTACTCCTAATCGCTGAAAACTAGAAACGACCCAAACACTACCAACAGTGGAATGGATAAATGAGTTGTATTATAATCATACAATGGAATACTACTCATCAACTAAAAAGAATGCAGTATGGTTTATACAGCAACATTGATGAATGTAAGAAACATGCTGAATGGAAGAAGCTAGACATGAAAGAGTATGTATTGTATTATTTCCTTTACATGAAATTTTAGGACAAAATTATTCAATAGTGACTTATCTTTCCTGTTGGGTACCTCAAGTATCAAACTGTTGCAAAGCTTCAGCTGAGATTATTCTCACCTGTATGCTTGTCTGATGTGGTTCTGCTTCTAAGCTTTCTCATCTGGTTGTTGGCTGGACTCAGTTGTTAAATAGGTCTAGGCCACATGCCTCCTTCACTTGGTCACCGCATGTCCCTCTCCATAGGGCAGCTCATAACCTGTGGCTAGCTTCCCACGGAATGAACAAGTGAGGGAGTGAAGGATAGAAGCCTGCCTTTTTTGTAACCTCATTTTTTTAGTGACTTTCAAACCTTTTTAATAAACCCACAGTAAAATACAGGTTATATGAAGCAATCTAGACACATCTGAAAAATGCATACAGATTAATAAAAGTTTCACAAAACTAGATTCATATTAAATGTGATGCTGAGACTTTTGTGTTCTATCTTGTTTTTTAAAATGCCAGTTATAGCCCATTAAATTGAGATGATGGCCACAACCTATTTGAACATGCCTACCCTGGGTAGTGCTTATGCAACATTTCTAATATTTAATATTACCTACAGACACAAAAGAAGTACTGTCACCACGAAGAACTGATAGCTCTGCAGCTTGAATTTTTGCGGGCTTTGAAAAAACTACCTCTTCAAACACAGAGGGAGGGACTCAGGTATTAAAATTAGGGATTTCCAAAGTGTTGACAAATGCAGTCATCTCTACCCATGTATGGAGAACAGCTTGAGCAAAGATTTAGCAGACATACAGCCTTTGCTCTGATGCTCAGACCTGGAAATTTACAGTTGGCTAACTCCCTCCCTGGGAAATATTTCAGCCCCCTTCTAGCTATTGGCTGTTTCCTTTCCTCTTGGCCATTAGCCCCAGAGTGTGCAGCCCATAATAATTTCCACAGCTAATAGAATCATCCAAGCTGGAGACTCCCTGTCCTGCTAACAGCATTTCTGTGTCCTCTGGACACTTTCAGCAAAACATTAAGCAAAGATTTTGTGGCCTCCCTGGAGATTCACCATGCATGTTTGCGTATGAAAGACTGAAAAGTCCTACAGAAGAAAAACCTGTTAATTTTATTTAATCTTAAGATTAAACAGTTATTTGGCTATAGACTCTGTGTACCCCCCCCCTTTTTTTTTCCATACACTGCCCTGAGTTGTCTTGACACCTGAGGTCGTCTGGGAATACCTGGAATGAATGAATGAAATGGAGGCAAACTGTTCCCTCCACCTTCCCCTGGAAGTTTCACCACCTGCTCTCATCCTGTTCCCCTCTCCTCACACCACAAACACCTTCAAGTACAATGCACTGATTGGGCCACCCCAGTTTGCCAGGCACATCGTCTGCAGGACAAATGCCATGTGCTGGGCCACGCTGAGCAGGAGACAAGAGCCAAGGAGAAACGGGGTGTTGTGGCCTGAGCCTCCCACCCCCTGAGCTTGGAAGGTTGCCAGACAGCTAGGCATTGACTGGCCCCCCGGCGGTATTGGCCGCTGTCCCTCTCTACTGGGGTTCTCGGGGCCAGCAGCTTGGAGAGGAGGCTGCTGGCTCTGGGAACAGGCCTGGGCTGGACGCTAAGGTTCAGCTCCTCAGAGTCCATCCACATAGAGATCATTAGAGCAGCATCCAATGGCCACCTGACTGATGTCCAGGCCGACCACGGAGCCCAGGGAGGCACATGGCACATCGGCGACTCACCCAAAGTTCTCCATCCAGCCCCACAGCCACTCCAGGCTGCAGTCGCAGCGCCATGAGTTGCGGAAGAGAAAGAGGCAGCCCAGGAAGAAGCCGGGCTGCGGGGCGGCTCGGGAGCACGGTAAGGTGCAGAGCAAGGGGGTCCAACAGGTTCTGGCAGGCCCCCTCCATGAAGGCAATGCTGCTGTGATCCAAGTAGTGCAGTTCGATCTTGGCCAGGCCGGAGAACCAGGTTACATGCCCTGTGGCCCAACGGGTTGCCACCCAGGTTGAGCGTCCTGGTTTCCAGGTTTTGTGGGCAGCTCAGCCAGTGGGTTGTCCTTAAGCGGTAGGTGTGCCAGGGCACGTGTAAGAAGGAGGTGGTTGACCTGCAGGCTGAGCGAGCACCAACCGCAGGCCCTACAGGGAGTTGGAGACCACCCCTCCAAGAGGCTGCACTTCTGTGCTTATATCAGGTAACCTACTCTTAAAGTGACATCCATCACTTTTGTTTTTCTCTTTTTATTTCACCAGATCAAACCCACACTCAAGGGTTTGAAACCAGGAGATGAGATTATTAGGGACCTTCTTACAGATCAAACTGAATTTTTAAGTAATCTTTTATATGGAACAATGCAGAATGACCATGAATAGTATCAATTATTAGAAGACTCATGCACTAAAACACTCATGATTAATGCCTAAAATTTCAGAGATGCAATCCTTCAAGTTTAATTAGTAAAATATAGACTATCAAGATAGAAGTTTCTCTTTGGGTCTGGTAATAACTAATGTATTTTTATACTGTACTTACCTAAACATGAGAATACAGTATTTGCCCCAAATCCACTTTGAGTAACAAGGGTAGGTGGAGATGGTAGAAATAGGAAAACAGAGCAGACCTGGTAAGTCCACATAAAACAAAAACAAAATGCTTTTCAGACTAGCTCAGTCTTCTTAGACTATGAATATGTACTGAAATTTTAATTTTGGTATTTGTTTCTTGGCCCTTTTAGATTGTAGTTTAGGATTTTGTTTTATTTAAGGGACCATGCTTGCAAGTGAATATTATAAATTTTTACATACTCTCCCAATTTTCTATACCCACTCCTGTGATCTTAATCTATTTTCATGCATTTGCTCATGTTAAAGTTTTTGTAGAGATTAAATGAGTTCACACAAGTAAAAGCACTTAATACCCAGAATATAGTAAGTACTCAGTACTATTGCTGTGGTTGATGCTGTTATCCTCCGCTGCTTTGACATCTACTTAGTTTGCTTTCCTTCCTCTATACCATTCTGCCTTCTCTTCAATCTAGCCTGTTTTCTCTTCTGTACTTCCTCTTACTTAGTCTCACTGCTGCTTGGCCCTACCAAAATTCCTTCTCTGTGCTCCTCACCATATTCCCCACAAGAACTAATCTAAACTTTTCCTATTCATCTGAGCCGATGAATCTACTTACAGAGAAAATTGGGGTTGTATGTCCAAAATCCCCTCCTCTTTTCTTCTCTCCACTTTAATTTCTCTGCATTCACATTCTCCTCTCTGCTTCAAATATCAGCTCTCCCTGCTGCTTCAAAGGAAGGAGCATTCTTCTGTGGCCACACCCTCTATTTTTAAAATTATATTCTTCAATTGAGATTAGGCTTGACTGCAAATAACAGAAAATCCCCAAATAACAGTAGTTTAAGAAAAGACAGGTGTTTCTCTCAAGTGAACCAGATCTAGAAATGGGCTGTCTCAGACTGATAATGGCGGCTCCACCAGTTGTCTGGGACCTATGTTGTTTTCTTTCTCACTCTTCTGCCCAACCCTAAAGAGTGGCCCTCATTCTCTTGGCACAGACTTGCTGCTTGAAAACTAGAGAGCACAACTTTCCAGGGAGTAAAATGAAGTTGAAGAAGGCAGGGAGGACCTCCTCTCTTTTAAAATGTCCCTAAGAACTACACAACACTCAATTTATATGTAATTGCCCAAAATTTAGCCTCATCTGGCTGCAAGGGGAACAATGAAAGGAACTATTTAGCTGAGTGGCAGTGTGCCCTGTGAAAAATCTGTGTTGTGACATTAAGAGGGGGGAAAAAGTTTTTCTATTATAAAGAAGTAGAAAAGAATTATTTAGTGAGGCACTCATCCTTTCTTCACGCCGGAAATATCCATTTACTTCTTCAATCCCTTTCATTCCCCTCAAACATTCTAGCTCTCCACTCTTCATTCTCTTCCTTTCATTGCAAAAAAAATTTTTTTTATCACTTTCCTTTACAGTTTGTTTCAACATTTATCTTTTTCGATTTATTCCCAGCCCCTAGTCACCACCAAGCCTTTGGATTATATTATATACTTTCCTAACTAACCTCCGAGTTCCTTGGATATTTAACATAAATATCTTTACCCCAACTAAGTCTTTAAATTTAAATGTTATTTTATTTATTAGTTTCACAAATAATACAGAGTAATGATTTCTTTAAGTATAAATAATGCAAACGTCTCCTTCGGCTACACCCCTGGCTACATTAAAATTTAGAATTGCAGAACAATGAAAGAATGGATGGAGCGGGGTGAAATGGAGACGAAAGCTCTCCTGTCACTGCGAGTTTCACTGCCCTTGCAGAGGATGGTCTGCTAGCCTATGCACTCGAGTGAACGTTAGCGCTCCTCCCCTTCGGGCTCCCAGATCCGCTCGCCCAGCCGAGGCAGGCGGGACCAAGGCTGGTAAGAGATTCCCGAGTGTTCCGGAATCCTCGCGGGAAACGCGAGCGAGGCAGTTTTGTGACGCACTTCCGTGGCGCCGGGACAGAAGCAGGCCGTGGTAGCCGCATGCGGTGAAGATGGTGGTTACTAGGTCCGGGCGGTCTCAGACCGGTGTCGACACTACGCCGGCTGGAAGCTCCGAGAAGAAGGTAGGAGAATAGCACCGCTCCCTGATTTCTGCTCGCTGCTTCTTCGCAGAATGGCCCTCAAGGCGGTGCGGAGGCGCAAGGTTCCTGCGGACCTTGCGAGGGAGCGGCGGCCGAAGACGAGGAGGATGTCCGGATGAACCAGCTGCACGCTGTTGCGTACCCGGCCTGTCGCTTCCTTTTTAGTCCTCTATGCAGTGTTTAAGGCGGTCCTTAGAGAGGAACAGAGAGGTTAGGTAACTTGCATTGGATAGTTCAGCTCTGTAATGCAGATGAACAGCTCGAGCCTTTTAACTTGTTACCAACGTAGTAAAGATTAATTTCGGCCACCGGGCGGGAGCCTTTGCGGGGTTGGAGGGAAGAGCGGTGACTCCACAGCACCTCCTTTTGGCGTGGGGAGGTCTGCAGAAGTGCAGCTTGGTGATTGTCAATGGCGCTGGTCGTCGGCTGCCTCTCGTTCTGTGATGAAAGGAAACGAGCGTTAACTCACATATGTAAAAGTTAAGGGCAGCGACCGGTTCTATCGGTGTGTGTTCCTTAACATACTTTGCTCAGAGTTAATCTTCTCTTTCTGTCTTACCCGTGTGTGTGGGAATGTAGGTCCACCTAGAATGTTTGACTTTTGTTTTACTAGAATCTTTTTCTTTTTAGTTATTATTTTTTCTCACTAAAGTCAGGTTGAAGGAGTGGAACAGGGCCCTGCAGATGCAGGGGTAGATATATGAGGGTTTTTTTAATTTTTTAAATAATGGCTGTTGGTGATGGTTATTGTGTTCATTTTGTTAACCGAGTTTTTTAGTGCTCTTTTAAAATTTGCTCCTGAGGGGCGAACCTCGCTAACTTTGCCGGTGTCCCAGTCTTACCTTTTCTCTCTGGTTTACAGAATTCTGCTAAAAGAATTCAAGCGCATCAGAAAGGCAGGAAGGAATCTCCATGTCATCACTCAAGTACTGCTGAATCACGGAACAGTATGGAACAAAGTCCAATCCCTAAAACTCCTAAAACCGCAAAGAAGAGAAGCAGAAATACAGGCTCATTACCAGAAATGAACAAACCATCTACTGATGGAGATACCTCTGAAGCAGAGTCAAACTGTTGTTCTGTATCTGAGCTCCAGGAACCTATTTTAAGAGTAACTAGAAGAAGGCAAATCCTAGTTTCCTGCAGCCCATTGTTCAGTGTTAGGAAAAGGCCAAAAATAACTTCAGTAAATGAGTCGCCTACTTCAGAAGTCTCTGAAGCAGAATCGCATGTTTCAGGTATTTCTAGAATCGTGCCTTCTACAAGAATGAGAAGAAGTAAGGCTAAATCCCTAACATATCCAAGTCAAGAATCACATGGGGAAGCTGTTTCTGATGCTGAGTCATCATGTTCAGATATTTCTACATTTTCCAGAATTGCAACTAGGAGAACACAGGGGAAATTACAGGCACAAACAGAGAAGAAAGATAATAAGATTGTATCAGGAAGTGAAAAGCAAATGATAAATATACCAGTGAATTCAGAGGATTCAGATACCAGCCAAACTTTTCATTTACAATCAAGGTCTCTTCCTCAGATAAATAAGCCACATTTTTTTGGTAATGAAATCTGTAACTTTGATGATGATTCCTTCCACGGAAAATCAAGAAAAAAACCAACAGTGAAAAACCACTCATGTTTTAATACAAGAGAGGAACAACAGGGTAATCTTGCACCTCTCAAAGAAATAACAAAGCAGAATTGTAAGTGTGTAGACGAAGAAGCTGAAGGAATGATAGGTAAGGGTAAAGAAATTAATGAGAAAAATTCTAAGTTGAATAGTTTTTCTAAACTTCAGGACACTAGCCTTAAGCAGTTAGTTTCTCAAAGGCATTCAACACCCCACAATAACAAAACCACATCTGAGCCCTCAAATCTGAGCTGTGAGGCTGTAATGAAATCATTAGCTCAAACATTTGCAGTTGTAGAAATAGACAGATGGACTGAAGAGAGAGAAAGCACTATAAAAACAAGTGATGTGATAACTAGTGATGGTGGTAGTGATGAAGAAGAGTGCACAATTATAGCTTTGAATGAAGAAATGAATAAAGAAAGAGATGTAGATTTTGAATGTGATAGCAAACTGTCCAAGTCTGAGTTCAGTTCATCTCTGAATAAAGATGATTCTGTTTTATCACTTCTCAGCAGTGATGAAAGCCAGCAGTCTGAAAACAGTGAAACAGAAGAGGACACTGTGTGTTTTGTTGAAAATAGTGCTCAAAGGGAATCATCGAATGGCGACTCAGAAAACAAGTTATGTGACAATGCATTATTTGTAATTGACACAACTCCTGGATTAAGTTCTGATAAAAATTTTTATTTGGATGAGGAAGACAAGGCAAGTGAGGTTGCCATTGAGGAAGAAGAAGAGGAGGAAGAGGATGAAAAAAGTGAAGAATCAGCAGACCAGGACAGAGATGATAAGTTCAGTGATGAAGACGACTTACTAAATGACACAAAGTCTAAACTGTAAGTTTTATCTTTTTCTTTTTAATTTTTCCATTGATTTGAGGTGGGGAGGCAGAGAAAGAGACATCAAGTTATTCCATTTAGTTGCATAGCCATTGATTCTTCTTATAGGTGCCCTGACCAGGTATCAAATCCGACATCTCATTGTGCCGGGATGATGCTTTATCCACTGAACCACCCAGCCAGGGCCTTACCTTTATATTTTAAAAAGTAAACATCCCCTCTGTCCCTGGACACCCCCCCACACACCTCCCAAGAGAGAGAAACAGGAAGAGAGAGATGAGAAGCATCAGCTCATAGTTGTGTCACTTTAGTTATTGATTGCTTCTCATATGTGCCTTGACTGTCTGGCTCAAGTTGACTGTCTGCTCGCTGCTTCTTCGCAAAATGGCCCTCAAGGCGGTGCGGAGGCGCAAGGTTCCTGCTCAAGTTGAGCCAGCGACCTTGGGATCCTATTAATGATCCCAAGCTCAAGCTGGTGAGCCCACACCCAAGCCAGCGACCTTAAGTTTTGAACCTGGGATCTCTGTGTCCCAGGTTGACACTCCATCCACTCTGCCACCACTGTTCAGGCTAAAAAGAGGAAGCTTTTGATATATATTTCAAGTGGCTAATTTATCATGAAAATGTAAAATATCAGAAAGCATGGAAATTGAAAAAATTATTGCTTTGGGTTCTCTGTAGAAGAGCTTTTATCCTGCATTTTCCTCATCTCTGGATGCCTTTGTTAGTCATAGTTTTCCCACCAGTCATAGCTAAAAGTGCTTCTCTTGGTGATATATTAAAAGTCATCTATTAGAATTTTCCTGCATGATTGTTAATAGCACTTAAAAGGGAAAGATAAACTGTTTTTTACTATATGTTGATTGCAAAGAAATTGAAAAAGAAAAGCCTGGGAAAAATAATAACCTATAATCCCATCTATCATCCACTAAAAAGCATTAATGTTTGGTGTACCTCTTTAGTTTCTTTCTATTATAAATTTGTTTTTCCTGAGTACAGGCACCTGGTAGCAATGTATTCACGAAATACAGGCATTCTTGTAAAGGATTATATATTAATGGAGCCCTGTAAAATCAATCTCTGAGGCTAGGCTCAGGCATTATTATTATTTAAAAACCACGATCCTCCTTTCTAGGATAATTCTAATATACATTCAGGGTTGAGGATCACTGTCAAGGCACGACAACAGAATGACTTTGTTTTCTAATAAAGGTTGATTATTAAAACTTTTCAGCTGCTCTATTTATATGCGTAATTGGGGAAGAAAGCGACTATAGGTTCAATTGTTAATGTAAAGTAGAAATTCTCATACATAAATATAACAGCAGGAGCCTAGGCCAACTGCAGAAGAGTAATTTGTTAGGTCTGGGGTATGACATTTAATGCTTTTTAAAAGCTCCAGTGGGAAATATCGATGTGCATCACTGTTTAAAACTTCCTCGGTTTCGAGGCACTACCAAATAAATGCCTTTGGTTACCCAGAAGAATACTCTTAAGTTTGGATAACTTGGGAGTTCTGAGTAGAACCTGACTTTCTCGTTGGTTTTAGAGCTGGAAATAGGTACATTTATTAATTTACATCTATCTATGAAGTTGAGCCAGATTGCCCGATGCATATCCTCTTTTGTATTCTTTTCTTTATAAAAATGTATGAAGTCTATGGCATATTATATGGTCTTAATCCTCTTAAAGAAAATCTGGGAAATAAGTTTGGATGTGCTCCCCCAAAAAAATGATTTTAAAAATAGTCTCAATTGGTCCTGGCTGGGTAGTTCAGTTGGTTAGAGCGTCATCCCATTAGGCAAAGGTTGTGGGATCAGTCCCAAGTCAGGGCACATACAAGAATCAACCAAGGAGTACATGAGTAAGTGGAACAACAAATCGATGTTTCCCTCTCCCTTCCTCTCTCCCTCCTTCCTCCCCCTCCCTTCTCCCCTTCCCCTTCTCCTTCCCCTTCTCCTTCCTCTCTAAAATCAATCAATAAATAAAATGGAATAGTCTCTATTGTGTCCATTTAATTACTTGATCTTTAAGTGATCATATCTCTTTCAGTCTGAAGTTGACAAGCAGCAGCATAGACCCTGGTCTGAGTATCAAGCAATTGGGTGGTTTGTATATAAATTTTAATGCAGACAAATTACAGACAAACAAGAAAATGCTAACACAGATCAAGGAGAAAAAGAAAAATGAGGTAAGTTACACAAAGTGTCCTGTAGGTTTTCATAGAACTAGCCAGTTACTTCTATTCTCTTCATTCCTTCTTTCCCCACTGTCACTGGCTTGTGCAGGCTTTTCTTTTTCTTCCTTTTTTTAACTTAGTTTTTTTTTTAATTGGAGAATTATGAGGTAAACAGTACTAATGCATTTAAAATACAATGCAGGTTTGTGGCTTTATAATTTATTTTAAATCCCTAAAACCACATTATAAATTAATCCAGTAACTAAATCCATTACTGATATAGTAAGATAGGTTTTCTTGCACCTTTTTATTATAGGCCTCTTTGGGACTAGACTCTGCTAGCTTTTGTGGCCTCTTTTTCTTTTGATTTCTCTTTGTCTTCCAGTCCGTTACTCATTTGTAATCCCCAGTACTCATTGTTCATCTCTATTTGGATATAACAGTAAGATTTAACAAAATTAAGCTTAGTTTTTCCTCTAAACCAGAAGTTAGCCTCGTGTGTGTGTGTGTGTGTGTGTGTGTGTGTGTGAGAGAGAGAGAGAGAGAGACAGACAGAGACAGAGACAGACAGAGACAGGAAGGGAGAGAGATGAGAGGCATCGATTCTTTGTTGTAGCACGTATGTTGTTTACTGGTTGATTTTTCATATGTGCCTTGATGGGGCTACAGCAAAGCGAGTGATCCCTTCCCTAAGCCAGCAACTTTGGGTTCATGCCAGCGACCTTTGGGAACAAGTTGGTGAGCCCACGCTCAAGCCAGTGACCTCAGGGTTTCAAACCTCGGTCCTCTGCATCCCAGTCCAATGCTTTATTAAATGCACCAGTGCCTGGTCAGGCCACCCCTTTTTTTTTTTCCTTTTTATTTTTTAATGACAGCAGACTATTGCAGTAGCCTCCGTACTCTTTAGTTCTTCAAACTCTTGCCAGATTTTTCTACTTTGAGTCCTTCAGTAGTTCTTCAAAGGTTTGAAGGTGCCTCTCTTCCCACTGTATCCACCTGCTACATTCTCATCATCAAAGACTGCTATAGTTATGTGATTATACCCTTCTCTTTCCCAGGCCAATGCAAGATCATAGATCACTGTTTTTGGGAAACATTCTTTGACCCTAGTTCTTCCCCCAACCTCTGTGTTTCTGTAGCACCCTGTATCAATCAGGTTTATTATTAACTGTGTGGTGTGATTGTGATTTTACTGTTTTGTCTGTGTATTCCTAAAACAGAATTTCTCAGCTTTAGCGATATTAATGTTTTGAGCTGGATAATTTGTAGTGGGAGAGTGTCTGCAGCAGTCTTGGCATCTGTGCACTAGATGTGAAGAGCATACACACCAATACCAGAATTGTCTTTAGACATTGCCAATTGCTCCCAACTGAAAACCACTGTCCTAAAACTTAGTATAGTACTTGACACACAACAAGCTCTTAATAATCTGTCAAATGTCATGCTCTTTTCTGAGTGATAAGAAAGTCTAGACTGCTGCTGTACTTCCCAGAAACTTCTGAGCCTGAGTTGAGGATGTCTGAATTGATAATGTCAAAATTATTGATCAAATCAGTATTTGCTATTTTCCTGTGAACTATTATGAGGACTAAAGAGGTGTCTTCTTTAGTTCTTGCACTGGGAGAAATGACTACTTCTTTCATTATGGTAGATGATCATATTTAATCATCCTAGGCAAGTAATTTAGGAAAAGGTTAACGTTGACTACACAAAATTTTAAAACTTAATTAAAAGCATCTTAACAAAGACAAAAGACCACAGATTAATATCACTAAGATACAAAATATATTTCTACAAATTAATAAGAACACAGCCGTACTTAAAAATGAAAAGGAACCCAAAAGAGTGTACGCAGATGATCAATAGCAAATGAAAGTAGCCGAGAGACACCACTGACAGCATACAGAAAGATAATACAAATGTTAGTGGCCCTATAACGAAAAGGATCCCGATTAAGTGTTGGTAGGAATTTACACTATTTGAATACAAGGCAATTTAGTATTACCCATGAAAATTTTAAACGACACATTTTAGAATCTTACAGAAGTAATCACAGGTATGCAGAGATGATGTTTATAATGTTTAGCGGGAAAAAAATGTGGAGACTTAAACTAAATGTTAAAAGAAAAACTGGTGTATAACAGGCATTAAAGAGAAAGTTGTTGATCTTTGTATAAACTCATTGAAAGATCATCCAAGATACGTAGATTTGCTAAATATGATAATCTCATTGGTATAACAAAAAGTATACGTTGAATCAAAGTCTTTATGGCTGTATTATTAATAGTAAGCCAGTCTCAGATTATAATCCTATATTACCCACATCAGAAGAATTTACTAAAAACTAATAATGAGGTCTTTTTCAGGGATTTCAAGAGCCATTATGGCATTGTTATTTTCCAGTTGTTTAGTGTAGTTGGCTGGTTATAAACCAGTAAATACAGATAGACTCATGTAAATCTGATTTGTGCAGATTCAGATTAGTAAAAGAAATTTGATTGATTTTATAGGTTTCCTAAAATAATCCTTTAGTTTGCCTCCTAAAACATTTTTATTGTAATACGTCTACTAATTTAAGCACAGGAGTAACTGCAGTAGTATGTGCATAAAGAAGGTTAATATATTTGGAAGTCTTCAGTCTGAGAGATGTTTTCCCAAATGACAAAAAATGTCTGAAATTTTATAATTAATATTTTTATAGATGATGCAGAAAGCCATCATTACTCCTGATTTTGAGAAAAACTACTGTGTCCCACCATACCGTGAATCAAAGTATCAGCTTCAAAAACAACGCAGAGTAAGTACAGTGACTCATTATTTAGAATGTGTAGATGTGTTTGTATTGTGTTCAGCTCACGTATGACATGGTTATACAATTAAAAATGCATACATTTTCAGAGAAAATTATCATGGATACGTATGGTCCCAGAAAATGTTCTGTGAACGTGTTTTTTGTTTTGTTTTTAAGCGAGAGAGAGACAGTGGAGGAGAGAAACAGGAAGGGAGAGAGATGAGAAGCATCGGCTCATAGTTGGGGCACTTTAGTTGTTCATTGAGTGCTTCTCATATGTGCCTTGTGACGGGGCTCAGGCCGAGCCAGTAACCCGGTGACCTTGTGCTCAAGCTGGAGAGCCTGCACTCAAGCCGGATGAGGCCGCGCTCAAGCCGGTATCCTTGAGGTTTTGACCCTCAGCGTCCCAGCTCAGTGCTCTATCCACTGTGTCACCATTGGTCAGGTTCCATAAACATGTTTTATGTGGATTTTTCTTTTTAATTCTAAGTGAGAGGAGGGGAGATAGTGAAACAGACTCCCCGCATGCGCCCCAACTGGGATCCACCTGGCAACCTCTGTTGGGGGCTGATGCTCAAATCACTCAAGCTATTTTATTTGCACCTGAGGCTGATGCTTGAACCAACTGAGCTATCCTTAGCTCCTGGGCCAATGCTCAAACCAGTGGAGCCACTGGCTGCAGGAGAGGAATGGGGAGAGAAGTGGGAGAGGGGGAGAGAAGCAGATGGTCGCTTCTCCTCTGTGCCCTGACCAGGAATCAAACCTGGGACTTCCATACTCTGGTTGATGCTCTACCCACTGAGCAAACTGGTCAGGGCTATATGGATTTTCACAAAGTCAAGGTGTTCTGAGTGGTGCACCTAAGTATAACTTATTTTTCCTTAAAAAAAAAGACAGTCCCCATGGCAAGGCTGCTGTTCATTCCTCTTGGCTAAGGGCTGAGAATTTTGTTACAAGCTATTGTAGGGAACTTAATGTAGCCAGCTAAATATTTGGCCTATTTAGTTTGCCAAATGAGAGAGTAGAAACTACATTTTCTTGAGTAAAATATAAGGGATTGTCTCTATCTGGCATTTAAACTAGTAAGTATAAAGAACTTATCAAGAGAGGTTGGAGAAAATTTGAGGAAGGTGCTCCAATAATGTCTTCTCACTAACAAGAAGCACCTTAGCACATGGTAGATACTTCATAACAATGGTTGTATGAATGAAACAAAAAATTAAGCAAATCACTTGCTAGGAGTATTTAAAAGAATAAGTTTATTTGTTTTAAAGAAATAATACAGCCTGACCTGTGGTGGCGCAGTGGATAAAGCCGTCGACCTGGGAACACTGAGGTCGCCAGTTCAAAACCCTGCACTGGTTCGGTCAAGGCACATATGGGAGTTGATGCTTCTAGCTCCTCCCTCTCTCTCTCTCTCTCTCTCTCTCTCTCTCTCTCTCTCACTCTGTGTCTCCTCTCTAAAAAAAATGAATAAAATAAAATAAATAAAAAGTCTATAAAAAAATGTTTTAAAAAGAAATAATACAAATTTCCGGACTGTTGGAGTGAGTGACTGAGATACCTGGGTGACTGAATAAAAGTGTTAACATCAACCTACAAGCTTCAGAAGTGAAAATATTTTTACATAACCGTTTGTTTAGGCTATTTTAGACAATAGAAGTTAAAGCTGTCGGTTATTCTTCCATCAAGCCAGCAGTGCTTACTACAGTACAAATTTAAATTTATTTATTTACTATTTATTTATTTTAGAGAGGAGAGAGAGAGTGAGAGAGAAAGGGGGGAGGAGCAGGAAGCATCAACTCCCATATGCGCCTTGACCAGACAAGTCCTGGGTCTTGAACCGGCGACCTCAGTGTTCCCAGGTCGACGCTTTATCCACTGGGCCACCACTGGTCAGGCACAGTACAAATTTAAATTTAAGGGAGCTCTCACTTATGAAACTGATAATGTTTTGCCTAATTTACTAGAGAAATCACTTTTTTTGTAATATCATTACTTTTATGAAAGATGAATCTAGAGATAATACTGTAAAGTAACTTTGTTTTTAATTAATGAAATTTTCTGTATATACAATTTTGGGGGAAATAAGGTATAGTCTGTATACCTTATAACATTAGAATATTCTGTTTGTTTTTGAAATCTGTATTTCAGAAAGAACGACAAAAAACAGCAGGAGATGGCTGGTTTGGAATGAAAGCTCCAGAATTAACAGATGAACTAAAAAATGATCTCAGAGTACTGAAGATGAGAGCTGGCATGGACCCAAAACGGTTTTACAAGAAAAATGATAGAGACGGCTTCCCTAAGTACTTCCAGGTATGAAGCAAGCAGAATAGTGGTGGTAGTGACCAGTGGATTTTAGCTTGGAAAGCACTATGGTGTGGTTTTCCTTTTACTCTTGAAACATACTTACAGTGTGCATCTGCTCAGCCATATGATAATGGCCAGAACCCATTTCAGACAGCCACCAGTTTATAGTGGCTCTCTATAGAGAGAGAGCGATGCAGATGGTAACTAGGTTCCTAGGTCAGTTCTCAAAAAGTAATGGAACCTGTAAGATGGGTGTTCCATCCATGAATAATACTCACCTAAGAGCAAGAATTCTTACAGAATGGAGGGGGAAGGGAACCATTTGTACCAACTCTTCTTGTCAAGTTAGAAGGGTATTCCCAAAAGCAAATTCTTAAAATAAGTTAATTGGCTTTCAAAGTGTTTTCTGATGAAAATACAGCGGAGTCATCCTCTGGGAGCTCTTAAGTTCACTTTGTTCTTTTTGACTACCTTTCTTGTCACTCATCTGGATTATTATAATAGTCCTTTGCTTCTGGGTCTGCTCTCCCTCTGCTCCATCCTCCACAGTGTAGCCAGTCATATATTCTAAATAAGAAAAGGCAGGCTGTTCATGATACACCTCTGTTCAGTGGCATCACAGATAATCATTCAGTGACCTTCAGTGATTCTTTGACCAATGGGGTAGAGTCTACAGCCCTTGATATGGACCTCGATCTGCACCCAGAGCAGTTCGCCAGCCCTTCCTGCTCTGTCACATGGCCCTCTTAAGCACCAGTACACTTAGCTTCTCGAAATTTTCATAGACTGTTGTTGGCATTTGACTTTACATGTGCCTGGCTCTGCCATATTTGGTTGGTGAAATTTTACCCATACAAATCCAAGCTAAAATGTCATCCTTTATAAAACCTTGTTTATTTCTTAGGCCGAATTAGTCGCTTAGTTTTTAGAGCAGGGGTCGGGAGCCTTTTTTGGCTGAGAGAGCCATGAACGCCACATATTTTAAAATGTAATTCCGTGAGAGCCATACAACGGCCCATGTAGGTTACGCGTTATCCAGTAAAAATTAGGTGTTGTCCCAGAGGGCAGCTGTGATTGGCTCCCGCCACCCACACCATGAACATGAGTAGTAGGAAATGAATGGATTGTAATACATGAGAATGTTTTATATTTTTAACATTTTTTTTTATTAAAGATTTGTCTGTGAGCCAGATGCAGCCATCAAAAGAGCCACATCTGGCTCATGAGCCATAGATTCCCGACCCCTGTTTTAGAGCATCTGTAATGTTTTGTTCAGCTTTTTCTTTTTTTTTTTTTTTTTAAGTGAGAGGAGGGGAAATAGACAGACTCCTGCATGTTCTCCGACTGGGATCCACCCGGCAACCCCTTTCTGGTGCTGATGCTTGAATTAACCAAGCTATCCTCAGCGCCCAGGGCTGATACTCGAACCATTCAAGCCACTGGCTGTGACAGGGGAAGAGGAGAAAAGGGAGAGAGGGAGGGAAAGAGAAACAGATAATCACTTTTCATGTGTGCACTATCAGGGATCAAACCCGGGACTTCCACATGCCAGGCTCTATCCAGTGAGCCATCTGGCCAGGGCCTATGCTTTCATTTTTTTTGTTACCTGTCTATGGATCTTTTAAGACTATGGGCTACTCACTACCAGTGACCAGAAGATCTTTACCTTTGTTTCCCTATACCTAGGACAGTGCCGGGCACATAGTGGTAGACATTCAGTAAAACTTAACTTGGTTGAATGTATGAATTAATGCAAAGTGGTCATAAGAATGTTCTAAATTGGCAGCATTTATGATAATCTAGAATTTGTCTCAATTTCATTAAACTGGGAAGCTAAAACAAAAGTTTTTATTATCTGTACTACCTTTTTCCCTCTAGTGCACTGTTCATCAAGAATTTATTATACTGTTTGGCACTAAATTATATAAAAGAAATTTTGCATTTACTATAATGAAATGTTATCAGGACTTAATGCAGATTGAATAGGTGATTTATTTTTGTATTTAAAAATGGAAAAATTAACTTGAATATTGGTGCAATGTACACTTGTGTTTACCATTCTTTTCTATAAATACACTTTGTTGGAGCTACCCTGAAATACGAAAACAGCATGGCATTCAGGTACTGCATGACTTATTTCAATCAATGTTCATAGGTTGGAACCATTGTTGACAATCCAGCTGACTTCTACCATTCACGCATTCCCAAGAAACAAAGGAAGAAAACGATTGTGGAAGAACTGCTTGCTGATTCTGAATTCAGAAGGTAAAAGAATTTGTTTTATTTTATAATAACCATGTTTTCCTTTAGAATATGCATAAACTTTATACTTCAGATCATTTTAAATGTTGTAGTCTGCTTTCTCAACAGTAGCACTACTTACATTTTGGAATGGATACATTCTTTGTTAAGGGGATTTTCATGTGCCTTATAGTATGTTCCATACTATCCTTGGCCTCTGTCCCCATTCTGTGCCATAGCAATGCCTGCATTCGTGAAAAATATCTTCAGACATTTCCAAATGTCCCCTATAGGGCATAAGCATTCCCAGTGTAGAACTACTTCTTTAGAGAGAAACTCCACATGTTTGGCTGGCTGGAGAAGAATGCGCCTAGAAAGGAGACTGGGAAAGAATGGTCAAAAGAGCATTAAGAAAACCAGGAGGGCACAGTGTCTTAGAATTGGAGTGGTTAACAGGAAATGCTTCTGTGAGATCAACTGAAATAAGTAAAAACTTCCTTTGGATTTAGCTACAGTAACTTTGGCAGGAGGTTTAGGGGAATGATGGGGAAGAAAACAACTGGAGAGTGAGAAATGAAGGAATGGACACAGCTCTTTCTTGAAGTTCTGTTGTGAAAAGGAAGAGGCAAGGCTAGCAGATGTGGATTGGATTTAGAGAATTTTTTAGGATGGGAACAATCTGAGTATGTTTAAATGTCCTTGAAGCAGCTACTATTATAAAGTTTAGGAGATTAAAAAGCATACCTCATAGAAGCCTGCTAAAGTTCCAGGTTGGTTTAATATCAAAAGTGAAGATATTTATCAAGAGTTCTAAAAATAATGTAGATTATAGGTATGGAAACCAAATTTAATCCAAAATGTTATCTAAGCTATTTAATGAGTCTGGGTAGTGGTAAAAATTTTAGAAATAAGCACTATGAACATTGCTGTGATTTCTGAGATTGCCATCATCAGGATTACAAAATGTAGGTTTTTATTTACAACATACGGTTAACACTTAGGAAAGTAATAATCTTAGAATAAGAAAGTTGGGGCAGTAAACTAGAAATAGAGTAAAATGAAACTCAAAATTGCAGGTTAGAGGTTGTCATACCAGTTCATTGTTTTCCACACCTCAGTCACTGAATTTTCACAGTGTTATACCACTATCTGTATACTACTTATTTTAAAAGGAAACTTTATATTCCAGCTGTAGGTGGGTTTGTTAATTATGTTTTTCTATATACATTAAGACAAAATATATAACTTAAAATAAATGTTCGTTTTATCATTAATTTGCGTGCCACAGTATCTGAAACTCTCTACTAGCCCATCACTTCACAGAAAGTTTTAATCCTCTACAACTAGCTCAAGAGGTTTTCTCTGTCCATTTGGGGGTAGGGAACTTCAGGAAGCGCCATTTAATGCCTTGGATATTCATTAGTAGAAATGTCCTGGAACAGAATAAAAAGTGCTTTTCTGTGTTATAGGTACTTTTTGGTTTTGTTTCATTTTTAGTATAACCTTAGGTTTTTTAAAAGTCTGTAAATTGTGCTTTTGGGATTGAGTGAGCCATAAAGTTGTAAAGGGCTTAAATAGCTTCTGTTTTAAAGAGAATTTTAGCTAATCCTCACTTTAATAATGTGGTAACAGACATATAACACCGTGAATGTGCTTTGGAACAAAGAAATTTTGTATGGTTAGTTTGCTGTGGGTTTGTCATAGATGGCGTTTATCATGTTAAGGAATGTTCCCTGTATTCCCACTTTACTGAGAGTTTTGAGCATGAATGGGTGCTGGATTTTATCAAATGCCTTTTCTGCATCTATTGAAATTATCATATGATTTTTGTCCTTCCTTTTGTTTATGTGATGAATCACATTGATTGATTTGCAAATATTGAACCAGCCTTGCCTCTCCAGAATAAATCCCACTTGATCATGGTGTATGATTTATTTCATATATTGCTGGATCCGGTTGGCTAATATTTTGTTGAGAATTTTAGCGTCTAAATTCATCATGAATATAGGCCTATAATTTTCTTTCTTTGTGTTGTCTTTGCCTGGTTTTGGGATCAGAATTATGCTCGCCTCATAAAAGGAGTTTGGAAGTTTTCCTTCCTCTTGAATTTTTTGAAAAGCTTGAGGAGGATAGGAGTTAGTTCTTCTTTGAATTTTTGGTAGAATTCACTTGTGAAGCCATCAGGCCCAGAACGTTTCCTTTTTGGGAGTTTTTTGATAACTGTTTTGATCTCATTTGTTATATTTGGTCTGTTTAGGTGTTCTGATTCTTCCAGATTAATTTTTGGAAGATTATATGATTCAAGAAATTTGTCCATTTCACCTAGGTTGTCTAATTTTTTGGCATAGAGTTCTTCATAGTATTTTCTTACAATGCTTTGTATTTCTGTTGTGTCTGTTGTTATTTCTCCACTGTCCTTTCTAATTTTATTTATTTGGGTTCTCTCTTTTTCTTGGTGAGTCTAGTTAAAGGTTCATCAATCTTGTTTACCTTTTCAAAGAACCAGCTCCTGGTTTCATTGATCCTCTGTATTGTTTCCTTAGCCTCTATGTCATTTATTTCTGCTCTGATCTTTATTATTTCCTTCCTTCTACTGGTCCTGGGCTTTATTTGCTGTTATTTTTCTAGTTCTTTTAGATGCAGGGTCAGGTTGCTTACTGGAGCTTTTTCTAACTTCTTATGGTATGCCTGTAGTGCAATGAACTTCCTTCTCAGTACTGCTTTTCCTTTGTCCCATAAATTTTAAATTGATGTATGCTCATTATCATTCGTTTCTAGAAACTTTTTTATTCTTTCATCTCATTGTTAATCCATTCGTTATTTAATATCATGCTATTTAGTTTCCAAGTGTTTGAGTATTTTTCAATTTTTCTTTTGTGGTTAATTTCTAGTTTCATGGCATTGTGATCAGAGAAAATGCTTGATATGATTTCAATCTTCTTAAATTTATTGAGACCATTTTTGTGTCCTAACATGTGGTCTATCCTAGAAAACGTGCCATGAGCGCTTGAGAAGAATGTATATTCTATTGCTTTAGGGTGAAAAGTTCTGAAGATATTTATTAAATCGAGTTGATCCAGTGTATCCTTTAAGTCTGCTGTTTATTAATTTTCTTTCTTGAGGATCTATCCAGTGATGTTAGTGGGGTATTGAAATCCCCTACTATTATAGTATTGCTGTTAATCTCGCCATTTATATTCCTCAAAGTCTGCTTTATGTATGTCGGGGCTCCTATGTTTGGTGCATAGATATTTATAATGGTTATTTCTTCCTGTTGAATTGTTCCCTTTATCATTATGTAGTGTCCTTCTTTATTTCTTACTACAGCCTTTGTTTTAAAGTCCATTTTGTTCAGATATAAGTACTGGCTACCCCGGCTTTTTTTTTCATTTCCATTTGCATGAAGTATTTTTTTCCATCCTTTCACCTTCAGTCTATGTGCATCTTTTGTTTTAAGGTGTGTCTCTTGTAGACAGCATATGTATGGGTCCTGTTTCTTTATCCACGCAGCTACCCTATGTCTTTTGATTGGATCATTTAATCCATTTACATTTAAGGTTATTATTGATATGTAGTTGTTTATTGCCATTTTGTCCTTTAAAGTTGTATTCTTCTTTTGCTATATTCTTTCCTCCCTTTGAACTGTTCACAGCAGGCCCCTTAGTATATACTCTCTTGCAAAATTGGTTTGGTTATATTGAAACTTTGAGGCTTTCTTTGTCTGGGAAGCTCTTTATTTCTCCTTCAATTTTAAACGTTAGCCTTGCTGGATAGAGTAGTCTTGGTTGTAGGTTCTTGTTCTGCATTACTTTGAATATATCTTGCCATTCCCTTCTGGCCTCAAGTGTTTCTGTTGAGAAGTCAGATGTCATCCTTATGGGGGCTCCTTTGTAGGTGATAGCCTTTTTTTCTCTAGCAGCTTCTAAAGTTTTCTCTTTATCCCTTAGCTTTGGCATTTTGATTATGATGTGTCTTGGGGTTGATTTCTTAGGGCTTCTCTTTAATGGAGTTCTGTGTGCTTCTTGAAAGTGTGGAATGTTTCCCAGCCTTAATTTAGGGAAGTTTTCTGCTATGATTTGATTGAACAAAGTTTCTATTTCTTGTTCTCTCTCCTCTTCTTCAGGAACCCCTATGATGCGAATGTTGTTTCTTTTCATGTTGTCACAGAGCTCCCTTAGAGTTTCCTCACATTTTTTGAGTCTCTTTTCCTTTTTCTTCTCTGCTTCTGTGCCTTTGTTTATTGTGTCCTCTAACTTGCTGATTCAATCCTCAGCGTCATACATCCTGCTTTTAATTCCTTCCATTGTGGTCTTCAGTTCTGATACTGTATTTGTCATTTCTGTCTGATTCTTTTTTATTATTTCAGTTTCGTTTTTTATACTTGTTATCTCTTTATTTAGGTGTTCATAGTGACTATCCATTGTTGCTCTAATTTCTTTGAACATCCTAACTATCATTATTCTAAATTCTGCTTCTGGTAATTTGGTTATATCTGGTTCATTTAGGTCCTTCTCTGGGGATTTCTCTTGATTCATTTGGTTTGCATTCCTCTGCCTGCCCATTTTTTCTGTGTATAAGCAAGTTGTGGCCACTGGAGTCCAGTAGGTGTTGCCTTTGTGTTCTCTAGGTGTGGTCTGTGTGCAGGCCCGCCACCCCCTCTGCCGCTGCCTTGGGCGGTTGGGTAATGGCGTTGCCAGCGCCAGCCCACTGCAGCTGTTGCTGTGATTTCCGCCTTTCCTCCGTGGGAGGGGCTGTCACTCAAGCCACAAGCCTCAGCACCAAGGGTAGAGGTGAGCACCTTTGCTCAGGTGCGGACCCAGCCTGTTTCCGGGATTCCGCCCAGCACCCGCGGTCAGAGCCTGCTTGCCACAGTTTCACTGGTTGGACGGGGCTTCTGACATGCTCTCAGCTGTGAGCCTTTGCCCGTCTGGAGCTTTAGCCCCACCCTCGAGGGCAGGGCCCTCCTGCGCAGGAACGCAAACCAAGGTTTATTGGACCGGGCTTGGCTGCTGGCGTGCGCTCAGCAGCGAACTTCTGCTCGTCCTGGGCTCTACCCCGCCCCCACGTTCAGAGCCAACTCGCGCACGCAGGATGGTAAACCGTGGTTTCTCCAGCCGGGCGGGGCTGCTGGCCTGAGCTCAGTTGTGAACCTTGGTCAGGGCCGGCTTGCGCAGGGTTGCAGAGCAGATCTCTGCCGTTCCTGGCCTGCAGCTGCTGGACTGCTTTCGCGCATCCCCTCCGCCCCTGCTGGGCTAGACCGAGTTCACACTGGCTGGGCCTCCGCCCCCCGCCGACAGAACCGCGTTTCAGCGTTCCGCCGCCGCCACCATCCCTCCAGCAACCCTCAGCAGAAGCCCCACAGTTCAGACCCTAACACTCCATACTGTAGACCTGGGAGCTCCCTCCATCAAAGCAACTCTGCTCTAATTGCCGTGGGAGAGCTTGTTTGGCTGGTGTCCTGTCTCCCTTTGCTGGTATTGCTAGATCCAGGGGAAATACTCGTTTTTGATTAGAGAAGTGACTTAGCCCAGGGGTTAGGATGGCTGTCTCTCAGAGTGTTTGTCCCTGTGCCTTCAGTCCACACTCTCTTCCCGCTGCTCTGGTCCTCTCCTCTGTCCCCGTTTCCCGGATCCCCGGGTGCATGGTTGTGAGAGAGGTTTTCTGCGCTGTCCCTTTAAGAAGAATCTTGGGTCTGAGAAAACTGTCTCTTTCTCACAAACAGTATCCTCACTTATTTCACAGCTCAGTACTGTCCAAACGCCTCTTCTAGGCTCTGGGACTGCAGGCTGGGGCTTAGTTCCTGGGACCCAGATCCCTCCCTCTCCGCACTCTTGTCCATGTCTCATAGTCTCACTTTTATGTCCCACCTATGTATGAAATCATGCTGTTCACAGTTTTTTTTTTTCTGATAAAAGAAATCAAGGTCTAGGGCAAGTTTTTAAAAGCTTCCCTTTTCAGCCTGACCTGTGGTGGCGCAGTGGATAAAGCGTCGACCTGGGAACAGTGAGGTCGCCAGTTCAAAACCCTGCACTGGTCTGGTCAAGGCACATATGGGAGTTGATGCTTCCAGCTCCTCCCTCCTTTCTCTCTGTCTCCCTCTCTCACTCTGTGTCTCCTCATCTAAAATTAATAAAATAAAAAGAAATTATTTAAAAAAAAAGCTTCCCTTTTCAGTTGTCATTTTATTCTCAGAGTGTAAGCCCCCTGAGGGCACTCCTCTGTCTGTTCACTCCTCTCTCACCAACTCCTGGTTTGGCTCCTACACATGGTGGAACTTGGTGCTAATGTGATGAATAGATGGTAAAAATACAGAAAAATTAAAAAATTTCAATTTTAAACAGCCTCTGCCTCCCAAAAATGTTATATTAATTTCTAATGTCTAATGTGGCATACTTTAGAACTTAATGGTTTGGTTTTTATTTTTAAATTTTAGATATAATCGAAGGAAGTACTCAGAGATCATGGCTGAAAAAGCAGCAAATGCAGCAGGAAAGAAGTTTCGAAAGAAGAAGAAATTTCGCAATTAAGATGCACCAAGCAAACCACTCTTTATTTACTAAAGAAGTTTTTGAAAACTAACACCATCACAAAAAATTAACATAGACTGACCCTATTTATAGGGATTTCTGTTTGGAAAAAGTTGAGAAGAGAATTGGTCGCATGTCCCTTGGAATAAATGTAGGTGTGTCTACAAAAGACCCACCCCTGCTAAGACCCATTGAGGGGAAAAGAAAAGAACCTTAACAAACTTGACATTTTTGTAAAGTTTTTAGTGCTTGGTTATCTAAATAAAATTGAATTAAAAGACATTTAGAAAGTGTTTGCTAACTTATTAAAAAACTTTAATATAATCAAAGATATAGATAAAAATATTATGATTAATATTTTAATTAAAGGGGTGTGTGCGTGTATATAGGGGGATGGGAGACAAGAAATACCCTTGTCAGCTGTAAGTTCAGGTCCCGGAAATACAGGTACAGAGATCTGCTTGTGGCCAATATAAAAGGACTTAAAAAATAATGAAGATTACCTAGACAGATTGCGTTAAAGCTGACTGAAAGAAGGGCCTTCAAAATACCTTAAGATTGTGAACGATTTCTAAAACAGCCTGTCTCATTCCAAAATGTTTTCAAGACAGCTTATTAAAAATTGCCAACAACACAGCTAGGTTTTTTTGTTTTTGTTTTTGTTTTAAAGATTGTATTTACTAATTTTGAGAGGGGAGAGAGAGAGAGAAAGAAAGGGAAGAGGAAAAAAGCTCTATTCACTGGCATCCCAGGTTAGGCAACAGCTAGTTTTTTAAGCGAGGAAATTAGGAAAAAGAAATGGGGATAGAAGAAATTAGATGAAGCCTGGGTGAAAGTTAATAAAACAAGTCTGTGAAACTTAATAAATGCAAGCCCTGAGCTTTCATGCATCTAACACAAAAATCAGTTCTTGCCTGACTGGTGGCACAGCAGATAGTGTCGACCTGGAATGCTGAGGTTGCCGATTTGAAACCCTGGGCTTGCCTGGTCAAAGCACATATGGGAGTTGGGGAGTTGATGCTTCGTGCTCTTCCTTTCTCTCTCTCTCTGTATAATTAATTAAAAAAACAAAACGCAAGAGACAATGTCCCATTGGTCCTCCCCATAACAAGGATGTCAGATGAAAGCCAACACTTGCTTATTCAATGGCAGGGTTTTTAAGAAAAGGAAAAGGGCCTGACCTGTCGTGGCGCAGTGGATCAAGCCAGCGTCAATCTGGAGATACTGAGGTTGCCAGTTCAAAACTCTGGGCTGCCTGGTCAAGGCACATACGGGAGTTGATGCTTCCTGCTCCTCCCCCTTCTCTCTATCTCTCTCTCCTCTCTAAAATGAATAAATAAAAAAAGAAAAGGAAAAGGGATAGGCAGAGAAGCTATATGGAAAGTTCAATAGAAACTTGAGTAAGGTTTTGGGATAAATTCTTGGGATCCCACTCTTAGAAAGAGGAAGTTTGAGGAAAACATGCTCATATAAAAAAATATTTAATAATTCAGTATTAAGCAAAGATAACTTGTTCAGAATAACTACCTCTAACATTTTATTGGAAGTTTTCAGTAAGGGTTAAAATTTTTAAAATGCTTTCTAGGTAGCCAATTCCTAAAGCATCTAATTAAAATGTAAAAGTTCTCTTACTACACAATTTAAAAGTGAAGATGTTTCCAGATTTAAAAGTAAAAGAGGAATGCTTCCAATTATTAATAGCTTCCAAGAAGCAGGGTCAATAGCATGACCTGTAATTAAGTGTCCTAAGCAGATCAGAAATGAAATATCTCAAAAGGAACAATGAAATGTGAAATTAGGTAACACGGAAATACCTGAAATGGGAAAGGTAAGTAGTAAATACTCCCTTAAAACCATGAGAAAGACACCTGACCTGTGGTGGCACAGTGGATAAAGCGTCGACCTGGGAACACTGAGGTTGCCAGTTCAAAACCCTGCACTGGTCTGGTCAAGGCACATATGGGAGTTGATGCTTCCAGCTCCTCCCCCCTTTCTCTCTCTCTCTCTGTGTCTCCTCTCTAAAATGAATAAATTTTTTAAAAAAATCTAAAAAAAAAAAACAAACACGAGAAAGGCTCTGGTGATTGGTGGTTCACAGTGCATCTTTGTTCCAGTTATTACTGTGTAACAGGTCACCCCAAAACTCTGACTCAAATTTACCAGTTTTGGTTGTATCACATGATTTGGTGGGTCACAGCTTAGTCATGATACTGAATTAGTGGTATTCAGCCAGCCTGTAACCTTCATACAACACCAGGGTGGTTAACTTGGGCGAACCAGCATGAAATTTCTGGTGGATCAGCACGGGTCTACGTGATACTGAAGGAGCGGTATTCAGCTGGCAGCGAAGCAGACCTGGAAGGTCCAAAACACTTCCCTAAATACGCCTGCACCTTACACTGTTCTCTTAAAAGTATAACAATTGAAATTTTTCTTCAGTTTAAATAGTATAGCATAAAAATTGCTATAAAACCACAACATAACCAACCCACTTTGTGTGGCACTAAAAGCTCTAATAAGGTTCAATGGGCTCAACGCAGTACTAGGAAGTCCTACTCCCCACATGCCCCCTTCGTGGTCTGCTCCCTTTTTTTTTTAAACTGGGGGGATTTTTCATTGAACTACATCCTCCCTGGTTTTATTTTTATTTATTTATTTATTATTTTTAAGGGGCAGTGAGAGAGTCAGAGAGAGAGATAGGGACAGACAGGAAAGGAGAGAAAAAAGAAGCATGAATCATCAGTTTTTCGCTGTGGCTGTTTTCTCACATGCTTTGACCGCGGGCCATCAGCAGAAAGAGCAACCCCTTGCTGGAGCCAGCGACCTTGGGTCCAAGTTAACGAGCTTTTGCTCAAGCCAGGTGGGCCCGTGTTCAAGCTGGCGACCTCGGGGTCTCTAACCTGGGTCTTCCGCATCCCAGTCCTACGCTCTATCCACTGCACCACCACGTGGTCAGGCTGTGGTCTGCCCTCTTTAGGAAGGGAGTTACCTGATTGACTGAGCCCACAATATTCACAGGGCTGCAGTTTTACAAATGAACAAGGTTGCTGTACTAGGAGGTCAGAAACCATGTGCAGTCACTCTTGCCGTATTAGGGGGCAAGCCTGTCATCCTCTTCCAAACAAGGTAGGACATTGGACTTATGGCTTTTTCTATGAAAGGTAAGGGGTGATGGATGGGAAGATGAGTTCTCTGTGGCTTACCTGAGAAGTCCTACAGTCAGGACACTCTTCTATCTAGTGTGTGAGTGGTGCTTTCCCACTGGCTACTCTTCCTTCCAATTACAACCTCTTTCGCAAATTTGCAAAGCAGGGACTGTTTTTCTGCCTGGAGCCAATTGATAAATTTTGGCCAAACCAAACTAGTTGATATTGTCAGTCAACATATCGAGTTTTATGCATGCCAGCATAGAACTGTGCCATATACAGTGTTTTCATCATTTATGTCTTTGTTCATATGGTTAACTCCACCTAATATATTTTCCTTGCCTCCACCCCACCTAACAAAAACACTAGTGATCTTTCAGGCCTATTCAGAAACCAGTATTTTGAGCATCTACTCTGAAAGCACCCAGCATCCAACAGTGCTTGGTGCTGGGTGCCCAGGGAAGGAATAAGTCTTCTCAGGCATCACAGAGCTGACAGTCCACATTTCTTCATAATATTCCCATTTTACTGTGCTTATTTTTATTTGTATTTAACAAACACCTATATAGCACTTACTAAGTGTCATATAATGTTCTAAGGACTTACAAATACTGTACTTTTATGTAACTGTTCTGTAGGTATGTACATATGAAACATACATGTATTATACACATATACAACAATTTAGGTAAGCTTAGGTAAACCTACGAGGTAGGAGCTACTATTATCCTCATTTTATAAGTGAAGAAACTTGGGCACAGAGGGTAAGTAACCCACCTGAGGTCACCGAGCTAATAGGTATAACTTTTTACCACAATCTTATTTTGACCTTGCACTACTGTATAACCATCTGCAAAGCTCTTTCAGCATCACCAGCAGCAACTGCTGAACTTTCCCCCTTTCTTTATAGTTACAAAGCACATGATTTTTAGCTGGGAATGTGGCCACTTGGGGAGGGAGGAGCTATGATTCCCACCTTTTCCTGGGATGCAAGTGAAAGTATGTGCAACTTCTGGAATGTGTTCTTGAAAGAAGGGTGAGCTTGACCAGGCGGTGGCACAGTGGATAGAGCATCAGACTGGGATGTGGAAGACCCAGGTTCAAGACCCCGAGGTCGCCAGCTTGAGCACGGGCCCATTTGGCTCAAGCAAAAGCTCGCCAGCTTGGACCCAAGGTCGCTGGCTCCAGCAAGGGGTTGCTCGGTTTGCTGAAGGCCCACAGTCAAGGCACATGTGAGATAGCAATCAATGAACAACTATGGTGTCACAATGGCAACGAAAAACTAATGATTGATGCTTCTCACCTCTCTCCGTTCCTGTCTGTCTATCCCAGTGGTTCTTAACCTGGGTTCTATCGAACCCTAGGGGTTCGATGAGTCGGTCTCAGGGGTTCGGAGAAGCCTCTGCCGCGGAGGCCATAGTAAAGTGATACCGTAAATTGTTGTGAGTTCATGCACTTTGTTGGTTTTGTTCTTTGAGCAAGGTGATGTTCATGCACGGCTCATTTTGTGCACCAGTAAAAAATCATATACCTATGTCTTGAATTTGGAAAAAAAATCATATTTTATTTATCACTAAAGAAGGGTTCGGTGAATGCGCAAAAAAGGTTAAGAACCACTGGTCTATCCCTATTTATCCCTCTCTCTGAATCTCTGTCCCTGTAAAAAAAAAAAAAAAAAAAGGTGAGTTTAGAGTGGGGCTCTGTCCCTTTATCTTCTCCTCACTAACTAGTGTTGACCCAAGAGCAGAGGCAGAAGCAATCATCTTGGAACATGAGGTGGGAGCTGAATCTTGAGAAGGAAATAATAAAAGCCCAGATCTCTCATGATGAAGTAGTGGCCATTCCCTGGACTTTCACATGAGAGAACAGAAACTCTGTCTTGCCAAATACACTGTTATTTTGTTTCCTGTTGCTCATAGCCAAAGCCAATCCTAATTAATGGAATCACCAGTCCATGGCTCTGTCCCTCACTAGCAGGGGCAGTCAACCTTTTTATACCCACCGCCCACTTTTGTATCTCTGTTAGTAATAAAAATTTTTAACCGCCCACCGGTTCCACAGTAATGGTGATTTATAAAGTAGGGAAGTAACTTTATAAAATTTATAAAGCAGAGTTACAGCAAGTTAAAGCATATAATAATAATTACTTACCAAGTACTTTATGTCGGATTTTCACTGTTTGGCAGAAAAAATATTTTAAAACAACTTACTATAGTTAAATCTATCTTTTTATTTATCTTTGCACACATAGAAATTACATTAGTTAATTGAATTATTAGTGGGATCCCTGAGGCTGATGCTGGGAAACTAAATATTGAATATCTGGTTCAATTTCTGTGAGGAACAAATGAAGGTCTCCCCTTTCGGAAATATCCAGGCGGTTTCTTTCTTTCATCATAATATGATTAACAGCACTAAATCCTGATTCCACAAGATATGAGGTAGGGAAAGGTATCAATAAACTGAATACCATTTTCCACATATCTGGATATAAGACTGGCATTTTTTAATTTTGCCATAGGTTTTCATATCCACCACTGTAGAATTATGTTTACTTTCTTCATCATATCTAATTTCTAACAGTTCTTGGCAAGTTGTATCAGCCTTTTCAATATTTATGGTAAAAGGATTTTTCATCCAGTCATATACCTTCAATTTCAAAATATCTTCAAATCGTTTTTCCATGTCCAATTTAAGTTCGTTGAGGTGGCTACTGAATCTGTCAATACCCTCTGGAGTTACAACATCTTTTATAGATGATAATTGAGGAAACTGATGAAATTCTCTCTTCAATAGATTATGACGAAGTAGTTCAAGTTTGTCAATAAATAGCACAATACTTTGACAACCTATAAGAGTTTTATTAGCTCCTTGAAGCTACAAATTGACATCGTTAAATCTCTTGAAAATATCTGCCAAGTAAAAGGCATCATTCTTTATTGTTTTCAACTGTTGACACAGATTGGTCTCATTATTACTTTCAAAAAATTGTATAACACTATCATATAATGCTACAAATCTAGCCAAAGATGTACTCTTTGACAGCTGTGGAACTTCTTTGTGCAAAAGTAACTTAATAAAATCTTCATTATTGTCCTGGCAAAGCTGCTGAAACATTCTATCATTCTTTGCATTGGATTTAATCTTATTTACAGCTCAAATTATTATAGTTAATGATGAATGGAGACTTGTACTTAGATGTTTTCCTACAAGATGTTGTCTGTGCACCATACAATGAATACATAAAACATTTGGCATTTCTTGCTTCAAATAAGCAAACAATCCACGATAGTGACCTACCATTGATGGTGCTCCATCAGTAGCGCATGCAACATTATTCAAAGGAATATTTTTTGTAAAGTATGTTCTCACAGTATTAAATATAATCGTTTTGTATCAGTGAGATTTATTACAAATAGCATTTCTTCTTGTAATATATTGTTTTCATCAAAATAGCGTACATATGCCATCAATAAAGCATCATTATCTGCAATGGTAGATTTGTCCAATTGCATGGAAAATGAAGAGTTTTGGAGAACACTTATAAATTTGTTTTCAACATTAACTGCCATATTATCAATTCATCGCTTTACTGTGCTATCGCTTAGGGGCAATGTTTTTAAAATTTGAGGTATATCCTGATGCATTACTGTTGAGATAAATTCTTTTATAGAGGGTATTATTATAGTTTCTCCAATATTATAGCTTTTACCACTTTTTTCAATTATTTGTGAAATGCGTTAAGTGGCAATCCATCTTCATTCATTGTATGTTGTTTCTTAAATGATGCAACAATAGTTGAACGATTTTGAAATTTTTTATATATTTCCTGAAAATATTCAGTGGGCTTGTCCTTGTCATTTGGATGCTTTGTAGAAAGATGTTCTCACAATTGACTTGGCTTCATTGCCTCATTGGATAATGTTTTATGGCACAATAAACACATTGGATGTTTATTTGCAAGATTCTATAAAACCCATCTTCAGATACCCTGGCGAATAGCTGCGTGCGTATCTTTTTTTGAGACATGGGCTCACGATATTTCACAATATTTTGTTTGAAGCTGTAAGCACATGCTTACTCTCAGAAATCTATGTACTGACTTTAGTTTTGATTACATAACGATTTAGCTTCACTTACGTAAGGTGAACAAAACTTATTTATGCGCTTGAAGTCTGTTGCGTAGTCGCGACGTTACAAGTGTCATGGTTGAGTGAGAGTTGGTCCAGATGAGACTAAGTTAGTATCCGTGGTTGTGTGTTTTATAAAATTTTATGTAGCAGGTATTGGCCAATGGCATCACTTCTTTGCTATTGGGGCAAAATAGTGAGACATCGGCTAGTTTTGGCAGTCCAAGTGGGGATTCCTAGAATGTCACCCTATTACCCTAAAATTTGGAAACCGAGACAAAAATATGAGTTAATTGGTGTCTCCACTGTCTGGCAGTTTCTGTCATAGAAAGAAGCGTCGAACCATGGAGTTCTTTGTCTACAGGGTAATAAAACAACAAACTGCTAGTTTTGGGGTGACAACAGCGGTCATAAACTGCCCACCAGATTGGGCGGCGGGTGTGGACCCAGGGTTAGGTACCTGGCCGCTTGCGGATCCGGGCCAGGAGGTCGTGAAAGAAGTCAGGTGCGGTCCCAATACAAATGCCCTGTCACAGAGTCTGACGCTGTCCTGATCTTGACTGGTCAACAGTTAGTAGATTAGTATATAATCGCAGCACTGTTTGGTTGCTCCGCTACCGTCCATCGTGAAAGCTAGAACGTCCACTAGTGGGTGGTAGGGACCAGGTTGACTACCACTGCTCACTAGGATGCAATGGATCTCACTCATCTTTGTGTTTCCAACATAATTCCTTGTACAAAGCCAATACTCAAAAAATAAAGATCAAATTGAAGGTTAATGAGGCTCTATATATTTTCTTCTTCTCTCTTTTACTGCAATGTATTTTCTGGGGTGACCACCTGCCTGAGCATGGCCCCTTTGGCACTGAAAGCTGGAGATTTAAAAACTAGTAACAAAAATAAGCCTGGATATTCCTGAGTGCATAGTGCCTGAGAACTAAAGGCCCCTGGTACACAAGAACTGGGGTGGGGCTGTGGGAGAACTATGGGGACAGTGTGTTTAAGGGTGGAGGCTGGGGTGGCAAAAGGTTGACCCAGGGGCTCAGGGAACTGGGCACAGGCTGCTATAGATGCAGTAGCCAATAACTAAGGCAGGCATCTGCAAGGTGCCGCTCAGTGCCACAGTGAAGGGGGAGTAGGGGAGGTTATATTTTTTAAATACTGTTGGGCTCTAGAAAGGCCAAGATCAGCTGGAAGCGGAAATGAAACCACTCCTGGCCACTGGTCTTTAGAGTTGTAGTGGCCACAAGTGGCAATAAGGTGGGAATGTCTCCACCCTTGGGCAGCTCCCACTTTGTCAGTACCTTCCTGGCCTCCAGGATGTGTGAGGTCGAGCTGTAAAAGCAAACACAAAGAAAACAGGTCCTTAAACATCTGCTTCCCCACCTTCCTGCTTTCATCTCTGTCCTCTTATTCCATGCCGCAGAAGAGCAGGCATTTCCCCATCCCTCCGAAGCTAATCCTTTCCCCTTACTCCCATAACATATCTGCACCATAATTTTCTCATCTGTGCAATGAGGGCAATTCATACTTTTTAGGATCTGGAAGATAATTAAATGACAAGTGTTAAAGTTGCTGGCATAAAGCAGGTGTTTAGAAAACTGTGAGACATTTCCCTTTTCCTCCTCTTGGCTCCCTTTTGTAGAGGAAACGTGCTGCCTGGGTTCTTGGAGATCACACTTTCCCCTGGTTTTCCTTCCACCTCTCTGGCTACTCTCTGGTGTCTCTGAAGACCCCATCTTTGCCTAGCCTTCAAATGTCTGTTCTGGATTTCTGTCCTCAACTGTCATCTCTTCTCACTCTATACTTTCCGTGCACGATCCTGTCTATATCCAGTTTTAGGTGCCATCTGTAAGATAATGATTTTTAAAAAATTATTTTTATTGATTTTAGAGAGTGAAGGGAAGAGAGGAAGACAGAAAGAGAGAAGGAGGGGAGAAAGAGAGAGAGAGAAGCATAGATCTGTTGTTCAAAACACACTTAGATGTGCATTCATCGGTTGCTTCTTGTATGTGCCGTGACTCAGAACCTTGGCATATTGGGACGATGCTCTAATGAACTGAGCTACCCTGCCAGGACTGTAGGCTAATGAATTTTAAATCTCAAGCCTAGATTGGTCTCCTGAGCTCTGCCTTCTCTTCTTTCCCTACCCTCTCTTTCAGGAGCAGAGAGAGGGATAGATAGGGACAGACAGACAGGAACAGAGAGAAATGAGAAGCATCAATCATTAGTTTTTCGTTGCCATTGCAACACCATAGTTCTTCATTGATTGCTTTCTCACACGTGCTTTGACCGACCGCGGGCCTTCAGCAGACCGAGCCACCCCTTGCTGGAGCCAGTGACCTTGGGTCCAAGCTGGGGAGCTTTTGCTCAAGCCAGATGGGCTTGTGCTCAAGCTGGTGAGCTCGGGGTCTCGAACCTGGGTCTTCCGCATCCCAGTCTGATGCTCTATCTACTGCGCCACCGCCTGGTCAGGCCCTACCATCTCTTTCCACATACCTACCTTCCTTTAGTTCTTTCAATCAATCAATAAATGTGAGAACTTATTATATGTTTGGCATTGCATATCCAACTGCCACTATACATCTTCTCCAGGATGTTCCACAGAGACCTCAAACTCAACACAGGCAAATCTGTACCTGTACTTAAGTTTCCCCAACCCACTGTTCCCTCGTCATCTCAGTGACCATTTCAGCACCCACCCATCTGCCCTAATTGGAAATGAAAGGCTTTTCTTACTTTTTCCTCCCTCTCCTCCATATACTCCTTAATTTATCAGTTAAGTCCCATCAGATCAACCTCCCTTGATATGTCTCTAATTTGTATACTTATATGTCTTCCAAAACCACCTCCCCAGTTTTAGCCCTCATCATTTTCTTACCTTAGTGGCTCCAACAGCCCTGGACTGGTACTCCAGTCTCTGGTGTTCTTGTGCCATCCCAGCCTGGGATCCACACTGTAGCCAAAGGGATGATACAAGACACAGCTAAACACACTGCTTCCCACCTAAAAGGTACTGGGTGGTTTTCCATTGCCTTTAGGGTAAAGTCCACACTCTTTTTTTTTTTTTTTTAATTATGTGTTGTGTATAGTTCAGCAAACAACAGCCAATGTTTATTTATTTATTTATTTAGGTTTTTTTTTTTTTGGTGACAGAGACAGAGAGAAACTGAGAGGGACAGGCAGGGAGAGAGATGAGACGCATCAATTCCTCGCCAGGGCACCCCAGTTGTTCATTGATCGCTTTCCCACATGTGCCCAGACCAGGGCCACAGCAGAGCAAATGACCCCTTGCTCGAGCTAGCGACCCCAGGCCCAAGCTGCTGAGCCCTATTCAAACCAGATGAACCCGCACTGAAGCCCATGACCTTGGGGTTTTGAACCTGGATCCTTCGTGTCCCAGTCTGACGCTCCATCCACTGCACCAACGCCCGGTCAGGCTAAAGTCCACACTCTTTAACATGGTGTACGTAACCTTCAGACATGGTGTCTGCTGCAGAGGTCCCTCATCTATCGCGGGGGTTAGGTTCCAGAACCCCCCATGACAGGCAAAAATCCACGAAGTAGTGACCTTATATTTATTTTATTATTTACATATATTTTAAGGCTTTATAAACCCTCCCCACACTCTCATAAACCATTCCCACACTGTTATTAACCTTTCCCACACTCTCACTAAACACTTCCTATGCTCTTAAATATGTTCTATGTATTTTATTTCGATTTAATATTCTTTTAATATGTTTTAATTAATATTTTCAATATTTTTTGCATTGTTTTTAATTTTTTAGGCTAGAAAATGCTTATTTTACTGCAAAATTAAAATAATAAATATATAAAAACACCTATATACTGCAAAATCCCGCGGTTTGGCAAAAAATCCGCAATACAAAATTAGATATATACAATTTAAAAATCCGTGATACAGTGCGACTGTGAAAAGCAAACTGCAATATGGCGAGGGACAACTGTCTAACCCAGAAATCCTTTTCCACCTGTATGATAACATGTGGGCTGTGGGGAAATGGGCACTCTCACACATTGCTGGTGAGAGTAAAGTGGTACAAGAACATTTTGGCAATACCTATCAAAGAATGCACAAATAAACCTTTGTCCCAGCAATTCAACTTCTAGGAATATACTTGCACTTGTATACAATAATGTAATAGCAAGGATGTTCACTGAAGCATTGTTTATAATAGGAAAATACCAGTCAAAAGTGCACCATGACTTTACGGACATACTGTATTTGGGGGCTGTTAAATCTCTATGCTACATAGGTACAATGGAACAAGGCAGCTCTACCTGAGCAAGTACAGTATACTACCAATGTGAATCACCGACCTCGCTGACATCAATAAACAAACAGCAAGACAACAGATATAAAAATGATGACATGTATATAAAGTCTAAAAATAGTACCAAGAAACTCTTCACTAACGGCTCATAGAATTGCAAGGCCGGAATACAAGACAAGGATGTTTACTTTTCCCTGTACCTTTCCTGAAAATTTTTGATTTTTTACATATTTTTTGCACAAATTAAGTTTGTTGCAATACATTTTTAAAATTCCACTCACTCAGTTTATTCCCATGTAGTGAGTTGGGAATCCTAATCTTGTGCAAAGCTATGAGCTGTCAGAAGTACAAGATGGTTGGCAATTGCTGCCTGAAGGAGCTGACAGGCAGAGTGGACCTCGGACCTCTGCACTAGAATCATGGGGTGGTGGTATTTTTATCAGAAATATAGATTCCAGACCCCGCCTCTGATTGACTGAATTACAGTCCCGGAGTGACGCTCAGATATCTGCATTTCTGACTGGGTCTCACGGGAGATTCTGGTGACAATCTTGCAGCGTTCCAGGAGGGAGGCGCGGTCGGCCCGCACAGCGCAGCCCAGGGAGCCGACGCGTTTCCCCGCCCCCTCCCCAGCGGCCACAGTCGCGCTCCGGACAAGATCGTATGACGCGTGGGAGGTGGGGGCAGTTCCCCCGGAACACGCGAGACCCAGGCCTCCCCTGCGACCAAACCGCGAGGCCTCGTTTCGCCGTCCGGGGCCATTCTTCCCAGTTCCCGGAGCAGACTCCGAGTCGGCTGTGCCCAGGCCCTTAGACACCACCGGGCAGCGGGGACGCTGCGGGACCCGCGCGGCGGACTGGAGGTAAAAAGGCCGCAGGAGCTGGGTGCAGAGGGGAGAAACAGTCAGTCAACGGGAAGCGAATTCAATTGTTTAGGAAAAGGAAGAGAAATGACAGGATGGAAAATATTAAGAGGGGAAAACACTACGACTCCGCCGGGACTCGAACCCGGAACCTTTGAATGCCTTCAGCCTCTAGAAGTCCAATGCGCTATCCATTGCGCCACGGAGCCACCTGTTGGAGCCTGCGCGCATCTGCTATATTAGGCCAGAGGCAACGGCTCCGCGCCTTTTCCAACGCCCCATGAGCTGTTCGCCTGTATTGCCCAGGCCAGGCCACTGCCAGTCCGGGGAGCCGCCACCAGACGCGGGCCTCAGGCATCAATCCTCCCCCTGCGGCCGCCTCTCCACGAGGCCGGCGCGCCCCGCGAACGAAGAGCGGCTGCTCGGTCCGAGAACAACAGCCTGGTCTCCGGCCCGCGCAAGCCGCCGCGGCCGCGCAGAACAAATCACGCCCGCGTCTTCCTCCCCGGCTGCCTTCCTGCCCGAGCGCCCCGCCTACCGGGTCTCTCGGTCCCGGCGCTGCAGGCCCGGGCCGGCCGTTACGCCGGATCGGTAAGGCCGGGCACTTACGTCGCACCTTTTAGCGGCCGATCCCGAGCGGCGGCCCCGCGCGGGTCCCGGGCTCTTACCTGGTCGCCCGCGACTAAGACCCACCGCGGCGACGTCTATGTGCGTGCTTGTGTTTATTGGCGCGGGGCTCGGTAAAACGGGGTTTGGGTTGCATTTCGCTCCCCACAGACCCAGAGCCGAATTTCTGAGGCATCCGGGCTCTGGTAGCCTGAGGGGGGCGACGCGCCCCGTGCTGCAGCATCTGTCGGGAGCTCGGCCGGGCGCCCCGCAGCTGTCCGAGACCCGCGCTTCCGGAGCACGCGGCAGCCGGGAGGGTGATTGCGCGCGTGGGGGCGCCGGGAGCGTGCGTGTGCGGGCGACCGCGGGGCTTCCCGGGGATGGCGGGCGGCGGAGCTGGAGCCTGCTCGGAATGGCGGGGTCGCCACGAATCAGGGGAGTGATTTCCTAGGGGTGGGGTGTCGCTTCATTGCCCTAGGAATCCGCATCAGTACTACCCTAGTGCCACTTGAAATAGACGAGCTAAATGAAAACAGCGTGGTTGTTTTGCAACCACTGCTGCAGGACGAAAACCCCTGGCCTCCCGCTCCAATCAGTTTACCCCTTTCGGAGTCCCGCCTGCGTAGAAATTGCGGAGCTGCAGTTCTGCGCATACTGCAGCCTGGTCCACTGCCCACTTTTGCACTGAACCAGCATCGGCCACAGCCTACTCTGTTGTCCACGCCTTTCCGCCCAGTCAGCACCATCAGGCATCAAATCAGCCCGAGTGTTCTAAAGAGGGAAAGGGAGCTCCCAAGATCCTAGTGTCCTCTAGGTATCTAGGCATTCTTATTTAATTTAACCTCACAACAATACTGTGAGCAGGTACTATTGTCCAGTTTATAAAAAGTGGAAACTGTCGCCAAAACAGGTTCAATACATGGCTAGGCACAAGCTAGTAAGTGTCAAGAACTGTGAAGAATCAGATTTGATTTTACCCTCCTTGCAGGCTAACATGTCAGCTTGTCACATTTCATGGATGCTGACAGAATACACACGACTACTGGGTCAGAGATAAAAGACTTAGAGCAAAAAGTAGTAGCCGCGTGTCAACTTGTTTGTGTTCGTTCCCTGAACCCATTTCTCACAGAAACCAAACAGATGGGCCCAGGTGTATGCTTGCACATACAATGGATTGCATTACAGGGGAGAAATGAAGTTTGGGGAACCCACTATTATACAGCAAGCAGTAAGCAAGCCTGCTCTTTGTCCCATTGGGAGACATTCCCTCATCCCTCAAAGTTGCTCATTGCAAAATGTGCAATGATGGGAAAGGGCCTTTGGTCAATTGCCTCTCCAAACAGTTAAGTGGCAGGGATCCGATTGGAGCCAGGCCTATTTCATTCCACCATAATATCAATAAAGTTTCTTGACAACATGCATTATATATTTAACATTGTTATGTCCCCTTTAAGATTAAGAAAATAAAACTCATGTCTTGACATGCATGGAGGAATTCTCACATGTTCAAAATTAGCCTTTAAAATATGATATGACTTTCATTCATACTTATTTAAACAAATTTCTGTTGAACTCTGCAATGTGTGAGGCGCTGGTGACATCTCAGTCTTCTCTGGTCTATGGAATCGCACATGGCAGAGTAGGGGAAGAGAGATGATCAGTGCCCCTGTAAGAATACCATACAGTGGAATTTGGCCTGGAGACTATGAAGCCACTCTCTAACAATGAATCATTGGCATGAGTAAGTAACAATTCAGACTCATGAAATTTGGAAACAGGAATTGGGAAAGAAACCTTGTGCTAAGGAAAGATATGTGTGTCCTTAATTACACTTAATGAATCAAACAGAATTTTAGATATTTGATTCCTATTGTTGTAAAGTACCGTACCTCAACTTCAGCGGGTTTACGTAGAGACACCAAGTCCAGATGAATTTTGAAAGGTTTTATTAAAGGAGGAGATTTATTAGATATGCCGGCCGCATGTGGCTGACATGGGGCATTTGCAGACCCAAATTGTGTGTCCCAAATACATCTCAGGGGCTGGTTATATACCCTTGATCACACAGGCTGGATGGGCTTATAACATTTGTTTAGGGGATCCACAGAAACATTAAGACTTTCAAGGTAATACAATCAAAGATATTTACAATCTTTCAGAGTTCATCTTCCCTCCTTTGCCTAGAGCAGTGGTTCTTAACCTTTTTTGAGGTACCTAACCCACCAGTTTCATATGCGCATTCACCGAACCCTTCTTTAGTGATAAATAAAATATGATTTTTTTTTTCCGAATTCAAGACATAGGTATATGTTTTTTTACTGGTGCACAAAATGAGCCGTGCATGAACGTCACCTTGCTCAAAGAACAAAACCAACAAAGTGCATGAACTCACAACAAATTACGGTATTACTTTATTCTGGCCTCCGGGGCAGAGGCTTCTCCGAACCCCTGAGACCGACTCATCGAACTCCTAGGGTTCGATAGAACCCAGGTTAAGAACCACTGGCGTTAGAGGTATGTTACTCTCAAGATTCCAGTAAGGGAGGTATGTAAATGCTGTCTCTTATTGAAAGGTAAAAGAAGTTCCTCAGTTAACCTTTATTCTGTAGTTAGAACTAAATGACCCATTGTCCTTGCAAGCCAGAAACTTCACATTCTTCTCCTTCCCCTCCCCAAAACGGGACAGAAATCCTGACCTTTCCTCCTAGAATATCAATATTAATTTTGCAGCTTTTTGGTACCTTACTACACTATCATTATTTGAGACCGAACTCCTTATGTCTTGGAAAACATTACCAAGGTACAACAGGGTCAGCAGACAGTGTGGGAAAACCAGGCTTGTGTGACGAACTCTGTGAGCAATCAAGGTTGTACTTTTCACACCCTACAATTAGAAGATTGGGAAAGACAGCAGAACAAGGGCTGCATGTGTTCTCTGACAAAAGCAGTTATAAGGAGTCTGGCTTCTGAGCCAGCAATGTTAGCATGAAAAAGTCATGAAAATGTGTATTTAGTTGCCATCTGTGGAGAAAGATCTAGTAGGTTTTGTCTTCCTCTTTGCTCACTCTGAGAGCTGAATTTTCTCAGGTAGTACATACAGTAAACTGCAGCCATTATACAACCAGAATCAAGCTTTCCAAGTAAAAAAATTACCGCTTTTCTGCCAACAGAGGGAGCCAAAGCATGGACTAGCACCACCTATGAGCGGGCTAATCTGCTCAGCTGCAGTTTGAGTTCCCTGGACAGCAAAACCCTAAATTAAACACTGCTTCATTTTGGTGTTTTAAAGTTCAAATACTTTATACACCTCTGGGAGTCTACAATAACACTTTTCATGTTTGTACAGCAGAATTATTTCAAAGATATATGATGTTTTTCTATTTGCAGTGCTTGGAAGCAGCTTCAGCCTTCCCCAGAAGATCTATGATACTGTTATAAATGTATTTTCATTAGCTTTGCTTTGTTCCAGAGGGAGAAGTAGGAGTAAACAGTTTAATTCAATTCAGTGGGTATTTAAGGAGGATACAGTTAGGCCTATTGTGGGAGACAGAATGGAAGTTTAAGACACGATTCAAGGAGACTTCAAATTCTTTAGGAGAAATAAAATCTATGAGTATGTGGAGATAAATAAGCAAAAATATTGCTAGGAGAGATAACAGAGAGTTTACGACCTATGTTTTCTTCCAAGATATTTATGGTTTCATGACTTACATTTGAATCTTTTATCCATTTTGAGTATAATTTTGTGAATGGTGTAAATTGGTGGTCTTGATTCAATAAGCAAATAATGCAAGATAGCATATGAAAAAGCAAAATGTGATTAGACCACCCTACCAGTAAAATGTTTTTGAGGTTATATTCCCAAATAATGAGCATTTACTACTATGCTAATTATAAAACATACCTGCCCTCCAATTATATTAAAGGATGAGATTTTTAAAAAACAAAGATTCTTGTAGCAGAGGTTAGGAGCACAGGCTGTAGAGTCAGACTCCTGGTGTTCAGATCTTGGCCCGCCTGCCTTATTCACCAGACAGGATCCTTAACTTCGCAGAGACTTCTTTTCCTCATCTGAAAAATCCTGAAATTGTGAGGATTACAGGAATTAATCATTGCAAAATGGCAGGTGGTAAGTAGGTAACAACTTTTTGCTATTATTAGCTAGCAACTCTCAATAAAGAAATCCCACATCCTGCAGGAACAAATCAAAATTCAGATACAACATTGGCTCAATTTGTTGCAACTCAGGAAATGTTCTCCACCTCCCTACCCCACTCCTACTTGACTGTAGACGTCATGTCTGCTACCAAACAGAACCCTCGGCGTCTCAGACTGAAAGCATCTACATTCAGCTTCGTGATTTCCTCACAGTTCTCACCTCAAGAACCTTAGATGCATTCCTATTTTCGTCCATCTCCGACCATATAGTTTTCCAAAACAAAGGTGCAGTCCACCCCTAAAGGACTTATGAAGACTTGTCTCTTGCCAGGCAAAATTAACTTGCAGTGTTTAAATGATGACCTTTTTAGACATTAAGAAAATAGTGCTGACATTCAGCTAAGCCAATACTAAAGTGGCAATACAGGAATAGGGAAAGAAAAAGGAAAATTGCCAGGATGAACAAATTTAGACATTAAGATAGAAAAGAGGGACAAATGAATCCTTATGTTAGTACAGTTGGGATGAAGGAAATAAGGTTGGCCAGAAAGGATTGAGGTCAGATGTGGCAAAGGGGATCGGGGAAGGCTTGATTCAAGATGAGGAGAGTGGATTGAATGCAACAGATAACGGAGAGCTGCTAGTTTGTTTTGAAATGATTTGGAATGCTTTGGAGTAATTAATGTAGGGGATAGTGTGCAGACTGAGGGTCAGGGAGACAATTACATCCCAATTAATTTGTACTTGGTATTTTCCTATGACTTATTCATCTCTTCAGCAAGCAGTAATTGAAGATCTAGTTGACATACAAAGAAAAAGGCATGTGCCTGCCTGGCTTCCTGCCTAATAGGAAAGATGAATGGTACACAATTGTGATGCAAGGTATAACGGTTTCCAAATGAGACAGGTGCAGTGGTATGGGACTTCCAGGGTGAGAGAGATCACATCCTGAGAGCGGTAATTAGGGAGGAAGGATGCATTTGGAGAGGTCTACAGAACCTAGGGCCAAGTTGTTCCCAAGAAATGCTGGGCAGGGGTGAGCACACAGACCAGGAGCAGGAGGTGGGTGGGCAGAGGCTCACTGAAGTTGGAAGGAATGGAGAAGGAACAGGAGAGAGGAAGTGTATTAGTTAGGTTCAGGTGTGAGAGAGAACCCAAAGCAATAGAGGTTTAAATGAACTAAAACTTTGCTCTGTTTTAGGTAACAAAGGCTGGAAGTGAGCCACCTGATGTGGCAGCATTAGAAGCTCAGGGTTGCAAACTCCTATCTTGATGCTTCGCCATCCTCAACATGTGGCTTCTACCTCGTGGTCAAAGGCTCGGACTCCAGCCACCTGTATGGAGGAAGGAGCAAGATGAGCACGCCCCTCCCCTTGAGGCAGGGTTTCTCCATCTTTTGGCATTTGGGGCCAGATAATTCATTGTGGAGGCTGTCCTGTGCATTGTAGGATGGTTAGCAGTATCCTTGGCTCCCACCCACTAGTTACAAGTATAACTTCCTCCTTCCCAGGTGTGACAAGCAAAAATGCCCTCAAATGTTGCTAGATGTTCCAGTGGGGGGGGGGGGATCTCCCCATACAGAGAAGCACTGCTTTTAGTTGACTTCCTGAAGCTGCACCTGATCCCTCTGCTTACGTGCCATTGATCAGATCTAAGTCACAGAGGCAACTCTTAGTCACAAGTTGCTGGGAAATCTTTATCCAGGCAGCCATGTGCCCCCTGAAAACTCAGAGGTGCTGTTACTAGAAAGAAGGTGAGAAGAGATGTTGGGAGATAATGTAAGAGCAAGGGCTCAGACAGACTTTGGCTGTTTTGTCCCGGATCCAAGCTCCTAGCTACTGGTTAAGGGTGGAACAGCCCTAAGCAGTTAAATGTAGAAAGTGGCATCTTGGATCTATAGGGTGGAAACTCACCTCTGAGAGACGGCGCTCAGCTAAGGAAGATGGGTATTGTATTCTCACTCATTGCCTTTCAGCATGTCACCTTAACTCAGGAGTATACTACAAGGCACTGTATTTCCTAGTCATCCTTGGCTATCGACTTCTGCTCTTTGTTTTAGTCCCCAGGAAATGGCCACTATGCAGTTTCTTCTATTCCTCTCTTCCTTCCCTTCCTCCTTTCTTCCATTTAAATGTACTCATAAGAGGACTAAATGTAGAATCAGGAGACCTCAGACCTGGCCTGGTCCTGCCATTCACTTAGGCTTAGTCACTCAACCTCTCTGACTTCAGTGTCTTCACCTGTAACATTAGGGCTGGCCAGGTGATTCCTGGGTCCTCCCTAGCTCTAAGATGCTTTGATCTCCAAAGTCCATGGGATTTCGGGAGTAGCAGAGAGCCCCCCTCTCTCATGGATAGCATCTAGACAGCCCCTGATGGGGTCTCTGTCTGGTAGATCCCCTGCAGTTTGAAGTCCCAGCCTGGCAGACGTCAGTCAGTCACTTAGGTTCCCCCGCTGGCTTCAGATAGGCCTGCTTTGGATAAATGACATACTTGTCTTGCTAAATCTGACCAGCTCAAATCATGCCATATGTGTTTATTACTAACCTGTCCTTGTGCCAGCCAGATAGGTAGGCTGCTGCCTGCACTCCCAGCTAAAGTCGAAATGGCCCTCCTGGTAGCGCAGCTGGCTGGAAGAGGCGGCTTTGTTTTATTTTTCAGATTTCCATGGCCTGTTTAAATTCTGTTTCTTTAAGCTAATGTGTTTTCATTTTTTTATTTGTTCAATAAACATTTCTTGAGCACCTGTTAGAAAAACAAATAGCCCTGGCCAGATGCTCGGTTGGTTAGAGCATTGTCCCAAAGCACACAGGTTGCTAGTTCGATCCCCAGTCAGGGCACATACAGGAACAGATTGATGTTCTGTCTTTCTCTCCACCTGACCTGTGGTGGTGCAGTGGATGAAGCACTGATCTGGAATGCTGAGGTCGCCAATTTGAAACTCCGGTTGGTTGCCAGGTCAAGGCACATATGAGAAGCTACGAGAGTTGATGCTTCCTGCTCCTCCTCCCTTTCTCTCTCTAAAAAAACAAAACAAAACAAAAAACCCTCAATGAATTTGTACCTGGTCCTAAGGAGTAGGAATTAGAAAAGTGCAGTAGAGAGAAAAAAAGAAAGGGCCTCACATTCCCAACCCTGGGTCAGACCTGGAGCGTCCACAGCTGGCCAGGGAAGCTATGAGCTCCCAACCCTTGGTCTGCCTTCTCTGGAGCACGTGCCGACTTGGCTGTATGCTCTGTCTCTCCCCATCGGCCCTCCACCCACCCCAGACATCCTGCTAAGAGCTTCCAGAAGCTCTGGGTCTGCAGTCCTGAGTGGGACCCATTCCAGAGAGCATAATTCTCCCTCTCTCCCTCTTTCCTTTCTTCCTTTCATTCTTCACCAAATAAAACTTATATTTCCTGAGCTCCTTCTCTGTGTCAAAAGTTGGAGAGAATTTTCTTCTCACTCTCTTTGAAGCTTTGAAAGCTGAATCCAGCCAACACCCAGAAATAGAACCACTGGGCTGACGCTACCATTGGGCAGCAGCGGAGGGCTGGTGTGTGGGCAGAAGAGGCAGAAACAGACTACAGCTGGGTTCTGAAGTTGGCACAGTTACGGAGGGGCCAGAAAAGCTGAATCGGCCAGAACAGAAATGGGGCAAAGAGAGAACAGAATAAGCCTTGCCCTTTAAATGACACTCTCCTCCACTCCCTGTGGTCTGGGGCTGTCAGAAATACTGAGTAGTGGCCCTGGGGAGGGAGGGAGGCTTAGCTGAGGGGAAAAGGGCATTTTGAATCCCCACCAGAAGAGGCAGGCAAAGAAGGCAAGAAGGTTGGGTGTGTGACCCTGTTTATTTCCCACAAAAAAATATGCTGTTTCTTGCTGCTGTGACCTCTGACTCCCTCTCTGAAGAGACCTTAACTTGGTTGCTTTTTCACCATGGAGGAGCTTAAACCTGCAAAATGCCTTACCTCCCTGTAGGCAGGAGGGAGAATATGCCAACGAGCTAGCCAGCTCCTCAAAGCAAAACAGACTGGGGCAGGATAAAATCTGAAGGCCATGCTGCCCACGGAGAGTACGCTACAGGCTGGCACGTGCCCGGGGAGCCCCCGGCTAAGATGGAGGCTCGGAGGTGACAGCCCTGGAAAGGGGACTGCAGCCCTGAGGTTGACTTGGGGACATAGGTTTCTCACTCAAATATTTTATCTTGTATTATTGATGGAGTTTTGTGTGTACTGACTCCCTAACTTGACCTTAAGTATTGAATCAATGTCATCCACTTATATGTCACCCAGGGAATCCATTCTAGAGCTGACTGAGCCCACTAAGTGGTCACAGTCAGTACATGTGAGTTTTGATGAACTGCTGGAGAGGGGAGGAGGACCTGTGGCATGGAACAAAACGTAGGTCTGCAGCTCACGGCCAGGCCTGACAACTGCCTCTCAGAATCCTCCTCAGGACAGCTGAGTCCTCTGGTGGGCAGGGATGGCCCTCAGGCCGCCTGGGCACACAGAACGAAGTGCCAGAATGCAACTTTAAACCCAGATTTAGTGCATTTTTAATGAGACAGAAGAAACGAGAGGAAAGGCCCTGGCAGGCAGCTTTGGGCTTACAGTGGGCACAAAAAAATGTCATTTGAGGAATGGGGAGAGGAGACAAAGAGGTTAGTGTGACAGGAAGCCAGAGAGTAATAAAACCAGGAAACAGAAGGAGGGAAAGAGGGCCGCAAAGAAAGGAGGCTTTGCCAGGAGAAGGCTGAAGAACAAAGGTGAGGGGGATGATGCATTTAAGCACATGGGTGGCCAGAACGGAAGGAAGAGCAGCCAGGTCCCTGATCAGTGTTTCTCCTGGCACTGAGAGTTGTCGCCAGAGGCCTGGAGAGGGTAACGCCTCATGCCAAAGAGGGGTCCGGGACAGCCCTCTCAGCCGGATTGTCCTGCATAGAAGAATGGCCCCCCTCTGGCTCCCTTACTTGGAGTCAGCTTCCACTTGCCAGCTGGACATGGAGGAGCCCTTACTCCTGTGTGTACAACAAATGTGCAGAGAAGTTGTTTTGATTCATACCCTTTTATTTTTGGGAGCCTTAAATGTACTTACTGGCAAGGACAGCTCACGAGACTAATGCAAGGACTCTTTAGGTGAGGTGTGTATAAGGGATGGGGCGGCATGGGCCAGGCCTGGGCTGATGGCCCATCATTCATCTGTTCATTCAACAAACATCTGCTGAATGGCTGCTAGACCAGGGCAAACCAGACCAAACCTCTGTCTCTTGGATTCTAGTTTACATTATCATCAGGATGATAGGTGAACAACAAGACACATTGTAGGTATGTCTGCGAAAGAAGGCCCCTGGTTTGTTCTGTTTTGTTTTTTATTTTATTTTTAGTCTTCACTGCTCAACCAGATGGAGGCTGCCTGGGACCAGATCTGCTCAACGCTGACAGCAATAGTGCTGAGCAGAAATACAACCAATACTTCTGGGTGTCAGTTCTAACTTGATTTTGCACAACGCTTTATGCACTTTTTTCTTTCAGAATTTCCAAAATAGTCAATAATCCTCTCAGAGTAAGAGGAAAAGGCAGGCTTCTAAGGGTGACTCCTCCAGGAGAGGCAGCTGCTTCCTCATGGTGTTCCTTCCATCAGCATCTCCCCCAGTTCACCTTCTTTCGCTCCTGGAGTAATCTCCATAACACACTTATCTCATCGTGATTCTGGCTATAAAAGTTTTGATGATACATTAGCTAGAATGCTTTTGACTCTTAAGAAATAGAATGCTGCCAGGGTAGAGGTGGGAGCAAGGAAAGCCTTAAGAACCTAACAGCTCTAAGCATAGCCTCTAGAGCAGTGATGGGCAATCTTTTGAGCTTGGTGTGTCAAAATTTGCCAAAACACAGAGCATAACTCGGGTGGGTGTCACTTCGAGAAAAACGGCCTAACCAGAAGTCCCAGAATTAGATGCTCTGTGCCGGAGTTCTGTTGTTTTGGCCTACAGACCTCCAGCATAGAGTGTCTACACTACAGCAAATGTTTTATCCTCGGCTACTGCACCTGGCCGTGCAGGAGCCAAGGATGAAACGTCCTTCTCGGCATGCGGCCCCATACTTCTCTGGTATGTGGCCGCATGCGGCTGTGTGTCATCAAAAATGGCTACACGTGTCAGTGCTGACACACGTGTCATAGGTTCGCCATCACAGCTCTAGAGTCAGCCTAAGTTCAAATCCCACCTCTACCACTTCTGAGTCATGAGAAGGGCCAAGCTATTCAACCTTTCTTGAGACTTATTTTCTCATTTGTAAAAGGATAAAAAAAAAATCCATCTCACTAGGCAGCTGTGAGGTCAATCTAAGAGATAATAAGATAACATATGTGAAGCACTTAGCACGGTGCTCAATAACTGGGAGCTTAGAAAAATCCATTGACCTCTGACCAGATAGTTTGATTGGTTAGAAGCTCAGAAGTTGCCGGTTTGATTCCTGGTCAGGGCACATACAGGAACAGCTCGATGTTCCTGTCTCTTTCTCTCTTCCTCTCTCATTAAAATCAATAAATTTAAAAAAATGTTTTTAAATCCATGGACTATCATTGATTATATTCTCTATGCTGTACTTTAGATTCCATGACTGTTTTTTATAACTGGCAATTGGTTTTTCTTATTCCTTTTCCCTTTTTTGCCCATCTTCTCAACCCCTCTTATATCTGGCAGCCAGTTTGTTCTCTGTATCTATAAGTTTGTTTATGTTTTATTATTTACTTTGTTTTTTAGTTTTCACACATAAATGAAATTATATGGTATTTGTCTTTCTCTGTCTGACTTATTTCATTGAACATAGTACCCTCTAGGTCCATCCATGTTGTTGCAAGTGGCAAAAGTTCATTCTTTTTATGGCTGAGTAATATTCCATTTTATATATATATATATACATACCACATCTTATCCATTTGTCCACCCAAGGACAATTAGGCTGCTAATTGTAGATAATGCTGCATACCCAGAAATGGAATTGCTGAGCCATATGGTAACTTTTGAGGAATCTCCATACTGTTTTCCACAGTGGCTGCACCAGTCTGCATTCCCACCAGCAGTGCGGGAGGCTTCCCTTTTCTCCACACTCTCACCAGCACTTGTTGTTTGTTGGTTTGTTGAACATAGTCATCCTGGCAGGTGTGAAGTGATACCTTATTGTGGTTTTAATTTGCACTTCCCTGATGATTAGTGATATAGAACACGTTTTCATAAGTCTATTGGCCATGTGTATGTTCTCTATGGAGAGATGCCTATTCAGGTCCTCTTTTTTAATGGGTTTGTTTGTTTGTCTTGGTGTTAAGTTGTATGAATTCATTATATATTTCAGATATTAACCTCTTATTGGGATGATCATTTCATAAGTTATATAAAGGTCTAATCACTATGTTGTATACCTGAAACTAATATTACCAGTATATTGTATGGCAACTGTAATTGAAACAAACAAACATGAAATAATCACTCTAGAAATGGTTGTCGCTTGGCCCCAATGACCAGAAAGCAAGTCCAGACCATGCTGGCCCACCTTGGGGTGACCTTTTCCAGCCCCTGTTTTGATGCCCTTTCCCCACTTATGCAAGAGCACACTCATATATAAGCCTAAATAAAACTCCGCAGAAACAGGACAGGAAGCTGAAGCAATACCATAGAGTCACAGCAGGGGTTCCTGTTTCAGGACAGTCTTGCTTTAACAGGACGTGGAAGGACTGGGGAAACAGATGGCTGACGAGCAAATGTTGTGGAACAATCCAGGAAGGTATTGCCCTTCTGGGCTCAGGACAAACTGGTTCTATTATTATAGCTGCTTTTTTGCTTTTTTTTTTTTTTTAACGTACTGTTGGCTCTCTTGCCCCTGAAGGCAGTTTCAGGACTTCAGCAAAATACAAGTTAGCACCTGTTTTTATAATTATAGCTGATAGTCTAGGGGATTTTCTTTTGTTCTGTCTTCATTTTTGTTGCATTCCTGAATATTTTGGCCTTGGCTATTGATGGCTGTTTTGACGGTGTCGATCAAGGATTCAATTGACAACAGCTTAAATACTTTCAATATAACCATCAATTGCTGGTTTATACAGAGTTTAGTTTCTAAAGGATTTTATTAATTACCAATTAAAGCAAAGCTAGAAATTGCAGCATAATTTCTAAGTATTGTTTGGGGGCCATGTTCACAGGAAAACATGAACTCTATTCTCCTGTCAATTCCCAAGCAGAAGTTTCACTATAATAATAGCACAATCAAGGTCATGGTAAGTTGGTTTCCACTGCAGCTATTCTTTTTATTTATTTTTTTAATGTTCTTACTGTGTGCTAGCTGTGGCCCTAGGTTCTGGGTGTAAAGTGGTGAAGAAGACAACCTATTCCTTTCCCTCATGGAACTTTCTATTTTACTTTCCCAAATAGTCTTTAGCCCGTTGCATAGCAGGGTGGCCTAATTATTCCCCTACCTGTTCTTTGAGAAGTAATGATGAGTTTGTGACTGGTCCATTCACATTCTTCCCCAACATTATTTGGGTATGGACTGGTCACATGAATGAGGGAGCAGGACAGGTGTGACCTAATCGATGTATACCTAACGCAGACGCTGGCTATGGCTGCTCAGTCCGCACTCTGTTCTAACCTGCTCCCAGCCAGCGGGAGACAAGCATGGTTGCTCCCTAACAAACAACTGTAGAACCACATTCTACAGTGCCTACTTATTCATGTGTCTGGCCTAAACATGTCTCCTATGCATACGTTGGTACATAGGGCATCTCTACACAAATGGTGTGTGGTCCTTTCCATGTTTTAGTTCATTTTCATCAGGAGCAGCCTGTGAGGCGGATGAATCAGGCAGTGGATCCCCCACAGGGGTGAGCGCTCACTTCCCTGCAGTCATGCTCATGAGGGGAAGCTGGGCAGGCTAGCCATGCACTGTGGGTCGGGCTTCCCCCATCATGCCAATGCAGCCTCATCTGGGCACCAGCTTTACAAAGGGCAGTTCTCTTGTACGTCAGCATGTACTGAGCTCCTTCCTCTAAGCAGGCTCAGAACCCCATTCTGGGGTACCAGTGGGTTCCCAGACGCCCAGGGTCCCCCAAACATGAAGACCCCACAGATGCTCCAGGGAATGGCTGAAGTTTACAACTATGGATGCTTCTGCTCTAAAGAGAGTAAATCTGAGTAAGAAAAGAAACAACTCATTAATTTCAGGCTGAAAAAAAGGTTTCTTTCCTCTCTTTCTTTATGTACTTAGTTCTTGTAATTCTCCTTCTCTGGGCTCCTCTTTGGGCTCTACAAATATCTGCTGTGGCATCCCGAGGGATCACTCAACAAATAGAAAACCATAATGAGGCTCCAGGCTGGGTAGGGGTAGTAAGTGTGACTGAGTCATGTGGGATGTGGCAAGCAGCCTCAGAGGCACCCGGATCTCAGGAATGAATTTGCTGCAGGGCTTGTTCCCTTCCCCCAATGCACTATAAGCTCCCTAAGGCAAGCATGCATCCTGCTCTCCCAGTGCAGAGCCTGGCGTTTTGCTGGTGCTCAATAAATATTCATTGAAACTGGAAAGAAGGCAGGCAGACAGGTAGCATCCTAGAGGGATGCAAAGAAAATAGGGATGGAGACTAGTTCGGGGTAGGGAGGTTGCACGATCCCCATCCCCACCCCCGGGTGAGCACAGGTGTGCTGAAAGCACAGGTTCAATGGGTTTGGTGGGGTCAGAGAGCACGAGTGCGTGCCCTGCCTCCTTGGGAGGGTTGAGTTCTCAGTGTCTCTGAGAACTCAGCCTGGGAGCAGCAGCACGGCAGCAACCTCAGGGGGTGCGGCTGTCAAGGCTGGAGCACAGAGCAGTGGTGACTCTCACGGACCCTTAGGGCAGCAATACTGAAGTGGGGCTTGGTCTTCCCTTGGCTCCTTCACAGTTCAGGGGAACCTGTTGTTTCCAGGAGCCTCAGGGAAGGAGGCAGCTCGGCCAGGGCCACAGACAGGACACACTGGAGGCTTTGCAGTAGTGGACATGAACCTGAAGAGCAGCTTTGACACTCAGGGAAATCCACGAGTGGGCCTGCAGAGAAGTCATAGCAGCCAGCGCAGACATTAGTTTAAAACAACACTACATGACCACCTATGTAGCACCTTAAGACCCAACCACCCCTGGGAGGGACTGCCATGCTCATTTTACAGATGAGATATGGAGGTTCAATAAGGCTGAATGACTTCCCCAAGGTTTCACAAGCAATATAGCGTCAGGGCCTGTACTTGGTTTCTGGCCTTTGTCAATCATTGCAACAGAAGCAAAACAACTGCAATATTATAAATTGCCAGGAGAGGGCAACCTTCACAAAGAGGCTTTAAAGAGATCAGAGTTTAGATGACTATTATTGAGAATAGGGACACCATAGACCCCCTGGTAAGTTATGCTGAGAAAAGTATAACATCATCTCCTGTGATTTTCTTGGCCCCAAAATGCTTACCTTAATCTAATCATGCAACACCGGGTAAACTTAAATTCAGGAACACTCTCCCAAATAATTGGCTAGTGCCCTTCAAAAATGTCAAGGTACCTGACCAGATGGTGCTGCAGTGAATAGAGCGCTGACCTAGGATGCTAAGCATCCAGATTTGAAACCTGGAGGTCACTGGCTTGAGTGTGGGCTCATTTGGCTTGAGCACAGGCTGATCCAACTTGAGTATGGGATGATAGACATGACCCCATGGTCGCTGGCTTGAGCCCAAGGTCGCTGGCTTGAGCAAGGGCTTAGTGGCTCAGCTGGAGCCCCCCACTGATTAAAGAAAGCAATCAATGCACAACTAAGGTGCTGCTATGAGTTGATGCTTCTCATCTCTCTCCCTTCCTGTCTATCCCTGTAGGTCTGTCTGTCTCTCTCACTAAATAATAATAATAATAATAATAATAATAATAATAATGTCAAGGTCAAAGAAGTCAGAGAAAGGCTGAAGAAGTGTTCCAAATTAAAGGAGACCAAGGAGGCATGACAACTGAATGCAATACATAGTTGATCTTTGATTGGATCCTGGGCTGGGGGAAAAATAGATGTAAAGGACATTATTGGGACAGTTGATGAAATTGAATTTGGACTGTAGTTTAGATAATAGTATTCATCAATGTTAAGTCTGTACTAAAGTTGACCATTGTATTGTGTCTATATAAGTGAATGTTCTTATTCTTAGAAATACTTAGGAGTACAGGGGCATAGTGTCTCTAATTTGCTTTTAAATGGCTAAGAAAAAAACACACAGAGTATAATAACGTAGTAAAAGAAATGGAGCAAAATGTAAGTGATGGGTAAATCTGGGTAAAAGGTATGTGAGATTTCTTTATACTGTACTTGCAAGTTTTCTGTAACCATGGAATTCTATCCAAATAAAAAGGTGCCCCTAAAATTAAAGAGGCTGACCTGGTTCTGCAGTGGTTGGACCTTGTAGCCACAGCTGATTCTAGGCAGGCAGAACTCCCTCTTGGGGGTGGGGAGCATGAAGAGGCCTCTTCTTAGTGAAAGTGGCTTCAGCCACTGTGGAGCCCTGACCTTTGCCCTGGGCTGGCCAGGGTGGCTGCACACAATGCTTACCTGACAGCAGAATCACCTGACCTAGATGACCTTTACTGCAAATGCTTTGACAAGAGTGAATATAATTGACACCTACACAGGAAAGAGGAACAGTGGGCCCTGCTGATGCAGAATGAAGCTAGCTATACGTTCTGCATCTCATTAGGGGCTGAGGACTCAGGGAGCACTCTGGGGCGTGTGAAATACAGAAAAGGAATGTAATTTAGGGTGGGTAGAACACCACCTACAGCCTTGTTAGGGCAATCCTTCCAGAAGGTAAAATTGCCAGAATCTAAATAAGCAGGGGAGATTATTAACAGTAAAATGATGCTGGCCCTGGCCAGTTGGCTTAGCGGTAGAGCGTCGGCCTGGCATGTGGAAGTCCCTGGTTCGATTCCCGACCAGGACACACAGGAGAAGCGCCTATCTGCTTCTCCACCCTTCCCCCTCTACTTTCTCTCTGTCTCTCTTCCCCTCCCACAGACAGGGCTCCTTTAGAGCAAAGTTGGTCCGGGCACTGAGAATGATGGCTCCATGGCCTCCACCTCAGCGCTAGAATGACTGGTTGCAGCAGAACAATGCCCCAGATGGGCTGAGCATCGCCCCCTGGTGGGCATGCTGGGTGGATCCTGGTCAGGCACATGCAGGAGTCTGTCTGTCTGCCTCTCCCCGCTTCTCACTTCAGAATATTACAAAAAAAAAAAAAAAAAAGATTCTGTGAGAAGCAGCCATAAAAAAGGACATGAAGTAGGAAAAGCTGATGGGAATGGTAGAGAGTAGACCAGTTGCATTAGAATCACCTGCCCCAGAATTCTCATTCACTGAGGCCTGGGTTGGGCATTGAGAATTTACATTTCTAACAGACCACCAGTGTTTCGGTCCAGACCAGTTGCATTGGTGTAGCACACAATTGTCCAGCCCACCTTAGAGGAGTCGCAAATAGATAGAAAAATATATAAATAGATAGAATCTATAAATGATCATCCAAGCTAAGAGAAATAATGAGGCTGTCCTGGTTCTCCACGGTTTGGACCTTGTAGCCACAGCTGATTTTAGACAGACAGAGCTCCCTCTTGGGGGGTGGGGAGCATGAAGAGGCCTCATCTCAATGAAAGTGGGACACAAGAGAGCCTCAACCAAAGTATTCCTTTTTTAAAAAATAAAATTGTGTGTAATAGAGACAGAGAGAGGGACAGATAGAGACAGACAGACAGGAAGGGACAGAGATGGGAAGCATCAATTCTTTGTTGCGGCACCTTAGTTGTTCATTAATTGCTTTCTCATACGTGCCTTGACCGGGGGGCTACAGCAGACCAAGAAACCCCATGCTCAAACCAGCGACCTTGAGCTCAAGCTGGTGAGCCTTGCTTGCTCAAACCAGATGAGCCTGCGCTCAAGCTGGCCACCTCAGGGTCTCAAACCTGGGTCCTCTGCGTCCCAGTCCAATGCTCTATCCACTGCACCACCACCCTGTCAGGCTAAATAAAAATTTTAAAAGTTTATTTTATTGGCTTTAGAGAGAGTGGAAGGAAGAGAGGGAGAAAGAGACAGAAACATTGATCTGTTCTGTATGCGTCCTGATCAGGAATTGAACTGGCAACCTCTCCACTTCTGAACAATGCTCTAACCAACCAAGCTATCTAGCCAGGGCTATCAAAGTACTCTAAGAGGTCCAAGAGTGACTGGGGTCACCTGGCTGGGTAACAGTGATTAGGGACAGACATATTATGGATGAAATGCCACATAAAATGAGTTTTAGAGGAGATGGGATGGAGGAAGGCCTTCTAAGTGAGAGGAACTGTCACATGAACAAAGACCAGTTCAATCCATGCTCATCATGTGGGATTGCTGGGGGAATAATGGGCCCAAAGCAGGTTGAGGGGGAGCTAAGAGTCAGGTCAGAAATTTGAACTGTTAGGAGACAGTATGGAGCCTCTGTTAGGGGATGTAACCAGAGGCAGGGCTTTTAAAAGGTTGACCAGGCAGAGATATGGTGGAGGGTGGACTTGGGGAAGACTAGAGGCAGCCAAACCAGATAGGCAGCCTTTCCTATAGGCTCCATGAAAGATATGGATCTGAGGTAAGGACATGGCTGTGAGTGTGGAAAACAGGGGGTTTAAGCATTGCAGCTAAATGGGGCATTGAGTTACACAAAGAATACATTTGTTCTTTTAGGCTTTTGACCTAGAGTTACCACAAAAATTGATACAAAGCATTCAAGTTTGCAAAGATATTTTTAAAATCCACTAAATATACTTAAAGGATGTGTAGAACTGAAAATTAAGTATGAACATGTCAATAGTCTTCCAGGCAGGAAGTGGGCAGATGGAGCTAGTGATATGCTGGTAAATATTTAACAACAGGCTGGGAGTAGAGGAGAGCCCTGACTGGTAGCATTTGCCAATTTCCAGGCTTTAAAATCCTCCCACAGTGGCTGGTTTCAAGCTACCAACATGATATAAAACAGCTTGTATAATTCAAAAAGTATACTACTGGCTCTTGGGAGGCAGTGTGAGCTGGCTCTAGCACACTCCCGAATGGAGACCAAATACCAGGAAATGGATGGAGTCACTTAGGCAAAAATTGGCTTCTCAGCGTTGGTCCAAGGACCTGGAGGGAAGCGCATGGGTGTGCTGGCTTTGAGCAGCAAGTGCTGAGCATCAGATAACGGTGGCTCTTCCCAAAAAAATGGCAAATGAGAGATGTGGGGTTTGTTTGAGGGCCCCCAATGCCAAGAGGACGATTTCACAGAACAGAGAAGCCTGGAGCAAAGGGTCGTACACTAAGAGGAAGGAGACCCAGTTATGAGCTTCTGCAACTTAGCAGCCATGTGCTTAACCGCCCTGAGCCTCAGTCCCTTGCCTTTTAAATGAGGACACCCCTAATCATGTCCCCAGCCAGATGTGTAGCCCAGAAGCCATTCAACACTTGTCAGAACTTCACCCATCCTTCCCCTTCTCACTCCTCCCCTGCTGAAGCTTTCTGAATATCACCCCTCCCTTGGGCCTATGCTTACTTAGGCTGTATCTGTCCAGCAGGACCACTTGTCCCATCTCTGAGGACTGTCTCAGGCACTCAGGGGTGGACTCTGGTAGCCATGTTTGCCAGTCAGCTGCAGAGAAGCTGTTTAGGGGCTTTCTCTACCCTGCTTTGATCCCACACAAGCTGCATTTCCTGCCCTTGGATTCCACTAATTTTCTGATAATTTTTCCTTTTGCTTAAAATTGAGATTGTTATCTGTTACCCAAACCCGAGACACCCTAATTATCTTCCTTCTAAAATTCTGATAGAGACAAAAGACTGGGAATCTGTTTTGATATTGGACAAGTGACTTAACCTCTCTGGTGCTTGGTTTCTCATCTATAAAGCGAACAGACAAACGAAATGAATGCAAGTGAATTCCAGCTCTACTGTACAAGTTCTACTCTCTGTGTCTTTATCCTGGCATGGAGTAGGTTGTAGTGAAGTGCCCCTCTGTTTCATTAGCCATGAATGAGTTTGTTTTGAAGACCAGAGACCTCCACACCATAGCTGAGTAGCCAATCCTATTCAAGCCCCATAGATGGGTGCATACTCCGCAGGTTCAGGTTGTGGAGGGTCCTGGGATATGTGGAGGATTGTGGAGGACTGCTGACTGCTGGCACTGGTGTGGAGAAGGCTGAGCTGTAGGTAGGCAAGGTTTTTATAAATATTTCTGAAGTCATGCAGAAATCCTGTGGTTCCTGACCTCAGCATCAGATGGTGCAGTCCTGGGCCAGTTTCCGGTCTGAGTCTGAGAGGTGGATTGGAATGGGGTAAGGTAGGCACTTCACATCAGGCATGACCACCTTGAGTATTTCTCCATGAAGACTGCTTGCCTGTGCCCCAGAAGAAACTTATGGCTTACTCTTGAAAAGTTTTTGCTTTTACATTTTAAGTAAAACATGAATTGCTATGGACAATGTATAAATTATGAAGAAATGAAACAATCTGTTATCCAAAGACCCAGAAGCACTGGCTGGTTGGCTCAGTGGTAGAGCATTGGCCCAGCGTGTGGAAGTCCTGGGTTCAATTCCAGGCCAGGGTACACAGGAGAAGCACCCATCTGCTTCTCCACCCTTCTCCCTCTCCTTTCTCTCTATCTCTCTTCTCCTCCTGCAGCCAAGGTTCCATTGGAGCAAAGTTGGCCCCGGTGCTGAGGATGGGTCCATGGCCTCCACCTCAGGTGCTAGAATGGCATCGGCTGCAACAGAGCAATGCCCCAGATGGGCAGAGCATCGTTCCCTGGTGGGCATACTGGGTGGATCCCAGTCGGGCGCATGCAGGAATCTGTCTGACTGCCTCCCCACTTCTAACTTCGGAAAAATACAGAAAAAATAAAGGACCCAGAGACAACTTCTAACACCAGTTTGATTTATAGCCTTCTAACTTCTGCATGCCCTATGTTCCACACAGCCTTGTCTCAGCAATTCCTCATTAAAGATTTTAGTTAGTAATGTATGCAAATAGGTTAAGATCAAACATCTTATAATGGAAAACAACTTATCTGCCCTACCCTTCTCCACCCATAGTCCTGCTCCCCCTGAGGCAAATTTTAAACATTTTTGTTTAGAATTTATTTAGTGGTGACCTCCATACTTCCAAATAAGATACTATTTATTAATTTAGCCACTTTAGTCTTTCTGTTGACTTCCTACTGTGAAAAGTCAGCTCATTTCTATCCCACTCCCCCATCCCCCACCCTGCTTTCCTAAATATAGTAGTTAAGCCATTATTCTCAGAGCTTCCCCTGGTCCCTGTAGGGTGGTTAGCAATGGGGTGGTCACGTGGGGAAATCAGAGCCCCAGTCTTTGTCTGGGATCACCCACATGACCAGACATGCCGGAACTATACTTTCCAAAAACCTTTGGGAGAAAAGCGACTGTTCATCACCCAATGAGACTTCCACTATGTCATATTAGCTCGCCCACCCTAGGGACCCCTTTAAATACCTCCATGTTGTTTAATCCTTTGTGATTCATCTGACCCCTGAACCTCGGGACCATAGGACATCATTGGGCGGGATGTGCGGTACTTAATAAAGCCTTTATTCCATACTTTGTGGCTCTCGGCCTGCCTGTTCCTTCTTTCTCGGTGAGGAAAAATACCTTACATTTTTGGTGCCGAAACCCGGGAGGAGTTTGAAGTCTGCAACGGACTGCTCCTCTCTCCCCGTCCCCTCCGAGAAAGAACCAGGACCCAGGATCTCCAACCATCCACCAACTTCGGCGCACAGTGCGGTAAGTCCCATGTCTCCAAATCCCCCTCAGGTTCTTTCCACTGAGGCTCCCTGTCTGAAAACCATAGCTACATCACGAAAGTCTTTTCCGTCTGAGTGCATGTGTGCCCTGGAGACATCTGATCACATATCCACTTTCCTTATCTGTCCGTGGCCAGAGCTTGGGTTTTGGGATGCCAATCCTCAACTCTTGACCATTCTCTGAGAACTGAGGCTGGCCATGGGGGCACAGGAATCCCAAAACACTCTGGGAGTTGCCTTATTCGAAATCTCTCCCTCCCTAAAGAAGAGGAAACTGTTCCTTTTCTCCGCTGTGGCCAGGCCATAGAACCCACTGGATAATCGGACCAGGTAGCCTTCTGAAGGGACTTTCGGTATTAACACCCTCACCAATTTAACTATTGCCGAAAAAGCTGGGAATTTGTTGGAGATCCCTTTACATTTAGGGTCTCTAATTATTTGTGCACCCGTCCTTAATCTCTCTGTGCTGCCTGTTTCATTGCGCAGGCTGTTTTTTGGCCAGAGAAACCTCCATTTCCAATCTTTCCTTCTCCGCAGACTCTCAACTTTCTCTCTCTCCTGCCTGATCCCTGAGGGCGCCCCTCTCTCGCCCCACTCTCTGGTCCCTCTGGGAACGTCTTTTGCTCTGGTCTCTTTCCTCCAGAGAGCCTCCTCCCCCTCCCTTCATTAAATCTTGTTTCTCATTCACTTGCAAATACCTCTCTCTCTCTTCTCCTGCTGGCCAGGGGCCCCTCCCTTCTCCACTATGTTCTTAAACCCCTCCTCTGCCTGGCCATTCTCCGCCTATCACTGGCTCTTTCACCAGTTTGCAGGATGCCCAAACCCCAGACTCCTACCCAGGACCTGTGAACATGGCATTTAAAGTTTTCAATGGTCGCGGCTGTAAGAACAGGCCAAGGCTGTTTGCCAGGCTTCATGCAGCAGAAGGTAATGCTCCAAACAAGGCACAGGAAGTGCTCAGCCCAAGTCTGGACCGCCACCAGGAGCTTGCTTTAAGTGTAGCAAGCAGGACCACTGTTCCTGACAGGGCCCCTGCCCGCGGCTGCCCATTGAACCCTGCCCTTGACTGCAAGCAGCCTGGTCACTGGCAGGGTGATTGCCCCTTTGGGTAGCAGGCTCATCCTCAATGCCTCCACATGGAGGACGAGGCAGCCATGTGGGCGCATCGCTCAAACTCCTAGGACACGACCTGGACTTGGAGAACCCAGGGCATGCTGCAACTAGTGGGTAAGTCCATCTCATTTCTTGTGGACATGGGAGCTGCCTTCTCTATTTTGCCATCACATTCTGGACCTCTAATTCCCTCTCAGGTCTCGGTTATGGAAATGGATGGGACCCTTTCTTTTCCCCTTCGCATGTTACCCCTGACATGCAGTTTGAATAGAATCCCCCTTTTTTTTGCACCTGTTCTTAGTTATGCCATCATGCCCTGTACCCCTTCTGGGTCGAGACATTCTTCACAGTCTCAAAACCATTATCCATCTGGCAGCATCTTCCCACTTACTCCTGCCATTCCTCACTACCAAGGGCTCCCCCATAATCAATACTACCCTCATTTCTAACCATGTCTCTCACCTCAAGCTTGCTCCCATGCAGAACTGCTGGCAATTTGGAACTACTAAACCCTACTCGTCTATGGCTCATCAAGAGGTTGGGCCCTGCACACCCTCCTGCTGCATCCTGTCCCTCCCACCAGGAACCTACCACCGGAGTGAACTGAACCAAGGTGCAATACTGTTCAGTAGGACTGGCCTGATGAAAGAAGCTTCAATCTCCTCAACCATATGCGAGCAAGAATCTCTCCTCCTACAACCCTCTTAACTCCTGATGGCAGCCATCCATTCTTACCTGGGCTGCCCTTATCCTAAATCTTCTTCTAATTCTTCTCTTTTTAAATTCTTACAGAACCACATCCGTGAAGTTTCTCAACTCATGGCCAAACAGATGTTCCTCCTGACACCCTTCAAAGCTACCACCAGCCAACCTCGCCTCCCCACGATGCCCCTAATCAGCAAGAAGTAGTCAGACTGATAAACGGCACCCCTTTTCTATTTAACCAAAAAGGCTGGGATGTAGGGTGGTTAGCAATGGGGTGGTCACGTGGGGAAATCAGAGCCCCAGTCTTTGTCTGGGATTGCCCATATGGCCAGACACTCTGGAACTACACTTCCCAAAAACCTTTGGGAGAAAAGCGACTGTTTGTTACCCAATGAGATTTCCACTATGTCATATTAGCTCATCCACCCTAGAAGACCCCTTTAAATACCTCCATGTTGTTTAATCCTTTGTGACTCATCTGGCCCCTGAACCCCAGGACTGGAGGACATCGTCGGGTCCAGTACTTAATAAAGCCTTTATTCCACACTTTGTGGCTCTTGGCCCGCCTGTTCCTTCTTTCTCGGTGGGGAAAAATACCTCACAGTCCCCTCTTCAACCTCAAAGAATACCATGAACCCCATGTACTGTTCCACCACAGACCACTCTCCTTGCTCAGTCTGGCAGGTGAGGACCTGGCTCTCGACCTCTCCCATCCTCTCTCTTTCTTTCCCCCTCCCACCTCTCTCCTCCCCTCTCTCCCTGTCCCCCGCCCACCTCTCTCCTCCCCTCTCTACCCTTCCCCCTCCCACCTCTCCCCTCCCCTCTCTCCTCTTCCCCCTCCCACCTCTCCCCTCCCCTCTCTCCTCTTCCCCCTCCAACCTCTCCCCTCCCCTCTTCCCTTCCCTCCTCCCAATCTCGGGCAGCCTCCCATACTTTCACATTTTGTTCTGAAATCCTCATTGTTGTTTGTGTTTGTCTAAGGTTGATTGTAAAATTTAAAGGCCAGAAATTAATGTTTATTTTGGCTATGTAAATACAGTTCACAGAGGATCAAAGTCCTGACTAGGATTACCTTTATTTCTTTATGAGATCAGTGTTCCTACTCAATAGAGAATATTTCTGGAACAAACTTATTTTCTCTTTCTTTTTTTTCTTACAGTCCACCAATCTATTTTATCCTCATATCGTGTTTTCTAAGCTTTCAGTCTATTTTTCAATGTTTCTTTTCACCTTCTTTTCAAAAAAAACCCCTAAAACAAGAAAACTCTCCCTGCAGTGTTCTGTAGTTCTTTTTCTTCCTGCCTTTCTCCCTCAGGGGCTGCAGCATGGCTGCCATATTGCAATTGCTCTTTACTGCTTTCAATAGTTCTAAGACCCAGATAGCTTCCTATTCCTTAGCTTACACTCTCATTTTTCTGGACTTTGTCCTTGGTAACTCCGTAGGATAAAATGCAGGGGAGTACTTTCAGACTGCAAATGCCTTAATTCTATTTTCACTTGATTAATACATGGGCTGTGTATAAAATCCTTGGTCAAACATCAAATCCCTCAAAGTAGAGTGTTTCCTTTTCTCTGGAACCTTTTAGCATTCACTCTTTATTCTGAGCATTTTCAGTAATTATGTCTAGATGTGGATCTATTTTCATTCACTGTGCTGGGTATTCATTGAGCCCTAGCAATCAAAGACACATGTCCTTCTTCACCTTAGAAAATTATTTACTGTCTTTCTTTTATAGCTTCATATTGTCTTAACATTTTCTCTTTTGGGAATTTCTGTTATTTAGATCTCAAACCTCTAGGTCACTCCTTTATATCTTTTGTCTTTTCTGTCATATTTTGCATTTATTTAAAAATCTTAACATTTTATACTTTGGAGATTTAATGCCATCATTTAACATTATTATTATTATTTTGACAAACATTTGAAATTTTAATGAGCTCACTTTTATTCTCTGATAGCTTCTCTTTCACAGAACCCTTTTCTTATTTTATCATTATGATATATTTTTCCAGTTGTCTCTGAGGTATTTATTTATTTATTTTTACAGGGACAGAGAGAGAGTCAGATAGAGGGATAGATAGGGACAGACAGACAGGAACAAAGAGAGGTGAGAATCATCAATCATTAGTTTTTCGTTGCCGTCGCAACACCTTAGTTGTTCATTGATTGCTTTCTCATATGTGCCTTGACCATGGGTCTTCAGCAGACCGAGCCACCCCTTACTGGAGCCAGCAACCTTGGGTCCAAGCTGGCAAGCTTTTGCTCAAGCCAGATGGGCCCGCACTCAGCTGGTGAGCTCGGGGTCTTGAACCTGGGTCCTCCGCATCCCAGTCCGACGCTCTATCCACTGCGCCACCACCTGGTCAGGCTCTGAGGTTTTTAGAAGTTTTTGTTTATTTCCTTAATCCTCTTTTGTTTTGTGAATTATTTCTATTTCTTCTAGATTCACATCTGCCTTTTGGTTTTTTTCTTACTTTTTCCAATTGCTGACTATCCTAATTCTTTCTACTTGGTTTTTTGTTTTTGCCTAAGATTGAGGCATTAAAAAGGCTGAGAGAAGTTTGAAGAACATATAGGCAGAGCCTGCCCCCTCTCAGTCTTCTTGTTGGAGAATGTTGGCAGGAAGCCAGGTTTTTGTTGTTCTTGAAGGGTCCCTAAAGGCAGGAATGCAAAAAGCTTCACTTGACTCCTTGTTGGCTGCCCTAATTCTTCCCAGGTGGTCTGTACAATATCTTCAGAAATGAACCCTCCAAAGTTTGACCTAGAGAAAGTGAATGGCACCTGTCTAATATGGGCAAACGGGGCGTCAGCTGCTGCATGTACAGGACTTCAGTGGCTTTCAGCCCCATTTGCATGCCTACTATCTGGGATCCTTTTCATTACCAGGCTGAGGTGTGCCTTAGTCTGTCCACTGACAGACTTGTGCTCTCATTGGCTGTAGCCCAATCCACCTGCTGTATTGGCCAGTATTCACCCAACCCTTACCATTTCCAAGAAATTTGTTGAAATCTTTGTGTGCTAATGGTCTCTTTCCAGTTTTCTTCTTTATTGTGGGTTGTACTTTAAATTGTAACAATTGTATAAACAACGTTATGATGAGGACTCAAGAGCTAGGTTTTTACAAATATCCATGGTTATTTATTAGACTAAATTGTGAGAAGAATTGCTACATTAAAATGGAAGCACCTGTTTTTTTTTTAAATAAAATTAAATCTTACCTTAGAGGCTAGCAATTCTACTCCTAGGTATTTACCAAAGAGAAATGAAAACATTTCTACACAAACACTTGTACACAGATGTTCACAACAACTTTATTCTATGCACAAGGGCCCCACACTGGAAACAACCCAAATGTCCATCAACTAATAAATAGATAAGCAAATTGTTATTTATTTATACAATAGACTGCTATTCATAAATAAAATAGAACAAACTACTGATACCATAACAACATGAATGAATCTCAGAAACATGCCAAGTGAAAAAAGCTAGACAGAAAAGAGAATGTAATGTATTATTCTAATTTGTATGAAACGTAGAATAGGCAAGAAAAAAAACTTTATAGTAAAAGCAGATTAATGGTTGGCTGGGGCAGAGGTAAGGGGACAAAAAATATTTTTGGAGTGTTGTAAACATTCTATATCCTGATTAAAATGGTAATTGTAAAGGTACATATTTTTATCAAAACTCACCAAACCAAAGTATATGCTTAAAACAGCATTTTTGTGTGCAAATTTACCCCCATAAAAATAGTTTTTAAAGTAAAAATATGTATTTTTTAAAAATCTTATTACATTTCTTATTAATATTTCTTATTACATTTTCATAACACATGTCATAAACATAAAAAGGAAAGTTTTCAGAGAAATTCATTTTAGAAAGTGAAATTTCATCAGCATTTCACACTGCCTCCTGCTCCTACCCTATCCCAAGTTGCAGCCACAACAATCAGTTTTGTGTTAATTCTCACAAATTATCTAGTAAGTATACCAATACATATCAACACCTAATATGTTTGTAGAAATGAGATAATACTATATACATATTCTTGCAATGTTCACCTAACATTTTAAGGCTTTTGTCTGATACAAAGCGCCCAACCCATTTCTCCTGTGGGGAGTGCCAAGCAAAGCTCTCTGCACATAATAGGTTTTTATACGTTAAATTCAGTATCTTCACTTGCTTAAAAAAGTATTTTAACATTTTCAGTTATCATTTTTATTAAAATCACACACTCTAAATTTTTGCTTTAAGTTCTTATAACCTAAATTTTTTCTATTACTGAAAGGGAGGCGGGTCTAGGTGGTTGGCACTGAGCAAGTGACTGGGTGTGGATTAAGGGTGGCGAACACTCCGACACAGACACCGAGGCTCTAAGAGGGCTGGCCAGGGGAATGTGAAAGGTCCCTGCCAGCCAGAAGAGACTCCGTTAGCTACAGCTGTCTCTGGCTTTATTTCACGTTAAGTTGTCACCCTTCATCTGTCCTGAGCTCTTTCTTCCCTCCACCTCACCAAATTAACCACCAAGAAAATGTCTGAAAGGGTTACATGGGAGAGGGGTGGAGTATAGGTTTCTAAACTGATACAAAAGAATCATCTGGAAAGGGGCTGGAAATGCAGCTTCCCAGGCCCCATTCTAAGAAAGTTGGATGTAGGAGGTAGCATGAGGATCCCACTTTGAGGAACACTGATGATAACTAAAAACGCTCAGTCTTCAAACTTGAAAAGGATTTGGACTGATACCACACTAGATATGAAAGTATTCCAAGGCCTTGCTCAGCCTGATTCTGGGATTGAATTAGGGCTCAGATCATCCATTCCCTCCAATACTTGTCCCAGTGGGTTCTGTCTCAGTCTTGGAAATCTAGAATAAAAATACCTTTCTTTTTAACTTTAAATACTTTGCTTCTGCACTACAGAAGGTCCTGAATTGACTTTGGGTTTCTTTCTTTACCCTTCCAGGAGTGTCTCTGACTAAAAGGTTGAGTTTTGACACTATTAGTTATCTATTGCTATGTAAAAAACATCTAAAGCGTAGTGACTTAAAACAGCAATGTTGGCTCCGGCTGGTTGGCTCAGTGGTAGAGCATTGGCCTGGCATGTGGAAATACTGGGTTCAATTCCCAGTCAGGGCACACAGGAGAAGCGCCCATCTGCTTCTCCACCCTTCCCCCTCTCCTTTCTCTCTACCTCTCTTTTCCTCCCGCAGCCAAGGCTCCATTGGAGCAAAAGTTGGCCGGGGCACTGAGGATGACTCCATGACCTCTGCCTCAGGTGCCTCATGGCTCTGGTTGCAATGGAGCAACACCCCATTGCAGAGCATCGCCCCCTGGTGGGCATGCCAGGTGGATCACGCAGGAGTCTGTCAGCCTCCCTGCTTCTCATTTCGGATAAATACGAAAAAAAAACAAAAGAAAAATTAAAACAAAAACAAAAAACATCAATGTTAATCTATTTTGCTTATGCATCTGCAGTCTGGGCAGGCCTGAGCAGAAATGTTTGTCTCTGCTCTGCACGGTCTCAGCTGAGGCTGCGCACATGGGGGCTAGAGGACCCACGTTTGAGACGGCACACTTCATCACTGGCAAATTGGAGCTCTCTGTTGTTGGCTGGGAACATACTTGGATATGTTGGCTGGGTGCTTCAGTTCTCCTCAACATGGGCCTCTTCATGGCTCTTGGGCTTCCTCATAGTATGGAGTCTGGGTTACAGCAGTGAGCTTCTCCAGGGAGCAAAGCAGGAATGCATGACACTTTTATGACCTACCTTCAGTCCACCATACTATTGCTTCAGGAAGTTGTAAAGTCCTCGGATTTGAGGAGAGTAAAAGTAGCCCCACCACTTGAACAAGTGTCAAGGTTACATAATAAAAATACCATGTGGGATGGGAGATATTATTGCAACAATCTTTGAAAAATATATAGTCTATAATAGACTCTGACCCATTTTGTATTATGTTTACAGGTTTTTCTGATGCATATCCACTATATTGTTGTCATTTCATCCTCTTCACAACTCTGTGATGTACATAGTTATATCCTTTTTACACATCCAAATGCTATTCATATACATTTTTGGTTTAGCTAGCATATTATTTTAAATATTGTGCATTTTTACAAAACTATCTGAATTTCAGGCTTCTCTTTACCATCAGAAGATTGAATCTGTCTAGACCAGGCTTCCCTCATCTCAGCAATGGGCCGGAGCTGCGTAGTGGTGGCCCCCCTAATAAAGGCCTGTCTCAGTTCATTTGCCACAGTCTCCACCCCTTCCTATCACCATTCACTCATTACATTTATGTCTCAAAGATTTGACTTTGAGGCTTTCTGCTTTTGGAAAAATAGACTCAGATTCTACCATAGCAAACTAATAAATCATAACAATATCCTTTTTCTTTTTAATTTTTTTATTTTATTCATTTTAGAGAAGAGACAATGAGAGAAAGAGAGAGAGAGAGAGAGAGAGAGAGAGAGAGAGAAAGGGGGGAGGAGCTGGAAGCATCAACTCCCATATGTGCCTTGACCAGACCGGTGCAGGGTTTTGAACTGGCGACCTCAGTGTTCCCAGGTCGACGCTTTATCCACTGCGCCACCACAGGTCAGGCAACAATATCCTTTTTATTTGTTTGTTTTCAAAGTATTTTCTAAAGAAATCTACCTTTTGAAGTATATTTATTTATTTAAACACCTGCTTTTTCTCTGGTGGAGACAATTAAGGCACTGTTTCTTTTTTGAAGGGTATCTTTAGCTTTCTGCTCATTTGAAGAACAGAAATGAGCAGTATGCCCAGCTCCCCAAATGGTGCTGCTGCTCAGTTCTTCCCTCTGCCTCCTAGACTGGCCCTTCGGGAATCCCCACCTTGGAGCAGAATTCTCCCTGAGGCCATTGCTTGGCGTCTTCACTGCCTGATAAACACTGGGTCTGTATAACATGGGATTCTCAACAGGAGTAAGGGAAGCATATACAGGGAGCACCAATGTCAGTTTCCTGGGACCACACCCCCCTGAGAGCCCAGTCTGCCCACAAAGCCCTCCTCTCTGAAACATAAGTGTCCAGTGTTCAGGCCTCTGCTCAGGACCAGTTCTGAATAGTCCTAATGGATCAGGAGCACAATGCTCACTTTGTCCTTTCAAGGGTTTTGGTTTTGTTTCCAAAATGTCAACAGATAAACTGGAAGTGTTGATTGAACAGGCAGGAGAGCATTGCCTAAGGAGAGCACTCACTGTGCAGTCCTCTCCAGAATACTCACACTGCTGAAAGGGCTGCAGGCAGGTCAGGCCTGGTTGTGCCCACTCCTGTCATCCAGACACTTTCTTTCCTTTAGGGCTTGAGATTTCTTCAGGTCTTTAACGCTGGAAAGAACTGCTTCCCCTCAGCATGTCAGGTGCGTAGGAGTAGGAAAGGTCTGTGGTACCAGTCACTTCCTAGAGCAGCTCTGCCACCCGGCTAGAACGCTCTGGACAGGGCAGTGCCCACCTGCCCTGAATCAGTCACATCCCCACTAGTGATCTTCACAGCAGTAACTGTGATCCTAAAGTCTGGGTTATTCCCTTGCTGTTGTTACAGTTTATTTATCATCTACAGTATTTCAGATGTCTACAGATATGCAACAAACACCCCAAAACTTAGGGGTGTAAAATAATAGGAATATTTTCTCTGTCTGTCTGTCTGTCTCTCTCTGTCTCTCTGTCTCTCTCTCACACACACACACATCTGCAATGTGGGCAGGACTCTGTAAAGAAAACTCATCTCTGCTTCACACAGCATCAACTGGGGCGGCTCAGCTGAGGGCTTTTGGGTCCTTTCAAGATGACTCACTTACTGTCTGGCTCATGGAGCCTGGGGTCTTGGTTCTTTCCATGTGGTCTATGTGTCCTGGGCTTCCTCAGAACATGGTGGCTGAGTTTAAGAGTGAGCACTCAGACAGAGAAAACCAGGTAGATGCTGTATCGCCTTTTGTGACCTAGCCTCAGGAGTCACATATTAGTTGAAGAAATCATAGAGTCCCACCTGGGCTCTAAGAAAAAAGAAAAAAATGCAAATTACAATTACAATAAACTAATATTGTACACCCACTGAAATGGCTACAATTAAAAAGACCAAACAGAATACCAAGTGTTGGCAAAGATGAGGCTCCACAGGGACCGTTACACACTTGGCTTGTAGATGCAGCTCCAGTCACTACCTCTGTGGTCACATGGCCGTCTTCTCCCTGAGGCTCTCTATTCAAACGTTCCTCCTCTTATCAGGCTGAGTGGGGTGGGCCTTATTTTAACCTGATTACTTCCATGGACATGGAGGTTAGGACTTCAACATGACTTTTAGGGGGACACAATTCAACCAATAACCATTAAGGGCAGCTAGTATTACAGAAAGAAACCAGACATATATTATTGCAAAAGAATCAGACCCAAATTGGACCAAGTCTATATATAACTACCAATTTGTAGGAAACAGAAGGGAAAGAATGAGACAGGATAGTTAGAAGCTAGGAAAATTCTTTGGCAAAGAGAATGGGAAAACTGAGATAGCTGAATAAACTAGCCAAGCAATTTACAGCCAGATGCAGCCAAGGCCTCATTAGAAATAACATGTAGGCCAGTGGTGGTATTCAAACAATTTAACAACTGGTTCTCTGACCTAATAACCATTTTAAGTATGAAAAAACAAAATATTGCTTCTGACCTGTGGTGGCGCAGTGGATAAAGCGTCGACCTGGAATGCTGAGGTCGCCGGTTCGAAACCTTGCACTTGTCTGGTCAAGGCACATATGGGCGTTGATGCTTCCTGCTCCTCCCCCCTTTCTTTCTCTCCTCTCTCTTTCTCTCTCCTCTCTAAGATGAATAAATAAAAACAAAACAAACAAAAAACAAAAACGATATACCTAAAGGTAGTTTATTATTTCATACATTTAATATTTAAATAAGAACAATAAAAGAGGTACACAAAACTAGATTATGTTATAAGAGAGTTTTAAAATATTAATGAAAAAATAAATAATACCTGACAAAAATAATACAACTGTTATTTAAGATATTTCCATATTGCTTCTTGATTGGCACCCTCACTTGCTATCTTTTTCACCTACGGACAGAATAAACCTTATTACTACAGGCGCTATTGCACAGGTGAATGTTAAAAAAAAGTAAGGAATGTAAATTTGTGATTTCTACATTGGGTGCCCAGCTACCCACCTTAGAGAGAACCCTGATTACAAGTGCCATTTTAACAACCAGTTCACCAAACTTAACAAAAAAATGATCGGTTCTTCCGAACCATTGAGAATTGACTGAATCCCACCATGGACCTAGGCCTCAGTTATGTTTTGACTGCCGGCCTAGGTGTGCAGTGACCTTCCTGTTGGCTGATGGTGCCCTTGCCTGGGGCTGGCCAATCACTGTGGCCCTGGGGGTGGGATGGGGTTAACCAGGAAATGCTGATGAATATTCTATTTGAATCCTCCCCTAAAGCCACTCCTAAATTTTCAGTCTTTCAAAAACCCTCAAAACAAAGGACCCTGTCAGAGGGGGAGGAGGTCTTATGCCTTTCCCTTCCCCTCTTCCTCTCCTTCCCTTCTAACCCAACCCTCCAAGTTGTGTATCTCCTAAACTGTAGGGGTCCTCATGAGACATGCAACCAGGGGAGCAGTGGACAGTGGCATATTGTCCTGAGCCAACCCCCTGAACCTCTCCCCAAGGCCCCCTTTTCTCTGTTCATTTCTTTCCCATAAGGTTTTCAGAGAGACAAAGCAGCCCTGTCTAGGCTCTCCTGTTGCCTCTTCTATCCTAGGACCTTCCTGGTTCCACTGTCCCCAGCTTTAATAAACTTACTCTTAAAATCACCTGGACTCATGTAAAATTTTTCCTTCACAATATCAAGGACCCACGCATTACCAGCTGGCCATAGGCAGACCCAAAGAGTCAGGTCCCCTGTCTGGTGACGAGAAGAACATGCTTAAAACAACACAGGGGTATAATTAGCAAAGTCCAGAATGTAGGCTATTTTGCAGGTCAAATGACTTGATTTCTTCAACAAATAACTTTCAAGGTAAAAAACAGGGAGAGAAACATATAAATTAAAATGGATGTAATAGATCTAGCAACCAAATACAATATATAGATCTTATTTGGAAATTTGAATACTACTAGATATTTAATGATATAAAGGGATTATTGACTATTAAAAAAAATAAAACCTATCTTGGTATAGTGGCAGTATTTAAAAAAGAGAGTTCTTATTATCCGAATACATACCCTTCCTTGGATGGAATGACTTGTTTGGATGGTAGAAGGTGAGTGGGGGATGGATTAGGTATGAAACAGAATTAGCCATGTTAATTAATGTATTGGGTACATGGGGGTTCATTATACTATTTTCTCTGTATGTTGAAATCTTCTAGCATATAAAATTATAGGTTTTTTTAATTTTATTACTTTATTTATTTATTCATTTTAGAGAGGAGACACAGAGTGAGAGAGAGAGATAGAGAAAGAGAGAAAGGGGGGAGGAGCTGGAAGCATCAACTCCCATATGTGCCTTGACCAGACCAGTGCAGTGTTCCGAACTGGCGACCTCAGTATTCCCAGGTCGACACTTTATCCACTGCACCACCACAGGTCAGGCTAGCATATAAAATTATAAAAATAAAAAATGCAGTATGTTAGTTCAGTGTTTCTCAAGTTGAGGCATTATCTGAATCTATCTTCTGAGGACATCTCCCTCCCCAGGCTCGCTGAGATCTACTGTTGGATAAACTCTTGTAGGATATCGAGCTTTCTGTTTTCAAAAGTATCTGCTGCCCCTTGATTACTGGTGGAGAAATTTTGTTTGCTGAAAGCTTTTGGCTAGCTGACAAAAATATTTTTCATTAGGCAAGAAAGGAATTTTTAAAAACTCCTTTTATTATGAAAGTACTAGGTACATAAAATACACAGGGTAGGAAGAAATCCTGAAAGTGCCCCAAAAGTAGGCCCACTTCTCCCACCTCAGTTCTCCTCCACAGAGTGTCTGTGTTCTAATTTTTTTATGAATCACTATTTTTCTAGGCATATACAAAAGTAAACATGATTCAGTCCTTTCTGCAAATACTATCTGCAAGTTGCTTTTTTTTTTTTTTTTTTTTTTACCCAGCAGAATAGCTTAGAGACCTTTCATAGCACCAAATACAAATCCTCCTCTTTTTATTTCACTGTATGAAAACACTGTGATTTATTTCAGTCCCCACTTGGCAAGCATTCTTTCCCAGTTATTTCCTCTTTCAGATAATGTTGCAACACACCTTCTCCTACACACACAGAAAAGGAATTTTGTTGAAAATTGCATGTCCTAAGAAAACCCCTCCTTCTTCCACCTCCCAGGAAGGAAGCACCCTGTGGTATGAAGCAAACACACTGCAAACCACCTGGATGGGCAGCTGGAGGCTGGGCCGTCAGAAGCCCACCTGGCGCCCAGGGTGCGGGATGCCCCGCGCCTGCCGCTCTGCAGCACAGGTGGACAGCTGCCGGCGCTGAGGGTGGCAAATTCGCTTGAGTCCTCTATGGAGGACGCCCAGCTGGAGAGAGGTAAACATCTGGCATCAAGTCACTAGGTAAGTTCTCTGGCCTTGAGACAGTTTCTTAGTTTGATTCACCTGGATGTAGCGATCATTTATTTAGTTGGCGATAAAATTCATTTGCAGTTAAGGCGCGACAATGCTAATGCGGCCAATGCTCCTCATGGCCACTAGGGGCTCAATGCCTAGCTTTGTCTCTGAAAGGCAGCACGCCGAGTGGGTTAGCAGAGTAAGCTTTTTTTTTATTTTAGTTTATTCCTTTTACTTATTTATTTTGTGGCTGTTTGTTTTTAATCCTCGGGAAGCCCTCTGAGTCGGCAAGGGTCTCCTCCACTGTGTGGGACTTTACTTCGGCATCTTATGCCAGAAATGGGAATTTCCTGGTGAGGAAGAGAGGCAATTTTATTTGAGTAACCCCTACACAGACAAATACATTTCACCTCAACAAAGTTCTTAGGTGTCACTGAAGACGAGTGAGAAACCAGATAGAAAACTATAGAAAATGCTCTTTAAAAACGTATTCTCCAGTCAACAGCTTTAATGAAACTTTTGCGCCCCCAGCCCAACTCCGGTCTCCTGAACGGAACACGGTAGGTTTAGGCCATGGCTGTACCTAGGCCAGTTCCCTTAGACCACAGGGAAAGGGCTGGGCAGGTGGTCAGAGTCTCTGGCTCCTCTCCAGCTTGGACAGAGAGTCTCAGGGCTCAAAGCAAAATGCACACAAATTGATTTGTTTCTCCTCATAAAAAAAATAAAATGCTAAGGGTGTCTTATTTGAAGAGTGGAAAAGGGTTTACTTACATAGCATCTCCCTGAAGAGTATAACTTGGAGCAGCTCCTCATTGCTTTTAACCTCCTTTGTAAAATTTGGCCAATCAATAGTTATAAGAAGACAACCATATTCTTCTTTTGAAGGGATCAATAACATTCTTGTTTATCTGACAAGTTTGATGTTTCCATATGCATTTGGTGGAGGTCCTAGAGTTCACCAAGAGATGTAGAATGAGTTGGTTTGAAGTAGAGGACTGTTATATTAAAAAAAAAATTGACATCAGTGCTTGGCCTGTGGTGGCAGCGCCAACCTGGAACTCTGTTAGGTTCGAAATCCTGGGCTTGCCTGGTCAAGGCACATATAACAAGCAACCAATGAACAACGAAAGGGAAGCAACGATTTCTTGTTCCCCCCACCCTTTCCTCTCTGTGTAAAATCAATAAATAAAATATTTTTAAAAATTGACATCAAGGGCCTGACCAGGCGGTGGCGCAGTGGGTAGAGCGTCGGACTGGGATGCAGAAGACGCAGGTTCGAGACCCTGAGCTCACCAGCTTGAGCGCGGGCCCATCTGGCTTGAGCAAAAAGCTCGCCAGCTTGGACCCAAGGTCGCTGGCTCCAGCAAGGGGTTGCTCGGTCTGCTGAAGGCCCGCGGTGAAGGCACATGTGAGAAAGCAATCAATGAACAACTAAGGTGTTGCGACAGCAATGAAAAACTAATGATTGATGCTTCTCACCTCTCTCCGTTCCTGTCTGTCTGTTCTTATCTATCCCTCTCTCTGACTCTCTCTCTATCCCTGTAAAAAAAAATAAAAAAATTACATCAAGGAAAAATGAGAAAAAGGACTGATGGAGATCTGTGCTGGGGTGAATGGACTGACCTAGGAAACACTGGTCAACCTGGGCACAGGATTCTGGATACAGTTTACTGCTGACTGTCAGGACTATGGATATGAGACTTTTGTGAGCAGGGTCCAAGGGAAACCAGTCACAGGTTTCATGGTACTATGGAAAATTCTGTCCAGAAACAAAGTGGATTAGGTTCCAACTGAGAGGGACCTGAATCTCCCCTCATTCACCAGAGAAGCTTTCTGGCCCTTCCCTTTCCTCTCCCTGCTGCACCTGCAGGGGTGTCCCATTTCTCATCACCTGTCCAGTCTCCCTGAACAGCTTTTACAATCTGAACTAGTTCAGTTCCATAGAGACGCTTTTGTTAAGCATTCACTAGCCTGTAATTTTTCCCACCCGATAGAATTTTCTCAAGCCTCTCACAGTGTCAAGTGCCTCAGTGACTGGGTTTGAACAACTGTGACCTTCAGCTGCCTGAAGATATGTAATGCCATCCTTGTTGATTGTAGATCCAAGCTCAGGGATCTTTTCAGTCAACAGGAAGAAATACTAGAAAAAGTACAGGGTCCTCCGTTCCTATCTTTGGGATCTGTTAGTTAAGACCTAGTCTTATAAGTAACCTGCTTCTTGTCAATTTTGATTCAAGTTCCTCTAAACAGACCAACTTCCTAAAGAGGCAGAATAACAAGGTTTAGGAGTCAGAAAAGCTGGTTCAGTGTTGCTTCCACCATTGATTACCCCTGGGCCCTTTGGCCATTCCATCAGTATTTCCTTTAAAGTAGAAATGAAGAAGTCGAGTCAAGATTCACAAAGATTGCAGTAGCATGAAGAGGGGCTGAAACTGACAAGATTAAAATTAAAGCAATTAAACTTAAAACTGGAAGAGAGCTAACATTGCTATTTCTATAGGAAAGGTTCCCTTGCTCCTGGATGTGATTGAGAATGAGCCGTGGTCTCTAGATAGCTCACAGCTGCAGGCAGCATGGATAAATGCTCACCTTCCCCAAGTGGGGAGGTTAGAGTCCTGCTTTGCTGGGTTCTCATCTGGCTGTGGCATCTCCTGCCTCCAGTCTCACACCTGCCTCCAATTCTTTCTCCAACTTGCAGTAGCGTATTGAGGGGAGGGCAAGGGGGTCTATCATACCCTGGGTGCCACTCACAGAGGGGAGCCAAATGGTCCCCAAGACAAACAAGAAAAGCGTACTATGCCCTCAGGGGGGTCCAATAAATTGTTGTACCCCGGGCGCCCGTTATGTTCCCTATGCCACTGCCAACTTGCAGTCAGAGTGATTGTTCTTAAAACTGAAATTTGTTTGTGTCATTCTTCTGCTTACAAGCCTTCAATAGCTCCCTATTGCTCTCAGAATAGTCTCATACAATGTCTTTCATGATTGGGCCCTGGTTGACCTCTCTCGTCTATCTCTTGACCTCTACTGACTCACGGCCCTGACTCTAGTAGTTCCAAATTGCAGGCAACTCCCAGAAGAGGTCCTTCTCTATCTCCCCACTAGAGTGCAGTTCCCAAGATGCACGCTCACACCTGCACGCACACATGCACGCATGTATGTGCCCCTCCACCTGTCAGTTTCATCTTCTGGGCTTACAGAGCCCCTGGTTTGCCCCCGTCATAGCACTTCCCACACCATATTGCAATTGCTTGAGAGCACTCCCCACTCTTATCTCACAACCGGAGCCGCTCAAGACAGAGATTTGGTTTTCTTCTGTGCGTGCTCAGTATCTTCTGGGTAGACACTCGGCAACTATCTATGGAATCAATGGAAAACTAGAGGGACAACTGAAAACCCAAATGCATTCAGAGAAGAGTGATAAGAATGGCAAAGGCTGTGGGAATGGGAGTGAGCAACAAATAACTGAAGAAACCTAAACACAGAGCCTGGAAAAGAGAGCACGGGAGAAACAACAATAGTGCCTAGCCCAAGGGCTGCCACGGGGAGCTGGGACCATTTCCTCTGACCCCCCACCCCTAGAGGGCAGAGTTATGCTTTCTGATAGGACTGAGATGGACCTGGTACAATCTAAGGAGCAGCTTTGAAAAACTCGATGACATGCTGTTTGGGAACATTTGGAAGAGGAAGGGTACTTTGCAGAGAAGGGATGGCCTCCTGGGGACCTAAAGAGCTCCCTGGCCCTGAAGGCCCCCAGCACCATCTCAGGAGTGTGGTTAGTGAAAGTCCTGCAGAGCACGGACTCTGAGATCTGCAGGTCCCTGACAGCTCTGACGGCCTGTGACTCTCTCGTCGAGGCCACAGCACCACACATTGTAGCAAACTGAACACACACTCTCATTTCTGACTTCTTTTAGCAGCCTTAGACTATTTCACCTATTCCATCCAGCTGCGATGTCTGGTCCACTTAATTGTTCCACTGGGACAGAATATGGGGATGTGGAGAACTTATATAACCTTCCTCTTGTTTGCAGGTCATAAGAAGAGGCAGAATCTTTATAGGAAATGGAATTGTCAGGTCCAAGCATTAAATCAGATGACTTTTAAAGCTCCTAATGCCTTCCTGAGCCAAGGTGTCCTATGAAGTGTCATATTTCTTACCATTTCACCTTCATTCCACATCTCAGGTTCAAGAACACAGCCATGGCAGAATAGCAATAGGGGTGGGCTTTGGAACTAGATTGTTCCAGATTCTGTGTGACCTCAGAAAGTCACTTAATCTTCTTATGACCAACTCAATTACCTCATCTATAAAATGAATAATAGAATTGACCTTATAGGGTTGTAAGGATAAAACAGGAATGCAGCACCTAGCTATAGTAAGTACTTTATATTCCCTAGTGCTGTATTGAATGAGGACAGGCCTGGGAATAAAGAGAATTGATTTTTCATTCCAGTGCTAAAGGTACAGAGCAGTGGTCTACAGCTAGCTGTTCTCTGCACAGCCTTACAAGTTCCTCAGAGCCTCTACTGAGAACTTCGGCTGCGTGTAAGGGCCGCAAGATGACAAACACTGGCAAAGAAGAAGGCAATGGGGAGGGGGTGCATCCAGATGGGGCTCATGTGCTGCTGTCTGTGGTCCTGAAACAATCTGTTAATTCTCTAGAAAACTAGAAAACTGAAAGTGGGGTAGGATTGCACCCGTGGTCCCATATCCTCCCCATAATTTCCTGCTTATGAATAGTCTTCCCACCAAATGGAATTTGGATAAATTGTTGAAAACCCTTTGAATCATTAGTTTCTTTCTCTCTGAAGACAGGTGATTCCCATCCTCTGATGTGTTCCCAGGCATGTTGCCAGGTTATGTGCCATCCTATCTGTGTAACGCCTCTGCGCCTGATGCCGGCCCAAGGGATGCAGGTCAGAAATGGCAACAAACATATCCTTGACTCTGATCTCTCTCTTTGTAGCATCGCTGGAACTCCAAGCCCACTGAAGACACAGCCTCACTTCCACCTGACAGTGGCCCAGGGGCTTCACACAGTTGTTAGCAATCATTCAAGTTTTCTTGAGGCTGGGGTCAGAGCCACCCTCCACTCTGTCACCAGGTGGCCTGCATCGGCCATCATTACCTCTGCTACTGCTGATGCACCTCCTTTCCATCAGTCCCCACTGGAGCAGCCCAGGCTGTCCCCCACCAAGGTCTTCTGTTGGATGCCTCAAAGGGTTCTTGTGCTGGTTCAGCTTAGAATTTTTATCCAGGGCTTGGGATCAAATTCCAGTGGAGTCTGAGCCAAGAAACAATTGAGACACTCCCAGCCCCCAGTATCTTGCTCAAAAACCTTTCTCCTTTCTTTTTTATATGCCAAGACAGTGTACTCCATCACTGTCTCGGAGTATGGCCCAGGCTCCACCAGGGTCTCCCCAGGGAAGGGATGGGAGGCGTGCTGCCTCTGTCCTCTTTCTCAGTGTTGGAGTTTTATCTGTCATTTGGCAGCTTGGCTACATTCTCAACACCCTTGTCAAATAACTCTCCTGGTGGCCCGGAGGTGGCCAGAGCTCCTGAGGGGACCCTGCCAACTGGGCTCCTTCTTGGACCCCAAACCCCAACCCACAGATACCAATGTGATTCAGGCTTTTCACACCAGGGGAATTTTCTAAACCTCATATAGTATTATTACAAGGAAAGAATTAGAAATAATTTTTCTTTTCATAGACAACAAAGCAGAAAGTAAAAGAAAAACTCTTAATACTGATTTGGCCTATTGTGGCTCCAAGCAAGGTTCAACTCAAACAATAATTGTTTAAGCTTAAAAAGAAAGAATAAACAACATCTCTCATCAGAGATGGGCATTTTAACCCACCCCCTTATAGGTTGGAGGTTGTTTTTATTTTCCCAAATGGCCACAGCAGTTCCTTCATGGAGCAGTTTAAGTCCTTGTCCAACTGTTCTGTTCTGAAGGGGAATCAGAGGGAAGCTGGCCACCTGCCTGGACTGATGGCAGTATAATGCTCCCTGCCTGAGTTCTTACCCACCCCGTCACACTCACATTCACACGTCCCTCCACACATATTTAGCTCTAAACCGTAATCACCTGTGTCCGACTTGGCTCTCAGCAGTGAAGAGGGAGCCCTGGAGAGCAATAATACCATACACATATTTTCCCCAAGAGGTGCTTATGCGGCAATCCAGACATTCTCATTGCTCTGCCTTTTAATTAGTTCGGGGAGTTGCAACCTCACACTTTGGGTGTGCTTGCCAGCTGTGCTTTTGGGGAAGTTCCATAGTCTGCGCTCCTTCTGTCTCCTCCCTCGGTGTTAGGGAATTACAGAGCCGGCTCCCTTTGCTTGTCTTGGAAGTGTGTGCACCGACCTGACCTCACAGAGCCTGGGACACTGCAGGGCCTTTCTGAGCCAGAACTCAAAGGCCCTTGGAGACCACATGATGATATTCACTTCTTAGATCTTCATCCTGCTGTCCCAAGTAGGGCGGGAGTGGATGACCTTTGAGCTTAAAGGGATTGCCTACGTCTGTGGTTGTTCAACTCCCTTGGGTGCCCCAAACCAGTGCCCACAGGGGACCAGAGGAGAGATTTTATGGCTCAGGGGGAAACTGCGTCTCTCTCATGAAGGGCCCTGTTCTGGAAGCTGCCAGATACCTTATTCCCATGAAAAGAGAGGCTCCGAAGAGCTTTTCCGGACCTCTTTCCTCCAAAGCTGCCCTGTCTCGACTTTCCCCAGGGGCCCTGGGATGGCTGCATGGCTGAAATAAAATCTCTCATTGCTGCTTGCTTTTTCAGCTAAATGTTTCTCTTCTGCACAAGCCCTCTCTTATTTTGTTTATGGGTTCCCCCTCTGGGTAACCAGATCACACTCTCAGCTCTAGTTCTGACCTTCCTGCTTTGCCAAGATCCAGCACATTCCCCTCTTTAAACGGGTGGGCGATGGTGTTTTTCCTGGCGTTCTCCCACGGATACTTGTCCAGCTCGGCTCTGAGAGGCCAGCGCCTCTCTGGTTTGCCCATATATGACCTGGGTAGTTTTCTACGCCACACTCTTCAGCCAAAACCCACCTGGGTGCGACTTTCTTTCCTATCGCATCCTTTGACATGGATTCTGCTGTTGGTCTCCTCCTATCTGCACATCTGCTATTTTGGCAGCTGTTTGCATCCCTCCTGCCTCACTTGGTCTTTTGAGCAAGGCCTCAGCCAACCTCCCTTGGCACTTGACTTCCCCAGAAAGCTTGCTCTCTGCACATAAGAATCATGAGTCACTGCCCCAGCTGTTGACCCTGAAAGTACAGTCTTGCAGGTAGCCACTTGCTTGCAACCTCGTCCCACATGTCACATTGATTTTCACTGAGCGTACCTCAGCAAAGCCTGAGGGCCTCAGCACCATGACCTCCCTGTCCCTCTGAGACAGTGGTTCTTAACCTGGGTTCTATCGAACCCTAGGGGTTCGATGAGTTGGTCTCGGGTTCGGAGAAGCCTCTGCCGCGGAGGCCAGAATAAAATAATACCGTAATTTGTTGTGAGTTCATGCACTTTGTTGGTTTTATTCTTTGAGCAAGGTGATGTTCATGCACGGCTCATTTTGTGCACCGGTAAAAAAACATATACCTATGTCTTGAATTTGGAAAAAAAACCCATATTTTATTTATCACTAAAGAAGGGTTCGGTGAATGCGCATATGAAACTGGTGGGTTCGGTACCTCAAAAAAGGTTCAGAACCGCTGCTCTGAGACCTGTACTAAACCAGAACATGAAGGACAGGGCTCAGAGCCCCTTCATAAAGGGTGTTTTTCACACCCAGAAATATGTGCTTTTGTAACCTGATTTTAGAAGATCTGCCTAAAAGAAATGTTATTGGATGTTATATTTATTTCTCAAAATAGCATAGGAAATCAAACTTTACATGGATTTTTCTCATTAAATCTTTTAAAAGAAATAATGCATTCACATGGTTCAACCCCCCACCAAACTATCAATTCTTCTACAGAAAAAACCCTTCTCTCTGCCTTCTCTACTCCTGCCCAGTTTCCATTCTGCCTGGGAGACTCTGTGACTAGTTTCTTATGGATATTTCTTAGTTTTGTTGGGTCTTCCGAATCTTGCACCAGATTCAAAATCAACCAACTGCCTCAAAAGCAACGACCACGTGCTGGCTGGTGCACAAGAAGGAGGCCGCCTTCCCTCTGTCATAGGTTTGCCCTTGAGGATTGCGTACCTACAGCTCCCCCACCCTGTGGCTTTCTAAATTCTCTTCCAAGGTCTTTTTCTTTCTCTGTCTACAACGGCGGTTCTTAACCTTTTTTGAGGTACTGAACCCACCAGTTTCATATGTGCATTCACTGAACCCTTCTTTAGTGATAAATAAAATATGATTTTTTTTTCCAAATTCAAGACATAAGTATGTGTTTTTTTACTGGTGCACAAAATGAGCCGTACATGAACATCACCTTGCTCAAAGAACAAAACCAACAAAGTACATGAACTCACAACAAATTACGGTATTACTTTATTCTGGCCTCCGCGGCAGAGGCTTCTCTGAACCCCTGAGACCATCTCCTCGAACCCCTAGAGTTCGATAGAACCCAGGTTAAGAACCACTGGTCTACAACATAGCCTTTGCTGTGCTATAAATTTTTATCACAGCCATCTTTGTCTAAGTGTCTGTGTTTCAATATCTTGAAGCTTAAAGCAGATTCCATTACTTGGGAGCTTTGTGAATTGGCCCCAGTTAATCAGATAAGCTCTAGAAAAATTCTCTTGAAACCTCCAACACATAACACGTAGAAAGACTCAGCATAAGTGGCTTATCAGAACATGATTGTAGCTGATACCATGAAAATGGGGGAGACCCAAAGGTTTTCTAAATAACTACAGAGTTAGAGTTACAAGAAGGAGGCAGGAGTCAAGTATGGGCAGGCAGACATGCTCAGCATTAGCTGGGTGTGCTCTGAAGCCAAGATTCTCTGGAACAAGGTCAGTGGATCAGGTAGCTGCAGAGACTAGCATTCTTAATCAGAAAGAAAATTCATTTAGGCGGATGAATATTTGGAGAGGCCAGCTGCCCACTTCCTGGGCTCTCTGGCCTCTTAATGTGGCTGGAAGGGCAGCTGGCAGCCTGGTCCTTATCAGCACAATCTTTGAGATTTTCCGGGGGATTCATCACTCAACACACAGACATGCACGCACACACGCACGCACACATGCACACCAGTCTTAGTGCCACCTCATACATTTGTCCCAAATCTTCACTTCTTGGAAGTGCTTCTAATTCACTGACTCACATGGTTCAGGGTTGTTCTGAAGGGGTCACCAGTGCTGTTCGATGGCTCAGCTATAAACCCAGACTGAACTTCCCCCAGAGGTCTCCCTGTGTCTGGCAGGCTGCTCCACACACTTTTATGAACTGGCACTGCACTGAAAGATGCTGACTGGCTGGCCTTAGCAATATCTTTTTGGACATGTCTCCTTGGACAAGGGTAACAACAGTAAAAAACAGAGGGCACTTGAGATCTTGCTCCCTGGTATATGTAGTCAGTTTGACTTAAATAAACTCATAAAATTTTTCAAAAAATAAATGGGACTACGTCAACTAAAAAGTTTTTGCATGGTGATGGAAACCGTCAACAAAACAAAAAGACAACCAATTGAATAGAAGAAGATATTCACAAATGATATATCTGATAAGCAGTTATTATCCAAACTGTATAAGAAACTCATACAACTTAGCACCCCAAAAAAGTCCAATTGAAAAATGGGCAGAAGATCTGAATAGACAGTTCCCCAGAGAGGACATACAGATGGCCGACTGGCACATGAAAAGATGATCAGCATCACTAGGGATCAGGGAAATGAAAACCAAAACCACAATGAGATATCACACCTGTCAGAATAGCTATTATCAAAAGATTGACAATTACCATGTGCTGGTGAGGGTGTGAAGAAAAAGGAAACCTTGTGCACTGTTGGTGGAATTGTAAATTAATTAGTGCAGCAACTATGGAAATCAATATGGAGTTTCCTCAAAAAATAAAAATAAAATAAAAGTATAAAAATAGAGCTTCCATATGATCCAGTAATTCCATTTCTGGGTATGTAGCTAAAGAAAACAAAAACACTATCTTTAAAGATATCTTCAAAGATGCACCCTTCTCTTAACTGCAGCATTATTTACAATAGTCAAGGCATGGGAACAACCTGTGTGCCCATTGATAGGTGATGAATGGATGAAGAAGATGGGAGATACACACACACACACACACACACACACACACACACACACACGAATATTACTCAGCAATAAAAAAAGAATGGAATGGAATCAGGGTCATGTCAGTAAGTGAAAAGGAATGAGTCTAAAATGAGGGGCCTTGAATGCTAAGGAACTTGAACTTTATCCTGAGAGCGGTGCAGAGCCATTGAAAAGCAGTATCATTATAATGCTTTGCTTGAGAAAGTGGTATTTGAAGCCTGTTTGCCTGGTTTAAAATCCTGGCTCTGCTACTTATAAGTTGAGTGACCTTGGATAGGGTACTTAACCTCTCTGGGCCTTGGTTTTCTTGTATGTGAAATGGGAGAAATAACCATGCTTCATAGGGTTACTGTGAGATCTAAGGGAATTTTAAATGTAGAGCACTGAGAATAGAACCTGGCGTGCAGAGAGCAGTAACTGTTAGCTGTTGTAGAATGTTTGGGCAGTTAAATGACATGATCACAGGTGTGTTTTAGAATGAACACTGCAGCATGGAGAATAGACTGAAGAGGACAAGACAAAAGGCAGGGAGAGCAAGAAAGGAGCCCTACTGAGGCAAGTGGGAGCCTGGTCAGGGCAGAGGGCAGGAACAGATCTGAGGGGACCCTGAGGTGGAACATAGAGGACTGGGCACCTAATGCAGGAGGGACAGAGGGGGTGGGGGGAACGTGCAGGCAGCCGGGCAGTCAGGAGAGGCTTTGAGAAGACATGGGCATCAGGCTAGGTCCCCCTTCCTGGTAGAGGAAACAGTGTGGGAAGAGAAAAAAGGCATTTCAAGAGTATTGGGGTTAGCAAATTTTCAATAAACATTTGACATTTGATTATTAAATGTAAATGAAAAGTGAATAAAACACAGTAAGCTTGAATAGTCAAAGATTACCCATGGGGCTCTGGAGGTGCGCCAGGCTCCACAGGCTGCTCCTCTGGCACCTGGAGGACATGCCACGCACTGTCCCTGACCTAGCTCAGCAGGCAGCCTTCTCGCCAGAGCTGCTCTGCCCCTCCTGGGTGGGGCTGCAATGGCCCCTGCCAGTGTCGCTTAGGAAATTAGCCAAACACTGAAGGTTAAAACCTTGTTCTTTGTCATGAACAGAGAGGGGGAGAGAGAGATCTTTCCTGTCTACACTATGTTTATGGCATCTTCCTGTTGTCATAATGGTTCTTTGTTGGCGGCAAAGGCCATTTCAGACCAGTGGGGCAACATTTCACCCTTGCCACACTTTCAAAGCTGTTGCTGCTAACTGTGTCACAGGCTGTGGGTTGCATCAGCCTCTACTCTGTAAGGTTAGTCTGGGGACTAATGACAAGCTGGCATGTGTTCCAATTCTGCATAGTAGTGTAGGGGAGACAGGCAGCGAGGTGTAGCATTTATACTGACAAGTGCTCCTGGCCAGGGCATGCAGGCCCGGAACCTTCCACAATTCACCTGCCCCAAGCAACCACTCTCCCACTCAGCCTGGAAAAGGGTGGTCAGTGGCAGAGAGCAGGACTTTCCACCCATTTTATTCTCATACAGCCTGTCCTTGGCCACCAACCACTGTCCTCCTCCCAAATGAGGTGGAAAAAATCAAAATGTGGCAATGACGCTAACTAAGGAGTGGGCAGATAGCAGAGACCCAGACTGGACCCAGCTCAGTGATGTGGTGAACCCCAGATATTTGGAGAGAGATAAGATATTAAAAAAAGAAGATAGGCAGGCCTTGCTCCTAACTTTGGTCAGTATTTCTCAAAGTATTTCTCAGGTATTCTCTTCCTGGGGCCCCCATGATTCTACCATGCTTTAAAAAGACATACACCAGGAAGCTCAATGCAGAGCTGGGTTCCAACAACCTCTTAGAAATCTAGTGAACTGGCATAGAACCTCCTAGAACCAGCTCTCAGGTGCTTCTCCCAGACAGATTTTTCAGTGGGATTGGCTTCTCCTCTTGGACTTGAAGTGGGTCATTGGGTTGCATCCCTGGATGGCCACCAGTTCATGAGCAGCCAGGCCTGCCCTCTAACCCCCAACTCCCAACTCATGCTCGTTCTTTTCCAGCCATGGGAGGGGGTGGGGAATCCCTGGAAACTCTCCTGCTCTCCTCCCCGCCCTTCCTCCTGACCTGGAGTGGGGGAACTGGAGGCCCCAGAGCCACCTCCTCTCTCTCTGGTCCCTGACATGCACGTGCTCCCCAGGTCTGCCTTGAGAACCGAGGCCCTCATTATCCTGGCTGCTGGGTGTGCTGCCTGCTGTTGGGGGCAGGTGGGCCCCTTCCTAGGAATTGTGCTCAGCCAAAGACTGTGCTCCCACCCTAGGGACAACTGTATCCAATGACAGGACAATATAGAGGTACTTTATAAGTTCTTGTCCCTTTGCCTCCCTTCAGGACCTCTCTGAGGGCTAACTCAACTTCAGAGTTCCCTGTGGAACCAGCTGAGGCCTCTGTTAGAAACATACACTGCTCAACCTTGTGGCCAAGCCTTCTTCTCTTCCTCCCTTATGGGTGGCATTTTCAGTAGTGCTCCCCTAGCCCTAGCCAGTTGGCTTAGCGGTATAGCGTCAGCCTGGCATGTGGATGTTTCAGGTTCGATTCTCAGTCAGGGCACACAGAAGAAGCACCTATCTGCTTCTCTACGCGCCGCCCCCCCTCTCTCCCTCCCTCTCCTGCAGCCATGGCTTGATTGGAGCAAGTTAGCCCCAGGTGCTGAGGTTGGCTCCATGGCCTCAGGTGCTAAAGAAGAGCTTGGTTGCTGAGCAACAGAGCAACACCCCAGATGGGGAAAGCATCCCCCTAGTGGGCTTGCCCGGTGGATCCCAGTCAGGGTGCATGCGGGAGTCTGTCTCTCTGCATCCCTTCCTCTCACTGAATAAAAACAAACAAACAATAACAACAAAAAAAACAACAACAGTGCTCCCCAGTGAACCACTTGCATGTAAATCTCCATTTCAAAGTCTGTGCCCTCAGTAACTTGACTCACAACAATTAAAGACAGGGGACAGAAGAGCTGTCAGCATAAGGTCCTGGCATGGGCAGTCTGTAGACTGTACAGCAGGAGGCTGGCTGGTGGGGGAAACAACATGGTGGGCAGGGGGCGGCACCCTACATCCAGGAGGTTGGGAGGTTGGTGAAGAAAAGACCCAGGGAAAGGCATTAACTTTGAGGGACACCAGGCTTGTCCTCTGCAGCCTGTGGGGATTGTCACCCCCATCTGGAAGAACAAGGAAAGAAAAAGAAGTGCAGAGGAGCCGTGATGCCTTGTCGAGACAGTCGGTTATTTGTCCGACAGTTAACTCAGCACATGATACAGTGATAATTTTACTTCATGTTGTCTGGGCAGACTTGCCTTATGAAGTTGTGAAAATGCCCGGTGGGAATAAGAGGAAAGAGATACTGGAAGGGGCTGCTGTGTGGCCCGGTGCTCTTTGGGGAAGAGGGGAATGGAAGTGAGGTCTGCCCCACTCCTTTGGCCCGGCCTCATCCCCCAGGCCCACCTTTTGGAGGACCACTAGATACCCTCAGTCTAAACACAAACACCCTGAATATGACAAGAAACAGAAGTGAGGGGCTCCCTTTTTGCACCTCAACGAAGAACCCAAAAGCACTGTTTCCCTAGAACCCAGTGGCCAGACACACTCATCTGTCCATCAGATCCAGAACAGACCCAACCCCATGACTTTATGTAGGGGCTGAGCTGGAACCACAGCTGGTCTCAGGAGGTGCCTCAGGGCCTGCCTCCCTATCCAACCCCAGAGAGGCCAGCCTAGCTTTCCCATTGCAGGCAGCTCCAGAAGCCTAGAGCATACATTCTGTAAGGCTAGGCACCCCAGCCCTGCAGGATGACTTGCATGTAGCTCCGGGCACAGCAGCCGTGGGAACTCAAGTGAACAGTTGTAAAAGCCCTGGGACTCTCTGAGTGCTGTTAGTGCCAAAATCGTTCCATCCTTTCCAGAAGCCACACCTCGGCATTCCCCAGGGTGTGATTTATGGTGGAGGGACAATGGGCACAGACATACTTCTGTCCAAATGATGTATTACCTCTTAGGAATTGACTGAGGTCCTTTTAGTTTCTGTTAATGTTTTTGCTTGAAAATAATTTTTCAAAATATATAACAATGTCGTTCAAAGTTGGAAAATAAGCACAAGATACTGACTTGCTTCATTAGCGTTTTAGCTTAACCCCAGGAGCTCACAGAGAGTGGAAGTGAAATGCAAAGTTTACAGTGACTTATTTAGTGGGTGATGGGCTCTGCAGGTTGGCCAGTGGGCTGGTTTCTGACACACAGTGAAGGAGGGCTCTGTATGAGCTGGAGGTACTAGAGTTGGTTATCAGACCAGTGGTTGGTGTTGGCAGAGATAGATGAGAGGGGACAGAGTTAAGAGAGTAAGCATACCAAGAACAGCCCTAGACGACTATGGGCCAGCGATTTTCTAGAAGAGGAACAACAAATGCTACCAAAGATGCTCAGACACAAAGGAAGAAAACCAATTCTGGGCACTAGCTGCAACTAAAAAGCAGCTTAATTTAGTTCTTTATGGTTGCGTATAGTTCTAAAATTCTGATGATCAGTTCTGTGCATTATGTCTGTGCTGTTCTGAGCAATCCGCTCAAATAGTTAAAGGCTCTAAATAGAGGAGCCATGCAGCCCATGTGACGGGTCATGTGCAACCCTCTTTTAAGTGTCAAGAGCAGGTGAACCTCAGCTGGAGGCTGACTCCTGGCTGTGGGGAGTCCCGCTCTGTTTGGTCTGAGCCCTGATATGAAAATAACAAAAATAACAAATAACTTACAGAGTTGGTTATCTGACTCCAGATAACCCTGATATGGAATATCAAACAACAAATTAAAATGATACAAAAGCCCCTATCATCAGATGCCATCTGGGATAATTTTAAATGATTAACCGTTTCCTCCTTTCTGAGTGTGCACATGCGCATTGGTACACACACACACACAATTTCACCATAAATCTCTTTATATATTTATAAATTTCTGATTCTTTATCTACATACTGGTGATAAAAAGTCCAGCTCAGTTTCACCTCTGAGATGCATTGTATGGGTCAGATGATACCATGTAGGCCCTCTGGAAATATGAAGTGCTATAAAAATGGAGGTCATTCCTACTGATAACCATATTTTATTATTTGTTATCTGATTACTGTGCATCTTGCCCTTCATGTCCGAAGAACAAAGGAGGGCTGAACTTTAGAGTTAGGCTCTCAATGATCGCTGTGTTGACACAACCGAAGCTGAAGGAATATAGTAGGATGCGGGCTTGTTTTTCCCAGAAGGCTGACTGAGCAGTTCCTGAAATGTTTGCATGCAGAGGGCAGAATTCCATCTAGCTTTCAAACCTTGGGCCAAGATTCAGCATTAACAAAGCCAAAAGCTTCATTTCTCTGACTGTGGGAGTGTTACAATTACCCTTTAAATGGCCATTCAGTTTGAAGTTCAATAAGCACTTTGATTGAGAAACACTTTACTGAAGGGTGAAAAGTCCTTGGCTTTAAATGACGCATAATGAGCAGTGGCCCGTGTCACAGTTTGGACACCACATTCTCACCTGCCAGAGGTACTCGCTGGGTGGAACATCTTAATCATAGAGCCAACGCCTGACCTAGGTGTGTAGGGCAGGGGTCTGCACACACGCATGTGTATGTGTGTGTGTGTTGGGAGGAAGCGGCAAAGTTGTGGAAGCATTGTTTTACTCCCTCATATCTGCAAGATTTCCTGTGATTTAAGTCACAGTAACGTGCCCTTAAGTTTACAAGTAAAACACCCAAAATTCCAGCCCAGCAGCCAACCGTGGCAGCTGGTAGATGTTCTGGTCCAATAGCAGGAAGTAAGATCTGTGGGCTCTCGGGCAGTCACAGGTCTGAGCTGTTTATTAAAGCACTAAGTGAGAGTATTCCCCACTGTCAAGGCTGGCCTCACTGGGCTCACAGCAGTTCCCAGCCTTTTCTCTCTGAGGCACAAGACAGATGACACTAAGGAATGTGACATTTGCCATATGCCATTCACAGAACTCAGACTGCACTTCCCTAGCCCTTTTTCCTGTGTCAGAGTGAGTGAGAACAATCGTCTTGTGCACATGACCATAAATCTGCTCTTACTTCAAATCTTTGGTACTTTCTAGTATTGATAACAAATTACCTGTGACATACCTTACTACCAATTGACACCTTATGGTATACCTGAAAGTCAAGATTGAAAACAAATGTCTTCATCTGCAAGTGAGGGCCGGGATTTGTCTTACACTTTCGTATTTCCAATGCCTGGCGCATGCATCGTGGAGAATCAATATTAACTTTAATTAATTGGTGGCTGTTGCTGGAGAAGGATGAACCTCCCAGCTCCCCACAGATGAGCTACAGGGCCATTCCAAGCCCGGGGGTACCAGCTGCTTAGCCATAGCCCTTTCAGGAACATGATAGTCACGTGGCAGAGAATGAGCCCTGGACTCTATAGGGGATGTCACTGCTAAGACTGACAAGCCAGCTCCTTCACGCTCTGTGAAAGAGAGCGTTGCCCTTCTTTCCTGTGTGCCTTTGAAGAGGGAGGCCTTTTGCCAGCAAGATGTGCCTGAGGTTTGGGCTTGCTGAGGGCTAGATGAACGGAGTGTGTAGGTGGTACTGCTCAGAGCGTAAAGTGAAAAGCCAAAGTAGACCATCAGGTGCTTGGCAAGGAGCGTTCTCAGTGTTGTTCCTAACGTTTAGAGACACATGCTTTCATCTGGGTCCTTTGTGTGGACCCACAGATTGAAGAACTGTGTGGTACTAGGGCCAGAGCTGGCATGGATTTTCCCTTATGGGCAAGGAAGGCCTTGCCAGGGAAGCAGCCTAGGCCACACAGCCTTGTGCAGGAGCAGTAGGGAGGTTGGCAGCTGGTAAGAGCTGGCTGAGAGCGTCATTTTGTGGAGAACCTTCTAGATAACTTGTCACAAATGTGCTAATGGCTCTGGTGGCCAAGACCATATGGGTCACACAGCATGAGATTGGGATGTGTGAATGAGTTGCTCTGTAAGTTATTTGTTATTTTTGTTATTTTCACTCTGCAGCACAGAAAAAAACAAATCTGAAGGGCCTGAGAGGCAAAGCAGAGCTTCTGAGGTGAGGCTGCATGGGTGTCTCGGCCTTAGGGACCAGCAGAAGGGCTGCGGGGGGAGAAAACCACCGGTGATGCTGGGCCAAATTGAAGTTGACCAGCTCCTAACTGAAGAGGCTTCCTTCCATTTCTTGATAGAAGGGGATTGTAGGTGGCAAATGAGGAAAGAAAGAAACCAGCCTGGGTGTAAGGGAAAGGCCCTTGGACAGGAAGTCCAGTTTTGTGTTGACAGTTGGGCTGCTACCCACTACATGGGAGGACTCAGCTCTAGCTTAGGGGTGGGCTTTGTAGCCATGTCACAGCCAGGTGTCGGTCTCGGTCCTGCCACTTAGTCGCTGTGGGACTTGTGTAAATCGTTAGCGCCTCTGATCATCAGTTTTATCACTGTGAGATAGGAAAATCATGACTTCCTTGCTGGGTTGAAGTACACAAAGTATGTGCCGTGTTTGCCATGGTACCTGGTGCAGAGCAAAGGCAGTGCTTGGCATTATTCCTGTGGTTGCTGTGGTTATTGCTACCCTGTGTGACTGTTCTTTCATCACTGCTGTGTAACAAACAGCACAAATCCAGTTGCAAAAACAAAACAACAAGAACCCAACCATTTTCTTATGCTCATAGATTCTGTGGGTCAGAACTTCAGACTCACACACAATGGGACAGCTCGTCTCTATTCCCTGATGTCTAGGACATGGATGGGGAAGGTTCAAAATCTAGGGTATCTCAGTGGTTATGGCTAGAATTCTCTGAAGGCTCGGTCACTCACATGTCTGGGGCCCAGCCAGGGAGGGACTTCAAGATTAGGACTGCTGACCAGAGGGCCTACATGTGGCCTCTCCAGGTGGCTTGCCCACAGCATGGCGCTCTCAGGGTAGCTGAATTTCTAACATGGTGTCCAGCTTCTCCCAGACTGTGTGCCCACACAGAGCCAGGAGGAAGTTGAATGGCCTTTTCTGATGTGGCCTTGAAAGTTGGCTGCATTCTATTGATTATAAGCAGGTCTCTAAGGTTGGCTGCCTATATTCAAAGGAAGGACATTTCCGGGTGGGAAGGGTGTTAAAGGATGTATAGACCTGATTAAAAACCACCAAAGTAAGTGCAGAAAAGAATAATTCCTTCTACTTACAATTTAAAAAACCCATTCACTTAATCCTCAAAATAGCTTTGAGAGGTGGGCAGACAAGTAATATGACCCCCTTTTGCAAATGTGGAAACAAGCTCAGGGAGGTTGGTTTGTTCATTCCCCCGTGCTGCAGAATGAAGCCCCGCTCTGGTTCCTTTCAGCTCTGTGGTTTTTGTTCCTTGCAGAAGGAGTCCTGGAAAATTGGCTTTAGTGAAGGAGGCAGTTTGACCCAGACCTCTACAGTTTCAACAATTTCTATGACTTCCTGGAGCAAACTAAATTGCTTCCACTTAGGCCACACCTGGATTCTGAAGGTAGCTAATTTTAAATTCCTTGGTTCGGTGCCAAATATCAAAGGAAAGTTGAAAGAATCATCTCTGCTTCATTGGAATACAAATTCCTTCACTTGAGAGCGATAATAGTGTCTAATCTTGAGATAAAGAAATCGTCATTTATCACATATCTTTACGCTGAAATATTTCAACCAAAACAAGAAAAGCTAAAAAATCCTGGTCATCTTTGCAAATGACTCACAGAGCAAGTAAATACCGAGAATCAAGCAAGATTTTCATGAGTATACAATTACTAAACTCAGCCAGGTGCAATTCACTTTACTTAATACTTGTGGTCCTGATTTGGTGAGTGACAATTAAAGATTTTAACATTAAGTCTATTTTAATTGACTTCAGAGTGATACAAGAATGAAAATTTCCTAGTAAACGACTCCTATAAAAATATACTTCCTAATTTCAATTTTATAAATTTGGGTTTTTAGAACGTGTGTTTTCTTAAGTTGTGGCCAACCTGTATCACACAGTTTCTTAGTCACTGTCAAAGAATCTTTCGAGAAATGTTTGGTTTTCTGTCTGTTGAGGTGTCTGCTTTGAGGATTCCCCTTCTGTTTGTTTTTTTCCTTCTACTTTATTCATGACTTACATTAAAAAAAATACTGAGGGCAGGATGATAAAGACAACCATGAAGAAATATTGAACAAAACTTAAATACAAACATATTCTCCTCCAGTGGCTTTGAAAGCCATGGTGAGAGATTAGTATGAAATTACCACCATCATCCCCACCATTTTTTGTTGAAGGACACAGTAACATGCCTTTGAGATGTACACAAATACCCTGTAGCTAATGCCAATCATCTTGCATCCCTGAACCTAAAGGTAATTTACACTTTTATGAAGGAGGTTAAGCTGGCTCAGTCTGGTGGCATGGCTATATGAGTACCCAGTCAAGTGTTTATGTAGCACCTTTGTTGTGTCCGGCGTTGTGCTAAGTGTTGTGGGGAGCAAAGGCAGCACGGGGCATCGCTCCTACCCCGGCACATCCCAGTCGAGCTGGAAGGCAGACACACACACTTAGGCCACAGTGAACAAGTCAGCTTCCTATGCAGCATTGTATCAAGTAATACAGTTCCAGGCTTGTGACGTTATTAAAAAATGAATGGGTCAGTATATCAAGTGCTATTTATGACAGAATATGAGAGCAAAAGGAGGGTTGATGATAGAAGAAGTAACATTAGTACCCTGCATTTATGAAGCTTTCAAACATTTCACACTCATTATATTATTTATTTCTGACAGTATCTTGGAGGTAGCCTGAGCCAAGATGGTAACTCCTGTTTTATGAATTGAGACCCAAGAAGGACAAGTGACTTTTATCCCAAGCAGTTGATGTACATCAACCCAGAAACTCTGACTCCATGTCAAATACTCTTTTCCCTACGTGACACTGACCCCAAATGGAATGCCCTTCCAAAGGAAATGTTTACCCAAAAGGTTATTTGAACTGGATCTTAAAGGGAGAGCAAAGGATAGACAGACAGTCTGCCAAGAGTGGGCATCAAGGAACCTGAGAAGCTGGACCAGGGCCAAAGGACTGGCACGCAGGATGCAGAAGGCTGGGAGAGACCAGCTGGACTATAGTGGGTGGTTCTCATGGGAGAATAATTTAGAAGAAGGTTAAATAGGTAAAGGTGGACTGATTATAAGGGGGTTTGATCTCTGGGCTGGAAATTGTATAAAGTCACTAAAGCCCAGAAATTATATGAAGTATTTTTTCACAGTCTTCAGTTGAGCTCAGTCATTCTGGAAATTTACATATATAAAGAGATAGCCTTAAATATGGAAAAACAAATTGCACAAAGATAATCATCAAAGCTTTGTTGGCACCAACATGCCAGTAGTGATTATGTTAGGTTATGTTAGGCTATGTTAGGTTCTTTTTACTTTTTATTCCCCTACTTCCCTAATTTTCTATATTTAGTGACAGGGATGTGCTTCTAGATATATGAACATTTTTGAATGAGCATTCTATAGGACCATTATAGCTAGTCCCCAAAGAGATATGTTCCTGACAATTTATTAGCAGTGGTCATTCCCTTAGGATTGATTTATCTTCTCTGCATCCCACAGAACTATTCTGATGAAGAACATGGTCAGGACACAGATACACACACGCATATCATGTACAAGTTTAGAGCACAGCACCATTGTATGTTAATATTCAATGGGTTATATAACCATTGAAATAACTTCATGTTTGTTTTCTTCAGAACACAAACCTCCTATTTACTATGAGTCAAAAGACTATCACCAGGAAATTAGGGTTATTAATGAGTAAGAGATCACCAGACGCAAACCAAACAGACTGAAAAAGGTTAGGCATTCACAAGAGAATGCACCAGGAAGGCTGGCTCAGTCCACACTACCTATGGGCAACACTAATTGTAGAAGACATAAGCAGTAGGCTGAATAATGGCCCCCAAAAGTTGTCTAAAACCTATCAATGTTACTTGTAAGAAGAAGGGACTTTGCAGATGTAATTAAGTTATGGAATATGAGATGGGGACATTAACCTGGGATATCTGGGAGGGCCTGAAATGCAATCACAAATGTTCCTGTGAAAGACAGAGAAGATTTGACAGTGACAAAAGACGAGAAGGCCATGTGACCATAGGGGCAGTGATTAGAGTGACGTAGCCACAAGCCAAGGAATGCCTGCAGTCACTAGAAACTGGAAGAGGCAAGAAACAGACCCAGAGGGAACATAGTCCTGCCAAAAACCTTGATTTTGGACTAGTAAAACTGATTTCAGACTTGTGACCTCCAGAATATGAGATACTAATACATTTGTGTTGTGCTAAGCCACCAAGTCTGTAGCAATTTGTTATGGAAGCCACAGAAAACTAATGCAATGAAAAACTACAACATTGCAAAGATTCCTCTGGAGAAAAGGTGTGATGCAGAAGGAAGGGTAGATGTGGTCAGGAATGAATTGATAAAGAAGAGCTGGGTACTGACAATTAAGGGACGATTAGCTGGACCAGGAACTGACTAACTGTGAAGAGCGATGGCAGTGGTGTGCAGAAGCTAGTTCTTATTGGCTCCCAAGTGTCATTGTGCACATGTTTTCCCAACTCTACATTTAGTACCATCATGTTGATAGCTCAAAATCAGTTGTGGTGAGAGTATTTACACCATGGAAATTGGCATATTTTACAAAATAGGCCTTTTCTCCCAGCCAATTATTAAACATTTGTTACTGAGTAAAGGGAAAAAAGAATGGGAAATGGGCTAGGTTTAGAATCTAGGACTAGACTAATAGCATTATTTGTTTACCCATTTCTTGCATAAATACTTATGTGCCATTAATAGAAATAGTAATATTGGAAAGGTGATCTAATTTTAGGGATATGAACTCAATGTGAGATTTGGATTTTTTTGTTGATCTGTGTCACATCTTGGGCCAGGCACAGGGATACAGTGAAGCTTTAAGACACAGAATCAGCCTAATGGAGTTTACAGTTCAGCAATAGAAGACAGAATTACAGTGAAATTGGGTAAATGCTGACAAAGATATGAGTATATCCCAAAGAAAATGTGTGAGGAAAGTAGGGGTAGGGTGGGTACTGTGTAGATGAGATGACCTTGGCCTAGTCTGGAGGAAGAGTAAACATTTGCCAGACATGGAAATCATGGGGGAAGAGGGAAGTGTCATAAATAGCAGAATTTTCAGTGACCCAATGGGAGAGGAGGAAGTGAACAGTGGTGTGTGGATGGGAGGTTGAGAGAGATTGTGATCAAAGAGTCTACTTCCTGCTACAGAAGAGATACAAGTTAAAGTAAAAAGATCATTGAGTGTAGCCAACTCAAGTCCAGCCAAGACTGGCATTAGTAATCAAGGCATCTGACCGAAAGGATGGAGTCAGGCATAGAGCCAAAGGTTTCCAGGATAAAACAGTTCTTGGGGATGGGTGGATAATTAAGCAAGGCAGAGGAAAGAACATGAGAATTAGGAGGCAATCTGCTGTAAAGAAGGAGGTGGGAGCTGGCCCGTGGGAGAGGCGAGAGCTAGAAACTGTAGTGAAATTCAGGCAGTGCAGAAACCCAGGCGAGCAGGCTAGCCTCAAACAGTGGGAGTTCAGCTGACTCTGCACTCCATGAAGATGGGCAACGCTATCTGTCTACTGCTCAATCCCAACACCTAGCTCAGCATCTGACATTGAGTAGGAATTCAATAAATATATGCTGAAGAAATAAATGAATGAATTACTAAGGGAGGAAGGAAGGGAGGCACCTAAGGTCCTGTTTATACCAGGGACAGTGGACACAGAACTCTTAGAGGCAGGCATTTCTATTCGTTAAAGGTAAGGTTCTTATAGTGAACCACCAGGCTTGGCTCTCAGACATCACTGGAGATACTTGATAAGTCATTACTGCTGATGGATGAGTGAAACTGAAGCAGGCAGAGACCTCCAAAATCACAGCAAGCAAAGATGTAGAGGTATAAATCAGTCTGTGTGTAGGAAATACAAGCAGTCAGCAATGGCTGGAGCATGGTGTATGTGGGACAGTGGTGAGAGACGGAACCTGAGTGTCAAATTAGAAGGTTCATATTTTATCCTGAAAGCAATGAGGAGCTGCTGGAAGATTTTAAGCATGGGAACAACAAAGTCAAATTTACATTTGGGAAAGATAACTCTGCCAGCAGGGCAAATTAGATTGAAAGGGATGAAGAAAGAGGTGGTAAAACTGCTTAGGACCTGTATCAGTAGTACAGGTGAGAGCTAATGACCCCCAACTAATATAGTGGTGCTGGCACATGGAAGGAGAAAAAAGATACATTTAAGAGATTCAATCAAGAACATGGGGTGAAGATAACAGCAAGGTCTGTAAGTGTGATGATGTGATGCTCTGACTCAGGAGAAGGATCTTTGTGGAAAGCAAAGAGTGTCTCCCACACTGACCATAGCAATGCTAGGTGTAGACATTAGAGTTTGTACCACTGGACACTACTTCTTGAACCTGGACATAGCAGTACTTGTCCTTGCCAGAATGAAGCCCTCTGGTGTGTGCCTTTTTGAACCTGTCTCCTCACTCAGAAGTGGTTTTCAGGTACATCTATATGCCAGAGCCCAGGTCACATGCCTGTATCCTAGCTGCAAGGAAAGCTGGGAAAGTGAGTATCTAGACCAGGGGTGCCCACACTTTTTCAACTTGCGAGCTACTTATAAGATGACCAAGTCAAAATGATCTACCTACAGTAAAAATGCAAAACATAAATTTATTTCTTCTATATTATCATTATTTAAGTTACTATTATTACTATTTAATACTGTGTATTCTTCTTTCACCTTTCTCCTTCTCAGCTCTCTTTTCGGAGAAAAGTCAATGTCATCGTTTTTATGAACAGTCCGAAAAAGCCGCTCCACATTTCCCTTCTTTGGAATAGCAATGGCACACAGACAGATGAGGCAAACGCACTTAGAATATGACATAGTGAAAAAAATCCCCTCCCATTCTGTATGCAAGTGGTAGGTGTTAGGCTTCTTACTCGGACCAGCTATGGCACTCATTTTTATACCATTTGTTGTATTTAGTTTAAATAAATTGAAGGCTAACTACGGAGCAATGTAACTGAACAAGTTAGCGCGGTTTAACGTGCATGCGTAGGGTGTCAAAAGTTCAGACGTCAGATTGGCTACCTTGTATGCCAATCAAAAGACAAATGTCTTTTTACATTGAGTTTTTTTGTTTTTATTTTACAGGGACAGAGAGAGAGTCAGAGAGAGGGATAGATAGGGACAGACAGACAGGAGCTGAGAGAAGTGAGAAGCATCAATCATTAGTTTTTCGTTGCCGTCGCAACACCTTAGTTGTTCATTGATTGCTTTCTCACATGTGCCTTGACCGCGGGTCTTCAGCAAGACCAAGCAAACCCTTCTTCAACCCTGCTCAAACCAGATGGGCCCACGCTCAAGCTGGTGAGCTCGGGGTCTCGAACCTGGGTCTTCCGTATCCCACTCCGATGCTCTATCCACTGCGCCACCGCCTGGTCAGGCGAGATAAATGTCTTTTTAATGTCAAGCAATCTACCAACACTTCCTTCGCGATCAACCAGTAGATCGCGATCGATGTATTGAGCACCCCTGATCTAGACTATCTCTACTTCTCACCTAACCTCTTAAGGTGAAGAATGCCCTGACAGAATAAGGCAGTTCAGAGGGGCTGGTCAGACGTGAAAAATGACAAACATTCACTAAAAATGTGAAGAATGCAGAAAACAAAGAAGGCCAAGACCATAACCATATGGAAAGCAAATCTGTGAAAGAGTAAGAGGGTACAGTGTTGCGGAAGGTTCAGGAAGACAGGCCTTTGAGCAGGACTAAACAGACAGTACATGGGACAATTAAGAGGTGACCAGGCCTTAGTCAGATAGCTTGTTTGGTTGGAGCATCGTCCCAAAGCAGAGGTAGCCGGTTTGATCCCCGGTCAGGGAACATACAGGATCAGATTGATGTTCCTGCCTCTCTCTTTCCTTTCCTCTTTTTCTAAAATAAACTAACAAACAAACAAACAAATAAATAAAAATAAGAGGTGGTCAGTTGCCTGAGAGGAAGCATTTTCAGGGGCAAACTCAAACTCAGCAGTGTGAGTTGTGTTAATGAAAACAGTGAATTTGGCTGGGAAAGGAAGAACAATGAAAGAAAATTGAAACTAAGGAGTGGCAAAGAGCAGGAGGGTGTGGATTTGGGTTGTTAAGCCAGGAGCGCCCTGAGTATGTTTATAGGTGTATGTGCTGGGCCAACCCCGTGTTCCCTGAAGATGCCCATGGGCTGTGGGGAAAATCAATTTAGTAATGGCCTCTCCCTTTCTGCTGCACTGAGAAAGTTAATCTGTTCAGCAACAGGCATTAGTGTTCCTTTTAAGATTCTAAAATACCCATGAATTTCTCCTTCTTAGGGATTAAAAACATACAAAGTCTCAACTTTACATTTAGTATTTGCAAATGTTTACTGCAAAAGGCATCCTGAAATGGTGGTGGTGGGGGTGGGATTGTGGGTTGGGAGGGGAGACTGGAAGTAAGCACGACCTTGGAGCATCTCAGCCTGGAGCATCCCTTTCCTGCTCCCGAACAGGAATGGCAACCAGACCAGACCCCTTTGGCACATGGGCTGGTGGCTTCTCCTGACCACTTCCTTCTGTACCTGTCCTGGAAGACTCTGCAAGCTGTGCTTTAAACATCCTCCTCCCTCAGGTGCTTACAAATCCAGTAGCTGAACCACAGCAGCTGCCTCTCCCCGGAGAGTTAGCCCAAGGAAAGCATCAGCCTTTGGTTGAATTATTCATTAAAGTTATAGTCTTCTACCACTCAGAGACCTTGAAATAAGAACTCTAGACTCCACAAATATAGTACTACTGTATGTAGGAGTGAACAGAAGCTTTCATCTCCTGAAGAATTCTAAGTACTCTCACTTATATTATCACATACCCTCAGAAATATGCCCAGGAGTAAAATCTCTGAATAGCCTTACTTTCCAAATGGGGGACAAATAAGACAAGGACATCTCCCCTGACCCCCAACACACACAGTTAGGAAAATCTGGAAGAGACAACATGAGAATCCAGAACCCTTTTTTTCTGGCTATCAAATAGGAAACTGGAATGTTTAGAGTCAGAGGGGAAAGGGTAGGGTAGGCAAGAGAGATACAAATGCATCTTTATCACCAGTTTTTAATTGGCATGAAGCATTTTAGCAATTTCTGAATAACCAGCAGAGCCTATGACAAAGCAGTTCTGGAAGCAATTGAAAGTGGGCCACCCTGCTCCCCCACAAATGCTGTTGACAAAAGCTCTGTTCATTTGCTGCAGAGAGAAAGAATCTGTCATCAAAGTGCCTAGTTCCTTGGGGGCAGGCAGGGGCTGAATCCAACAACTACCAATCCCCACAAGTACTGCCAAGCCGTCAGCCTCTCTCTTCTTCCTCCACAGACAGTTTCCTGACAGAGCCAGCAGGTGATGTGGAGAGTCTGCTTCTGCCCACCAAGATGTGCTCCATCTGGAACGCCTTTCATCATCTGAAAGGGTCCGTTTGTGGGAACGAGAGTTGCTGTCACCCATAAGCCCTCTAACCCCCACCATGTAGGTCAGACATGTGTGTACCTGATTCCTAGCTATGGTTCCTTGGAGATAATTAAGTTGAATAGAAACGCCTTTGGGTCTTGGCCCAGCTCAAAGTTAGAGAAGGCCTGGGAAGGGAAGGAGAAACTGCGTGGTTTGGGTGAATTGCTTTCATTCAGTTTCTTCTTTCAGTCACCGTGTCAGCTTCCTAAGGGGATTTCCTTGTCGGGAAGGCATAAAAGCCTTTGAATATGGCTAAGCATCCTCTTTAATGGGGCAATAAGTCATGTCAGTGGTAGAGGTCTGGGGGAGCAGATTCAGAATTCAGAGAAGGCGGGACAGGGGTGTCAACAGGAATAGGAGGACAGGCGTCTGCCTCAGGCTCAGCCCCCTTTATGATTAACAACACAGTGGGGAAAGTGAAGGTTTCAGGGGAGGTGCCCGAGAATGACCCCAGACAGAAACCATCAGTGTGCATCCTGATTTCTCATGGGGGGCTCTTTTCAGCCCTGGTTCCCTGTGTGCAGAGGGGCCAGCCTCTCTAGCGTGCACTGCAGGGGTGTGGCCTGTGTGCTATGATTTCCCAGGTCCAAGGAAGGGTCCCACATTCTCTCCTATGCTTCTTTGTTGCTCACATCAATGCCACCACTGGAGAAGCACTGAGAGCTTCTCAGTGCCCTGCGCCCTAGGGTAGGCAGGTCTGACGGAAACTTAGCTCCTGAGAATGTGCCCTGAGGAGGACTACTCTGTCAGCTTCATATTTTATCTAGAGCTGGCTCTGCAATAGAGCTCCATTGGGATAAGTGATTTTGCCACTGAAGTTTTGGTGTGATTAAGACCCTCGTCACACTCTGCGTCCCAGCTCTTCGAATCTGTAAGGTGGGGATAATAATGCCTAACTAACAGGGCCATTGCAAGGGCGAAGGGAGATCACAGAAGTGAAAGCTCTGGGCAACTGGGATGTGCAGTGCGAAGGGTGGGTGCTACTCTTGCACCCAGCCTGCTGCCTCTCTGGACTCGCGTTCACTGGGCCTGGCTAGGTTAGACCACCTCTGTCACCTTCACTCTGCATCTCATGTCCTTCCCCAGGGCTGTTTATGTAATACTGTTACTGTGGCCACCATTAAGCTGTAACCCTCCTTTTTTAAGAAGTGGACAGCAACAGTGTAGACAGAGAGATGACAGGCACACAGACCAACTGACAATCTCTACACAAAGAGACACATTAAATAAATACCTGTTCACTTTATGGGCAAATAATGAGGTCAGTGTACTCAGGAGTAACTTGGTAAGAATGGGCTTGTCTGTACTTCCTGTGATTGACTACTTTCAGCAAAGTCCTCATGACGTTTTCCAAACAAAGATGTGAGCCTAGGGGAACACTGCCTGCTTGGAACCGCATTAGACAAGGGCCTCGAGGAAAAGCTGTGTAGGCATGTTCCCACTATGAGCTATCTTTTAACAGTGAAAAGGGCTTAATGGATAACTTTAAGTGAATTTATTTTTATGAAGCTTCCAATGCAGAGGCCGTGGGCTCCAGAGCAGTGGAAACGATGATATGTGAGATTTATAGAGTAGACAGGACTTCCTGCCTCAGCATGGGTTAGTGGCCCACTGACACGGAAGGGTTGCCTCCAGATCTCTTGTTCCTGGGCTCAGTTTTCCCCCTAGCAAGATTTGGTACATTAGCTAGAAACCTGAGAAAGCACAATTAACTTATAGTCTACTTTTTATTAACTATTATGAAATGAAATGTTTTAAGAAAAATTACACGGCATAACTTTTTTAAATGCATCTTGGTGTAGCTTTAATTTCAAATGTCTCTTGGAAATACAACTTCCAAAACAAGTTATACCCAGTTTGAGGGATCGCAGGAGAGTGCTGACCTAGAGCTTGCTTGGCAGGGGCCATACTGGGGAAGGAACGACCATGGATAAAGAAAACGCAGCTCCACGCAGAGTACAGCCAACACGCAGCACACCTGGAGCAAGAGGCTCGTGAAGGGGAAGGTGGTGTGTGTAGCCCCGCGTGCAGACTGAGGAATTTGAGTTTTGCTCTGCTGGCAAAGGGAACCAAAGGGGTTTTTGAGCAGGAGAGTAATGATCAGATGAATTCACAGAGTAAGGGGATTTCTTCTGGTAATCTCATCTCTCTTTTCCCTTCCCACAATACAACTGGGAAATGCACTTGAACTAATTTTGACTCAAAAATTGAACCCTTGGGTGACAATTTATTTCACCCCTATCTTTTGAGTGTCTCTGCTTCCACAGAACAGTAGCCAGTAGAACATTCCAAACCCAAAGGAGAAGCTTCTAGGAAGAGGTGAAGAGCAGCCATGGCACAGGACCACGGTCCACTAGGAAAAAAGGCTCTTCATGCTATAAAGTGGGAAGTGGCTTAAAAATCATCTAGTCTAATGCAAGAGAGAAAGCTGAGGTCTCGAGAACGAAAATGGTTCAGTGAGGCAAGTGAGGAGCTTCCGTCAGTATTCCTGGGACACCTCCACATTATAGGGTTCATGCTGGGATCTGGGAATACATTAAGTTAAGACACGGTCCCAGTCCTCAAGGTCCTTACGGCCCGGTGGATGAGAACACGTGAACATATTTTAATAAACGATCTCAAGAGGCATTTGAAATTGAGATAGGTGATTGGTACAGTGCTATTCAGCTCTACATCTCTATGCATTTGTAACTCAAAGCAGAAGCCTTCACTGGGGTGATAAATGGAGTTGGATGTTGTGAGAAAATAAAACAGGAATACTTGGCACTGGCTGGAAGATCACAGAAGGCTTCTTGAAACTGGTCAGTGTGAGAGCCACCTGTGGTGGCCAGTCCCCAAGGTGGCTCTCAGTGGTTCTTGCCTCCTGATATTCGTAACTTGGTGTAGTCTCCTCCCACATTGAATCATGGCCAGACTGTGACCAAGAGAATCTGGTGGAGGGCATGGTAGAGGCCATCAATGGCAGTGTGGTTTTCACCTCCATCTCTTGGGAGAAGGCAGTCCCCATGTCCTGAGGACACTTGAGTGCCATGTGGAGAAGAAGGACTGAGGCCTCCCACAAACAGCCAACACCAACTCTCACCGGTCAAGTGAGTGAGTCACCCTGGGAGCCATCCCTGCAGCCCCAGGCAAGCCTTCAAATGATGTAGCTGTGGTGGATATCAGTTATAGTCTCATGAGAAACTCCAACCAGCACCAAATTTTTGACTCTTGGAAATCGTGGAGAGATAATAAATGACTGCTGATGTAAGCCAATGTTTTTGGTTAAATTGTTACTCACCTGTAAATAATGAACTAAGCATCCATGTCAAGAACACAGGTTTTCTCTTACCCAACCCTGTAATTGCTTCACTGTTACCAATGTAGCACCCCAATTTTTTCTATCAAATACTGATCAAATAATATTAATTAGCCTTATATGAAGAAAGGTAATATTCTACTATTTAATAAATATGATTTAATGTCATTGCATTTTTTTAAAATAAGGAATTTGTAAAAGGCTTTATGGAGTTAAGTAGAAGATTCATTTTCTTTCCAATTCTACTCAATATGATGTTGGTGGCATTTCAGTAAGTGCCCTTTTCTTCAATTGTGTTCTTTATATGGTGGCATTCTGGCAAGAGAATTGCTTTTCTATGTGGTAGCATTTCTGAAATAGTTGTATGTGGGTTGTACTGTTTGTTTGTTTTCTGAATAGTAGGTTTACAAAAAAAAGCTCCCTGTTCCAATTTGTAAAAGAATGTACTTCAGCATGAGAGGTTTTTAGTACTAGCAATTTTAATTGTCAGTCTAATTCAGTTTGAGGAAGATATATATATATATGTATATATATATATATATATATATATATTTTACCAAAAGTAGATAACAAGGTCAGAATCTATAGGAAAAACTGCTTCTAACAGGCATAAATGCCATTTAACCGGCCCAAGTGCTCAAACCAATTAGAGAAAATGGAACCCGGCAGATGGAGAGAAGCTTACCCTGGGAGCAAGAGTTTGAATCACAACCCATGTGACAAACAACGAAAATTTGGGAGATTATTAGAAACTATTAGCACCTGCCAACCACAGTAATCAAAAGTGCCTTTTGCTTTAAACCTGCTCCCTAAAATTTTACTCTGAGGAGCTCATTGAATTATAGCACAAAGTATGAATGAAACAAGTCTAATGACCCTCACCTTAATTAATTCCTTCCGATCCTACAATTTCTGGTTGGCTAGTTGTTCTCCCAAAGAGATATCTTCACTCTGACACCCTGCACCATCTTCTTCCCTGTCTCCAGTGTCCCGGTAAACACGAAGGGATGCCTGTAGAGCAGGAATGCCAGACCCAGACAGCTCTGTATTCTCCTCTCTGCATGGGGCATCCCCCTGTGGAGGTCGGGACACAGTATCTGATTTAAGTTAGGGCCCCATCCTTACCATGTGTTACTTGGACAGGTTTTTTAAACCCTTTGAAGTTACTTTTCAATCTGTCAATATGTATTCCTTGAAGTTTCACTGTGAGGATTAAAAAAAATAATAGTTGACAGTTACTGAATGCTTGCTTGGTGCCAGGCTTATTCTAACTGTTTGATGAATATTAACACATTTAACCCTCACAACAACCTCATGAAGAAGGCACTTTCACTATACCCATTTAACTGATGAGGTAAGGAGGCAACAGAGAGGTTAATGAATTTCGCCATGGACACAGAGTGAACAGGTGTCAGGGTGAGTCTTCAAATCTGGGCAGTCTGACCTGAGTTGATGATTCTATACTGTAATGCCTCCACAGAGGTATCTGGCTTTAATAATATCAGCTATTATTATCTGGCATGTTCTTCCTAAGTTCCAAGTTGCTGTCATAGTCTTGGTCCTGCTGCCATTGTTGTCATCAGCATGTTGGGGGATTTGGGGCCCAACCCCCACCACTAACTGCCAGTCTAAGAACTTCCTTCAATACCAGCATCTAAAATCACATCTGACTCTGGTAAGCATATTTCCTGAAGCCATCTGGCAGATTTGGGTGCTGGTCACTTGATGTCAGCCAAGCAAGGACTCAAGAGCAGAGCCAAGCAGGCAGAAAGCCATGCTCTCCCCTGGGTCACATGCAGCTGTTATCAATAAAGCCGGCGGCAGAGGATGTGGAAGTCAGCAGGAGCACTTTTATCAGAGGCTGAACACAAGGCTGTCAGCTGAAAACACAGCCTGTGTTCTCGGGTAATTCCTAACTTCCTATTAGAAATAAACAAAAAGTCCGCTCTACTGAATTTCCCACTGGGCTTCTCGGCTGGGCCACCAGGCCCAATGCCTGTGACCTCAGATAGCAAAGACATTAGGCCAGGCCACTGAACTGGAACAAAAGGGATGGGAAAGGCCATCCTCTCCCTGACCTCTGCTCTGCTCTGTGAAGCCACTGATGCCGTGGGAGTTCAGATGCATCAGGGATTTGGGAACTGGAAGGACACATGGGACTGGCTTGGGGTGGGGGAGGACTGAGCAGGAAGGAGAAAGGAAAAGAAAACTCAGTGAGCAGAGGGGGATGAACCCAAGCACCCCTTCCGGTTTGCAGTTCTCCTCACCCCGCTGGGAGTCCCACCCAAGGCCTGCTGGCTGACCAATCCATTGGGTGAGGGCCAGCACCAACCCCGATGGGTTGATGAGGAGTAAGGGAGGTTCTGGCTGAGGTTAGAGGTTGTGCTCTGTGGGATTAGAATGGATGGCCCAGCTGTGGCTGAGGTCGGAAGGCTCCCTCCCAATGGTCGGCCCCTTGAGATTGTGCTGTTTTAGCCTGTGTCTGTGGGAAAGCACATCTTTGTGGAGATGCTAACTTTCCTAGGCCTGACAGGTCACACCTGTCAATATTTGGTGTCACAATAAGCAACCTTCCAAGTGACAAGATACCTGCCTGGTGTGATTTGACTATCCTCCCCAAATGAAAATGCCTTCCTCTTTAGGATTCTGTGTCACCGTGTCACAAGTTTACGGTTTTCAAGGCTAGCATTTCAGAATCTCTTTCTTCTGCCCTGTGCTGAGGACGTGGGTGTCCTGTATTTTGCCTGGCAACCCTCACACGACTCAGGCTGCCGTTCCCACAGCCATGCTCCCAGACCAGATGCCTTTGCCACCAGCATCTTCCAGCAGGCTTTCTTGGACTCGGTGCTGGTCTGCGCAGCCTGCCCAGGCCTCTGGCAATGGAATTTATAGACGTGCTGTTGGAGAAGCCATTACCCACCTTGGAAGACACTGGTGCCAGGCAAAGACTTACCACTGACCTGCAGCCAGCTCTGCTCAACCTCAGTCAGCACATTCTTCCTCAATGCAGCTTGTCCTTGCCTCCAAGTTGGCAGCGAGGGCTGAGCTAGGAAGGGCAAGGCACAGCTCCATCGCCAACCTGTCGGGTGGGATTGGGGTGGGTTTCTGCTATGGCTATGGCTTGGACATGCTTGTTAGATGAGTTCTTCTCCTCAATTTACTTTCACTTTTAATCTTCCTTTTATGAAAAGTATCAAGTGTCAGAACGGTGCATATTTCTTTACAGCATGTCATTCAATCCTCACAACAATACTATGGGTGGGTAAAAGTGTCCTAATTTTGCCAACGAGAAAACTGAGCTGCTGCTGGCTTCCTATTGGCAGGTGCCAGAGCTAGAATGTGAACTCAAATCATTTGAACCCAAGCCTATGCTCTTTCACTGCCCAACCTCATCATTGGCCACCCAAGCAGAAACTTTTGAGTAATTAGTTAATTGTCCATACCTCACTCTCTCTCCACTCTTATCCCCAAACCAAGTCTTTATCATTCTGCCACCAAAACTCCTCTCAACATTGCTGCTCCCTGGTGCAGGCCCCCATCGTTGTTGGGGAGGACACGTAGCTGGTGTCGGTGCTGGCCCCCATCGTTGTTGGGGAGGACACGTAGCTGGTGTCGGTGCAGGCCCCCATCGTTGTTGGGGAGGACACGTAGCTGGTGTCGGTGCAGGCCCCCATCATTGTTGGGGAGGACACGTAGCTGGTGTTGGTGCAGGCCCCCATTGTTATTGGGGAGGACACATAGCTGGTGTTGGTGCAGGGGACCCACCATTGTCGGGGAGGACAGGAGGCTCTTGGTTGAGCTTCTGCTTCAGCCTTTCCCCTCTCCAACTCACGTATCAGTCAAAACTTTCCTTTTTGGAAAGCAAATGTGACCACTGACTCCCCAACTTAAAAGTGGCCATATTCCTACATGGCCTATAGCTGTGGTTCTCAAACTTGAGTGTGCAGAAGAGCCACCTGGAGAGCTTTTATTTATTTAAGTGAGAGGGGGAGAGACAGAGAGAAGGACAGAGAGGGACAGACAGACAGGAAGGGAGAGAGATGAGAAACATCACTTCCTCATTGTGGCTCCTTAGTAATTCATTGATTGCTTTCTCATATGTGCCTTGACCAGGGGGCTCCAGCCACACCAGAGACCCCTTGCTCAAGTCAGCGACCTAGGGCTTCAAGCCAGCAACCACAGACATGAACCCACGCTTAATCCAGCAGCCTGTGCTCAAGCTGAATGAGCCCATGCTCAAGCCGATGATCTTGGGGTTTCGAACCTGGGTCCTCTGCATCCCAGGCCAATGCTCTATTCATTGCACCACCACCTGGTCAGGCTACTTGGAGACTTTTAAAATATAGATGACTAGGGTTTCTGTTCAAGTTGGTCTGGGAACATGCCCAGGAATCTGTATTTTCATAAGCTCAAGATGGTTCTCTTGCAGAGGATCCATAGACCCCATTCTGAGAAAGGATGATAAAATCCAAAATCCTAACATAGCATTTGAGAACCCTTCCATTTCTGGCCCAGCTTATCTTTTCAGTTTCATTATCTAATTCTCCGGCCTTGGCTAAGAAGCCTATATCCAATCCAGTGGAGTCTCTTCCTTTTCACTCCCTCCAGCCCCCACCCATACCTGCCTGGGTCATGGTCCGGAGGAGGTTGAGGATCGGAACTCTGGAGCCTGACTGCACGATTACGTAACCCACTGCCCGCCTCATGCCTTACGTTTCTCAGCTATAGATAAAGTGGAGAAACTTCCTTACCATAAAGGTGTTATGAGGAGAATTACTAACTGTGAAAGAGCTTGAAGCAGAACCTGGCACTTAGAAAGCACTCAGTGAGAATTAACCATTATTATTTTTTATTTATAGAGCTTTGCTCGTTTTGCCTCTGCATCCTAGAAACTTTCCTTTCATCCTTAAAGATCCAGTTAAGATGTCATAGTCTCTGTGAGATCTTCCTGGGCCCCTTGAGGCCCCATTAATGACTGTCTCCTCATCTACTGCCCCTTAATGATTGGTTTGTGTTGTTTGTTTGCACCATCGCCTCAGACTAAGTAATCACACATCTTCTGTCTGCCCACACAAACTGCCTGAGGGCGCCCACCTTTCTGCAGGACTAAGTGTAATGCCTGGCCTATTTCATAATTAAACTCCTCCTCACCACTCTTCATTACTAAGGTGACCAGACGTACCGCTTTTGGCAGGACAGTCCTGATTTTTAACAATTTGTACTGCGTCCTGTGGTGTTTTAAAAAAATCCCGATTTTTGGAAAGAATGCACGGAAAGCTAGGGAATGGTGGGAGAATGGGAAGGGAATATACGGTTTTCGGTGAGGAGACCGTGCCTCGACCTGGAAGCGCCCGCACTGCCGCAAGAGCTGGCTGCCCCGTGCGGGGCCCCGAAACAAGAAACTTTGGGTGATTTGTACCTGCTGGGGCAGCGGCTGTCAAGTCCCCTAACTACCCATAGACCCGCGTCCTGGATGACGGCATGCGGCTCCGGGCTCCCGAGGTGCAAGCCGCTGGGTCTCCAGCGGGCGGCGGGGCTGGACACTGGGAGCGCGGCCATCTAACCCAATCCCTCTGACTCACTCAAAATTTCCCATATAGCCTGACCACGTGGTGGCGCAGTGGATAGAGCGTCGGACTGGGATGCGGAAGACCCAGGTTCGAGACCCCAAAGTCGCCAGCTTGAGCACAGGCCCATCTGGCTTGAGCAGAAACTCGCCAGCTTGGACCCAAGGTCGCTGGCTCCAGCAAGGGGTTACTCGGTCTGCTGAAGGCCCGCAGTCAAGGTACAGGTGAGAAAGCAATCAATGAACAACTATGATGTCGCAATGGCAATGAAAAATTAATGATTGATGCTTCTCATCTCTCTCCCTTCCTGTCTGTCTGTCCCTATCTATCCCTCTCTCTGACTCTCTGTCCCTGTAAAAAAAAAAAACAACAAACAACAAAAAACAAAACTAAACAAAAAAAATTTCCCATATAGTAATATTTCCAAAAATGATCTTTTTAATGAGGTATCATTATTAAAAAAAATAGATTGATAAGGAAAAGATTAAATCTTGAGCATCAGCAAAAATCACAATAGAGAACAAATGCTTAGAAATATTTCATCATGTTGATACAAACCATGTTCCATACAATAATGCACTAAAAATTGTGGAATACGCGCTGTCTCTACCAGGAACTAATGCTGCGACTGAACAAGTTTTTTCTACGGTAAATAAAGTGGGGACATCAGAAAAGTCACAATTAAGTGTTGAGACTTTGAAAACCATTTTACGTGTCAAATATAATTTAACAAATTTTTGTGAAAAATTTCATGACCTTTTAAACAATGACAGCAATCTACTAAAAAAAATTCACTCAAATGAGAAATATGCCAAAGAATAAAATAATACTATACATAACTTTTTTTTTTTTTACAGGGACAGAGAGAGAGAGTCAGAGAGAGGGATAGATAGGGACAGACAGACAGGAACGAAGAGAGGTGAGAAGCATCAAACATTAGTTTTTCGTTGCCATCGCAATACCTTAGTTGTTCATTGATTGCTTTCTCACATGTGCCCTGACCGCGGGCCTTCAGCAGACAGAGTAACCCCTTGCTGGAGCCAGTGACCTTGGGTCCAAGCTGGCGAGCTTTCGCTCAAGCCAGATGGGCCCGCACTCAAGCTGGCGAGCTCAGGGTCTCGAACCTGGGTCTTCCACATCCCAGTCCGACGCTCTATCCACTGCGCCACCGCCTGGCCAGGCTATACATAACTTTTTAATGTATTATATTTGTAAATTGTACTTATGTTGAAATTTTAAAAAATATATTACAATACTATTTTTGCATTCTATGAAAAATTTTTTTGCTCCATATAGACGAAATTTTTAATCAAGAACCCTTCCATCCCCGGTCAATGGTGTCCCGCTTCACCAATTTTAAAATCTGGTCACCTTATTCATTCCATAAAATTGGATGTTCAATCTATTATTTTAAATTGAAGTTTGGGAGCTTTTTCTTAATTAAATTTAATTGTACCAATAAATTAGCTGCTTTTTCTTCCCACCTCTTCCTACCACACTCTCTGTTTTGTCCCTCCCAGATTCTCCAAGTTGCATGCTGTGGTCAGTGTGCAATGACTAGCCTGTTTTTCATTCCAAGTGCCTTATTTAGAAACTCGTGCTCACCACCTACTCGTACACACGGGTCCTTCATTCTGGTGGCAGGAATGTTCTTTCTCTGTTCTGCCTACAGAAGCCACAGGAAGACTGCCAAGGCTGCACTTCAGATGGATGTGGCTGAGTCTCAGCAGAAAGCCTGGCTCCTCCCAGCAGATGTCAGGAGCTTGTTCGGTGGCTTCAGCAGTGAACATAGCTACCTTGGATCCAGGACCACTCTATCTGGGAAATAAATAAATGAAATATTCATGGGCTGGTAAAAAATTTGAGACTTAAAGCTATATAGACTTTTCAAAATAAGAAAAGGAAAACTGAAATCAGAATTGATAATGGTTTAATTAAATATCTACAAAATGTTGCATGACTCCAGCTAGTCAACTGCATCTAAATTAATCTCTAATGGGGTTAAATATGTTATATTTCACATTAGGTGAGTTAATATGGGGTGTGATCTCCAAAAGCAAAGTGCCTGATGTTTGTGAAAGTCTCAGATTGGCCCCATGTTATCTGTCAGAATCCATGGCTTTGAATGGTATACACTTGAGTGGGAGTAGAGGCTCTTTATCTGGACTGTCAGATTGGGAGAACCACGTGGGATGACAGAAAAATTACCCTACAATTCAGGTATGGAGCTTCTGGTACAGAGCTCAGCACATGGAATACTGTTTCTGTGGCCCTGGCCTGGTAGCTTGATTGTTTAGAGCAGTGGTTCTCAAAGTGTGTGCCCTAGAAGGTTTCCAGGTGTGCCCTATGGTATTCCAGAGAAATATGTACCTGTTGGGAACCAAAAAACCAACAGGGTTTTGGGAGTTTAGATTTGGGGGAGACAGAGGTGTGGGGTATTGACTGTAAGCTGACAGTCTGCCCAACCCCCCACCTCACTTGCCTGATTAGGTTGCAAAAGGCTGTTAAAGCTGTGGTGCTGGATTGTTTACATTACTCCCCATGTTCCCTGGAAAGACTGGAGGCAAGTTTCTTCTATCCTTTGTTTGGTGTAAAGTTAAGATGATATGTATGGTGGGGGTTTTCTGCACTCAACGCAATTAAGAGTAAAAAGAGAGGAATTCTTCAATGTATTGATGAGGAAATGAGAATTTGCCTTTCAAATATATGCCCAAACATTGAAGAAATCACTAGGACACATCAGTCTCATGTTTCTCATAAATACAAGAGTGAAAAACCTTAACACATTAACACTGGGACCTGCCGAAATTTACTAAATCTTACTAAGAATGTATCTATCTCTCTATATATATATAAAGATAATTTTTCTGTCTTTTTATTATTTTTTAATCCCTCTTTTTTACGAATTCTAAAAAGCATAACTCAAAAAATGTAACATAAAAATATTTTTTAATGTCAGAATAAATTTAATTTTGTTGTATTTATTTTAATTACCATAAAAGTATGCTTGAACTTTATATTTTTTCTTTAATATTTGACTTAGTTATTATAACATATTTCTCAGAAATTTGTATATAGTGTGCCTACAATTATTTGTAGGATTTTAAATGCGCCCCAACTTCAAAAAGTTTGAGAACCACTGGTTTAGAGCATCATCCTGAAGCACAGAGGTTGTCAGTTCGATCCCCAGTCAGGGCACATAAAGGAACAGCTCGATGTTCCTGTCTCTCTCTCTCTCTCTCTTCCTCTTTCACTAAAATCAATTAAAAAACAAACAAACAAACAAAAAGTTTCTGGAGAAGGTTGCTTCTCAGCTTTTAGCGTTGGGCACTGCAGCCTCAGGCCAACCATGGCCAGGTCCAGACCATATCTGACCAAGTCATAGCATGCCCCAGAGACTCAGACCAGAAGGACATGGAAGTCACACTTCTTATTCCATCAGCTAATATTTAGTGAGCCCTGTTATGCGTCTTGCACTGTGCGAGAGCTGAGGAAGCAGCAGTGAACAGGACAAGCACAGCGCCTGCCCTCAGAGAATTTACAGTCCTATTTTGAAATCCAAGTAGAAGGGCTGTAGGGAAGTGCAGGGTTCTGTGGTTATTCGGTAGAGAAGTTTACCTAACCTGTAGAACAGAGAGGGCTTTCCAGAAAAGTTGGCATTTAATATATCTTCAGGGTGAGTAGGAGTTAGCTGGGTGGGAAGCGTTCCACCCAGAAAACCTTGCACTCTTAAACCAGGAATTGGGATGCTAGAGATTGACTGGGCAGATTGGGAGGGTTCTTAAATGCCATGTGAGGGCTTTGGATTTTATCCTCTCCTTTCTTAGAATGGGGTCTCTGGATCATCTGTAGAAGACCCATTTTGAGCTTGCTGAAACCCAGGATGGTCTCCAGTGTACCCACTGTTCTGAAAGAGCTCCAGCGTGGCCCAGAGCACTCTGAATCCCTGCCTTGGTTCTCTGATTGGCCCGGAGTTCTGCTGGAGCTACAGCTAGCTCTGCCTGTTTTGCTGGGACCCTGCCCTGCCTGCACGTCCCAGCCTCTGCCCATGCTGGCTGGCCTCTGGGTGGCCCGTGTGGAGCCGTAAGGCAGCCACCACCTGTTTACAAGCATCACCACTGCCCAGGAACACTCACCCCTGACTCCTTGGAGGTCAGCCCAGGCCAAGTCACCATCTCCCCTGCCTCCCTTCTGGTTTCTGTGACTACCTGACTGCAGTACAGCTAGTGCTCCAGTTACAACCATGATTGGTTCTGACAGACCGGTCATAATACAATTTGGTCGTAAGTTGAGTAGGCTACATGTACAGTACTGTGAAATGATGTTATAAAAATCTTTAATTCAAAAAAACAAACTCAAAATGGATAAAAGACTTAAATGTAAGCTGTGAAACCATAAGCATCTTAGAAGAAAATATAGGCAGCAAGCTCTCCGACATCTGTAGCAGCAGTATATTTGCCGATTTATCTCCACGGGCAAATGAAATAAAAGGCAAGATAAACAAATGGAACTATATCAAACTAAAAAGTTTTTGCACAGCTAAAGACAATAGGAACAGAATAAAAAGACAAACCACACAATGGGAGAACATATTCGACAGCACATCTGATAAGGGGTTAATAACTAAAATTTATAAAGAACTTATAAAACTCAACAACAGGAAGACAAACAACCCAATCAAAAAATGGGCAAAAGAAATGAATAGAAATTTCTCCAAAGAGGACATACAGATGGCCAATAGGCATATGAAAAAATGCTCAACATCACTAATCATTAGAGAAATGCAAATTAAAACCACAATGAGATATCACCTCACACCAGTCAGAATGGCACTCATCAGCAAAACAACACAGAATAAGTGCTGGCGAGGATGTGGAGAAAAGGGAACCCTTCTGCATTGCTGGTGGGAATGCAGACTGGTGCAGCCACTGTGGAAAACAGTTTGGAGATTCCTCAGAAAATTAAAAATCGAACTGCCTTTTGACCCAGCTATCCCACTTATAGGAATATACCCTAAGAACACCATAGCACTGTTCGAAAAGAAGAAATGCGCCCCCATGTTCGTGGCAGCATTGTTCATAATAGCGAAGATCTGGAACCAGCCCAAGTGTCCGTCAGAAGACGAGTGGATTAAAAAGCTTTGGTACATATATACTATGGAATACTACTCAGCCATAAGAAACGATGACATCGGATCATTTATAACAAAATGGATGTACCTTGATAACATTATACGGAGTGAAATAAGTAAATCAGAAAAAAAGAAAAACTGAGAACAGCATGATTACATACATAGGTGGGACATAAAAGTGAGAATATGAGACATGGACAAGAGAGTGGTGGTTATGGGATGGGGGGAGGGAGGGAAGAGTGGGATAGGGAGGAGGGGAAGGACACAGGGAAAACCAGATAGAAGGTGACAGAGGACAATTTGACTTTGGGTGATGGGTATGCAACACAATTGAATGATAAGATAAGCTGGAGAAGTTTTCATTGTACATATGTACCCTGATTTATTGGTGTCACCCCATTAGAATTAATTATAATAAAATATATTAAAAAAAAACAATACCTTAAAAAAAATCTTTAAGTCATATTTTATCATAATTTTCTTTCATTATTGTTATATATCATAATTATCTTTGTTCATTTTATGCCATTTGTATCATCTCTATACCATTTTGTTTCTTATTTTTACATTCATCAGGTTTATGCTCCATATGCGGAGCAGTTGTGGCTAGTGATTGTGGTTGTAAAATTGAATGGTCGTAAGTCTATCAATACCTGTACTACCACTTCCCTCTGGCACATTCCTAAGGTTCAGCCACACCATGTGGCAGATCCTAAAGGAATGCTGTGTCACAGAGCAGTGTTTCCCAAATTAGGACATCTGGTGAACCCTAAAAACTGTATCCGTGCACCCTAGGTTGGGGAACGCTACAAAGACAAAGACGGGCACTTCTAGGTGTTGTGGTAGTAAATACACATATGTGCTTTGACAGCATGTTAGTCAGTGTTCAGCTGTCAGGTGGTCAACCACGTGTTACAAAATGTGTACCTTTTTAGATTAGAAACAAAATGAATTTTAAAAATGAATAGTTATTATAGCAAACGCTCATGGTTAATCCTAGAATACTTTCTTGGGCCCATGAGAGGTTTGCAGACACCACTTTGAAACAAATAGCCTTAAAGTAGAGAGGACGCCTCACCTTTCTGGGCCTCAAGCTTTCCCATCTCAAAAAATGGGTTTACAATGCCCAACTCTTACATGCCTCCCAAATGTAAGTATCAGTTAGGCGGGACCTATAGAACACTCTGAACTCTGCCTGACGAGGTGTGTAATTACAAATGTGATTTATCGTTACTGGTCCTCATCCTATCTGCCAGAAGGCAGAGATAACCAGACTGGTCCTCCTCTAGTAGCCTCGACCTTTCATCTCCCATAAGCACCCAATTCCACTTCTCCCTGTAGAAATGATGTAAGGCCAGATTTGCAAGAGAAAATCCACTGGTTTCTACTCAAAGATTGGATTTTAGTTTTAGGTTCTACTTTTCAAATTAACTTGTATGTGGCCTAATGCTTGAAAGAAAACAAGCAGTTTGAGTAGTATTTAAGCTATACTGGAACCCAGTGTGGGTCAAGGGCTTTGAGCAAATTAGAGGATCTGGGAAGGTGTAAATGCACATGGGGGTGCGCATGCACATGCACCCCCACCTCACACACTCCCCCCACACACCCCAGCCCGCTGTGCGGATTCTCTGGGTGGAAGAAGGGTGCTGCTTGCCTGGGTTGCGTTGTGCCTTCCCTTAGAGAGGCGCAAAGCCCCTTGCAGGGAGGCAGGGTTAATGCTCACCACCCTGCTGTGAGGCTGCTGCCCCAGTGCAGTTCTGGGCAGTGTCTGCCTCTCAGCTCTGCCCTACCCACGCCAACATCCTCCTGTTCCTGTCCCACAGAAGCGTGTTGTAACACCTGTTACAGCCCGGGGAGGGGCTGGCCATTGCTGTGGGGGGAGAAATATTTAGAATTTTCAATGAGCTTCTTCCTTAAAGACTTACTCTTTTCACAGCAAAATTGAGAGGAAGGAACAGAGATTTTCTGTATACCCCCTTCTTCCTTCTTCTTCACATATGTTGTCTCCCTCCATTATCAGCATAACTCGTTAGAATGGTACGGTTCTTAACTGTGGTGACCCTATAAAAGGGATAGTCAACCCTTTCATACCTACCGCCCACTTCTGTATCTCTGTTAGTAGCAATTTTCTAACCGCCCACCGGTTCCACAGTAATGGTGATTTATAAAGTAGAAAAGTAACTTTACTTTATAAAATTTATAAAGCAGAGTTACAGCAAGTTAAAGTATATAATAATAATTACTTACCAAGTAATTATGTTGGATTTTTGCTAAGTTTTGCAGAATAAATCTTTATAAAACAACTTACTATAGTTAAATCTATCTTTTTATTTATACTTTGGTTGCTCCGCTACCACCCACCATGAAAGCTGGAACGCCCACTAGTGGGCAGTAGGGACCACGTTGACTACTACTGCCCTACATGGATGTAGCATAATCACCTGAATGAAGTCCAGAGTTGACCTTAGGGTTCACTCTTGATGCTGTATACTCTATGGGCTCAGACAAATGTATAATATCATGTAGCCACCATTATAATATTGTACAGAGTGGGTTTCCACTGCCCTAAGAATCCTCTGTGCTCTGCCTGTTTCTCAGAAACTTTTAAAAGGCGAGCTGGAGTCTAGTGAGGACCCACACCCCAGACTCCTCGTCAGTGTGTATTTTGTGTTGCTGCTTTGCAGGGACCTCACCTACCACCCCCACTGATAAAGGGCTCCAAATGCAGGCAAACCATCTCCATCTGCCGCTATTCTTTGTTATTCTTTGTGTAGTTGGTATTTATCTAAAAATGATTGTTGCAGGTCAGAAAGGGGAGGGGCCTCATTTGGCAGGGCTCAGTCGGGTTCTGGAGTTGCTGCCCCCGGAGAAGCGAGACAGGAGAGGAAGAAAGACCTCTTTAGGTCCTTGCAGATGTTTCCTGCAGTCAGAGACTTTGGAGCAGATGATGTGGTTGGAGGAGAGTGGGGGCTCCCTCAGGAGCAGGACAAGGCTGTGGGGGGCCACTGATCAAGATCCCAGGGAAAGGAGGGATACAGGACAGGCTGCCCATCACAGGGTCCAGCTTAGCCAAAGTCATTTTTTAAAGCTCAGGTCTTTCCAATCAGATTTTCCTATTCAATCCTTTTATCCTCTGCCCACCCCCACCTCTTAGCGTGATTGACTGTCCCCTGGCTTTGTTGGCCTCACAAAGCATCCTCTGGCATTGAGCTCGTTGTCTAGGAACAGGTTTTACCCCAAGGGCCCTGTCCTGTGCCACCAGACCTGCTAATTTTGGCTCCACACTGTGAAGCTGGTTCTGTGAACCTCTTTCTTTTCTCTAAATATGCTAATTAGTTTTCTTTCTCACTTTCCCTAGAGAGTAGAAGCTCTACTGGACCTGCTAACACCAGGAAGACGTCACCTGCCCAGGAGGCTTTCTTCCTGGTCGTGTTTCACAGCTTTGCCTGCCAGGGCCCTTCTCTGCCTGGCCCCAGGGGGCCTCCCGTGTCAGAGGCTCACAGCCTGCTTTGCCCAGGCGAGGTGGGGCAGGCAGGGGAAGGACTCTCAGAGGGTAGAGCCTGGTCCCTTCGCTCTCTTCTGCTGGGGATGGGGTCATTACTCCTCCTGAATAGAACTGTTTGCTAAGAGATGCTGCCCACACTTGACGGGAGCTGGAGCAGGGGTGGAGTGTGCTCTTGAACCTTCTTTTGGAGTCTGGGAGCCAGGCACTGTGTCGAAGGGAGAGAAGGGTACTTAGATTCAGGTGAACTTGAAATATTTTAATATTTGCTATTTATTTATACAACAAGTCACAGGCTTCCCACTGATGTTTTCATTTCATTTAGGGCATGTTTTTGTAGCTGAGCCCCTGACCTTGTACCTTCTTCCTTTCCAACCCATCCCCACCCCCTACCCATCATCTGTACAACAACATAGACCCATCAGAGTGCTGGTCAGGCCTGCTGGCTTTTCCCTGGCATAGAACTGATGTTGTCATTTCCCCAGATGAAAACTAATAATAATAAGACAAATTTATCTTTACCGAAAAATTGCAAAGATTGTACAGAATTCCCCAATATGCCTCACCTGGTTTCCCCTCTTATAGGAACATTTCCACAGGTTGTTGTTTCTCACACTGAGAAACAAACCCTGCTACATTACTGTTATTAACAAAACTCCACCTTCTATCTGGACTTCACCAACCTTCTCCCAGTGTCCTTTTCTGTTTCAGGGTCCCATCCAGGATCATACATTACATTTACTTGTCCTCAGTCCCCTTTGCTCCGTGACAGTTCCTGACTTGCCTTGTGTAGACGACCTTGGCAGTTTTAGGGAGTACTGGAGAGGTATTTTGTAGAATGTCTCACAATTTGCACTTGTATGGTGTTTTTCTCATAGTTAGACTGAGGTAATGAGTTTGGGGGAGGAAGATTACTGAGGTGAAATACCATTCTCATCACAATCGATCAAGGCTACATGTTAACAATGTGACTTGCCACTAATGTTAACCTGGACCACTTGACCAAGTGACGGCATTTCTCTGCTGTAAGAGTAACTGCCCCCACCCCCTGTTCCATACTTCACTCTTGGAAAGCAAGCCCAAACTCTGGGGCAGTGGGGAAAGGAGTTTCACCTCTCAGAGCAAAGAGTGCCACATATATTATTTGGAATCTTGTATAGAGAAGATCTCAGAGGTGTTTTTAAAGCAAGCCAGAAATTCACTCTGGCACTCACTGGAAGGCCAGTGGTGTTGGATGAATACATTTTGCAGGGCTTGTGCCACAGACCCCAGGAGAGTCTCTCATGGGGACACACCCTGGGAGTTTTCAGTTCCTGGGGATTGGGGGAGCAGTTTGGACATGTTGAGTGTAGGATATCTATATATACATAATCACACGTAACCACTGAGTCATTCAAAAACATTTAGTTTAGCATGAGTGCACAGCACCCTGCTGGCCACTGAAGGCACAGAGCTATAAATGAAACTCATCTAGACCCCAGGCATTGCAAGGTGAGATTACAGGCAAATCAACTAATGTCTTTGCACTCCTGTCATCAGCCCAGTGCTAGGAACTGATGACACAGCGACTGCAAGGGTGATCGGAATGTATAGGAAAGTTCAAGGTGCTGTTGGGGGAGTTCATTTAAGAGGTGTCAGTGAAGGCCTCTCTGTGAGAATGGGGTTTCAGCTGAGACTGAAGGAAAATATTGCAGGAGTGAGTCAAATGTATGAAGAGCAGGGGTGGGGCTCCAGGGAGAACAGCTTCGTAGGCACAGAACAAAGTGTGTCAGAGCAAACTAGAGTCAAGAGAGACATCTGGAAGAACCGAAAGAAGGTCAGTATGTCTGCAACTGAGATATGTGTCTATAGAAAGAAAACCCTGTTTCCTAGAACAATCACATGATCATTTAGTCAGATGGAATAGTTTTACTTCCTTAAAAGAAACTTGTTCTATAGGCTTTAACACATAAACCTCCGTGAAGTTTGAATATTGGATCCATACTTTAAATATTCAGCTAAATTTATGAGCAAAGCTATCTAAAGTTCAAGTGTTTCAGAAATACATCCTAAAACTGAACCTGTGTAAGAGAGAGGAGTGTGGGTACCACTGGAGCGGTGTGTTAGTGTGTGCCAGTGAGCCCCCAGTTCCCCATTTCAAGACTGAGGCTCTCATTGCCCCAGAGGCTGAAAGTGGTGGCTAACGATGGCTCACAGAGCAAGAACCGCCAGTTACAATAGCAAGATGCCACCGATTACAAGACACAGCCCGGATGATGTTCAAAAGTAAAAGAACTAGCTGGAGAAAACTATAACTTTATTGAAAGGTACCAAAGAAGATCTAAACAAACAAACAAACAAACAAACAAACAAAAAACTCACAAAACACCCCCAAGAGATAATCTGTGTTCATGGACAGGAAAACCCAGTATCATAAAGATATCGATTTTTTTCCTAAACTGATCAATAGCATCAATGCAATTTCTATCATAATCCCAACAGAATTTTGGCAGATAATTTTGTTAGATAATTCTAACATTTAGATGGAATATAATGTTAAGAATAGCCAAGAACCTCTAAAGGAGAAGAATAAGAAAGCAGGAATTGCCCTACCAAATATCAAGACTTCTTTTAAAGATGAAATAATTAAAACAAAATGTATTGATGCAAGGATGAAAAAAAAAAGGCCAATGGAAGAGAAAGGGGGACCCATAAACAGACCTGACAAAACATGAAGCTTTGAGATAAGACAGGGGTGGCTCTACTTACTACTTCACATCTAGAAATCAGTTTCTATTGGGTTAAAAGAATAAAATGTGAAAGCCAAAACTTTAAAATTTTTAGAAAAACTACTGGAGGGTATAGTTATACCTCTGGGAAGGTAGAAAAATATTTCTTAAATAAAATACAGATAGCATTAATCCTCAAAGAAAAATTAATAAACTACATTAAAATTAATACACCACAAAGAAAAAAGAGAAGTCCCAAACTAGAACTATACATATAATCAATATGGGAAAGGTTTCCAGACTATATGAAAGATTCCTACAAGTCAAAAAGAAAAAGACAAATAATCCCAGAGGGAAAATGAGTAAGAGGTACAAATAGGCACTTCTCTCTCTCTCTCTCTCTCAATCTCTCTCTCTCTCTCTCACACACACACACACACACACACACACACACACACACACACACACGAAGCATGTCTGAGGAGCACAGGGAAAGCGTCTCAGGTTCATCAGAAAGGCAGTACAAGTCAGGCTAGGCCCTTCTGAGGCCATCACAGGCCTTATCTCTGCTTCTTTTTTGGAGGCTTCACTTTGTAACATTTCACGAACAAAATGCATCCATATCCTCATTAAACTCATTCATTCAAGACATATCTATGAGTGCCTTGCAGGTGCAGGAAATGCTCTACGAGTTTAGGATGTTTCTGTGACCAAGAGAGGCAAATGTGCCCTTAGGAGCTTACCTTTGGTGGGACAGCAGAAGGAGGTAATCAGGTAGGAGTATGACAAGAGGCAAATGGTACAGTGGCATAAAGAGGAAAAGCCATGCAGGGTAAAACATGGGTGCAGGGCAGAAGGCTCTGACCGAAGGGTGGCAAAGTAAGCCTCATAATGTCTCCTCATCCATTGGTCCTTTGGGTCCTTCAGTAGGTGGCTTCGTGGGGTTTCAGCTAATGACCGCGTAGAGGGCATGTTGCTCTTAGAGGTATTTGCGGAGAGGCTTTGAGAACCCTCCCCAGCCCCTCATGCTCAGACACAGACAGCAGGTCAGGGGTAGGAGGGGCTCTGCAGGGGAGTGCAGGAGGCAGAGGGGACATTGCCACCATCCTCTGCCATCCTCTCCTGCTGCCCATCCCAGAGAAGAAGCCCCGCTCCGAAAAGACCCACTAAGAGAGGACTTTCAGAGGAGCAAGTCTCCTGACATTCAGTCTGGGTGGCAGGAGGGGACTTGGGGTTACTCACTCTGCCTAACCAGTCTCCCTTGTAGATACAGCCTCACCGTGCTGGTGGGAAGCAAGCATGTTCTCAAATGGGGTAATTGATGCTCCGCCCCCAGGCCTGCCCCTTGGACAGGAATTGAAGGCAGCTTTCTGAACTTGGCAGCAGCCTCTGCATACGTGTATCAGTTGGGTAGAGTTCTATCTACTGGGAGTTTTCAGACAACCCAACAAAGCAGATTGGTCAGAGAAAGGTGATGCTCACATGGGAGCAGCCTGTGGGCACTATTGGCCAGTAACACATGCAGCCTGCTGAAAGTCCACTAACAAGACCAGTGGGAGGGCAGCCCTTTCTTTATAAATGCCCCCCAGCCCAGGAGGCTGGATGGCAGCCCTAGCCACCACCATCCCCACCTTCACTCAGGCCTCTGCCCCCTCTAGGCCTCCCTGTTTTCACTTTGGCTGAGCTCCCCAAGCACTGGCCCAGGCCCTATGGGATCAGTTCCCAGCTCTTATTAATCACTTTATGTTCACCAGAACCTGTTCATCTGAAGCCCCTTCTGCTTGGGACAGAGGCTCGGTCCATTTCTTTCAGGTCTGCAGGGACAAAGGCAATGTCATGAAGTCCCCAGAGGGAGGTTGCTGAGTGGCTTCTTTTTCACACTGGAATGTGACTTCCCTTCCCAATGAGAGACCACACAGGATGGAAAATAGGAGCAGGGCAGCCTTTTCCAGTGTGAAAACCCATCAGCCTTCACCGAAACGGGCAGCTGGGGTGGGGGAGGGGAGGGAGACTGCATTTCCGTCCCACCTGTTTAAAGCTCCTGGCCGCCTTCACCAGTTACGACTCAGGCTCTTTCCTTCGCCTCCCCGCTAAAACAAACGCAAGTTCCCGTCTCCAAGACAAGGTTCATTCCTCTGGGCCCAACCAGTCCCCTGGGTTAACCTCCCCAGGCTTGTTGTTCTTGTGGTTTGTATGTCAGAGAAAGATGGCCCAGGCTTTTGAGACAAAAGTAGAAATCAAACAAACTAAAACCAAGCAGGAAGTTGGTATCCATTCTTAAAGATATGTACCGCACCCCCCATGAGAGCTGCCAGGAAGACTGGATCTCAGGACCCTGGGGAGTGTGTAAATGAAGGGCTCCTGGATGCCCAAAAGGGACAAAACCCTCAACCACAGCACTGGGTGGAACCATCTGCATTCCTGGTGGGGTGGATGGGAGAGGGACCATCCCACACATCACTCCCTTGCTGTGCAGGATATCCACCCCCGCCCCCACCCCATGACCTTTCCTTAAAGAGATGGTGAAGATGATGTCACCACCCAAGGGATCTGTTTGCCTCCATGTCAATAGGGCAGCTCAGTCAGAGGGCACTGGGGTGTGTTTTTCTATTTCCAATCTCCCTACAAGGTCAACTTTCCTACCTAATATCTAGCACTCTGCTAGGAGTGTCATTTCTAAGAAGCCCCTTGTTCCCAGGGTCAAGGCAGTGTTTGGGGAGAAATGTGTTTTTTCAGCCACACATCTAGGGCTGTCCCTGGAGCTGGGGTCTGTTGGTTCCTTTCTTTCTTCCAGATGTTCTGAGGTCCTGCCTGGGAGCTGAGAGGTCTGCTCGAGCCTGCAGTCACACTCACGGCGGCCTCTTTGTTCCTCAGGCAGTGACCCTATTGATATAATCTCCACACTCCCTCCCCCTATCTACTTGAATCCCCCATTCTTTTTTCCCTTTCTGGTCTGACGGAGTGAAGGGTTTTACTCTCAGGGACCTAATCCTGTCGCTCTAATGTGTGACTAATTCCCTCCCACCCCCTCAGCTCTCAGCAAAGAGGAAGGGGCCTGTTTGCCCCCACTGTTGGGTCTGTGCCCCTTGTCGGTAATCAAAGCACAAACGCATTCCTCTGGGTGATTTCCTGCCCTGAAAATCCAGCCCTGGAACACAAGCCTCCTCTGTTCCCTCACAGCCACCAGCCCCAGGGACCAGGACTTCTGCTAGAAGAATTGAGGATATACAGAGTAATGCCACCCTTCCAACCTGCCAGCGTTTGGGGGGAAAGCAAGCTGTATTGTTGTTCAGACAGGTTGGCTCCCCTTCTCTGAGAAGAAATAGCATCCCTACGAGCCTCACGGTTCCCTGAGGGCTGCCTGCTGGAAGGGTGTGTGAAGGTGACACAGCGCAGGATGGTGGCCTTGTTATCCTCAGAGCGCCCAGCAGACCCCGGAGGGTCCGCTTCAGCTGCCTGATTTCTGAAGTTAAAAAGCACATAATTATGGTATTGTTTGACTGCCAAGAATCCTGGGTTAATTTCAGTTTTATTTTGACTGCTACCTAAAATAGCTTGTCCCCAAGGACAGCAGGAAAGGCCAGGAGGCCAGGAACAGAAAGGCAGGCCTGACATACAAGCGGACCCTCATCTGGATTCCCAAGCCAGGGTGCTGAGCTTTGGGGAGGCTTGCGAGTGCCTGGGTTCTGTCACTGGGAGCTGGAGTCACCCCCTAGCCCTGTTCTTTATAGAGACCTTTCCTGAGCCTGTGGGAACAGCAGTGATAGTCAGTCCCCAGCACACTCTTTGTCCCCAGACACATTTGGGATAGTTCCTGAGATAGTGTGCAGTTGTGTTTGTGACCCAAGGAAGACAGAGCAAATAATAAAAATACTGTATTAAAAAAGAAATAGCTGACTGTTGGGCAAATAAGTTTTATGCTCACTTTGTTAAAAATGGCCACTGCCCAGTGCCCAGGTGAAACTGCCAATTACCTTCCTGCTTGGGGAGGGGCTTTGTTATGCTAATGTTTGCTGGAGGACAGGTTTCACACCAAGTTCTAAGAAAGAAGAAGAAGAAGGAAACTGTGTTTTTGCAGAGTGAGAGCAGGGAGGAAGTGTGCTGAAGAGAAGGAAGAAGCAGCCAAGATGGCAGGGTGCTAGAGAAGCAGCCAGTTTGTGCAGAGATGAGGAGGGAGAAGATATGCAGATAGAGAACTAGAGGTGACTTAGACTAGTGGCGACCTTTGATTCTAGGAAAAACTGGAAGAGATTCTCCTGATTGTGGAACTAGAGAATGTGTGAGTGGGTTTTGGTATTTTTACCCTCTGTGTATTTTTACTCGCCGGCTGGTTACGAGGCTAGAATAAAGGAATGGCCCACCAGTTTTTAGCTCTGCCATTTCTTTACCGTCTGACTGAATCTAATGGGAACTTGCACATGCCTGGCCGTGATGGCTGCGGCTACTGGCCATATACTGACATTATGACATGCTTGATACATGCAGACACTGTTCTCAAGTGCTCATGTAGCAGCGTTTCAATCCTTGCCTTAAGTCCTCATGGTGGGTATATCTGCTGTCATTTAACCTGCCCAGAGTCACTAAGCTGGTAGGTGGCAGAGACAGAATTTGAACCCAAGAAATCTATTCTGCATGGTTGCCCCTTCTACTACATGGCCTCTGGGGAGGCCTGGGATCACAGTACTCAAAGGCTGAAAAGAACAGCTCCTACTGGAATCTGTGGGAGGGATACACTCAGTTCTAAGAGGAAGCCACTAGAAAATTGGGCCTGCGAGTGCTTTCTTCTGCTTCAAGCACATATACAAGACATGCCTTAGGTCATCTCTAATACACTGACCAACAAACACTCACTGAGGGGTCCTCTCTGTTCCTGAGGCTCTGGAGTCCCTGGGCCCGGGATCTCTATGAAAAGTTTGGTGTCGTTAAAGGGAGAATCACAATGCAAGGTCAAGTCTGCTCTTACAAAGGAATGCATCCTGTGTGCAGTTAAGAAGGGCTTCCCAGGGGAGGGGACATTCAAGTTAGATCTTAAAGAATGCTGGGATTCTTCTTCTGGGTGGGCAAAGTGGAAGATGGACTTTTTAGGCAGAGGGAGCAACAGGGCAAACCCCTGTTGTATTCTATAAGATGTTTCTGAGGATTCAGAGCCCCTGGCCCTGGACTCCAGCCTGCAGGGTATGGCAGGAACTGAGTAACCATCCCCCTTTCCCTCCCCTCTGACCCTCACTGTGCTGACTTCAGAGGAGCCTTCTCAACCATTCCTTCTTGCCCCACCCAAATGCCTTAGAAAATGTTTCCCGCCTGGCGCATCCCTGAACCAAGAGGTCCAGAGTTGCCAACCCAGCCACTGCCATTGACCACTGTCTGTGCACCACGACCGGGGACAGCATCACCTTAGCCAGCAGCACCCACGGAGTTAGTTCAAGCTCAATGCAGCTACTCAACATGCCGATGCCCACCCCCGCCTCAGCAACCCTTCCAGCCATTCCCAGCAGGCAAGCGGCAGGTCGAGAGCACAGGGACAGGCACAGAGCCCGGGGTTCCAGCATGCTTCTTCATGCTTTTCTTTCCTCCTCAGGGAGAAAATGATCAAAGGAAAGAAAGCTCAAGAACAAGCTCCCAGAACCAGTGGGTGTGAGACTGCGTGGGGTGTATTCCTTCTGCGGCTGTTCCTTTGTTGTTGTTGTTCATTTGTTTTAACAAAAGTGACTCTGCATTCCTTTCATTGGAAAACAGAAAACAAAAACAAAAAACAAAGGCAGTTAGGAGTTTTCTGTTCTTTGCCTGTTCAGTGTCAAGACTGAGGATTGGCCTTGATTTTGGTTCTCCATCAGGCTGTGGTCAAGGGAAGGAATGACTGTGTGAAGGCAGGTGTGGTTGAAAGGGGTTTATCATAAATAACAAAAGACACCCCTCCTACTCCTGTCCTCATAAATGCCAAGGGATTTTAAGAGATCTGTGCTAGGAACAGGGGATGAAGATCAAATATGTAGTTCTTGTTATATCACAATACCATGGGAGATTTTTCCCAGGAGAATAATGGCTCACAGATCAAGAAAGGATGTGGCTATTATAAATAAACTGTCACAATGCCTGGAACTTAGTAGGCTTGCAAAAGCAATAATAGCTGTAATCATTATACTGTATTCAGGGAATGAAAAAGTCATTTGAAGGCTGGAATGTATGGCAGAGGGTGTGTGCTGTTGGGTGAGAGAAAAAGTAGTGTGGAAAGTAGCCTCCCAAGGTCCCGGCTCCTGGTAGTGCCACCCTTGCATAGATCCTCCTACCTTGCTCTACAGTCTGTGTTGATCAGTACAATGCAGCTGTGCTATGAACAGTCCTATAGAGAAGTTCACATGGTGAAGAACTGAGGCTTCCAGCCAATAGCCAGAAAGAACTAAAGACACTTGGCAACAGCCATATGAGTAAGCTAGGAAGAAGACACCCTCTGTCCCCAAGTCAAACTTTCACATAATTGCAGTCCTGACCAGTATCTTTTTTCTTTAAAATTTTATTTATTATTATGAGGGGGAGAAAAGCAAATGGTCACTTCTCCTCTGTGTCCTTACCAGGAATCGAACCCCAGACATCCATATGCTGGGTGGATGCTTTATCCACTGAGCAACCTGCCAGAGGTTTATTTATTGATTTTACAGAGAGAAGACAGGGTTGGCGAGAAGTATCAACTCATAGTTGCTTCACTTTGGTTGTTTATTGATTGTTTGTTTTATGTGCCTTGATCAGGCAAGCCCAGAGTTTTGAACTGGTAACCTCAGCATTCCAGGTTGAAGCTTTATCCATTGCACCACCACAGGCCAGGTACTGGCCAGCATCTTGACTGCAGCCTTGTAAGAGACCCTGGGCCGGAACCACCCAGCTAAGCCTCTCTCAAATTCTGATCTTGAGAAGCCATTGAAATAATAAATGTTACTTGTTTTAAGATGCCAATTTAGGCCCTGACTAGTTGGCTCAATGTTAGAACATTGGCCCAGCATGTGGAAGTCCCGGGTTTGATTCTCAGTCAGGACACACAGGAGAAGTGACCATCTACTTCTCCACCCCTTCCCCATTCCTCTTCTTTCTCTCTCTCTCTCTTCCCCTCCTGCAGCCATGGCTCGAATGGTTTGATCAAGTTGACCCTGGGCACTGAGAATAGCTCCATGGCCTCACCTCAGGCACTGAAATAGCTTGGTTGCTGAGCAATGGAGCAGCAGCCCCAGATGGGCAAAGCGTCGCCCTGTCAGGGGCTTGCCTGGCTGGGGCACTTTCAGGAGTCTGTCTCTCTGCCTCTCCACCTCTCACTTAATTAAAAAAAAAATGATGCTATGTTAACACACTAATGTGAGTTGTTATACAGCAATAGATAACTAATACAGGTGGTAAGGTGTATGCTCTTGGTACCCCTTAGAACAGTCACTTAAATGTTATATCAGTTAGCATTTGATGAATAAATCACCTCAAATTTTAGTGGTTTAAAACAATAAGAATTTATTTAGTTTATAATTTATGATTATGAGTTTAGAAATTTAGGCTGGGCTCACCTGAGTCATCCTCTGGGCTTGGTGGTGTTCATTCATGTGTCTTTGGTCACCTGGCAAGTTGGCTGGTGGCTTGTTGACCTGGGAGTGCTCAGCTGGGATAATTCATTTCTGCTCCATGTGGTCTCTCATCCTTTAGGAGCCCAACATGGCCTTATCCAAACAGTGGCAACACAGTTCCAAGAAAATAAGAGCTGTTGCTATAAGGGTTTTCTTTTCTTGGTTTTTTTTTTTGTTTGTTTGTTTTTTACAGGGACAGTGAGAGAGTCAGAAAGAGGGATAGATAGGGACAGACAGACAAGAATGGAGAAAGATGAGAAGCATCAATCATCAGTTTTTGCTGCGACACCTTAGTTGTTCATTGATTGCTTTCTCATATGTGCTTTGACCGTGGGCCTTCAGCAGACTGAGTAACCCCTTGCTTGAGCCAGCGACCTTGGATCCAAGCTGGCGATGGGCCCGCGCTCAAGCTGGCGACCTCGGGGTCTCGAACCTGGGTCCTTCGCATCTCAGTCTGACGCTCTATCTACTGTGCCACCGCCTGGTCAGGCAAGGTTTCTTGACTATAAGCTTTGCTGGCCTAGCCAACACCTGCTCAACCTTGCCACCTCTACATTCTATTTCCCAAATGGCCAGTCCAGATTCAAGGGGCAGAGAAATACATTCTGGATGGAAAAAGCTGCCCAGTACTGTGGCCATTTTGTGACCTATCCAGCCCACCTACAGCTTCCTAGCTCAAGCTTCTGCATCCCCTGACTGAGTACATCTTCTGGTCATGAGAATGTGTTCAGCCTTACATGTGGCAGACCAGTTAGTGCTCTCTGGTTCCCCTCAACCAATGAGGAAGGGAGCAGATAGACAAAATCCCTAACTTCCTACTCTTTGTCAAATAATTAATTTCCAGGTGTGTTCAACACATTCTCTCAGACAGACTCTGGGAGACTGAACCAAGTTTCTCACAGTAGTCACCAGTACATAATACATCCTTTATTGGCATCCTCCCTTCCTGGTATCTCAAGTCCCTACCACCTTGCTATGCCCTGGGACCATTTGCCCCCATCATGCAGTACTTGCACCCAAAACCTTACCTAAGGATGGTCTTCTTCTGGGGAAACCAACACTTAGAGAGGTAGGCAGGAGTTAGTTCTTCCTCCCACACCCCTACCTCCAATCTCATGGGCCAAGCTAACAAGTTTGAATTTATTCTGTAGGTGTTTGAGCTTCTGAGGGTTTTAAGCAGGAGAACTTTGTTTTAGGAACAAAACTAGAGGCAGTATAGGAACTAACATCCACTGACTTTCAGGCCAATGCTATTAAGTCAACTCTACATTGTTTCAGGCTTTGGATGTCAGAATATACAGATCTTTTTTGTTATTGTTGTTGTTAAGTCACTTATTTTTCAGTAGGTAATGAATACACATGGTGCAAAATTAGAAAACACAAAGGTCAGATCTATTTTTATAACTATTTTCTCCACTCACAGAGCATTTAAATAGCCATTGTTTGTGGATTGTTTTAAAACACCCATAGAGCTAGCCTTTGATTCCTTAAGGCTACTCCTGGCCTGCTTCTTGCCCTTCCCATTCCTGAAGCTTGTTATGGGGCTCATATAGTCTCCACTGTCTTCAGGGGGCTGTTTGACCTCACTTCTGGAGGTCAAACTGTTGTCCTTTGGAGGAACAAGCTGACATCCTTGATCCAAAGGAAACTTGGCAGTATTGGCGGATGTCAACATCCTTGGCGGATTCCATCTTCGCCCCCTGTCACTACATATAATTGCAAGTTGGTTGCGCATTACCCAAATGCATTAAGGTTTGTGGCTTGTTCTGACAAAAATCTAAAAAGTACATAGTCAAGGCCAAGCCTGCAGCTTTTATCTGATAGTTGGAAAGAGGAAGAGATAATGAATCATAACACCTGAGGTCTTTAAGTTTCTCCCGAAGAGCTGCCATCTGCCTATAATATGAGAGAAAATGTGCTGTCAGGTTAATTGCCCTGGATCAGCCAAACCATCTGCATTTATTGAAATCAAATCCATAAATAGTTTTGATTGTCTGCTGTGGGCCAGCTCTGAGCTCAGCTCTACAGCTCAAGCGATCGAGAACCATCAGCTTAGGCACTCAAGGAGACAGCCTGGAGAGGTAACAGGTCTGGAGGCTTTGGATCAAGCAGTTCTATTAAGAATCCCAGCCCCACCAGCCAACTGAGAGATCTTGGGCAACTTAGTTACCTCTCCAGAGCCGGTTTCTTCACCTTTGCAAAGGTCCTGTCTATCGCACTGGGGGAGGTAAAAATCCTCAAAACAGTGCTTTGTTTCCTTCGTTTTTCCCTTTAGGAACTTATAACCTAGCTCAGGAAGGAAGTATGCATATGAAAAGTAAAGAAAACATCTTTAAGAGATAGTGAACAGCCTGACCAGGCGGTGGCACAGTGGATAGAGCGTTGGACTGCAACACTCTATCCAGGTTCGAAACCCCAAGGTAGCCGGCTTGAGCGCGGGCTCATCTGGTTTGAGCAAGGCTCACCAGCTTGAGCCCAAGGTAGCTGGCTGAGCAAGGGGTCACTCGGTCTGCTGTAACCCCCTGGTCAAGGCACATATGAGAAAGCAATCAATGAACAACTAAGGTGCCACAACGAAGAATTGACGTTTCTCATCTCTCTCACTTTCTGTCTGTCTGTCCCTCTCTCTGTCTCTGTCCAAAAGAAAGAGAGAGAGAGAGAGAGAGAGAGAGAGAAAGAACATCAACAGTTCAAAACAAAAGAAAGATTTTTTTAAAAAGACAGAGAAAAGAAGAGAGAAAAAGAGACATATACAGGGCTGATGAATTGCCACAGGCAGTTGAGGGCTGCCATACAGAGCACCTCAGCCTGAGTGGCTCACACACAGAGAGTCAGCCCTGGAGGGGCAGTTCAGCTGCTTAGAGCATCAGCTGGGTGTGTCAAGCTTGTGGGTCTGATCCCCAGTCAGGGCACATACAAAAATCAACCAATGAATGCATGAATGAGTAGAACAACAAGTGATGTTTCTCTTTCTGTGTGTGTGTGTGAGTCTCTCTCTCTCCTTTCTTCTCTCTCTATTTTTAAATCAATCCGTAAATTTAAAAAATAAATAAAACAGATTTATTTTTCTCAAAGTTATAGAGGCTGAAAGTCTAAGATCAAGGTGTCAGCCAGCTGATTTCTCTCTCACTGTTTTATTTTAAAGATATTTTAAGATGTTATTTATTGATATTAGAGAGAATAAAGAGGAAGGGAAAGAAGGGGTGGAGAAGAGCAGGAAGCATCAAATTGTAGTTGCTTCTCATATGGGCCTTGAACAGGCTGGGGTCTTGAATGGGCAAGCCCAGAGTTTTGAAACTGGAGCCTTAGCATTCCAGGTCAACACCTTACCCACTGCACCACCACAGGTCAGGCATTCTCTCCTTGGTTTGTACATGGCCATCTTCTCCCTGTGTCTTTACATGGTCTTCCCCCTATGTCTATGTCCCAATCTCCTCCTTTTCTAAGGACATCAGTCATATTAGATTAGCGCCTATCCTCACGACTTCATTTTACTTTAATTACATCTTTAAAGGCTCTGTCTCTAAATACAGTCACATTTTGAGGTACTGGGGGTTAGGACTGAACATCTGGGTTTGTGGGGGAACCCGATTGAGCCCATAACACCAAGCATACTACTGTATTTGTTCTAGGAGTTAAGCAGGGGAGACTAGCAGAGAGGGAAGAATAAGAAGGTATTTCTGGTTTTTAATTTTATTCAGTCTTAACCCAATACAGAATTGCAGTGCCTGGCACATAGTGGGCATGCAATAAACATTTGTTGAATGAGTGTTCAAATAAATGGTTATTCTATACAGTTTTTGTCACCAGAACTATGGAAAGTACTCAGAGAAGAGTATATAGAGATGGCAAACAGGCAGAATGGGCAGCTTTCATATTCAAAAAAGACTTTTTTAAAGAACATTTTCTGATCTGTAAAATACATGTCAAAAATGGATGTAACACAAGTATAAAACTGTGAAAGTCATGGATAAGACTATTATAACCTTTATATTTTTACCAAATTTTATGTCATTAGAAGTAGATACAGGACAAATGTTGAACTTGGTAAGGTTTTAGAACATTTGCACAAAAAGAAGGAAAGAAAAAGCAATGAGGTTATATTTGTGATCAATACATTTAGCGATTTCTTATCCCACAAATTACTAGAGGCTGAAAATATGACTACAGCAGAGAGGGGAATTCATGGGAAGCTGGTGTCAGCACAGTTGATTCAGATGCCGTTGGGATTTTGACTCCCATGTTGGAGAGAGAATGCTGGTGGAATGAATCATGGATCTAACCAAGCATCACACTTCTGCGGTTTCATGTTCCTTCAGGGAAGCACCTGCTCTGTGCCAGGCAGTGTTCAAGGGAGTGAGGACACTGAAGTCATATGCTGTCCTAACCCGTGAGGACCCTACTCTAGAGACAGAGATGATATGTGAAGAGATAGATTGCAGTTTACTGAGGTAAGTTCCATAATAAAAATACGATTAAAGTGCTTTACAACCTCAAATTTCTTGTGACAATTACTAAATGGACAGTCTTTGCATTGAAGAGACTTGACAATAATCAATCAATAAATAGGTGGATAAAAGATGCCTGGTAATAGATACTAAAAGCAGGGAGTCAGTGCTATATGTCCTTTTGGGTTACTAGCATGAAATATACCGTACCTATTTACTTTTGAAATTAAAAAGAAATTAAATCTTCAAATAAAAGTTATTTGTCTTTTTCATTTTTTTATCCTCTCCTTTCCAAATCTGCATTTTAAAACTTTCTATAAACTAAGAAAATATTTGTGGGTGAATGGATGGACAGTTGGGTGAACGAAAGAGTAAAATAATAAATTTTTTGCTTCTAAAACTGGGCAGATTTTTCCAATAGAAATTTGTTAATCTTTGAGGATTATAATAATCAAATTCATCAAGTAAGCGTTTCAGAGATCTCTTTGTGTGAAATTCCTGGGAGCTGTGTTGATTTAATACTCCCCAAAAAGGCAATCAAGTTTCTGGAACCATTGCTTGTGAGTTTTTAATCTGCATTTCTAAAAATCCCATAGAATGGGACTATATAAATTTGCTATGTAGTCCTAATAAAGTTGCTCTAGAATTGCAAACTGCAGGCCAAAGGTCATATTGAGTAAATATTGATTTCAGCAGCATACACTGAAAAAGAAAATATTTTAAAAATTTATTTATTAAAGAGAGAGAGGGAGAGAAAAACAAGAACATCAATTCATTCTCGTATGTTCCCTGACCAGGGATTGAACCAGCAACCACTGCATGTTGGGATGATGCTCTAACCAACCAAGTATCTGGACAGAAATGAAAAAGGAAATCTTACTTCAGCACTGACTTCTCACTCTCCCTACACTAGAATAAGTACATTTAATCTGCATGTTACTCAAGAAAGCCATCCCTCTGGAGAGCTTCAATGTAATACCTAGCGGCTGGCATTCTTGATGACCTCACCAAGATTTGAGTGATTAGAAGGGAGAAATTCAGAATCTTGGATTAGGAATCTGGGCATCATTAAATAACTTTTCCTAATGAGAATCTTATGTGGTCATTTACATTTAAATTAATTAAAATAAGATAAAATTTTATCATAGGGCAACACAGTTTAATAAAAATTACGATTACTCAGTCATACTAACCACATATCAAAAGTGTTTAAAAGTGGCCCTGGCATATAAAATTAATACTCAGAAATCAGAGGCATTTCTATATACCAACAATGAACTGTCAGCAAAAGAAATTAAGGAAACAATCCCCTTCACTATTGCAGCCAAAAAAATAAAGTACCTAGGAGTAAATTTAACAAAGGAGGTTAAGGACTTGTACTCGGAAAATTATAAAACATTGATAAAAGAAATCAAGGAATGCCTGACCTGTGGTGGCGCAGTGGATAAAGCGTGGACCTGGAACACTGAGGTCGCAGTTCAAAACCCTGGGCTTGCCTGGTCAAGGCACATACAAGAAGCAACTATGAGTTGATGCTGTCTGCTCCTCCCCCTGCCTTTATCTCTCTCTCTCTCTCTCTCTCTCTCTTCTCTCTCTAAAATCTCTCTAAAATCAATAAATAAAATCTTTAAAAAAAAAAAAAGAAATCAAGGAAGATACAAACAAGTGGAAGCATATACCGTGCTCATGGCTAGGAAGAATAAACATCATTAAAATGTCTATATTACCCAAAGCAATTTATAAATTCAATGCAATACCAATTAAAATACCAATGACATACTTCAAAGATATAGAACACATATTCCAAAAATTTATATGGAACCAAAAAAGAACACGAATAGCCTCAGCAATCTTAAAAAGAAAAAATAAAGCAGGAGGTATCACTCTTCCAGATATCAAGGTTTACTACAAGGCCATTATACTCAAGACAGCCTGGTAGTGGCATAAGAACAGGCACATAGATCAATGGAAAAGAACAGAGGACCCAGAAATAAACCCACAGCTTTATGGACAACTGATATTTGACAAAGGAGGAAAGAACATACAATTGAGTAAAGACAGCCTCTTTAACAAATGGTGTTGGGAAAATTGGACATCTACCTTCAAAAAAATGAAACTAGACCATCAATTTACACCATTCACAAAAACAAACTCAAAATGGATAAAAGACTTAAATGTAAGCCGTGAAACCATAAGCATCTTAGAAGAAAACATAGGCAGCAAGCTCTCCGACATCTGTAGCAGCAATATATTTGCCGATTTATCTCCACAGGCAAATGAAATAGAAGGCAAGATAAACAAATGGGACTATATCAAACTAAAAAGTTTTTGCAGAGCTAAAGACAATAAGAACAGAATAAAAAGACAAACCACACAATGGGAGAACACATTCGACAGCACATCTGATAAGGGGTTAATAACTAAAATTTATAAAAAACTTATAAAACTCAACAACAGGAAGACAAACAATCCAATCAAAAAATGAGCAAAAGAAATGAATAGAAATTTCTCCAAAGAGGACATACAGATGGCCAATAGGCATATGAAAAAATGCTCAACATCACTAATCATTAGAGAAATGCAAATTAAAACCACAATGAGATATCACCTCACACCAGTCAGAATGGCACTCATCAGCAAAACAACACAGAGTAAGTGCTGGCGAGGATGTGGAGAAAAGGGAACCCTCCTGCACTGCTGGTGGGAATGCAGACTGGTGCAGCCACTGTGGAAAACAGTTTGGAGATTCCTCAAAAAATTAAAAATCGAACTGCCTTTTGAGCCAGCTATCCCACTTATAGGAATATACCCTAAGAACACCATAGCACTGTGGGATAGGGAGGAGGGGAGGGACACAGGGAAAACCAGATAGAAGGTGACAGAGGACAATTTGATTTTTGGTGACGGGTATGCAACACAATTGAATGATAAGACAACCTGGAGATGTTTTCATTGTACATATGTACCCTGATTTATTGGTGTCACCCCATTAAAATTAATAATAATAAAATAAAATTTAAAAAAAAAGTGGCCCTGGCTGGGTGGCTCAGTGGATGGAGTGTTGTCCCAGCATGCCAAGGTCGCAGGTTGAATTCACCATCAGGGCACAAATGAGAAGCAACCAATGAATGCAGAACTAATTGGAACAACTAAGTGGAACAACAAGTTGATACTTTTCCTTCTCTTTCCCTCTTTCTTTATTTCTCCCTTTCTCTCTCTCACTCTCTATCTCTCTCAAATCAATGGAAAATTAAAAAGAAAAAGTACTTAAAAACCACAATTATCTAGTAGCTACCATAATGCACAGCACAGAAAACATTTTCATCATTCCAGAAGGTTCTATTGAACTGTGTTGCCCTACGTGAAAAGAAAAGTGAAGAGCTGAGGAAGAAGGTGGTAATTTTGCAGAAAACATTTAGACCAGTGGTTCTTAACCTTTTTTGAGGTACTGAACCCACCAGTTTCATATGCGCATTCACCGAACTCTTCTTTAGTGATAAATCAAAATATGATTTTTTTTTTCTCCAAATTCAAGACATAGGTATATGTTTTTTTACTGGTGCACAAAATGAGCCATGCATGAACATCACCTTGCTCAAAGAAAAAAACCAACAAAGTGCATGAACTCACAACAAATTACAGTATTACTTTATTCTGGCCTCTGCTGTAGAGGCTTCTCCGAACCCCTGAGACTGACTCATCAAACCCCTAGGGCTTGATAGAACCCAGGTTAAGAACCACTGATCTTGACCAACCATATAGAGACAAAAAGGAACATTCTAGCAGGAAGCTGTCACAGGATGGACAAGTAATCAATCAGGAAAGGAGGGTATAAAATGGGGGTGAGGGTACAAGCTTTGGGACCAGAATCCAGGTTTCTTCCTGGTTCTATGACCCACCAGGTAGGAGGCCAATAACAAGTTATGTGAACTTTCCGAGCCATAGTCTTTTCAGCAGGGAAATGGTGGTTGTAATAGTTTTTGTGCCATTACAATTGACGTAAGAATTAATGAGACAATTACTATGAAGTGCTTAGCATATGGAAAAATGGAAAAATAGTAAGGTGGGTTGGGCTGAATGAAAAGAGAGAGGAAAGGGAGTTCTAAATAAGTAAGGTGAGGGGGGAGCAAGATGGCGACGGAGTAGGCGGACGTACCAACTTCCAACTCCCAGAACCAAAGTGGATTACAACTCAATTTTAAGAACCATCACCTGGATAAACCAACTTTGAACAAAACTAAGTGGACTCTTCAACCAAGGAACACAGAAGAAGCCACATTGAGACTGGTAGGAATAGCGAAAACGCGAAGAGGGCTGCCCAGCTCCCCGGAGCAAACGGCAGCCTGGAGAGACCCGCGGGGCGGGAGGAGAGTTTGGCGGAAAGGGAGGGACCTGGGTCCCAGGAACCAAGCCCCAGCCTCCATCCAGTCCTAGAGCCTAGAAGAGGCGTTTGGACAGTATTGAGCTGTGAAACAAGTGAGGGAGCTCCCAGGCCTACAGTGTGGAGTATTAGGTCCCTTCCTACTCTGCTGAGGGCTGCTTGGGGTTTTGGGGCGGCAGGACGCTGAAAGGCGGTTCTGTCGGCGTGGGCAGAGGCCAAGCCGGTGGGAGATCGGTCTAGCCCAGAGGGTCAGAGGGGAAGCGCGAGAGCGGTCCGGAAGCTGCGGGCCCGCCTTTAATCCCACTAACGGGGACAAAGCGGGAGGCCAGGAACGGGCAGGCCCTGCGCAAGCCGGCCCTGACCGCGGGGACCGGGCTAGGACTAGGGACGGGCAGGGGCTCGTGGCTGAGCTGACGCTACCAGTCCCCCACCCCACCCCGGGCCGGAGAAACCGCGGTTGGCCAGTATACGTGCGAGAGCGGGCTCCGAGCGCGGGAACGGGGTGGGCCCCGAGACAAGTGGAGGCTCGCAGCTGAGCCCACGCTACTATCCCCATCCAGCCGCAGAAACCGGCGGATAGCATTCATACGTGCACGAGCGGGCTCCGAACGCAGGGGCGGGGTAGAGTCCGGGACTAGCGGAAGTACCCAGCTAAGCGGAAGCCAGCAAACACGGCCGCCCCAATAAACCTTGGTTTCCGACCCTGCGCAGAAGGGCCCTGGCCTCGTGATAAGATAACCTGGACATGTTTTCATTGTACATATGTACCCTGATTTATTGATGTCACCCCATTAGAATTAATAATAATAAAATATATATTAAAAAAAAATAAGTAAGGTGAGAACAGATAAGACAGCTGATCTGATAAGAAGAAATGTCTGGAGGATTAAGAAATGGGCCCATGCAGGGAGTATTTTATGGTGGCTGGAGGGCAAAGAGTCAGTAGGGCAAAGAGCAGAAGGCAGCTGGGCCTTTGTAAAATTGAGGGGAGCAAGGGGGAAATCTTTTGACCTTAGGACCTGAGAAGCTCAGCCAGGCAATGGCCAAAGTCACCTGTGATGAAAGTCTCTTCCTGTCCCTCCATGGCAGCAGGAACTGCACTGCTAATTAGAGTTTAGCTGTATTTATGTTTACACCAATGATTGAGCTCAAGAGACACACAAAGGTATGGGACAGGTGTGGCTTTCCTGGGACAGGAAGGTGAGACAGGGCTTGAACTGGAGGAGCCAAATGTCAAGGGGCTGCGGGTATTAGGGGATGATGCTCACTCAGTGCCTGCCACCATGCTTAGCACCACTGCAGAGAGCCTGTAACAGCTCTGAGCTGGGGACCCCCACTTTGTGGATATAAAAAACTAGGACTCAGCTGGGTAAGGAACTTGCCCAGGGTCATGCAGCTGGAAAGTGACAGATTCAAGATCCCAACCCTGGTCTGTTGGATTGCAAAGCCTATGCACACGTACTGTGGAAGCCTTAAACTCTGAGGAAAGCGAAGAATAGAAATGTGCTACTTAACCAGATGATGGCGCAGTGGTTAAACATCAGCCTGGGATGCTGAAGACCCAGGTTCAAAACCCCCAAGGTCGCTGGCTTGAGCATGGGCTCATCCAGCTTGAGTGTGGGCTCATCAGTTTGAGTGCGGGGTCGCTGGCTTGAGCATGGGATCATAGACATGACGCATGGTCATCAGCTTGAGCCCAAAGGTCGCTGCCTTGGCAAGGGGTCAATTGGAGCCCTCCAGTCAAGGCACATGGAGAAGCAATCAATGAACAACTAAGGTGCCACAGGAAGAATTCATGTTTTTTATTTTTCTCTCTCTCTCTCTCTCTCACACACACACACACACACACACACACACACACACACAAATAAAAATGTGTGAAGAGCCTGACCTGTGGTGGCGCGGTGGATAAAGCATCGACCTGGGAACACTGAGGTTGCCAGTTCAAAACCCTGCACTGGTCTGGTCAAGACACATATGGGAGTTGATGCTTCCAGCTCCTCCCCCCTTTCTCTCTCTCTCTCTCTCTCTCTCTCTCTCTCTCTCTCTCTGTGTCTCCTCTCTAAAATAAATAAATAAAAAGAAATTTTAAAAAAATGTGTGAAGAAAGTTTGGAAAAAGTTGATATTACATTTATTTACCAGTCCTGAAGTCCAATGCCATGCCAATGTGCTGGGGTCACAGACATGAGTAAGACAGGTTCCCTGTCTTTACAGTGCTTGCATAGCTGTGAGGGAGACAAACCAAGAGCAAAATAAGGACAACTAAAGGTACAATGTTTATTCATTCATTCAAGAAATACTCTTTTTATTGAGTATCTACTATGTGCCAGGCAATATGCTAGGCTCTGGGGATGCTATGGTGTGCTGTGGTAAATTGTTTACAAAAATGACTGCATTTTTCCCTTCCCATTGTCCACATCCCTTTGTAATGTGACTTTGCAGCTTCTTTCATTAAGAGATTATATCCATTTCTCCACCTTTTGAATCTCAGCTGGCTGTGTGACTTGTCTTGGCCAAAAGAAAGTGATGGAAGTGATGTTGAACCTTTTCCAAATCTTTCAAGAGGCCTTGTACCTTCCAGACTTACTCTTAAACCCTACAATTGCTGTGCAAACACACCCTGCCTCATCTGCTAAATAATGAGAGACGTGTGGTCCATTCACTTCCTTTGGCCAGTCAGTGGCCAGCCACCTGCCAGACAGACAAATGAGGCCATTTTAGATCAATCATCCCCAGCTAACCCAGTAGCTAATGCCAGACATATAGGAGACCCCAGCCAGATCAGCTGAGGCTGGTCCAGGGCAGCAGAATTTCGACTGACTTATAGACACATGAGAAATAATAAATGAATAAACATTTAAGTCATTCAGTTTTCAGCTGGTTTGTTTCACAGCAAAAACTAATTGATACATGAGCAAAACAGATACCTATTTTCAAGAAGCTTATAGTCCAATGGAAGAGACAAACTTTAAGTACAAAATCCTACAAATATAGGCCCTGGCCAATTGGTCCCGTGGATAGAGCACTGGCCCAGTGTATGAACATCCTGGGTTTGATTCTTGGTCAGGGTACACAAGAGAAGTGACCATTTGCTTCTCTCCCCCCTCATTTTCCCTTTCTTTCCCTCTTCCCCTCCTGCAGCCAATGGCTTGGTTGGTTCGAGCATCAGCTGGGGTCACTAGTGGGATTTAAATAATTTAACAACCAGTTCTCTGCCCTAATGACTATTTTAAGTATAAAAAAATATATACCGAAGGTAGTTTATTATTTCATGCATTTAATACTTAAATAAGAACAATAAAAGAGGTATATAAAATTAGATTGTTGTAAGAGTTTTAAAATATCAGTGAAAAAATATTAATACCTGATTAAAAGCAATAAAACTGTTATTTAAGATATTTGCATATGACTTCTTGATTGGCATCCTCACTTGCAATTTTTTTTCACTCATGGAAGGAATGAGCATTACTCCAGGTGCTTAGAATATGCTGTAGCGCAGATGAACGTTAAAAAAGTAAAAAAGGTAAATTTGTGATTTCCACATTGGGCAGGTGCTCAGGCACCCACCTCAGGGAGAACCCTGGTTACAAGTGCCATTTTAACAACTAGTTTGCTGAGCTCAACAAATAATTGGGTATCGGTTCTGCTGAACCAGTGCAAACCAGCTGGATCCCACCCCTGGCTGGGGTACTGAGGAGAGTTTGGTTGGTCCAACTGTCAGCCTCAGACACTAAAACTCATTTGGTTGATTCAAGCATCTGCCCCAGATGAGGTTGCCGGATGGATCCTGGCCAGGGTGTATGTGAGAATCTGTCTCACTATCTCTCCTCCTCTCACTTAAAAAATACAAAATAAAATAAATTTTAAAATCCTATAAATATATATATTAAGGGGGCAAAAAGTAGCAACTAAGTGACCTCCTGGTATTCATGCCATGTGTAGTCTCCTCTGTCACTGTGCCAGGGTCAATCTGCTTGACCAATAGCATATGGCAGAAGAGATGAAGTGTCATTTGTAGTCTGCAACCTCTGTTTCAGGCTTTTCTCTCTTTCTTACCATTCAATCTAAGAGAAACAAGCTTCCATGCCCTTTGGACTCAGACAGCCCATGGAGAGGCCATGTGGCAAGGAACTCAGGTCTTCACCAATACCCAAGAGGCAATGAGGTCTAACAGCTGCCAAGTCAGTGAGCTGGGAAGGGAAGTCCCAAGCTCCTGATGACTGAAGCCCAGGCTGACAGCTTGAACATGAGCTCCTGAGAAACCCTGACCCAGAGCCATTAGGCTAAGCTGCTTCCAAATTCCTGATTCAAAGAAACTGTGAAATAACCAGTTTTTGTTGTTTTAAGCTGGTAGCGTTGGGGGTAATTTGTTACACAGCAACAGATAACTAGCAAAAGGAGTTAACAAGAGAAAGCAGGAGGAGGAGGTGGAATGTTCCAGAGAGAGGGAACAGCATGACCAAAAGTCCCAAGGTAGTAGGGAATATAGCACATTTGAGGAACTGCAGGAAGAGCAATGTGGCAGGAGTTCAGAGAGCAGGGATGAGGCTGAGAGGTCAGTGGGGACCAGAGCCATTGGATGTGGCCTGTGGGTCTTCCTAAGAAGTTTGCCTTTAGGAGCAACAATAACCACATTATTAGGGGCCCGGCACTGGGCACTCCAAGGAAACCCTGATTCTTAGACTAGTAAGAAGAGGACAGCAACACAAGTCTAAGGGGTGTTGTCCTTCTGGGGCCTCACTCATGAATGGTAACTATTAGAGTTGGGAGGACCCTTTAGAAATCACGTTAGCTATCCTCAATGGAGGCTGCTTCTCATCCCCCTGGGACGCCCGTCCAGACGCTCTAGGGGCCAGTGTTGTGGTGGTGGGGATGGTGGGTGAGCAGCAGAGGAGGGGGAGAGCATGGAAAAGTGGCAGGAAGGAGGAGTCAGCAGGGGAACAGGGAGATGGCTGAGGAGACAAGTGCAGAGTCAGGAGAGGGAGAAGGAGGAGCAAGGATGGAGAAGGAAAGAGGAAGTGGGTGCCACAGAGAAGCCAGGGAGTTAACAAAATGGTCACATAAAAATAATTAGAGATGTAAAGAGGGAATAGGAGGCTTTTAGAGACACTTATGTTCAGAAAGCCTGAAAAACTCAGTCATGAAAGAATATATGTTAAGAGGAGTCAAGGGATGGAATGAGCACTTTGAGGGAAAATAAACAGATTGAGAGTAGAAAGAGGTAAGTGGGTTAGGAGAGCAGCTAAAGCAGCAAGAAAGCAGTCATGGCTCAGGAATTTGAATGGACCTCTGGGTGCTAGGCTGTGAATCACAAGGCATCAGTCAGGCTGCCCGTGACTTGAGAAAAAGCTGCCAGCTCTGGAGACTTCTTCTCAACTGTAGCAGCCATCCTCTAGGGAAGAGTGGTGAGAGTCATGGCCTGAATACAGGAGACGCCCTTGCCCAGGGGTGGGGGTGGGGGCAGAGCGCAAGTCTCTGCACCAAGTTCTCCTATAAGCCTCCTAGAATAAGGTTTCTCCAAGCCAGTGGCTTTGGGGTTTGAGTTCTTTCTCCTCAAGGGGCAAAGGAAGAGGTGGCAGGCACCTGGCTTGTGGAGGGGGGGGGGGGTCTGCTACAGCCACAGCTATGCCAGGCCCAGCTTCTAGACTGGCCCCTCTGGCAGGTGCAAAGGCAGAAACAAGGGCTACAGGTGTAGGGACGGAGGCCATCTCTTGGCCAGCTTCTGTTGGTTCTCCACCTCTACTGGCGCACCTGGTCTCATTTTCATTCTTTCATGGATTTGGTCAAGCTGGTCTAAACTTTTATTTCTAGTGAAAAGGAGTCTAAATATTTATATGAGTGTTCCACCAAACAGCGTTACAGAGAGACAGCAAACACAGCACTGAACAGAGCTATTCATTTTGTGACTTGGTTACAGGGAGATAACATTTTTTTCTCATTTAAAAAAGATGTATATATTGGAGATAGCATGCTAGCTTCGGCAGCACATATGCTAAAATATATTGGAGATAGCAACAGGAAAGAATGACATGATGTCCCATCAAGGAAATGCTTTTCACAGAGATAACATTAAAGGAGCAAAACTTCAGTCCTTACGAGGATGGTTGTGTAAATCAAGGAAAGATTTTTTTCCACCAATCTAAAGTTAATAAATGATAAATAGAATTTTTTAAAAAGCCCTGGCAAGTTGGTTCAGTGGTAGAGCATCAGCCCAGCATGTGGATGTCCTAGGTTTGATTCCTGGCCAGGGCACATAGGAGAAGCAACCATCTGCTTCTCCCCTTCTCCCTTTCTCTCTCTCTTTCTTTCTTTCTCTCTCCCTCTCTCTCTCCTCCCCTTTTGTAGCCATGGCTCGATTGAAATGAGTTGGCCCTGGGCACTGAGCACTTCTACTTCAGGTGCTAAAAAAAAAGGCTCTGGTTGCAACAGAGCAAGGGCCCCAGATGGGCAGAGCATCACCTCCTAGTGGGCTTGCCGGGTGGATCCCAGTTGGTGTGCATGTGTGAGTCTGTCTCTGCTTCCCCTCCTCTCCCTAAATAAAAAATAAATAAGTTAAACAAACAAACAAACAAATACCCTAGCATCCTGGCCTGTGGTGGCGCAGTGGATAAAGCAATGACCTGGAACGCTGAGGTAGCTGGTTCGAAACCCAGGCAGGACTTGCCTGGTCAAGGTATATATGGAGTTGATGCTTCCTGCTCCTTCCCCCTTTCTCTCTCTCTCTCTTCCTTTCCTTCTCAAAAATGAGTAAATTAAAATCTTAAAAAAATAATACCAGCTTTCCCATCTAAATGGCCTTTTTTTCTCTTTCTCTCTTGAGTCCCAGAGATACTCCTCTCTGTCCTTCTTGCTCTTCTGAGGGAGAACTGAAGGGTGGGCGCCTGTTGAGTAGTCACCACGGTCACATGTGCGAGGCCAGTAGCTGGGGACATCCTTACACAGGAACACCTGCACCGAGTGCTGGGAGCCACTACAAACACCTGCACTGACATAGCGCTGCTCCACTGAAGCGCAGGGGACCCATTTTAAGACAGAGCCATGTCAGGATGCTGGGGCTTGCTCAAAACCACCTCCCAGTTAGGACGATTCATTGGCCTCCCTTTTCCTTGAGTGTGCTTTGAACAGACCACAGGCTGGGAGGGTCAGAGGGAAAGAAATGTAGCTGTAAATCAGTGTAACTTCTCTAACTCTTGGGGACAGAAAACAGGGCTGCTGAAAGGAGGGAGCCACCCCCACCTCTGGGGAGGCCTGGAGTTGTCACGTGCCTGAGCAGTTAGGAGCGCTCTGCTCACAAAGCCTGTGTACACCCCCTTGTTCTTTTCTCCTTGGTGGCTTTGGACAGAGAAAAGCTCTAACTTCTTCTGGCCTTCTCCTCTTTAAAGACAATGAAGACTCTTTTCAAGTTACTATGGCACTTCTTCTAATGATTCTTTTCATTGCCTTAAAATGTGTAACCAAGTTCTCCTGATACTTAATTGTGACCCCTGTTTTTACAAGCCTTAAGTTTATAAGCTGATCCCCTACAAGCATCAACAGAAATTCTAATCTGGGTATTCTAATCACTGCCAACCTCCTCCTGCCCATGTACTGGGCACAGTGCTGGGAGAGGTCAAGGCAGCCCCAGGTTTCCATGGTTCTTTGGAAAGAAAGAAGCAATTCCAGCCAGTTTAGATGTTTAGGGAATTATTGCAATGATCATTTCCATGTAAATATCAATGTGGTTGGTGACTAGGGTAAGTTATAGTATGAGCTTTATGGTAGTAACATTTGTAAAGATTGAAGTGGGAACTGAAACCAGTTTCTGTGAGTCAAAAGTTTCATGCAGCCAGCACAATTTCAGAATTTGCAACTAGTATTTTGTTTTTCCTTTCAAAGCTCTTTATGTCTTCGGAGGCTAACAGGATGTTGGGGAGAGAATTTGTGAACTAAAAATATGGAAATAAGCAAGATCATGACAACTTGTAATGGTTGCATTTGGGAAATGAGGTGAAACTATGAGTGTTAGCAGCAAAACCAGGCAAAGCAGATGGAGCATCTTGGAGGTGAAGTTAAGATGTTTTTTTAATTTATCCTACCACCTCTGACACAGAGTGTTTAATTTAATATTAGTCCCATTTATCAGGGCCCAGATGCAGCGTGCTTGGGTTTTAAAACACCATAGAGCAGGGTGAGAAGTGGCTTTTTGACAGAATAGAGAAGTCTGCTCATTACTAATGTCATGGTTCAGGGAATAATTCTTGACTTACTCTTTTCTCCATTCAAGTTCTACACAAGTGAGCAGCAAAAACGATGCTTATCTCCTTCCTTTATTTTAGCAGCCCCTGAAGTTCCGTTTCCTTCTTGAAACCTCCGACCCAATAGCTAAAAGTATTCTCCCCACCACACCCCATCCTATCTATGCATGCAAGTCTCATGACTCCCTCTTCACTCAGCACCTTGCAAAGCACACATAATTCATTGCTTTTAACACTGCCATTTGCTTCTTTGTTTATTTTAAATACGTGGGTCACCTGTTGCTTAGGTAAGATTTAAATCTGGCTGAGTTGGTATGGTTAGCTTTTGATTATTCCCAGAAGGAAAATAGTGTGTCATAGCCATATAAACATGTCACATTATTTTTTCTTTTTGATGGTAACATTTGGCTAGTCATCAAAGCATGTGGTGGTGACACCTCTCAGTCTTAGCTCTGAATGATCTGTGCGCTTGGGGACTGTCAGAACCATTATCATCATCATAATCGTTTTAAAGCATGATCATTTAATCTAGATTATGCAATTCTACTATATTTGAATAATAGTTATTGTTTTTTATTACTGAATAATTTAATTATTTTCTTACTGTTTCTTATTACTAAGTAATACAGAACACAAATTTTGGCAGAGAGAAAAATACCCTTTTGGTGTACATACTTTTAGCATATTTTTCAAGGTATATAGATTTATTTTCTTTCTTTCAACAATGTCTGTGTAGTATTCCATTATACAGATTTTAAATTTATTTTATTTTTATTTTATTCATTTTAGAGAGGAGACACAGAGTGAGAGAGAGAGAGAAAGAGAGAAAGGGGGGAGGAGCTGGAAGCATCAACTCCCATATGTGCCTTGACCGAACCAGTGCAGGGTTTTGAACTGGTGACTTCAGTGTTCCCAGGTCGACGCTTTATCCACTGCGCCACCACAGGTCAGGCCATTATACAGATTTTATAAAACTAATTTTCCATTATTGAAATTTATTTGTTGATTATTATATAAGCACTTAATATATGCCAAGCATAGATCTAAGCTATATATAGATATTAACTCATGTAGCCTCCACACTAACCCTATGAAGTACTATTATTGTCCCCGTTTCAGAGATGAGGCAAGGAGAGGTTAAGAAACTTGTTCAAGGTCACTCCACTTTGGACGTGGTAGAGCCAGACCCAAACTCAGACAATGTGGCTCCAAGTCTGTGCTCGTAATCACAGCACTTTTGCTTGCCTCCCCCTACCTCAACTGAAAAGCAAAGACCTTCCTTCACCTGGGAGAAATGCTTAATCTATACAGTACTGCTCTGGCTAAAAAGGGAACTGCTATCCTGTGAGTCAGTGTTATTTAGAATTAAATTGTCAGCTGTTGAGACGACCACAAAAAAGCATCTGGGAGGGTTGGGTGGTAGTAGCTCCACAGCCCCAGGAAGGCAATCCCAGAAGAGGCCAGAGTACGGAATCCAGTCAGCCCTTGGGGATCCTCACCCTCTGGTGGAACCACAGAAGCTGCCCAAGCCTTGCCCGAGCCTCCTTAACTTCCTCATAGAAAACTGAGAAGGCCTTTCCTCTGCATTCCCTAGGAGCTGCTGCATCTGACCGAAGCCAGCCTCAGGAGGTGGGAGAGAGGCAAGGTAGGAGCTTCCGGCCGCTGCTGTTGTGCCCTACAACTTGGCGATGCTGAACCAGTGGAAACTGCAGCTGTGCCATGGAGTGGTGTTGAACTGCCTACAAAATGACTTTTGGGAGACTGAACCTTAGGAGAATTCCTTGGCTAACCTGCAGAGGCGCCAGGGTTGCTTCCTGGGTGATTTTTGGATTCTGACTCACTGTAGCCTGGAGACTGGGTTTGGATTTGGCACCTCCTTTCCTATCCTCTCCCTCCCAGTAATAATAACATGATGTCATAGCTAACAATGATAATTGTTTGGTTTTACTCATTTAATTCTAACCTATTTAATTCTCTCAATAGCACAATGAGGTAGGACATAGTTAACATTAATTATTCTCATCCCAGTGATGAAGAAAGAGGGCCACGGAGAGGTTAGATAACCTGACTTAGGGGGAAGGGTGTAAGGCGTAGAGAGCTCTGCAGGGCAATGACCTTGACTTGAACCTGTACCTCGAAACAGGCCACGATACTTTAAGCCTCAGAAGGTAGCTGTGGCTAAAAGGGAAACACGGGTTGAGCCATCTTACTCCCCTTATCCCATCACTCCTGGGAAAAGAATGTCTGAAGAGACAAGAATTTGATGAGGGAGAGTGTTAAGGAATTTGATGATTGAGGCGATTACAGATTGTATTTTACAATTGCACCCGAGGCAACTGTTTGCAAGAGCTCAGAGAAGATTTATATGAAATAACATTCATGCATCCCTCCCTGGGAGGTCTGTCAGTCTGCCTTTATTCTGTCCTTTACAAAAGAACCTGGAACACACATCCAAAGTCAACACTGCAGGATAAATCGGCCTGGGGAGCCATGATCATCACGGATGTACCTGCCCCTCCCAATGCTCATGATCAGGACAGTAGATCCATGAAGTTCTTTCTCTTCCCCACAAGTCCCCACACCCTGGCTTCCCCACCCACGTCAAGACATCACCCCTTCTCTTGGTTGGAAACAACCCTGGCTGGAGTCCAAGCCAACCTCCCAGTTTAGGAAAATGATTGGTTTAATTTGATACCAGTCTAAAGAATACAGAAAAGATGCTTTAAATGGAATTAGGTAAGATTGGCAAAAACCGGCTTTCCTATCAGTATGTGAATATTAGGGGATTTTAAAAGAAAATAAAAGACGCATTCATTTTTCTGCCAAAGTCCTTGAAGATAAGTACGTCATGAAAAATAGAAATGCAATGTCCAATGGGCTTTAAAAAAATAAAAACAGGCTCTGGTCTATTGGCTCAGTGGTAGAGTAACGACCCAGTGTGTGGATGTCCCAGGTTCGATTTCTGGTCAGGGCACACAGGAGAAGCGCCCATCTGCTTCTCCAACCCCTCCTCCTCTCACTTCTCTCTCTCTCTCCTCCCCTTCTGCAGCCATGGCTTGACTGGAGCAAGTTAGCCCAGGTGCTGAGGATGGCTCCATGGCCTCTGCCTCAGGCGCCCATAAAATGGCTCTGGTTGCAATGGAGCAAGGGCCCCAGATGGGCAGAGCATCGCCCCTATTGGGTTTGCCAAATGGATCCTGGTAGGGGAATATGCAGGAATCTTTCTCTGCCTCTCCTCCTCTCATTAAAAGAAAAAGAAAAGAAAAGAAAAGAAAAACAAACAGATACATAAACAAACAAATAAAAACAAAGAGCTGCTGCAATCCCAGTGAGAGCCATATTAATGTTACTGCCTGGATGAGTGAGGTAGCTCCCTCTACAATCTGTTCTCCCCTCTATGAAGAAATCAGCCACTCAAGAGTGAAATAGATTGGGTCACTCTCCTGCCTAAAAACTTGCAGAAACTTCCTATTACACCCAGATAGGGTCCCAATTCCTCACAGGGTGCTCCTGACCCAGCCCCCTCTCTGCGGAGAGGCAGTGTAGCGCAGACGCTGAGCTCCAGCACCGCATAAGCCCAGCTGAAATCCTGGCCCTGTCCCCTCAGTACCTGAGTAACTTTGGCTAAGTGTGTCTAATTTTCTGTCTCAGTGTTCTCATCTGTAAAAGGAGGACAACAGTGCCTGACCTGTGGTGGCGCAGTGGATAAAGTGTCAACCTGGGAACACTGAGGTCGCCAGTTCAAAACCCTGCACTTGTCTGGTCAAGGCACATATGGGAGTTGATGCTTCCAGCTCCTCCCTCCCTTTCTCTTTTTCTCTCACTCTCTCTCTTTCTCTCACTCTGTGTCTCCTCTCTAAAAATGAATTTAAAAAAAATTAAAAGGAGGATAACAGTACCTACTTCAGAGATGCCTGTCATCTGGCGAGCACTCAACAGCTGCCAGCTCTTTCTAGAATTATTTTGACCTACCTCACCATTCCCCATTCTCCACACCCTCCAGCTCATTACGTTCCAGTCACACTGGCCTCCTTCCTGCTCCTCAGGTGTGACAAACTCATGCCTACATTTGGACCTTTGTCCTTTGTCCTGGAGTACCTGGAACTCTCTGCCCACTGCCCCCAACCCCACCCAGGTCTGTGAAGTGCTGATTTCTTCTCATTTTAGGGTTTCAACTCAAGGCACCTCCTCAAAAAGGACTCTCTGACCACCCAATCTAAATTAGTCCCAAGTCACTCTCTAGTTCATTGAAATATTCTTTATTTGTATCACTTGCTATTAGCCACATGTGGCTCTTCAGCACTTGAAATAGAACTAAATTTTTAACTTTATATAATTTTAAAATTAATTTAGACTTAAATTTAAATCACCACGTATGACTGACAAATGGCTGTCACACTGAACAGGACAGCCCTAACCCCTTGCCTGTCTCTATCATCTTCAAAGCACTTCTTGTTCCCTGAACTTATCTTGCTGATTCATTGTCTGCTGTTTATGGTCTGTTTCCCCAACTATAGCATAAACTCAGTGGAAGTGGGGGAGGAGGGTCTTCACTGCCTTGTTCAACACTGTGTCCCACCATACCTAGGCAAGCCTCTGGCTCTTTGTAGGGTCTCCTGAAGATTTGTTGAATGAATGAATGAGCATACAAAAGTAGTTTGTAAACCATAATGCATTATATAAATTTAATCTATATTATCATTATATGTGTATATAATTGGAAAGCCTGCTTAAATGTTTCATTTTTTAAAATACCACACACACACACACACACACACACACACACACACACACGCAGGCTGATTTTTGAAAACATGTTAAGAAGTAGTTTTCTGTTTTATGAGTGTTTCTTCATTTCTCCAGATAAGATCCCTCAAAGCATATATATATATATATGTATATATATATGTATATATATATATACATATATATATATACACACACACACACACACACACACACACACACACACACACACACACACACACACACACACACATATATATACCTCTCCTCTGGCAGCTAAAGGAGGGCTTGACCTGACCCAGATTCCGTTTTCTGTAACTTTTGAGCAGCCATCTTGGCGCCGCGGCAGGCACACCTGGGAGTGCTGCTGTCGGGCCCTGGCCTCCGCGGCCAGCCCTGGACCACGGAGAGCATATCCCTTCGCTGACCTCCAGGCCTCTTCACCTGCTTCCCGGAGACTGCAGCTCTGCACTCACCGGGATCAGGTCTGGAGCCTCTGATGTGCGTAGGCAGCCGCCACTCTGGCTGCAGTGAAAACATGAGTATTCCTAAAGGGATTACAGTATTTTGGAAGTTAAAAACAAGGCGGGGAGCAAGTCCTCTCCTTCCTGTGGGAGTAGCTGCAGCAGAAGTGAGCTGAAACAAGATGCCTGGGCTCCTGGGAGGGCTAGGTCCTGGACGGTTCCGTGCCACTGGCTGGTGTGTGGTTTCCAAAGAGGGCTGGGGCTGTTATCTGACCTCCTGTCTCAATGAAGTGTTTTGGCTCTGAGTCGCCTCTGAGAGAGCCCTGTGACTGGAGCAGCAGTCAGGTCAGGGACAGGACATGCTGTTGTCCCTACTACGCCTAAACCCCAGGACTCCAGGCAAAGGAACTTACTTCAGGGCCTGGTGGCCATGACAACCTCTTTAGTTGTTCAAGGCCCCAGTGCTGGATCTGGGAACCAGATCAGCTTTTTGTGCAAAGTGGGCCATGGAACTCACCTGACCCCGAATCTGAGCTGAGAAATTGGGAGCACAGAGAGTAGACAAGGGGTCTGCAGTTGTTTTTTAAAACTTCTTTCTGGCCCATGTACTTGTCAAGATTCTCCCTCCCTACCAGAATACTCCCACCACCCACAATCACACACGCGTGCGTGCGCACGCGCACACACATACACACACACACACATACCTACACCTAGCCACACATTTTCTTCCCATACCCTCACAAAGAATTCTTGGACTGTGTAAAGCAGGGGTCTCCAAACTACGCCCCCGGGCAGCATGTGGCCCTCTGAGCCCATTTATTCACACACACACACACACACACACACACACACACACACACCCTGCACTTCCAGAAGGGGCACCTCTTTCATTGGTGGTCCGTGGGAGGAGCACAGGATGCATCCGCACCCATAGTTCCCATTGAAATACTGGTCAGTTTGTTGATTTAAATTTACTTGTTCTTTATTTTAAATATTGTATTTGTTCCCGTTTTGTTTTTTTACTTTAAAATAAGATATGTGCAGTGTGCATAGGGATTTGCTCATAGTTTCTTTTTTATAGTCCGGCCCTCCAACGGTCTGAGGGACAGTGAACTGGCCCCCTGTGTAAAAATTTTGGGGACCCCTGGTGTAAAAGAAGTATCCGCAGGGGGTGTGGCTCCAGGAGGGATCTGTTGCAGGGGGTATGGATATGCAGCAGGTGGGGGGGATGTGTCTTGGCCCCAAGACTTTCCACCATGAGAATTTCTTTCTAAAGTGCATGTGGGACAGGTCAATGCCTTTAGGAAATGCTAGGTTTCTTTTGTGGATAAAGCATTGTGTTCACACCTCACCCCACTTCAAACCGTAGGTTCGTGCATGGCCTGGGTACATTTACCCAGCCTCTTTTCTGGACCAGGTTCCTGGAGGTGACTCAAGTGCTCTGAATGTAAAAGGCATCTCTTAGACAGTTATAAGGTATAGGTTTTGGTAACTGGTGGCTCAGGGACACAGAAAGTGGCTCTTCTGCCTCAAGTACCCATTATGTGACTGACTGGTGAGTCACCAGGAGAATGTTGGGTCCCAGGGCCATCCTCCATGTCCTGGAGTGGGGTGGGGTGTAGACACCAATCATAGGAACAACCATCTTCTGAAAGAAGCGTGAGGGGTGGGACCAGATTATAGGCTTGAGATGGGGGCAAAGAAGGCCACCTTGTCAGGCAGACCTCCTGTCACCCAGCCAGCTACACTCCTCTCTGTGCTGCTCTGTCTGGACAAGCCCTTTTTGTCCCAATGGCTTTATATGATTTTGCTTTCCATAAGCAGTAATTTTGCTTTATCTTTTTCAAAGTAATATTCCTTTGTGAAGAATGTCCCCTGCCAGAACGTGTGGGGCTTTTCTCATTGCCCAGCCAGCCTGATGCACGAGGGGAAATGGCTATCTGAGGGATGGCCCTCGACTTCCATTCCAACATGGGGAGCCTGTGGCCCTGGCCATCCCATCACTCCAGGCTTCTCCTCCTCCCCAGAAGTCGCACTTTGGGTCAGCTGAGGGGCCTGAAGCCCTCTAAGGGAAGCTCAGCAAAAGGGGTAAGTGACAGTGGACGACAGTGAAGAACACACCCTATGAGCTCATTTTAAGGAAGGTGAAGGATCTCACAATGATGTGTTATGGTTAATTTTTAACTATTCTTTTAAAAAATATGTTTTCCCATTGATTAAGAGAGAGAAGCATCAATCATCTTGTTGTTGCACTTAGTTGTTTCATTTAGTTGTGCACTCATTGATTGCTTCTTGTACATTCCCTGACTGGGGATTGAACCTGTGAGCTCCATTTACCAGAAAAATGCTTTATCCACTGAACCGCCCAGCCAGGGCAATGGTTTTTGAGCATCTGCATGTGCCAGGCCCTGTGCTCAGTACTTCCCTGGCATTGTTGTGTCTAAGTCTCGGGGGCCAATGCAAGAGATGAGTACTCCTTTGATCCCCATTTTTACAGTAGGGAAACTGAGACCCAGAAAGAGAAGAAGGAATTTCCCCTAGATCACACATCCCTAAGTGGCAGAGCCAAGGCCGAAGACACAGCGGCCTTCTAGGCAGCCCATACCTCCAAATCTGCTTTCCTTCCCAGGTCTGAGTCAGAATCCCTTCCACTGATGTAATGTTTCTTCCTGTGGAATCTGCTGAAAGATCACTGCTGTGTCCGTTTGTAATCCACAGGAGGCTCCTACAGGGGCAAGATTATCCAAATATTTGCTGGCCCTGCAGGGAGTGCTTAGAGTCGTGCCTAGCACTGCTGGGGGTGAGGGGTGCCACGTTCCTCCTAGCTTCTGTTTGCATCTGTCTGCTGGGGAGGAAGAGATAAAGAATCTAATGAAAGCTGTATTTAGCCTTTCCTGAGCCCAAAAGGGATGCTCAAGCACAGAACAGACTCAGACAGATAAATAGGTATTTAAGAACTTTTTGCTTCAGAGCATTGAGTGGGATCTGAAATCTGAGCTAACTGGAGTGCCATTCACAGACTCCTGGGGTCTTGGGTGTGCTGAGCAGAAGCCCCCGGTCCCAGTGAGAAAACCTGACATGGGGCCCCGTTCTGCTTGGCTGGTGAGTAATTCCCTGCCCCCCACCCCGGGCTTGTTTCCTCACCTGTAAAATATGGTGCAGGCAGCTAGGAGAGACCATCCTATAGAGGCAGGGCAGCGTCTAGGAGCCAGGCTGTGTGAGTTTGATTCCATGTCCCCTTCATCAGAGCTGGGAGACGGGGCAAGTTTCATCACCTTCCTGGGTCTCGGTTTCCTCATACGTACTTTGTGTGCGTGTGTCTGAGGATTAAACGGGTCTATCCTTAATGCCCCTAGAACAATGCCTGGCTATTACACAACGAGCACTCAGTAAACATTGCTATTATTGTTTACAGCCTGTTCCCGCTCTCACGTATTACTAACTGAGCCGTGGGTCTTGGCAATTATTCCCTGAGAGATGATGTTGTGGTTGAGCAGTGGGCTGAGCAGCCGGCTGGAGGAAAAGAAGGCTCTTCCTCGCTGGCTTGTATATAATCGGGTCATGAGTTCTACCTGCCCTCCTTCCCCTCCACAAGGTGCAGCTTCAGTGCAATGATTTCACCTGTATAAAATCCTTGGGGGAGGCAGAGAGTATAATTTTCCCCTGAGAGTGTTCTGGAAGTAGGACCAAGAAGGGAGACAATTGTAGGGAGATTGGCTTCAGTTGCTAAAGCAAAATTCTTCAAACTTTTTCTGTTTCTTCTCACTATTTTGATTTCTCTCTCCCCAAGGGAGATGCTCTGCAGGTGATACATTGTAGGGTAAAAAATACCCATGTGTAGAAGCCAGACAGACCTGGAAATTCAAATCAGATCCCTACGGCACATAGCTGGCCCAGGTTACTTCTTCTCTCAGAGGTTCAGTTTCTTCGTCCGTACAATGGAGATAATGATATTCATTATTGAGTACCAAGGATTGTTAGAGACTTAAATAGGATCATGAAAATACAGCAGAAAATAGGCACTCTGAAAAGCTAGTTCCTCCGACCCTGGCCTCCCCTCCATACCTGCCTAGAGGGTCCTTCTACTTGCCTGTCCACCTTCCGTCTCCAGCCGAAAGGGGGCAGGAGGCAATACTCAGGGTCCCTTCAGTTGTGGGCTGCAAGCTTTTAGAATAAGGCTATAATCTTCCTAGAAGTTCTCTTGGCAGCCTAGAAGCTGTGAGCTGTCACCAGGACTGGATGCTGTTAAGGTGGAGCTATAAGTAGTAAAGGAACAGAGGGAGAACTCCACAGCCCCTTCCCACCTGGCATTCCACCATGGACTTGAATCTTAGCTCTGTAGCCGAGGTCTCTGCTAACAGCCGAGCACAGCGGTGGTCACAGGGTAGGCGTTGGAAGACTGCCACTCTTTACCAGGTGTCCTATTCAGGAATGGGTCATTAGGGATTAGGTGGCTGGGGCGAGAGTCATGAATATACTAGCCTGCTTTTCTCTGGCAATGGAGGCTTGGATGGCTGGTGGTGGGCTGGGGGATTGGGATGGTGGGGAAGGGGTGGCAGGGGAAAGTAGGGTACAATCACGGTCCTGGGCAACATCTGTGTAGGCTGAAATTCTGATTCCCCACCTAGTAAGGTCCCTGGGGCTCCCCAAACCCTTGTCATCTTCTGCCAGATCCTGAGTTTCTCTTGCATTCTGAGCTTCCTCATCACTCAACGTCTTCCCCATCAATGTCACAACAATCCCAAATGGTGTCTTTTTGCAAATTACAAACAGGCACCCCTCTTCTCCAAGCACATGTGGTTCTGCCCCAGGATATGCAGCATAGCAAATGGGTACACAGGCTGGATTTCAGCTCCCACTTTCTCCTTCAGCTGAGCAACCTTGTGCAGTGAATAGCCTGCACAACTTGTACATGGTGGTCCTATTTTCCATTCTCTTCTTTAATGGTCTGTATTGGCTGACTGCGTTTGCTGCTGTCTCCCCCGAACTCACTGCTCCTGCCTCCACTGTAGTCCTTTCCATTGCATGACCAGCTTTCAATAGGTTGCGGAAGACAGCCTGGCACTGCTAGGTTTCCTTGCCCTGCCTTTGAAGGATTTTGTGACCCATTTCCCCCAGAACAGAGGACATTTGAAGAACTCCACAAAGTCCAGTTAAGCAGTATTTTTCTGACATTATTCATCACTCCGGGCCAAGGTTAAAACATCTCCTCTAATAGTGTCAATCCCTGCTGATCTGAGGAATGCCACAGAGGCTGAGGGCAGGGCCCCCTCCACTTTGTTCAAGGGCATTCACCCTGGAGTCTTGGGCCTTCTGGAATGAGTCTCAGCCACTTCATTTTTCTTCCCAGAAGGACTGGCAGGTTGGGTTGTAAACTGCCCTCCTGAAGGCCTGCTCTGACATCCAAGGATTCCTGAAAGGGGCAGGGATGTGGATTAGTGTCATCGCTCCCGTGTGCACCTCCACCAGTACACCATTCCCTCAGCAGTGACCTGGCCCTTAGGGGTCAGGGTAGTCCAAAACATGGCATTTGATTATTCCATCTCTCTTCCCTCTTTAAACCCACAGTTGCTGCCAGAATACCTGGACCACCTGTTAGATGTGAATGGTCCAAAGCCAAGTTTATGGTAGCTTTGCCAATTGCCAGAAGAGGCCACTCCCTTTGAAGAGCGGAGATAGAGGTGGGCTTATCCCTGGGTGGTCCTCCTGCTTTACCCTGAGAGGCAGAGGGAGAAAAGAACTGGCTTCAGACATGTCCATAGGTTCAAAGAAGAGCAACTCTTGGTCATTGTGGTAACAACTAGGGCTGGAGAGAGGCTGTAAATCTATAAAACAACCCTCAAGCTTTCTATCCACAGTCAAAAGCTAAATTTGTCACTGTAACCTGGTACGTAGAAAGTGTTTTAGGTGTTATACACATCAGTGAAAGGGTGTTCCAGGAGCCCTTTTGAGGAGCACTAAGCCAGTCAGATAGAGGCAGGAAAAAAGTGGTGGCACGATGCCAGGGCTGAGGGAAGAGGAGGGGTGGGAGTTGTTTAGAGAGAGGAGGAAAGAAACTGAGCTGTGACATGGAGGGATGAAATAAAGTAATGCATTTTGGGTAGCCAACCGTAGGAGTTCAGACTTCAACCTATGGTGGTAAGAAGCTCTTGAGGTGCTTTCAATGATGGGGAGTTGGGATGAGTCTTGAGTTTTAGAAAGATCACTCAGGTGCTGAGTGGAACACTGCTTGGAGAAGGATGGGAGGGGGACAAACCGGGGGGCAGTGAGAGTCCAGGTGAGGGAGTAAGAGGCCCTGTACTGAGTGGCAGTGGGGGAAGGAGAGTGGCATATGAATTTGAAGACTATTTAGACATAAGGTCCCCAGGGCTCGGTGAATGGCTGGCTGTGTAATAATGTGGGGGTTGGCGAGGGAGAGACTGGGACCCAGGATGATTCCCAGGCAACTAGCTGTGAGGAGGTAGCATCTGATATACGATATAAGAGAAAGAGCAGCTGGCTTTGGAGTGAGTTAGGTTTGGGATATGCTAATGCTGAACTGTCTGTGCCAACTTCAACACTTAGCAGACTGTTTGGATGTAAAAGCTAAAGCTCAAGAAACAGGTTCCATTAAAATTATGGAAGGGAGAATGGGCTGAGTTCAGGACGCAGATATATCCACTTTCAAGATCGTTAGAGAAAGAGGACCCACAGGGAAGACAGACTTGAAACTTTGGGAGAGGTAGGAAAGTCCGGGGAAATGGTGTCTCCAAGGTCAAGAGAGTAGAAAGATTCACAGAGGAGGAGTGGTCACCAGTGTCAAATATAGCAGAAAGGTAAAAAACACAGAGAAAGAAAGAAGAGAGATGAGGTGGTAGATGGTAAAGGGGAACATAAAGTCAAGCAAGATGTTTCAGATGAGGGAAACCTTCTCTGCAACTGGAGGGACCGGTAGAGGGAGTGACGATGATGTCAAGTCTGTGGTAGAGAAAGGGCGGGGAGCTGAAGTGTTATGGCCTCATGTCCTCAATTTCTAGTTGAAGTTGAGCGCAGCTGAGGTTGAAGGTCATGTATTTGTGGTGGGGTGAGCCTGGGATTGTGGGGGTTTCTGTGGAGATATCAGATTCCAGCTCCCTGAGGGTAGGAAAGAAGGTGGTGGATGAATGAATCTAAGGCCTGCCAAGGAGGTATTATAGCAGAAGGATATAAGTTCAGACTGGCAACAAGCTAGCTCAAACATTCAACCATGGTTCCAAAGGTGCAGAGGGGAAAGAAGGAAGCTCAGGAGGGGCTGATAGACTAGCAAGACGTAGATGCATAAAAGGACAGTGGTCAGGGGCCAGAAGCCAGAGAACGAGAATGTGGGCCATGAGGGGAACGTGCCAGAAGGGAGCTCCTGCTGTGTACTGTCAGAGGAAGCAGAGTCCTGTGGGGCCAGGAAGGGACAGGTGAGGTGGAGCATGGGTGCAAGCCGCTGGAGTTTGGAGGTCAGTATAACTAGGAGGCTTTGAGGCTGGAGCATTGAAGGTGTTTTCACAGGATAGGAATGGGTGGCTTTGAGAACTGTAGCAAGCACCGGGGTGAATTAGTATCTGATGACAGGGGAGGACAGTCCAGGTTTCCTAAAGGTGTTTGATCACAACGACATGTGGCTCCTTGTTAAACTCTAGCTCTCGGGCCTCCACCAGGATCTCTGTAATCTGGGCATACAGGAGAGGAACCTGGGCATCTGCAAGGTCAAGTTCACACACTGATTGTTACCATCAGGCAAGTTTGAGAACATTGATACTAGGAAGGGGTAAGCCTCCAAGGATAGAGAAAAGGGTTTAGAGAAGGATGGATAAAGGAAATATTTGACAGACACCCTAATCAAGGAGAGCTGGGCCAGGTAAGAGGAGAACTGTGGAAAGGGTAAAGAGAGAAGCCATACTGAGAGCGCTCACCTTCTGGATGCCGAGTGATTTTCCCAGGAGAGCTCTACTGTGAGTCCCCGCAGAGCCCCACTGTGAAAGAACAGTAGCAGACTCGACGTCTGGTATCCTGGGGAAGACTGTATAGCAGCCTGAACAACTAAGCATTGAGTCACTTGTGGACGTGGGTTTGGGTCCTCTCCCCTCTAAGGAGCATCTCACCTATAAACAGCAGGGTGGGTTGAAGCCTGGATCAGCTCCTCTGCCACCTTCATTTGCCTGGCTTTCCTTTCCTGTCCACATTCCATGCCCTCATTGTCTGGCTCTCATCCTGACAGGTCCCAAGAGCAAATGGCCAGTACCTGTCTCAGTTTCAAACACAGAGGTGCTTTATCAAGTTACCTCATCTATGTTTCCAAACAGAGCCTCTGTTTCTCATCTGTTTATACCACCCCCAAACTTTATGGGCTTACATAACACTGGGGAACAAGATTTTTGTTGCATCCACAAAAACACTTGTTCTTACCTAATTTGAGTGTGCTGATCTCAAATCTGACATTAGTTTTTCTCTGTAAGCTACAGTCTTTTTGCAATTCAAGATTTTAGGTTTTCATCTTATTGTAAAATTTTCAACATTTAGTTTAACATAATGAAGTAGAATGTCTTCTTGGGCATCATCTTTGTGAAAATATAATAATTTATATAATGCAGTAAATACACTAATACACTAAAAGATACGTTTACATCAGAAGTCTACAATTTTGAAACAGAACATATTAAAACACTTATTTTAATCATAAAATTTGCGCAAAACATTTAAATTCTATTCAGGTAAAAGTTTGCGTTTATAGCTCTTGCGTTTGTGTACTTGTTGAGGACAATCTCATTTGATGCTCCAGCAGTAGTCTGCTCATCACTAACACCTCCAAGATTTTCGGGAAACTTATCAAGGTGACTGTTCAGGAAGTGAATCTCAACACTCATGTTACATCCAATGTCGCGGAAAGCCAACAGCATCCTTTGAACCAGAAGTTCATAGATTTCTGCTTTTTTGTTGCCAAGGAAGTTCTTTGTAACTGCCACAAAAGACTGCCATGCTGCTTTCTCCTCCTTATTCATCGTCCTGGCAAATTCTTCATCACATATGAGGGTTCGAATTTGAGGTCCATCAAATACACCTGCTTTTATGTTCTCGAAAGACAAGGTAGGAAAAGCAGAAAGAATATGTTGAAAGCATTCAGTTTCTCTATTCAAAGCCTGAACTAACTGCTTCATTAAGCCAAGTTTGATGTGATTTGGGGGAAAAATGATTCTGACTCGATTAACTACAGGTTCATTCACAATATTTTGCATCCCTACTTCCAGAGCTTCACGTTTCAGCCACTCCTTCTGTGTCCAGTGTTTCTCCCGAGCTCGGCTGTCCCACAAACACAGAAAGCATGAATACTTCGTGAAACCTCTCTGTTGTCCTAGCAGGAAATTTACCATTTTAAGATCCACATAAATAATTCAGTTATGCTCCTCATACTTCAGAAAGTCGAGGACAATTTTTATGTCATTATAACCTTCTTGCAGATGAGTTGAATAACCAATTGGAACCGCTGCATAAACATTACCGTTGTGTAGGAGAACACATTTCAGACTCTGTTTAGAGCTGTCGAGAAATAGCTGCCACTCTGTTGAACTGTAAGTGGTAACACCTAACTGGCTGAAAAGACCACTGATATCATGACAGTAAACAAAGTGTTTGTCTTCGGAAAAAAAGTCCACAAAAATTTGTTCATGCTTCCTGAAATGGGATACTTTAGCTGACCGGTGAAGTACATCCTTTTCTTGAAGCCTGGAGGCTAATAACTCAGCTGCTTTCTTTGATAGGCCCAAATCTCTTAGAAAGTCATTCAATTCGGGTTGGCTAAACTGCTTAAGAGTTAATGACTGTTTGGTATCAGAAGAAGACCCTTCAGATTCTACAACCATTTCCTCATACATCTTATCAAAATACACTTGATCACCATGTTCACTTTCTTCGTCCTTAGAATAAATAAAACTATTGAAAACTGGAACCAGGAGTGTCTCAGAGTGTGGGATAGGTTGTATTGATGAAGGGATATTAGGATATGCAATCATATGCCGTTTTTTCTTGCCGATGTCCTTTGTATGGATCAGACAGAAATAATAGTCACTGCTGTGGTCCTTAGGTTCATGCCAAACCGTGGGAATACCAAAAGGCATTCCTTTGTGTTTTCCTTTTGTCCAGTCACGGAGCATTTTCTCACAATTATGACACACAATGTGAGCAGCCCAATTTTTGTCTTGATCGCCAAGGGGAACTTGAAAATAGGCAATACATGCACGTGTCACAGATGATGAAATATTGCGCCTTTGATGTTGAAGTGTGTAACAGCCACATATATAACAGAAGGTGTCAGGACTATTCTTACATTTACGCCTACTCAAAGAAGCCATGATTCAATCTTAAAACAAAATAAGAGGGCGTTTTTATCAGATAATAATTTTTTACGTTTAAAAACAACTACAATTATGTAAAAGTGATGTTTGTAAAACATTAATTGCCTTGTGGTTATGTTCCATCTAAGAGTCGTTGCCCTTTAACTCCAATTTAAAAACCAATGCATGCCATTAACTCTAACACAAAGAAATTAAAATTGCATAAAAACTAGAGTATACACCAAAAAACAGATTTTATATTTGGAATCAGCGATCCAGAAATATATAGAAAAAGTTCTAAAACCTCATGCAACAAAAAATGAAAAAAAAAATGTTTCTCAGTGTAATCCTCTCTAGACTGTGGTGGTAGTGGGAAGTGTCCTCTCTCCGCCCCTCACTGATTCATGCAGAACATCTCCGGATCCTGGAGCTGGCACCAGACGGACATGTAACTAGAGTTGATAGCCACCGACTGGTATGACATGATTTAGACAACTTGCCACCTCCTTTCCCTCTCAGCTGAGTATGTCTCTCTCCTGAAATTTCACAAGAAGGGAGGTGAGATTGAGGAAGACAGGTATGGAGGGAGAGACCTCGGGCTTTAGGATCCCTGTCAGAACTGTATTCTAGTCCTCTGATACTTTCTAGACACGTGACTGTGGAGGACTTCACTTCATGGAGCCTCTGTTTCTCATCTATAAAGCAGGGCAAAGTAATACCTCAAGGTAGTATTGTGAGGATTAACAGGTAAAGCACACACTGTGCCAGAAATAGGTGCTAGAGCAAATGGCAGGGCCAGTCACTATTGGTCACGACCAGCTACACTCTGCACTGTGGGCCAGAGCCAATGGGAGAGGGACAGTAAGGGAGACGGGGGAGGGGGGCTAGCGGGAATACAGGAGCTGAGGGTCCCTGGGTTACTGCTGATTAGTGTCTGACCCAATAGTTAATTAACAAATCACCAGAATCCATGTTAACAGAAGCACCTTACCTGTCCTTTCTTCTACCTTTGTTACCAAAGGTGGTAACGGTATAACATTATTTCTCTGTACAGTGCCTCAAGACCAAGGATTGCCTGACCTGCCACCCTAGCACCTTGCATTTGAGGGACACACTCTAGGTGTTCATTAACAGTGTGCTTTGAATTAAGAAACAGAAACCACAAGTCTAATCCTCTGGAGCACAGTCTCCAAGAAAGGCTAGTATGACTCACTTCAGAATATTGAGAATTCACTAATTTCCTCTCATGTGGTGTGTTTGTCACTGACTGGTCATGCTGTGAGGAAGAGCTCCTCTAACGCCCTCAACTTAGTAAGTCCTAACACAGAAGAGGTCACATGGGGAGCACACCGGGGTTTGAACTTCCTGGAAATGCTGACACCAAGCAGTCTGCCTCCCACCCCCATTCGGATGGTACTTCAAGTGGAAGGAGGTCAGGGCAGTGTGTGGGTTCAACCCCCCTGACGCCTAGAACAGGAAAAAGGAATTTCTTTCCCCGGTTTGAGGAGGATGACGACTGGCACACTCCCTGCCGGAGGGCTGCTGAGCCAGGGCAGGGCTTCTGAACAAGTCACCTGGGAGGCTTGTTAAAATGCAAGTTCTGAGTCAGTCTCAGGTGGAGCAAAGGTTCAGCCTTTCTGACAAGCCCCCCAGGGATGGCAAGGTTGCCACTCCCAGACCACTCCTGGGTAGTATTGGACTTCACGGCTCACACCTAGAACCTGTCTGTGTGGTTTCCTGCCACAGGGGAAATTCACGTGTGCATGGAGGCCCAGTCTGTGGTTTCCAACCCACCGGAGATGCCCACCCACCTCCACCCTCTGTCTGAAACTCCAAAAGTCCGGTTCACAAATGACTATTGAATGCCAGCCACTGAGTTAACCCAGCTAGCTTGCTTCTTTTAAGTCACTTTGCTATTCCATGCCATGCTCAAGCAATTTGGCTCATAGTCTCCTGCTTGCTGAGAAACAGGGTTCACATGGGGGATGGTATAAAGTCAGGGCGTCCAATGGAGGGTCCTCCACATCTTAGCTATGTGAACCTGGTTGGTTCCTCTGCCTCTGTTTTTTTCCTCTGTAAAATGGACTTAACAACCTCCACCTCTCTGAGAGAATGAATTAGTGAATTAGTGGTTGCTGAAAGTATGAATTGAGAAGATATATGTAAAGCTCGGTCCAGTGCAGGTAGACATAGCTGTTATTCCAATTTAAGCAGTTTTTCCTCCCACAGAATCTTTGGTGTTCTGCCCTTCCTGTAGATATTCGTACCAATTCTAAGGGTGCTTGACTGTGTTCTTACTACTTGGTAACCTAGGTACTATTAACAGGGCCATTTGAAGGAACTCTAAATGGTCACCACTCACGAGGAATGCCCCACACCAACTGAGAGTGTGTGTGTGTATGTGTGTGTGTGTGTGTGTGTGTGTGTGTGTGTGTGTACACACACTTGTGTGTATGATGCTGGAGAGGGAGAAAGGGGCCAAATTGATTACCTCACTCAACCCAACTTGCTGTTCCAACTGCTCTTGAGACAGCATATTGAGGTGTGTAGCAAGCACTTCATTACTGTTAGTGCAGTATCTCAAATTGAAAATAATTTATTTTTAAAATAAACTGGCAGATACAAGATTCTCTGTCATAATACCACTGTCATGCATTTGCGTTCCAAAGGGTTACTTAAAATTTTATTAACTTTTCATCATGGCATTTTTCAAGCCTACAACAAAGTAGTGTAACAAACCTTAGTTCCAATAACTATGCACATTTTAGCAATCACAGGATATCTGACTAAAAGGAAAAGTTGTGGGATCACACCTCATGCTTGTGCCCCAGGATCACACACCCCCGGCAATCACTTGAGAGTGAGTGTTATACAACGTTGGTGTCTTGTTGGAGTAAAGGCTGCGAACTCTGGGTCTTTCTGATCCATTTCTGGTTGTCATTTCTTCTCTCTGGAGAGTGGTAATGACCCCTAGCTGGCAGCAGTTGACCAAGCCTGAAAAATGGGAGGGGGGCACAACTGGAGCCCCACAAACAGTCTGTCCTTGGCTCTGGCCAGACCCTCAGTGCTCTTGAGTCAAAAATGAGGAAGGATCAGGCAGAGGCAAGAGACTGTTGAGTTGAGAACCATAAGCAAGGCTCCACTCTGAACCCTCCACCACCTGCCTGCAGGCACCTGCCTGCTCAGGTCATCTGTCTCCTCCAGGGTGGCTGTGTCCTGTTTTGTAGAATGATGATCAGTGTAGAGATAAGTACCACAAGCAGCTAGAGAGAAGGAGACAGGGTAATCTGACCTTGGGTTCTGTAGACCTTACAGGGAGAGGGCCAGTCATACTTGTCAATGAAGCAGGTTAGCTCTAAATAAAGTATAGAGGAGGCCATTGTCATCACTCAGAAGCAGCAGCACATGAAGATGCCCCGGTGGCATTGTCAGTACCACACTCCTAACATATCTGTAGCACTTTCCTTAGAGGCTGCAGTCACCACTTCCCAACCGTGGTATCCCTGCCTCAATCAGGCGGTGGGTGTCGTGAAGAGGCTGAGATGGGAAATGGGAAAATCTAAATTTTAGTCCTGACTTTGTTATTTAATTGGTTCAGTGACCTTGGACAAAACCCTGAACCTCAATACCCTCATTCTAAAAATGGGATGATATTTTACCCCAGAATTATTTTAAAACTCATATAAATGCTATTAGTTTTAGTTACTATACTGGACCAGCTGTAGACAAAACTGTGAACAAGGTGAAGTGTTTCTTCAGCATTTTCTGTTGTCTTGGTCTAAGCCAATCCCCCCTTATTTTCAAGTCCTCCTTCTCCACTTACCCTTGAAGCACCAGATGCTGCCAAAAACAGCCAGTTAAAGTAATATACGTTAAAGGGCTAGTAATTTAATCTCACTAGAGGAAGTAGTTTATATTTATCAAGTGCTCACTAAGTGTCTGGCACCAAAGATATTCTGTGTAGTTCTCACAGCAGTCTCATGAGGTATATTGCTACCAGCCTCCATTTTACAGCGGGGAAAACTGACTTACAAATAAAACACTTCCTAAGAAGCACGCAGCTAATCAGCAAAACCTTAAATTCAGATGCATGTGCGTCTGATGCTAAAAGCAGTGCCATTTGTTTATTGATGTAATCTTCAGAGGTGCTATAACCTAGTGACTAAGAAGAGCACAAGGTCTGAGCCAAATGGCCCGGGTTCAAAGCTCAGCACCTTTCCACATGATGGTGGACAGGGGCCATGTCCTTATCTATAAAGGAGGATAAGAATAGTGCCATCTCATAGGATTGTTGTTGGAATTCGATAAGTTGATATACATAAAGTTCAGAGTAAGCAGTATGGAAATTATCTTTAATCATGAAAGCAACCGGTGTTCATCGGAAAAAATTCAAACAGCTTAGATTAACCTGAAGGAAAAAGGAAAATCCCCTCTTGCTCACATGTCAATTTCATCTAAAATAGTTTGATGGGAGGAAATTCTTTCAGATGAAAACGTGTCCACACATAATCCCACACAAACCTGTTGGTTGTTTTTACATTGATGGGCCAACTTGCTTTGTTCACTTTACAATATTTCACAGATACCTTTCTGTGTCAGTACCTTATTCTTACTAGCTACATAGTGTGTGCAATAGTACAGATGTGCTCTCATCTCTAATTTAGTCATCCCTGTGCAGATAAATACTTTTTAAAACTGCGAACAATGCTTCCACAAGTATCTTAGTGTGTACAGGTGAGTGAATGTGTTTGTAGGACAGATTTCCAGAAGTGGAGTTGCTGGGCAAAGGGCACATTCAGAGCAAATGTTCTATTTGGTCATCCATTAAGGATGAACATTGTATTTACAAAAAGAGAGAGAGAGAGAGGCTTATAGAGAGGTCAATGCCTCAATGATGGAAGTTGTGATAACATTGCTAGGGAGATTATAAAATGGTGGGTAAGTCCTACCCACAGCTCACAAACCATTCACTTAGACCAGCAATTTTCAACCTTTTGTATCTCATGGCACACATACACTAATTACTAAACTTCTGCAGCACACCAAAATAATTTTTTTGCTGATTTGACAAAAGAAAAGTATGATTTTGATTCATTCACACCGAATGGCTATTGTTGTGTTGGCTGTTGTCATTTTTTAAACTGACAATCTAAGGGGAAAAGAGGTCAGTGCCCCTGGCTAAATAGTCAGGTATTGCATGTTTTAAAGATTCTTGTGGCACACTGGTTGAAAATTGCTCTCTTAGCCTGAAGTCTGCGTGTCTGGAAAGCCAACTTTGCTCTTAAAGATTGGATGAGTACATGCAAGGAAGTTAGACTTTCCTGGCATTCTGCCCTCTTCTGTGTAAGGGAGCTGGTAGGCTTCATGCCAACCTCCCCCTTTAAATTTATATAGAGGAGGGGAGAGAGAGAGAAGATCAACTTGTTGTTCCATGTAGTTGTGCATCCATTGATTGCTTCGCATAAGTGCCTTGACCAGGGATCAAACTGGCAACCTTGGGCTCAAGCAGGGGACCCACGGTTGGAGCTGGCAACCTTGGGTCTCTAATTGGTGACCTCAGCACTGTAGATGGACAGTCCATCCACTGAGCCACCACTGGTTAGGTTCACACTTCCTTTTTTCCCTCCAATTATCCAGGTTCCTTCTGCACTAGAACAGAGTGGCCATGGTTCCCTCTACCAGCCTCTGGGGCAGCCTGCAGCATCTACACTGATCTCTTTCCTGTCATAACTCAAGATGGCAGCAGGTGACCATTGCACCGGTTTTGCACGTGTTTGTTTCCTCTCTCTTCATTTCCATAGTAGAACATTTATTTTCTAAATCTCCTCCCTCTCCTTTATTTTCACCTGCATCGGTAGTCTGTCCCCCAACACTTTTAATCTCTCCTTTCTCTGCATTGCCACAGCACAGGGACCTCTGCTGCAGCCAGCCTCCTCTCACCTTGTATCTGTGCCATGCTCTCCACAAGAATGTGAGTTCCTGATCACATACTCGCCTTCCTATCTCCTTGGGCTAATGATGCTTTCCAAATGGTAGGGTCTTGGTGAATTTGTTTTTTAAGTGACAGTTTTAATAATAAAATAACACATGCTTACTGAAAATAAATAAAATAACTTTGTAAATAAGGAAATGAAAATATTATAAAATTCCATAACTATCCAGAGACATTTTGGAGTATTTCCTTCTAAGTGTTGAATAATGCATATCTGGTCATCAGATTAAGGAAGTAAGTAACTGGAGAACAGGGGTCCAGAGTTTGGTGATAAAAGCAAGTCCTGAAACAGGTTGTTCAAATGTAGACCACCTTATGTAGAAAGGTGAGCCTATGTTGTCAATAACTCCATCTTTTTTTCACTCAAACATTCATTCATTTGGTAAATATTTATTGAGGATCTATCCAACTGGAGCCCTCCTACAATGACTTCTGTAGCTGATATGTCAGTGAGTTTTTCAGCCATCATACAGGCCTTTAGAAAGTTGGTTTTACTTCCCTGATTGGTAGACTGGGGAATCCTGTGACCAAGTCCATGGCTAGCTCTTTACAGGGCTGGCACCTGGAGAGTAAGGTTCCTCAAAATACTGCAACATTTGCTGCTATGGTCTATATCAGAGTTGCCAGCTCTTTGTATCAGCGGTTTAGTGAATATTAACTTTAGGGAATTCTCAGTCTCTCTATCAGCTATTGTTCAAGTTCAGATTTTCTCTTTGGTCTTTATAGATAGATTATAGCTTAATCATCTGTTGTTCCTTACTTGTTATCATTTAGATCTGGGCAAACCTGGAATTTGAAAAGTTTTTCTTCCTTAAAGTGCATTTTTCCCAGAGCCTGCCCCAGCTAACTGTTAACTAGTAATGTTATGGAGTGGGACACAACAAATTGCTTTGTGGCAGAAGGGGATCAACACGAGGCTGAGGGCTCCCTGACAAAGTCTCTTGAGCTGCCTTAAAGTCATCACCTTCGTATCACTGGTTACATTGTCCTTTCATATGTCACTTTGCCTGAAGCAGCCCAGGGTTTTGCTGTTTAAACATTAATGTGAAAGCTGGCTGTAGATTTGAAGAGATTTGTATTTTTAAATTAATTATAGCTCAGCCCACATCCATGGCATTGTATTTAGCCATGGGAGCGCTGGGATAAAAAACAATGATATAAAGACAAAGGATCTAAAAGCCTGCAGTTCATCATTCATTCATTCATTCATTCAATCAATATGTACTGGATGCTAGTAATGTGCCAGGCCCCAAACTAGGAACAAAACAAAAGCAAAGCCAGACATAGATCTTAGAGTATATATATATATATATATATATATATATATATATATATATATATATATATATATATATAGCAACAGATATTAAACAGAAATAACAGATACAAATGTGTAATTATGAACTGTGACAAATTCCAGGAAGGAAAGGAGGCTGTAAGGCATATATAACTGAAGTATGTGACCTGTTCTGGGTTTCAGGGAAGATTTCCCAGAGAACAGAACTTCTAAGCTGGTATTGATTATTTAATTTCATATGCCTCAGTCTTCTCATCAGTAAAATAGGGATATACCACTTCCTTAGACTCACAGAGACATTGTGGGAAGAATAATCACATACATGAAAGGCTTTGAAAAATGCTCAATGTACCTAAAAGAGAGCTCTATTGCTTTCCAGTTAGAGGCAGCTGTTCCCTGGCTCCCATGTCTGTCATCAAGCCAGGCATTACTCAAACTCTTAGACTGCAGACCTTTGATCATTTTCCTTCCCTACCAGGCAGCTGGGGTCGAAGAGACCTGGGGTTAGTTAGCTTTTGTCCTGCCACTTAAATCTAGAGTGAACTTGGACAAATCCCTTAACTGCTAAAGCTCACTATTCTCATTTGTGAAGTGAGGGCAATAATAGTACCAGCTCCTGGCTTAAAGCTTATAAAGCACATAACATTATATGCAGCTTGTTGTTACTTCTAAACGAATTGTAGCTACTGTTATTGACATTGTTATCATTGCTAATTATTAACTCTTGCCAATTAGTCCTTCGTGGTAACCTGGTTATTTTGGTCCTTCCATTCCCACTGTCACCAACTAGTCAAAGCCCTTGTCATGTGACAATTGCCATGGTCTTCTAATCAGTGTCCTGCCTTGGTTCTCGCTTCTCTAGCTCATTCTACATGACTTCCAGCATGAGCTTCCTAAAACAACAGAGCTTTGCATAGTTCAACTCTTCAATATTGTCATGGGAAAAAATATCTGCAGCTCAAACCACAAAGAGCTGAGCTTCCTAATATAGAAGGAGGTCCTAGAAAATTGATATAAAAACATACAAGTGGAGAAAAATGGAAGTACAAATTTCAAAAGGAAAAGCAAATGGCTATCAAACATGGAAAGATGAGCAGCTTCACTTATTATAAGAAAAATACAAATTAAAATTGCACTAAAATTCATTTTACTTATCAGGTTGACAAAAAAACCCCACAAAGTTTCATAATAGATTCTGGCCAGAATATGGGGAAATAGGCATTTTCTTATATTGCTGGGGAGTATAAATTGGTACAATCCCTATAGAAGGTAACTGAGCAGTACATACCAAAATTTCATAAGTATATCGCCTGACCAGGTGGTGGCGCAGTGGATGGAACATCGGACTGGGATGCGAAGGACCCAGGTTCGAGACCCCGAGCTCGCCAGCTTGGGCGCGGGCCCATCTGGCTTGAACTAAAGCTCGCCACCTTGGACCCAAGGTCGCTGGCTCCAGCAAGGGGTTGCTCAGTCTGCTGAAGGCCCGTGGTCAAGGCACATGTGAGAAAGCAATCAATGAACAACTATGGTGTCGCAACGGCAACGAAAAACTAATGATTGATGCTTCTCATCTCTCTCTGTTCCTGCCTATCTGTCCCTATCTATCCTTCTCTCTGTCCCTGTTAAAAAAAAAAAAATTCATAAGTATATACCCTTTGACTCAGCAATTTTGCCTCTGGAAATTTATTGTACAGATAAACTTGCACACGTCAATGACATATCTACAAGATTACTCACTTCAATGCTGTTTATAGTTGGAAAGGACTAAAAACAACCTAAATGTCCATCAATAGGACACTGATTGAATAAATTATGGTACATCTCTTCAAAAGAATACCATGCATTTAATACGAGAAAATCTCCAAGGTATACTGTTAAGTGGAAAAAAAAGCAAAGTGTAGAACTGTAGGTATAGCATATTACTTTTTTGTATGGGTGGGCAGTTAACACACATACACTTAGAAAAACTCTGGTAGGCATATTCAATATTAATAGCAGTTATTACCTATAGTGGGAAGAGGACTGGGAAGATGGGAAACAGAGTTATGAGGAGGACTTTTTACTGTTATACCATTACACTTATATTTCAATTGTGAACCAGGTGAATATTCCCTAATCAAATAGGGGTATATTAAAATTCCCCTTTTAATGTCTTGAACACCTATCATGTCCTAGGCACTGGGGATACAAATGTGAAAGTAGTTGTGTGCTAAAAAGACCACTGAACTTGAAGTTAAAATACTTGATTCGAGGCCCTGGGCCGGTTTGGCTTATTAGTAGGGCGTCAGCCTGGTGTGTGGATGTCCTGGGTCCAATTCCCGGTTAGGGCATGCAGGAGAGGCACCTATCTGCTTCTCCCCCTCTCATTTCTCTCTCTCTTTCTCTCTGTCTTCTCCTCCCCTCCTGCACCCATGGCTTGATTAGAGCAAGTTGGCCCTGGGCACTGAGGATAGCTCCATGGCCTCCACCTCAGGCGCTAAAACATGGATCTGGTTGCAATGAAGCAAGGGCCCCAGATGGGCAGAGCATCCCCCCTAGTGGGCTTTCTGGGTGGATCTTGGTCAGGGCACATGTGGGAGTCTGTCTCTGCCTCCCCTCCTCTCACTAAAAATTAAAAAATAAAAACAAACAAAAAATACCTGATTCTAAACTTGAAGTTAAAAATATCTGACTCAAAGAAGAAATGCGCCCCCATGTTCGTGGCAGCATTGTTCACAATAGCGAAAATCTGGAACCAGCCCAAGTGTCCATCAGAAGACGAGTGGATTAAAAAGCTATGGTACATATATACTATGGAATACTACTCAGCCATAAGAAACGATGACATCGGATCATTTATAACAAAATGGATGTACCTTGATAACATTATACGGAGTGAAATAAGTAAATCAGAAAAAAAAGAAAAACTGAGAACAGCATGATTTCATACATAGGTGGGACATAAAAGTGAGAATATGAGACATGGACAAGAGTGTGGTGGTTATGGGATGGGGGGAGGGAGGGAAGAGTGGGATAGGGAGGAGGGAAGGGGCACAGGGAAAACCAGATTGAAGGTGACAGAGGACAATTTGACTTTGGGTGATGGGTATGCAACACAATTGAATGAAAGATAACCTGGATATGTTTTCATTGTACATATGTACCCTGATTTATTGGTGTCACCCCATTAGAATTAATAATAATAAAATATATATTAAAAAAAATATCTGACTCAAATTCTGACTCCTTCTCATTAGCTATAGGTCTTGGCACATAGTAGGTATGCAACAAATATATGTTGAGTGAATTTATGGTTGAAGTTACTTAAACTTTCTGAACCTGTTTCCTCCCATACAAATGGCCATAAAGATGCTTCTTATCTCACAGGGTATTGTAAGGACAAATGATACAATGTGTCATCAATTCCAGTAATAGTCAATGTAACTGCTATCTGCTAGGCACTTTCACAGCCATTATTTTATTGCCGTCTCACATGCATTCACCCACTCACTCATTCATGAGAAAATGGAGGGACTGTGAGGAACAGTGATTTACCCAAGGTCTCTCTCTGGGTGTGAGTTGTCTCCTGGTCTTTCTTTATTGCTACCTCCCATGATGCACCATGCAGAAGGTGCATCAGGAAATTTTGAAAATCAAGAACAACCAAAGTAAGTTTTACCACTGTTATCAGTGATGCTCCAGAGCAGCAGAAAGTCAGTCAATGAACTTCTGACAATGCGGTTTAGAAATACACCAGCTGGTCTGTTTGACATTTATTGCACTAAGCACTTTATGAAAAATCCAACAAAAAGTAAAATGTTTGTGCTTCTAATGAGACAGGGAAGATAAAAACAAAGCTATAAAAACACCCCTAAGAAAAATGTAGAAACTCATTCTAAGGAATGTTGCCCTTAGAATCATACTGACTTGCCAATAGCTTCTCAGGGAGATGTAAGTGATAAAATATTCCCAACATGGCACAATTTTTAAAACATTTCTTTGGAGTAAAACATACATGCAGAGCATTGCACAAACCAATTAATTTTTTTGTAAAGTGAAGGACAGTTTATTTTTATAAAATAGGACACTTCTATGTAGCCAGCACCTGGATCAAGAAATCGAACGAGGCAGACCTTGTTTGACTGCACTTCATTTTATTGTGCTTCACAGATGTGGCATTTTTTGTTTTTTACAAATTGAAGGCAAGACCCTCCCCCGTAAAAAGATTACAGCTCACTATATTTTGATACTAACTTTATTGCAGTGGTCTGGAACCAAAACCATAATCTCTAAGAGGTACACCTGTAGTACCAGCACCTAGAATCCCCTCTGGGTTCCCTTCCCATCACTACCCACCCCCCAAGATAATCACTATCTGCATCTTTCATATCATAGATATGTACCTGTTTCTGTCCAGCCTCTCTCACTCAACATCATAGTAGATGTAATTCATTCATTCTCCTTACTGTATAGTATTCCACACAGTTTATTTCTTTTCTGAAAATGGGCTTGTTTATTTGAGACTGCTATAAAGAGAGATTCTATAAATATTTTTGAACATGTCTTTTGGAAAATATATGTATACATCTCTATTGGGTATATACCTAGGGATGACATTGCTATTCCAAAGTCACAGGTTACAAGTTAATTTAGCTTTAGTATGTAATACTAAACAGATTTCTAAATTTTTTGTTATTGATTGGAGAGAAAGAGAGAAACATTAATTCATTGTTCCACTTATTTATGCATTTATTGTTTGATTCTTGTATGTGTCACAACTGGGGATCCAACCTGCAACCTTGGCATATCGGGACAATGTTCTAACCAACTGAGCTACCCGGCCAGGGCCTAAACAAGTTTCTAAAGTGTTAAACAAGATTTCTAATTTTAGCCATTCTGGTGAGTGTGAAGTGAGATCACATTGTAACTTCAATTTGTACTTCTGAGTGATCAATAACTGAGAACCTTTTCATATGTTTGTTGCCTTTTTTGAGAAATGCCTATTTATTCCCTCTTGAGAAATGTCTGTTGAAATATTCTGCCTATTTTCAATTGGATTTTCTGTCTTCTTTTTGCTGATTTGTAAATGTTCTTTCTGCATTCTGCATGCACGTCCTTTTTCATGTGTATGTGTTGCAATTATTTTTTCTCACTCTGTGGCTTTTCACTGATGATGTCTTTTGATGGGCAGGAGGTCTTAATCTTAATGTTGTTTGATGATCAGATTTTTCCTTTAGAGTTGGTACTATATGTGCTTAAGAAGTCTTTGCCTACCTCAAGGTCATGAAGATATTTTTTATATTAACTTTGAATAGTTTTATCTTTTACACATAGATTTTTAAAAAGTATTATCTTTATTTTGCAAATGACTGGCCTACACACATCTGCTTAAGTGACAAGCCATTTTCTACCTCTTTTTTCAGTCCTGTGTGATTTCTTTAAAATTTTATTTAAAAAATTAAATTTAACGGGGTGACATTGATCAATAAAAGTACATGGGTTTCACGTAAACATTTCTATAGCATTTGAACTGTTAATTGTGTTGTGTACCCATCACCCAAAGTCAAATCATTTTCTGTCACCATATATTTGTCCCTCTTTACAGGTAGGTTTGAAATTCATCTGGAATTGATTTTTTGACATGGTATGAGGTAGGGGTCAAGGTACTTCTTTTTTCTCCATGTGGGTGTTCAGTCAATCCAGCATCATTTACTGAAAAGACAGACCGTCCCTTCCCAATGCATCACAGCAGCATCTTTGATATAAATCAAGGACCACATATGTAGATCTGATTTTGGACTCTCTATTCTATTGCTCAGTTCATATATCTTTGTTGCCAATTACTGTTTCTATAGCTTCCTAGTTGGTGTCGATGTCTGATATGTAAGCCCTCCTACAGTGCTCTGTAATTTTTCACCCCACCAAACCATGCATTACTGAAGGGTCACTTGTGCCTCCCACTTTGCTTTCAATACATCGAGGAGGATGTGATGGATTTGCCTCTTCTCATGGCTTATTCGTGGTTACCTGGATCTTTATCCTATCAGAGGCCTTTAAACTGAAAGCCAGCCAGGTGTCTGTAGTTGAACAAAGCAGATCTGCTGGATAATTAAATAATAAAGGGAAGGGAGGAGTAAATTAGGCGGGGTTGTCTCTACAAGAGGGGTACAGTGAGGAAGTGGTCTATCTACATTTGAGTATTGTCTTCTCCGGGAGATACGAGAACTAAACTCTAAAATCGGGGTAGAGGAGTGCAAGGGAGAGGTCGGCGCATGTAAATGTCGCAGGGGGTTTCGCCAGGGGCCAGGCCAAGCGGATCGGCTCGCCGGGGTGGGGCCGTGAAGCCTCAAATCAGCAGTTGAGGGCTGGAGTGCGCGCCGCCGGCTCAGAGCAGCTCCAGCAGCTGTCGGGGCTGGAGCTGGAGCGCCGAGTCAGAGCGCCTGGCGCACAGCGAACAGCGCGCGGGCTTCTCGGCGGGCGCCCGGCAGAGTATGAGCGGCCCTTGCTCGGGGAGCAGCCGAGGCACGGGTCCCGCGGTGCGGAGCCTCTGAGCTTCTGCGGGAGACCCGTTCGCCGAGCTCCAGGCGGGGAGGTGAGTCTCTGCCGCGTGTACCCCGGGGTGCTGCTCCTCCTGGGGAGCCGCGGCTTCTCTCTCCCAAGGAGGACGGGCTGGGAAGTTTGTTGGATAAAGTTTAGGCTGCGATGAAAATAGAGCCGGAGCTTCCACCTCACTCCCAATCACCCAGCTGAGTTGGCGTTTGGAGTCGGGAGTGGCTGAAGTGGGGACGGGACTTGAGACCTCGGGGGCCTTGGAAGCGGCTGGGATTCACCATACGTGGTCCGTGGGGAGGCGCCCGCCGACTTGCGGCGAGCATCTTGAACGGCATCTTCCCGGGCGCTGGCCTCTCCTGAACCCCTGTAGCTCAGCCAGCAGCCCGTCCCCGTCCTGTTCCGTCCTGTCCCTCTCAGCCCCAAGGCCGGCGGGGGTCAGGGGACGCGGGGGCAAAGGGGCTCTGCAGGGAGCCCTGGGCTTGGAGGAGGCTTGGAAAGTTTGCAAAGAAAGTGAAGGAGCCTGCCTTGTAACTGTTGACAACATCTCCCTCCCTCTCTTTCTTTGTTGAGAAAGAATGAATAGTTGGTTGTCTCTCCCTCTGCATCAGAGAAGAGAGGAGGGGAGGAGAGGTGAAGGCGGTGAAGCGAGGGACAGAAAGGAGGCTCGGATCTCAGACCATCTTCCCTCACCGGCACAGGCTGCCACCACATTAAAAGTTTGATCAGGTGTAGACTCTCGTCCGGGAGAGCTCGAGTGAGCTCTGGAACAGCTGGAGAGGCGGCGTGTTCCGTGGGGATCACGGCCAGTCTTGGCTGGGGCTTTGAGGGGTAGAAAATTCTTTTTGGTGTTAACTCGCTTAAAGCAAGGTGCGAAGGGAAAAGACCGGTTGCTTAATTTGGTGTCTGCTTTCGCCTAAAGCCCCTAGCTGAGAGAGAAAATGAGCCAGGCATTCAGAGATTCGTTTAAACCTTGACTCTTATCTTCCAAGGCTACGCAGATCTCTGCAAAGAAAATACATTGGAGGAGGGAAGGTCAGTCTGAAAGCGGATAATCTCCCTGCGTGTTGCCAAGGACTGGGGCGAGATCCGGGAAGAAGGGGGAGGCCTCGGGGCTGGGGGCGGGGCTCAGTTGACTGGGGGTCCGAAGTGCTACGGGGCTGCCCAGTAGATAGCTGGGAAGCCACACTACGCGGTTGCGCGGTGTGCAAGGGGGCGCATGGAATATAACGTAAACAGTTTGCCATGCCAAAGGCTCCCTCCCCCAACCCCCATTCCAGCTTTCTCTAAACTGCTGCTGAGTCTGACATTTCCAGGATGAATAAACAAGATTTCCATCTCCCCCTATTCATATAGAAAGGACTGCTTGTCCAATGGATTTTATCTTAAGAACCTTATCGTGTAAATCCTGTGCTGTGGTGCTTGAAGTACAATCCATGGAAGAATTATTCATACTTAAATCATTTGGCTAGACTTCATTAAGTTTACTTAAAAAATAAAGGGATACTGTGTGTGTGTGTGTGTGTGTGTGTGTGTGTGTGTGTGTGTGTGTGTGTCAGAGAGAGGGACAGATAGGGACAGACAGGAAGGGAGAGAGATGAGAAGCATCAGTTCTTCATTGTGGCACCTTAGTTGTTCATTGATTGCTTTCTCATATGTGCTTTGATGGGGTGGACCTACAGCAGAGCTAGTGACCCCTTGCTCAAGCCAGGGACCTTGGGCTCAAGTTAGCGACCTTGGGCTTCAAGCCAGAGACCTTGGGGTCATGTCTATGATCCCACGCTCAAGCCAGTGACCCCAAGCTCAAGCCGGTGAGCTCATGCTAAAGCTGGAGACCCTAGGGCTTCAAACATGGGTCCTTTGTGTCCCAGCCTGATGCTCTATCCACTGTGCCACTACCTGGTTAGGAGGGATACTTTTAATTTTTAAACTCAAGCAAAACTTCATTTTAAGTGGATAAGCTGATTGCATGTATGAGGTTGTTGAAACTCCTTTCCCTGTCTGGCTCTGCAGAGAAGATATAAAAGTATGTGTCCAATTTGTAAATCTTTACCAAGGTTGTAATGGGGGCAGTGGAGGCAGCTACATTTCCAGAGTTTAAAATATTATAAAAAGTTCTTAAAGCCCATATAAGATGACCATCTATGAGTTTGACTTGAAAATATTTCATATCAGAAATAAAACAGAAAAGTCCAAGTAAGAGGACCACTTATCTCTGCTTTGACTTCCATGTGATAATCAGTTTCTTTGACATCTTGGTAAAACAAGTGAGTCAGGCTATTATTCACAAGCATTTCAAAAGCACAGCCACAGAGTCTGGATGGCAGCACATAGGTTGTGAGCTTGTCAGGCTTGCTCTTGTCCCACTGAGATTTCAGCTCTTTGAACATTCACATGGGTCTCATTTTCATATCAAGACATAGAATCTTTGACCTTTGTACAATCACACACTACTTAAAGACAGGGATTCGTTCTGGGAAATGTGGTGTTAAGGTGAATTCATCATCGTAGGAACATCATGTAATGCACTTACACAAATCTATATGGTATAGCAGCCTACTATACACCTTGGCTATATGGTATAGCCCAGTGGTTTTCAACTGCAAGTCTGTAGACCAGGGGTTGAAAACCACTGGGTAACCTATTGTTCCTAGGCTACAAAGCTGTACAGCATATTAGTGTACTGAGTACTGTAGGCAACTGTAACACAGTTGGTAACTATGTATCTAAGCATATCTAAACACAAGAAAGATACAGTAAAAATACAGTCTAGAATATTAAAAAGAATATACCTATATAGTGCAGTTACCATGAATGGAGCTTTTAGGATTGGAAGTCGCTCTAGGTGAGGAGATGTGAAGGCCTAGGACATGACTGTGTACTGCTGTAGACTTCATAACACTGTGCACTTTAGGCTACACTAAATTTATAGAACAGCACAAGATTAAATCACGCACAAGAGAAAATGAGGTAATCAATAAATGGAGTAAACATGAGAAGTATGAGGCTGCTGCTGGTGTAACATAGCATACTGTTTTACAGCAAATTAGGTTTTTTAGTAAGTAGAAAGAGTATACTCTAAAACTATAGCACATAATTGTATGTGCTATACTTTTATATGACTGGCAGCACAGCAGCATCACCACAGACACATGAGTGACATGTTGCATTATGATGGCTACCACATCACTAGGTGATAGGAATCTTTTAGCTCCATTATAATCTTATGGGAACACTGTTGTGTATGTGGTTCATCACAGACTACAATGTTGTTATATGGTGCATGGTTGTATTTCAGGATCTGGCGTTAGACTGGATAACCCTATGTTTGTTTACCTGCACAGTGCAGAGAGGAGAAGTCTGGTGGCCAAAGTCTTTTAAAGACTCCAGACATGCTCACTTGGTGTGCGTGTGTGTGTGTGTGTGTGTGTGTGTGTGTGTCTATGTCCTACTTGGTTTGGTATGTTTACATCTATTGCTTTAAGTTAAAGCATTTCCCTCCTCATCTTTTCTGGCCAGTCTTCCTCAGAAGCAGGGACTTCGCTTGTGAACTCTCATTATAATAGGCCTACAATACAGACATGATCCCTGCCCTGCTTAGAGGACACCTGCTCTTTATTGAATGCTCGCTATATGTCAAGGGTATTCTGTGCACAGTCACATTTACTTTTCACAACAACCCCATGAAATAGGTATTGTTAATCTGCTTTTACAAATTTGAAACTGTCAGAGTTGAGTAACTTGACCTAGGCCCTATAGCTAGTCCAGTGGTTCTCAAACTTTTAGAAGTTGGAGTGCATTTAAAATCCTACAAATAATTGTAGGCACACTATATACAAATTCCTGAGAAATATGTTATAATAATTAAGTCAAATATTAAAGAAAAAAAAATAAAGTCCAAGCGTGTTTTTATGGTAATTAAATGAAATAAATACAACAAAATTAAATTTATTCTGACATTAAAAAACATTTTTATGTTACAATTTTTGAGTTATGCTTTTTAGAATTCGTAAAAAAGAGAGGTTAAAAAAAAACAACAAAATTATCTTTTTATTTATATAGATACATTCTTAGTATGATTTAGTAAATTCGGCAGGTCCCAGCGCAAATGTTTTAAGGTTTTTCATTCTTGTGTTTATGAGAAACATGAGCCTGATGTGTCCTAGTGATTTCTTCAATGTTTGGGCATATATTTGAAAGGCAAACTCTCATTTCCTCATCAATACATTGAAGAATTCCTCTCTTTTTACTCTTAATTGTGTTGAGTGCAGAAACCCCACCATACATTATCATCTTAACTTTACACCAAACAAAAGACAGAAGAAACTTGCCTCCAGTCTTTCCAGGGAACATGGGGGGGATAGCGTAAACAATCCAGCACCACAGCTTAACAGCCTTTTGCAACCTAATCAGGCAAGTGAGGTGGGGGGTTGGGCAGACTGTTAGCTTACAGTCAAGTCCCCACACCTCTGTCCCCCCAAACTCTAAACTTCAAAAACCCTGTTGGTTTTTTGGTCCCCAACAGGCACATATTTCTCTAGAATACCGTAGGGTGCACCTGGAAATCTTCTAGGTTGCACCAGTGTGCCCTGGCTCACACTTTGAGAACCACTGAGCTAGTCAGTCAAAGGAAGAGTAGGGATTTGAATCTCTAAGTGACTCCAGAGCAAGCCTAGGTTGTGAGTTGACCCTGTTTGATTTATAAAAATCAAATAGTACATATGATGGGAATATCAGTGGCTGGAAATATCAAGAGGAAAACAAGTCCAGGTGGAGAAAACATGGGAGCCAGAGAAAGGAGACTTGGATTTAGTCTCCTCAGTGCTCTTCCGACCACGTGTTTCCACCTCAAGACCTTCACATTTGCAGTGTCTCTGGCCTGGAAATCATTCTGATCTTCTCTTCATTGGTTTCTTGTTTTTCTTCAAGTTTCATGTCATTATTTCCTTTTCAAAGCAGCCTTCCTACACACCCTATTCCGAAAGAGCCATCCATCCCCAACCAGTATAGTCTGCCATTTCACCCTGTTTTGTGTGCTTTAGTGCCCTCATGATGGGGGTATGACCTAGTTTGTTTTCCTGTCTGTGTTGGTTGGACTCCCCCATCACAGTGAAAGCTCTTGTAAGAGCAGGACTTTGTCAAGTTTATTAGGTCTTCCGCCCTGGTGCACTGTAAACATTCAGGGAATATATATTGAATGAATGAACATTTATTTTCTTATCTGGATAAAAGAAGGGACTTGGTTGTCTGAGATCCCATCTATATATAACACGCAGAGATTCTGCCTAGGGATCGGAGGTGGTAAGTGGCTTCTCTGTCAAAATGGAAAGTACTTACCATGAACCTAGATTCACACTACACACTGTGCACTCTCATCTCTTGGATTTTCCCCTGGGCTCCTGGTATCTGGAAATATTAAAAATAGATAAAGCTAAAGTAGGAAATAGAGTCACCCAGAGATTGCAAATGAGCTCCTTCTTCCTGTATGTAGTTCCCCTACCATCCCCTGCCCCACTTTTAGTTTGTTTTGTTTTCAAAGTTATGTCTCTGGGTTGGGCCCACCTCCCCCACCATTGGACTGATTCAAGCTTGACACAGGGTCCAGGGTTGAGATAGTCTTTCCAAGTCACTAGTCATAGGGCAAGACTGTATTTTCATGGGAAAGAGTTTCAATTTAGAGGCGGGAATTGTGAAGGAGAGCCTCGCCTGTGTATTTTCCATTTGTCTGCAGCTGAGAACTCTCTGGAAACTTCACCTTGGATGCTCTTCTCCCTCCAGTTGTTAAACTCTGCTTCACACCCTCCAGGTCAGCACCCCTTCCCCAGGGAAGCCTTTTCAGGGCCACTAGACCCTGGTCCCCACTTCCTGTGCCCCCAGGGCACTGGGAATCACCAACAGTGGTCATCACTTACTGTCTGCTTCCTCCACAGAGAAGTAATCTCATGCAGTTGTTGGACACTGTCCCCACACAGGCACAGTATTCACCACATAGGAGGCCATTCTTAAATGAGTTTTGAAAAGAAGAATGAATAAGTGCTTCTATTAAATAAATGATACTTCCTCATTTTCATTCTTTTATATTACCCAGGAAAACAAATGAGTAAGTTGCTCTGTACCAAAGAGACTTGCTTATCCAGTGGTTGTCAGCCCTGCCTCCACATTGGACAATACCAGGTGCTACCCACTGAGATTCTGATTTCATTGGTTTGGGTCATGCCTTGGGTATCAGGAATCTTAAAAGCTTTCTGGAGGCTTCTTAATGTGCAACTAGTTTAAGAACCACCTCTTTAAATTTTTAGCATTCCTTCCTTCCATTGGTCCTATGGCTTGAAGCAGCCATGGTAGGAGAGAGTAGGGATATAATTCATGGATATTGTGTGGTTCCTGACACTTTAAGAGGTACTTTCACATCTGTTATCACATCTGATAATAACAAGCTAAGGGATCTACTCTCTGGTTTAAATATTCCCTTTATGTTGATGACTCTTAAAAATCTACATTGTGTCCTGGCTCCTGACTGCACATACCAATATCTAACCTCCTGGACCAAACTGTCCTGCTGGTACCTCACACAGAACAGCTCCAGTGGTGAGCTTGTTACCCACCTTTCTGCAGGTGCCCCCTTCTTATTCTACTGGTGTGTTACAGCATCGCACCATCGTCCCCTGGATACAACCTCTGTCCTCCCAGCCAGGGGCCTCAGCTCCTAGCTCATCACTCTGCCTCTCCCTTCCCTTCCCCTGGCCACTGCCCAGGTCAATCTTTATTGTTCCTGTTGGCTTGTTACCCTTAGCTGGACTGACCTCTCTGCCTCTCTCTTCTCCCCTCCAGAATTATCAGAGTTGCCTACCTGGGCATGGACTAGAATCTGTCCCTCCCTTCCAGAAAGCCCAGCACTTACAGTTAAGTCCAGACACCTTGGCATAGCCTTTAAGACTTCATAATCTGGTCCTAAGTGGTGCTTATCCAGAAGATGCTTCTCGACCTCTCCACTCCAACCAAATCACATGACATGACGTGACATGACATGACATGACATGACACAATGTGCAGTTTCCTGAGCCTGGGGAGCAGTTCCTGTCCTTATGCATCTGCCATTAAAACGTCGTCTTGGAAGGCTTCTCCTGACCATTCTCCTCCTTTCAAAATCCTTCATCTTCAGTGAGATCCTCTCTGAGATGCTCCTTGAATCCTTTCATCAAAATTATTTGTCTTCATATGATTTCACTCATATGTGCAATATAAAACTAAAAGCAACAAATGAACAAACAAGACAAACTAAAACTCAGACAAAGACAGCAATATGGTGATTACAGAGGGAAGGTGGGTGGGAGGTAGTAAAGGGTAAAGGGGGTCACATCCATGGTGACGGAAGATTTGACTTTGGGTGTTGAACACACAATGTAATATACAGATGCTGTAGTATAGAAATGTACACTTGAGGCTCTGGTCAGTTGGCTCAGCGGTAGAGCATTGGCTTGGCATGTGGAAGTCCTGGTTTTGATTCCCAGTCAGGGCACACAGGACAAGCTACCACCTGCATCTGCTTCTCCACCCCGCTCCTTTCTTCTTCTGCAACCAGGGCTCAGATGAGCAAGTTGGCCCCAGGTGCTGAGGATGGTTCTATGGCCAACTTCAGGCACTGTAATAGTTTGGTTGCATGAGCAACGGAGCAACGGTCTAGATGAGCAGAACATCAGTACCAGACTGGGGTTGCTGGATGGGTCCCAGTTGGGTCGCATGTAGGAGTCTATCTCTCCGTCTCCCTTCCTCTCGGAAAAGAAAGAAATGTATGCTTGAAACCTATAATTTTATTAACCAATGTCACCCCAATAAATGTAATTAAAAAGTTAATTGTTCTCTCCAGCATGTTGATGAATCCTTGTTGCCAGTCCTTATCTTATTCTCTCTCAGAGTACATAATCAGACATTGGGATTTAGGACTCCTTGTTTTCTCTAAGTATCTTATAAGGAAGAAGCACTTAAATATTTGTTGAATTGAAAGTAGAAAGAGCAGGTGTTAATATCCCTCTCTATCCAAGAGTAAACTGAGGTGTGGGTAATGTGCTGAAGGGCGCTCTAGAGCACTGGTTTGATATTGAAATCTACATAGATCTTGGATAGGCAGAGAGGAAACAGGCTGCTGGGAACACTGCAGCCAGGGTGACTGACCCATTGTTGGAGCCTGGAAAAAGAGTTGATCAGTAGTGTGGCCCTTGGCCTCCCCACAGGTCCTTTGAAATGATCCAGGCCTGTCTGTGGAGAAAGAAGGTCCTGATAGCTCAGACAGGTGAGCGTTCACAGCTGTGTATGTGTGGGGAGAGGGAATCCTTGTCAGCTTACGTCACTGGTGGTCAGGCAGGGAGGGGTAGGGAGATTGGTTTCATTTTTAATAATGATGATTAATGTTGAGCAAGTGCTGACTGTGTGCCAGGTACTGGTCAGACCCAGGAGGGGCCCACACAGGAAGGGCCCTCACAATTCTATTGTTCTGTACCCGCCGTGAGCCAGGCCTCCTGTGTGGTCCCAGTTAGACATGGAGCAGACAAGCCCCAGAATTACCAGGTTGGCAAAGAACTGAGGACAGGGTTAGGATTATATACATGAGTGAGGGGTCTTCTTTCATCCAGGCCCTGGCACTTGCACATTTCTCTCTGCTGCGTGCATAGGCAGTGGCTCCTGTGTGTTTCGTCATCAGTTGTTTTCTTTGCACACTGCTGTCTTCATCCCAGTTCTAACTCTTACACTGTGAGATTCTGGAGGGCTGCATTCTTCTTGGTTGTCTTCAGTCATAGCCCAAATCCCCGGTTCCTTGTGGAACTGACTGCAGCGGTACTAGTAAGCGATGATTGTCACTCAAAGCTGTCCCCTTCGCAGTGGGAGGAGTGTCCACGGGGACCGAGGCTGCAGGGCATGAGAGCTGACTGCAGAGCCAGGCTGCGTGCTGCTTGTCCGCCTGGAATAAGGCTAGACTTGGGCTTTGCGAGGCCGCTGTGTGGCCCAGACCAGTCTGGTACCACAACCAGTAGTCAAATTCTGGATCCTTATGTCTCCAGGATTAGCCCTAATTTTTATTCAGGCTCATGTTTCATTTCCTCAAATATTAGTCTTTAAAATGTCATATAATTTGTCAAGTCAAAACCATAGTTTGTTGGTGGTGCTGACTCTCAGGATGAACATTTTTTTTTTTAATTTATTTTATTTTTTATTTTATTCATTTTTAGAGAGGAGACACAGAGTGAGAGAGAGAGAGAGAGAGAGAGAGAGAGAAAGGGGGAAGGAGCTGGAAGCATCAACTCCCATATGTGCCTTGACCGAACCAGTGCAGGGTTTTGAACTGGCGACCTCAGTGTTCCCAGGTCGAGGCTTTATCCACTGCGCCACCACAGGTCAGGCAGGATGAACATTTTTACTAGTGGTCAAAGCTGGGAACAGTTGTTGGGGTGCTCTTTTCGCATGTAACTTTAGGTATCACTTTCCTTTTCTTTCCATACCCCCCTTTATTTTCTTTTTCCTTCCTTTCCCACTCTTCCCTGACTATGTGGACACCATGCATATCGCTAACCCTGCTGGAGGCAGGCAGGATCCTGACCCCTCTGGGGGACCGTATACATGGAGCCCCCTGCCTCAGTGGCTTCCCCCTGCAACTGAGCCCACTGATGTATGGAGGAGTGGCCCACCTCCTGACCCCTGATCCTGGCCTGTCTTTGTTAATTAGAGCACATTGATTTATTTATAAGCACCGGGTCACTGACAGGGAAGTTGCCCGGTTGCTCTGGGTAGCACAGCCTAGGGGCTGGTCTGGCGCTGAAGGAGTTCCAGCAGCTAAGGAATTCCGATCATCTCCGCCTGTGCTGTCATTTACAGGGTGGGAGAGACTTAAGCTAATCAACGTATTTATAACATTTTCTCTAATGCTGTTAGTACTAAAACCTTGAGTCCTTCCTCAGTAATCTTTTTTGTAGTCATGCTCTCCCATCAGCTTCAGTCACCTGAAATAATGAAACAGCTCATGTGCATCTACGTCTCTGAAGTGTGTTTGCCCTTTCCGTTGGCAGATCTGCTGCCAGCCCAGGAGAATTTCTTTGTAATAGCTAAAGAAGGAGATGAGTAAACTTCCTGTTTGCATTCTGTTTCACTAGTGATGCCATTTAGTGTTTGCCTTTTAATGCAGCGAGCATTTTCTTTAGTTAGGCAGTATATTTCCATTTCCTTCTGTACATAGGAAGTCAGTTCTTGTGATGATCTTAGATTTACAGCTTCCCTCTTATCATTCCCTTCAGAGTTGAGAATCATGGCTGCGGGAAAATTTGCAAGCCTTCCCAGAAACATGTCAGTGAATCACCAGTTCCCCCTGGCCTCCTCCATGGACCTTCTGAGTAGCAAGTCGCCTCTCGCCGATCATCGCCCAGATGCCTATCAAGACGTGTCCATACACGGCACCCTTCCACGGAAGAAGAAGGGCCCTCCTCCCGTAAGGTCCTGCGATAACTTCAGTCACATGGGCACCCTGCTCCATTCCCGGTCCCCACGGCAGCACTCAGCCCTGACGCAGGACGTCATCCAGGAGCACCCGCTGCAAGACTGGGAAGGCGAGGTTTTCACCTTCAGGTAACTTCTTTCATTTCATGAGGGAAAATGATTTGACTTAAAGAGCTTTATTTAAAAGTTATTTTATTAGGGGACATGTCAAACATGTACAAAGTAGAGCAAATAGTGTAAGTTACTTCCGTGGACCCATCACTCAGCTTCAACAGTTAACTACCTCTTGGCCAGTTCTGCCCTGGCTCCTCCTACACACTTTCTTTTCTCTGGTGTTGTTTTGAAGCAAATCTCAGACCTCATTTTATTTTATCTATAAATATTTTGGTATGTGTCTTTCAAAGATAAGAACTTACTTAAAGTATATATGTAGATCTATAACTATAATACAAAAAATGGTAACACCTAAAAAAAGAACCATCCCTTAATGTCATCTCATATTAGAGAGTATTCTCAAAGCCCCACTTTCTATATCATTAAGTCCTTCAAAAGGAAGCACAAGTATATATATTTTTTATCATAACACCAGATTCTGAACTATATCCACCCAATTCTAAATAGATGCAAGGGTGTCTTTAAGTTAGGACCTGTATCTCCTTGTAATTAGTTGTAACGTGACGGAATGTGATTCTGTGTGTTCGCATCATCAGGTCAGCTGCAGAACACGATAGAATTTATTTCTCCTATCCACCAGGGAGCTGAGTAAATACACCTTATGGTTGTAAAGATTTCTTCCCTGGGTTTGTAATGGGCCTGACTGTGATTGATTTCTGCTTGTTGGAGCTGGTTTAGAAACTCTGCACTCCTTCTCCTAGTGGGGAAGATCAGCAACCTGTGATGCTGTCGGGAAAAACAGGGTGGATTCTTCCGTTATATCGCCGTATGTCACTCTTTTTGTCCAATCCTGTAGCAAAGAAAAAAAAGCCACTTTGATCCTGGCTCATTTATTTGTTCAGTATCTATATAGAGAGCACCTATATTAATTAGAATACATTGATTTTATAAGTACCAGTACTTCACCTGGAAAATTCTGCCCAGTTCCCCTGGGTCTCTAACTGAAGGGCTAGTCCAACATTGAAGACATTCTAGCAGCCAAAACATTTCAGTAATCTGCGCTTGCCCTTTTACAGGGTGGAGAACTATGTGAACTAACAGGATAGCTATGGAACATCTGAAACAGTGTCCTCCCAGAGCTGATATTCTAGGGAAGAACCCAGATAATAAATACTATTAACTAAACAAGACGATTGCAGATTATAGTAAGCATTATAGAGGAAATGGAGAGTGGAATGCTGCAGATTTATTGGGGTTGTGTCCATTTTAGAGGGACAGGTCACCGAGGAGATGGTAGTTAAGCTAGGACCTGCCTGTTGAGAGGAGATAGCTGTGAAAGCGCCAGCAGAAGGCTGTCCCGGGCACAGGGAAAGCGAGTGCAAAGCTGTGGGGTGGGAACAGGGTCAGCATGTTTGAGGAACCCTAAATGAAGCCAGTGTGGCCTGTGGCTGGAGGGTAGCAAGTTGAGAGAAAATAGCATAGATGTTGGGAGAAGCTAGGCAGGCAAGAGTTTAGAATTCGTTATAGTAATGCAGTAGTACAAGAAGAAATTAAGTAGAGGCCCAGGTATCCTCTGTAGAAAGCATGAGAGAGCTCTGAAATGTTTCTGACATTCCCCGGGTCCAAAAAAGTCTAGCTGGGTGACCTGCCAGCTCAGAGAGTCTACTGTTGGAACAGGTAAATGTGGACGTACATATTGCGCAATGTTGTTCATATCACATCATCGGGACTTAACAGGTGAGATATCGTCTTTGCTTCCGTTGGATCACCTATCCCTCTAAAATGGACACAATCCCAATAAATCTGCAGCATTCCACTCTCTGTTTCCTTCAGTTAGCCATCTTTGCTCCCTCTCATGAAGCTATGAGGCAGCGAAGAAAAATAACGCTGGTCTCTAGCACTAAGTACGAATGCCAGGCTGCACAATATGGAGTCAGAACAAACTGCTACCTGGCTTCCTGTGGCCACTCTTTATTTTTCCCCTTAAAATTTGAATTGAGCTAGATATCACTGTGCATGGTATGTGCCTCCGCGTTTACCTGTTTTGTCAGCAGACTCTCTCAGCTGGGAGCTCGCCCACCTAGATTTTTTCAGAGTAGATCCAGGGCCTTGTAATGGATCTGGCTCTCCCTGGGGAACCATCTGGTCTGATGTCAGACCACTTCAGAGCTATTTATGTACCACACACAAACTCATTTCTTGAACTTCTAAGGTCCTGGCTAGGTGCCAGCTCTTACAAGGAGAAACTCCAAGGGGGTAGAGTAGTAATGGAGTCACCCTTCCTATCTGAGGAAGTTTCTGATAAACATCCAAGGTCCAGGTTGTCAACCTGCCAAAAGTTCAAAGCTTTTTGATTTGAAAACTGACTTGGACAGAATGGTCAGATCTCTGTAAAAAGATCTAATCAGGGGAGGGGCACAAGTCCTGAGTTTGAAGTCCAGGTGGTGGAAGACTGCTGATTTAGGTTTGTTTATGATTCAGAACTATGTTCATTCGAAGACACATTTTTTTTTCTAGGTTTAAAATATCCTATTATTAAGGACAAATGCAGAAAGTAACAAATGCATATACTTTGAAATTATGTGCAAAGGCATGTGTTTGTGTGTCAAAGGATCAGAAAGTTCTAGTCTCCTGCTCATTAGTCTTATTATTTTTAATTACCTAAAATGTTTTAAACTTTTTTTTGTTTCTTTTAGATTTTATTTTTTCATTTTCATAGACAGAGGAGAGAGAGAGAAGGGAGGAGGAGCAGGAAGCATCAACTCCCATATGTGCCTTGACCAGGCAAACTCAGAGTTTTGAACCGGAGACCTCAGGGTTCTAGGTTGACACTTGATCCTCTGCGCCACTACAGGTCAGGGAATTGCCTAACACATTTTAAATCTTCAGAAGTGTTCCCAATTTTTTAGGAGTTTAAAGTTCCTTGTTTTTTAAATTTTTAAAAATTATTTTAATCCTTTAAATAGTCCCAATTAGACTAGGAGTGGCTTCCATTCCTTTTCAGAACAAGCGTGATATAAATAAAGTCCGTGGCTGTGAAGCAGTAGGGACAAGCAGAATGAATGAGGACTCGAGGTTCCAGGGCAGGGGCTGTGCCTTGGGGCCACAGGGAACACCACGAGAGAGAAACAGCGTTTCTGTTCCTTAGTCTATGCTTACAGCCTAAAAAGAGCTGCGACATGCTGACCACCAACCGCTTCTGCTCGCTCTCCACTGGAAGCTGGGAGCCATGTCTGTCTTAAAGTTATAGTTTTGGACTTCTATCTTCAGGGAACTAAGACTTGTTAGGTCTATTTTTAATAAGATTATTGATATTTTAGGGAGCTTGTAAAGTTTTTTGGCCTTACTTCTTTTCTTGGTGAATTTAGGTGTTAATTTTATGACTTGCCTGGATGTCAAGTGTGAAAACCTTCCATTTTGTCACATTTGGGGTTGGCATGATGATCGTAGGGCCATCATGAAGAGCCTGGACTCATTCTTCACGTGCACCCTGCCTCTATGCACGGGACCAGCACCTCCTCGTCTGGTCACATTGCAAGTTTGCTATTTTCCTGACAAGTGTGTTTGCCTTATTAATCATTAAAAAGTCACTTTTATTATAATTAAATATTAATTGAACATCTATTCTGGGAGGCCCCAGGTAGAGCAGAAGAACTCGCCCCTTTGACCTAAAATTTTGCATTATTAAACTGTCATATAAACATGTCATAACCACATAAATTATTATCCCTTACATTTTATAGTTTTAAAATATCTTAAAGGATATATTCATATATTATCTGTTTGAACATCATAACCCCAAGTGAGAGGCAGCAGATTTTATCATGAGCAGCAGTAGCAGCAACATCTATAGTTGAGAAGATGGTTCAGGGATGTTGAGACGCCTCAGATCAGACCCTGGTGAGTGACTGAGCTGGGATTAGAACCCAGAAAGTATTGTAGAGCCTTTCCCGGAAACTGTGCTTCACAGCCTCCCAAGAGGGTTGGCATCCTCTGAGCCATCTTCCTGCGTGGAGAGCTTCAGTCCACACAGTCTGAATCCAGGGCTGCTGGCATCCCCCTTGGGGAGAATGGAGCCATAGTTGCCAAGAGCCAGGCAGAACGCGGGCCTGGAGGGGGATTGGTCTCTTCATTTGGAGACTGTATCTCTTGGCTTTGTTGTTGTCTTGGCTGCCCTTGGATGTACTTGTGGTTTTGAAAGGTGGCCAAAGCGAGAAGCCAGGGTGCTCTTAAACCTGCTGCTTGATGTCACAGAAGGAGCCTTTGTTCCGCAGGCAGGGCAAGGCTTCTCCGACGGGTCTGCAGACAGGATTTCCTCTTGACATTAGTGTTGTTCGGCTGGTGGCCCTTTGATTCATTTACCTTCAAGGATGAATATTTGCTTGAATCTGGGACCTTCCTTGGGCTAGGCGGGGATCGGTTCCTGTTGTTGGGTATCTGTGTTGCTGGGATAGCTGAAGGATCAGCACTTGGAGACGGCCCAGTCCTGTTCCTGCCTGTGGGTACGTGGAGGCACGCATTCCTGGGAACAGCTGCCGAGGGCTTAATTCCCTCTGCCCCTTGTGCTGTGGGAGCATGTGGTGGGACAATGTGATGTTTCATTAGTTTGCATGAGTGGAGCTGTCTGACTAGTCACAAGTGTTTTAACCAACAGGGGCCAGAAAGTCTGCAGACTTACCCCAAGTTAAAATCTGGTGTACTTTCCCAGACGGTGAGGAACCCACCATGTCACAGTGTCAACTCTTCAAAGCTGAAGCAAAAGCATCAGTACAGGATCTGGGATCCGTGTAGACTTTTTTCTAAACACCGATTTAAAGACATTCTGGGCTGTGTCGATGCCATCAAGTGAAAAATTGTTCCATTTGTTCCTCTTCAGAACTGCCAAGTTCTATAACCACTACTTTCACCTTAACAAAGCAAGTACCCCCAGACATGCAAATAAATGAGTTCCTTAGCTCACTTTAATGGGAGGGTTCTAAATGTGACCATCCACATGCAAACATCTGCATTTTATTTATATGTGTGCATGTCTGCTGTCTGCAAATTGGAAGCTTTCTGTGCACAGAGGAAAAGTTGGGTTTAGAGTTGAAAAAAAATCTATGTAGTAGATTAATAGATTCTATTTAATAGAAGGTCATCAATTGAGTTAGGGTGGCAATGGTTTAACAGCCAAGAATGTCTCTATGGAGTAATGGTCCACATGTTTTTATTCTTAAAATTTTTAAGTTGAGTTTTACCCACATTGTGAAATGCCTGTGGTGTTTGAATGCAGCTGTTGTTGGACAGGTTAGTGAATTCCAGTGGATGGTGCATGTCCAGGCCCAGTGGCCCCCAGGGACCCTCCCCCCCCCCCACCGGCATGCTAAGGCCAGAGCGGCTGTGTCAGAGGTGAGCTCAGCCCTGCTGGGTGTCTTGTTTACCTCAGGGTTGAGGGAGCCCAGAAAATGGGAAGTGCCTGTCCATTCACCAGCTGCCTGACAGTAGTCCTAAATCCTCTACTGACAGAGATGATTTGAACCTAAAGGCTGGGATCTGTGCATTCTCAGCTGTTCTTCTGGGGCAAACTACAGGATTTTTAAAAACTGGTTGCAAACCACAACCGAGAAAATCACTGGAGAAGTATACAATGTCGCCTTTGTTGAGTGGAGCTGCTCCGCATTTTGTCTGGCCCCCGCCGCCACCGCCCCCCCCCCCCACTCCAACACATGCACCTTGGACAGACCTGCTTGAAATCATGTTTTTTCAGGCCTCCTCCAAGCTGTTTGGGAAAGGTCAGGTTTTTAGTCTTCTGAGAGTCAGAAACTAGAAGCTTTTTGCACCCCTTCCTACATGTTGAAACGTACTGTACACAGAAGGTGCTATGTAGTTACAAATTATCTGTGTTCTTATTACATGTGGGTTTGGGTGCCATGCCAGCCTGGCCAGAAGGATGCAAGCTAGAGAAGTTGTTGCTCTTGTTGATTGGAAGGAGCCGCCTTTATGGGCACTGGACGGGAGCCACAGGACTGATAAGCCCTCAGGCCACCCTGCTGTTCACAGCTTTGTAATGCTGTCACCACCTTGTCTGTCCCTAAGAGACTAGCTGTTGGATAGGATGCAGAATTTCAACCTTGCTCTTCTTAGAGGCCCCAAAGGCAAGTACATATGGTCTTCTGGTTTTAAGGCTTGTACTGTTATTTACAAATTGTACAAGTCTGAGAAAACTTTTGTAGTTGACCCAGTGTTCACGCAGCTTGGACTGTCAGTGGGCCCACCTGCATAGTGACCAAGGGTAAAATGACGCCTGCTGTGGCGAGGAGGATAAAACCCAGGCGTGTAACCCAGTGACCTCAGTGCAGGTTCCTGTTTTCCCACTTTGTAGGTGTGTGAAGTAGGGCAAGTTATAAACTATAAAATGCGGGTGAAAATACCATCTCTCTGAGGAGTGCTGTCACTGAATATGGCTCACTGGTCACTAAATATGAAGGCCCCACCGAATGTCAGCACTCTTGACTTTCACAAGAGCTTTCTGGGAGTCTCAGCTCCCACCTGATGACCAGCAGTTTATTCTTCTCCTGCTCCAATTCTGCTGAATGACACCTGACTATGAAGGCCACTAGTGCCTTTGCTGGGACATGGTTATCAAAGAAAGCTGCTAGTGACCTTGACACCGATTCCAGCAGCCAGACCTGGTAGCTTTGTGACCTTGCATAAGTTACTATACCTTTCTAAATCTCCACATCCTCAAAGGGTCACTATAAGGTCAACTACAATGCCATGTGAAAGCACCTAGCGCTGGACCTAGCATGGAGAAAGGGCTCAGATGTTGGTGTTCTTCCTTCTTTCCTCCTGGAAAGCTGGGGCTGGGAAGCTCCTAATCCTCGTGTGTAACCAGAGATCACGTTCAATGCCTGCGGCTGCCATGGAAGAAAGTTTCCCACCTGTTGACGGAGCCTGGCAGGAATGCTCTCTCTGAGTCTGCCCTAAGCTGCCCTGCAGGAGTGAGTTGGCCACCACTCACAATTACAGGTATAACAACCTTCCCCTGCATTAAAAGACCGGCACACCATTGTGTAAGACTCAAAACAGAGCCTGTTTTCAGTGGACTGGCCCAGCCCTTAGCCACTTGTCCTTGTTCGTAATGTCAGCGTCTTCCTTGTTTGTTCTTCAGTGAATGTTTATGAAGCTTATTTTATGTCAGGCATTGTGCTGCGTACCAAGCACCAACAGAGGATGAAATAGATGTGGGCCCTGTCCCTAGGGAATGCGCAGGGTAGGAGACACACAGACAGATACATGACAACAAAATCAGGGGAATGAGGAACGTAACATCAGAGATCCCCTGGGATTGGATGGTGGAAAGACCTCTGAGGCGGGGGGTGGGGTGGGGACGACATTAGGAGATTTAATATAAAGAAAGAAGAAATATAAAACACTTCATTAATATTTTTACATTACTATGTTTTGAAATAACATTTTTTAAATGATAGGTTAAAATAAAATATTCAAATCAATTTCTTTTCAATTGGCTACTAGAAAATTTATTTTTATTTTTATTTATCCTTTTGTGGCAGAAACAGAGTCAGAAAGAGGGACAGATAGGGACGGACAGACAGACAGACAGGAAAGGAGAGAGATGAGAAGCATCAATTCTTTGTTGCGACACCTTAGTTGTTCATTGATTGATTTCTCATATGTTCCTTGACTGTGGGGCTACAGCAGACCGAGTGACCCCTTGCTGGAGCCAGCGACCTTGAGCTCAAGCTGGTGAAACTTGCTCAAACCAGATGAGCCCGCACTCAAGCTGGCAACCTTGGGGTCTCGAACCTGGATCCTCCACATCTCAGTCTGACACTCTATTCATTGCACCACCGCCTGGTCAGGCAGGCTACTAGAAAATTTAGAATTACATTGTTTCTCTATAGGATGGCACTGGTCTAGACCTTGGTAAGGAGTGTAGGTTTTCTCCCTAGGGCAAAGGGAAACATTTAAAGGGTGTAAGTAAGGGAATAGCCTGATACTTGATTTTTAGATGATTACTGGTCTCTCTATAGAGAAGTGATTGACTGGGGAAGAGGGATGGAGGGAGGGCAGGAGGTGGCCTCTGCAAACACAGAGCAGGTGCAGGTGTGCCCCAGGATGATGATGGAGAAGATGAGAGCGGGTGGATTCAAGGTCTATTTCACAGGTGGAGTCTATCTAGGCCTGGATGTGGTGGATGAGGAAGGCAGACGGTCAAGCATGGCTCAGGCAGCTGGGAGTGTGGGGTGGTGCTGTTGGCTGAGATGGGAGAGACTGGGGAAGGAGAAGGGCTTCAGTTGTTTGGTTGATTGCTTTTTCTTGGGAGAGGGGTGATAGTAGTTGGCAGAGAATAGAGACTTCTGCTCTGGGTATGCTAAGTTTGAGATGAATGCAGGTGTAAGTGAAGGTGTTCGCTACCAGTTGGTGATATGAGCCTGGAGGTCTGGACACAGGTCTGAGCTAAGAGTTACAAAGTCAGCAGTCTGCATGGAAATGGAATGGATGCCGTCACCTAGAGAGAGAGCTATGTAAAGCAGAAAGGGAAGGGCCGTGGGCCCAGTCCTGAGGAATTCTGGGTTCTTTACCAGGGAGTCAGCAGAGGAGGCTATGCTGCAAAGGGTTGGTGCTCAAAGGAAGGTTTTAGTTTCCTTTTCTTTTTTTTAAGATGAGAGTCACAATTCAATAGGAAAAGTTGTAATTTTTAAAGCATATAATAAAGCGAAGCACATTTTTTCATACACATGATTCTCTTTATACCATGTTTGATTTAATTAAAGCAGACACGTCCCGAGGGCTAGCCTCCCCATGGGCCTGTCAGCAGCGTGGTGATTATGTTCCTAAGGACACTGGACAGAAGAGGAATAGGGACAACTGTGGCTGGCATTCAGGCGTTTGCCTGTGGGGTGACAGCTGCTTTTCCCGAGTTTTGGTGAGCAACCACCTGAGGGTGGGTGTCTGCCCTAGAAGGCAGATCTAGGGTATATGTTTCTATGTCTGTTGGGCTGGGTGACATCTTTCCTTTTAGAAGCCTTGAGGACATTATTTCAAAACTATAGCCCTTTTGTTCTGACTTTGAATTAAGTTGTGAAGGAACCTTTACAAACACACTTCTTTTGAAGGGGATGGAGATGGTTGGGGGCGGAGTGGATGGGACTCTGGTGGGAGTGGAGGAAGGGCAGATAGATACCAGCCAAACAAAGCATCTGCTTTTATCAAAAGTGCTGTGTTTGGACTTAGCCTGAAGCCTGATGATTCCCTGATGCCAGCCCTTCTGTGCCTGCCAAGAGACATCCTGGCCCTGATACGGTGTTTTTGTTCTTACTCCATTCAGTTTGACTGACTGCTGCCAAGTTACGATTTCAGCAGTGCCTTTTAGTTCAATGCTGTCACCGGAGTTCTGCTGAGCACAGGTTAACCCGTGACCGCATCAAGTTTTTGTCAAGCGGTACCACTTTTTGTTCGTCTTGGATTCCTATATCGTCTCGCCGTAGTCTCATATATAGGATATTTCCATGGCAGTGTTTTAATAGGATCAAGAAGTCTGCCCAAGGAGGCAGGTCAGTCGCCATTCTTTTCTTACATGTCATAAACACATTCATCAGGCACTGTTGTGTTTTCAAATGAGATGGAAACTGACTCATAGCAGCAGGAATTGCTGTTGGGGTGAAAGAAGCAGGGGTTTTAGAAGTAACCAGAATCTCTGACAACTAGGGAGGGAAATGTGCCCTTGTCTACAGCCTACTCTGAGCTGTAGGAAGAAAGATTTCCCAAGTGGAGGGAAATGATCCAGAAGTTCTCATGGCCTGAGGCTCTGAAAGGGTTCAAGACAATGAAAAACAACCCGTTTACCACAGTTTGGAGAAGGAGGAGGAATGTGATCATCCAGATGTCTTGTGTTTAAGGGTGTATGTGAAGGACCAGCACAGCCTGGACTGACTGTGGGACCCCCTGTGGCGTGATGGCCCAGGGCTATGCTGATGAGCTCATTCACAGGTACTTCCAACCTCACTGTGTGCCTGGCTTTGCTGGGTGCTGGGATTCACAGGCAGGCCAGGGGCCTCTCTGTTTGAAGAATTCATGGCCCTAGGAAAATGGGATACCCATTTTGAACCTTCTGACCTCACCAGCACCTGATTTCTCCATCTTTGCTATTGACCTAACTCTTCATCTATAGTGTAGCCCTTTGTAGCATTCCACTAGTTCAATAAGAATTCTGCTTTTCTTAACCTCTGATCTTAGTTTAACATTTTTCAGGTACCTCGTTACATTTTCTCCTTGACCAAGTGATTGCAGGTTGTACTTTCTAGATAACCCTTCCCTCAGGCCTGCCTTCTCTGTGCTGTCCTTGCCTTAGACCCAGATATGCAACCAGGGGCTATATCAGGGGGACAGGGGCGTATCAGGGGGACCAGGGCTGTATCAGAGAAGGACAGGGGCCATATCAGAGGGTGGCACTGGCTATAAAAGAAACAGTGCAGAGTGAGCAGAGGATTGTGAAAAAATTGTAAGGGCAACAAAAAGGGCTTTCAGAAACTATGTTTGGGACATTAAGACCAATGAAACCTGATCAGATGATGGCACAGTGGATGGAGCATCAGACTGGGGTGCAGAGGACCCAGGTTCGAAACCGCAAGGTCACCGGCTTGAGCGCGGGTGGGCTCATCCCACTTGAGTGCAAGCTCACCAGCTTGAGCTCAGGGTCACTGGCTTGAGTGTGGGATCATAGACATGACCCCATGGTTGCTGGCTTGAACCCAAGGTCGCTGGCTTGAGCAAGGGGTCACTCGCTCTGCTGGAATCCCCCAGCCAAGGCACATATGAGAAAGCAATCAATGGACAACTAAGGAGCTGCAACGAAGAATTGATGCTTCTCATCTCTTCCCTTCTGTCTGTCCATTCCTGTCTGTCTCTCTCTCTGTCTCTGTCACAAGAAAAGAAAACAAGACCAATGAAAAAGAGAGAAATCAAACTGCTGAGCTTCTGTTTGGCCTGCCTTTTTCTTTTTTGTCAAGAAAATGACTTCTGTGATTGGAAAGGATAGAGTAAAGGTGAAGGAGGAAGAGAATGAGGCCATGACAAGACACTCTAATGTCACCAAATGAGGTGAAACCCTGTGGCCTAAACAAACTGGGAGCTTGAGGCTGCGACCATCAACCAGCACTGCAACATCGGAGAGATATTGGTATAACCAAGAGCTATAGGGAAGATGCAGATAGATGTTTTGATTTTTTTAAAAAAGGAACTTGGAAGATGAAATTAATTTCTACAACGATAAGGTTGACATCAAATTCAGGAAAAAAAGGATTTTTACGACAGTGATTTTTTTTTTTTTAATATTTGATGAAGTAGCAACCTTAGACAATAGCAAGGCTTTGTCAGAAGCAAAGTCATACCAGATTAACTTTTCTTCCTAGGGTTGCTTTGATGATAGGAATGTTGAGGTGTGTATGCTAGAGTCAATCATTGGTGATATCCTTGGGGTGAGATGATATCCTTCTAGATCAGGGGTGCCCACACTTTTTCAGCTTGCGAGCTACTTATAAGATGACCAAGTCAAAATGATCTACCTACAATAAAAATGCAAAACATAAATTTATTTCTTCTATATTATTATTTAAGTTACTATTATTACTATTTAATATTGTGTATTCTTTCACCTTTCTCCTTCTCAGCTCTCTTTTCGGAGGAAAGTCAATGTCATAGTTTTTATGAACAGTCTGAAAAAGCCGCTCCACATTTCCCTTCTTTGGAATAGCAATGGCACACAGACAGATGAGGCAAATGCACTTAGAATATGACATAGTGAAAAAAATCCCCTCCCATTCTGTATGAAAGTGGTAGGTTTTAGGCTTCTTACTCGGACCAGCTACGGCATTCATTTTTATACCCTTTGTTGTATTTAGTTTAAATAAATTGAAGGCTAACCACACAGCAATGTGACTGAACAAGTTAGCGCGGTTTAACGCGCATGCGTAGGGTGTCAAAAGTTCAGACGTCAGATTGGCTACCCTGTATGCCAATCAAAAGACAAATGTCTTTTTAATGTCATGCGATCTACCCACACTTCCTTCGCGATGGACCAGTAGATCGCAATCGAAGTATTGAGCACCCCTGATCTAGATGATAGTACTTGAAGCGCACTATAGGTTGTGTTCTCGGCCTCATTCTAGCCAATTTAAAAATATCATTTAGACAGTAATATTGACCTACAGACTACATTGGTGGATGACATGAATCTTGGAGGAATAACTAATATGTCCAAATGACAAATGTAAGATAAAAAAGAACATCTTAGCATCTTGAAACAACAGACAAAGCCTAACTGGAAAGATTGTAAGGAAAGACCAAGCCTATCTCTCAAATCCAAAAGTAAAATAAAAGTATGGGCTTTGGCTTAATAGCCACACATGAAAAATATTCCAGCATTTGGATCACTGCTGCTAATTGACTTGGAGTGAGTCAGTGGTATGCTATGGTTGTCAGAAAAAGCTAATGTGATTTTAAAAGCATTAATTGCTGTTTAATAATGAGACCAAGGGAAATGGTCATACTTGGCTGTCCAGATCACATTTGGTAAGTTATTTTTAGCTCTAGACACCAGAAATGGAAGATAAATTCCCCCACTATACTAGAACAGTGAGGTCTAGCCTAGACCACTCCTCTGCTCTAAAACATCATCCATTGGCTTAATCATTAAGAACTATCCCTAATTTTCTTTGTATTAGTGACACGGAACTTCTCATGTCATGTATAAACCTTGGGAGGAGAATATGAAATAAGTGCCAACCTTAATTCTGTCACCTACTAGGGAAGCCTACTTTAACGAAAAAGTCAATAAATACACGGTGAGATATGAGTGAATCTCTTCTCATTTATTAAGGTGATGACACAAAATATATTTTCCTAAGGGTACATCTAGAAGTGTTATAGTTCTTTGTTTTTAAAGCTATATCCTTTTTAAATTAGCAAAAAAGATACACACACACTCCACCTACGGCAGGAAACACCTCTTTATTGGGACTTCATTGTGATTCCCAGTGTCTTAAGGAAGCTGTCCATCTACCTGCACACTAGCTGGTACTTTCCAAGAGATGTCATCTCTCCACTCACCAGGCCAGCCCTGTCTTAAGCACCTATTTCTTCTCATCCTTCCATAAGCAGGTAGACATGGGCTGTGGTAAACTCTAAGTCTTCCTGGTTATCTCCCTGACTAACCGCCTCGCTGGCATTTCAAATATATATATATCCAGAGAGATTTGTTTTCAGTAGAAGCAGCCAGCCTCTTGGCCACTGCCTCTTAGAAAATACCTAGTGTCAGTGGTGCTAGGAGCCATAATGCCCTGACTCAGTGATATCCCAATGCTAAGGGAGTTCTGTCTGAGGCCCTCACAGTTCAGTCACAGGCCTGTGGCTAAATGATCTCCTTCATGAGGAATCCCATCAGTCCACGAACATTTCTCTCTTGTTCCCTCTCCCTACACCATTACTCTTCCCTCAGTGAACCCATGGAGTTGATTGAAGGGAAGGCTTGGGGTCTAGGTCTTCTGCACAGTGGAAAGAATACACACAGACACACAATCATTCGTTCACTCATTTAAACCCTGTATTTGAGCAACTGTGCCCTGGGGATACAAAGGTGGATAAAATAAAAATGGTCACTGTTTTCAGGGAGCTCATAGTATCTTCCAGTAAGGAAGATAGATAGGAGTACACATAATATACTGAATTATAATTATTTGTTATCATAAAGTTGTATAATGCATAGAAAGGAAATGCCAAGGATATGTTATTTTATTCTGTGAGTTGTGGGGGTGAGGCAGGGGAAAGGAGTCAGAGAAGGTAGGGATGACTGAAGAGAGGGTGGGGATTCCAGGCTTCTTGGTTCAGGGAATTCCAAACAGTTCAGATGTGTTGGAGTGTAATGGGCAAGGATGAGGCTCGTGAGCTGGGCAAGGCCTTACAAGCGAGGATGTCATCGAATAAAATATAAAATGAGAATGCTAAACTGTCCCACATATTAATCTTGCCTAAAAGAACATGTAATCTAGTAAAGAATAGTGTCCAGTGGACACAAATTCTTAGTAGATGTAAAGCCTGTATTTCTATCTCTTCCTTCCCCTACCCCTCCATCCCCACTTCTCTCCCAGCTGAGATTTTGAGATGTTCATGGAGCTTCATGCTGGAGAACAAGGGTGAAGGCACTAGATTGGGGCCATAATTATGTATAAAAGAGCTGCAGCCACAAGGTTGTTGGTGGAGAGCACACTTTTCCCTGGTTGTTGGGTTCTCCTTTCCTGATTGTGTGACATACCCTGGTGCAGGGCTTGGTTAAGAATGGTAAACCAGTGGACCCCAAGGCTGCAGTGTTTACTCCTCGTTGACCCCACTACTTCAGGTAAACAGACAGCCTACTGGTCAGATGTATCTTGTTTTTTCATCTTGCATTTCAGGCATTTCTAGGCATGCATTTACTTGTGATGAATGAACACTCACAAAGTGAGAACTTCATCACAGACACATAGCCTTCGAGTCCCTGCCATCAATAAGTTCTTTTTACTTGTATTTTAATTTATTGAGTTGACATGGTTTCAAGTGTCCCGCTCAGTATAACACCATCTATACACTGCATCATGCCCCACATCCGCACGCCAGGCAAAGCCTCTTCCCTGTCCCCCCGTCTCCATCTTCCCCTTTCCCTCTGGCTATTGCTACTCTGTTGACTGTATATATTTGTTATGTATATATGTTTTTTTGCTAGTTCCTTCACTTCTTTGATCCAGTCCCCTCTTCCCCCTTCCCTCTGACAGTTGTCCATCAGTTCCTTGTAACCCTGCCTCTGTTTCCATTTTGTTCCTCAGTTTATTGTGTTCATTAGAGTCCACATATAAGTGAGGTTATATGGTACTTTTCTTTCTCTGCCTGGCTTATTTCACTTAGCATAATAATCTCCAGGTCCATCCATGCCATCACAAAAGGTAAAATTTTCATTCTTTTTTTACAGCTGCATAGTATTCCATTGTGTAAATGTACCATAGCTTTTTTTATTCATTCATCCACTGGTGGACACTTGGTCTGGTTTCAGATCTTGGTTTTTGTAAATAATGCTGCAGTTAACATGGGGGTGCATATCTTATTTGAATTAAGTGCTTTGGGATTCTTAGGATATATTCCTAGAAGTGGGATTCCTAAAAGCTGGGTCATAAGGCAGTTTCATTTTTAATTTTTTGAGGAAATGCCATACTGTGTTTTCCACAGTGGCTACACAAGTCTGCATTCTCACCAGCAGTGCAGGAGGGTTCCCTTTTCTCCACACCCTCATCAGCTCTTGTTGTTTGTTGATTTGTTAATGAAAGCAATTCTGGCAGGTGTAAGATGATATCTCATTGTGGTTTTAATTTGCATTTCTCTGATAATTAGTGATGTTGAGTATTTTTTCATATGCCTATTGGCCATCTGTATGTCCTCTTTGGAAAAGTGTCTATTTAGATCCTTTGCGTATTTTTTAATTGGGTTGTTTGTCTTCCTGGTGTTGAGTTTTATAAGTTCTTTATAAATTTTGGTCATTATCTCCTTATTAGATGTATTGTCAAATATGTTCTCCCATTGTGTGGGTTGTCTTTTTATTTTGTTAGTGTTTTCTTTTGCTATGCAAAAGTATTTTAGTTTGACATAGTCCTGTTTATTTTTTCCTTTATTTCATTTGCCTGTGGATATATATCAGCAAAAATATTGCTAAGAGAGATGTCTGAGATTCTACTGCCTATGTTTTCTTTTAGGATTTTTATGGTTTCACAACTTACATTTAAGTCTTTTATCCATTTGAGTTTATTTTTGCATGTACCTGTCCAATTTTCCAAACACCATTTATTAGAGAGACTGTCTTTACTCTATAGTATACTCTTGCCTCCTTTGTCAAATATTAATTGACCATAAGGCATGGGTTTATTTCTGGGTTCTCTGTTCTTCCATTGATCTATATGCCTGTTTTTATGCCACTATCAAGCTGTTCTGATTACAATGGGCTTGTAATATAGCTTGATATCAGCAAGCATGGTACCTCCCATTTTGTTCTTCATTTTCAAGATTGCTGAGGCTATATAGGTTCTTTTTTGATTCCATATAAATTTTTGGAGTATTCTATATCTTTGAAGTATCCCATTGGTATTTTAATAGGAATTGCATTGAATTTATAGATTGCTTTGGGTAATATGGACATTTTAATGATGTTAATTCTTCCTATTCATGAACATGGTATATGCTTCCATTTGTTTATATCTTCCTCAATTCCTTGTTTAAATGTCTTATAATTTTCTGAGTACAAGTCTTTTACCTTCTTGGTTAAATTTATTTTTAGTTACTTTATTTTTTTATTATTGTTAAAATCGTAAATGGGATTGTTTTCTTAATTACTCTTTCTGACAGTTCATTATTGGTGGATAGAAATGCCACTGATTTCTGAATATTAATTTTATGTCCTGCCACTTTGCCAGATTCATTATTAGGTCTATTAGGTTTTGGCAGAGACTTTAGGGTTTTCTATGTACAGTATCATGTCATCAGCAAACAATGACAGTTTTACTTCTCTTCCAATTTAGATCCCTTTAATTTCTTCCTCTTGTCTGATTACTGTGGCTAGGACTTCCAGTACTATATTGAATAAGAGTAGGAACACCCCTGTCTTGTTCCTGATCTTAAGGGGATTGCTTTTTCCCATAGAGAATGATGTTGGCTATAGGTTTGGCATAGATGACTTTTATTATGTTGAGGTATGGGCCCTCTATTACCACTTTGCTGAGAGTTTTTATCATAAATGGCTGCTGAAGTTTGCCAAATGCCCTTTCTGCATCTATTGATACAACCATGTGATTTTTAAGCCTCCATTTTGTTTATGTGATTAATCATATTTATGGATTTGCAAATAATATACCAGCCTTGTCCCCCTGAAATAAATCACACATAATTATGTATATAATCATTTTAATGTATTGGTAACCTGACCTGTGGTGGTGCAGAGGATAAAGTGTTGATCTGGAAAGAAAGATGATATCACCAGTTTGAAACCCTGGGCTTGCCTGGTCAAGGCACATACGGGAGTTGATGCTTCCTGCTCCTCCCCTTCTCTCTCTTTATCACTCTCCCTCTCTCTCTCCTCTCTAAAATGAGTAAATTTTAAAAAAGTTAATGTATTGCTAGATCCAGTTTGCTAAAATTTTATTGAGAATTTTAGCATCCATGTTTATCAGGGATATTGACCTATAGTTTTCTTTTTTTATAGTGTCTTTACTAATTTTGGAATTAGGATCATGCATGCTTCGTAAAATTAGCTTGGAAGTCTTTCCTCCTCTTAAATTTTTTGGAATAGTTTGAAGTGTTAGTTCTTCTTTGAATGTTTGGTAAAATTCACCTGTGAAGCCATTTGATTCAGGACTTTTGTTTGCTGGGAGTTTTTTTTAATACTGTTTCAATTTCATTTGTGGTAATCAGTCTGCTCAGGTTTTCTGATTCTTGCAGTTAGAATTTTGGAAGATTGTATGTTTCTAGGAATTTACACATTTCATCTAGGTCAGTGATGGGCAACGTTTTTATAAAAACCGCCCACTTTAGCAGTGCTGGTCAACCTGGTCCCTACCGCCCACTAGTAGGTGTTCCAGCTTTCATGGTGAGCCAGTCGTGGCGCCGTTTGGTTGCTCCACAACTACCCATCATGAAGGCTGGAACACCCACTAGTGGGCGGTAGGGACCAGGTTGACCAGCACTGCAAAAGTGGGTGGTTTTTATAAAAAGGTTGCCCATCACTGGCCTAGGTTGTCTGATTTTTGACATATAGTTCTTCACAGTATTTTCTTACAGTCCTTTGTATTTCTGTGATGTCAGTTGTTACTTCTCTTTCATTTCTGATTTTATTTATTTGACTCCCTCTTTTATTTTCTTGGTGAGTCTGGTTAAAGGTTCGTCAATCTTGTTTACCATTTTAGAGAACCAGCTCTTGGTTTCACTGATCTTTTGTATTTGTTTCTGTGTCATGTATTTCCACTCTAATCTTTATTATTTCCTTCCTTTTACTTATTCTAGGCTTTGTTTGATGTTCTTTTTCTAATTCTTTTATGTGCAGGGTTAGATTGTTTATTTGAGATTTTTCTTCTCAAGGTATGCCTGTAATGCTATGAACTTCCCTCCTAGGACTGTTTTTACTGTGTCCCATAGACTTTGTGTTGTTTGTATGCTCATTTTCATTTGTTTCCAGGTAACTTTTGATTTCTTCCTTAATCTCAGTGTTACCCATTTGTTATTTAATAACATGCTATTTAGCCTCCAAATGTTTGAATGTTTTTCAATTTTTCTATTGTAGTTGATTTCTAGTTTCATGTCAGTGTGGTCAGAGAAGATGCTTAATATGATTTCAGTCTTCTTAAATTTATTGAAACTTGTTTTGTGTCCTAACATGTGGTCTAGCCTAGACAATGTACCATGTGCATTTGAAAAGAATGTATAGTGTGCTGCTTTGGGGTGAAATATTCTGAAGATATCAGTTGATTTAGTGTGTCATTTAAGGCTGCTGTTTCTTTGTTGATTTTCTGTCTGGACGATCTATCCATTGATGTTAGTGGGGTGTGAAAATCCCCTACTATTACTGCGTTGCTGTCAATATCACCCTTTATGTCCATCAAAATCGGCTTTATATATTTAGGTGCTCATATGTTGGCTGCATAAATACTATAATGGTTGTTATAGCTTCTTATTTGATTGCTCCCTTTGTCATTATATAGTAACCTTTTCCCCTTACAATACCCTTTGTTTTAAAGATTATTTTGTCAGATATAAGTATTGCTACTCTACATTTTAATTTTTCACTTCTATTTGCATGGAATATTTTTCTCCATTCCTTCACTTTCAGTCTATGTGTATCTTTTGTTTTGAGATGGGTCTCTTGTAGACAGCATATATATGGGTCCTGTTTTCTTATCCATTCAGCTACTTTGTGTCTTTTGATTGGAGCATTTAATTCACTTACATTTAAGGTTATTATTGATATGTACTTATTTATTGCCATACATTTAAGGTTATTATTGATATGTACTTATTTATTGCCATCTTATTCTTTAAATCTGTAATCCTCTTTCTCTCTATTTCTTTTTTCCTTTCTTCTTATGGCGTGCTCTTTAAGGTTTCTTGCAATACTGGTTTGGTAATGAACTCCCTCCTTTTAGCCTTTTTTTTTTTTTTTTGTCTGGGAAGATTGTTATTTCTCCTTCAGTTTTAAATTATGGTTTTGCTGGATAGAGTAGTCTTGATTGTAGGTTTTTGTTTTGCATCATTTTGAGTATTTCTTGCCAATCCTTTCTGGTCTAAAGTGTTTCTGTTGAGAAGTCAGATGTCAGCTTCATGGGAGCTCCTCTGTAGGTAATTTCTCTTGCAGCTTTAAGGTTTCTTTGTCTCTTAACTTTGGCATTTTAATTATAATGTGTCATGGTGTGGGCCTTTTTGAGTTCATCTTGTTTGGGACTGTCTGTGTGACTTGTTCCTTCACCAGATTAGGGAGGTTTTCAGCTATGATGTCTTCAAACAAGTTCTCTATCCCTGTTTGTTTTCTTCTTTTTTAGCAACCCCTATGATACACTATTGTTTCACTTAATGTTGTCGCAGAGTTCTCTTAGTTTCCTCAGCTTTCTTGAGTTTTCTTTTTGCTGCTCTGCTTCTGTGCTTATTGTTATCTCGTCCTCTAAATCACTGATTTGATCCTCTGCTTCATCCAACCTGCTGTTGATTCCTTCTAGTGCAGTCTTCACTTCAGATATTGTATTCACCATTTCTGTTTCTTTTTTATGGTTTTAATATCCTTTTTAATGATTACTATCTCTTTAAGTTCTCACTGAGATCATCCATTTTTACTCTAAGATCCTTGAGCATACTAATAACCATTGTTTTAAACTCTGCATCTGGTAGTTTGGTTGCTTCCATTTCACTTAATTCTTTTTTTCTGGGGATTTCTCTTGTTGATTCATTTAGGGCATATTTCTTTGTCTGCTCATTTTGTCTGTGTATTGTCTCTGACTCCAAAATTTGTTGTGATGTCTTAATGAGGAAGGTAGGCTCAGTGGTACAAACCTCCAGGCTACCTGAGCTCCTTGATCTAGGAATGTTTCTTGAGGGTTATATGTACCTTCCTCTTGTGAGTCTTGAATATTGTTGACCCTTTCGTGAATGAACTTAACACTTCAGGTTGGCTGGCTCTAAGGGTCAACCTCAATTACATACATTAGATGTTATATAGTGGCTGTCCTCTGGAGCATAGTTATTCTTAGTGGGGTCTAGTGTCTGCTGGACTCCCCCTTTGGGTGTTTTACTGTGTGGCTAGTTGGGTATAGTGTTGGTGCAGTCTGCAATCCACCACTGGCTATATTGGTTCTGAGACCTCAAGGCGTGGTTTGGGTACAGGTTGATGTCACATGTTGTTTGTAACCAGCCATGGGCTACCTGTCTGGAGCTACCACTCTATTCACTGTTGATGTCTGTGTTTTCTGTGCCTGGGTGTGCATGGGAGGGGCCAACCTGTGCATAAGAATCTACTTCCTCCTGCTTAGAGCTGAGGCCAGCTCTGTAAAAGTATCCAAGTTACTTAAGATTTTCCTCTGCTTTTCAGCTGCTCCACCTCCCCTTACAGCTGCCTGGTCTTTCTGCAGAGTCTTCTCTGTAGAATGGGTTCAGACTGGCCTCACCCTACCAACCCCTCCACAGGTTGCAAGCTTGGTAGGTTAGGGCAACAAAAGTTGGGAGGATGATGTTAATGGGATCCCTACTTACTAGTGGGGTTTCTTAGTCAGGCACTAGGTATGGAGAAAGTGGCCCCTACTCTAGAGCCTAATCCCTCAGCCACTGCTGGACACTCCAATTCTATTTCTCCCCCAGAGTGGTGAACAGCAAGTTCAAATTAGGTGGGGCTGACAGTCCCCTCTGAAGAAGTTCTTTCAGCTGAGGAGCCACTGGTCTCAGGGAGGAAGATTGAGAGAGTGTTCCATTGGGGCTGATTGTGGCCCAGCCCCCAGGAGGTGGCTAAGCCCTTTCTCTGGTCCCAATAAAAAACTCACATTTTTTAAATTCTTTTTATTTTATTCATTTTAGAGAGGAGACACAGAGAGAGAGTAGTGAGAGTGTGTGTGTGTGTGAGAGAGAGAGAGAGAGAGAGAGAGAAAGGGGGGAGGAGCTGGAAGCATCAACTCCCATATGTGCCTTGACCAGACCAGTGGAGGGTTTTGAACTGGCTACCTCAGTGTTCCCAGGTCGACGCTTTATCCACTGCTCCACCACAGGTCAGGCAAGAAACTCACATTTTGAATGTCTGAGCTCTAAGTCTCTCACCCTTACCCCCAGTGGAACTGAGCCCAGCAGGGCAGGGTATTTGAGACTTGGGCTGGCTGGCTGTGAGGCTCTTCCTCATCCAATGCATGCGAGCTGCCATGCAGGTGCTGACCACAGGAAGCAGAATTCGCCTCAGCTGGGTTTGGTGCTTGATGAGCTCTCCCTTGGGAGAGCTTGTAATGCTAGTTGGATCCTGCTCTGATGTTGTCTGTAGCTGGCCACTGGGTGTGTTGGTTCTGGGCCTCTTTGGAGGGAACCTGGTGCAGACCAGTGTAAGAAACTGCCAGTGACTGGCCCTCAGCAACCTGTTTGGAGTCTCAATGTGGCATCTTCAGTGAATCCTTAGTTATAAGACTCCTCTTCCTTTAGTCCTGAGTTGGTTTTTCAGTGTATTTCTTCTTAAATTTAATTCTAACTCCAGTTTTGTCTGGGGAAGAGATAAGTGGAACATTTGCTTACTCTGTCGCTGGCTTAGGTCCCCACCATCAGTAAGTTTTTTTTTGTTGTTTTTTTGGTGTGTTTTTTTTTTAATTTTTATTTATTCATTTTAAAGAGGAGAGAGAGAGAGAGAGAGAAGGGGGGAGGAGCAGGAAGCATCAACTCTCATATGTGTCTTGACCAGGCAGCCCAGGGTTTTGAACTGGTGACCTCAGCATTCCCAGATTGACGCTGACTTGATCCACTGCACCACCACAGGTCAGACAGTAAGTTTTAAATCTAAGATTTTTACACAGTGTTTCCTATCTAGGAACCTTGCTGTCCTTTCTTACCAGTTCTATATGGGTTCTTTGAGTGTTCTATGTTGACAGTCGTTTGTGAATCATGACAGTTTTCTTCTCCCTTTTCCAGTTCTTATACCTTTTATTTTTCTTGCTTACTTAACTGTACTGGTCAAGATCTCCAGGACAGTGGTACACAGAAGAAGTAATAATGGACACCCTACTCTTGTTTCTGATTGATTGATGGATGGATTGGTTTTAGTAATGATTCTGATTCTTCACTATTAAGAATGATGCTAGTGGCCATGACTGGTTTGCTCAGTGGATAGAGCATCAGCCTGGCATGCAGATGTGCCAGGTTCGATTTCTGGTCAAGACACATATGAGCCTGACCAGGTGGTGGCGCAGTGGATAGAGCGTTGGACTGGGATGTGGAAGACCCAGGTTTGAGACCCCGAGGTCGCCAGCTTGAGCGCAGGCCCATCTGGCTTGAGCAAAAGCTCGTCAGCTTGGACCCAAGGTCACTGACTCGAGCAAGGGGTGGCTCAGTTTGCTGAGGACCTGCAGTCAAGGCACATGTGAGAAAGCAATCAATGAACAACTATGGTGTTGCAATGGCAATGAAAAACTAATGATTGATGCTTCTCATCTCTCTCCGTTCCTGTTTGTCTGTCTCTACCTATCCCTCTCTCTGACTCTCTCTTTGTCCCTGTAAAAAAAAAAAAGACACACATGAGAAAGACCATCTGCTTCTCTCCTCCTCCCTCTCCTCCTTCTCTCTCTTCTCCTCTCACAGCCAGTGGCTCAATTGGTTCAAGCGTTAGCCCTGGGTACTGAGGATAGCTCTGTTGATTGGAGCTTAGGCCCCAGACAGGCTTGCCAGGTGAATCCTGGTCAGGGTGTATTCAGAAACCTTATCTCTCTGTCTCCCCTCCTCTTGCTTAAAAAAAAAAAAAGAATGATGCTTGCTGAGGCTTCTATTTTTTTAATATTTAGCTCTATTATTAATTCAATATTTAACTTACTAGGTGAAGGTTTATGTATGAAGCTAGAGACAGACTTACTTTAATGTACCTTAATTTCCTGGTTCTTTACTTGCGTAGCCATCTTCCAAAACTTTTTCACTAATTTTGTGTTTGTAATTTTGTATTCCTTGTTTTTTTTAATTATAGTTAATAGTCAATATTATTTTGTATTAGTTTCAGGTGTACAGCATAGTAGTTAGACAGTCAAATACTTTAAAGGGTGGTCCCTGATAGGTTTTGGATTTTGACAAAGATACCCTTTGTCAGGTTACAGTGTTTTGTTTTTACTATATCTAATTTATGAAGAATTAACTTTTTTCCTGTCAAGATCATGAAAAGATGATTTTTTTTAAATGTCTCCCATCAATTAAATGCCCAAAATTATTTTTCTCATTTAATTTGTTATTGTGATAAATTGTATTAATACATTTTCTCATGTTAAACTGACCCTATATTCTTGTGTCAACTCAATTTGGTTATGCTGTATTTTTATACATTCTTGTATTTGGATTGTCAAATTTTTTGCTTAGGATTTTTCATGTTTATTCATGTGTAAAATTAGCCTATATATTTTTTTCTCTTCTTGACCTTGTCTTTTTGTATCAAAGTTATAATATCCTCGTTCTCAAGTCTCTTGAAGAGTTTATATAATTTTCAATTAACAATTTCAAATTTTTACAGGACTTGCTAGATAGTAAAACCATCTAGGCCTGTGGGAAGATATTGAACTGTTAATTCCATTTTTTAATGGTTATAGGACTATTCAGATTTTCTGTTTATTTTTGTCTTAGTTTTATTTTTCTAGAAATTTGTTAATTTTTCCTAAGCTTTAAAATTTATTGGTGTAAAAATTATTCATAGTATTCTCTTTCTATGCTCTTTTGTATTGTGATTATGCCCTTATTTTACTTCTGAGGCTCTGAGGAAGAATCTGCCACACTCATTAGGCTTGTTGGCATAATTCAGTTCCTTATGGTTGTAGGACTGATGTCTCCATTTGCTGGCTGTCTACCAGGGCTGCTCAGAGTTCCAGCCATGGGCCTGTTTCAGGACCTCTCATAACAACAGGATCTGTCTCACTCTTCAAGTCAGGTCCACTCAGATAATTGCCATACCTTAATGTCAACTGATTTGGGACTTTAATTACATCTACAAAATCCCCTCACAGCAGTACTTAGATTAGTGTTTGATTGATTCATCAGGGTAAGGGAACCATGTGGGAGGGCACATCTTCATAATTCTGCTTATCGTAGTGAGCTTGGAGAGCTAACTGGGCTCATGCTAACCAGGGTCTTGAAGACCATAGTGAGGACTTTAGGATTTTGTTCTGAGTGAATGGGAGCAGTTAGAGGATTTTGAGCTGGGGATGGGAGGCGGTGATCTGAGTAAGGATTATTCTGGCTGCTGTGTGGAGATTGGGGAGCTGGAGTGGAGGAAAGGTTTCGCAGGGTTCAGATGAGAGATTGGTGGCCTGGACTGGGGTGGAGTTAACTCCTGTGCGCTGTGGTTCCCCAAACGTATTGTATTGTCTCATGCTGCCATGTGTTTGCACATGTTTCTCTCGTTGCCTGGGCATTTCTCATCACCACCTACCCCACAGCTTCTTCACTGGGACAAGTACTAATTCAGCACTCAAAACTTAGCTCAGATGTTGGGGAAAGACCTCTCTATGGTGTTTCTCTTTCACTAACTCCTCTCCCACTTGAGTTGTTTGGATCTTTTGCTCTGTCTTCCCTACTTGCCTGTAGCCTGTCTGAGAGCAGGGCCTTTGTCCCGGATTCCTGTGTTTCCATTGTCTGGCCTAGTGCATAGCATATTGTAGACGCCTAGTGATGCTTGTGGGATGCATGTAAGAGCTAAGAATGCACTGAGCATGAAGTAGACACATCAGTACTCTCGGGGAGTTCACCCTGTAGAGGGAGAGACCATGTACAAATAAATACACCGTGCAGTGAACTTGAATGCAGACACCATATCACCTGTACAAAGCATGTGGCCAACTCTGGGAATTCCTAGTGTACATGAATTTTCAGGGGAATGTTTTTCCTACTCAATCTGAAATAGTTGCATCTAGTTTCTCATATTTTTTCATTACATGATATAATCATTTTTATTACCAGTGATGCCTTTTTATGTTATATCTAAAAGTACATTTGTTTGGCAACCTTTAGCCATTACTTTATAATATTTACAGAAGTAAACAGCCTGACTGGTGATTGTGCAGTGGATAGAGCATCCATCCACCCAGAGCTCTGAAGTTACCAGTTTGAAACCCAATGTCACTGGTTTGAGTGTGGGTTTACTGGCTTTAGTGAAGAATTGTGGACATAATCCCAAGGTTGCTGATGTGAACCAAGATTGCTGGCTTGAGCAAGGGTTGTTGGCTCAACTTGAGCCCGAGGTCACCAGTCCAATCTCCGGTCAAAGCATGTGTGAGAAGCAGTCAGTGCACAACTAAAGTGAAGCAGCAAGTTGATGCTTCCCTCTCCCACTCTCTCTCCCTTCCTGCCTGCCTCTCACTCCTCCTCCTCCTCTTCTCTCTCTCCCATCCTCCTCTCTGTCTCTCTCCCCCACCTTCCCCCCCCCTCTCAAAAGAGAAAAAACTAAACCCTTTTGAAAAAAAAAAAGGTTAACATTCATTCATATAAAACATTCTATAGTTTAAGACAGACATAGGGTATTTCTCCAACCACTCGGGAAAGATCTCTCTTAGTGAAATTTTGCTTGTGTATTCAAGATGGAGAACCTCTTAGCTCAAAGCAGCAAACACTTATAGATCAAGTGTCCTTTTAAGTGGGAGGAAATTATTAACCTGGTTTCAGATGAGAAACAAACTGAACTAATAAATATATCGTTTCCGTAACTGCCAACTCAACATCCCTCAGTATGAACTTAAGAAAGCGGGAGAGTGGAAAGAATGATTTAACTGGAATAAACACAGTGATGTTATTTAAAACTTAATAAACGTAGGAACTAAACAACAGTCGAGTCCAGTTTCACTCTGATGCACCCCTGCCGTCTGTGGACGGTGCGCCAGGGGCACAGGCCCGACAGGGACCGAGGGCCCTGCCAGACTTCAGCTGTAAGGAGAGACACAGGACATCATGGTTTCAGATGGGTGGGGATTCATTTTTTAAAAAAATTATTTTAAAACATTTATTTTTTAATTTATATTGCCAAGTTCTTCTGTTTGTTTTTTAGTGATCTCTGTTGGAGATTATAAATCAGTGGTTCAAGAAGTGTTTGCTGCACAGTCTTGTATGAATAATTGGATATTTAATTTCAAATTAGAGGTTGGGGCTGCAGGGCCAAATGAGCGTTTTCTAGCTCCTGTCTTCCTGGGTCGCTGGCTGGAAAAGAGGCACAGCACTTCAGCATTTAAATATAATTTTAATTTGGTTCAAGGCAATGGTTTTTAAAGCTTTTGGATTTGTAACACACCCACTCAGTTTTATTTATGCTCCTTGTGCTCCTTCCCTGGTGTCTCTAAAAACGATGAGGAGAAGAACACGAGGATCCCCTAGGGCACCCTTGGTGTCCTGAACTAGAACTTGAGAACACTTGGATTCCCCTCTGCTCTCATGACACAGTGACCGGGCTGCCTTAGCAGGGTTCGTCTGGGGGCAGGGCAGAGGAGGACTCCAGTTTATGCCTAACTAGCGCCTTTGATTTCCTTCTCTTTTGCCAAGGGTGTGCGTTTGATGGGGGGTCAAACAGGAACATGGGAGTTCATCCATGGATGGAGGGGCATTTGGGAGAGCACCAAGGTTTGTGGGCACCGGGGTCCCTGGGCAAGAGAGTGGGGTGTGGGAAGAGCACAGGTCTGCTTTGAGGCCACCCGTCTCCAAGTGGGGACCTGCTAACTGCAGCCAGCACTGCTGCGGGGACCACCCAGCACAGTGCCTGGCCTGGTGTGTGTGGGTCACCTCTTCCTGACAGAGTTTGAGGGGCTTCCCCTAAGGGAGACTTTTCAGGTACATCTCTGGAGAAAGAGAGAGAGAGAAATGGTTTAGCTTTCAAGTGAGGGGTGGGGGGAGTTTACAACTATATCTGCTAGGAAGAGCAGATCCTGGACAAAATTCTAAAAAGAATTTACTAAGAGAATGATGATATTTGAGCACCTAAAATAAAAGAGTTAAAATCACAAATCATGACTATGTGGTTTTGCTATTTAGCAAATATTGTCCCCCAAATCAGTGAACAGTGTTGTCAAATGAAAAAATTCAAGCTTTCAAGTGGAAATTAGAACTTTGGAAAACTTGTATCCTCTACCATGAGCTTAACACTTCCCAATACTTAATTACTTCTGATGAGATCAATGATAATATTAACATGTGATTCTTTTTTTATATTATAATAAAACGGGTCAAAATTGGTAAGATCTGCACAACTCAACAAACCAGTGTTTGCTAGAACAGTGGTTAAAGAATCGCAAACGGATGAAAGGTCCATTCAAAGTGTGAGACGGATGCAGAAGAACAAGAGAGACGATTTCAGATTCCACATTACAGCTAATGTTTAAGGAACTACCATTTGTCACAGTTTGGTATGGGATCAAAGAAGAATATCCATTAAGTACCTGAAAAGTCTATTAAAATGCTCCTCCCTTTTCCAACTGCGTATTTGTATGACACTGGATTTTCTTCATTTCAACCAGGACGTAGCTACTTGGCTGAAGAAGTAGACATGAAATGTCAGCTGTCTTCTACTAAGCCAGACATTAAAATATTTTGCAAAATTGTGGGACAGTGTCACTCTTCTCATCACTGAATTTCTGTTCTGAAAGACATCTATTTTTTATAAAGACATTATGTATGTAAACATATTATAGGTTTAGTTTTAAAATATGAAGTGATAAAGCCTGACCTGTGGTGGCGCAGTGGATTAAGCGTTGACCTGGAATGCTGAGGTTGCCAGTTCGATACCCTGGGCTTGCCTGGTCAAGGCACATATGGGAGTTGATGCTTCCTGCTCCCCGCCCCCCTCCCGTCCCCTGTCTAAAATGAATAAATAAAATCTAATAGATAAAAAATTTGAAAATTTCTCAGTTTTAATTTCTGTTACCAATAATCAGTCAGCATAATCCACATGAACAAAAAAGCCTTTTGGGGCCCTTAAAAATTTGGAGCATAAAGAGATCCTGAGACCAAAAGCATTTGACTGAAACAGCTCCCACGATCCTGTTTATCCATGCATTAATATATGTCAGGTACATTTTTTAATGTACATAAAAATAGAAATTGGAGGAAGAAGAGAAACAGAATTTCAGTGGTTCTAATATCTTTCTGTACTCACAGGGCCAGACCACTGGGCCAGGTAATTAGCATAAGACTGAATGCCTATAAGCCTAAAATGTTAGTTCAGTAGAAAACTAAAGGTTCAAGAATTTACAGGGGAGCACCATGGCCAAAATGCTGCTGACAGAGGTTTTAGTCACTGGCCAGGTGGTTTCACAGATATGAAGTCTGATGCACCAACATGATGTCCAAAGTGCATCAGGAGAGGTGGTTGCCGGGCACAGCAGACAGACTCAGCAGCTTTGGGGAAAATATGCCTGGTTAAAGGAACACCAGCTTGAAGGCAAAGTATGTGACTGGTTTTAAGGTTCTGAAAGACTGATTTATATGCCTCTTTGATGGCATGTACCCAGGGACTGTGAGCTCGTCTCAGATCCTTTGGTTCTACAAAGGGACTCATTTCAGTAAGTGTGTGCCAGCGCGAGCACAAAGGGGACTCATTTCAGAACCTGGCCTGCGTGCGGGCGGATCCTCGGCCGCCAGCCTGCCGCTGTGCCGGCCCTGAGTACAGCTCGAACTGGACAGTCAGACCAGGCCACGAATGGCGTTGGGGTTGGATCCACTTCCACACAAGCTGGGCTTGTCTCAGAGCTATGGCTTTGCTGCTCCTGTTCGAGAGAGTAGCGCTGCAGTCTCCTGGGGTCTCTCCATAGCCTGGGAGGCAGCCCTACCTGTGGGTTTGGGGGCTGAGCTCACCCTGATGCAGGTTCCCCCACCCCACCCCCACCTTCGGGTGGGTGAGCTCTTTGTGTTGATATAATTAGTAAGACTAGTCTTACAGGCTTCAGAAGTCACTGTGTCTTTTCAAAATGATCACGGCTGTACAGCGAGGAGTTGATTTTTTTTCAGAATGTCAGTCTCTGAAGGCAGCTATCTTTTTTGACATCTTTTCTCGCGGGAACCACCGTGCTGTAACTCTGCATGCTCAGAAAACATCGGTGCTCACATCTTCCCCACCTTTCTTTTGCCTGAGTCAGCTCTCTTCTGCTTCCTACCAGAAGCCAGTGTCCTCAACGCCACCACTGCTGTTTACTTTTGCCTGGCCAACCCTAGTATTCTGTTATGATAGACACAAGCAGACATCAGATGGGAAGAAAAACAATAATTGAGCACCAAAGAAAATTAGGTTGAATTGCTCAGGTTGACACCAGGAGTAAGTGACTGGTTGACTCATCTATAAAAAGAGAGTGAGAGCCCAGGCTGGATAGCTCAGTTGGTTAGAGCATCGTCTTGAAGCACAGAGGTTGCCGGTTTGATCCTGGGTCAAGGCACATACAGGAACAGAACTCTCTTTCTTCCTTCCTCTCTCTCTAAAATCAATAAATAAAAATTTTAAAGAGAGAGAAGTGAGAGATGTGGTTTAGAAGCAGAACTGGGTACAATGCTACTTTCTCTCTGTTAGTGCTGGGTGACCGTGGGCAGCCACTTCACCTGCCTGAGCCTCCATTTACTTCTGTCAGAGTCGGGTGCAACACAGCTGCCTGGTCCAGACTGCTGCAGGTTTGGGCAGCCAGCTCACTTCACTCCCACCTTTGTCCTCCTTGAGGCTCTTCTTTGCTTCAGACTTTAAGGCTAATTGTTATGCTCTAGTGGATGTAGAATTACCCATATAAATAACATTTGGGGTAGGGATGTGACAGTAAAGTGAGCACTGCTTCTAGACCGAGGTCATGGTGGTATCCTACCCCCCACGCCAACACACAGCATGGAAGGAATCTGTGTCCTAGCTTCCTGAGTATTGTCTGGGAGGTGGGCCCATCTTACTAAGTTGAATGACTAGGGTGAGATAATGTTGGATACATTTTACTCAGTGCAAGTATGTATTGTTCCCAATTGTTCTCATATTTGTGTTTTGTCTTTTCAGGGATCAGCAACTTGTGGACCCAACTCTGGAATATGTGAAGGTAGGAAACCAGGATTTAAGGTGAAATTAGGACCCTCTGTAATGGATGTCCCATTTTTAACAGTGTTGCCAAACACTGCTGCAGTCTGGCTTGTGTACTTGCTGATCAGATTGAAACAACCAGGAGGCAATTCGATTGTTTTAGGCCCTTAGTAAACTTTGAAAGGGGTCTTACTTCATCCCAGTGTAGGTCTACAGTCTTTCCCCCTTATCTGAAACTCTTAGGGCCAGGTGTATTTTAAAATTCAGAATTTTTTAAAGAAATGTAATATGGTACATATCTATAAAACACTCCCAGAGAGGTGTAGGGTAGCACCCCGTAACCAAACTCATTGTTTCAGCAGGGCACGTAAGAAATTTCACCCCTCATGGGATAAATGGGCTACAAATGATTGTATGTATGTAATTCAGGTCATGTTTTGCCACCAAATGAGGTCAGGTGTGTTTGGCAGCCAAGTGGGTTATTTTTAATTTTCAGAGGTTTTTGGATTTTGGAATGGTGGATGAGGAACCGTGAACCTTGTTTATCTTCAGAGGAAGACTGAGGCATTCTGAGCCGCCCCTCCCTGCTCAGCAGCCACCGCCTTGCTCAGTGGCAAATCTGGAACGTGCGCTGTGGTGACACCTCATTGGACAGTGGGGCTGCCAGTCAGTGCTCCTATATAGTCAGTGCTTCTGTACAGTGCTTTCCTTCTGAGCAGAAAGAAAAGAAGCTTTTCACATCTTCCCTCTGTCCCCTGCCCCATTTTTCGAGTGTGTATGTTTGCTTTATTTTATTTTTGAGAGCTGTAGTTAAATCTGGCACCTACTACAGAAAAGAGAATCCTGAGTTGTCACAGCTACTATCTTTACTTACACCATCCCATGTTATTTTTTTCTTATAATAATGTTTTAATTATAATATGAAAGGGGAAATAGATTATTTCTTAAGAAAGATTTAGCAGTTGTCAGGAATTGCTTGGTTGTAAGTCACGGAAATTCATTTCACCTGTGTTAAGCAAAATAAAAACATTAAAGGAAGGTTATGGACACTGAGTACAAAGAATGATATTATTAATTTTTAGGAGAAATCGTGGCATGAGTTAGGACTTAAGGTACTTGCCTCAGAGGGGCCACAGTCATCTTTGTTCTCCCATTTTGGGAGCCTTTAGCCCAGTGGTTCTTAACCTTTTTTGAGGTACCGAACCCACCAGTTTCATATGCGCATTCACCGAACCCTTCTTTAGCGATAAATCAAAATATGATTTTTTCCCCCAAATTCAAGACATAGGTATATGTTTTTTTACTGGTGCACAAAATGAGCCGTGCATGAACATCACCTTGTTCAAAGAACAAAACCAACAAAGTGCATGAACTCACAACAAATTACAGTATCACTTTATTCTGGCCTCCGTGGCAGAGGCTTCTCCGAACCCCTAAGACCAACTGACTCATCGAACCCCTAGGGTTCGATAGAACCCAGGTTAAGAATCACTGCTTTAGCCTGTTGCTTGTTCGTGTTCCTGTGCCTGCCCCAGGGTTTTTGGCATGTCTTTCCCTTAGAGCAGTGATTTTCAACCTTTTTCATCTCATGGCACACATAAACTAATAAGATTCTGTGGCACACCAAAAAGTGTATTTTTTTGCCAGTCTGAGAAAAAAAATAGGTATAATTTTGATTCATTCACACGGTTGTCATTTTTTTATTTGACAATCTAAGGAAAAAGAGGTCATTACTCCTGACTTCACAGTCAGATGTTGCATGTTTTAAAAATTCTTGTGGCACACCTGTTGAAAATCACTGCCTTAGACCAGAGGCTGGAAGGTACAGGAGGGAACTCGAGTAGAACCCTTTGGTCATGTGAGGCAGTCATCATAGTTTGTTGGGATGGAGATGGGTATTATTTTCCCCCCTCTTATACCAAGGCTACGTCTGACCTATAGTTTCCCAGGGGCAAATGTGTCATCCTAAATCAGCAAGAATCTGGTCAGAGCATTGTAAATGGTGTGTCTACGTCCCTCCTAGATGTGTCATATGTGCTTTGTGCAAATCACAGCATCCCCTTAAAAACTCACTCCCTGCCATGTGCCAGAAGTTGGCCATCTTCCACTCCAGGTCACTCAGGCTGCTCTTGGCAAGTACTCCCCCTTCCCTTAGACCAATAACTCAGTTTTTTCTTATGCGAAAGTCCAAACCTTTTAAGATAACCCAGTAATGAATTCTGAAGCTAAACAGGGACTTTTGGAGTGACCTGTTTTAGTATTATCTAAGCTACTATATCTCACTCATGAATGTTGGGCATTGTGACTCGAGTCATGTTGACCAAGGAGATATGGGGTTGCCAGTAGCTTCTGCCTCCCCAGCTATGAGATGTGGTGGAATGGTTCTTGGTGGCCCCAAGGCATACTCCTTTTCCAGGACTTGCTGAGGTGTTCTGAAGGTGGCCCTTTTCTCTTAACTGTATCTTAATCTGGTCAGTTAAATGAGGTCTCTCTGTGCTGCCTGAATGCATCACAGATTTCCTTTCTGACTTTGCCCTTGGTTTTGAGGGATGGCTTGGGGATTTGTTGGGTGAGTGGGGGTATTCCCATTTGCTTCTCTGGGCACTGACACTCTGAGATCATGTTCATAGAGGCCTTTGACCTCAAGATCCGCATGACTCCCTGTGTCTGGCGCCATCTTCTTGGGCCAGCACAAGCCCATCCAACCATTTCTTGGGCTTAGCTGCCTTCTTGAGCCTAGCCAACGGGGGTCCATGCCGCAAAGGACTTGCAGATCAGTGTTAGCTAGTGCCTGGTGAGGAGAGGGTGGCTGGAGGTGATGGAGCGAGGCGAGAGAGTGGCAGATAAAGTGGGATTAAGTTTGGCCTTTCTGACTGGGAGCTGTTTCTTCCTTGTAAACCTTGTGCACTTAATTTTTAGAAGAAATCCTGGCATGAGTAGAGATTCTATGTAAAATATGTTACATTGTATAGGATCCACCTGGCAGAGGCAGATTTATCAGCCTAATGAACAAGTCAAGATACCGAATTTTTAGGGACTCTTTGTGGTCTTGGAATGGTGGGTGGCTGCTGAGTCTCATCTCTGCAGTGGAAGCGCCCAGGTGTGGCCCACAGACAGCAGTTCTCATCCTGTTGGGAGCTCTGGCCCCTGGTTTCCCTCTCTGTGTCTTCGGATGCCTCTCTTCCTTCCATTGGAGACTTGCTAACCATCTTCCTGGATCTTCCCAGTGCCCAGATGTTCGACAGATAAAATATAATATACTCACTTTGTTAAAGATGGCACTGCCCACATGGAAGTTCGTTGATATTAATGTGTGTTCTGGGACAGGCTATGGGCAGGCTGGGTAGTTATAGCCTAAGGCTTAGTTTTAAGAGTAAGCTCTTCTCCACATCCTTGACTGATTGGATGATGTGGGGTGGTGCAGTCTCCTGAGGAATCCCATTATGCCTCAGATGGGTGACTTTGTATCAGAGACTTTCTTGTTTGTAGATTGGATTAAGGGTTTGGATTTCTACACTATAAAGTGGGGCAGGCCGGGAGCTTGCGCTCTCTTGGTTCCTGAGATGTTAGAGAGGAGAGCAGATTAAGGCCACGTGGAGGCCAGGAGAAGCAGCCAAGATGGCAGAGTGCTGAGGGAGAAGCCAGTTTATGCAGAGTTTGTGCTGGAGGAGATGGGGAACAGAGGTGAATAAGTCTGGTGAGCTAGAAACCTTTGATTCTAGGAAACTCAGATAAGTCAGTAGCTTTGTGAGCACTGAATGAGTGGGTTTTGGAGCCCAGTGTGTGTTTTTGCTTGCCCGCCGGGTGCAAGCTAGAATTAAAGCTGATGGCTCACCAGTTCTTGGCTCCGTTGTTTCATTACTGTCTGTTCGAATCTAATGCGAACCTGCATGGGCCAGGCTGCTGTGATGGTGGCCCTGGCTACTGGCTTTACACCAGACATCAGGGAGCAATCTGGGACTGCTGGGCCTCCTTGGATCCGGGAGAGAGGAAGCACTGACATGGGAGCAGGACAAGTGGGGTGATAGGGCTGTAGGTTGTGGCAGGAGGGCGCCGGGGAGAGAATGAATCCAAAATTCAGTTCTGTCCAGTTTGTACTCTGTGTCCTCCTGGCACTCCTGCACTTTGTATTGCACACATAATGCAGTGTGAAAGGACCCGTCCTGGTTGCTAGGCTACCATTAGCTCCTCTGAGAGAGGAATGGAGGGAAATGTGCAGGCAGGCTGGGAGCCCTGGGCTGTTGGGTGGTTCTTTCCCCTGGCAGGCAGGCCTGCCGGCCACAGGCTCCACTCCTGCTGGGGCCTCAACAGCACCTACACCCTCCCCGCTGAGTTCCAGGCTTGGATGAGATAAGAAAATTAGAGCAGACCCACAGCAGCTGGGGATTTAGGAATCTCATTCTCCACTGTTTCTCTCGAATTCTGGCCATCAGAGAGGGGAGTTTTGTTCTCCTTTTTCCTTGTTTTCCTAGTCCTCTATTCTCCCATTTTTTTTCCTTGCAGTAACTCAAAGCATGATCATCTTGAAAGTGTGACTTTAACTGTTCCGTATGACTGAGGTCCCTCTCTGTAACCTAATGTCATTAGTTCTCTTCTGCTGCATCTGAAAGAAGCCACTCCTTTCAGGTTGGGAAGCAGAAAGCTCTGCAGCAACTCCACCTTCCTCCCACGCGTTAGCCGTTAGTGACTTTGGTTAGTGGTGTGGAGCTCTGGAATTTTCCTCTGCGTACCTAGCATACCTTACCCGAGATAAAACCAATTTTTTTTAAAATGGAGGAAGTAGCTCTAGGCAAAACAGTATAGTAGAGTTTACTTTCTGGGCTGCTTTTCCTGTTTATTGCCCCTATTTGGTTTCTGCCATGTTATTACCATCGTAAAAATTTGATAAAAGCATTGTACTAAAATCTGCATAAATGGTAATCGCTCAGTGTGGTAACCTGGAACGCCAGATAGCATTCCAGTAGCAGATGCCGAGTTGCACCACCCCTAAGAGTCCCCACAGAGGGGACCATAGCCCACACTCTGTTCTGATAGCAGCATGATCTTAGACTGGACACCTCTATGGGCTCCGTCTTTCCCACAACTAGAAACCAGGGGTAAGCCAATGTCCCTGCTACTTTAACATTTTTTAGAATTCATTTTGCCTGTGATAGGCTGGAGGGGAAGTTTCTTTTAGCAAATGGGAAGGGGTTCTTTATTAATACATCAGTCATGGTCATAAAGTTGCCATATCAAGAGGAACGAGCGTGGCATTTCATGTTAAGTCTCAGACATTAAGACCAAGGATCTGACAGGTAATTGCCCACCTATCATTTTACCTCCAAAGACTGGAGACTGACCCCCAGCACTCCTGCAGTCGCTGTCAGGATCATCCTGCCTTTCCTTTTGTAACCCCTTCCTGGACCTATAAAAGCTACTTTTATTTTCACTGACATTCTTTTCCTGGGGCTACTTCCTTAAGCTTCAGGAAGTGCCCTCTCACTTCACTAAATTTTATAAGTTTTATTATTTCCTATCTCCTTCCCTTTTATACCTGTCAACCTTTTAAATGGAAGATCCTAATTTCTTCTAGCTTCTTCACGCATATGACGTACAGCCGTTTTAATAAAGAGCCTCTTCTGGGCGGGGTTCACAAGCATATGTTTTGGGGAAAGAGGTGATGAACTAGGGCAGAGCCGGGTGATTTTTCTTTTAGAACAAATGATTATTATAGCTTTTTCATTTAAAAGAAGTTGCCCTTAAGAAAGACAAATGGGAAAATGTAGCAAAGGAGAAAAGGAAATGGTAATGAATGGCTCTTCTTTCAATCAGCTGAGATGTGGGCAAGCCTGATTTCGTGGCCAGTCTGTGAGCGCACAATGCCGCCTGTGGACAAAGGCCGCTCTCCAGGCCACTGTCGCTAGCAAGTGTGAGACGGAATGTAGCCTTTTGTTCCTGGCTGGCTTCCCAGCGAACGAATATCCTTCCTTTTGTTGTCAGCCCTGGTGGATTCCTGCTAGAACCACTCGTGTGCTTTTATAAAATGATTTGCAGTTTCTGAGTTCCTTTCCAGGTTAGGAGAAGGGACAGGACAGGAGCCATCATCCTGAGTGGGGTCCAGCAGCCTTCACTAGCTCCTTCCTGCAGAGTGGATATGAGCTGCTCAGGAGCCCAGAGCCTGTTAGAGCTCAGTCTTTATGGGGTTAACGCTTCCCAAATATTCTTTCCGAGAGGGTCTCATAGACATGACAGACTGCCCAAGGCTCAGATCTCAGCAAGGCCGTTTCCTGCGGTTGGCTGGGGCTGCATTAGGTCACCCAGCAGATTAAAAGAGGAGTAATTATGCGGATTCCAGCGCCAAGAATAAGTGCCCTGGTTGTGGGAGACCTCTGCGGGGGGTTGGAAGGGGGGTGCAGCATGACTTCAGCTCCCCCTTTGTGCTCAAGATGGCTGCAGCCACGGTCACGGTTAAACCACTGTCTCCAAGGGAAAGTCTTTTCTTCCAACAGGCCGGTCTGCTCCAAATTAGCCTGCCTGAAAGCGGTTTACAGAAACAATAGCAGCTGTACATTCCCTGCTATTCTGACAAATTCTATGAACCAAATAATGGCCCCGCCGGCTGGCCCTGCAGATTTCTGCCTGAGTGTGCACAGCCGGAGGGCCAGCTTCGCCCTCGTGGGACCAGAAGGTGGGATTCGCCAGTGAATGTGAAACAGCCCCGCCTGGACTCTCGGCCGCACTCAGGGGAATGTACTTCCAACTTCTCCCACGCCACCCCAAAACATTCTCTGCACATATTCTTGGGAAGTATAATGTTACTACAATTTTTTTTTAAAAAATTGCTGCAGCAGCGTGGGAAGACAAGGAGAGGGAGGGAGGATGCTCATCGGATTGAGTCCCTCATTCAATGGAAACTTATCTCACAGGTCTGGAAATTGGTGGCCATTTATAAAAAGGAAAATTTTATCACGAAAACTGACACCCATTTAAAAATCTGTCTGTGTTTATCGTGACCTTATTTATAGTTGGCAAAAACCAGAAACAACTTAAATGCCATTCAGCTGGTGAGTGAGGAACTGTATAGTACATCCACAGGGATGGCATACCAGTTAGCCACAGAAAGGAACGGACTGTTGGATACATTGAAAAACTTGCAGTGACAGAAAACAGAGGAGTGGTTAAGAAAAGGTAAAGGGGAGAGGTCAACTGCAAAACAAGGAACCCTTGGAGATAAAAGAAATGCCTTGATTTTCGTTGTTTCAAAGCTCATATAGAGCTGTACTTAAACAGGTGACTCTTACTGTAGCCAAATTATGCCTCAGTGAGCCTGACTTTTAAAAAGCAAACTAAAACCTTATAATAGGTAAGCCCTTAACTGTTGCCATCTCACTAGGGGAAATTTCAGATTTTTTTGATGGGCCACATCCAACTGCTGATCAGACAGAGAAAGTGCTGAGCTTGTGGGATATTTTACTGCGTTGGCTCATTGAACGTGTACCCTGTGCTAGTCATCATTCAGTGACGGCAGGCGGGTAGGAGGAGAGTGTTATGAAGAGCTTAACCTAAGATAGTGGCAGCAAGAATGGAAAGTCAGGGCAGGTGCTGGAGGCCTTCTAAGAGATAGAATTAGGAGCCATTTTATTAGGTGAGTTGATAGTTGTTCTTGCAATTTAAATGCAGGAGGTGAGGGAGAGGAAGCCAGGAGCAATTCCAGAGTTACTTGCCAGAAGCCAGTCAACTATTGCAGGGGAAGAAAGATTTCCAACTGGAGAACTTATTACCACAATGATACCGAGTTAATTTGTGAGCATTTGGGTATATCATCAGACTGAGTGGGGGTAAACAAACTACAGTCCAAAACCAAATACAGCCTGCTACCTGTTATTGTACAGCCTGCAAGCTAAAACAGATTATATATATATAAATTTGTTTTGATTGAATTTCTTGAGGTGACACTGGTTGACATTACAGGTTTCAGTACACATCTCTGTACTCTGTTATGTGTTCACCCCCCTCCAAGTCAAGTCTCCATCCATTACTACCATTACCATTTATCTCCACACACCCAGGGGTGGGACTCAGCCAGTTCATGCCAGTTTATCAGTACCGATACCTAATTTTTTGTTGAGTTCGGCAAACTGGTTATTAAAATGGCACTTGTAATCAGGGTTCTCTCTAAGATGTGCACCTGGAAGCCACTCAATGTGGAAATCACAAATTTACATTCCTTATTCTTTTTTAACATTCATCTGTGTGACAGCATATTCTAAGTACTGTAGTAATGTTCATTCCGTCCATAGGTGAAAAAAATTACAAGTGAGGGCGCCATTCAAGAAGCAATATGGAAATATCTTAAATAATAATTGTACTGTTTTTTGTCAGGTATTATTTACTATTTTTCCATAAATATTTTAAAACTCTTATAACAATCTAGTTTTGTGTACCTCTTTTATTGTTCTTATTTAAGTATTAAGTGCATGAAATAATAAACTACCTTTTGGTATATCGTTTTTTTATACTTAAAATGGTCTTTAGGGCAGAGAACTGGTTGTTAAATTATTTGAATCCCACCACTGCCCGTATCCCACCCCAGCAATCTCCACACTGTTTTTGATGTCCATGAAGGGGTTTTTTGGTCTTTTCTTTTAGATTTTGTATTTTTAATTTTTTTTAATCAAAAGATTGTGAAAATTATAAAATTCAAATGTCAATGGGCACAAAGTTTGATTGAAACACAGCTTCACCCAATCATTTACATATTGCCCCTGTAATGGGAGGGGTTTAGTAGTTGCAAAAGAATGGGTGGCACAGCCTGAAATATTTACTCTCTGGCCCTTTGCAGGAAGAGCTTGCTGACCCGGGCTCTTGGCTGTACGCACACATACTGTCCCTGTTTTCCTCCCAGTGATGCATAGTAGGCTTTCAACAAAAATTCCATCTTCTGATGCTGACACTTCTGCGATGCAACCTGGCATCATTAACTTCACTCTCATCTTGCCTGATGGTATAGCAGTGAGTCCTTATGTGAGCCATGTGATCTTGCACAATTAGAGACAGTGCCGTGGCCGCACTGCCCTATGTGGACACATCTCAGCATCTTGTGAAGTAGACCGGTCTGCTCTGACCAGCATCCCTTTGCTGGGCCTGTCACATCTAGCATCTTCACCTCCGCTGGCCAAACAGGTGTTTCAATCCTGATGCTCTGCCTGGGGCTGTCTGCGTAACTCCTCAGGCAGGTGCTGCTCTGCCTGTGCAGCCTGACTGAGTTTTCTCCGGGACCCAAATCAGAAGTGAATTCTTCCTGGGTCTCTTAAAATTGAATCAAGGTCAAACCCTGGAGCAGCCCTCTGGAGGTGCTCAAAGGAGCCTGCTCTGGCCTGTGAGCGGGATGAGGCCAGATTCCCGTTCATATTCTGTGCTGCAACCTCATCTTTGGCTGGAGGGAAAGGACTCTTCTGAGGTCCCAGACAGTATGGGAGGAGGTAAAGAGACTGGAAAGCGGACATGCAAGCAAGCATTGACGCTATGGCACCTGACTAGACTCAGCTTTATAATGGGCCTTCAAAGCCCTCCCATGTGACCAGTCTCTAACTCATCTCCTGCTATTCACCTTAGTCACTGTACTCTTCGTGCTGGCTTTTCCCGCTGCCCCTGGGTCTTTTTGCCTTTCCTTTGGCCTGGAAGGTTCTTTTGAAGGTAGAACAGCTCTGTGGTTTGATGTGAGTGCTCAGGTGCTGTTGTGGTTTGAATTATGGCTCCCCAAAAAGATATGTTGAAGTTGTGATCCCCTGCCCCCCAGCACCTGTGAATGTAGCCTTATTTAGAAATAAGGTCTTTGCAGATACGATCAAATTAAGATGATGTCATACTGGATTAGGATGGGCGGTAATCCAATGACTGGTGTCCTTATAAGAAGTAAGGAATTTGGACACAGAGGCAGAGATTGGGGTTGATGCATGCACAAGCCTACGGGTACTGAAGATTGCCAGCCCCCCCACAAGCTAGGAGGAGCAAAGAGGGGTCCTCCCTAGAGTCTTCAGGTAGAGCGTGGCCCTGCCAACTCCTTAATTTTGGACTCCTAACCTCCAGCACTATGAGAGAATAAATTTCTATGTTAAAGCCACCAAGTTTGGGGTAATTTGTCTAGCATCCTAGGGAACTGGTAAGATACAGAGCCCCGTCTTAAGCTTATTTCTTTGTTGTGTGCCTTTCAGCAAGTTTCTCAAATTCCCTGCATCTCAATTTTCTTAATAGTAACTGGGAGAATGTAGGAATTAAATGAGTTAATGCACATAAAGTTGTTAGCACAGTGCCGGGCATATAGCTAGGACTCAGCAAATCCTGGTTTAGTGACTGTTGCCCTTGTTCTCTGTGTGGCTGGTGCATCTTTACTCAGATGTCACAGCCTCCGGCCTTCCCTGACACCCTGCTGAAGGCAGCCTGCCTGGTCTCATTACTCCGTACATTATCCTCACAGCACTTGCCCCCATTTCTATTTGTTAAAAAATTTAACTGGTTAGCCTGACTGGGTGGTAGCGCAGTGGATAGAGCATAGGACTGGGACCCAGAGGACCCAGGTTTGAAACCCCAGGTTGCCAGTTTGAGCGTTGGCTCACCAGCTTAAGGGCGGGGTCACTGGCTTGAGTGTGGGACCACAGACATGACCCCATGGTCGCTGGCTTGAGCAAGGGGTCACTCGCTCTGCTGTAGGCCCCCAGTCAAGGCACATGTGAGAAAGCAATCAATGAACAACTAAGGTGCCACAATGAAGAGTTGATGCTTCTCATCTCTCTCCCTGTCTTTCTGTCCCTGTCTGCCCCTCTCTCTGTCTATCTCTGTCACACACAAATAATAATAATAATAATAATTTAACTGCTTATTAGAATGTGAGTTCCGAGTGCAAGTACCTTTTCTTGTCCTCTTAATGAATAACTTACTGGCTGACTGATGGCGACACACAGCCAGGTAGATACAAAGGGCATTTAAATTGGGAGAAGAGGCCATGAGCATCCTCCAAAGATCTTTAGGTTCCCCAAAGCAAGTAACACATCTCTAAAACTTTTCCAGAAATCTTCAGTGGTTTATTTTATAACAGCAAGAGGGTTCCTACACCTAACTTCAGTCTACCTTCTCTTGCCGACCTGGTATCAAATAAAAACTGTGGTCACTTTTGTCACCTTAAATACCCACACATTAAGTAGAGATATGCACTTTAGAAAAGTATAATTATGGCAGCCTCTGTGGACCTATCAATTCCTAAGGAGATTTTTTTTTTTTAGTTGACTTTATTACGGTAACACTGGTTAATAAAACCACACAGGTTTCAAGTAGACAACTGTGTGACACATCTCTGCATACGCATCGTGTGCTCACCATCCAGAATCAAGTCTCTTTCTACCACATCTATCCCCTCTTTGCCCTCACCTCCCCACCCCCTTTCCATCTGGCAGTCACTACACTGTTGTCTGTTTCTTTCTGAACCCCTTTACCCTTTACCTGTTCACCCAGCCCCCCAATTTCCCTCCCCTCTGACAGCTGTCAGTCTGTTTTGTGTATCTATGATCCTGTTTCTTATTTTATTTTGTTCATGAGAGTCCACATATAAGTGAAATCATAGAGTACTTGTCTTTCTCTGACTGGCTTATTTCACTTAGCATAATGCCCTCCAAGTCCATCTAGGCTGTCACAAAAGGTAAGATTTCCTTTTTCCTTTTTTTATTTTATTTTTTATTACAACTGAGTAGTATTCCATCATGTAAATGTACCATAGTTTTTTTATCCACTCATCTACTGATGGGTACCTGGGCTGCTTCCAGATCTTGACTATTGTAAATAACACTCAGTGAACATAGGGGGTGCTGATCTTATCATGTTGTTGTGGGGTGCTAGTAACTCTTCAGCCTCCAGGCTTTTTAGCATTGGAAGCATTTGCTGTTAAGCTCTGCCCTCTAGTGGTCATCACATGTCACAACAGTGCAGCACTTGACAATACAATTCAGTTTCTAAATATTCTTGGAGCTTTTAATATTAAACATAATAGTGTGCCATAATGTTATATTTACAACTTCAGAACTAAGGGCTGTGTTTAAAGTATATAAAGAGAGAAATGGTTTTCATTGACTTCATATAAGACATTAAAATTTTCAAGCCATTTTATTATTAGAATGAATTGTCCCGACATTCTTGGACAAAAAACTTTAAGATGCTGCAATACGTACGATACAGAGATTTTCCAGCAGGTTGGCATGATCTGAAGTTTTACCTGTGATAACAAAGACGTTTCTATTGAAAATTTTTATTTGAACTGTAATAATGATAACTGAAAAATGGTAGCTTGGCAGGAAGGAAGCTGATAATGAGTAAGGCAGAAGACAGACATCACCGTGTTGGAGAGTCAGGGGGAAGACCCCATGCCTGTGGGGCAGCTGACTTCCCGGGTGACTGGAGTGGACAGAGCACAGGACGAGCCCTACAGGAAGAGTCGGTTCTCTCATATTTCTGGAATGGGAGGAGAGTGAGGAAGCTTCAGTGGTCTTCGGGAGGCCTGAGCTGGTCAGACTGTTAAGAGATCGAGAAAGCTGAGTTGGAGAACAATTAATGCAAAACATAATCTATAACTGCATATCGCTTTGCAACTTACTTTTTTGTTGGACTTCATTCCATGTTAAATGAATGGGTCTACCTCTTTCTTTTGAATGGCTACCCAGTATTCCATTGTATAAGATATTCCCTAGTTTTGTATGGGTTCTTATTAATGTTTCCTTGTTGAAAACAGTTTTGAAGTTATTGAACAAATAGTCATATTTGTCCTATATGCCATAGTAATTTAACAAATATTTATTGAATACCTGTCATCTGCTGGTCACTGTTCGTGGGGCCAAGGATACAACAAAGAACAAAACAACGTCCCTGCCTCTTGTGAAGCTGATATCGTGTGGTGGGGGAGTGAAAAGACCAGGACAACAATCAAGTAAACCAAGTGAGGCAGTGAGAGCCAAGCAGGAAAGCTCCAGCAGGGAAAGGAACTATGAAATGTTGGGGTAAAGGAGTGTTAAGTTTTAAAGAGGGTGGCCTGGGAAGGCCTCACCCAGAAGGTGACTTTTGAGTTGAGGGGCAAGTCAAGTGTGCCGTCCACAGAGAAGAGGACATAGCAAGGGCAAGGCTGTGAAGCTGGAGTTCACCTCTTCCACGGAGGAACTACTTTGAGGCCAGAGGGGCTGGAGCGGGAGAGCCCAGGGAAGAGTGCCAGAAGCTGACACAGGAGAGTGTTGAAGGGGGCTGAGGCGGGTTGCCTGGGGCTTGTATGTCTGAGTAAGGGCATCGACTCTTATGGAGGAAGATGGGGAGCCATCTCAGGATTGCTTTGGCTTCTGTGTTGTTAGCAGACTGCAGGGCGCAAGGGCTTCAGCAGGGAGATGCGTAGGGAGGCATATGACTGTCCAGATGAGAGAGGATGCTAGCTGGAACCTGTGATAGCAGAAGGGGTGGTGGAGAAAGGGGATTCTGGGTGTATGAGATGAAGGCAGAGTCATCGGGATTTCCTGATGGATGGATGTGAGGTGGGAGCAAAGGGGAGTTCAGCACATGCTGGAAAGATGGCACTGCCTTCCACCGAGAGGGTGTGCTCTGCCTGTGTCTGGGGATTTCTGTAAGGTAATAGGTCAACATTAACTTCCTGGCAACTAAGGAGTTTTTGTTTTGTTTTTCATATTTCTCTCAGTTTCCAAATTTTCTCTAATAAGCATCAGTGCTTTAATGATAGGTATAAAAATAAAAATGCCCCTTATTTAAATACTAGTCTGCTCCATAGATACGATGCTAAGAACTATGGCTCAATCAAAATTATGTTAAACGAGTAGCTTAGATATATAGATCCCTTTTCACTCTTAAAAATTATTAAGGGCCTCAAAGAGCTTTTATTCTGTGAGTTTTACCTATTGGTTTATTGTATTAGAACTTAAAAGATAGGACCTTTAATGTTTATTTAATTCATCTTAAAATAATAATTATGTGAATATAGAATATAAATGACATTTTTATGCAGAAGAATAACTTTCCAAGACAAAATTTAGTGAGAAGAATGGCATTGTTTTCCATTTTTGTAAATCTCGTTAGTGTCTGGTCATACCTGCATCAGCCTCCAGTCTGTTGTGTCGTGTTGTCTTATCAGAAGAAAATCTGGCCTTGCACAAATATGTAGTTCAAGAAGGGAGGAGGATTTTTTTTTTTTTTTTGCATTAAGGTATAATTGACATAACATTACATTAGTTTCAGCTGTACAATATAACGATTCAATATTTGTATATATTCTAAATTATCACCACAGTAGGTCTAGTTAACACCCATCACCATACATAATTACAAAAAATGTTTTCATCCTTGTGATGAGAACTTTCAAGCTCCGCTCTCCCATCTACTTTCAAATATGGCAATACAGTAATATTAACTACAGTCACCGTGCTGAGCATTGCATCCCCATGACTTACTCATTTTATAACTGGGAATTTGTACCTTTTGATGTCCTTCACCTACCCCTTCACCCCCCAGAGGAATATTTTAATAGACTTTTCAGGCCATTAGAGATATAACGTCTTTGATGTTATGCTAAAATGTTGTAGTTTTATAAAGGTTAATTGCAATGTGGCATCTGAAACCATATCAATGAACTTTTTTTTCTAACTCTGTTCCCTTAAAAATCTATTGTTCCCTCTGCAATTTGAATGGATCTTTGACACATGTAGGATGATTTTGTGCACTAGTCACTTGAATAATACTCCTGAGTTATTTGGACCTTCAAATGCTAACATATTTCACTCTACAACATCAAAAACTCACATTCATTAATATCTCCACTCATCAGAAAAATTATGAAAATACTAAGAAGCTGTCATACTCATTATGGTGACTACATTTCTCAAAATACAATTTTCAGTTGAAAGCTCAAGTTTTATCATTGGCAACAAATCCTGTCAGTTGTTTTCCTTGAAGTGACAGGCTCACTTGGTTTGTTTCCTAGAAAATGTCTGCCAAACAGATACCCACGTCTGAATAACCAGAGTTGGTCAGACGTTCTTTGAAGTAAACACAGTGTTTACAAGAAAGCAGCTGGTTCCCTCAGCATTTAATCGCCAGTTTGCTTTCCCTCAAGACCCCCCGTGTGCTGGTGCGCAGAAGTGCTGAGTGCGTGTCCTGTCTTCCTGTCACACAGTGTTACAGGGGTGTGGGCACAAGGGCCGACACCTGATCAAGGGACTGATTCTCACTGCTTCTCCAAAGACTTCTGAAGTGGACCAAACTATTTAATATTATCTATTTTATAATATAATAAATATAAATTTTTTTTTAGGACTTAAAAAATAAATTTATAAAAATATAGTGGTCAAGAAATGCAATGATTACTTATCCAGCTTGGTGCCTCTCTCTTGCTTGGTGATAAGGTCCCTCCAGTTCTAACAATCATGGCTTTTGCCCTGTTAGTGTAAATGTCAACCCAGTGAAAAGGCAAAAAATGTTTCTCTTTCTGTTGTTTTATTTTTTAGAGAGACAGAGATAGACAGGAAGGGAAACAGCTGAAAAGCATCAGCTTGTAGTTATATCACTTTACTTGTTCATTGATTGCTTCTCATATGTGCCTTGATGGGTGGGGGAGGGAGGCGGTTCCAGCTGAGCCAGTGACCCCGTGTTCAAGCCAGCGACCTCGGCGTTTTGAAGCCAGGTCCTCGGCATCCAGGTGACGCTCTATCCACTGCTCCACCACCTGATCAGGCAAATGTCTCTGTATTTTTATGAAAATAGTTTTGACCTCATGGGCTCCCTGAAAGGCCCCTGAGGGCCCACTGGCCACACTTGGAATACTGTCCTTGAGGGTTTCTTGCTACTTCAGAGCTGCCAGAGAGCTGCAGAAACACTTAGAACACAAATCATCACCTTCTGTTTATCTAAGACCATATTTTTTCCCCTAGCTAAGTTTTTTTTTAAACCAGCTTCCTGAACAATTGCACTCACACCTAAAGATGCTGATCATTAATAGAAAAGACATTGAATTTTTATTTAAATATAAGAAAAAGTTGAGAATCGATCCTAGAAATAAGAGCTCTCAGTGGTAGGCCTCTTAACAAGGGAGTGGCTTGGGAAGCCTCGGTATGTGCCATTGCTTACGGTTGGTCCGGTCGCTGCTTGCTGCGGGCCCTATGGAACCAGAGCTGGGCCAGAGCAGTGACTGCTCTGCTCTGATTGCTTTATATTAAAAATGTAAGCACCCGAAGGTTGGCGAGGCCACGGCCTGCTTTGTGGCGAAGATGCCCCAGCTTGGATGTGGAAGGGCAGGCAAGGGATGCATTTACTCGGGGCAGGCTGGAAATGAACACTCTCCGCTCCTTACGCACTTATTAATTTGCACCACACTCGCCCATTCATGCTCCCAGCGTGCATGAGCTGGCAGAGCTCCATGCCTTTCTGTCAGTGAAGATAAGGATGTGTCAGACCCTGGGAACGAGAACATGCTGTTTGGGCCTTCGAGGCAATTACCTTCCCAGTCCCAGCTCTCTCCAGATGGCATCTGATTGTTTCTTGAATGACCTCAGTGTCCAGGCTGCAGGAACCTGGTCTGGGATGCCATTTCACATGTTTATTGGCCTGTGGGTAAGAGCTTCTGTATAAAGCCTCCATTCACGCTCTCAAAAGAGCTTTTTGTGCAGAAGAAATGATGGAGCTGGTGGGCTGTTTCCTGTGACCGCCAGTCTCCAGTTGGATTCTTATTTTTTTTCCAGGCCCAGGTGGGTGTTTTTGGATGGTCTGAGTGGTCGAGCCGAGTCCATGGTGGCCCAGTCTCCTTCCCTCTGTCTTCTCATGGTCTTTACTGGAAGAGCCTTGGCAGAACAGGGCCTCATCCTTCCTTGTATCTCTTGGTTTTCAGGGATTCGAGGATTGCTTGTGCAGAACGCAGGTGGTGGGCAAAGGATCACTGTGTCCTGGGAGCCTCTTCCCCTGTGGGAACGCGGGTGGTTCACATTGGAGAGAGAGGGGTGCTTCAGAGAGCTGAACACAGAGCCACCCCTGAATTGCTGTAGAAATTGCAAGGTTGGTTTACCCAGTGAGGGCTCTGACACTTGTGTGGCAAGCCATATCTCACGCCTTTGTGGTCATTGACCATTTGAGGGGGGAGGTCCCTCTCATTTTATAAATACGATGAGTAAGAGCCTTTGCTTAGAAATATGCAAGTGCACTTTCTGTGCCAACTACTTCCAAGTGCTTGCTGAGAATCCCTGTGCTGTCTCCAAATGTGCACTGGCCCCTCTCCTGTTCAGGCGTCATTCCAGTTGTAGGAGCAGTCACCATGAGTCAGACGTGGGTCCTGAGGCCAACGGATGAGAACAGAGCTCGCTGGAATGAGCACTTTAATAGCCAGATGTCGGAAGGCAGGGTTGGAGCTCGGGTTTCTCACTGGGGTAAATAGAGCAATAGCAATGGGTGAAGGAAACCCCAGAAGGCCACACAGAGGGAGAATTGGGGCTCCAAGCCTACTTCCAGGTTGTGTCCACCTAAAAACTACGTAAGGAGCAAGTTTGGGAAGACCTAAATGTAAGTTGGGGTGATGCAACTCCCTTTCCCTTGAAAGAAGCCATGAGAGTTGCCCTCCTAGGTTATCAGTTTACCTGGTAAAGTCCACCTGGCCTTTACAAAGGGAAGGTCTCAGCCAGAACCTCTGAATCAGGTTTTGTCTTTCCATACAACAGAATAGCCTTTGGAAGCATCCTTCAGGAGCTCAGGCTGGTGCTGTCACCTGCATGAGTCAGCTTCCCATAGCCTGGGAGGGGTGCAGGGCGTGGGAGCCAGACTCATACCTACATTCAGTGGCACAGCACATTCCAACTCCGTGAGCCCCTCTCCCCTTTGCTAGAGGCAGATTCACGTCTGCCTTAGCCTTAAAATCTTAAGACATCGCAGTTCTTTAATGGGATATGATTGGAATAGGCTGTGAAATGCTGTTTTCACCCATCACTGGAACATGAATGTACAACCCTATTATTAATGGGCGTATATTATCCAAGCTTTCATATAACATCAGTCTATATTGGTTCCTTTCTAGTGTTTCTTAGATATAAGGATCACATCTTATACATGTGAATTCCTGTGAAGTCCAACACAACAGAATTTCTTGATCTCAAGTTTTACCTAATTTCACACTGAAAAGTGAACCTGTAAACTTTCTAACTGATGACGTGAGCTAGGAGGTTTATGACTGGGAAGGGCGGGGTGGAGTGACCTGGGCTATGACTGTTCTGGGAAAGGAAAATATCACTGTACTGTCTGATGTTTAAAAAATTTTTTAATTGATTTATAGAAGGAAAGGAAGGGGGGGAGAGAGAGAGAGAGAGAGAGGGAGATCAATTTATCGTTCCACGTATTTATGCATTCATTGATTGATTTTTGCATGTGCCCTGACCAGAAATTGCACCCACAACCTTAGCCTCCCAGGATACACTCTAGCAGAGCTACGTGGCCAGGGCCACATCTCTGTGCTGTCAATCCTTGCATCTGCTTCCCTCAACACATTGGCTGCGTTATCTCTGATCAGCTTCTGCATGTCATGGGAACACATGGCTGTAGGGTGCTCTAGCTTATAATCTTAAAGCTATGGTCTACAGCAGAAAAGGGATCCTTCCCTCTGCTTGCTTTAAAAAATCTTAGGGAAGGAGTCTGATTGGTCTAACTTAGGTCACATGTCTACCCTGGACCATTCAGTGTTCAGTATTCTGGTTGGCTCACACATTCATTTCAAGTATGACTATTCATGCCATGGGATAAAGCCTTTAAATGTAATAACAACTATCTGCTATTTATATCCTTTTCCCCTGAATTTTCATGATCAGAAGTATATTAGATTATATTTTCTAATTGTCTCTGTCTACTCAGGGTACATATGTAATATGTTGGCATATGAATGTTTTGCAGAGGTATTTTCTTTTTGATCTTTTTAAGTCCTATACTCGCCTGACCAGGCAGTGGTGCAGTGGATAGAGCGTCGAACTGGGATGCGGAAGATCCAGGTTCGAGACCCCGAGCTCGCCAGCTTGAGTGTAGGCCCATCTGGCTTGAGTAAAAAGCTCGTCAGCTTAGATCCAAGGTCGCTGACTCCAGCAAGGGGTTGCTCGGTCTGCTGAAGGCCCGCGGTCAAGGCACATGTGAGAAAGCACTCAATGAACAACTAAGGTGTTGCGACGGCAATGAAAAACTAATGATTGATGCTTCTCACCTCTCTCCGTTCCTGTCTGTCTGTCCCTATCTATCCCTCTCTCTGTCCCTGTAAAAAAAAAATAAAATAAATTTTAAAAAAGAAGTTAAATTTAAGTCCTATACTCATCTTTCTCTAGTTTATCACCCTTCTGGTTTATTTATGTGCTGGATACCCATTGCCTCACAGTTCAGTTGTCAGAGCCACACTGTTATGGAGAAGTTGTAGGGATGAGGGGGGCAAGGCAGAAGGGCTGTGGATTCCCCTTATAGTTTGGCATTGTCAAAAGTAGCCCAACTGTGAGGCTGGTGTGGTGTGCCTGGAGATTGGTCCAGGTGGGTTCCTGCTGCTCTCCCTAGTAACGCTCTTCCCTCACCCTGCCCTCCCACTCCTCTGGGCACACACTTCAAGGTCAGGCATGGTATTGTTCTTTGAACCACTGACAAAAGGAACCCATTGTCTGCACCTTGGGCAGCAGGGATTTTGACCATGTGGATGTCACTTCTATAGGTGGCGTTGAGTTGACTACCTTAGGCTGGTAATCAATATGATCCTTCCAGGCAACACACCCTCTGTCTTTTTCTGTGAAGAAATGGGCTCAGTTGACAACTCTATATAAGATAAAGGAGATTCCTTAGCCCTCCAGCCATCACTAGTGCTGTAAGCTTTTGTCCTGGCTCTCCCCAGATTTTGGCCTCAGCGTTCCTCTGTCCCTGCCACTGCCCACCAGTAATGAATGGCCTAGGATCTGACTGGGGATATTTCAGGTGCAACCTGCTGTCTATGTTGCCAAGAATATCCATTGTTTGGTTGGAGGGAGGGGTGGTTGCAGCAGCCACAGTACTGCCTTTTGGATTTGCACAAGATAAGGTAACTCCAGGCAACCAGGTAGAATTCACGCTTCCATTATCACATCCAATAGATCCAGCCATTCTGATTCATAGTTATTTTAATTATTAACTCTAAGAACTGTTTGATGTCATATGTGGAAAGGAGATAATAATACATGTCTCCTGGTATGAGTACTAAATAAGACATTATGGTAAAAGCTCTCTTTATAAATGTTGGCTCTTGGGGGTCTTTCATATGGAGCGAGTGATAGCTCCTTTGAGGGTCCCTGGCTGAAAGACAGGAAGGTTTCTGTGACTGCTGCGTTCTTCTGGGAAACGTCCCTGAAGTCTGGTTAGGGAGGGGCTGCTGAGAGTCAAACTTTTATCTAGTCTGTCTACCCGCAGTGGTAATGCTAAGTATTATATGCAAACAGGGCCCTTCTCCCAGCTCGGTGAAGGGGTTTTCTCCTCTCACAGGTGTTTAAAGCTACTCCAACAGCAGGAAGGCAAGAAACACTGCTTGCCTCATTGCCTGCTTCTCTGTTTCCTCTTCTTACCAGTCACAGCTCTGCCAGTGCCTGTGTTCAAGGTGGCCAGCAGGCTGCATCTGCCTTTGCTCATGTCCATGATGACTCAAGTATTCTCCTCACTTCTCTCTCTTTACTAGAAAAAAGATCAAGTAAAACTACCAGAAGCCACATCAGAGACCCTAAAAGTCTTTCTGGTCTTGGCTGGACAGCTCGATTGGCTAAGCATCTTCCCAATACACAAAGATTGTGGATTTGATCCCTGGTCAAGGCACATATAGGAACAGACCAAAGTTTTTGTCTCTTTCTCCCCTCCTCTCTCTCTAAAATTAATACATAAATAAATAATTTTTTAAGTCTGGATCAGTGGGGATTTTTAGGTCACATGACTTTGTGAGACCTAAATCCATGGACCTCTCACCCAACAGTTAATTTCCAGTGGCTCATGGAAGCTCTGCCCATGCCCAGGTTAAAAACTCCTGGCCTGGACTGATCCACTCTCTGGGCAGGCTGTAGAATTAACCAGTATGTCACTCAGACAATAATGCTCATGGTCAGTTTACAACCATGAAGAAAGGTTATTTTTCCTACTGAATTATTTTTTTCAGGTGGCTAGAGTTTGCTTGAAAGGAGAGAAGAAGACATTAATAAGCTCCCTTTGTTGGGCTTAGGCAAGCTTTCAAGCCTGAAACCAGTGAAGCTGGCCCTGACTCTCCCTCTGCCCTGTGCTGACCCCACCCTGCCCCCAGGATTCCTGCCACTCTTGGGCATTCCTCCATTCCTCGCTGCCTGGTTTATCCACTCAGACATTCAGTAGCCTTCCTAAATGGGTGCTGGTGTGGAGTGGTATTAGAAGAATGCACTGTAACTTTGGCCGTTCCTGCCACTAGGGACTAGAGAGGGAGGTGCAGGCAGAAGGCATAATCTGGAAGGACAGAGATGGCACCTAGGCCAAGCCAGCAAAGTGTCCAAGGGGCTACCCCAGGCATAGTTCTAATTCTAGAAATGGTTGGTATCAATGTCCAGTAGTGTGGGCCAGTAAAGTATGAAGGAGTCAGAAACATGGGAGGTGGTCCTCTGGGAACTCTAGAGTAAGGTGGAGGATCTAGTCCTGGGGCAAGTGTCTGGAGGGCAGGGCAAGGAACAGGGTGAGCTGGGAGGAGCATCAGGAAGGGCATCCAGACAGAACATAGGCTAAAGCCCTGTTCTACAGCCAACTTGGTGTGGGGACAATAGGGATAAAAGGGTTATGACCCAGATCCTTGGTAGGGGCACAGGGTCCCAAGTCAGACTGGCTGGAGCAGGGGTGGACCCAGCAGACCCCTGGGTAAGGTCCCAGTGGGCAGATGCTGTAGATACACAGACTGTCTGTCTAAACAAACGACTCCCAAACAACAAAGACTGTGGAGTAGAAAGTCGTCTATTGAGACATCTGAGCAAATCTGAATAAAACTGTATGTGTAATTTTAATATGTGACCTTAGAATGGAAAGGCTAAAAGATATGTTTAAGGCTAAAATGACTCTTAAACTCCTCCTTATTGTTCCTTGGCTTTCAAGGTTCAAGAGTCTCAGCAGCACCAGCTGGGGCCTATCAGTGGTCCAGGGTGGAGCTGTCCCCACTGTTCTTGGGGGCTTGGCTCCTACACCCTGATAGTTGAGTGAGATTTAGGATGCAGTTGGGCATGTGCCCTGCAGGGAGCACAAGTCCGGAGATGGGGTTGTCATTTCCTTTGAAAAGGAAGGGAAGCTCACATTTGCTGAGTGCCTACCATGTGTCGGTGCCAGCTTCTTTATGTTACCTCACTTGATCCTCACAAAAACCTAGTAAGTTAGAAGAGCAAACTGAGGCTCAGAGAGGTTAAGAAATTTCCCAAGGTCACTCAGCTTGCTGGTGGTGCAGTGAAGACCTGAGCCCCCCCACGTCTCCCCCTACCCTGCTGTTCCCAGCAGGAGGTTCCCAGCGTGGCTTTTGAGACTTGCAAAGATGTGTCTTGCAGCTCAGTTTGGGAAGATGGCAGTTTGCAGAAGTGCTTATGAGAAGAGAGAGCAGGTGACAGTGGGGCAGGAGAGGGTGGAGCCTTCACCATTCTTGCCTTGTAGGTGCCCCTCAGCCCCTTTCTGCAGTGCTCTACGTGGGAGGGGACCCTCGGCAGCGGCGGGTGGGGAGGGGGGAATTTTGGGTCACTGTTATTAGTTGCTTACATAGCTCATACTTATCAAAAGTGGAAGGAAGGGGAAATAGAAACGTGTACAGCAAAGAAAACCTAGGAGCTATGATGACAAGAGAAGCAAATGACTGGTCAGGGCGTGATGACTGCACAGTGAGTGTCGACTAGAAGGAAGCTTGAGGGGCAGGTGGTGGATCATCTGGGGTGGGTAAGACACTTCAGGGTATAGGGATGGGCTGCAGGGGACACCGTACTCCCTGAAATTATGGGTAAAACATTACAGTATGTACCTTTTGTTCTGGGAGGAGGGTCCATGATTTCCATGCACTCAGAGGCTGAGATGGCGGGAAAGTCTGCTGTCTGAGAGGTTGGAATTGCGCCCTGTGCACATTCTTTTCATTTCAGCTTAGTTCTAGAAACAGAAAACTAAGCTTGTATAATGTACGGTTTCCAGGGTGATTCCAGGAAATGGTGGTGGATGGTGGGGGGAATGTGTGAGATGGAATTGTGTGTGATAGTGCAAGAGAGAACAGTCAGGGTTGGGAGCTTGCCTGAATTTGCTTCACATTACTGGTTATACAACTTTAATAACTAGTTAGAGAAACAGATTTGTGGGATGACATCAGGCCCAGTGGAGAGAAATCTGTTTGTGAGAACTGCCGTAGTTGCCTTGTTTATGTGCTGGGCAGATCAATACCGCATCCGGACGAGGCCATTTAGCAGCCATACTCTTACCCCTTGAGGAAGCTGGGGGGCGGTCAGACTGAGAGGTGTACTGCGCACACTCTTAAACGCACCCTCTGCGTTTGCCGGTGCAAGCTAGCATCTTGTCCACAGCGCTGTCTTTTCTGCCCTCCTCCCTCGGAGAGTTCTTTTTTTGGAGCAAGAAACAGATCACATTTGCATATAGAAAAAGGTGTTGAGCTGTCTTTAACAACCTTTCCCACTGATCCCTCCTCAGTCTCATGTGTCTAGTTCTGCTCCTCCAGCGCTGTCGCCTCTTACCGGAGGATGCATGCGCTGAGACAATACGCCCGTCCCCTACCACTTCGCCTCCCGGTTTACCATGGGCGGAATCGGCAGGCAGGCTAGGTGACCTGGGAGCTTTGGGAAGCAGGGTTGCTGATAAGTGTGCCCCTTCTCTGGCCCACGCGTCGCAGGTTCTTGCTGAGCCTGCACAGGGCATCCTTGGAGGTTGAGGATTGGGCCTGTCCACATTAACCTTCCTTGCTCACTTCCTAGGACACCAGGAGAAACAGCATAGGTAGCACCGGCCTACTCCCTGTCTCATTAAAGCTGTCTTGGTTCCCACAGAGCCCAATCGCTGTGGTTTAGTGAAGACAAAAAGCCAGGAAAGATCGCTCTTGCTGGAGAGGTGAAGTCTCAGTGATGGACACAAGAGGTTGAACTGATTTGACCGTGATGACTGGTGTTCACTGACGTTCTGAGTGAGTCCCTGTGGGCAGGGACGAGCCAGGACTTGCAGCTGCAGCCTGGAACCAGTGCCCTCTGATCACAGCCTGCCTGCCACCCATCGTTGGCAGTGGCACCGTCCACAGGGCGATAAGGTTTAATGCCTTGAATCTGGGCTAGCTTTGGGAAGGGAACAGGCGCTATGGGCAGCATTGTGTTCCTGGTTGCCCTGAAACAAGGCAAAGCAGATACCTGGTGGGCACATCTTCCTCTGCACAGACTTCTCCCCCCAAGCCGTCTCAGGCAGCAGGTCTGCCTCACTGGAAGCCTGATCTCCCAGCGAAGACCCAGGCACTTTGGGAAAGGGGCTCCATACTTGCATTCAGCTTCTTGTAGCCCATGGGGGCAGGGGGGGGGATTGCTTCCTCCGTATCTGTAAAATAAGGCTAGCAGACTCCTGCTAGCCAATGTAAAAATGACATTGAAGGCAATACTTGTCTAGGAGCCTTTCTCTCATCTGCTTTAACCTGAGAGATAATAGGGATTTCCTTCAGGGGTTCACCTGTCTGTCCACTCATATTTACACAGGTGTATTTTCCTTGGTGCAGGAAGTGAGCCTCCCAGGTGATGGGAGGTTGGGGCCGGGGGAGGGGCGGGACCATTGGAGAGCACTGCTTTCCACTGCCAAGACTGTTGTCTCAGCCCCTCTATCCTTCAGTCCCTGGAGTTGCATTAGCGACACTGAACCTTGTCCCCAGAAGAGTGTGGCATTTACAAAACCCTGAATCTGGATTTAACTCATCCTAAATCACACATATTAGATTATCAGAGAGTGACTGCTGCCCCAGTGTACCAAATCATAGCCTTTTCACGGGGCTATGTAACAGGTTCAATTATGACGCATTTTAAAAATCTTACTTGTGTTTCCTTGTGATCAGTTACCAGGTTCTGCAGTTACAGGCTGGAGTTCTTGGTCCTTTGTTCCCTGCTGAGTGACAAGCAGTTCTAGTCCTCTGTTTCTTTGTAACAAAAATAGAATAATGATTGTGGGGAGAATGAGGGGGAATTGATCAGTGTGTATGGGAGATATTTAAAAGCATCAACAACTCAGTGAAAGGCACTTCACGAATTTATGCAATTATCATCTTTAGTTGCAATAACAAGTTATTTTAGTTTCTCTCCTTGACCATTTTGGGAGAAACTTATTTAAGACCTTTGAATGTTGCATCAGGAATTATTTTTGGTGTGGAACAAAAATAAATAAAAAGTGCTTAGGAAACAGTTACCTAATAAGATTAGCCCTTTCCTTTAATCCTGATGGAACCAATTTTGGGGGTATTTTGGAGACATTTCTTAGAGTGAGCAGGGAAAACCTCAGGTAGCCAGAGCTGTGACTCGACTGTAACCTAAGCATCTGTTATTTTGCTTTTACTCAGGCCCTGGAGCACTGGACTCCATAATTTCATGTCATTTACATGTCTGAGTTATTTGCATGTTTTCTTGCAGGAATGCACCCCATTCATGCTTTCTGGGCATAGGATATTGGGATTCAAGGGCTTTGGAATTCAAAGGCTTTGGCTGACTAATCTCATGGAATTTCTGTGCAGGCTTGAAGGAGCTGCTTTTCTCCCTTTCCAAGGCTGGAAATAATGCAGTTCTTTTTGTGGCTTTTCTTTGGGGGTGGGGGGCTAAGCCACTGGGGAGTTTCCTAACCAGAGGGGAAGGGGAATAGCAAGTGAAATTGGGCCCCTTACCTGATGGCTGTTGGCCTGACTGATGAATCATCCCCACAAAACCACTGGGGTAATAGGCCCTGCCTGCTCATGTGGACTCACCCTTTGAACTCCACCTAACAGAAATGGGGGCAGAGAAATGCTTCCTCATGGATGCAGTCCAGGGCCTTGGAGGACAATATGACCCATCTACTGGACCATCTTCAAGGGCCTCTCCAGCTAAAACCCACAAAACAAAATGTGAGTTTTACCGCCCTTGGTACTTGCTTCCACGTTCTCAGGAGGGCTTCCCAGGAACCGGGGGTTCCCAGGACAGTGTGTCTGACCTCCAGAACCATGAAGAAGGAATGAAGGAGAGAGCACACTGGTAGTTCCTGTATGGACAGAGCCTGTGTAGGTCTGTCCCCACATTGTCCATGGGGAGACTCTGTCCCGTCTCTCTCCACACACTTATGCAAGCACAGAAGCTGCTCACCAGGCACTGAACAAACAAGTCCCTAATTTCATAGGCTAACTTGACCTCATCCAAAGGACAAGACCTTCTGAGTATTTGACACTAATCCCACTGGGTAGTTTTCGTATCTCTCTCGTGCTCCATCTGGTGGTGTTCCTTCCTGGGCTGAGCAGGTTCTGTTTCTTCCTTGTTGCAAGTTTCTGCCTGTGTGAAGTTTTAGAAAGCTTCAGGACACATTCCATTTTTGAGTGGCCAGAGCCACAGAAAGTTAATATTTGGAACAGTAGGAGAGGAAGGGCTACAGGCAGCAACCTGGGTTTGATTAAAAAAAAAAAAAAGAATCATTGAGCATCTTGCTGGAATGAAAGGAAAGCAACTGCTTTCCCCTAAAGGTGTTGGGAGGCCGTTGGTAGGGGTGAAGGCCTCTCAGCACAGGAAAAGGAGCATGGCCAGGTTGGATGCAACATCTGTGTGCTAGATCTGGGTTAAGCAGAGTGGGCAATTAAAGTGAAGTCGCGTGATTAAAGCAAAATATTTAAAGTGTGAAGGAGAGGAGAGAGACAGAGGGATTGGAAGAGTCTACACAGCCTGTACCCCATCCTCCCAGTAGATTGCACAGCCAGGTGGGGAGGGCATGGAGTGCTGAGGGTGTTTGCTGACAGACTTGCTAATTAAACACCAAACGGCAACATGGCTTTGCCAGTAGTGCTGTCTGTGCCAACGTTATCAGCTGCAAGTTAGCTGCCAGGAGCATCCTAATTGAAAATAAACAGTTCTGGGGTGGACTGGGAGCATGGGGACAGGAATCCTGCCTGGGTTCCTTAGGACTTCTAGGATTGCTCCCAGGGGAAAGTCACACCCTGGTCAACCTTTGGGTCCCTGTCTCAGTGCAGAGTGGTGTGGTGTGTGCTTCCTTAATGTCAAGTTGCTGGGATGACAAGCAAACAGACAAGCAGAAAGTCTCTAGAAGCAAGTTACCTAGTGCCTTCATCCCTGAGAAGGAAAGGCTGCCGGCAGGGATAATGAATTCTGCCAGGTCTCTCCATTGAGGGGACAGCGAAAGCCCTGAGCCTCTTCTACGAGAGGTTAGAATTTCATCAGAAAGCAAGTCTGGTCACATGAGAATTTCTGGCACTGTGTGCATGGCAGGCTGGACACCAGCCTGCCAGAATTGAGCGAGTGGATCGTATTGGCTTCAGAGGAGGGGAGAAGTCCCAGCCTGGCCTGGGAGTAGGAGCTAGCTCCCTCCCCTGGCCACCAGACTGCGGGAGGGCACCATACAGCTGCTGCGGGGTGACTGGGACTCTGATGCCGGGAGACCCCTTTCTTTTAACACTAAAGAAGTGTGTGGTCCAGGGGCCGAAGACTGAAGGATGCCCAAGGAATGCAATGCTTTCCACGCCCTCTCGGCAGCTCTGTGCTGCTTCTATCACCGCAAGTCTTTCCTTGGAGTCAAGGTAGGTGTGGCTTGGAGATAAGGTACCTCTAAAATTCTTTTGGGGTCTTGAAAGCATTAGTTTTCTCAAAGGCACTAGAGAAAGTTTGTAGGCTGCTGGCTGAAAACAGAGGCCCTTTCTTTGACTGAGGATCTTCCTAAGCCCCTGCTGGTGGGCCTCCCCTGGAGGCAGAATCTGGTCACACAAAAGGGGGTTCCTTATCTGTGTTTTGGGGTGAAGCTCTGTTTTTCAGGACACTTTCGGTCTCTTTGGGCTGAAATCTGATACCAATAAGACGAAGCTTATTAGCTCAATAAGACGAAGCTATTTTTTTCTTCTTCCTCTTTGTCTCTCTCTTCCCTCGTTCATAATAAATGTGAGGTGGCTGCGCCCCTCTGTGCACTTAGCCTACCCGTCTATTAGGCCAATAACATATATCACGTAGAGAAAGTGTCAAGTGTCTCCTTTCAGATTGCAGCCACGTTTTAAAACCTGTCAGGATTCAGAACTGTCTTTTTCTTTACTGCTCCCATTTTTAACCTTTGTTACAAGGCCGTCGGTTGCCAAAGGTTTTTACGTAATATGTCAACACACTATTTCAATGAAAATATTCAAAGAACCACATTTGCCTAATTCCAGGTAAGGCCCATGTTCTCCGCTGCCCGCTTGTGACAATCTGGAGAGTGAAGATGAGTATGTGCTCTTCCTGACCCGGGGCTCGGCTGCCTTGGAAAACTCCCGTCCACCCGGCGTGACGGTAGCCCTCATTTGTTCACAGAAATGGGAGTCTGGGAGCTCTCAAGGAACTCTACCCACCCCAGGGGATTGACATGCTTAGTGCTGTTGGAAAAGCTACAACAGCATTAAGATCTTCTGCTTCTTTCTTCTCAGTAATGCTTTAAAAAAAATCTCTCAGGAAACTTAAACAGGAAAACTTGTTAAAAGGAGAAAGACCCCTTTGTAGATAAATGCGCACTGAATGGGAAGAGTGTGGCCTCTTCTGATTTGACAGCCAGAGGCAGTGTTCAGAGTAGCTTTCTAACCATTCAGCAAAGTCCATTTTTGTCTTTTTATGGGGAATTTGGAGGAGGCTGAGTCATTAATCATTGGTTAAAAGTGTTTAAGAGCCCCTTTCTGTCCTGGAGCCTGGTGGGGTGATGTGAGGGCCATGGGCTTTCGGATTTAAATATGGATTGTTCTAGAGTGGAGCCGATGAAGTCATGCCATTAGCAGTATTTTAAAGCTGTCAAAGATAGACCAGGAGGTCCCACAGGGAAGCATGCACTTCAGGGATTGGCAGTGGCTTTTTATTCTGATAGAAGTCCTTTCATAAACTGGCTTCTGCTAATTCAGAAAAGTGTGACTGAGCATCTGGTATATGAGGAGACAGCCCGTAGATATCTAGGTCTGAGTAACCCTTGCTCCTCGGCTGTTCTGTCCCCCAAGGCCTGCACAGAAAGACACAGGAATGTGTGGAGTCAGTTCGGACCCGCACCCTTAGCTTAGCCCTGCCCCCCTCTCCACCACAGCCACGCTGGGTGGTTGACTGTTGGTGGAACCCCCTCCTTCCATCCGGGTTTTGTACCCCAGCCCCAGTTTGCTGCATTTTCATAGCACACAGACAGGGCCTGGCCTGCACCCTCACCAGAAACTGAAGCCTTCAATTCCAGCTTACGGTTTCTCACCCTCAAGAGACGTTTCCCTGTCTTGTTTTGCTTAGATAGTAACCTGGGAAAGAAAATCCACCCATGCTTCAATCCCTCTTCCTGCCAGTGTTGCCCCAGTGATAATGCTGAATCACTTAATTGACTCTCACTTTGATTAGGGATTTCAGGTCTTGCTGCTCATAATTAGTTTCCATTGCAATTAGAATTTCAGAATTAAGTTGGGATCGATTGCCTGATAGCAAAGCGGAAATAAAGCTTCAGTTCTTGACCACATATGCTGCTTCCCTTGGCATGAATTTCTCATACCGAAAATAACACTACAGTAGCCATGGTAACTTTCCGTTTGGTCTAATCCATATCATCTCTGGAGAAAGTCGAATGTTATTAATAGTGTTTGTTGTATGGGAAGAAAACTAAAAATATAAAATCTGCTTCACTCCATAGGAGACCAATCACACTGGTGCTTTCAGGGAATGAGATCTTATTTGCAGAGATTTTGCAGAACTTAGAATGTACTTAAGGGCCCCATATGGACATGTATACAAGGGTCCTGGAAAGAAATTAAATGGGAGGGGACAAGAATGGAGAAGAGGATGAAGGGTACACGGTCATCACTGGCCCTTAAGGGGTTGAGTCGGAGTTGAGATGTCCTAGCCACACTGAGCGGCATGACTTGAGCACCCCAGAAGGGGTTCCCAGTGGCCGTCACTTCACAAAAAGACCACTGGATCTTGAGTGAGAAAAGGAAACCATGTTTTGTTTATGCCCAATGGAAAAGAGTTTGAAATGAAGCGATTCCTGCTCCATAACATCAGTGGAGCATGTTCAAGTTCCATAGTTCCTGAGTGTCAGATGGAGTAGCCCCCTCCATGTGTAAGCACTCTGTGGAATGTGGTGATAAGTGACAATTGAACATGGTTCCTGCCTTAGAAGGACTTCCCACAGAAGAATTAGGGCCTAGTTTCTCATTTTGTGACATTTGCAAAAGGCTTTCCAGGGTCTGAGTGCCTTCACAAGGTGTCTCCCACTGACATGTCAAACCAGTTCTCTGGGTCGGGCACGGCAATAGTTTGCCCCTTTCCGCCGAAGAAAAACTGAGGCCCAGAAACCTGTCCCGACTCATTTAGGAATAGGAGTCCGGTTGTCTGGCCGCCAGCCCATGTTCTTCCTATGACACCATGTCAAGACCATAGAGACCTGAAATAAGTGTGCAGTTCACCCGGGAAAACAGTGTGAGTCTTGGTTTTCAGTTGCGACTTTAGGGAGGCTTCAGGGTTCTAGTTTTGCAGTATAGGTGACCCTGCTAGGGGGGGTGGCAGGACCCCGGGCAGCTTCCTCGTGACCTGCAAGAGGAATCTGGTGAGAAGCTCAATAGATGACATTTCTAGAGCTAGCACTGGGAACAAATTCTACTTCTCTGGTCCCTGTGTCTGATTTTTTCTTGCATGTGGGCAGGGCAAAAGGAGCTGAAATTTGCCACCTTATCAATGTGGAGGTTAGTGTGGTTGTGTCAGAAAACTTCAGGGGCACCTCCGAGAACAAAGTACCTTGCACACGCAGAATCCCCACTTTCCTGAAAGAGCGTAAGCACGGAGGTTAGATGGAGTATGAGGTCTGTGGATAAATGAATTAGTAAGTCTCGGCCAACCAGGCGTTGAGCCCACTGGCAGTGGTTGTCGGCGAGGAGTCATTGGTTAGAATGCTGTGGACTCCAAGCATCTACTTTCCTAAGTGCTGGTTTCCCTGACCTTTGCAGCCACGAGGTGCTGTAGTGGGAACAGGTTAACTGCTGTTGTATTTTGTTTAACTTGAAATTGTTTCCCTTGCCCCTGAAAAAGAAATATTTGGAGCCTCTCTGGGTGTCCCACCCACTCATTCCTAGAGAACTGGGTCCCTGGAGCTTGGTTTTATTAGAAACTGCCTGTCGGGGTGCATGTGGTGGAGCAAGGTCCTGTTTGTCTTCCCTTCACCTGGTCCTGTGATCTGTTTGATTCGTGACAGCTTGGGGACCAGCGACACAGCTCAGTGTCAACAGTGAGCTGTGTCGCCTGTGTCAGTGGGCTGAACACCAGCATGAGCTGTGCAAGGTAGAAAAAGCTCCTGGGGCAATGTCTTTCCAAGTGGCTTGTCCCTTCCTCTTGGTGGCTGCTGGTGGCTCACTTCTCTCCCGTGCACTCCAAACAGAAGCCCAGCACAGCTTTTCTTTCAGAGCCCTACATGCATTGACATCTGGGAGTTCCAGGGATCTGGCTTCAGCATCGGGAAGGACAGGGGCTATACCTCCACAGACCCCGGAGCTTGGATCCTGGCCGAGGCCTTGGTTTGGTTGGAGAGAAGTGGGTGGGAAGCAGAGAGGAAGCTGGGATCCTGAGGAAATTCCATCAGCGGGTTCAGCATCTCCAGGACCACGGAGAACTGGGCCTGGGCCAGACACTGGGGGATGCAGAGTGTTGGGGTGCACAGGCCACAGGCTTTCCCGCCCTGCACATGAGAAGTCTGCAGGACCAGGAAGACCTCTGTCCTGCTGTGTTTACTGACATTGTCTTTTCCCTGATGTATGTTTGGATGTCCCCAGGCCAGGCCAGCAGAGGAGAATGGGCTGACTTGGTTGGGGAGGGGAGGGGAGGGGAGGGGAGGAGAGTGGAGGGGAGAAGAGGAGGGGAGGGGAGAAGAGGAGGGGAGGGGAGAGGAGAGACTCAGGGTTGGACACCGCAGCCTCATCTCTGTCCTCATCTGGATTTCCAGTGCGTCCACAGCCCCGGGAGCTACTGTGGAATCTGGGTCTGACCATGAGAATGGCACTGCTTATCTTTTCTGGCTTGTGAAAGAGCTATGATCAATCTTTCAGTTTGCATGGAAAACAACTCTCCCCACTGTCCACTCGAATACATGTGTGCTTTTACAAAAGCAGATATGCACAAAGAACCAACAAGTTAGAATCTTAGATCCTTAGTAAGGTGAGATTGTAGGGACCACTGAGCCAGCCTCCCACCTGGAATTCATCTGCCCGTTCCCCATGGCCACCCCCTCTCCCAGCATGTGTGTTTTTTAATTAATTTAATTTATTAATTAGAGAGAGAGGAAGGGAGACAGAGAAAAAAACATCAATTTGTTGTTCACTTATTTATGTATTCATTGGTTGATTTCTGTATGTGCCCCGACCAGGGATCAAACTCGTGATCTTGGTGTTATCAGGATGATGCTCAAACCAACTGAGCCACCCCACCAGGGCCAGCATGTGTGTTGAGGGCCTAAGGAGTGCAGGGAAGTTGGAGTGAAAATTCCTTCCCTGAAGGAGCGATTCCATGTTTAATGTAGGGGATGGACACTCAGGCAGGTCTCTGAGGGGTGTGACAGGTGCAGAGGCAGGAAGGCTGTGCGGCATGTTGTGAGATCTTGGGCAGAGGTATTTAAACCAGTCCTGAGCCAGGGAATGTCCTGGAGCGGGTAACGCCGAACAGCAACTAAAAGGACAGTAGGCACAAGAGGCGTGAGGGAGAGAGAAGGGGCATCAGCTGAAGTTGAGGAGTGGACGGAGCTGAGACCAGAGAGGCGGTGGAGAAACAAAGCGGGGAGAGCTGTGCGCTAGGCAGAGAACAGTGTAGATGGGGCTCGAGGTGGGGATTTGGGGCTGATCCCTTTGTGTGTAAAGTGAATTTGAGGAGTGTAAACAGCCTCTCCTTAACTCAGGTCCTTGAAGCTTCCTGTCTCCTCTGCTTGTCCTTGCTCGATTTGCTCCTGTTTCCCTCCCTCCACTTTCTCTTTAAGCCCTGTCTTTAGTGCTCATAATAAGATTGTTTACTTCACAGCACCCATGAAGACCATCAGGCGTGACATATTTCTGTCCCCACCCAGCCCCACAAGCTGCAGCTACATGCACGTCCATGTTCCCTGCTTCCTTCCTGCAGCCTCCAAGGATCCAGTGCCCTCTCCTTCACCACGGCCAGCCCTGCCACTTGTGCCCATGACCACCCCTTCTCAGAGACTCCTCAGGGCAATTCAGTCTGTCCCTCTCTACCAACACTTCCCTCTTACCCTATAAACATGCTCCAGTCTTTCCTTTTCTAAAAATAATCCTCATTCCGTCCCTTCCTTCCTGGTCCCTGTCTACCTCCCCTCAGAGCTGGTTCACACAGCCTCTGCTTACTCATTTCCCACTGGCCTCTCCACCCCCTCTCCCTCACAGCAACTTTGCCAAGTCCAGTGGATGCTGTCCAACTCTGATTTTATTGGAACCCTCTTGACCTTGTTGGCCATTCCTTCCTGAAAGTCTGCTTCCTCAACTTCTAGGACACCATATTCTACTTGATCTCCTGAATCCTTCCTGACCAGTCCAGTCCTACCCTGTTGTTAAGGACTGAATGTTTGTGTCTCCTGTCCTCCAATTCATATGTTGAAATCCTAATCTCCAATGTGATGGTATTTAGAAGGTGGGCTTTTGGGGAGGTTATTAGATCATGAGGGCAGAGCCCACATAAATGATGTTAATGCCCTAATAAAAGAGACCCCAGAGAGCTCTCTTGCCCCTCCTGCTCTGTAAGGACACAACAAGAAGAGGTCTATCTGTGAACCTGGAAGCTGGCTCTCACCTGAAACTAAATCTACCGGTGCATTGATCTTAAATGTCCCAGCTTCCAAAACTGTGAGAAACAAGTGTTTGCTATTTAAGCCACCCAGTCCATGCTGTTTTTGTTATAGCAGCCCGAACAGACTAAGATGCTTGATTTCTTTAGTTTCTCTTTCTAGACTACCTCTTAAAAGCTCTCTTCTCATATGCCCTCCATACCCATCTCTTAGGTAATGTTGAGCTAAGATACCCCTTCTATACTGAGGGTTCTCAAGCTGTGTCTCCACCCAGCTCTTCTCTGTGGCACCTGGATCCCAGAGCCTGGTGAGCCGCTTTATCCGTGTGGCCCCTGGAAACCTCAGGCTCTGCACATTCTCCACAAGCCTGCTTCCCTCTCAGACTTCTGTCGTGGGAGAGTGTGGCTCAGTTGTCTTCTGGGAGCTCCCATACCTCTTCTTCAGCCTAGTCATCATCCATGTCTCATCAGTTACTAAGTCTTTATGATTTTATTCCTAAATATCTCTCTCATCTGCCTCTTCCTCCCTGTCTCTACCACCAGTGCTGTACTAATTCAGGCCTCACTGTCTCTTAGTTGGAATTCTTTAGTAGGTTCGTAACTGTCAGCCAATCCTAAATTTTCATTGGGGGTCCTTTTATTACTTTTCTGTTTGACATTTCTAGAGATGGAGAGTGTACTGTGCCCTTAAGGCAGTATATTCCCACCTTTAAACGACTCAATGCTAGAAGATCTCTCCTTGTATTGAGTCAGAAGCTATGCACCTGCAGTATTCACCTCCTTCTGTAGTTGAATGGACTTAACAGACCTTCAGATGCATATCCCCCCTATTGTTAGCATGTTTATTTGGGGCATGTCAAATAGGTTGGTATGAGTGGGCACCTCAAATAAGACAGGGGAGATTCTAAATTCATTTCTCTAGGGAGTTGAACCAAGAAAATTTGACCTGTCATTTTGAGACAATAGCAGTCCAAGACATCAGCTATTTCAACATTGTCCTCATGTCCTCCTTCGGTCTTTTCTGTGTGGACTAAACATTTCCAGTTCTTATGTACTTTAAGGGACCTGGATTTTGATGTCAGTCAGTACCTTGCTCAACAAGTCTGAGCAAATCATGAAAATTCTGGACCTTGGCATTCCAGGTCGGCGCTTTATCCACTGTGCCACCACATGTCCAGCCCTCCTTGTATTCTGATACAGCTGGTCATTAGACCCCTATCTTGAGGTCTGCCTTAGCCAGGCAGCCTCTGTTTTTTCATTCTCCATAGCTGTTAACAAAGCCCTACTATAACTGAATGGAATCTTACCGCCAGAGCTAGTGATTAATATTTCACTTGCATTGTCTCATTTAGCCTATGAGCCAACTCTGTAAGAGAAAAGAGGTATTAATGGAAGTCACTTGAGGACGTGGTTAAAGGGAGCAAAGTGGTTTAGAAGGGGTTTTCATAGATCACACTTGTACTTTGCTTTTACTTGAAGCCTTTGTGTCACCTGCCCAATAAGCCTTTAAGTGCAACCAGTGACCTTTGGCCTTCACCTTAAGTGTGGCACAATCGTTATCTTGCTGGGAGGAATCAGAACACGGGCTGCCTCGTGCATGTCTGCTCCTCTGCAGGTGGCCCCAGGAAGTCATCATCTAAATTTGACCTAGAGGGGAAGGTCCCCGCAGCAGCTCTCAGCATGGCAAGATATTAACAGATGGCATATTGAAAACATCATCGTGTTTCAGTTTATCTATTACCAGTGAAAGATGAGACCCGCTTGGAGGTGAGCATTGAGAAGCCCAGGGGTAAATAATGCTTTGTCAAGGACATGAGGGACTCACCCATTGGGGCCAGCTGGGGCTCTTACAGTGTACAGAGTGCACTGAGCAGGTCTCCCCACGTGGGAAATGTCTGTGAAGAAAAGAAGCCATTCTCCGTAACTTTGAATTCCTCTAGCAGTTTTCAGACCGAAATAGGTCTCCTTCAGTGAAAAATAATTATCAGTCCCTTGGTGTTCCATCAAAATAAAACTGAGCTTCAAAAACAAGAGATAGCTTTATGATCCTACAGGATGGGAAGATGTGGAGGAAACCTTGCCCAGAGAACGAATGGGTATACCAGGCCACAGGAATTTAACCTCAGAGCGAGCCGTGGGTGCAGATTGGTTCTGGTGTAATTAAATTAGCATGGAGGATGACATTGCTGCTGCTTGTTTAGAGGGGGCGCTGCTTTCAGACTCCAGTCTGCATGTATTAAAATTAAATTAGTCTTTTTCCATTCACACACACGAAAAGCTAGATTTTAACGGGGACTTCTCAGGACCTTGATAAGCAAGGTATTCCAGACAACCTCTTCATATTTCCTATTCGGCTCCTGAGCCTCTTTTGGTAAGCCTTTGATAAGGTTTGATAATGAATATAATGAAATTTCTCATATTTGGACTCTCTAGGGGTTTTGATGGCATTTTCCTGTCTGTACCAGGCTCTCATGACCCCTGTATCATCATTTGTCTGTGACAAGAAAAATCGCATATAGTAGGAAAACGAAGCATCTTCATTGAATAGCAAACTGCAAACCAGTTTTTAATGGAACTGGAGTGAGAATTGGTATAAAGCATGATGAGTTACATGGGTGTAATTATAATGTGGTAAATGGCATCCAGAGCCATCTGCAGATCTTTGCTGAAGCTGAGATTTCTTTCTATGATTTGGAAAAAGAAATTTATATTGTCAAGGCACTTAAACCTGAGCATCAAATCAATCGAAGTATTTCAGAAAGCTAAAACTTGCACTGATTTTATGAAATCTCTTTGCTACTGATCCCTTGTCTCCAGCGGGGTCTCCTGACCTGGCTAAGGCAGAGAAGGAATGCTGAGACCTTTGACAGGGCTGCTTGGGGCCGATTGCTGCACATTCTTTTCAGATGTTGTCTCTTCACAGAGGCTGTCGCCCTGTCAGGCCATGGCGTCTTTCTTACACCTGTCTACATCTCTCCTCAGATCTACCCAGGGAGGCCGGCACAGCGGGCTCTCCATAAGTCCTTGAGTTTAATTGGAAGCACAGTATCCCAGTGATGGTCAAGCTCTCGATTAGAATGGACCTCCTTGCTATTTCTGGAGAACGTTGGCCAATGGGGTGAAGTGTGGATGAGTTAGGAAGCTGCCCACAAGGGCTGCTTCCCTGAGCTGTGATGTAAGGATTGAAAGAGGCAGGCGTGAGGCAAGGGACCCAAGTGAGACCAGCGGACCCTATTTGTCAAGAACGCCAACACCTAAAAGGCAAAGAGACCCTGGGGACAGACACCCTTAGGACCTCTCCCTGCTAGCACAAGGTGCCTTTGTATGAATTCAAATAAGGCATCCTTTCCTCAAGACACACTGTTGCCATCTGCCGGGCAACTAAACAATATCAATAAACAAAGTTTGAAGGCGGTGTTTGAAGGGAACCTCCTTAAATGGAGCCAGTGGCCGGGATGCCGTGTGACCACCCACCACGCTGGATCAGGCTGAAATGCCCAGTTGGCTTTCTTGTCTTCCAAATGGGAGAGAGAAAATTAGGATTTAACATTATTTTTGCTTTGGACTTTTATCTACAATGTTAACTGTTTATTTAAGTGAACGCTTTGGCTTTAATCATAGGTATTAGCATGAGAAACTATTTGTCTAGCCTAGCACTCCACTGAGGAAAGATGGCTCAGTAAATTCCAGCCTTTCTGCATTTATCTTCGGATTATAATAAAATATTTTAGGCAAGCCATAAAGCCGGAGAGTGTCAATAAAAGGTGACATGGACCCCAACACACAAACTATTTTGTTTCAAGGCCTCAGGATTGCCACAGGTGCCCCCCTCTCCTCCCATTCTGCCTCAGGTTAAACCACGCGAGGGTTTATACTAAAAGTCACTGTACTTGAAAGTCATGGAGAGCTCTGTGGGCAGGGATGAGTGGCAGAAGTCGTTGAGATTTATTCATTCTGAGGGTTCATGATCAATTTATGTACTTTTTTAAAAAATTTCTTTTTATTTATTTATTTTAGAGAGGAGACACAGAGTGAGAGAGAGAGAGAGAAAGAGAGAAAGGGGGGAGGAGCTAGAAGCATCAACTCCCATATGTGCCTTGACCAGACCAGTGCAGGGTTTTGAACTGGCGACCTCAGTGTTCCCAGGTCGACGCTTTATCCACTGCGCCACCACAGGTCAGGCCTAATTTATGTACTTTTTTAATAGTAAAAAAAATACCAATTGGATCTCTCAAAGCCTTTGATCTACTTTGGAATTTGTTTATAAACTGGTCTACTGCTTGAAATTCAACAAAAGGCAAAGCTTCAAAGGGGCCAGTTTCTGAAATCTCCAAAGAATCTCATTTTTTAGGTGGATTTACTCACAAGACAATCTTAGATGTGGCAACCGCAGAAAGGCTTCGGAGCGCTTTGTATGATGGTTATCAAACGTGTGCTTTTCTCAGAGGGGAGAGTCCAATCTCTTCATGTGTTTACAACATTTATTAGGAACTGCGATGACGCAGGCTTCGTGTCCTCGCAGGTCTTGCCAGAGTTCCGTGGGTTGAGATGGGGGTCTTTCTGGATTCGTGCCTTGCCCAGGCTGGGGCCTCCTGGTAGCAGTTCCCAGCACAACCCGGAGCAGTTTCCCACCAACTCATCTGCGGACAGGGCTCACCTCTGAATTTAGAGCAGTTTTCCATGATGAGCCAGAATACCAGGCAAACTTAGAACTTTTGGATCATCATTTCTGGATGAGATTTCTAGAGAAACGTGACTTGTGGAGTTCTTTGGTACAACCTGATGAGAGGCCTGGGCTGTTGTTGACCTCTCCCTCAGTTGATAAACCAGTCCAGAACAGAAGAAAGATGCTTTTGTTTGAAAGCTGGTGGCATTCTGAGTGCTGTGGCCTAACCCGGATAGAACAGTGCAGAGGCTTCTGTCTTCCCCCTCTTCATTCTCTCTCCACTCCCTCCCCTCCTATCCTCATGCACACTTTCCCTTCCTTCTTTATTTCAAGAATATTAATTGTCTGCCTTGATTATAGACTGAGTGTCTAGAAAATAATTTTTTTTTGAGAGAGAGACAGTAGACAGAGACAGACAGGAAGGGAGAGAGATGAGAAGCATCAACTCACAGTTGTGGCACTTTAGTTGTTCACTGATTGCTTTCTCATATGTGCCTTGACTAAAGAGCTCCAGCAGAGCCAGTGACCCCTTGCTCAAGCCAATGACCAGCGACCTCTGGGCTCAAGCCGCTACCATGGGGTCATGTCTATGGTCCCACACTCAAGCCAGCAACCCTGCAGTCAGGCTGGTGAGTCCACACTCAAACCAAGAGAGCCACGCTCAAGCCAGCAACCTTGGGGTTTCGAACCGGAGTCCTCAGCATCCCAGGTCAATGCTCTATCCACTGCACCACTGCCTGGTCAGGCTAGAAAATAATTTTAAAAATTCAACAAAAACTTATGGTGGAGGCTGGGTGAAAAAGATAAAGGTATTAAGAAGTACAAATAGATACGTAGTTACAAAATAGTCACAAAGATGTGAAGTACAGCTTAGGGAATATAGTCAATGATATTGCAATAACTATGCATGGTTCTAGGTGGGTACTGAAATTATTGGGGGAAGCACTTTGTAAATTATATAAATGTCTAACCACTATACTATACATCCGAAGCTAATATAAAATAATGTTGAATGTCAACTGCAATTGAAAAAATTTTTTTAAAGAATTAGAAAAAGACCTGACCAGGTAGGTGGTGGCGCAGTGGATAGGGTGTCAGACTGGGACGTGGAGGACCCAGGTTCAAAACCCCAAGGTCTCCACCTTGAGTGTGGGCTCATCTGGTTTGAGCAAGGCTCACCAGCTTGAGCCCAAAGTCACTAGCTTGAGCAAGAGGTCACTCAGTCTGCTGTAGCCCCCCAGTCAAGGTACATATGAGAAAGCAATCAATGAACAACTAAGGAGCCACAATGAAAAATTGATGCTTCTCATCTCTCTCCCTTCCTGTCTCTCTGTCCCTGTCTGTATGTCTGTCTCTCTCTCTCTTACACACACACACACACGCACACACACAAAGATTTTGCGAAAAAACTTATTGACTAAGTGCCCAAGGCCTTGAAGGACTCCCAGTCTCTGTACTAGGACTTCTCAGCCTGTGCAAAAAGTGAAACTTTCTTGCTCTCACACTGCCACTGTCCCCTGTCAGGCAGCTGGAGCTAACCAGCGTGCGTGCTGTCAGTATTGAGATAGAGGCATGCAGTGTGCTCACCACCAAGGGAAGGTGCCTCGTGTCACCAGCACAGATGGAACCATTTTAATGCTACTCAGAAGCCCAAGAATGATTGAGTTTGAACCGAAATGAACAGAATAAACAAACCTATGCCTAAGTAGAAATTGTTTGTTATAACTTTTAGTTTTTTTATTCCACCAGAACTATATTCTCTAAGTCTAGCTATCTCTAAAACCTTCTGATGGACTTTATAATCCTGTAAAAAAAACTTTAGTGAAGCAATTTTTGTGGCTAGGAATTATCTTTGGAAGGGGTTTTAAATTTTACATTGTTCTAAGCAAGTGACACTGTGTGCCAGGCATAGGTCAGAAGTCCTGTGCTGTGGGAACTGCTACCCCTAGGTACATAAAGAAACAAGAAAAGTCTAGAAAGTTAGACCAGGTCACCTGTTCCTGACCAACTTCCAACTCTTTTCTTTTCTCCCCAGCTAGTGACAGGGAGCTGCCACATGGAGGGTGAGAAGGCAAGCTTGGTGCTGGTCATTGTGTTTATTGGGTACCTGCTATGTGCCAGTCCTGGGCTAGGCTCTGGAGGCCCAAGACGTGGCCTCTGGCCTCTCAGAGCTTGTGCCCAGCAGACCCCCTTGCCCCAATGTGTAGAGTCAATGTATTCTCTGCCCCCTTAGATAAAATCCAACTGATTGATTGTGGCTCCCAAGGCCCTGGCCTGCCTCATCCGCCCCACGCCTTCTCCCCATTCCTCAGCCTGGCCTTCAGCTACACAATTGGCACGTCTATAGGTGTGTCACTCTATCTGCTGGACCATGTGACAGAGGCAGGAAGGAGGGACATGAGACACGGTGGGTTCAGGGGTCCATGGAGGTCCCTGCCATGAGATTTCCGTGTCAGTGCACACTAGGAAGGGAGCTTGGGGTCAGAGAGAGAAGGGCACCACCGGCCTTAGGAAGGCTTTGAGTTTTATTTGTAGGTGACTGTGAGTCCTTCAGAACATGACCAATATTTCTCCACACCTCAGCAACCCATGGACTCAAATAAATGCCTAAAAATGATAATGACCGAAATCTGCTGACTCATGGACACCATTGCATTAATGGTAGTACTCTTACTCATCTCCCCTGCCAATGAAGCATCTGCCAGTTATTTCTGGGGGTCCACGGCCCTCTCACAATCTGGGCCCCCTAGCGAATTCAGACCCGAATCGCTGTATGTCAGTGTGGCGGGGGCAGTGGTTTAGCTCACTGGGCTGCAGGAAATGCGTTCATGCTCAGGGAGCTGGGACGATAGGGCAGACGGGGCTTGGCATCCCCATGAGCCAGTTCTGAGCCTCGGGAGGGGGACTCTAGGCCTAAGAAGCCCATTCATTTGTGGGGCATTGGAAGAAACTGTGGGTCTTCTGTCAGCCCTCGCGGGGACACCCCTCGAATCTCTGAGCATGAGTGGTAGGATCAGTCTGTGGCACTGAGGTGGCGGCTTGTAGGACCAGACGTGAGGGTGGGGAAATTGTTAGGGAGAACAGAAGAACGGGGATTAGCATGGGCATTGGAAAGAGGTAGAAGCAGGAATTTCTTGATCAGTGGAAGCCAGTGCTGAGGGCTCTGTCTGGGTAATGAGGGCAGAGGTGGGGCCAGGGCCCAGGGAACGGGGAGGAACAGGTTCTGCGGAGATAGGGTTCCATTCATCCATATTGATATCTGAGCTCTGAAGTGGACTCTGGTAAATATTCCTGCCGTGACACCAACCCAAAGGACTGAAGATGAGATTTCATCTACAGCACGTTTTGGAAGACTGAACTGGCCTTGTGTCCGCAGCCCGCCCGTCCCGTCCACTCTGCTCACTGCAGTGCGATGGATCCAAGAGCATCTTTTTCACCTGTTGCCTTCCTGGACAGAGATTTTCTTTAAAAAAATTTTGTTTTTCAGTTACAGTTGACATACAATATTATGTTTCAGGTATACATACAACACAGTGATTAGACATTTATATAACTTATGAAGTGATCACCTTGATAACCAGGCAGAGATTTTCAGTACTTCATATGGAATATGAAGGTCAGCTCTCAGCCTGTAGTGTCAGGGTTCCCGCTGTCCAACCCCTGCCTTCCTGGGTCAGGACACACAAGCGACAGGAGTCCAGTGCACAGCAGCTTAGGAGACAAGGGAACTGACTGGGTGGTATAATCAGCCGGCTATAACGGTATGCGTGCCGCCAGACTCCCCACCTGCTGCTCCTGCTCTTCGTGTGCCGACTTCCTTCTCCCAGCACTCTGATCCGCCCGCAGGAAACAGGAGGTGAAGCAGCCTCCACAGCTCAAGTCTCTTGACATTGTCAGCAGAGTGGAGAGAGTGTCTTCTTGATTGAGTTCCACTTAGAAATAGCTCTGGACTAGCTTGGGTTAAGGGCCCTTACCTGGGTCAACCAGAAATGGTCAGGAAGGTGGGGTGTGAACCATAGGCTTGGAGAAAATATGGAGCGCTCCTGGGGGGCAGAGGGGTGAAATATATATGTAATGTATATATACATGCGCGCGCGCACACACACACACACACTCTACACCCACTATTGTACTTCTGCATGCTTCAGCCCTCTCCTCCCCAAACAGAACCTCCATCCAACGGAGCCCTGCTACTCTGACTTCAGTTGCCCCAAATACCCTTCCTGTTCTCAAGTTTTATCCTCAAGGGCCAACCCGAACTCCCAGCCTCCCCACCCCACCTGGGGCCGCAGAGACTTTTCTCGTTCTGACACTAGAGAAATCGAAACAAAGAAGCTGGAGGGTCAGGAAAGAGGTCCAGGCAGTGGGTTTCTAGAGCTCAGGGCTGGTTAAACCATGCCTGTGTGTGGTCTTCCCAGACTGTGCTCTCTGTGAGGGCAGGGACCATGGCTGTCATCCCCTGCTGCTGGCCGGATGGGTGGTAAATTGATTAGTCATGACTGGCACCTACGCAGCCTCTCTCCTCTGCCCACCCGCAATGCGACTCCTGGGCCTGGAGACAGGGTCTTTGCTGGTGATTTGCACACTTTAAAATTCTGTGGGAACTCAGAAGCTTTTCTTACTGGAGGGACAGAATAAAATCATATTAATTATAATGCAGATACCATCTTTTTCTAATCCTCTCAGCTGTCTCCTACATGCAAATGAGTGTCAGCAGCCTCCTCTGGGACTTTCCCACAGATCTCCCTTATCCAAGGACACAGGAACACCAGCCTCCCCTGAGTTTGGGTCCCCTTGTTGTCCCTGATTTGAAATGCAGACTCTAATGTTATGCAGCCCTTGCAAGATGAGACCCTGAACCCCATTCCTCCCAGGCTGGAACAGCCTTTCCTTCCCTGGAGAACTGTTGAAATGGAGGTTCCTGTGTTAATTGAGGTTCCCAGCACGTTCATGGAGTTGGCTCTGAGCCTTCGGAATGTGTTTCCCAACCATCTTGGGGCTCCGGCTATTCTGGCCTGTCAGGACCAGACTTGCTGCGGGCTGTGTGGGGCTGCAGAGATGTTCATTCAAGATTCAGGGAGATAAGCATGATTTTTTGGGCCAGCAAACCTCAGCAAGCTAGGACCAGTCCTGGCCTTGTAATTGGACCAGAAGTGCTGGGGCAGGCGGGCAGCAAGCTCTTCTGAGAGGACTGAAGAGACCTTTGCAGGCCCGTCAGCAGGCACTGGTGCAAGCTCGAGGCTGCTTTCCTTAATTGCTTCCCTTCCAGCGAAAACCCCCATGCCTCCATGCATCAGACCTTAAACACCTGAAACATGAACTATTCATTTATGTAACCAGAGAAGTAGCAGTCTGACACGAGTCTATAATAACAGTTGACAGGTAGTGCTGACTATGTGCCAGGGTACGTTCTCAGTGCTTTACAGATATGGATTCATTTCATACTTTTACCATCTCAGCACGTTATTATGCCCATTTTGCAGACCAGGAGTCTGAGGCTTTACAGAGAGGTAAACTCATTTGTCCAAAGTCACTCAGCCACTCAGTGGCACAGTGGCCTGTGGGTGAAGGGATGGGCTGGCTGTGCTATCACAGTTACATCTGTTGCCATCGGGATTATTAAAATGCTGGCAATAGGAAAGATGCAGTTAGACTCAGATTGCCATGAAAAGCGACAATTATAGCAACTTATGAATTTCTAACTAACCTTCAACTTGGAGTGACAAGCGTGGGCCTTCTCCACCCCCTGCATTTGCCCTAGTTACTAATTTACCTTCCTCATCAGCTCAGAACTAATGGGAGCCGTGTGAGTGGGTAACCATGATACAGTAGTTAACCTCCCTCCTTCTTCCTCTCCTTCCCTCCCTCTCTTCCTCTTTCCTGCTCAAGGTATGCTTTATACTTAATTTATATACAGTGTGTCCGTAAAGTCATGGTGCACTTTGGGCCGGTCAAAAGTGCACCATGACTTTACAGACACACTGTACATAGCACCTTTTCTTACACCCCCACTCCAGATGGATGACTTCCAAATTTTCAGTGGATCAAATTCAGGCAAACCTTGGAGTCGAAGATATGGGTCTTGGCTGCCTCTTGTTCTCTCGGTGGCCGTGGGTGGATTTGGTCCCTGAATGAACCTGACAAGACCTGTGGGCAGAAGGTTCTTGATCCAAAGCCCCGTCACTTCCCTTCCTCCGGAGGTTGTGCCTCAGCTGCTGTGTAGGGCGGAGCCGTGCTCATACAGCAAAACCTGCGTCTCTGGCCTCCCCTCACTGCCTCCTTTCCCCTCAACATCAAAAGCTCTGAAACAAGGAATCAGACTTGCATTCTAGGAACGACGTTCAAATTTAGCGGCAAAGAGAGAATTTTTGAGCTTAGAGAAAAGTGATGTTATAATAACATGGTCATTGGTAGCATGTCTAGCATTTGTGTGTGAAAAATTGTTTCTTGATGAGTTTTCTTGCTGCCTCTCTTGGTCTGGTAGTTGAAGACCATAAACTCCAAAGGGTCAGTGAGTGTTGCATGGCCATTTGGTGTAAAACTTTCAGAGGGAGCACAACTATGTTAAACTTGCTTTGGGTGTCACGATGCCCGCTGCCCCAGATGCCCACTGTCCTGTGAGTCCCGTGCTGACAGAGGAATTGAGAAGGATTTCCATCCAGCCAGTCTCTGAGGCACATTGAATTCAGAAGATGTCTACAAAAGAAAAAACAGTGTGAATGAGAGGGCAGTTATGAGCTAGCAGAAAGGCTATAGGAACTGGACCAAATTTGCATGATGTGCTTGTCCTCTTTATTGTCCCATGATTGGAAGCTGATGGCGTGCTGAGGTAACCCTTTGTTCTGTCTGCTCTCCTGCTTAATTCTGGGCTATGCATGAAAGAACAATGCGTATGAATATCAAGTAAGTGAAAATGTGTCTCCCCTACTCTTTCCTCAGGATGTAGTATAAGGAAGGGTAGGAGGATCCTTTGGCCTGAGTAGAATGATAATTTCAGAGGACATGGGTGACCACACAGATGCATAAAACCTTTGCTCAGGGTAGAGGTACTATTGTGTTACTTTAAATTGCTAGAATTTCCTTTGTAAAATACCTCAAAACTGGTCTAGGTCATGACTAAAATGTCTGTTTCTCAGGGAAAAATTCAAAGTCCTCCCAGAGGGCAGCTGGTAAGTGGAGGGGGCTTATTAGCAAAAGTTTGGTTGTTTGGGGAAGCCAGCAGAACTCTGCCAAACGTTACAGGCATGTGCACTGCCCCAGGAAGCAGAAAGCTCATTCCTGGTCCCCAAGGAGCACAACTATCAGTCATAATGCTCTCAAATAGGGACATTGTGTCAAGTTTCCTCATATGGTGTATGGTCACCACCACCCCCCCCTCCATCACCACCACTAGCCATGGAATTGACAGCCCATCCAAGGATTTATCTATAGCAGCAAAATCCTAGTTGACCAGGTCAAGGTCTCATAAAATATAGGCACTTGGGGGAAATAATAAAAGTTGCATTAATATAGGTGATTAAAACAGTAAGTGAAAGTTCTAGCAGGCATCCATCCCCCAAATAACCATGATTTAATGATGAGAGGGACCATAGGTGGGTGACGTGGGTGACGTTTGAACTGCCTTCTGCAGTTGTTTGGAAGAGCCCACACCATATGCTGAGGCAGCAGCACCCCGCTGCAGGCGCCCAGCGGGCGGGCGGGTTTTACCCGGGAGCACCAGTCCTCACCGGCTGGAAATGAAGAGCTCTTTGCAATTGCTCACTAGCTCTGGATCTATCTCCCTCCCTCCCTCTTTCCCACTCTCTCCTCTCCCTCTTTCACTTCATCTCCCTGTCTCTTTCTCCCCTCCCCCTTTCAAATACAAGTTTAGCGATTGTGTAACCTCCTAAATTTTCACAATTTATGCGAGAGCTTAAGGGTATGCTTTTTTAAAGTCAGGTCTTTCCTCCCAAATTATTTGGGAGGGTTGGTCTTGCCAATGGCTTTTCTCTCCTCTCTGGGTACCTCCTTGTGGGACCTGGTCTGCAGAGGCTGGGGGTGGGGCAATAATTGTGGGTTTTCCTCTAAGGAGTTAGGACAGAAGAAGAAAGATAGCTGATTCTATATTTTTGGTAGTAGGTATAAGTGTGAAAACAGTATTATCTCAAATCCTAGAGTGAAAGATTGTCGCGTATAAAATGCTAAAAAAAACCACAACAAAACCCCCCTTACTGTGTATGAGAGATGCTGAGGAAGAAGGAGTGGGTGGGGCTGGGGGTGGGGTCCTGAGTGCTGAGCCTCAGGGAAGAGGGCAAATGCAGAGAGGAGGAAGGACGGGAGGCACACTGCACTGGAGGCTACACAGAGGATGGGATCTGCCCAGCTCTCCATTCTCAGGGCTCTGACCAGGAAGACGTGGCCCAGGACGCAGCACGAAGGATTTAGACTGGGCACATAGACGGTCAGCATGGCTAAATAGGGTCCAGGATCACAGTAGCCTTGGGATTTAGTTCAGCTGCCAGTGACAGGAACACCCAAAATAACAGGCTTAAACAAGGCAGACGAGCACATGGAAGACCTGGAGGCAGGCAATCCAGGGCTCAGATGTTGCCCCACAGTGGCGAGGGACCCAGGCTAGTTCCTGCCTTCTGCTCCCCTGGGGCATGGCTTTCTCCTCATGGTCCAGGGTGGCGTTGCAGCTCCAGCCGTGATGTCACATCCTCAGCTGAGAAGTCCCACCACTACAGTTTACCCTTCCTTGGCCAGAACTTAGTCATCCACACCTCCTGCAGGAGAGGGAGATGGAAGATGTCATCCTTTAGCTATGTGTCAACTTGCCCTGCTAAAATAGGGCTTTAAGTAATTGGAGAGAGAAGAGGAGGCTCTTCATTACTAAGAAAAGTCACAGAGGTTCCTTCTCTTTGGGTGTTTGTTCATTCAGTAAATACAGAGTGTCTAATATATTCAGGCATTGCTTGAGGGCAGCTGGGAAGGCTCGTGGGTTTCTGCTCTTGTGAAATGTAAAAGCTAATGGGAGCACAACAGATAATATTTAACAGTAAATGTGGCTGGGTTGACAACCTGCATTATACACTCGAGTCTTTACAATGAGCTGACTTCAGAAGCAGCTGTCCATAATTAATGGTCGGAGTAGACGGTGTCAAACATCACTGCTAACTCCTGTGGGCAACGCGGGCAGCCAGCACCAGCCTCTCTGACGTACAAACTCAGCTTATCACACTCTCCTGAGTGCTGAGTGCCTGCCCTGTGCAAAGAACAGTGCAGGGGAAGAGGAGGAGGACACGTAAACAATTAGTAAGCCAGAGCCCCACCTTGTTAAGTGCCCCCCCCCCCATTCTAAAGCCAGTGCCTTCAAGGCCTACATTCCCAGAATGACTGAACGATAAGAATGCAGCTGTGAAATCTTGCTTTCTTTGGTGGAGAAGGATTTGGGGCTCTCGGCTCTTTCCCTACTAAGGTGCAGAGCAGTGTGATGAGGATAGCTTTGTGGTTCCTAAGAGCTTTTGAGTCCAAGCAAGGGAACTTGGGAAAACACAAGGACATGGCCTTTTCCTGCTGCCATGACCTTCAGCCAGCCGTCCCTGAGCCTGGTTTTGCTGGGAACCAGGCAGGTGTCCAAGTTCAGTTTACATGCTGTAAGTGGGTGTGGTTTCTAAATTAAACCGGGAGCCAGCGCTGCCCACCGAGACCTCCTGCCCTGGCCGCTGTGCGAATACCTAGATCAGAGAGTCTCAAACTGTCTGAGGCGAAGGACCAGTTGTCTGTTCTGATTTGAAGTTTCAACTTCCAACCTATCTTAATAAAATACTAGAAAAATATTAATTAAAAAGACATATGAAATATAAAGTTAGACTTCTATTATTAGATTTAAGAAACAAAATTACTTTGTCTAAAATCTAACTCAGTTCCTGAATGGGAGTTTGCCAGTGGCAGAGAATTCGAGGCCCTCCCCACCAGCCCGGGGACTGCACTCTGGGCAGCACTGTGGGACAGGCCCGGGACCAGGGCCAACTGGGAGCGGCTGTCCTTCCCAGCTTCAGCGCCCAGGACAGCTCTGAGGGGGAACGAGGAAGCGCCCCTGCGGTTCTGATGTGCCCCTGCCCAGCTCCCCAAGGGTTTAACTGCTACCTGAGTAGACAGATGAAAGAAACAGCTGGCTGACTCTCCCATCACAGTCCCCATGTGCAGGTGAAAATTTTACTTCACACTTATGGCCAGAGAAGCAGAAGGTCACAGCTAATGGTGGTCACTGTCCAGGCTCCCCCACCTGAGCAGGGCTCTGGCCATACACTGGTCTGGTCAGTCAGCCGCGGGGCAGGTGGGAGGTCACCGTTCACACTGTGTTACAGTTCTCCAAGGAGAGGCACGTCATGGACAGAACCCCCGAGAGGCTGAAGAAGGAGCTGGAGGAGGAGCTGCTGCTGAGCAGTGAGGACCTGCGCAGCCACGCCTGGTACCACGGCCGCATCCCCCGACAGGTACCTGCGCCGCCTGCTGGCATGCACAGGCCAGCGGTTCCCGGACAACACCCAGATCCGTGACCCTGCAGGGTCACACAACAGGGCCCTGCAGGAGCAGGCCCCAGTTTAGACAAAAACAAACACTACAAGGTGGCCTGCAGTGACTCAGCTAGGCCAGCCTCTAAGGACTTCTTGGGAAAAGCTAAGGTCAGAAAACCAAAGTACATTTCCGCATGCCCGGTAAGCGGATGAGGAAAAGCAGGTGAGGTATCCCTGTGGTATGCAGACACGGAGCAGGCAGGAGGCCGCGCCGCAGGCTGGTACCTACCAAGGGCAAGGCTGGGCTGCGGTTCGAACGATTGAACTGTCAGCCGGCTGCCTTCAGCCTCATGCCCTCTGTAGCTGCTTTTTTTCTAAGGCGGTGGCTTAATTTCAGATAAAGAGAGGGATATTACGGAGGCGGGAGGCACAGAGCAAAAAGGACCTCTGTGCCCTTGTGGGCTGCCAGATTATGCCCCGCTCCCTGACCCAGAGATGGGCAAGAAGAGGAATCCTATCAGTGACCACAGACTCAAGTCCCAGAATGTACTTAGTGTGATTGTTTGAGTGACAGCCATGAATGTGGGAAGGGGTGTTAATAATATAGATATTGAAAAATAAGTACAGAATTGAGGTACAGAATTTTCTTTGGGATTTTATTATAATCTAGCCAGTCATTCACCCAAAACCACAGGGCAGGAAAGGGGATATTGGAGGTGAGGTGAAGAGCATCATGTTATCAGTTTCGTTTTTGTTTTTTGTTTTGTTTTGTTTTTTACAGGGACAGAGAGAGTCAGAGAGAGGGATAGATAGGAACAGACAGACAGGAACGGAGAAAGGTGAGAAGCATCAACCATTAGTTTTTTGTTGCTGTCGCAACACCTTAGTTGTTCATTGATTGCTTTCTCACATGTGCCTTGACCGCGGGTCTTCAGCAGACAGAGCAGCCCCTTGCTGGAGCCAGTGACCTTGGGTCCAAGCCGACGAGCTTTTTGCTCAAGCCAGCTGGACCCGCACTCAAGCTGGCGAGCTCGAGGTCTTGAACCTGGGTCTTCCGCATCCCAGTCTGACGCTCTACCCACTGCGCCACCCACCACCTGGTCAGGCCAGTTTTTTTTTTTTTTTTAATGTAGCAGATTATTCAGTACTACCAAAGAAATAGTTCTTATTCTAACTTCATTCTCTCTTTTTTTTTTTTTTAGTTTAAATTTGATTGTAGAAAATACAGGGAGCAAAAAAGGAAAAAATTACATTCTCACCCCTAACTCTCCCTCCTGGATATTAACCACTGTGAACAGTTTGATGTAAATCCTCCCAGACTTTTGAAATCAAGTATGAGGTTATACCACATATACTCTTTAGTAGCCCATGTTCTCTACTTAATGATATATCCTGGGCACTTGCTCTCTGCCATGAAATAGTCCTCCACAGCATTCTACATTGCATGGGTGTCTGCTGTGTACACATACCATTACTTACCGGGCACTCTGACAACACCCTTTAGGATAACTGCTATATTCACAACTATAATTATTTCTCCAGGCTCAATTCCAAGAAATGGAATTTCTACATGAAAAAAATGTATTTTTGAGGCAAAGATTCAATTTTAAAGTAACCATGGTAGTATACTGTATTCTAAGCTAACTGATCAAATGTTGGCATGGCCTGGGAAAATGAAATCTATGATTGCCACCACCATCCTTCTCCTTATCAAGATCATAAAATTTGTTCTCCACTTGCCATGAGTGTAAATTTTCAGCTGCATACCATTCTAGATTGTATAACTCCCTGGTCAGCAAACCGCGGCTCGTGAGCCCCATGCGGCTTTGACCCCTTGAGTGTGGCTCTTCCACAAAATACCGCGTGTGGGCGCTACCTCGATAAGGAATGTACCTACCTATATAGTTTAAGTTTAAAAAATTTGGCTCTCAAAAGAAATTTCAATTGTTGTACTGTTGATATTTGGCTCTGTTGACTAATGAGTTTGCTGACCACTGGATAACTGAACACTGTAACAGGAATAATCCTAATTGTAGCTAACACTTTACTCCTTTAAATCTTTACAGCTGCTCTATAGCTAACATTATCCCTATTTTACAGATCATGTAACAGAGCCACAGAGAGGTTATATAACTTGTCCAAAGTCACACACAGAGCCAGAATGCAAACCCAGGCAGTCTGGCTATTGGAATGATCATGCTATATCATAGTATAAATTCTCATTTTTTTAATAAACGTCAGCATCTTTATAGTTAATCGTTTTTAGTAATGACTCTATTCTACTGTACTAGCGCTTTACGTGTATCACATATGCAAATGTATGACCCTCCCACTAACCTTGTGAGATGAGGAATTTTGGCCCAACTTTGTTCCAGGCCCTCCAACGAGGAATCAGTATGCTCAGAATTGTTGGCAGGGGGGATCAGACTCACCAGACATAATTTTTTTTATTTCTTACTTCCTTCAGGGTAGCATAAATGTCATCTCCTGACACCCTTGTCCCCTCCCAAGTAGGTCTTACCTCCTGATATACTTTTTCTTTCACTCGACAGTATCTGACATGCCGTCCTCATGGCTTACTTGTCCTCCCTAAAATACTATAGAAGCTCCCTGACAGTGAGGGCTCCGGTTTCTTTCATTCACTGCTAAAAACTCAGTGCTTACAACAGTAGTGGGCACATAGTAAGTGGTCAGCAAGTAGTACTTAAATGAATGAATGAGTCTTCTAAGAATTAGACATTTGATAAAGTCAAGAGCCCACTGAGGAAGTGGAGACAAAATGGCATTGTCTTTTGTTGGCCCAAAGAAGTGAGGAGAAACGCAGCTTTTAAAAGGAGTGTAAGCTTGCCCTGGCTGGTTGGCTCAGTGGTAGAGCGTCGGCCCAGCATGTGGATGTCACGGGTTCAATTCCCAGCCAGGGCACACAGGAGAAGTGCCCATCTGCTTCTCCACCCCTCCGCCTCTCCTTTCTCTTTATCTCTCTCTTCCCCTCCCACAGCCAAGGCTCCATTGGAGCAAAGTTGGCCCGGGTGCTGAGGATGGTTCCATGACCTCTGCCTCAGGTGCTAGAATAGCTCCAGTTGCAATGGAGCAACACCCCAGATGGGCAGAGCATTGCCCCCTAGTGGGTTTGTTGGGTGGATTCTGGTCAGGCACATGCGGGAGTCTGTTTCTCTGCCTCCCTGCTTCTCACTTCAGAAAAATACAAAAAAAACAAAACAAAAAATAACGGAGTGTAAGCTTGCCTTTCCTACTCCTCACTCACCCTTTTGTCCCCAAGGTATCAGAAAATCTCGTGCAGAGAGATGGTGACTTCCTAGTTCGAGACTCTCTCTCCAGCCCCGGAAACTTTGTTCTGACCTGTCAGTGGAAGAACCTTGCTCAGCACTTCAAGATCCACCGTACAGTTGTTCGGCTCAGCGAAGCCTACAGCCGTGTGCAGTACCAGTTTGAAATGGAGAGCTTTGACTCCATCCCCGGCCTGGTGCGCTGCTATGTGGGCAACCGCCGGCCCATCTCCCAGCAGAGCGGAGCCATCATCTTCCAGCCCATCAACAGGACAGTGCCCCTGCGATGTCTGGAAGAGCGCTTTGGCACCTCCCCTGCCCGGGCCCGAGAGGGCAGCCTCTTGGAGGGAAGGCCAGATGTGGTCAAGAGGCTGAGCCTCACCACGGGCAGCGTCCAGGTCCGCGAGCCCAGCTTGCCCAGGGGAAACCTCCTCAGGTGGGTCAGGACCTCCTCGGGTGCTGTTGGGACCATGAGGGGCACTCTGGACACATCTAGGCTGAGATAGGCAGATGAGGAGCTCACCCTAGAATAGGGACAACAAAAGATGTTAATAAGATGCCAAGTGCAACTGGAATGGCTGTCAGGAGGCAGTACACGATCAGTTCCCAATTTAGTTGGTGCCAGCAGTAAATGATGTGGCCTATGGGGAAGCAGGTCGGCTAGGAGAGACTTTGTGAAGGAGGGAAGAGTCTGGCCGATCTGGAGGCTGGATGCTGCAAAGATGGGTGTTCCAGGTGAGGCTCAGCATGCGCATGAGGATCAGCTAGAAAGGGGCAAGTGCTGTGTGGAGTGAGTAGATGGTGGGGCTGGAGCAGAGGGTCCACAGATGGGGTGGGCAGGGGTAGGCTTAGAGGTAACCCCGGCCAGATCATGGGGGCCTTTGTCCCAGGTTGAGGGGTACAAGGGAGTCCCGGAGACTTGACCTGGTGAACAGGATGCCCTAAGAATGGAACTGGACAGTGATGTGCAGGAGGGCAAGGAGAGAGAAGGGCAGGAGGGCCAGGTTAGTGAGTCGTGGAGGGTCAGGCTGCGCGTGGAGAGGAGAAGGAGGGTTGGGGGTACAGGGAGCAGGTTTCCTGGGGCTCTTCTGTGTGTGGGAAGGTGGAGGAAGGCAGTCAGCTTCCACAGAAGGGAACAAAGCAGGTGGACTTCGAAGGAAAACCCAGTCACTCCATCTGAGATAGGACCATGTGCTTGCTGAGTGCCAGGTTCCTGTGGGGAGTTTGGCCTAAGGCCTTAGGTTAGGGCTTGGTCTGCATGGAAAGGGGGTTGACTCTGAGAAGAGATGAGATTCCCTAGGACAGGAGATGTCAGGAGCCTGGGGCTGCAGTCTGAACCTTGGGGACCGAGGGAGAAAAAAGTGCAAAGAACTGGGCCCGGAACCACGGCGCCTGCCATCAACTTTCAGTGCCAGGTGTTTATATAGGACCTGCGCCCGTGGAGCTAAGAGCCCTGGGCCATGCCATGCATATTATCCCACTGTGCCAGGAAAGGAAAGCAGGGGGGAGGCAGGCGTGGTAGGCGCAGACCAACCCCATCGCCTCACTTACACAGTACCCTCCTCAGGCGCCCTGGTGTCTTGCTCACACACTTAAACCAACATGTTTTATTCCACTGATGGGCTCTCTTTCTGGACCAGGAGGAGATGGCATAAATAGTAATTTCTAGAATGCAAAAATTCAGAAGTAAAATACAGGATTCTGAGCAATACCAATGACAGCTATGCTGCCAGGAATATCCAGTGGATTGGACAATAGTCAGCATGTGGCCATGGACCCCACCTGCCTGGACATGAGTGCAAGTCTGCACTCACCGGTCAGCCCCGAGCAAGCTGCTTGCCCGCTCAGGGCCTCACATTCTTCATCTGGAACACGGGGCTTGTGAAGGTTAAATGAGTCACATTATGCAAAGTGCTTAGAACAGTGCTGGCACATAATAAGTGCCACGTAAGTGTTCCCAGTCCTAATAATTATTACTTCTGGAGGGCAATAGAATGTGAGACTGAGGGCAGCTGCAGGTAGGTAGGAAAAACTTTTATCTAAGTTATTTAGAAATTCTCCTTATGTAATAATAAGATTGGACTTGAGATCCCTTGAAACATTAAAGGGCTAGGTACACTTTTCTGTTTCTTTTGGGAGTTGGGGTTGGCTGCTCAACTGACGGACAGGGAGTTAATGTCATAAACGGAGCAGAGTGTGTTGTCAACATGCAGAACCCCCGCAGAGTGTGGTACTGGGAGGAAGGCCTCCTAGTCTGCCTTCAGAGAGCTGGATTTAAAATATAATTTTATTTTTTTAAGATAACACATGAAACAAAGACTGAGAAAGTCACTAAGTACAGGAGAAAGGCCTCACAGAAAACCTCTTCTGATTGCCCTTTGAAAGCAGAGCTTCGTAAGCTCAGTCACCTCTGGACACACAGGCAGCAGGCCCAGAAATGTCTAAACATGGGGGTGGGGTAGGCTCAACATGAGTAATGGCCCTGCCCACCTCCCCACTTCCCGTGGCTCCTACATCTTCGCTGACTTAGGGCCCGCTGGTTGGCTGGCAGGCGGCCGGCCGGGCGAAGGTGTGCTCTCAGCCAGGCTGCATTCCAGCTGGTGCTCTGGCCAGTGGACTCTGACTGCTCCTCATGATCACTGCTTAAGTATCCCTTCTCAGAAGCCATTGCCTTTTGGAATTTGCCCTCTGCCCTGCCTTATCTCTGAGGGGTTGCTGGAATTTCTCTGTTGCTGGGAGTTTGGGGTGGGTTTCTGTTTTTTAATTTGGTTTGTTTTTTGATTTGGTGCCTGCAAAGGTAGGAAGAAACTTTGCAACTTCTGTAACATAAGCTTGTGGGAGGGCCGGTTAAAGTTCATTACAACTTAGCTGGGACAGTACTTTCTCTTCTAGCAAAAGAGAGATTCTGTTCCTGGGTACTAATTACAGAAATTTCTTGAATTGGCAAAGAACGGAGGAATGCTGGCTAATTGTATTGGAAGTTCTGTTCCCTTTTCCCTGCGTGGCTGTGCTCTGTGCCTCCCGGCTGCCACTTGGTGACCACAGGTGACCACACACCTCGCTTTACCCAACTGAGCAGGAGTGAGGCTGGCTTGGGGTCCCCGTTGCATTCAGGAGGATGAGTGTGACAGCCTCTGCAGGCAATTCTGTGGGTTATTCGGGGGACCTGAGACTTGCACTAAAATGGAACCTGACTGTGACACTATTAATTCATGATGGAATCCCATGTATTTAAACAAGTCACTCCTTCTGGGTCTGTAAGTAATTTTAGGCTCTGTTAAAAGTGCACATTCCAGTTCATCAGATTTTCCTGAGAACATTCTAAAACCTTTCCCCCACTCTGGTTGGAAAAACTCAAAGGAGTCATCCCAGGACCTAGCTGGATTGGTTGTGGGGATGGAGCCCATGGCGTGATCATGTATCAATTGCCTCCATCAGGAATGTGCTCCACCAGCAGACATTCCTGGGCTGTGAGGGTATGCCATAGCGCTCACTCTGAGCAAGCTTTCCGTGATGTTGCCTAAAGGCTTTATGATTTAATGACAGCTTTCTGCCCCACTTGTCTTTTGCTTCAGAAATAAAGAGAAGAGCGGCAGCCAGCCAGCCTGCCTGGATCACATGCAGGACCGAAGAGCCTTGTCCCTCAAAGCCCACCAGTCGGAAAGCTACCTGCCAATCGGTAGGTCATTGGGAATTTGGAGGGAGGTGGGGGACAGTGTTACCTGGTTTCCTTCACGCTGTTTTTTCCTGCTCCATCTGGTCACCTAATTTGGGAAAGACAGAAGGCTCCATGCCTGCAGGAGGTTTGTAGGACTGTGTCCAGATGCAAATCCCTGGATGCTTTGTGTGCTAGCTTTTAAGTCTCATAACAAGTTTTCAAGGTGGTCATGGTTCTTCTCTTTGTGCAGTTAAGAAAACTGAGGCACAGAGGTTAAGTAACTTGTCCAGAGGTGTCTGTCAGGTGAGTGGCTAAGCCAGCATTTGAATGCAGGGTTTCTGATTCCAAGCCCAATCGCTGACTGGCAGGCTTCATGACAGACGAGCTGCCCCTGCAGTCCACCCCAGGACAGAGGGTGGGTGGGCTGCTCCTCGTGTTCCTGGAGAAGAGCTGTCCAGAGATGCTCTTCCTCTCCATTTTCCTTCCGCAGCCAGAAGAGGGAGAAGGCGTGGGCTGTGAGGGAAACAAGCAGTTACTTGAGGAGCCATGGGATTGTTTTTCATTGTTTTTGTAACTAACCTTCTTTGGTACCACAGAGTGATTTTCTTAATGCCCCTTAAATTATTTCTATGTGAGTTATCACAACGCCTTTTTCTCCCTGCCCAGTGGGTCTGTAGCTCTCCCTTCAGGCTGGCTGTGATCCACCCTGGCTTTCAGAGTGACCCCGAGCCCTTTTGCTCTGTGGCTCAAGAATTGTGTTTCTTAGGGCAAGCTTAAATTTCTCTCCAGACTCGGTGTGTTTTCCTGCTCCCTGACTGTCCTAACCTTCTGTGACCATAAAATGGCATTGCATCCCAGCTGTCAGCAGTCGCTGGGATTTAAGTTCCCCCAGAACTGTGGGGTCAGGCCAACTTAGCTCTCAAAATGCCCTAGACTTCTTTAGGTTGGGCATGGGGTGGTCAGGTTGAGTTATCTTTTGAAGGTGAAAATTCCTGCCCCAGGGCATGAATTTAGGGCTGGGATGCTGTCACTCTAGTTTTGTTTGTTTTTTGTTCTCCACACAACAGCTTTTTCTGATCTCTCTTATCCTCCACAGGCTGTAAGATGCCCCCTCAGTCTTCAGGTGTGGACACAGGCCCCCCCAACTCACCCGTTTTCAGGACAGGCAGCGAGCCTACCCTCAGCCCAGCAGTGGTTCGGAGGGTCTCCTCGGACGCTAGGGCAGGGGAGGCACTGAGGGGCTCAGACAGCCAGCTGTGCCCCAAGCCACCCCCCAAGCCATGCAAGGCTCCCTTCCTTAAGGCTCCCCCATCTCCATCCACCTGGTTCAACTCAGAGGCCAACTACTGTGAACTGAACCCAGCCTTAGCCACAGGCTGTGACAGGGGAGCAAGGCCACCCTTCTGTGCCCAGGACAGTTATGTGGAGCTACTGACAACCAATCAGAAGGAGGCACCAGGTCCCCGGAACTCTGGCACCAACTACCTGATTCTTGATGATGATGACAAGGCAAGGCCTTGGGAGCCACCGGCCATAGGGCCAGCGGACAAGGGGCAGGGTGACGAGGGTGAGTTTGTGGTGCCCCTCCTAGAGACTGCCTCCTCATTCAAGCCCAACAACTATGAGTCAAAGCTCCTTCCTTCTGAGAACAAGCCGCTAGAAACAGCATTGCTGAAGCGTGCAAAAGAACTGTTCACCAGCAGCGACCCCAAGGTCATTGCCCAGCACATGCTGAGCGTGGACTGCAAGGTAGGTGCCTCGTGGCGGGCGGGGTATATGGTTCCCGCTTTCGCACGCTTGGAACGGGGAATTTGTCTGTACTCCACTCTGTCTTACCCTGTAAATGCTTTGCTCATAGGAAAAGTCTGAAGATAACCTGAGCATGGGGATTTATTTAAGGGGTGGGACCAACAAGCCAGGATAACCTTTGCCCAGGTAGGAAGCTTGTAAAATTCATCTTGGACAGGGGTATGGCAGGCTGCCAAGGGCCGTGCCTCCTTCCCGGCGGCCCCTGCTACTGTCTGGGCTGCTGCAAAACCTTCTCCCACTTGGTGCCGACTTGAAATTCTCCCTGGCCTCAACTCTGCCTGAAGTGGTAAAGTCAAGTCCAAAGGAAAGTAGATTGTAGGTAGAAATGTAGTTTATTGAGTAGCAGAGCCTTGGTTATTTTTATTTTATTATGTATGTACTATATATATACACATTTATTATGTGTATGTGTGTATATATACATATATTACATATTTATTGTTAGTGAAGTGGTTTTTAGGATAAACATTTTAAAGTTACCTTGATTTTTTTTTTGTAATTAATACTCGCTCAATTTTTTTAAAATTATAAGCCTGACCTGTGGTGGCTCATTGGATAAAGTGTCAACCTGGAACACTGAGATTGCTGGTTCGAAACCCTTGGCTTGCCTGGTCAAGGCACATATGGGAGTTGATGTTTCCTACTCCTCACCCCTTCTCTCTCTCTCCCCCTCTCTAAAAATGAATAAATAAAGTCTAAAATTTTTTTTAAATTATAAAATAGTTATAATTTTTAAATCATAATTATAAAGTATAATTTAGAAAAATTATACAATATAGATTAGGAGAAAAGAATATTTAAATCACGTAAAGTCCATTTTTCTGATGATCGCCATTGCTAACATTGACTCTGCAAATAGAAATGTGTAAATAATTGTGTGCAGATCTGGTTGTTTGCCACAAAGATGGCCTGGCCCCATCTCCACATATTGTTTCAAACCCTGGGTCTTTCATCAAACAGCATATTATAACTGTCTCTCCATGTGACTAAATAAATATGTTTATATCATCATTTTATTTTTATTAAGTGAGAGGCAGAGAGACAGACTCCCACCCGTGCCCCGACCGGGATCCACCTGAGAAACCCCCTACCAGGCAATGTTATAACCTGGCAATGCTCTGCCTGTCTGGGGCTGCTGCTCCATTGCTCTGCAGCCAAGCTATTTTAGCACCTGAGGCAAGGCCAGGAAGCCATCCTCAGTGCCTGGGGCCAACTTATTCCAACTGTTTGAGCCACAGCTGTGGGAGGGGAAGAGAGAGAGACAAAGAGAAAGGAGAGGGGGAAGGGTGGAGAAGCAGATGGAGCTTCTCCTGTGTGCCCTGACCATAATCAAACCCCAGACTTCCACATGCCGGGCTGACGCTTTACCACTGAGCCAACCGGCCAAGGGCTCATCATCATTTTTGATTGGAAACATTCCTTTTAGTTATGGGTGTCGTTTGTTCAGAGGTGGCCCTAAGGCAGCCTTGTTCTCCAGAGAGATATTTCTAAAAAGCAGGTATCTCAGGCTGGGTAGACTCAGTTTGCTCCTCAGCAGAGACAGATCCCTGTGTCTGAGCAACAGATAAGGCCTTTGTGAGGTTTAACACCCTTTTTCATTTGTAGCTCAGTGAAGTCAATTAGCTTCAAAGGGTAGGGCTTATTTAGGAGCTGGGTTTTCCAAAATTTCCTAGGTTGTTAATCATGGCAGGAAATCTAGTCTCTAAGCACCCCGCTCCCAGGGAGTTCTCAGTTGGTTGAGGACTCAGATGGTGGGCAGGAGACCTCCCAAGCAGCCTTAAGGAACATTGGGCAGTTGCTGGCTATTCTGGGGTAAAACGTCTTCCTGAAAACAACTGAGGGATCACTCGGTTAACGTCATGGCTAGGCCTGGTAGATGGTGTGTGTGTGTGTGCAGGCGTGTGTATGTGTGTCTGTCCACCTGTGTGTCTGTGTGTGTGTATTGGGGCCCTGAAAAGATGACCAGGAAGGGGCTGCTTCGGCAGAATAGTGCCATTCACGTTGTTGGTGGAGTGTACTTCGGCCGTGCTCAAATTGTCAGTTAATTTGCTTGGTTAAATTTTTACTCACTTTAGAGCGAGATAAACCTGTTTGGACAGAAAGAGGATTTCAGATTCCAGACTAGGAAGTAACTCACACTGGGCCTGGATCTGAGAGCACAACCAGGCTGACAGCCAGGAGCCCCACATGGGACTGCCTGGGTTCTCCACAAAGGAAGCTCCTTGTGGAAGCATGGGTCTGGGTTTACAGAACAGCCTAAATCCCAGGAGGAAATACATCCTTCTTCCTTGTGACCTCAAGCAGGGTTTAGTGGTCATGCAGGAGGTAAGATGCCTGAGCACAATTTTTTTTTAACATATTTTTTTAATTTCTTTTTATTTTATTCATTTTAGAGAGGAGACAGAGAGAGAGAGAGAGAGAGAGAGAGAGAGAGAGAGAGAGAAAGGGGGGAGGAGTTGGAAGCATCAACTCCCATATGTGCCTTGACCAGACCAGTACAGGGTTTTGAACTGGCGACCTTAGTGTTCCCAGGTCGACGCTTTATCCACTGCGCCACCACAGGTCAGGCGATGCCTGAGCACAATTTGCAAGAGGGACTGGAACCTTCTCATCACCTTGGCAGCTGTGAAACCAGATCCCAAGTCTGTTCTCTACAGAAGCAATGTGCAGCCAGCCCTCTTTCTGGTTCTGTTTCTCTCTGCATATTGTCCTCTGGGCGAGAGCCCCTCCCCTGTCTGCCTTAAGCAGCCCTGGAAGACGCAGTCCCCAAGGCAAAGACCAGAGCAGGTATCCGCTTGACACTCCTCAAGGGGAGGTTTGTTTGGTCTTCCTTCCTCCCTCCTGAACCCACGCCATCTCCTTACCCTCTTCCTGGAACCGCTGACTTCAGGACTGCCCACAAAGCAGGCCCAGACTGCTTTGACTGAGAGGGAAATAGAACAAGGGCTGCTGTTACCTGTTCCAAATGCAGCGGCAGCCCAGCGGGCCACCCTGAAGCTCAGGATGCACTGGACAGCAGCGTCTGAGGCTCAGGTGCTAGTTCCCACCTGGTGCACAGAGCCCAGGGTTGACACCCAGATTGGCTATTACAACAGTGGATGGTCCAGCCTGACCAGGCGTTGGCGCAGTGGATAGAGCGTCGGACTGGGATGCGGAGGACCCAGGTTCGAGACCCTGAGGTCACCAGCTTGAGTGCAGGCTCATCTGGTTTGAGCAAAAGCTCACCAGCTTGAGCCCAAGGTAGCTGGCTCGAGCAAGGGATCACTCGGTCTGCTGAAGGCCCACGGTCAAGGCACATATGAGAAAGCAATCAGTGAACAACTAAGGAGCCGCAACAAAGAATTGATGTTTCTCATCTCTCTCCCTTCCTGTCTGTCTGTCCCTATCTGTCCCTCTTTCTGACTCTGTCTCTGTCACACACAAAAAAAGAAAGAAAAGAAAAAGAACAGTGGATGGTCCTGAACACCTCCAGGCTGCCTGCCCAGCAATGTTCCACTCCACTCCCAGGGCTGGGTGGGCATCTACTGAGACTACCCCCGAGCTCTGCAAATGGCACCAACTGCCCTGGCCTCAGTCACTTGGAGCCATGCTTCCACCAGGTCTTTGCAGTGGCCAGAAGTGAGGGCGTACGGGTAAGAGCTGGGCCTCTGGGACTGAACTGCCTGAATCTGACCCGGCCTGTCCTTGCCTCTCCCAGTCTTTCTCTTCTTGACAATAAAAGGAGAGGAATAATCTCAACCATCCTCCATACTGTGCCTGGCCAGTATGAGTCTGAGGAAGTGTTGATGAGTGTTATATATTCAGCCTTGATTAAGTACCTACTGTGGGCCAGGCCAGGTCATGGTGGGGAAGGTGGGAAAGGACAGTGATATAGGAATTCAGACCACAACCTAGGTGGGAAAGTCTCTGTAGAGGAGGCCCAGGAGCTGTGGGGTGTCTGGGGGTCTCTGAGGCAGGGTCTTGAACATGCAGCAGCTAGGGGATCAGGCTGGGGCTGTCTGAGATGAGTTTTGAAGGCTGAATAGGAGTTGGGTGGATGAAGAAAGCAAAGAGCATCTTCCAGGTGGCAGACAGTGTACACATGCAGAAACTCAGAGTTCAGAAACCACAGGGGGAGGAGTTGGCCTATGCAAGATTTGCTCTGGGCAGTGAAGGTGGGGCGGATGAGGTCCTGGTAGGTCCTCCATGTTTTTAAATCTCTACTTCTGGGCTCGTGCCAACTTACTGTGTTCAAATCACTTGCCATTCACTGAGGGAGACAGGCCTGGAAGGACGCAGTGCCGATCAGCCTTCTGCCGAGGGCCGTAGTGATAGTGAGCTAAGCCAGGTGATGCCACTGCCGTTTAGAAGGTCCCTTGGCAGCTGGAAAGAGGGCTGGGCCATGCCCCCATCATGGCCCCTCTGGGTTCCTCGCAGCAACTCCAGAAGCAGTGGGATGATATGCAGGCAGAGCTCGGGGAGCCTGCAGAGCTGGTCCAGCTGAGATCTGAGGAGAGAGGGCGGCCATAATGCTTCCTCGTGGGGCACTGATGTCTCCCTGCCGGGCCCAGTTCATAGTAAATGCTCTAGAAGTGCTTGTTCCTCCTCTGTATCTGTGGGCTCCATGGCCCTGGCTGTTTCCCTGGGGGCCTAATCCAGGCCCTGCAATGTGAACACAGGACCTCCCTGTCCCATAGCTCAGCCTTAAAACAATCAGGTATTGGCATTTTCTGATAGAACTCCAGGAAAGTGACCAGAGCATTAAATGTTTACACTGAAGGACAACAGACCAGAGGCTTCTCTGTCAGAGCGGGAACACTGGATGCTAGTGCTTCTGGAACAGAACTGAATCCATGACAAGTCTTTGAATCTTGCTACACGGCATGTGTGTGGATTGAAGGACAGCCCACAGATGTGCTGGCTTTTGGAGCCTCTGACAGGACCACTGTCTAAACAAGCAAGCAAAGTGTGTGTGACCACAGGTGGCTGGAGTATGTATCTGGGCTCCCTTGCCATGGTCAAGGTATAAATCTCTTTCCAGAGACTGACCCAGGATTCTTCCCGCTTCTACATGGCTGGTGATTCACAACCTGTGTTTTCAGATAGTTCTTTTGGATTTTAAACTCATTTGATCCGTTGAGAAGTCCTTGAGAAAGGTGACCTTAGCAGTTGTGTTAGAGAAGGTGAAACGGAGGCTCAGAGCGCATGGTCTAGTTTCTGCATCCTGTCCTGGGGTCTGCCCAGGACAGCTAATTCCCACAGGCTCAGTTCCCCAGGGCTGAGGGCGGATCCTTGCTCAACCACAGAAGTGAAGGGTCAGGGTTAATAATATCAGCTAAACTTCCAGATGTTTTTTTTGCAGCGTATGATGAGGACATCTGGACTGTTCATATGACCCACATAATTGTACTTGAGGACAACACAGATGGAGGAGAGGAACTGTGCCATGCCTGCCGTGTGTCCAGGCTTGGTGAGACCCATTGTAGCCCCAGGTGTACTGTTAGTGCATCAGGGTGCTGAGATATTATTATTTCCGCTTTAGAGATTCACTGACTCTATTGTAACATTTTGAGGTAACATGTACTAACTATCCCTGGTTCTGATAAACTGATTTCACACTAGAACTGTGATGTGGAGAGCTGGCTGGGACAAACAGACAAAGGTCTTCTTTAAGGAAAACCCCTCAGGGGGAGAAGTGGGTGTGTTAAGACCTTGGGTTTCAAATCTCTATACACGTTTCTAATGGTTTCCAGACGTATGGCGTATTACTGAGCCCCAGAGAGGCATAATTAGGGGTAACAGCAGCCAGCCCCGCCGCTAAGTGAGAACAGGAACGGAAAAGCACGCAGCAGCAGCGGAGGGGCACTTGGACTCAATTCCACATTCCCACCGCAGGGGGTCCGTGGCAGCCCTGCTGTCTGTCCCCAGCACACTGTCACAGCAGGATCCAGCCTGTGTTGGACAAAAGCTTGAGGAACACCAAATTGCAGATTCTGCAGGCCAATGACTGTGCTTTGCTCCCAGGTTTTAAATTCCAGTATTTGTATCACATAGAAAAACTGTGTTTTCAGAAGCTGTTGCACAGAAAGAATTAAAACAAGTCGAGTGCGTCCACACTGTTCCGGCCGTCGCACCCCTTTTCCTCACACAGGCTAAAGGCGTGTTCCAGCAAGGCCACCTCCTGATCCAGCATCCTTCAACTTGTGTTCCTGACAGGTCACTAGGATTCTTGAAGTCTCAGAAGAGATGAGGAAGAACATGGGCGTGAGCTCAGGGCTGGAACTCATTACCTTGCCTTACGGCCACCAGCTGCGTCTGGACATAATGGAAAGGTGAGCAGTGTGTCCTCTGCATTCCTGGCCCGTGGACTCCGCCCTGGCCCTCGGAGCAGCAGATTTCAGAGCAGGGAGCCACAGCACCGATGCCCCAGAGACACTGCCCTCCTGGGTGTGTGGCCTGGGCCAGCCTTGCCCAGAAGCCCTGGCCTGAGAACTCCTAGAGATGGACAAAGAGACAGCACAGAGAAAGGGAACAAAGAACACGTTCCTGTCCCTGCTCCAGATGGTTTTAGGACTTAAGTGGGAGTTCATGGGAAAGGTTGGGAAGAACAGAGTCTGAACATTTTCTTTGAGGGGTGAGTAAACGGGGGATCAGAGGTCAGAAGATGATGGCACTCCGTCCCTCTCCCACCAGCCTCTGAAGTGTATCACTGTCCTCATGAAAAGCCAGGGCCCTGGCTGTCCATTTAAACATACACACACACACACACGGACACTGGTTGTTTAGAAGTTAGAAAGACAGAAATAGCAAGGCACATGTTTAGGAAAAGAAGTGGTAGACTTTATTATCTTATTTCCATAGAAGTTGGCCTTTCTGGCACACACAAAAAAAGACAGTTGATTTGGGCAGGACTAGCTTGTTAAGTAAGTTTTCTGTTTTTCCAACCAATTTCCCATTGCAATGACACATACATGGGTTTTACTGGACAGCCTTGTTCCTGGCTTCCCACGAGGAGAGGGCAGTGATGCTCTGAGTCCAGGGGTCCTGAGTGCCGTCGCCCCCTGCCCCTGGCCTTTGGTGATGTTCTATGTCACAGCACCATCCTGGACAACTTTCTGTGACGGCTGAACTGTTCTTATCTCCTTCCGGTAGCCACTAGCCACACATGGCTAGTGGAGGAGGAAATGCTTTATTTCACTATTTACCATTTAAGTGTAAATAGTCGCATGTGGCTAGTGGCCAGTGTAGTCCGAGGCTGTCAGCCCTTCGAAAGTAAACATCGCCTCTCCCTGCTTTCAAGGTCCCCTGGCTATGAAACAGAATAAAGGCTCCAATGCTACTGTCGCATTGGCTTGCAGCCACCAGTGCATTCCATAGAATACACGAGAGTGCCGAATGGAAGACCTCTGGGAGCAAGGACACCAGGAATGGGTCCGGGCTGACTTTGTGCAGGCATCCTTGTTGTTGAATGCCTTTGGGCAATTGTAGGTCTGACTTCTGAATTTTTCTACTTTTCCTGATCAGACATTTCTATATTCTAGTCTCTCTTTCCAGGTGTCCTCATCCCTCCCCAAGCCCAAGGACCCGGCTTCTCAGGTCCACTAACTTCTCCTCCATTGTTGTCCAGGCTCTGTGGTCACTGTTTCAACAGAAATGAGCTGTGCCACCAACTTCCCAATTCTTATGTGGTACTGAAGTCTGAAAACTCCCCTCGTCCCAGGCCTTATTTTACCAGTTTCATTAGGGGTGTTGGACATGGGACCCAGGCTGAGGTTGGCAGGCGTGGGGTTTCTCTTGACACTATTTTCAGATTTCCACTCCTGTCTACATCCATTTCCTCTTTCTCCTTATTACCCTTTGCCTGGGATCCCACCGCTTGGCTTGTTTCCTGTCCAGGGCTGACCTGTGGGTCTTCCTGCTCAAGTCTAGGGAACAGTTTCTTCACTACAATATGTTTAAATAAAGGTCAAGAGTATAATGGTCCTGAAAGGCCAATGACATCATCATGTTGTGTTTCAGAATCAAATGTAGAATCACCCTTTATTTTTTAATTTACCATCTCACCCATTGCAGGCTGACTGAGTCTATTCATTAGTGCCTCCTGCTGCTGACCACTGTAGCTCCAGTAACAGATGAGCCAGGCTGAGGGGTCTTTCCCTTGTGGTGCAAGCGGGAGGTTTTAGGCAAATGCTGGTTGAATGCATGGATAGAGTTACCCAGTTAACCATTGGTAAAATGCCAGGTCTTAAAGAAGTAGAAAATATGTCTTTTATTAAGGGCTATTAAACATGAAGGCACCGAAAAAAAGTAGATGGAATACAACATGGAAAGTTAGTTTTTTATTAGTTGAAAGAGACATCTAAAATGTTTGGCTCAACTCAAACACTTTGCAAGTAGATTAAAAAAAACTCTTTCTTCAATAAACAGCAGATGATAAAAATGACTTTAAGTCTGTGTTGGGATCCATTCATCTCGAAAGACGAGATATCAGGAAGGAGATAAAGGAAAAGAGACAAATGGGCAAAATGGACCATGATACAGAGGGAACAATGTACCCACAGAGATAATTGTAGTAACAAGTGCTATTTGCTAGGGCCAGGCACTTTAATTATTTTTATACCCACATACAGTATTTCTCTCAACTACCCTTATTCCCATTTTATAGATGTAGAAATTGAGGCATGGATCAGTCAGGTAACAGCCTAAGACAGGAGTTGGGAACCTATAGCTCACGAGCCAGATGTGGCTCTTTTGATCGCTGCTCTGGCTCGCAGACAAATCTTTAATAAAAAAAATAATAACGTTAAAAATATAAAACATTATCATGTATTACAATCCATTTTCTACTGCTCATGTTCATCATGGTTGTGGGTGGCTGGAGCCAATCACAGCTGTCCTCCAGGACAACACCAAATTTTTATTGGATAATGTGTAACGTACACGGGTCATTGTGAGGTCAGGAAGTCAATTTCCCTCCTTTTAATCAAGTAGTCAGCTAGCTAATTGCAGAAACCCTTTTGACGAAGAAGATGGCTAAAAGAAAAAAAGATGAAGAGTATCGTACTTTTCAGCAGGAATGGACATAAGAATTCGCCTTTGTGGAGAGAGCAGGTTCTGCAGTGTGTCTAATATGCAATGATAAAATTGCATCGATGAAATGGTCAAATATAAAGTGGCACTACAACACACGCCATACTACATTTGCATCGAAATATCCACCAGGGACAGCAGGAAGAAAGCATGTCAAGAGCTACTGTGCAGAGTGCAAGCTAGTCAGCAGCAACTCCGTGTTTGGACCCAACAAAGTGACTGGAATTCGGCTAGCTCTGCTGGTGCTTTAGCAATTGTGAGAAACGGAAAGCAATTCACAGATGGGGAGTATGCCAAAATGTTCATGCCTGATGTTGCCAATGAACTTTTTGACGACTTTTCGGATAAAGACAAGATAATCAAGTGAATAAAAGACATGCTTCTGTCGGCAAGAACTGTTCACGATCGTACCATCATGATGGCAAATCAAATTGAGGTAACACAAGTGAAGGACATAAATGCAGCATCATTCTTTTCTCTCGCTTTGGATGAGTCAACAGATGTAAACCATTTATCCCAGTTCAGTGTGATTGCAAGGTATGCTGTCGGTGACATGCTACGTGAGGAAAGTCTTGCTGTTTTGCCTATGAAAGAGACAACAAGAGGGAAGGCTTTATTCAAGCCTTTCACTGAGTTCGCTAAAGAAAAAAAATATACTGATGGATAAACTTATTTCAGTATGTACTAATGGTGCTCCGTGCCTGGTGGGGAAACACAGGATTCATAGTGCTTCTTCATGAACATGAAAAGAGACCCATCCTAAGTTTTCACTGCGTCCTACATTAGGAGGCTCGTTGTGCTCAGATGTGTGGTGAGCAGCTTGGTGAGGTGATGTCGCTGGACATTTGGGTGGTCAACTTTATTGTTGCCCGAGCTTTAAATGATCGCCAGTTTAAAACACTGCTGGATGAAGTTGGGAATAATTATCCTGGTCTGCTTCTGCACAGCAATGTGCGTTGGTTGTTAAGAGGGAAGGTGCTCAGCCATTTCACGGCTTGTCTGAGAAAAATTCGGACATTTTTTTTTCCAAGGACAGAGAGAGAGTCAGAGAGAGGGATAGATAGAGACAGACAGACAGGAAGGGAGAGAGGTGAGAAGCATCAATCATTAGTTTCTCGTTGCCCTTGCAACACCATAGTTGTTCATTGATTGCTTTCTCACATGTGCCTTGACCACGGGCCTTCAGCAGACCGAGCAACCCCTTGCTGGAGCCAGCGACCTTGGGTCCAAGCTGATGAGTTTTTTGCTCAAGCCAGATGGGCCCGCGCTCAAGCTGGCAAGCTCGGGGTCTCGAACCTGGGTCTTCCGCATCCCAGTCCGACACTCTATCCATTGTGCCACTGCCTGGTCAGGCCGGACTTTTCTTGGAATGAAAAACGTCGAGCATCCTGAGTTAGCTAACACTGAGTGGTTCCTGAAGTTCTACTTTCTCATGAACATGACTGAACATCTGAACCAGTTCAATGTGAAAATGCAAGGCATTGGAAATACAATCTTATCCATTCAACAAGCAGTATTTGCATTAGAAAACAAGCTGGAACTCTTCATTGCCGACATTGAAACAGGTCGTTTACTACACTTTGAAAAACTGGGAGAGTTTAAAGATGCATGCACAGCAAGTGACCCTGCTCAACATCTTGATCTCCAGCAGCTAGCGGGCTTCACATCTAATCTCCTTCAGTCATTCAAAGTGCGCTTTGGAGAATTTCATGAGCACTCTCATCCTTTTAAGGTCATCACCCATCCACACGAGTGTGCAGTGGACAGCGCCAACCTGAGTTACATCCCCGGTGTCTCCGTCAGAGATTTTGAGCTACAGGCTGCTGACCTGAAGGCCTCAGACATGTGGGTGAATAAGTTCAAGTCATTGAATGAAAATTTGGAAAGACTTGCACGACAAGTTTGCAAGCAGAGCAAACACAAGAGGGGAGAAATGAAAAAACTTCAACCTGCAGACCAGCTGATTGTCAAAACTTGGAACGCGCATCCCATCACATACCGCACACTGCAGCGTGTGAGTATTGCTGTACTGACCATGTTTGGCTCTGCGTATGCATGTGAGCAGTCTTTCTCACATCTAAAGAATGTTAAGACCAACCTACAATCACATTTAACGGATGAAAGTCTCAACGGCTGCATGAAGCTTAACCTCACCGCATATCAACCAGACTACAAAGCCATCAGCAAAACCATGCAGCCCCAGAAGTCACATTAATGGTAAGAAGTACTTTATTCATCATCGGTTAGCAACAGCATAACAACGTTATTAAAAAGAATTCAGAGACTTATTGTACTTTAAAAGTGGTCTTACATAAAATATACACATTTACTTGTATTTAGTGTTAAACCTATTGTACGGCTCTCATGGAATTACATTTAAAAAAAATTTTTTTTTTATTCATTTTAGAGAGGAGACACAGAGAGAGAGAGAGAGAAAGGGGGGAGGAGCAGGAAGCATCAACTCCCATATGTGCCTTGACCAGACCAGTGCAGGGTTTTGAACTGGCGACCTCAGTGTTCCCAGGTCGACGCTTTATCCACTGCACCACCACAGGTCAGGCTGGAATTACATTTTAAAATATGTAGCATTCATGGCTCTCTCTGCCAAAAAGGTTTCCGACCCCTGGCCTAAGGTCATACTGTCACTAAGCAACTGGCATGCATATGCGTATATACAAACACACTCAGAGACAGCAGAGCTGTTAGTTATTTAACAAACAATAGAGTGTGGATGTGGACAAAAAAGGGGCTACATACTGAACCTGACAAGCTCAGGGGAGGCCTGCACAGTGGGCCTTACAAACCCAGAGGGCAAAAGTAACCACACAGGGGGGTCTGACTATAAAAATTCCTAATAAAAAGCAGGTCCTAGTGCATAGTCCCATTCTAGTCCTGTAGGTTCCTTGACAAAGGTGAGTCTTTACCTTTGAAATTGTCTATTGTCTTTGTGCATCTAAGATAAAATACCTTTAAAATGTCAGACTAATTTTCTGGACCCCTCAAAGGCACAGCTGCCAGCGCCAAAGCAAGAGACTGTGTTGCTATCTCTCTGGGCCACCTCTTTGGGCTGGGGATGTTAACTGTCCAGGACCCACCAATGTAAAAGAACTAAGAGTCTGTTTTGCATTTTATTTTATCTTGGAGATTGCCCCACTTTGTTTACTCCTGCCTCCCTGATCTATCACCAGTGGGTTTCATGTAAGTCCCCTTACATCTCTTCCTTTGATTGTAATGCATAAAATAAGTTGCAAAACTGCCATTCTCGGGAGCATTTTCTCAAACCATTGAGATTTTGCTTTCTGGCAATTGCCATCAGTTTGGCTAGAATAAACTCTTCTAGGACTTTTTCTTAGGCTGGACTTTCATTGACAAGAAAAACTAGTTGCCTAGCCTGGGATGATGCAGTGGATAGAGCAGCGACCTCAAATACTGAGGTCACTGGTTCAAAACCCTGGGCTTGCCCGGGCAGGGCACATACCTCAAGCAAGCAATGAACAACTAAAGTGAAGCAACTATGAGTTGGTACTTCTCACTACTCACCCCTCTTCTCTCTGTAAAATCAATACATTTTTAAAAAAAAATCTTTAAAGAAAAACAAAAGAAACTAGTAACTCTAGGTGCTAGATGAATCACACCACCCTGTGCTTCAGGAGGGCGAGAGAGAGACCCATGCACACATGGGTACAGAGAGAATCATGGCCATGGAGTAACGTCGTTAGCTGTGAGCTTACAAGGCAAGGTGACCCCAGAGTTTCAAATGTATTTAGTGACCATACTGTCACTAAATTGGGGCTTCAGTGCCAGCATGTGTGTCTCAGGCTGGAGGAAATGTAACAGAGGCTGTTCTAACCCCATGCAGTCAACTCTGCTGACCTGATTTCCAGATGGAAAGGGATTCCAGTCTGTGCTGGCGGCCACCAGTGACAGCAACTGCTCTATGACCCCATTCATATTAGTCCTGTTGTCTGTGAGGTCGACCCTTATAGTTCAGAATGAGAAAAGGGAGGATTATTGGCAGATACAAACAAGACTTCATTTTATTAGAGTCTGACCTTACTGGGACATCCTGCTAGTCCACTGCTCAGTCTTTGTCCGCATCCCCATTTTCTTTCTGGCCTCTTGACCAGAGCCACAGACACTCCATTCTTAGCTCCTCCTTCCTTTCTTTGTTCTGACACCTCTGTTGTCTTCCTGGATCCAGCATATGATCTCATGTTTCTGTCCCTCCCAGTCCCCAGTACAGGGGCCTCAGTGGAAGTGGCCCAGGGCTTCCTTGAGGGAGGACTTCCCAGGGCGTTGGGGGGACCTGGTGTCTCCTTGGATCTCTCATGGCAGAAGGTACAAGGAGCCACATGTGCGCGCCTCAGGCAGGCCCCCTCATGCCTCCAGGTCTAGGCGTGAACAATGACCTGTCCTGGGGCATTTGTCACTTTTGACTCTGCATAGTACCCCCTCTCAGGCCCTGTCTGGGTCCTGCTGTAGTCAGCCTGGTGGGGGTGGTCCCTGCTGACATTCGCAAGCAAACTGAGCTGTCAGTGCGTCTCAGGGCAAGAACAGCAAACAGTGCAAAACCAGTCCTTTCCCAAACTGGTTTGGTTTAATTTCCCCCTAGTCCTGTTGCCCGGGGCTGACCACTGATCTCCTCCCGCTCAGACACAGCACGATGGCCATCGGCATTGCAGTGGACCTCCTGGGCTGCACGGGCACTTTGGAGGACCGAGCAGCCACCCTCAATAGGATCATCCAGGTGGCGGTGGAACTGAAAGACTCCATGGGGGACCTCTATTCTTTCTCAGCCATCATGAAAGCCCTGGAAATGCCACAGGTAAATTTCCGCATGCTTGTGCAACCCTGTGGGCCTGGGTGTACTTCACCATTCTGCAAAGTGGTCTGCAAGCCTAAGCTTAACAATCCAGATGATTTTAATCAATGTCAAAAGGTAAATTAAATCTTAGTGAAAGCTGCTTTAATTGGGGGCAACCAAGAGTAGTGTCCTAAGTATTTTGGCTGTTTTCTAAAAACCATGGGTAATTGCCGACTGCCCACACTTTCTCTTTGATGTACAATAAGAAGAGTCATCCTGAAGAACAGTGTTCCTGAGGAAGCTATTACGATGACATGTCTGACGCAAGTGGGTTGTATAAGAAACACACTGCTTCCGTCTGAGTCACCAGGTATGCGGGCAGTTTAGGGTGATGACTGGGAAACTGAGCCCTTTGGGGAACTTATATCTGAAAATCCCTATGTAAGGTCCGACCCGCATGAAATGAGACAAAGTACCAAATAGTTAAAAAGTCCAACTTTATTGGAACCTTCGGGCGGCTTCAGTGAGTGTGGTCTATCTCAAAGAATGTTCCTCAGATTACCTAAAACACCCTTTCTTATTAAAAAATGCAAATTTCTGGATCCCCTGCCATATAATCCCATAACTAGAATTTCTGAAATTGGACACTTTCAATTTATCTGCTTTGATAGGCTTTGTGTAGGATGAGTGTCAAAACTGAAAACCTGTATTTGAAATCAAATGGACCTCAGAGAAAAATGGTCCAGCGGTCTTGATTGCTCAGATCTGGCTTTCCCATTTCCATTCTGCAAAGCCCTAGGTGCATGGAGGGCTTTCATCACAGTCCTACAAGCCCAATCTGCAAATAGTAACACAAAACCACTCATCACCTAGCCTAGCTCTTTCATAGCCACAGATTGTCTTGGAAATCCTACCAGGTACTCACTGAAAATCCAGCGTGGCCACAGCTATAGCTCATGTCCTGTAGGGCATGTTGGGAACACAGTTTCCTTGCATTAAAGCAAGCTCACCTTAAAAACAAGATGCTGGCCTGACCAGGTGGTGGCGCAGTGGATAGAGCATCGAACTGGGACATGGAGGACCCAGGTTTGAAACCTCGAGGTCGCAGGCTTGAGTACGGGCTCACCTACTTGAGTGTAGGGGGGGTCGCTGGCTTGAGCATGGGATCATAGACATGACCCCATGGTCGCTAACTTGAGCCCAAAGGTCGCTGGCTTGAAGCCCAAGGTCACTGGCTTAAGCCCAAGGTTGTTGGCTTGAGCAAGGGGTCACTCGCTCTGCTGTAGCCTCCCCCCCATCAAAGCACATATGAGAAAGCAATCAGTGAACAACTAAGGAGTTGCAACGAAGAATTGATGCTTCTCATCTCTCTCCCTTCCTGTCTTGTCTGTCCCTATCTGTCCCCCTCTCTCAGTGTCTCTTGTCAAAAAAACAAAAACAAAAAACCCAAGATGGTGAAAAATTTTTAGTTCATTCACCAGAAAAATATTTTTTGGGGGGTGTCAATTCCAATTATAATGTAATGTTCCAAGAGTTGACATCTTTAGATGCACTAGAATTTGGTAGAGTTGGTATTGGAAATAAGCAAATTCAGCCATATTTCATGATATACTGACTTCTGTAATATCAGGAGTGCTCAGTTTTCATTCAGATGTTTTTAATTTGCGCCAGATTTGTTTCCTCTTAGGCAAACCTGCATATGATTTGGAGGGCTGAGCTGTGTGTATAGCCCCCTGGCCCACTGCTTCCTCAGAGGATGGCAAAGGGAACGTTTTGTGTGTTTTGTGGCATTACGAGGTATTTGTGGCTGTTCATGACATCAAACTCAGCGGTGAGGGACTTACCCCAGAGCACATTCACATGTTTGTAGGCAGCTCCCTCCCCTCCAGCGGTTTCAGAGGCTTCCGTCTGAGCACCTCTGAAGTGAGGCACGCAGCCCTCTGGCTAGTCAGGGCCCTGGCAGGGTAGTGGGAGACCAGGGAGAACGCCAGGAGTCATGTTGTTTCTGTGTGTCACCATGCAAACTTGCCTCTATACTATAGCCACGTGGGCCACTTTCTCTTCCCAGCTTCTGTATCAACAGCATCCAGGATATGGGCTTCGCTGAGAGACACAGGCGTCTTTGAGGGCCAAGGAAGAGAAGGGGAATGCGAGGAGAGAGGGTGCCATGGTGGGTGGCCAGGGGAAGACCAGCCCACATCCTTTCCTTCCCAGCAAGTCTGCATGTGCCAAGCCCTTTTCCCCTTGCACGTGGATTTCACAGGAGCTCTGGAGGCCACTGAAATGGGTCGCAGCCCTGCCATTGCCCAGCTCTGAAACCTGGAGCAAGCTACCTAATCTCTTCTGTTTTCTGATCTGTAAAATGAGGCGAACCACCTGCTTTGTAGGGTATTCTGAGGATTAAATGAAATTCCTCAAATGCCTGAGTTGGTTCTCATTTCCTAAATATCAGTTCCCTTCCTCGTTTCATGTAGAAAACTCCAGATACTTAGGCTTGCTGGTGGGGGACCATTTACTGTAGGGCAGTCAGTCAGTGACCTGTGTTGGTGGTGTTGACCACATTATGCCAAAAGAAATGTAAAGGAATGAGGAGTGGCATCATATGGCCAGGGCAACCTTCTGTGTGTCCCAGATTTACTTCTTATGAGTAACATCAAAATGCTGTACCTCACATTCCTACCTCCGCTCATCTGTATAACCTCTATGGAAGACAGCTGGCAACTCCTTTCCAAACTTAAAATACATGTACTCTTTGTTTGACCCAGTAGTTCCACTTCAGATATTTCTCCTCCAGATATTTTTACACATTTGCAAAATCTTCATAAGGTAATTTTGTAATAGAAAAACATGTCGAAAATCCTTATCTATAGGACACTGATTAAACTATGGTTTACCCACCAAATGGGACATTATGCAGAAGTTCAACAAAATAAGGCTGTTCTATATGTACTTATATGAAATGATTTCCAAGCAAGGAAAAAACAAAACATATAGCATGACATACATTTATTTTTCAAGTGGGGTGAATACACACACACACACACACACACACACACACACACACGAGAGGTGTTATTCCTGGATGGACCATTAAATGAGCAATGCAGACTAAGGGGGGGTAACTTTTCCCTGTATATTCCTTTCAACCGCTTTGGCTATTTTACTATGTGCATCTATCATCTATTCCAAAACTTCAGCAAAAAGGTTACTTTTAAAAAGGTCCTTTTCCCAAATGATGATACCTTTCTTTCTTCCAGATTACAAGGTTAGAAAAAACGTGGACCGCCCTGCGGCACCAGTACACCCAAACCGCCATCCTCTACGAAAAACAGCTGAAGCCATTCAGCAAAAGCCTGCACGAAGGCAAAGGTGAGCGCAGGGTCTGCGGCAGGCCTGGGGCCAGCCCATTACTGTCTCTAAGGCCAGTAGGTTGTATCTGTTCTGGTTTGATTGAAACCCTTGGCAGCGCCCAGTGGGAGGCCTGGACTTAACTGTAGGGCTGTTGCTGCATCAGTCAGGGTTTTTATCAGATGACAGCATGGCATGTAGGAGGTCTGCAGTTGCTATAAAAGACACGGGCTACCGTCATGTTATTCTGTCTTTAATTTTTTTTTTATAAATAAGGTATAATCGATGTAACAGTTTCAGGTGTAATGATTTGATATTTGTATAATGCAAAATGGTCGCCATAGCAAGTAGTTAGTTAGCATCCATCACCATATATAGTTACTAAAAAGAATTTTTTGTGATGAGAACTTTCAAGATCTACCCTCCTAGCTTTTAAATATGCCATCCCGTAATACTTATAGTCACCTGTATATTGTGTTCCATGACTTACTCATTTTAAAACTAGAAATGTGTGCCTTTGACCCCCTTCACCCACTGCATCTACCCTCCACCTCAGGCAACTACCAAACTGTTCTCTGTAATGAGCTCAGGGCTTTGGGAGTTTGTTTGTTTGTTTTTCTGGATTCCACATATAAGTGAGAGCATATGTGACTGTCAGACCTAATTCACTTAGCATAATGCCCCCAAAGTCCATACATGTCACAAGCAGCCAGATATCATTCTTTCTTATGGTTAAATAATATTCCATTGTGTGTATATACCTCACGTTCTTCACCCGTTCATCTAGGGATAGACACTTAGGTTGTTTCCATGTTGGCTATTGCAAACAGTGCTGCAGCGAACATGAGTGCATAGATCTTTTTGAGCTCATATTTTTGTTTCTTTGGATAAATACCCAGAAGTAGAATTTCTGGATAATATGGCCATTCTATCTTTAATTTTTTTTTTTATTCATTTTAGAGAGGAGACACAGAGTGAGAGAGAGAGAGAGAGAGAGAGAGAGAGAGAGAGAGAGAGAGAAAGAGAGAAAGGGGGGAGGAGCTAGAAGCATCAACTCCCATATGTGCCTTTGACCAGACCAGTGCAGGGTTTTGAACTGGCGACCTCAGTGTTCCCAGGTCGACGCTTTATCCACTGCGCCACCTCAGGTCAGGCTCTATCTTTAATTTTTTGAGGACTGCCCCCCATACTATTTTTCCACAGTGGCTACACCAATTTGCATTCCTACCAACAGTACAAAAGGTTCCCTTTTCTCCACTTCCTTACCAACACATTTCTTTTTTTATAATAGCCATTCTAACAAGTGTGAAGTGGTATCTCTTGTGGTTTTAACTGGACTTTCCCTGATGATTAATGATTTTGAGCACCTTTTCATGTATGAGTTGATCAGTCTTTTTCTTGGAAAAATGTCTGTTCGGGTCCTCTGCTCATTTTTTAATCAGATTGGTTTATTTCCCCCTATTGAGTTCTCTGTGTTCTTTTTTTTTTTTAATTTTATTTTTATTTTATTCATTTTAGAGAGGAGACACAGAGTGAGAGAGAGAGAGAGTGAGAGAGAGAAAGAGAGAAAGGGGGGAGGAGCTGGAAGCATCAACTCCCATATGTGCCCTGACCAGACCAGTGCAGGGCTTTGAACTGGCGACCTCAGTGTTCCCAGGTCAATGCTTTATCCACTGCGCCACCACAGGTCAGGCGAGTTCTCTGTGTTCTTTATACACAGGGGTGGGTGGGTAAAAGTAGGCTTACAGTTGTGAATATGTGAAACAGAGTTTATTCTTGTATTATTATTTGTTATTGTATTATTTTTCATATGAACAACAGTAAACCTACTTTGTCTACTCCTGTATTTTGAATATTAACCCTTTATCAGATATGATTTGCAAGTATTTCCTCTCATTCTGTAGATTGACTTTTCATTTTGTTGATGGTCTCCTTTGCTGTGCAAACATTTTTAATTTGATATTGTCCCACTTGTTTATTTTTGCTTTTGTTGCCTTTGCTTTTGGTACCAGATCCAAAAAAATCATCACCAAGACCAATGTCAAGGAACTTTTACTGCCTGTTTTCTTCTAGAAGATTTATGGTTTTAGGTCTTACATTTAAGTCTTTAATCTGTTTTTAATTAATTTATGTATAGTATAATACAGTGGTCAAGTTTTCCCAACACTACTTATTGAAGACTATCCTTTCCCCATGGTATGAATATTGGCTCTTTTGCTGTAAATTAATTGGCTATCTCTGTGAGTAGAGAGCCATTCTCTATATCAGAGGTTCTCAAAGTGTGCACCAGGGCACACTGGTGCTCCCTAGAAGGTTTCCAGATGCGCCCTATGGTATTCCAGAGAAATATGTGCCTGTTGGGGACCAAAAAACCAACAGGGTTTTTGGAGTTTAGATTTTTGGGGGACAGAGGTGTGGGGAATTGGCTGTAAGCTGACAGTCTGCCCAACACCCCACTTCACTTGCCTGATTATGTTGTAAAAGGCTTAAGCTGTGGTACTGGATTGTTTACATTACCCCCCATTTTCCCCAGAAAGACTTGAGGCAAGTTTCGTCTATCCTTTATTTGGTGTAAAATTAAGATGGTATGTATGGTGGGGGTTTTCTGCACTCAACACAAGAGTAGAAAGAGAGGAATTCTTCAATGTATTGACGGGGAAATGAGAGTTTGCCTTTCAAATATATGCCCAAACATTGAAGAAATTGCTAGGACACATTAGGCTCATGATTTTCATAAACTCAAGAATGAAAAAAACTTAACACATTTGTGCCAGGACCTGCCGACTTTACTAAATCTTACTAAGAATGTATCTATATATATATATAAAAAGATAACATTTTTGGTTTTTTTATTTTTTAACCCCTCTTTTTACGAATTCTAAAAAGCATAACTCAAAAAATGTAACATAAAAATGTTTTTAATGTCAGAATAAACTTAATTTTGTTGTATTTGTTTCATTTAATTACCATAAAAGCATGCTTGGACTTTATATGTTTGTTTTTATGCCACTACCATATTGTTTTCCTTACTATAGCTTTGGAATGCAGTTTGAAATCAGGTAGCATGATGCTTCCACCTTTCTTCTTCTTTCTTAAGATTGCTTTGGGCAGGTCCATGGAGAATGCCTGCACTTTTCCGCTCCCCCATCTCTCCCCTGGGGCATTCACCTTCATTCCTCCTCCCCTTCCATGCTCCAAGGTTCCTCTTTTGCTGTAACTGTTTCCTGAGCCCACTTCTTCTACAGCTCACTTCTTCTACCTCTGTGACTTTCTAAATAAACTTTTTAATTAAAATAAATAAAAATTGCTTCCGCTATTTGGTGTCTTCTGTGGTTTCATACAAATTTTAGGATTGATGTTCTATGGCTGTGAGAAGAGGAATTTTGTAAGGATTGCATTGAATCTGTACTTTGCCTTGGGTAATATGGACATTTTAGCAATATTATGTCTATGAGCATGTGAACCCTGTAAGAGCCATTTCTCAGATCATGATTGCCTTGTCAGTCTCAAGGACTTGAGCCCATTGGTTTTTAATGCTGGATGTTTGGGAGGCTTCTCGTGGGGGTCTTAGAAGTTGAGGTACCCAATGTGGGATTCAAACCCTTTGCACCTCAGGTAGAAGCTCCAGGTTTTGAGCTCACTGTAGACGGTAGGTCGCTACATGAGGCTTAGGGTTTATGGGAGATTGTGTCCCAGCCTTCTATGCGGGCCTCTCATTGGCCTGATTTGTAGGAGTTGCACAAACAGCTTTTAGGTTTTTTCAGAGAAAGCTGCTCTACATTTAGCTGCAGATCCGATGTGTTCATGGGAGGAGGTGGGCCTAGGAGTCTCCTACATCATCATACTGAACCAGAATTCTCTGTGCTTAACTTTGAGAAAATAAAATGATAGAAAACACTTTACCCCTTGCTTTTCAGAGTCCACATGTGTTCTCCCAAACAATATCTCAGTCCCACTGCTGATGCCTTTTGTGACGTTAATGGAACGACAGGCTGTCACTTTTGAAGGAACTGACATGTGGGAAAAATATGATGAAAGCTGTGAGATTACAATGAACCATTTGTCAACAGCCCGACTCATGGCAGAGGCTGCAAACAATTACCGGATAAATGCCGAGAAGATCCTGGAAGGTGAGAGCTGTTCTTTGTAACTGCTATCTACATATGTAGTAATCAGAAGGAATAAAAGAGCCTCAGCACTGTCAATTAGAAAAAGACCAAGTAGGAAAAAATGAGGCATGGGAATTCTGTTTTCTATATGATTGATCATTACTTCCTCTTAATTCCTAAATGACTTAAGGATCCTGTTTCTCTCTCTTCCTTGTATTCTGTTGGGTTATTGGTATAGAATAAACAGAGAAAAGGTCAAGACAGAATTGGTCAGCTTGCCTGCTAACAGTGCCTATAATAATTCTGTTAGAAAACATGATGGGCCAACATGAAGAGCTAGAGTTTTGACCTCATTTATCTGCATGCCTGTTTCTTCTCAGTCACACTGAGAAGTGAGCTCCCCTGCTGTTAGCATCAAAGGGTCCAACATAAGCAAAGGCACCTAAAGAGCTTGGGGAAAAGTATAAAACACAACTACTTGGGTTTGGATTAGAGTCCATCGTGCCTTAAGGAGTGGCCAACTAGGCCAAAGAAGGAAGTGGATATAGGTAGGAAGGCCTTCCATGTAGGACTGTGGCTGAGGAAGGCAGTGAAAGGTTTTAAACATGGAGGATGTCATTACATGGTCAGATTTATGTTTTAAATCTGGCATCTATGTGGATGAAGGCTGGAGGGCTGAGGGCTTATAAGCAAAAAGACCATTTAGGAAGCAAATGCAAGAACAATGGCTTTACTAAGGCAAGCTTATCAGGGATGACTACTATTTTCTTTTCCTCACTGTAATTTTTTAAATTCTTCAAGGGCCTGGTGTTTGATACACAAGAACTATATGGGGTAGGACAGGCCTGTTGTTTCACCCTAAAACAAAGCTGTTGTTTTAGAACCAGAGTTTAAGACAAAACAATTTGCACTGTGTCTGCTATAAGTGTAAGCATATTTACGTTTCATTTTTACTCCTAGGATGGTTCCCCAAGGTTAGAATGTAGAACTCAAAACAATAAAAATACACAATTCACCAGCTATTAGAGTACCTGCTTATACGAAGTCAGCAAATAAATGTATTACACTGGATGTTGCCTATGCCAAAAGTGTGCCTTAAGCCAGTGCACTGGTGCTGGTCCATGAAAGAATTAACCACCCTAATGTTATATAAACCACCCTAACTATATAAATCTTAGTACAACATCAGGGTGGTTAACTCTTGAGACTGGCATGAAATTTCTGGCAGGACTGGATCCAGTCTGTGGACTGGTGGTTGAGAACCACTGCTTTAAGCTGTTCTACAGCCAGTTACTTTTATAGAGCTCGTTTCCATTGCCGGAAGTGACTGTGAACCCAGTAAAGGTAGAGATTTGTTCACCATCATATCCCTGCACCCAGCCCAGGGTGGGGGCTCAAAGAATATTAAGTGAATTAATGGATGTTGCCATTGGCCTCTGGTTGATTATACAGGGGTCCCTCATCTATCGCGGGGCGAGGCTCCAGAGCCCCCCACAATAGACAAACATCCGTGAAGTAGCAACTTTATATTTATTTTATTATTTATATATATATTTTAAGGCTTTATAAACTCTCCCCACACTCTTATAAACCTTTCTCACACTGTTATTAACCTTCCCCAAATTTATTTTGCTTATTTTACTACAAAAACAATTAAAATAATATATAAAACTACCTATATGCTGCAAAATCTCGCGATATAGCAAAAAATCCACTGTACTAAATTAGATATATACAACTTAAAAATCCGTGATACAGTGAGACCGCAAAAAGTGAACCGCAGTATGGCAAGGGGTGACTGTATGTCAAAGATAATCTGGCATCGCAGGGAAGGATGAACTGAAAGAAGTCTGCTATCTTCTCAGCTACCAAGGTGCTGTGATCTAGATGGTGGGTACATATCTAATGGCAACTCAGACAGTAACCAAGGGTGAGAACTATATGCTTGTATGAATTTGGTGAGACATTCCACCTCTTGTTGACAGAGTAGACTGAGCATCCTTGGCCTTAAGTAGACCAGATAATGCTCTTTTGTAGAAGAGAAGAGAGAATTGAGAAACAGGCCCACACATATGGTTGTCAACTGATTTTTAATTTTTTTGTTGTTGTTAATTGATTTTTGAGAAAAGTATCAGGGCACTTCATTACATAAAATATAGTCTTTCAGCAAATGGTGCTTCAACTATTGAATATTATAATCAAAAAAATCTTAATCTTGACCTTATACCATACACAGTAATTAATCCAAAATGGATCATAGAACCAAAATATGAGTATAGTGAAAGTAAGTCAAAAGCTCCTATAAAAAAATGTAAGAGAGGCCTGACCTGTGGAGGCGCAGTGGATAAAGCGTCAACCTGGGAACACTGAGGTCGCCAGTTCAAAACCCTGCACTGGTCTGGTCAAGGCACATATGGGAGTTGATGCTTCCAGCTCCTCCCCCCTTTCTCTCTCCCTCTCTCTCTCTCTCTGTGTCTCCTCTCTAAAATGAATAAATTTTAAAAAAATGTAAGAGAAATTCGCTGTGCCCTTGTGTTAGGCAAAGATTTTTTAGGACACAAGCATGAACCATAACAGAGAACATTGATAAATCAAAAGTTAAAATTTTTCTCTTCAAATACACTGTTATAAAAGTGAAAATGCTGCCTGACCAAGCGGTGGCGCAGTGGATAGAGAGTCCAACTGGGATGTGGAAGTCCCAGGTTCGAGACCCCGAGGTCTCCAGCTTGAGTGCGGGCCTATCTGGCTTGAGCAAAAGCTCGCCAGCTTGGACCCAAGGTCGCTGGCTCCAGCAAGGGGTAGCTCAGTCAGCTGAAGGCCCGGGGTCAAGGCACATGTGAGAAAGCAATCAATGAACAACTAAGGTGTCACAATGGCAATGAAAAACTAATGATTGATGCTTTCCACCTCTCTCCGTTCCTGTCTGTCTGTCCCTATCTATTCCTCTCTCTGACTCTCTCTCTGTCCCTGTAAAAAAAAAAAAGTGAAAATGCAACCCACAGATTAGAAGAAAATATTTTGTCAAACTTACAGGGTGGATCAAAAGTAGGTTTACAGTTGTTTGTATAAAAGATAATAAATAGCAGTACAAGTATAAACTCTGTTCCATGTACTCACAACTGTAAACCTACTTCTGCCCCTCTCTGTATATCGATAAAGGACTTAGATCTAGAATATATAAAGAAATCCTGAAACTCAATAAGAGGACAAAGAAGATCTGAACAGACACTATAGCAGAGAAGATATAGGAATGACAACCTCATGGAAAGATGTTCCGAGCATTAGTCACCAGGGAAATGTAAATTTAAGCCACAATGAGATACCACCACACACTATCTAGAATGACAATACTAAAAGTTAGCAGCACGTGCAAAAAATGGTATCTTTATATGTTACTGATGAGAATATAAAATGGCAGAGCCATTTTGGAAAAGAGTTTGACAGTTTTTTTTCAAGATAATTCAATTTGATTTTTACTTACCATTATCATTAGATTTTGCCTGTGAATACTAATGTTCTTAGCCATTAATTTTCTATCAAGATTTTTTTCATATACTGAGTATTGACCCTTTGAGGGACAGCAGAATGTCCCTCCCCCAGTAACCATTTGACTTGTGTCCATGTCCGAGAGTCTCAGTGTCTTAAGAGTAAACATGTATTTACCATGTGACCTAGTAATTTCACTCCTAGAGAAATGAAAACATTACGTCCATACAGAGATGTAGACATAAATGTTTGTAACATTATTAATACTCAGAAACTGGAAACAATCCAAATGTCCGACAGTTGGTGGATAAATATACAAAATGTCATGTCCATATAACCGAATATTACTCAGCAATAAAAAGGAAAGAGTGATAACAACAATATGGAATTATCTCAGAAACACCATATGAAGTGAAAGAGGCCAGACACAAAAAAGTACATATTATATAAGTCCATCTATATCAAATTCCTAGAAAAGGCAGAAGTATAGCAATAAAAAGCAGAGTAGTGGTTGTGGGATAGAAACAGGACTGACTGCAGAGGATACTAGGGAACTTTCTAGGATGATGGTGTTCTAAAACTGGTGGTGATGGCTGGGCCACTCTGAATTCACTATTATAAATCAAGATGTGCAGCTAAAATGGACGGCTCATGGCATGCAAATGATACCATCAGTACAGTTGTAAAGACAACCAACCACAAGGTACTTTGAACACTCCTTCTCACAGCACTACAACCCAGTGACCTGTGCACCCAGATTTGATGCTGTCATGTTTTTGTGTGCTTGGTATTCTTCCTCCGAAGATGCAGGTCCTGCAGTGGGACTCTGCCCACCCTTGCATACAGTAGACCCTGTATTTTTCCTTGGGGATTTTTTTTTTTTTTTTTACAGGGACAGAGAGAGGGATAGATAGGGACACACAGACAGGAACAGAGAGAGATGAGAAGCATCAATCATTAGTTGTTTTTTTTTCTCGTTGCCGTTGCGACACCTTAGTTGTTCATTGATTGCTTTCTCACATGTGCCTTGACTGCGGGCCTTCAGCTGACTGAGCAACCCCTTGCTGGAGCCAGCGACCTTGGATCCAAGCTGACAAGCTTTTGCTCAAGCCAAATGGGCCCGTGCTCAAGCTGGCGACCTCGGGGTCTCAAACCTGGGTCTTCCGCATCCCAGTCCGATGCTCTATTCACTGCGCCACCGTCTGGTCAGGCCCTTAGGGGATTTTTTTCAAGTTCTGGGAGATAAAGTTCATTTTGATCCTACCTAGCACATGTTCAGTCTATTGCCAAAACTGTTTTAGGGAGAACTGAAGAAACTTTGTTTTCTTTTGTCTTCTTTATATTAGGTTTTCAACCAGATGAAGAAATGAGCGAAATCTTCAGGACTGAATTCCAAATGCGATTGCTGTGGGGCAGCAAAGGTGCACAAGTTAATCAGACAGAGAGATACGAGAAGTTCAGCCAGATTTTAACGGCTCTCTCCCGAAAACTGGAGCCCCCCCCTGCGAAGCAAGCAGAGCTTTGACAGCTCTCCAGAGAACCTTAGGGTAGTGTTTCAAGCTCTCCAGTTTCTTCTTTGGAAAAGTTTATCATTTGAAAAAGTAATAATGTGCAAATCTGACAATATACAAGCTTTTAGTATCCACAGGATATTAAATATGTAAATTGCACAGAGCACACTTATTTATGAATTGTTTAAAATTACTACTGATTTTTAAGTGAATAATTTATTATTAAGGTAACTATTGCTAATGTTGACCACAAATTTAAGAGAAGCCCTAGCTATGTTGACTGGTTTCTTTCTATTACCGAGGTATTTAACCATATTAGTTTTAAATCCATGTCAGAAAAGTGTAAATAGGAAAGAATTTAAAAGCATGAAACATTTCAGAAGGTATCAGTTGTATGATATTCTTTAAATATGAAAAACTATAATTATACAAAAATATATCTTTTTGTGACACAATTGTATCCAGTCTTTTTAATGTTAAACAACTATCACAGTATAATAATTCTACCTGCTACCTTTCTGGGTCACCCTCTTCCCTAGCCACAATATCCTGATAGTAAACAAAAATTAATGATATTAGTGTGGAAAACTTAATGTTTCTGGCTTAGAAGGCAGAGTGAATGAATAGTGACACAAAGTAGAGCTGGCTCCACAAGACCTAGGTGTAAATTCAAGCTGTGGTGCTCACAAGCAGAGGGTCTTCAGACAAGTAACCTCGTCAAGTCCCACATATAGCACAGCACCTGGTACGAAGTGAGCACCCAAATGCTAGTATATTTCATGCCATCACTTCACCTACTTCAAAATAATTGACTGTTATTTTTTCCTCTAGCCCATTAGTATAAGTTTTCTCAGTTTTTGACTTCCCAAAAGGGATACTTTCTAGTTTATCAATATCCCTCTTAATTTATTTTCTATTGTAGAAAATTTGGAATACAAGATTTTTTTCCCCCCCAGGGACAGAGAGAGAGTCAAAGAGAGGGACAGATAGGGACAGACAGACAGGAACAGAGAGAGGTGAGAAGCATCAATCATTAGTTTTTCGTTGCCGTTGCGACACCATAGTTGTTCATTGATTGCTTTCTCACATGTGCCTTGACCGCGGGCCTTCAGCAGACCAAGCAACCCCTTGCTGGAGCCAGCGATCTTGGGTCCAAGCTGACAAGCTTTTTTGCTCAAGCCAGATGGGCCTACGCTCAAACTGGTGAGCTCAGGGTCTTGAACCTGGGTCTTCTTCATCCCAGTTCGACGCTCTATCCACTGTACCACCGCCTGGTCAGGCTGGAATACAAGATTTTAAAATAAACTCACATCACTCTGCTACCAGCTGTCAAACGCGGCAAACATACAGAGAGAAAGAGTTGTGGTTCCAGGGTGAGAGGGCTGGAGGGACAACCACCATTGTCTCTGTGTTGAGCCATCCCTCCACGCAGCTAAACCTGATTCTGCATTAGCCCGGTGGACTCCATTAACTCTACCCTGATGACTCCGAGACCCTGCCTCACCCAACTCACATCCTGCCCAAGGGTCTTTCAGCAGCTGAGACTTACAGGCAGCCAGCAGGCAGTGGCACGTCTCTGGGTGCCTTAGGCTGTTTGCTGACCTGCCCCAGGTTCAGTACTGATGGCACTCACCTCATTTTGCAGTGTGGCTCCTCCCACACATATTCAGGCCCAGGATAGGCAACTATCAACTGCAGATCACCTAGCTCTAACAGGTAGACTTGAGCTGGTCACAGGCAGCATCTGACATTGATTTGCACCAGTCCCTCCCAAGAGGCCCCAGAACCAACACACCTAGTGGCCAGCTTCAGACCACAACAGAACACCACCCAATTAGCTCCATAAGCAGCACACCCAAAAGGAGGTCTTGATAGGTACTAGGCCCCATTGAGATGAATCCCACTCATTGGGTTCAGCTCCTACACAACATCTCATATGCTGTAGTTGTGGCCAATACAGCCAGCCAGCCTGAGAGTCCTTTCACTGATGTGCTAGCAGCAATCAAGGCTCAACTACAACAGAACACACAACCCACAGAAGGGATACCCCTCGAGCACCCAGATCAGGTGATCAATGAGACTATGGCTCTGGTCCCCACCGGACACTTACTACATAAGGCCACCCTACCAAAACTGGGAAACATAGCAGATCTACCTATTACATAGAAATGAACAGAGAAATGCAACCAAAATGGGGAGACAAAGGAATAAGCTCCAAATAAAGTAACAGGACAAATTTCTAGAAAAAAATTAAATGGAATGGAAGAAATCTTCCAGATACACAGAGTTCAAAACACTGGTTATAAGGATGCTTGAGGAATTTAATAAGAACCTCAAAAATAAGATAGCATAAAAATGACACAGAAACCATAAAAAAGAACCAGTCCAAAATAAATGCAATAATAAATGAATTCACTAGCCTGACCTATGGTGGCGCAGTGAAAAAAGTATCAATCTGGAATGCTGAGGTCACTAGTTCAAAACCCTGGGCTTGCCTGGTCAAGGCACATATAGGAGTTGATGCTTCCTGCTGCTCCTCCCTCCCTTTCCTCCCTCTCCTCTCTAAAATGAATTTTTAAAAAAGCTAATTTAAATGAATACACTAAAAGGAAATCAACATCAGATTAGATGAAGCAGAGGATCAAATCAGCTAGTTAGAAGACAAGGCAGCAGAAAATACCCATTCAGAGCAGCAAAAAGAATTTCTAAAATGAGGCTAGTTTAAGGAACCTCTGGGACAACCTCCAGCATTTGCATCATGAGGGTGCCAGAAGGAGAAACTATTTGAAGAAATAATGACTGAAAACTTCCTTAACTTGGCAAAGGAAGCAGACATACAAGTCCTGGAAGTGCAGAAAGTCCCAAACAAGATGACCCCAAAAGGCCCACACCAAGACACATCCTAATTAAAATGCCAAAGGTTAATGACAGAGAATCTTAAAGGCAGCAAGAGAAAGATAGTTGCCTACAACAACTGTCAGCTGATTTTTCAATGTTAACTTTGCAGGTCAGAAGGCATTGACACGAAATATTCCAAGTGATAAAAAGAAACTACAACCAAAATTACTCTATCCAGTAAGACTATCATTTAAAACTGAGATCTAAAGAGCTTCCCAGACAAGAAAAAGCTAAAGGAGACTTGTTTTGTGGCCTACCACAGACCAGTGGCATCACCACCAGACCAGTGTAACAAGAAATGTTAAAGGGACTTTTTTAAGAAAAAAGAGGAATATAAATATGAATAATAAAATGGCAATAACTATGTACCTATTAATAATCACTTTAAATGTAAATAGATTAAATGCTCTAATCAAAAGACATAGAGTATATGCCTGACCAGGCAGTGGTGAGGTGGATAGAGCATCGGACTGGGATGCTGAGGATCCAACATTGAAACTCCAAGGTTGCCGGCTTGAGTGTAGGCTCATCTGGCGTGAGCACAGGGTCACTGGCTTGAGTGTGAGATCATAGACATGACCCCATGGTCACTAGCTTGAGCCCAAAAGTCACTGCCTTGAGCAAGGGGTCACTCGTTCTGCTGCAGCCTCCCGGTCAAGGCACATCTGAGAAAGCAATCAATGAACAACTAAGGTGTCGCAATAAAGAATTGATGTTTCATTTCTCTCCCTTCCTGTCTGTCCCTATCTGTCCCTCTCTCTGTCCCTTTCTCTGTCTCTGTCACACACACACACACAAAAGACAAAAGTATTATTTACTGGATAAGAAAACAAGATACATATGCTGTCTACAAGAGACCCACTTCAGATAGACACATAGACTGAAAGTAAATGGATGGAAAAAGGTATTTCATGCAAACTGAAACAACAACAAACAGCTGAGCTAACTATACTTCTATCAGACAAAATAGACTACTGTAAGAGACAAAGGATATTATATAATGATAGAAGGATCAATTCAACCAGAGGACATGACCCTTGTAAACATTTATACACCCAACACAGGAGAACCTAAATATATAAAGAAAATATTGATGGACATAAAGGCAGAGATGAACAATAACGTAGTCACAGTAGGGAACGTCAATACCCCACTGACATCAATGGATAGATCTTTCAGACAGAAAACCAACAAGGAAACAGTGGCCTTAAACGACACATTAGACCAGATGTATTTAATTGATATTTTTAGAGCATTTCACCCTAAATAGAATATACATTCTTCTCAAGTGCACATGGAATATTTTCCAAGACAGACCACATATTAGGCCACAAAACAAGTCTCAATAAATTTAGAAAGATTGAAATATCAAGTATCTTCACCAACCACAATGGTATGAAATAGAAATCAATTAAGAAAACTGAAAGACACAACACGAGACTAAATATCAAGCTACTAAACAATGAATGTGCTGCCCTGAAGGGATGGATAGCTTGCTTGGTTAGAGCATCACCTGAAAGTGCAGAGGTTGCCGGTTCAATCCCCAGTCAGGGCACATAAAGGAACAGATTGTGTTCTTGTCTGTCTGTCTCTCCCCTCCTCTTGTTAAAATCAATAGATAAAAATTTTTTAAATCATTTGTATAAAATAAAATGAATGTATTAACAATGAGATCAAGGAAGAAAGCAAAAGATACCTTGAGATAAATGAAAATGAAAACACAATTACCCAAAATCTATATACGACACTGCAAAAGTAGTCCTAAGACAGAAATTCATAGCAATACAGCCTACCTCAAGAAACAAGAAAAAAATCCCAAACAAGCTAACATTATACCTAAAGAAACTAGAAAAAATAAAAAAGCCCAAAGTGAGTAGAAGGGAGGAAATAATAAAGATTAGAGGAAATAAAAAAGATTAGAGTGAAAATAAAATAGTCTAAAAAAATACAAAAGATTAAGGAAACCAAGAGCTGGTTCTTTGACACAAAAAAGACTGATAAACTTTTAACTAGACTCATCAAGCAAACAAAGAGAGCCTTCCCCAGCTGCTGCCAAGGTGCTCAGTCCTGAGGAAGCTGAGGCCACAGTGGAGTGAGACCCTCACTTGTCTGGCGACTAGCACCGCACCTGGCGGCCGGGCCCACACCATGGCCTCCACCTCGGAGCTTGCCCAAGCTCGCATCTACTCGGCCCTCATCCTGCATGATAACCGAGATAACATTCACAGAAGATCAGATCAGTGCCCTCATTAAAGCAGCTGGTGTAAGTGTTGAACCTTTCTGACCAGGCTTGCTTACAAAGGCCCTGGCCGGTGTCAGCATCGCCAGCCTCATCTGCAATGTGAGGCTGATGGACCTGCCCCAGCAGCTAGTGCTGCACCAGCAGGAGTCCCGACCCTCCACCACTGCTGCCCCAGCTGAGGAGAAGAAAACAGAAGCAAAGAAAGAATCTGAGGAGTCTGATGATGACATCGGCTTTGGCCTTTTTGAGTAAAGCTCTTTTGTAACATGTTAAATAAAAAGCTGAACTCTGCTAGAGAGAGAGAGAGAGAGAGAAGGAACCCAAATAAATAAAATCAGAAATGAGAGAAGTTAAAACTGACAACAGAAATACAAAGGATTATAAGAATATACTATAAACAACTATATGACAACAATCTGGATGAAATGGAAAATTTCTAGAAACATACAACCTTCTAAGAGTGAATCAAGAAGAAACATACCCTGACCAAGTGGTGGTGCAGTGGATAGAATGTTGGATTGGGATGCGAAGGACCCAGGTTCGAAACTCTGGGGTTGCCGGCTTGAGCGCGGGCTCATCTGGTTTGAGCAAAAGCTCACCAGCTTGGACCCAAGGTCACTGGCTCCAGCAAAGGGTTGCTCAGTCTGCTGTAGCCCCACGGTCAAGGCACATGTGAGAAAGCAATCAATGAACAACTAAGGTGCTGCAATGAAGAATTGATGCTTCTCGTCTCTCTCGCTTCCTGTCTGTCTGTCCCTGTCTGTCCCTCTCTCTGCCTGTCTCTGTTACACACACAATAAAAAGAAGAAACACAAAGTCTGTACAGACCAATTACTACCAACAAAATCAAATCAGCAATCAAAAAATCCCAAAAAACAAAAGTCCTGAACTGGATGGCTTCAGAGGTGCATTTTACTAAACATTTAAAGAATAATTAACTTCTGTCCTCAAATTATTCCAAAAACTTCAATAGGAGGATATGGTTTCAAAGCTCATTTTATGAGGCCAGCATTACTCTGATTCCCAAACCAGACAACCACATTACAAAGAAAAATAATTGTAGGCCAATAACCCTAAAGAATATAGATGCAAAATTCTTCAATAAAATAGCAAATCAAATTCAGCAATGCATTATAAAGCTCATACATCATGATCAAATGCGATTTATTCCTAGGATGCAAGTTTAGTACAATATCATCAAGTCAATTAGTGAGAGACAAAACCTAAACCAAATGAAGGATAAAAATTATATCAGTAGGGGAAGGCATTTGTCAAATGAATGCATTTGACAAAATCCAGCACCCACTTATGATAAAAACTCTCAGCAAAGTAAGAATAGAGGGATCAGTCTGACCAGGCAATGGTGCAGTGGGTAGAGCGTTGGACTGGGACATAGAGAACCCAGGTTCAAGACCCCGAGGTCGCCAGCTGGAGTGTGGGCTCATCTAGTTTGAGCAAGGCTTGCCAGCTTGATCCCAAGGTCGCTGGCTCAAGCAAGGGGTCACTCAGTCTGCTGTAGCCCCCCCCCCCGGTCAAGACACATAAGAGAAATCAATCAGTAGACAACTAAGGAGCCGCAACAAAGAATTGATTCTTCTCATCTTTCTCCCTTCCTGTCTGTCCATCCCTATTTGTCTCTCTCTCTGTCACAAAAAAAAAAAAAAAAAAAGAAGAAGAACAGAGTGAACATACAGGAACATACTACAGAATAATAAAGGCCATATATGACAAACCCACAGCCAACATCACACTCAACTCACTAAAAGTGTTTCCCTTAACATCAGGAACAAGACAGAGATGTCCACTTTTACCACTCTTACTCAATGTAGTACTTGAAGTCCTAGTACCAGCAAACAGAAAAGAAGAAATAAAAGGCATCAAAATTGGAATGGAAAAAGTAAAACTGCCATTATCTGCAGATGACATAATATTATATAGAAAGAACATTAAAGATTCCACCCCAAAACTACTAGAATTGATAAATGAAACCAGTAAGGTAGCAGAATACAAAATTAATATTCCAACTTGGTCACATTTTTATATACCAATAATGAATAATCAGAAAGAGAAATTAAGAAAATAATCCCACTTAGAACTGCATTAAAAAAAATCTAAAAATAAATTTAACCAAGTAAGTAAAAGACCAGTACTTAGAAAATTGTAAGACATTAAAGAAATTACAGATAAATAGAAGCAATTACCATGTTCGTGGATAGGAAAAATTAACATTTTAAAATGTCTGTACTACCCAAAGTATCTATAGATTCACTGCAATCACTACCAAAATACCAATGACATTTTTCACAGAACTACAAGTAATTTTAAAATTTATATGGAACCACAAAAGAACCCAAATAGACAAAGCAATCTTGAGAAAGAACAACTAAGTTAAAGGAATTTCTCAAATCATGTCTCTTAGTTGTTAACTGATGTTCTATAAGAGTTCCATTTTCAAACAAGTTTGAGAACCGTTTGTGTTTGGTCTTGTTGTTCATTTGCTTATGTGATTTGCTGCAGAATTTATCAATTTTAATTATTATTATTATTATTTTTAACAGGGTCAGAGAGAGAGTCAGAGAGAGGGACAGATAGGGACAGACAGACAGGAACGGAGAAAGGTGAGAAACATCAATCATTAGTTTTTCGTTGCCATTACGACATCTTAGTTGTTCATTGAGTGCTTTCTCACATGTCCCTTGACTGCGGGCCTTCAGCAGACCGAGCAACCCGTTGCTGGAGCCAGCGACCTTGGGTCCAAGCTGGCGAGCTTTTGCTCAAGCCAGATGGGTCCACGCTCAAGCTGGCGAGCTCGGGGTCTCGAACCCGGGTCTTCCGCATCCCAGTCCGACGCTCTATCCACTACGCCACCACCTGGTCAGGCTCAATTTTAATTATTTATGTATACCACAATTCTGCAAAAGGGGAATAGGATCTTGAATGTAAGGTTTCCCAAATTCATTTAATACAGAATCTTTCCAGTGAGGAGCAATTTGGAACCCTTTCTTTGAGCAACACTTAATGACATACTTAGGGATGCCTGTGTTCCACAGAACACACTTCAGGAAACAAAGTCTATGTCAGTGGTAGTCAACCTGGTCCCTACCACCCACTAGTGGGCGTTCCAGCTTTTATGGTGGGCGGTAGCAGAGCAACCAAAGTATAAATAAAAAGATTTAACTATAGTAAGTTGTTTTATAAAGATTTATTCTGCAAAACTTAGCAAAAATCCGACATAAAGTACTTGGTAAGTAATTATTATTATATACTTTAACTTGTTGTAACTCTTCTTTATAAATTTTATAAAGTAAAGTTACTTCCCTACTTTATAAATCACCATTACTGTGGAACCGGTGGGTGGTTAGAAAATATTACTACTAACAGAGATACAAAAGTGGGCGGTAGGTATAAAAAGGTTGACTATCCCTGGTCTATGTCTTCATATACCCTGGTTGTCTTTTAGTCTGCTCTATACTCTACAATGAATGATCAACACATTAAAATATATATATATATATATATGAGAGAGAGAGAGAGAGAGAAAATATATATATATATTTTTTACTTTGAATCAAGGAAGAATTTCTTAAACTAGACCACAAAAAAAGCATCAAATATGAAAGATTGGGCCTGGCTGGTTGGCTCAGTGGTAGAGCGTCGGCTGGGCATATGGATGTCCTGGTCAGGGAACATAGAAGATGCGACCAACTGCTTCTCCACCCTTCCCCCTCTCCTTTCTCTCTATCTCCTTCTTCCCCTCCTGCAGCCATGGCTCAGATGGAGCAAGTTGGCCTCGGGCACTAAGGATGGCTCCATGGCATCACCTCAGGCACTGGAATAACTCAGTTGCAAGCAAGGGAGCAATGGCCCCAGATGGGCAGAGCATCCCCCAGTAGGGAGCTTGCTGGGTGGATCCTGGTCGGGGCATATGTGGGAGTCTGGCTCTCAGCCTCCCTGCTTCTCACTTAAAAAGAAAATAAATGAAAGATTTCTCAATTCACGCCTGACCAGGCAGTGGCGCAGTGGATAGAGTGAAAGACTGGGATGCGGAAGACCCAGGTTCGAGACCCCCGAGGTCGCCAGCTTGAGCGCGGGCTCATCTGGTTCGAGCTAAAGCTCACCAGCTTGGACCCAAGGTCTCTGGCCCAAGCTAGGGGTTGCTCGGTCTGCTGAGGGCCCGCGGTCAAGGCACATGTGAGAAAGCAATCAATGAACAACTAAGGTGTTGCAATGAAAAACTGATGATTGATGCTTCTCGTCTCTCTCCGTTCCTGTCTGTCTGTCTGTCCCTATCTGTCCCTCTCTCTGACTCTCTCTGTCCCTTTAAAAAAAAAAAGATTTCTCAATTCACATTAAAATGAACTGCTTATTAAATGATTATCATAGATAAATGAAAAGAATTAAGAATATTAGTAACACAGAAAAGTAACAAAAGATTAGTATGGTAGACAACCTCCAAGATGGACCCTGCCACCCGGTATGCCCGCCCGTGTGGTCCCACAGTGTGCGGGGTTGGTCTGCATGGCCAATCGCCTAGAGCAGAAGTGATGATATGTCGTGTCTTAGAGTAGGTTATTAAAAGACTGCAGCTTCGCCTGACCTGTGGTGGCGCAGTGGATCAAGCCAGCGTCAACCTGGAAATGCTGAGGTCGCCAGTTCAAAACCCTGGGCTGCCTGGTCAAGGCACATATGGGAGTTGATGCTTCCTGCTCCTCCCCCCTTCTCTCTCTCTCTCCTCTTTAACATGAATAAATAAAAAACATTAAAAAAAAAAAGACTGCAGCTTCTGTCTTGAGTTTTTTCTCTCTTGGATCACTTACTGGGGGAAGCAAGATGCCATGCTGTGAGCATCCCTATGAAGAGGTACACATGGCAAGAGACTGAGGCCTGCCTACAACTATGTAAATGACCTTAGAAGGGATTCTAGAGTCCCAGTCAAAGCCTTGAGATGACCGCAACCTTGGCCAACATCTTGACTACACCTCCTGAGAAACTCTTAGCCAGAGACACCAGCTGTGTTACGCAGCAAGAGATAACACAATTAGCATCCTTCATACATAAAGAACTCCCCATGAATGAATATGGACAGATAACCAACCAAAGAAAAATATGGGCAAAAGTTATAAACCCTTTTCATAGAAGAGGAAATACAAATGATACACATGAATAGATGTTCAACCTCATCAATAATCAGGGAAAAGCAAATAAGACCACAATGAAATGCTATTTTACATCCAAAGAACTGACAGAAATTGAAAAGTTTCAGCCCCTAAGTGTTGGCCAGGATATAGAGTATATTAACCCTTATGCACAACCTGTAGGTGTGTAAAAATGTTACAATCACTGAGTGGAAAATGTGGCATTATTTTTCTAATTGAATATAATTATAACCCACAACCTAGTAATTCCACTCCTAGGTAGATCGTAGAGAAACTCTTGTATCCATAAACATACACGAATGTACAGGGCAGCACTGTTTATATCATTGACCTTGGACAACGTGGGGGTTGGGGGCACCTACCTCCCACTCTGTCATACACTTACCTATAACTTTATACTCCTCATAAACTTAATTACTAGTAACCTGCTGTTGATCAGAAGCCTTTACTAATAATATAAACAGTTGACTAACATATATTTTGTATATGTATGATATATTAGGTATCAAAAAACAAAAGATAATATAAAAAAGAAATCCATATTTACTTACAGGTATAATAATTCATGCATTGATAATGAAGAAACAGCAATATAATTGTTTTATGGTAGTCTAGTGTAATCAATAGGACTGCTTGATGGTAGCCTAGCCTATACACTAATGAGCAAATCATTATAAAATTTTTTATTAGTCATATTCATAATACAGTATTGGAAACACTGTTGCTTTTTTAAAACCACCTACCTGTGATGGTAGGCTGATATGCACCATCTTCAATTAGGAGAGAGGCATACTGTATAGTAATGTAATTCTGTGAAAGCAAACTTATAAAACAGTAAGGAAACCAATACATTAATAATCCTGTATTAAGTATCACTCACTCTATGCTTATGTACAGATAGGCTATCCACTTCCATCAATGTCTTGCACATAATATTCAATACAGTGATGACACAAAAATGTCTGATACAGTTCTTGCCATATAACTACAGTGTGTCCGTAAAGTCATGGTGCACTTTTGACCGTTCACAGGAAAGCAACAAAAGATGATAGAAATGTGAAATCTGCACCAAATAAAAGGAAAACATTCCCAGTTTCATACCTATTCAGTGTGATCTCCATTTGTTGCCCTATACACATCCAAACGATAGTGAAGTTCTTGCCACACACGGGTAAGGACATCAGTGTAACAAAGTGAATAACGTCTGTGATTCTCTGTTTTAAGTGATTAATGTTGTTGATACGTTCAATGTACACATGTTGCTTCACATAACCCCAAAAGTAAAAGTCTAAGGGCGTCAGATCCGGGGATCATGGTGGCCATGACTTGACAGAACTCGTGCCTATCCATTGCCAGGGGAATGTTCTATCCAGAAACTCGTGAACAATGGTGGCGTAGTATGGAAGAGCATCGTCCTATTGAAAGATGACACCTTCTGGAAATTGTGGCACTGCATACAATTCCAACATGTCAAGATCGGTGTTTGCCGTCACAGACTGCTCCACGAAAAAGAAAAATGGGCCTATCACCTTATCATGCATCAGGCCACACCACACGTTCACTTTAGGGGTGTTACGTTCGTACTTAACATAGGTATGAGGATGCTCAGCAGCCCATATTCGGACGTTATGGCGATGAACATGTCCACAGGTATGGAAGGTCGCCTCATTGCTAAACACAATCTTCTGAAAAAATCTTGCATCATTGTCGATCTCATGAAGCGTATCTGTAGCAAATGCGCATCGTGTGGGTCTATCCGCTGGTTTGATAGCGTGCAACAGCTGCAATTTGTACCCCGTAAAACAGACGTTTCTTTAACACCTTATGAACCATAGTCTTGCTTAGGTGTAATTGTCGAGCACACACACGCACAGATTTTTTAGGGTTCCTTAGGTAGCTACCCCACATAGCCTCTACAGACTCGTCACTGACTGATGGCCTACCAGAACGGGGTTTCTCCACCAAACTGCCAGTTTCCTTCAACTGCTTATCACACCCAGTAATGTTATTCCTATGTGGTGGCGCTTCGTTATAAACGTGCTGATATTCACGTTGCACTTTAGTCATGGATTCGAATTTAGCGAGCCACAGAACACACTGAACTTTCCTCTGTACCATCCACATCTCGACTGGCATGGCTGTGGGCTGCTCCGCTGTATACACGGTATTACGTCATCATCTGTACATGCTGCCAAATCAACCTACAGAAACTGGGAGGGATTTTCTTTTATTTGGTGCAGATTTCACATTTCTATCATCTTTTGTTGCTTTCCTGTGACTGGTCAAAAGTGCACCATGACTTTATGGACACACTGTATTAGATTATCACACAAAGACACAAAATAGGTGAGTTAATTTTTTAAAGATTTTATTTCTTGATTTGAGAGAGAGAGAATGGAGAGTGGGAAGCATCAATTCATAGTTGTATGTGCCTTGACGGGCAAGCCTGGGGTTTTGAACTCACGACCTCTCATTCCAGGTTGTTTTAGCCACTGCACCACCACGGGTCAAGTACAGGTAAGTTTATTAATTGCACAGCATAATGATTAAAAAGTATTGATTCTGTGGAAGTGCATCGTCATAAAGGTCTTCATTTTCATTGTCTTTACACTGAATAGGCTGAGGGGAAGCAGAGAGTGGTCTTGCTGTCTCAGGGGTGCAGAGGAGAAAGAGGTGGACAAGGTTGGACGAGGAGGCAGAAAAGGCATACACACTCAGTGTAACTTTACAGAACTTTATCATAATTTGTCTGACTCTTTTGCTTTTGCATTTTTCTAAAAATGTTTCTATATGATACCAATCCTTTTTCTCTTTGCTTTCAGTGTCTGTACCATAAAAGGGTCCATGTCATGAGAAGTCAAAAGTAGTACTGAATAATCAGAAGCCTTCTGCCAGATGGTCTAATGTCCAGTTTTCTCACTCTGCTTCTTGTCTTATTCCTCGTCATCTGGCATCGGATTGGGGCATTCATATTCATCAACTCATCTTCTGTTCATTCCTCTGGTGGAGTGTCTATTAGCCCTTGAATTGCTCCAAGATCCTCATCTTAGAATCCTATACACACACACTTTCTTATTTTGCCACATCCAGTCTCTTTCATGATTTCCCTACTTGGCTGTCATTAGTCCTGGGAAGTCATGCACAGCACCTGGACAGTTTTCTCCATCAGGGATTTGTTTCAGGCTTAATGGTTTTCACAGCTTTTTTTGTAACTATGGTGGCATCTTCAATGGCGTAATCCTTCCAGATTTCCACAATGTTCTACCAGGGTTCTCTTCCACAGCGTTGACAATCCTTTCCAGAGTACCATGTGCAATGAACCTTACAGGTCCTTATAACTCCCTGATCTACATAGAGGATGAATAGAGAGGTCATTTGGGGGCAGGTAGATCACTTTGATACCTTTGGTGTTGAATTCATGGAATTCTGGATGGCCAAGAGCACTGTCCAATAATAAAAGAATTTTAAAAGGCAGTCACTTACTGGGAAGGTACTTCCTGACTTCAGAGACAAAGCATGGATGGAACTGATCCAGAAAAAGGGTTCTCGTTGTCCAAGCCTCCTCCCTGTTGTTCAACCAAAACACTGGCAGCTGTTGTTTATCTTTTCCCTTCAAGGCTCAGAGTTTACCAGCATTATAGATAAGGGCCAGTCCTGATCATAAACCAGACTGCATTTGCACAAAACAGTAGCTAGCCCATCCCTTCCTGCCTTAACCCCTCGTGCTTACTTTTCTTACTAATACATTTCTAAGGTGGTACTTTTCTTCCAGAATATGGCACTTTCGTCCGCATTAAAAACCTGCTCAGGAAGATAGTCATTCTCTTTAATTACTTTCTCAATGGCATCTGGGAATTTCTCTGCCTATTCATCAGCAGAAGCTGCTGCTTCTGTTATCTTGACATTTTAAGACCCAAACCTCTTTTTAAAACGATCAAGCCATTGTTTGTTGGCATTAAATTCTGCAGCCTTAGACCCATCAACTTCTTTTTTGCATCAAGTGGTCATACATCATTTCAGTTTTTCTCAGATCATGCTGGAGCTAGAGCAGCATGGTGTGCTCAAGCAAGTGAGGGCAAAGGTAGACTTGCAGAAGTGGAGAGACAAAGCCGGTATTCCCGCCTGGAGACCAGCCAGCGAAGAGGGGGAGGCAAGCAGGAGCTGTGCTGTCACTTGCTGGACAGCAAGCACATGCTACTGGATATGAAACAGTCCTGGTTTATAGCCCTTCTCCTCACACCCCTTTAATGCACAGGACAGGCCACTCTCTACCACAGATCAGTTGCCTAATAAAACTTAAAAAATTAAAACCAACATTAAGGACATTACTACACAAGGGACTATGTCCCCAAACACCTGTGTCTGCCCACTCTTCCAGCATCCCCTTGAGCAGGAGAAGGTATTTCTTTGGAGAATGAACAGAAGTCTCCCTCAGCTTGGTAACCCAGGTCCCTCTCCCACTCAAAGGCTTATGAAACCAAAGAAGATTCTCCAAACCTGAAATAACAGTAAATCTAGTTAAGCCCTTCACAGCTTTTGTCCTCAGGGCTCCAAGAAAAAATGCATTGCAGGGTGTCATGTGTGGTTTCTGAGATAAATTGCATGTACCAGAACTTACGTAATTAACCACTTTTACGCCTTTTTGAAATTACTGTTTACTAACCAGTATGGAAATATTTCAATATTTAGCATTAACTATGGCTGAATATTATTCCTGCTCAGGCAGAGTACGACACGACCTTTATAGAGCTCAAAAACATGGAAAGTTAATTAGGATTAGGAAAAAATACCCATGTGAAAAAATTAAGAAAAACAAACCAATACTGATAAAATTCGGGATAATGATTATTCTTGAAGGAGGGGAGTTGGTAACTTTCTATTTCTTTTTTTTGTTTTTTACAGGGACAGAGAGAGTCAGAGAGAGGAATAGATAGGGACAGACAGATAGAAATGGAGAGAGGTGAAAAGCATCAATCATTAGTGTTTCATTGCCACTGCGACACCATAGTTGTTCATTGATTGCTTTCTCACATGTGCCTTGACTGTGGGCCTTCAGCAGACCAAGCAACCCCTTGCTGGAGCCAGCGACCTTGGGTCCAAGCTGGCAAGCTTTTGCTCAAGCCAGACGGGCCCGTGCTCAAGCTGGCGAGCTCGGGGTCTCGGACCTGAGTCTTCCGCATCCCAGTCCGATGCTCTATCCACTGTGCCACCGCCTAGTCAGGCGGTAACTTTCTATTTCTTAAGTTGGGTAGATAGATTTGTGTTTATTATTGTTCATAACATGTAAGTTTTCTTCCACACTAAGCTCTCAGGGTTAACTTTCTGGGTTTACCAAATCAGCTTGCTGCAAGCTCCCATTCCTTACAACACTATCACCATCTTACACACACAAGTAAGAAATCTTGTCAAATACTAAAATTGTGCTGAAATCAAGATAATCATGTAATCATGCCTGTAGAGTTTCCCACTTGCATCCAAAGAAAGGAATGAGGCTAATGTCATGTTACTTACACTTAGGACTTATGTCAGTTGATCATTTTTGAAGTATCTAGTATGTTTTTATTTTTTTCTATGTGGGATGGTTGATTGATCTTGAGCCTGTGGGGAGCAAGCTGGCCCCAGACTTTTCCAACTCCACATTTCATTGCCTCCAATTCTTACATGTCCAAAGACGGAACCATAGACATGCCTTTGTAGGATACAAAAGTATCTAGTACTTTTAAGAGCTGTTGAACTTCCCGGGATTTACTCTTCAACCCCTAATCTTCTGACATCCTTTTCTATAGTGTCTTAGATTACTTATAGGGACTATACTTCAGAGTATATATACTATATTTGATCTCAGATATATGAGCTCAGTGAAATAGGTTTGGTGCTGGTAATTTTTCACCAAAATTAATACCTTCCTCACAAAGAAAATCTTTTTAATAAGTTTAAAGATAGTTTTGCTTTTAATGTTGTTATAAGGATGTTATCTTTCCCTACCAAGTAGGAACCGACTTCCCTGATTGTAGTTCCGAGAGTAAAGGCCCTTTCCATTTTGAGTGTTTTGTTGACACCGTGTCCCTGTGGTGTGGTTAGTATGTGTCCCTACTGCCAGCTTGGCACAGATTTCTACATCTTCATCCCAACAGTTACAATCCCTCATTGTTCAGGATGCAGTAAGTCATAGTTTCATATCCGCCCTTTTAAAAAGCTAAATCTTCTGAAATTAAGACTTCCTAAAATAACAGATATGATACTATTTGTGGAACAGAAGACAAGGTGCTCTAAGCGACCAGAGATTCAAGCAGAAGCCAGGAATGCTGATCAGCGTGGCTGAGGGCCTGTGTGGCACCGGGGCAGCTCTGACAGACGCAGAGGATGAGGCAGTACACAAGGAAAGTCGGTGCAGCTTGGCGATGTAGAACAGGAATTTAAAACCCAAAGTATTACATTCAAATTCACTGTAAAGAAATATTAACGTTTTTCTTCAGGAATGCTTGTGTGTGTGCAACTAAAAACCAGAATAAAATTTCCAAAACTGCTTTGTGAAAAAGGTTGCTCAATACAGATGCTTCCTTTTATATAACTTATCAGCTACTTTGTGTTATCTGGAATTTAGCACATTAAAGAACAAAATCTTTAGTTCATATAGCAACACAAGAGAACACACTGTACACCTTAACTGACCATGAAAAGATTGTTTTATTCCATGAAAATATTCTCAACAGAGAACACTATCTTAAACAAAGCATTTACCATTAAGAAATCAACATGTGCACAAAAGGAGTAAAAATCATTGAAAACTTAAAAGGTATTTTGGGGACAATTCACATGTTCAAAATTTAAGGATGATTTAAACTGTGCAAGTACAAATGTCTTTCCTATTGTAATAACCTATATACAGGTCGCACTATTCCACATGAAGGACCTTGCCTCCTACGGAAGCAAATCCTGCTTTTAGAAAAACAAACAATTGCTTGAGAAGAACAGTTAGTCCTTACAAGAAAACCTTAAACTCTGCCCTCTGTGGCTGCTAGCCAAAAAAACACAAGCACTTGGGGCTTTGTACAGAAGACAAACACCGGCTGATCACATTTCCTCTTCACTGCTAACCTTTAAAATGCAAATAGCACTAGGATTTAAAACTACTTTATGTAGTCTGTCAGTACTAAATAATGTCACATTATATAAATAACCCTGTAATGAGATTCAAAATCTAAACTTTATAGTTTACTAGCCTCAAAAGTAACACACTATATGTCAGCTGTGTAACAGGGGCACACTTGATCTTATGAAGGCATTAACTTTCACACAATTGTCATTCAGCTTTAGTATACTGGTAGTACAAGTCAAACAACACTGGAAAAAAATTATTAAAGCAGTCGCACAGCTTCTAAAATATTGCTTAAAATCCAACAATACACAGACCATTTCACGTTCTCTTTCTTCCCTCAAAACAGTAAAGAACCAAATTAATGAAGCTTCCACTGGTAGAAATATCCCCTACCCACCCACCCCCACCACCTCCCTATTAAACACCACTAAGAAATTAGTTAAGATACAAGTCATTAACAGAATCACAAATGCGAGGCAGGACAACAGGAGCAATAGGGCACTAATGACAATTCTATTTACAAGTATAAACATACAAATGTCCATTTTACAGGTAAAAGTGCACACAGATCATTACAAAGTTTCACTAACTGTCATCTGGTTCAAACAAAAGCATCACTTGGAAGCAGACTACCACTGAAATAATCAAATGAGAACATGGTAACCCCAAATTAAAAGACAATGGGGGGAAAGGTCCATAAAACTTCTCATAAAAACACTGAGTAAAGTCAAATGGACTCAAACATGTCTTTAGTTTGATGCAAAAATTTGAAGATGCACCATCAAACGTGGTAGAGCTCTTAAAAGCCACCTACCAGGCTACCGCGGCAGCTGCAGCAGCCCTGCAGGGTGAAAGGAGGTCACACTGCGCTGACACATAAAGCCCTTTGTGGGATACTGTAGTGGTAGCATTGGCAATCAACAGATTTAGGCACTCTAGTTTAAGGCAGCATTTGAATGGAAGCAGCTGACTTCTGACAACAGTCCTTTGTCTTGAGGTGTTGAGTATCTTCTGTGTTTACTATGCCAGGATTTCAGTGCTGACTATAGATTCTTCCCAGACTGAGGTGCTGAAGATGTATCACGCTTCAAAGAGTTCTTTCAACTGGACTGTAGGCTAGAGCAGAGATGTTTTCTTTTTCTTGTCATAAACACTTCAGGTTCACAAACTATTTCTTCGTAACGCCAAAACTGGGATGTTTTGCAGTGGGGAAGTTATAGCAGAAACACAAACACTAGGATGGAAACATTAGTGCTGGCGATGTTTGACAAAGTGATCTGCACTACAAATGTAAAACAAAACTGAGGCTTGACAAGAACGAGGGATTATAAAGACATGCCTGAAAAATCTAGCCCGATCACTCTAACATGCAACAGGGTGTTAAGCAAACACAGAAGTGGCGCAGGCAGACACTGACAGATGGCCAGGCTCCTAACAGACGTAGGTTCTAAAAAGCCAATTACAACAGAGCTGGGACAGAGATGGTCCTGGCTGGACAGCCTAACGTCAGACAAAGTTAATGACCGCTCTGCATTCTTTCTTAGACGTCGGTAAAATAAATGGAAAAAAGGCTAGCCATTGCTGGCTTTTTTTCCCCTTTATGTGAATAATTGTGAACAAGGAATTTAAGGACTTACAATGATTTTTTTTTAATGATGTATGGAAATGCTAATGAAGTTAGTAAAAATAATGGTGTCTGCATGCAGTCATGCAACTTGCTTCTCTGACTCTTTGAGCCTGACAACTCTAAGACCCTCCCCCAAAGCAGCTGCATGTAACCTCCTTCAACATCTTGCCCATTTCCTCAGAAACCCTCTTCAGGAACCTGCAGTCCAGGAGGAAAAAGAAAAGAACAATTACTGAAGACCTTTGGTAAGACCAAAAGGGGTGTTCAGTTTAAAGTGTCCGTCCCAAATGTCCCTAAAATCACTTCATAGTCAGCTACTGAAAACATCAAAAAAATCTGGAACACGAGCAAAATTAAAGACCAGTCTCGTAGCTGCTTCCTCACTTCATTCCCCGTACACCTAGCACCGCACCAGCCTTGACGGCACAGTGTTACCAACAAATGCTTGTTGAAATTAATTGGAAAAAATCTACCCTAATAATTGATGGTTTAGCTAAAATGAGAAAATGCTCTAAATAACAGTACAGGTATGTTCCTCCAGCCCAATTAGTAAAAAAAATTGTTTTTCTTTTCAAAGTAAAATGTATCAGTACAGCTCCTCTATTCAAGATTTTCTATCTTAGCTTATTTAAAATCCCTTTTCCTATTATAACCGTTAAATGTTAAATAATCACTAAAGTGATACTTCCCAAAAGGCATTTTCAAGATAAAAAATACAAAGATTAGCCTAATATGGAAGGGAGTTTGCACATTACTGAAAATTACTAGTAAGCCTGAAAATATTTTCAAGTCTCAAATGAAAGCTGTTTTATTCACATAAGAGCTGGCTAGGTTGATTCTGTAGGTCTCTTGATTCGCCTACTGCTATAACAAATTTTATACTAGGTACTTATAGTCTTCCTTTAGGAAGCCAAAGTGAAGAATAGAGGGGAATGAAAATGGTTACATTCTCACTTTATCCAATTAGCCACCGAGCATTGCTGCCTTTTTTGGAGACTCTAGCTAAGTTCAAACTCCCATTCGAAACTGCTCTTTTGGGAGTCAGCTTTCCATAGAATTTCAGAGCAGGTTTACTTATCTGAAGTCACTACAGTCACTGTGTTTTCTGAAGCCAAGTGTGCGTGTATATGTATGAATGTGTGTGTGTCTGTGTGTCAGGCGGGGGCAGGGGGGCTTTCTTTATGAATTCCTGCCCCAATAGGTCAAATTCTATGATTGATAAGGCAGAAAAACACAAATCCTTCACACAGACTTAAGCAGGACATAAAGCAAAAGGCATCAATTAAGCTTCACACCAACATCACTCAAATGGTAAAGCATCAACGAGTACAGTTTCTTGTGGTAATATTCACATCTTTAAGATCAAGCCTGCATTCAGCTCACATAGTGAACAATAAATCTTGGATGCCCTTTAAGTTTTCTTACATTTTCCCACCCACTGAATGTGTTTTCATTTTGAGTTATCATGCCTATGTCATACATATCACAAAGCTGCCTCGTTAGTTTAGATGTAAGTTACTGCACCTTTACTGTTTTTCTCTAGAGTTACATCTATGTATGATGTGGGAACGTAGCCTTCTTCACCGTTCTGTCTCCGAGCTCTTGTCCATCCATCACCTTTGTCCTCCTCGATGATGTATAGAACTTCACCTTCTTTCATTGCCAGGGTACCTTCGTTATGTCCTAGATGAGTTTTCATAGTACAAGCATAATTTAAGCAGAGCAAAAATAAGGTACAAATACAACACACAAAACAACATGAAACCCTACTTGACTTCAATGTACAGAGGCCAACCGACTCTCATTAGCAACACCGCTATGCTACTTTGTAGTTTACCCAACACTTTCTTATATACGATCTCAGTTGAACTGCACAATAATGTGTGGCTGGCATTAATACCACCCCCGTGTAACAGATGAAGTATACACCACAATGAATTATATGATATGTAAGGGTTCCTACTCTCCTATTTTGCTATTTCAACTTCTTTCCCAAACTTGAGTGGTGTTGCTATCTAGACAATTCATGAGATGTGGATCAGGAAAATAGCAAAAAGACAGTGAGGGGTTGTACAGAATGTAGTTTTAAGAGAGAGCAAAGAGAAAATACAGGCTCACCTCTGGTGATGGTAGAAGCAGAATTGTTACAGCCACAAAGCACAAACTTCCTTCAAAACCTCATCAGTCTCAGGGCTCTCTTTCCCTCCCAACCCCTAACCCTCCTAACCTGCTTAGCAGTAATTATTTTCACAAATGAATCTTCATTTAACATATTCTTCCCTATTCTCTAGATTACATTATAGCAAGATCTTATTTACTATAAATAGTCACTGAAGACCTTACTCAATTTTAAAACCAATACAATGGATGAGTGGGGAAGGACCTAAGTCACATACCATTTTACAACTTATCTGTTGCTCTCGGTGATTTGAGCAACAGGATTTTTCACAGTCCTTTTCCCCCAGCAGAAGGAAGAGAGACTAAAACTCTGCAGGAGAGGACCACAATGACTCCCTCCCCTCAGACAGTTTGTCATCACAGAGGAAAAGGTGGCAATCAGAAGTTACCATATTCTCTCTTTTTTGTGTCTGTGCGTGACAGAGAGGGACTGAGAGAGGAACAGATAGGGACAGACAGATAGCAAGGGAGAGAGATGAGAAGCATCAATTCTTTGTTGTGGCACCTTAGTTGTTCACTGATCGCTTTCTCATATGTGCCTTGACCGGGGGGCTACAGCAGACTGAGTGACCCCTTGCTCAAGCCAGATGAGTCCGTGCTCAAGCTGGCGACCTTGGGATTTTGAACATGGGTCCTCTGCGCCCCAGTCCGACGCTCTATCCACAGCACCACCACCTGGTCAGGCTATCATATCCTCTTCTTCCCTCAACTGGGTATGTGGACTATAGTCAGGATATGGTGGTGGCATTCAGATATGCCATTCGCCTTGTACTTGTCTCCCCATGTTAGCAAGTTGCAAGAAAAAGCTTGAACTGACATCTACCAGTTTCCACTTCTTGGATTGGGCTACATGCACAAGCTGCTTCAACTTTAATGAGTACATGTAGCATTAGTAAGATCTCCAGGGGAAATTCTGTATTGACCACATTTGATAATTATATGGTAATCTGTATTAGGAAGCTGATGACATAGGTCATTTTCTTTCACCTTCAGGTATGGAAGGAAAATCTGTTTGTAATATAAACAAAAATATTCATTCTAATGAACTAGGATTGTAATTATCTAATGATGTATTATTTTGCTGAGAACACTAAAGTGCATGACTCTTGTATGTAGACTTTAAAAACCAATATTATCATATATAATATATTAGAAAAACCATACCATCGAAAGGGTAAATAGCTTTGCAGTGTCCAATAGCAGGCAGGGGATCGTCATCTTCAAATTCATCATCAAACTCATTGTGGTGACCATGTTGTTGGGGTGGCCCACGGACTTCTTGGTTTGCATCATCAGTGTAACTTCCCTCAGGACTATAAAATATAAAATGATCTCTGTCTGATCAAATAACATAAATATGGGAACGGTTTATATTATTTACAAGTTGGTCTTGAGATCAATTCAGAAAATTAAGTAGCAATTATACAGTTCCAAATTAAACCTTTATTTTCTTAAACATTGACCATATACAGAAATTGCTTCTAATACATAATGCTTCTTTGTTGAATTTCCTGAAATTAAAAAATTAAAAGATTACAATGTTCTAGACACAGTAAATGTGTCTCACTATCATCAGCTCCAGAGAAAATGTAAACATGTATTAGATGTTTGTCTTTCATCATCCTGGATTCATCACCCCTCTTTTGGTAAGAGGACCCAAAAATTCCTTAGGGGACCCACTCATACTCAGTTAACATGTTTCCGGTGGAACTGTTCTGTTCCAGCTCAAGACAGCCCGTTTAGCACAGCACTTTAGTGGCCGGAGTTAAGAGTTCACAAGTAGGACCATAACCCAATCTGATGTAAGAGGTGCACAGAGACTACTGGTTTGGTCTGCTAAAGAGAAGCTCCCTTCCTTTTCCACGGGACTTGAACTTAGAGAAACATTAGCCTAGAGCTTTGAAAAATTATCATATGAAGGCTTACAAAGAAGCCAATACAGTGGAAGGCAGAACTTTCAGGTGGAAAGAAACTGAGTGCTGAGGTTATATCATCTGAGCTCCTAGATAAACTCTCCCTAAAGTCAGCCAATAAAATCTTTTTCATTTTAAGCCAGTATGGGTAGAGTAGTATTTCATTCTGTCACTAAAAACCCAAAGACTCCTAATAAAGTTAATTTCCAATTAATCATGTTATCAGGAAAGTTATTAACTTAGATAATCCAAAAAGAGTAGGTAATCCAAACACATTTTTTTCTTAGGGACATTTTAAGTCAAAGATAGAAAAATGTAAATAATTTTGCTAAAGAATCAAATGACTAAGATGTTAATAATGGGGAAACCTACATAATTAGATTTAGCATGCCTGGAAAACATGTTCTTAAATAACACAAGTCAAATAGATTAAATTATTAAAATCTCAGTTTTATCTAAAAACAAAACCCTATATATTTTGGGGTTTCTCTTGATATACTAAACGTTATGTACTCTTTCAAAAAATGATAATGGAGAGAAGGAAGAACTCATATTTGTCAGGAACATACTGTTAACCAGGTATTTTAATACTGGATGCTTTATGCACATGACCGTATTTATTACTCATAGCCCTGTATAAGGGGCATCTTCATCTCTATTTTATATTTGAGAAAACTGAGACTCAGAGAACATTAAAAATGAATTTGCTCAAATTAAACTATAATTAAGTAGCAAACCAAGATCTCTCAAATTCTTCTCTAAGGTGAATTTTGATTTGTTGGACTTTATTATAAACAAGATAAAGACCTATTACAAAAGGAGAAATGCTACAAAGGGTATGAAAACATGGAAACTTAGCAAAATGCATTCTGGAAGCTCTGGTCCAAACTAACAATATACATATTTTTCTTCTGCACAAAACTTTGAGCCAATTGACAGTTAAATTTTTCGTGGCATTAGCTACCAAACTCCATCTACTTTAAGGGGCTCTTCCCAGGCCTGAGGAGCTTATGCTTCCAGGCTGTAGCTCCAAGAATTCTCTATGTTCCCATCTCTGGTTTGGATACATGACAAACTAGAACTGAGCACAACATGAAATTCCACTTCACTTACAGCTATTGTAAAGAAACAGAAAATTATTTTGGTTCAAAAGACTGACGTTATTAAAAGTCAAACTTGTTAAATGAGGGAGGAAGAAAATAATTATATGAAGTTTAGAAAATAAAGTGAGAAAAGGTTGGGGGAAAAGAAGAAATACAAATAAAATACAAAAGAAATGACCTTTCTCGTCCCTGTGTTACAAGATGATTTATGTCACTGCTATGTCTTCTGTCTCCTCTCCCACCTGTTTTGCCTTCAACTTCAGAGAGCCATGCCTTAGGAAAAAAATAAGTAAAACTGAGCTTAATAAATATTTTTAAAAGCTCATAAGATATTCTACATTTAAAATGTGCTTTGAGTTTTTATTACGTAATTCTCAGAGAAGGGAAATCTTTATTATAATTTAGTCAATGATCAATGTTATGGTTAATAAAAAATAATTTAAATGTTTAATTTTATATAATGTTTTAAAATTTAAAACTTCAACAAGGACTAAACATTATATATCATCTGATACCTTACTTTTTAGATCATAAAGCCTAAAGTTAAATATCTGAAGATAATCCTAGCAACCAAGCTATCATAATAAAGTTTATACAAATGAATTATCTCAGACAACTGCAAAATAAAAAATCTACCTCATTCTTGTGGATTTCCATTCGCAGGCGGTCGATATTATTCATGGTCTCTGCTAATTTAGGCTGCAAACTCCCTGGATCCCCCATCTGTGGATTTTTCTCATACACATCTTTCATTTTGTTGAGTGCTTCTCTGAAAATACAAAGAAAGTCATAAAATTAAATATTCATTCTATATGTTCCCAGATAAAAGTTTCATTTCTGAAAAGATTCATATCACTTTAAATTTAGTCAAATATTACCTGATTAAAGATAATCTGATAAAGTATATAGTCTGTAATTTAAGGAGATAGTCCTTTAAATCATTTAAAATATCAAAAACAAAAAAGATTTAATTTCTCATTTCTTGCTTCTAAATGAGATTATATATATCTAGATATAGGAGTTTTATTTGAGATATGAGTTTAAGAATTTTAAGGAATATTTTTCAGCCTTTGATTAAATATTATGTATTAATTATATATACAATATTTTTTTTTAATTTATTTTTATTTTATTCATTTTAGAGAGGAAACAGAGTGAGAGAGAATGAGAGAGAGAGAAAGAGAGAGAGAAAGAGGGGAGGAGCTAGAAGCATCAACTCCCATATGTGCCTTGACCAGACCAGTGCAGGGTTTTGAACTGGCGACCTCAGTGTTCCCAGGTCGACGCTTTATCCACTGCGCCACCACAGGTCAGGCTATATATACAATATTGAATACATAATATATTAAACATATATTTACAATATTAAATACATAAACATTTGTAATATGTTGAATATAAACTTATATATAAGTAATATATATATTTACAAAGGCTGGAAGATATTCCTCAATATTCTTAAACTCATCAAACCCATTATATTCCCATCCAGCCACATTATTCCTCCTTAGTTCACAGCATCATCGTCCTCCCACCCAACTATGCTAGAAATAGGAATGTATCTTTAACTTGGCCTTCTACCTCTAAAATCAGTTTTTCTTCTCTTCACTTATCACATAATTAACAAGATTATGACTCAGTTCTCCTTGACTCTAACATCTGACATTACTGACTTATACTCCTTAATACTCTTTTTCTTCTTGATCTCCTGGAGGATACACTTTCTTTTTCCTTCTCCACATCTCTACTGTCATATAATCTCCCTCCCTGGCTCCTTCTCTTCCTCTGTTCTTCCTTTAAATGTGTGTTACATAAAATGACATAGGTTCCTTCTCATCTCATCTTACACTTCTCTTATTGTTTTGTTTTTTTCCAGTTTTATTGAGCTATAATTGACTCATTGTTTTAATATCACCTATCTCCAGATGATACTCAAATAGATGTCTCTGATTCTTTGTCTCCTAAAGTTCTACATTTCCAAATCCAAATAGATACTTCCATATACATTTTTTGCATTGCTCAAAAATCAACAAAGTCATTATCTTTGCCCAAAATTTATTTTTCTTACTGTTTTAATTAACTTTTTTTTTTTTTTTTACAGAGACAGAGAGAGAGTCAGAGAGAGGGATAGATAAGGACAGACAGGAATGGAGAGGGGTGAGAAGCATCAATCATCAGTTTTTCGTTGTGACACCTTAGTTGTTCACTGATTGCTTTCTCATATGTGCCTTGACCATGGGCCTTCAGCAGACCGAGTAACCCCTTGCTCGAACCAGTAACCTTGGGGGTCTCAAACCTGGGTCTTCCTCATCCCAGTCCAACGCTTTATCCACTGCGCCACCACCTGGTCTGGCATAAGCCTTTATCTATACTTTGGAGGTACAAAGCCTCTACTTTTCTCTTTTTGAACATATAATCAGGTGGCAAGTCTAACTTACTCTGCCTTTGACACAACTCATAGCTACTCCTCCTTTCCATTCCCAAAAAACGTCTTAATTTAGGCCCTCACCATCTCTCATTAGGATTATTATAAAGTCATCTAATTGGTCTCCTGCTGCCAGTGTCCTTTCTATACAACCTACTCTTCATATAGTTTTCAATTATTTTTCTTTAGAATATAGGTGACAGTATCACCTGCTCTCTCAACAACTTTTGGTGACTCTTTAATACCTACAGAATTCCACAAAAAAGCATTAAAAACTTTACATAATTCATCCTACACCTTTTCATCCTCATCTTCTGTTGTTATACATCATACAATTTCTAATCAAGTTTCCTCAGCCTAGTGCCAATTCTAGGCCATGCAAGAACATTCACATTTCTGTGGGGTTTTCTTGTCTTCCTCTCTTCCTTAAACGCTGTTACTCTACCCTTATAGTATAATTTGTTTAACTGGCAAAAGCCCATTCTCCTGTCAAGGTCTAATTCCAATGTTCTAGAAACAAACCATTAGCTCTGACATTTATCAGCTACCTAATCTTAGACACATTATGAATTTATTTGATACTCAATTTTTCCATCTATATAATAGGAACAACTACTTCAGAGGGCTATTTTGATGTACTCAATGACATACGCCATGTGAAATGCAGGGCTCACTTCCTAGGACATAATCCTTCAATAAACATTAGTTTCCTACACTACCACCCTTCCTTTTCCCCCAACAACTCCCCAGTGACATCTGTCTTAATTATCCCAGTGGGAATTCATTTTTTTCCTCTAGGTTTGCCCAGAATTGTGTATCTCTATTACAGTTATCATAATTCAGCTTGTATAGAAATTGAATTACTTGAGTTTTATCTTTCACAACTAAAATGTAAGCCTGTTAGGATCAGAAACTATGTTTTATTCATTTTTATCTTCTATAGTACTGGTAGTCTATTATATATAGTAAGCCCTGAATATTATGTTATAATTTTCCAGAGACCATTTATATGTTGCTCCAGTAAGAAATATTTTAACATTTAAAAATTATTTCATGCAATATACAGCCTGGTGACTATAGTTAATAATATTGTATATTTGAAAGTTGCTAAGAGAGTCATGCTTACAAATGAAACTAATATGGTGTTATATGACAAATATGCCTCATTATTTACATAGTCCATATCTATGAACTGCCCATTTGCTAAATTTTATTTGTAAAATCAAAAGGAACACTCATTAGCCATGTACACAGTGAAAAAAAATTTCAGTCAGCTGATGAATGTACACATTCTCAACTGAGGTCAAATAAGGCGATGCTCTAACTCCTTGTTTCTGCTCTGACTTCCTGAACAAGTGTCCTTTCCCTGCTCATTGTTGGTGATTTTTCTTTTTAAAGCAGACCATAAACAGAGTACTAAAGTGCTATCCATTGTTCCTAAGAGCAAGGCGGTGAAATACCTTATAGAAAAAATACACGTTTTATAAACTGTTCAAGCTTGAGCTACCATGCTGTTGGCCCTGAGTTCAGAGTTAATGAATCAACAATATATATAAAGTAATGTGTTTTTGAAAAGAAACACAGATAAAACAAGGTTATGTACAGTTGATAAAAATGTTGTGACCAGAGGTTAATAAATGGAACCCTGTGTTTTCTGTGATAGTATACACTAATTCAGTGTTCACAGTGACTTTATAGAGTCTAACTGCCACAAATAATGAGAACTGATTGTAATACCATATTTCATTTATGATTAAGCACCAATTATATCTGATGTACAATCCTTAACAATCTCTTTAATCACGCAGTCCAGAACTTGAACTCCAATTTAAAGAGTAGACAGTAAGGCACCAATTCATTGTAATAACCCTTTCTCATCTTAACTCTCTATGTTCATTAAAATAATACCAAACTACAGGAATCTTTTTATAAAACTAAAAAAAATTAAAGCTTTGAGTGAATAAATCTGGAGCCATAAGTAATAAAGCACTGTGTGTCAACATATTTTGCTGCAAATGAAATAATTATAGCTTCAGGTTTCCACTGAACTCAATTTATATGCCGAAGCAAGATGAAATTTATTCAAGTATATATATGAGGTAGCTAGTATTGGTTAAACTACTCTTGATGAGTCATCTAGTGATTTCATAAATTTCTGGAAGGTATAAATATATACTGTTAGCTCTGCAACCTAAGAAACGCTTTAACATTTCATTTCACTTGACACATGGCAATGATAAAATTTTCCAAAGTGCAGGAGTGAATTTTTTCCTCTCAAAATATATTTCAATTAGTACACATGATTCTGAAACTTTTTATATATGACATTTAAACACATCATTCAAAGTAAACCTGAAAGGAATAATAATGGTAGTGAGAACTAAAAGGTAAAATACTTTTGGTCTGATTCTTTTTGTAGTTCTCTGTTAAGTTCATCAATGCGCTGCTGTAATTTTTTACGTCTCTGTTCTGGTGGCAGATGACTGAAATCTTCTAGTGCTGGGCCCTGAAAAAGAAATCTAAATCAGTATAAAAGGCATTTTCAGGAAATTTTATTTTTTATATATACCTACTATGAAATAAGAATGTCAATTTTGTTTAATTTCAAATCACCCCCAAAACTCCTTTTAAGAAAAAGAAATCTACATAGATATGTATGTTAATTAAAGCAACTGTATTAACAAAAAGGCTCAAATCCCAGCCAGTTTATAAAATCACAGAATGGTAAAAATAACATCAGATACAGATAAGTGGTAATGACCAGTATCACATTATTTCCAGGTCTTGGCAGAGTTAAAATAAATACATATGGATCTTCTTACAGCAACAACAACAAAATGGAAACACATAACATTTCTCATTTATACAAATTAATATTTTATATATATTATTACCAGAGTACTGCTAATGTTGACTGAAAATATGAAGTTTATATCACTGCATTAAGTAAGCAACTTACCTCATAAAGACAATCTAATTAATGAAATGCTAATATTGCATATAGTCCTTGAATGACTGCAATTATTAAACCATTCTATTCTTCAGAACCAAACATACTTGATTATTAAAAAACAAAAGATCCACTGAGTGAAATATAAGTAACAGGTATATTCCAATAAGAAATCTATTTTCATTTATTCTTTTGTACAACCAAATTAATACTCCACACTTATTCCTGAAAGAATTATATAAGAGAAAGAGGTCTAATCCTTCTTTTGGAAGTATGCTTGATGTTTGAAAATTTTTTAATGTGTTGATATTCAAGACACAATATCATTTAAGAAAAAGTACTAGTATTGAAATGTGAATTACTGATTCAAATGATGTCTTTCTCTACTTAAATGTTAATCATGTCATTGTTACTTTAGTTATCTTATTAGAGATTATACAACATAGTCAATATTTAACAACTATTGATTACATTCCACATAAAACCCATATTTAGTTTCTATATATTCCAAAAACTGATGACACGTATCTCCTTCTTCATTGTTCTTTTTAAATTAGTGGTTTTAAGACTATAACAAGTTCAGTTTTTAAAGTGTTGCTGAAGTAAGCTCCCAAAACAAATGCATCCTTGCTATTTGGACCGCTTATGCCTATAACACAAGCTAACTAGCTTTATTTCACCATATATAAGAAAGCTTCCCTTACTTTTAAAAATGAGAAAACTCACTTTTCAGATAAACCATGATCAAATGTAACCTTTAATTAATAACTGAATCTCTAGAATTTTCCCAGTGGCTTGCACATTATGGACATTCAACAACTTTCCTAAAAAGAAGTAGGACATCTTTTCTAAGTGGCTTTTGATTTTTAATATACCAGTAACCATACAAAAAAATCTGTCAATCTACCAAATTTGACCTCCATGAATGAACTGCAAAATTTCCTACCCTTGATTTAGTGATTATCAATGTTAGCAGTTTTAATCTAATTTATGATACAGGTTTTAAAAACTATTATATATGTGTCAAAGATAAAACTTTCTAATTTATATATTTTAAAATGTTTCTTAACATTTTGAAAAATTAATAAAGTCAAGAAATATATTCCAATGTGGTTTATTTGGCAGTATTATAATAAACTCAAAACTATATATAAGCAAATCACCAAATTTCCACTGATCATAATCAAACCTTGTTCTCAAATTTATTAACAGTAGACACCTAGGCACGTGCATGTCTAATATCCTATTTTGACATTATAATCTATTCTATTATAGAATGTGAGAAGTTACTCTACTCTGTTTCCTATGGATGTAAAGAAGACACCTGATGCATTTAACAACCTGTCCCACTACAAGTAAACTCAAAAGGCCAAATTGTAAAAGTCTGAAAAACAGTGGTTTATTTTTTAAAAATGAGAAACTATGTAAGAACCCCATAATTTGGGGGTTAGGGCTTCAAAATGTACTTCCATTAATTTGTCTGAAATAAATGTGTAAAGGAACATCTTCCCCCCATCTCTGTCTCTGTTGCTATCTCTCTCTCTTTCTCTCTTTCACACACACACACACACACGCACGCACACACACACATGCGCACGATATTTAGACTACTTGTACTTTTATTCTATGCAGAAGAAGAAAGCACTGGCTCTATAACAAAATTAGTAGGAAAATTTTTGTTCTTACTCTTGAAATATCCAACAATTCTTATGGTAAACTACAAATCAATGTTATAATCTTTCAAAAGAATGTTAAGAAAAATAATTTCTGTTCAATTTTCCTTCTATAAAAACAAACATTGGCCCGGGTTGGATAGCTCAGTTGGTTAAAGCCTCATCCTGAAACACAAAGGTTGCGGGTTTGATCCCTGGTCAGAGCACATGGAGCAACAGATCGATGTTTCTGTCTCTCTCTTTCTTCCTCTCTCTAAAATCAATAAATAAATTAAAAAAAAACTTTTGTTCTACCATATAACTTTCAATATAATGTTTAACTATAATTTTATTCTCTGTAACATGACAAGGACCATACCCAATAACAGTCACGAACATTATTTTTGAATTTTTATATCAAGAGATATTGGCATTTGTTGGACAATGGATTAAATTAAAAAAATAATAAAACACACATATACAAATGAAAATGTGGAGATGTACCTCACCACCTGTTTTGACTTAAAACAAAATAATGTTTTGAGATTTCTTAATGTTGGAACAATATATAGATCAGCACATAAGGCTTACCATCTTCACCGACCACTGAATAGTTCAATGGAAAACAGAAAGAAATGATAAATTATTCACATGAAACCATAATATAGAAGATGCAATTTCCCATATATATATTTTATAAAATTAAACAAATCATGTGCATTTCACAATCCAAACAATTATGCTAGAAAAACAATTTTAAGCACATTTTTGGAAAGTAAATTATTTGCAAATAAAAACATACACTGATGATAATGGGCAGATATTTTGTATATGCAACTAAAACTCAAAAGTAATTGCAATCATTCTATCAGTAATCACTTCTTTAAAAGAGAAGTGTTACATAAGTGGATTTTGCTTATATAGCTCCTGATTCTCAAAACACTAATATTTTAAAAGTTGACTATAAAAGATTTAACATTGGCCATTTTAAAAGTACCAGTAATCTTATATAAAGTATTAAAAATGGAGTGCTCTTTCCAAAGCATTAAACAAAACACCATCATCTAAATTGTTATAGTTCAAAATACTGTGTTGAATTTAAATATAGGTTTTAGGTGAGGGTAATATTTCTACTTTAGTGAGTGTTAAGGTGCTTTTGTAGACACATTAATAAACACATTATTATCAAAATTATAAACGAGCCGCCCAGATTCAAGTTTCTCATATGCATTTCCTAGGATAAATACAAATATATGGGTTGAATTTTGCTTTAATATTATAGCTTCTATTTTTCAGTTTTATTCTGAAATCCATATGCTTGAAAAGCAACACTAAACATGTAACTTCAATCTTTAGAAATTTTGTTAAAATTTATTCCTTCTGAAAATATGAAATCATGTAGCCAGAGTATTCTCATAGTTATATATACTGTATATGCACATTTAACATAGATTCTGTGGGTTAGCAGGGTTCTACAACTGGCACTACATCTACCTAAGATGCCAACTAAACACACAATATGCACATATGCATATGTACACACACACACACACACACACACACCATGACCCATACACACAGGAGAGCTTTACAAAGTTAACCTTCATGTTCATTGCATTTGTTTAGCAGTCTCTAAAATTTCTATCTTTCCTTGTTTTCTTTTTTTTTTTGAGACACAGAGGGGGACAGATAGGGACAAACAGGAAAGGAGAGAGATGAGAAGCATTAATTCTTTGATTCAGCACCTTAGTTGTTCATTGATTGCTTTCTCATATGTGCCTTGATGGGGGAGAGGGGCCTACTAGCAGAGCGAGTGACCCCTTGCTCAAACCAGCGACCTTGGGCTAGAGCTGGTGAGCTTTTGCTCAAACCAGATGAGCCTGCACTCAAGCTGGCGACCTCAGGGTCTCAAACCTGGGTCCTCTGTATCCCAGTCCACCACTCTATCCACTGTGCCACCGCCTGGTCAGACTATCTTTCCTAGTTTTCTAATTACAGTGCTTTACAGAAGTTTGGGGGATGTCACATAAAATTCACATAAACTTTCACATAAAAATATGAATTTTAATAAATAGCTGACAAAAAATATCTACCCCTTATCTGATGAACTGGCAATAGTAATGGTTATAATGATAAGAAAAGATGACATATGCTAGCCATCATTTTTCCAAAGTAAGCTTAACATTCTTCAGACCAGGGGTCCCCAAACTGTGGCCCCCTGGGGCCATTTATCCGGCCCCCTCCGCACTTCTGGAAAGGGCACCTCTTTCATTGGTGGTCAGTGAGAGGAGCACAGGATGCATCCGCACCCATAGTTCCCATTAAAATACTGGTCAGTTTGTTGATTTAAATTTACTTGTTCTTTATTTTAAATATTGTATTTGTTCCCGTTTTGTTTTTTTACTTTAAAATAAGATATGTGCAGTGTGCATAGGGATTTGTTCATAGTTTTTTTTATAGTCCGGCACTCCAACAGTCTGAGGGACAGTGAACTGGCCCCCTGTGTAAAATGTTTGGGGACCCCTGCTTTAGACTGTCAGTAGTTTCAGGGAACAAAACCACAACTTTTTGTGACAAAATTCCTGGTGAAATTTAATGATTTAAATTTTTAAAAGATATTCATGCTCTTCTTTAGATGTTATTAAAACAAAATTATATATAGGACAAGAGGTAAAATATCTAAGGTATTTATCTTTTATAATTTTCACCAGCTAAATTTCTAAGTGATTCAAATTATCTTTACAGTTTCTACACTAATGTTTTAGAAAAAAAATTAAGATAATTATAACTGAAATATCAGATGTTTCAGTGTTTAGCTAATCAAATTTTGGTGATACAAAAAACTCAAGATTTGTAAAAATATTAAAATTTATAAAGTAATTCAATACAGAAACATCTTACTCTCATATGCAATTATCCCATACTTAAATTACTAGAAATTTTCACATACCGACTAGACATTAATAAAAATACAAGGGAGTTAAAAAGAAAATCAGCCAATTAATATTATTAGATGTATTTCATTTAAAGATAGAAAACTCCTAAGAATTGCACTCTGCATAGAGAAAAGCTTCCAAAAATGACTTTAGTAGTCTATAAGATCCTGAATAACTTAGACAGAAAACATGGACTTAAAAAGAGAGAGAGAGAGAGAGAGTACTCAGTAAGCTCATGAAGTAGTTATAGAGTAAAAATTATTCGCTTCTATATTATTAAGTTTAGGTGTGCACCCAATATCCACTACGGTTATCTTGGTGTAACAAAAGGAAACTGTAGTCTCTCATCACTCAGAAAAGGTCTTCTGGTATAATGGTCAAATTAAAAAAACACACTCGTACAATATAACATTTTTCATATACTTAAAAGGTAACGAGAATTGTGTATACTATGTTTTCATTAAGAAATTTAAAAAAATTATAAATTTTTAGAAAAGCCAAAAAACAGGTATTTAGGAAAAATAATGTAACAAACATAGCTCAAAACAAAGAGTTTTTTATTTCAATGTTACAACTCACCAGCTTTAAGAAAAGTTAAGATTATTTCACAATATATGTAGATCAAACCATCATGATGTACACCTTAAACTTATACAGTGATATATATTAACTATTTCTCAATAAAACTGGAAAACAATAATGGTTATAAAAATATTGTGTTTACATAAACACCTGGGGATTTAATTTATTTTAGCAAATTTACTTGGCTAGTGGTTTTTTGTTTTTTTTTTTTAATTTCTTTTTATTTTATTTATTTTAGAGAGGAGACACACAGAGAGAGAGAGAGAGAGAGAGGGAAAGGGGGGAGGAGCTAGAAGCATCAACTCCCATATGTGCCTTGACCAGACCAGTGCAGGGTTTTGAACTGGCGACCTCAGTGTTCCCAGGTCGACGCTTTATCCACTGCGCCACCACAGGTCAGGCCTTGGCTAGTGGTTTTAATGGAAATATAAAAAGGGCCTAGAAGTGATTTATAAAGATTAGTGAGTTTTCTTTCCTGTAAAACATGTAGGAAATTTGTTAAGAGAGTAGATCTAAAGAGTTGCCATCACAAAGAGAAATTATTTTTTCTTTTCTTTTTATTGTAGCTATATGAGGTGATAAATGTTAATTAAACCTACTGTGGTTCACATTTCACAATATATGGAAGTTAAACCATCATGCTGCACACCTTAAATTTATACAGTCATGTATATCAATTGTTTCTCAATAAAACTGGGGGGGAAATCTTTTAACACTTACTTTATAAGCTTAATGGATTTAAATTAAGTCCATGTAAAAACACATAATGTAGCTGCTTCTTTTTTTTGTTTGTTTTTTACAGGGACAGAGAGAGAGTCAGAGAGAGGGATAGATAGGGACAAACAGACAGGAATGGAGAGAGGTGAGAAGCATCAATCGTTAGTTTTTCATTGCCGTTGCAACACCTTAGTTGTTCATTGATTGCTTTCTCACATGTGCCTTGACCGCAGGCCTTTAGCAGACCAAGCCACCCCGTGCAGGAGCCAGCGACCTTGGGTCCAAGCTGGCGAGCTTTTGCTCAAGCCAGATGGGCCCGCGCTCAAGCTGGCGAGCTCGGGGTCTCGAACCTGGGTCTTCCGCATCCCAGTCCGACGCTCTATCCACTGCGCCACCACCTGGTCAGGCCATACTGTAGCTTCTTAAAGCTTTTCTTCTTTTTGGATTTTTCTATTTTGAGAAAATTCTTAAGTAGAAGAAAAACATCTCCTTGGGTTACTTTTGAAATATATCCAAAATATCAAATATCAAAAAGAAGGAAATTTCTCAATACCAAAACTGAAATGAACTTTCCTTCCTGCTCTGTCCTCCAAACCCCTAATTGGTTTGTCTGTCATATTTTCATTTTGCGTAGCACTTCTTTCTTTGCCATGATAAATAATTTCTTTTAAGATTTTATTTATTCATTTTAGAAAGGAGAGGGGCGGGGAGAGCAGGAAGCATCAACTCCCTCCCATACATGCCTTAACTAGGCAAGCCCAGGGTTTCAAACCGGCGACCTCAGCCTCAGCATTCCAGGTCAATGCTTTATAGCCACTGCGCCATCACAGGTCAGGCCAAATAATTTAAAAAGCGGGAGGATTTTGGCTTTCTGGAACTAGGTCCTCCAAAAAGAAAACAAAAACAATATACTAATATTTAAAATTAAAGCAGTATGTGGAAGGAAGATAAATAATGGCCAAAAAGATACTTTTAAGTTCTATAATAATAAAAATGAACCTACAAATTTTTCCAGTAAGCTTTCCTCTCCAGGGCTCACAGTTCTACCTGCCTAAACTGTTTTTCACTGAATTACATTCACTTCATATCCCATCACTATACTGTGCAGAGTACTGTAACCAGAGCCCCATAGACTGAATGTGTAGAACAGTTATACAAAAATATGGCTACTAAATAGTAATTTCTTGTGATTTATGTAACAATATTTATGTAGTCTCAATCACCATAGAGAAGGTAAGAAAAATAGGAATTAATTCTACCCTCAAAACCAGGCAACAGAAATCCCAAGTATGATTTCTACTGCGTATTTCCTATTGCCTATAGGCATAATGTATACTCGTTCACAGGGACTTTTTGAAGTGTCACTAATTACCTATAATATCACCCACATACAGAATTATGTACAGCAAATGCAAAGAAGTTCATTTCATTATTGGAAAAAAGGAAGTCCAAAAAGGGACATGATACACTAAGACTTTTCTGCTGCACTACTGACATCAGTTAAGTGTGTCATACCGTTTTAATGAGGATTTAGATAATAACACAGTCTTGCCCTAAATTAATATATCTTGTTCTACATGTGGCAAAAGAGAAACTGAACTAAAGCAATTTGAAGACAGAAAAGGCTATACAAAAAAAATGTAATGAGAGAAAAGGAAGAAAGAGGAAGGACAAATAGGGAGGGGAGAAAGAGCCCTAGCAAGAAGGAACCCAAGCATAGTATATAATTGTCAATGAGTGATTAAACTCTGTATGACACAGACCCGAGTTCTCATCTGTGCGTTGTCACACCTTTGGTTTTCATATATGCAGACAAATATAATAAATGAATCTAAATTATGAGCTATGACTATTACAAGTAAATGCCAAAGGCTGGCCAATTAAAAAAAAAGAAAGATTCTAGTAAACAAAAAAATACCCCTTTTTTTTAGTTCAAGAAAACAAATTCTATGTAAACATTACTCCATAATATCTACTATTTTTATAGGCTTTAGAATTTACAAACTATCTCCTAATACATTATCTTAATTTGATCTACATACTTGATATTTAACATGCCTATCTTTAATTTTTTATTTAACTATTGGAAATTGTGTTTTATACTTCTAAAAGTAGGGCAATTAAAGTTGAACTTGATTTTGTCAATAAAGTAATGATTTATAAATTGGCAGAAGTCATCATTAGTGACAAATTATTACATGAGTAACTCCAGTGAAAAATTACTGAAAGTCTTAAAAATGTAAATACATTACAAGACAATGGTGGACATATGATTTCACATAAACGAAAAATAGCTAATATGATTGTACCCAGCACCCTCTTTATAATACCATTCTTTTATGGTTGAACATTTCAAATGTTTATAAAGAGGAGTTATTTTTAACTTGAGGGCAGCTATACTTAATTCTGTGGTGTTTTTAAACTACACATTTATAGGAGAGAGAGCCTTATAATGAGGGTGGAGAGTATTAAAAGCCACACTACACACACAATAGGCCATCATGCATTTTAATCCGTTATTAAACTTACCCCTCTTTTGAGGCTTCTGAAAGAAGGAATTCTGGGCTTCCCTGTTTTTATTTCATTCATACAATAATGCACGGGCTCAATGGAGAATGTGAGAAACTGGGACCCATTAGGAGTACTGGATGTGAATAAACTAGTAGGGGTTAAGGGTGGGGACTGTGGCTAATATGGAAATAAAGAAAGGAGTCAATAAGCCAAATGTGCATAGTCTTTTTCTAAATGAAAATTCTATTTTTGGCAACATACGTTTCACAAAATATATCTCAAAGTTTTCTATACTATTATTATAGAAAGTTAACATAGTTTTACTAAAACTATTTTAAAAAATCAAATATACTTTAAAAAATGTACCATTACATTTTATCAGTTTTTATAAACTGACAGATTAGAAATTGAGTATACAAATTATGTTAATGAGAGCAATATGACCTAGATTTAAAACAGTCTTCTGATTTCTAGAATATTAGCACTACCTATACTTAAGCTGTATCCATCAGAGATAAAGGCAGCAGTTACAGTTAAAGTTATGGGTAATAGGCAATGTCTACTAAAATGTTAAAACTGTAACTGATTATTATCACAAATAGGCAAAAAATATTTCATTACATTTATGGCTTTCCTCTCAGACTGTTTCTATTTCATCCTTATTGCACTTCGTTTTTTAAAATTTTGATATTCTTGTTTATATGAGCTCTCTTAGCTACTCTGATCTGACCTAGTCTTACCTCTCAATTTCTCAACTGGATATTATTAAATATTAAATATCATTAAAATTTTCTCAACTGGATATTATTAAAAGCATGAATAAAGCTTGTGTTAACTATAATTGTGCTTTTAAAAATATAGGTATATTATAATTTGAGTTAAATTTTATCTACATTCCTGTTAAGATCTGAAAAATGTATTACTATAATCATGTATGCTTTACTAAATACAGACATCAAATTAGAAGTATATATCAATTCTCCTACCGATAAGATAGGTATTATAATCGCTAAATTGTTAAGATAGATTAAGTACTCCTCTATTCCACCTGTTTATCTGCTGAGCTAGATCTATCGAAAATAAACAGCACCTGAAAAGACAGGTTCCAACAAGAAGAGTGAAATTTTCTTAGTAAACTAGAGATATTTTAAACTTCAAATAACCACAGAAATTGAGCCCTTCCCATTAAATATTCACATGGATGACAAAAATAACTATTAGTTTGATCTAGAAGAGCTAATTTGCCAGTTATTACTGCTGTGGTCAATCATTCTTTCCAACTGAGAACTGTAATTTTAGTGTTCATATAGTTAGATCATAATGCTTCCTTAAAAATTCAGATTAAAACTATATACAAATAAAATTTCAAAAGCATATAATTAAAGAGATATTTAACAACTTATTATTATACTCATCATTAAGTGGTGGTCAAATGTTAAATCCAGAAATATTTTTACTATAAAGGTATAAAACTCTATGTTTCTAATAAATGAAAATTGAATGATTCAAAATACTTATTTTTCTAATGATAGTAAACCATTATTCATTTGATATCTAACATTGATTTAAATGACACACTAAAGCAAAATTATTAGCAGAGAAGAACTTCATGACTTTTACCTTTGGCTTCTTTCCAAAGAGCCACAACTTGCCCTTGGCCTTTCCAACTGTGGTTTTGGCATCCAACTTCCCACCTTCCTGTTTAGATGCACTGATAGTTCCATCAGAAATGGTTCTATAAATATGCTGACTGTAATCTTCAAATGGAAAGTCTCCTGGAGGTTCAAATCCAGATTTGAAGGAATCTACTACCATTTGAGAGTCCTATACACAAGAAACATGTTTCAAAAACCATTACATTTGTTCATAATACCATATTAGCCTTAAGGAAAACAAAAAATAAAAATTTAAAGAAATGATTCTACAGTAATCATTTAAGGGTTCAAAAAACCAATTTCTTCCTGTAAATTTGTAATAAAATCCTATTTTAATCCCAATAGAAAAACATTAATTTACAAACAAATTACCACTTTATTAATTTGTAATATTCATGAATGTTTTCACTCCATAGCTTTACCCCACTGAAATTCATCTGAGGATTAGTCAGCTGATAAGAAAGGTCTAACTAACAAAAGGTATATAGGAAAAGGTATAGTAGAAATTATAGAAATTATAAAGAAATATTAAATTCATACTCATGAATGTAATAGAGTAATGAAGAAAGATCTCACAAATAGTACTGAATGCAGAAAGCAACTTTGAAATTATAAGGTTCAGTACCATTTACCTAAAAATTTTAAACTCACCTAAGTAATATATAGTGTTTTGGGACATATACTCTATCGTAATATTCTAATGGCATCTTAAAGTCATTTTTTTCCAACAGAATACTTTATTCCTATAAACTTCTCCCAAACCCTAACCCCTCTCTCTCCTCTTTTATTCTCTATTTCTGCTAATATTACATTTTGCCTGTCAGATAGTTGAAAGTCATCCTTAAGTAATACCTGACTTTTGTCACTAATGCCACTCCCATCGATCATATGCTAAAGGGTAAGAAGAGTGAGAGGATGAGGGACCTGGCTCTATTTGTAACTTGGATCCAGACATACCAAAATACAAATGTACCTTTGAATTCCCAAATAAAGAACCCAAAAATTCTACTTAATTTTTTAAAATTTAAGTCAGAATTCTAATGTTTATAGGAAGGATTCTCACTAATACAACCAATTTGCTGCGAAGACCAATATATGTGGTATACATATTCAGTCATTCAATCAACACTCACTGAGTAATGACCAGACACAAGACTGCTAGACTTTAATCAGATAGGATGTGATAAGATATATTTCCTCAAAGGAAGCAGGATTATGTGGTTCCTTCTCCTCATAATGTCCTGCTTCCTCTTTCTCATGGGTCGTCATTCCAGACCCTACCCATGCTTCAAAATCTCGGTCAAGTGCCAACTGTAGATCTGAGCATTTTCTACTCTACACTTTAATTAGGCTAATGGTTTCATAAAATTTGCAACATGGTCACAGCTTTGTTACACTCTTGGAGTATAATTAAAAATTAGTGGGGGCAGGAGAGGGAAGGGTAAGAATTCTTCTTTGAAACAATTAGAATTTCAGTATTTATAATGGTCCTTACAGCCCAAAGGAGTCCAATCTATTGCCAGAATTTTTTCTACATAATATAATTTAGAATCAAGTACCTAATCATTTTCTTCATCCCTTTTCCAATTCATTTCACTAACTTAAACTGCAGACCTAAATAAAATATATTTATTCAAATATAATTATATAGCACTTACTCTTCTTTCATCAACTGATTTTGCTGCAAGAATCATTCCTTCCAAACATTTTGAAATGATAGGAATAACTTTGCGTTCTGAGTCTGCAAATCCTCTGTAACACTCGCTGAGTTTAATAGTCCTTCGTTCATCCATTTCTTGTAGTTGCTAATAATCGAGAATTAAAAAAAAAGAAACACGAAAAAATGGATCTTACTTTTCATTCTGAAGCATCCCCCTCAAATAATACTGAAGTTCTACCCTAATAGTTACATTGTTATTAATGCCTTTTAACAAGTGCTACAGACTCACAATACATAAAACTTGAGGTCTATTAAGCCACGAAAGAAAAACTAAAAACAGGCAACACTGGTGTTCAAACCTTCTAAAGGGACTCCGAACAGGGCACCTACTCCTTGACTCATACAGCCCCCACCTTCCTTTCATTCTGTAGCCAGAGCAGTTGTTGCTATTAATATTTCCATGAGAGGATTCATCAGAAGATAGAATTTTGATGCTTTTATTTTCCTTTTTAAGCAATTAGCCTAATAACATACATAAGTCTGAGACACGTAAACCCTTAAAAGTTACTGTAGAATACTTTGGTAAGAAATGGCTGGACCAAGGATCCACAGTTGACTGCATATAACAGGTACTGAGACCTATCATAATCTATAGTTCAGATTGTCCTCACTCTAGAGGGTTGGGGGCACAAAAGGTAAAAAACAGAAAGCCACAGGTCAAAGTAGAACACATATGGAGTGCTCACAATTCAAAAATTCATTGGCACACACCAGTAAGAATTACAATGGTCCACAAAAAGCCAAGTAACTTATAGACATTTTTTGACAACTCCTATTTGCCAACACTGACTTTCTTTCTCCTGGGAAACAGCCGCACTAACCAAACCCTCAAACTCTAATAACCTTCATATAACTTCTCCTCTTTAATTACTTCCCAAAGCCTGGGAATTTATTTTGAGATCTGAAATTTCAGAAAAGAACTGTTCCCATCACCAAAAATGGCAAGACTGCTTGAGAGCAAGGTCTAAACAAAAGGATCAAGTCCAAAACACAAAATACAGTGTGTCTGTAAAGTCGTGGTGCATTTTTGACCGGTCACAGGAAAGCAACAAAAGACAATAGAAATGTGAAATCTGCACCAAATAAAAGAAAAACCCTCCCAGTTTCTGTAGGATGATGTGGCAGCGTGCGCATGCGCAGATGATGATGTTAACACCGTGTATACAGCGGAGCAGCCCACGGCCATGCCAGTCGAAATGTGGAAGGTACAGAGGAGCAGTCTGTGACGGCAAACACCTATCTTGACATGTTGGAATTGTATGCAGTGCCACAATTTCCAGAAGGTGTCATCTTTCAACAGGACGACGCTCCTCCACACTACGCTACCATTGTTCGTGAGTTTCTGAATAGAACATTCCCCCAGCGGTGGATAGGCAGGGGTTCTGTCAAGCCATGGCCACCACGATCCCCGGATCTGACTCCCTTTTACTTTTGGGGTTATGTGAAGCAACATGTGTACATTGAACACATGTATCAATGACATTAATCACTTAAAACAGAGAATCACAGACGTTATTCACTGTTACACCATAAGTCCTTCCCCATGTGTAGCAAGAACTTCACTATCGTTTGGATGTGTGTAGGGCCACAAATGGAGACCACATTGAACTGCACTGAATAGGTATGAAACTGGGAGAGTTTTCCTTTAATTTGGTACAGATTGCACCATTTTTTTTTTTTTACAGTGACAGAGAGAGGGATAGAAAAAAACAGAGAGACAGGAAGGGAGAGTGGTGAGAAGCATCAATCATTAGTTTTTCGTTGCCATTGCGACACCTTAGTTGTTCATTGATTGCTTTCTCACATGTGCCTTGACCAAGCGCCTTCAGCAGACCGAGCCACCCCTTGCTGGAGCCAGCGACCTTTAGCTCAAACCAGATAGATGGGCTCGCGCTCAAGCTGGCGAGCTCGGGGTCTCAAACCTGGGTCTTCCGCATCCCAGTCCGATGCTCTATCCATTGCGCCACTGCCTGGTCAGGCCAGATTTCACATTTCTATAGTCTTTTGTTGCTTTCCTATGACCAGTCAAAAGTGCACCATGACTTTACGGACATACTGTAGTTGATTTCACCGTTAAAATCTCCCAAGAATATGAAGACTTGGTTAGTAAGCCTAGAAAAGTGCAAGAGAGTGAGGAGGGGCAGGATATACATCCTGGATTAAATTACTGAAATCTGATACCCAATCTAGTCCACCACCTCTCACTAAGCTTCCTTTATATGTCTAATTTGCCTAACAAAAATAAAAGTATATTTGAGCTGCCACTCTTGCCACATAAGCTCTGCTCTCCTAGATACTACTTATCTCAACACCACTTCACCAAATCCCTTTTCTCTAATTTCTAGAATAGGAAGTAACATAATTTAACCCTCATGGAATTTCTGTGGTCTTTACCTGAGGGTGTTTGGCAAATTGTCATCATCAAGTGAGGATGGATGGGATTTATAAGTAAGCTCATGGCCTGTTACATTTATGATCTGGCAGCTAGAAATGACAAGCAGGCAAAAACTAGGCTAACAAACACATTTTATAAGATTTACTTCTGCACCTGGACTAGTGACATTGATTCTAGAATAGCGTGAGAAAACTACATTCCAATTCTAGGTAAACAGATTACAATATACAATTCTAATGAACTAAGAGATAACACATTTTTCTAAAAGTTATATGAAAACTTGGACAAAACAATATACAATTCCAATGAATTCCTCCTTTGTCATATAATACTTTTAATGATACAGCATTAAAATTTATCTAGAAAATGTCATTGTTTTAGTGAACTGTTTATTACACTAATAACTATATAGGAAAATTATTTTTTTCAAAGTTAGGAAAAATTTAGTTCTCAAAATTATAAAGAAATATCACCAATCTTAATGACTAGTGAATCTAGAAACACTCTTATTAATGCCTGAAATTTAAGTTTTACATTTAAAGAGTAACTCTCCAAACTCTAAAACTAGATCAATTTCATATATGTAAATTTTACCTTGTAAATCTGAGGAATCACTATGTAGAAATGTTTGTGTTGTTCTCCATTAAAGTTCTGTAATTGTGCAGCATACTCATTTTTATTTTCATCAGCCATGTGTGTACGCAGATTCAACTGCTGTTTAGCCTAGAGGCAAATTGGTCCAAATCATTATCCACAGGAACAACTGCCACCTGGACAAATGCCAATGATTCTGGTATACTGTCAAAAAGCTACATCCCCATTCTAGGTGAGCAGATTATAATATACAATTCCAATGAACTAACAAATTTTTATAAAAGCTATACTAAACCTAGATTTTCTCTAACTGCTTATATCATTTAAAATTTAAGGAGATGTTTGCAGATGTTATAGACAGAGCAGTCTCCCTATCGCAATATTCCCTCTCTCTTATTGCAACAGTACTAGCCCATGCAATAATCCATTCAAATAAAGGTTGTCCTTACCAAACTGAGATTGTTAAAAATAATTTTAATAAGTGAAAACATTATGGCTTGAAAGAATAAGCTTTTAATCAGAAGAGAAAAACAGCATCAGGAATATTTTAAAACAGAACACTAAGTAGTAAAACATTTCATTAAACATGACACCCTTAAAACCAACTCAAAACCACAGTAAAACCAAAATGATAAAAAAGCGATTCTGGATAAGGTAATTGTCAACAATGATTTTCCACTTTATATGAAACCACAGGTACTTTAAGAAATGCTTATTAGAATATATTTCTGCTCATTTCCAGCTCTTATAGAAATGCTTTTCATATGGGTCATATTAGTATCATTTACAGTCATGAGAATGTAAGACTAAAAATAACAAATCATTATATGGGTAGATTTATTAGAGAGGAATCTAAACAAAATCCTCAATTGTTGTAAGTAGAAAAACAAACAAGAACAAGAACTGAATAAAATTTTTCAGTGTTCCCAAGAAAAATTCATGTTATATGACGGTGCTTTGAAAATTATAAATCACACTGCAAATACTTCATTATTCTAATTCTAGTCTCTATAAATGTAGTCCCTGATCTCTAACAGTAGGTCCACAAGTCAGATCTTCTGAACTCAGAAAAAATATTGACCTATGCAAATACATGGCAAACAAGATCACAGATAAGCCCACAAAAACCCGTTTAATCACATAAAAATACATTTTCTACAGAAAAATACATTTGAGGTTCCAACCTGGGACCCTATGTATACAACACATTCATTCACTCCTTCCCATTTTGCCCCTCCTTTCATAAACTATGACAGAATAGAGGACTCCAAATGATTTCCTATCCACAATGGTTCTATCAGGGGAGCTCCTTTTGTTCCAAGTCACTAGCTGTAATTTCTAAGACCTAGAAAAAAGGTTCCAGCAGGGTATTCAGGAATATAAGACTCTAGAAGCTAAAGTCCTTGAAGCCTTCACTAGCATTTCCTGGGCTTCACATTTATTGCCTCAGGAGTTGCTAGAAACTAAAATCACTAAAGCTTCCCCTAGAATTGACTTTAGCTTCTGTTACTGACTTTAGTTCTGGTTACTTCAACAGAATTCCTCTACTCTCTAGTTCCTAAGGGCAAATCCTCAAAGTTTTCCTATCCTCTAGTAATTAAAGGGGTTGCAAATAAATAAACATTAAAAAGAAAGTGGGTTTGATCCCCAGTTAGGGTTCCTAAGAGAAGCAATCAATGAGTGCACAGCTGGATGGAACATCTGAGTGTAGCAATGAGTTGATTGATGTTTCTCTAGCTTTGTCTTCACCCCTCCCCTTCAAATCAATGTAAAAATTTAAAAAATAAAATAAAAAGAGCATCCAAAGGAAAGCAGTTATAATGAAAGATAATCTGAAACTATTTCACATGTGGAACAGTTGAAGAAACACACCAGTTCATATAGGGGTAGAGAATCTACTATAAATATCTAAAACTCTACCATAAGAAAAAATTAATTTGATTATTTTTGAGGTACCAACCTCAAAGAAACTAAAACTGAACAGGGAGACAAGTGGGGTCAATATAATGAAATGTTAGAAGTTAAAAACAATTGGACTATATGAAGATGATTATATTTAATGACTGGAAATATCAGATCCACAGAGAATTCAGACCTTTGTGGGTTTATTTGGTTTGTTTGTTTTTTTACAGGGACAGAGAGAGAGTCAGAGAGAGGGACAGATAGGGACAGACAGGAACGGAGAGAGATGAGAAGCATCAATCATTAGTTTTTCATTGCTGTTGCGACACCTTAGTTGTTCATTGATTGCTTTCTCACATGTGTCTTGACCGCGGGCCTTCAGCAGATTGAGCCAATCCTTGCTGGAGCCAGCGCCCTTGGGTCCAAGCTGGCAAGCTTTTGCTCAAGCCAGATGGGCCCGCGCTCAAGCTGGCGACCTCGGGGTCTCGAACCTGGGTCTTCCGCATCCCAGTCCAACGCTCTATCCACTGCGCCACCGCCTGGTCAGGCATTGTCTACCCTATTTTTAATGACTTCTTTCCCTAATGATATTTCCAGTCATTGGCCTGACCAGGCGGTGGCGCAGTGGATAGAGCGTTGGACTGGGATGCGGAAGACCCAGGTTCGAGACCCCGAGGTCGCCAGCTTGAGCGCGGGCCCATCTGGCTTGAGCAAAAGCTTGCCAGCTTGGACCCAAGGGCGCTGGCTCCAGCAAGGGGTTCCTCGGTCTGCTGAAGGCCCGCGGTCAGGGCACATGTGAGAAAGCAATCAATGAACAACTTGCGATGGCAATGAAAAACTAATGATTGATCTTCTCACCTCTCTCCGTTCCTATCTGTCTGTCCCTATCTATCCCTCTCTCTGACTCTCTCTCTGTCCCTGTAAAAAAAAAAAAAAAAAAATAGGGTAGACAATATATTAACATCACAATTTACATTAAAAAACCTTTAAGGTAATTGTAACGTGGAATGTATATGAGTTTAGGGGGTTTTTTTGTTTTGTTTTTTTGGTGTTTTTTTTTTTATTCATTTTAGAGAGGAGACACAGAGTGAGAGAGAGAGAGAGAGAGAAAGGGGGGAGGAACTAGAAGCATCAACTCCCATATGTGCCTTGACCAGACCAGTGCAGGGTTTTGAACTGGCGACCTCAGTGTTCCCAGGTCGACGCTTTATCCACTGCGCCACCACAGGTCAGGCGGGGGTTTTTTTTAATGTAAAGAAAACGGAAGGCAGAAAATAAATTATAGTTGATCTTTGCACAACATAGGTTTGAACTACAAAAGTCCACTTATCCGTGAATTTTAAATAAATATCGCAAATGTATTTTCTCTTCCTAATGATTTTCTTACTAACATTTTCTTTTCTCTAACTTACTTTATTATAAGCATACAGTATATAATACATATAACATACAAAGTATGTGTTAATTGAATATAGTTAAATTCTGGGGGGTGTTGAAAGTTGTATGTGGGTTTTTGGTATTGTGCGGGTTGGCACCCCTAACTCTGGGTTATTCAAGGGTCAACTATAGTCTTCTCTTCCTACGTTTTATTGTTCTGCTCCTGCAGAGAACAAATAAAGTCCTAAGGAGGAAGTACACTAATAGAGGGCCTGTGTTTGTACAAAAATGCAGAAGTGTTCATCTATATTTAAAAATTCCATATTTCAGCAGTATCACTTTATCAAATATTCTAAGAAAAAGATAATATAGCAGGGGAGAAGGAAAAGCAGCAGCAGTTATAGGACTGTCCCCACCAGTTACTATGTTATAGAACATGTGGCCCAAAATCGGTAAGTAACGAGAGGTTTCCATTTTCCAAAATTAATGAATGAGTGAATAAACAAACAGCTAATACCCCGTCTAACAGTGTTGTCTGTTTTCCTTCTGTGGAGTAGGGGAAGAACTGAAGCACTCTATCCCCCCCCACCCCCAGCATGCTCCATCAACACAACTTAGACTTTCTAGCCTATTTTGGAATAGAATAAAAGCTCATTTTCAATAGCAGCCAGGATATCTGTATGCATTCTGAATGCCGTTGAGACAGTACAATAAAATAAACTAACACATTAATTGCTTTTTCTAACCAATATGTATAATTTGAAGTATGCAAATATTTGTATATTTTAGATTTAGATAGAATGCATCTTTTGGGGAAACTCTAATACCAACATCGATACTGCAATGACTTTCCACATGTAAGCAATAATATTCAGATATCAAAGGCAACTTGGATTATTTCTTACCTTTTCAACATCTGCCTTGGTTGCATTAGTATCATTGTCCAGTCTTTCGTAACTCTGCTGTGCCTTTTCTGCCTCTCTACATTCTCTTTCAAATTTTCTTTTACTCTGGTAAAATAATCAAAATATCACACTGAGAAATGAAATTAGAATATCTCATTAAAAAACTTTAAATGTTGCCACTGTGAATTGGGTAGAACTGAACACTAAAAGTAAAATCTGTCTAAATTAGAAAGGAAATTTTACTATTATAATCAATATAGGTGCCTTAAAAATCAAGCATTATCGATTGTAAAGAAAAAAAGAAATCCCAAGCATGACTGAGTTAATATTACACATTTTACCTCTTCTCAATAAGAAAAAAATATGTATTTTTAAATTATTTTTATTTATTCATTTTTGAGGAAAGGGAGAGAGAGAGAGAGAGAGAGAGAGAGAGAGAGAGAGAGAGAGAGAGAGAGAAGGTGGGGAGGAGCAGGAAGCTTCAACTCCCATATGTGCTTTGACCGGGCAAGCCCAGGGTTTTGAACCGGCGACCTCAGCATTCTAGGTCGACACTTTATCCACTGCGCCACCACAGGACAGGCAAAAAAAATATGTATTTTTAATTTTTAATAAGTTCATCTTCAGCAGAACATTTTTGTTTGGTGTTTTTTTGCTTGTTTTGTATGTTTTCTTTGTTGGTTAGTTTAGGTGTTTGCTTGTTGGTTTTTGTGGTTTTTTTGGTGGTATCTCAATATAGCTTACAGGTGGAAACAAAAGTGTTTTTATGTTGTTTCTTCCTGGTGTCCCAGGAAATATCACCAGCCTGAACTGGTCTCTGTTAAAAGTCTATATTTAACTCAAACTTCTATGACTTTGTAAAAGCTACTCAAAACTGAGCCATGTGATAAAAACCGTATTTCTTTTCCAGCACTTTTTAAAAATCCGGTAGTAAATGGTCTTCTTTTTTAGATTTTCTCCGTTTCGATGCACTCTTATCTTATTCAGCCCTACTTTCCCCAGTTCTTTAAAGCTCTTCTTCAAACACAATCAGAATTCTATCAATTTTATGTTCCCAATAAAATCTTTCCCAAAGGCTTTTGACTTGCTGAAATTTGAACTGATTACCAAACTAGGCCTGCTGCATAGCTGTTACCTGGAGATCTCCCTTCATTATTATCCTGCCACTCCTTTCACCTCTCCCTCGATTGGAATCTCCAATTTCCAAGTTCCAAGCCTTCTTCCCCATTCTTGGTTCATTTCCTTATTTTGCTGAAACACAATCAGCTGTAGCTTCATAAAAGAGGCTTTGTGGGAGATAATTTTTAATTATCCACCACTGAAAATGCCTTTAATATCACTTTTAATTGATAAAGCTTGATTGGAGATGAAACTCTTGAGTAGGAAAACTGTCTTCCTCTAGAAAAGTAAATAGTATCACTCCACTTTTTTCTAGCCTCCTGATCCTTTGCATAAAATCTGTTTTATTTTCTCTCTCTGGACACTGGTAGGATATTCTTTCTCTCATAGCTGTTCTGAAATTTCATGAAAATATTGTCTTGTGAATCCACTGTGCTGGGCACCTGGAAAATTCTTTTCATCTACAAACTCATCTTTCTGTTCTGGAGAAATTTAATTGAATTATTTTTGTCTTTCCATTTTCTACACTTTCTTTTCTTTTTTAGGATGCTTATTATATTGAAAATGAACCTATGGATGAGTCCTATTTTCCTATAGTTTCTTTCATATTTTCAATCTGTCATTTTGCACTTTGAGATTTCTTCAATTTCACTGTTTCATGTGAGTTTTTCATTTCTGCTCTCACAAAGCTCTTTTATGTTCTTTTTATGTTCCTTTTTAAATAGTATCTTCTTTTTATTTCATGGATGTAGTATCTTCTCTATTTCCTTTGAGTATATTAATAATAGTTTTGGGTGTTTTGCTTATTATTTGTGCTTTTTAATTCCTATTTCCTTGCATAGTCACTGTTGAAAGTTGCTTTTTTATTAGTATTAGCTTTGGTCTTGGTGTTTACATTAGATGTTTTCTTTCAATGTGTGGGGATCCTTGCCTATCTGCTCTTATGAATTACAGCCAACTAAAGGGTGGGACTTGTGGATTATAGTCTTTTCCTCTAGGGTGACATATATGGCCAAGCAGTTTTCTTGGAGGAATCCTGGTATCCATATCTACAGTGTGTCCGTAAAGTCATGGTGTAGTTTTGATCGGTCACCGGTCAAAACTGCACCATGACTTTACGGACACACTGTATAATGCTTTCCTCAGGCTGGTTAGATTCCCCAGATGAGACTCTTCCAATTTCTTGCCTAGAAAATACACATCTTGCTAGTTACATTCTGAAAATTGCTCAGAAAAAAGCAGAAAATGTCACTGTTTTCTGTTTACCAAATTCCCAAATTAGAACCAGTTTTGATATCAACTTCCTGTCTTGGAGACTATGAAACTATACAGATAGAAAAAAATTATAATTCTAAACCTCCTATCTATAAGGTCAAAAGGTTTAAATTTTAAGGCCTGTCCGGATAGCTTGGTTGTTCTGGAACACAGAGGTTGCCAGTTCAATTCCCCCATCAGAGCACATATAGGAGCAGCTCAATGTTCCTGTCTCTCTCTCCCTGCTATAAATAAAGGGAAAAAAAAAGAGAAAGTAAAAATTTAAATTTCTCACAGGTTACCTGCCTGCCCTCCTTTGACCTCCAGACAGAGACAAGTTTTCTCTGGTTTCCCTTGGCTAGTGGGTAGAGCTCCATCTTTCACTAAAGGTTTAGTCCTTCTAACTTTCAAATGCTACACAGGAGTTTTAATTCCAACCCTCCACAACACATAGAGAGAAAAACTAATCTATTTCTGTTTGAGAATTAAAACCCAAGTCCTCAGCAAGATCCTATAACCCACCAAACCCCATAACCTCTGGCCCCATTTTTCCAATGCCGCCATATTACTTTTATATCCCTATTGCTCTGGCTGTTAGTTTATCCTTAGTTTCATACACTAAGAGGTTTAAAATAAGTTCTACTATGAGCTTAAAAAATAAAAACATTTTAGTTATTATATCTAGGTATTTATAGCTAAAGGCTTCTAAGTTAGCTCAGTTTACTATATACCTAAAATCAGACATAGCTATCATCAAATAAATATGCTCAAAAATGTTTTGTAAAATTCTTTAAATGCACTGTTTTGATTAGTATGAGCCACCAAATGAGACACTTACACTTTATTCAAAGAAGGCAAATATATCTGAATAATATACCTGAATATGAATAATATACAGAATGTCACTTTCCTATAAAGATTAAGATTAAATTTCCACAGTTAATGCTCTGAAACTTAGTTCAGAGCTGTCTTTTCAAATTGAGTAGAAATAGGTGTAGTTTGAAGCTACTCATATTTCTTGGTGTAGTTTGAAGCTACTCATATACGAAAGTATTTTTAAATCAGGTGTCTTATTATTATTTATGAAAAAAACCTAACTAATAGTTTCCTTGCAACAGCAGAGTTATTAATAAAACATTTACATACTCCTTCTCTGAAAGATATTTATCTTTACATTACGTGTAAATATATACCAGGAAGGATTCTCCATTCTTCATCCCTGGTGTGGAAAACCAACCAACAGCCATTGCTATGCCCACATCCTTTCTTAGAAGAGCCCGTCTTCCAGTATAGAGACTAAAAACAGATGATACTTGCTTTCCCCACCTGGGGTATGGTCAAGTAGTCTAATCCTGTCAAAGGCACCATTAAGAAAGTCTGCTGGGAGTTTTCTGGAAAAGCTTTCCTTCCCTGATAAAAAGAGACAGTTGGAAAAGATATGTTTTCTTTTTCATGCTTCTGCATGCAGCTGAATGAGGATGTGGTGCTTGGCTGTTTAAGTCGATTGTTGTTGTAGGAGGCAAGTCTCAGGAAAAAGCCAACGTGGTCAAGATGGCAAAGTGAACAGAAAGGAGAGGAAGCCTTTGTGGCATCAATGTTATTGATCACCTCTGAAACTGCTCCATTTTTGAGCCTTCTGTTACTTGGCGCTGCCTAAGCTGATAGACTGGGTAACTCTGATGCTTCTATTTTCTTACTCTGATCATTCCTTCCAGGTCTTCACACACTTGTCTCTTACACTCTCTTCTTAATTGCCAGTGCTGTCTATTTTGTTTATCCGATGGTGCATAACTGTGTTTTAAATGTTTCTTTTTCAATTTTCAATATTCTATCACTATTTCAACCAGTCTCTCCCAGTATTTTAAATCTTCCATTATTTCAAATACATTAGGAATTTTATAATTTCATTTTCTTGATCAAATAGGAAGACATGAAATTATACTTGTCCGCCTCCCTCACTAGACTGCAGGCTCCACAAAAATAAGAATCCCGGCACATAAACTTTTGTACCTCCAGGACCTGGCACACATCAAGAATGCCCTTAATAAACATGAACTGAGCTGTACTCACCTTTATTTTATGGTATTGTTAATGCCTTAAAGAAATCTCTCCTACATTTTTTGATGCTTCTTTTTTATGACCCCTATAGTTTTTGCTTAATAACTACCAACTGTTCTAAAGGCAAGTCAGCACATATTAACAGGAATGATTTGAGCCAACACCAGTTTTTAAAGGAACCAATGACTCAGAAGTGTAGGAGTCTATTTCTTTGTGCAGACGAAAACACAAACAATATGAGGTGGCAGATACTAAGGATGCTAGTTAAGGCAATTTAAAATTTAATAAATATTTATAAATACTCCCTGAAAGTCTTGCTGAAACAAATTAAAAATAAGATCAAAACAAAATAAAGATAGACTATTAATATATCTAAGAATTCTCAATCAGCACTGATGATTAGAATCTTACAACAATGACCGTTATATAGCAGAAATTTTTCAAAAGGAAAGAAAAAAAGCTCAAAACAGTGCATATACATAAATATTGCCAAACATTTTTAAATCTGCTGTATGAATAATCTTGGGCATTGTCACTACATGAGAGTTTCGGTTACTCCGTACACTAACAAACATCATTGTCAGTTGTCTTGATTTTAGACATTTAGGGTATGTGTACTGATATATTTTTATGGTTTAATTTGCCTAAAAAGGATCATTTTATAATCTTTCAACAGGCTCTTTGGCCAGAATAGCCACATTTGGAATGTGCCTGCTTAGGTTCCTAATGATAATTTTGAGTGTTTTATGTTGTTTTTAATATCAATTTGTAGAAATACGTTTTATATTATCAATACGATTTCTTGGAAATATAAATCAGTTTATATCTTATATTTCTTTAATATTCTCCCAATGAATTGCACATTTTTTACATTCTTGCATCTTTTGATAAGCAAATTCTTTTTTTAAAGAGGAAGATAGAAAAATTGGGGTGGGGGAAGCAGGAAGCACCAACTCATAGTAGTTGTTTCTGGTATGTGCCTTGAAATGGCAAGCCTGGGGTTTCAAACCGGCAACCTCAGCATTCCAGGTTGACACATTATTCACTATACCACCACAGGTCAGGCATCAAAATTTCTTAAAGACATCTACTTCATTAATAATGTCTTGACAGTGTTTTTTGTATTTAAAGAAATCTTTGTCACCTGACTATGACCAGGTGGTGGCGCAGTGGATAGAGCATCAGATTGGGACCTGGAGGACCCAGGTTCAAAACCCAGCTTGAGTGCAGGCTCATCTGGTTTGAGCAAGGCTCACCAGCTTGAACCCAAGGTCCCTGGCCTGAGCAAGGGGTCACTCACTCTGCTGGAGCCCCCTGGTCAAGGCACATATGAGAAAGCAATCAATGAACAACTAAAAAAGCCACAATGAAGAATTGATGCTTCTCATCTCTCTCCCTTCATGTCTGTCTGTCCCAATCTGTCCCTCTCTCTGTCTCTGTCACAAAAAAAAAGAAAAAGAAAGAAATCTTTGTCTACTAAAAAAATTATAAAGGTACACTATGGTTTCATATAAAGCTTCACATTTGAGTTTATCACTCATTACAGCTGCTAAAATATAGAACATATATTTGACATGATGATCTTCCTCAATGAATGTCTCTTAATTTCGATTTAATATGAATCAGAGATAGACTACCAAGTTGAGTCCTTGAAGAATTCATGATCTGTACAATTATGAGCAAAATAAAATTTCACTTTAAGTTGCTTAAAAAAATACAGTGCAGATATGCATGAGTTTTTTACCTCAAACTTGAAAGTCCTTTTCCAACAACCACCAACTAAATTGATTAACATGAAAAAATTCCCTCCAGCATAATTTTCAAGGAATACAGTGTCCATCATAAAAATATGCAGGTGAAGAGTAAACTGCGCCTGGCCAGGTGGTGGCGCAGTGGATAGAGCGTCAGACTGGGATGCAGAAGACCCAGGTTTGAGACCCCGAGCTTGCCAGCTTGAGCGCGGGCCCATCTGGCTTGAGCAAAAGCTCACTAGCATGGACCCAAGGTCACTGGCTCAAGCAAGGGTGGCTCGGTCTGCTGAAGGCCTGCAGTCAAGGCACATGTGAGAAAGCAATCAATGAACAACTATGGTGTCGCAACAGCAACGAAAAACTAATGATTGATGCTTCTCATTTCTCTCTGTTCCTGTCTGTCTGTCCCTATCTATCCCTCTTTCTGACTCTCTCTCTGTACCTGTAAAAAAAAAAAAAGAGTAAACTGCATGCTAATCTGAGGGCTCAAAAAGAATATCAGTCTTATACTACAAAACAGCAGTTGGTGGAGCGTTTAAGGAAACAACGTTCCGTGCAGACATCTTGTTTTTCAAACGACTGTATGCCAGAACACTTTTCTAAAAACCACATTAGCAAGTATTCTTGGAAAGTGTTTTAAGATTATTATGCTATTATAATTTTACCCTACCTACAGAGTATTTTATTTTCTACAACACAGTGAATAACCAGCAGCCTACTACTAGGGACATTTACATTATTACAGAATCACTGAACTAGAAGAAATATTTCATATAATCTAGTCCACTCCTCATTTTTCCTATGCTAAAAATGAGTTAAATAAAAATCAGATGTTAAGTAAGATACTAGAATTTAGGTTCTTTCAGTCTAAGTAAAATGGTCTTCTAAAATATATCACTGTTTCTCTATTATTTCTATCCTGTATCAGTATTTTATAGTAACTACTGCAAAGTCAAAAAGAATATTCCTAAATGTTTACAATTATCTGAATATTACAGAATTGATACAAGTATAGAATCATACAGGAAAAATGACTAAAAGACCTCACATTCTCTATTTATACCAATGTCAAATTGTGAATAAAACATTGAGAAATAATAAACTCAAGTAGATGTGAAGCATAAGAAAATTTAGAACTAAACAAGTCTATGAAATTTTATGTTAGCTATGAAACACTGTAACTCACATTATCCATCTGTTTCCAGCACATGTCAAGATACTGTTGAGCTTTTCGCCCCTCTTGAAGATGCTAAAGGTCATTTCAACAAAAAACACAAATAAAACAAAAATTACATTTAAGTAAAGTTTAAAGTATCAAAAGACTTTTCACTTTATTTTTATCACGATAATAATTATATAACTTTATTAAAATTTAATGCAATTTTAGTAAAGCAGAACTCTGTAATATTTTACAAAACATTATTTGAATACTTTAAATATAACCATTAAGACACATACATCTCTAAGAAAATACATGATGGTCTTGAACAGAGGCTGACAAACATTTTCTATATGTTTCTATATATAAAGTATCACATAAATGTTGTATTTTAGGCTTTGCAAGTCACAGGGTCTGTTACAAATTTTAAACTATTCAACTCTGACGTAACAATGCAAAAGCAGCCAAAGGCAAAATATAAGTGAACTGAGTATGGGTCTGTTCCAAAACAAACTTCATCTGCAGTCACTGAAATTTGAATTCCATATAATTTTCATGTCATAAAATACTTTTCAATTATCTAAAAATGTAAAAGCCAGTTTTAGCACATGAAAACTAGGAAACCAAAACAGGCAGTAGACTAAATTTATCCTATATAGTTTACCAAACCTTCGTCTTAAATCCAAAAGGACCACTAATTAGCAAGAGCATCTTGAGATAATTTTAGCTAGAATAGTGAAACAGAAAACCAGTTCACACTGAATATACATTATTATAAAGAACAAAAGCAATTACTTTATTTGTGTGAAAACATTTCATATAGTCTTACAACTGGATAAAAACAGCAATTACCATTTTCCTTTCAGTTTTCAGATCGTGGGCATATCTCATCAATTCACCATAAACTCTATGCATCATTTCTTCTGCTACTACTTCCCGCTGTCCTGCATAGTCGTTCAACTCATTAAGGATGTTAAAAAAGGCTACACATGAGGTAAACCTGACAAAAAAATATTTTAAAATGATGAAATTTATTTTTATTTTACTTATAAATATATTTTGTGAGGAATGGATTGAGCCTGACACTTAACAAATTTTAACATACTGAACCTAAATCTTAATAACTAGCTCTAAATTAACTTTGTACAAAAATAATCCTGCATTAACTTCAACTTGTACATGCTTGTATATCTTCACGTGGTCTTAATTTACGACTAAAGGAATATTTGGGGTCAAAAAATAATAACAATACTACCTGCAGGCTCTTTTGGCATACTGGAATCTCTTAAGTTGCCAAGTGACTGGCCTGAGCTTGGGAATGAACTTGGTTGGATTCCTAGGCTTGGCAGCTGAACCTGTTGCAGAGATGATGTGCTTGCTCTCGAGGACAGAACCTGCCAATCATATCCCTCAAATGCATCTCGACGGCTGATCTACAGAACAACTTTGCTATCAGCTGTGGACACAGCTGCCTTTATGCCTGCCCACATCCTGAATGGAAGTGAAGTGCCATTATGGTTGGCACCAATGAGGGGTAAGAAGGGGCAAAAATAAGGGTAAAAAAATGTGTGTGGAGGGAAGGAGAGAAACAAAAACAATCACTATTAAAATGTATAAGATCTACTTTGAATATACTGCCTGAATACACTTAAAAGTGAAGGCAAACAGCTCAGGCAGAACTGCATTAACATTAAACTGGAGATTCTTAACTGAAATTATACACAAAGTTTTTTGTTTTAAGTCTAGTCTCTTTTTGTTTCTGCATTTTATAGCCATCCACATATACCTGTTTAAGACCACCAAAAGCTCCTAGGAAACTCCTAACCTTTTACATACGCAAGTTTCCAAAATTACCCTCCTTTTTATTATACCTTTAAATGAGCCAGCTAAATTATTTTACTACCTGTAAAAGAAAAAGCAAGAAGCTAACAAACTGACAACTACAAAATAAAGTATGGATGACATATTCTTTTCTGCTAGAGACTAAATTACTCAAGTGGGGTCCTAGTCCACATCTTACTTGGAAATTCACACTCAACTATTCTAGAAAACAATGATGAAATTTCAATATTAAAGTATTCATGCTTATAATAATAATAATAGTAGTTTCCGCTTTCATAAACACTAGTATTTAAATTAAGAAAAACTTTTAAAAAATCTTTATGACTAGCTAACAGCATAATATTTACTAAATAAAAATGTTTTTAAAATTTTAATATGCAATAATAAACGGCTATATAATTTACCTTGGCTCTTCATCTTTGGAGGAACGTTTGGGACAGTACTTCTTGACCAAATTTCTATAGAGAAAAGATTTTTTAAAATTTAAGAAATACTGCTGTTGAAAACATTTTTTAAAATTTAAGAAATACTGCTCTAATTTCATTAAATCAAGAATTTAATGATCAAAATAATAACATCATCTACTACCATTAATGTCATAATATATAATCCTTACTTAGATTTTTAAAAAATACTGATACCTGTACAAAGAAATGTTATTATTTCTGTAAGTATAATCATAACAATGTGGTTGATTATGCTATCAAAAAAAGAGGTAATTTTTTTTTCTCTTTAAGAGAAGAACACATGTACACTGCAGGCAGAGGAGGAAGAAAGAAAAAAAAATTACCCCTGCCTTTCTAACAAAGTTTTCTAGAATTGTACATATACAGCATATTCAAGTGAACAAAAAAAACCCTCTCATTCACAAAAATTTGACAATTATCCTACACTTTTTCAAATTTCTCCCCCCCCCCACCATGTTGTTCGGGTCCTATAGATTCTATTTCCTAATTAACTTTTAACTTTTTTGAATAATTTTTATAATAAAAAGGGGAAAATCACACAAGAAAAGGTCCTTTCTTGTTGCTATGGATACAGAGGTGCTGAGGACAGGATAGGTGAATGAAGCTAATGCAGCATCTTCCAATCATGAGTGGGAAGACCAAGAAATTGATAAGAATGCCTGGACAATCACTAAGCTCTAGAATCCCATTTTCAAACTTCTGGTTGTATGAGAGGACTCTTGAGGCTGAATGCTCCTATAGGACAGCTAAAAATATATATATATATAATAGAAAAATGAAGCAAAAAACTGGAACTCTGAAGAAACTTCCAAAATCAAGATGCAGATGTGATATAAACATGTGTGAGGATAACGAAAACAACAAAAAGCTGCTGTTGACCCTTTAAAAGAATATACCAGTTAGAAGGGCTCCTGTGTCTTTTTTTTCTTATTTTTACAAAGTGAGAAGCTGGAGGAAGTCAGACAGACAGACTTCCTCATGCACCCGACTGGGATCCACCCACCGGGGGCCATGCTCAGCCCCTCTGGGGCATTGCTCTGCTGCAATCAGAGCCATTCTAGCGCCTGAGGCAGAGGCCACGGAGCCATCCTCAGCACCTGGGCCAACTTTGCTCCAATGGAGCGTTGGAGCAAAGAGAAAGGGGAGGGGTGGAGAAGCAGATGGATGCTTCTCCTGTGTACCCTGGTCACAAATTGAACCTAGGACTTCCACATGCTGGACCAGTGTCTTTGTGAGCTCAAACTTAAAAGCAGATCCTAGCAGCCACTGCTCAACAGGGGCCTGCCTCTACTGCAAGTTGTGCTTGCACTGTGGAAAAAGGTGGCACTATGTTTCTGCCAGCTGAGCCAACTTGTATAAAGGAGTCCTAGAATTTCAACCAATGTGACTGAGACTTTCCCATCCAATTGGAGCTGTACATCTTCACCAACCAATCAGAGCAGTTTTATTTCAACGAATCAGAACAGTGCTTTCTAGACCAAACTGAGGATTTGGGGTCCTTATTTGCATAAGAAGGAATCAGGGACCATGGACCAGGGTCAACAAAAGTCAATCACAAAATCTGTGCTGTAATTCTTGGGAAGACATGTTCTCTTTGTGCTAAAGTTAAATTGGTAGGCATAATCCTATAGCCACCATGTGGGAAGAGCCTACCTGGAAATTTAATCAACAGAGAGAAAAGGAAAACCAAGAGAAGAAAAATTCTTAATACTTTCTGAATACCCGATCCCTGAACATTTTTGTCACACAAGCCAATAAACTTCTTTCTCTCTTAAACCAAACCAAGTTGAGATTCTGACACTTCAAAAAAATGACTACCATAGAGGTTAACCACAAGTCATAACATAGCTTAAATATAACGCAAACAACATTAAATTGAACTATAGCTTCTGGGAGGAAGAGTACATATATAATAAGAGGAGAGGAAAGGAAAAGAAAGTAATTTTACTTTTACCTTTTGAGCATACAGTTAGTCATCAAAATTTTTTAAAATCATTCTTGCCTCTATGTAAGAGCCACCCATCTATCAGCAACTATTCCCAAACCTCAAGTCTCCAGAGCCCTCAGAAACCATACACAACCCACTAAAGACTCCATCCAAGCCAATCCTGCTACTATAAAACAACAGCACGTTTTCAAATGTTCTTGCATTCCACCAAATCAAAATTCTATCCTAGGAAAACATATGTTCTGAAAGAAGACACAACAAATTATTAATTAGTACTCATTTCTAGGGAGAGAACCTGGGAAGGAATCTGAACTTAAATATGCTACAATGATCTTATATTGTTTCTGTAGTTTATTTAAATTAATAATAAAAACATACAAAAAGACTATCTCCTCAAAACAGCTTATCTCATCTGGGCCTTCTCAGAAAATACTCTTTTTTTAAAATTTATTCATTTTAGAGAGGAGAGAGAGAGAGAGAGAGAGAGGAGCAGAAAACATCAACTCCCATATGTGTCTTGACCAGACAAGTGCAGGGTTTTAAACCAGTGACCTCAGTGTTCCCAGGTTGACATGACGCTTTATCCACTGCGCCACCACAGGTCAGGCCAGAAAATACTCTTAAGTTATCAAAAATTTATATCAAGGTTTGAATGGTTAATGAAAACCACAAATATCTGCTTTGCATTTTTAACCTAATATGCTTATTCGGTCAAATAAATCTGACTGGCTTGTCTTAAAAACATATGTAAGTGTAAAGCATTTAATTTGCTCCTAAAAATATGTTGGACAATTCGTTTATCTCAAAATATGTGTCCTTAGTATCAGTTCCTCTAGACCAGTGGTTCTTAACCTTTTTTGAGGTACCGAACCCACCAGTTTCATATGCGCATTCACCGAACCCTTCTTTAGTGATAAATAGAATATGATTTTTTTTTTCCAAATTCAAGACATAGGTATATGTTTTTTTACTGGTGCACAAAATGAGCTGTGCATGAACATTACCTTGCTCAAAGAAAAAAACCAACAAAGTGCATGAACTCACAACAAATTACGGTATTACTTTATTCTGGCCTCCACGGCAGAGGCTTCTCCGAAACCCCAAGACCGACTCATTGAACCCCTAGGGTTCGATAGAACTGCTCTAAACTATTCTTTTTCAGAAACTTTTCCTCTCTTCTAAGTCCAGAGATTCTCCAAATAACCAATTATATTAATAATAACAGTTTATATGTAAGGTGTGCTTTTTAATAGAGTGTCATAAATCAGTACTGAAACAAAATTTTATACACACACAATACGCAGGATAGAAATTACGATAGATGTCATAGATATGCTAGCACTTTTTGATGTGTGCTTCATCCATGTTTTCTAAGTACCTTAGGATCATACAGAGTTTCCTCAGTGTTTTGAGAAGGCTTCTAAATGTAATCTTTGGCTTCTCCAAAGATTAACTATTTTAGATATATACTAGTTATATGTATGATACTGAATATACCATACTACTTAACTTACATATAAATTGTTGATTTTAATCTGTTTTTTCCATTCTAGTTTTCCCATATTTATATTTTAGGTTTTATTGAAAATTATAAAATATCCCAAAGAATTTCTTAAAACTTTAATTCACTCTTCTTTTTTTTTTAGTGAGAGGAGGGGCGGCAGAGACAAACTCATGCATGCTTCCCAAGTGGGATTCACCCGGCAAGCCCCCTAAGGAGTGATGCTCTGCCCATCTTGGGCCCTTGCTCCGTTGAAACCGGACCATTTTTTAGGACCTGAGGTGGAGGCCATGGAGTCATCCTTAGCACCAAGGGCCAACTCGCTCCAATCAAGCCACAGCTGCAAGAAGAGAGGAGAATAGAGGCAGACCAGAAGCAAGAGGGGGAGTGGTGGAGAAGCAGATGGACACTTCTCCTGTGTGCCCTGGCCAGGAATCAAGCCCAGGGCATCAACACGCCTGGCTGATGCTCTACTACTGAGCCAACTGGCCAGGGTCGATGCACTCTTATTAAAACTACATTTTTATAGTTAAGTAATAGAATATAAGATATCTTAAAATTTTTAAAGGCTAAAAATCACTTCTATAGATTTTCAACCTGTCAACATTTGAGGGGCTCTGAGTTCTAATTACTGTTTAACAGATGATCAATACCATACTTATTTGTAAAATGGGATACAAATCATACTTTCTTCTGGCAAAGGTTAATATGAGATACCTGAGACTTGATACTATCCCTTTTCTTAACTGCCCTCCCTCTATCTAACAGTTAACAGGCATAGAAATTTCCAGACTAATACAAATGGCCCTATATGAGGGCCTCAGTTAAGTGATCCAAAGATAGAAAACTGAATCTATCTGAGCCAAAGAGTTCTCTTCCTAGAATTTTTAAGTCTTTGGAACTAATACAGCTTTGAGGTCAGTATGAGAGCTGAATCTGAGACATAAACCTGGCACTGCTGGTGACTGTTTTCTGCCATATGGAGAAAGCCAGCCTGCACGGAAAGAAGAAAGCCAACCCGCCAAAAGAAGCCAAAAGAAAAAAGAAAAGGACAACAGCAAAGGGCTCTCTGGCTGTGTTTCAGACACTGACTTGTTTCCCTGTGACCTAGCTACCTTAGGCCTTCCCGCAGCTTGGCTATTCTACTTCTTAAGCTCTATTAAAAAATAAAGTTCATTAACAAAATAAATTTCTTTTGTTAATAAATTTCCCATTACATTTAAACTAGCTTACGTTGGATTGTCCATCACTTACAGCCATAAAATCTTTTCTTGCATAGTGGAAAATCAAATGTAAAAGATATTCACATACAGGCGCCATTCCCTGCTCACAGCCTCCATGCTTTGCTCCACAATCAACAGTGACATGGGAAAAATGTCCAGCCCGACGAAGACCGAGCGGTGCATTAAGTCTCTGATTGGTGTTTTCCAGAATTATGCTGAAATGGATAGTAACAGCTACAAACTCTCCAAGACTGAGTTCCTCACATTCATGAATACAGACCTGGCTGCCTGTAAAGCCAGTAGCCGGGGCCACCATCACAGCCGCCTGGCCAATGCAGGTTCGCATTAGATTCGAACAGTCGGTAATGAAACACAGGAGCCAAAAACTGGTGAGCCATCAGCTTTAATTCTAGCTTGCACCCGGCGGGCAAGCAAAAACACACACTGGGCTCCAAAACCCACACATTCAGTGCTCACAAAGCTACTGATTTATCCGAGTTTCCTAGAATCAAAGGTTTCTAGCTCACCAGACTTATCCACCTCTGTTTCTCATCTCCTCCTGCACAAACTCTTAACAACCTGGCTTCTCCCTCAGCACTCTGCCATCTTGGCTGCTTCTCCTGGCCTCCACATGGCCTTAATCTGCTCTCCTCTCTAATACCAACCTCAGGAACTCAGGAACCAAGAGAGAGAGATCTAGCTACCGGTCCGCCCACTTTATAGCATAGATAATCCAAACCTTTAATCCAATTATACATACAAGAAAGTCTCTGATACAAAGCCACCCATCTGAGGCATAATGGAATTCCTCCCTACATCACCACCCTACATCATCCAATCAGTCAAGGGTGTGGAGAAGAGCTTACTCTTAAAACAAAGCCTTAAGCTATAACGACCGGCCTGCTTACATTACAACTTTTCCCCCACAGCCATCACAAGCATAAGGGCAAATAATATCACCTGGGTGATGGGTGTAAAGCCAGTAGTCAAGGCCACAATCACAGCAGCCCAACCCATGCAGGTTTACATTAGATTCGAACAGTCGGCAATGAAACACCGGAACCGAGAACTGGTGAGCCATCAGCTTTAATTCTAGCTTGCACCCGGCGGGCAAGCAAAAACACACACTGGGCTCCAAATCCCACACATTCAGTGCTCACAAAGCTACTGACTTATCCGAGTTTCCTAGCATCAAAGCTTTCCAGCTCACCAGACTTAATCACCTCTGTTTCCCATCTCCTCCTGCACAAACTCTTCCTCAGCACTCTGCCATCTTGGCTGCTTCCTCTCCTCCACGTGGCCTTATTCTCCTCTTCTCTCTAATACCTCAGGAACCAAGCGAGAGCAAGCTACTGGTCCGTCCCACTTTATATTGTAAAAATCCAAACCCTTAATCCAATTTACAAACAAGGAAGTCTCTGATACAAAGCCACCCATCTGAGGCATAATGGGATTCCTCAGGAGAGTGCACCACCCTACATCATCCAATCAGTCAAGGGTGTGGAGAAGAGCTTATTCTTAAAACTAAACCTTAGGCTACAACGACCCGGCCTGCCCCCAGCCTGTTCCAGAACACACATTAATATCAACTAACTTCCATGAGGGCAGCGCCATCTTTAACAAAGTGAGCATAATATATTTTATCTGCCCAACAATGGGCTTCCATGTGGGCAGCACCATCTTTAACAAAGTGAGCATATTATATTTTATCTGCCGAACACTGCCTTCACAAAAAACCAGAAAGACCTATATCCTTACCACATGATGAAGAAACTGGATCTCAATTGTGACGCGCAGCTAAATTTCCAAGAATTTCTTAATCTTATTAGTGGCAGGATGAAACCTGCCAAGACTCCTTTACCTGTTCCCAGAAGTATCTGAAGAGTCCTTAGAGCTGGTCTCCAGACATACCCTCCTTTCTTTCCAGCCTCCCAACTATCATCTTCTCCTTACCCCACACATACCGAGCCCAGCACACCCAACACTCAATGCAGCCCCCTCCTGAAACAATAACTTACATAGAAGAAAACACAGATACTAAACTTAGAAACCTTGGTTTCAGAGAACATTTTATAAATTTGATCCCAAGGGGAAGGGGAGTAAAGGCAAAAATAAATGAATGGGACTGTATCAAACTAAAAAGCTTTTTGCAGAGCAAAAGACATAACAAAACAAAAAGGCAGTCAACCAAATGGGAGATGGTATTTGCAAACAACAGCTCTGCCAAGGGGTTAATATCCAAAATGTATAAAGAACTCACAAAACTCAACAACAAACAAGCAAACAATCCAATTAAAAAATGGGGAGAAGACCTGAACAGACACTTCTCCCAAGAGGACATACAAATGGCAAACAGATACATAAAAAGATGCTTATCTTCACTAGCCATTCAAGAAATGCAAATCAAAACTACAATGAGATACCACTTCACACCTGTTAGATTAGCTATTATCAACAAGACAGATAGCAACAAGTGTTGGAGAGGCTGTGGAGAAAAAGGAACCCGCATTCACTGCTGGTGGGAGAGAGTAAACTGGTATAGCCATTCTGGAAGACAGTATGGTGGTACCTCAAAAAATTAAGAATAGAATTACCGTTGACCCAGCAATCCCTCTACTAGGTATCTACCCCAAAAAACTCAACATCATTGGTATACAAAGACACATGCACCCCCATGTTCATTACAGCATTATTCACAGTGTCAAAGACATGGAAACAACCAGTGTCCCTCAATAAGAGGATTGGATAAAGATGATGTGGTGCATACATGCAACGGAATACTACTCAGCCACAGAAATAATGACATATTGCCATTTACAACATCATGAATGGAACTGGAGAATATTATGCTGAGTAACGTAAGTAAATCAGAAAAAGCTAAGAATTGTATGATTTCACAGATAGCTGGGATATAAAACTGAAACTCATGGACATAGATAAAAGTGAAGTGAGTAACGGGTAGAGGGAAAGGTAAAGGAAGGGGAGAAAAGAGACAAATATACAGTGGAAGAAAATGATTTGACTTTGAGTGATAAGCACACAACATAATCAACAGTTCATATGCTATAGAAATATTTACCTAAAACTTATGTACTCTTATTAATCAATGTCACTCCATTAAATTAAATTTCAGAATTAAAAATATATAGTTTTCTAAAACACAAACACACAAGCTCTAAACCAGGGGTCCCCAAACTACAGCCTGCGGGCCGCATGCAGCCCCCTGAGGCCATTTATCCGCCCCCGCAGCACTTCAGGAAGGGGCACCTCTTTCATTGGTGGTCAGTGAGAGGAGCACAGGATGCATCCGTACCCATAGTTCCCATTGAAATACTGGTCAGTTTGTTGATTTAAATTTACTTCTTCTTTATTTTAAATATTGTATTTGTTCCCATTTTGGTTTTTTACTTTAAACTAAGATACATGCAGTGTGCATAGGGATTTGTTCATAATATTTTTTATAGTCCGGCCCTCCAACGGTCTGAGGGACAGTGAACTGGCCCCCTGTGTAAAAAGTTTGGGAACCCCTGCTCTAAACATACAAAAAATGAAGTTGTACCCTTCCTTACTTACCCTACATCACATACAAAGATTAATTCAAAATGTTAAGAGTTAATACTATAAAACACTTAAAAGAAAACATAGGAGAAAAGCTTCATGACATAGGATTAGTCGATGACCTTTTGACTATGACATCAAGACGACAAGCAACAACAAAAAAAATTGGATATCAAAATTTAAAACTTTTATGCATCGAAGTCCACAATCAACAGAGGAACAAGGCAACCTATCATATGGGACAAAGAATTTGCAAATTAAATATCTAACAGAAGGTTGAAATCTGAAATAAATACAAAACACCTAAAACTTAATAACAAGAAAATAAATAATCTGATTTAAAAAATGGGCAATGAGCTTGACCAGGCAGTGACACAGTGGATAGAGCATCGGCCTGTAATGCAGAGGACCCAAAGTAGAAACTCTGAGGTTGCTGGCTTGAGCACAAGCTCACCAGCCTGAGCGTGGAGTTGCCAGCTTGAGCTTGGGATCATAGACATAAGCCCATGGTTGCCTGCTTGAGCAAAAGGTCACTGGCTCAGTTGCAGCCCCCTCTACCTTCCCAACTCCGTCAAGGCACATATGAGAAAGCAATCCATGAACAACTAAGATGCTGTTACGAAGAATTGATGCATTGATGTTTCTCATCTTTCTCCCTTCTTGCCTGTCTGTCCCTCTCTCTCTCTTGCTCTTTCTCACTAAAAAGAAAAAACAAAAAAGGCAATGAGCTTGAATAGCATTGAATAGCATTTGTTCAAAGATGACTAACAATCATATAAAAAAATACTCAATTCACTTAACACTAGGGAACAAAATTTTTGTTGCATCCACAAAAACACTTGTTCTTACTTAATTCGAGTGTGCTGATCTCAAATCTGACATTAGTTTTTCTCTGTAAACTAGTTTCTTTGCAAATCAAGATTTTAGGTTTTCATCTTATTGTAAAATTTTCAACATTAAGTTTAACATAAAGAAGTAGAATGTCTTCTTGGGCATCATCTTTGTGAAAATATAGTAATTCATATAATGCAGTAAATATACTAATACACTAAATGATATGATTGCATCAAAATTTGTCTACAATTTCAAAATAGAACATATTAAAACACTTATCTTAATCATAAAATTTGCCAAAACTTATTTAAATTCTATACAGGCAAAAATTTGCGTTTGTAGCTCTTATGTTTGTGTACTTGTTGAGGACAATCTCATTTGATGCTCCAGCAGTAGTCTGCTCATCACAAACAGCTCCAAGACTTTCGGGAAATTTATCAATGTGACTGGTCAGGAAGTAAATCTTAACGCTCATGTTACATCCAATGTCGCGGAAAGCCAACAGCATCCTTTGAACCAGAAGGTCACAGTTTTCTGCTTTTCTGTTGCCAAGGAAGTTCTTTGTAACCGCCACAAAAGACTGCCATGCTGCTTTCTCCTTATTCATCTTCCTGGCAAATTCTTCATCATGAATGAGAGTTTGAATTTGAGGTCCATTGAATACACCAGTTTTTATCTTCTCGAAAGACAAGGCAGGAAAAGCAGAAAGAATATGTAGAAAGCATTCACTTTCTCTATTCAAAGCCCGAACAAACTGCTTTATTAAGCCAAGTTGGAAGTGAAGTGGGGGAAAAATGATCCTGTCTCGATTAACTACAGGTTCATTCACAATATTTTGCATCCCTACTTCCAGAGCTTCATGTTTTGGCCACTCCTTCTGTGTCCAGTGTTTCTCCCGAGCTCAGCTGTCCCACAGACACAGAAAGCATGGATACTTCATAAAACCTCTCTGTTGTCCTAGCAGGAAATTGACCATTTTAAGATCCACACAAATGATCCAGTTATGCTCCTCATACTTCAGAAAGTCGAGGACAATTTTTATGTCATTATAATCTTCTCGCAGATGAGTTGAATAACCAATTGGAACCTCTGCATAAACATTACCGTTGTGTAGGAGAACACATTTCAGACTCTGTTTAGAGCTGTCAAGAAATAGCTGCCATTCTGTTCGACTGTAAGTGGTAACACCTAGCTGGCTCAGAAGATTAGTGGTATCAAGACAGTATACAAAGTGTTTGTCTTCAGAAAAAAAGTCCATAAAAAATTGTTTACGCTTCCTGAAATGGGATACTTTAGCTGACCGGTGAAGTACATTCTTTTCTTGAAGCCTTAAAGCTGCTTTCTTTGATAGGCCCAAATCTCTTAGTAAGTCATTCAATTTGGGCTGGCTAAACTGCTGAGGGGTAAATGACTCCTTGGCATCAGAAGAAGATCCTTCAGATTCTACAACCATTTCCTCATGCATCTTATCAAAATACACTTGATCACCATGTTCACTTTCTTTGTCCTTAGAAGAAATAAAACCATTGAAAACTGGAACTGGGAGTGTCTCAGTGTGGGATAGGTCGTACTGCTGAAGGAATATTAGGATATGTGATCATATGCCGTTTTTTCTTTTGAATGCCCTTTGTATGGATCAGACAGAAATAACAGTCACTGCTGTGGTCCTTAGGCTCACGCCAAACCATGGGATTACCAAAAGGCATTCCTTTGCATTTTCCTTTTGTCCAGTCACGAAGCATCTCCTCACAATTATGACACAAAATATGAGGAGCCCAATTCTTGTTTTGATCGCCAAGGGGAACTTGAAAATAGGCAATATATGCATGTGTCACAAATGATGAAATATTGCACCTTTGATGTTGAAGTGTGTAACAGCCACATATATACCAGAAGCTGACAGGACTATTCTTACATTTACGCCTACTTGAAGAAGCCATGATTCAATCTTAAAACAAAATAAGAGGGTGTTTTTTCAGATAATCATTTTTCACATTTAAAAACAACTACAATTATGTAAAAGTGATGTTTGTAAAACATTAATTGCCTTGTGGTTATGTTCAATCCAAGAGTCGTTGTCCTTTAACTCCAATTTAAAAACCAATGCATGCCATTAACTGTAAAAAAAAATTAAAATTGCATAAAAACTGGAGCATGCACCAAAAACAGATTTCAGATTTGGAATCAGCGATGCAGAAATATATAGAAAACGTTCTAAAACCTAATGCAACAGTAAATGAAAAATAAAAAACCTGTTCTCCAGTGTAATCATTAGAGCACTGCAAATCAGAACCACAATGAGATCTCTTATACCCATTACGATGGCTATTATAATAAAAAAAAAAAAGAATAAAAAACAAAGTATTGGCAAGGATGTGGAAAACCAAAACTATTGTACATTACTGGTAGGAATATAAAATATTTCAGCCACTGAAGAAAGCAATATAGAGAGAGATTATGTATGTGATGGACACACCGGAGTCCTGCCCTTATGTTTCGGGAGGGTGATCCTTCCAGAGCCCCGTTCTAACCAAAGTTTAGGGGAGTAGAATTCCAGAGATAAAAAAAAAAATTAAACATAGAAATTACCATATGATCCAGTAATCCCTCTTCTAAGTATATACCCTAAAGAGTTGAAAGCAGACTCAGATATTTGTACACCCATGATCACAGCATCAATCATTATTCACAAGAGCCAAGAGGTAGAAACAACCCAAATGTCCATCAACAGATGAATAAACAAAAAGTGGTACATAGATACAATACAATAAAACAGAAGAAAATTCTGACATATGCCCCACCATGAATAAACTTTTAAAATTACGCATAGTGAAATCAGTCACAAAAACAAAAACTGTCTGATTGTACTTATGAGGTGCCTATAGTAGACAAATTCATAGAAACAAAGAATTGCTGGGGGCTGGAGGAAGGAGGAAATGGGAAGTTATTTAATGAATACAGAGTTTCAGTTTTTCAAGATGATAAAATTTTGCAGATTGGCCCTGGCCTGTTGGTTCAGTGGTAGAGCATTGCCAGGAATGTAGATGTCCTGGGTTCGATTCCCAGTCAGGTCACAAAGGAGAAGCACCCATCTGCTTCTTCACCCCTCTCCTTCCCCCTCCTCTGGCAGCCATGGCTCCATTGCTTCAAGCAAGGTGGCCTCCTGCACTAAGAATGGCTCCCATGGCCTCAGCCTCAGATGCTTCAAAAAACAAACAAATAAATAAAAGGCTCAGTTACTGAACAACAGCCCCAGATGGGCAGAGCATCGCCCCCTAGTGAGCTTGCCCAGTGGATCCCAGTCAGGGAGCATGTGGGAGTCTGTCTCTCTGCCTCTCCTCCTCTCACTAATAAATTTTAAAAATAAAATAAAAAGTTTTGCAGATTGTTGCATAACAGTATAAATATACTTAACATGGCTGAAATGTACACTTAAAGAAAATTTTAGGCCCTGGCCGGTTGGCTCAGCAGTAAGAGCATTGGCCCAGCATGTGAAAGTCCTAGGTTCAATTCTGGGTCAAGGCACACAGGAGAAACAACCATCTGCTTCTCCACCCCTTCCCTCATCTCCCTCCCTCTCTCTCTCTCCGTCCCTCCTTCCCACAACCATGGCTCAAATGGTTTGAGCAAAGTTGTTCCGGGCACTGAGGGTGGCTCCATGGCCTTGCCTCAGGCACTAAAATAGCTCAGTTTCTAAGCAGTGGAGCAGCAGCCCAGACCAGCAGAGCATCCCTGGTAGGGGGCTTGCTGGGTAGATCTAGTCAGGGGCATTTGTGGGAGTCTGTCTCTGCTCCCCTACCTCTTAATAATAATAATAATAATAAAAAAATACCTAATTGAGTTAAGGATATTAAAAGCAAGAATCAGAAAGAACTAAATAAACATTATACTATCCCTAACTCCAATTTGTGAATAATAAAAGTGTTTATCTTAATTCTCATAATTAAAAAATAAACACTTTCCAAATGAGGGTTTAAAAACACCCAGAAGTATTCTTAATGTTTCTTAAGGAAATTAAAATAAATAGGGCTCCTCGAAAGGTTCTCTTTTTACATTCCCTCATGAGAAAAACATTTTCTTAAAATGAAGGATCTTTAAAGTATTAACCTCTTTTAAATCTGTTCTTATCTTTGAAAACCATGTAACTAGACCTATATTCATAAAGAACATAATCTAATTTATATTTTAATCAAATTTCTAAAATTGTTATACACTGTATTATAAACAAATGTTTTAGTTACAAAGAGTATATTATGAAGTTTTTAGAGACTGTAAAATGTCTTTGTAATACTAGGCACGACTAATAGGGAAAAAATCCCCTTTAGTAGAGAATTCTTCATTGTCCCTATGCTGAAGGCAGCATAAGTGTTGAAAGCACTACCATAAAGAAAGCACTTGCTCTATCAAGCATTGTTCTAGAAGCTAGGAATAAACAGTTCACAGAACAAACAAAAGTTTTTCCCTCTGTAGAGTTTACATTTTGGCAGAGGCGTTATATGCCAGAATTAAGAGGCAAAAATTATTTCCCAAAAAATCTGATTGGGACACCTAGTATACCCAGGCAGCTCAGTAACAATATAATAGGGATTGATGGAAATAAAAGTTTCCACAGAATCAAATTCTAGAAAGAAATTTAATCTAAATCCCAAAATATGGGGAATAGTTCTTCCTTCCTGTATCCAAATGCCACTATTAGGATTATGTTAGCAGTTGATAAAATATATTTTAAAAAAACCTCAGGAGAGGCCATAGCAGTCAAGAATTAAATAAAAGCCTAACAAAGAATAAAAGTAATCTTCATTTTCAGAAAGTCAGTACAAAGATGAGTTCTTGGAGATTAAACAGTGACACAGAAGCAGAAGATTTGAATAAAGAGGCATGAGAAAGTAAAGGCTAATAAATAGGAAACACAGACTGATATCATTTGGATCATTCTATATCTAAGCTTAGCCTAAATATTTGGGACTGTTTTTAACAAAGCAAGAATTTTATCACAGTGATGTACCACCGACCCTTGAATGTAGAGGTTTGAACTGCAGGGTTAACTGAAAAAAATCTTCATATGTAAACTGGCGCAATAAAGGGTTCACTGTGAATGACAAATGCTTGTACAGATAGAAAGAAGTACTTGGTCAATGGTACAGCATATACGGAGAGGTACTAATTTCTAAACTAAACCAAAACACAGATCATTCAATTATTCATTCCTTTTATATTCACTCAGCTCTAGAGGTAACAGCTATGTTGCCAGGCTTGTCAAGGGTACTGAATTGAACATAAGATCAAAAGGTATTTGGGGAGATTTCTGCTCTAAGTTAAGAGTAGCTTTTAGGCTTCATATTGTACAATCTATTTCTCTTCTAGTACAGTCTGTCCGTAAAGTCATGGTGTACTTTTGACTGGCCAGGTCAAAAGTGCACCATGACTTTACAGACACACTGTATATCACATTGCCACAATTGAACCAAAAAGAAATGGTCTGGAGTAGAAGCAGGATAATAGAATTTCACATAAAAATCTCCATGATAGAGCTTAATACTATAATTATTTTCACCAGAAAAAAATTAAATGACACTCACCTATTACATATATAGAGTATTGTTTTAGCTTAGGAATTTTTAATTTTGGCCATAAGAAGGTTATTAAAAAAATGATTGAATTCAGTTTTTTATGTCCACAAACATAAAACACTCTACCAAATTATCTAAAATCATCTACCAAATTATCTGAAATCACTGTTTTATCATCAATCAAAATGGACATGATTCAACTGTCTATAGCTATGTCTCCAAACATGATTAGATGCTTTATTTTGTATTTATTCCCATTATCAAACCACTACCAAAAATCAAGGTAAAATGAAACCAAAGTCATCAAAACAGACAAAGAGAAGAAAATAAACTAAACTGGCAGTACCAAAGGCTGAAGAACTTTAATCTTGCAATACCAGATGGGACAAAAGCAGGTTTACAGTTGTTAGTATGGAAAATAATATAATAATACAAGAATATACTGTGTTTCAGGTACTCACAATGTATAAATCCACTTTTGCCCTCCCCTGTATGTTTAAAATGTAAATATTTAACATTCTGAATATAGTTGTTATTTAGAAGGAAAAACAGCTGCCTAGTTTGAAAGAAACTGTCCTCTCCAATAGCATAAACAAGAGGGAGTAAACCAAAAGAATTTTCCCATTAAAAAAGAGGAAATAAACAAGGCAAACCTCTTCCCTTCAGATAAAACATATAATAAAGAGCAGCTGATAATTCAATTATTTACTAAGTATTCATCTGAAGCAGCAAATGTCAATATAGAGGGAAGGGGGGAAGTTGTGATTTGAAGTTATATGTGCCTCTTCCCAACTAGTCCTTATTGGAATTCCTCAACATCTTCCAATAACCCTGCCCTTGTTAAGAATCACTGCAAGTGAAAACCATTGTTAGGATGTTGGGACAGAAAAAAGATGCAAATCACTCATCTAGAGCATCTGTACATAATAAACTCTACCTTCTCACTGCAAAATTATATTTTTCATATATAATTGTGGGTTCTAGACAGCTTTGCTTTAATGAAGTGGTATTCAAATTTCTTTTTGCAAGTAAGTAAAAATTATAATGATCATTATCAGTCACAAAACAGAGAAACAAACTTGTTGTTTGATTAGAGTCCTGTTACTTTGGTAAAACCGTGGCCATCCTGAAACCCTTGAGGCCTAAATTATTCTGGACAATTAAATAAACTGTAATAATACACAACTGTTGAAAAGACTTCAATAATTCAAAAGTGTAAGCAAAAATTTCCTTCCCTTACCATCCTCACTCCCTTTCCCCTGAGGGTTACGTAACTGCTATAAAACAGTTTGGGTGCATATTTCTGGCCCTCTTCAGGATATATACAAATTTTACACAAAAGTGTATATACAAACTAGATTAAGCAAGGAGATTTGCTATACATTCAGTTCTGCAATTTGCTTTTTACACTAATGGATTAAATAGCCTTTTAAGTTTATATATGTTGGTATACCTGATTTAGGTAAACTGCATATTCCATAGTATTTTTCATTATTCTCTTACTGATAGGTACTTTTAGGTTGAAAACTTTTAAATGTTTTTTTTTTTTAATATTTTAATCTTTTCCTTTACTTTTTGTCATTTTCCATTGCCATCACTGTAATGCCTATAGGAGTTTTTTTCCTTATTTCCATTGGAAAACTTGGAATCCAAGTAACTTAATGTACTAGAATTGAGACCAAATGGAAAATTTTTTATTGTTCACAAGTGAATACAATTTTGATTGCTATTTTAACTTCTCAGAGGTCTTTTAATGCATCTAAATTATTGAGGGGTAAAGTTCCCAGATTATCATTTTTGACAGGGGAAATATTATCACTATTATTATTATTATTAATATATTAATAGGTTCTCTGTTTACATTCTTAAATGAAAAATTCCTGCTTAAAAAGAAAACAGTGAAAGCAAATGGATGAGGGAATTAGCATGATGCTGCTCTTTCAGTAAATACCATAATAGTGTGTGCATCATTATAAAAATATTACAATCTATCCATCATGCTTATCTAATTCTATACATATACCCAGTCAGTTGATTGTATAAACCACTATTATGGCAGTGGACCCATGTGTTTTATCATTCAACCCCTTCCTTCTGCAATCCACTACAGGTAATTTCATTTCTCAGGATTGAAAAAAATTTAACTTACCTCAATTGTTTGGCATAGTTCTGTTCAATTTCTATCCTTTCTTTAACAAATTTGGCATATCTTTCCAAGAAGTCAATTCCCCATTGTGTATGCTTGTCTAAGCTGTCGAACTGATCCTAGAAAAAAAAGGTAAAAGCACATTGAAAAATCTAATTTTATCTACAAATGCTTTACTTTAACTAACTTCTGATACTTGTCCAGAGAGGCAATGAGGCATAAAAGAGAAAACCTATGTTTCTTCTGTGGGTCCCCATCCATCGCATCCTTTAAGAACCAGACAGAAATAGGTTCCTCGGCATAAATCATGCTACTTTATGCCTGAATGCCTTTACACATGTGGTTCTCCCTGGCTACAACACCTCTCCTTACCTTTTTTGCAATTAACTCATTCCCCCTTTGAGATTCAATTCAAATGCTCCTTCCTCCAGAAAACAGCCCTAGACTTGCAGACTGGAAGAAGTGCCTTTGTCAGGTTCCCGAGGCTGTCTAAAAATTACTATGTTCTCTACCTGCTATATTATATTGAGGGCAGGAACCACGTATCATTCAACTCTGAGTTGCCAAGGCATAAACACCATGCATGCCTGACACCAGAGCACAGACTCGAAGATTTGTTCAGCAGAATCAAATATAACTGGGTTCATATTCTGGGCTCTGCATTTACCAGATGTCTGATCTTGGGCAAGTTACCAAGGCTGTTTGAACTTTTTCCATCTTAAAGTGGGAGTCCCATCACCCACCTCATTAGGATTATGATGATGTCATTAAGTGTTCTGAAATGCAGTACACACAATACTACAACATTGTCCTATAAGGCTGTCTCAGTTCAAAAAAGTATTCCCTTCTGTTGCTTGAAAAAACATCATTTCCTATCCCTTAAGAATAATCTACAAATTGACTAATAACTTTGTGCTCTCTCCTTCTCTCGTATTGGAAGTCTATAATGCTAACAAAATATTCAAATATCATCTCTTTCCATACTCTAGTTTTTTTTTTTTCTGAAATCACTCATAGTTTAATCACATTTGTTATTTACAAATGAATTTCCAAGTCTTTGCTTTATCTCTTTCCCTATCCTTATTTCCTTAAATCATTTTAAAATTCTACTGGTAAAAGTAAAGTCTCTCTAAACAGCAGAGATACAATTCATCTCCCTACCATACTTTGGTATTATCACTCTAATTCTATTCTTTCATGCAACTTTTCATTATCATTTGCCTTCCTAGGTAGACTTGAAAACAGCAAGAGAACACACTGCTCAATAAACTTATTGGTGTATTAATATTTCCCATTATAAATTGGAACTTTCAAATTTAAAAATTCTCAACAAAAAACACTGCAAAAAAGAATAGCCTGAATTAAAATAATCATTCTTCATTTTTCCAAAAAGCTTCAAGTTTACTGCCATCTTAATCAATTTTTATATCATACTTCTTTATCTTCTAGATGAACTCTTCAAATTTTTAAAAAGTTTTTTTCAATGATTTGAGGTGGGGGAAGGAGAGAAAGAGAGGGAGAGAGAGAGAAAAGCACCAACTTCATTGTTCACTTAGCTGTTCCATTTAGTTGTATACTCACTGACTGCTTATCATCTGTTCCCTGGAGGAAAGGAGGTATCCACTCTGGTGCACTGGGGTGATGCTTTATGCACTGATCCACCCGGCAGTTTACAAATGAATTTCCAATTTTTTTAATTTTATTTTATTCATTTTAGAGAGGAGACACAGAGTGAGAGAGAGAGAGAGAGAGAGAGAGAGAAAGAGAGAAAGGGGGAAAGAGCTGGAAGCATCAACTCCCATATGTGCCTTGACCAGACCAGTGCAGGGTTTTGAACTGGCGACCTCAGTGTTCCCAGGTCGACGCTTTATCCACTGCGCCACCACAGGTCAGGCTGAATTTCCAATTTTTTTAGCCTCCAATTTTTTTTATTATAAAAAATACTCTCCCCTATCTGTAATAAATCTGAACAAATACTTCTATTATACGTATATTCTAAATTATATACACTATACTATTAGAGAATTATGAAATCCAAAAATAACAAATTTTAAAAAGAAATGAAAATAAACATTATTTTTGAGTAGTATTTTTTCTTATTAAACAAAGAAACAAAAGCCTATGGGCCATGACTTTTTAAAATGTTAACAATTTTGGTGAGAGCAGTGACTTGGATACGACTCTTTCTAAAATCTTGGTTCTAATTCAGTTTCTAGTAGCTGTCTCACAAAAATTTAAATATCTAAATGGAAAAGTTTACTGTTGACTGCATTTTCCAATTCCTTTATCAATCTCATCCACCAACATACAAAGTTTTATGTTAAAATTTATGGTAGAATAAAATGTCCTTGAGGTCAGTCTGTCATTTTTACAAACTAATCAGAAAACACTGCATTCTTTATATTTTTAACAAATAGGTTCAAAATTATGTGCCACTTTGGTTAGGTCACACTGCCCAAATGCTTGGTGCAATATTATCCTGGATGTTTCTGTGAAGGCATTTTTTGAGGGATAAGAATATTTAAATTGGTGGATTTGGAATAAAGCAGATTATCCTCCATAATGAGAGTGGGCCTCATTCAATCAGTAAAGGCCTTAATACAATAAAGACTGACCTTCCCTCTCCAGGAAGCAATACTGCCAGCTGACTGCCTTTTTGCAAGAATTGCAACTCTTCTCTGGACCTACCATGCAGAGTTTGGGTTTACCAAGTTTGCAAAATTATGTGCCCCCCAACCCTCTTGGTTCTGTTTCTCTGGAGAATCCTAAAACATTAAAACAAGAAATATCTGTTTCCAAGTTTTAAGTGTGCAGATACAGTATTTGTAGGTAACATAGATCATTTTCAGCAGCAAAATTATATAATAATGGATCATTTCCAAACACTCATGAACAAAATGCTTTCTTCATAGCTGAAGTTTCTTTGGAAAAGCAGCTATTCACTCACTATTAAAATTTCCCTTTTATCATGAAGGGACAAATTAAATTTTATCAAAAATAACTGCCAGGAAAGCATATTACTTATAATCACTTATTAAAGAAAAGGTCAACAAATTTGAAACAACCAGGAGATAAATAGCAAACCTATGTGAAACAAAGATTTTCAGTGGTCTCTCCCATTTCTTTGGGAAATACTGTAAGTCTATCTACTATATTTTAAAGTTTTTTTTTCTTCTAAAACTAGCCATAATAAAAATATGCAATAATATTCTGTAGACTTCTGGCTTTAATTTTCTTTGTTTACCTCTAAATGATGAAGTAATAAATAAACTGCAACATATCCCAATTTCTTTTTTAAAACTGCAGTCAATATACTGCTTTATTCATGATTTATTACAGGATTTCTTTTCCATAAAATGCTGTTCAAGTCACTTACTGTTGAGAATAATTCTTCTTCCACTCAACTTTCCTTTAGTGGTTCACAAAAAGTTCCAAATATACTTCATTATTGAAACAGAATCTAGCAAATATTATACTAGAAATATCTGAACTTTAATCACTGTATAGCAAATTTTCAACATATTATTTTCCCTAAAAGATATTTCTTTAGGGGTGTTTAATGAGACTTCTAACAGTATTTGTTGAGACAATTAGTTTGTCAACAAGTTGTTTTACATATATCACTATTTTTACAACAACAAAGTAGTATAGTTCTAGTAACATCCTGTCTTTCATTATTGAGTTTGAAATTTCAAGAGGATTCCAATACACTCATGTTCATAGCAGCATTGTGCACGATAACCTAAAGATGGAATCAACTGATGGATGAATAAACAAAATATGGTGTATAGATTCAACCTTAAAAAGAATATTCTGACACATGTTACAACATCAATGAACCTTGAACACAATATGCTAATTGAAAATAATTCAATCAAGAACAAAAACTGTGCGGTTCCATTCATATGAAGTACCTAGAGTAGTCAAATACATAGACACAAAGTAAAATGGGGGTTTCCAAAGGTTGACTGGAGGACTTAGTGGGAAGTTACCATTTAATGGGTAGAATTTCCATTTGAGAAGATGAAAAAAGTTCTGAAGATGAATGGTGGTGATGACTGCCCAACACAATGAATATACGGTACTTAAAGCCACTAAACTACACACTTAAAATGGTAAGTTTCTTGTTTTATTTTTGTAGAGAGAGACAGACAAACAGACAGACGGAAGGAAGGAAGGGAGAGAAATGAGAAGCATCAGCTCAAGAGTTGCTTTACTTTGGTTGTTCATTGATTGCTTCTCATATGTGCCTTGACCAAAGGGCTCCAGCCAAGCCCATAACCCCTTGCTTAAGCTAGGGACCTTGGGCTCAAACCAACAACCTTGGGCTTCAAGCCAGCAACCTTTGGGCTCAAGCCAGCGACCACGGGATCATGTTGATGATCCCATGCTCAAGCCAGTGACCTTGAGGTTTCAAACCTGAGACCTCAGTGTCCCAGGGTCAAGCTTGTCTGCTGCGCCACCATCAGTCAGGCTTTAAAATGGTTAAGTTTTATGTCATTTATATTTACCATAAAAAAGGGGAGGGGGCTGCCAAACATCAATAAATGGTGAAGCAATATATTCTTCACTGAGCCTAACCAGTGGTGGTGCAGCAAACAGAGCATTGACCAGGTATGATAAAGTCCCCAGTTCGAAACCCAAGGTTACTCTTGAGCATGGGATCATCAACATGATCCCGTAGTTGCTGGCTTGAGCCCAAAGGTCACACTGGCTTGAGCAAGAGATCAGTGACTTGGCTTGGTGGTCACACTGGCTTGAGCAAGAGATCAGTGACTTGGCTTGGTGGTCACACTGGCTTGAGCAAGAGATCAGTGACTTGGCTTGGTGGCTCATCCCCACCACCATCAAGGCACGTATGAGAAGCAATCACTGAACAACTGAAGTGAAGCAACTATGAGCTGATGCTTCTCATCTCTCTCTTCCCCTCCTTCCCAAAACTCTCTAAAACCAAATACTATATATATATTCTTGACTGGTTATCACATGATTTTAAACATCACTAAAAAACTGCAGATGTATGATCTAGTCTTATTTTGCAAACTCTTGTTAACTACAGTATGACGGCATAGCATTATTATCTGATATCACAGGACACAAAATACATTCAGGGCAAGCTTCATTACTAACAGTAACAGATCAGTGGACATGTTTTAAATTACATTCTCAATAATTTCTTGGGGGAAGCCCACCCATAATCCAAATGATTATATAGCCATTATATTTCTTTGTTGATAAACATTGTTGATATTTTTTCAAACATATTAAGAGAAGCATCAGGCTTGCTATTTCTGTTTGTTTATGCTTACATTATAGTATTATATTTAATTAATGGTGTATTTAGAGGAAAGTTTAAGTCAAAGACAAACCTCCAGTGTCGATTCATATTTAAAATACTAGTAAAGTGTCACATTTCTTATTTTTAGATAATATATATAAATCAAAGTTCTAAGCTCTTTTCTCCTCATGTTAGTGTATCATCTTGTGTGCTCCCCTTTGAATACCCCTGCTTTAAATTACGCATTGTCCTTTATGTGATCTGCATCTGATCTCTATCAAGTCCTCTCTATACTACTAATATAGTCTTACTGGTTTTTTATCTTTACCTTATTTTGTATACACATAGAATAACAATTCTCTAATTTAGTTAATCACTTTACAAATTAAATTAAAAATATACTGCTCCATATTCACATAATACCCCCCTATATCTAATTCAAGCTCTTTCAGGATTCCCAAAGAAAAAAATAAATCATCTCAAGAATTTGATATGCAAGACCTATGTCTAACTGTTTTAAAAAATTAACTGTCATTCCTATTTTTCAAATACTCATTCATGGTATAATTCCATGAATTCATTTTTTCCATCCCTTCACTTTCAGTTTATGAGTATCTTTGTTCTGAGGTGGGTCTTTTGTAGACAGCATATATATGGGTCATATTTTCCCTTCCTCCCTCCTTTTCTCCTTCTCTTTCTTCCTCCCTTTCTTCCTCCTTCTCTTCTTCTCTCCCTCTCTTCACTTCTCCCTCCCTCACTCACTTATTATTTCACACCTCCCACTCTCTCTCCCATTCATGGTATAATTCCACTGGAAAAAACCTTGAATTATATTCAATGGTTGGGTTCAGCCGGTTCACTCCTAGTTCAGCAGAACTGATACCTAATATTTTCTTGAGTTCAGCAAATCAGTTGTTAAAATGGCACTTGTAATTAGAGTTCTCTCTAAGGTGGGCGCCTGGGCAGCCGCCCAATGTGGAAAACACAAATTTACATTCCTTACTCTTTCTTAACATTCATCTGTGCGACAGCATATTGTAAGTGGTCGTAGTAACATTTATTCCGTCCACAGGTGAAAAGAATGGCAAGTGAGGACGCCAATGAAGAAACAATATGAAAATATCTTAAATAACAGTTTTATTGTTTTTTGTCAGGTATTATTTAATATTTTTCATTAATATTTTAAAACTCATAACAATTTTGTTTTGTATACCTCTTTTATTATTCTTATTTAAGTATTAAATGCATGAAACAATAAACTACCTTTTGGCATATTAGGTTTTTTTTTTTTTTACTTAAAAAGGTCATCAGCCTGACCAGGCGGTGGCGCAGCGGATAGAGCGTCGGACTGGGATGCGGAAGACCCAAGTTCGAGACCCCGAGGTCGCCAGATTGAGCGCAGGCCCATTTGGCTTGAGCAAAAGCTCACCAGCTTGGACCCAAGGTTGCTGGCTCCAGCAAGGGATTACTCAGTCTGCTAAAGGCCCACAGTCAAAGCACATATGAGAAAGCAATCAATGAACAACTAAGGTGTCGCAACAGCAACGAAAAACTAATGATTGATGCTTCTCATCTCTCTCCGTTCCTGTCTGTCCTTATCTATCCCTCTCTTTGACTCTTTCTCTGTCCCTGTAAAAAAAAAGTCATCAGGGCAGAGAACCAGTTGTTAAATTATTTGAATACCACCATTGATAATATCTATATATTAACTCTCAAGAAGTATTTTTAGAGTTGGTCACCATAACAAATTATAGAAGCTCAACTAATGAGAATATTGAGAAAGTAAGGTCAAATTTTGTTTTTAATTAATGAAGATTAAGTCACCAGCTATAAAGTCTCTTTGGATACAATTCTTGATTTTTAATGTTGGTTTTTAAAATATTCAAAAATATCACTGAACAACCGTACAAATAGAAAACATTAGAGAAGCTCAATACTGATTTAATTATACTTGACCAAGGTTGTAATATACTTTTCAAGTAAAAAGATCCCAAATAAAAGCCAACTAAATACAGCAATGAGCATTAAAAGGCAGTATAAAGGCAAGATATACACATTTGACTGCAAGTGAAGCAAAGTTCTGTGCTTTGTAACCACTTTGGAAAAACAAAATTTGACTTCAAAATAAAGCACCTCTAAAAAAGCACTTGTCTAAAAGACAAGTCTTAAAACAGAAAATTTAAATACTATCATATTAGATAGCCATATTGTATATATATATTTTTGCCTCAAACAGTAAATCTACAATTAAGACTGCAAATAAGAATATATGTAAATATAAACTTAATGTTGTAACATTTAAAGTAGAGAAGAAACATTTTTAAGATAAATTTTATTTAATCCATTGGATTACATTATCTGGGTTTTCAACTAGACATATTATATTATGAAACATTCTAAATATTACAAATTCTTGACATTCAAAGTGAGTAATTTAAATTTTGAAAGAAAATGAGCAGAGAAACTAATTTGGCAATATTCCTATAAGAAAATAATGCAAAGTAAATTATAAAAGACCCATCAAGAATCATACTCGAAACGTTGAAATATTCAGTAAACAAATACCCATTTTAAATTCTGTAATTTTACTAATTTACTTTTTCTCTAAGCAGAGATCAACAGAAACAGATCAATTTTAAAACTGCAAGAGAACTTTATCAAAAATTGGTTTCATTAGTCTTAAACAAGAAACATTAGATAAATATAAATTTATTTTTCACTTTATATACTGGTTTCCAAACAATCATTCACATAAATTGATTTGTTCATAGTGATTTTAGTATTTTCATGGGATTCAATAACTTAATAAATGTCTAAACCAGACAAACTTCATCATACTGCCTAGCACATATAAGGCTGATGAATAACCATTCTATCTGTATAGCATTTTTGAATTTACAGTGTTTTTTATATATATTAACAGATGTCACCTACAAAACTCTATTGATAAGGCATTTTACAAATGAGCAAACCAAGTTACTGAAATTAAGAAATTCAAACAAAGTTTTAACTCCAGTTCTAATTTTTTCTACTACCATACACCAGTATTAGTAAATAATGGTTCCAGACCTTTCATGTTATAAATATGCAAACTGATGTCCAGAATGATTAAATAATTTTCCCATAGCAGGGTAGCAATCAAAATGGGATAGGGACTAAATAGATTACCTCTTAAAATTATGATCAGTTTTATATTTTTAGTATCCAAATGAGTAACTGTTATGAATACCATTATCAAAAATGATACGTATCTTTCACCAGAAGAGAAATATAAGGCTGAAAAAAATTGTTAGTTATTGGGGAGCTTTGATAAAATGAACAAATTAAAAATCTCAAAGCTAGAATTTGCCTAATACAAACACACAGAGAATGCTTAAATTCTCTTTACAATATTTCTGATAAGAAGTCATTCAGCATCTTGGTGGTCATACTATTAGTGATTTAAAAACAAACAAACAAATAAACAAAAACAACTCCAGAAACCTGAGAGAAAATGCCTGGAGACTGAAGAATGATTTTTATGATCACAAAATAAAGCACAAAGCTCTTAAACTAAGCAGTATTGTAAAACCATCTGTAGATTAAAAATAAGAGCATTAAATCATCAAAATAGGCAACTTATTCTCACTTCCCTATTCTGTCTTTCACACTGCTCTTATTTCTATGGATTTACTGTAGGCTACTATCTGAGTCCGAGAGCTTTTATTTCCTTGCTGTAATTGTCTCCTCACTTCCTTTTCCAGCACATTCATTCTTACCACAGCTTCTATAAAATATATCTCCCATTTTAAGATCTCATATTTAAATTTTAAGAAATCTTTATTGTCTGTTTCCTTTAATTTTCTTTTTTAATTTGCGAAGTGTTTAAAGTTATTTTACCTTAGTCATTTGGGAAAACAAGAGAAATTTTTTAAATTAAAGCTGCCATAAAAATATATTTTATATATCACAAAATGTTCTAATTTTTTTAGAAATCACTATATAACATTCAATCCACGTCTTTCTAATTATTTTGACACAGCCCTGCATCCAAATAAAATCCTATTATTTTTGGAAAAGCACCGAAGGTCACAACTGTTTGAGAAAAGACTTTCTTCACTAAAAAGCAGAATAATGACTTTGCTGCCCTAGTTTGGTCTTACTCTGTGGCTCTGCTTTTCTGCCAGTTTCTCCAGCACTTCTGAATACCAAAGTACTGCCCAAAACATTTTTAAGATCTAATCTAACACAAATGACTTTTCTCAGTTTTTGGTTCACATAGGACTGCAGAAACTTTCTTTGTGTTTAAATCTCATGGAGCTAAGAAATCAATTTACAATGCAGGGTCAACAACATCTATCCCCAAAGTAAATTAAGGAATATTTTAAGTTTTAAAAAATCAATTATTTGCATTGTTTTTGTTTTTAGACAGATGCAAACTTGTATATTGAATTTACTGGGGTGACACTGGTTAATAAAATTATATAGGTTTCAGGTGTACAATTCTATTATACATCATCTGTATATTGTGTGTTCACCACCCTAAATCAAATCTCCTTCCATCATCTTTATATCCCTTTACCCTCTCCTACCTCCCCCCAGCCCCTTTTCCTTCCTAGAATCTCCACATTGTTGTCTGTCTTTTTTCTTTGCTTAATCCTATCACTATTTTACCCAGCCCCTCAACCCCCATATCTGACAGCTGTCAGTTTGTTCTTCATATCTGTGAGTCTGCTTCTATTTTGTTAGTTTATTTCATTTATTAGATTCCACATATGAGTGAAATCACACGGTACTTGTATTTCTCTGGCTGGCTTATTTCACTTAGCATAATAATCTCGAGGTCCACCTATGCTGTCACAAAAGGTAGAGAGTACCTTCTTTTGTACAGCTTAGTATTCCATCGTGTAAATATACCACATATTTTAAAATTAATTTTGTACGTTTTGTGTGTGTGACAGAGACAGAAAGAGAGAGGGACAGACAGACACAAAGAGAGAAAAATGAGAAGCATCAATTCTTTGTTGTGGCTCCTTACTTGTTCACTGATTGCTTTCTCATATGTGCCTTGATCGGTTGGGATGGGGGGACTACAGCAGAGAGAGTGACCCCTTGCACAAGCCAGCAACCTTGGGCTCAAGCCTGCAAACTTGGGCTTCAAGCCAGCGACCTTTGGGCTCAAGCCAGCAACCATGGGGTCGTGTCCATAATCCCAACACTCAAGCCAGAGAGCTCACGCTCAAGCTGGCGACCTCTGGGTTTTGAACCTGGGTCCTCTGCATCCCAGTCTGACACTCCATCTGAGCTGCAGCCTGGTCAAGCTGTGATTTAATTTTTAATTAAATTCTAAATTAAGCTCTTAAGACTTCAAAATCTATTCAAATGATCTTTCCAATACCCTAACGCAGTGGTTCTTAACCTTTTTTGAGGTAGCGAGCCCACCAGTTTCATATGCGCATTCACCGAACCCTTCTTTAGTGATAAATAAAATATGATATTTTTTTTCCAAATTCAAGACATAGGTATATGTTTTTTTACTGGTGCACAAAATGAGCCGTGCATGAACATCACCTTGCTCAAAGAACAAAACCAACAAAGTGCATGAACTCACAACAAATTACGGTATTACTTTATTCTGGCCTCCGCGGCAGAGGCTTCTCCGAACCCCTGAGACTGACTCATCGAACCCCTAGGGTTCAATAGAACCCAGGTTAAGAACCACTGCCCTAATGTATATTTTTATACTTCCCACAACTCTCTCCTCTTCGCTACCTCAGGTCCTCATTCTAATGGTTATCTCCATTGTCATTAGCAATAACTGCAAGACCCCCTTCTCTCAATAACTTCAAGAAGATCATAGTAGGTTAGCCGTCAACTCACTTCAACATTGCAATATTTAAATTTTTTGACCCCCACAGAGACTTTAATCCATTGATCCTGACACATTATTCCTGTCTCTCATCCCTCTCCTATCTTCATTTCCAACTTTACATAGCTTAGATTCCATGAAGCATCATTATAATCATTTTCTGCAAATAGTTTCACTGTCCTTGCCCTCTCTCGCTTTGCCAAATTTAACCCTAGTTTTATATTCAAATATTCACCAATCATTTCCCATGCTGCTGAAGGTGAAAAAAAAAGGAGGGAGAGATGAAGGAAGGAAAGATGAAAGGAAACATGGAAAGAAAGACAAACCACGCTGACTATAGTCATACTTTGAAATTTGTGCCTATTAACCTAATAGGTTTTAATGCTTCTTAGCCTGACCCATTCATTATCTCATTATCCTAACCAACTATCTCATACCTTCTTTTATTTTAAACTTATACTGCCTTCTATCCATCTCACTCTCAACTAATAATACTGTTTTCCTACTTCACTAAAGATGCACTCAGAAGATAATCTGGATAAAATTTAGATAAACTGTCCACACCTCTAGTACTTCCACTTACCTGAAGTAGTGTAACTTCAGGTTTAGCTGTTACAAATGTTAAGACCCTAGGCCTACATATGCTTGATGTATTCCAGGAAGAGCAAGAAGCTCACCTGCGGCCTTGGATGGTTGGCTCAGTGGAGGAGCGTCAGCCCGGCATATAGTTGTCCTGGGGTTCAATTCCTGGTCAGGGCACAAGGGAAAAGTGACGACCATCTGCTTCTTCTCTACCCCTCCTCTACCCCTCCCCTCCCCCAACTCCTCCCCCTCCCCCTGCCTTGCCTCTCCTCTCCTCTCCTCTCCCTCCCCTCCTCTCCTCTCTCTCTCTCTCTCTCACACAGATGGATCCGAGGAGCCTCTGTCTTGGGTGCTGAAAATAGCTCAATTGCAAGCATGGCTCCAGATGGGCAGAGCATCAGCCCTAGATATGGCTAGCCAGGTGGATCCTGGTCTGAGCGCCTGCGGGAGTCTGTCTACCCTCCTCTCACAAGGAAAAGAAGAAAAAAGGGGGAGAAAAGCTCACTAGTAAGCCTGTTACCGCTGCATGAGCTAAGGGAAGAGCAGGAGCTGAAGAGGAGGTGTGTGGGGTCAGGAAAACAGATCGCACAAGCCTCATCTCCCACCATAAGAACCTTGGTTTTAAACCTGAATAAGATGAAAACACACTGGAGGATCATGAGCCTGACATGATCTGAGGTTTTTAAACAGATCTTTCTGGCATCTATGTTGATTAAAGGGGGGGGGGGGTGATGGGGACACAACTCAAAGCAAAGAAGACTTAAGAAGGATACTGCAATTATTCCAACCAGAGATCAGATTGACTTGTTCCAGGGTGAAGGAAGCAGAGTGGTGAAAAGCAGTAAGGTTTTGAATATATTCTGAAGGGAGTGTCAACAAAATTTCCTGATATTTTGAGTGTGGATTGTGAAAAAGTGACATAAATTTTGTGCACCATTAACTAGAATAAAGCTGCTTTGAACTAAAGTGGGACAGTTAAGTGAACAAGTTTGGTTGAGGGGAAGACAAAAGATTTGGTTTCAGACATCCTTACACATCCAGGTAGTTATGTTGAATCAGCAGTTAAATGCATATGTCTGGAGATCAATGGAAGTGGTTCCCTTGAAGATACATGGTAAGACATGATCCTGGATGCAGTCAGTGTCAGTTACATTCTGTTGCACACCAGTATTTAGAGGCCAAGGAAATGAGGAGGAACCAGCAAAGGGCTTTGAAAAAGAGTGACCAATGAGGCACAAGTAAAAGCAGAAAGTGTTACCTTGGAAGCCAAATGAATAATGTATTCTTTCAAGGAGAAAAAAAGTGATCCGCTTTTTCAAATGCCACTGAAAGTAAAATGAAGACTAAGAACTGACCACTGGATTCAGCAATATGCAAGTCATTAACAATTAACAAGAATAGTTTTGTTGAAAAAATAAGGGCAAAAGCCTTACTGACATAGGGTAAATTAGAAATAGAGAAATTAAGAGACGTTGAATATAGACACCATTTCCAAGAAATTTTGCTTTAAAGGACAGAAGAGAAACAGGAAGATAGCTAAAGAAAGAAGTTGAGTCAAGTGTGGGTGGGTTTTATATGGTAAAAAAAGAATATGATTATATGCTAATGAAGATGATACAAAAGCAAGGAAAACATTGATAACACTGGGGAACAATTTTCTGTTTTCATTTTCTGTTACATGAGGTTTTAGAACATTTTCTATATATTTCTGCATCGCTGATTTCAAATCTGAAATCCGTTTTTTGGTGCATGCTCTAGTTTTTATGCAATTTTAATTTCTTTTTGTTACAGTTAATGACATGCATTGGTTTCTAAACTGGAGTTAAAGGGCAATGACTCTTGGATTGAACATAACCATAAGGCAATTAATGTTTTACAAACATCACTCTGACATAATTGTAGTTGTTTTTAAATGTAAAAAATGATTATCTGATAAAAACACCCTCTTATTTTAAGATTGAATCATGGCTTCTTCAAGTAGGTGTAAATGTAAGAATAGTCCTGACACCTTCTGTTATATTTGTGGCTTTTACACACTTCAACGTCAAAGGCGCAATATATCATCATTTGTGACACGTGCATATATGGCTATTTTCAGCGGTTCCAATTGGTTATTCAACTCATCTGCGAGAAGATTATAATGACATAAAAATTGTCCTTGACTTTCTGAAGTATGAGGAGCATAACTGGATCATTTGTGTGGATCTTAAAATGGTAAATTTCCTGCTAGGACAACAGAGAGGTTTCACGAAGTATTCATGCTTTCTGTGTTTGTGGGACAGCTGAGCTCGGGAGAAACACTGGACACAAAAGGAGTGGCCAAAATGTGAAGCTCTGGAAGTAGGGATGCAAAATATTGTGAATGAACCTGCAGTTAATCGAGACAGAATCATTTTTCCCCCACTTCACATCCAACTTGGCTTAATGAAGCAGTCTGTTCAGGCTTCGAATAGAGAAAGTGAATGCTTTCAACATATTATTCCTGCTTTTCCTGCCTTGTCTTTTGAGAAGATAAAAGCAGGTGTATTAGATGGACCTCAAATTCGAACCCTCATACGTGACGAAGAATCTGCCAGGAAGATGAATAAGGAGGAGAAATCAGCATGGCAGTCTTTTGTGGCAGTTACAAAGAACTTCCTTGGCAACAAAAAAGCAGGAAACTATGAACTTCTGGTTCAAAGGATGCTGTTGGCTTTCCGCGACATTGGATGTAACATGAGCGTTAAGATTCACTTCCTGAATAGTCACCTTGATAAGTTTCCCAAAAATCTTGGAGCTGTTAGTGATGAGCAGACCACTGCTGGAGCATCAAATGAGATTGTCCTCAACAAGTACACAAACACAAGAGCTACAAACGCAAATTTTTGCCTGAACAGATTTTAAATAAGTTTTGCGCAAATTTTATGATTAAGTGCTTTAATATGTTCTATTTTGAAATTGTAAATTCTGATGCAATCATATCTTTTAGTGTATTAGTGTATTTACTGCATATATAAATTATTATATTTTCACAAAGATGCTGCAAAAGAAGACATTCTACTTCTTTATGTTAAACTAAATGTTGAAAATTTTACAATAAGATGAAAACCTAAATTCTTGAATTGCAAAAAACTGTAGTTTACAGAGAAAAACTAATGTCAGATTTGAGAGCAGCACACTCGAATTAGGTAAGAACAAGTGTTTTTGTGGATGCAACAAAAATTTTGTTCCCCAGTGTAATGTAGAAGAAAGGGGAGAACTGGAGCAATGGGTACTGAGGAGGTGAGAGGACATGTACGCATAGGTGAAGGCGCTAACCTTTGCTAAAAGCATGGGCAGCTCAGTCACAGTAACAGGAGAGGTGGCAGAGTAGATGGGTAGAGGCTTAGAGAGAGCTTGGTAGATGTGGTGATAGCTTGTAGAAATTCTCTTGTGATTCTATTTAGTAAAACGGGGCAAGGCCATTAGTTGAGAAGAACAATATATGCGGGTTTAGAGGTTTAAGGAGGAAAAAAAGAGTCCCCATCCTTCTTTTGTATTTATAATTTAAATCAATAAACACCATATATATGACAACATAAAAATAATACAATTCTTCAACTTTTCCAAGTATGGTTTATAAACAAATATACAGAAAATCTTAATAGAGCTATGTCTTTTAAAGGCAATGCAATAATTTTTTTTTATAGAGAGTCAGAGAGAGAGGAATAGATAGGGACAGACAGGAACGGAGAGAGATGAGAAGCATCAATCATCAGTTTTTCATTGCAACACCTTAGTTGTTCATTGACTGCTTTCTCATATGTGCCTTGACCGTGGGGCTACAGCAGACCGAGTAACCCCTTGCTCGAGCCAGCGACCTTGGGTCCAAGGTGGTGAGCCCTGCTCAAACCAGATGGGCCCGCGCTCAAGCTGGCAACCTCAGGGTCTCAAACCTGGGTCCTCTGTATCCCAGTCCAACACTCTATCCACTGCGTCACTGCCTGGTCAGGTGATTTAGCAAGTCTTAATAGATTCCACATAAAAAAGAATAAAATAACTTACAAGAAAATGGTGAGGTTATAAGACTCTGCCTCTCAAATCTCTAACCATAGAGCATAGCTGACAAAGGCTGTGGCTGCTCCCACACAAGACTGAGAAAGGCAGGGATACAAAGACTGAACTGGTTCAGAAAGTCCAAGGACCCATCTGACAAGTGAATTTGGCTCAAGAACACCCCAAAAGCCCTGCCAAACTCTTCTTAAAATTTTGCTGCAACCTAAGCAGCTTCTACTCAATCTTTCTTTCTTCCTTCCTTCCTTCCTCTCCATCAAGGTCAGACTTGGCTTCTGGTCTGACAGCTTTTTCTGTCTCTGGATCCCTCTAATGTATTTCTTGCATGTTTAATCCCATTTGGGTGTCTACTTCTCAGAGAACCCAAATTAACACATCTGAAATTCTTAAATGCAACAATTTAACTTAAATCATTGGGAACAAAACCCTATACCTGAAAATCAAAAGGGTATTTTTACATCATGTTTCTATTGAGGCTAACAGACAAAGTTGCTGAATAAAAGCAAAGTACCAAGAGAGATTATATAAATTTGAATACAATGTAACTGTTTCCTGTCCTCTGCCTTGTTCTTATTCCCAAAAAGCAACAAGCTGAAGTCCTTCAGAAAGTAAGAGAAGATCATTTGGAACTATTTCTGATCAGTGAAGTATCAGTTAAGTACAATTCTTCATTTTGGGGTTTTATTTGACAGCACAACAAACTTACACTGCATTTTATGAAATTAAAATTTTTGGATCTCACTTGTCACATCATGGCAGGGTTTTATTGAATATGCTAAAAAAAATTTGAATTCAAGGTTAGAGTTCTACCATAGGTGTGTAAAGTTATCTTTTAATTTATTGAAAATAGGTTAAAACTGTGAAATCAATAAAAATTAAACTTGCTGTTCAAAGTTATGTGTTCTTTTATAAAGTAGAAATTAAACAAATAATCCCAAATATGAAGCTACAATAAAACAAAGATATTTCTAAACATGGCAGTACATAGTGAGGTTGATTAGTTAGGTCAGCAGATGCCCAAGATTCCCTACACCCATTTTACAAATTTTTAAACTGTAGATGTTTTGTTGTGCTGTGGGGGCACAGTGAAGAAAGCATGGACCTGGAATGATGAGGTAGACGGTTCAAAGGCCCTGGCTTGCCTGGTCAATCAAGGCACACACAAGAAGCAACTACTGGCCTGACTTGTGGTGGCGCAGTGGATAAAGCGTCGACCTGGGAACACTGAGGTCGCCAGTTCAAAACCCTGCACTGGTCTGGTCAAAGCACATATGGGAGTTGATGCTTCTAGCTCCTTCCCCCTTTCTCTCTCTCTCTCTCTCTCTGTGTGTGTCTCTTCTCTAAAATAAATAAATAAAAAGAAATAATAATAAAAAAGTGTCTCTCTTTTTAAAAAAAAGTAATAAAAAAAAAAAGCTGATGCTTCCTGCTCCTTTCCTGCCTTCTCTCTCCATCTCTCTTTGTCTTTCATTCTTTCCTCTCTCTACAATCAATAAAATCTTTTTAAAAAAACTGTAGGTTTTACTAATCCCTTATGTCATTTTTAAATTGTAATGAATTATCTGTAACATAAAATTTACCATCTTAACAATTTTCAAGAGTACAGTTAAGAGACATTACTACATATATTCACAATGTAGTGCAACCACAACAATCCATCACCTAATTCTTTTCATCTTGTAAAACTGAAATTCTGTACCCATTAAAAAATAACTCCCCATGCTCTTCTCCCTTCATCCCCTGGCAAACACCATTCTTTCTGTCTATAATTTTGACTACAGTCATGCATTTCTTAACAGTAGGGATATGTTCTGAGAAATGTGTCATTAGGTGACTTCATCACTGTGCAAACATCCTACAGTGTACTTACACAAGCCTGGATGATACAGCTTACTACACCCCAACACTATATGGTATAGCAACACTATATGGTATGTCACTCCCAGGCTACAAACCAGAACAACAATTACTGTACTCTAATTATAACATAATGGTAAGAATTTATAGATCTAAACATATCTTAATATAGAAAAGGCACAGTAAAAATACAGTGCAATAGGTAAAAAATGGTACACCTGTATAAAGCATATACCATGAATGGAGCTTGCAGGACTGGAGCTGCTTCGGGTAAGTCAGTAAGTGGTGAGCGAATGCGAAGGCCTAGGACATTACTTTATAAACGCTGTCCCATAAGCTCTGTTCCTGTTTCCTTCCAACAGGATCAGAAATAGAACACTGAAGCAGTCAACTTCATGAAAAGGAATGTGGACTAGATTGACTGGAAATATCGAGGAGAAACTGGCTGGGTAAGGTATAGATTACCATAATAGTGACTGTCAAAGGAAGGAAGGAAAGTTGGCCTGAGTATTAGTAGGAATAAGAAGTCAAGATGGATACTTAAAAAGGATCACAGGGGATTATCATGGCAATGTGGTTTTGGTGACTGCACACTGGAGCAGTAGTCAGATTAAAGAATTTTTATGGTATTCATTTAAAAAAAAAAAAGTCCTGGACAGGACCTATGTTGTGAATGCTATGGACACAGCAGATAGAACATTGTCCCAGAGTGCCAGAGTCACCAATCCTAAGGGCACCAACTCAAGCCCCAGCCAGAGCACATATGAGAGGCAATAAATGGCACAACTAAGTGGAACAAGTTGATGCATCTCTCTCTCAAAAACAAAGGGAGGGGTGTTTAACATGGAGAGGGCAAAGAACTGAGGACTCAATTATTCTGACTTTAGAAATTTGTTTTTGGTTCCACTGATCCTATCTAGCAGAACGGGCTCTCTCTGGCACTGAACTGATGGAAAAAATAAAATTTATCTAAAATAAAACTTACTTATGCTTTACATCATTACAACCTGAAAATTCTTCCAAAGTACAGGGATAGACAGGGTCCACACTACCTAAGAAAGTACAGTGACAGTGGCACGTAATACTTGTTAGGGTAGCTCCTGTGAACTCGTGTCCTTGTACAGGATTTTAGGTCCCCAACACAGAGTTTATGACTGTGTACTATCTGAATACGTAGTGCTGAAGGAGGGACAGGTTCCTCTATGATTAAACAGGTCAGTGATTGATCGGAATATAATCTGTCCACTCAAAATTGAGGTGCTGAGTGAGAGAGAATCTATTCCCAATCCCCACAAATATTGCTGCAATCAGAGAAAAAAGGAAATTCCTACTAAACCATATGCCCTCCTATTTCTTACAGAAAATTCAGCTCCATTATAATCTCATAGGAAAATAGTGTGGTCCATTGTTGACAAAACATCATTATGTGGCACATGACTACTCTGGGTGTCTCATACATAAATGGAATCACACAGTATTTTATTTCTTTTTGTGACAAGTTATTTCACTAGACATAATGTCCTCATGGATCTTCCAGTTTGTAGCATGAGTCAGAATGTCTTTCCTTTTTAAGGCTGAATAATATTCTGTTGTATGTGCATACCATTTTGCTTATCCATCCATCTCTGAATGGATACTTGGGTTGCTTTTACCTCCTGGCTGTTGTGAATGCTATGGATATGGATGTACAAATACCTCCTTCAAAATCTTGCTTTGAATTCTTTTGGAGAAGTAGAATTGCTGGATCATGTGGTAATTCTATGGTTAATTTTTGAGGAACCACCCTGTTTTTTACAGCGGGTATACCATTTTATATTCCCACCTAATATACACAAGGGTTCCAATTTCTCCACATCCTTGCCAATACTTGTTACTCTTTCTTAGAGCCACCCTAATGGGTGTAAACTGGTCTCATAATAGTTTTGATTTGCATTTCTGTAATGATTAGTGATCTTGACAATCTTTTAATGTACTTATTGACCATTTGTATATCTTCTTTGAAGAAATGTCTATGCAAGTCACTTGCCTACTTTTTAATAGGTTAGTTTTCTGTTGTTGAGTTGTAGGAATTATTTATATATTCAGATATATGATTTGCAGATATTTCCCCCCATTCTGTGGGCTACCTTTTCACTATATTAATAAGTTTGATATCAGACAGAGTAAGCTCTCCAACTATGTTCTTCTTTCTTCAAGATTATTTTGGCTCTTCAGTGTCCTTTGAGGATTCATATAAATTTGAAAACTGATTTTTTTCTATTCTGCAAAAATTTTCATTGAGATTTTAAATTATGTTGATTCTATAGATCACTTTGGGTGGTGTTAACATCTTAACAATATCAAGTCTTTCAATCCATGACATGGATGTCTTCCATTTATTTGTGTCTTCTTTCTTTTCAGCATCATTTTGTAGGTTTAGATGTTAAATCTTTCACCTCCTTGGTCATTTATTCCCAAATATTTTATTATTTTTGATGCTGCTATAAACAGGATTGTTTTCTTAATTCCCTTTCAGAGTGTTCACTGTTATAGTATATAAAAACCCAACTGATTTTTAATTTTTTACGAGAGACAGAGAGAGAGGAATAGACACAGACAGGAAGGAGAGAGATGAGATGCATCAACAGGTAGCTGCAGCATTTCAGTTGTTCATTGATTGCTTTCTCATATGTGCCTTGATTGGGGGTTCCATCTGAGCTAGTGACCCCTTATTCAAGCCAGTGACCATGGGGTCAAGTCCATTATCCCACGCTCAAGCTGGCAACACCCACACTCAAGCTGGTGAGCCCACTCTAAGCCAGCAACCTTGTGGTTTCGAACCAGGGTCCTCAGCATCCCAGGCTGATGTTCAATCCACCATGCCACCACTTGGTCAGGCAAAACCCAACTGATTTTTGCATGTTGATTTTGTACCCTACCATTTTAGTAAATGAGTTTAACAGTTCTAAAAGTATTGTTTTTGTGACATTTTTAGTGTTTCTTACCTATAAAATTGCATTATCTGCAGAGATAATTTTAGTTCTTCCATTTAAGGAAAAACTGAAGAAATAAAATGGAATCATATCAGTCAAACTGCCAAATTATTAAAATTATGTAGTTTGAGCCATGAGAAAATAATTCCATTCTTGCTCTACCTAGCCTAAGAACTTAAACTTTTTAATGTTTCAGTTGTGCCTGGATATGTAGATATACAAATCCTACAGATAATCCTCTGATAACACTCTAAAGAACATAGAAAAGAATGTTCACGTAGCCATATCGATAACCTGGCATCCACTATCCAGACCACCAACATCTAGCTGATTACCATACTGAACTAATTCAAAGGCTAAGACTACAGGGTTGATTTCTTCAAAAGAATGTGACTTTTACTATTAAAAAAAACTCTCAGCTTTTCTTTATTCTTCAGAACACTCTGGGTATTGTCTAGTTGCATTCCCAATTTGCAAATCTGAAGACTTTTAAATAAATCCTTATCATTTACCGGCATTTCTAGCCAAAGCCTCCTATGACTCTGACTCTTTTGTGCTGACACTTTCAGATTTGGGTATCTTTTATTTCTTTTCTTCATAATTGCTTTAGCTAGAAACCCCAACATTATGCTGAATAAAGTGGTGAAGGCAGGCATCCTTGTGTTGCTCTTAGAGGAAAAGCTTTCAATATTTCACCACTGAGTAGGTGAGCTATGTGTAAGCAGTTAAACTTTAAACTGGATCCTGAAAGATAGGCAGAATATGGACACCGACATGTAAGAAAGAAAGGCATTCCAAGAAGAAACTACATAATCAAAATCAAGAAAGAAGATAAGAAAATAATTTTCCAACATTTCCCTTAAAATCAGCCAAGATCAAAAAGGACAATATCACCTAAGTCCATACTATTCATTATCTAAAATATAATAGAGGAGGCTGCCTAATTAATATAAGCATGTTACTATCCAAATTCTATCCTTATCAAGCAAATTATATGATAAATAAGAAATCCTGTGTATTGCCAATCCACAAATTCTACTGAACAAGATGTATATTACTAACTAATGATAAAACCCTGTGGAATGCAAAAGCGAATGCAAAAGCACAAACTCTTTTGCTGTTAGCAAATATCCTCTAAGTTCAATAAAGAGGTTTTTTAAAAAAAAAATGGCCACCTTCTTAGAAAGAAAAACATCTGGTTAATTTCTGAAATAATTTCACTATGCAGTTCTTTGGTAAGTCACACTTGAACAGTTGTTTTTAAGCTACAAATTTCTAAAGAACAGATCATGATCAAGTTTGATATAAAATATTTTCAGAAAGGAGACAAATTTTTAAAACTAATTTCATATGCTTCTAAAATTACTAGATTCACTGAAGTTCTCTTTTCTCTAAATACTCAAGTCTAATTTATTTTATGCAGAACATTTTTAATTATTTTCTTGTTTATTGCAAAATATAGCAAACCTACAAGGGTATATGTAATGAATATGTAGTTTCTATTACAAAACTATTTTCTGTATTTACTTCATTTAATAATAAAATAGTAATTTTAATACCAGTATAGTATTATTTATTTTGGCATTTACTTCATTTAATATTGAAACATTAAGTTTCAATAACAGTATCTTAAAGTGTTCAGAATTTAGTCATTACTTTCTAAAAACTCAGTAAAAGTAAAGCATTTAATATATAGACTATATTATAAATATAATATTAAATATATTAAAAATGGAAAATACAAATATAAGTTTATAAAACATGAACGTGAAACATATATGGTTATTTTAACAATCTAGCATATGCAATAAAATACTCTAAAATGAACTAAATTGATGGCTATTTAATCACAAAACCTGAAAATAAAATTTCAACCTTTTTTTAAAAGCAGTCTCCCACTCAAAGACCCAATAGCATCATTTTTATTTTGCATAGTCTTGTGCAAAGTTTCCAGTATATGCTGATACAGTCTGTCTGAAGAAAGCAATTAGAAAACAACAAGCAGCTAACACCAGGTATTTTCCTCTAATGCTTTATCCTTCAAGTAATCTCATCTCTTGCAAACATCTGAGAAAATCTTTTGAACAGTCTTTTATTTTCTCAACATGGGTTAGATAGATCTTTACTGATAGAGATCTATAGCTTTTAGTTCAAAACAGCATTTTTGATTTGGTCTTTACTTTAGTTTCAGCATGAAGAGATGGGGTTCCAACACAGTGATCTATAACATTTTCAATACTTTCATGCTCATGTTCTACTTATTCAGAAAGTCTGTGAATTAAATTACAACTATTCTTGCCACAGATCAATGCTTTATCGATTATTTTCTTCTTCCTCTTGAAAACTATGGAGTGATAAAAGAGTGATTTTTGTTTAATTTGACATTCTAATGTAGAATATATAACTAGCTGGGCATATCTCAAGATGAAAATTATTCAAATTTTTAAATTCCAAAATAAAGGCATCATTTTATATAGCAGTACATTAAAATAGCACATGGTATATCAAATCAAACATCAATACTACAATATCTATAAACAAAGAGCATGTTATTGTTTTCTATGTTCACTTAAGCATTTATTCAGCTTTTAGTAGACAATAAGCTCTAAGTATAGGATCGATTAATAAATACTGCTCACAAAAATTAGGGATATTTTATTGCTTCATATTCATTTTGAAATATCCCCTAATTTTTGAGAGCAGTATATTTTTATCTCTCACCTACCTCAGTGTCATTTACTAGCTCTTGATCTCTACCTCAGGTTCCATAGCTGTAAAACTAGACTCTAAAGTGAGAATATGAAATGAAATTTAAATAAAGCATTCAGTGCAGTGCTTGACACTGTTGGTTATTGTTAATTTAATTAAACAAGTGAATTCATGTTGAGTTTGGCGCTTGGGTTACAATGTGAGTAAAAATATACTTAGTGGGAAGGAGAATTAGTAATCAAATAATCACATTTCATTGGTTAGTACTCCCAAAATAATATTAAATACAGTAATGATAGTTAACAATTTTTAGTGGTCAGATTCATATATCTAAACCCGGATCAACATACGGGTTTTATGTCTTCAATCAGAGTCAATATATAAATGCTGTATTTCTAAAATAATTAAAGGATAATTGTTTTTTGTAGGTGTCCTTCAAAATAGTATGTATAATAGTATACAATTAATTTTATTAATCCAAAATAAATTTACATATTATCAGAACATGTCTGTTATGTGAAGCAAGGTCTATACCTCTATCTAACATATTCCATGTTTAATTCTACACTTTCTGATAACATGACAGCATTCATATTGATGTTCCATCTTCCCACCTGTCCCTCTCATTTCACAGTTCTTTGTAATTTGGGTATCCTACTGATTTTGACTTGTCTCATATCAGCCTCAATTGTTCAGCTTCCCAATTGTTCTCCTTCCCAAATCTCAAACTTGAGCCCAGGGTCATTCACTGGTTACTTAAGGATAAAAGCCAGGACTACAATTTAGGAATAACACCCTTAAATGCTTTCTTTATGTTCTATTCTTTTACCCTAGCTCAGACTCCCTGATCATCTACTTTCACCATAGTCCTTGCTAGCTACTATCCTGGACCACTTCCTGCCACTGTACCTCTGCCCTCACACCAATAACAATAACACAGTATCATTCTCCTAGAGCTGATATTTTATCCTTTGTCCTGAGACCAGAGAACATGATTAGCAAAAAAGAGTCAAGAACAGAGCCAACCTTTATGTATATGTATTCATATTTTAACATGAAAATTACCTGTAACAGAGCCAAGCATTGCTTTAAATAGTTTCTCTTTTTAATTTATTCATTTTAGAGAGGCGGGAAGAGAGAGAGAAGGGCAAGAATAGGAAGCATCAACTCCCATATGTGTCCTGACCAGGGAAGCCCAGGGTTTGACCCGGTGACCTCAGCGTTCCAGTTCAACGTCCCATCCAGTACGCCACCACAGGTCAGGCATAAATAGTCTCTTTGATTTCTTAACTTTCTAACCTCCCTGGACTCATTTTCCTTTTTTACTCTAGTCTATTTCCCTTTCCTCTCTTTTAGACTATCAACTCCATAGTTACAGTTTTAAGTATGAAATCTAATCACAGTCCCCTATGGCTAGAAGAGACTTCAAAGATCAGCCTCCTTATATCTAGATGAGAAAACTGAAGCCTAGAGATTAAATTATTTACCCACAGTAACAGAGCTGAATCAAGTATCCAGATGTCTTAATTAGTTTTTCCTGTTTTGCTCCTTCAAAACAGTATGCTTAGTTAAGTAAATATGCTCAGACTATATTTATTATTTAAGAGAGCAAATGGGCTTCCTGGCTCTAATCTAATCTGAAAAAATACTTAGTTGTTGGTATATTCTTGGCAATAACTCCAAAGAATGACTTCATACTACTCTTAACATATAATTATGGTTTAAATACTGAGATAATTTAGCTATATCTGTATATGCTCTATTATATTTTGGAAGAAGCAGAACACGCAGACAGAACTTTTGTGGTGCATTTTCAGAAGTACTATTGGAAAATTTTAATATTTAGAATTAAAAATTTTAAGTTATGTTGGTATTACAGAAAATTTTTATAAAAGAGATACAGAAGTATTGTACATTAGTCTAATAATAAAAGTCTCTAAGATTCAAAGCACGAATATTCAGAAAAGATGTATATGACTTAGCTATTCTTTATTCTTTTTCATATGTAATATAATTATAATATTGGGGGAGGCACTGAGTAAAAGGGAAATGGTCAAGTAAGTGAATTCCCTTGCACATTAACGTAAACTAGGCACTATGATAATACACTTTAAATTTACATGCCCACTTTGTCCTTTTCATATTGGGTCTAAGAGGTTCTTGTTTTAACCTCAAAAACGAGCTTGTGAGCACGCAGGATAGCTGCTACTAGCTTTCATTTCCATGTTCTATTATTGTGCATAGGAATCTGAATGAATACACAACTTTAGACTTTTTAAAAGAACTTCACATTAAGACTGATTCTTTTTTACTACTAAAACAACATGGAGTAAATCTTATACTGTACATGAAGATGTACTTACAAATATTGTATATATAAAATAAGTTTAAAGCAAGACTATTAAAATTCTTACCTACACCTTTCAGGTCAATAGCAAAATGACTGTCAAAAAAAAGGACCCCGTTAAAATTAACTGTCTAAATAAAACTATTAAAAAGAAAAGGAATGCCTTCTGTTTGCTAATGTGAAATACATAAAAGATTTGGGATAACAATGAAAAGATGCTAGAGAAAGGTACACACATGGAGGAAGTGTAACAGCTAAGAAGAGATGGAAATAAGGCAAGTAAAAAAATGTGTTTTTCTGGTAGGTTTATATTAAAAAAAAGAACAGACTGAAATTTTACATAGAGACCAATACTTTCCCTTTTGTTTCTTTTTCAATGTATTTCCATGTCTATTTCCAAAAAGAATTGAGGGGAATTAACCAACAGTTATACCAAATTAGACTGGTTACTCATAGCTGGCAAGAAAATACAGTAAGGTGCTCTAAAAAGTATTATAACTGGACATCAATCTGTTACTTTTTGCTGTATTCCCAGCTCAAAAGCAAAATGGTCTGAACCTCAATTTCTCTTTATTTTACTATGCCTTCATTTTAGCACAGGAATAAAATTAACTTACAGGCTTATAAGTGTGATTTAATAAACTGTGATTTTAATAAATTATTTTACTACTGTTCTTTCATTTATTTTTTAAGTTTTTGTAAAATTTATTTATTTATTCATTTTAGAGAGGAGACACAGAGTGAGAGAGAGAGAGAGAGAGAGAGAGAAAGGGGGGAGGAGCTGGAAGCATCAACTCCCATATGTGCCTTGACCAGACCAGTGCAGGGTTTTGAACTGGCGACCTCAGTGTTCCCAGGTCGACGCTTTATCCACTGCGCCACCACAGGTCAGGCCTGTTCTTTCATTTTTATATTAATTTTTATATTAATTCACAATTAATGGGTCATTACTGTCCTTAATTTTTCCTCGTAAACATTCTTAAATATTTCAAGTATCAAAACTGTTTTCCTTTCTGATGATGTTAATCCCAAATGTATATTAATAGGCTGGTATTAGTAATAAATATTAGGTTTGGGGTATACTTTCACAAAAAATATTCATGGAATAGAATTCCAAGAAAAAAACTTTAAAAAAAAGGAAAGAAAACAAAATGAACAGACATGGACCGCTGTGGCCTATCTAATTGCTTATATAGAAATTAAGAAGTGGCCTGACCTGTGGTGGCGCAGTGGATAAAGTATCAACCTGGAACGCTGAGGTCGCTGATTCAAAACCCTGCACTTGTCTGGTCAAGGCACATATGGGAGTTGATGCTTCCTGCTCCTCCCCCCTTTCTCTCTGTCTCTCTATCTCTCTCTCTCACACACTCTCCTCTCTAGAATGAATAAATTTTTAAAAAGTTTTAAAAAAAAAAGGTATTGCAAATAAAAAGAAATTAAGAAGTATGTTCCACAATACAGAGGGACACTCAGAATAATAGGGGAAAGTTTCAGCTGCTTATTGATTATGTACTTCCATAGCAGTTATCTGGAGGGTTTCTATAGTAATAAAAGATTAAGAACATCATACTAGAGAAAGCAATCAAGATTATGAATTTTTTTCACAATTTCATTTTAACTATTATTTCTATGTGTTCTAACTGGAAATACAGTCTGGAAACTTTATTATGTGGAAACTTGTTGAAAAGATTTAATAAGCTGCTTTCTTAAATTAGGAGGTTTCAAAATTAAAAGACCCCTAGAGAAGAAAATATAAAATGTGGAGAAACTTTAAATGCAATGCCTTATTTAATCTTCACCCACAATCCTATACAGATGGTGATACTGTCCTTATTTTATATAGAAAGAAATGGGTTCTCAGAAGTTAAGTGATTTAAAGGGTACAGAATTAGGAGTCTTTACATTTGACAATGCAGGAGAAAGAAAAAGGCACTGCTGACTTGTCCAAGATATTCAGACTTATACTGGTAAATGCATGAAGCAAGTGGCTACTAGATGTTTATTCATTTCTCCTGTGAACTGTCCTGAGTTCAGTAAAATCATAAACTGTGAAGAACTGTAGTGCTTTGGAGGGAAAATAAAGAGATTTCAAAGAGTTACAAATTCTGATGAACGGTTCAATGGCTGCCTTTGGAAAGCAAACCTCAGGGTGTATCTGAATTATGAAGTATCTTTCCTATCAGTGTGACTATATGAATCAAAGAAAATGTGAATCAAAATTAAACTTCTTATAAGAAATAGGATTTCTGGGATTTTGAGAAATAGCTATATAAATCTCAGCATTCCCAAGAAATTTTTGAATAGCTAAATTCTAAATAATTTTTGTGTCCACCTGGCTTGGAAGGTACATTCTCTTTCATAAAATTGCTGAAATAAAAGCTGAGAATTGCACTATCTTACTCTTAGCGCTGGACTGGCCCTCACATCATGCTGCAGTTCTTGATGAGAGCCAAGTCTATTACACCTATTAAGTCTCTCAATGTTCTATGCCTGGTTGATTATTGCATTTTACTGCTTTATAAAATTACTAAAAAAATCCTTGACTTAGTCTAAATGTCATCACTACTACTGAAAACCAATCATTAACCTATACAGATTATATTTAACATAAGGTTCTTTCCACAAGTGGGAAAGCTTGAATGCCTGTGCAACAGCCACTTACCAATTGTCCAAGTTATAAAATACAGTGCACAGTATGAGAGTATCTGTGGTGGAAAGAAAGAAGAGTGACCAGCCAAGTAAAATTGGCCTTGGGAAAACTGCCCGGGTTTGTTATTTGACCTGGCAATAAAGTAGTCCAAGGCAAGAAGCTCCTGAACTTTTGAATTTCATGAATTCAATTTTAAATTAAATCCAGGGGACTGACAAAAGATTGTCAACCCTGTGTTTGTTTTAACCTCCTTACTTTAAAAACTGAAATACATAAATTAAATTACTGCCTCCACTTATCATCATTTTATAAAACAAGCAATTCAATACAACCCTCCCAAGAGAAGATAAAATCTCGGATTATAAGACAGTCCTTCCAACTAGTATGATTAGTAGTTTACAAAAAAAAAAAAAAAAATCACCAGCCTGACCAAGTGGTGGCGCAGTGGATAGAGCATCGGACTAGGATGCAGAAGACACAGGTTCGAGACCCCGAGCTCGCCAGCTTGAGCGCAGGCCCATCTGGCTTGAGCAAAAAAGCTCATCAGCTTGGACCCAAGGTTGCTGGCTCCAGCAAGGGGTTGCTCGGTGTGCTGAAGGCCCGCAGTCAAGGCACATGTGAGAAAGCAATCAATGAACAACTAAGGTATTGCAACGGCAACGAAAAACTAATGATTGATGCTTCTCACCTCTCTCCGTTCCTGTCTGTCTGTCCCTATCTATCCCTCTCTCTGTCCCTGTAAAAAAAAAAAGAAAGAAAGAAACACCCAAGGAGCTTTAAAAATAATGAATCTGGGGCTTCATTCCAGACTTACAGAATCAATCTCTGGGGTTAGATGCCCAGGAATTTTTGTGTGTGACTGATTTGGGGGAAAATGATCAATAGTATATAAACTTAAGTATGATTTAGGCTGTCTTGGTAACAGTAACATTAAGTCTGGTCCATGTAAGCAAAATAAATTCCAGGTAGAAGTCCTTTTGGGAAATCAAGTAGAATGATGCTTGAGATTCAGATATCTATTTATTTGGCTGATATACTAAGAACAGTATATCTCACCTCAATGGATCAAGTATACTTAGAACAGTAGTATGACACAGTTCTCAAGGGGGTTAAAATACTAAACACAGGCAAAAACCTAGGTAGGTTTTTACCTGGTACCACCATGGCATATAGTGCTTAGACTTACCAATCATAGCACAGATTTAGAGAATGTGATTTATTTTAAGCCCTGTGATTTTAAATCTCTGTAAAAATAAGCTAAGAAAGTGTCTGGCCCAGTATGCTTGGTAAATGATCAATAAATGTGTTGAAGAAAGCCAATTTTTACTTCAAAGTATCTTTTTAACTGTATTTTTCTTCTGTTCTTGGAAAAGGTTTTAAAATTCTGGGAAATGTACACTGTTAATATAGGTTAGGTTAGTAGGTTTAATATGTCCCTCATGATTCCACACAGGAACCTTTCACTCGTTGAAAAACACATTCAGCCTGACCTGTGGTGGCTCAGTGGATAAAGCATTGACCTAGAATACTGAGGTTGCCAGTTTGAAACCTTGAGCTCACTTGGTCAAGGCATATACAGGAAGCAACTACTATGAGTTGATGTTTCCTGCTTTTCCCCCTTCTTTCTCTCTCTCTCCCCTCTGTCTAAAAATCAATAAATAAAATTTTAAAAAAATTTTAAAGAAAAAACATTCTAAACAAAAGTAAATAATACACATCTTTTTCAGTCATCAAGATCTTTAGAACAGTATTATATATGACTTTTTCAAGTCCCTAACATTTGACTCTAGAATACGGCTGACGTTTAGTTTTCAATAACAGATTTACTTTCCAAATGTTTTTCTTCAGCTGATTTATATATTAATGTTTTTTTTTTTTTTCAGTTTACATCTATTTATTATGAAAACCTCGCTGGCAGATGAAGGTTAATCAAAGACTAAACATTTGCCACCAGTCAAGTCAACAAGAGATAGAACACCAGAGTACGTTACAGTTCAGATCCTGTAGCCAGACTGCCTAGGTTTAAATCCCAGTCCCACCTCTTACAGGCTCTTAGACCTTGCCCAAACTACTTACTGTGTCTCGCATTCCTCGTCTGTAAAGTAGGGGATAATAATACCTACATAGTAGAGTTTTTATTAAAAGAACATGAATATGTATAAAGAATATATGGTAAGTGTTCAATATGTTACTTTTACTAATTTGTAACAATCAAGCACTGATGTAGTCTTACCAAACCCCTTGGCTTTTATTTAACTGAATATTTTTTAACTCTCATGAAGATATCACACACACAATGATATAACAAGCAAGTTGAATCAAAACATTCAATACATCAAAAATCTTAATCTTATTTTAAATAAACTTTGAAAGATTTTTTTAAAGGTGGCATGTGTCCCAACTCTTAAGTCAATTTAAAAATGCTACCAAATGAGCCTGACCAGGCGGTGGCGCAGTGGATGGAGCGTCGGACTGGGATGCAGAAGACCCAGGTTCGAGATCCCGAGGTAGCCAGCTTGAGCACGGGCCCACCTGGCTTGAGCAAAAAGCTCACCAGCTTGGACCCACCCAAGGTCGCTGGCTCCAGCAAGGGGTTGCTCAGTCTGCTGAAGGCCCGTGGTCAAGGCACATGTGAGAAAGCAGTCAGTGAACAACTAAGGTGTTGCGACAGCAACAAAAAACTGATGATTGATGCTTCTCATCTCTCTCCATTCCTGTCTGTCCCTATCTATACCTCTCTCTGTCCCTTTAAAAAAAAAAAAATGCTACCAAATGAGCTTAATAGTGGGAAAACCAAGTTGTGATGACCCTGACATCTGTACATGTTCTTAGTGGATATGCCAAAAATGCAAGGCCTCAACTGCTCTTTACCTGAGAAACTTTTGACTTTTTACTTTTCAAAGGAGCTTTTCATTGTCCTCCATGATATAAATTTTTGAAAAGGTATGACTGTCCTTCCTTAAGATTACAAATATAGATTATAGATTAGATGCTGCTAACCTTCTCATAGGTCAGTTCCTCCTCTGCCTCAACAAAGAATTTTCCAGCCCAAACATCAATACAGTCAAGGTTAAGAAACCCTGATCTATGCTTCTTCTGAAAGATACACTAGTAATGCAGAGACTGGAAACCCATAACTTACTTGAAAACTACTGTACTTAGAACAGTACTTAGAACTGACCTGGGTGGGAAGAGAAGGTGGGAGAAGCAGGGTGTGCCTTTTATGAGCCCTCAAAGGTTTAAAAGACACATACATAATCAAGATGAAGCAAAGAACATTTTAAGTTAAACTTTAAAGAATAGTAAATGGGGGTGGTGAGATTCTGGGTAACATGCTAGAGAGGAGATGACAGCTGCCAAAACTTGAAATTAGAAATGAGTATTGAATGTTGAAAAACACTATTGAGGAAGACTCTTGACCTACATGATGAATATTTTTGGTACAAAGAAATAGAATTTAAGAATTAATTTAACATTTTTTAAATTGTAACATATCCAGGTAATATTTAATGTTTCTGCCTCAGATAAAGCTGGAGATTGGGGGTATTAAAAACGAGACAACAAGTCCAAAATGGAGCTTTTTATGATAAGCCCAACATCACCAAACCAAGACTTTCAGCTCTCCCAGAAACAGAATCTTAAACCAGTCAATCAAGAGTTGCCTGATCAGCACTAATTAGGTAGTCTGCCTGAAAGACATTAGCCATCCCCTAAAAGTAATCTTGCAATAACCAATCAGCTTTTTGTGTAGTATATAACTCATATGTTCCTGCTTCCTTCTGCCTATGAAAGTCTAATTTTGTACAGCTTATTGGAGCTCCTTTCTATCTGCTAGCTAGGATTCTGCGCAATTCAAGAATCACTGAATAAAGCAAGTCAGATCTTTAAAAGTTACTTTTTAAAAGAAAAAATAACTCTTTGGTTTTCCAGGCATTCTTTAATGTACTGAATAAAAGTAATCTTAATACAGTTAGCACTTTGTAGGAAGTCTGATTACTTAGTTATCACTAGGGAGCCAAACTATATAGTTACCTTTTTTCATGAAAGTCTTAGAAATAAAAATAAGCAAATAAGAAATAACTCGTCGCTCTTTCTTATATTCAGTCGTCCCTTGCCATATCATGTTTCATTTTTAACAGTCTCACTGTATTGCAGATTTTTAAATTGTATACATCTAATTTTGTATTGCAGATTTTTCGCTATAGTGGGATTTTGCAGTATATAGGTATTTCTATGTATTTGTTATTTTAATTATTTTTCGGTAAAATAAGCATTTTCTAGCCTAAAAAATTAAACACAATATAAAAATATATGAAGCCTTAAAAATGTATATATATAATAAAATAAATATAAGGTTTCTACTTCACGGATTTTTGCCTATCTTGGGGGCTTCTCAAACATAACCCCGCGATAGACCAGAGATCACATCAAAGGTGAAAGGGTCAATGAATAGCAGCCTCATTCACTTTATAATAATCACTTCCTTGCAAGCATTCTCAACTCCTTTGCCCTCCTCTCACTTTGCTGTACTTCTGATAAAAGCCCAACCCTGGTTATATACAGTTGTCCACTTCTCTATGTACCCATAATCCAGTCAGCTGGAGAAGACTAGGGAAAAAAACCAGCCACCCATACTGCTCAGTCTTACTTTTGAATTTTTGACTACACACCTCATGAGGGTCCTCTGGGTTGCTCTTCAATACTATTACATTTGCCTAGTCTGTTTACTCTCCTTCTCTTCCCACAATGACTAGCTTTCCCTTCCTCCTTCTCAGCTGTTAATTTAGATATTATTTCCACTGGGAAAATGGAAGCAATCCATAATTATCACACCTTTGCATCATTAAGCTATCAACCTGTACTCTGCCTTCTCTGTTCCATTGGTCCCTGCTTCTAAGAACAATTCTTTCATGTACGTACTGATCCCACGTTTTCTTGAACATTGCTTCTGAAATTATACTCTCTTGCATTATAGTTTTCCTCTAGATCTTTTTCATTTACAAACATACATACTGTAATATCAGTGATGTTTAAAAGAAAAAAATAATAAGGAACCCCTTGTTTATCCCCTTCTCTACTTCCTTTCTTAGCAAATTTTTCCAAAGAGTTGTATCTGTATACTTGGTGTTTTTACTTCTCATGCTTCCCATTTACTTTTTTTCCTCCCCTCAAATTCTCTAATGTGTATTTTTTACAAAGACATTCTAAACAAAACCACCAAAATAAGTAAATTAACACGACACAGTAATGTCATCTAATTCTCAGACCCCACCCAAGTTTTCTCAAATGGTTCAACAATGTTCTTTACAACAGGGCCAGGGCCAGAATGATATATTACAATTATTGTCATGTTTCTTTTGTCTCTTTCAATCTGTAACAGTTCCTCAGTCTTTCCTCGTCTTTTATGACTTTGACATGTTTGAAGGTTTCAAGCCAGTTATTTTATAAAATGACCATCTATCTGAGTTTGTCTAATTTCATATGCATGATTTCCAGCATCTGTGGCAGGAAATGAAGCAGTGTCCTTATTGCATCCAATCAGGTGTCACATGACTTCAATTAATCCCATTACTGTTGATGCTAGCTAATCACCTGATTAAGGTGGTAACTGGCAGTCCTCTTCAGTGTTATTTTCCCTTTGAGATTAACTATGAAACTATGAAATATTTTTTTCCTTGTCAAACTTTCATGTTATTTATTTATTTTTATCAGTATGGACGCATGGGTTCCTATCTTATTCCATAGATTATCTCTCATAACCATCAGTGTTTATTTTTATGTTCAAACTGTCCCAAAGTTGGCAAGGGGGAGGAGCCCTTCAAGATGCTATCCATTTTTCTCATGTCTTCATCATTCTTTGAGCACTTTCTTACTTTCTGGTACAAGATATTTCAGGCTCATCTTGTACTTTCCTTGCTCCAATCCTGAAATCAGCTATTGTCTTCAAGAAACTCTGATTTCTTTTACTGGATAAAAATATTCAGAAACCAAAATCTGGATATTAGGTACACTCATTGCAATTGGTGTATCATTACTCCAAGACTCTCTCAATGAACAGATCTAGAGTATATGTACACATACATACACCTGACAGGAAGATAGAAAGACTAATAAATTTCCTCTTTATTTCACTATATATATATATTGAAACCACCAGTTCACACCAATATCTCCAATTCTAATCTAACATCATCAACATCCTTTCAATATTTGTATTTCTTTCTCCAAAGTGAAAAACCTGGCTCCCTTTATACTTAATTTATTTACTCATTTAAATGACTCCCAATACGCAAATGACCTCCCATTGCTGCTTCTGGTATTCCCCCACGTAGGTCCCTTCTTGGCTGTACTTAGCCATAACACCATTTTTTTAAGACTGCTGCTGCCACCCCCTTCTCTGACACTTTGCTTTGGGATGATGGCACTTTGCTCCCCCATCTGCATGAAATCTCCCCTAACTTCCCCTGGGCTCTACTACCTTGAACCTGGCTGCTCTTCTACATGGGTGCTCTCATCATTCCAGTTGGGCTTCAATATACTGCAATATATTGAATTCACCTGTCATTCTCCTCACCCTCCCACATAGTCATTCTCCTCATCCTACTCGTGTTCTGACAGCCCACAGTGAGCATGCCACCCCTCAAGTAGAGACTCCTCACCCCACTTAGGCTCTGACTTAACATTATACAGGTCATCCTCCTGCACACAAGCCCTCCTCAAGATTCAGGTTCTAATACTCTGCTATAAACCATCACAGCTTCCAACCCAGTGAGGAAACCAACCTTGTTCAGCCTCACCTCAATTTTTCAGAAGTTACAGGGAGAATAAAAAGATCCTGACATTCACTATAGATTTAGTTTTATAACCCCCACCTACCACTTTTCCATTTACCCCTAACTGAAAAGATTCTTAATTCATAGTTTCCTCATTCTAGATCCAAAGTGAATTTGTGTGTGTTCTAGACATTTTTTAAAATAAAGTTTCTCACAATTAAGTAATTAAGTAGTCTGTGTCTGTCAATGTACTTAGAATTATAAAAAACATTAACATTGATTAAAGAAGCAACAGGTAGAATATTAAAAATATGTTAATGTCTTATTACACCTTTTAGCTTTCAAGGATAAAAATGTTTTAACCACAAACGCATTAGTGTAGGATATAGTTACAGTAAGTTGTCTGAAATAAAAATATAAATTTTTCAAATTAGCCCAAAATATTTCTTCTCTACCAGTCAGCCTTTACTACTCAGGAAGGCTATGATGCTCAATTATACAGTGTGTGATCTCTTCCTTTAAATTCACTTACATTTCAGCATTTTTCCTTTGCTCTACTCCCATACCTGAGAAGCAATAATAGTTCTGTACTATGATATATTTTTGTGTTCAAGAGTATGCAAAGGTCTAAGCCTGACCTATGGTGCTGCAGTGGATGGAGTGTCGGCCTGAAATGCTAAGGTTGCCAGTTCGGGACCCTGGGTTTGCCCAGTCAGGGCACACACAGGAAACAACTACTACAAGTTGATGCTTCCTGCTCCCCCTGCCTTTCTCTCTTTCACTCTTCTCACTCTAAAATCAATAAATAAAATCTTTAAAAAAATGAGCATGTAAAGGTCTAATAAGAACTAGAAATGGCCTGACCAGGCGGTGGCACAGTGGATAGAGCGTCAGACTGGGATGCAGAAGACCCAGGTTCAAGACCCCCGAGCTCGCCAGTTTGAGCGAGGGCCCATCTGGCTTGAGCAAAAAGCTCGTCAGCTTGGACCCAAGGCCGCTGGCTCCAGTAAGGGGTGGCTCAGTCTGCTGAAGGCCCACAGTCAAGGCACATGTGAGAAAGCAATCAATGAACAACTATGGTGTTGCAACGGCAATGAAAAACTAATGATTGATGCTTCTCATCTCTCCCCGTTCCTGTCTGTCTGTCCCTATCTATCCCTCTCTCTGTCCCTGTAAAAAAAAAAAAAAGAACTAGAAATGTTTTATAGCTTCAAGTACCCAGAGAAGTTTGTAGAATAAACATATACAATCTGTCATTTTGTAGATTAATATCTTTTTCTATCACGTATTTAGGATAAAAATCTTGAAGGCAACATAAATCCAAATGAGTTTATATTTGCCTCACAGTTTTTATTCCAACAGATAATTCAACAGTTGTTGCTTATAAATACTATATAGTGAGACAGCGTACTGTCATATTTATACATGTTTCAGACTCATTCATTCATTCATCTTTTTCTCATTTATTAACCCAGGATACACTCATCTTGTATAATAGTAACCACCTACACCTTTGCATCTTCTGTCATCACTCTACTTACTCCCTTTGCTGGGATACTTCCACAGCCTCTTAACTTATCTCTCCATGTCCTTTCTAGATGTCCCCTAATTTGTTCTTCACATTGCAGTTTGAGTGATCTTTTCAAAATGCAAAAGTGATCATGTCAAGCAATACAGTACAATTTTTGAGAGCACCGATTCTGGAACCAGGCTTCCTGGGTTCAAATCTGGACTCTGACATTTATTAACTATGTCACCTTGGACAAGGTACTTAACCTCCCTACCTCAGTTTCCTCATAGTAAAATGAAGATGTCAATACGTGTGTCTTAAATGGGTATAAGTTTTAAATGAACTAATAAAGTAAGTGCACTGAGAATGACAGCCTGCCTCATCAGCCTCAACAAACACGTCTTTATCTGTATTTGTTCTGTTCTATTCATGCTGGTGGAGTTGTTTTATTCTGCTTTTCCCACCTGAAAAATGACCTCAAACCTGATATTTGAGGGCCTCTGCACATGCTACACCATCTAAACTCACCCTTTTGTCCTCTCATACACATCTGTTGCCTATTAGCTTTTAATCATTTTTATATCTCTATTGACCTCCTTTCCACGGGGACCCTCTCTGAACCTAGCGGTGGGTGACTATCATCTTGAAGAATTTTTTTCCTTTCTTTCTTTCCTTTGTGTGACTATTTGATTAATAGCTCTCCTTTCTACCTGTTTTTGCACACATTATATATCCTTAGTGCTCAGCTCAACAATCATTTACTGAATTAAATGAACAAATAATAACTGCTATCTGTGCCAGGTATCATGTTTAGTGCTTTATATATCCTCTCATTTACTCTCTCCTGAGGTAGATATAATTACTACTATTTTACATATGTGAAAAGATTCAGGGTTTATAGCTAATAAATGACACTAGGCTAGGTGGAAGATACAAAGAATTAAAAGCAGATTCTGTACTAAGAACTTAAAAGTTTACTAAGAACCAAATAAATGCCTTAAGTGAACACTGAATAAGTTACATACTATTTGTGCATTAGTATTGCAATATTGGTGTTTAATTTGATATCATGTGATGTTTTAACGTACTAATAAAATTTTAAAAGAAAATAACTTAGAGGTAGAAACATTGCAAAAAAAAGGCATAGTACCACTATTTGCAGATCTGATACCCACAATATCTGGAAAACTCAGGAAAATGACTGAAAAACTGTTACTACAAAAAATAATTTCACTGGAGTAAAACATACAGAATTAACATGGAAAAATTAGTCATTTCAATATCTATCTATTATCTTAGAATAGGGTCCAAAATCTTAAGAATAGCCTACAAGGCTCTGCCCATCATCTTTCTAGCTTCATCTCACACCACTTTCCTCTACCAAACTCTAAGTATAAGGCATACTGACCTCTTGTTAGTAACACTAATAAATTATTGACTGTATCACCTGGGTAAGAATTTCTTTTTTTTAATATTCTCTAACCCCACCACAGACCGAGTGAATCAATATCTAGAGGAGGGGACCAGGAATCCATTTTGTTTTGTTTATAAAAATCCAGGGTGTGTGAAAAAAATTCCAGAGACTCCTTCTCTGATTCTTCAGAAAAGGAACTATTTATTACACACTTCCACAGCATCCTGTACTTAGCACTCATGTTTATAATAATTTGTTCAATATCTACCTTCCCAGCTGGATGGTATACTCCTTCAGAGCAGAAACCATGTCTGTGTTCCTTACTGCTCCCCCCTCCAGAATCACTCTCCACCTTACATCAATACTTCTCTGAACCCAGTAGACTGAATCAATGGGTTTCCCTGCCCTCTAACTTATCCTTAGATTTAGTCAGTGGGAGGCACAAGCAAGATGAAAGTAAGGTCAAGGGTTTTATTCCTCCAACTCTTCCTCTGTCAGGTATCTGCAAATGCCCTAAGTTCCTCAACTGAAGGCCACATTTCCTATCAGGCAGTCCTATCATACAGTTCCTGCTTAAGGATCTGGTAACAATTCCTTCTCCTTGCCCATTAAGACCTAAGTAATAACAACTCCCAAATGTTACTAGCTCAAGGGTAATGCACCATACACTTTGGTTCCAATGACCAGGCCCAGACCTTTATGAATAATATCTTTATTAAACTCTATCCATTTAACCCTTTCTAGTGTGCTATTTCCTACCAGAGCACTGACTAATCCAATGTCCACTCAAAGACTGGCTAAACTGAAAACAAGACATTCTTATCCTGTGGCAATTTCTATAAGGCAGCTAGACACAATGGGAAACACCTCCTACAAAATAAGTCATCGACAAATACTTGTTAAATACATGAATGACTCCAATGAAGGGTTTAGAAATTGTTGGGTAAATGAGATCCCATTAGAGGCACTTAAAAAAAAGGTATGGAATCACAAAAAACCTGGGCTCAAGTTTAGCTCTGCATGACTAAAGTTAACCTTTCTTATTAGTTTCATCTTCAAAAAAATGGGAGCCTGACCTGTGGTGGCGCAGTGGATAAAGCATCCACCTGGAACACTGAGGTTGCTGGTTCAAAACCCTGGGCTTGTCCAGTTAAGGCACATATGGGAGTTGATGCTTCCTGCTCCTCCTCCTTTCTCTCTCTCTCCCCCTCTCTAAAATGAGTATTAATAAAAATAAAAATAAAAATAAACAGATTCCTTGGGCATTTAAAAAAAAAAGTACTATCACCACTTACTTCATTGAGTTGGCATGAAAATAAAATAACATCTACCAAGTGTCTGGCACACAGACACATTCCAAATTCTAAGTTCCTCTCTTCTAAAATTCAACTCTTTCAAAAAGACATTTGGTCAAAATTATATAAAATGGCTCAAAATTACTTTCTTCTTAACACTTTTCTTTAAAATGATAGAACACAGCAAGATGAAATAATTGTAAAGAGATGAGAGAAATGACAAAGGAAAGAGACAGAAGAAATAAGATACCCGAATGAATTGGTAAACAACATGCAGACTAAAAACCCTTAAATACTTGCTAACAGTGAACCAGAAATCCACTGTAATTTCTTTTTCTTCTTTTAGCAGCAAGTTCAAAATGGGAAATGCAAATAGTCATAGCAGTTTGTACATAATAAAAAAGCTTAAGAGAAATTTTTGCCATGAGCCTCAGAGAACACACTACAATGCAGTGAACTATATTCTAAACAAAGTCCTTATGGTAAACTGATTGTCAGACCTTCAAAAAAATAATCTCTTCACACATACACTAATGGCTGGCTTCTCAACAAAAGCAATTTGCTAAAGGCAGTCTAACACTCATATTAGGAATGAATGCTCTGCATACAGAAAAGACTTGAATTTATATTCTTGTCCTACCACTTGCTATGAAATAGTTTTGGACCAGAAAGTTAACCTTTCTGCATTCTCAAAAGTAAGACACACTGATTCAAATATAGTATTTAATAAGTATTGGATTATTCCTAGTAGCATTATTAAAAGCAATTCAATGGGATCGGGAAGAGAATATGATGTCCTGATCAGGCATTGGCACAATGGATAAAATGTCTACCTGAGACTCTGAGGAACCAGGTTCGAAAACCCGAGGTCACCGGCTTGAGCACAGGCTCACCAGCTTGAGCACGGGGTCACCAACTTGAGTGTGGTATCATAGACATGACCCCCATGGTAACTGGCTCAGCTGGAGCTCCCCAGTCAAGGTAGTATGAGAAAGCAATCAGTGAACTAAGGTGCCACAAGTACAAGTTGATGCTTCTCACTTTCTCCCTTCATGTCTATCTGTCCCTGTATGTCTCTCTATTTCTTTAAAAAAAAAAGAGAGAGAGAATATGATGCACTCCAAGTACAGGGGGTCCTCAGTTTACGACACAGTTCTATTCCTACAACACTGACGTAACCCGTACTTGGGTGTAAGGCGAAACACATCGTAGCCTAACACAAACAGAACACCTGTGCTTTTAACAGTCCAAAATAGCGTAGACAAGCGTACCGGGGGACGCCAACCACTCACTCACATGCCACGTTACTGCATATTCTTCTGCCATGTGCAAACAAACTAGTTTGCCCACGTAGTCTGTAAGTACAATGCTAATGGTGTAAGCCGAAACACTCATCGCCTCTTAATTTTTTTAAGTTTTTATGGGAGTGAGCATAGTAAACTTAAAACGTTGTATGTTGAGACTGTCTTAACCCGAGGACCCCCTGGTAGAAGGGGTTTTCTAATGTCCTACCTTAACATAAGTATAGATGTTAGAGCATGTAAAGCAATGATTCTCAAACCTTGCTATTATCAAAATCATGTGGGGGTATTTTTCAAAAAGACAAATTCCTGGGCCTCATTCCCAGAGATTCTTTTTTTTTTTTTTTTTACAGGGACAGAGAGAGAGAGTCAGAGAAAGGGATAGATAGGATAGATAGGGACGGACAGACATCGACAGGAATGGAGAGAGGTGAGAAGCATCAATCATTAGTTTTTCATTGCCGATACAACACCATAGTTGTTTATTGATTGCTTTCTCACATGTGCCTTGACCGCGGGCCCTCAGCAGACCGAGCAATCCCTTGCTGGAGCCAGCAACCCCATCTGATTCAGGAGGTTAGAGTAGGGAGATTGGGAGTTTGTTTTGTTCTTACTGCCTTTCAATTCCTGAGATAATTCTAATAATCATTCAGATTTGAAAATTGCTAATTAACAGCAATGTTTCTCAGCTGGTGGCAAGAACCACAATCACCAAACAAAGTCTTATAAAACTCCAACGGCTGACCACCCAACAGCCCCAAAACTTAATGAACCAGACAGAATCTCCAGGCTAGACTGGCCAAATAGCCAAAAGCTGACTGAAATGTGAGTTGTTGTTGTTCAAGTAAAGGTATAAAAATAAATCAGTAACCTAGACTATCAGAAGTTGAATGTAGGAATGATCAACATTTTACCTAACCAAGAAACAATTGGGATAGATTTTAAAAAAAGAAAAAAAGAACTAGGTTCCCAATAATAGTCAAATTACTAAGAATGAGAAAAACAAATGTAACTTCAATTAACATAACCAATATTCCCTCTATACTATAAATAAGTCAACAAGCACCACTGCAACAGCTGTAATCTTGCACCACTAAAAAAGAATATTACCATTATTCTTCTTAGAATAAAATTGAAGAACCAAAATATCTTAGTTAGAAGCATTAACTAAGTTATACAAAATTCAAAAAATCATGTATGAATTATACAGAAGGCTTTCATTATTTTAAGTACCTCCTAAACCTCAACTTTCCTAGTTTTTCATAGCTGAAACTACTTAACTTTAGCAATGTAAGAAAGCTTTCTATCTAGACAACGAACAGAAAGCACTGCCATCCTAGTCAGAGCTAAGGGAAGCAAGCCAAGTGGAGTACCAGTTTGTTAAAACATTTCTTAGCAAAAATAAAAGGTAGCATAACTAATATTTGCACTTGAATTTTAAGTTTCTCAAATTAAATGCAAAAATCAAATTATCTCTTAGTTTGAAGGAGTGGCTGACAAGTTAAAAGAGAAATATCAAATACATAGTATTTTCTGAGCTCTACAATTAAATTTCTGCCATCAATATTGGTTTTTATTTATATTTTACTAATACATACCACTACAGGAAATTAAAGTGACTATAAATATTTAAAAAGTTAACTGAGGCGAACAGACATTTTTCCAAAGATACACAAATGCACAAAAAGCAAATGGAAAATACTCAACATAATTTGTCATAAGGTAAACGCATATCAAAACTACAATGAGGTACCACTTTATACCCACTAAAATGGCTACCATGAAAGTCAGATGAAACCAAGTTTTCACAAAGATGTGAAGAAATCAGAACCAGATATTGTTGGTATGACCCCAACAACTGCACTCTTAAGTGTATGCCCAAGAAAAATAAAAACATATGTCCACACAAAAACTTATCCACAGGTGTTCATAGCAGTATTATTTACAATAGCAAATAGCAAAAACAACCCAAATGTCCACCAACTAATAAGTTAATAAAATGTTATATAGATACAATTAAGCATTATTCAGTACAAAAAAAGAATTACTAATTATGCTATAACATGGATGACCCTTGGAAACATGCTTATTGATAAATGCCAGTCACAAACGGCCACATATTGTATGATTGCATTTATATGAAATAAGCACAGAGAAGCACATCTTTAGAGGAAGATTAGTGGTTTCCTAGAGCTGGTGATGGGGGAAAAGGAGAAACAGAGTGTGACTCCTAATAGGTACTGGCTCTTTTTAGGGCAATAAAAAGTTACAGAAAAAAGACCAGTGGTAAGGGAGGTTAGCAAGAAGGAAGAATGAATAGATTGCCTGACCAGGCGGTGGCGCAGTGGATAGAGCATCGGACTGGGATGTGATAGACCCAGGTTCGAGACCCCGAGCTCACCAGCTTGAGCACGGGCCCATCTGGCTTGAGCAAAAGCTCATTAGCTTGGACCCAAGATCACTGGCTCCAGCAAGGGGTGGGCTTGGTCGGCTGAAGGCCCGCGGTCAAGGCACATGTGAGAAAGCAATCAATGAACAACTATGGTGTGGCAATAGAAATGAAAAACTAATGATCGATGCTTCTCACCTCTCTCCGTTCCTGTCTGTCTGTCCCTATCTATCCCTCTCTTTGACTCTGTCTGTCCCTGTTAAAAAAAAAAAAAAAAAAAGAATGAATAGATTGAACACAGAAGCTAGCTACTTAGAGCAGTGAAAAACTACTCTGTATGATATTATGATGGTGACTGTATGTCAATTATACATTTGTCCATGGAATTTACAAAACCAAGAGTGAGCCCTAATATAAACTACAGACTTTGGGTGATGATAATGTGTCAATAAATGTTCATCAATTATACCGTATTTCCCCATCTATAAGATGCAACCTTTCCTGAAAAATTTGGGGTCTAAAAACTGAGTGTGTCTTATACAGTGGTTGTAGATTTTTTTTACTTGCATTTAAGCAGTGTGACATTTCAAATGCCATAGATGGAACTGAGGACAAGGCAATATATAAAGACAGTGATTCGTCATCAGACACAGATGAGGACAAGTTAATGGATGGGAGTTATGACAGTGATGAGAAGTTGCATGAATTTTATGATGAATAGAACTTGAGTTCAATAACTTCATGTAACTTTTATTTTTCAAATTTCAGGCCCCAAAATTAAGGCGCGTCTTATACATGGGAGCATCTTATATATGGGGAAATACAGTAACTCTGATGGAGGGCCTAACCAGTGGTGCAGTGGATAGAGTATCTGAGATGCGAATGAGCCATGTTCGAGACCCTGAGGTCATCAGATTGAGCCCAAGGTCACTGGCTTGCGCAAGGGGTCACTCACTCTGCTGTAGCCCCCCTTCTCCCATCAAGGCACATATGAGAAAGCAATCACTAAACAACGTGCTGCAACAAAGAATTGATGCTTATCATCTCTCTCCTTTCCTGTCTGTTCCTATCTATCCTTCTGACTCTCTGTCATTCATAAATAAATAAATAAATAAATAGCTCTGGTGGAGGATGTCGATAATGGGGAAGCTATGCATATGTGGGGCAGGAGACATTAGTATTTCTACTGTCTGCTCAATTTGGCTGTGAATCTAAAACCACTCTTCAAAAAGTTTATTTTAAAAAGTCCATGGTTGGGATAGTGAGGGATGCACAGGTGCAGGCACAGATAAGGGGGAGTAATTTTTTTATTCTAGTAAAATCATTAACACAAAATTTACCATCTTAACCATTTTAAGTGTAAGTTCAATGTTAAGTATATTCATATTGTTGTGCAACCATCAACCACCATCCATTACCAGAGTTCTTTTCATCTTCAAAACCAGTAATCGGTAACTCATTTCCCCCGCCCCCTGCCACCACTACTTTTTGTCCCTCTGTATTTGACTACTCCAGGTACCTTCTATAAGTGGAATCATACAGTATTTGTCTTGTTATGACTGGTTTCATTTCATTTAGCATAATGTCCTCAAGGTTCACCCATGTTTTGTAGCATATGTCAGTATTGCCTTCCTAAATTTTTAAGGCTTAATAATATTCCATTGTATCTATACATCACTTTGATAATTCATTTATATGTACATGGGTTGTTTCTACCTTCTGACTACTATGAATAATGTTATGAAATAGATGTACAAATATCTCTTCAAAACCCTGCTTTCAATTCTTCTGGTACAGAGCCTGAAGTGGAGTTGCTGGATCATATGGTAATTCTGTGAGGAACTGCCATGCTGTTTTTCTTCAGGATTACACCATTCAACATTCCCACCAACAGTGCACAGGGATCTTCAACTTCTTTACACCCTCATCAATACTTGTTATGTTCTATTGTTTGATAGTAGCCATCCTAATGGGTATGAGACAGGCCACAGAGAATTTTTAAAAGATGAACTATTCTATATGATCTTGGAATGGTGAACATGTGACATTATACACGTCAAAACCTATGGAACTTCACAGCACAAAGAATAAACCGTAAGGTATCAATTCTTTCAAAAAAATTATTGAGAAACTCAGAAGATCCCAGGGAAGAATACAGACTGTGAGAAGAAAATATAACTAGATTATGAATGTATGGAACAACCTCACTTCAGAAGGTGAAAGAAATGCTGCTGACCGAAATAACTTTGAAGGTGAGGAGTCTGTACGACTAAGGGGTAAAAGAACTGCAAACACTGTATGGTATAGGTTAACAACTCTGGTACTGCTGTAAGTATATACTGAAAAGGAACAGTTAAGCAAAGGATATCAGCTGAAGGGAGGGATAAGTGGGAATTTACAAATAAGCAAGGAAAAGAGGCTCCAAGGATACATGTGATAATGGATAATGTTGGAGACATCAGTAAGAACTAATTTAATTTAATAGAGACACATATGGTTACTCAGAAATATTTATAGATATATGTATACATGCAGGTTAGTATATGTGCATATATATATGTATTTTTTTTAATCAGCTGAGAGGTACTAAAAGAAGTGAAATACTAGTAGCACAAGCACATCTTAACATCCATATGTTGGTTCTAATTCCATTCTCCAATAAAATAAACCAGGGCTCTTAGAAAAAATTGCTGATTCTAGGACAGAGGAAGGAAATATACAAGATGAGACTGGACCATCTTGTAGTCTCAGGAAGTAAGGAAGTGTTTTAAAATATCATTTTTGATGGTGATATGTTATGGGGCACAGAAGCCAATTGAAAAAGGTTGCAATGGGCAAAGCTGGAACAACCTGAGCAACAAAATAAATGAAGAAGTACTGGCTTATTACCCAAAGTATAAAATAAATATCTGAGTCCATATTGATATAAATAAATGAGTAAATTAATAGAAGAGACAAATATTCCATTCAGAAGAATTCCAAATAAATTATGTAGATATTCCACCCGAAAGGAGAGGACAATAACTCCTAAGTGTAGGTTGCACATAGTGACTTCCTTCCAGAGAATACAGTATTGGATAGAGAGGGAAAAAATAACTTTATAGTGGAAAAACCAAACACTACTTCAGACAGATTACTATGATCAATATATACAGTGATGAATTGTACCCTTGAAATGATGTGATGAAAATGACATTTTTTTCCCAAAAAACCAGTCTGATCATGAGAGAAAATATCAGACAAACTCCAACAGAAGAGCCCTGGCTGATTGGCTTGTGGTAGATCATCAGTCCAGGGTGTTGAAGTCCCGGGTTCAATTCCTGGTCAGGGCACACAGAAGTGACTATCTGCTTCTCCACCCCTCCCCTTTCTCTTTCTTTCTCTCTCCCTCTTCCCTTCCTGCAGCCATAGCTCAAATGGTTCAAGTTGGTCCCAGGGCTGAGGATGGCTCCATGACTTCTCCTCAAGTGCTAAAATAGCTCGGTTGCCAAGAGAAACGGAGCAGCCCCAGATGGGCAAAGCATTGATTGCCCAGTAGGGGTCTCGCCAGGAGGATCATGGTCAGAATGCACGGGGAAAGTCTATCTCCCCTCCTCTCAAAAATAAAAAGAAAAGAAAAGAAAAAAAGAGTACGTTAAGAAAACAAAAACAGCTCTTAGAAATTAAAAATTACAAGTGAAGTAAAAATGAGAACCCAGAAAGGAAAGATAGCATATAAGCTACTTTTTCCCTGAGGATGTTTGCTAATCCTAAAAATCAGGATCTTTGTTTTGATGATATAGCAAGAGTTATGGGGACAGAAATCAAAATCCAACAATTATTTATTATTTCAAACATTTCATGAGGCACTGTTAAAGCCTGACAATTTCTTTATGAAGAAATTAAGAAAAAATTGATCCTAAGTCCCAATTATTAATAACTAATTTGGATTCTATAAGAACATTTTACAAAAAATTTTATTATTCCAGACCCCCTTCTCTTGGGCTCTATACAAATTCTAAATGCTGAATCTGACATTACAAAAAGCAGCCAGATATCATCTTAAAAGAGGTGATTTCAAATACCTAGCCAATGAAAGTTCTGTAAAAGTAATTACAGGAGTAACACAACTTATAAGAAAAAGGGGGAAATGCTTAAAATCACAGATAATATTAAAATTAACTGCAACCCCAACAGATTATTTTTAGCACAATTTGCGATTTTAAAGTATCTATCATTCTATCATCAATTAAGATGTGATGTCTCAAAATATTCTAACCTATTTTTATTATATGAGAAACTTAGTCCGCAAATCAGCTAATGAAACTAGTAATTAAAGCAAAACTGGGGAGATCAAAATTTAACTTAATTCTCCAATGAATACCTCTCACCCTCAAAAAATACAAGGGAACTAAATTGATAAAAAAAAATAAATTAAGTCAGAGAGAAGAAGCAAAGGGGAAAAACAGTATAAGACAAATCACAGGAATAACATGTTAAAAAATACAACTGACTTCAGAACCAATAACATTATTAAAAGAACCAACATTCTTCAAATATTCTTAGAGGTGATCAACTTTTATCTCCTAAAACCCAGAGGAATTCCTACTACTACTACCAAAGGATTCAGAGGAAAGAGATTACCCTTCTACTTAACAAATGAAGATTTCTTTCTATAGATTTTTTAAAAATTGAGTTAATTATATGCTAATGTATCACTATGTTCACACACACACTGCATGAATTTGAATGAAGCATTCAGCCAGATGGACCTCAGCCTGGTCCCATTCTACTCTTCATCACTACTTTCAGGCAGCCAACACTCAAAATCAAGCCTAACCTAACCACTATACTCAGGTCAGTTCAGCAAATATTTACTAAAGATCCTGGTAGTGCCAGGCTCCATGCTAGGCAGTGCTGAGCTACGGATACAACAATGAATCAGAGAATGAATAACTAATGAGTAAGACATGATCTCTGCCTTCTAGGAACTTCTCAGGAATCCCCATATGCAAAACCCTCCTTATTCCAAATTATCTTTCTGGTATGTCTGAGATACTGAACATTGCCTGAACTAAAATATGGAACAATTCTTCCTATAAAGCAAAATCTGTAATTTACCATATTCCCCATGTATAAGAAGCACCCTTTTCCAAAAAATTTGGGGTCTAAAAACTGGGTGCATCTTATACAGTGGTTGTAGATTATTTACTTGCATTTCCCACTTTTTCTCACTTGTTTTTTGCGCTCTTTAAGACAATGACTCATCATCAGACACTGATGAGGACAAGCTAATGGATGAGAGTCTGACAGTGATAAGGAGTTGTATGAATTCTATGATGAATAAAATTTGAGTTCAATAACTATAATACATATTTTTTCAAATTTTGGACTCCAAACTTAAGGTGTATCTTATACATGGGTGCATCTTATACATGGGGAAATTTATACATGTATAAATATGTAAAATTTTTCTTACTAGTTTTTAAATGCTGCTGTATGATTATGTTCCCCCAAACCAGAATTTTTCATTTTTCACTTAAAAATTTTTTTACTTATTGGTTTTTCAGAGAGAGAGAGAGGGGTCAATTTGTTGTTCCACTGATTTATGCATTCACTGGCTGCTTCTCATATGTGCCCTGACCAGACATTGAACCCACTACCTCTGTGTATCAGGATGAAACTCTGATCAACTGAGCTTATCCAGCCAGGGCCAGAACTTTTCATTTTTGCTATTGAGCTGAAAATGTTTAAGGACTGTAATTTTTTTTTTTTTTTTTTTTTACAGGGACAGAGAGAGAGTCAGAGAGAGGGATAGATAGGGACAGACAGACAGGAACGGAGAGAGGTGAGAAGCATCAATCATTAGTTTTTCGTTGCCGTAGCGACACAATAGTTGTTCATTGATTGCTTTCTCACATGTGCCTTGACTGCGGGCCTTAAGCAGACCGAGCAACCCCTTGCTGGAGCCAGTGACCTTAGGTCCAAGCTGGTGAGCTTTTGCTCAAGCCAGATGGGCCTGCACTCAAGCTGGCGAGCTTGGGGTCTCGAACCTGGGTCCTCCACATCCCAGTCCGACGCTCTATCCACTGCGCCACCGCCTGGTCAGGCAAGGACTGTAGATTATTAAATAAGGTACCGCTGGTAGATAGGTAGGTACACATAGAAGGTGCTCCATAATTATAAACCATTAATATTCTCTAGTCCTATGTTCTGCCTGCTAATATGGGCTAATTTATAGGAAAAAGTAGGTCGAAAAGTTTTTAAATTCCCAGCCAAACCCACATTTTATAGATTGGGGGAAGGAGAAAGAGTCAATGTTTTAAGATAAAGACAGGGAAGGGAAATGGAAATGAGGGGTTTAAGGAGCCACAAGAAGAGGAGGCACTGCACACAGGCAGCTCTTCAGCTCCTCCCCTTAGTATAGTCAGGACAGAATGGTTGCATAAAAAGGTGTCTTCACCCTCCTTAACGAATAACAACATCTCTAATACATCTGTAATGTTGAACACGACAATATCTACCAACAAAAGAGAATGTAGCCTGACCAGGCAGTGGCGCAGTGGATAGAGCGTCGGACTGGGATGCGGAGGACCCAGGTTCGAGACCCCGAGGTCACCAGCTTGGACCAAAGGTCGCTGGATCCAGCAAGGGGTTACTCGGTCTGCTGAAGGCCTGCGGTCAAGGCACATATGAGAAAGCAATCAATGAACAACTAAGGTGTCGCAACGAAAAACTGATGATTGATGCTTCTCATCTCTCTCCATTCCTGTCTTTCTGTCCCTATCTATCCCTCTCTCTGACTCTGTAAAAAAAAAGAGAGAGAGAGAGAGAATGTGAAGTATAAATATTACACCATGACCATTTTCCAAAGATTTAAATGTACTATAAATAATGGTAATAGAAGGTGGCAGTACCATAAGAAAGATAGTATCTAGAGTGTGTAGTCTGGAGAGTGGGCTTGATAGGAACTGGTCAACAGAGGACATTCTGAACAGTGAAACCAATGTAGGGGAGAATTTAGAGTGAAAGTATTATCACCTCAAAATGACTATAAGTTTCCTCACAAAGGGCTGATGTTATTAGCCTTTGTAAATCTTACCATACACTACACAGCACTTCCTTATAATAGACAATAATTTTATTTTTCAAACTAAATTCCTACAGCAGTTTCATGGCCTTTAAAAAAGCAATATAGTTCACACTGATAAAAGAGTTTTTGTCAACCTCCTTTAGATATGTGCCTTCGAAAAATCTGAAGTAGCCCTGGCCAGATAGCTTAGTTGGTTAGAGCATCGTCCTGATATGCAAAGGTTGTGGGTTTGATCCCCAGTCAGGACACATAGGAACAGATCGATGTTTCTGTCTGTCTCTCACATGCACATGTGAAGCTTCCTCTCTCTCTAAAATCATAAATATTTTTTTTTAAATTTGAAGTAAAGTCAATATTACAGATATGGTCTAATCACTATGGACTATAATGGGACTAAATTCCTTTGTTCTAGACAAATCTATTAACATGGCCTAAGATTTCATATGCTATTTTGGCAGCCAAATCCTCACACTATCAGGTAAATTCACAAGAACTACTTGTGGGTCAGTTTTTCCCCAATCTATAAAAAAAAATTTTTTTTTTTTGTTTCAGGTTGTTTACACCTTCTTGAACTGTTATCTAGACTACCTAATCTATCATCACCTACAAAGGCTTTGGTACCACAAAGACTTCCTCCAGGATGAATTAATTAATCAACAACCAACACTCTGGGTAATGCAAGGAACTACGAAATCAACTGGGCAAAACATGAATAATCACCTACAGGCATTGCTGTAGTCAGTGAAAACAAAGAAAAAATATTAACTCAGTTCCTACATTCAAGGACTCAGAAGTCTAGTAGTACATTTACAATATAAGTGTTAAAACAGAAATGCTATATGTAAATGCTATGAGGACAAAGATAAGGAAGAACTGAATTAAAGGGTAAAGACTAAAGGTGTTATGTAATTAACCCATTGAATCTACATTTTCAATTTCTTCCAAAAAGACATAAGCTTTGTCAAATACGCTTAGCTAATATAATAAAAATAACAATGGTGCCTGACCAGGCAGTGGGGCAGTGAATAGAACGTCTGGACTGGGACACAGATGAGCCAGGTTCCAGACCCTGAGATCATCAGCTTGAGTGCTGGCTCATGTGGCTTGAGCATGGGATCACAGACATGACCCCATGGTCTCTGGCTTGACCCCAAGGTTGCTGGCTTGAGCAAGGGGTCACTCGCTCTGCTGTTGCCACCTCCTACCCCCAATCAAGGGAAATAAGAGAAAGCAATCAATGAACAACTAAGGAGCTGAACCGAAGAACTGATGCTTATCTCTCTCCCTTCCTGTCTGTCTGTCCCTGCCTGCCCTTCTCCCTGTCTGTCACAAAAAGTAAATAAATAACACTGTAAATTTAAATTATACACTCTTAAAATAGTATTTAAATTATACACTCTTAAAACTAAGGAGCAAAAATCACAGACCAGGAAACTAAGGCATAAAAATAGGTTCATAAGCCCCTAAAAGTTAAGTCAGATATTTGACCTACCTTCTAACTTCCAGACTAGTCACTGCATATTAATATGATGTGTTCAACCATATTTTTTTCAGATCTGTAAACACACTCACAACCAGACATGGATTCTTTTTTTCTGTAGAATTTCAAAAAACTAAAAAAGCCAACTCCTAATAAATAAAACTTTCTGACTAAACCTAAAACTTCTCTAATCTCTAATTTCCTTATTTGTAGAAAAGAGCTAATAATTACAAAATCTGTGTTTTATGAAACCATTAATACAGATTTGGATTCTTTTTGATTCAACCATTCTTCCCGTGGTAATAAAGAAATCAACAAACTATACAATTACTAAGATGCTACCTAATAATTACGGTAGATTGCATTCTGAAGAAAAATAAATACTGTCCACCACTCTTCATTTGATAGTACCCAGAACCCAGAACTGAGTCTCTACCTTACTTACTCATTCGGAACACTAGAAATATCTTAAAATGCAGCTCAAATTTTTACCAGTTAATTCACATCCCCTCAAAAATACACATCAAAAGTCTGACACAACCCACTTGGCCTATCACTATTAGTTGTCTCAAAATCAGCATTAAAGTGGGTCTCTAATTCACTTTACTACTTTATTCTCATTTTTAACATAAGACTTAAGAAGCATTAAGACAGCAATACCACTACAATGAATACTGTAAGAAATAAGCTTAAGTTTGAGTGCATAACTGCACATCATAATTTTTTTAACAACAAGGTCTCAATATAATTAAACCTTTGGGAATAGTAACATGATTCCAAATTCAAAAATTTCAAGAGAATCTTCCCAAACTCAAATTCTTCAATGGTAAGAGCACAGGATAGATGTTTGTTACAATCTATTCAAGCACCATATCCTTTTTTAAAACAGAGAACAGTAAAAACAGGAAGTCTAGTCATCTATTTCTAGGGTCTCTTCTGGTCCTGATAGTCCTTTACACCAACTTCAACTTATCTAAGATTTAAACATCCAGTTGATATTAGTTAGTTCTACATTATTTAGTTGCTAATAAATGTCAAATCCTCAAATCCTCAATCCACTAAAAAAATCTAAAATATGGAGATTAAATTTTAAAAATCCTTTTAATATTTTTTAATTTCCAAAAAAATTATTAGACAGAAATTTCCATCTCTTGTATAGTTTACCCTTTCAAATTGCTATTAAAATGCTAAAAGTAAATAAATTACAGGAGACAGTAGGAGAAGGGGTCGATAACTGTTTCTGAATGTATTACATTCTTAAATTAAAATGTAAAAGGATTTTTTAAAATAACATTTTAGTCCTCATTAAAATATTGTATTTTTCTCCTTAAAACTGTGATAAAAAGTGATTTTTTAAATCTAAATTAAAAGTTAAACCTAAATAATATCCTTCCACTGTTTTCCTTTGTGTACTTTTTAAAATCTGAAACGTGGGTCATTTAATTTTGTGAAAATAAAATACTTCCAATTATAAAAATGGAAAATAAAACCACACACATCTCCTATATTTGACGGCACACTATAATCAAGTATAGAAGGTAACAAACCACACACAATAATCAATTATAAAATGTACAAAACCAAAGGGAAAAGACCACTAACACCTGAGAATCTAAACAAAGTAAAAGGTTACGTTTTACATAGTTCATTTACCTTATAATCATCCCCAGTATAAGAACAATAAATACTATCAAAGAAACGAAATGAAGAGGCTCCTGAGGTATTTTCTATTGGGTGGTACGTTTACAGACTAAGCAAACACTTGTCCACAATGTAACAGGAGATTCTCAGGCTGGCTAAGTAGGTGTTCAACCAGATGAACTCTAAAGTCTCAATTCTGAGTCCCAATCAGTAAAATGTGAAAAAATAACATAAAACATTCTGCCCTTCAATTAACCGATCTGCCCTCATTTTAATCCTAAATGCATGTATTGAGACTAAAAAGTTCTTTCCTCCCTTTCTCTGCTGTGATTTCACGAGATCCTCGTTAACAAAAGGCACGGAAAATATGCACAGGTGGGATAAGGGAGTGGCTGAAGCCAGACGGCTCTCAGGACAGCGCCCCCACGCCCCCTGTCCCTCCGCGGCACCTGAAATCACTGCCCTCCACACCTCCACCCTGCCGTGGCGGCGTGGCGAGCGAATTCTGCGACCTATTACAGTCCACCCGCACCTAGGCCAGATTCCAGCGCTCCAGAAAGACAAGGAAGAGAAAGAGAAAACATGTGAGAATAAAGAACGGTGCAGGAAGTAAAATGATCGGGAAGCTGTACGCTCTTTTTGGCAAAACCGGCTTCCCAATCGATCATTCAATAAAATTCGATCCCAAAGCCATGCCCTTCGGTCCTAGGGAGCAGCCGAGGTGGCCCAGCCGGAGCCCCCTAAGCTAAGGGGACCGAAGCACCGAGACTGGGAGAGGGAAATGGGCGTGTGGGCTGGGCCTGACTGGCCGGAGGCCGGGCTCGGAACAAAGCCGCCGGGCTCCCCCTACCTGAGGCGAGAACGGCGGTCGGCTGCGGGCGGCGGGCGGCTCCCCGCACCGACCCTGCCCGGCGCCACCCGCGCCCCGGGCACTCTCGCCCGCGCGGGGGGCGGCGGCGCCCCCCCCCCCTGCCCGCGAACAGCGCCCCTTCGGGACAATGGGCCCCCTCCCCCGCCTCCAGGCGGGCACATACAAAGGCAGAGACTCGCGGCTCGGCACGCAGCCAGGCGCTCGGAAAGTGAGGGCGGCGGAGGGCGAGGGCGAGGGCTCCGGAGAGGATGGCGGCAGACGCGGGAGCCCGCGGGCCGCTCGTCCCGCCGTCCAGGGCGCTGCCCTCAGCCCCACCACGGCGGCAAGGGCGGGAGCGCGGACCAGCAGCCCTCCGGCCCCGGCCGAGAGGGTCAGCACACAAAGAGCAGCGGGCCGCCAACCTCCGCCAGCGCCAGGGGCGGGGACGGCCCGAAGCGCTCTGGCCGCCGACGGTCAGCGGCACCGACCCAGTCCGCGCTGCACGGGGTCCGAGGGCGCCCCTCTCCCCTACTCACCCACAGCTCCGTGCCCCAGCTCATGGTGGAACTTGAATCGACTTGGACGGTCTGGCTGCCCGGCTGTCCGTCCGTCGGCTCTGCAGTCCGTCTGTACGACCTCCCACTGGCTGTCCGGCGAGCTCGCAGTTCTGCTGCTCTACCTCCGAAGGTGCCGCCACCGCCAGGCTCTCCAGTGAATGTGAAGGAGTCGACTGGAGAAGACGCCGCGGACACCGCGTCCCCGCCTCCCGGAGCCGGCAGGGAGGGGGCTGGAGCAAAGGGGAGGCGGGACGCAGAGAGGGGAGGGGGCGGGCGCGGTGCACCCTGGGATTGGGGCGGACCCGCGTTTCTCGGCGGCAGTCTGCAGGGTCCCACCGCGGGGAAGGGGCTACCAAGTGACCCGATTGGGGCGGGGTTTCTTCCCGCCCGGTTCGCCGGTCTCGGACAATCTCACCGCTACGGCCACTCGGATGTCTGTCTCCAGACGGAAAAGGAGAGCAGGAAAAGCCTGTGTCCCGAGCCCCCTTAGACAAGGCAGCTCTAATCACCCTCCCTCCTGACTCTTTTCCTCCACTTGTGAAAAACCCTGACAAGGAAACCTCTTCCAAATCCTTGTGTTAAGTTAGACTGTGGAGAATTGTGTTGCATTTATAAGAAAAACGTCTTAATCGTTCAGGAGATGATCTTGGGAATCCCTAAAATGTGTAGAGATTGAGTATCAATGTGAATACAGCGTGCCCCTGATTCTATCTTTAATAAAACATTTTAACTTTATGACTTCTGTCAGGAAATCATAAAAAAAAAAAAAGATCTTTCAGCATTCGTTTTGGAGTGTTGCCATGACACGAGATGGAAAACAGGACAATTGTGTGCCAAGCTGTCTGTCACCTGCAGAAATAAGAACGGAGCTTGCAGATTTCTGTAATGGGCACTTTGTGTTATGGGGATTGCACGGACACCAGATTCCTCCTTAGTTATGCAAAGAGCCTATCAGACTTCAGATATATCTCATTCAGAATGTCAAAACCTTGGAGGAAGGTCCACCATTTCGTTTTTCCGCTGTGCAATTACTTCCCAGTCTTTCTGAGCAATCATTAACTGTAGCCAGCAAGTTTGGCTGTGCTATTAGATATCCAGTAGGCTTAACTCCCTATCATATGCTTTAGCATTAATTGCTAGTCTTCTAAAATACACACACTTTCAATCCAGCCACTACTAGAGTACTTCTCAGTGAGTCATGACAGCTGAGTGGCTTAAGTTCTCCCTCATACACTGCTGCTGAGAATGTAAACTGGTACAGCCACTATGAAAAACAGTATGGTGGGTCCTCCAAAAATTAAGCATAAAGCTAACAGGTCACTGTAACTAAGTAGAGTGTTGTCCTGACAAGCCAAGATTGCAGGTTCCATCCCTGGTCAGGACACATATAAGAATCATTCAATGAATGCATAAATAAGCAGAACAACAAAATCCATATCTCTCGCCTGACTAGGCGGTGGCTCAGTGGCTAGAGCGCCGGTTTGGGATGCAGATGACCGAGGTTCGAGACCCCAAGCTCGCCAGCTTGAGCGCGGGGGGGGGGGGGGGGGGGGGGGGGGGAGGGGGGGGCATCTGGCTTGAGCAAAAGCTCACCAGCTTGGACCCAAGGTCGCTGGCTCCAGCAAGGGGTTACTCGGTCTGCTGAAGGCCCGCAGTCAAGGCACATATGAGAAAGCAATCAATGAACAACTAAGGTGTTGCAACGAAAAACTAATGATTGATGCTTCTCACCTCTCTCCATTCCTGTCTGTCTGTCCCTATCTATCCCTCTCTCTGTCCCTGTAAAAAAAAAAAAAAAAAAAAAATCCATGTCTCTCTCTAATCAATAAAATTAAAAAAAAATTTTTTTTAAAGAATAGAGCTATCATATAGCCTAGCAATTTCTCTTTTGGGTATCTACCAAAAAACTTGAAAGCACTTGTTCATACAGGTATATGCACCCCTATATTTATGGCAGTATTATTCATGGTAGCTAAGTGTCCTTGGAAGGATGATTGGATAAAGAAGATGCAGCACAATGGAATACTACTCAGCCATGAGAAAGGATGAAATGCTGTCATTTGCAATAACGTGGATTTTGAGAGTATCACGCTTAGTGAAATAAATAAGACAGGAAAGGACAAGAACTGCATGATTTCACTCATGTGGGATATGAAACAGAAAGCAACAAAACAACAAACAAAACAAACTCATAGACACAAAAAGCAGTGTGAAGGTTACCAAAAGAAAAGGGGGATGGGGAGAGGTTGAAGAAAGTGAAGGATGTCAAATATATGGTAACAGAGGGAAACTAGACTTTGGGTGGTGAGCACACAGTGCAGTCAATGTACAAATGATGAATTAAAAAATTGACACTTGAAACTCATATAATGTCATTAACCAATGTCACCCCAATAAATTTTTTAAATTAATTAATAAAAATAAAAAGAAGTTTTCCCTACCAGCGCATCTGCATTTGAAACTCCTCCCCAATAGGACCTGCTCAGGTGACCCAATCTCTTCACCTCAATCAATGTCTCTGCATAGCTGTGCTCCCTCTTGGGGTTGAGGCAAATAGACTGAGTCCCCCTGACAGTCCAGCTACCAATCTTGCTGAATTATTTGCTGCCCTTCTCTGAACATACAAATACCCTCTTCCAAATGGGCTATAGCCAAATTTTAAATGCTTAAGTATGCCAATATTTTTCTATACTGCAATTGCAGATAGAATTTCCTTAAGGTTATTTATATTACCTAACACTGCTATTCACTTCTCTCCCTTCTGCTCATTTCCTAGACATCATGAATGTATTTAGCAATCACAAGTAACACTTATTAGTAATGGAAAATATATTTATTAAATCAATGCCTCATTATTTAGAACCATTCCAATATTAAAGTTAAACAAAACTGTGAAGACCAAAAGTTTTCCTGAAAGAAAGGGACTGTCAAGCCATATGCTAGCCAGAGAACGGACCACATCTTGTGGCATGCAGTCTAACCACCAGCAGGAGGGCTAGATGGAGAAGACAAACACGTCTGCAATCTTGAGATTGACTGGGCCCTTTATACAATGAATTTGGGGAAGAATGATGTAAGTTGTTTGAAAGAATTTATATTGGCTATATACAAAGGGGGTAGAGAAAGACCTGGATAGGTAATAGTTCAATTTGTTGCTTTTATATTGGCTATGCCTTATGGCCTCTCCGAGTTCCCTGTTTTTTCTAAACAAGCACTGAGATAACCGCTTGAAAGTTGATTCAAAGTTTCAACATACACCCAAGAATGTGAGCAGTCTTTTGTTCATTTGGACCAGCAGGCTGCTGATTAACTTTTCTGATTCTTTCTCACACCCTCTGGCTTGCTGTAATTTAATTTAGGACATCCCAGGGTTGTTGTTGTTTTTCTTGTCACTCAAATTTATTGTAACTAAGTATTGTCATAAAAGTTAAGACAGATGAAGCATAACTTAAACAAAAATTACAGCCTGACCAGGCGGTGGCGCAGTGGATGGAGCATCGAACTGGGATGCAGAAGACCCAGGTTCGAGACCTCGAGCTTGCCAGCTTGAGCGCAGGCCCATATGGCTTCGGCAAAAGCTCACCAGCTTGGACCCAAGGTCGCTGGCGCCAGCAATGGGTTGCTCGGTCTGCTGCAGGCCCGCGGTCAAGGCACATGTGAGAAAGCAATCAATGAACAACTATGGTGTCACAATGGCAATGAAAAACTAATGATTGATGCTTCTCACCTCTCCGTTCCTGTCTGTCTGTCCCTATCTATCCCTCTCTCTGACTCTCTCTCTGTCCCTGTAAAAAAAAAAATTACATACTTTCCCTTCAAAAAGTAAAATAATCCACCACTCACATTAAAGATTATTTCCAACCATATACAATTGATGCAATTCCCAAACTGAATATAGAGTCTTATCTTCTTCTTTGAAAGTTTCTGAATAGAACACCACCACACTTAGAACAATTAATTTCTCTTCAAAATGTTAGGTTTTGGAACACTAAATTTAGACTAAATTTCTGTTATCCTATATAACTATAAAATTTAAATATAAATCATATAACCAATTTAAATTAATAATCTCTTAATTGTTTATAACTTACAAAACTGCTTCATATTAAAATTTACTGCTTCCTTCAATGTCTTTAAGAAAAATGATTAGAAAGTAAAAACTATCACAACAAAAAATAAATATGTTTTGTGTTATATTTTGTCACAAAAATAAAATTACAGGGGGTCAGGGGGTTACCACACAGTTCAGTTCCTATGACAGTGATGTAACCCAAATTTTGGTGTAAGTTGAAACACACCCTAGCCTAAGTCACTTACCTATCCTAACACAATTGTAAAATCATAATCTAGAACATAAAAACACAACTAAACTACAGATAAAGAATACTGTGTATTCTTCCACTGCACACAACCACACTAGTTCGCTCATGTAGTCTATAAGCACAACACTAATGGCATAAGCCGAAACACGTCTCGTTTTTTTTAAGTTTTTATGGGAGTGAGTATCATAAACTTGAAACATCATATGTCGAGACTGTCGTAACCCGAGGACCCCCTGAAGTCAGATTTTAAAGTATTATTTTTTATAACAAATATCTAAAATAGTATAGGTCATTTTAGCTTCCAAACATCCAAGGTGTTTTACACACAGACACAATATAGTCACATACACAAATACGTATATATGATCAGTATGGCAGTTTATAAGGCTGTTGATGTTTGACATAATATGAATTCATTGGGTATTAAATTATATTTATACATTAGATTTATTCTTTATGGACCCATGCCAAGGCATTTTGTAAGCAGTTCTAACACACACATATATATTTATTTATTTATTTTTTTTTTTTTTACAGGGACAGAGAGAGAGATAGATAGGGACAGACAGACAGGAATGGAAAGAGATGAGAAGCATCAATCATTAGTTTTTTGTTGCAACACCTTGGTTGTTCATTGATTGCTTTCTCATATGTGCCTTGACCGTGGGCCTTCAGCAGACCGAGTAACCCCTTGCTGGAGCCAGCGACCTTGGGTCCAAGCCGGTGAGCTTTTTGCTCAAACCAGATGAAACCGCGCTCAAGCTGGCGACCTCGGGTTTTTGAACCTGGGTTTTCCGCATCCCAGTCCGACGCACTATCCACCGCGCCACCGCCTGATCAGGCAACGCATTATTTTTATTTCTAAAATAATTGTAAAACAGCACTTCCTGTTTTGTCCTGAGATCCACCTTGTGAGCTGGATTCTGGAAACTTCCTGCCAGGAGTGCAGAAGATGAAGAGTAAAGTGGGTAGTGAAGAGAGGCCAACAACTTCAGTTACAACAGTGATGATATCAGGGTAGCAAGAGGTCACCAGAGTGTGCCCTCCTTGCAGGTGAAGTGTTTGATAACCTGTTCTGCATAGCATTTTATAGTCACCTTACAGCCAATCAGAAACAGATGACTACTTTCATTTTTTCAACAAGGCGAAGATTTCCTCCAAATCAGATATAAATGCACCCTCCCAGAGGGCAACTAGAATTCATGCACAGAAGAAAGTGACCTAAAAGAGTGACTGAACAGCCTGACCTGTGGTGGTATAATGGATAAAAGCATCAACCTGAATGCTGAGGTTGCCAGCTAGAAACCCCAGGCTTGCCCAGTCAAGGCACATACAAGAAGCAACTACTATGAGATGCTCCTCCTTGCCTCCTTTCAAATTAATTTTTAAAATGTTTTTTTAAGTTAAAAAAAAGAAAAAGAGTGACTGAACTCATTTCAGCCTTGTCAGTCAAAGGTTGTCATCCTGACCTCAGGAACCTCGTCAGTAAGAGCCATTTCCCAGAAGTCCTGTGGTTCAAAAAGTTTTCCCTTAAGATACTTGGAAAATAGGTTCAAATGTCTTCCAGTCTACAATGGTTCCGAATGAGCAGGGCCATTTTCCAAGTATTTATTTGCCTGATTGTCTATGGCTACTTTTCACTTTCAGTTTGCTTCCTTTTAGCAAGTTTTCTGAATGCCCACAAAATACCAAATGCCAAATATTATCGCAAGGCCCTGGGGATACTACAGTGTCCCAGATGTACAGTCATGGCTTCCCGAAATTCCTGATCTAGTGGAGGATAAGGACAAGTCTATAATAGACTGTAACAAATTATGTGATAGGCATAAGTTTCCATATGGGCTTGCTTTTTGCTTTCTGTTCTCTTGCTCAATTGGAGCCAGCAAGTACTTGGAGAATGCAAAGTCATTTCATGATTAGCTAAAACCAATTTACAGAGTGAAATTGCTATTCTAATTTGTAGAACACATCCCAAAGCCAATCGTCAAATATGTTTAGACTTTCTGCTTCCTAGAATGATCTGCTTATCTGTCTGTTCTCTAGACATATGAATGGTATGAGATTGCACACACTTCAGATGTTTTTAAAAATATCATTTGAGAGTTGAAAATTAAATGAAAATGAACTTAGGCATAGAAAAGAGGATAAGTCAAGTGTCTCCAAGAGTCTAGCTTTGAGAAATTGGTTCAGGATAGAGATATGGTTTAATTCAAAGAATACATAACGTAAAAAGTATGTTCATCTCCCTGACTTATCAAAAAAAGAGAAAAGAAAAGAACAAACTCAAAACCACAACCTATGTTCACACACACATTCATGCTTAAAGATGTCCCTTTTGATGTTACTTGCAATACAAGAAATTGAAAAGACCTTAAAAGTTTATGAAAAGGAGAATAGTTAAGGAACAATCACACAACAATTAAAGAGATAGAAAAAAAAAGGCTTACACTGACTGGCAGAAGAAATACTTCTGATGCTATGAGAAAATCAGAATACAAAATAAAATTTTATTTTCAATAATTATTTTTAAGTCAAGGAACAAAGACACTATAATGTGAAAAAGGGTGCCCCTGCCTTATTGAAATAGCAGTGATTTAACAAATGAAATTAGGTGTCAGAGACCTTCAGACCAATTTGCTTTGGGAAAATTAGCATTCTGTCTGAACCATACTTTTCTTTTCTGAAAAATGGGGATCATAGCAATACCTGCCTTATAGGACTGTTGTAAGATTTTATTTTTATTTATTGATTTTTAGAGAGTGAGGAAGGGAGAGAGACAGAGACAAAGAGAAAGAAATATCAGTTTGTCCTTCCACCTATTCATGCCATCATTGGTTGATTCCTGTATGTGTCCTGACCTGAGCTCAAACCTGAAACCTGGGCTTTAATCAACTGAGCTACCTGACCAGGGACAATAATTCTTTTAAAAATAATACAATAAAGAATGCTTGGCCTTTTTCCAGGTAGCTCAGTTTGTTAGACTATCGTCTTGACGCGCCACAGTTGCAGTTTGGTCCCTGGTCCGGACATACAATCAACCAATGAATGCCTAAATAAGTGGGACAACAAATAAGATGCTTCTCTCTCTCTCTCTCTCTCTCTCTCTCTCTCTCTCTCTTTCTCCTCCTCCTTCCTCTTCTAAGAACCAATAGAAATACATAATAAATATATAATAATAAAAGCAAAAAATGTAAAACATAACTTAGTATCGTTAAAGAAAATCTCTTTAGTAAAACAACAATCTAATATTAATTTATTCCAGATGCTACCCCCAATAATATTTTGCATCACGAGGTGACACAAAATTCTGTCAAACCAATTATCTCAAACCTTTTTGCTACTTGACCTATTTGGGCAACCCATTACCACATAGTTTCTATTGCATATTACATTTTTTATAAGGTAATCAACACTAGGAGATAGTTGAGAAAATAATACTATTCTAGCTTTCTCGACATATTTTGACAATGGAGCCATTCTACTGAGTAAACTTGAAAAAGCTCAAATCATACAGGCTCATTAGCAATTATAAAATTATTAGGCTGTTTTATTTAATTATGAAAAATAAACTTTTATTGAACCTTTCTCTTCGGGCTTATGTTTGAACTCTGCTCTGTGATAAACCATCAAAGTGCTACATTTTCTTGACATTTTATTATATATTAATTCAAATGTAAGTCCTTTTTATAATTTCTTTGTTTTATAAACATTTAGTTAATGCCCTTTCCAGTTTCAATTTTTCCCAGTATAAATTCCCTTATTAGGTCAGATGGTGAAACATAGTTGTTCACTGCTGCATTCTGGAATATAGAAGAATTTACTAATCCAAATACATCTACCTCCAATCTCTTAAAATTAAATTTCTGAAAACATTTATTCCACATCATAATATCTGAAGCACTTTTTTGAAAAGTGTTTCAAAGAAAAGAATAAAGCTTTAAATAAACTTATTTGGAGGACAGAAAGCTTTACTTGACATATATGTGTATCAAAATCTCATCCATAAATGGTTACTAATCATATAGAATTTCTACTGTTGAAAGGAAACAATATCTAGCATAAACATTTTTTCTTGCCATTCAAATATCTTAGGATTATTAAACTTAAAACTATAATGGCAGTGTCCACAGGTAGAATTATTATCTACACAGGTAAGCCAGAATAATCAAGCCAAAACTATTGTAAGAAGAATATCAAAGAAATATTCTTGGTACCTTAATATTATTTATTTATTTAAGTGAGAAGAAGAGAGATAGAGAGATTACTCCCACATGCATCTCAACCGGGATCCACCCAGCAACCTCCACCTGGGGCTGATGTTCAAATCAACTGCGCTATCCTCAGCGCCTTGGGACCATGCTCGAACCAACTCAGCCACTGTCTGCAGGAGAGGAAGAGAGAGAGAAGTAGGAGGAGAGGAAGAGAAGCAAATAGTTAATTCTCATGTTTGCCCAGACTGGAGATCAAACCCAGGATGTCAGGACGCTGAGCCAAGCAAACCAGCCCTGGCTGGCACCTTAATTTTAATGATTCATATGGAGCACCACCCCAGAAACAGGATCTTAGGAGAATACTGGTCCATGCCAGTCAACTGAAGAATGGCACTGGCTAGTTAACAGTCATCAATGCTTACTGCACTGCCAGTTTTCCTAACCAAGAACTGGAAGATACGCAAGTTAAAGGTGGCCCACCGAAGAAAAAGAAAGAAAACCACCTACTATATTGTTTCAGGGACTTCTGCTCTCCTCTATTGAGTCCAGTTAAAGCATTTTACATAATTGTTCTAATAAAACTTGGCAAAAAGTAAAAGGAAATTCCATTTAAATCAAATGGAATAGATCTGTTTAAAGAGGTAACTCATTTCCACTTTATTTTTTGATGTTAGGTTCTTTCCCACTGGTTATTAAGAACAGTGCAACTTTGAAAGCATTTAGGTATTTATTTAGGTTTAGTTATCTTTAGGGCCAGAAGACTTGGTGGAATAAAAGTTACAGATTTCTTCAGATGTTTTATACAGCTTCCCAAACCCATTCATATTTTCTACTAATTAAACTTTAAAGTACTCCTTTCTTTGTTTGTTTTTCCTTTCTTTGTTTGTTTTGTGTTTTTTAGGGGGGATCTGTGTTGACAAATTTCAAGGTATGCACAGAAAGAACACCTAGTTCTTTATTTTCTTTCTATGAAATCCAATCAGGTGTGTCATATGCACTTATAAAAATAAAACTAGCTTTTGACAATCTCACAAGAAACAAATGTTAAGTTTTCAGGAATTTTGCAGTTTTAAAATGTTGGCTTTCTCTCAGTTATGGTGGAAGTATTTATACCATGGAAATTGGCAAATGCTACAAATCAGAGTTTTTTTCCCTGAGAGAACTTATTGTTAAACATTAGTATACCACTGTCTAAGTCCTATGCAGATTAACACTGAAAGAAATGAAAATATACCTTTAGCTACTAAGAGAGAACAATTCCGGAATGGAATGATAAATTTTAATTTTTTAAATTTAGGTATATTTGGAATATTCAGGATCTAACAGAATAATATTTTTTTCATTTTCTATGTAACAGAATCATACCTTTTATGGTAATCCTTGCTCTACTGTCTTCATATTAGGATTCTAATGTTTGCAAGTGTTTGTCATTTGCTATTTATTAGTTTATTGATTTAGTTAAAAAGTCATAAATCACAATTTTTCATCTTCCATGTCAAGATTTTACACTACCTGTAAGTCAATGCTTTATAAATATATTTATATTGTTGTTGATAATAAAGATAATTTAAACAAACCAATAATGAAAACTTACCTCTAGGCTGGTTCTTCATCCTTGTCCAAATCCAGTTAATATTTTAATACTCATTTTAAACACAAATATAGAGCCCTGGCCAGTTGGCTTTGTGGTAGAGCGTCCGCATGGCATTTGGAAGTTCCGAGTTCAACTCTTGGTCAGGGCACACAGGAGAAGCGTCCATCTGCTTCTCCACCCATCTCCCTCTCCTTCTCTGTCTCTCTCCTTCTCACCATCTGCAGCCATGGCTCCATAGGAGCAAGTTGGCCCCGGGCGCTGTAGAGGGCTTCATGGCTTTCACCTCAGGTGCCAGAAAAGAAAAAAATGGCCAGGGGATAGGGCCCCAGATGGATAGAGCATCGCCCCCTAGTGGGCTTTCCAGGTGGATCCTGGTCCTGGTGCATGCAAGAGTCTGTTTCTGCCTTCCCTTCCTTCACTAGAACATAAACAATAAAGACAAAATAGCTCAGATTTTAGATATTTGAAGTTCTTTAAAAGTAAGATAATCTATCTTATGTAAATTCGAGATTTTTTTGTTTTGATTACCACTTCATTATAACAAAATAGTTTTATCCCATTAGATAAAATAGCAAGTTAAAGCCACTTATTTTGAAATAAGACAACAGATACTTAATTTCTGGTTAAATTTTGATTATTTGGCTTTACCCTTAAAAGTCTGGTCCTATCATTGTAATATAGGTCATCTGTACTACAGGGCATTCAGAATTAATTTGAATAGCTTCCAATGAATCAAAATTTCTGGATGGTTGCCATATCTAGCAAATAAAAACAGAGAACTCCCACTTAAATTTGTATTTCAGATATTGCAAATATTACACAAGACATACTTACACAGAAAAATTACTTGTTGTCTATAGGAAAGTCAATTCAACTGGGCATCCTGGTTTTTTGTTTTTCAGGCAACACTAAGTTCTCAGGTTTATCTTAGATTCCACTCTTTAGGTCAAGGACTTTAAACCAGATGAACTTAAACCATGGATTTGAGGGAGTTGGTAAATACCTGAAACAGGATATAAAAGACTTTTAATAGATGTGTCTGTAGATTTTTCTGGGGAATAAAAACAGCTTTTATCAGTGACCTTTTAAAACTTTTTTAAATTGATTGATTGGTTTGAGAGAGAGAGAAAGGCAGGAAGAGAGAGAAAGAAACACCAATTTTGTTATACTTATTTATGCATTTATTGGTTGATTCTTGTATGGGCCCTGATCCAGGATCAAACCTGCAACCTTGGTGTATCTGGATGATGCTCCAACCAATTGAGCCACCTGGTCAGGGCTTATTAATGACACTTAGTGAAGAGTTTGCTTCAAAATCTCTTGGAGAGCTTGTAAAAAATGTGTGCCTAAAAAACTGAAAACAGTGGGTAGAGAATGCTATTACTTTTGTTTAACAGAGAGAGAAACTTTTTACTATGCATTTATATGCACAGAATCACTCTGGAAGAATTCACAAGAAGCAGGAAGTAGTGCTTACCTCTGGAGAAGGGAACTAGGAGACTGGGACAAAAATAATTCTTACTTTTCACTATTACTCTTTTGTACCATTTAATTTTATGACATTGGCCATGTTTTATCTATTTAAAAATACAAAAACAGGTCCTGACCAGTGGCTCAGTGGATAGGGCGTCAGCCGGGCATATGGACATCCCAGGTTCAATTCCTGATCAGAGCACACAGAAGTGACCAACAGCTTCTCTTCCCCATCTCTCTCCCTCAGCAGTGCCTCAACTGGAGTGTGGACCACAGTACTGAGGATAGCTGGTTGATCTGAGCACATCAGCCTCAGGTGCTAAAAATAGCTTGGTACCCAAGCATGGCCCCAGAAGCGGCTACCGGGTAGATCCTGGTTGGGGTGCATGTGGGAGTCTGTCTAACTATCTCCCCATCTTTCTCAAAAATAAATAAATAAATATTTAAAAAATAAAAATACAGCCTGACCAGGCAGTGGCACAGTGGATAGAGCGTCAGACTGGGATGCGGAAGACCCAGGTTCGAGACCTCGAGCTCGCCAGCTTGAGTGCAGGCCCATCTGGCTTGAGCAAAAGCTCGCCAGCTTGGACCCAAGGTCGCTGGCTCCAGCAAGGGGTTGCTCGGTCTGCTGAAGGCCCGTGGTCAAGGCATATGTGAGAAAGCAATCAACAAACAACTAAGGTGTCGCAACGGCAACGAAAAACTAATGATTGATGTTTCTCACCTCTCTCCGTTCCTGTCTGTCTGTCCCTATCTATCCCTATCTCTGACTCTCTCTCTGTCCCTGTAAAAAAATAAAATAAATAAACAAGTTGTAATAAAAAATAAAAATACAAAAGCAATATAAAAATAACAACAGTGAACAGGCCTCACTCTAGGCCTCTTCAGCCAGAATTTCTAAATTTTTAGTGACTGGGCCATAAGGTCTCTGTGTGTTTCTTAGTTTGGGTTTGTTTGCTTTTTTTAAACTCCATAGTGTATTTTGATTATTCCTCAAAATCATTCACACACTGTTCAATGACATTTGCTGAAAGACACATAGAGATGCACATGTAACACATACCACACACATACACCCCAACCCTTGCATATCCCAGGGAAGACCCAGCAAATTAATTAGTCACTTCAGCTACACTGGAGAAGTTCTGTGTAGAACTGACAGGGGGTGATTCAAACCAGTCCACATTTAGGGGTGGTGAGACAGGAAATTGCTCAATGTTTAAGTTGAAGGCTCAGAAGAGTATAGTCTCCTAATATTTTTGCCACTACATTATGCCATGGAGTAATTGAGTACATAGTTTCTTATTCCTCAATTAAATAACTGTCTTTTCTGCACTTCTAGTGTGTGGAGCCAGGATTAGCAATGACCTGATACTCCTGGAAACTCTCCTATGTGTTCCGGCATCGTAGGAATTTGCCCAGCCTGCTTCAAGGAGACAGCCCCCACCTGTTCACAATTTACCTCGTCCTACCCATTGCCCAGCAAATAGCATTCAGTGTTCAAGGAATGGCTACAATTCTTAGTGGTTAAGCCTGCAGAGAGAAAATATGCACCCAGCTGAGTGTGTTAGAGCACTACCTGGGTCATTCTCCTGAAGTCACCCTGAAAAAGTATCTCTTCCTTATCCATGCTTCTCTTCATTTCAGCAAAATTGGCAGAAAAGACTTTCTTCATAAGCACACATAAAACTGAGAAAAAAAATTTTATTCTCTTTTCTTAGTGTACTATTTCTGGTCCAGAGTAAAGGAATACCACAAATTACATGACTGTACCACAATATATGCAATGCACTTGATTTTATCTGTAAAAATCTCTGACATTAGGCCTGGCTGATTGGCTCAGTGGTAGAGCATTGGCCTGGTGTGTAGAAGTCTCAGCTTCGATTCCCGGCCAAGGCACCCAGGAAAAGTGTCCATCTGCTTCTCCACCCTTCCCCTTCTCCTTTCTCTGTCTTTCTCTTCCCCTCCCGCAGCCAAGGCGCAATTGGACCAAAGTTGGTCTGGGCACTGAGGATGGCTCCATGGCCTCTGCCTCAGGTGCTAAAATGGCTCCAGTTGCAACGCCCCAGATGGGCAGAGCATCGCCCCCTAGTGGGCTTGCTGGGTGAATCCTCATCAACACATGCGGGAGTCAGTCTTTCTGCCTCCCTGCTCCTCACTTCAGAAAAATACAAAAACAAAAACAAAAGAACTCTGACATTATAATGAACCTGTGTCCTAGAAAATAGGGTCCAATACCCCTCTACTGACAGTAGTGCTGGGGTTCCTAGAGAGCCTTCTCCAGCCTCCAAAAAATCCCTTGATAATCCTAAATATTTTCTTGGTTGAAAGGATCCAGAATAATGACTCCAAAATCCATACATTGTTATTTTTAAGAAAAAGAAATGTTATAGAACTGTGAATTTTGTGTTTTCTCTAGAATGTCAACATTCAAGAACCTTCACAATATGGCCTCTAAGCTCTCCTCCTATCTCCAATTACTCTCTGTCATTGTTCCTAAACTTCAGCCATAACCAACTGCACTTATTTCCATGACTGCCTGGGTACTTTCTCTTGCTTCTGTAAATGTGTTCCTCTTCATCTGGCTCACTCTTACCACTTCTCAAAAACTCACCTCCAAAAAATACAAAAAACCCCCCAAAAAACTCACCTCACAGCCCCGGCCGGTTTGCTCAGTGGTAGAGCATTAGTCTGTTATGTGGATGTCCTGGGTTCAATTCCTGGTTAGGGCACACAGGAGAAGCAAACATCCATCTGCTTCTGCTTTTCTACCTCTCCCCCTTCTCTCTCTCTCTCTCTGTTCCCCTTCCACAGCCATGGCTCAATTGATTAGAGTACATTGGCCCTGGGCACTGAGAACGGCTCCATGGAGACTCTGCCTCAGGCACTAAAAATAGCTTGGTTGCAAGCCTGGCCTCAGATGGGTTGAACATAGGCTCCAGACAGGTGTTGCCACGTGGATCCTGATCAGGGCACATGCAGAGTTTGTCTTTCTATCTCCCCTCTTCTCACTTGAAAAAGAAAAAAAAAATAACAACTCACCTGAGAGGTGAAGCCTCTGAGAAGCCTTCCATGTATCTCCCTCTTTTTTTCTCTCCTGATTTTGAACTTGGTACTCCTTTGTATGTTACCATTCTTAGTACCCACCTCTAAGCAGATAGTAATTCAAATAGTCTTTTAACCTGTCTGTCTCACCTTGGCCAGTTGGCTCAGTGGTGGAGAGTTGGCCTGGCATGTGGATGTCTTGGGTTCAATTCCTAGAGAAGCACCCATGTGCTTCTCTACCCTCTCCCCCTTTTCTCTCTCTTCCCCTCCTGCATCCATGGTTCGAATGATTTGAGCAGGTTGGCCCCAAGCGCTAAGGATGGCACCATGACCTAACCTCAGACACTAGAATAGCTCAATTGCTGAGCAACAGAGCAGCGGCTCCTGATGGGCAGAGCATTGCCACATAGGGGGCTTGCCATGTGGATCCCTGTCAGGGAATCTGACTCTCTGCCTTCCCGCCTCTCACTTAATAAAATAAATAAATTAATAAAATTAACTTCTCTGTCTCCTTTGAGGACAGCAGTATTCCTGGCACAGAATAGGTACTTAATTAATGTTTAATAAATGAATATCAAATGTTCTAAAATAGCAAATCAAAAATCACATTCTACATAGTTTTAAAATGATGTAAGTAAATCGTATTTCTGGCATTGATTTTTATATTCTTTTATTTCAAATACCTACTTTCCCATTCTTAACTTATTTGCTTTCAAATTACTAATAAACTAGAATTAAAATATAATTTAAAATAAATTTTAAAATAAAAACTATTTATGGAATAAGGTTCTTAATTAAACTCTTTTTTGTACAGGAAAACAATTGGTAATAGCTAATCATTTTACATGTAGATAATGCACAGAAACTTTTGTAGATTTTTGAAAATGAATAAATGCCTTCCAACTTAAAAGTTTTTTTTTGAAATTGCACATAAAAATGGCATTAGTTAGGTACCATTTTCAAAATTGTTCAGAAATCCAGGTTAAAAGAAACTCTTTAAAAATTAGTAAAAGGAATTCAGACAGACCAAAGTAAGCATGACTTAAATTCCTGCAAAAGATTATCAGAGGTGAGTCAAGCATTTATTAAATAATCTACAAAAAAAAATTGAGCTTAAGGCTGATTATTTTTAAGGTATGAAGAAAGTCAATTCAACTATGATTCCCAAATTTTTACTCTAAACATGTTATCTCTTTCTACTGTTGTTTTCCTAAAGAATTATACTTGCAAATTTATAATTAATCAAAATAATACATTTAAATGTATTTAAGTACAAAAGATAATTTGGCAAGGCTTACACAGAAGGACAGCAAGATAAGCCCTCTGTGAAAATATATAATAAACTTCAAAAAAATAGTAAACAAGTTAATCTACATTAAAGCATGTTATAAAGTACAGATATAATTTTAGAATATACCACCACTTTGTTAAAACCACACAATAAACTTTTAAAATTATAAACCTTTTTAAAAAAATATCTGGAGATGGGATTTATATTTTTGTGGGTTAATTTTTTTAATCTTTTCTTTATTTTTATTTTTTTTACAGGGACAGAGAGAGTCAGAGAGTCAGAAAATAGATAGGGACAGATAGGAACGGAAAGAGCTGAGAAGCATCAATCATTAGTTTTTCTTTGCCATCGCAACACCTTAGTTGTTCATTGATTGCTTTCTCACATATGCCTTGACCGCAGGCCTTCAGCAGACCGAGCAACCCCTTGCTGGCACCAGCGACCAAGCTGGCGAGCTTTTGCTCAAGCCAGATGGGCCCGCGCTCAAGCTGGCGAGCTCTGGGTCTCGAACCTGGGTCTTTCTCATCCCAGTCCGACGCTCTACCTGGTCAGGCTAATTTTTTTCTCTTTTATCAAGCCTATTTAAATAGAAAAAAGAACACTTGATTTTATATTGTTGAGCTTGTTTTCTAAAGGTGGAATGTGTTTGTGTTTCCCCAGCCTGATGGCAACATCTTCAAAGGATTGGATCAGGTCAGTCACAAGGCAGATTAATACAAGCTTTGAGATTGATTAATTGATTTTACAGTGTCATCAGGATCATCTCTAAGCCTATTAATCTGCTTGACTTCTAGCAAATTTTTTGTTTATTCTTTACTTTAAATTTTCCCAAGAAAGGAAAGTTTTATTTTTTTAAGTTTTTAATTTCTTTTTTTAATTGATTTTAATTTATTGTGTTTACATAGATTCTAGTGTCCCCCGAATGCATCACCCTGCTCCCCAGTGTTGCCCTCAACATCCCCTTTTTGCCCCCCTTGCCCTAACACCCTCACCGCTCCCCTCCAGAATTTGCTTTTCTGCTCTCTATAATGCTGTGTTACGTGTATATAATTTCACCCATCTCTTTCCCTTCTCTGATCCCATCCTATCATCCCCTTCCCCTCTGTCCGCTTTCCCTCTGGTCCCTTTGATCCCTCCTCTACCTTTATTCCATTCCTCAGTTCACATTGTTCATTGGATTCCGCAAATGAAAGAGGTCATAAGATATTTTTCTTTTTCTGCCTGGCTTATTTCACTTAACATAATAGTTTCTAGGTTCATCCATGTTGTCGCAAAAGGTAAGATTTCCTTCTTTTTCATGGTCCCATACTATTCCATTGTGTAAATGTACCACAGCTTTTTCTTCCCTCCTCTGGCAGAGACAGAGAGAGTCAGAGAGAAGGACAGATAGGGACAGACAGACAGGAAGGGAGAAAGATGAGAAGCATCAGTTCTTCATTGTGGCACCTTAGTTGTTCATTAATTGATTTCTCATATGTGCCTTGACAGGGGGCAGGAGGGGGGGGGCTACAGCAGACCAAGTGACCCCTTGCTCGAGTCAGTGACCTTGGGCTCAAGCTGGTGAACCTTGCTCAAACCAGATAAGCCCGCGCTCAAACTGGCAACCTCAGGGTCTCGAACCTGGGTCCTCCACATGCTAGTCCAATGCTCTATTGACTGCGCCACTGCCTTGTCAGGCTGTACCACTGCTTTTTAATCCACTTGTCCACTGACGGACACTTGGGCTGTTTCCAGATTTTGGCTATTGTAAAAAATGCTGCCATAAACATGGGGGTGCATTTCTTCTTTTGAATCAGTGATGTGGATGTGGTGTTTTGGGGATTATTCCTAAAAATGGGATGGCTGGGTCAAAAGGCAGTCCCATTTCTAATTTTTTGAGGAATTTCCATACTGTTTTCCATAGTGGCTGCACCAGTCTGCATTCCCACCAGCAATGCAGGAGGGTTCCCCTTTCTCCACATCCTCGCCAGCACTTATTATGTGTTGTTTCGTTAATAAGCGCCATTCTGACTGGTGTGAGGTGATATCTCATTGTGGTTTTAATTTGCACTTCACTAACGACTAGTGATGTTGAATCTTGTCCCCTACCTCATATGATACACAGAATTCAATTTTAGATAGATTTTAGATCCAACTGTGAAAATTAATATAGTGAAGCTTCTAGAACAAACCATATGAAATTATCTTCATGACTTGTACACAGAAAATTTTTAAACTGGATACAAAAATCACTAAACAAAAAGAAAGAAACTGATAATTAGAGGACATTAAAGTTCATCAAAAAGTGCTTTTAAGAGAATGAAAAGGCAAGCCCAGAAGGAGAATATATTAGTAATACATATTCACAACAAAGGACTCATATCTAGAATATGTAAAGAATTTTGACAAAACGATAAAATAGACCACATGATAAAAAATTGGCAAAATACAAGAATCAGCATGGCACATAGAAAAATTCAGTCTACAAATATATTAAAATGTGTTTAATGTAAACTTATTAGATATCAGAGAAATGCACATTAATGCCCTCAATGAAATATTGTTACATGTCTATCAGAATGGCTAAAATTAAGAAGATTGGCAATACTAAGTGTTGGTGAAAATATGGAACAGTGGAAATTCTCACAGGGTGCTGGTGAAAATATCAATTGCTACAACACTGAAGAACTATTTGGCAATATCACATAGTATATGGACACAAAATTCTACTCCTAAATAGCAATACATTCGTACGTGCACCAAAAGGCAAGTGTAAGGATCTTGATAGCAGCAATTATTTGCAATAAACTCTGGTAACAACTCAAATTTCCTTCAGTAGTAGAAAGGCTAAACAGAGGTACATTTATATAATAAAATACATTACCATGAAGAAAAAGAATAATATGTACAAGCAAAAGTAACAAAAAATATGGAGTGAAAGAAGCCAGACACAAAAATATATAATGAATAGTTACATTTATACAAATTCTCAAAACAGAAAAAAAAAATTCTCAAAACAGGGAAACCTAAATTATAATATTAGAAATGAGGATAATAATTATCCCTGAGAAGAAAGAAGGGGGTAATGATTGGGAGGAAGCACAAGGGGGTATTCGGAAATAATGGTAATGTTCTTTCATTTTATCTGTGTGATGCTTACACGTGTTTTCACTTTTTGATGATATTCCAGACTAGTGGTACTTAGATTTGTGCATTTTGCATATATGTTATACTTTAAAAAGAATTTATCTCTTTGGGGTACTTATTTACTTTGTAAATAACTCTAGTTTCCAAAAGGTATGTTGGATCATTTATAATGTTTTTCAATATTCACAAAACTTTTCTAAACATGTCTATTGAATAACGTAAGTTGTACCTATGCAAACCATTATTAAACATAGGTAAGGGAGTTTAATCATTGCATTAGTTTTGACTGCCATCTAATGGTAAGAATGTTGCACTATTCAGAAACAAACAGAACCTGTCCTTTCAATGAGCAAAGAGCCATCAATTTTGCAGAACTGCTTTTCTATAGAACTTATCATCTATAAATAGTAGGTAACTATTTGGACATGATGTAAATATCAAGTATAATGTTAGGACATGTAAATGTTTATAGACATGATGTAAACATTGTCCCATTCATTTAGGATTGTTAAATCTGAAATAAAATAGAATTTTCCATTTCTCTGTATAAAAAGTTCATGATCCTATTATAATTTTTATTCTTTCTCTTAACTGTACTTAACAGTCCTTACTGATTACATCTGCTTAGTGCAATAAATATCAGACAACAGTACAATATATATTCCTGTTACCGTGAAAATCCAAAATGAGAAATAGACTTAGCATGTGTAATTCCACACCTTGAAGACAGTACAATGCACTAAACTAATGTACTGCTTAAAGCAGTCCACTTGGATTGTAGCTTTTCCATGGGATTTTTGAGAGAAGGACCTATGGAGCATGTTGCTAAGGTCTAACTAAGAAGTAGCATGCTAAGGTCTAACTAAGAAGTAACTAGAATGAAATCTAAAACTAAAGAGAAAGGTATAGAAAGACGAGAATTTTAGGTGAGAATAAGCACTTTAGAGCCTCAGGTATTAGCTAGATTTTTTTAAAGCAAAGAAGAATTTAATAGATATAAAATTTTTCACAATATGTCCTTTTCTTTTTCAATATTTTTTATTGTGGTGAAATACACATAGCATAAAATTTACCATCTCAACCATTTTCAATTGTATAGTTCAGTGGTATTGAATGCCTTCACATTGTTGTGCAACATCAACACCATATTTTTCTTTTTCTCTTTTGACCACATAATTTGTTATTAAGGTACATATTTTTTAACATTTAATTTATTCTGATGGCATGGTTCACCAAACCACACAGGTTTCAAGTGTACAACTCAAAATAACACCATTTACAAACCACGCTGTGTACTCTCTACCCCAAGTAAAGTCGCTTTCCATCCCCATATCCCCCACTTTGCTATACCCCCACCTCCACCCTTCATTCCCGCTGACTATTGCCACCCTGTTGTCTGTACTATGCATTATGTATATATGATTTTGGCTAATCCCTTCTTCTTTTATCCAGTATCCTTACCCTCCTCCCCTCTGACACCTGTCCATTTTTTCCATGTGTCCATGCCTCTGTTTCTATTTTGTTCATCAATTTATTGTGTTCATTAGATTCCACGTATAAGTGAGATCATGAGTTGATACACAATGGAATACTACACAGCCATAAAAAAGAAGGAAATTTTACCCTTTGCGACAGCATGGATGGACCTTGAGATTATGCTAAGTGAAGTGATCCATTCAGAGAAAAATAGATACTATATGATCTCTAATGTCCTTTTGAATGCTTCTTTGTCATATGGGTTATTCATAAGTGTGCTATTTAATACTCATATATTTGAGGATGTTTCAGATATCTTTCTATTATTAATTTCCATTTTGTTTTTTATGGTGATATTTTGTATCATTTGAAACTTTTTAATTTATTGAAACTGGTTTTTTGATCAGGTTATGACATCTTGAAAAATAAGTTGTAGATACTTGAAAAGAACATGTCTTCTGTTGCTGTTGAGTGGAGTGTTTGACAAATGTCAATTAAGTCAAGTTGGTTCATAATGCTCAAGTCTTCTATATTCTTACTATATGGGGGCCTACCAAAAAGTTCTATTAATTAATAAAAGAAAGGTTGAAACCTGACTATAAGTATAGATTTATATATCCCTCCTTGCAGTTCTACTGGTTCTGCTTCATGTGCTGAAGTTTGGTTATTAGGTGCATTAACATTCAGAATTCCTGTCCTCCTAGAATGAGATACCACCTCACACCTGTTAGATTAGCTATTATCAACAAGACAGGTAATAACAAGTGTTGGAGAGGCTGTGGAGAGAAAGGAACCTTCATTCACTGCTGGTGGGAATATAAACTGGTACAGCCATTCTGGAAAAAAATTTGGTAGGTCCCCAAAAAATTAAGAATAGAACTACCATGTGACCCAGCAATCTCTCTACTGGATATCTACAAAAAAACTCAAAAACATTAGTATGCAAAGACACATGCAGACCCATTTTCATCGCAGCATTATTTAAGGTGGCCAAGACATGGAAATAACCAAAGTGTCCCTCAATAGAGGATTGGATAAAGAAAATGTGGTATATTTATACAATGGACTACTACTCAGCCATAAGAAACGATGACATAGTGCCATTTACAACAACATGGGAGGAACTTGAGAACATTATACTAAGTGAAATAAGCAAATCAGAAAAAGCTAAGAACTATGGGATTTCACACATATGTGGGATGTAAAACTGAGACTCATCAACATAGATAAAAGTGAAGTAGTTACCAGGAGGAGGGGGTGAGTGAAGAGGAGTAAAGGACAAATATACAGTAATGGAAAATTATTTGACTTTGGGTGATGGCTACACAATGCAATCAATAGTCCAAATGTTATAGAAATGTTTAACTGAAACCTATGTACTCTTATTGCTGTCACACCATTAAATTTCTAAAAAAAAAAAAGAGAGAGAGAATTCCTGTCCTCTTGATCAACTGATCTTTTATTATTATTAAATGACCCATTTTAACATTGGCAATATTCTTTACTCAGAAAGCTACTTTGTCTGAAATTAATACTGTCACTTTAGCATTCTTTTGATTGGTCTTAGCATGGTATATTTTTTTCATTATTTTTTTACTTCTTTGTGTGTCTTTTTTAAAATGGATTTCTTGAAGAAAGCTATTTTTTTTATTACAGAATCTGTTTTTTTTTATTATTTCTTTTTATTTATTTATTTTAGAGAGGAGACACAGAGTGAGAGAGAGAGAGAGAGAGAGAGAGAGAGAGAAAGGGGGAGGAGCTAGAAGCATCAACTCCCATATGTGCCTTGACCAGACCAGTGCAGGGTTTTGAACTGGCGACCTCAGTGTTCCCAGGTCGATGCTTTATCCACTGCGCCACCACCACAGGTCAGGCCCGAAGAAGGCTATTTTTAATCCAACTAAATAATCTCTTGGGGTGTTTTAAGACATTTATTTTTAATATTTAATGATATGACAGGGTTTTTAAATCTACCATATTGATTTTTGTTTTTTATTTATCTTATTTGTTTTTTGTTTCTTCTCTTCTTTTTTAAAATGTTTTTTTGAATTATTTAGTAATTTTTAAAAATTTTTATTTAGACAATTAATTTTAACAGGGTGACATTGGTCAACTAGATTACAAAGATTTAGAGAAAACATCTCCAGATCATTTAGACATTCGATTATGTTGTATACTCATCACCCAAAGTCAAATTGTCCTCTGTCACATATTCATCACCCAAAGTCAAATTGTCCTCTGTTACTTTTTATTTGTTTTTTTATACCCCTTCCATCCCCCTCTTCCCCCTCCTCCCTTTCCTTACCCCTGATAATCATTGCATTCTTGTCTATGTGCACGAGTCTAAATTTTATGTCTTAATTTAGTAATTTTTATAATTCCATTCTATCTCCAGACTTTGGTTTATTAGATATAATTCTGTTTTATCTTTAGCATTAGCAATATATACCATATTGCCCCATGTATAAGACACACCCTTTTTCAAAAAATTTGAGGTCTAAAAAGTGGGTGCATCTTATACAGTGGTTGTAGTTTTTTTACTTGAATTTCCCACTTTTTAATTTTTTTAATTTTTTATTTTAATTTTATTCATTTTTAGAGAGGAGACAGAGAGTGTGTGAGAGAGAGAGAGAGAGAAAGAGAGAGAAAGGGGGGAGGAGCTGGAAGCATCAACTCCCATATGTGCCTTGACCAGACCAGTGCAGGGTTCTGAACTGGCAACCTCAGTGTTCCCAGGTTGATGCTTTATCCACTGCGCCACCACAGGTCAGGCGAATTTCCCACTTTTTCATGCTTGTCTTTGTGCTCATTGTTTTGCACTTGTTACCGGTATATTACAGTAGGTTACGTTTTGCCATGTTCTGCCCAGAAATGGCTCAGAAAATATTTTCATACAGTGCTGAATTCAAGTTAAAAGTGACCCAGTTTGCAAAAATGATTGGAAATCGTGCTGCTGAATGTAAATTTGGTCTTCCTCCAACTAAGAAATCAATCCGAGACTGGCTATGAGAAGAAGAAATCCTACTGAAAACATCTGGGCAGAAGAGGCCATGAGAGGCAAGTGGCCTGATTTAGAGATGGAATTGAAGATATGGATTAAAGAGCAAAGCGCAATTGGAACTCCACAAAGATGGTTCAGTGTGAGGCAATAAGAATTGCTGATGAAAAAGTTGCTGATTTCAAAGGAGGGCACAATAGGTGCTTCAGGTTCATGAAACAGAATGGACTGAGCATGTGTACATGCACCAGACTTGCCCAAAAGATGCCTGAAAACTATGAGCATAAGGTCCTTGAGTTTTATCGTTTTGTCATTCAGTGTTGGAAGACACATCAGTTTGAGTTGGGACAAATTACAAATATGGGCGAAGTCCCCCTTCAACTTAATGTCCCAAGTAACAAAACTGTTGAGAAGAAGGGGGTGAAAACTCTGTGAAGACTAGTGGATATAAAAAGAGCCATTATACAGTTGTTCTAGCTTGTTGTGCTAATGGAACTAAGCAGCCTCCTAAGCTGATTTTCAAACGCAAAACAATGCTAAAAGAAGACATTTCTCGAGGACTGATTGTCCACATTCATGACACAGGTGGGATGGGTCAGGATGAGATGAAGATCTGGTTTGAGAAAGTTTGAAGAATGAGACCAGGTATGCTTTTACTCAAACCTGTCCTACTGGTGTTTGATCAGTTCAGGGCACACATAACAAAAAACACAAAGAAGATTGCTGCAAAGCCAAAAACAAAACTTGCCGTTATACCTGGAGGCTTGACATCCCAATTTCAACCACTTGATGTCAGCATTAACAAACCCTTCAAAGCTGCCATGAGAGATGAATGGAACCAATGGATGAAGTCTTCTGGGGACAATTTTACACCAGCAAGAAAAGTGAAGAAACCAACTATAGGAGAAGTTAGTATCTGGGTGAGAAGATCCTGGGATAATATGAAGATTGAGATTGCTGTCAAGTCATGTAAGAAGTGTGGCATTTCAAATGCCAAAGATGTAACTGAAAATGAGGCAATATATGAAGATAGTGACTCATCATCAGACACAGATGAGGACAAGCTAATGGATGGGAGTTTGACAGTGATGAGGAGTTGTATGAATAAAACTTGAGTTTGATAACTTTATGTAACACTTTTTTTTCCCCAAATTTTGAGTCCCCAAATTAAGGTGTGTCTTATACATTGCAATGTTTTATACATGGAGAAATATGGTATTTTTCAATTTTTTTTTCTTTTTCTGTTGAGAGGCAGGGAGGCAGAGAGACAGACTCCTGCATGCTCCCTAACCAGGATCCACCTGGCAAGCCCCCTACAGGGTGATGCTCTGCCCATCTGGGGCTGCTGCTCCATTGCTTGGCAACCAAGCTATTTCAGCACCTAAGACAAGGCCATGGAGTCATCCTCAGTGCCCAGGGCCAACTTGCTCGAGCCATTTGAGCCATGGCTTCAGGAGTGAAATAGAGATGGGGAAGAGATGGAGAAGCAGATGGTTGTTTCTCCTGTTTGCCTTGACTAGGAATCAAACCAGGGACTTCCACACATTGGGCCAATGCTCTATCTCTGAGCCAACCACCCAGAGTCTCAACTTTTATTTTTCAGCAATTTTATTGATATACTCCACATACCATACACCTCATCCATTTCAAGTGTACAATTTAATGGCTTTTAGCATAGTCACAGAATTTTGTGATCATCATTATTATCAATTTAAAAATATTTTATTACCACCAAAAGAAATCTTACACTCTTTATCCATCCCCTCTTTCATCCCTCCATTTTCCCAGCTCTAAGCAAACACTAATCTAATTTCTGTCTCTATTAATTTGCCTCTTCTGGATATTTCATGTAAATAGACTCATACAATATGTGATCATTTGTGATTGGTTTGTTAAGACTAACATAATGTTTTCAAGGTTCATTCATGCTGTAAAATATATTAGTACTTTCTGTCTTTTTATTGCCATACAATGTTCCATTGTATGTTATACCACAAGGGTGCCCACACTTTTTCAGCTTGCGAGCTACTTATAAGATGACCAAGTCAAAATGATCTACCTACAATAAAAATGCAAAACATAAATTTATTTCTTCTATATTATCATTATTTAGGTTACTATTATTACTATTTAATATTGTGTATTCTTCTTTCACCTTTCTCCTTCTCAGCTCTCTTTTCAGAGGAAAGTTAATGTCATAGTTTTTATGAACAGTCCGAAAAAGCCGCTCCACATTTCCCTTCTTTGGAATAGCAATGGCACACAGACAGATGAGGCAAACGCACTTAGAATATGACATAGTGAAAAAAATCCCCTCCCATTCTGTATAAAAGTGGTAGGTTTTCGGCTTCTTGCTCGGACCAGCTACGGCACTCATTTTATACTCTTTGTTGTATTTAGTTTAAATAAATTGAAGGCTGCCTGACCAGGTGGTGGCGCAGTGGATAGAGCATCAGACTGGGATGCAGAAGATCCGAGTTTGAGACCCAGAGGTCGCCAGCTTGAGCAGGCCCATCTGGCTTGAGCAAAAAAAGCTCGCCAGCTTGGACCCAAGGTCGCTGGCGCCAGCAAGGGATTGCTCGGTCTGCTGAAGGCCCGCGGTCAAGGCACATGTGAGGAAGCAATCAGTGAACAACTATGGTGTCACAACTGCAACGAAAAACTAGTGATTGATGCTTCTCATCTCTCTCCATTCCTGTCTATCCCTCTCTCTGACTCTCTGTCCCTGTAAAAAAAAATAAAATAAAATAAAAAATAAAAAAAATTGAAGGCTAACTACGCAGCAATGTAACTGAACAAGTTAGTGCGGTTTAACGCGCATGCGTAAGGTGTCAAAAGTTCAGACGTCAGATTGGCTACCCTGTATGCCAATCAAAAGACAAATGTCTTTTTAATGTCATGCGATCTACCCACACTTCCTTCGCGATCAACCAGGAGATTGCTATCGACGTATTGAGCACCCCTGCTATACCACATTTTATTCATTGTTATAAGTTGTTTTCACTTTTGGGCTACTATGAGCAATGCTGCTATGAATGTTCATGTAGACCAGTGGTTCTTAACCTGGGTTCTATCGAACCCTAGGGGTTCGATGAGTTGGTCTCAGGGGTTCGGAGAAGCCTCTGCAGCGGAGGCCAGAATAAAGTAATACCGTAATTTGTTGTGAGTTCATGCACTTTGTTGGTTTTGTTCTTTGAGCAAGGTGATGTTCATGCACGGCTCATTTTGTGCACCAGTGAAAAAACATATACCTATGTCTTGAATTTGGAAAAAAAAATCATTTTATTTATCACTAAAGAAGGGTTCGGTGAATGCGCATATGAAACTGGTGGGTTCGGTACCTCAAAAAAGGTTAAGGACCACTGGTCTAGATGTTTTCATTTCTCTTGGCCATATACCAAAATGTGTTTAACCATTTGAAGAACTTCCAGACCATTTCCAAAGCAGCAGCATCATTCTACATTCCCAACCAGCAATGTATGAAAGTACTAATTTCTCCATAGCCTCACCAACACTTTTTATTTCTTTTTTTTTTTTTTTGGTTATAGCCATCATAGTGGGAATAAAGTAGTATCTCATTGTGGTTTAGACTTGCATTTCACTGATGTGAACTACACACCTTTAACTTATTATAATCTGCCTTCAAGAAATACTACTTTATAGCCTGACCTGTGGTGGTGCAGTAGATCAAGCATCGACCTGGAATGCTAAAGTCACCAGTTCAAAAAAACTCTGGGCTTGCTCAGTCAAAGCACATATGGAAGTTGATGCTTCCTGTTCCTCCCCCTCTTCTCTCTCTCTCTCTCTCTCTATCTGTCTCTCTTCTCTAAAATGAATGAATAAATAAAAATAATAATATAAAAAGAAATACTACTTCATGTATAGCTTAAGAAATTTATAACAGGCTCCTCAACAGTAGAGCATCATCCTGCTGTGTGGATGTTCTGGGTTTGATTCCCAGTTAGGGCACACAGGAGAAGTGACTATCTGCTTCTCCAGCCTTTCCTCACCCCCTCTCACACAGCCATGGCTCCATTGCTTTAAGAGAGTTGGCCTCGAGCACGAAGGACCTCTTCCTCACTAAAAAGATCACTCTGTTGCTGAGCAATGGAGCAACAGCCCCAGATGAGCAGAGCATTGCCCCCTAGTTGGTTTGCCGGATGGATCCGGGTCAGAGTACATGCAAGAATCTGTCTCTCTGCCTCCCCTCCTCTCACTAAAAAAAATAAAATAAAATAAACTTACAATAATATATATCTCTTTTCCCTCTCCTGCCTTTGTGCTATTCTCATACATTTTACTTCTTCATATGTTTTAAATAGCACAAAACAGTGCTGTTATTTTTTATTGATTGTTTGATTGATTGATTTTAGAGAGAGAGAGAGAGAGAGAAACATCAGTCTATTTCTTTATGTGCCCTGACCAGGGATCATACTGGCAACCACTGCGTATTGGGCCAATGCTTTAACGAGCAGAGCTCTCTGGCCAGGGCACATTGTTGTTATTTTTATAATAACTAATTTCTTTAACAGTTTTGAGATATAGTCAACAAACCACACAATTCATCCATCTAAAGTTCAATGGTCTTTAGTATATCAATTAAGTTGTGCAACCGTTATCACCATCAATATAAGAATATTTTCATCACCCTAAAAAGAAACCATGCCTATTAGTAGTCACTTCCATTTCCTCTCAATCCCCCCACCCGCTGGCTACCACCAATCTAATTTCTGTCACTATAGATTTGCCTATTCTGGCTATTTCAGATAAACAGACTTATATAATATGTAGTCTTTTGAGACAAACCAGTCAATATATTTAAATAGTTTTTTTTAAATAAGAAAAAAGGTATCTTTATTCCCATTTTCACTAGTTCCAGTGCTCTTCATTCCTTTGTGTAGTTCTAGGTTTTCATGTTTTATCAGTTTCCTTCTACTTGAAGACTTCTTTTAGCATTTCTTGTAGCACAATTCTGAAGGTATTAAATTCTTTAAGATTTGTATATTTGGCATTATTTTGTCTACATTTTGAAAGATATTTTCAATGGGTATAGAATTCTAGGTTGACAAAAAAAATTTTTTTCAGTGTTTTATAAACAGTACTCTACCACATTCTACTTTGGCATAATTTCCAATGAGAATGCTCCTGGATTTTTAAATCTTTGTTCTTCTCTGTGAAATATGTCCTTTTTCTCTGGCTGCTTTTAATTACTGCTCATTATTACAATTTTATTATCATGTGACTTGGTAAGAGTTTTCTTTTTGTGTGTGGGTCTCATTTAGCATCTTTGTTATGTGGGTTTGTTGTTTTTAGCACATTTGGAAAATATTCATCCATTATTTATTTCATCAAATTCTTTTTCTGTCCTAAACCCCTCTTTTTCAGGGATTCCAGTTATACACACATCAGGCCACTTGAATTTGTCTCAAAATTTAGTGTTTTTGTGTGTTTGTTTTATTTTAGGGGTAGTTTTTATTACTATGTTTTTATATTCACTCACATTTCTTCCACTATTAATCCCATCAGCAACTAATCTCAGACATCATGTTTTTCAATTCTAGAAGTTTAACTCATTTTACGTCTTCAATTTTCTCTTATTTTTTAATTTAGAAATTAAATTTAATGGTATGACATTGATCAATAAGAGTACATAGGCTTCAGGTAAACATTTCTATAGCATTTGGACTGTTGATTGTGTATTGTGCCCATCATTCAAAGTCAGATCATTTATTTTATTTTTCTTTTTTTTACGGGGACAGAGAGAGGGATAGACAGGGACAGATAAACAGGAATGGAGAGAGATGAGAAGCATCAATCATCAGTTTTTTGTTGTGCTGCGATATCTTAGTTGTTTGTTGATTGATTTCTCATATGTGCCTTGACTGTGGGCCTTCAGCAGACTGAGTAACCCCTTGCTTGAGCCAGCAACCTTGGGTCCAAGCTGGTGAGCTTTTTGCTCAAGCCAGATGAGCCCACGCTCAAGCTGGCAACCTTGGGGTCTCGAACCTGGGTCCTCCGTATCCCAGTCTGACACTCTATCCACTGCGCCACCGCCTGGTCAAGCCCTTCACTGTATATTTGTCCCTCTTTACTCCTCTCCCCACACCCACTTCCTCCTGGTTATCACTTCACTTTTATCTTTGTTCGTGAGTCTCAGTTTTATATCCCACCTATGTGCAATTCTCTTTTTTTTTTTTTCCACAGAGACAGAGAGAGAGTCAGAGAGAGGGATAGATAGGGACAGACAGACAGGAATGGAGAGAAATGAGAAGCATCAATCATCAGTTTTTCGTTGCGACACCTTAGTTGTACATTGACTGCTTTCTCATATGTGCCTTGACCATGGGCTTTCAGCAGACCGAGCAACCCCTTGCTCATGCCAGTGACCTTGGGTCCAAGCTGGTGAGCTTTTGCTCAAGCCAGAGGGCCCGCACTCAAGCTGGTGACCTCGGGGTCTCGAACCTGGGTCCTCCGCATCCAGTCCGACGCTCTATCCACTGCACCACCACCTGGTCAGGCCAATTTTCTTTTTAATATGTTTATCCTCTCATTTATCTCCTTTAACATATTTAGCTATAATAACGCTTAATATGCTTTTCTGCTAACTTAGATGATGATACAGATGATGTTAACACAAATGATAATCTGTGCTGGCTTGGGGTCTATTGCTATTTATTTATTTTCTACTTATCACAAGTCATATTTTTCTGCTTTTTTGTATGCCTAGTATTTTTTCATTGGATGCTAGACATGAGTTTATGCTGTTTGGCGATAGATAGTTTTATATTCCTTCTGGTATTCTTTTTTTTTTTTTTATTCATTTTAGAGAGGAGACACAGAGTAAGAGAGAGAGAGAGAGAGAGAGAGAGAGAGAGAGAGAGAGAGAGAAAGAGAGAAAGGGGGGAGGAGATGGAAGCATCAACTCCCATATATGCCTTGACCGGACCAGTGCAGGGTTTTGAACTGGTGACCTCAGTGTTCCGAGGTCGACGCCTTATCCACTGCACCACCACAGGTCAGACCCTTCTGGTATTCTTGAGTTAAGTTACTTTGAAATAGCTTGTTGCTTTTGAGATTTCCTTCAAACTTTCTTAGCGGGGAAAAGAGTAGACTTTAATTTAGAGTTAACTTTGCTCCATTACTGAAGCAACACCCTTCTGAGTATTCTACCTCATGTCCCATGTATTATGAGACCTTTTCAGTCTGGTTGGTAGAAATAAAAATAGCTCTGTGTGAGCTCCAGGAGTTGTTCTGCCTACCCCATTCTGTTTATTCTTTCGTTGGCCTTAAGTACTTTCTTCACAAGTCCGTTGACCAGCACTCAGCTAAAACCCAAGAGGAATTCTGAAGATATCTGAAGCTCTCTCTGTGTAGCACTCTTTCTTCCATGAAGTGCTCTCCTCATCACTGCCCTGTGAAATCTAGCCACCTTGTTCACCTTGAATTCTCAACTATTTCTTCTATTCAGGGAGATGGGTAGGCTCTATTTTAGTTACCTCTCCTTGTGCTATGGCCTGGAAACTCTCTCCAGTCAGTAGCTGAAGCCAATGTAGAGCTCACCTCATTTGTTTCCCTTCATACTGCTTGTCTGAAGATCTTGTGTGGTAGGCAGAATAATAGTCTTCTTCAAAGTGTTCATGTACCAGTGTTCAGAACTTGTGACTATGTTATCTTATATAGCAAAGGGAATTTGCGTATGTCACTAAGTTAAGGACCTTGAAATAGGGAGATTATCCTGTGTTATCCAAGTAGGCCCACTGTAGTCATAGGGGTTATCAAGAGTTAGTTAAGCTATTCCATGGTATTGTTAACTTGACATCTAATTTGTTTAACCAAGTGGCCTGTGAGGTCTTAAAATGACACCAGACCCCTCCTGCAAGTGCATGACCTTCCCTGACTTCTCAGGGCATTCCCTTTGTGTGCCCTTAGATAACATCTTTCTGGAACTTGCCAAAACCCCACTTTTATTGGTTTGAATTGACAATAGTCTCTCCTGGGCCTGGGAACACCAAAGCACTCAGACCCTAATAAAAGCGTGTGCCCCAGGTCTTATAGTTCTTACTGCTTGTACCTTGCCTTGACCTCCCCAAGTGGCCCCTCAGGACATGCTGTGTACTTCCTCCAGGACCTATGAGTAATAAACTTTCTTATTTCAATTTCTATTGAATTTCTTTTGTTAAACTGTGGCTCACCATTGGACATCCTGTGCTTTAGTTAACAGATATTAATTTAACAAGGGCACAACAGGGTCCTTGTAACTAAAACAAGGTGCAGGAGAGTTAGTAGTCAGAGAAGGAGATGTAACGACAGGAGCAGAGCTGTCTTGAAGAGAGCCATAAGCCAATGAATGCATAAGCCAATTTTCTAGCCTCAACAATCTGGAAATGGCAAGGAAACAAATTATCTTCTAAATTCTCCTGCAAACACCTCGATTTTAGTCCAGTAATATTATTACAGACGTATACAAAAAAGTGAAACATCAAGCAATTTAACATCATATACCATCTATATATTAGCATCTACCTAGAATGGATTTAACCTTTGTCAACATTGTCATGCTTTCTTTGTATGCGCATATTTTTTTCTGAACCATTTTCAGAAAAAATAGTTTAGCAAGTATGTTCTAAGAATAAGAATGTTCTTATGTATAACCCGATTACCATATCAAAACAGATTATTAATGATTTCATGATATCTAATATCTGATTCACATTCACATTTTCCTCCTCATGTTTGCTCTTTTGAACAATGGGTTCCCACCAAAGAAATAACAAAAGAACCTATTGAGAAAGCAAAACAGAGTTTACTGTGTACTTGATAAGGAAGATCACGACTTCCAAGACCAAGTTTTCATAGCATCTCAGAGAAGGGAGGGGAAAGGCAGGCTATTTATGAAGTTTGGGAAAGTTATGATTTAAGTTGGATCTTTTGATGTGGGAGTGGAGGCTTATTTCAGATTGTGCAAGTTCATGACATAATAGGTTAGGAGTGGTGGGTAGAATAAGGAGAGAGTTTCCAAACAAATTTTGAAAACTAAACAGTTATTTGATGTTATTATAGATTTATAGAAAAGGGCAGATAGCAGAGAGTTCTTGTATACCCAACTTCCAGTTTCAGTTTCCTTTATGTTACTTCATTGTGTTACATTTGTCAAAACTAGAAAAGCAATGTTGGTACATTATTACATTAACTAAACTACATACATTATTCAGATTTCACTAGTTTTCCCTTTAATATCCTCTTTCTATTCCAAGATCCAGCCAGGATACCACACTGCATTTAGTAGTCATTCCTTCTCAGTTTTCTCTATCTGTGACAGTTTTTCAGATGTTGTTTTTGACAACTATGGCAATTTTGAGGTAAGATATTTTTGTAGACTGTCTCTCAATTTGAACTTGTCTCAGGTCTTTCTCATGATCAAACTAGAGTTATGGGGTTTTGAAAAGAATACCGCAGAAGTGAAGCCCTCTTCTCATTACATCATATCACGGTGTGAATGGAACCTACTGCTGATGTTAACCTTGGTCACAGTTAAGGTAGTAGCCACCAGGTTTCTCCACTGTGAAGCTGCCTTACTTTTATTCTTTCATTCCCTACACTATTCTTCAGAAATGGGTGGTTAAGTTCGGCCCACATCCAAAGCAGGGGGTGATAACTAAGGTCCACTTCCAGAAGAGGGCAGTATTGACATAAACTATTTGGAATTCTGTAAGAAACGTGTCTATTCTTCCCCATGTATGTATTTTAGGCACTTATCTATGTCAATATAGACTTAAACACGTGTGTTTTACACTTTGGGTTATAATCCAATACTACCTTATTTTATTGCTCATATTGGTCCCAGCTTTGGCCACTGGGAGTTCTTTCAGTTTGACTCTTGTATCACTTTGACATGCCATGTTATTTTATTTTTTTGAGCACAGCCATACTTTCTGGCATTAAGAGATGCTCCCGGCTCATCTTGTTTTTCTCTGCCCAAGCCCTAGATTCAACCATTTCTGCAAGGATTCCTTTTAGTAGAGAATAGTATTTAGAAACTAAGATCTGGGTGTTCGGAGTGCTCATTATTATTAGTCTTTGCTCATTTTAAAGTTAATGTTATAAAAACTTTCATTGTAAGTTAAATAATTGTAAAAAGACATATTTTCCACAGCATTTTAAATAATGACATTTAAAAATATACCTGTGATTTTGCTCTTTTAATTATACAAAAGAATGAATCTATGTATCTTAGCAACTTGATATCCATCATTACATCACAGACTAATTTGCTGTTTACCCAACCTACCTCTTCTTCTTCATGGGCACAAAGCATCCCTTAAAGTTAGATACGGCCATGTAGACTGACTTCTGCACAACAGAATGTGAATGGAAGTGGTTAATGTCACTTTCCTATCTGGCCCATAAAAACTCCCAGTGCCTGATCTGCCTACTGCTCTCTTTCTTCCCCATCCTACCAGCTGAACGTTGAGTGACTAAACTGAGCAAAGATCTTCTTCCTCCAACAGCCTTCCCAGTACCATCTTTTTCCCTACCAACTATTAGATTTTTACATGAGTCAGAAACCGTATTTAAACCATTGACATTTGATGGTTTGTTCTCTTGAGGAGCTAAGAGTTTCTTAACTAAAATAGCCATCTCCCATTTTTATAGATGCATGAACAAATTCTTTTGTAACAAAAAGAAATTTTAATTTTTCTCTTTGACTCATTTCTATTCCACTTCTACAGAACATTATCCTAATATATTTTATGATTGAAACATTTTCATTGGTTATCCTATACTTTTCAGCAACAAAAATAAGCACATACTTTCATTATAAAAAGCATGTTTCCTGTGACCATAAGGCTCTAAATATTTAAAATTTTTTCTTTTGTATATATTTATCATTCCAATTATTATCAGTATAAAACTTATTAAGATAATGAAAATAGCCCTGGCTGGATGGTTTGTTGGTTAGAGCATTGTCCCAAAGTGCAGCGGTTACTGGTTTGATCCCTGGTCAGGGCACATATAGGAACAATTGAGGTTCCTATCTCTGTCTCTGACTATCTTTCTTTTCCTTCCTCTATTCCTAAAATCAATAAAATGAGCATTAAAAAAAGATAATGAAGGCCTAACCTGTGGCACAGTGGATAAAGCGTTGACCTGGAATGCTGAGGCCTCTGTTTGAAACCCCGGGCTTGCCTGGTCAAGGCACATATGGGAGTTGATGCTTCATGCCCCTTGCCTTCTCTCTAAAGTAAATAAATAAAGTCTTAAAAAAAGATAATAAAAATATATTCCACATTTTCATAAATAATTATTAAACATGCAAGTCCAGTTATATTAGGAATGATTTGCTTAATGATTTGAATAGGCCTGTTTTTATTTTATTATAAGGATAAATATAACTTATAGCTAGAAGGAGAGAGGATTCAGCATCAATTCTATTCTTCTTTTATTTTAATAGCTGTGAGCACTGAGAAACCTGTTCGCATAAATAAGTGCAGGGAATGAAAAGAGTCTTGTCATAGCAATGTCACCCAATTCTCTGAACTCCTGAGTTATGTAAAAGAAGAAATCATATAATGATCTATCATCAAAAATTATTTTTACTGATTTCTTGCAGACAATTCAATTAGGCTCTCTTTACATTTTTTGAAAGAAAAACAATTAAAACCACCTGACTTGCAAAAGGATTTGCTATTTAGTCATTCAGTTTTTCTATATCAACAACAATATTCAAATTTCCCCCTTTCTGTCACATGAAAATCTGTAACACCTGAGGAAATGCATCTACAAGAATTTGGGATGTGTGAGAGGTTTATTTTTATACAATGGGAAAAGAACAATCGTGCAAGGGGATGTGAGAAAGGAGAATCTTCGCTTCCATCACAGGCTCATATGTAGGCAGATCAATTTGGAAAAGAATGTATATGATAGTTGAGTTCCTAGAAATTGACTCCTTAAAAATGATCTTTCCTGTGTACCCTGAGAAAGTCTTCAGGTTCTCACAAGGTTAGCATTTATGTCTTTGGGAACCTTGAGAGGTACGCTACAGATATATTTTGGGTAGGTGAGGAGCTCTATTCCACATGTAAAGTCAAGTAGCAAGAGTGATAAGGTTTTATTGTTTGAGCCACTGCGAATTTAGGGTTTTTACCACAATGAACTCTAGCTAGATCATCCTCACTTAAGGTAGACCATGTTATCTCAAGTGAGGTGCTGCTGGGACAAAAACCTAAAATATTTAAGAGACAGATGGCAGGTATCAAGGAAACTGTTTTCAGAGGATGGAAAGATAGATAACAACCCATGTTAAGCAGTGGTGAAACATTTCATAAAACTGTTACCTATAGTCAACTTGGAAGACAGGTCATGAAATAAATATGTATCTTACTGAGAAGACTGAAAAACAGAATATTGTATGTTCATTGCTATTGGCTGTATTTGCCAAGATATTATAAAAAAAGAGGTGAAAAAAGAACTGACCAGTTTGCAAGCAAGAATGAAGGGGCTAAAGAGTCCACTGATTTTGTAGAGTTGAAATAGACCACTACTTTTCAACATTAAGGAGTTGAAGATAAAATTGAGAAATGCTTGGAATGAAAAAGGATAACCAAAACAGCCCGGAGGCAAGGCATCAATTTCAGAGAATGACTGTTTTGCCAACTTTTTGAAAACTCCAAATGGATTTTTCGAATAGGGCCAGATCAAAGGCCCAATCAACTAAGGCTGTTTGGACACAATAGCTCAGGGAAAAGACTAAGGGAAAGTGACACTCTCATCAAAGCCTAATAAACCTATGGAATTATTTTGGGAAGGGAGGAAGGGTAGAAAGAGAGAGAGGGACAGAGAGGGACAGAGAGGGAATGAATAGGGGCTAAAAAACAAAGAATTATACCAAACACACGGAAGTATGGAGGTGGCTATTGGCTTATGAAGCTGATAAAAGTGACTAGTCTGGGTTTTTCCACTCCTGATTTTCTGAGAGAGCTGCATTTAAAAATAACTACTATCCTGAATTAAAAGAGATCACGACTGTTCACCCTTAGAACTCCAACCATCTTTGGGCAAAAGAAGACTAAGAAAACTGTTCAGCCTCTAAGGAGGGCATATTGCCCCCAACACCCATTCCAGATGTGGCCAAGGACGAGAATGGGAAAGAAAAAATCAATTACAGAAAGAATCAGGAACAATGAAGAGGAATGAACAAGGGAATTGCTCCCAGACAGTAGAGTCAGGGTTTAATGAAGAAACCTTCCCCATACTCCAGGATTTCAGAACTGCCACAAGAGAGTACTTGTCTCTGTTATGTTCCTCTTTCCAAAGAGGAATCTTTACTGTGGTTATCCTGTCCATGGGGACAGATAACTTGTGTTTTCAGGCATAGGTCTTTAGATCAAAAGAAGCCACATCTGTAACAAATGCAGAGCTTAGTACACATCAGTTAGAGATTCTGGGTTTGAACTGGATGCCCTGACTAAAGCTTTTGGCTTGTCTACCTTGGGGAGGGGATGAGAATATTTTGCATGCAAGAAGAATAATTGGTGATGAATTTCTGATTTTCTTCATACTAGGCAAATGGTAGGGCTACACTTCCTTGTCCCCTTAAATAGGAGGGACCAAAAAAAAAAAATAGGAGGGACCATGTGATTTGTTTGGAACAATAAAACTGAACAGAAGTGGTGAGTGTCACTTCCAGAAGGAAGCCTTTAAGTGCCGTTGCACAATTTGCTCTCCTCCCTCTTTTTGCCATTGTTCCCAGTGATGTTTGATAGCAAAGCTCTGTCAACCTGCATCTCTTAGTGAGAACAACATGTAGCAGAGCCCATGGGGACCCAAGATGAATATTTAGCATGAGTGAGATATAATATACTAGTGTTTTGTTTTTTTTGACAGAGTGAGTCAGGGCAGACAGACAGGAAAGAAGAGAGATGAGAAGCATTAATTCTTCATTGAGTCACCTTAGTTGTTCACTTATCACTTTCTCATATGTGCCTTGACTGGGGAGCTACAGCAGAGTAATGACCCCTTCCTTGCTCAAGCCAGCAACCCTGCGCTCAAGCTGGTGAGCCTGCACTCAAGCCGGGACCTTGGGGTTTTGAACCTGGGTCTTCCGCATCCCGGTCCAACGCTCTATCCACTGTGCTACCGCCTGGTCAGGCAATATGCTCATGTTTTAAGCCACTAAAATTTTACGGATGCTAACATAGCATTATCTAGCCTGTTCTGACTACTACAGAAACAAACAAACAAAAAGATAAACAGAAAAGAGCTTGTCTTCAACTGAGAAAAGAAAATATTTAAAATGAGAAAATCTAAAAATGAAAATCTTTAAATTTCTTTTCAAAAATTGGCTAAGTGCCTGGACACACAATCAATGTCTGAAGAAAATTAGAAACCTTCTGTTCATTTAAAAAAAATTTTAATTGATTTTAGAGGAGGAGGAGGAGACAGACAGAGAGATAGAGAAATATCAATTTGTTGTTCCAGTTATTTATATATTCACTGGTGGATTCTTGTATGTGCCCTGATGGGGATCCAGCCCACAACCATTGCCCCATATTGGGACAATGCTCAAACCAATTGAGCTATCTAGTCAGGGCTCTTCTGTTCATTTTAGGCTTTAGAGTTTTCAATGAATGTTTTAGGAAATTTCATAACTTTAATACTTAAAGCCTGGCTAAAGTTGTACTCTAATGCACATAATATTAAAAATAACTATGATCCCCAGTCTACAAAGAGCCAAGGTGAAGCAAAATTGTTGAGAATAGATTGAATTCAATGATTCTTTAAAGTGTTAGCTGGGGTAATATAAGCAATGAGATTCCCACTGAGAACAGAGATCATATCCTTTATATATTCTGACCCCAGAACCTAACAATGCCTGACATGTAATAGGCGCATAGCAAATATTTGCAGTATTGAATTCAGCTATACCCAGTTGCTCACTTGAAAATCTTGTCTCTAAGGACAGCTTAAGGAGCTGGGCTGTACTTGGTCAGAGGTGAAATGAGGGCGGTGATGCTGATGTCATGGTAAAAAACAAGCTAGGTTGTTAATCCCCAGATCTTTGTTCTAGGAATAACAAATTTTAAAAATAATAGTCCCTTCCATTCATATTGCTAACTACTCCTCTGATCTTACTGTATTAGTTTCATGAGACAACAGATTCTTCTTTTTGTCTATGATAGTCATGTCAGGGTTTGTCACGTGCAAACAAAAATGGTCAACTGTAGTCCTTCCTCGAGAAACTAACATAACAGATATGAAGAAATAATTATAAAACAATACCAAGTGGTATGTGGAGCTATAAAAGAGCCAAATCTAAATGTCTAAATGTAGTTGAATATGGTAGACATTCCTGGCCTAGTCAAGCAAACTTTGAGGTTCAGTGACTTGTTGACCCTGGGAGAAGCATTTGAATAATCAGGCTATCATCTGATCCATGCACATGAGTGTCCAAAGTCCAGGAAAGCAAGAAGAGTCCAAATACAAGAGGGTCAATAAAGGCAAGAGGGACTGAAGGACTCAGCTGCTGAGCTGGTATCATGTTCCCTTTTGTGTGTAAGCAGGCAAGACATTGTGCAGGTTTGTATATACAGCTGAGAAAAGGAAGTGGCCCACAGATACTGGGAGGCTTAGTTATACAGGGTGTGGGCTCCTGACACACTAGGCTGGTGAGGCCATAGCAGCCCTGGGCTGCTGGACCATCTGTAAAATGTGTTTGGTCTGGTTCACTTATCAGCTCTATCCCCAAAGAGCAATACAAGGGTAGCTTCCAGATCCCAGCCAGCTTGCCTACAATGAAAACACTTTAGGCTAAACCTCTGACTAGAAAGAACAGCTTAAGGTGAAGTGTTTTAAAACTAAAAATACTATTTTTGACAGATATTCTCTAAAATAAAATGATTTATAACCAATTACTCTAGGCAGCCCAACTGACATATTTTATTTACTTAGATACATATTGAAATTGCTTTTATTACAAAATATTTCCACATATACAATAGAGAGGTTAGTATATTTAATTCTCACATACCTATCACCAATTTAAATATTTATCATTTTACCATTTTGTTTCATCTGCCCCTTTTATCATTTTCATTGTGAAATATTTTAAGGCAAATCTCAGACATCATTTCATCCTCACAGACTTCAGTATATATTTTTAAAGAAAGGGCAAGTTTTTACATGACCACAATGCAATTATCCCACTGTAGCAAATGGTGTCAGTGATTTTTCTCACATCAGTGTATGTTCTTTGCCTGAGGGTTTTCCCTGGTTCCTGGAACCCCTTATGCCTGCACAGAGTGGGCCAGAGGGCCAGGGAATTCCCCACACTGCCTCCCCTTGGGAGCAGCATTAACCAATGCCTGATGGGAGCTGGGGACTAAGTACTCCATTCCCTCGGCCTGGGGTGTGGGTGGGGGGTGAGGAGTGAAGATTAGCTCTGAGGTGTATTCCACAGTATTTCCCAAAGTTCATTAGTGAGATCAAGCTCCACTTGTCCACAGTGGTTAATTTGCTTACTAGTGCTGCTTTTATTGGCTTTCATTTCTTCCTCATTTCATATCCCTCTCCTCTTTCAGGGTTTCCTGGGATCCCCTCATAAACAGACTACTTGCATTTGAATCTGTATCAGCGTCTGGGAGAACCCAAACTAAGAACCCCCCCTACCCAAACTTATAGTAAGTCGTTGGTGTCATATAATATTCAGATTTTCCTGATTGTATCAAAGTTATCTATGACTAGTTGATTTGTTGAAATCAGATTTTTAAACAAATTTTGTTTGGTTGTTTCTTAAGCCTTTTAATCTGGAGCACTTTCTTCTCCTTCATCTCCCTTTTCTCATGCCCAGGACTTGACTGCAGGGACAAGATAAGTTGTCCTGTAGAATCGCCCACATTCTGGATTTGTCTGTTTGCCCCCCTGTGCTCCTTTACCTCCTCTATTTCCTGTAACAGAAGTTAGCTTTAGAAACTTACAGATTCATCTTTGGGGGGGGCAAGAATACTTCATAGGTAGTGTTATCAGTTCCATATTGATCACTTTAGGAGACACATATTGCCTGGTTTTCCTACTTTTAAGTGATACGAAGATTAATAAGCAGGTTTAGCTGATTGATATCAGAGGCTTCAACAGGAAGCTGTTAGAAAACTTGTTTCATGTGCACATACATCACTGAGACTTTTTTTGTGACTTCAGAGGGCAGCTACTAAGCTCATTTTTATTATGTAGTAGGGTAAAATAATTTTCAAAAGACTTTAAATGTTAAAAGTCCTATGATATGAAATTTCATGTCTTAGAACAGACCCTTGGGAAACTTTCTACTTGCAGCTTGGGTCATAATTCAATGCATTGTTAGACTAGGAACTAGACTCCTCCAACCCCCATAAAACCACATGAATCCATGTATTCAACCAATACTGAATACTGCAATGTGCCGGGCAGTGGAATAAATACTGAGGATATAAGGGTAAGCTAATCACAGCCTTGCCCTCAAAGAGTTTACAGTCTAGTAGGGATCTTACTGGTGATGCAATGGTAAACACATAGTAGTCCTAATTTTGAGGGAGCTGGTCATCAGGGAAGACTTCTTCAAAGGAGTGCTATCTAAATTGAAACCTGCAAGGAAATTTCTTAGACAAAAGTGCTATGAAAAGCAGAGCTTCCCTTTTCTTAAACTTAACATGCTTCTTCTAAGGAAAACATGAATCACATTGTTAACTCATTGCTTTGGCCCCTTATAATTTTAATTTTGCAACTTAACTCTAATTATGTAGGACCTGATAATTTCCATATCTCCATCCCAAACTTCTTCCTGATCTTGATATTCTTTTTATGACTTTTAAATGTTTATATACAGGGTTGGGCAAAAGTAGGTTAAATTACCAGACATCATTACCAAAAAGATAAATCATAAGTAAGGGTACAGAATAATAACAATAATAATAAATAAGACAAATAATACAATAAAAAAATAATTCAAGAATAAATTGTTTTATGTACTCACAGCTATAAACCTACTTTTGCCCACCCCTGTATTTTTTGTTTCAAATTATATGTTTTTTCTTTTTAAGAGCAAAAGAGAGAGAGAAAAGCGAGAGGGGGTGGGGTGGAAAAGCAGATGGGTGCTTCTCCTGTATATCCTAACAGGGAATTGGACCTGGGACATCTACATGCCAGGCCGACACTCTACCATTGAACCAACCAGCCAGGGTCAAATTATATGTGTTTTTGAAGCTACTTCAAATCCTAATCTCTTTTGGTTGTATTTTAAAATAGTAACAAAAATTTCCCATATTGAACTAGGCCGTGGATAAATCTAATTTTGGACACTATTATCCAAAATGTCCTTAAGGAGGGCACATCTTTCATCTCTGCCTTCACCATTACTCACTCCCTCAGGGAGCATGCTGTTGAAGAAAGTGGAGTCAGTAAATATGTTTAAATCCCACATCTGCCATTTTCTACCCATAAAACCTGGACGAGTTACTTAACTTGAGCTTAACCAGTTTCCTCACCTCCTAAATGAAGATAGTATCTACCTTCTAGCAGAGGTCTCCAAACTACGGCCCACGGGCCAAATTGTGGCCACCTGAGACCATTTATCCAGCCCCCACCGCAGTTCCTCTTTTATTGGTGGCCAGTGTATGGAGTACTGTATGTGGCGGCCCTCCGATGGTCTGAGGGACAGTGAACTGGCCCCCTGTGTAAAAAGTTTGGGGACCCCTGTGGGAGTTATGAAGACTACATAAATGATGTACATAATATGTCCTAATCAATATCTAGCAAATAGTTAGCTCTTATAATCAACACAGGTATATGGCTTCTTTCTTGGTTGCTATTGAAGATTCTGTCCTCTACCAATTGCTAAAACCTTTGTTGAATCTATTTGTTGTAAAACAGATCTCAATTAATCACATACGTTCATTTTTCATTGTGTCAAGCAGTCCTTCCCTCAAAAACCCCTATGTCTTCCCTTCAAAAAGTATCCTCTAATTTCAATATTTTGGGCTTTAGTAAATTTGATATTTACTGTTAAATGCTGATATAATGTTTATAACTTTGAGTTCAGGTTCACACTTCTGGTTAAAGGCGTTTGTGCTCCTTAACCTGTTTATTGTGAAGCTGTTTCTCTTGCTCTACTGTTTTCCTGATTGCTTTTCTCCAGGCTTTAATTCTATAATCTTCCCCCAGTGTCCTTCCTAATGTGGAGACCAGACCACTCACAATGCTATAGGTGTTGATACTGTATGGTTCAACTTAATCATAAAGGCAATGCATATTAAAAAAAAAAAAAGCAAGATGCAAATGTTGTAAGTGTAGAAAGGGAAGTGTCTTCCTTTGCAAACCTACTTCCTAAAAATGTTAACAATTTTAGGTCTTCTTGACCCTTTCATTCTGTGCATATATGGTTTTTAGTTTTTTCTTTTTTAATACAAAAAGAGGGTCATGGTATACATTTTGTTCTGCATCTTGCTTTTTCTCTAACAACAATAACTTAAAAGTAGCTTCCACAATAATTTCCCCCTTTTAAAATATGGCATAGTACAAGACATGGAAATAACCTAATTATTCATGGATGGATGAATAGGTAAAGAAAATGTGGTATACAGCCCTAAAATCAATTTATAAAAATTTTAAAAAAGAAAAACAAATGTGGTATACAGATACAATATTGAGTCATAAAAAAATTACTTACATTTTACAAAAACGTGGATAAATCTTGAAGGCATTATGCTAAGTGAGAAAAATTAGGGAAAGACAAATATTTTATGTTCTCAATTATATGTGGACTCTAAAAAACCAAACTCTAGAACTGTACACCTGAAACCTATATAATTTTATTAACCAATTTCACCCCAATAAATTCTATTTAAAAAGGGAAAAAAATAAAATAAGCAAGCTGAATCAAAGAAATAGAGCGGAATGGTTGTTACCAGAGGCAAGGGGTGGGGAAGATAGGGAGATATTGGCAAAAAAAAGGATACCAACTTCCAGCTATGAGAAGTTAGTGTGGTGACTATTATTTAACAATACTGTAGAATATACAGTTGACCTTTGAACAACATGGATTTGAACTCTGTGTCCACTTATACGTGACTTAATTTCAATAAATATACAGCTGGCCCTCCTGCTTTGCAGATTTTGCATCCAGAGATTCAACCAACCTCGGATCAAACACAGTATTTTTGAGCCTTGCTTGGGAATCCACAAGTGTGGATGGCTGACTGTATGCATTGTTCCACACCATCTTATATAAGTGACTTCAGCATGTGAGGATTTTGGTATCTATGGGTGACCTGGAACTAATCCCCTGCAGATACCAAGAGACAGCTGAAGTTTTTTGGGAATCAAAAGTCACGTGCAGATTTTTGACTGTGCAAGGGTTGAAGCCCCCAAATCCTCATGTTGTTCAGCAGGGACATTCTTCCTCCAGAGGTTTTAGGGTGAATCCTTCCTTACCTCTTCCAGTATCTGGTGGCTCCGGGTACTCCTTGGATTGTCACTGCCTTCTGATCTCTGGCTTTGTCACATTGCCTTCTCCTCTGTGTCTCCTTTCTCTTTTCTGTGCATCTCTTATGAGGGCAGATGCCATTGGATTTAGGGTGACCCAGAAAATCCATGATGATCTTAAAATCCTTAATCATACCTGACCTGGCAGTGGTGCAGTGGATAGAGCATTAATCTGGGATGCTGAGGACCCAGATTTGAGAAACCCCAAGGTTGTCAGTTTGAGCACAAGCATGAGAGTGGGGTTGCTGGCTTGAGTGTGGGATCATAGACATAACCCCATGGTCACTGGCTTGAGCCCAAAGATCACTGTTTGAAACCCAAGTTTGCTGGTTTGAGCAAGGGGTCACTGGCTCAGCTGGAGCTCCCTGGTCAAGGCACATATGAGAAGCAATCAATGAACTAAAAGTGCTGCAAATATGAGTTGATGCTTCTCATCTCTCTCCCTTTCTGTCTCTCTTGCTTAAAAAAAAAAGATCCTTAATTACATCTACAAAGATCCTTTTTTCCAAATATGGTCACATTTAGAGGTTCTGGGGGTCAGGGCATACACCTATGCTTTTGGAGCCATCATTCTACCACATACTGGCTTACACCATGAAGCCATTTTAATCATCTCACATAAGAAGTCTGTAAATAATAGGCCAGATGGGACTGGTATGGCTCAATGATCCCATCGAAGACCCAGACTCTCTATTTCCTCCCTCCACAATTCTCAGCATTTTATTTTCTGCCCCAGCTCTAGGTTTCACGTCCCTTACAGAACAATAAACAAGGCAGGAAGGGAGAAGAGAAAACCTTTCTCCTTTTAGGGAAGAAGACTTCTGTCCCTCTGTGCCCCATTATGCCCAACCCAGACGTATTATTGGCAAAGGGGAATGGGATGCCATGGCTGACTTAGATCTATCAAGATACATGTCCTGGGGAACATTGAAATTTGAGTTTTGATAACAAAAATGAAAGGGAATGGCAGTTGAGTAGGCAACTAATATTTGTTACAATTCCTAAATGTGTTTCCTTAAAATTACTAAGTAAAAAAAAAAAAAAAAAAGCAACTCTCCCCTAATACCACACCAGCCCTTTAACCTATTAATTTACATCAATGCCTTCAACCATTATTTATAACAACTACTAAATGTTGGGTATTGTGATAGAAACAGGAGCTTTAAGATATAGTTCTTGTCCTCAAGGAATATTTGGTTGAGTTGAATGAGATAAATACACCAATAATTCCAGGACAGTGTGACAAAAGCCATGTCAGAGATATATTAATATTTTTTTTTAATTTTTGTTTGATTTTAAAGAGAGGAAATGAGAAACATTGAACTGCCATTCTACTTATTCATGCACTCATTGGTTGATTCTAGTATGTGCCCTGACCAGGGATCAAACCCACAACCTTGGCATATGAGGTCAATGCTCCAATCAACTGAGCTATATTGTGCATAGCACAGTGCATAAACAGAATAGATTGCAACATCTTGAAAGGCAACCTTTGAATTTCTGAGAAGTTAAACAGGGAAAAGGTGTTCTAGTAGAAAACAAGAGCTCGTAGAAAGAATGGTGATCGGAGAATATCACCACACCTTTGTGGAACTACAAACATTTCAATGTAGTTAGAGTGGGGAATTGTATGGGTAGCAAGAGAGTAGGTCAAGCTAGTGAGGTGAATGGGAGCTAGATAGTAAAGGGCTGTGTATGCTAAAATAAGAAAATGACACTCAATCCTAAAATCTAAGGGAAGCAAATGAAGGATTTCTTTCAATTAAAGGAATGATCAAATTAGATGGTTGAAGAAAGATTACTCTGACAGTAGCTGGATGTGTCTGATTGAGTGACTGGGTAGATGATGGTGAAACACCTGGCCCAAATGGATCTCTCTCTCCCTCGTAATTTACATGCAGTCTGTCACGTCTGTGTACTTACATGCCTCCATTTTGGGGTTTTATTTTTTTAAAGATGCCCTTGCATTAGAAAGGTATACATTAAAATGTTACCAGTGACTGTCTTTGTGGTGAGATTATCTATGACTTTAAAAAACTACTTTTCAGTATTTCCCAATGTGAGCACTTCACTCACATTTAAGACCAAACCTTTTCGATTTTAACTGCCTGAGCTGTTTTCCATTCTGGAGTGAGTATTTTATGCCTAGACATGGCATCTTCTTGAGTAAGTTTAAGTAAATTCCAACTTTCTTATTGTAAATTACATTTTTAAATTTTACCATTCAATTTTTTGAATACTTCCATTTTTTTTCTTTTTGTTACAGAGCAGAGAGAGAGACAGAAACAGGGACAGATAGGGACAGACAGGAAGGGAGAGAGGTGAGAAGCATCAATTCTTCATTGTGACTCCTTAGTTGTTCATTGATTGCTTTCTCATATGTGCCTTGGCCAGGGGGCTGCAGCAAAGTAAGTGAACCCTTGCTCAAGCAAGCGACCTTGGGCTTCAAGTCAGCAACCTTTGGGATCAAGCCATTCCATGCTCAAGCTAGCGACCCCACGCTCAAGCTGGTGACCTTGGGTTTTGAAGCTGGGTCCTCCCTGTCCCAGTCTGATGCTCTATTCATCGCGCTACCACCTCGTCAGGCCGAATACTTCCAATTTCTTATCAACACACCACAATCTTGCACTATGTATTTATCAGTCTTGACTCATGGATTATGAGAATCTCACAGAAAAAAAACCGGGCCTTGTTCATCTTGGTAGACTCAATACCTAGTGAACAGATACGTAATAAATATTTACTGCCTGACCAGGTGGTGCCACAGTAGATAGAACGTCAGCCTGGAATGCTGAGGACCCAGGTTTGAAACCCCAAGGTCGCTGGCTTGAGCATGGGCTCATCTGGCTTGAGTGTGGGGTTACTGGCTTGAGCGTGGGATCACAAATATGACCCCATGGTCGCTGACTTGAGCCCAAAGGTCGCTGGCTTGAAGCTCAAGGTCGCTGACTTAAGCAAGCAGTCACTGGCTTGGCTGGAGCCCGCTGGTCAAGGCACATATGAGAAAGCAATCAATGAACAACTAAGGTGTAGCAACGAAGAATTGATGCTTCTCATCTCTCTCCCTTCCTGTCTGTCCCCATTTGTCCCTCTCTCCCTGATTAAAAATTAAATATTTACTGAACTAAAGTACAGAATATGCATCTTTGTGTTTCTAGTTCATAGCACCATGCCAACTAGAAACATGCATTTCAGTGGAGCTATATTTCAACTTTTGGCCAATATACTACCAAAATCGTACAGTCAATGGATAGGATAAAAAACCCCAATTTTCAAAACCATAGTATTCTTTTTGTCAGACAATATATTACACATTCACACACACACACATTTATATGTACACATCCATATTTTCTCCCCTAAATAAGCTTGAAGAGCTTTCTACCACTGTGCATTTGAAAGGCTGCCAAATCAGGTAGGCTTTCTAATTTACCATTAAGAAAACCAAGTACTCCAAAAGCAGAAGGAATTCTAGACGTTGGTTTTAAGGAGCACTTACTTATTGTATTAAATATTTAAAAGCATGAGATGGAAACTCTTCAATCCTAAAATTCCAATCTGGGCAGAACTTTGGTGGCACCTGTAATTACTGTATTCTTTTTGTAAGCTATGTTTATAACACCGTGTTCCAGATATTGTCATGTGCTCAGCATCATTCCTACCTACACTTTTATTGTACTGAAGGGACTGGAAAACCTAGAAATTTCCTCAGACTTCCTTACCAGCAAGATTCCTGTTTAGGATTCTGTCAACTGAGGGCATGTACAAGAGAGTAGAAAGCTAAAGATAGAAACTATTTTCTAGCTCAGGCAGTGGTGGCACCAGCAGATACTTGCCCCCTCCTGTAACAGTAGGTTCTGAGGTTCCAGGATAGCTGAAAGCGGGCTCCTTGTAGTGAGTGCACAGGAGCACGGGGCAGAGGAGCGCCCTTCCTTTAAGTTGTGGGAAAATGAGTTAAGTTCTGCAAATGAAGGCTTCAGGGGAGGAAGCAACTTCCTATAGTCCTCACCTCTGGGTAACATCACTTCCTTTTGCTCCTCCAGGCTTCCCAACTATTTTATCTAATTTCCTATGTTAAATTCCTTCTTCATGAAAATATCTCAAGTAACTTCCATTTATTTTATCTGGCATTCCTAGAACCAAAGAATGTGCTATGCTGGGAAAATTATTTTTCCAGATAAGTTTGTTTGTTTATTTATTTATTTAAAGTTTTTTTTTTTTTAATTTTTATTTTATTCATTTTAGAGAGGAGACACAGAGTGAGGGGGTGGGGGGGAGGAGCTAGAAGCATCAACTCCCATATGTGCCTTGACCAGACCAGTGCAGGGTTTTGAACTGGCGACCTCAGTGTTCCCAGGTCGACGCTTTATCCACTGCGCCACCACAGGTCAGGCTCCAGATAAGTTTAAATTTTTCAGAACTAAAATACCAATTTTCCTGAAAATTTTTACTAAATTATTAATGTGTGGTCTTTTCTTCCTAAACAGAGTACTTGAAATGTAATTTTTTTCTCCTTTTCTATTAGTATGACCATTGAATATTCAGTGAGCATCTCCCTTGTTTTAGGCCTCACACTGAACAGATGGTATGGGACACCAGGCTAGCACTGACCTCAAGCAATTATAAGTTCAGTTGCAAAAACCTTTACAGACAGGGTGGGGCAAAAGTAGGTTTATAGTTGTGAGTATGCAAAACAGTGAGTTTATTCTTGCATTATTATTTAATAATCATTCTATTAGTTTCCATATGAACAACCATAAACCTACTTTTGCTCCACCCTGTATACATTACAGAGATGAGGACAACATGATTACTTTACCTTAGAAACTCTCACAGAAAAATATATAAGCAAATAAATTATAAGGAGGAATGATAGCTATAAAAATAGAAATACATACCAGGCACAGACTGTACAGAGGGAGGGGTCACTGCCTATGCATTGACGGCATCCGGGAAGGCTCTAGATGTGGGCTGAAATAAAAACTGGGTCTTGCAGTATGAATAAAAATTTGGTCAGGGAAAGAAAAAGGGCATTCTAGAACAGAGAAGAAGCACATGTAAAGACAAGCATGGTACCCAGTCTCCAAAGATGGGGGGAGGTTTTCTGAGAATATCAATGCTTTCAGTACTGAAATACTATTTTCCTGAAAGTTTTTAAGTGATTTATACATGGAACTTTCTTTTTAAACATAGCCCATGCAATGTAATTTTTTCTTCTTTTCCATTATCAGTGCCATCAAATATTTACTGAGTACCTGTTGTGTCCTGTAATAGCTCTAGGAACAGAGAAGGTATGGAACGTCAAGTGAAGTAGGGCTGGCCACAGCAGATATAATTTATAAGCTCAACTGGAAAGACCTTTCCCGTGTTAGCTGTTAGGGAGGCTGCAGTAATGAGGGTATGGTTGCCGCCCTCTGGGAGCCCCCACTGTACTAGGAATAGACTGTAAACAAATTATAACATGGAATTGTGGATTCAAAGACAGAAATATGCACCACAGGCACAGAGAGTCAGAAAAGGGTGACACATGGTGGCATCAGGGAAAATTTTACATAGGAGCTAAAATGTAAGCTGGATTGGGCTGTAATGTTAGAAGTTTGCCAGGTGAAGAAGGGGAAATGTCATTCCAGAGTGGGGAAGAAGCATGCAAGGGAGTCAAGTGTAAAAGAGATGGTATTAGTCAGCCTATATGTCAGTGCAGTTGAGAAAGTGTAGAAAAAGTTGAATTGTGTTGTGAAAGACACTTTATGTAATCCTTAGGACCTTGGGTTTTGTACCATGATCACTGTGGAGCAGGAGTGTCATATTCACATTTGTATTTTAGAAAAATAACCCTGGTAGCAAAGTGAAGGATGGATCAGACAAGGAGGAAGTGGTAGCAAGACCAGTTAGGAGTCTCGAAGATTTGGGTGAGAGTATCTATAGGCTGTGAAGTGAGGGTTTGTAGTTGCCCAACCTCTCAGGCAGCATGACTGGAATAGTGTGGAAGGTGGAGGCAGCACTCTCTGCAAGGGTCATCCTCTATGTCAACAGCCACTGACTTATCAGTACCACTGCGAGTGGGATCCTTCATTTTGCAATCTGAAGTAATGGGCAACAGCTACTACATCTTGATTCCTCTTTGTATAATGGTTATTGGGATATGAAGAAATAGAGGCCTTGTGATGAATATTCTTAATTTGGCCTTGGTTTTTAAGAGCTTACTGCAAAAAAATTCCAAATCTCTGCAACATTTGGTACGATGAAATTCTAGAAACCCAATGCCAGGTCACTATTTTTTTTTTGGTGTGTGTTTTCTCAAGTTTATTACAGGGAGAGTGGGGGAGGGAATAGAGTTGAAGATTTTTGTTTTCTTAATAGAAAATACCTTGTGTTTGATATCAGATGAGACTGTAAGAGTTACCTGTTTCTCCGCTGGCCTACAACTCCAACCCCCACATTCCAAAATTCCCCTGGATCAAGGTGGGCAAGATATCACTCCAGGGCACTTTTTTTCCAATAAGCTTGAAAAAACATTTTGACGAAAAGTCATATATAAAGCCTATATAATAAATCAACTTTATGAGACAGCTTCTGCAACTATAGTTCATACTCTGCATAACACAGTGACTGGTGACTCATTTAAACAACAGTGGGCAGAAATAGGAAGCTAAAAATATTACCAGACATTACCTCTGCTTCCTTAAAGTGAGCTCTACAATTATCTTGCAACAGCACACAATTTCACTATCCTCAGGCAGACTTATAATTTTTTCAATGACCTTCAAATAAATGTATAAAGATTCAGCCCAGTATTTTCAGAGTACTTTTTGGGAAAAAGAATGATGTAAAGGAAAAAACACAGTCCTTAGAAATACTTATATTTGGGTTCAGATTCTGAGCCTCAAATTGCTAGATATTATTGTATTACTTAATTTTCTCATAGCTTGTTTCCTTATTTATAAAATGTTTATGATAAAGATAGACCAAATTTTATAGGGGCTACTATCATATGTATGTTTCAACAGCATATCTTAACCTAATGCTGTCAGACTCATAAAACATATCCTATTCTGTATAACACACCAAATAAGTGCTTCTGAAATAATTACCACTGTTGTTTTTTCTTACCTCAACTATACTATTACACCTTACTACATGGAACTTAGAAGTTTATTATTGACATAAATATGAAGTTCATGTCAGAAGTTAATATCTTTTACAGGCACAATAAAGGGAACGAACTTCTTTAGAAGATACTTGGGTACTGAAACAATTTTGAGCCTGCGATATTTTCCCCTAAGAGTCAAGGATCTATAGCTGCTTTAACAGCAAGCACAGTTTATTCTTGCATCACCAGATATATCCTTTCTGATTCTCTCTCTCTCCCTCCACCCTTAATCCCCAGTAAAAATCTCTCAATTCCACTCAAGTTGTTTTTCAGTAAAATCTCCTTCTTCTAGCTCCACCACTAACTCCATGTCAGTGACAAACAATTGCTATTCAGGTACAGTATACAAAAGCAAACATACAAATTAAAGGAAATAGCCACGGACCATATTATTTTCCAACTCACTACATTTGCATAAGATATGAAGTTTCATGTCTATTATATCTGTGTTGCTAGTCTGCCACCCTGGACGATCAGTAATTACCTCACAGAGGTGAAGGGAAAATGAAATAGCATATGTAAAGATACATATACAATACAAAAGGTTGGTCGCCTTGTTCATGTCACACTTATCATGCATTATGTCTTTATATGTGCATTCATACTATAAACTGCTCTCCTTGTTTCAATTCTCAATATATACATCTGTATACTCAAGAAGACATGCTTGTTAAGGACAAGATATTTGTACACTCATGTTCATAGTACCATTATTCACAATAGCCAAAATAGCAACTCATTCACTGACGGATGAATAGGTAAACAAACGTGGCATATACATATAATAGACTATAAATTCAGCCTTAAAAAGGAATGACATTCTGATAGGTGCTGTAAGATGGATGAACCTTGAAAGAATTACGCCAAGTGAAATAAGCCAGATGCAAAAGGACACATACTGCATGATTCCGCTTATATGAAGTACCTGGGATTGTCTAATTCATAGAAAACTGGGAGCAGAATAGCGGTTACCAGGACCTAGAGGAGAGAGAAAAATGGGGAGTTGCTTGATGGGTCCAGTGTTTTAGTTTGAGATAATGAAAAAGTTTTGGAGAAAGTGGTGATAGCTGCACAACAATAACAATGTACCTAATGCTGCTAAACAGAATACTTAAAAAGGGTTAAAATGATAAATTTTATATTTATCCACAATAAAAATATCATGCTTATTAAAAGATGTACACAGTAATGACACAGTATACCTGATCTATCTTAAACTGGATGTGGCTAGGGTCTCTGGGTAAAAAGCAGTGAGAATTTTTAAAACTGGACTGGGGTATTAGGGGGTGAAGGGATCAGCAGATGTAAAGTTGAGAGCCACCTTTAAGATAGACTCTGTGGAAAATACATCTTAATTCTGGGTCTATTCTCTCCAAATCACCCTGTTTCCTTTTGTCTCTTTTCACTGATACCATGTGTTCATTCCAAGAGTTCAGTTCAGTCTTTCCCCCAATACCCTATACTAAAAGTAAAAACGTAGATGTTCTAAGGCAGGGGTTATCAACAAGGGGTGATTGTGCCCCGCAGGGGACATTTGGCAATGTCTGGAGATATTTTTGGGTTGTCATAGGTTAGGGAGATGTGCTACTGGCATCTAGTTGGTGTAAGTCAGGGTGCTGCTAACCTTCACACAAGGCACAGGATAGTCTCTCACAACAAAGAACTAACTGGCCCAAAATGCCAATAATGCTGAGGTTGAATAATCCTGTTCTAAGCTTTTACTAAGTTATCTGATTTCTCATAGAATTTGGTCATAAGTTATCTCTTTGCTTCCCTACTTTTCCTTTTCTATTTATACTTTTCATAGGAAAAGGCCAATCTAAGCACATATGCTAAGGGTAGGTCTTTTATTTTGAGGAAACACGCTAAGGATAAGTGCTGATGCTCTGAGGACAAATGGGGTAGGGGGGAAGAGGCTATTTATGTTGCTATTCTCTTCGCCCTGGCCAATCCTATTCATGATACCTTATGCCAGGGGTCCCCAAACGACGGCCTGCGGGCCGCACGCGGTCCCCGCCGCACTTCCAGAAGGGGCACCTCTTTCATTGGTGGTCAGGAAAGGAGCACAGGATGCATCTGCACCCATAGTTCCCATTGAAATGCTGGTCAGTTTGTTGATTTAAATTTACTTGTTCTTTATTTTAAATATTGTATTTGTTCCCTTTTTGTTTTTTTACTTTAAAATAAGATATGTGCAATGTTCATAGGGTCTTGTTCATAGTTTTCTTTTATAGTCCGGCCCTCCAACGGTCTGAGGGACAGTGAGCTGGCCCCCTGTGTAAAAAGATTGGGGACCCCTGCCTTATGCCACGGGACAAGGTGACACATAGAAGGGGACAAGCTGTTGGTGACAAAGAAGAAAACAAACAAACAAAAAATCCAAGTGAAGCCAGTAAAGGGCAGTGCCTATGCTACCTGGATTGGAGAATGCTTCATAGAAGGCCACTTGGATATGAGGAAATACTTATATACCTAAGTAAAGTTATAAAAAAGAATTTAAATAAAAATTTAAATCATGAGCTTTCTATAACTAAGCATATTATTTATAAACTCAACATACTATTTATAATTATCTAAAACTTAAATTTCTTCTGTGGAACAATAACCTAGTAAGTATATAATACTACTACTGTGTCAGTACCAAGAACAAATATTTTGGCTTTTATTTTCCCTTGTATGATACTAAATAAGAACAGACCTGCTATATCAAGTATAACTTATTTGGTATAATTTAGGTATTTTGAGAAATCCATCAACATTCTTAGGCCACTAGAATATTAGTAATTCATTAATATGATACACATTAAAATGGTGCCTCCTTACGAACATTTTGGAAAACTGTCAAGTACATACTAAAACTGAATATATGCACAACCCATGACCCAGTAATTCTACTCCCAGGTATATATCAATGGAAATGCATATATACACTCACCAAAAGACATGTATAAGAAGGTTCTTCACAACATTATTCATAATAGCTCAGAACTAGAAATTCTTCAAATGCTCATCAATAGTAGAATGGTTTTTGGATATAATAAAATGGATAAATAAAATACTAATCAGCAATTAGAATTAACTACAAATACATGCAGTCTCACTCTAGAGCAGTGGTTCTTAACCTTTTTTGAGGTGTTGAACCTACCAGTTTCATATGCGCATTCACCGAACCCTTCTTTAGTGATAAATAAAATATGATTTCTTTTTCCAAATTCCAGACATTGGTATAGGTTTTTTTACTGGTGCACAAAATGAGCCATGAATGAACATCACCTTACTCAAAGAACAAAACCAACAAAGTGCATGAACTCACAACAAATTATGATATTACTTTATTTTGGCCTCCGCGGCAGAGGCTTCTCCAAACCCCTGAGACCGACTCATCGAACCCCTAGGGTTTGATAGAACCCAGGTTAAGAACCACTGCTCTAGAGGTTGAAAATGGTCTCTAAAGATATCCACAACCTAATTCCTGGAACCTGTAAATGCTACCTTATATGGCAAAAAAGACTTTACAGATGTGATTTCAATTAAGGATCTTGAATGGGCAGATTGTTTTGAATTATCCTGTGGGCCCTAGATGTAGAGACAGAGGAAGATTTGACTACAGAAGAGAAGATGCTGTGATGATAGAAGCAGAGGCTCTGAACAAGGAGAAAGGGACCACAAGCCAAGAAAGATAGGCAGTCACTGGAAGCCGAAAAAGGCAAGAGAACAGATTTTCCACTCATAATCTCCAGATTCAGGAACCAACTGTGCTAATATGCTGACTTTGGCCTAATGAAACTGACTTTGGACTTTTGATCTCCAGGACTGCAAGAAAATAAATCTGTGCTGTTTTAAGTCACTAAATTTGTGATAATCTGTTACAGTGGTATCAGGAAACCAGTATACTCACAAATATAATAAGCAAAAAAATAGTGTATATGATTACATTTACATAAAATAATATAGATGGCCCTATATTATTTTGCTCAGTAGATAGAGCGTTGTCTCAGCACACCAAGGTTACAGGTTTGGTCTCCCATTAGGGCACACAGGAGAAGCAATCAATGAGTGCACAACTAAAATAGAACTACTAAGTGGAACAAGTTAATGTCTCCCTTGTCCCCCTCTCTCCCCTCCTTTCTCTCTATCTCAAATCAATGGAAAATATTTGTTTTTTAGAGAGGAGAGTGACAGAGAGAGAGAGAGAAAGGGGGGGAGGAGCAGGAAGCATCAACTCCCATATGTGCCTTGACCAGACAAGTGCAGGGTCTTGAACCGGCAACCTCAAGCATTGCAGGTCCATGCTTCATCCACTGCGCCACCACAGGTCAGGCTGGAAAATATTTTTTAAAAAGATAAAACTAACCTATGGTTTTATTAGTCTGAATAGTAGTTACTTCTGGAGAGGAATAAGAAGACAATGTTAAGATAGGGTCAAGAGAAAAAGAGAAAGGCTTATGGGGTGCTCATAATGCTCTGTGTCTTGGTTTGAGGGTTGGCGAAATGAGTATGCTTAATTTGTGAAAACCATTATTTGTCTATTCTTCTATATGTATGGTATATATAGCTTTAAAATTGGTGCCTTTTCAACGTAACAATCTGATAGTCTGCTGAAAGACAGATATGTATTCAAGGAGGGGGAAAACACTAAACCAGAGGTCCCCAAACTACAGCCCGTGAGCCGCATGCAGCCCCCTGAGGCCATTTATCCGCCCCCGCTGCACGTCCGGGAGGGGCACCTCTTTCATTGGTGGTCAGTGTATGAAGTACTGTATGTGGCAGCCCTCCAACAGTCTGAGGGACAGTGAACTGGCCCCCTGTGTAAAAAGTTTGGGGACCCCTATACTAAACAATAACTTTATTTCTCAAGAATGCTGAAAGTTTGTTTCTCTAAAAGATTTTTTAAAACATTAACATACATAATGGTGATTTTTAAATGCTAAAAAAACAAGCTAACGTAAACATTGCTTAAATTAGCTTTGTTATACCTGGATCCTAAGACTATAAACTACAAAAATATAAGTAAAACCATATTTTCTAAAATAAGAGTAAACAAAGAAGAAAGTCAGGCATTAGCCTGACCAGGCAGTGGCACAGTGGATAGAGCGTTGGACTGAGATGCGGAAGGACCCAGGTTCGAGACCCCGAGATCGCCAGGTTGAGCACGGGTTCATCTGGTTTGAGCAAAAGCTCACCAGCTTGGACCCAAGGTCGCTGGCTCCAGCAAGTGGTGGCTCAGTCTGCTGAAGGCCCAGGGTCAAGGCACATATGAGAAAGCAATCAATGAACAACTAAGGTGTCCCAACCAAAAACTGATGATTGGTGCTTCTCATCTCTTTCCGTTCCTGTCTATCCCTCTTCTCTGACTCTCTCTCTGTCTCAAAAAAAAAAAACGAAAAAGAAAGTCAGATACTACATACCAATTGATCAAAATACCTTTTGGGCCTTAGATTCTAGAAACTAGTAAAAATATTAGTAACATAAATCTTCTGCCATTAATCTGTAGAAATGATTAAATATAAAAACAATTTATAAAACACATCAGAATTTTATTGCTTGAAGAATACAGCATATGAAATCACAAGAATGTCCAAATGCAAAGTCACTAGGCTTTCAAACATATATAATACATTATCAGATGCAGTAAAATATTAATTAACCTGAACTCTGCATCAGAAAAAAAAGGTGTGAAAAAATATCTAAGTTGTTTATTTAAGAAATAGATATACTTAAAATAGCAAGTATAAGGATGTTACAGTACAAATTAGAAAAGCCAACACTTATTAACTTACTGTTTCTTAGAGTAGACTACCTTTGGTACTTAAATTAAAACAAAAAAACAAACAAACAAAAATCCCTTCTATCTTGTCCAAAGAACTTCATAGGTACAATATTAACTTCAATTTAGAACAATCAGCAAAATTAACCTTTTCATGGCATGGGGGAAGTGTATTTAATAAATGTATAACAATATCTCACTTTTTCTAAAATTGTAAAATATGATCATTAAGAAATCTAATACTTGTAAACTTATTTAGCTCTCCAATTAAAATTGGAATCCTGGCAGCCACCCTGAAACCATTGTTGGGCTTGGTGAATACAGAAGTTTAAATGATTTGGCAACAAAGGAATTTAGATTACTTTATACTATCTTAAGTGGCTTCTCCATCTTGTTTCCAAAATAGACAAGATGCCATTTCTTCAAAATACTGGATTCCTATAAAAATCACTACTATACTGTATTAGAATCAAATTAAAGCTTCCTTTCTTTTAATGAGCAGGTTGAAACTACTTTTTAAGTTTCATATAGGGCTGATTAGTCATGACATGCTTTTTAAAACAAAACAAATCATATTTTAAAGCTATCATTCTATGATGGAGACAATGATGCCGTTTCAAAAGGAAGCATTGGACACGGTAGTCCATCTAGTCAAGAAAATGTAAGAGTAATGCTAAAAACAAACAATAAGTAAACTATAAGTTAAATTACAAAATATCCATCTTATTAACTTTCATTTCTTTCCCCCAATAAAGGTTTGAATATTTATTAATCTCAGTTAAACCAATGGAACCTAAGCAATTGTTTCACAAGTTCCAATAAACATGGATGGACTAAGCAATTAATACTACAGACAATTATTGGAGTGAAATAGTAAGAATTGTGACAGTCTTCAAAACTGGGCAATCTTTGAAATGTAATAGTATAGCTCAAAATGAATTATGCCATAATAAAAGTTTTTTACCTCTACATAAAACAAAATCAAAAACAAAACCCACCAAATTTATAGAACTATTGAACATACCCCTTCCTAGCTTTTGAATGTCTTGGTTTAAGTATACTTATCTGAGCATATATATATATTTATTGCTTGTATATATACTCATATTAAAAGACAGAAAAAAATCAGATACTATAGAACTAAACTCCTTGTTTTTTCCATCAATCTGACCTAATGTCTACTGTATTACACAGCACCCCTCAATAATTTAAAATTCCCAATTTTTAGTTAAGTGAAGAGGAAATGAAAATACACTTAGAATTTCTGTATAAATGTCACTGTATTTTTATAAACTTGAAGTTTTCTGTAACACTGTTTGTTGATCAATAAAGAACTCACTGCTATCTAAAATCTCATAAACACCATTAAAAATTCAAAATTGATATTATACTGAACCTTAAATTTTCAATAGTTCAAAGAGACAGTTTTTTACATGAACAGCACACAATAGATGAAAGTTAACAGCAGACATCCCTAGAATACAGTGGCAAGACCACCAAGATGCATACAAAATTACAGATAAGCATTTCTTTCACTGTTTTCTTGTGCAGGTAAAACATTTATAGAGGAAACAGAACCTCAGCTGGTGAATTTCAGATATCATCTTCATCTTCTTCATCCTGAGAAGAACCTGTCTGGTTCGATGCACTGGCTGAGGCAGCAGCAAGCTGGGCTTGCTGGGCAGCTTGCTGCATCTGAAGCCATTCCTGCTGGGCCAGTTCTGCTTGTTGCTGTCTAGCCTAAACACCAAAAACATAAAACAAAATAATTTTTTTTAAATCCCCCAACATACACACTTTGGTTAAATGTAGAATAAGCCAATTGCAGACTTAGTCATTATCAAATCTGGATATTTCCCAACCACTGTTGTACATCTGGAGAATAGAAACTCTATGAGATTGGTTCTCTTACAGAGAGAGAACCCCTTTTATGTCACATAATTTATGACCTTTGGTTCAACTGAAGATGAAAAAGTTGACAGAGAAATCACAGTATTTTCTCTTTGGTTCCTTTACCTGTGTTTCTCTCTTCCTTTTGTTTCACTTGATTCTTCTGTCCTCTCAACTTACAATTTCAATGTAAACATTTTCCGATCTACAAATTCTTTTGTAGCTCAAAAGCTCTCTACTACAGTATCCCTAACTCTTAGGGAAAAGTACGATGCATGAATGTAATAACTATCTTTGGAGTTTCTCTATCATCTATCTATGTATCTATCTATGTATCTACGTATCTATCTATCTATCTATCTATCTATCTATCATCTAATCTTTTCTGTCCCTTTTCCTTCTCTATAAATACACACATGTACATACATACTACCCTACACACACCCTTCCTATGTATACATTAATGAAAAGACACTTACCAAGCACTGAATTACCAAGCACTATTTCATATGCTACAATTCTCTATGCATTTTCATACTTTGTTCTCTAATTATCTGAGTAAATATCTTTTTTCTCCATTAGACTTAAGAATAAAAACTATTTTCATATTCATTATTGGATTCCCAATACAGAGGCCCCTAGTATTTTCTGAGTAAATGTCTTGTGGAAAAACAGTGGTGCTCAGCCTAACCTCTACATTCCTAAGTTTTCTTAATAACTGGTCATGAATTTATTACCCAAATATTTCTAGAAGAGAATTCTAATCAGGTCATTATTACATAAAAAATCATTTAATTGTTACCATTTAAGTCCAAATTTCTCAGCCTGTGGCAAGGTCCTCCAAATTGCTGCCTGCCCCAAACTACAGCTAGTGCTCGACTTACGACCACGATTGGTTCCGACAGACCGGTCATAACACAATTTGGTTGTAAGTTGAGTAGGCTATATGTACAGTACTGTGAAATGATGCTATAAAAATCTTTAAGTCATATTTTATCATAATTTTTTTCATTATTGTTATATATCATAATTTTTTTGTTCATTTTATGCCATTTGTATCATCTCTACACCCTTTTGTTTCTTATTTTTACATTCATTTAAGTAAAACACTGCATTACCAGTATAACTGGTTTAATATTTGCAAAACATACAAAATTACAAAATACAGGTGCATACAAAAACTGCTCCAGACACAGAGCAGTCGTGGCTAGCGACTGTGATCATAAAGTTGAATGGTCGTAAGTTGCATAGGTCATAAGTCGATCAATACCTGTAGTTCTCTAATCTTTTTTTGCAATATGTACCTTGTACTAAAAAAAAAACAAACAAAAACCATAGAACATAATGTTTCCCAAATATATACCATCCCTCACATCTTAATTACTTTTATTCATACTAATACTAATTTTATTTGAAATTTCCTGATTTTAACCTACTAAAATTTCATTCTTCTTTCAAGTCAAACCAAATACTATTTTTTCACGAAGTTTTTTCCTGATTCCTCCTAGTATAATTCAGGATTTAATCAGGAGATATAAGTAACACTAGTTAGGACACAGAAACAATGTAATAAAGGATTGTTAACCAAGTATACAGTTGGTAACCGGGTAAGTGAAAAAGGCAAGAAAAAAACACAAAGGTATCATGCAGGTGGCAACTAGACAGAGCCAGCACCAACCCTAAAATGGGGGAAATAAGAGAAAAGGCTGGAATTTTTAAAATTTAGGAGCTTAGAGGAACAACTCATAGAACTGAAATTTAGACCTCTGAAGAAAGGGGCATAGACTGACTGGAACTAGAAGTTGGAGGAGGTCCCCAAAGTTTGAAACACATCCTTGAGGAAGATGAATGTTCAGGCTGGTTCTGTAACTATTAGAGAAACGGCAAACTAGATTCAAGTCCTGCTACAGGATAAAACTGATGCAGCCAGGATGAAGAAGCCTTGCTAGGTTGCTCAAAGGAACTTGAAACAAACAGGAAGTTAAAGGAGAAAAGCCTAGCGCTGCCTTCCTCCTCCAGCCTGGTAATCACCCTCTAGATCAGTGGTTCTTAACCTGGGTTCTATCGAACCCTAGGGGTTCGATGAGTTGGTCTCAGGAGTTCAGAGAAGCCTCTGCCGCGGAGGCCAGAATAAAGTAATACCGTAATTTGTTGTGAGTTCATGCACTTTGTTGGTTTTGTTCTTTGAGCAAGGTGATGTTCATGCACAGCTCATTTTGTGCACCAGTAAAAAAACATATACCTATGTCTTGAATTTGGAAAAAAAAATCATATTTTATTTATCACTAAAGAAGGGTTCAGTGAATGCGCATATGAAACTGGTAGGTTCAGCACCTCAAAAATGGTTAAGAACCACTGCTCTAGATACCCTAACTCGCCTTTAGAGCAGTGATGGGCAATCTTTTGAGCTTAGTGTGTCAAAATTCGCCAAAAAACCAAGCATAACTTGGGTGGTGTGTTACTTTGAGAAAAACGGCGTAACCAGAAGTCCTAGAACTAGATGCTCTGTGCCGGAGTTCTGTTGTTTTGGCCTACAGACTTCCGGCACAGAGTGTCTACACTACAGCAAATGTTTTATTCTTGGCTACTGCACCTGGCTAAGCAGGAGCCGAGGATGAAACGTCCTTCTTGGCATGTGGCCCCGTACTTCTCTGGTCTGCGGCTGCAAGCGGCTGCATGTCATTGAGAAAGGCTACGTGTGTCAGTGCTGACACGCATGTCAGGTTCGCCATCCCGGCTTTAGAGTCTAACAGTAGTCAGCTAGAAAAGCAGAAGGGTGGCTTGCGGAGGATTAGGCCCTGTCACAAAGCCGAGCAGAGAAAGGTGGGTTTTATGAAATGACTGTCTACCAACTGGCACACTCCCACATCATCAAAATTGATTATGTCATCTCTGTATTTGGGATCTCCTTATATCTTCTTCATGAGAGTAGTCAGTCTCATATTACAGTTATTATACCTTCCTTATAAAAACTTTTTGTTTAGAAAATTACAAACTGGGTTTCTGTCTAGTAACTACTTTCCCATTTTATGAAGAAATATGGAATATAGTTATTCTAACACACAGGAATATTTATTTTTATGGCAGGACTACCCAGAGTTCAAAACAGACTAAGAATGCTTCACAAAAAACATTTTAAGAGTTCATAAGAACTCAGCGGTAGAGCGTCGGCCTGGTGTGTGGAAGAGCCAGGTCGATTCCCTGTCAGGGCACACAAGAGAAGCACCCATCTGCTTCTCCACCCTTCCCCCTCTCTATTCTCTCTCTCTCTCTCCCTCCCACAGAAAAAGTTCCATTGGAGCAAAGCTGGCCTGGGCGCTGAGGACGGCTCCATGGCCTCCACCTCAGGCACTAGAATGGCTCTGGCTCCAGCAGAGCGATGTCCCAGATGGGCAGAGCATCGCCCCCTGGTGGGCATGCCGGGTGGATCCTGGTTGGGCACATGTGGGAGCCTGACTGCCTCCCCACTTCTAACTTCTGAAAAAATACAAAAAAAAAAGAGTTCATAAGAACATTGTAGGACAAAACAAATATGTAAAATTATCAACTGTAGAATACATATCCTGCCTGACCAGGCAGTGGTGCAATGGATAGAAAATCGGACTGGGACATGAAGGACCAGGTTTGAAACCCCGAGGTCACCGGCTTGAGCACTGGCTCATCTGGTTTGAACAAGGCTCACCAGCTTGAACCCAAGGTTGCTGGCTTGAGCAAGGGGTCACTCAGTCTGCTGTAGCCCCCACCCCATCAAGGCACATATGAGAAAGTGATCAATGAACAACAAAGGAGCCGCAACAAAGAATTAATGCTTCTCATCTCTTTGCCTTCCTGTCTGTCTGTCCCTATCTGTCCCTCTCTTTGTTTCTCTCTGTCACACACACACAAAAAAGAATACATATCCTGTGGCCCAGTCAATTATAAATTCATATAATTTCATAGCACAAATAATATGAAGTCTCTACACAGGTTTTATTACAAAGATGCACGATCTTGCAGTTTATTCAATGATCTGCAAAGACATGTACTGGTTACATTTAAAATTTAACTGACTCTGGCCCTGGCTGGGTGGCTCAGTTGGTCAGAGCATCATCCTGATATGCCAAGGTTGAGGGTTCGAGCCCCAGGCAAGGCACATAAAAAAAAACCCCAATGACTGCATATGTAAGTGGAATAGTAAATCGATGTTTCTCTCTCTCTCTCTCAAAATCAATCAATAAATTAAAAAATAAAATTTAATTACCTTTTAGGTACCATGGCCCCCATTGTTTTTTCTCTAAATATAAAAACATTCCTTTCTTTATTGGTGGTGGCGCAGTTGATAAGAGCATTGACCTGGGACGCTGAGGTCCCAGGTTTGAAACCCTGAGGTCGCAGCTTGAGTGCAGGCTTATCCGGCTTTAGGGTCAGGTCACCAGCTTGAGCATGGGATCATCAACAAGATCTCATGGTTGCTGGCTTGAGCCACCTTGTCAAGGCACATATGAGAAGCAATCAATGAACTACAGTGACGCAACTGTGAGTTGATGTTTCTCATCTTTCACATAATAAGAAAACACAAAAACAAAAAATAACAAACCATTCCTATGCCTTTAAAATCATTGATTGATAAATTTTATTTGTACTCATTTCTACAAATTAAAATTTTCAATGGTATTAATTCTAGTCTCCTTTTCCCCTCTTACCTCTTACCCAATCTATCCCAAATATTTTCCTTCTAAAATAGGAGTGTGAAAGAGGTCATTAGGCATGTACTTCCTAATTTCCTTAGAAATTTTCATTTATGTTTTAAGATTCTCACTCTCACATGCTAAAATGACTCATTTATAATTAACTTTAATCTTGATTTTTAAGTTTCCCCCTTTCCAAGTATTTGCTTCTAGCAGTGAAAGAGCTTCAAACAAGACTGCTACTATGTACTTAAAATTAAGTCTAAAAGATGAAGTGAAATGAAACTGATGAAAAAAGTTGTATTTACTTATCAGCTCCTTTCAAATATAGGACTTAAGTACTATGTGCTCTATGGAAGAAGTACCTAGGCAGCTGCTATAATTTAACTTTGTGCTAATTCTCCTCATTAAAGCAAAGAATCTTCACCCATAGCTCAGGGCAAGAAAAGAGGGTGATAAGAAAGAGGAAATAAAAAGCAGATGATAAGAAGAGAGAGGTGAAGACAGATTTGGCAGGCAGCCAATTATTTATTTCATTCATCTTTTTTGCCCTAGAAAGGATAAAGCATGTTCCATTTAAAAATTCCAAAATAAACTTAAGAAGACAAAATGGTGACTAGAGCATTAGCATGGTATTGTAGAAACAGCACAGACTCTGGAGTAAGAAGACAAAAGTTTGAACTGAGACTCTAATACTTTCTAACTGTATGAACTTACCCATTTTACATGTTTAATTTAACCCTTCCTAGTAAACCAAGCTCAGTAATGATAGGAATTTTATACAGAAGCCTAGGACCTAGTGCTATGTCTGGTAAATAGTAAGCACTTTATTAAAAATCAGTAGCACAAATGAATGAATGATCTTATGCAAGTCTCTCTATCTCTGATCTGTTTCTTAATGTATAAATGGATATAAAAAAATTTATATTATACATAAGAATTCTGCCGCCTGGCCTGCAGTGGCATAGTGGATAAAGTGTCGACCTGGAAAGCTGAGGTCACTGGTTCAAAATCCTGGGCTTGCCCAGTCAAGGCACAGATGAGAAACAATCAATAAACAACTAAAGTGAAGCAACTATGAGTTGGTACTATTCATCCCTCCCCCCACCCATCTCCTCTCTTTGTATAATTAAAATAAAAAAGAGGACCTGGCTGTTTGGCTCAGTGGTAGAGTGTCGACATGGTATGTGGAAGTCCCAGGTTTGATTCCCAATCAGTGCCCACAGGAGAGGTGAACATCTGCTTCTCCCCCACCTTCTCTCTCTCCTTCCTTCCTGCACCCATGGCTCGATTGATTTGAGCACATTGGTCCCAGGCACTGAGGATGGCTCAGTTAAGCCTCTACCTCAGGCACTAAAAATAGTTGGTTGTGACGGCCCCACATGGGCAGAGCACAGGCCCCAGACAAGTGCTGCAGGGTGGATCCCAGTCAGGGCACATGTGGGATTGTTTCTGTGTCTCCCCTAATCTAGATAGAAAGAAAGAAAAGAAAGAAAGAAGGAAAGGAAGGAAAGGAAGGAAAATGGGGAGGGGAGGGGAGGGGAGGGGAGGGGAGGGGAGGGGAGGGGAGGGGAGGGGAGGGGAGGGGAGGGAAGGGGAGGGGAGGGGAGGGGAGGGGAGGGGAGGGGATGACTCTACAAAGTATGTCAAGTACCTAACAGAGCAACTTTTCCCTTTCATCAGATGTTTAATTTGGCACCCTCTAGGTGATATGCAATAGTAAAAAAAAATCAGTAAATGATACACATTAATGGTTTTTTTTTTTTTTTTTTTTGGCAGAGACAGAGAGAGGGACAGAGAGGGACAGATAGACAGGAAGGGTGAGGGATGAGAAACATCAATTCTTTGTTGCGGCTCCTTAGTTGTTCATTGATTGATCTCTCATATGTGCCTTGACTGGGGGGCTACAGCAGACCGAGTGACCCTTGCTGGAGCCTTGGGCTCAAGCTGGTGACCTCGGGGTCTCGAACCTGGGTCTTCCACATCCCAGTCCGACGCTCTATCCACTGCGCCACTGCCTGGTCAGTCACATTAATGGTTTTTTAAAATCACTGCTCCTTCCTTGTTACCTTATATTCATATGGATTATAACACTGTTTGCATGTGTTCACACCTGCTTCAAAGGCTTGTCCTCTTTAGTACTTATACATTTTAGCATATATACTCATAGGTTGTTGTGAGGATTAAATAAAATCATACAGCTAGATTACTTGGCAACATGACTAACACATAGTCAGAACTCAGTAACTGTTTTTTATTTTCTTATTAGTTTAAATGTTATCTGGTGTCTAGTGCCTGATAATACTTAAAATTTGAATGCTTTTGATGTAAACGGAATTGGTTGTTATGACTGCAAGGAGATCAACTATAGTGCTAATCTAGATTATTACCCAAATGACACTTTCTAGTTCCAAAGGTAACTACAGTAACTGGTAGGAAAACCTATTTCTTCTATTCAACCTAAAACTGCCCTGCAATTTCAAATGAGAAGCTAGATCTTAGTAGGAAAAAAACCAGCCTCACCTTCTCCCCGTTTTTTTAAAATAGGGAGATATTAGCATTTAGGTGCTGATCCTTCAGAGACTGGGTACTAGAGCTGTACCTAGCAAGAAGTTTTCTTTCTCTGTTCCACTGGCCCTTCAAAAAATTTTAAGATTAGAGTGTTTTAAAGGTGTATTAAAGATCTAATTTAAATACAAAGTAGACATTTATCAAAATTTCCTTGTATGCCACTCATCATAAATTTTGACAAAGTATTTTCTCACCAGCCCATCATTTTAAATCTTTAGAATGTTCAGGTATACTTTTCATGATTTCAAATAGTCATTTTGTCCGAAAAAAATATCAAAGTAAAATAAAATCTCAGTAGGTACTTGGAGTCATTCTTAGAAAACAGGTTGCTGCAAATATTTACTATTACATAAAGTAAATAACTGGCCAACTAGAGTCAAATTGGTCATCTCTAAACATCAGACTCTATGCCCAAATAATAAGCCACAGAAAGAAAATCCTCTGGGGTGTGCTGATTTAGGAAATTATTTCAGAAACCAGTCTGATTTCTATTAGCAAACGGGGTAGAATTCAGATGAAAGTAATTTAAAAAGCATTACTTACTTTTGCAAATAATTCCTGTTGCTGTCTCAATAACTCTTCCTCAGGAATGCCAAGGTTTTCCAAACGAGAATTGGCCTTTCTTCTTTTTAATGCTACAGTCTTGCATTCTTGTAAAACTTCTTTTACTTCACTGATATAAGAGCCAAAGCCCAAACTTTCTAGGGCTAGAGAAATGAAAATATGAAAACATGAACAAATGAAAGAACACAGCTTTTCCTTCTACATATAGAACTTTAAGTTTTTGTGTTTCTTTTCAGGAGGAGGTTGTTGTTTTCTAATGTTTCTACCTATTTTTTAGTTGCATGGCAATTATCTGGATGGCTATGACAAAATATTTTATCAAATTCCTCAATATTAGCCTGACCAGGCGGTGGCACAGTGGATAGAGCGCTGGACTGGGATGCGGAGGACCCAGGTTCGAGACCCAGAGCTCGCCAGCTTGAGCGAGGGCCCACTGGCTTGAGCAAAAGCTCGCCAGCTTGGACCCAAGGTCGCTGGCTCCAGCAAGGGGTTACTCTGTCTGCTGAAGGCCCGCGGTCAAGGCACATGTGAGAAAGCAATCAATGAACAACTAAGGTGTTGCAACGGCAACGAAAAACTAATGATTGATGCTTCTCACCTCTCTCCGTTCCTGTCTGTCTGCCCCTATCTATCCCTCTCTCTGACTCTCTCTCTCTGTCCCTGTAAAAAAAAAAAAACAAAAAAACCCTCAATATTAGATAGCAAATTAGTTAAAACTTAAGAAGGACATTTCAAGGCATAAGCCTGCCCTTTTCCCTTTCTTTCTGACTAATCTTTTAAAAACAAAAGCATTTCCTAAAAGCTAAAAAGTCTAATGTAAGAACATATGGTTTTAGTAAGAAAACATTTTTTCTATGCCACTCATAGTAAATAAAAAATAATTAAGTCAGTCACTTCCTCAAAGAACACACACACAAAAGCAAATATTTGATAGATATTTGTTAATAACATATTTTGTGCCATTTGGCTTAGAAAAAATAGGCTTTAGTAACACATTGCTTTCGATTTCAGTAGAACAGGATGAAAGAATAGATAAGTTCTTTTGCCCAATATTCTAACAGGAACTATTTTTAGCAAAGACTCAAACTACCAAGTTAAGAAATACTGTTGGAATTATAAGAGAAACAAACAAAAGAAATACAGGTGGAAATAACTTATGAAATTCAGCATTTACATTCAGCTGACTTTCCCTTGAAAATAAAACTTGCCCTGGCCACATAGCTCAGGTGGCTAGAGCATCATCCTGACACACCAATGTTGCAGGTTCGATCCCTAGTCAGGACACATGCAAGAAGAGTAAGCCAATGAATGCATACATAAATGGAACAACAAATCAATGTTTCTCTCTCTCTCTCTTCCTCTGTTCTCTTTTAAAAATAAAACTTAACAGGGAGCACTATGAAATAATTTCAAGTGGTGTGGCAGAAAAACTGGGATAAAGGATTTTATACAAGGCTATAGATGATGCATTAACAAAAAATTCTTTTTTTTCACAGCCTGAAAGAAGATTATAGAAGAAAATGCACTCTCTAAATGCCTTCTATAATACAGAAAAACAAAGCATAAAATTTCCTTTTAACCCAGGTTCGAAACCCCGAGGTTGCCAGTTTGAGCTCAGGATCATCCAGTTTGAGCGCAGGATCATTTAGCTTGAGCGCAGGCTAACCAGCTTGAGCAAGAGATCATAGACATAACCCCATCCATGGTCGCTGGCTTGAGCCCAAAGTCACTGGCTTGAGCCCAAAGTTGCTGGCTTGAGCAAGGGGTCACTTACTCTGCTGCATCCCCCCCCCCCCCCGCCCACCATCAAGGCACATATGAGAAAGCAATCACTGAACAACTAAGGAGCTGCAATGAAGAAATTTATGCTTCTCATCTCTCTCTTCCTGTCTGTCTGTCCCAATCTGTCCCTCTCTCTGTCTCTGTCACAAAAAACAAAAATTCCTTTTGGCTCATAGTATTTAAAATTACTTGTATAGGCCCTTCCTTAAAAAAAAAAAAGGGAGCTATTAATGTGAGTAATAGTACAAAGGGAAGGGAAATAACTAAATTTCAGTGGTGGCTGGGAAAAGAGTGGATGCTATACTAGGCAAACACTATATGTCCACTCATTTTTAAAATATATTTGATTTATTCATTTTTAGAGAGAGAGGCAGAGGCAGGAGCAGGAAGCATCAACTCCCATATATGCCTTGATCTGGCAAGCCCAGGGTTCCAAACCAGTGACCTAAGCATTCCAGGTTGATACTTCATGCACTGTCCCACCACAGGTCAGGCTATGTTCACTAATAATTAAACTTTTTTCAGAAAAAGAATTATATTGTATAGACCCTGGCAAGGTGGCTCAGTGGAAAAAGCGTTGCCCTGGTGTGTTGAGGTCACTGGTTTGGTCCCCAGTCAGGGCACGTTCAAGAAGCAATCAATGAATGCACAGCTAAATGGAACAACTAAGTGGAATGGCAAGTTGCTGATGCTTCTCTTTATCTCCTGCCACTCTCCTCTCTCTCTGAAATCAATGGAAAAAATAAAATAACAATTACTATTATATTGTATAGTTCTACATGTTGACTAAGGCGTTAAAGGCATACTTTGTATTCTGAGCCAAGGATGAAATAGTAGTGAAAAATACAGTAAATTAATTTATTTAATTAGTTTTTACAGTCTTTGATATTATGAACCAGAATGCCCTCAGTAAAGATGCCCTAAATTTTAACTTCAGAGCTTTGCTCTTCAGGGAGAATACCAAATATACCTTTACAAATCTACATTCTCGTACAAACTGTGGTTTTTAAGACATTTTAAATGATTTCAACTTTAATTATTTCAAATATTGACTAGTTTCATCAATTTTGTTTAGAAATAATCTGATGCCAAAAAGTAGAATACTATTACCTGAATTTTAATTAAATTAACGTACTGACCCACCTTGCCATCCAAAAAACTTCAGCAATGCATTATTCTGAGTTCTGTATATCAAATCAACCACTGTATAATTCCTGGCCTCAAGGAGCTTGGGGTATAGTTGAAAATTAAGTAAAGATTAGACAGTCTACATTTTTTTACTTGAATTAATAGACTATTTTTTAGGTGTCAATGCTAAATGCCAACATTTTTATCTTTTCTCTTTTTTAAAGGCACTAGTAGTATATCTTCAATAATATTAATACCAAAAGAAATCAAGGGAATGGTTTATGATTTCCTGCCATTCTAAAGGTCATACTTCCTTAGTCCTATACCCAAGTCCTCCAGGATCTAGCCCCACGAACCTTTCTAGCTCTATTTCTGCTATTACTAAATTCCTGAATACTTCTCCTAAACCTGGCTGCTCAGTGTTTTGCAGCAGGCACCAGTTTCCCATGTTAATGATGATGGTAATGCATTCAAGGCCCAGATCAAACTTCACCTTCAAATTAAGCTTGCCTGATCTCCTAGACAGAATTAATCTCTCCCTTTATAATCAGATAGACATAGAATTAGAAATTTGGTTGTCACTCCATTTGTATTGTATAACTTTAGATATGTTGCTTAACATCTCTAAGCTTCAGTTTTCCATCTCTAAAATGTGAACAGTATTTATTCCATAACATACTGCTCATAAAAATTAGGGGATATTTCAAAATGAATATGAAGTGACAACATATCCCCTAGTTTTTGTGAGCAGTGTATTTTCCTACAACCAGAAGCAATTCAGCATGCAGGCCCTAAGCTGCCAGGGCCAGCTCTACCTCCTATTAGCAGTGCAACCCTACATAAGTTCCTTTAGCTCTGCCTCTAAAAAGAGTAACAGTACCTATAACGGTGAAGATGAGTAAATTAATATAAATAAGAGCTTAGAACAGAGGCTGGCCCATAGGAGGAGCAAAATAAAATATTTACTATTACATTTGTATTAATTCGAGTGTTGTAGGAATCAACAACTAGTTAATCTAAGACACTTAACACAGTGTCTATCTAGTACATAAGAGTTGCTCAACTGACTTAGACTATGTGTCATTCATCTTTATTTTTTCTCTTACATTTAAGAGTACCCTAATAAGGATACAGGACCTAAATAAATACAGTCATGTACTATCACACCTAAATTCAAGTTGAACAAGTATATTTATAAGATATTAAATTTATAAAACTTAGAAATCAACACAATCAACGATACCTCTTTGAAATGTCTTGAATTACTAAACTAGACATTTAAAAAATTCATTCCAAATTATCTTTAACCATGAAAGGTTCGGGTTAAAAATGAACAAAATCTCACCTTTAAAAACATCTAAGCCTGACCTGTGGTGGCGCAGTGGATGAAGTGTCGACCTGGGAACACTGAGGTTGCCAGTTCAAAACCCTATACTGGTCTGGTCAAGGCACATATGGGAGTTGATGCTTCTAGCTCCTCCCCCCTTTCTCTCTCTCTTTATCTCTCTCTCTCACTGTGTCTCCTCTCTAAGATTAATAAATAAAAAGAAATTTAAAAAAAATCTAAGGTTGAGAACACCACTTTCAAAAAAAATTGCAAGTAAATCCAAGGTTAATATTTAATATTATTCAATGAGCTGCTATATACAAATATTGTACTTTTAATAAAATGGTTTAACAGGAAAAAGAAAAAAATGGTTTAACAGGGGCAGCCATAAGTTTAAATTCAAAAACTGAATTGACATTAATCCAAATTTTAAGTACATTTTGGCTAACATATTAATAACTGTACATAGTGTCTTCTAAACAGGGAGATATATTACATTTCTTATCATGTAATAATATCATTCCCATTTTACACAAAGGAAAATCTTAAAACATAAGGGAAATGGCTCTTAAGAAGGGTCATTATTTACGGTTATGCAGGTTGGTCAATGCACAACAGTACCATACCGAAGGAAGGCCATTCATACTGTAAACATAGACAATGTTATAATTTGTATGTCAAAATTGGTGTTTTTGGCAGACGATAGTAAAGGTTTTTAAGGAATCTGCCTTTTTCTAATATGTACAAAGGGACTTTATGAACTGTTAATGGCCTTGACTTGAAGGATCTCAGAGTAAAAGTCAAAAAAGAAAAGTAATTAAAAAATAATTATGGGTAAAATACACACATCACTTGTTCTTCAAAGGTCTGGCTGCCGCCCTCTGCCATTTATCTTAAAACTATACCCAGAATAGTGCAGGGTATATTAGAAGAAAAAAAATTACTTAGCACATTTTTCGATTTGAAAGACAGAGGTTAACAAGATACCCACTTACAAAAATGATGTAATCCTGAAAAGCCCCATTATAACAAGTTTGTTTGAATTACTTTATACTTCAAAACATAATGCATGTTTTTCATAAAAATATGTATATGTAATAACATCCTCTAATTTCTCTATTTTCTTTTTGTTTGTATGTCAGAAGAAGGGATATGTGTGATGTAGTTCCCTGAAAAAACATTAAGAGGACGTGAGCCAAAGTGACTTTTTGGCTCAATAGCCTGGCAGGGTTTCTGAAGACCCTTAAGAACCATGTCCTCTGCAGTATCACTACTGGAAATCTGGGGCACTGAGAGACAGATGACAGAACAGGAATCAAATATCATTCATCTTCACATCCTTAGCAGTATTGAGCACACTGCCAAATACATAGTAGTACTCAAAAATAATTGTTGGGTAGCAGAAGAAAAGCAAAAGGTATATCAATTTTGAGAAAAAAAAAAAAAAACCCTAACTTAAAAAAGTACTGATTATGTGATAAATTGTGCAATGCAAATTACATGTGTCTCTTTGGAAAAAACTATCAATATGGATGATTATTAAGGAAAAAATATCATTCTCATTATTATTACAACTTCTCTGCATTCACTCAGATCCTTTGATTTCAAAACTACTTCACATCTACTTTCCAAAATAGACTGGTTTAGGCTTTCGAGCAAAACTACTCCAAGTGTGATCTGTAGACTTATGCCAGAATTGCTGTAACAGTCTGTGAAAGTATGGAAAACCAAAGTAAGCATTTTAGAAACTTTATTATAAAACTGTACCTATAAGGTGATGGATGTGTTAACTAACCTTAGTGTGGTAATCATTTCATAATATTCACATGTATCCAATCATTACGTTGTACAACTTAAATTTATATAATGTTATATGTAAATTATATCTCAATAAAGGGGAAAAAAAGAACCTTTATAGCTATTTGACAGTAATTTTATGTCTACTAAATCTAACAACAAAAATGAACTTTTATTTATATCATTTATTTATTTATTTATTTTTAAGCTTAGGCCTTTTTTTTTTTTTTGTATTTTTCTGAAGTGAGAAGCAGGGAGGCAGAGAGACAGACTCCCGCATGCGCCTGACTGGGACCCACCAGGCAAGCCCACCAGGGGGAGATGCTCTGCCCATCTGGGGCATGCTCCGATGCAACTGGAGCCATTCCAGCGCCTGACGTGGAAGCCATGGAGCCATTCTCAGCGCCCGCGCAAACCTTGTTTCAATGGAGCCCTGGCTGCAGGAGGGGAAGAGAGAGACAGAGTGAAAGGAGAGGGGGAAGGGTGGAGAAGCAGATGGGTACCTCTCCTATGTGCCCTGCCCGGGAATCAAACCCGGGACTTCCACACATGGGGCAAATGCTCTACCACTGAGCCAACCGGCCAGGGCTTCTTTTTTTCTTCTTTTTCTAGTGATCAATTTTTATTGTATTTTACAAAAGTACCAGTATCAGAGGGCCTAAAAAATTTTTAAAGGCACTCATCATAGATATCATGCAGCAACTCAATTGCTGAAGAAGCAAATCCTCAAAGACTTTTTCAAACTTTCACTATTTTCAGTTACTATTCTCATAAGTGTAAAAAAAATGTAGTAAGAGATTAAAAATGCAGAAAGAAAATATCACTTAAAATACTCTTATACTTTGGTATTACAAAAGGCAACATGATGTAAGGTAAAACATAACAGACTGTCAGTTTTATATTTTAATCAGAAACACTATATGAATTGTTTAAATTGGTATTTCAAGTAGGGTTTCAAACCTGACTGATTCTCAATAATTAAAAGTTATACCTGAAATTAGTAATATTATTTATACATAAACGGGGAAACATTTAACAGATATGCCTAAGGTGAAAGACTTTCCAGTGTGTAGAACTTGTAGCTCTTGATTCTCAATGTCAATTCTTTCCATAATGTAACAGAATATGTTAGAATATGTGTTCACTGAAACCAGCAACAGAATAAAAGAAACACCTCAGAACTCCATTTGTATATTTGTGATCTTCAATACCAAGTCTGCTTTCTTAAACTCAAAATAAGCAAGATATTTAGAAAAACATTTTTCATATTGATAGAATAATACATTAATTACCTGGAAAAAATTAAGTCTCTGTTGTATTAGAAGTAACCAACTCCAAATGCATGCATTTTATACCAACTCCAATGTAGGCATTTTATAACTATTTTATTTTTTATGACATGGCTAAAGTAAAAAACTATGGAAACACCAAGAAAAACTGTTTTTAAATTTAACATTATAGTTAGAATGTTTTAAGTTATAGTATCTCACAGATTCACAGACAATAGAATTACTTCAACTTTAACTTGAAATTTACAAAACTGACTCAAATGATTAATTGGCTCTGCCAAGGTAAAGCAAGTGGCAAGTGAACAAGTGAAATGTCCTGAAGCAAAACTAGTTCATTAAACTTATTACTTAAAACTCCAAACTTCAACAATCATACTACTTTAAAATGTACATTGTTATTCCACTTGGATATATCCTACAATCCTAAATAATCAACAATGACAAAGTGTAAAAAATGTTGTATCTGCCATGATTTAGCTAGCATTCAGAGTTAGTCTGTAAAAACATACTTTAAACACATAAAACGGGCCCTGGCTGGTTGGCACAGTGGATTGAGAGTTGGCCTGGCATATGGACCTCCCAGGTTGATTCCTGGTCAGGGCACACAAGAGAAGTGACCATCTGCTTTCACCCCCTCCCACTCCCCTTTCTTTCCTCTTCCCCCCCTGTACCCAGTCACTTGATTGGTTGCAGTGTGACCCCAGGTACTGAGGATAGCTGTTGGTCTGAGCTCCCATCAGCCTGAGGTGCTAAAAATAGCTCAACTGATTCCAGCATCAGCCCCATACAGGAGTTGCTGGGTAGAACCCAGTTGGGGTGCATGAGGGAATCTATCTCACTATCTCCCCTCCTCTCACTTAAAAAAGAAAAACAGAGTAACACCTGAAATATATACACATTAAACATTTCTTTAAAAAATTTTTAACCACTCAAGACAAAAAAAATCTTCAAAATGATTAAGCAATATAAGACTAATATGAGATTATAAATGTATAAAATCTATTCCCCAAATTGTGGAGAATTTCAGGCAAAAATGGTATGTCCCTGTCCACTAAACAATAGCAATGTTACAAGAAAAGAAAAGGTAAATTTATAAACCTGTAACAGTTCAATACATGATTTCTTTAAATTTTAAGTCATACTCAGTACACAAAGAAAAGTACTTTCACTAGAACTTTCTGACATAGGATAAACTGAATTTTTTATACTCCAAAGTTGAGGCATTTAACATACTGCTTGCTACAGCTGCACTTTTATTCCCATGTCAATCATAAATCTAAATATATCATAGAAAAGAATAAACTCTACCCAAGAAGACAGATTATAATGTGTTATTAGAATTTTAGAATGATCCTCACTTCTCTGGTGTAAAGAAATGTTTATGTTTAGGCAGATCTTTTAGAAATTCTTTTGCAATTTTTATTTGAAAGGCAATGTTGGTAAAAGATCCTTTTTCTCTTTTGAATTGTAAAAGGAAATTATAACTATCTGGTTTGGATTATCTTGTGAAGGACTTACGACAACAGTCACACATACGATGTAAAAATAAAAACACAAGAGGAAAAATAAACAATTTGGCTTTCATTTTACTTGCCAGGGTATTCAGCACACCAAACAAGTAGAACAACAAAAAAACAGCAGCTTAAAAGTCAACTATGCTTTTTCCTAGGGATTTATTTCCTCCTTCCGTACTGAAATGGAAACGGCAGGGTATATTTTAAATCTACCTTCCACACAACATTAAGGACAAAAGTGAATCATTTAATTCTTCTGTCAATATTGACAGTAAAATATTCGATACGGAGAAGAGAATATAAGCAGATGTGTTCTCTACTTCAGAATAACAGGAAAGTTATTTAAACCCTTTAAAAAGTTAAATTATAAAAATAAAATGGCAGACAGCCACCTGTCTACCAAGATGATTAAAATTAATCATTACTTCTGACTTCAAAATCAATCAAGAAATTGATATTTTAATTGTATTATTATAACAGGCAAGTTTTCACCTTAAACTGAATGCAACTTTTTCATAAGAGTATTATATGTGCTTCCCAAAACATTATGACTGGTAAGTACCTCTACCCATCCCTGAAACATCATCAGAATATGGTCTCCCAAATTCCTATTACTGGACTTAAACCATTTTCAATTTAAGTGAGAAGAAACTGTTGAAACTTTTAGAAGAGATGTTCAATAAAAACTTAAGTGCACACGTCTAAATAGCAACGACAACAGGAAAGAACAGGGAAATAAATGTTCCATGAAAAAACATTTCTTACAATCTATTAATACAAGCTTTACAGTTTTATCCCCATAGGACAAAAGAAGCCACATAGAAGGAAAAGAAAAAGGAAGTAAGAGAGAAAGAGAAAAGAGGTAAAAAAAGAATATTCACACTTTTTCTACAGAATAGAACTGAAGTGCTTTGGTAACTTGATGAACAGTAGGAACATTAAGCCATTTTCAAAGCAGGAAATACATTCTCTTTATTCAATACCATAAACTTTACAATGCTGAACACAGTCATATTAAGAATTTTTTCACTGTGTTCAGAAAATTCAACTTTTCTTCTACGTTGGTGAAGAGATCGGTGGGGAAGGGATGCTGTCTCCACGCTTTCAAGTTCCTGTCTGAATTTTAATTTTCCAAGGGGACACTTCTGGGTGCCTTTCTCAGTTGTCATGCTCTAAGCTTCACTTTAGGCAGGCAATTTCTCAGTTGTCACGTCTAGGTTCCACTTTAAACAGGCAGAATTCTTGTTTCCATCAGGGTACTTGGCTGTGTGTAAATTGAGCCTACTACTAATACTTTATCTTTGGGGATGTTAGCTGACCTAAATGCTTGCACAAGCCTCACTTGCACTCACTGGATGAAAAGTAGCACGAGAACACTACATACGGATTTTCTTAAGGCACCCGCTGCCTCCATGCCCGCGTGGCTTTTCATTTCCGAGGACTGATCAGGGGAGAGGAACGAAGGTTTTGACATGAACGGGTCACGCAACTAGCAAGCTGTCCCCGGATCCTCACTTAAACAAAATCCTATATAACACCTACCTTGTATGACATGCTCTGGCGAGATGGTCTTCTTTTCCGATTTGTTGCAAATCTCATTGGCTTCCGAAGATATAAGGTGAATGAATTCGGTGCAGCAGTTCACCACCAGCTCCCGGGCATCGTTGGCCACCCGGACATTGGGGAGAGTCTCTTTGATCATCTTATTGATAGCAGCTCTGGGTATAGTGAGATCATCATCGTTGCCAGAAGAGGAAGCCATCCTATCTTCCTCTCGCGCGCGCCCCGACTTTTAAAGCCTCCCCCCAGTTCTGGTCCACAACTCCACAAAAATTTTTCAAAAGGCCGCCGTCGGAGTGATCCCGGGGGCTCTACGAGAAAAGGGTGCAGAAAATGAGGGGGTGGGGGTGGCTGGTACTAGAGGGCGGGGAACACCGTGTGTGAGCTTTACGGCAAGTCGGGGGGCTGATTTCTGGGGACAGCGCTGCCCAGGTCGGGAGGGAAAGCGAGGTGGTCAGGAGTTTGAGCACCGGGGAACCACCTCCGTGTATGCTCAGAGAGGAGGGCGCCGTCGCCTAACTGGTCCCCAACGACGCCGGAACACAGGCAAGGTCCGGGGACAAGGGCCTCGCTGCGGCACCGGGCGGGCACACAGCGGGCTTGGCTCTACACAGCCGGAGCCCCCGCTGCCGCCACGGCAAGCCGCTGCCGCCGCCTCGGCCAAACCATCCTTCAGACACCCACGCAGCCGCCTCACAACATGTCGGCCGCAGCCGCTGCTGGAACCCGGGTGGGCGCCTGAGAACGCATATAGCCAGAGTCAGGCACAAGGGAAACGGCACCGGAGGCCGCCGTGGCCGTTGAGCCCGAAAGCTGATCGTGGAAGCCGAAACCGCGGAAACGGTGGTCCCTCAAGAGGCCAGGGAAGAAGGTTTCCTGGGAGCCTCTCCCGACACCCTTTGCGCTACCGGAAGCCTCACCCTCCTTTTCCCCCCTCCCTTCCCGACCGAGTTCCGGGTGTGACTGCCACCCTTCCCCCACCGGCGTCGGGCGTTCCCGCCCGGCCCCGCGGCCCGCAGCCACCTGTGGCCGTGGTCCCTGCACGCGTCCCGGGATCTTACGCTCCTACGGGGCAATAGCCGGGTGAGCGCGCGCGCGTGGCTGACGGCACCGGACTGCGCTTGCACTGTGGCTGCGGCGCCAGACTGCGCTTGGGGTGGGTGGATCGCCTCGAAACACTTTTCCAGCCATGTTCCCGGACAAAGGAGAGCTGGATTGCGTTAAAAAGAACTGCCTTTGCTGTTCTTCAAAGAGCCCGAATTCCTGGACTCTGGAATGGGTAATGGGCAAAGCAGAAGACTGTGTGCCTGCTTGTTCTGCAGGTCCGGAAGAAAAGCTTCTGATGGTACCTAATAGAGGTTATTGGGATCAAAGGTCTCTATGGTCCTCCACAAAATTTAGTTTTATGGAACAGAAAACATGCAGGGAGGTGACTTGGCCTTCTAAATCACTACCAATGGCTAAAGCGGAAACTAGAAATACAATACAATGTAGTGGAAATGATGAGTAGTGCACAATGAGCCGCACAAAGAGGTTCCAAGTGAACCATTCATTCATGGTGTATGGCTTCCGGAGAGGGGAAAAAAGTATGTGGAAATATATAAGCAGCTCTTGGTTTGGCTTCTGTCCAGGGTGACTAGTAATATAAATGTGTGTAAAGTTCTTCACAAAAATTGAGTTATTTTAAAATTAAGTTTGTCTTACTGTCATTTAGAGAAAAAGGCTATGTTATGAATAGAATAGTAGGGTGTTGCAGTTCCTTACGAGTAGACCAGGTACCATTTAAATCCATTTTGGCATTTTAGTTAAGCAGATACTTTGTTCCCGATATATTGGACAGCAACTAGCTTTGAAATATTTTCTTAAACCACTTTATTTAAAAAAGACCCTAGATGTGGCACCTTAAGGAGACCTTGGCTTATTGAACTGTTTTTTTTTCCCATTTCACTTAGGGGTTCCTTATTTTCTTCTTCAATGTTACTAAGTTTAACTGAGCCACCTTAGTTATTCATTGATTGCTTTCTTATATGTGCCTTGGGGGGGTGTTCAGGGGGGCTACAGCTGAGCCAGTGACCCCTTGCTCAAGCCAGCAACCATGGGGTCATGTCTATGATCCCATGCTCAATCCGGTGGCCCCACGCTGAAGCTGGTGACCTCGGGTCCTCAGCATTCCAGGCGGATGCTCTATCCACTGCACCACCACCTTGTCAGGCAATAAAACTATCTTAAAATTTTCTTTAAAATAGGAATGCCCAGGTTGTCAGATAAATTTACAATAATTTATAAAATTTGTAAATTGTAGGTTAACATTTTAAAAAACAATATTATCCTTTTTGCTCATTTGTCATTGTTAACACACCAATTGGTAGTTGGTGGTGATACAAATTAAAAAGAAAACTAATACCTATTATATACTTTTGTGATTAGCACTATGCTAAGTACTTTTAGTAAAGTATTAAATATTCTCATTTAATTCTGAGAGCAACCTTATTTGATAGATACTGTTTTAATCTCCATTTTACAAATAAGTGAAGCTGGAAGAAGCTAAATAACTTCAGTCCAGCAGTCAAGATAGTTCAGATCAGTGTATTTCAACTGCTGATCCATGGACTGGTCTGCCGGAAATTTCCTGCCAGTGGTGAAAGAGTTAACCACCCTGGTGTATGAAGATTATAGACCCAATGATTTAGTTGAATTTTCCTATGTTCAGGGTGATTTCTGCCTTAGTGGCCCCCAAAATAATTCTATTCTCACCAGTCCCCAATACTAAAAAGGTTGAATAACACTGGTCTAGATTATGTTGGAAAACAAATAACTCCCACATCTCAAAAGGTTTGTTTCTTGCTCATTCTATGGGTTCATCCTGAGTCTACAAGAGGACTTATCACACAGTAATCACTAAAGAATTGATTGGAACTGTTGGGAAGTAGGAATGAAGGTGCCTTTAAATACAGTATTTTGACCAATGGAGAGAAAGAAAAAAAATATTTGTGTTCAAATTAACAATATAAAGATGTGGAGTCAGAGATTGTTCTGGGAACAGTTGAGTAGATTGCCTTAACTGTTTACAGTAATGAGAAAAAAGCCAAATACATGAGGCAGAGGCAGTCATGAAGTAATAGAAGCCAAGAAAAAGAGGGAGAGGAGAGAGAAGTCAATCAGTTGTAACAAGAACAATAGAAGCAAGATGAGAAGCTTTAGCCCTCAAGAATTCATGTTAGAGTGCTCAACAAAACTGGATCACCAAAGTGTTGTTGTATTCTGCTTTTGAAAGAGAAAACAGTCCTCCATGAGAGTTTCTTTTTTTTGAGAGAGAGAGAGAGGAAGGGAGAGAAAGAGAAACATCAACTCATTGTTACACCTAGTTATGCTATTGATTGCTTTTCATATGTGCCCTGACCAGGGCTCGAACCAGTGACCTTGGGAGGTAGGTCGAGCTGGTGCCTTTGGGATTGAGCTGATGGCCCCAGGCTCAAACCGGTGACCTTGGGATGGGGCACCCTGTGATCAAGCCAGTAACCCCAGGCTTGAGCCCAAGACCTCAGGAACAGCAACAACTTGAGCCAGCCAGCAACCTCAGTGCTTCGCAGTGGTAACTCTATCTATCCACTGCACCACCGTCCAGGGCTCCTTCCTAATACTCTTCTAAATTCCCATTTTTTTGTTTTACACAACTTGAAAGAGCCCAACTCATTCAAGGGCTTTTGCTTCAGGTCTGGGTTTGATCCCCACTCTGCCACTTAATTAATGTGGGCAGGGCATTTTCTCTTCTACAAAACAAAGATAAGAATACCTCCATAGGAGTGTATTAAAGCTCAAATGATATAATGTATACAAAGTATTTAGACCAGAATTTAAATGCTAAATAAATAGTGGTAGTTGTTAAAAAATAATTGTCATTACACTGATGATTATTACTCATAGGAATGGAATAAAGAGATTGAAAAGAAGGTGATTCCAAAAACTATTACACAGAAAGAGTTGGAGAAGCCTGATGGTTTGGATTCCAGATAGTCAAGGAAGCAGATTAGTCAAGTACAATGATGAGATTTTTATCCTCAGAAACTAGGATTAGGGATTAGGGTAGTGTCAAAAACAGCAAAATTGAAAGGGAGCAGTTTAGAGGAGAAGTGCTTGCTTTTGCATGTTTGGGCTTGAGGTAACAGCAGGCATTTAAGAAAGTGACATAGGCAATAGAAAGTGAAGACAGACAATATCTGAGTCCTACATTCAACTCCTGTCTACTGTCTTGAGTATGATATAGAAGAAATAAAGATAGATCATATATATATATATATATATATGGAAATAAAATATTGTGATAAACATATAAACTAAGAGTATGAAGAGGAAGGATTAACACCAGTTTTGAGGTATAGAGGGCTTTTTGTGAGGACTCAGCCTTTTTTTTTTAGATTTTTTAAAATTTATTCATTTTAGAGAGAGAGAAGTGAGGGAGGAGAAGAAAGCATCAACTCCCATATGTGCCTTGACCAGGCAAACCCGGGGTTTCGAACCAGCGACCTTAGTGTTCCAGGCTGACGCTTTTACTCACTGCACCACCATGGGTCAGGCAGGACTCAGCCTTTTAACTGAGCCTTAAAGATTGAGTAGAATTTTGATAGAGAAGAAAAGAATATGCAGCTGAAGAAGAAACACAAAGTACATTGCATGATTGGAAAAATCAGTAGCCTACAGTGGCTCCACCCACAGGGTTTGTAAAGGGGTGTGGTGGGATGGGCTGCAGGAAAAGTAAGTTAGGCCCCCAACATAATAAATCAGTGTATTATCAATTACTTGCCTTGCTAAAAGTTTTCATATTCACTATATCATTTAATTTTCATATAGCCATACAAAATGGGTATTCTGATAAGAAGGAAAACAGTTTTAGAGAGGTTTACTAATTCGTTCAGAGTCTCACAGATAATAGTAATGAAACTAGAATTTGAAACAGGATGTGTTATTTAACTATAAGCTTAGGCTATTTTTAATACGGTAACTATCTCTAAACTTTAAAAAAATTTATATTCATTTTAACACCTTAAAAATATAAAGCACTTTCACACATATTTGATCTTTTTTACTAGTCATTAATCTCGTTTTGTCACAGAGTGAGTAAATGGTAGATTGGGAATGCAACCCAAGCTTTCTGACTACAAAGCTTGAGGTCTTCTCAGCATCCTTTTGAAGAGTCTAGAGTTTCTTCTGTAGGCAATGGAAAGAGCCAGTGAATATTTTTGAGAAGGGAGATGACATAGATGTTTTAAAACATTCATCTGGCTTAGCATGTGGGATGGCCCAGAATGGTGAGAGACAAGGACACTAGTTATTAGGCTATTGCAAAAGCAAATTGATGATGAGGAAGACCTGAACAAAGAGAGTTCAGTGATTATAAGACAGAGGAAACAGCCTGACCAGGCGGTGGCGCAGTGGATAGAGTGTCGGACTGGGATGCGGAAGACCCGGGTTCGAGACCCCGAGTTCACCAGCTTGAGCGCAGGCCCATCTGGCTTGAGCAAAAGCTTGCCAGCCTGGACCCAAGGTCGCTGGCTCCAGCAAGGGGTTGCTCGGTCTACTGAAGGCCCGCGGTCAAGGCACATGTGAGAAAGCAATCAATGAACAACTATGGTGTCGCAATGGCAACGAAAACCTAATGATGCTTCTCACCTCTCTCCGTTCCTGTCTGTCTGTCCCTATCTATCCCTCTCTCTGACTCTCCCTCTGTCCCTCTAAAAATAAATAAATAAAGACAGAGGGAACAAATCAGAGGCATTTGGAAAAAGAATTGATAGGATTTAGCTCCTAACTCCATCTGCAGTGAGGTAGGAGAAGTAACCAGTAGAGTGTATTGAGTGTCTGGTTTGCTCATCTCTGCCTCGGAGGGTCACCACAGTTCCAGGCACGTGTTAGGCACTTAATAAATATTTGTTAACTCTGGAAGTGGATGAGGACCTTTAAAGATGGCAGAGTAAAAAAGAAGTCCAAAGACAAAAAGCAGAAGAAATTATATCAGGGAATACTTGATAGAAACCAAGCAAGCAAAAGTGTAGAGGAAACCATGAGGAAAAGTTGCAAGGCTGAGATAACACAGAGAGGGGATCAAATGTAGTGTCCTTGAATTAAAGAGCAATAGGCGAGAGCAGAAGTCAATATGCAGCCTGACCAGGTGGTGGTGCAGTGGGTAGAGTGTCTGCCTGGTTCCCTCAAGACCGCAAGGTTGCTGTCTTGAGCATTGGGTCACCAGTTTTAAGTGTGGGATCACAGACATGATCCTGTGGTTGCTTGCTTGAGCCCAAGGTCACTGGCTTGAAGTCCAAGGTTGCTGGCTTGAGCAAGTGATCACTGACTCGGCTGGAGCCCCCTAGTGAAAGCACATATGAGAAGGCAACCAAGGAACAACTAAGGTGCAGCAACTATGAGTTGATGCTTCTCATCTCCCTTCCTTTCTCTCTCTCTCTCTCCCTTGCTAAAGAAGAAGAGGAAGAAGAAGGAGGAGGAGAAGATGAAGAATAAAGAGGAGGAGGAAGAAAAAGAGAAGGAGAAGAAAAAGTTGTTGTCAATATGCAAACAGTTAAGAGAGGAATGAGGAGAAGAGCTGGAGCCAGTGAACATAGAGGACACTTTCACATTTTGATGGTGAACGAAAGCAAGCAATTTGAGGAAGAAACGTCAAGGGAGAATTGTGAAGTACAGAAGACACATGTAGCTCAAGGGAAAAAAGCCAGATGAGGGGGGTAGACTGAAAAAAAAACCCAAGCAAAATAAGGGCTTAAGGAAATGAATGTGGATGAGATTAAAAAAGCACAGATGAAGTCATCAGGATTAGATGCACAGATCTGGGCATGCTTCACAGAGAGGAGAGGTGGAAGACACGATTATAGGTGAGTGATTATAGACAGTGATTGCAAAGGGGGATGAACAGAAGACTGAGAAAATCTTTATAAAATGGCCACAGGCAAGGGCAAAGGAGTAACCAGACAAATAGCAAGAGAGGTGTATAAATTCACAGTTATATAAACCGATACACTGACTAACAAGAAGTATGAAGTGTAGCAGAGTAGGGAATAAATGGTGTTCTCCAGTGACATGTGTACAAGAAGTTCATTAACAAAAACAGGGCTACCCATGGCCAGGGTAGCTCAGTTGATAAGGGCATTGTCCCAATAGGCCAAGGTTACAGGTTTGATCACTGGTCAAAACATATACAAATATTAACCAATAAATGCATAAATAAATGGAACAACAAATCAGTCTTTCTCTCCCTTTTTCTCTCTATAAAAGAATCATAAAAATTTTTTAAGAAATTGGAATTCCGCCTGATCTGTGGTGGCGCAGTGGATAAAGCGTCGACCTGGAAACACTGAGGTTGCCGGTTCAAAACCCTGCACTGGTCTGGTCAAGGCACATATGGGAGTTGATGCTTCCAGCTCCTCCCCCCTTTCTCTCTTTCTCTCTCTCTCTCTCTGTGTCTCCTCTCTAAAATGAATAAAATAAAAAGAAATTAAAAAAAAAAAGAAATTGGAATTCCTTCTTTTGTTAAAGCTGATAAATTTCCGTGGGTCAACTTTTTGACTATCTCAAAAAATTTAAGGTAAATAACAAAGAAGTACATGATTATAATGTGACAGGCCCTATGGGTGCAGTGAAGGACCTTCCATATCAAAACAGGTAAGTATGGAGTGACAATCTTAAGTGTCACAGAGGAGGTAATCTTTGTGCAAGTTTTCAGGAAGAAGCGGAAGGGAATTTCATGCAGAGGAATAGCAAAAACTCAGTGATATAGAATTTCATGGCATTGTTTGGTGAACTACAGTAGTTTGGTGGAGGGAAAGGAGCATACGAAGTAGCATGAGAGAAAGCTATTCAGGGAAGTGTAGTAGTTAAGGTTCTTCTGTTTGCAAATAGCTCCATCCAGTTAAGCTGACTTTACCAGAAGGATATTGTGATACTGTATCTTACAGAATTTTGGGAATTGTAAACCCATAGAAATTCAGTAGCAGGAATCCATAAACTGTCCTCTTGGGGGGCTGTAAACAACTCCAATCTCTTTGCATCTCAATTTAAAGTTTCTGTTTCTCAGGAGAGCATGTCTTTTTGGCTGTTTGAGTCAGATTTCTACTCCCATGTCACTTTGCCATGCCTAGAGTGCAAGTTACATGCTTGGATGTTTGCTGCTGTTCCGTCCCTGTGCCGGGGAGAGAGGTGTCACTGTGAGCTGTATGCTGATCTGATATCTGTGGTGTTTTATTATTTAGTTGCCTTTCCCCCTATATACAATGACAAAACATTACCAGCTTATTTGATCCAGCCTTTCTAGTACAAAAGCCTCTGCACTTGCCCTCTTTCCAAGCCCAAAGGTACACCCAACTGGTGGAACATCTTGGGGTTATTGTTTTCCTACCCCTGACCTCTGGATGTAAAATGCCCATTCTTTCAGTTCTGGCATCATCTCATCTAGATGTGGTTCCTTATGGTCTTGTAATCCAAGGACTAAAGGTGAGTGTAATTACTACCAGTACACTCTATAAATAATTGTTGGGGGCAGAAGCGGCAGTGGTTGCTACAGAAAAAAAGAAAGGATAAGACAACAGTTATAGTTATTATTTTAAAGGGGAAAAACACAAGGTAATTTTTCAGTCTTTAGTGATTCCCACAATATATGTACAAACTACGCATTCTTGCTACTGTTAATGCGACTACAACTGTTCACTATGACTATCTCTTCCAACTCTCCTTGCTTGCAGCTAATATCAGAGCTGACTAAAGACTTCACCTACTATGGTGATTTAAGCCTTCATTTCTAGAGATCGAAGCCCTTGGTGATCATCAGCATAAATCATGTCAAACTAAATAAAGGCAATGAAGCAGATTAAAGAACAACTCCAAGGTTGAATGACTGGGAATCAATCAATATTTGTTTAATAAATGGTCTTTATTTTACAGATGATGAAACTGAAGCACAGAAAGTTTAGATTAACTCTTAAGTGACAGTCAGGATTTAAAACCATGCTGTCTGGCTTCAGAACATCCCTCCTACAGAGCTATGTTCTACTGTCTCTGCACTCAATGTGGGGATTGAGTATGGATGCTGGGCCTTCCATGCCCAGGACTTAGTCATGTTTGGGCTCTTCAACTTTAATTAGCCTTGTGACCAAGAATAAGTTACTGAATTTTTCTGTTTTAGTCTTAATGGAGCTATCCTTTGGGCTAATTTGATAGATTTATAAGATGTTGGCTATGATTATTAATTCAATAAAAACTTATTGAGGGCATGTCTGGGTGACTCCATTATTTAGAGCATTGTCCTGACAGGTTGCAGGTTCGATCCCTTGTCAGGGCACATACAAAATCAACCAGACTGACCAGGTGGTAGCACAGTGGGTAGAGCATCAACCTGGGACTCTGAGGACCCTAGTTCAAAATCCCAAGGTCGTCGCTTGAGCGTGAGCTCACCAACTTGGGTGAGGGGTCCTGGCTGGAGCACAGGATCATAGACATGACCCCATGGTCACTGGCTTGAGCCCAAGGCCACTGGCTTAAGCAAGGGGTCACTGGCTCAGTTGGAGCCCCCAGGCAAGGCACGTATGAGAAGCAATCAGTGAACAACTCAAGTGCTGCAACTACCAGTTGATGCTTCGCATCTCTCTTCCTGTCTCTCTCTCTCTCACTAAAAAAAAAAAAAAGTCACCAATGACAGTATGAATAAGTGGAACAACAAATTGATGTTTCCCTCTGTGTCTCTCTCTCTTAAAATCTTTTTGGGCATATCATGGTTGGCACTGCATGTACAGTGGTGTACAAGATAGATATAATCCCTGTGCTCATGGATCGTCAATAAAAAGGATCTGTACTGAACCATAAAATAAAAATAGCAATGTGTGGTCCACACATCTGCCTCTCTAGCCTTAGATTACGAACAGCAAGACTGATATATGGGATTGTGAACTGAAGAGTTCAGATCAGAAAAGAAAACAAGCCTGGAACAATCCAAAGTAAAGGGAGCAAGGCAAGAAACAGAAGTGAAATCAGAAAAACTTCCAAGAGAAAGAGTATTGCCTGGTTCTCTTAAACCTAGCATGTAAGTCTGGATTTTACAGGAAAAGTAGAGAGAATTGATCAAGAGATTCTTGTCATAGATCAGAAGTTAATAGGTGAAATGAGAAATAATCTTGAGAGATCTGTGGAGATGGAGTGGTAGATCATCTCCCTATACTGTAGAGAGCATGATTAAAGGGAAGGAAATAAGAAGCATTAAAAGAAAATTGTCCACATGTGCTGATTTGGAGGACAGCCACACTTTGTAATATGAACCAAGAGATAAAATCAAATTTGTCTGTCAGGAGGGAAAATGAGACTTTTTCCAGGCTGTCACCCCCCACCCCCACCCCCACTTGTTTCCTCGCTGTGAATGAGCACTGGGGAAGAACAGCCTGGAGAGGTCCCGTCCAATCAAACCACAGCCTGCTTTCTTGGTAATCACTATGTAGCTCTTTTTTTCAGTCAGGTTCACAGAATTTAATCTTAGTTTTTGACAGCAACTATTATTTTTAACATTTATCAATACACCAAATATCTCTAAAAGTGTCTTAGAATAGATGTAGGGAGAGAAAAGTGACATATATACAGGGTGGGACAAATGTAGGTTTACAGTTGTGAGTATGTGAAACAGAGTTTATTCTTGTCTTGTTATTTATTAATTATTGTATTATTTTCCATATGAACAACAGTAAATCATCTCTTGACCCCACTCCTTTGTATGTCCTTAGAGTGACCTCATATAAGTAAAATTCTGCAGATTTTCCCCTATGAGCATGATTTTTGTAATGTGACCTAAATAATTGTCAGGGTTAAGGCCAACATTGCCATCATAAGATACATGGATTAACTGACCAGTTATAGTATTTTCAGGAACACCTAATGGTAAGTGGCTTAATTCTGGCTAAATCACAGGCACAGTGGTTGAGAAAACTCATTGTTTACCAAGTAAATCCAGTTGATAGTATTCATCATCAAACCTGTTAAAACTGGTTTGATGTTAAATGTAAGATTATTATTTAGATCAGAAATACATATTTTTGTGCCTTTTTTTGTTTGTTTAGGCTAAAGGAACATCTAAAGCACAAAGATATACTGCTCACAAAAAATAGGGGATATTTCAAAATGAATATGAAGCAATAAAAAAAGAAGCAATTGCTTTTTCTTATTAAACAAGAACATCAGGAAAGCAAATGACAAGTCAAAGAAAGTTGTTCGATTATGCAAATGAGATGCAAAGCTAACTTTTATTTCATTGGTGAAAATGCAGTATGCAAAAGGTTGAAAGTACTGGAGTATCTGCATGTTTCCTGATCCTCTGATTTTTGTGAGCAGTGTAAATCCGTCTTTCACATAGATTCTCTTCTATGTGTCTGCCATTTCAGATTAAAGGATAGCAGAGTTTATTTCCATTTCTATGGTATAATTATGTTGATTGTATTGGAAAAACATGAACCAATACATTTTAAGATCTATAGCTGGTTACAAAAAGTTAGTTATGCATATGAAATTTGTTGAGTATTTCAAATTCATAAATAATATTTAGCTTCTGAACAATAAGTATAAACATTTGTCTATCATACATAATACAGTAACAATATCTTATTGATTTATTGAGCAAAATATGATCATAAAATGTCATTATAGCCCTAAATCATAGCAATAAAAATTTTAATTTTTATTATTTTTCATGTCTAATTTTTATTCTGTAATGTAAAGCTCTTTTAAATTATAGTTGACATTCAATATTATATTAGTTTCAGGTATATTACAGTGAGATTTTACATTTATATACCTTACAAAGTGATCACCACAAAAAGCCTACTATCCATCTATCACCATATAAAGTTATTGTTAATATTATTGACTGTATTCCCTATGCTGTACTTTATATCCTTGTGACTTACTTATAACTATAGGTTTGTATCTTTTAATCTCCTATACCTTTTTTGCCCATATGACCCCCAACCCTCTGACAACTATCAGTTTTTCCTGTATCTATGAGTCTGTTTTGTTTGTTCATTTGTTAACGTTTTTTCGATTTCACACATAAGTGAAATGATACAGTATTTGTCATTCTCTGACTTATTTCACTTAGCATAATACCCTCTAAGTCTATCTATGTTATCACAAATTGCAAGAACTCATTTTTCATGGCTGAGTAATATTCCAGTGTGTGTATTCATGAACATGTGTATGTGCACATGTACACAACTGGGTAGTTATTAGGAAGAGATCAGCACGCTACCCTCTCACCGTACAATGCTTGGTTTATTCATTTATTCTATTTCACCTGAACACTTTTTTTGCTGCAGAAGCCTCCCCTCTGGATCAGGGTTGGCCCCATCTGTTGGACAGTTTGCTCCAGTGTCTCCAGCCATTATGCCTCCACTCAGAGGACTGGATATATATATCCACTTCTTCTCTATCCATTTATCTACTGATGAACACCTAGATTGCTTCCATATCTTGGCTATTGTACATATGCTTTAGTGAACAGAGTGGTACATATATTTTTTAAACCGGTGTTGTACTTTTTTTTCTTCAGATAAGCACCCAGAAGTGGAATTGCTGGTTCCATCTTTGACTCTTGTTATAACCTTTGTTTTAAAGTCTGTTTTTGTCTGATATTAGTATTGATATCCCAGCTTCTTTTTTTTGTTTGTTTCCATTTTCATGAAGTATCTTTTTCATCCTGTAATTTCAGTCTGTATGTGTAATTCAATCTGGATTCTCATGTAGGGAGCATATACAGTATAAGAGTCTTGGGTTTTTATCCATTCAGTCATCCTATATTTTTTCAATAAAGCACTTAATCAATTTACATTTAAAATAATTGACAGGTATGTACTTATTGCCATTTTAATTGTTTTCTTACTAGATTTATAAGTGGTTGGTCTAGTTTTACTATATGTTTGCCTTTACTAGTGAAATCTTTTTTCTTTCTTATATTTTCTTTCTTTTTAACACTTTACTTTTATTTATTTATTCATTTTAGAGAAGAGAGAGAGAAGGGGGGAGGAGCAGGAAGCATCAACTCCCATATGTGCCTTGACTGGGCAAGCCCAGGATTTTGAACTGGCAACCTCAGGGTTCCAGGTCAACACTTGATCCACTGCGCCACCACAGGTCAGACCTCTTTCTTATATTTTCTTATTTCTAATTTTGGTGTTTTCTTTTCTGGTTAAAGAATTCCCTTTAACATTTCTTGTAATGACAGTTCAGTGGTGGTGAACTCCTTTAGCTTTTACTTTTCTGGGAAAATCTTGATCTCTCCTTCAATTCTGAATGATAACCTAACTAAATAGAATATTATTGGTTGTAGATTTTTCTCTTTCATCATGTTGAATATATCATGCCACTCCCTTCTGACTTGTAAGTTTCTGTTGAAAGTAAGCTGATAGTCTTATGGGCATTCCCTTGTATGTAACTAGTCGCTTTTCTCTTGCCACTTTTAAAATGGGCAAAGGACTTTCACGGATAAGTCAAAAGGAATAAAATGGATAAGTCAATGGAGATAATATTTTTCATTTTCATCAGTAATAAAAAATGCAAATTAAAACAATACCTTTGCCTATCTAATTCGTAAGGATTATTTTAAAAGATAATGTCCTAGGCCTAACCTGTGGTGGTGCAGTGGATAGAGCCTTGACCTGGAACACTGAGGTCGCAGGTTCAAACCCTGGGTTTGCCCGGTCAAGGCACATATAGGAGTTGATGCTTCCTGCTCCTCCCCCCTTGTTTCTCCCTTCTCTCTCTATCTCTTTCTCTCTCCTCTCTCAAATGAATAAATAAAATCTTTTTAAAAAATTAAAAGATAATGTCCTATGTTAGAGAGGGTACTAAATCTATTCTCCATTGCTCTTTGACAAAATGTTTGAAAAGTACATATCTTTTAATCAGCCATTCCACTTCAAAATAACACGAAGAAAATAATGATGCATGCCTCAGATGTTTACTACAACTTCCTTCTTTGCTTCCCCTCTCCTGCTCTCTTTCTGTCATCTTTATCTTTTTTGGTTTATGTTTGATATTGATGAAAAATGGAAAAAACTAAAATATCCAGCAAAAAGGTGACTGGTTAAATTAAGTATGGTAAATTGTTTCAATAAAACACTCACACTATTCAACCAATAAAAATGACACCATAGTAAATATATTTGAGATGTTCACACTATATCATTAAGAAGAAAAATCAGAACACAAAGAAAAGTGCATCGGGAAAAGGGTTTTTTCTTTCTCCCTCCCTCCCTCCCTCTCCCTCCCTCCCACCACCATCTACACCCCCACATATACACTCACTGGAAAGGTATTTGGAAAAACATAATAAACCATTATTATGGGGGAAGGGAGATTACAGGATTGTTAAATGTCCTTCTTTTGCCAGTCATTATTTTCTAACTTGACTACAATGAAATTACTTTTTTGATATGTAAAAGTATTTTAAAAATAAACATATAATGTTACTTAGGGATTGCCTTTCAAAATATATAAGAATCATCAGTTAACCAGTTGGGTACATATGTTTTAGTTCCAATATTTTGATAATTGTGACATCAAATTGAGGGGGGGGGGAGGAACCCTAAAATGCTATAGAATTGGCAGATCATTTTTCATTTCATAAGGTATTATTTACAATCATTTTTATTGTTACTGTGGCAATGTTTTTTACACATAATGGCTGAGGTTAGAAATTTGTGCCCTGAAAAACATACCAGAATATCAAATCTGAAGTAAATAATGATTTCTTCCTTTAACTATAACAAAGATGTGGGAAGAACTAGAAGCAAAAGGCTCTGTGTTACCATGGGGATGATTGAGTTCTTCATGGCACAAACCAACCCCATTGCAGCTTCAGGGTCAGTGACTCACTTGCTCACAGGAAAGTCAACACTACTAAGGTACATAGCTACTATCTACACAAAGTGATATTCATTACCTAGGGAACTGCTGTAAAATATTATTCAGGAAAATTAAAGAAAACCAATCTAAATTAGTATTTTAATTGGGCAGTATTTAAGATGCGTAAGAAGAAAATTTTTTTTTAACTCAGGTCACTCCAGAACTCTTATGCACAGATTAAGAATTTATATGGATACTAGTTAAAATCATTACAGTAAAATTGCAAAAACACTTCTATTAGTACTTCAATTACTTTTTAAAAACAGTATTTCTTAAAATAATCCCCAAGGTAGTTTTGTTAATTTGTTAATTTTAAGGATCTATTGTAAACTCTGGGGCTTATACTCTAATGGAGAAGCCAAGATAGCCATTCATCAGTTCATTCATTCATCCAGTAAAATTTCTTGAGAACCTATTATGTGCCTAGCAATGTGCAGGGTGTTAAGCATGAAAGAATACCTGGGGCCCTGGCTGGGTAGCTCAGTTGCTTAGAGTATCCTCCCAGTATATCGAGGTTGCAGTTCAGTCCCAGGTCAGGGCACACACAAGAATCAACCAATGAATACACAAATAAGTGGAATAACAAACCGATGTCCCTCTCACTCTCTCCTTTCGTCTCTCCCTGAAAAAACAAACATTCATGCCTCCTACCCTCAAAATCTCACATTTAGAAGGAGATATGGTTTGTAAATAAATCTCTGCTATTAAGCCAATCTCAACAATTGCCAACCCCACTGCTCCTAGAAGAAGTCTGGCCATTGCCACTAATGAATGAACAGCCCTGGGTTACTATTCTGCACAGAGTGACCAACTAACTTCCTTTTTTCACCTGCTTTCCTGCCATAGTTAGGAAAAAAGTCTTGGCCCAAAAAGTTCTTTCCAGAGAAGGCCGGGGTAGCAATCAGATAGTCTTTTTAAGAGTTCCAACATGAGATACATAGTGTGAGTTAGTGGTTGGTAGTGGGAGCTGAAGTTGAAAGGGTTCATAAAGATCATTTTAAGCCTTCTGTAGAGCAAAGTTATGAGAAAACAGAAGCTTGGTAGTACATATAGAGAGGAGATGGAGAGGGAGTTGGTAGCAGCAGATGAGGGAGGGAAGAGATACTGTGGTTGCCTCCATGGTGAAGGATCAATAACTACAGCTGAAGAAAGGCTGATGAATGATATGACCCAGTTTTTAGGACTATTTTGTTTCCTGGATGTTTATTTAATGTAAGACAATTCTTATCATATGTCATTAAGGGAGAAAAATAAGATTCAATATTTCATAGAGACTTCTGGATTGGCCATGACAGAATAATGGATTTACTTTCTTATAATAACTAACCACAAAACTGGATAAAATAAATGAAGCAACTGTTTTCAGACATTGGACAGTAGACAGCACAGAGCTGTGAGCCTCGAGACAAGGGGAAGAACGAAGCTGTTAGTCGCAAAGCAATGTAAGATGTACTCAACCGCAAAGAAAATATTAAACATCTATGTAAGAATATTGCATTAATTCTTTTAGTGTTCACTTTATTTCTAGAATCGTCATATATAATCTAGAATATCTCATATGTAATTCAAAACGAATGCACTATGATAGCACATAGGTGTAATATATTAACATTAGGCCACTGCAACTTAAAGGAGTTAACTTTATAAAAATTAGACTATGGTCCCCATTATGAATTGTATAATTCTCTAGAAATCTGATCTATAATTCCACAAAATACTTACAGATGATCAACTGCAAGTTTATACTTGGAAATAAATAAGAAACTCCACACTGTATGTTTAAATCTGCTGAGGTCAATTACATACCTGAAATTCAGTAGCTCTCTGTTAGGAAAGACATGCTGTGCATTAACACTGATGGAACCACTAAAAAGGAAGGGTAGAGTGATTGGCACTAAAGCCTGTTGCACTTTTATAATGAAGGAAATTTTTTAATGCAGATGTAAATAAGGCTTATTAAAAATGAAATACTAGCCCTGGCCATATAGCTTGGTTGGTTAGAGCATCGTCCTAACGCACAGTGGTTGCCAGTTAGATCCCTGGTCAGAACACATACAGGAGCAGATCAGTGTTTCTTTCTTTCTCTGTCTCTCACCCTTCCTCTCTCATTAAAATCAATGAATAAACCATTTTTAAAGTTTTAAAAAATTAAATACTAGAACATGTAAGTGGAGGATAGATCATTTTGGCTGTTATGGATGAAATAGCAGTCATATGTAACCTGCTAATCATATAATACTAATTAGTACTCCAACGTCTTACTATTAGTAATAAAAAATGTATTAACCCCATTGTTTTAAGATACAACCTAAGTGTCCATGGATGGATAATGAAGTTAGGAGATACACACACACACACACACACACACACACACACACACACACACACACCACGGAATATTATTCAGCCATAAAAAAAAACCCACAAGAAAATCCTACCATTTGCAACAACATAGATGACCTTGATGGTATTATGCTAAGTGAAATAAGCCAGACAGAGAAAGACAGGTACCATATAATTTTACTTATATGTGGAATCTAAACAAAACAAAACCTTAGCAAACTCATAGAAAAAGAGATCAGATGTGTTGTTGTCAGATGTGGGGATTAGGGGGAGAAGGAACTGAAGGATAGTGATCAAAATGCACACACTTCCAGTTGAAAACCAGTAAGTACTAGGGCTATAACATGCAGTATGATGACTGTAGTTAACACTGCTATATGATATACAGCTCAGTTCTTAAGAGAATAGATCCTAAGAGTTCTCATCACAAAGAAAAAAGTTTCTTTTCTTTTTATTGTACCTACATGAGAAGATGATGTTAACTACTACTAAATCTATTGTAAACATTTCACACTATATGTAAATCAAACCATCCTGCTGCAGACTTTAAGCTTATACAGTGATGTATGTCAATTATTTTTCAATGAAACTGAAAAAAAAATAGGCTGATTCTGCAGCAGCCACTTATATAACAGGTAGAAGGTGAGTGTTCCAGTCTACTGAGGGATGGGTTTCTGTTCCATAAGGTTGTTGAGGGTCCCAAAGTCCTTCAATGTTTCTGCTCTGCCATCTCCTAGTGTGTTGTCCTATTTACATGTCATTATTGGGTTTGAATTCCAGCCAGTGGGAAAGGAAAAAAGGAAAGCAAGCAGTTTCCTTTTAAGTGAATGATGTGGAAATTGCTAATCTCATGATGCAATGGTAAGAACTTAATTTCGTGGCCACACTTGGCAAGGGAAGCTAGGAAATGTAGACAACCTGGGCAGCCAGGCACTCATTTAAAACCCAATTATTACAGAAGAAAGGAAATGGGGACAACTACTTGTCTGCTATACTAACATGCAGGCATACACTAGGGGTGGAGGTATATAATTAGGTCTTGTTTTTTTTTGAAATTATTTTGGCAATACCCATCAAGAGCCAGGGAAACATCCCTGTGCTTTGGCTTAAAAGAAATTTATCCTAAGAAAATAAATATGTGCATGGAGATTTAGTTGTAGGAATGCTCATTGCAGAGTCATGTTAATAGCAGAAAAACTAAAAACTATCTAAATATCTCATTGTTTACTGTGAAGGAATGCCTTATATATGTACCTAGGTACAAAGTGACAATATCACCACAGCTAATGGGCCAAGAACCATAATGTTTATATGTCACCATTCCATGCTTTATCTATAGCCATCAGACTATGAGTGACTATTCTGTGCCTCACCTTGGTCTAGAATTTTTACGTACTTATTTTTATTTAATCAACCCTGCAAAGCAGGTGTTAATTTAGAAGTAAATGGAGGTTCAAAGAGCTCATGGAACTTGTGTAAGGTCAAACAGCAAATAAATGATGTGGTTAGATTCAAAATTAAGTTATGTCTGCTTCTTCCCCCTTTGCTTCTTGCATTTTGCTCATCTGACTTGCGCAGCAGGATTGCTGAGCGGAGCATCACTAGGGAAAGTGCAGTGTGGACACCACAGGGTGACTCAAGAGGAACAACTGTCTCTCAGGACGGTTTGTGGGGAGAGAAAGCCTCACCCTCAGTAGTCATCAGGATGTTTATGTTTACAAGCCAGAGACACCATCTTGAACTATTTTAAGAAGAAAATGAGAAATGACAAGAAAGTAGGGTTGTTTCACTGAGCCAAGAGCAAGAATATAAGCAGCCAGGCATCGGAAGGACTGGAATAGGGACAGGAAGGTCAACAGAACTCAGAGAAATCACTATTTCTCACTTCATTGTTTCTCCCAGCCTCTGGCTTTCTCAGTTATTTGAGCCATGTGGCAGTGGCAGATGGCAGTCACAGTTCCCAAATTTATCTTTGCAGATCCAGCCACATGGAAAGACTCATTCTCTTCTTCCTCTCATCACAACTCCAAATTTCCTCGGCAGAAAATCTGCACAGCTTAAGCCAACAGCCTATCCCCAGTCCAATCACTGTGGTCTAGGGCTGGGTAATGTACACAATTTTCCTATAGGTGGAGAACTGGTTAAAGGTTCACTGTAAGCCATCAAGATGCTCCGGAATGTGTCCACACACAAGGCCAGTGCTATACAGATAGATCTGAGGCTCCTGGCAGGAATGGCTTTCCTCCCTGGGGAAAGGCAAATGAGCAGAGGGGCAGCCAGCCGTGTGGTCGTTTGCAGTTACACACATACCTACCTGATGCATCTCTCGACCTTTTTGGAGGTCAGACTAAAAGGGAATTGAAAGAGGTATTGATATTTGTTTTTGTTTGTGACTAAATTACCTAGAAAAATGAGCAGTTGTCTTTCTCTACAAGTGACAATGATCAAATTTGTTCAAAAGAATTTTCACCACCCAAACATCTTGCCCAACTGATTTGGTGGTAACAAATTTAACTGCTCATACATGGGCTGACTGAAATAACCTGAAAATATTCACCGAAAAATATAGAAGTATATTTTGATATTTTTGGTTCCACTTATTGAGAAGTAGTAAGGCTTTGCTTGTTTACTGTTTCCCCCAGAAACATGTGGCATTCTTACAATGCACATTAGTCTAAAATAGCACAGAGAAAGACAGAGGAGACTCAGGCAGGGAAAGGACGGGGATAGCATTTCTGACATATTGAAAGAAAAATAGTCTTTTCTTATACAATCCAAAAAGTACTCTAGTTGGAGTATATACATAAATAATTTTGAAAATATCATTTTGAAAATTATACCACCCATAGGTTGTGTGGCCTAGGTGGGCATGGACATAAGAGGTAAAACCTTTAACCCAGGAAGTCGCTATAACCTGGAAAGACACTTAGTAGGATTACTCAGGAGGTTGTATGGCAGCCATTTTCTGTCAAATAAGGACAAAGAGTTTTCAACCTAGACTAAAATTTGCAAGTTATTATTTTTACATAAAGAGTTTGAAAGACCTTGTCCTCTTCAGACTGTGGAAAGAACACTTTGGGGAAAGACAGTGGCCATACCCCATAATTGGCAGAAGACACTTTGCAGAGAAAATTGAATCCTACTCAGCAATACTATGGATAAGAACATCATACATAAACATCTAGGTTTCATTTTATTTATTTATTTATTTATTCATTTTAGAGAGGAGACACAGAGTGAGAGAGAGAGATAAAGAAAGAGAGAAAGGGGAGAGGAGCTGGAAGCATCAACTCCCATATGTGCCTTGACCAGACCAGTGCAGGGTTTTGAACTGGCGACCTCAGTGTTCCCAGGTCGACGCTTTATCCACTGCGCCACCACAGGTCAGGCTAGGTTTCATTTTAACTGTCTCTTCTTTCAAAAAGCATTTTCTCATCTCCTCAAACTAGGTGAAAAGCTCCTGTTCTGAACTTCCACAGGGCTGCAGATAGCATGAGACATACTTATACAAATATATTACAATTTACTTGAAATTAAATATAATTGAGTATAATGTATTTCATATGACAACTGTATGTACATTTCATCTTTTCTTTTTAAAGCACTTACTATATAACCCATTGTGACTGCTTACTAAAGAGAGTAAGCTCTGGAAGAACAGAGATATTTTTACGTGGTTTACTTTGTACCTCCAGGGCCAAGCATGCTGTTGGTCACATAACAGGCATTTGATAAAGAAATGTTGAATGAAAGAATATGTTATTGCAAATGATTACAAAGTAAAGAGCAAGCATTTTTGCAGATGTATATAAAGACTTAGATTCAACAAGGTATACCTCTTAACCTTTTTTATTAAGTGAGAGGAGGGGAGACAGACTCCCACATGTGCCCCGATTGTGATCCACGTGGTGACCTTCGTCTGGGGCTCATACTCTGACCATCTGGGGCCAATATTTGCAACCAAGCTATTTTTAGCACCTGAGGCAGAGGCTCAACAGAGCCATCCTCAGTTACCGGGGCCAGTGTGCTTGAATTAATCAAACTATGGCTGCAGGAGGGGGAGAGAGAGAGAAAGAAAAGGGAGAGGAGGAGGGGTGGAGAAACAGATGGTCGCTTCTCTTGTGTGCCCTGACTGGGAATCAAACCCAGGACTTCCGCATGCTGGGTCAATACTCTACCACTGAGCCAACTGACCAGGGCCTGAAACATCTTGAAATAAAAACAGAGTGGATTACACAGAAGGGAATTAATTGAATCTGCATTTGATTAATGCAAGAAAAGAAGACCTCATATTAAACTAGAGAGAAGTCTCTAGCTTTACTGGCTTCTCACTGAAGAGAAATATAAATCCCTCTACTGAATATTAATTATGGTTTGTCAATATATTATAGAATTTTGCTATCTGGTGAACTGTTTACAATTCTCACTCTATAATGGGAACTCAGCCTTTTTAAGCTATTTTCAGTCATTGCTATAAAAGGTCCTTCTGTTCTTGTGATACGTCAGCAGAGGAGGCTGAGTCAGACACACCTAAATGACCCTTGTGGAAGGGATTCTGCAGCCCAAAGAAGACCTGGGGAGCAGCTGACATTCAACCTTTTTAGTTTGGTGTGGTGTGTTAAAGGTTTCACTTGTACAGGAGAGTGCTGGGCAGTTTCTCAGGTTTCTGGTAGACATTGGAGCCAAGTAAATTGCATCTGATTTTGAAAAGATTTTTAAGGTATACATCATGTAATTCCACGTACTCAAACATTGTTTATGCTGTTTACTCTCTCTAATAGAACTTTCCTCTGTGGTTAAATTCAACCCTCAGACTACTGCATGCCTGCACCCCGCTGCGAACCCCTTAAATACATATCCCTCGGCTGCCCACAGGCACGTGCATTTCCTTAATCTACTCACCTTCTTCCAACTTCATGCCCTCTCCATTCCTTAAACCTCCAAAACCTCCTCCCACCCTCATTCTCAGTGGGTGATCTTCCTACTGTATTTCACTGTAAAAGGAGAAGCCATGGGAAGAAAATTGGCACTCAAAAAAACCCCACCAAACTCTTTTGGGGCCTGGTTCTTGGACCTCTTCACTCATCTCCCCTCCACCCCAACTCTTACCAGACTCCTGGCCATTTTGCCTCCAATCTGTTGAGTCAAAGTTATTCTGATATAGGAATAGAGAAGAAAAGCAATGGAGATCTAATCATGAAAATAGTATGCACTTGTAGTTGATTTCAAATAGCTGATGTGGCCCCCATGCATCTAAGAGATTTTTCTAACAGTGTTTTTAGGCACCAAGGTAGGATAGTACTTTCATTAAGAAGTATGGCAGAATAATCACCCTCATTCACCTCAATCCTCAACAGCCTCAGAGCTCTGGCTGCAGAGGTTCCAGGAGGTCAACCCAAATGCTCTCCTCCTAAGACTATCAGGCAGCTTCCTTTCTACTCTAAGACACTGAATGTTCAGTTAGGCAATGGCTTCCAGATTTTTTATTGTTGTTTATTTTCCACAATAAGAAATATATTTACATTGAGACACAGTACACACACATAAACACAGTCACATATATACCTGCAACAAAAGTTTCAGTAGATAGTACTTATCTTTATAATGTGAAATGCACTCACATTTTCTAATTATTTTTTCAAATGCTGACTGACTGCAATATAGTAAATATATTTCATTATTCACTAATGAGTCCAAGCCCATGGTTTGGAAAATACTTCATTAAGGCTAATTAGAGATATTAGTAGTGAGAGGAGAGAAACCAGAATAATGTAGGAGAGGGGAGCCTAACAATGTCTGCGATCTTATGCCAGTGACCTCAGGGTTTCAGACTGAGGGAGGAAGGGCTGACTGAGAAAGTTTAAAAGTAACAAACCACAGCTGTAGCTCCTTTTATCAGTTCCCTGAAATAAACTTGTAGCACCAGCAAGAAAAATGGGATATATGAGTAGTCAAGGACAGACAGTCCAAACCTCCTCTCTTGCCCCCTCCCCTCCCAGAGACACAAAAGTCATGTAGGCCTGCAAACAAAAAAGTCAAAGAAATCAGGTACTTGTCACATGGAAACTAAAGCTGTAAAAATATATTAAACTCAGAAAAACTAACTCTGAGGAACTCGTGTTGCGCTGCCAGCTACTAATAAATTCTTCTTCCTCTATCAAGTTGTCTGGGGGTCTATTATCCTCCATTTGCAGCCATTTTCTGCTACGGTAGGATTTAGGATTCCATGAAAAAATAGATGGGTATTAAGCTAGAATCCACTCAACCATAATGCCCCCCCCCCCCCACACACAAAGGAGTGATTTCCTGATTAACTGCCTAGCTAAGAATAAATGACTCATATGACTATTTGTCTTTGTGGTTAAGAAGCAAAGCTGACATCAGAACAAATAAGGTAAAATCAATTAGGGAAAGGGAACAGCTCCTTCCTATTTTTCTTTTTTTTTCTCCACTAGCACAAACACCACTCTTTAAACAAGTTCTGCCTTAGAGAGGACTGAAAATAAGCCCTGGATGGGGGGGAGGGGAAGGGACCAGATACATTAGCTGACTTCTAAATTGCTTTCTAATCCTAACACTTTATTCCTTCAGTAAGTATTTACTAATTGTCTAGTACATGTGCCAGCCACTATATCAGAATACAGAGACCCAACAGTGAATAAGATAAACAATGCTAATACTGTTGAGAAGTCAACAGTCAAGAACAGGAGACAAATAATAAACAAATAGACTACAACTAAGTTAGGAAGGAATTAGAGTTCAATGACAGAGGATAATACGGGTGACCTATGATTCCTCTTATCTATTATTATTGTTAGTTATAGTACTACTACTATAACTGTATAAGTAGTAGTGATATAGTAATTATCATTATTACAATAGGGTGGTCAGGTAAGGCCCATGTGGAAAGGTGACATTTAATCTGAAACCTGAAAAGTGTAAAGGAGTCAGCTATGGACCAAGCCAGGACAACAGCCTTTCCAGGCAGTGGAACAGCAAGTTCAAAGGTCCTAATTCAGGAAATAGCTACTTAGGTCCTAACAACTGACAGAGGCCTGGTATCACGTGATCAGAGTTGGCCAGGGAAGAGTGCGTGAGATGAGTTTGAAGAGGTGAGCCAATCTGGACCTTGGAGACCAGAGTATGAAATTTGGATTCTGTTTTATGTCAAAGGGCAGTCATCAAAAGACTTTAAAAAAGGAAGTGACATGCTATGACTTTAAAGGACACTGAATATTGTGTGGAGAATGTTAGACATTGGGAAGAGCAGAAGTAGGAAAATTGTTGTGGGTGTCCAAGCAAGAGATGATGGGGCAAACTTTAAAATCCTGTTTTCTTGCAATTAATTAGCAAAAGAAAAGTAGTCATATATATTGACTTGAGGCCTTGGCAGATTGGCTCAGTGGTAGAGCGTCAGCCCAGCGTGTGGATGTCCTGGGTTAAATTCCTGGTCAGGGCACACAGGGGATGTGTCCATCTGCTTCTCCACCCTTCCCTCTCACTTCTCTCTCTCTCTCTTCTTCCCTCTTCTACAGCCATGGCTCGATTAGAGCAAGTTGGCCTCTGGCACTGAGGATGGCTCCGTGGCCTTTGCCTCAGGCACTAAAAAATTGCTCTAGTTGCAGTGGAGCAAGGGCCCCAGATGGGCAGAGAATCGCCCCCTCGTGGGCTTGCCGGGTGGATCCCATTTTGCATGCATGTAGGAGTCTCTGTCTCTCATTAAATTTAAGATTATATATATATTGATTTGAATTAAAACCACAATGAGATATCACCTCACACCAGTCAGAATGGTACTCATCAGCAAAACAACACAGAATAAGTGCTGGCGAGGATGTGGAGAAAAGGGAACCCTCCTGCACTGCTGGTGGGAATGCAGACTGGTGCAGCCACTGTGGAAAACAGTATGGAGATTCCTCAAAAAATTAAAAATTAAACTGCCTTTTGACCCAGCCATCCCATTTTTAGAAATATATCCCAAGAACACTATATCACTGATTCAAAAGAAGAAATGCACCCCATGTTTATGGCAGCATTGTTCACAATAGCGAAGATCTGGAAAAAACCCAAGTGTCTGTCAGTGGATGAGTGGATTAAAAAGCTGTGGTACATATACACAATGGAATACTAAGTGGCTGTGAAAAAGAAGGAAATCTTACCTTTTGCAACAACATGGATTGACCTGGAAACTATTATGTTAAGTGAAATAAGCCAGGCAGAGAAAGAAAAATATCATATGACCTCACTCATTGGAGGAATCCAATGAACAATGTGAACCGAGGAACGGAATTGAGACAGAGGAGGGATCAAAGGGACCAGAGGAAAAGAGGACAGAGGGAAAGCGGATGACAGGATGGGATAATCCTGAAGGGAAGGGGGGAAGGTGCTGTGAGGAGGGGGGCAGGGGAGATTTTGAGGGGAACACGGGGGAGGGGGGATGCATTCAGGGCGATACTAGAATCTATGTCAACACAATAAATTAAAATCAATGTTAAAAATTATATATATATATATATATAGTGTGTGTGTGTGTGTGTGTGTGTGTGTGTGTGTTGGAGTTTGTTGAGGGTGGAAGGGCTGTAGTAAATTGAGACTTAGTGGAAGGAAGAGGCTGAGGCCACAGTGCTGTGTAGAATAAGGCAGAGGCATATAATGTCGCTCCCTGGGAAGTCTATCAAGCATGGGACAGTATTACAGATGCTGTATAGGCCTGTCTTGGGGAAAGAGAGATGTATAAGTGGTGAGTTTGCTTTGAAAAGTCTAAGATATCAGAGCAAGAGGATATTATTTGCATGACGGTCTCAAGACCTCAGGGTCTCTTGTAAAAAATGATATAAAAATTTGGGGATGTGAGGGTGATCTGGCTGCAACACCTGTCACCCCACTGATCACCGGGGTTGATTCGGCTGATCTGGCTGGCTAGGCGGGTGTCCCCTCCCTCCCTCACCGCTCCATGTGTGTCCCTCCCAAAGCTGCGCACTCAGTAGAACAGGACGACCTTCCCCGATAGAGGAGAGGACCGTTCTTCGGTCAAGGGTATACGAGTAGCTGCGCTCCCCTGCTAGAACCTCCAAACAAGACTCAAGAATTTGGGACTGATGGTCAATCTTTTGGAATAGCATAATTGTATTTCCTAAACCAAGGAAAAAAATAATAATAAGAGAGAGAGACTTTTTCTAACAATGTGTGGGGCGAAAGGATGGGGCTACCCGAGAGGGCAGGACATTCATCTTAAGGCAGCAGAAAACCAACAGCTGTGGCTGTCTGCCTGTGAGGGATCACTTATTATGACACCGATGACAGTTTCTCTGGCCTCATCTCTGAAGAAACTTGTTTTAAGTCTTTCATAAAAAGAACAGTGATGCTGGAACAATGACAACAAAAAAGGCTGCCTCTTGTAGCTTAAATTGCATTTGTTGGAGGGCTAGTTTACAGCTGAAGAGCTGTATTAATCTCCAGAAGGAAGGGGCAGGCATCCCTACCAACTCTGAGCAGACCGCCAACAAGACGAGGAAAGACAGCTGCAGTCCTCACTGGAGCCCTGGCGCGGGACTGATCCTAAGCATCAAGAAAAAGTTCCCAGCGCCAAAGGACCACTTGGGAACTTAGATCAGGTATCCTTATAAGGAAGTCAGAATGGGAACTTAGAGCCCACTGATCTTGTCATCCACAGACACAAAAGCCTCTCAGCACGGCCTGGCAGCCTGGGAAAATGAAGGTTATATTTGGTGGGATGGAGTGAGAATGGTTGCCTCCTACAGCAAGCTGTGGACTCTTCTTTGGAGATTTACAAGAATTAATTAAATCAATATTTAGTCTGGAAATAGTTTACATCCAGATCCACTTGGAGGTGAGAAAATAAATCAGGGTAACTCCCAGCCTTCAACTGCTGCTCAGCAAAAGGGAACAAGCACAGTCACACATTCAGGGAGGTATTGTTTTCTTTCCTCTTTCGTATGTGGTTGACCAAATGTGGGCAACTCTAAAAATAAGCTCCCTAATCAAGATTTCAGATCAGGTGCAGGCTAAAAGAGGTTTCAACAATGTTTAATTTCCTAGAGCTCTTGGTCTTAAAAGCCCTTGTTTAGGCAAGGTGCAAGGCCCTACAAGTGCACCTGGCTGCCGACCAGTCATTGTTGCATGTTGATAGCCATTCTGGTTCTTTAGCCACACTTGTAAATAGTGGATAGATTTTCCAAAAAAAGCAAGTCAAAATCCCTCACGAAGTTATTGACATAGTATATCACATGGAAACACATTTGGCTTTCTAAAATGTCTCAGAAATGAATCACACATGTTGCTTTCCATTTTTGGAATAGACAAGAACTAGTTCAGCATGTCCAGCAGGCTTGTCTAGCTTCCAAAATCTGTGTTGCTGTGCATACATATGCATTTCTCTAAGGGAAAATAATTCATAGTGCTTTTATCAGTCAGAGGCAGTTCTTTGTTTAATTCCTTTTCACCAACTTCATCAATTCACATCTAGTTCACTGCAACATTCTGGAGGAGTAGTATAGATGAGTCAATACAAATGAAAATGTGTTATAAAAGAATTTTAAGAAAATATTAAAGGCCCTGGCCAGTTGGTTCAGTGGTAGAGTGCTGGCCTGGCATGTGGATGTCCTGGGTTTTATTCCTGGTCAGGGCACACAGGAGAAGTGACCATCTGTTTCTTCACCCCACTGCCTCTCTCTTCTTTCTCTTTATCTCTTCTTCCCCTCCCACAGCCATGGCTCAGTTGGAGCAAGTTGTCCTTGGGCACTGAGGATGGCTCCGTGGCCTCTCCTCAGGTGCTAAAATAGCTCAATTGCCGAGCAATGCCCCAGATGGGCAGAGTATCTCCTATAGGGTGCTTACTGGGTGGATTCTGGTAGGGGCTTATATGGGACTCTGTCTCTCCACTTCCCTGCTTCACACTTAAGAAAAAAAAAAAAGGAAATATTAAAAGTTGAATAAGAAATAAATTCTGAAGCCAAGATATACCTTGAATACAACTTTCTGTTCAATGTAGAAAATAAGAAACACATACAAAAAATTATGCCCACTTAATTCTTGCAAAAGACATAGACTTTGCTGATGGGAAAGAGAGATAAAAGCATGGCTGTTAAAACATAAATTAAATTGTTGCAAAACACCGAGATTTAATGATAGGAAACAGAGACATATGTACATGGGAGCACAAAAGGACTCACATCGGCTAAAATGAAAGACCATGATGATAGAAAGCACTGACACTTGTGCTTTCCTAACCAGTTTGGTCCTGTGTTGTCAGGGACAGGTATAGCAGATCCTTAAAAGCAGGGGTCAGGAACCTTTTTGGCTGAGAGAGCCATGAACGCCACATATTTTAAAATGTAATTCCGTGAGAACCATGCAATATGTTTAACACTAAATACAAGTAAATGTGTGCATTTTATGTAAGACCAACACTTTTAAAGTACACTAAGTCTCTGAATTCTTTTTAATAATGTTGTTATGCTTTTGCTAACCAATAATGAATAAAGTACTTTTACCATTAATGCAACTTCTGGTGCTGCATGGTTTTGCTGATGGCTTTGTAGTCTGGTTGATACGTGGAGAGGTTAAGCTTCATGCAGGCGTTGAGACTTCCATCCATTAAACATGATCGTAGGTTGGTCTTAACATTCTTTAGATGTGAGAAAGACTGCTCACATGCATACATAGAGCCAAACATTGTCAGTACAGCAATATTCACATGCTGCAGTGTGTGGTATGTGACGGGAAGCGAATTCCAAGTTTTGACAATCAGCTGGTCCGTGGGTTGAAGTTTTTTCATTTCTCCCCACTTGTGTTTGCTCGCCAACTCTGCTTGCTGCTGCAAGTCTTTCCAAATCTTCATTCAGTGACTTAAACTTATTCACCCACATGTCTGAGGCCTTCAGGTCAGCAGCTTGTAGCTTAAAATCTTTGACGGAGACACCGGGGATGTAACTCAGGTTGGCGCTGTCCACTGCACACTCATGTGGATGGGTGATGAACTTAAATAGTCGAGTGAGCTCACGAAATTCTCCAAAGCGCGCTTTGAATGACAGCAGGAGATTAGATGTGAAGCCTGCTAGCTGCTGGAGATCAAGATGTTGAGTAGGGTCACTTGCTGTGCATGCATAAACTCACCCAGTTTTTCAAAGTGTAGTAAATGACCTGTTTCAATGTCAGCGATGAAGAGTTCCAGCTTGTTTTCAAATGCAAACAATGCTTGTTGAAGGGATAAGACTGTATTTCCAATGCCTTGCATTTTCACATTGAGCTGGTTCAGATGTTCAGTCATGTACACCAGAGAGTAGAAATTCAGGAACCACTCAGTGTTAGCTAACTCAGGATGCTCGACATTTTTCATTTCAAGAAAAGTTCGAATTTCGCTCAGACAAGATGCAAAACGGCTGAGTACCTTCCCTCTTGACAACCAACAAACATTGCTGTGCAGAAGCAGACCAGGATAATTATTCCCAACTTCATCCAGCAGTGTTTTAAACTGGTGATCATTTAAAGCTCAGGCAACAATAAAGTTGACCACTCGAATGACCAGCGACATCACCTCACCAAGCTGCTTGCCACACATCTGAGCACAAACCACCTCCTGATGTAGGATGCAGAAAAACTTAGGCTGGGTCTCTTTTCATGTTCACGAAGAAGTGCTACAAATCCTCTGTTTTTCCTCACCATGCACGGAGCACCATCAGTATACACCAAAATAAGTTTATCCATCAGTAGATGTTTTTCTTTAGCAAACTCAGTGAAAGACTTGAATAAATCCTCCCCTCTTGTTGTCTCTTTCATAGGCAAAACGCAAGACTTTCCTCACCTAGGTAGTGTGTCACCAACAGCATACCTTGCAATCACGCTGAACTGGGATAAATGGCTTATGTCTGTTGACTCATCCAAAGCGAGAGAAAAGAATGGTGCTGCATTTGTGTCCTTCACTTGTGTTGCCTCAATTTGATTTGCCATCATGATGGTATGATTGTGAACAGTTCTTGCCGACAGAGGCATGTCTTTTATTCATTTGATTATCTTGTCTTTATCTGAAAAGTCGTCAAAAAGTTCATTGGCAACATCAAGCATGAATGTTTTTGGCATACTCCCCATCAGTGAATGGCTTTTCTTTTCTCACAATTGCTAAAGCACCAGCAAAGCTAGCCAAATTCCAGTCACCTTGTTGGGTCCAAACACAGAGTTGCTGCTGACTAGCTTGCACTCTGCACAGTAGCTCTTGACATGCTTTCTTCCTGCTGTCTCCCACTGGATATTTCGATGCAAATGTAGTATGGCGTGTGTCGAAGTGCCGCTCTATATTTGCCCGTTTCATCGATGCAATTTTATCATTGCATATTAGACACACTGCAGAACCTGCTCTCTCCACAAAGGCAAATTCCTCTGCCCATTCCTGCTGAAAAGTACGATACTCCTCATCTTTTTTTCTTTTAGCCATCTTCTTTGTCAAAAGGGTTTCTGCAATTAGCTAGCTGACTACTTGATAAAAAAGGGGAACTTTACTTCCTGACCTCACAACAACTCGTGTATGTTATACATTATCCAATAAAAATTTGTTGTTGTCCCCGAGGACAGGTGTGATTGGCTCCAGCCACCCGCAACCATGAACATGAGCGGTAGGAAATGAATGGATTGTAATACATGAGAATGTTTTATATTTTTAATGTTATTATTTTTTTATTAAAAATTTGTCTGAAAGCCAGATGCAGCCATCAAAAGAGCCACATCTGGCTCACGAACCATAGGTTCCCATCCCGCTTCAAGGAGAGGAAAGAAAACAAAAACAATGGATTAAAGGAAATCAATTCTAGGTCAGAAGTGTAAAAGATGTGAGAATGGTGTCTGACCAGTGGTGGCTCAGTGGAGAGAGAGTTGACCTGTGACACTGAGGTCACAGGTTCGAAACATTGAGGTTGCCAGTGAGCGCGGGCTCATGAAGCTTGAGCGTGGGTTCACCAGCTTGAATGTGGGATCATCAGCAGTATCCCATGGTCGCTGGCTTGAGCCCAAGATTGCTGGCTTGAGCAAGGGGTCACTGCTTTGGCTGGAGCTCCCCAATCAAGGAACGTATGAGAAATAATCAATGAACAACTAAGATTCCGCAACTATGAGTTGATGTTTCTCATCTCTCTCTCTCTTCCTGTCTTTCTCTCTTTCTAGCTAAAACATCAAAACAAAACAAACAAACAAAAAAACCCAAAAGATTATGCTGCCTTGTGTAAGAGATTCTGGGGTTGGATCAAAATTTTCCTTTCAAATAAATATCCAGGTTATTCTGATACAGGTAGTCTTCAGGTCAGACTTTGAGAAACACTGCCTAAAGTAGGAAGGTCTTGACGGGTGTTTCACAAGAAATTTGGCTATTTCTTCTTTACCTAATTAGTTAACTCATTAATTTACTCTTGATTGCTGGGCTTCTTTTTCCTTTTAGTTTTAGGGCCTCTTACTCTCTACCTGGCCTCTCTCTATGGCTTCTTTCCACATTGTCTCTGCAGCAGGGTAGCCAGACTTCTTACATGGTGGTTTGAGACTCCCAATAGCACAAAATGGAAGCTGCTAGGCCTTCTTAACGTTGACACCTGGAACTAACACTGTCACTTTTGCTGTATGCTCTTGGTTGAAACAAATTACAGGTTTAGTCCAGATTTAAGGGAAAGGGACTATACCTGTGTGTGAATACTGGGAGTTCACTAGGGGCCGTAATGTAACAGATTGACAGGGAAAAGAAGGAAGAGAAAATAGGATAAAGCTAGCAATGTTGGGAGCAGGGATGTCAAATTAGGCTGTACTAGGCATACCACAAGGCATCCTCAACTTTTTAAAGGTGAAATACAAATTGGACTCTGCCCAGCAGCCAAGAAGACCAGTTAGGATTAAACGAGTTACTGAAGAATTCCAAGCAGCCCTGATACACATTGAGGTATCATTATTAATATAATGAATCACAATAAAAATAATTATTATTATCACCATAGTCTAAGTGATAATGAGGGCAGGACTAATACAGATGGGAATAAGATACAAAAAAGGGAGGAAGATTTGGCTTTTAATTAGATGTAAAAAATAAGAGAGAGGTGATTTTCATTAATTTTATTACGTATAGAATGGCACTGAAATTATGTAGAATCTGTTCTTATTTTTAAGAGATACATACTGAAGTATTAGTAATTAGTCATCGTAATCACTATAACTTACTTGAAATGCTTTAGCAAAAAAAAACAGAACAAATAAATACAGTAAAATACTAATAATTGTTAAATTGAAGTGATTGATCATTGTTTTATTACATTGTCTTCTTTGTTCTTCTTATATTTAAAATGTCTACTAAAATGTAAAACATATACATCCAACATTTATTAATTGCCTTCTACATTCTAGGTTCTGTTTTATGGCTTGTGAACTTCAGTAAATAGCACAGATCAAAATCACCTTATAGCAGAGAAATACAGACAATAAATAAATAAGAACAGTATACTATATATAAGAGGGTCAAAGTGTTATGGGAAAACAGCAGGATTAGGAAGACTGGGAGTGAAAGGATGGGGAGCAAGTATAATTTTAAACATTGTAGCAACATTGAGAAAGAAACAATTGAACAAAAACTTGAAGACATGAGGGAATTTTTCATATACATATCTGGAAAGAGCATTTGAGTCAGAGAAAACAAGTACAAAGGCATGGATGTGTCTGATGTGTTCCCATTCTATAAACAGTCAAGAGGCCAATGTGAGTGAAACAGAGTGAGTGTCAGGGGAGCAGTAAGATCATCAGAAAAGTATGAGGGGCCAGACCACAGAGGGGCTGGCAGGCCGCTGCAAGAAATTTGGTTTTTATTTAAATGAAATGTGGAGTCATCAGAGTTTTTCATCAGAAGAATGACATCTGAATTTTGTTTTTATTTATTTATTTATTTATTTATTTATTTATTGGGACAGAGAGAGAGAGTCAGAGAGAGAGATAGTTAGGGACAGACAGACAGGAACGGAGAGAGGTGAGAAGTATCAATCATTAGTTTCTCATTGCTGTTGCGACACTATAGTTGTTCATTGATTGCTTTCTCACATGTTCCTTGACTGCAGGCCTTCAGCAGACCGAGCCACCCCTTGCTGGAGCCAGTGACCTTGGGTCCAAGCTGGCGAGCTTTTGCTCAAGCCAGATGGGCTCGCGCTCAAGCTGGCAACCTAGGGGTCTCGAACCCGGGTCTTCTGCATCCCAGTCCGACGCTCTATCCACTGCACCACCACCTGGTCAGGCTGAATTTTGTTTTTAAAGGGTTGCTATGGCATCTGGGTTAAGAAGGGACAGTAGGGATAGCAAGGATGGAAGCAAGGAGACAAGTTAAGAGGCAACTGCAGTAATCTAAATGACAGATGATGGTCTTTTAATCTACATTGTACAACTCAAAATGAAGAGTAAAACTGTAAATGTTCTAAGAGAAAACATAGGGGAAAAACCACACTACACTGCCTTGGCATAGGCAAAGCTATGTGTTCTTCAACACAATACAAAGAAATTAACCATAAATGAAATTTTACTTCAACAAAATTTAAAATTTCAGGTTACCAAAATATGTCATTAAGAAAGTAAAAAGGAAAACTACAAACTGGGAGAAATTATTTACAGTATCTATAACTGACAAAGGATTCATATCTGAGTCCTACACGTCAACAATAAGTTAAACAAAACTATAAATATACATAAAAATGTAAACCATTATTTCATAAACAAGATATTCAAATGACAAATAAACTTCAGAAAATATGCTTACACATATATTAATCCTTAATATGTATGATATGCCCTCATATTTTTTGTCCTATTTTCTGTTTTTATTTATTTATTTATTTATTTATTTAATTTATTTATTTATTTATTTATTTAGTATTTTTCTGAAGTTAGAAGCAGGGAGGCAGACAGACTCCCACATGCACTTGACCAGGATCCATCTGGCATGCCCACCAGGGGCCAATGCCCTGTCCATCTGTGGCGTTGCTCCGTTGCGGCTGGAGCCATTCTAGTGCCTGAGTCGGAGGCCATGGAGCCATGCTCAGTGCCCCAGCCAACTTTGCTCCAATGGAGCCTTAGCTGCGGGTGGAGAAGAGAGAGAGAGGAAGGAGAGGGGGAAGGGTGGAGAAGCAGATGGGCACTTCTCCTGTGTGCCCTGACCGGGAATCGAACCCAGGACTTCCACACACCAGGCCAATGCTCTACCACTGAGCCAATTGGCCAGGGTCTATCTTCTGTTTTTAAAAATGCTATTCACAACACACTACATTGATTTCACAACTCACTAATCAGTAGTGTCCTAGAGTTTGAATAGGTATGTGTTTTAGTTTGTTTAGGTTGCTATAACAAAATACCCTTAAAGCAGGCAACTTCTAAATAATATAAATTTATTTCTCACAATTATAGTGGCTGGGAAGTCCAAGATCAAAAAATATGTTTTCTGGAAATTATGTTTTCTGGGGAGGGCCTATTTTCTATAGACAGCTGTCTTTTCATTGTAACCTTACAGCTGACATACATTATTAATTTCATGTGTACACCCCAGTGATTCAACATTACATAACTTATTAAGTGATTATCCCAATAATTCTCACACCCATCTGACACTACACATAGTTATTAGAATATTATTGACTATATTCAATACGCTGTATTTTACATCCCTGTGACTACGCTGTAAGTACCAATTTGTACTTCTTAATCCTTTCATCTTTTTCACCCAGCCCCTACAATCATTCTTCCATCTGGCAACCATCAAAACATTCTCTGTATTGCCTGACCAGATGGTGGCGCAGTGGATAGAGCATAGGACTAGGATGCAGAGGGGCCCAGGTTCAAGACCCCAAGGTCGCCAACTTGAGCACAGGCTCATCTGGTTTGAGCAAAAGCTCACCAGCTGAGTCCAAGGTTGCTGCCTCGAGCAAGGGGTTACTCGGTCTCTGAAGGCCCATAGTCAAGGCACATATGAGAAAGCAATCAATGAACAACTAAGGTGTCAAAACGAAAAACTGATGATTGATGCTTCTCATCTCTCTCCATCCTGTCTGTCCCTATCTATCCCTCTCTCTGACTCTCTCTCTGTCTCTGTGAAAAACAAACAATAAAAAAAACATTCTCTGTATCTATGAGTCTGTTTCTATTATGCTTGCTCATTTGCTTTTTAGATTTGTTAGTAGATATGTATTTGCTGCCATTTTATTGTTCATATTTTTTCCTTCTCTTTCATAAAGAAGACCTTTTAACATTTCATATAATACTAGTTTAGTGGTGATGAATTCTTTTAGCTTTTTCTTGTCTGGGAAGCTCTTTATCTGTCCTTTGATTCTAAACAACAGCTTTGCTGGGTAGAGTAATCTTGATTGTAGGGCCTTGCTTTTCATCACTTTGAATATTTCTTGCCAATCCCTTCTGGCCTGCAAAGTTTGTTTAGAAATCAGCTGACAGTCTTATGGGAGCTCCCCTATTGGTAACCAACTGCTTTTCTCTTGCAGCTTTTAAGATCCTCTCTTTGCCTTTAACCTTTTACATGTTAATTATGATGTGTCTTGGTGTAGACCTATTCAGATTTCTCTTGTTTGGGACTTTCTGCAACACCTGGGCTTGTATGTCTATTTCTTTCTCTGGATCAGGGAATTTTTCTGTCATTATTTTTCAAATACTTTTCCAATTTCTTGTTCTATATCTTCTCCTTCCAGCTCCCCCAAGATGCTAGTGTTGGTACGCTTGAAGTTGTCCCAGAGGCACCTTACACTATATTCATTATTTTAAAATTATTTTTTTAAATTCTTTACAATATTTTTTTTTTGCTGTTCTCATTAGGTGTTTTTGCTTCCTTATATTCCAAATTGCTGATGGGATTCTCAGCTTCACCTACTCTACTGTTGATTTCCTGTAAATGATTTTTTTCTAATTTTTTTTATTACTTTTAATGGGTGACATTAATAAATCAGGGTACATATGGTCAAAGAAAACATCTCCAGGTTATCTTGTCATTCAATTATGTTGCATACCCATCACCCAAAGTCAAACTGTCCTCTGTCACTTTCTATCTGGTTTTCTCTGTGCCCTTCCCATCCCCCCTCTACCTCCCTTAACCACCACTCTCTTGTCCATGTCTCATAGTCTCACTTTGATGTCCCACCTATGTATGAAATCATGCTGTTCTCAGTTTTTTTTATTCTGTTTTACTTATTTCACTCCGTATAATGTTATCAAAGTCCATCCATTTTGTTGTAAATGATCCGATGTCATCATTTCTTATGGCTGAGTAGTATTCCATAGTATATATATACCAAAACTTTTTAATCCACTCGTCCTCTGACGGATACTAGAGCTATTTCCAGATCTTCACTATTGTGAACAATGCTGCCACAAACATGGGGGCACATTTCTTCTTTTCAAACAGTGCTATGGTGTTCTTAGGGTATATTCCTAAGAGTGGAATAGCTGGGTCAAAAGGCAGTTCGACTTTTAATTTTTTAAGGAATTTTCATACTGTTTGAAGCAGTAGCTGCACCAGTCTGCATTCCCACCAGCAGTGCAGGAGGGTTCCCTTTTCTCCACATCCTCCTGGTGTTGAGTTTTATAAGTTCTTTATAAATTTTGGTTATTAACCCCTTATCAGACGTGTTGTCAAATATGTTCTCCCATTGTGTGGTTTGTCTTTTTATTCTGTTCTTATTGTCTTTAGCTGTGCAAAAACTTTTTAGTTTGATATAGTCCCATTTGTTTATCTTGCCTTTTATTTCATTTGCCCGTGGAGATAAACCCACAAATATATTGCAGCAACATATGTCGGAGAGTTTGCTGCCTATGTTTTCTTCTAAGATGCTTATGTTTCACGGCTTACATTTAAGTCTTTTATCCATTTTGAGTTTGTTTTTGTGAATGGTGTAAGTTGATGGTCTAGTTTCATTTTTTTGCAGGTAGATGTCCAATTTTCCCAACACCATTTGTTAAAGAGGCTGTCTTTACTCCATTGTATTTTCTTTCCTCCTTTGTCAAATATCAGTTGTCCATAAAGGTGTGGGTTTATTTCTGGGTTCTCTGTTCTGTTCCATTGATCTATGTGCCTGTTCTTATGCCAGTACCAGGCTGTCTTGAGTACAATGGCCATGTAGTATACCTTGATATCCGGAGGAGTGATACCTCCTGCTTTATTTTTTCTTTTATAGATTGCTGAGGCTACTCGTGTTCTTTTTTGGTTCCATGTAAATTTTTGAATTATGTGTTCTATATCTTTGAAGTATGTGATTGGTATTTTAATTAGTATTGCATTAAATTTATAAATTGCTTTGGGTAATATAGACATTTTAATGATGTTTATTCTTCCTAACCATGAGCATGGTATATGCTTCCACTTGTTGTATCTTCCTTGATTTCTTTTATCAATGTTTTATAATTTTCCGAGTACAAGTCCTTAAGCTCCTTGGTTAAATTTACTCCTAGGTACTTTATTATTTTGGTTGCAATAGTGAAGGGGATTCTTTCCCTAATTTCTTTTGCTGACAGTTCATTGATGGTACATAGAAATGCCTCTGATTTCTGAGTATTAATTTTATATCCTGCCACCTTGCTGAATTCATTTATCAGGTCCAGTAGTGTTTTGACTGAGACTTTAGGCTCTTCTATATACAATATCATATCATCTGCAAATAGTGACAGTTTTACTTCTTCTTTTCCAATTTGTATGCCTTTTATTTCTTCTTCTTTTCTGATTGCTGTGTCTAAGACTTCCAGAACTATGTTGAATAAGAGTGGTGAAAGGGGGCACCCCTGCCTGGTTCCTGATCTTAAGAGGATTGCTTTTAATTTTTGTCCATTTAGTATGATGTTTGCTGTGGGTTTGTCATAGATGGCCTTTATCATGTTAAGGAATGTTACTTGTATTCCCACTTTACTGAGAGTATTGATCATGAATGGGTGCTGGATTTTATCAAATGCTTTTACTGCATTTGTTGAAATTATCATGTGATTCTATTCCTTCCTTTTGTTTATGTGATGAATCACATTGATTGATTTGAGAATATTGAACCAGCCTTGATTCTCCAGAATAAATCCCACTTAATCATGGTGTATGGTTTTTTTCATGTATTGCTGGATACGGTTGGCTAATATTTTGTTGAGAATTTTAGCATCTAAATTCATCAGTGATACTGACATATAATTTTCTTTCTTTTTGTTGTCTTTGCCTGGTTTCGGGATCAGAATTATGCTCGCCTCATAAAAGGAGTTTGGAAGTCTTTCTCTTGAATGTTTTGAAATAGCTTGAGGAGGTTAGGAGTTCGTTCTTCTTTGAATTTTTGGTAGAATTCACTTGTGAAGCCATCAGGCCCAGGACTTTTCTCTTTTTGGGAAGTTTTTTGATAACAGTTTCGATCTCATTTGTTGTAATTGGTCTGTTTAGGTGTTCTGATAATTCCAGATTGATTTTTGGAAGATTAGATGATTCAAGAAATTTGTCCATTTCACCTAGGTTGTCTAATTTTTTGGCATAGAGTTCTTCATAGTATTTTCTTATAATGCTTTTTATTTCTGTTGTGTCAGTTGTTATTTCTCCACTCTCCTTTCTAATTTTATTTATTTGAGTTCTCTCTCTTTTTTTCTTGGTGAGTCTAGTTAAAGGTTCATCAATCTTGTTTACCTTTTCAAAGAACCAGCTCCTGGTTTCATTGATCCTCTGTATGGTTTCCTTAGCCTCTATGTCATTTATTTCCACTCTGATCTTTATTATTTCCTTCCTTCTACTAGTCCTGGGCTTTATTTGCTGTTGTTTTTCTAGTTGTTTTAGATGCAGGGTCAGGTTGCTTATTTGAGCTTTTTCTAGCCCTCATCGTATGCCTGTAGTGCTATGAACTTCCCTCTCAGTACTGCTTTTGCTGTGTATCATAAATTTTGAGTTGATGTATGCTCATTATCATTTGTTTCTAGAAACATTTTTATTTCTTCTTTGATCTCATTGTTAATTCCTTCATTATTTAATAACATGCTCTTTAGTTTCCAAGTGTTTGAGTATTTTTCAGTTTTTCTTTTGCGGTTAATTTCTAGTTTCATGCCATTGTGATCAGAGAAAATGCTTGATATAATTTCAATCTTCTTCAATTTGTTGAGACCACTTTTGTGTCCTAACATGTGTTTTATCCTAGAGAATGTACCATGAGCGCTTGAAAAGAATGTATATTCTACAGCTTTAGGGTGAAAAGTTCTGAAGTTATTTATTAAATCGAGTTGATCTAGTGTATCCTTTAAATCTGCTATTTCTTTGTTAATTTTCTTTCTTGAGGATCTATCCAGGGATGTTAGTGGGGTATTGAAATCCTCTACTATTATAGTATTGCTGTTAATCTTGCCCTTTATATCCATCATAGTCTGCTTTATGTATGTTGGGTCTCCTATGCTTGGTGTGTAGATATTTATAATGGTTATATCTTCCTGTTGAATTGTTCCCTTTATCATTATGTAGTGTGCTTCTTTATCTCTTACTACAGCCTTTGTTTTAAAGTTCATTATGTCAGATATAAGTATTGCTACCCCGGCTTTTTTTTCATTTCCATTTGCATGGCGATGGAGTAGGCGGATGTACCAACTTCCAACTCCCAGAATCAAAGTGGATTATAACTTAATTTTAAGAACCATCATCTGGATAAACCAACTTTGAACTAAACTAAGTAGACTCTTCAACCAAGGAACACTGAAGAAGCCACATTGAGACTGGTAGGAAAAGCAAAAACGCAGAGAGAGCTGCCAAGCTCCCGGAGTGAACGGCAGCCCGGAGAGACTCGCCTGGCGGGAAGAGAGTTTAGCAGAGAGGGAGGGACTTGGTTCCGAGAAACAAATCCCCAGCCTGCAGCCCCAGAGCCTAGAAGAGGCGCTAGGACAGTATTGAACTGTGAAACAAATGAGGATACTGTTTGTGAGAAAGAGACAGTTTTCTCAGACCCAAGATTCTTCTTAAAGGGACAGTGCAGAAAACCTCTCTCACAACCACTCACCCGGGGCTCTGGGGAACGGGGACAGAGGAGAGGAGCAGAGTAGTGGGAATAGAGTGTGGACTGGAAGGCACAGGGAGAAACACTCTTAGAGATAGCCAGCCTAACCTCTGGGCTGAATCACTTCCCTAATCGAAAACGAATATTTCCCCTGGAACTAGCAATACCAGCAAAGGGAGGCAGGACACCAGCCAAACAAGCTCTTTCGGGGCACTTAGAGCAGAGCTGCTTAGATGGAGGGAGCTTCCAGAACTATAGTATGGAGTGTTAGGGACTGAGCTGCAGTGCCCCTACCCACACTGCTGAGGGCTTGCTGGAGAAACGGTCATGGCAGGACGTGGAAACGGGGTTCTGTCGGCGAGGGCAGAGGCCTAGCTGGCGTGAGTTCAATCTAGCCCAGCAGGGGCGGAGGGGACGTGCAAAAGCGGTTCGGCAGCTGCAGGCCTATCCGCAGCCCCATCTGCGGGGGGGAAAAACTGGAGGCCAGGAATGGGCAGAGATCTGCTGCTGAGCAGGGCCCCATGGGTGCACAGTATCACCTGGCCTCCGAGGTTTGTGACCCTACGCGAGCTGGCCCTGACTGCGGTGGCGGGGCTAACGCCCGGGACAGGAGGGGGCTCGCAGCTAATTCACGCCAGCAGCCCCGCCCGCCTGAGAAACCACTGTTTGTGATCCTGCGCGAGCTGGCCCTGACTGCGGGGGCAGGGCTAAAGCCCGGGACAAGCGGAGGCTCACACCTGAGTGCATGCCAGCAGACCCGCCTGACCCGAGAAACCGTGGTGAGCAGGCTTTGACCGAGGGGGCTTGGAGGAAGCCCGGGAACAGGCGGGGTCCGCAGTTGAGCAAAGGTGCTCACCCCTACTCTTGGTGCTGAGGCTTGTGGCTTGAGTGCAGTGTGCAACCTAACCTGTGGGGGTGAGGAGAAGGCCCAGACAGGCTGAGGTTTGTGTAGCCGGGCACCAGAACACAGCCCCTCCCATGGAGGAGGGGTAGAAATCACAGCAACAGCCGCAGTGGGTTGGCGCTGGCACTGCCCATACCCAACCGCCCTAGGCAGCGGCAGAGGAGGTGGCGGGCCTGCTGACAGACCACACCTAGGGAACACAGAGGCAACACCCATTGGAATCCAGTGGCCACACCCTTTTTATACACAGACAAAATGGGCAGGCAGAGGAATGCAAACCAAATGAATCAAGAGAAATCCCCAGAGAAGGACTTGAATGAACCAGATATAACCAAGTTACCAGATGCAGAATTTAAAATAATGATAGTTAGGATGTTCAAAGAGCTTAGAGCAACAATGGATAGTCATTACGAACACCTAAATAAAGAGATAACAAGTATAAAAAAGAAATTGAAATAATAAAAAAGAATCAGACAGAAATGACAAATACAGTATCAGAACTGAATACCACAATGGAAGGAATTAAAAGCAGGATGGATGAAGCTGATGATTGAATCAGCGAGTTAGAGGACAAAATAAACAAGGCACAGAAACAGAGCGGAAAAAAGAAAAGAGATTCAAAAAATGTGAGGAATCTCTAAGGGAGCTCTGTGACAACATGAAGAGAAATAACATCCGCATCATAGGGGTTCCCAAAAATGAAGAGGAAGAACAAGGGATAGCAACTATGTTCAATCAAATCATAGCTGAAAACTATAAATTAAGGCTAAAAATTAATTCCCTAAATTAAGGCTGGAAAACGTTTCACATGTTTAAGAAGCACACAGAACTCCATTAAAGAGAAACCCTAAGAAATTGACACCAAGACATATCATAATTTAAATACCAAAGCTAAGGGATAAAGAGAAAATTTTAAAAGCTGCTAGAGAAAAAAAGGCTATCACCTAAAAAGGAGCCCCCATAAGGATGACAGCCGACTTCTCAACAGAAACATTTGAGGCCAGAAGGGAATGGCAAGATATATTCAAAGTAATGCAGAACAAGAACCTACAACCAAGACTACTCTATCCAGCAAGGCTAACGTTTAAAATTGAAGGAGAAATAAAGAGCTTCCCAGACATAAAAAGCCTCAAGGAATTCATTAAAACCAAACCAATTCTGCAAGTAATGCCAAGGAGCCTGTTGTGAACAGTTCAAAAGGGGAAAAGAATGTAGCAAAAGAAGAATACAGCTTTAAAGAATAAAATGGCAATAAACAACTACATATTAATAATAACCTTAAATGTAAATGGATTAAATGATCCAATCAAAAGACATAGAGTAGTTGCATGGATAAAGAAACAGGACCCATACATATGCTGTCTACAAGAGACACACCTTAAAACAAAAGATGCACATAGACTGAAGGTAAAAAGATGGAAAAAATATTTTTTTGTTGATTTTTTAGAGAGAGAGAAAGAGAGAGAGAGAGATCAATTTGTTTCACGTATTTATGCATTCTTTGGTGATTTTTGTAGGTGCCTTGACCCAGGATTGAACCCACAACCTTGGCATATAGTATGTATGATGCTGTAACCAACTGAGATACCTGGCCAGGGCCAAATTATCCTTCATTTCAGTTAGTGTGTCCTTCATTTCTGACTGACCCTTTTTTATGCTGTTGAGGTTCTAAGTTCATTGAAAATCCTTATAACCTGTGTTTTGAATTTGCATCTAATAGATTGCTTGTCTCCATTTTGTTTATTTCTTTTTCAGAAGTTTTGTTCTGTTCTTTCATTTGGGATATGTTTCTTTGTCTCCTCATTTTGGTAGCCTCCGTATTTGTTTCTATGTATCAGGTAAAGCTGTTATGTTTCCCATGCTCGGTAGAGTAGCCTAATGTAGTATGTGTCCTGTAGGGTGCAGTGGCACAGCCTCCCTTATTACCCAAGCTGGGCAGTCCAGGAGCGCCTCCCCCCCATGTGGGCTGTGTACACCCTCCTCTGGTAGTTGAGTCTTAATTGCTGTTGGCGCATCAATAAGAGCGATTTATCCCCAGGCCAATCAGCTACAAGGACTGGTTGTAAATACTGTCCATAGACCTCTGACCACTGTGCAGGATTAGTTGTGCAGGGGCCGAACTCAAAGAGCAAGACTTACTTCAGTGGAACTCTGGTGCCCGCTGAGTCCACCCCTTTAGTGTGTCACTTATAGAAGAGGCAGTACTTTGACACGGTCTGAAGCTGGCAACTGAGTGCACTGTCTCTGGGGCCTCCTATGTTCTGTCAGGGCCACTTGGCATGAGCTACAAAGCAATCTTCAGATGGCTGCTACTTATACTGGGCTTGGAGGTGCCAAAAAAGAGACCAAGCTGTGAACCAAGGCCAGATGCTGCTAATGCCAGGCCTGGAGGCACTTAGCAAGAGGTTTGCTGAGGCCAGGTGCTGTTTGCTTGAGAGATTTTAGTGAAGTCTGAAGCATGAGCCAAGACAGGCCATTTATATGAAAAAGCCAATGGAAACAGTTTGAGTGTGCCAGAATACTGGGTGGGGCAGGGCTTCAGGGAATCACCAGGGTGGGGCAAATAGTGTGAGCCAGGTTGATGGAGTCTCAGATATGGTGCCCCTGCTGCTCTGTGTGGGGAGGGCTCATCAAAGGAACAATGGCCTCTGCGAGCACTTCTGTCTAGGAGAAAGCTGACTCCCCAACTGTTGCTCTGATGCTGGACAATTCAGTTCCTCCCTGTATGTCTTTGTTGCCTTTCAAGCTGCTGACCCCATGCTGGAGCTCAGAGGGAGTGAGTTCAAGTCTGTGTGTGGATCCTTTAAGAGGAACTACCTAGGACTCCAGCAGCCTCTGTCTCCCTGGCCTGAATCCCCACTGGTTTTACAACCAGAAGTTATGGGGACTTCACTTCCAGGAACTGTAACCATGGGTTGGGAGGCCTGGTGTGGGGCTGGGATCCCTTGCTCCTAATGGGGTATCTCCACAGCCAAGATCTCCCTCCTGACTTTTATCTACCACCCATGGGTATGGGACCAGCCCATGCCTCTGCCCTCCTACCATTCTTGATGTGGCTTTTAAAAAAATTCTCTCATTTTAGGACTTTCATTCAGCTTGATTTCAGGCAGTTCTGAATGATGGTTGTTCTATAGTTTAGTTGTAATTTTGATGTGGTCATGGGAGGAGGCAAGTACTGCATTTACTTATGCCACCATTGTGACCAGAAGTGTAAGTAGTATTTTTTATAAGAGCACTAATCCCATTCACAAGGACTCTGCCATCATGACCTAATCACCTCCCAAAGCCCTCATCTCTGAATACCATCATTTTAGGTGTTAGAATTTCAACGCTAAATTCTGGGGGACATAAACATTCAGTCCTTGCACTGTAATAGGCAGAATAATAGTCCAGCATATTTGTCCCCAACAAGCTTAAGTTACAAAAAGAGAAGTATCCAAGTATTAAACAAAATGAAGAATTTAACCCAGTTTCATTGATAAAATGTTACATTATAACTCAAAAGAGAAGTAACAGAGCAATAAGAGCCTTAGAAAACATCTATAGCAAGGTAATCTAAGATAGCTAAGATGAGGCCCTGGTCAGTTGGCCCAGAGGTAGAGCTTCAGCCTGGCATGTGGATGTCCCGGGTTTGATTCCCTGTCAGGGCACACAAGAGAAGTGACCATCTGCTTCACCCCCCCCCCCACTCTCTCCTCTTCCCCTCTTTCTCTCTCTCTCCCCCTTCCAACAGCCATGACTCAATTGGCTTGAGCAAGTTGGCCCCAGGAGCTGAGGATGGCTCCATGTGGCCTCCAGCTCAGGTGCTAAAAATGGCTTGGTTTCCAAGCAACAGAACAATGCTCCAGATGGGCAGAGCATCTCACCATAGAGGGATCACAGTCAGGTTGCATGCGGGAGTCTGTCTTTCTGCCTCTCCTGCTCTCACTTAAAAAGAAACTAGATGCATCATGTCTATTTTGAAAGAGATAAATGTCATATTGAAGGCCCTCAAAAGCTATGATAACAGGCTATGGCATTCTGGTAAATGTCAAATGAACTAAATATAGTAGTGAAAACTACCCAGTATTGAACAAGACTCAGAATTCATGGTGCCAGTAAAGCAGAAGTAAAACAAGACATTGAATACCCTTCTTCCCACCTATGGGACAGAAGCCCAGACCTGCTGAACTGGTCCTGAGTTAGGACTGGGATTTGGCTTCTCAAAGCCACAGTCCTCTGGCTATGAGCAAGAGTTTGGAAGGGAGCTGGCTCTACCACGTACTAGCCATGTGACTTTCACAAACATCTCTAAACATCTGTTTCCTCACGTGAACAATAACAGTCACTGCATTGTGACTAAATTGTGGTTCTTACAACTAAAAGATATAATGCATTTAAAGGTTTAGCAAAGTTCCTGGCATACAGCACACATTTAAAAAACTAGCTCTGTCCCCAATAGGGACAGAAAACAAATCAGTAGTAGACAAGGTCTGGGAGAAGGTGACTGATTACAAAGAGGCAAGAGGAATATTTGGGCTGATGCAAATGTCCTGTACTTCACTGTGGTGGTGGCAACATGACTATATACCTTTGTCAAAGTTCACAGAACTATGTATATAAAAGGGTAGATTTTACTGTATGTAAATTATACCCCAATAAACCTGACAAAAAGAATAAAAAAAGACCTAAAGATCATGATATACAACCTTCTTTGGTAATTTACTAAAAATACACCTATCAATTTTGAGGTGACTATCAGTATTTCACAGAAGTCATGAAACCAGTTTTCCTGTTATTAACAAAGTCTAAAACATCATTTAGCTCTGAATGATAAAAATGTAATCTTACATTTTCAAGTCATATAACAAGTATTTGGGAAGTAGATAGCTACTTATCTTAATAGATCATTTCTTTTTCTTCTTCTTTTATTTATGTGACAGAGACAAAGAGAGAGACAGAGAGAGGGACAAATAGGGACAGACAGACAGGGAGAGAGATGAGAAGAATCAATTCTTCATTGCAGCACCTTAGTTGTTTTGATTGCTTTCTCATATGTGCCTCGACTGGGGGCTATAGCAGAGCGAGTGACCTCCTGCTCAAGCCAGTGACCTTGGACTCAAGCTAGCGACCTCGGGCTTCAAGCCAGCAACGTTTGGGCTCAAGCCAGCAACCATGGGGTTATGTCTATGATCTCATGCTCAAGCCAGCGGCCCTGTGCTTAAGCTGTTGAGCCTGCGCTCAAGCCGATGAGCCCATGCTCTAACTGGTGACCTCGAGGTTTCGAACTTGCGTCCTCTGTGTCCCAATCCGACACTCTATCCACTGTGCCACCACCTAGTCAGGCTTAATGGATCATTTCTTTGTCTGGTTATCTCTTTCACAGTTCATATCACTAAAAGTTGTTATATGCTGGCTTTCATGTCTTCCCACTCATTCGTTCATTCAGTTTTTCATTCATTTAATAATTGTTTAATGAACATCTCCATATGCCAGACCCTGGGGACACAGGGGTAAGCAAAACCCATGAGAGCCCTGCCCTTTGCCATATATTCTAGTGATAAGCAAGACCAAAAGTATGAACAAACACGTTAGGGCAGGGGTCCCCAAACTTTTTACACAGGGGGCCAGTTCATTGTCCCTCAGACCATTGGAGGGACAGACTATAAAAAAAACTATGAACAAATCCCTATGCACACTGCACATATCTTATTTTAAAGTAAAAAAACAAAACGGGAACAAATACAGTATTTAAAATAAAAAACAAGTAAATTTAAATCAACAAACTGACCAGTATTTCAATGGGAACTATGGGTGTGGATGCATCCTGTGCTCCTCTCACTGACCACCAATGAAAGAGGTGCCCCTTCCGGAAGTACAGCGGGGGCCAGATAAATGGCCTCAGGGGGCTGCATGTGGCCCGTAGTTTGAGGACCCCTGTGTTAGGGTGATGGTAAGTCTTAAGAAAAAATAAAACAGGGTAATGGGATATAGAATGACTTTGGGGGGATAGTGGGTACACAGAATATTTTGGGTAGAGTGGGGAGAGGATCTGAGGAGATATTTGCACTGACAGCTCTGGGAAGTTAATGATGACTGAGAAGGAGTCAGCCACAAGAGGAGATCTGTGAGAAGAGTATTTCAGGCATGAGAGGGAACAATAAGAGTAAAGGCAGGAGACAGAAATGTATTTGGCATTAAGTGAGAGCTCTCCATGTGGTCTAAATGCAGCGAACAAGGTGAGTGTTAGCAGATGAGCAACTTGGAGGCCTCACAAAGGAGCTTCATGTCATTCTAATGGTAATGGGAAATTATCAGAGGGTTGTGATTTTCTTTTAAAAAGTATCTCTGGCTTCTCAAGTGTTTGGCAAGAAGATAAACTGAGAGAACAGTCAGATGGCTGCTGCAGTCATCCAGGCAAGAGATGAGAGTGGCTTGGACTGCAGTGGTAGCAGCCATGGTAGTGAGAAGAGCTCTGAGGTTCCACTTTGCAGCCAGGATTAACAAAACGTGCTGATGGATTGGGTGGGGGTGGTGAGAGAAAGCCTGGGTGCATGCTTTACCCAAGATCAAGAAAAGTGGGATAGGAAGAAATTCTGGAGGGGGACCAGTAATTCTGTTTCGATCTTGTTATTTTTGAGATGTACTGAGAGATACACATGGAGATGTAAGAAGGCAGTTAAATATTCAAGTGTGGAGATTTGGGGAGAGACCAGAGTTGAACACATAATTTTGTAATTCATTAGCATGTAGATTATATTTAAAGCAGTGAGACTGTACATTACCTATGCAGTGAACTTAAGTGCAGGAAAGAAAGATGTCTTAGACAGAGATCTGGGGCACTTTAATATTTAGAGGTGGAGTAAAGGGAGAAGTGACCCAAAAGAAACTCCAATGATATAAGAGGAAAACTGAGAGTGTGTGGTAACAGAAGCCAACAATTGAATGTGTTTTAAATAGGAGGAAATGTTCATCTCTGTCAAATCCCACAGAGAGGTCAAATTAGAGAGGACCAAGAATTGCCATTGTATTTAACAAGGTGAAGTCATTGGTGACAGATTTGATGAAGGTCATTTCAGCAAATGTGATGAACACATGACTAGAGTGAGCTGAACAGAGAAAAGGAAGTGAGGAAATAGAGCAAGTACAGGCAACTGTTGATAAGTCTCTCCTTGAAATAATGCAGAGATACAGGGTAGAAGCTGGCAAGGGTATGGACTACAGGCAGAGCTTACTTAAGGACAACACTAAAGCATGATGCAGAAAAGGGGGCAGAGAGTGGAAGGAGTGAAATTGGGTAAGCTTGATATCCAGAGCCCTAGAGAGGAGACGGTATGAGTCTTCACTGTGAAAGGAGGGAGGACAGTACTTGGTTAGGTAGGTTAGGAGATTTAATGGTGAGAAAATGAGGTGATTATTGCCTGATGGCTTCTGTTCCTTCAGTGAAGCATAAAGTCAGATCACCTCTTGGAAATGAAGGAAGATGAAGAGTTAGGGATTTAAAGAGAAAGGAGATGAGAAATGACTCAGAGAGTCAGAGGCAATGTCCTATTTATATTTGCATCCTACCTAGCACAGTGCCTGGCACATCATAGGACTGAAAAAAATATTTGAAGAGTGACTGAAAGTAAAAATTAGAAAAGAAAGAAAGAACTGTGATGTGCATTAAAAACTTACATTTTTATAACAAGAGTGATTTATTTGTAGAGTACTTTGGTTAAGAAATGGTATACAGTTTATTTGAATTTATTCAATCAAGTCTAGAATACTAGAGGAAGGAGGCATCCTAACAAAGGGTAATTTAGGATAAGATTACTAACTTTTTAAGGCCACCATTCCCACTATGCTAATCTTTTTAAGGGTGAGGAGATTCTGTCTTTCTGTCTTTATACTCTCAGGACGTATATAAAACAGTGCTGGCACAAAGTAAGTGCACAATAATGCTTTTTAAAAATTAAATGAAAGACTATACACACAAGGCGCTTTTAATTCCAAAAGGAGTTAAATACTTTAGGGACAGAAAGCCATAGCCGATTATAAAGGTAAATGGATGCTTTCGGGACTTTTGAGGGAGTCACAAAACTTCCTTGGTAATATTATATTCAAGAATAAAGTTATCTAAACAGATTTTTGGTCCCACCAATATGGCACCTGTTATATTTGCTTGTTTTACAGAATCTTTGTTTTTGTTGTTGTTTTTGATAGAGGGAGGGAGAGAGAGACAAGAACATCAAGCTGCTCCTGTATGTGCCCCGACTGGGGAATCAAACTGGCAACCTCGGTGCTTCCAGAGGCACTCCAACCAACCCAGCTATTGGGCCAGGGCTTATTGATTTTTAGAAAGACAGAGGAAGGGAGAAAGAGGGGAGGGGGAAGGGAAGCATTTGTTGTTCCACTCAGTAGTGCATTTTTTTTTGGTTGTTTCCCCTGAATGTGCCGTAACCCTGGATTGAACCCGCAAGCTTGTTGCTTCTGACAACACTCCTAACCTACTCCTAACCCACCAGGAGAAATACATTTTGCCTTGTTCAGCTTACACTGTGCATGGTGAACTATATCCCCAAATACTTCCGAACCACTGTCTGGCTTGCTCTCTTCCCCCAGGCAGACTAGGAGATTTCTGCTGTGGATAGTAAAGTACACAGTCCCCTGCGCCTGTGTGGAAGACCAGACTAAGGAGGGTTACACTAACTTGACTTCTCCGTTAGGCTTTTCTTACCCCTAGAGTTTTGTATAGCATGGCGTCCCCATTTCTTGTAACATTGCTTTCAGGAGTAAAATATTAGAAAATAGTAACACAGAGAGGAAAAATATGCGTGGGTGTATATGAGGGAAGATAGAAAACCAGAAACAGAGGAAGAGGGGAAAAATAAAATCTGTCTCTTCAGAGTCAGTTAATATAATTACAGTCGTTCATTAAACAATAAAAGAAGAGAATAAATTTCACAGCTGTGATAAACAAAAGCAAACATAAACCACGGCAGAGGGGCAGAAAAGCGGAGAAAGTATGTACTAACTCTGAACTGGTTTTTTCCTGCAATGACCACACAAGTTATTTTTATGCTGAGAGAAATATGTGTGGCCATAGATAGTTCTGGTTGCATGTTTATATATCACTTCAAATCAAAAGGAGGGAGAATATAAACATATTTATTAAGTCTTTTACCAAGAACACTTGGCTTTTCTGATTAGAATAATAGTTCAGGGGAAGGGTGTAGGTAGGCGAAACCATTAGTCGGTCGTTATGTAAGTGGCTGGTGCCCTCTGGTGGCTATTTTGGTTCCATGTATGTGGATCCTGAAATGCATTTTTGAGGAGGAAAACATCTTTAGAAAAAAAATAACTAAACTTTTTTTTTTTTTTTTTTTTTTTTTTTACAGGGACAGAGAGAGAGTCAGAGAGAAGGATAGATAGGGACAGACAGCAGACAGACAGGAACGGAGAGAGGTGAGAAGCATCAATCATTAGTTTTTTGCTGCCGTCGCAACACCTTAGTTGTTCATTGATTGCTTTCTCACATGTGCCTTGACTGCGGGCCTTCAGCAGACTGAGCAACCCCTTGCTGGAGCCAGCGACCTTGGGTCCAAGCTGACGAGCTTTTGCTCAAGCCAGATGGGCCCGCGTTCAAGCTGGCGAGCTCGAGGTCTCGAACCTGGGTCTTCTGCATCCCTGTCCGACGCTCTATCCACTGCGACACCGCCTGGTCAGGAAAAAAATAACTAAACTTTTTAGGAAGGACAAAACAAAACAAAAATCCACCTCATTTTTATGTCCTGAAGTGTTTTTGTGTGTACTCTGGCAACAAAGCTAAAATTTAAAATTGGGGAAAATAAAATATTTGCTTGGAACATAATTAAGTTATTAAAAATAAGCTGTGTCCTAGCCAGTTTGCTCAGTGGTACAGCATCAGCCGGGTGTGTGGATGTCCCAGGTTCAATTCTCGGTTAGGGCACACAGGAGAAGAGCCCATCTGCTTCTCCACCGTCCCCCCTCTCTTTTCTCTTTGTTTCTCTCTTCCCCACCCACAGCCAAGGCTCCATTGGAGCAAAGTTGGCCCAGGCACTGAAGGTGGCTCCATTACCTCCACCTCTGGTGCTAAAATGGCTCCAGTTGCAACAGAGCAATGCCCCAGATGGGCAGAGCATTGCCCCCTAGTGAGCTTGCTGGGTGGATCCCAGTGGGGTGCATATAGGAGTCTGTCTCTCTGCCTCCCCCCTTCTCAATTCAGAAAAATACAAAAAAAAGAAATGCTGTCTTTGATAAAATAAAATCTCAGTGAAAAAGACAGCTGTGAGTCCTTGGAGGGCAGGTTTCTCCTGCCCATTTGCCAGTATCTTTATTCAACTCTAGAAAATTTACACAAGGGAATTTAACCCCTCAAATGGATCCATATGATGCTAATTGCTATTTACATATTACCAAGTATACTTGGATAAACATTCAACCATAAGTCTTTTCCTTATAGTTTTATATACACTGCTCACAAAAATTAGGGGATATCTCAAAATGAATATGAAGCAATAAAGTATCCCCTAATTTTTGTGAGCAGTATATACAAAGACTATCCTTTTCTTTATGCTAAGGTAACTCGTTGCACAGCTTGACATTATACCTGTATGTATGTGAATTTGCTCTTAACCCAGTGCTAAGCATCATAGAACCAAACTTCACTTTGATTCTTTATTATGTTTTAGTTATCAGTAAAGAGTAGTTACATTTGACACAGCTATAACAATCCAAAATAATCTCAAGGAAACCATGTCATAAGTTGTTTGATAGCCTAAGGATCTGGTGTCATTTGTTAGGCAAAAGCAAGCTGTGGCATAGGCAAGATTCTTTCAAGGGAAGATTACACTGTTGGTATTGGAGAGGACAGACTGGATCAGGGAGAGTGAGAAAGACCAGTCAGGAGGCTGTTTGGATAGTCCAAATGAAAGGTGATGTAAGCCTAAATTAGGCAGAGAGGATGGAAACAATGGCCTAGATTGAAGGTATTTCTGAAAGAGGATATACGGTACATTATTAGTGACTGAATACGAGAGGGCTGAGAGGGAGGAAGTGAGAAAAACTGAGAGTTCCAGCTTGGGAAACAGGATGGGTGGTGACACCATTAACTAAAAACGGAACTCTAGACAACCAAAGTGTTTTGGTGGTTTCTTTATCCAGGTAGATGATAAATAATAATGTGGAAGAAAAAGGGGCCGCATACTAAACCTGACAAGCTCAGGAGAGGTCTATATAGCAGGCCTTACATACTTAGCGTGATATGATTGGAAAATTCCTAACCAACAGTGGGTCATGGTGGATAGTCACATCCTTGTAGCTGCCTAGACAAAGGTCAATTTTTAACTTTGAAATTGTCTGTTATCTTTGTGCATATAAGATAACATACCTTTAAAAGGGCAGAGTAATTTTATTTACTGGACCCCTTAAATTTTCTTTACAACACCCCTCAGAGCAGGAGAATAAGTTGTTAACTTGGTGTCCACGTACCATCTCTCTGTGCTGTAAATGTTAACTATCCTGGACCCACCAATGTAAAAGAAGTGTCTTTATTTTCTATCCATTCTCACAGATTTCTTTCTCTCCTTTGCTTTTTTCTGCTTCCCTATTCTACCAACAGTGGGTTTCAAGTGACCCCTCTTACATCTCCTCCTTTGATTATAATGTACAAAATAAACCGCAAAACCGCCCTCTTCTAGAGTATTTTCTCAGCTTGTTGAGATATTGCTTTCTGGCAATTGTTGTCAGTTCAGCTCAAATAAACTCTAAAAAGACTTCTGCTTAGGCTGTTATTTCATCAATAATAATAATATAATGCATTTTGTATATCTATGTAGAGGTGTCCAGAATACAGTTAAAAATACAAGTCTGGACTTCAAGATTGAGGCTAGCATTTAAGAAACAGTCTGGAAATCAATGTCTGTAAATTGAAGCCATGAGAATGGATAAGGCCATCAGATAAGCACACCAGAGAGAAAAAAAGAGGCCCAAGAAATCACCTCTAAGGCAATGAGTGACGTAAGACAAGAATTATCAGTTAGAAGGACCTTAGACAACGGTATTTGAGAAGATGAGAGAGAAGAGATCATCAAATCATGATCGTCGACAGTGTCAAATGGGGCAGAGAAGTCAAATAGACTATGTATTGAGCACCAGGCATTATGCAATGAATTCAAAGGTTAAAACAACTACCATTCAAAAATAGGCAAATAAGCCTGATTCGGGTAATATAATATTGCTAATATGAATTCTAAAAGCTTGTAAAAATTCTTGTTTTACTAGAATTTAGATATATCAAATACTGTTTGCCTGGTCTCATTACACACACACACACACACACACACACACACACACACACACACACACACACACACACACTTTTCCAGTAACAGAATTAGATCTGCAGTCTCATTAAACAGATTTTATTTTAACATGGGGAAATGGCTTATTGAACTCTCTATTCAAGGGAGAATGACTTGAATTAAAAGCTTGCTGTCTTCCTAACTCCTTTAGACAATGAGTCTGTTGTAAAATGCTAAAGCTATTAACTTCTCAAATGAATCACAATATATGAATAAGGATATCCAAACTTAATGAGGTAAGTGGAATTCAGGCCACACTGCAAAAATATTGAGAAATAAATTTAAATCATCAAACATGTAGCTGATTTGGTCAGTAGGTTAAAATGATTCTCTGTTGTAGCACATTTCTATTTCATCCACATGAAGAAGAGAGAATGTGCATGTTGTACAGGATGCTATTGAAATGCTTCCACTGCAGTAATATTGTTGGCATCACCTGAGATTTGACTTGGGTGTTAGATCTCAGTTGGGTAAGTTTTGTTTTATAGGTTTTCATTCCCTTTCCCTCAAAATTTACTGAAACTATAAAACAGAGAAGAATTATTTTATTTATTGAAAATATATTTTTAAAACTGTTAAGTTATAGTTTCACTGTCAACACTGGCAAGTGAATAAAACCAGACAATGTGTTGAACTTATTTTTACAAAGTAAACAGAGTAATTTTAAAGAATTGGCTAAACTCAGACAATAACATTGAAACAGTATTTTAAACAAATTCTACACAAAACCACATACAAACGCTTCTTTTATATTGATGGAATATAACTAGATTATAAATTCTTTGAATATAGTTGACTATAAATTTTAAGGTCCCCGCATAATGCCATGAGAATAGTAAGTGCGAATGAAACCTTTGTTGACATAGTTAACTATCATAGGCAGGGATATATATATATATATATATATATATATATATATATATATATATATATACATACATACATATATATATGTGTATATATATGTATAGAGAGAGAGAGAGAGAGAGAGAGAAAGAGAAGGAAGAGAGTGAGAAGCATCAACTTGTAGTTGCTTTACTTTAGTTGTTCATTGATTGCTTCTTGTATGTTTCTTGTATGTGCTTTGACTGGGGAGCCAAGCTGAGCCAGTGACCCCTTGGCTCAAGCCAGTGACTTTGGGATCATGTTGATGATCCTGTGCTCAAGCCAGTGACCCCACATTCAAGCCAGTGACCTTGGGGTTTCGAACCTGGGACCTCAGCATTCCAGGTTGACGCTCTATGCACTGCACCACCACTGGTTGGGCTGGGAAGAATTCTAAAGATGCCTTCCCAAGATTCCTGTCCCCCAGTTATTCAATCAAACACTCTTCTAAGTACTCCTATGACAGAACCTTGTTGATATAATTATGTTAACTAGTCAGCTGAAAGGGAAGATTATCTAGGTCAGGGGTTGGGAACCTATGGCTCACAAGCCAGATGTAGTTCTTTTGATGGCTGCATCTGGCTCGCAGACAAATCTTTAATAAAAAAAATGTTAAAAATATAAAACATACTCATGTATTACAATCCATTCATTTCCTACCATTCATGTTCATGGTTGCAGGTGGCTGGAGCCAATCACACCTGTCCTCGGGGACAACACCAAATTTTTATTGGATAATGCGCAATGTACACGATCACTGTGAGTTCAGGAAGTAAACTTCCCTTTTTTTATCAAGTAGTCAACTAGCTAATTGCAGAAACCCTTTTGACGAACAAGATGGCTAAAAAATAAAAAGATGAGGAGTATTGTACTTTTCAGCAGGAATTGACAGAGGAATTCGCCTTTGTGGAGAGAGCAGGTTCTGCAGTGTGTCTAATATGCAATGATAAAATTGCATTGATGAAACGGGCAAATATAAAGCGGCACTTCAACACACGCCATACTACATTTGCATCGAAATATCCAGTGGGGGACAGCAGGAAGAAAGCATGTCAAGAGCTACTGTGCAGAGTGCAAGCTAGTCAGCAGCAACTCTGTGTTTGGACCCACCAAGGTGACTAGAATTCGGCTAGCTTTGCTGGTGCTTTAGCAATTATGAGAAAAGAAAAGCCATTCACAGATGGGGAGTATGCCAAAACATTCATGCTTGATGTTGCCAATGAACTTTTTGACGACTTTGTGGATAAAGAAAGATAATCAAATGAATAAAAGACATGCCTCTGTCGGCAAGAACTGTTCACAATCATACCTTCATGATGGCAAATCAAATTGAGGCAACATAAGTGAAGGACACAAATGCAGCACCATTCTTTTCTCTTGCTTTGAATGAGTCAACAGACGTAAGCCATTTATCCCGGTATAGCGTGAGTGCAAGGTATGCTGTCAGTGACACACTACGTGAAAAAAGTCTTGCTGTTTTGCCTATGAAAGAGACAACAAGAGGGGAGGATTTATTCCAGTCTTTCACTGAGTTCGCTAAAAAAAAAATCTACTGATGGATAAACTTATTTCGGTGTGTACTAATGGTGCTCCATGCATGGTGGGGAAAACAGAGGATTCATAGCGCTTCTTGGTGTACATGAAAAGAGACCCATCCTAAGTTTTCACTGCATCCTACATCAGGAGGCGCTTTGTGTTCAGATGTGTGGCGAGCAGCTTGGTGAGGTGATGTCGCTGGTTATTCGAGTGGTCAACTTTATTGTTGCCCGAGCTTTAAATGATCACCAGTTTAAAACACTGCTAGATGAAGTTGGGAATAATTATCCTGGTCTGCTTCTGCACAGCAATGTGCGTTGGTTGTCAAGAGGGAAGGTGCTCAGCCATTTCGCAGCTTGTCAGCAAAATCCAGATATTCCTTGAAATGAAAAACGTAGAACATCCTGAGTTAGCTAACACTGAGTGGCTCCTGAAGTTCTACTCTCTGGTGGACATGACTGAACATCTGAACCAGCTCAATGTGAAAATGCAAGGCATTGGAAATACAGTCTTATCCCCTAAACAAGCAGTGTTTGCATTTGAAAAGAAACTGGAACTCTTCATAGCCGACATTGAAACAGGTCGTTTACTACACTTTGAAAAACTGGGAGAGTTAAAGATGCGTGCACAGCAAGTGACCCTGCTCAACATCTTGATCTCCAGCAGCTAGCGGGCTTCACATCTAATCTCCTGCAGTCATTCAAAGCGTGCTTTGGAGAATTTCGTAAATGCACTGTCTTTTTAAGTTCATCACCCATCCACACGAGTGTTCAGTGGACAGCGCTGATCTGAGTTATAATTCCGGTGTCTACGTTAGAGATTTTGAGCTACAAGCTGCTGACCTGAAGGCCTCAGACATGTGGGTGAATAAGTTGAAGTCACTGAATGAAGATTTGGAAAGACTTGCACGACAGCAAGCAGAGTTGGCAAGCAAACACAAGTTGGGAGAAATGAAAAAACTTCAACCCGCGGACCAGCTGATTGTCAAAACATGGAACGTGCTCCCCATCACATACCACACACTGCAGCATGTGAGTATTGCTGTACTGACAATGTTTGGCTCTTCGTATGCATGTGAGCAGTCTTTCTCACATCTAAAGAATGTTAAGACCAACCTACGATCACGTTTAATGGATGGAAGTCTCAACGCCTGCATGAAGCTTACCCTCACCACGTATCAACCAGACTACAAAGCCATCAGCAAAACCATGCAGCACCAGAAGTCACAATGGTAAGAAGTACTTTATTCATCATTGGTTAGCACCAGCATAACAACGTTATTAAAAAGAATTCAGAGATTTATTTTACTTAAAAGTGTTGGTCTTACATAAAAATGCACACATTTACTTGTATTTTGTGTTAAACATATTGTATGGCTCTCACGGAATTACATTTTAAAATATGTGGCGTTCATGGCTCTCTCAGCCAAAACGGTTCCTGACCCCTGATCTAGGTGGACTTAACCTAATAATATGAACCCTTGAAATTAGAGAACATTTTCCAGATGCTACTGGCGAAAAAGTTATAGGAGGAAGCATCAGGAGGATTCGACTCTCTGTTTCTGGCTTGAAGCTGGAGGGATACACACATCAAGGAAACAAAAGATTCAGTCCTATAACCTCAAAGAACTGAATTTCAACAATAACCTGAATGAGCCTTGAAGTAAATTCTACCCCAAAGCCTCCAGAGAGGATCATAGGCCCAGCGACACCTGATTTTGGCCTCTGAAGACCTTTAACAGAAAATCTTTTCATTCCTCGTTAGACTTGTGACTTAAAGAAATGTGAGATAGTAAGTGGGTACTGTTTTAAGCCTCTCACAAATTTTTGATAGCTGTGGCAATAGAAAATTAATACAAAAATCAAATAAACATAAAATATTTTCACACAAAGGATCTTAAAATTGGGTTCTGCTGAAATAGAGGGTCCTTATGACTTTTGATTAAATTTAGCTTTAAATCCTAGTTCTAGAAATCATCTCTCTCTATATACATACCCCTCTTAAAGAGTTCGCCTTTTCCCTGGATAATCAGTAACCCTTGAGGCAGAAGACAAAGCCCAGACCTAATAGTCACTAGGTCTGGACCTCTGGCAGGCTAAAGGTAACATCTTGACCCTGTTTGTTTCAGTTCCTGAGTCCTAAGGTAGACTCCTGGGCTACTTTTCCATGAAACCAGACAGAGGGATGCCAGAGCAGACCTCAGAACTGTTCTCTAGATCTGAAGAAATGATTTATTAGCTTTATCTCACCTCCAACCAGTCAACTCCTAGCACAATCCCAAACGCTGTGGGCCATGTGGTCTTGTGATCTTGTCCTAAACAATCTGTGACCTATACACCATCTGGGAGTTGCATCTTTATAAAGTATTAGCTCCCCGTTCTCCAGTTTGGCCAATTCAATATTAAACTATATTTCTTTTGATATTGCAAGGTCCTGCTCATGCATTTCTTTAGGCTAGAATGCACAGAGACATACAGACTCAAACGTTGGGGTCCTGCTAACAATCTCTGGTGACTCAGATAGAACCATTTCTGCCTGTAGATTTGCCAGCCCCCAGTCTGGGTGGGGTCTTTACGTCCTTAACTAATGGCTGCCTGGAACCATTTGGTCTGGAGGCTGAAGCTGAGACAATTCCCTGTGACCAAAGTGCTGTTGACCTATGTTGTATCTTTATAGTAGGAGAAACCAAAAGGTCAGGATATCATCTTTGGTTTTGTTTTGAAGATTTCTACTGGTGAGTAACCTCATGGGTGATGACCCAGGGCATTTCTTCTATTCCTCTTGATCAGGTCCTTGAGGGACTCATTTAACTTGGTTTGGAGCTGACCCCTATTGACCATATTAAGGAAGGGACCCTGAGAGGTTACAATTAGAAACTAGGACTGATTACTAGAACTTTATCTGTTATTTGTTGAGTCTGTGTCTCATCTTGTGGAAAGAAGGGCCAATTCTGACCTCATCTCAGCAGACCTTGAACCTGGCCTAAATCAAAGTAACTGTTTGCCTTCTCTCAACACTCTGAGCAGACCTCATGTTTTCCCACTTTCAGGGAATAATAATTGGGGTCCCAGGTGCAGCAGGAAGCGAGCCACCTGACCCTACTGTCTCATCTGTTGTGTCTAACTTGTCACCAGACTTTAGAAGAACATAAAATTTGAAATTACAGTTTCTGAAGCATTAATGATAGTTTTTTCGCCTTTAAAAAGGTTGGTAAACTTTTTCTATCTGAATAGATAGAACTAAGAAGGACTAAGGAAGTGGTACGTCTGTGGAAAGTAATTGTGAGAAAAGATCTGGTCATGGGGAACCTTATGTCTAACTTGGTCCTCCAATCCAGCCCCCTCTGTGCATCTTACAAAACTGGGTCATGTTCAGCTATGAACCAATGAAGAGAAAGAGAATTCTCTTGCTTTGCAATGTGGCATGGCCACAGTATAATTCAGAATCAAGAAAACACTGACCATAAAACGAGTCCTTAAACTTTACTACCATCCTGCAAATAAGAGTTATTTTGTAAGAAAGAAAAAAAAATGGGGCAAAACCTGCTATGTAGAAGCATTTATGCTTTTATATCGGAATAAGCCTGCTCAAATGACATGTAAAATTATGATACAACAAACAGGCCAGCTCTGCCAGTCACTAGAGAATGAGGACGATTGTTCTTTCTCCAGCTCCATGCCCCTGCAGGTGCCCCTGCTTTCCCACCATGGCAGGGAGGCAACCTCAGCTCCTCCCCCACTATATTCAGCCAGAAAGGGCATTCTACCCAACTTGGGAATGGCCTCCCCCTATCACACCTGAAGGGGTACCAAATTTGATGAGGAATTCCCTCCAATTCAGGCAGGGAAATTCCCATTGAGATACAGGCCAGTAGGAGGACTTGATGTTCATGGACAACCAGCAGGGACAGTCTTGATGTACACTCCCTTTATGACTTCAGACCTTTTTAATTAAAAGAATAATATGCCTGCCTATAGAGAGACTACAAGAAAGACAGAAATCTTCACCCTCCATAACCCTAACTGGATAGACATCTAACATTTGTTTAATATCCTCCTCAGGGTTGAGGAAGGGTTGTCTTAGATAAGGCCAGAAAAGAGACTAGTTGCCTTCACAATGAGACCCAGTATGGCCAGAGGCTTCAATTGACATTCCCACTACTGATCTGCCACGGAGTGGCTATAATGGGTACCAAACTTGAGCATTACCAAGAATGCATCCTAGTAAGATTATGAAAGGGAGTGTCCAAACAGAGAAGTTTCAATAGAGTCTAGCAGCTAAAGCAACAACCAGATGAGAATCCTTCAGAATTCTTAGAATGAATCTTGGGAGGCCCATCGCCAATATACTGATGTAGACTGAGGGCCCCTGAGAATTTAATGGTTGTGAACATGACCTTCATGGCACAAAGTGCTCCTAACATTCAGAAAAAGCTTCTGAAGGTTGAGGATACCTTTGGAATGACTATGTCACACCTAGAGAAAGTGCTTTTAAGATCTTCAATAGCAGAGACCAAGCCTCAGAAATGGGAATAAAGAAAAAGAAGCAATAGGCTAGCCCACTGGCTGCACTGACCTCTGGAAGGCCAAACACAGCAAACAAGGTAAAACCCCCAGGGAACAAGTGATTAGCACATAAAGGACACTGAAAAATAGGCCCCAGACAGTGCACCTACTGTAAACAAGAGGGCCGCTGGGAAAGAGTGTCCAAACCTAAATCAGGAACAAGATGGCGAAAGGCAAAGAACATCACAGATGCCCCAGCTCTCCAAGAGTTGCCAAGAGTGATGGGGGCCAGGAGCCCCATTCGGTTCAGGTGGTATTTTTATCACCACCCACATGAAACCCTGGGTCACTCTAACAGTGGAAAAGAAATTGACCTTTTAACCAACACTGGAGCCACATGTTCTGTACTAAATACTAGACTGACTAAGTTTTCTGAAAAAATGCTGTGACAGGAGTGTCAGGGGACTCACTATAAAGGTTGTTCCTCCAGCCATTAGATTACCAAGTGGGAAAAACCAACCTTAAGCATAGCTTCTTATATATGCCTAAGTGTCTGGTGTCACTTTTAGGGTAGGACTTATTATCTAAGCTGAATGACAAAATAACCCTTGCCCCTGGGCAGTATGGACATCAAGGTGCCCCCAATGAAGCTTGTGTCATGCAGGCAGCTTTATTGACCTCAGCTGAGAAGGAAATTCTGGCTGAGATCCCTAACAAGATCTCTAACGAGATTGTAAAAGAACTAACAGCTCCAGAAATATGTGCAAAGGACAGGCCCAGAAAGACAAAAACCTCAACCCCAATCCAAATACAATTACGGGCAGGAGCACCCCCCTCCCCCAATCTAAAACAGTATCCTCTAAAATAACAAGCTAAGAATACAACCATTTCTTCAGAGTACTGGCTTATTCAGCTTAGTCATTCACTGTACACTACTATCTTACCAGTGGCAAAACTAGACACTAATGAAGACTGGTTTTCCCAGGACTTGGGCACCATTAACCAGATAGTGAAAGGCAGCCACTTGACGTCCCTGACTGCTACACCTTGCTAACCACCTTGCTGGGAATTCTGTTGGTTTACTGTGCTGGATTTAAAAGATGCCTTCTTTTGCATTCCTCTCAGCTGAGTCTCAGAAACTGCTTGCATTTGAACGGGAGAACCCAGATTCTAAAGGGAAACAGTACCACTGGACTGGTCTTCCCCAGGGGTTCAACATTCTCCCACCCTGTTTGAGAGGCTTTCGCCAGGGATTTAAGGGGCCCATGACCTGCCAACAGCTAAGGGGATTCTTAGGAATGGCTGGCTTTTGTGAGATCTGGGTTTCAAACTTCAGTTTGATTGCAAAACTATTATATGAGGCTCTGAAAGGAACAGATCAAGAGCCTTTGCTTTGGACTAGTGGATGACAAAGGCCTTCCAGACTACTAAGGAGAAGTTATTGCCAGTCCCAGCCCTTGGCCTTCCAAACTTAAAAAAGCTGTTTGACTTGTTTGTACACAAAAGACAAGTAATAGACTGGGGGTCTTGACTCAAAATCTATAAAGTATTAAGAGGCCAGTGGCCTACTTCTTAAAACAGCTGGACATGGTGCTCAGAGATGGCCGGTTTATGCAAGGACCACAGCTGCTACCTGTGACCTTCCAGAGCAGTGGTTCTTCACCTTTTTGAGGTACCGAACCCACCAGTTTCATATGAGCATTCACCGAACCCTTCTTTAGTGATAAATAAAATATGATTTTTTTTTCCAAATTCAAGACATAGGTATATGTTTTTTTACTGGTGCACAAAATGAGCCGTGCATGAACATCACCTTGCTCAAAGAACAAAACCAACAAAGTGCATGAACTCACAACAAATTACAGTATTATTTTATTCTGGCCTCTGCGGCAGAGGCTTCTCCGAACCTCTGAGACTGACTCATCGAACCCCTAGGGTTCGATAGAACCCATGTTAAGAACCACTGTTCTAGAGGAAGCTGAGAAGTTCCCCTAGGATCACTCCCCACAGTACCTACCCCACATTGTGTGTTGCCTTCATAGAACAAAAGGGAAGATACTCTTGACCTCCAGTTGACTGGGAAAATACCAGGCCATCCTTCTAGAAAATCCTAATGTCATTCTCAAGATTATCTCTACTCTAAACCAGCCACCCTGCTTCCCTCTGTGCCAGACCCAAACACGATTGTATTCAAATAATTGATTGAGTCTCCTCTAGCTGACCTGACCTGCTGGGCTTCCTGCTAAAGAATCCCGATCTTGAGCTGTTCACCAATGGAAGCAGCTTCACAGACATGGCAAACCAGAAAGCAGGGTACATGTGGTGACTCTGCAGGACACTTTGGAAGCTGTGGCCCTACTGACAAATATGTCAGCCCAAAAGACTGAACTACTGGCCCACACTGGACAGGTAAAATGGAAAAGAAAGAGTCAACATCTATATGCGTTCCAAATATGCATTCACAATAGTACATGCCCATTTTGCTATTTGGAAAAAGGTCTTTTAACATCAGGAGGAAAAGAAATTAAACATGCTCAGAAGATATTTGGCCTCCTAAAAGCAGTTATGGAACCTAGGGAGGTTGACATCACCCACTGCACAGGTCATTAGGAGACTGATGGCTTAAGCTCCCAGGGAAATAATAAAGCAGATCAAGCTGCCACGCTGGCGACTCGAACTAAAATCCCCGTATCCTTGGTTAACAGCTCTATTCCTGACGGTGGATTTATAAGACATAAAGCATTCCTGAGGTATTCTGGGATATGCATGGGAAAGATAGCTACCCCCAAACCGGACTTGTTGCAGGCACATGGTGGGGGATGAAATAAAGCAGCTAGTTTAATGGACTCATTCAAGAATCTGGGCTATGTAAGTGTATGGTAAGATAGGTAGCTAAACTGAGCATATGAGATTGAGAAAAAGACTTACTTTTTAGGCCAGGAGAGAATTGTATGCTTAATATTGTGTATGTGTGTTTTATTTTCTATTGGAGTATAACTGGTATATAATATCTTATTACTTTTAGGTGTACATCATACTGAAATGATTAGTACAATGTCTAGTTAACATCTGACACCATATAAACGTATTATAATCTTATTAACTATATTCCCTATACCCGTGACAGCGAACCTATGACACGCATGTCAGCACTGACATGCATAGCCATTTTCGATGACACGCAGCCTCATGTGGCCGCATACCAGAGAAATATGGGGCCGCATGCTGAGAGGGACGTTATATCCTCAACTCCTGCACGGCCAGGTGCAGTAGCCGAGATAAAACATTTGCTGTAGTGTAGAGACACTCTGTGCTGGAGGTCTGTAGGTCAAAACAACAGAACTCCGGCACAGAGCGTCTAGTTCTGGGACTTCTGGTTAGGCCGTTTCTCTCAAAGTGACACATCACCCAAGTTATGCTTGGTTTTTTGGCGAATTTTGACACATCAAGCTCAAAAGATTGCCCATCACTGCCCTATACTGCACATTATATCCTCACAACTTATTTATTTTATAACTGTAAGTTTATACTGCTCAATCACATTTACCTGTTCGGCCTACCTCCCAAAACCATCCTGCCTCTGGTAACTAGCAGTTTGTTTCCATTATCTCTACATGCCTGTTATTTTATTCTGTTCATTTTTTTTTATTGCACATAGTAGTAAAATCATATAGTATTTGTCTTTTTCTGTCTGACTTATTTTACTTAGCATACTACCCTCTAGGTCCAACCATGTTGTCACAAATGGCAATATTTTCATTCTTTTTTATGGCTGAGTAATATTCCATTTGATATATCTTTTAAAATATTTTATTTTAGGTGAGAGGGAGATAATGAGACAGACTCCTGCATGTGCCCTGACTGGGATCCATCCACCTAGCAGCCCCGTCTGAGGCCGATACTAAAGTACCAAGCTATTTTTAGCACCTAAGGCTGATGCACTCTGATGGAGCTATCCTCAGCATATGGGGTCACGCTTGAACCAATCAAGCCACTGGCTGAGGGAAGGGGCAGGGGTTGGGGGAGAAGCAGATGGTCACTTCTCCTGTGTGCCCTGACTGGGGGTCAAACCTGGGCTGTCCATATGCCAGGCCAATGCGCCATCCACTGAGCCACCAGCTAGGGCCCATATATATATCTTTATTCATTCATCCTATCAATGGACATTTAGGTTGCTTTCATAGCTTGTCTATTGTACATACTGCTGTGATAAACGTAGAGGCGTATATATCTCTTCAAATAGGTGTTTTCATTTTCTTTGGATAAATACCCAGATATGGAATTGCTGAACTGTATGGTAGTTCTATTTTTAATTCTTGGAAAAACCTCCAAATTGTTTTCAATACTGGCTGCACCAGAGATATATTTAATATTGATAGGAAAAGACTGACAATACAAATGAGAGAAAATAACTGATGAAAGGAAGTCCCAGAGGAGAAAGAGAGGGATCCAAAATACAGGTACAAAGATTGCTGAAGAGATGGCAAGATGGCGATGGAGTAGGCGGATGTACCAACTTCCAACTCCCAGAACCAAAGTGGATTATAACTTAATTTTTTTTTATAGCAAGTGGCTTCCTTGGTTTTTCTTTCTCTTTTGGTTATTTTAAATTTCTTTTTATTTTTTAATTATTCATTTTAGAGAGGAGACACACACACACACACAGAGGGGGGGGGGAGAACGGGGGGAGGAGCTAGAAGCATCAACTCCCATATGTGCCTTGACCAGCCCAGTGCAGGGTTTTGAACTGGCGACCTCAGTGTTCCCAGGTCGACGCTTTATCCACTGTGCCACCACAGGTCAGGCAGATTATAACTTAATTTTAAGAACCATCATCTGGATAATCCAACTTTGAACTAAACTAAGTGGACTCTTTAACCAAGGAACACTGAAGAAACCACATTGAGACTGGTAGGAAAAGCGAAAATGTGGAAAGGGCTGCCCAGCTCCCGGGAGCGAATGGCAGCCCGGAGAGACTCGTGTGGTGGGAGGAGACTTTGGCAGAGAGGGCGGGACCTGGGTCCCAGGAACAAATACCCAGCCTGCAGCCCCAGAGCCTAGAAGAGGCGGTTGGACAGTATTGAGCTGTGAAACAAGTGAGGACACTGTGAGAAAGAGACTGTTTTCTCAGACCCAGGATTCTTCTTAAAGGGACAGCGCAGAAAACCTCTCTCACAACCACTTACCCGGGGCACTGGGGAACGGGGACAGAGGAGAGGAGCAGAGCAGTGAGAAGATAGTGTAAGGCACAAGGAGAAACACCCTGAGGGACAGCTACCCTAACCCCTGGGCTGAGTCACTTCCCTAATCAAAAACGAATATTTCTCCTGGAATTAGCAATACAGACAAAGGGAGGCAGGACACCAGCCAAACAAACTCTCCCTCGGCACTTAGAGCAGAACTGCATACACTGAGAGAGCTTCCAGGACTATAGTATGGAGTGTTAGGGTCTGAGCTGCAGTGCCCCTACCCACATTGCTGAGGGCTTGCTGGAGGGATGGTGGCGGTGGGACGCTGAAATGCAGTTCTGTCGGTGGGGGCGGAGGCCCAGCTGGCGTGAGCTGGTCTACCAAGCAGGGGTGGAGGGGACGCGCGAAAGCGGGCCAGCAGCTGCAGGCCCACCCACAGCCCCATCTGCAGAGTAAAAGCAGGAGGTCAGGAACAGGCAGAGATCTGCTGCTGAGCAGGGCCCTGTGGGCGTGCAGCATCACCTGGCCTCCGAGGTTTAGGACCCTGTGCCAGCCGGCCCTGACCGCAGGGGTGGGGCTAAAGCCCGGGACAGGCGGAGGCTTGCAGGTGAGTGCACGCCAGCAACCCCGCCAGGCCGAGAAACAGCGGCAAGCAGGCTCTGATCAAGGGGGCTGGGAGGAAGCCCGGGAACAGGCGGGGTCCACAGCTGAGCAAAGGTGCTCACTCCTACCCTTGGTGCTGAGGCTTGTGGCTTGAGTGCGATGTGCAAACCCACCTGTGGGGCAAGGCGAAGGCCCAGACAGGCTGAGGCTTGCAGAGCCGGACACCAGAACACAGCCCCTCCCACGGAGGAGAGGAGGAAATCACAGCACTTCCACAGTGGGCCGGGGACAGCAACGACCATACCCAACCGCCCTAGGCAGTGGCAGAGGGGGTGGCGGGCCTGCAGACAGATCACACCTAGGGAACACAGAGGCAACATCCATTGGACTCCAGTGGCTACACCCTTTTTATACACAGACAAAATGGGCAGGCAGAGAAATGCAACCCAAATGAATCAAGAAAAATCCCCAGAGAAGGACCTGAATGAACCAGATATAACCAAATTACCAGATGCAGAGTTTAAAATAATGATAGTTAGGATGTTCAAAGAAATTAGAGCAACAACGGATAGTCATTACGAACACCTAAATAAAAAGATAACAAGTATAAAAAAGGAAATTGAAATAATAAAAAAGAATCAGACAGAAATGACGAATACAGTATCAGAACTGAAGACCAGAATGGAAGAAATTAAAAACAGGATGGATGAAGTTGAGGATCGAATCAGCGAGTTAGAATATAAAATAAACAAAGGCACATGAGTAGAGGAAAAAAAAGAAAAGAGACTTAAAAAATCTGAGGAAACTCTAAGGGAGCTAGCTCGGTGACAACATGGAGAATTAACATCCACATCATAGGGGTTCCCAAAGATGAAGAGAAAGAACAAGGGATAGAAACTTTGTTCAATCAAATCATAGCTGAAAACTTCCCTAAATTAAGGCTGGAAAATGTTTCACACGTTCAAGAAGAATAAAGAACTCCATTAAAGAAAAACTCAAAGAAATCGACACTAAGACACATCATAGTTAAAATACCAAAGCTAAGGGATAAAGAGAAAATTTTAAAAGCTGCTAGAGAAAAAAAGGCTATCACCTACAAAGGAGCCCCCATAAGGATGACATCCGACTTCTCAACAGAAACACTTGAGGCCAGAAGGGAATGGCAAGATATATTCAAAGTAATGCAGAACAAGAACCTACAACCAAGACTACTCTATCCAGCAATGCTAACGTTTAAAATTGAAGAAGAAATAAAGAGCTTCCTAGACAAAAAAACTCAAGGAATTCATTAAAACCAAACCAATTCTGCAAGAGATGCTAAGGAGCCTGTTGTGAACAGTTCAAAGAAGGAAAAGAATATAGCAAAAGAGAATACAGCTTTAAATAACAAAATGGCAATAAACAACTACATATCAATAATAACCTTAATTGTAAATGGATTAAATGATCCAATCAAAAGACATAGGGCAGCTGCGTGGATAAAGAAACAGGACCCATACATATGCTGTCTACAAGAGACACACCTTAAAACAAAAGATGCACATAGACTGAAGGTAAATGGATGGGAAAAATATTTCATGCAAATGGAAATGAAAAAAAAACTGGGGTAGCAATACTTATATCTAACAAAATAGACTTTAAAATAAAGGCTGTAGTAAGAGATAAAGAAGGACACTACATAATGATAAAGGGAACAATTCAACAGGAAGATATAATCATTATAAATATCTATGCACCAAACATAGGAGCCCCGGCATACATAAAGCAGATTTTGATGATATAAAGGGCGAGAATAACAGCAATACTATAATAGTAGCGGATTTCAATACCCCATAACAACACTGGATAGATCCTCAAGAAAGAAAATTAATAAAGAAACAGCAGACTTAAAGGATACACTAGATCAACTCGATTTAATAGATATCTTCAGAACTTTTCTCCCTAAAGCAGTAGAATATACATTCTTTTCAAGTGCTCATGGTACATTCTCTAGGATAGAACACGTTAGGACACAAAAATGGTATCAATAAATTTAAGAAGATTGAAATCATATCAAGCATTTTCTCTGATCACAATGCCATGAAACTAGAAATTAACCACAAAAGAAAAACTGAAAAATACTCAAACACTTGGAAACTAAATAGCATGTTATTGAATAATGAAGGGATTAACAATAAGATCAAAAAAGAAATTAAACAGTTTCTAGAAATGAATGATAATGAGCATACATCAACTCAAAATTTATGATACACAGCAAAAGCAGTACTGAGAGGGAAGTTCATAGCACTACAGGCATACCATGAGAAGCTAGAAAAAGCTCATATAAGCAACCTGACCCTGCATCTAAAACAACTAGAAAAACAACAGTAAATAAAGCCCAGGACCAGTAGAAGGAAGGAAATAATAAAGATCAGAGCAAAAATAAATGACATAGAGACTAAGGAAACAATACAGAGGATCAATGAAACCAGGAGCTGGTTCTTTGAAAAGATAAACAAGATCAATGAACCTTTAACTAGACTAACCAAGAAAAAGAGAGAGAGGACTCAAATAAATAAAATTAGAAATGAGAGTGGAGAAATAACAACTGACACAACAGAAATACAAAGCATTGTAAAAAAATACTATGAAGAACTCTATGCCAAAAAATTAGACAACCTAGGTGAAATGGACAAATTTCTTGAATCATATAATCTTCCAAAAATTAATTTGGAAGAATCTGAACACCCAAACAGACCAATTACAACAAATAAGATCAAAATAGTTATCAAAAAACTTCCAAAAAAGAAAAGTCCTGGGCCTGATGGCTTCACAAGTGAATTTTACCAAAAATTCAAAGAACTAACTCCTATCCACCTCAAGCTATTTCAAAAAATTCAAGAGGAAGAAAGACTTCCAAACTCCTTTTATGAGGCAAGCATAATTCTGATCCCGAAACCAGGCAAAGACAACACAAAGAAAGAAAATTATAGGCCAATATCCCTGATGAATTTAGATGCTAAAATTCTCAACAAAATATTAGCCACCCGGATCCAGCAATATATGAAAAAAATCATACACCATGATCAAGTGGGATTTATTCTGGAGAGGCAAGGCTGGTTCAATATTTGCAAATCAATCAATGTGATTCATCACATAAGCAAAAGGAAGGACAACAATCACATGATAATTTCAATAGATGCAGAAATAGCATTTGATAAAATCCAGCACCCATTCATGCTCAAAACTCTCAGTAATGTGGCAATACAGGGAACATTCCATAACATGATAAAGGTCATCTATGACAAACCCACAGCCAACATCATACTCAATGGGCAAAAGTTAAAAGCCATCCCCTTAAGATCAGAAACCAGGCAGGGGTACCCCCTTTCACCACTCTTATTCAACACAGTTCTTGAAGTCCTAGTTACAGCAATCAGACAAGAAGAAATAAAAGGCATACAAATTGGAAAAGAAGAAGTAAAACTGTCATTATTTGCAGATGATATGATATTGTATCAAAAAACTACTGGACCTGATAAATGAATTCAGCAAGGTGGCAGGATATAAAATTAATACTCAGAAATCAGAGGCATTTTTATATACCAACAATGAACTGTCAGCAAAAGAAATTAAGGGGACAATCCCCTTCACTATTGCAACCAAAAAAATAAAGTACCTAGGAGTAAATTTAACCAAGGAGGTTAAGGACTTTTACTCGGAAAATTATAAAACATTGATAAAAGAAATCAAGGAAGATACAAACAAGTGGAAGCATATACCGTGCTCATGGTTAGGAAGAATAAACATCATTAAAATGTCTATATTACCCAAAGCAATTTATAAATTCAAAGCAACACCAATTAAAATACCAATCACATACTTCAAAGATATAGAACACATATTTCAGAAATTTATATGGAACCAAAAAAAACACAAATAGCCTCAGCAATCTTAAAAAGAAAAAATAAAGTGGGAGGTATCACTCTTCCAGATATCAAGGTATACTACACGGCCATTGTACTCAAGACAGCCTGGTACTGGCATAAGAACAGGCACATAGATCAATGGAACAGAACAGAGAACCCAGAAATAAACCCACACCTTTATGGACAACTGATATTTGACAAAGGAGGAAAGAAAATACAATGGAGTAAAGACAGCCTCTTTAACAAATGGTGTTGGGAAAATTGGACATCTACCTGCAAAAAAATGAAACTAGACCATCAACTTACACCATTCACAAAAACAAACTCAAAATGGATAAAAGACTTAAATGTGAGCCGTGAAACCATAAGCATCTTAGAAGAAAACATAGGCAGCAAGCTCTCCAGCATCTGTTGCAGCAATATATTTGCCTATTTATCTCCATGGGCAAATGAAATAAAAGGCAAGATAAACAAATGGGACTATATCAAACTAAAAAGTTTTTGCACAGCTGAAGACCATAAGAACAGAATAAAAAGACAAACTACACAATGGGAGAACATATTTGACAACATGTCTGATAAGGGGTTAATAACCAAAATTTATAAAGAACTTATAAAACTCAACACCAGGAACACAAACAATCCAATCAAAAAATGGGAAAAAGAAATGAATAGAAATTTCTCCAAAGAGGACATACAGATGGCCAATAGGCATATGAAAAAATGCTCAACATCACTAATCATTAGAGAAATGCAAATTAAAACCACAATGAGATATCACCTCACACCAGTCAGAATGGCACTCATCAGCAAAACAACACAGAATAAGTGCTGGCGAGGATGTGGAGAAAAGGGAACCCTTCTGCACTGCTGGTGGGAATGCAGACTGGTGCAGCCACTGTGGAAAACAGTATGGAGATTCCTCAAAAAATTAAAAATCAAACTGCCTTTTGACCCAGCTATCCCACTTTTAGGAATATACCCTAAGAACACCATAGCACTGTTCGAAAAGAAGAAATGCGCCCCCATGTTCGTGGCAACATTGTTCACAGTAGCGAAGATCTGGAAACAGCCCAAGTGTCAGTCAGAGGATGAGTGGATTGAAAAGCTTTGGTACATATATACTATGGAATACTACTCAGCCATAAGAAATGATGACATCGGATCATTTACAACAAAATGGATGGACCTTGATAACATTATACGGAGTGAAATAAGTAAAACAGAAAAAAACTGAGAACAGCATGATTTCATACATAGGTGGGACATAAAAATGAGACTATGAGACATGGACAAGAGTGTGGTGGTTACAGGGTGAGGGAAGGGAGAAGAGGAAGGTAGAGGGTGGAGGGGAGGGGCCGAAAGAAAACCAGATAGAAGGTGACAGAAGACAATTTGACTTTGGGTGATGGGTATGCAACATAATTGAATGATAAGATAACCTGGAGATGTTTTTTTTTTAACATATGTACCCTGATTTATTAATGTCTCCCCATTAAAATTAATTAAAAAAAATTTTAAAAAGACCCAGCACACAGAAAAAAAATAAAAAATGATTGCTTAGAGTGAACCTTCACTGAGATGACAAAGAAATAAACTGAGTACATATTAAGTTGTAAACTTAAGGGCAAGGCATTATAGCAGCTCTCTTCTAATGGCTGCCATTTTCTCTATGAAGCAGGTGAAGTCATCTGCTAAGTGTGTGTGCATCTGTGTGTGGGTGTCATAAACAGACTTAGGAGAAGCCAAGATTTGACCCAGATGAAGATAGAAGTCAAATACCAAGAAGGATTTTTAGGTAATGGTGTAGAATACCAAATGGGTTTTTTGGGTTAGGTTTCACTACTTTACAAAGAGATCTTCAATATTCAGTGTTTTAAAAAAACAGGAGTTTATTTCTCTCTCATGTAGTAGTCCGAGGAGAATGATCCAAGTCACTTATGCACCCAGGTGCCTTCTATTTTGTTTTTCCACATCCCTGTGGTGTTTGTTTCCTCATTTGCATGGTTGAAGTTGGGTTGCAGGCAATTCCAGCTCTAGGGAGAGGGAAGACCTTGCAGGAGCATGCATGTAATATTTTACTGCCCAGGCTGGAAGCTGTATACATCATTTCTGCTTGTATTCTTCTGGTGAGAACTTAGTCACTGGAGATGCCAGGAAACAGTTCTGGCCATGGGTCCAGCTAAAACTCTGTAATTATATAAAAAGGAGAAAAACTGATTTTGGTGAAAATTAGTCGTCTTCACCACAGCATGGCTGTATCTCCTCTTCTCTAATAATATACAACAACTTAAATATAGGGATAAAAAAGACATCTAATGAGTTCAGTACAGTATTTTTCTTGTAACTAAAGGACCGAAAATTTTAGAATAATGGCAGGAAAAGTGATTTGAGGTGATAGGTCTTCACAATATCGAGGTTGAATAAGAAAATGCATACTAACAGCATACAGTATTTACTGATCACCTACTATATGTCAGGTATTATTCTAAGTATATTGATTTAATTTTAAAATATAGTATGAGGTAGAGATTAAGGTTCTTTCCCTAGCTATGTTTTTCCCAACTGTTCCATCATTATTTGTTAAAGACTTTCCTTTCAACATTGAATTACTTTGGTACCTTGCTAAAAAATACATAAGATATATACCTTTAATATTATATGTGGAAATATATATTGAATCATATATAAAATAAGACATGTAAATAAATATATACTCTATTCTGTTCCACTGATATATTTATGAACTCTTTTAGATTTTACTATATTCTAATTTTAAAATAATTCTTTTTTTTAAATTAAGTGAGAGGAGGAAGGGAGGCAAAGACAGACTCCTGCTAATGCCCCAACTGAGATCCATCTGGGAAACCCCATACAGGGCGATTTTTCTGCCCATCTGGGACGTTGCTCCATTGCTCAGCAATCGAGCTTTTCTTAGTACCTGAGGCAGAGGCCATAGAGCCTTCCTCAGTGCCCAGCCGGGGCCACCTTGCTCCAATTGAGCCATGGATGCGGGAAAGGGAGAGAGAGAGAATTGAGAGGGTGGAGCGATGAAGAAGAAGATGGGCGCTTCTCCTGTGTGCCCTGACTGGGAATCAAACCTGGGATATCCACAAGCTAGGCTGATACTCTATCACTGAGCCAACTGGCCAGGGACAATAATTTTTGAAATCAGGATTGTAAGTTCTCAACTTTGTTCATTTTCAAGATTATTTTGTCTACTATAGGTCTTTCACATTTCCAATTAAATGTTAGAATCAGCTTGTCACTTTCTTTTAAAAAACCTATTGGGATTTTCTTTGAGTCTGAAAATATAGATCAATTTGGAAGAAAAATTATATATTGGCAATATTGAATTTGTCTTAGTAGTGTTTTATACTTTTTAGTATACAGGTCTTTATATCTCATATTAAATATATTCCTAGGTATTTTGTTTTTTGATGCTGTTGTAAATACTTTTAAAAACTTTATTTTCCTACTGTTTGTTATAAGATATCTATATTTCTTAAGGTATAATAGACATATAATACTATATTAATTTCAGGTGTTATAGTAATTTAATATTTATACACAGGGTAGAACAAAAGTAAGTTTACTATTGTTCATATGGAAAATACTATAATAGCTAATAAATAATAATATAAGAATAAACTGTTTCGTGAATTCACAACTGTAAACTGACTCTTGCCCCACCCTATACATTACAGAATGATCACCAGAATAAGTGTAGTTATCATAGGTCACCATACAAAATTGTCTATATTCCCTCTGTTGTATATTATATCCCTATGACCTGTTTAACTTATAACTGTAAGTTTGTACCTCTTTATCCCCTTCATCCATCTTGTCTAGCCTTGAAACCCCCTCTTCCCTGGCAACCATCAGTATGTTCTGGTTTTGCTTTGTTTTTTAGATTGCACATATAAGCGAAATCGTATAGTATTTGTCTTTCTCTATATCATTTAGCATAATGCCCTCTAGGCCCATCCCTATTGTTGCAAAGGGCAACATTCACTCCTTTTTATGGATGAGTAATATTCCATCTTATACATATACATATATATACATACACATACCCCCACATCTTCTTTATCCATTTGTCTATCTTTCAATGGACACTTAGGTTGTTTCCACAGCTTGGCTAGTGTATGTACATATATATATATATATATATATATGCGCGCGTGTGTGTGTATAAATATACTGCAGTGAACATAGGGATGCATGTATCTTTTCAAATTAATGTTTTCATTTCCTTTGGATAAAAACCCAGAAGTGGAATTGCTGGATCATAAGGTAATTCTATTTTTTAAGGAACCTCCATACTGTTTTCCATATTAGCTACACCAATTTATGTTTCCATAAGCAGTTGCATAAGGGTTCACTTTTCTCCACATCTTCACTCCTTGATATTTCTTTACTTTTGATAATAGCCATCTGACAGGTATGAGGTGTTATCTCATTGTGGTTTTCATTTGCATTTTCCTTATGATTAATAATGTTGAGAATCTTTTCATGTGCTTGTTGACCACTGTATATCTTCTTTGGAAAAATGTCTATTCAGATGCTCTGACAATTTCTTAATTGAATTGTTTTATTTATGTTGAGTTATGAGTTCTTTGTGTATTTTGAATGTTAACCCCTTATCAAATATATGATTTGCAAATATCTTCTTCATTTAGTAGGTTGCTTTTATGTTATGTCGACAGTTTCCTTCAATGTGCAGAGACTTTCAGTTTGATATCACTCTACTTATTTCTACTTTTGTTGTTCTTGCCTGTGGAATCAGATCCCCCAAATATATCACTAAGACTAATATCAAGGAGCTTACTATGTTTATTCTAGCACTTTTATGATTTCAGATCTTATGTTCATGTCTTAATTTACTTTGATTGAAATTTGATATGTAGAATAAGATAATGGTCCAGTTTCTCCAACACCATTTATTAAAGAGACTGTCTTTCCCCTACTGTAGACTCTTGCCTTCTTTTCCATAGACTAAATGACCAAATATGTGCAGGTTTATTTCTGGGCTTTGTATTCTGTTCCATTTAGCTATGTGTCCATTTCTATGCCAATACGATACATAGTTTTTTTTTTAACCTTTTTCCTTTTTTAAAATTTTATTTATTGATTTTTAGAGAGGAGAAAGGGGAGGAAGCAGGAAGCATCAACTCACATAAGTTGCTTCCTACATATGCCATGACTAGGAGAATCCCAGGTTTCGAACTGGTGACCTCAGAGTTTCCAGGTTGACACTTTATTCACTGTGCCATCACAGGTCAGGCCCATACATACTGTTTTGATTACTATAACTTTGTACTATAGTTCAAATCAGGGAGTATTATACCTCAAGCTTTATTCTTTCTCAAGATTGTTTTGCCTATTCAGGATCTTTTATGGTTCTGTATAAGTTTTAGAATTATTTGTTCTAGTTCTGGGAAAAATGCCACTGGGTAGGGATTGCACTGAATATGTAGGTTGCTTTGGGTATTATGAACATTTCAAATGATATTAATTCTTCCAATATTGGCCTATAATTTTCTTTTTTGTGTGCAGTGTCTTTGGCTGATTTTGTATCAGGGTAGTGCTGGCCTCATAAAATGAGTTTAGAAGCATCCCTTCTTCAATTTTTTGGAATAGTTTGATAAAGATAAATATCTTTATCAAATCTTTTTTGAATGCTTGGCAGAATTCACCTGTAAAGCCATGTGTTCTTGGACTTTTGTTTGTTGCAAAATTTTTGATTGATTCAATCTCATTAATAGTAATTGGCCTATTCAGGTTTTCTATTCAAGGTTCAGTCTTAGAAGTTTGTGTATTTGTAGGAATTTATCCATTTCTTCTAGGTCTACTTTGTTGGAGTATAATTTTTTTAATTGCCTTATTGGGGTGACACTGGTTAAAAACATTACATAGATTTCAGGTAAACAGTTCCATAACATATCATCTGTACACTGCATTCACCACCCCAAGTCAAGTCTCCTTCCATTAACATTTATATAATTGTTCACAGTAGCCTCTTATGACCCTTTGTATTTCTGTAGTATCAGCAGTAACTTCTCTTTCATTTCTGGTTTCATTTACTTAGGCCCTTCTTTTCTTGATGAATCTGGTTAAAAGTCTGTCAATTTTGTTTATCATTTCCAAGAACCAGTTTAGTTTCATTGATCTTTTCTGTCTCTACTTATTTCTGCTCTACCCTATGGGTAGCACTACCCTGATACAAAATCAGCCAAAGACACTGCACACAAAAAAGAAAATTACAGGCGATATTAGAAGAATTAATATCGTTTGAAATGTTCATAATACCCAAAACAACCTACATATTCAGTGCAATCTCTACCCAGTGGCATTTTTATTTCCTTCCTTCTACAAATTTTGAACTTTGTTTTTTCTCTAGTTGCTTTAGGTGTAAAGCTATTTGAGACTTCTCTTGCCTCTTGAGGAACATGTAGACTGGTATAAACATCTCTCTTAGAATTGCTTTTGCTACATCCCATAGATTTGGGAATGTTGTGTTTCCATTTTCTTTGTTTCAAGGTTCTTTTTAAAATATTTCCTTTGATTTCTTCATTGATCCATTGGTTGGTTAGTAGCATGTTGTTTAGTTTCCATATCTTATGTTTTTTCTTCTAATTGATTTCTAGTTCATAGAATTGTGGTCAGTAAACATGCTTGATATTGTTTTAATCTTCTGAAATTTACTGAGATTTATTTCATGGCCTAGCATGTGATTTATCCTGGAGAATGTTCCCTGTACACTTGAAAAGAATGTACTGTGTGTTCTGCTGCATTTGGACAGAATGGTCTATATATACCTATTAAATACATCTGGTCTAGTATGTCATTTAAGGCCCATGTTTCCTTAATGATTTTATCTGAATGATCTATCCTTTAATGTAAGTGGGATATTAAAGTGCTTTATTATTATATCACTATCAAGTTCTCCAGTAATGTTTGTTTATATTTACTTTATATATTTATTTATATAGGTGTTGGGTACATACTTACAAATATTATATCCTCTTGTTAAACTGTTTCCTTTATTGTTATGTAATGTCTTTCTTTGTCTTTTGTTACACTCTGTTTTCAAGTTTACTTGTCTGATATAAGTATTGCTACCATAGATCGCTGATTTGTTCTTCTGAATCCTCTCTTCGGTTACTGATTCCCTCTATTGTACTTTTCAGTTCAGTTATTGTACTCTTGAGCTCTGTGAGTTTTCATTGGTACTTTCTTATATTTCCAGTCTCTTCACTGAAGTTTGCAATGTGTTCATCCACTCTTCTCCTCAGTTTGGTGAGCATCTTTAAGACCATTACTTTGAACTCTTTGCCAGGTAAATTACTTACCTCCATTTTACTAAGGTTTTCTTCTGGGGTTTATTTGGAATCTGTTCTTTTATTTTATTTTATTTTGCTTGCCTTTCTATATTTGTTTCTGTGTATTATACAAAATAGTTCTCTCCCCGTCTTGAAGGAGTGGCTCTGTGTAAAAGATGAATCTTGCCCTAGTTCTTGATTGTTCTTTAGAACTGTCTTCAATTGTTTCAGACCACTGGAGTCCCAAAAAGCAGCCCTTCTGCTTGAGCCTTGTGCTTAAGGGGTCCCCCACGCATGGGCTGTGCATGCATGTTGGCTCTGGTGAGGTCACCATAGCTGCACACAAGGGTAGGGCTGCTTGCCACCACATCTGGCATTGCAGCTTGAGCCATGCAGGGTGGCAGGGCTGGAGCTGCAACTTGGGTGGCTTGGGGTGGGAGTTGAGTTGCTCACATACCACATCTGACCGTGTCACACAGATGACAGAGGTGGGGGTAGGGCTGTTTGCCCACTGACAGCTGGTTAGAATGGGGATGCAAAAATGGCACCTGCCTGCACTGATGCTGGCAAGGACCTTGCCTGTGTAAATGGCATCTGCTAGTGTACCAGTCCTGGAGATAAACCCAACAGATTTCTGTCCCTCTGGCAGGCACTTCCAGCCTAGCAAGTGAAACTCTTCACATATGGTCTAATTTCCCTCAAACTGGTACATTTTATGCTGGGTGCAGGTGCTAGTGGGTCTGCATATAAACACTTTAAGAGTGGAATTGTCATTCCCTACACAGTGCTGTTTCACATTGGTTTTCTTTCTTTTCTTTTCTTCCTTCCTTCCTTCCTTCCTTCCTTCCTTCCTTCCTTCCTTCCTCCCTCCCTCCCTCCTTTCCTCCCTCTCTCTCTCTCTCTCCCTCCCTCCCTCCCTTCTTCCCTTTCGGACAGACAGGAATGGAGAGAGATGAGAACCATCAATCATCAGTTTTTTGTTGTGACACCTTAGTTGTTCATTGATTGCTTTCTCGTATGTGCCTTGACCATGGGGCTACAGCAGACCAAGTAACCCCTTGCTTGAACCAGCAACTTTGGGTTCAAGCTGGTGAGCCTCACTCAAACCATATGAACCCACGCTCAAGCTGGTGACCTTGGGGTCTTGAACCTGGGTCCTCTGCATCCCAGTCCGATGCTCTATCCACTGTGCCACCGCCTGGTCAGGCACATTGGTTTTCAAAGCCAGATGTCTTTGGGGCTCATTTCTCTGCTGCAGGAACCAAGGCCTAGGATGTCCTGCGTGAGGTACAAAGGCCCTACTCCTTAGGGAGAAGCTCTGTTTATATAGTTTTTGAGGTCCCTCCTGATTGTGGGTCACTGAACTGGGGGGAGGGGTTGGTGAAAATAAGTCTCTGCCTTTACCCATATTGATGTGGCACTTTTATCCTTGTTGTGGTGTTAATTTTGTAATGTATTTAAATGTTAAATTACTATGTTATACAACTGAAACTAATACAGTACTGTAAGTGGTGGTATTCAAATAATTTAACAACCAGTTCTTCGCCCTAATGACCATTTTAAGTATAAATAAATGATATAACAAAAGGTAGTTTATTTCATGCATTTAATACTTACGTAAGAACAATGAAAGAGATATAAAACTAAATTATGTTATAAAAGTTTTAAAATATTAATAAAAATATTAAATAATACCTAACGCAAAACAATAAAACTGTTATTTAAGATATTTCCAAAGACAGCTTGTCATCCCCTGGTTGTTTGGCATTTTTTCTCTTTCCGTTATATGTTTGTTTACTGAAGTAACAAACATGAGGGAATTAAAATGTAGTATTTCATCAAAGGTATAATGAGTTTTATGAAATGAATAAATATTACAAGCATAGTTTCATCAAATTTTTTTCACCTATGGATGAAATGAACATTAGAATACACTGTTGCACTTAGAATATGCTGTTGCACAGATGAATGTTAAAAAAGAGCAAAGAATCTAAATTTGTGATTTCCACTCTGGGCACTACCCAAACACCAACTTTAGAGAGAACCCTGATTACAAGTGCCATTTTAACAACTGCTTCACAAAACTTAACAAAAAATTAGGTATTGGTTCTACCAAACTGGTTTGAACCAGCTGAATCCCACCACTGACTACTTTACAACAGTTATACTTCAAAAAATATACATATTTCTTTCAACAAACAACAGGATATATTATGTTGTTAACCTTTGTTATGGAACAGGTGTTAAGTTAGTACTCAGGTTCTTTCCAGAGGGAAATTGATCCATTTGTAGTTGTATATAATTAAATTTTATTTTAAAAATTAGAGGCCTGACCAGGTGGTGGTGCAGTGGATAGAGCATTGGCCTGGGACGCAGAGGATCCAGGTTCAAAACCCCGAGGTTGCTGGCTTGAGCGTGGGCTCATCTGACTTAAGTGCTGGCTCACCAGCTTGAGTGTGGGATCACAGTGATGACCCATGGTCACTGGCTTGAGCCCAAAGGTCTCTAGCTTGAAGCCCAAGGTCGCTGGCTTGAACAAGGCGTCACTGGCTCAGCTGGAGCCCCCTATCCAGGTACATATGAGAAAGCAATCAATGAACAACGAAGGTGCCACAACAAAAAATTGATGCTTCTCATCACTCTCTCTTCCTGCCTGTCTGCCCCTATCTGTTCCTCTGTCTCTGTCTCTCTCAATTTAAAAAAAGAGAGAGAGAGAGAGAGAGAGAGAAAGGCAAGCTAGAATTTAGTTTGAAAGCTGTAGTTTGCTGACCTATAGTCTATGCTTATAAGTGCTATCCTCTTTTCAGGTAGTATCTTGTTCGATTTTGGTATCATAGTTATGTTGGCCTCATAAAGTGATCTGTGGTTTTCCCCTTCCCTTGCTGTTTTCTAAAAAAGCTTCTGTAAGATTGGTATTACTTCTGCATTAAATGTTTCTCTAGAAAAACTATTTGAGCCTGAAGAATTCTTAATGGGAATGTTTTTACAGATAAACTGTGTTAGTTTTGCTAAGTTATGCTGTTGAAAATATTATTCCATTTCATCAAAGTCTTCAAGCTTAATGGCAGAATGGTGTTCTTAATATTCCCTAATCACATTTTTAAAATGTCTGTAGCATCTAAACCCCTTCTTTCAATATTTTAAATATTATTTGTATTCTTTCTTTCTCTCTTAATCAGCCATTCTGTTTTTATTAATATTTTCAACTTATAGCTGTGTGAATTTCCTTTATTGTTTTCTGTGTCACTGATTCTTCTGTTCATTTTTTCTTTCTATTGAATTTAGGTTTAAATTACTTTTTCCTAGCTTAAGGTGGAAACATAGACCACTGATTTTAAACCTTTTTTATTTTACAAATATAAGTATTTAAATCATAGATCTCTCTCTAATCACTGTTTTAGCTGTATCTCACAAATTTTAACTGTAGTGTCTTTATTATCAACCTATATACCTAAATTCCCTATTTTTTACATTTTTTGGCACAAGGGTTGTATTACAAGTTTGTTTAATTTCCACATATTTTTCTAGATTTTCAAGATATGTAGTTATTAATATTTACTTTAATTACATTATAGTAAAGAACACACTCTGTAAGATATCAGTTTTGAAATTTATTGAGACAAAACCTATGGCCCAGCATAGGATCTATCAATATTCCATGGACACTTGAATGAAAGGTATATTTTGCCATTGTTGGACATAATATTCTTTACCTGTCAGTTGATGGTTTTGTTCATATCTTTTATATCCTTACTGAAGTTTTGGCCTCTTACTCTTAAATTAAGAATAAGAGGCCAAATAAAGGTTAAAATAAAGGCTAAAAAATAAAGGTTAAAGTCTCCCACTGTAATTGTGGTTTTTCCCTTTTAGTTCTATTAAGTTTCACTTCATGTGTTCTAAAGTCTGTTATTTGGTATATACACATTTGGAAGCATCCTACTGCAAGGCTCCTATTACTAATATGAAAAATCCTTCTCTGTTTCTGGCACTGCTCCTTTTTTTGCAGTCTACTTTGTCAGAAATTAATATAGCTTTAACACTTTCTTATGTTTACAGTTAACCTGGATTCTTTTTACTTTTAACCTGTAGGTTTCTTTTTTAAAAATTTATTCATTTTTTTTTTAGAGAGAGAGAGGAGAAGGGGGAGGGGCAGGAAGCATCAATTCCCATATGTGCCTTGACCAGCAAGCCCAAGGTTTCAAACCAGTGACCTCAGTGTCCCAGGTCGATGCTTTATCTACTGTGCCACCACAGGTCAGGCCTGTAGGTGTCTTTATATTTAAAGTGGGTCTCACTGTTTCTGATCAGAAATTAGGCTTCTTTTGGATCACTGTTCCTGATGTGAGACTTTTTTTCTGTTTGCTATTAAGATTTTTTCCTATCTTTAGTTTTCAAAAGTTTCACTAGAAAATATCTAAGTATGATTTTCTTTGAATTAATCCTGCTTAGGTTTTGCTGGGGTTAGAGGCTTTATAGGTTGTCATCCCACCCCCCAAATTTGAGATATTTTTAGTTATAATTTTTAAAAAACGTGTATCCTGTAGCAGCATTTTTTCTTTCTTGTCCTCTTAATGGTGTTTCATATGTCTTGGATGTTCTGTTCATATTTATACATATAATCAGAGTCAATATTATCTATTAATCTGTTTTCAAATTAATTATTTTTCTGTTATTTTCAATCTGCTGTTAAGGTCATACTGGGAATTTTTCATTTTAGATACTGTATTTTTTGGTTCTAGTATTCCCATTTGGTTTATTTATATTTCCCATTTGTCAGCTGAGATTCTTCTCCCACTGCTTATTCACTATGTAGATATCTTCCTTCAAATTCTCAAAAGTATTTATAATAATTGTTTTATAGTCCTTGTATTCTAATTTCAACATCTGGGTATCGTGGGGTTGGTTTCTATTGACTGACTTTCCTCTAAGCTATGGGTCGTATTTTTCTATTTCTTCTCATGTCTAATAATTTTTTTATTGCATGCTGGACACTGTGGCTGATACCTAATAGTGATCATGGAACTCTGGATTATTTTGCCTTCCTTTAAAGGATGTTGAGTTAAATTTTTGGCAGATATTCTTGATCCTTTCAGGCTTGGTTTTATCCTTTGCTAAGATGGGTCCATTCTGGTTTTGATTTAGTTCTAGGTCTTGGTCCTTATACCTAAAGTATGACCTAGCATGCTGCCCAAGATACTCAGCAAGTATCCTCTTTAATGGCCAGGTCAGAATTCCAACATTACCCCAATACTGCAATTGCTGCTATCTCTTTCCCACTCAGCCCGTAGCAGCCACTCTCTACTAAGTCTTGCAGATTTTCATCCTGCACATGTAAAGCCTGCTCTCTGCAGGAACTTCAGGGGCACCTTTAGTCTTCTATAGTTACCCACTCTGAAAAGCTTCCTCATCTCTGGTACTCTGTCCCACAAATTCTAGCTACTGTAGCAACTCTGCACTCCAATATATGCCTTCTCAGGTCAGCATGATCACCACTCTACTTAGGTTTTATCTTCCTGTACCACAGCTGTAACTCGGTCTGAGAGCGGGGGTAAATGGTAGGGCAAACCTTGAATATTTCTCTCCTTTGAAGGATTACAGTCATGTTGCTTATAGTTCAATGTCTAAAGAATTGCTTTGCATATTTTGTCTTCTTTTACAATTGTGTAAAACACAAGGGTAAATTTAAAACCAATACCAAGCATCCCACCATTGCTGGAAGTATAAGGTTATCTACTCAGAGTCCATATTCTTAGCCACTGTTGCAAATTACCTCTTTAATAGGATTCTATATACAGGAAAATGGTAAAAGAAAATGCATTCTTAATAGTGTGGGAAAACATCAACAAGGATTAAGGAATGAGAGAGCTGAAAGAATTAAGAAACTGTTGTCAGAGAATGGGATGTTGGAATATAAGATTTCATAGATGAAACACATAAGATCTTGCTATAGCTACAAGTATAGATGGCTTAAACATGATGATCTAATCTCTACCTTTTCAGAAAGAGAAAAGAATAATCTGATAGCCATCAGATTGTGATCTTTGATAACAAGAACTAGGTGAATGATGATAGAAAACAAGCACATCATCTAAAGAAAAATGGAAACAGAAAAGCATGAAAAGAAAGCTTTGAGGAAATATGAGTATTAAATAAATTAAAATTTTTCTTTAAAAATATCTAACCCTGGACAGATAGCTTAGTTGGTTAGAGCGTTGTCCTGAAGAGCAGAAGTTGCCAGTTTAATCCCTAATCAGGGCACATATAGAAACAGATCAGCCTGACCTGTGGTGGCGCAGTGGATAAAGCGTCGACTTGGAGCGCTGAGGTTGCTGGTTCGAAACCCTGGGATTACCCGGTCAGGGCACATATGGGAGTTGATGCTTCCTGCTCCTCCCCACTTCTCTCTCTACTCCTTCTCTCCTCTCTAAAATGAATAAAGTCCTTTTAAAAAGAAAAAAGAAAAATAAAAAAGAAACAGATCAATGTTCCTGTTTCTCTCTCTCTCTCTCTCTAAAAAAAAAAAAAATTTACAGGCTATCCTGGGAATTTTCTTGGTAGGCAACTGAGAATACAAATCTATTGCAAGAAAAAGATGGAGATATAACATAATGGTTCTTATTGAAGCAATAGGATTGGATGCAGCTGTCTAAAAAGAACATATGTCTTTAAAAGAAGAAAAGTCCAACATAAAAACCTAGGGGATCCCAGTATTTTAGAGGCAAGCAGATAAGCAGACTAAGAATGGATGTTCAGAGAAGTAAAAGGCAATATAAAGACGAAATTTGGTATAGCATTTAGGAACATGAGTTCTGGAATCAAATACTTGGTTTAAATCCCAGCTGTTATACAGTGTGTCCGTAAAGTCATGGTGCACTTTTGACCGGTGACACCATGACTTTACAGACACACTGTTCTTGCTAAGCAACATGACAATCAGAAAAATTACTTAACCTTTCTATGCCTGTTTTCTATAAAAATACATAAGTGATACATAATAGTATTTGTCTAATGAGAGACAAATCATGATGGTTCTGTAGGCTCATTCGGCCCCCAATTCCTTGCCCTCACAAAATTTCAGTAGCAAAGATCACCATGTTTGAATGAACTCAACCCTTTCTTTCTTTCTTTTTGTTTTAAATTAAGTGAGAGGAAGGGAGACAAAGAGAGACTCCTGCATGTGCCGCAACCTGGATCCACCTGCCAAGCCCCATACAGGGTGATGCTCTGCCCATTTGGGGCCACTGCTCCGTTGCTGAGGCAAGGCCATGGAGCCATGCTCAGTTTCCGGAGCCAACTTGCTCACCATTCGAGTCATGGCTGCGGGACTAGAGAAGAGAGAGAGAGAGAGAGAGAGAGAAGGGAAAGGGGGAGGGGGAAGAAGCAGATGGGCACTTCTCCTGTGTGCTCTGACTGGGGATTGAACCCCAGACTTAGACACGCCAGTGCCAGGCTCAACCCTTTCTAACAAGGCTGTTTACCCTATAAGGAAGCTTCCATGGTGCATAGTTGCATAGATACTCCCTTCCACACCTAGCCTAATAAATATGTAGAATATTAGAGAGGCTGGGTTCTTCTCTACTGCAACTTTGATCATGGTGCATGCAGACTATGACTGACCTAAACTGTATGATAAGAGTTTGAAGATTATGTGCACTCTCCCACTACTCTCCATGTTAAGCTTTTTCTCAATAAAATCTTTCCTTACATCATGTGATACTATAGTGCTGCGTTTCATGACCCACATGCAAGATATTTCCTCATAAGGTTATTATGAAGATTAAATAAATTAATATTTTCAAACTGTTTACAACACTGCCTAGATTATAGTAAGCATTATGTAAAGGTTAGCTCTTTGTTTTTATTTATTGTTTTGTTTGTTTTTGAGAATTTTTGTAAAAGTTTATTTGAGTCAAACTGATGACATGATAGGAAAAAAGATCTCAAATGCTTCCTAGCTCTGTTTAGAAAAGGAGACTTAGGAAAGACTAGCTGTGATCTAGAGTCAAATAAAAAGATATCAAAAAAGAGCTGGGGAACAATGTCAAATGCTACAAAAATTAAAGAATGAAACAGGACAATGGGTATGGCAACAGAATAGTACAAAAGTCAGATTATATTAAGGACTGAGTGGGAAGTGAAGAGTTAAACGAGTATAGATTAGTTTTTCTAAGAAATTTGCTAGCAAAAGAAAAAACAAAGTACATTGGCTAGGGAACTTTTACTTGCAAGTGACAGAAATCCAATTTGAACTAGCTTAACTAAACAGCTTACTGTAATAATACTGTGGTGTCTCAGAATGCAAGGTCAATAGTGTGCCTGAGTCTTGCAAACACGTGGACCTAGGGATCACTAATATTCTTTCTATGGTTCCTCTCTGTAGGTTTGCTTCATTTTCTCCCCTCCTTTTTCCAGTGTAGCTGCATTGCTTTTTTGTGCCACGGTATGAAATATGACCATCAAGAGATCCAGAGCCTTGCATTTTACAGTCCAGGCACACAAAAAAGATGATGAAGTTTGATATTTTTTTCAGTTCCAGTTTCAAAATTCTTTATAAAGGACTCTGGCCCTACTTAAATTAAGTGTCTAATCCTGAGTGAATCAACTGTAGCCAGTGATTATAAAGGTTAATGGATTAGCGCATAAATGGCTATTCCCATTGCAATTATATGAATCCAGTGGGATGCGAAAAAGACAAAATAATAAGTATTCACTGTAAGGAGACAGCATTTTCTTGAGGGATAGGTAGTATAAAGGTGGGGTTTTTGGTGATGGTGTCTTTTAGGCCAGGTAAGAGATTTTAACATGTTTATATTTGTATTTTTCGCTCCATAAGACGCACTTTTCCCCTTCAAAAGTGGGAGGGAAAATGCCCATGCGTCTTATGGAGTAAAAAATACGATATTTTATTAAATATTTTAACACACCATTTGGTTCAGAATATTTTTTTTCTTATTTTTCTCATTAAAACCCTAGATGTGTCTTATGGTCAGGTGCGTCTTATGGAGCAAAAAAATATGGTAAATGGAAATAGTAAAAGGATTGGGATGAAAGGTATAGGATCAGAAGTGAGTTATTTAATAGAATAAACTCCTAGGCTAGTCAAAGGGAAATAATGGAATTTAGTGCACAAGTAGCCTTGTAGAAACATAAGCCTTTCTGAGATAGGAGGGAAGAAAATATGAATGCACACTGGCATAGGAAGGTCTAGGAAGGTGAAGGAAATTGAGGGAGATTTGACCTGAAGATCTCCTGTGAAGTATGTGGCTAAGTTATATCTTGAGAGTGTGGGAAATGGAGTAAAAGAGGTGCTTGAAAAGAATAATAAACATTAATATACCTGTAATGAGGAAGAGAAAGGAAGCTAAAAGGAAGAAGTTAAGGCTTGTCCAAACTGTTGCATCTGACTCAGACTGGAAACTATAAATTTATAAAGGTGTCAGATGTACGCTGTGACTCTACTCAGTAATGCTTACTATCTTGTGAATAAGAACTCATAGGCACAGGTAGAAAGATGGAGGAAAAGGTGGTGGCTAAGAAGACTTAACTGGTAGGGTCAAGTTACTAGGAAGTAGCAGTAAGAAGCCATTTCACATCTGACAAATAATTCCAAACTCTGCATTAGTGTTGTTCACATGGTACTGTCAACATATTAATAACTTTATAATTAACTATTAGAAAAGATTAACTGTATTACTTTCTAAGTATCATTTATATTCACTTACAAATTAAATATTTGGTCTAAAAACATCAAAACTGAACTCTTGAGAGATCTGTACATTCAAATGTTTAAACGTCACCTTAATTTTGCTGCATTCCTTTTAGAATACCATAAAGCTAACTAATCATGTGTAAATAGAGTCACTAACCCAAAGTCCATATCTTGATGCTTATAACAAACCAATTTCTTTGTAACAGGTACTTGTGTCATTATGTTAAATAAGCCCACTTGCAAAACAGGAATAATAGTGTTTACTTTACATGATTGTGATGCAGATTACATAAGTTAACATATAAAGTGCCTAGAATAGTGCCTGATAAATGGTAACCATTCAACAGAAACCTGCCACTATTATGAACCAGTAGCAGAATGTCTAAATTAGTATTATTTATTTTAAAAATAAATATTACTAGAAAAATAAACAATACTATAGTAGTCTGATTAAAAGTATAAATGACTCAATGTACTTACGCATTTTATCAATAATTATTATATAAAAAATAGGGATAAGGAAAGCAGAAAATTTAAACCAAAAGTAATGAATAAAATGAATTAACTTTCACAAAATGTATATGTAAGCTTTAGAAGAAAAAATTTTCTTTAAAAATACTGAAATATAAAATTTATCCAAAAGTACCCTGGCTGGTTAGCTCGATTGGTTAGACCATCATCCCAAAGCACAGAGGTTGCCATTTTAATCACTGATCAGGGCATATATAGGCACAAATGTTTCTGTCTCTCTCCTCCTCTCTCCCTTTCTCTCCCTAAAATCAATAAAATAAATATTAAACTTTATTTAAAAGCAATAAAATAACAGCTTTTATGAATTATGAGTCACATATAATAAGAAAACACAGCACAGTACCATAAATCCCATTTTTATCACGTCCACATCTTCTTTTAATTATAAATTTTCTCCCTGGAATGACGCAAAATAATAGATTAACACTTTATATATTCTTATACTAATTTAGCATTAAAATTCCACTCTAACAATCAGGAGCATAATTTAAAGCAAGAGTAGGGAATACTAAGTAAATTGAAAAATGTGAATTAGAAAACGTCAATAATGGATCACATGAATGTAAAATGTAATTAATTCTGGTTGGGGGGTGGGGAAGGAGTGCAAGCTTAAACTAAACTGATTTAAAAAACAAAAATGAGGTATAATAAATATAAGATATTTAGCTACTGGTGTCACATAGTTCAAATGAGGGCACAATAAGAAAGACAGATGGAAGGCTACATGAAAAAAGTCAATGGAAAAAAAAAAGAAGAAAAATAGAGCAGGAAAGGGAAAAGACAAAAGAAAAAGTTTCACAAAGAAGCAATACAATATAAAATAGAAAAATAGAGAGAAAAGGCCCAGGAGATTCTAAAACTGCAGGTCAAATACTCTTGTCATACCTTGGTCTTCGCTTGGGCCAGGAACCTGAAAATGCTATCGTGTCTCTACGTATTTCCTGCACTCCTGCTACATCTTGTTTTTCCATCTTTGTTTTTCCTGCAGCTAATTTTCTCAATTCTTACTTTTCACTTTATTGCATGATATGCAGACCTTATTTTGTAAAATACTTTTCCTTTTTGGAAATAAGATGGATATAAATAATACTTCTTATAACTTCATAATCAATTATGAATGGCTAATCAATCACTATTCACAATTCTACTGCTCTAATCTAAAACAAGAGTTCTTTACTTGAAGCCTATGAATTCCTTGAAATTTTGTTAGAAATTGTGTGCATGTGTAATATTTTGTGAGTTCCTTTTGTGTGTGTATGTGTGAGAGAGAGAGGGACAGACAGAAAGGCAGAGATAAGAAGTATCAATTCTTTGTCGCAACACCATAGCTGTTCATTGATTGCTTTCTCATATGTGCCTTGATGGGGGGTGGGGGGAGGGGCTCCAGCTGAGCCAGTGACCCCTTGCTCAAGCCAGCGACCTTGAACTCAAGTGATCTTTGGGCTCAAGCCAGTGACCATGGGGTCATGTCTATGATCTCACACTCAAGCCGATGACCCTGTGTTCAAGTTTGTGAGCTTGTGCTCAAGCTGGATGAGCCCATGCTCAAGCTGGTGACCTCGGGATTTCAAACCTGGGTCCTCAGGATCCCAGGCTGATGCTCTATCCACTATGCCACCAACAGTCAGGCTATTTTGTGAGTTCTGAAGCTTTGTCAGAGTCTGAAAGCAGAATACTGCTGTGTTAGAGGTTTTATTGTGAATGACATTGCCAACATAGTTAACTGTTAGGAAATTTAGTATTTGGGCTGCAACAGAAGAAAGGGAGCTAACACTTATAAAGCATTTCTCACATACCAATTTCTATGTTCTGCTGTACCGGTGGATTTTAAGACTGCCCTCTCTGGAGCAGGACTTGAGTAAGGCCAACTGATGCCCTATGCACAACCTAACAAGGCACGCTAGCCCTTCCTTTGCTTATAATAATGAGTTTAAGGGACTTTTACACAAATTAGCTGATGAGTTAAATAATATCCCGACTCAGCCAGCTGGTTTTATTATCTACAGAAGCGAAACTCACACCAAGAATCAGAAACAAATGTAATACTGATAACAACTCAATCTAAACTTTTAAACTTTATACTTACCATACCAAAGAAAAAGATTTTTTAACACTACAAATTAAAATGGAACATGGTAGATAAAATAATTACTCTAGTTAAGTGTGGCAGAGAAAGAGTTAAAGGCATGATAGCTAGGACAAAAAACTCTGTGGTGCTCTACTTCCCTTGGTCCCAGAAGCTTGTGCTTATTTTCCTTAAACTTTAACCCAGGGCTGCCCTGGAGTCTGCATAAGCAGCCACAAAACAGGGTGATCAAGTACCAATAAAGATCAGACACAACCCTCCCTTAATCAGACAAATTATCTTTGTTCCTGATTGACACATTTAGATTTCTTTATAACATTTCATTTAAACAATAGTTTCCTTGGCTTAAAGGAGTTTAAAATTATCTTTGTAAATCAGAGACCAATGCAATGTTAGACTTTACTAGTGGTTGAATAGACTTAGGACCAGAACTAGCTGGCAGATCATAACTCGATATCACAGGTATAGTGGTGTGAGGGATCCGTGCATTGCAGCAACTAAAGTTGGGCAAGCGGGAACAGATAGGGGAGGCAAGAAACAAACAGAGAGCCAAGGACACATCCCTGAAGCGGAGGCTCACAGTGGGGTGAAACCAGGTTGTGTCTGGGTTTCCTTTGGCTGGAAGAAACAGAGAGATTCAGTGGGCATTCTCACAGGAGTGAAAGGCAAGAGCAGAAGCCGAATGTAGGGACCTGGGCAGGGGACACAGCCTTGGAACACTGCCGGCTGTCCCATGGTTAACCCAGGGTCAGCCCATCATCCACATTCCAGGAAAGAAACAAAGACACAAGGCCCCGCCGTCACCCAGCCTCCCAGAACTCACCTCCCTTCTCCCTTGGTATTAAGGTGCAGAGTACATCAATGGCATACCTGAGAACTAACACTGTAGAACCACTGTTTCCCCGGAATAAAGAGAGTACTCTGCATCTGATCCCTGGTTGGGGTATAGGGGAGACCACGCGGTGGCCCCAGGTTGCCATTATCAGGAGGGAAAACAAAGAAGGCAGCCGGCTTACCCCAGCCCACACCTTTCCCAGCATGGTGGCTACACTGACAACAGCCAGCATCATGATGGGAGTCAGCATGAGGATTTCACAAACCTAAAACTTGCCACCTACTGGAAATATAATAGAAATATCTCTTAGAAGTAATCTAGAAAATAAGCCACTCATACAGATGTCTAGACAGAGGAGCCACTGAATACCATGAATAACCAAGGGAGCAACACAGTTCAGAAAGAAAATGAAAACTCTCTAGAAAGCAAACTTAAACACATGGAAATCTGGGATATAAATGACAGAAAATTCAAGATTCAAGTTGTGAAAATACAACAAGATGCAAAAAATTAGGCAATTTAATGCACTCAGGGGGAGAGGGGGAGTACTTTTAACAGAAAGATTGAAATTTCAAAAAACAACCAGACAGAAATTCTGGAGATGAAAAACTCAATAAATGAAATCAAGAATGAACTAGTGAGCATGGAAATAGAGCTGACCAATCAAATGAAAGAAATAGTGATCTAAAAGATAGAAATCTAGAAATGACACAGAGGGAAGAGGGAGACTTAAGTATAAAAAGAACAACAGGCCCTGGCCAGTTGGCTCAGTGGTAGAGCCTCAGCCTGGTGTATGGATGTCCCAAGTTTGATTCCCAGTCAGGGCACACAGAAGCGATCATCTGCTTCTCCACCCCTCCCCCATCCCTCCATTCTCTTTCTCCCTCTCTCCGCCTCCTGCAGCCATGGCAGGGTTGGAGCAAGTTGGCCTCGGGTGCTGAGAATGGCTCCCTGGTCTCTCCTCAGGTGCTAAAATAGCTCAGTTGCTGAGCAACAAAGGAACAGCCCCAGACAGGTAGAGCATTACTCCACAGGGGGCTTGCCAGGTGGATCCCAGTTGGGGCGCATGCAAGAGTTTGTCTCACTGCCTCCCCACTTCTCACGTAAGAAAAAAAATGACACAGCTCTATGAGAACTATCTGACTCCATCAGAAAGAGTAATATAAGAATAACAGGTATACCAGAAGAAAAAAAGAGAAAGAAAGGAATGGAGAGCCTTTTCAAACAAATAATTGATAAGAACTTCCCAAACTTACAGAAAAAACTAAGTTCTCAAATCCAAGAAGCAAATATAACACCTAATTATCTCAATCCAAAAAGGCCTTCTCCAAGGCACATTGTATTAAAACTGTCAAAAATTAATGACAACAAAAGAATTCTCAAGGCATCCAGGAAAAAGAAAGTTAGATATAAAGGAAAGCCAATTTAGATTATCATCAGACTTCTCAGCAGAAGCTCTACAAGCCAGAAGAGAGTAGAATCAAATATTCAAAGTACTGACAGAAATTACCAGTCAAGAATAATATATCCAGCAAAGTTATCCTTTACATATGAAAAAGAAAGATTTTTGTAGACATAGAGAAGCTAAGAGATTTATCATCAGAAAATACCGACTGCGCCTGACCAGGTGGTGGCACAGTGGATAGAGCGTTGGACTGGAACGCAGAGGACCCGGGTTTGAAACCCCGAGGTTGCCAGCTTGAGCGCGGGATCATCGGGTTTGAACAAAGCTCACCAGCTTGAGCCCAAAGTCACTGGTTTGAGCAAGGGGTCACTTGGTCTGCTGTAGTCACCCGGTCAAGGCACATATGGGAAATCAATCAATGGACAATTAAAGAACCGCAATGAAGAATTGATGTTTCTCATCTCTCTCCCTGTCTGTCTGTCCCTATCTGTTCCTCTCTCTGACTCTGTCTCTGCCACAAAAAAAATAAAAAAAGAAAAAAAAGAAAAAAAGAAAATGCCAACTGCAAGAAATACTCAAGCCTGACCAGGCGGTGGTGCAGTGGATAGTGTCAGATTGGGACATGGAGGACCCAGGTTCAAAACCCTGAGGTTGCCAGCTTGAGCATGAGCTCATCTGGTTTGAGCAAGGCTCACCAGCTTGAGCCCAAGGTCGCTGGCTTGAGCAAGGGGTCACTCAGTTTGCTGTAGCCTCCCCAGTCAAAGCACATATGAGAAAGTAATCAATGAACTAAGGTGCTGCAATAAAGAATTGATGCTTCTCATCTCCCTCCCTTCCTGTCTGTCTATTCCTATCCTCCCTCTCTCTGTCTCTGTCACAAAAAAAAAAGTAAAAAGAAATACTCAAAGGATTTAGTCTACCTGAAACAAAGAACAAAATGTACACCGTAATAATTTGTGACAACAAAAACATAAAAGGGGAAGTGGTAAAATTCTGAACTAGCAAAGGAGGATGAAGAGAAGATGCATTCAAAAGAAGAAGGACTACTGTATACCTGTAATTAACTTTTCTTTTTTTAAAGATTTTATTTACTGATTTTACAGACAGAGGAAGTATAGAGTGAGAAGTGTCAACTCATAATTGCCTCACTTTACTTGTTCATTGATTGCTTGTTGTATGTGCCATGACTGGGCAAGCCCAGGGTTTCGAACTGGCAACCTTAGCATTCCAGGTTGATACTTTATCTACTGTACCACCACAGGTCAAGAGAAACTTTCTTTTTCAATAACCTAATGGGAACTACACACACACACACACACACACACACACACACACACACACACACACACACACACACAGACAATTTGAGGCACATAGCTTAAAAAAATGAAATACAAAGGAAAGAAATATGGAATACCACAAATAAAAATGACAGAGAGAAACACAAAGGAAAAGAACCAATGGAAGAACAGAGCTACCAGAAAACAGAAGATAAAATGGCTATAGGAAATTCTCATGCATCAATAATTACTCTAATGTAAATGGACTTAATTTGTCCATAAAGAGGTATAGAGCAGCAGACTGGATCAAAAAACAAAACCCAACTATAGTTTGACTAGGTGGTGGTGCAGTGCATACTGTCGCCCTGGGACTGGATCAAAAAACAAAACCCAACTACAGTTTGACTAGGTGGTGGTGCAGTAGATACTGTCACCCTGGGATGCTGAGGACCCAGAATTGAAACACCAAGGTCACTGGCTTGAGTGTGGGCTCATCCAGTTTGAGTGAGGGCTCACCAGCTTGAGTGTGGGGTTTCCGGGTTGAGCATGGGGTTACTGGCTTGAAACCTAAGGTTGATGGCTTGAACAAGGGGTCACTGGATGAGCTGGAGCCCCCTGGTCAAGGAACATATGAGAAAGCAATCAATAACTAAGGAGCAGCAACTATGAGTTGATATTTCTCATGTCTTTCCCTTCCTGTCTGTCCATCCATCTGTCCCTCTCTCTCACTTAAAAAACAAAACAAAAACTATATCCTGCCTTTAGGAGACATATCTAAGCTACAAAAGCAGTTAGATTCAAAGAAAATGGGCAAAAATGATTCTCTAAGCAAATAACACCCACAAAAAAGCAAGTGTAGCAATACTTAAAAACAGATTTCAAGATAACAAAGGTAACAGCGAAAAAATTAATATTTTATAATGATAAAGGGGAGACTATAACTAAAAGAGGTAATAATTTTTTTTTTGATGGGGAGGTGAGAGCGTGAAAAGCATCAACTTGTAGGTACTTCACTTTAGTTATTCATTGATTCCTCCTCATACATGCCTTGACTGGGAATGGGGGTTCCAGTTGAGCCAGTGAGCAACTTGTTCAAGCCAGCAACCTTGGGCATCAAGCCAGTGACCTTTGGGCTCAAGTCAGCGACCTTGGGCTCAAGTCAGCGACCTTGGACTTCAAACCAGCAACCTTGGGCTTCAAGCCAGCAACCGTTGGGCTCAAGCTAGTGACCTTTGGGTCATGTCGATGATTCCATGCTCAAGCCAGCAACCCCACACTCAAGCTGGCAAGCCTGCACCTATGCCGATGAGCCAACAATCAAGCCAGCGACCTCGGGATTTCAAACCTGGGACCTCAGCATTCCAGGTTGACACTTTATCCATTGTGCCACCACTAACCAGACATACAATTTGTTTTTTAATTTTAATTTATTGTGTTTACATGTATACAAGTGTCCCACTGAATATAACTTCCTCACCCCCTACCTGTGTCCCTTTTTATACCTGGTTTATCCGCTCTCCCTAATTCCCTCCCCACTGCCCTCTAGGATTTGGGTTATCTATACCTCTATCTTATGTATATATAATTTCACTCATCCCTTTACCTTCTCTGATCCCATCCTCTCATCCCCCTTCCCTCTAATTGCTGTCCTCCTGGTCCCCGTGACCCTGCCTCTGCCTCTATTCCGTTCCTCAGTTCACTTGGTTCATTAGATTCCAAATAAAAGTGAGATCATATGATATTTTTCTTTCTCTGCCTGGCTTATTTCACTTAGTATAATTATCTCTAGGTACATCCATGCTGTCCCAAAAGGTAAGATTTTCTTCTTTTTCATGGCTGTATAGTATTCCATTATGTATATGTACCACAGCTTTTTAATTCTACAATTCTTAATATATACGCACCAAATCAGGGAGTGCCGAAAGATACAAAGCAACTACTAACAGAATTAAAAGGAGAAACAGATAAAAATAAAATCATAGTTGGGGACAGCTATAAAGAGATCATCAACATAAAATCAATAAAGAAATATTGACCTTAAATGACACATTAGGCCAAATGGATATAACTGACATTTATACAACTTTTCATCCCAGAACAGCAAATTATACATTCTTTTCTAGTACACATGAAACATTCTCAAGGATAGAACATGTTTTGGGTCACAAAACGATCCTCAACATATTTAAAAAGATTAAAATTATACCAAGTATATTCTCTGACCATAATGCTTTGAAATTAGAAATCATTTGCAAAAAAGAATTAAACCACAAAGATGTGGAAATTAAATAAGATATTATTAAAAAAAGACTAGGTCAAAGAAGAAATAAAAGGTGAGATCAAAAGATATATAGAAACAGAGGGACGGCAAGATGGCGATGGAGTAGGTGGATGTACCAACTTCCAACTCCTAGAACCAAAGTGGATTATAGCTTAATTTTAAGAACCATCATCTGGATAAACCAATTTGAACTAAACTAAGTCAACTCTTCAAACAAGGAACACTGAAGAAGCCACACTGAGACTGGTAGGAAAAGCAAAAACGTGAAAAGGGGGGCCCAGCTCCCCAGAGCGAACGGCATCCTGGAGAGACTCGCATGGCAGGAAGAGAGTTTAGTGGAGAGAAAGGGACCTGGCTCCCAGGAACAAAGCCCCAGTCTGCAGCCCCAGAGCCTAGAAGAGGCGTTTGGACAGTACTGAGCTGTGAAACAATTGAGGATACTGTTTGTAAGAAAGAGACAGTTTTCTCAGACCCAGGATTCTTCTTAAAGGGACAGCGTAGAAAACCTCTCTCACAACAACTCACCCGGAGCTTTGGGGAACGGGGACAGAGGAGAATAGCAGAGCAGCGGAAAGAGAGTGTGGACTGGAAGGCACAGTGAGAAACACCCTGAGGGACAGCCACCCTAACCCCTGGGCTGAGTCAATTCCCTAAAAAAACGAATATTTCCCCTGGAACTAGCAATACCGGCAAAGGGAGGCAGGACACCAGCCAAACAAGTTTTCCCGCGGCACTTAGAGCAGAGCTGCTTAGATGGAGGGAGGTTCCAGAACTACAGTATAGAGTGTTAGGGTCTGAGCTGCAGTGCCCCTACCCACATTGCTGGGGGTTTGCTGGAGGAACGGTGGCGGTGGGACACTGAAACGCAGTTCTATCGGCAGGGGCAGAGGCCCAGTTGGTGTGAGCTCAGTCTAGCTAAGCAGGGGTGGAGGGGACGCCCGAATGTGGTCAGGCAGCTGCAGGCCCTCCTGCAGCTGCAGGCCCTCCTGCAGCTCCACCAGCGGGGAAAAAGCAGGAGGCCAGCAATGGGCAGAGATCTGCTGCTGAGCAGGGCCCCGTGGGCACGAAGCATCACCTGGCCTCTGAGGTTTGCGACCATGTGCAAGCCGGCCCTGACCGCAGGGGGAGGGGGGCTAAAGCCCGCGACAGGCAAAGGCTTGCAGCTGAGCAGAGGCCAGCAGCCCGGCCCAGCCCGAAAAACCGCAGTTTGTAATCCTGCGCAAACAGGCTCTGACAGCGGGGGCGGGGCTAAAGCCCAGGACAGGCGGAGGCTCGCAGCTGAGTGCACGCCAGCAGCCCCACCCAACCCAAGAAACCAAGGCGAGCAGGCTCTGACCAAGGGGGCTGGGCAGAAGCCCGGGAACAGGTGGGGTCTGCAGCTGAGCAAAGGTGCTCACCCCTACTCTTGGTGCTGAGGCTTGTGGCTTGAGTGCAGTGTGCAACCCCACCTGAGGCGGTGAGGTGAAGGCCCAAACAGGCTGAGGTGTGTAGAGCCCAGCACCAGAGCACAGCCCATCCCGTGGAGGAGAGGCAGAAATCACAGCAACAGCTGCAGTGGGCCTGCACAAGCAACGAATATACCCAACCACCCTAGCCAGTGGCAGAGGGGGAGATGGGCCTGCAGACAGACCACACCTAGGGAATACAGAGGCAACACCCCTTGGACTCCAGTGGCCACACCCTTCTTATACACAGACAAAATGGACAGGCAGTGAAATGCAACCCAAATGAATCACGAGAAATCCCCAGAGAAGGACCTGAATGAACCAGATATAACCAAATTACCAGAAGCAGAGTTTAAAATAATGATAGTTAGGATGTTCAAAGAGCTTAGAGCAACAATGGATAGTCATTACGAACACCTAAATAAAGAGATAACAAGTATAAGAAAGGAAATTGAAATAATAAAAAAGAATCAGACAGAAATGACGAATATAGTATCAGAACTGAAGACCACAATGGAAGAAATTAAAAGCAGGATGGATGAAGCTGAGGATCAAATCAGCGAGTTAGAGGACAAAATAAACAAAGGCACAGAAGCAGAACAGAAGAAAGTAAAGAGATTCAAAAAATGTGAGGAAACTCTAAAGGAGCTCTGTGACAACATGAAGAGAAATAACATCCGCATCATAGGGGTTCCCGAAGATGAAGAGAAAGAACACGGGATAGAAACTTTGTTCAATCAAATCATAGCTGAAAACTTCCCTAAATTAACGCTGGAAAATGTTTCACACGTTCAAGAAACCCAGAGAACTCCATTAAAGAGAAATCCTAAGAAATCAACAAGACACATCATAGTTAAAATACCAAAGCTATGGGATAAAGAGAAAATTTTAAAAGCTGCTAGAGAAAAAAAGGATCTATCACCTACAAAGGAGCCCCCATAAGGATGACATCCGACTTCTCAACAGAAACACTTGAGGCCAGAAGGGAATGGCAAGATATATTCAAAGTAATGCAGAACAAGAACCTACAACCAAGACTACTCTATCCAGCAAGGCTAACGTTTAAAATTGAAGAAGAAATAAAGAGCTTCCCAGACAAAAAAAAACCTCAAGGAATTCATTAAAATCAAACCAATTCTGCAAGAAATGCTAAGGGACCTGTTGTGAACAGTTCAAAGGGGGAAAAGAATATAGCAAAAGAAAAATACAGCATTAAAGAATAAAATGGCAATAAACAACTACATATCAATAATAACCTTAAATGTAAATGGATTAAATGATCCAATCAAAAGACATAGGGCAGCTGCATGGATAAAGAAACAGGACCCATACATATGCTGTCTACAAGAGACACACCTTAAAGGAAAAGATGCACATAGACTGAAGGTAAAAAGATGGAAAAAATAATTCATGCAAATGGAAATGAAAAAAAAGCCGGGACAGCAATACTTATATCCGACAAAATGAACTTTAAAACAAAGGCTGTAGTAAGAGATAAAGAAGGACACTACATAATGATAAAGGGAACAATTCAACCGGAAGATATAACCATTATAAATATCTATGCACCAAACATAGGAGCCCCGGCATATATAAAGCAGACTTTGATGGATATAAAGGGTGAGATTAACAGCAATACTATAATAATAGGAAATTTCAATACCCCACTAACATCACCGGATAGATCCTCAAGAAAGAAAATTAATAAAGAAGCAGCAGACTTAAAGGATATACTAGACCAAGTTGATTTAATAGATACCTTCAGAACTTTTCACCCTAAAGCAGTAGAATATACATTCTTTTCAAGTGCTCATGGTACATTCTCTAGGATAAATCACATGTTAGGACACAAAAGTGATCTCAACAAATTTAAGAAGATTGAAATCATATCAAGCATTTTCTCTGATCACAATGGCATGTAGCTAGAAATTAACCACAAAAGAAAAACTAAAAAATACTCAAACACTTGGAAACCAAATAGCATGTTATTAAATAATGAAAGGATTAACAATGAGATCAGAGAAGAAATAAAAAGGTTTCTAAAAATGAATGATAATAAGCATACATCAACTCAAAATTTATCGGATACAGCAAAAGCAGTATTGAGAGGGAAGTTTGTAGCACTACAGGCATTCCATGAGAAGCTAGGAAAATCTCAAATAAGCAACCTGACCCTGCATCTAAAACAACTAGAAAAACAACAGCAAATAAAGCCCAGGACAAGTAGAAGGAAGGAAATAATAAAGATCAGAGTGGAAATAAATGACATAGAAGTTAAGGAAACAATACAGAGGATCAATGAAACCAGGAGCTGGTTCTTTGTAAAGGTAAACAAGATTGATGAACCTTTAACTAGACTCACCAAGAAAAAAAGAGAGAGGTCTCAATTAAATAAAATTAAAAAGAACAGTGGAGAAATAACAACTGATACAACAGAAATTCAAAGTATTGTAAGAAAACACTATGAAGAACTCTATGCCAAAAAATTAGACAACCTAGGTGAAATGGACAAATTTCTTGAATCATATAATCTTTCAAAAATCAATCTGGAAGAATCAGAACACCTAAACAGACCAATTACAACAAATGAGATCGAAATAGTTATCAAAAAACACCTAACAAAGAAAAGTCTTGGGCCTGATGGCTTCACAAGTGAATTCTACCAAAAATTCAAAGAAGAACTAACTCCTATCCTCCTCAAGCTATTTCAAAAAATTCAAGAGGAAGGAAGACTTCCAAACTTCTTTTATGAGGCGAGCGTAATTCTCATCCCGAAACTGGGCAAAGACAACACAAAGAAAGAAAATTATATGCAAATATCCCTGATTAATTTAGATGCTAAAATTCTCAACAAAATATTAGCCAACCAGATCCAGCAATATATGAAAAAAATCATACACCATGATCAAGTGGGATTTATTCCTGAGAGGCAAGGCTGGTTCAATATTCATAAATCAATCAATGTGATTCATCACATAAACAAAAGGAAGGACAAAAATCACATGATAATTTCAATAGATGCAGAAAAGGCATTTGATAAAATCCAGCACCCATTCATGCTCAAAACTCTCAGTAAAGTGGGAATACAGGGAACATTCCTTAACATAATAAACGGCATCTATGACAAACCCACAGCAAACATCATACTCAATGGGCAAAAGTTAAAAGCAATCCCCTTAAAATCAGGAACCAGGCAGGGGTGCCCTCTTTCACCACTCTTATTCAACATAGTTCTGGAAGTCCTAGCTACAGCAATCAGACAAGAAGAAGAAATAAAAGGCATCTAAATTAGAAAAGAAGAAGTAAAAGTGTCATTATTTGCAGATGATATGATATTGTGTATAGAAAACCCTAAAGTCCCAGTCAAAAAACTACTGAACCTGATAAATGAATTCAGCAAGGTGGCAGGATATAAAATTAATACTCAGAAATCAGAGGCATTTTTATATACCAACAATGAACTGTCTGCAAAAGAAATTAAGGAAACACTTAATTTCCCTTCACTATTACAACCAAAAAAATAAAGTACCTAGGAGTAAATTTAACCAAGGAGCTTAAGGACTTGTACTCAGAAAATTATAAAACATTGATAAAAGAAAGCAAGAAGATACAAACAAGTGGAAGTGTATACCATGCTCATGGTTAGGAAGAATAAACATCATTAAAATGTCTATATTACCCAAAGCAATTTATAAATTCAATGCAATACCAATTAAAATACCAATGACATACTTCAAAGATATAGAACACACATTCCAAAAATTTATATGGAACAAAAAAGAACACAAATAGCCTCAGCAATCTTAAAATGAAAAAATAAAGCCTGACCATGTGGTGGCGCAGTGGATGAAGCGTGGGACTGGGATGCGGAAGACCCAGGTTCGAGACCAGAAGCTCGCCAACTTGAATGCAGGCCCATCTGGTTTGAGCAAAAAGCTCGCCAGCTTGGACCCAAGGTCGCTGGCTCAAGTGAGGGGTTACTCTGTCTGCTGAAGAACTACGGTCAAGGCACATGTGAGAAAGCAATCAATGAACTACTAAGGTGTCACGATGGCAATGAAAAACTAATGATTAATGCTTCTCATCTCTCTCCGTTCCTGTCTGTCTGTCCCTGTCTGTCCTTCTCTCTGACTCTCTCTCTGTCCCTGTTAAAAAAAAAAAAGAAAAAAATGAAAGAAAAAATGAAGTGGGAGGTATCACTCTTCCGGATATCAAGGTATACTACACAGCTAAAGACAGTAAGAACAGAATAAAAAGACAAACCACACAATTGAAGAACATATTTGACAACACACATGTCTGATAAGGGGTTAATAACCAAAATTTATAAAGAACTTATAAAACTCAACACCAGGAACACAAACAATCCAATCAAAAAATGGGCAAAAGAAATGAATAGAAATTTCTCCAAAGAGGACATACAGATGGCCAATAGGCTTATGAAAAAATGCTCAACATCACTAATCATTAGAGAAATGCAAATTAAAACCACAATGAGATATCACCTCACACCAGTCAGAATGGCACTCATCAGCAAAACAACACAGAATAAGTGCTGGCGAGGATGTGGAGAAAAGGGAATCCTCCTGCACTGCTGGTGGGAATGCAGACTGGTGCAGCCACTGTGGAAAACAGTATGGAGATTCCTCAAAAAATTAAAAATCGAACTGCCTTTTGACCCAGCTATCCCACTTTTAGGAATATACCCTAAGAACAACATAGCACTGTTTGAAAAGAAGAAATGTGCCCCCATGTTCGTGGCAGCATTGTTCACAATAGCGAAGATCTGGAAACAGCCCAAGTGTCCGTCAGAGGATGAGTGGATTAAAAAGCTTTGGTACATATATACTATGGAATACTACTCAGTCATAAGAAATTATGACATCGGATCATTTACAACAAAATGGATGGACCTTGATAACATTATACGGAGTGAAATAAGTAAAATAGAAAAAAAGAACTGAGAACAGCATGATTTCATACATAGGTGGGACATAAAAGTGAGACTATGAGACATGGACAAGAGAGTGGTGGTTACGGGGTGAAGGGAGGGAGGAGAGGGTGGTGTAAGGAGGAGGGGAGGGGCACAGGGAAAACCAGATAGAAGGTGACAGAGGACAATTTGACTTTGGGTGATGGGTATGCAACATAACTGAATGATAAGATAACCTGGAGATGTTTTCTTTGAACATGTGTACCCTGATTTATTAATGTCACCCCATTAAAATTAATTTTAAAAAAAGATATATAGAAACTAATGAGAATGACAATTTGACATATCAGAATTTCTTGGATGCAGAGAAAGCAGTAATAACAGGGAAGTTTATATTATTATAGGCCTATCTTAAGAAAAAAGAGATCCCAAACCTGATCTGTGGTGGTGCAGTGGATCAAGCCTCAACCTGGAATGCTTAGGTCGCTGGTTTGAAACCCTAGGTTTGTCTGGTCAAGGCTTATGTGAGAAGCAACTGTGAACTGATGCTTCCCACTCCTCACCACAGCCTCTCTTTTTCCTCTCTCTACAATCAATAAATAAAACATTTATAAAATAAAAAGAAAGAGAAAAGAGACCCTAAGTAAACATCCTAACATTACATCTTAAAGTACTAGCGAAAGAAGAACAAAGGCAATCCAAAGTCAGGAGAAGAAAGGAAATAAGCCTGACATGTACTGGCACAATGGATAAAGTGCCAACCTGGAGTGCTGAGGTCACAGTATGAAACCCTGGGTTTGCCCGGTTAAGGCACATACAAGAAGCAACTATGAGTTGATGCTTCCTCACCCCACCGTTCTCCCTCTCTCTAAAAATAATAAAGTTAAATTAGAAAAAATAGAAAATAATAAAAGAGCAGAACTGAATGAAATAACGAACCAAAAGAACTATTCAAAAAATCAATACAACAAAAAGCTGGTTCTTTGAAAAGATTAATAAAACCAATAAACTCCTAACTAGACTGAATAAGGAAAAAAAAGAAATGACTTATACAAACAAAATCAGAAATGAAAGAAGTTACCACAGACATCATAGATATTCAAAGGATCATACTAGAATACTATGAAAGACTATATGCTACAAAATTCAATAACCTAGAAGAAATGGGCAACTTCCTAGAACTATATAACCTTCCCAGACTGAATCATGAAGAATTGGTAAACCCAAATAAACTGATGAACAGTGAGGAAATTCAAACACCATAAAAAAGAAAAACCCAAAAAATATAAGTCCAGGGCCAGATGGCTTCAGTAGTGAATTCTAACAAAGATTCAAGAGGATTTGGTACCCATTCTTAACCTCTTCCAAAAAAATCAAAGAAGCAATATTTCCTAACACATTTTTTGTGTGTGTGTGTGACAGAGACAGAGAGAGGGATAGATATGGATAGTCAAACAGGAAGGGAGAAATATGAGAAGCATCAATTCTTCATGGTGGCACCTTCGTTGTTCATTGATTGCTTTCTCATATGTGCCTTGACTGGGGGCTACAGCAGAGTGAGTAACCCTTTGCTCAAGTCAGCAACCTCGGGCTCAAGCCAGCAACCTTGGGCTTCAAGCCAGTGACCTTTGGGGCTCAAGCCAGCAACCCTGCACTCAAGATGTGAGCCCGTGCTCAAGCTGGTGACCTCAGAGTTTGAAACTGGGTCCTCTGCATCCCAGTCTGATGCTCTATCCACTGTGCCACTAGCCTGGTCAGGCTCCTAACACATTTTATGAGATCAACATGGCAAGGATAACACACATAAAGGAAATCTACAGACCAATATCTCTTATTAATACAGTTGCGAAAATCCTAATCAAAATACTAGCAAACCAAATACAACAATACATTTTAAAAAATATATCACAATCAAGTGGGGTTTACTCCAGGGGCACAAGGATGGTTCAATATATGCAAATTGAGCAATGTACACCACATTAAAAACATAGGACAAAAATCATATGATCCTATCAATAGATGCAGAACAGGCATTCAACAAGATATAACATCCATTTATAATGAAGTCACCCTGTAATATAAGTATAGAAGAAAATTACCTCAACATAATAAAGGCCATATATAGCAAACCCTCTGCTAATATCATACTCAATGGTGAAAAACTGAAAGCTTTTCCCTTAAAATATGGATAAATAAGGATGCCTACTCTCATCACTCTTATTTAAGAAGTCCTGCCAGAGCAATCAGGCAAGAGAAAGAAATAAAAGGCATCCAAAATGAAAAAGAACTGAAAGTGTTACTTGCTGATGACATGATTCTGTATATAAAAAACCGCAAGCCTGACCAGGCAGTGGCGCAGTGGATAGAGCGTCGGACTGGGATGCGGAGGACCCAGGTTTGAGACCCCAAGGTCGCCAGCTTGAGCGCGGGCTCATCTGATTTGAGCAAAGCTCACCAGCTTGGACCCAAGGTCGCTGGCTTGGGCAAGGGGTTACTCGGTCTCCTGTGGCCCCATGGTCAAGGTACATATGAGAAAGCAATCAATGAACAACTAAGGTGTCGCAATGAAAAACTAATGAGTGATGCTTCTCGTCTCTCTCCATTACTGTCTGTCTGTCCCTATCCCTCTCTCTCTGACTCTCTCTGTCTCTGAAAAATAAAAACCTCAAAAACTCCACCAAAAAACTATTAGAAACAATAAACAAAACAGTAAAGTTGCAGGATACAAAAATTGATATATGAATCCCAATGTAATTTTTTAAAGAAATAGTACAAAAAAAAAATCATCAAATTGGTATGGAGCCACAAGAAACCCCGAATAGCCAAAGCAATCCTAAGAAAAAAAGCAAAGCCAACAGTATCACATTACCTTACTTCAAATTATATTACCAAGCTATAATAATCAAAACAAGATGGTATTGGTAGAAAAACAGATACACAGACCAATGTAACATAATTGAGATACCAGAAATATACCACATGTATATGTGCAAATAATTTTTGACATGGTGCCAAAAACACACAAAGAGAAAAAGAAAGCTTCTTCAATAAATGATGCTGGGAAAACTGGAAAGCCACATGCAAAAGAATAAAGTTACAGTACTGTTTGTCCTCATGTACAAAAATTAATTCAGAATAAATCATAGACCTAAATATAAAATCTGAAACAACAAATTACATAGAAAAAAAACATAGGCAATAAATTAAGAGATGTTGTCCAGAGAGAACATTTTATGGATTTGACCTCAAAGGCAAGGGAAGTAAAGGCAAAAATAAATGAATGGGACTGTATCAAACTAAAAAGCTTCTGTACAGCAAAAGAAACCTACAACAAAACAAAAAGACAACCAACTGAATGGGAGATATTTGCAAACAACACCTCCGACAAGGGGTTAATGTGTGTGTGTGTGTGTGTGTGTGTGTGTGTGTGTGTACTGCTCACAAAAATTAGAGGATATTTTATAGCTCTATGCATTTTGAAATATCCCCTAATTTTTGTGAGCAGTATATATACACACATACACATATATATATAACCTCATAAAACTCAACACCAAACAAACAATCCAATTAAAAAATAAGCAGCCTGACTAGGTGGTGGAACAGTGGATAGAGTGTTGGGCTGGGACACAGAGTTCAAAACCTCGAGGTTGCTGGCTGAGTGCAGGCTATCCAGCTTTAGTGCAGGGTCACCGGCTTGAGCGCGGGGTCGCTGGCTTGAGCGTGGGATCATAGACATGACCCCATGGTTGCTGGCTTGAAGCCCAAGGTTGTTGGCTTGAGCACAAAGTTGCTGGCTTGAGCAAGGGGTCACTCAGTCTGCTGTAGCCCCCTGATCACGGCACATATAAGAAAGCAATGAACGAACAACTAAGGAGACTAAGAAGCCACAAAAAAGAATTGATGCTTCTCATCTTTCTCCCTTCCTGTCTGTCTGTCCCTATCTGTCTCTCTCTCTCTCCGTCACAAAAACAAACAAAAAAACAGGCAGCTTGACCTGTGGTGGCAAAGTGGCTGCAGAGTTTATTTGGAATGTTTAAGTCACCAGTTCAAAACCCTGGGCTTGCCCTGTCAAGGCACATATGACAAGCAAGCAATAAACAACTAAAGTGGAACAGCTCCTCTCTCTGTAAAATCAATAAATAAAATCTTATAAAAACAACAACCACCACAAAGCAGGCAGAGGCCCTTCAGACACCTCTCCCAAGAAGACTCATAAATGGCCAACAGATATATAAAAAGATGCTCCACTTTACTGGCTACTAGGGAAAAGCAAATAAAAACTACAATGAGACATCACCTCACACATGTTAGAATGGCTGTTCTCAACAAGACAAGTACTAACCAGTGTCGGAGAGGTTATGGATAAAAAGGAACCCTCATTCACTGCTGACAGCAATGTAAACTGGTAAAACCATGTGGAAAACAGTCTGTCAGTTCCTCAAAAAATTAAGAATATAGTTACCATTTGACCTAGCAATCCCTCTACTGGCTATCTATCTGAAAAATCTAGAAACATTTGTTTGCAAAGACATATACACTCCCACATTCATCACAGCATTATTCATGGTGGCCAAAACATGAAAACAACTGAAGTGTCTTTCAATAAAGGATTGGATAAAGAAGATGTGGTACATATATACTATGGAATACTAGTCAGCCATAAGAAAAATGAAATACTGGCATTTGTGACAATATGGATAGATCTTGAATAACGTGTTAAGTGAAATGTCACACAGAAAATGTCAAGAACCATATGATTTCACTCATATGGGGGATATAAAACTGAAAGCAACAAGTGAACAAGCTAACCAAACAAAAAACAACTTACAGACACAGACAACAGTATGGTGTTTACTAGAGGGAAAGGGGAGGGAAAGGGGGTCAAATGCCTGGTGATGAAAGGAGATTTGACTTTGGGTGTTGAACACATAATGCAATATAATATACACATGATGTATTATAGAAATCTATATAATTTTATTAATGTCACCCAATAAGTTTAATAAAAATAAAACTAAAAAAATTGTAACTTCAGTTTTATACTATTTATTCATTTTGTCATTTCCACTTGAATTATCTAATAGAAATATCAAATTTAATATATCTAAAATCAAACTCTTGAATCTCTCTATGGCTCCAAACCTGCTCATCTCCTACTATTCCCCATCTCAGTAAATGCTCAGTTAGTCTGACCAAAATCTGTGAAATCTTTCTTAACTTCTGTTTCACTCAAAACCTACATCAAATCCTGTTGGCTCTACCTTCAAAATATATCCAGAAATTGTACCATTCCTCAACAGTTCTACATCTACCTCTGTCTATCCAAAATCATCTCTTGCTGATTATTACAAATAGCCTCTTAGATGGTCTGTACTTTTGTCCCTTTTACCATCCATTCTTCATAAAGCAGCCAGAGAGATCCTTTAACCCTTTGAGTAGTACAAACGTTCATGTACGTCCTCATGTCTCCTGACCATCCAGAGTATGATTGATTTATTTTTAAAATGTGTAAGGCAATATTAAAAAAAGGCAAATGTATGTTCGTCTTGATTCCATAAATTGGTTATCAAACAAACATGATTTTAAGTTAATAAAACTGTAACTGAAACTAATTTCATTTTTTGAAAAAAATCACTCCCGGGGGTCAGCGAGCATGAAAAAAACTCACTATTCAAAGGGTTAAAACATAAGTCAGATCATGTCATGGCCTTAAGTAAAACTCTTCAATGGCTTCCCTTCATACTTCAAATAAAATCCACACTTTACAGGAACTATCAAACCCCCACGGCACCCACCCAGCACTACTTTTTACTCATCACCTACTGCACTCCCTCTTGTTTATACCACACTAGCCACACACATCCTAGCTGTTTTCTGAACATGCCAGGCATGCTATCACCTCAGCATTTTAGTACCTGTTGTTCCCTTTCCTCCAAAGCTCTTCCTCTAGATACTGAGTTTACTTCCTGGCTTCTCACAGGACTCTGATCAAACAAACATCACTTTCTCATGAGGCCTTTCCTGATCACTATCAAAAATAGTATCCCTGTCATATTGTATCCTCTCACCAACTCTTCCCTCAGCATTTTAGTACCTGTTGTTCCCTTTCCTCCAAAGCTCTTCCTCTAGATACTGAGTTTACTTCCTGGCTTCTCACAGGACTCTGATCAAACAAACATCACTTTCTCATGAGGCCTTTCCTGATCACTATCAAAAATAGTATCCCTGTCATATTGTATCCTCTCACCAACTCTTCTTCATAAAACTTATTTTCACTTGGCATTAGAACATGTCTATTTACTTGATTACTGATGGACTCCTCACTAAAAGGTAAGTTCCTTTTGGACAGGTTCTTGGTCATTTTTATTTCTCTAATCCCAGTGCCTTATTATATTATATAGTAGATGGCCAATAAATTCCAAATGACTCAAACGGCTAAATAAATGATCTATAGCAAATTTTAAAGGCCAAATAAAAACAGATCTCGGCCAGTTGGCTTAGTGGTAGAGCATTGGCCCAGCGTGTGGAAGTCCAGGGTTTGATTCCCGGCAAGGGAACACAGGAGAAGTGCTCATCTGCTTCTCCACCCTTCTACCTCTCCTTTCCATCTCTCTCTTCTCCTCCCACAGCCATAGCTCCATTGGAGCAAAGTTGCCTCAGGCACTGAGGATGGCTCCGTGGCCTCCGCCTCAGGTGCTAGAATGGCTCCAGCTGCAATGGAGCAACACCCCAGATGGGCAGAGCATTGTCCCCTAGTGGGCATGCAAGATAGATCCTGGTCAGGCACATGCGGGAGTCTGTCTCTCTACCTCCCCGCTTCTCACTTCAGAAAAATACAAAAAATAAAATCAAATAAAATAAAAGCTAAACACAAATTTTATCAGGCTTTATAGAAGATTATCTTGTTTATTGTACCATCTCATTTATTATGCCACAATTTCATAATGTGCAAATTTGTTTTATCCATAATATTATTACATGTAAATAGTTTTCTACTTATAAATAGTAAATTAAGGTTATTTTGTTTGGGTTTTTTTTTTTCCTGTGTAAGGAAGGATATGGAGAAATAAGAAGAAACTCCAACAGTTCTTGTCTTGGATCCATTCTAAAAACATGTTTTAAATTGTTTAGACCATAAAACCTATTTTGATATGTTTGAAAATGAGGTAAATTGGCTCTGGCTGGTTGGCTCAGTGGATAGAGAGTCAGCCTGGCAAATGGACACCTCAGGTTCAATTCCCAGTCAGAGCACACAGGAGAAGCCATCATCTGCTTCTCTCTCCCTCCCTCTCTTACTTCTCTCCTTCTTTCCCTCCTGTAGCTAGTGGCTCAACTGGTTCAAATGTCTGGGCTGTCTGGGCCGGGGCACTGAGGATAGCTGTTGGTTGAGCATCAGCCTCAGGGGCTAAAAAATAGCTCAATCAATTCAAGCATCAGCCCCAGATGGGGTTGCCAGATGGATCCCAGTTGGGGTACATGTCAGAGTCTGTCTCACAATCTCCTCTCCCCTCATTTTAAAAAGAAGAAAAAAGAAAAAAATAAGAAAATGAGGTAAATGGGCATTTTTAAAAAACATTATCTGGGAGAGATTCTTTATTTTCACATACAAACTATAAATTAAATGCTTATAAACAATGTTGAATGTAGTAGGGATAAAGTTGTCTATTCATTAGATATGCCCAAAGAATATGAGATTAGATAAATCATGTGAATGAGATATTCTGAGCCACTGTGGAAGTTTATGACCAAAATAAAAGTTATCTTAATTTTTACTAGAATGGTTTCCAGGAAGTCTAGAAACAAACTAACTTCAGAACTCCAAAAATATTTTTCAATATTCTAGAGTTAAAAATACTTTCCTAAAATGAGGTAGAATCAGTTCTTTAATCAAATATAGAAATTACATTTCATCAAAGATATAGGATATTTTAACAAAAGTTACTTTTCAAAGCTAAATTTTCAACTCTACTTGTCCGTTGTAAACGCATTCCAGACTTACAGTGAATTTTTTGTACTTTCAATATTTGTATACATCATCTAATGGCAAGCTTCACTTAAATATATGGATTTTCTATTATTAAAATTATATTCAAAGGTGACAAAGTATTATAACTTCTAACGTATGAAATACATACCTGAGTTAAACCAGACCCTGTTTGCATAGAAGATTTTTTTAACAGTCTCACTTCTTTGTTTATGTATCTTAGCATTCCACTAAGAGTAGTGAAGTCATTATTCTCAGAACCATCATCTTCTAGATCACTTGTGAGGGGTTTAAATGAATCTGACTGGAAATAAGTCAGATACTTCTGGCTTTCTTCTAATGTTGAAGATTGTTTTAATTGCTTTTTTTTTAAGTCCTGTAGTAATTCTTCAGAAAGATCTTCATCACCATGAGTTTTGAAACTAAGGTCACTGGCACTAATACAGCGACGTAGTTTCCTACACTTGATAAAAGCTGTGTTAGTATGTTTAGGATCCTGAATGCCAGGCACAAATTCTACTGTAGATGTAAACGGGGCTGGTAGAAACGTGATGTCTTCTGCCCTTTCATGTCCAGAAACTTTGACTTGTAATCTGGTTAATTCCGATTCCTGTAGAAAAATTTGTATATAGTAGGTGCTCAGTACACTTTGTTAAATGATTAGAAAATCACAGACTCTTAGAAGTCTAAGCCAATCTTCATCCCCATGTAAGAATTCCTTTTACAATAACTCATCAGGGTTTTCCCAGCTTTGTTTCAACACTTCATTTTGGACAATTACCATACATATGTTAATTTGAAATATGTTTAAACCAGGGGTCCCCAAACTATGCCCGGCCTGTGGGCCGCATGTGGCCCCGAGGCCATTGATCCAGCCCCTGCTGCACTTCCGGAAGGAGCACCTCTTTCATTGGTGGTCAGTGAGAGGGGCACAGGATGCATCTGCACCCATAGTTCTTATTGAAATACTGGTCAGTTTGTTGATTTAAATTTACTTGTTCTTTATTTTAAATATTGTATTTGTTCCCGTTTTGTTTTTTAACTTTAAAATAAGATATGTGCAGTGTGCATAGGGATTTGTTCATAGTTCTTTTTATAGTCCGTCCCTCCAATGGTCTGAGGGACAGTGAACTGGCCCCCTGTGTAAAAAGTTTGGGGACCCCTGGTTTAAACTATAAGGAATTCCATGAAAACTAGATTTTATCCTTAAAGAATTATTTTCTTCTTAGTGTTAATGACAATGTCATTTTCTAGTCAAGACTAAAATCTTACATCCTAAAAATTCTCTGTAAAAGTATAAAGATAAACTATCTTTTTTTTATTATTTTATTTTAACAAGGACAGAGAGAGAGTCAGAGAGAGGGATAGATAGAGACAGACAGACAGGAATGGAGAGAGATGAGAAGCATCAATCATCAGTTTTTTGTTGCGACACCTTAGTTGTTCATTAACTGCTCTCTCATATGTGCCTTGATGGTGGGTCTTCAGCAGACAGAGTAACCCCTTGCTTCAGCCAGCGACCTTGGGTCCAAGCTGGTGAGCATTTTGCTCAAGCCAGATGAGCCCGTGCTCAAACTGGCGACCTTGGGGTCTTAAACCTGGGTCCTCCACATCCCAGTCCGACGCTCTATCCACTGCGCCACTGCCTGGTCAGGCTAAACTATCTTTTGTTCACCTAATGTATCACAAACAAACAAAAAAAACCTCCCTTCAGAATTTCTAATAGGAAATAAACATATACAAGCTACTTTGCTTTATATGTCCTCATTATAAGAAAGCTTTATTATGCTAGAAATTTTTCAAAAAAACCCTTTAAGAATGTTAATATTTTTTCCTGTTTTCTTTACCATGTGAGAGATGGGGAAGCAGAGAGACAGACTCCTGCATGCACCCCGACCAAAATCCACCTGGCAAGCCCACTATGGGGCAATGCTTTGCCCATCTGGGGCCATTGCTCTGTTGCTTGGCAACCAAGCCATTTCACAGAGTGAGGCCTGGCCATGGTGCCATCTTCAGCACCCAGGGCCAACCTGCTCTAATGAGCCACAGCTGTGAGAGGGAGAGAAAGAGAGAAAGGAGGGAGGGAAAAGGGTGGAGAAGCAGATGGTCACTTCTCCTGTGTGCCCTGACTGGGAATCGAACATGGGACTTCCATATGCCAGGCCGATGCTCTACCACTGAGTCAACCAGTCAGGGCCAATAATATTTAATAAACCAATTCATATATATTTGTGTGTGTGTGTGTGAGAGAGAGAGACAGAGACAGAAAGAGATAGGGACAGACAGAAAGAGATGAGAAGCATCAATTCTTTGTTGCGGCACCTTAGTTGTTCATTGATTGCTTTCTCATATGCACCTTGACTGGGGGGCTACAGCACACTGAGTGACCTCTTGCTCAAGCCAGTGACCTTGGGCTCAAGCTGGTGAGCTGTGCTCAAACCAAATGAGCCCTTGCTCAAGCCAGCGATGTTGGGGTTTCAAACGTCGCTGCATCCTAGTCCGATGCTCTATCCACTGCACCAGGCTAATAAATCAATCCATATTAAATACACTTTTCATTTCTACTATTTTTCCATTACCTTCATTTGCATCTTCTGGTTTTTGTGGTTTTTTTGTCTTGTGAAAGAAAAAGCGAAAGACAGAGAGAGGGACAGACAGGAAGGGAGAGAGATGAAAAATATCAAGTCTTCATTGTGGTACCTTAATTGTTCATTGACTGCTTTCTCATATGTGCCTTGACCAGGGAGCTACAGCAAAGCAAGTGATCCCTTACTCAAGCCAGTGACCCTGCTCAAGCTAGATGAACCCGCACTTAAGCCGGTGACCTTGGGGTTTTGAACCTGGGTTCTCTGCATCCTAGTCCGACACTCTATCCACTGCACCACTGCCTGGTCAGGCCATTTGGATCTTTTGACCCAATTTTGGGGTTCTGAGACTGAGACTGCATACAAGGAAAAAATCATAAAGCCTAAGAAAGTAAAGACATTTTAATTTTAAAAGTTAAAAGATAGCCTGACCTCTGGTGGTGCAGTGTTTGGAGCATTGACCTAGAATGCTGAGGTTGCCAGTTCAATACCCCAGGCTTCCCTAGTCAAGGCACATACAAGAAGCTCTACTGTGAGATGATGCTTCCTGTTATTCCCCCCCTTTCTCTCTCCAAATCAATATATAAAATCTTAAAAAAGAAAAAAACAGTTAAATAATATGTGTAGTAATCCCTTGTTCAAATACATTGTTCTTTTCTTATGAGTATGCAAAAAAATTTCCTAAATCAGCTACTTTAAATGATAGCTTCTATTTTTTCTAAAAATACGGTGTTTATAATGGTCATAACACAGTGTGCATTATAAAATGAAAGTTTAATATGCATATTATGTATATTTTAGTTTTTTGATGTCCTTTTTTCATAAATTTTATTTATTCATTTTAGAGAAAGGAGAAAGAGAGACAGGAGAGAAAGAGAGAAGGGGAAGAGCAGGAAGCATCAACTCCCATATGTACATTGACCAGGCAAGTCCCGGGTTTTGAACTAGCGACCTCAGCATTCCTGGTCAACACTTTATGCACTGCACCACCACAGGTCAGGCCAGTTCTTTGATATCTTTATACTACTTTATCTAGATAAACTTTGTAAGTGGCAGAGAGACAGACTCCCGCATATGCCCCACTGGGAGCCATAAGGCATGCCCACCAGGGGGCGATGCTATGCCCATCTGGGCCATTGCTTCGTTGCAACCCGATCCATTCTAGTGCCTGAGGTGGAGGCCACAGAGCCATCCTCAGCGCCCAGGCCAACTTTGCCCCAGTGGAGCCTTGGCTGTGGGAGGGGAAGAGAGAGATAGAGAGAAAGTAGAGAGGGAAGGATGGAGAAGCAGATGGGCACTTCTCCTATGGACCCTGGCTAGGAATCGAACCTGGGACTAACACACGCCTGGCCAACACTCTACTGCTGAGCAACTGGCCAGGGCAACAGTCTCTTTAATATATGGTCTTGGGAAAACTGGACAGCCACATGCAAAAGAGTGAAATTCAACCACTATCTTACACTATACACAAAAATCAACTGAAAATGGACTAAAGACTTGAATATAGAACCTGAAACCATTAAACTCCTATGAAAAAACATAAAGGGTAAGCTCCTTGACACTGGGCTTAGAACTGAGTTTTTGGATTTGACACCAAAAGCAAAGGCAGCAAAAGCAAAAATAAACAAGTGGAACTACATCAAACTATACAGAAAAGCTTCTGCACAGTAATGAAAACCACCAATAAAATGAAAAGGCAATCTATAGAATGGGAGAAAATATTTGCAAATCATTTATCTTATAAGGGATTAATAACCAAAATAAATAAACCCTAGCCACGTAGTTCAGTTAGTTAGAGCATCATCCCTGAGCATCATCCCTGTTGATATGCCAACAGGGACGATGCTCCTGATATGTTTCAGGTTCAATCTCTTGTCAGGGCACATACAAGAATCAACCAATGAATGCATAAATAAGTGGAACATCAAATCGTTGTTTCTCTCTCTCTTTCGCTATCTTTTCCTCTTCCTGTCTAAAAAAGTCAATCAATAAAAAGGAATACTGCATGTTATCAATGATATGTGAAATCTTAAAAAAAATTGTCAAATTCATAGAAAGAGTAAATAGAAAAATGGTTGGCAGAGGCAATAGGGCGTGGTTGGTCAAAGGGTGCAGTCTTTTAGCTATAAGATAAAGCATGAACTATGTGTAACGTGGTGACTATGGTTGTAACACTATGTCATAGCATTAAAATTTGATGAGAGTAAAATTTAAATGTTCTCGCCAAAGGTATTTTTTAAAAATTTTAAAAGTTTGGGCTGGCCTGTGGTGGTGCAGTGGATAGAGCATTGACCTGGAATGCTGAGGTCGCCAATTTGAAACCCTGGGCTTGCCCAGTCAAGGCCCATACGACAAGCAACAAGCAAGCAATGAACTAAAGTGAAGCAACTATGAGTTGATACTTCTTGCTCCCTCCACCCCTCTGTCTGTAAAATTAATACATAAAAATCTTAAAAAAAATTTTAAAGCTTGTGTTTGAACATTTATAAATTACTATTTCTCCTAGGGAATTATGATACATATCATATTAGTAATTCTCAAATGCAATTTCTAAATGCTTTTTATTCAAATAGGTCAATATTTGGTCATATAATCCTCCATAAACTATAATAGGAAAATAAGTTATAAATTTACTTTTTCATAGATATGTGATGAAAAAGGAGCTCTGCAATAAATCTAATGGAAAGTGACCTCAAAGGGTAATCTGATCATAAATTCCTAACTGGTCATGGTGGGTAGTCAGGCCTCAGGTCTGTAGCTTTCCAAGTGAAAGGTTATGTTTGCTTTAAATTCTGTCTATCATTCTCACGCATCTAGGTTGACATGCCCTTGAAATACCAGAGTAATTCTCTTTCTCAGACCCCTGGGAGGGATAACCACCCTCAAGCGAGCACATGATCTTGCTAACTATCCTGTAATGCAATCAGAGAGATTACCCCGCCTTGCTTTCTCTCACATTCATGTAATGTTCCTTATGTTCCCTCCTTAATTTCAAATGCATAAAAGAACCTGCAAATTGTCATTCTGGGAAGCATTTTCCTTAGTCTGTTGAGATTTTGCTTCAAGGTGTGTCCTCTGTTTGGCTCAAATGAACTCTCATAAAAATTTTTTTACAGGTTTGGACATTCCTACATCAACACGTGCTTTATATACTTTTACATGGTTACTTACTTTAATAAGTAATGCTTCATTTGTAGCTTCGATTACTTCATTCCTTTCTTGGACTTGCTGATGCAAACTGCTCACAGTGTCCTGAGCTTCTTCTAATTCTAATTTTGCCTTCTCTAACTGTTCATTTAGTTGCTGAACAGAAGACTTTTGAGAGTCAGCAGAGATCTTCCACTTTGCATGGTTTTCCTGATGGGAAATCATCTATATAGCCCCAAAGTTGAAAAGGTAAAGAAGAAAGAAAATAGGATAGGGTTGGTTTTAATAACTTTCTAATACTTTTCATTTCCACTTAAATGAAAGTAAATTATTTTTAAATACAAAACATCTGATTTCTCAATAAATAACATACTAGAGGAAAAAGGGAGAAAGAACTATAGTAGTGCTCGACTTACGACCACGACTGGTTCCAACAGACCGGTCCTAACACAATTTGGTCGTAAGTTGAGTAGGCTATATGTACAGTACTGTAAAATGATGTTATAAAAATCTTTAAGTCATATTTTATCATAATTTTCTTTCATTATTGTTATATATCATAATTTTCTTTGTTCATTTTATGCCATTTGTATCATCTCTACACCATTTTGTTTCTTATTTTTACATTTGTCAGGTTTAAGTAAAACACTGCATTACCAGTAAAAATGGTTCAATATTTGCAAAACATACAAAATTCCAAAATACAGGTGCATACAAAAACTGCTCCCGACGCAGAGCAGTCATGGCTAGTGGTTGTGGTCGTCAAGTCAAATGGTCATAAGTTGCATAGGTCGTAAGTCGATCAATATCTGTATAGTCTTAAATTTACTTAACAACAGTTAATCAAATATACTGAACTGTTTTTGGATCCTGACTTGAAAAAATCACCTATAAAGCATTTTTGTGACAACTGGGGAAATGTGAACAAGGACTGGATAGTTGATGATATTAAGGAATTGCTGTTGAGCCTGGCTGGTTGGCTCAGTGGCAGAGCATCAACCTGGCATGTGGAAGTCCTGGATTCAATTTCCAGTCAGGGCACACAGGAGAAGTGCCCATCTGCTTCTTCTCACCTCCACCTCCACCTCCCTCCTACTTTCCTTCCTACAGCCAAGGCTTGATTAATTCAAATACATTGCCCCGGGCACTGAGGATGGCTCCAAGGAGCCTCTGCTTCAGGTACTAAAAATAGCTCAGTTGCGAGCATGGCCCCACGTGGGCACAGCATCAGTTCCAGACAGGGGATGCCAGGTGGATCCCAGTCGGGGTGCATGCAGGAGTCTGTCTCTCTATCCCCACTTCTCTCACTTGGAAAACAAAAAAGAAAAGAAAAGAAAAGAAGGAGGAAGGGAGGGAGGGAGGGAGGGAGGGAGGGAGGAAGGAAGGAAGGAAGGAAGGAAGGAAGGAAGGAAGGAAGGAAGGAATGAATTACTGTCAATTTTTGTGTGATAATGATATTCAACATATATATATATATATTTTTAAGAAGCCCTTATCTTTTAGAGATTGTTATTGAAATGTTTACTGATGAAACAATATCAAGGATTTGCTTCTAAATAATATGTGATATGTGGAGGGTGGAAAGAAAGTAAGTGAGGTTAAAGATATAGTGACCACCATACTTCCCAGTTTGCCTATAACTGTCTGGGTTTTATGCCTTGCTGTCCTGGTTAGTTGGTAACATCCTTTTTCATTCTCAAAGGTATTCCCTTTTAGATAAAAGAAATAGTCAACATACTTACAGTTGAAATCAAATTGGCCAAGAGTTGTTAATCATTGAAATGAATAATAAAGATGGGAGGATTTATACCATTTTCTCTACTTATGAATATGTTTAAAAATTTCACTGTCATTAAAAAAATCAATTTTGCCCTGGCTAGTGGCTCAGTGGACAGAGTGTTGGCCTGGCATGGACATTCCAGTTTTGATTCCCAGTCAGGGCACACATGAGAAACGACCATTTACTTCTCCCCACTTCTTTCTTCCCCTCTCACAGCCAGTGGCTTAATTGGTTGAGCATGGTCTCTGATGCTGAGGATAGATCCAATGGAGTGTATCAAGCCTCTGGAGCTAAAAATAGCTCTGTACTTAAGCACTGGCCCCAGATGGTGACCACCTGGTAGATCCCAATTGGGATGCATGTGGGAGTCTGCTTCACTATCTCCTCTCCTCTCACTTAAAAAAAACCAGTTTTGCAATTATTATTAAGTAATTTTTCTGACAATTCTGAAATCTGTATTTTAAGGAATGCTTTTATTTATTTATTTTTTTAATTTCTTTTTATTTATTCATTTTAGAGAGAGAGAGAGAGAGAGAGAGAGAGAGAGAAAGGGGGAGGAGCTGGATGCACCAACTCCCATATGTGCCTTGACCAGACCAGTGCAGGGTTTTGAACTGGCAACCTCAGTGTTCCCAGGTTGACGCTTTATCCACTGCGCCACCACAGGTCAGGCTTATTTATTTATTTTTAATTTTTTTGTATTTTTCTGAAGTGAGAAGCGGGGAGGCAGACAGACTCCTGCATGTGCCTGACCGAGATCCACACAGCAAGCCCACTGGGGGCTATGCTCTGCCCAACTGGGCCATTGCTTCGTTGCAACTGGAGCCATTCTAGCGCCTGAGGCAGAGACCACGGAACCATCCTCAGTGTCTGGGTCAACTTTGCTTCCATGGAGCCTTGGCTGCAGGAGGGGAAGAGAGAGAGAAAGGAGAGGGGGAAAGTGGAGAAGCAGATGGGTGCTTCTCCCGTGTGCCCTGGCTGGGAATATAACCTGGGACTTCCAAATGCCAGGCTGAGGCTCTACCACTGAGCCAATTGGCCAAGGCAAGGAATGCTTTTAAAAGTTATTGATCCCTTTTTCTAAAAATGTTACTTCAATGACATATTCTCTCATTTTTATATTCAAACAATATACATACTTTAAATCTTTGTTAGGTACCAGAAAAGAAAAAACATTACATATTTTTATTAGCATGCAAGTATTTAATTACTCTGACTTGAAGATCCTTATCTATGAACAGCAATGGCATTTTATTTTATTTATTATATTTTTTCCTCACTTTAAAGGCTTCATTAAAGGTTTTTACAAGTTCACTTATCTTCATGACTGTGTTTCGGAGAGACTCCAGGTATGTCAGCAGATTCATCATCATGACCATTTCTTTTATTCACCTCATAGGCACTTTGTAACTTTTTACAATGTTGAAGCCAAAAGTACACTGCAACTTGGGTAAACAGATACGGCAAAGATTTAGGGGTGCTGGTCAGCTTCTTCCCAGTGGCTGGAGCCTTGCATTAAGCATGCAAGCCACAGGCAATGTTGAAGTCCAGATATGTGTCCAATTTCATGGGTTAAAGATATACAGGATTGAGGCAGCAAACACAAGGCACTTCAGAAATGTAATAGTTATCAAAAGTTGAGCAGTCACTTGAAGATTGTTTCTGCAGCTCTTCCCTTTGCCTGCATAGCATGAGCTATAAAAAAACCCTGCTATACCCAGCAAAGCTGACTATACTATACTATCTGTCAAAGAGGCCTGCCCAAAGACAAAATTCGAGAAGTTTTTTTGAGTAAAGATCAATGATTGTTATTCCCATAACACAGAAAGCATCTTCAGGTTTCTTCTTTAAGAACTTTGAATATGCTCTTCATAACTTCTAGGTTCTTTGAGTTATCATTAACTCTAAAGGAATAACACCTCGTGCAGAGACAGGAAGTCATTCTAAGAATTTTACTGTCAAGCCATAGAAAATGTTGCATAGTAGGTCTTGAACCATTTAATAGATTCTTTATTGATAATTCTGGTCTTTCCAAGAGATTCAATGCACTGTATATAAACACTGTTTCTCTAGAGATTTTCTTTAAGGATCATTGAAAGTGTTCCAAGTTTTGGGGAGTCTCTCAATGGGAAGAGATCCAATCTAACTGAAATGCAAGGTAATGGTCTAAAGAGATCATTATACAGCTGAAAGACTGTTCATCCAACACTGTTCCCCACATCTCACTTCTCATATTGTGATACAATTGCTGAGTTCTTTGAGATGAGAGATATTTTTAGTGTCTGTTCAGAGTGCCATACTGTTTACATAATGAGAAGTCACTTTCATTCCCATAATGTTCCTATGTAGTGTTTTCATTCTTCTGTTGAATGGGTCTAACAGTTGTCCTACCATGAGGCTTACAAGGAAGAGCATTCTGGGCCTGGCCAGAGAAGTGGTATACTGAGTACCTTCATACTGGACAGGTCTCAACACCGCCCTTGATGGCTTCTGCACACATGCCTATGTCATGTATTTTTATGTCCTACATAAATAAATTAGTACCAAATATTACACAGCAATACTGGGACCGATTTTTATAATTCATTTTATATACTACCTACTTATAAATAATTCAAGGTTGCTTACAAAACTAAAAGTAAAAAAATGGATAATTAAAAATAAAAGTAGAATATAGACTATATAATAAAAGTGTAATGAATAGTCACTAGCAAACACTTAAGATGGACTAATTATTACTGATGGTCATTAAGTTGAGCAGCTAATATCATTTAATAAATATGCTGAGTCCAAGAGCAGTCACACTTGTCTCTAAAGATCAAAGATTGTAATCTCTTGGATTCAGTTTTGCAAGTGTGTTTTGTTTGACAAATACAGTGTTTTCAAAGAGACCTGAATCTAAATGCATTGAAGCAAGACATGGTGACCACAAGCTCTACCAATTCTTTTCAATGATGTTACCAAACTCCCTTGAAAGGTGTTTAATATAAATGTATTTATTTGCAAGCCTTGCTATATTGAAGAGTGCTTTATTAGAGCTTCATAAATAGTTTATTTATATCTTATACATAAATTTTAGATATCTTCAGATGAAGTTTTTAAAAAGACAAGAAATGCTATTCTAATTGATAATACTGCCCATTTCTATAAAGGCTTAGACATACTAATGGATAAAAAACAAAGTATCAGGTTCTGGTATTGCCTTTCTATCTAACTTAATATCAGAACAAATGGTTAGAAATTACAAAGCATTATAGATTCATATCACATGAAATTGCTTACTTTGGATCTTAAATATTCCAGTTAGTTTTGGCAAGTGTGATTTTATAACCAGTAATAATGATGATGATGATGAAGAACAATGCTCTGGTATAAGAATTTTAATTATATTATTCACTTAATCTTCAATATAGCTCTGTGAGATAAATATCACTATTATATCTATTTTAGACACATGTTAATTGCCCAAGGTCACATATAAGTGATAAATGATGACTTGAATTTGCACCAGGCTGCCTGGCTCAAGAATTCAGGCTGTTAACCCTGCAGTACATAGTTCACTGGATATAAGGAAAAGTTATATGTTTAAGCTACCAGAAATAAAAACCAGTGTGTTATTCTATTATGAACATTTAAGAGCCAGATTTATACTTCTGTCCAGATAGGTAATCCACTTCAACAGGGAGTAATGGTACAAAACAAATTTTTCTTTACCTCCAGATGATAAGCTTCTTTGAGAGAGTCTACTTCTGCTGATAATTTCTGGATTTCAGCCTGCATTCTTACTTCTAAATGAGCTTCACGAACTTGAGAAGCCCCCAATTCTTCAGCTAAATGGTTTCCATGAGCTTCCTTAAAAATGAGATATTAAGTAAAGGCTATATGATTTATTTGGCTGCTATAGCTAAGCCAATCCAGTGCATTTATGGAAGTACTTTAATCTTTTATAATATTATAAACATTCATATACTAAGTTCATTTACTAAATGGTACAGTTTAAAATCTAGGCATTTTAAAGACTACTAATGAGAGTATATAAGTATATGGCTTGTTTTTTGTTTGTTTGTTTGTTTTTTTATATATATATTTTATTATTATTAATTCTAATGGGCTGACACCAATAAAACAGGGTACATATGTACAATGAAAACATCTCCAGGTTATCTTATCATTCAATTGTGTTGCATACCCGTCACCAAAAGTCAAACTGTCCTCTGTCACCTTCCATCTGGTTTTCCCTGTGTCCCTCCCCTCCTCCCTATCCCACTCTTCCCTCCCTCCCCCCATACAATGGCTTGTTTTTATAAATTCATTAATCAATGTTTTCTGTAAAACAAACTAACAGTCAACAGTATGCTGAACTTTGGCAGATAATAGTTTATTCTTAGGTATGTCCATGCAATTTTGTTTACCAGAAGTGCTACTTGCTTATCAAGAGTCAGTTGTGTATTTATCCAAACTATTTATGCTAGTTGTGCTTGTGATTGCAATAATGTAATTTTATTATACACAATAAACAACAATATATGCATGTGAAAAGAAAGTTTTTATATGAAAACTAAGTTATATGCTTTGAAACTACTCAATGAATTAATCACAGACTTTTTAAAATTGATTTGAGAGAATGGAGGGAGGAGAGGGAAAAGGGAAGGAAGGAGGAGAGGGGGAAAGAGGGAAGAGAGGGGTGTGAGAGAAAATCACAAACTTTTGCTACCCACATAGAAGCAGTCAAGATATTGGCAAAATATTGTGGAAAATCCCATAAAAAATATAAGAGATACTATACTGCTTGATTTTCAAAAGTTCTTTAATTCTTCCACTCTTTTTTTTCAAATTTTCATTTACAGTTGACAGTCAATCTTGTTTTACATCAGTTTCAGGGGTATACCACAGTGGTTAGACATTCATATAATTTACAAAGTGATCCCCTCCAATAGTTCTATCACCCACATGGCACCATACATAGTTATTACAATATTACTGGCCATATTCCCTATGCTGTACTTTACATCGTGTGACTATTTTGTAACTACAAATACATACTTTTTTTTTTAATATATATTTTATTATTATTAATTCTAATAGGGTGACACCAATAAATCAGGGTACATATGTACAATGAGAACATCTCCAGGTTATCTTATCATTCAATTGTGTTGCATACCCATCACCAAAAGTCAAATTGTCCTCTGTCACCTTCAATCTGGTTTTCTCTGTCTCCCTCCCCTCCTCCCTATCCCACTCTTCCCTCCCTCCCCCCATCCCATAACCACCACTCTCTTGTCCATGTCTCATACCCTCACTTTCATGTCCCACCTATGTATGTAATCGTGCTGTTCTCAGTTTCTCTTTTTTTCTGATTTACTTATTTCACTCCGTATAATGTTATCAAGGTACATCCATTTTGTTATAAATGATCCGATGTCATCATTTCTTATGGCTGAGTAGTATTCCATAGTATATATGTACCAAAGCTTTTTAATCCACTCGTCTTCTGACGGACACTTGGGCTGGTTCCAGATCTTTGCTATTGTGAACAATGCTGCCACGAACATGGGGGCGCATTTCTTCTTTTCGAACTGTGCTATGGTGTTCTTAGGGTATATTCCTAAGCGTGGGATAGCTGGGTCAAAAGGCAGTTCGATTTTTAATTTTCTGAGGAATCTCCAAACTGTTTTCCACAGTGGCTGCACCAGTCTGCATCCCCACCAGCAGTGCAGAAGGGTTCCCTTTTCTCCACATCCTCGCCAGCACTTATTCTGTGTTGTTTTGCTGATGAGTGCCATTCTGACTGGTGTGAGGTGATATCTCATTGTGGTTTTAATTTGCATTTCTCTAATGATTAGTGAAGTTGAGCATTTTTTCATATGCCTATTGGCCATCTGTATGTCCTCTTTGGAGAAATTTCTATTCATTTCTTTTGCCCATTTTTTGATTGGGTTGTTTGTCTTCCTGGTGTTGCGTTTTATAAGTTCTTTATAAATTTTAGTTATTAACCCCTTATCAGATGTGCTGTCGAATATGTTCTCCCAATGTGTGGTTTGTCTTTTTATTCTGTTCCTATTGTCTTTAGCTGTGCAAAAACTTTTTAGTTTGATATAGTCCCATTTGTTTATCTTGCCTTTTATTTCAGTTGCCCGTGGAGATAAATCGGCAAATATATTGCTGCTACAGATGTCGGAGAGCTTGCTGCCTATCTTTTCTTCTAAGATGCTTATGGTTTCACAGCTTACATTTAAGTCTTTTATCCATTTTGAGTTTGTTTTTGTGAATGGTGTAAGTTGATGGTCTAGTTTCATTTTTTTGCAGGTAGATGTCCAATTTTCCCAACACCATTTGTTAAAGAGGCTGTCTTTACTCCATTGTATGTTCTTTCCTCCTTTGTCAAATATCAGTTGTCCATAAAGATGTGGGTTTATTTCTGGGTTCTCTGTTCTGTTCCATTGATCTATGTGCCTGTTCTAATGCCAGTACCAGGCTGTCTTGAGTATAATGGCCTTATAGTAAACCTTGATATGAGGAAGAGTGATACCTCCTGTTTTATTTTTTCTTTTTAAGATTGCTGAGGCTATTCGTGTTCTTTTTTGGTTCCATATAAATTTTTGGAATATGTGTTCTATATCTTTGAAGTATGTCATTGGTATTTTAATTGGTATTGCATTGAATTTATAAATTGCTTTGGGTAATATAGACATTTTAATGATGTTTATTCTTCCTAGCCATGAGCACGGTATATGTTTCCACTTGTTTGTATCTTCCTTGATTTCTTTTATCAATGTTCTATAATTTTCCGAGTACAAGTCCTTAACCTCCTTGGTCAAATTTACTCCTAGGTACTTTATTTTTTTGGCTGCAATAGTGAAGGGGATTGTTTCCTTAATTTCTTTTGCTGATATTTCATTGTTGGTGTATAGAAATGCCTCTGATTTCTGAGTATTAATTTTATATCCTGCCACCTTGCTGAAATCATTTATAAGGTCCAGTAGTTTTTTGACTGAGACTTTAGGGTTTTCAATATACAATATCATATCATCTGCAAATAATGACAGTTTTACTTCTTCTTTTCCAATTTGTATGCCTTTTATTTCTTCTTCTTGTCTGATTGCTGTAGCTAGGACTACCAGAACTATGTTGAATAAGAGTGGTGAAAGTGGGCAACCCTGCCTGGTTCCTGATCTTAAGGGGATTGCTTTTAATCTTTGTCCATTTAGTATGATGTTTGCTGTCGGTTTATCGTAGATGGCCTTTATCATGTTAAGGAATGATCCCTGTATTCCCACTTTACTGAGAGTTTTGAGCATGAATGGGTGCTGGATTTTATCAAATGCCTTTTCTGCATCTATTGAAATTATCATGTGATTTTTGTCCTTCCTTTTGTTTATGTGGTGAATCACATTGATTGATTTGCGAATATTGAACCAGCCTTGCCTCTCCAGAATAAATCCCACTTGATCGTGGTGTATGATTTTTTTCATATATTGCTGGATCCGGTTGGCTAATATTTTGTTGAGAATTTTAGCGTCTAAATTCATCAGGGATATAGGCCTATAATTTTCTTTCTTTCTGTTGTCTTTGCCCGGTTTGGGGATCAGAATTATGCTCGCCTCATAAAAGGAGTTTGGAAGTCTTCCTTCCTCTAGAATTTTTTGAAATAGCTTGAGGAGAATAGGAGTTAGTTCTTCTTTGAATTTTTGATAGAATTCACTTGTGAAGCCATCAGGCCCAGGACTTTTCTTTTTTGGGAATTTTTTGATAACTGTTTCGATCTCATTTGCTGTAATTGGTCTGTTTAGGTGTTCTGATTCTTCCAGATTGATTTTTGGAAGGTTATATGATTCAAGAAATTTGTCCATTTCACCGAGATTGTCTAATTTTTTGGCATATAGTTCTTCATAGTATTTTCTTACAATGCTTTGTATTTCTGTTGTGTCAGTTGTTATTTCTCCACTGTCCTTTCTAATTTTATTTATTTGAGTCCTCTCTCTTTTTTTCTTGGTGAGTCTAGTTAAAGGTTCATCAATCTTGTTTACCTTTTCAAAGAACCAGCTTCTTGTTTCATTGATCCTCTGTATTGTTTCCTTAGCCTCTATGTCATTTATTTCTGCTCTGACCTTTATTATTTCCTTCCTTCTACTTGTCTTGGGTTTTATTTGTTGTTGTTTTTCTAGTTCTTTTAGATGCAGGGTTAGGTTGCTTATTTGAGCTTTTTCTAGCTTCTTATGATATGCCTGTAGTGCAATAAACTTCCCTCTCAGAACTGCTTTTGCTGTGTCCCATAAATTTTGAGTTGATGTATGCTCATTATCATTTGTTTCTAGAAACTTTTTTATTTCTTCTTTGATCTCATTGTTAATCCATTCATTATTTAATAACATGCTATTTAGTTTCCAAGTGTTTGAGTATTTTTCATTTTTTCTTTTGTGGTTAATTTCTAGTTTCATGGCATTGTGATCAGAGAAAATGCTTGATATGATTTCAATCTTCTTAAATTTATTGAGACCATTTTTGTGTCCTAACATGTGGTCTATCCTAGAAAACGTACCATGAGCGCTTGAGAAGAATGTATATTCTACTGCTTTAGGGTGAAAAGTTCTGAAGATATCTATTAAATCAAGTTGATATAGTGTATCCTTTAAGTCTGCTGTTTCTTTATTAATTTTCTTTCTTGAAGATCTATCCAGTGTTGTTAGAGGGGTATTGAAATCCCCTACTATGATAGTATTGCTGTTAATCTCGCCCTTTATATCCATCAAAGTCTGCTTTATGTATGTCGGAGCTCCTACATTTGGTGCATAGATATTTACAATAGTTATATCTTCCTGTTGAATTGTTCCCTTTATCATTATGTAGTGTCCTCCTTTATCTCTTACTACAGCCTTTGTTTTAAAGTCCATTTTGTCTGATATAAGTATTGCTACCCCTGCTTTTTTTTCATTTCCATTTGCATGAAATATTTTTTTCCATCCTTTTACCTTCAGTCTATGGGCATCTTTTGTTTTAAGGTGTGTCTCTTGTAGACAGCATATGTATGGGTCCTGTTTCTTTATCCATGCAGCTACCCTATGTCTTTTGATTGGATCATTTAATCCATTTACATTTAAGGTTATTATTGATATGTAGTTGTTATTGCCATTTTATTCTTTAAAGCTGTATTCTTCTTTTGCTCTATTCATTCCTCCCTTTAAACTGTTCACAAGAGGCCCCTTAGTATCTCTTGCAGAATTGGTTTGGTTTTTATGAATTCCTTCAGGTTTTCTTTTTCTGGGAAGTTCTTTATTTCTCCTTCAATTTTAAACGTTAGTCTTGCTGGATAAAGTAGTCTTGGTTGTAGGTTCTTGTTCTGCATTACTTTGATTATTTCTTGCCATTCCCTTCTGGCCTCAAGTGTTTCTGTTGAGAAGTCCGATGTCATACTTATGGGGGCTCCTTTGTAGGTGATAGTCTTTTTTTCTCTAGCAGCTTTTAAAATTTTTTCTTTATCCATTAGCTTTGGTATTTTAACTATGATGTGTCTTGGTGTAGATCTTTTTGGGTTTCTCTTTAATGGAGTTCTGTGTGCTTCTTGAATGTGTGGAGTGTTTCCCAGCCTTAATTTAGGAGTTTTCTGCTATGATTTGATTGAACAAAGTTTCCATTTCCTGTCCTCTCTCCTCTTCTTCAGGCACCCCTATGATGCGAATGTTGTTTCTCTTCATGTTGTCACAGAGCTCCCTTAGAGTTTCCTCACATTTTTTAAGTCTCTTTTCCTTTTTCTTCTCTGCTTCTGTGCCTTTGTTTATTGTGTCCTCTAACTCGCTGATTCGATCCTCAGCATCATCCATCCTGCTTTTAATTCCTTCCATTGTGGTCTTCAGTTCTGATACTGTATTTGTCATTTCTGTCTGATTCTTTTTTATTATTTCAATTTCATTTATTATACTTGTTATCTCTTTATTTAGGTGTTCATAATGACTATCCATTGTTGCTCTAATTTCTTTGAACATCCTAACTATCATTATTCTAAATTCTGCTTCTGGTAATTTGGTTATATCTGGTTCATTCAGGTCCTTCTCTGGGGATTTCTCTTGATTCATTTGGTTTGCATTCCTCTGCCTGCCCATTTTTTCTGTGTATAAGCAAGTTGTGGCCACTGGAGTCCAGTAGGTGTTGCCTTTGTGTTCTCTAGGTGTGGTCTATCTGCAGGTCCCCTACCCCCTCTGCCGGTGCCTAGGGTGGTTGGGTATGAGCGTTGCCAGCGCCGGCCCACTGTGGCTTTTGCTGTGATTTCTGCCTCTCCTCCGTGGAAGGGGCTGTCACTGAAGCCACAAGATTAGCACCAAGGGTAGAGTTGAGCACCTTTGCTCAGCTGCAGACCCAGCCTATTTCTGGACTTCCGCCCAGAACCAGCATTCGGAACCTGCTAGCTACAGTTCCGCGGGTTAGGCGGGGCTTTTGACGTGCTCTCAGCTGTAAGCTTTTGCCCGTCCGGAGCTTTAGCCCCGCCCTCGAGGCCAGGGCCCTTCTGTGCAGGGTCGGAAACCAAGGTTTATTGGGGCGGGCGTGTTTGCTGGCTTCCGCTCAGCTGCGTACTTCCGCTCGTCCCGGACTCTACCCCGCCCCTGCGTTTGGAGCCCGCTCGTGGACGTTTGAATGCAATCCGCGGTTTCTCCGGCCGGGTGGGGATAGTAGCGTCGGCTCAGCTGCGAGCCTCCACTTGTCTCGGGGTCCACCCCGTTCCCGCGCTCGGAGCCCGCTCGCGCACGTATACTGGCCAACCACAGTTTCTCCGGGCCGGGGGGGGGGGGGGAGGTGGGGGACTAGTAGCGTCATCTCAGCCGCGAGCCCCTGCCCGTCCCTGGTCCTAGCCCGGTCCCCGCAGTCAGGGCCGGCTTGCGCAGGGCCTGCCTGTTCCTGGCCTCCCGCTTTGTCCTCGTAAGTGGGATTAAAGGCAGGCCCGCAGCTTCCGGACCGCTCTCGCGTGTCCCCTCCGACCCTCTGGGCTAGACCTATCTCCCACCGGCTTGGCCTCTGCCCACGCCGACAGAACCGCCTTTCAGCGTCCTGCCGCCCCAAAACCTTAAGCAGCCCTCAGCAGAGTAGGAAGGGACCTAATACTCCTCACTGTAGGCCTGGGAGCTCCCTCACTTGTTTCACAGCTCAAAACTGTCCAAACGCCTCTTCTAGGCTCTAGGACTGCAGGCTGAGGCTTGGTTCCTGGGACCCAGGTCCCTCCCTCTCCGCCAAACTCTCCTCCCGCCACACGGGTCTCTCCGGGCTGCCGTTTGCTCCGGGGAGCTGGGCAGCCCTCTTCGCGTTTTCGCTATTCCTACCAGTCTCATTGTGGCTTCTTCTGTGTTCCTTGGTTGAATAGTCCACTTAGTTTTGTTCAAAGTTGGTTTATCCAGGTGATGGTTCTTAAAATTGAGTTGTAATCCACTTTGGTTCTGGGAGTTGGAAGTTGGTACGTCCGCCTACTCCGTCGCCATCTTGCTCGAATCCAAATACATACTTCTTAATCTCTTCACCTTATTTACTTAGTCCCCAACTTTCCTCCCCTCTGGCAACCACCAGTTTGTTTTCTCTATCTATGAGTCTGTTTTTATCTTGTTTGTTCACTTATTTTTGTTCTTTATTATTTTTTCAAACTAAAAGAGAAAGTTTATTTAGAAAGTTACAGAGGTAGAAGTGAGCCATGGAAGAAGTGGGCCTAAAAAACAAGTTACAGGGGTCGTTGCCGCTTAGGGGAAAGAGACAAGAAAAAGTGCCTGGAGGAAGAAGGTAGGGTAAAGGTGCAGGTGTGCTCCACAGAGAGAGCCACCTATTTTGTTCTTTAGATTACATATATAAGTGAAATCATATGGTACTTGTCTTTCCCTGTCTCTTCTTCTACTTTAAAGTAACCAAAATTGGAAACTAGAGATGATGGAATATGACTGTTATGTGTGCAAGAAAGACTAGGTTATTATAATCAAATAACCCTACCATACACAAAGAACCAAGATTTGGTCCCATATTAAAAGATTAACACATAAATGTATATTTAGAGTTTGGGGTTAAAATATAATATTTTAAATTGTCATTTTAAATTATTCCCCACATTCATTCATTTTTATGCTTAATTGAGCTTATCAGAAAAAATCAATTATATTATACTTAGATACCATTCATAAGAAATGAGATAAAAAATAGTTTTCCTTCTGATAGATTCCCAAATACCTTATTATTTTAATAAAAATTCCCTAAATTTCTTTATTAGTTTAACCACCCAGAAATGTGAATTTAAAAAGTGTTAGAGTAACCAAAATTAGACATAAAAATACTTTAACTCAATTCATATATTGAATTATGTAGTAGCCATCATAGAAAGAAAAAAAATCACAGGAACTTTACAAGAACACCAAAAAATATATTATTTTTCTCAAAGTCTAAGGAATTAACTGAAGTGTACCAATATAAATATTTTAAGCTAAGTTGTTAACCTTCTACCAAATACTGTGCAAATAAAATTTATATTAGTGCTTTTGCTTTTTAAATTGCTCTCCAATTGTTCTGGACTGAAGGTTTAATAACAGTTATAAATTTAAATCATCAGTTTTCACTTGGAAGAGTGGCTACAAATGTAAAAAACTTTCACTAAAAAATAATTAACTTTATTTTTTCTTCACAGTGATGCTTAAACTGACCTGAAAAGTCTAAAAGTGCTTTATAACTAAACTTATCAAAAACTAATTAAGAGTGGCCAAAACTAAGTTCTGAGGAACTTCCTAGCTATATTACAAAGCTATGGTAAATAAAACATTTTTCATTCTAAATAACATAATATAAAATATACCACTTTAAGCCCTGGCTGGTTGGCTCAGAGATTGAGCATCGGCCAGGTGTGAGGAAGTCCCGGGTTCGATTCCCCCAGTCAGGGCACACAGGAGAAGTGCCCATCTGTTTCTCCACTCTTCCCTGTCTCCTTCCTCTCTGTCTCTCTCTTCCCCTTCTGCAGCCAGGGCTCCATTGGAGCAAGAGTTGGCCCAGGCACCGAGGACAGCTCTATGGCCTCTGCCTCAGGCACTAGACTGGCTCTCGCCTCAAAGGAGCAGTACTCCAGATGGGAAGAGCATCGCCCCCTGGTGGGCATGCAGGTGGATCCCAGTTGGGCACATGCGAGAGTGACTGCCTCCCCACTTCTAACTTTGGAAAAATACACATACAAAAAAATTTTACCACTTTAACCATTTTTAAGTGTACACATCATTGGCATTAAGTACATTCACATTGTTGTACAACACTAACTTTTGCAAGAACTGTATTCTACAGTTCAAAAACGTGAATGGCAAAATTTTTAAGATTTTCAATAAGATAAAATTATTTAAAATAGGGATTACCTTCTCTTTAGAGAGTTGCTTTAGTTCCTCCAGTTCACTTGAGAGCTTTTCTATTTCTCTCTGTGCTTGGATTTGTTGACGACGAGCCTCCACCAATTCTGTATGGGAGCTCTGCAACTGCTCCCGGGTTAGCCTCAATTCTTGCTCCAAATCTATGGCCTCCTTATACTGAGTTGCAATGTATTGTTCTTGCTCTTTCACAACCTGAAATATACAAGATATTTATAATCTTCTATAAGTTTCAAATTAAAATGATACAAATAACCTATTTCATATTTTGATTTCTCTTTTAATAAGACTCTCCCCCCCAACTAAATCTCTATAAAATTTAACATACAAAGAATATCATCCACTGTGAAACTGATATTTAGAAAACGGTTGCTTTTCTTTTCTTTCTTTTTTTTAAGTGAGAAGAGGGGAGATCGTCATAGACTCCCACATGTGCCCTGACCGGGATCCTCCCAGCAACCCCTGTCTGGAGCTAATGCTCAAATCATCTGAGCTATCCCTAGTGCCGGAGGTCAAGGCTCAGACCACCCAAGCTATCCTCAGAGCCTGGGGCCGGTGCTCAAACCAATCAAGCCACTGGTTGCAAGAGGAGAAGAGGGAGGAGTGGGAGAGAGAGGAGGGGAAGAGGAAGGAGGAGAGAATCAGATAGTCGTTTCTCTTGTGTGCCCTCCCTGACTGGGAATCAAAACTGGATATCCATATCCTAAGCCAACTGGCCAGGGCCTTTTTTCTTTTTTAATGACAAGAAAATGACAAAAGTATTATAATAAATCTGGAAATCACTGGTATATTTTGCACGACTTTAATATGCAAGCTGTATAATCCATTATCATTAAGAGTATAATACAACAGAACATATAATGATATAAAGAGAAAAAAGTTAATATTTGATTATTCAAGTCAAAGATGAAAAATATATTGGCATAAATGACCAAAACTCACCATTAATTCACACAGCTGGATTAAAGTCATGACCTTATTCCCTGTGAAATTAAAATATGTCACTGCCTGGCTGGCTGGCTGAGTGGATAGAGTGTCAGGGCACACATGAGAAGTGACTATCTACTTCTCCTTTCCCTCTCCCTGTTCTTTCACTCTTCCCCTTTCACAGGCAATGACTCAACTGGTTTGAGCGTCGTCAGCCTTAGGCGCTGAGGATAGCTCAGTTGATTCAGCCCCAGATAGGTTGCCAGGTGGATCCCGGTTGGAACACATGGGAGAGTCTGTCTCTCTATCTTCCCTCCTGTCACTTAAAAAAATAAGTGCCACTGACATTGCTACTCTCTCTGAAATACTTTTATATACTCAGTTAAGTCCCTAGTAAAGTATTGTTTCTTAGAGAAAAAAAAATCAATGAAAAGTTAGTTCTAAATTTGCTTGGTTAGGTGAGAGGTAATGACATTTGACCTTAGGACTGATAAGAAGAAAAGAAACCTGTACAAATCAGTAGGACCCTGATATTTCAGCCCCAGGTCCAACCCTGTTGTATGTCCATATAAATCTCATGTAAATATTTTTCCCATCCATGTTAGGGAACATGAAATGACTGGGCCAATAATCATTTTTCCCCCACTGGGGTCCAAATTTGCTCTCAGGGACCCTGCTTGATTTATGTATGTAATTCAACTAGTATTTATTCAGGCTTACTATATGATATGTACTGTTCTAGGTGTTGATACAAGAGTGACCAAAAGAGAAAAAGTAGCCACCCTTATGGAGTTTATATTCTAACAGAGGAAACAGATAATCTGCTGGTCAGATAGAATAAAGAACAATATAGCCCTGCCAGGTAGCTCAGTTGGTTAGAGTGTCATCCCAATATGCCAAGGTTGCAGGTTGAATCCTGGTCAGGGCACATACAAGAATCAACCAATGACTGCATAAATAAGTGGAACAACAAGTCTTCCCCTTTCTCAATCCTTTCTAAAATCAATTTTAAAAAAACACCTTTTTTTTTTTGAAGAGCAATATATATAGCTTTAAAGTTGAGTATAGTATATTAAAACAAGAGAGAAAGTTATAACTACAAGAGCTCTTAAAAGCAATTTCAGGCCCTGGCCAGTTGGCTCAGTGGATAGAGCATCGGCCTGGCGAATGAATGTCCCAGATTTGATTCCCATCAGGGCACACAGAGAAGCAAACACCTGCTTCTCTTCTCCTTCCTCTCCCCCCTCTCTCTTTCCTTCCTGCAGCCAGTGGCTCAACTGGTTTGACTGTCAGCCCAGGATAGCTCGTTGGTCCTAGTGTCAGCTTCAGGTGCTAAAAATAATTTGGTTGATTTGAGCATCAGCTCCAGATAGAGGTTGCCAGATGGATCCTGGTCAGGACCACATGTAGGACTCTGTCTCCCTACTCTCCTTCTCTCACATTAAAAAAAAAAGAACAATTTTAGTTTTTAAAAAAACAAGTGAAATGGGTTCATGATTAAACACACATGCAACTGATGATATTTCATCTGGCAACTCATAAGAACATCAGAATAAAATATTTAATAATATCCAAGAAAGCAATAGGTATTAGGCACAAATAATTGGCCTAAAAATGTTTATTACACAGTTTCTGTAAACTAATACCAACCAGTTTAAAACAAAGATTTATATAAAGCTCTTGCTTACACTTTCCATTTCTTTCATCTTTTGCTGTGTTCGTTCAGTTTCTTTTTTCAGTTGACTGATCTCCTGTTCATTTTGTAGTGTTACAAATTCTTTTTCTCGGAGCTGTTCTTTGGCATTTTGCAATTTTTCATTCAAACTTTCTATCTGAATTTTAAACAGAACAATTTTAATGTAACTAAAAGAAAAATTATTCTTTAATCATAACAGCAATCAAGTAAGTCAAGCATTAAACACATATATCTAAAATATAAAAACGTGTCTTTAAGACAACTGTAATTTAGACAAAAAAATCAGAATTCTTGTGTCTAGTAAAATGCATATATGTATATGTAAAATATGCTAAAAGAGATAAAGTTCTCAATTATATTTGTAGAAAAGTAGGGAATATGTGCATGAGGTTAAAAATATAGTTAATGAAAAAGTTCCCTTCTTAATGTGTTAATTTCTTAGCCACAACCAGTTAACAGAATTACCGTATTTTTCACTCCATAAGACGCACTTTCTTTCCCCCCAAAAGTGGAGGGGAAAATGCCCATGTGCCTTATGGAGCAAAACATATGGTATTTTATTAAATTTTTTAACACACCATTTGGTTCAGAATATTTTTTTCCTTATTTTCCTCCTTGAAACCCTAGGTGTGTCTTATGGTCAGGTGCATCTTATGGAATGAATAATACGGTACTTACAAATCCTTCCAGATATTTTTTCTTCAGAGATATTTTATATATATTCAGACATGTACACATTATGATATGTAGACACAATGACCAAAGAAAAACTATATTCAAAATAACATTAAGAGGCCTAACCAGGTGGTGGTGCAGTGAATAGAGCATCGATGGGGACACTGCAGACCCTGGCTCAAAACCCCTAGGTCAACGGCTTGAGCATGGGCTCAGCAGCTTGAGTGTGAGTTTGCCGGTTTGAGCGTGGAATCATAGACGTGACCCCATCGTTGGTGGCTTAAAACCCAAGGTCACTTGCTTGAGCAAAGGGTCAGTGGCTTGGCTGGAGTCCCCTCTACCCCCCAGTAAAGGCATGTATGAGAAAGCAGTCAATGGACAACTAAAGCACCACGATTACAAATTGATACTTCTCATCTCTTTCCTGTTTATCTCTGTCTCTGTCTCTCTTTCTCTTGCTAAAAAACAAACAAACAGAAACCAAAGAAAAAAAACATTAAGAGGATAGTCATCAAGGGCTGAGGAGTGGAGGAAATGTTGAAATGTCGGGTCACAGGGTACAAGTTTCAGTTATGAGTAAGTTCTAGAGATCTAATGTATAGTCTTTTGACTATGTAATATTGTATTGTATAGTTGAAATTTTCTAAGAGAATAGATATTAAGTGCTGTCACCAAAATAAAAAACAAACAAAAAACCCAAAGAGGTGATGATTAACTAGCTTGACTGATGCAATTATTTCACAATGTATATGCACACCAAACATCACATTGCACGCCTTAACTATATGTAATATTTATTTGTCAATTATACCTCAGCTAGAAAAAAATATTAAGAGTAGAAAAAAATATATAAAGTAGCATATATAAGATGATTAAATTAAATAGTATTTTTATTATATAGCTTATTTAAAAAGCCTTGTTATATGAATAATAGATGTTTACATTAGTTATCTCTTTTTTTTTTTTTTTTTTTGGTATTTTTCTGAAGTGAGAAGCAGGAGAAAGAGAGACAGACTCCAGAATGTGCCCCACCAGGATCCACCCAGTGTGCCCACCAGAGGGCGATGCTCTGCCCATCTGGAGTGTTGCTCTGTTGCAGCCGGAGCCATTCTAGCACCTGAGGCTGAGGTCATGGAGCCATCCTCAGTGCCCAGGCCAACTTTTGCTCCAAAGTAGCCTTGGCTACAGGAGGGGAAGAGAGAGATAGAGAGAAAGTAGAGAGGGAAAGGTGGAGAAGCAAATGGGCACGTCTGTGTGCCCTGGTTGGGAATTGAACCCAGAATTTCCACACGCTGTGCCGATGCTCTACTGCTGAGCTTGCCAGCCAGGGCATAAAGTAGTTATCTTTTAAGACAATTTAAGATACATAATTTTTATAATTTACCTGTTTGTTGCACTCTTTAAGTTCCAATTCTGATTTCTCCAGTGTACCCTCTAATTTAATTATTTTCTGTTCCATTTCTCCCCTGTGCTCACGAATAGTCATATCCAAATGTGTAACCTAAATACAAAAATAACATTAAACAATCGTTCCATTTTATTCTGATGTTGAAAACTATAGCTTGGATCATGTATTATAATATTTACAGTGGATATAAACTGAAACAAACTCATCTCAAATAAATTATTAAAAAGAATGAGAAAAATAATCTTTGCTTACTAACAATGGATCTTTTTGTGTGTGTGTGGCAGAGACAGAGTCAGAGAGAGGGACAGATAGGGACAGACAGGAAGGAAGAAAGATGAGAAACATTAATTCTTTTTTTATATATATATTTTATTATTATTAATTCTAATGGGGTGACACCAATAAATCAGGGTACATATGTACAATGAAAACATCTCCAGGTTATCTTATCATTCAATTGTGTTGCATACCCATCACCAAAAGTCAAATTGTCCTCTGTCACCTTCAATCTGGTTTTCCCTGTGTCCCTCCCCTTCTCCCTATCCCACTCTTCCCTTCCTCCCCCCATCCCATAACCACCACTCTCTTGTCCATGTCTCATATTCTCACTTTTATGTCCCACCTATGTATGTAATTATGCTGTTCTCAGTTTTTCTTTTTTTCTGATTTACTTATTTCACTCCATATAATATTGAGAAACATTAATTCTTTGTTGCGGTTCCTTAGTTGTTCATTGATTTCTCATATGTGCATTGACTGGGGGGGGGGGGGGAGGCTACAGCAGAGTGAGTGACCCCTTGCTCAAGCCAGCGACCTTTGAGCTCAAGCCAGTGAACCTTGCTCAAACCAGATGAGCCCGTGCTCAAGCTGGCAACCTCGGGGTCTCAAATCTGGTTCCTCCACATCCCAGTCTGATGCTCTATCCACTGTGCCACCGCCTGGTCAGGCCTAACAATGGATGTTAAGCCCCATATATATTACAAACTTAAAGAAAAAATAGGTTCATAAATGACAAAATAATTCAGACTTCATTTTATGCTAGATGAAAGCTGCTAAATACATTGTAGCAATAAAAATTGTGAATTGCAGCAAAAGTACTGTTTGGAGAAAAATTTATAGCACTAAATGAATGTATTCGAAAAGAAGAATGATCTAAAATCAATCATCTAAACGTCTAGAATAGGCTTTTCTCCGGAGCCGTCGGAGAGAGCGGGAGCGCTTCTCCCGAGTTGGTGATTGATCAGTCGTGTTCCAACATGCGAGAGTGAGTGGTGAAAAGCGGCAGAGCTGATGGGTCATGAAGATGTAAGTGTGTTTGAAGGCTCTCATAACCTTTACTCCAGGTTATTACAGGTGGGAGGAGCAAGATGGCGATGGAGTAGGTGGACGTACCAACTTCCAACTCCCAGAACCAAAGTGGATTGTAACTCAATTTTAAGAACCATCATCTGGATAAACCAATTTGAACTAACCTAAGTGGACTCTTCAACCAAGGAACACAGAAGAAGCCACATTGAGACTGGTAGGAATAGCGAAAATGCGAAGAGGGCTGCCCAGCTCCCCGGAGCAAACGGCAGCCCGGAGAGACCCGCGTGGCGGGAGGAGAGTTTGGCGGAGAGGGAGGTACCTGGGTCCCAGGAACCAAGCCCCAGCCTACACTCCCAGAGCCTAGAAGAGGCGTTTGGACAGTATTGAGCTGTGAAACAAGTGAGGATACTGTTTGTGAGAAAGAGGCAGTTTTCTCAGACCCAAGATTCTTTTTAAAGGGACAGGCAGAAAACCTCTCTCACAACCACGCACCCTGGGCTCCAGGGAACGGGGACAGAGGAGAGGACCAGAGCAGCGGGAAGACAGCATGGACTGAAAGCACAGGGACAAACACTCTGAGGGACAGCCACCCTAACCCCTGGGCTAAGTCACTTCCCTAATCGAAAACGAATACTTCCCCTGGAACTAGCAATACCAGCAAAGGGAGACAAGACACTAGCCAAACAAGCTCTCCCGAGGCAATTAGAGCAGAGCTGCTTAGAGGGAGGGAGCTCCCAGGTCTACAGTGTGGAGTATTAGGGTCCTTCCTACTCTGCTGAGGGTTGCTGAAGGGTATGGTGGCGGCAGGACGCTAAAACGTGGTTCTGTCGGTGTGGGCGGAGGCCAAGCTGGTGTGAGCTCGGTCTAGCCCAGCAGGAGCGGAGGGGATGTGTGAAAGCGGTCCCACCTGTGGGAGGCCAGGAACAGGCAGAGATCTGCTCTGTGACCCTGCGCAAGCTGGCCCTGACTGCGGGGCCAGGGCTAGGACCAGGAATGGGTGGGGGCTTGCGGCTGAGCTCACGCTACCAGCCCTGCCCGGCCAGAGAAACCGAGGTTTGCCATCCTGCGTGCAGGGGCGGGGTAGAGTCTGGGACGAGCGAAAGCTTGCGGCTGAGCTCACGTCAGCAAACACACCTGGCCCAATAAACCTGGGTTTGCGACCCTGTGCAGGAGGGCCCTGGCCTCGAGGGCAGGGCTAAAGCTCCAGACGGGCAAAGGCTCACAGCTGAGAGCACGTCAAAAGCCCCTCCCAACCCGCAAAACTGTGGCGAGCAGGCTCTGACTGCGGGTGCTGGGCGGAAGCCCGGAAACAGGCTGGGTCCGCAGCTGAGCAAAGGTGCTCACTTCTACCCTTGGTGCTGAGGTTTGTGGCTTGAGTGACAGCCCCTCCCGCGGAGGAGAGGCAGAAATCACAGCAACAGCCGCAGTGGGCCGGCTCTGGCAACGCCCATACCCAACCGCCCTAGGCAGAGGCAGAGGGGGTGGGGGGCCTGAAGACAGACCACACATAAAGAACACAAAGGCAACACCTACTGGCCTCCAGTGGCCACAACTTGCTTATACACAGAAAAAATGGGCAGGCAGAGGAATTAAGAGAAACCAAATGAATTAAGAGAAATCCCCAGAGAAGGACCTGAATAAACCAGATATAACCAAATTACCAGAAGCAGAATTTAGAATAATGATAGTTAAGATGTTCAAAGAAATTAGAGCAACAATGGATAGTCATTATGAACACCTAAATAAAGAGATAACAAGTATAAAAAACGAAATTGAAATAATAAAAAAGAATCAGACAGAAATGACAAATACAGTATCAGAACTAAAGACCACAATAGAAGGAATTAAAAGCAGGATGAATCATGCTGAGGATCGAATCAACGAGTTAGAGGACACAATAAACAAAGGCACAGAAGCAGAGAAGAAAAAGGAAAAGAGACTCAAAACAGGTGAGGAAACTCTAAGGGAGCTCTGTGACAACATGAAGAGAAACAACATTCACATCATAGGGGTTCCTGAAGAAGAGGAGAGAGGACAGGAAATGGAAACTTTGTTCAATCAAATCATAGCAGAAAACTTCCCTAAATTAAGGCTGGGAAACATTCCACACATTCAAGAAGCACACAGAACTCCATTAAAGAGAAACCCAAAAAGATCTACACCAAGACACATCATAGTTAAAATACCAAAGCTAATGGATAAACGTCTAGAATAAATTAAATCCAAAGTAAGCAGAAGGAAGTAAATAATATTACAGCAGAAATCAATAAAATTAAAATTAGAAAACCAATAGAGAAAATCAACAAAAGCTGGTTCTTTGAAAAGATCAATAAAATTAATAAGTATCTAGCAAAGCTAACTGAAAAAAAAAAGAGGACACAAATTGCTAATATCAGAAATGAAAAAGAAGACATTACGATAAATCTTGTGGACATTAAAAGAACAAAGGAATAAAATGAACAACTCTCTGCCCAAAAATTTAATAAAACTAAATGAAAAAGACCAATTACTTGAAAGACACAATCTGCCAAAAACACACACAAGAAGATAAGTCTATACTAGGATATTGAATCAACGATTAACAGCTTTCTAAAACAAAGCACCAGGCCCAGATGGGTTCACTGATAAATTCTTTCATAGATTTAAGAAAAAAATTATAACAATTCTCCTGCCTGAACTGTGGTGGCACAGTGGATAAAGCATTGACCTGGAACAATGAGGTTGACAGTTCAAGAAGCTGGGCTTGTCTTGTCAAGGCACATTTGAGAAGCAACTATGAATTGATATTTCCCACACCTACTCCATCCCTTTCTCCCTCTCTCTCATTTCTCTAAAATAATAAACAAAATCTTTAAAAAACACTACAGTAATGCTTTACAATCCCATTCCGAAGATAGAAACAGAGGAAACTCTTCTTAACTCATTCCGTGAGGCCAGCATTACCCTAATATCAAATAAGACAAAGACATTATTAGGAAAGGAAACTATAGATCAACATCTTTCATAAACATAATTGTAAGAATTCTCAACAAAGTATGACCAAATCATACCCAACAAAGTAAAAGAAACATTATATACAATAACAAGTGGGTTTATTTTATGTATCAAAAGCTCGTTCAGCCTGACCAGGTGGTGGCACAGTGGACAGAGTGTCAGACTGGGATGTGGAGGACCCAGGTTCGAGATCCGGAGGTCGCCAGCTTGGACCCAAGGTTACTGGCTCAAGCAAGGGGTTGCTCAGTATGCTAAAGGCCCATGGTCAAGGCACATGTGAGAAAGCAATCAATGAATAACTAAGGTGTTGCAATGAAAACCTGATGATTGATGCTTCTCATCTCTCTCCATTTCTGTCTGTCTGTCCCTATCTATCCCTCTCTCTGACTCTCTCTGTCTCTGTAAGAAAAATAAAAAAAGCTGGTTCAACAATCAATTAATGTAATCTATCACATCAACAGGCTAAAGAAAAAGTATTTTGACAAAACCAAACACCCAATTATGATAAAAATTATAAAAAAGCTAGGAATAGAGAGTATCTTCCTCAACTTGATAAAAAAGTATCTACAGAAAACCAATCAACAGCAAATATCACACTTAGTGGTGAAAAGAACTCAAACCTTTCCAACTAAGATCAGATACAAGTCAAAATTATTCCCTTTTTTCAACACTGTACTAGAAATCCTAGATAATACAACTAGACAAGTAAAGGAAATAAAAGGTATACATACTGGGAAGGAAGACATAAAATTGTCTTTGAAGATAATATAATCATCTAGGTAGAAAAATCCAAAAGATTTGACAAAAATTTTCTGGAACTAGTAAGCAATCATAGCAGATATTAGGGTACCAGGTTACTACACAAAAGCAATGAACAAGAGGAATTTGAAATTAAAAACAAGATATCATTTATATTAGCATCCACACAAAAGAAATGCTTAGGGCTAAATCAAATTATACAAAATCTATATAAGGAAAACTATAAAACTCCTATATAAGATATCAAAGAATTAAATAAATGGAGAAAGAGTCAATGTTCATGAATAGGAAGACTCAATATTGTCAAGATGTCACTTCTTCCCAACTTGATCCATAAATTCAAGGAAATACCGATCAAAATTCCAGCAAGTTATTTTGTGGATCTCAACAAACTGATTCTAAAGTCTACAGGGAGAGGCAAAAAAACAAGAATAGCCAACACAATGTTGAAAGAGAATACCCAGCTTCAAGACTTACTACTACAAAGCTACACTAATCAAGACAGCATGGTACTGGTAAAAAAAGAAAAATTAGGTGACCAGATCAAGTCAATGGAACAGAAGAGAGAGCCCAGAAACAAACCCACATAAATATAGTCAACTGATCTTTGACAAAGGAGCAAAAATACAATAGAGAAAAAATAGTCTTTTCAATAAATGGAGCTGGATTAAGTGGAAAGTATGGGGTGGGGGAAGAACCTAGACACAGACATTACACCCTCCACAAAAATTAACAAAATGGATCTTAGATAAAAATGTAAAATGCAAACCTATAAAACTGCTAAAAGGTAACATAAAAGAAAACCTAGATGACCTTGGGTGTGGGAAAATGGCTGGGGTTTAGACTGTGGTCCTGAGACAAGTCTTTTGTGCGGACTTTGGAACACCAGGTCCTGCGGGGCAGAACACCGCCCTTGCAAGCACTAGAAAAGATTGGTTAAAGGAAAACAGTTAATCCCTATGGCCTTTCCTTACATACCTGAAAGACATTAGTTAACTACCCTTCTGTGCACCTGAATTCAGGCTCTGTTAATCTACCTAATGAGCAAAGAGACCAATAAATTCGACGAGGTTGCGGTGATCTGGGCTCTCAGTCCTAGAGGCTGAGAGTCCCCTATACCCATCTTTCTCTGTATGTTGTCTCTTGTGTATGTTTTTTCTTCAGTCCTGCAGCGTCTTTCTTTCACGCACGCCCACGGCTGAGCTGGTCTCAGCACTCAGGTACAGCTATAACTTTTTTTAAACACCAAAGGCAGCCTGACCAGGTGGTGGCACAGTGGATAGAGTGTCACACTGGGATGCTGAGGACTCAGGTTTGAAACCCCGAGGTTGCTGGTTTGAGTGAGGGCTCATCCAGCTTGAGCACAGGCTCACCAACTTGAACATGGGGTTGCTAGCTTGAGCATGAGATCACAGACATGACCCCATGGTTGCTGGCTTGAACCCAAGGTCGCTGGCTTGAGCAAGAGGTCACTGGCTTGGCTGTATCCCCCAGTCAAGGCACATATTAGAAAGCAATCAATGAACAACTAAGGTGCCACAATGAAGAATTGATGCTTCTCATTTCTCTCCCTTCCTGTCTATCTGTCCCTATCAGTCTCTCTCTCTCTCTCTCTGTCTTGCTAGAAAAACAAAACCAAAAGCACCAAAGGCACAGTCTGTGAAAGAAATAATTGATAAGCTGGACTTCATTTAAATGAAAAACTTTTACTTTATGAAAGTTAATGTCAACAGAATGAGAAGGGAAGCTACACACAGAGAAAATATATGCAAAAGAAAAATCTAATAATGGACTGGTATCCAAAATATACAAAGAACTCTAAAAACTCAACAATAAAAAAACAACCCACCCTAGCCTCACAGCTCGGTTAGCCAGAGCATTGTGCCAAAGCACAGAGGATGCAGGTTTGATCGCGGTCCGGGTACATAAAAGAACAGATCAATGTTCCTGTCTCTGTCTCTCTCTCTCTTCCTCTCTTTCTATAATCAATAAAATTAAAAAGAGAACAAAGAAACTATTACAAAAATATTTAAAAATATGTCCTGGCCAGTGGCTCAGTTGATAGAGCATCGGCCCCAGGGTATGGATGTCCTGGGTTCGATTCCCAATCAGGGCACACAGGAGAAGCAGCCATCTGCTTCTTTTCCCCTCTTTCTCCCCCTTCACCTCCCGCAGCCAGTGCCTCTGGTTTGTGTGTGGCCCCAGGTGCTGAGGATGGCTTCGTTGGTCTGAGTGGGTCAGCCTCAAGTGTTAAAAATAGCTCAGTACTCAAGCATCATTCCAAGATGGGGTTGCTGGAGGATCCCAGTCGGGGTGCATGTGAGAACCTGCCTCACTATCTCCCCTCCTCATACCTAAAATAAATAAATTTTTAAAAAATAAATAAAAGACACCGTATCAAATATGATAAACAGGTGGCAAATAAGCATAAGAAACAATGCTCTATATCACTTCATTACAGAAATACAAATTAAAACAACAAGGAGATAATACTACACACTTATTAGAATGGTCCATGTTTGAAACATTGATAACACTGAATGCTAGCCAGCATGTGGAGCAACAGGAACTCTAATTCATTGTTGGTGAGAATGCAAAATGGTACAGCCACTTTAGAAGGCAGTTTGGAAGTATCTTATAAAATGAAACATACTCTTACCATATGATCCAGCAATCAGACTACTTGGTATTTACCCAAAGGAATTAAAAACTTATATCCACACAAAAGCTACACATGAATGTTTATAGCAGACTTATAATTGCTAAAACTTAGAAGCAACCAAGACAGCCTTCAATAGGTGAATAAGTAAATAAGCTGCAGGACATCCAGAATATAGAATATTAGTTAGAGCTAAATAGAACTGCAAGGTATGAAACGACATGGAGGAACCTTAAATACATATTACCAGCTGAAGGAAAGCAAGCTGAAAAGAATACAGACTATGATTTAGATTTTGCATATGATATTCTGGAAAAGGCAAAACTATTGAGACAATAAAAAGATCAGTGTTTGCCAAAGTTAGGGAAAGAAAGGAAGGATGAATAGGTGGATCACAGAGGATATTTGGTGTAGTGAAAATATACTGCTCACAAAAATTAGGGGATGTTTCAAAATGCACTTTCAAGATCAGGGAATGTGCAAATACTCAGTACTTTTATTTTGTATAGTACATTTTCACCAATAAAATAAAAGTTGGTTTTGCACCTCATTTGCATAATCGAATAACTTTCTTTGACTTGTTTGCTTTTCTGATGTTTTTGTTTAATAAAAAAATCAAATGCTTCTTTTTTTATCACTTCATATTCATTTTGAAATATCCCCTAATTTTTGTGAGCAGTGTACTACAGTGTGTCTGTAAAGTCATGGTGCACTTTTGACCGGTCACAGGTCAAAAGTGCACCATGACTTTACGGACACACTGTATAATGGTGAATACCTATCATACATTTCTCTCACAGAATGTGCAATACCCAGAGTAAACAGTAATGTAAACTCTAGACTTTGGGAGATGATCAAGTATCAGCGTAGATCCACAACTGTCAGAAATGTTCCACCTCTAGTGGAGAATGTTGATAATGGGGAATTTGTCAGGGATTTGTGGGGGTAGGGGATACATGGGAAATCTCTGTACCTTCTGCTCAATCTTGCTGTGAACCCAAAACTATGCTAAAAAACAAAATCTTCAAAAAAGATTGTAGTAAATAATGCCTTCTGAATGTTTTGCTTCTTCAAGAAACACTAGCTTGAGCAAGTCCTTTAATCCCATTTTTTTCTGAAATAGAGTAATATGAATCAAAAGGTTCAAATAATAAGCTAACCTTCATTCTCAAAAATCCGCTTGCTATAAAAACAGCAAGATAAAGATGATATATTTCTAATTTTTAAAAAATACTTATGTGCTCAATAAAACAAATATGTTATAAAGATGTCCGTTTACCAAAAAGCATGACCTCTGAAACACTGTGATTGTATTTTAACAGAAAATTTTACTAAAATATAATTAAGAAAACCAACTTGAGCTGCTCTTTGCTTTAGCTCCCAATTTCTCTCCTTAAGTGCCTGATCCATTTCAAGGAGTTCTTGCTTTTTGTCTTCATTCTCCATCTTGCATTCTCTGAAAATTTTCAAAGAAAAAAGATCAAAGCAAATAGAAATCTTATAATTATTTAAAATTAAGTCAACTGGGTTACCTTTCCTATAAATTAAAAGTGATTATATATATGCAATTATTTCAGATTTAAAGGGCTCAAATTAAAGCAATAATGTATAAGAAAATGCTTGATATCAACATAATTAGTTTAAATAGAGTGTTCTAAAAAAGCAAAGTTAACTTAAACTTTGCTATTATAGACAATTTAAGCTAAATGTTAAAGCACTCCCAGGGTATAAGATTGAATCAATATAAAAACTTAAAAATTAATCCATATTTTTTCATCTATAGATCAAAAAGCATTGGAATGTCTTTTCTATATAAGACTATAAATTTATTACAACTGAATGAGGCATTTATTGCGTGGTTGGAATCCCTGATACCCTCAGCTCAGTAAATGACCATTGTATTTCTCATGGGAATTCTGCTCAAAATGATGCCTTACATATAATGATGTATGAAGTTACCATAAAAATATTTATATATATATATTTTATAAATTCTCATCTTCCTAAAACACTTATATATAGTATAATCTTGCATTATAAAAATGCGTATGACTTACACAATTTTAAGCTTTCTACCACTGTGAAGCCTGTGATCAGAGAATTTTAATTTGAACTCTAAATTCTTATGACAAAGGCTGAAAATATTATGTTGATCTTGAGAATCTTCAAATGATTTTCCAGTCTTAAATATGAAACAATATTAAATAAAAGCACTGATTTTAAAAATAGATACTAAACCTCTTTAATGAGCTGTTTATTATTCTCCCAAAGTCAAAAGTATAAAATACAACACTAATATTCTAAAAGTAATATGAAATAAATTCTAAAGATAACTCTAATTGCTGTCAATGTGAATAACCAAGCTTCCAAAATTGAACTACTAGATAGAATTTTAGATTTCATTTTTACTTCTTTTATCCATTCATTAATTTAACCATTTAGCAAATATTTACTGGATTCTTCCTTATATCAGGGTTCTATGTACTGTGGACTTAATAGTCAACAAGATAGATATCCTTCATTATATGGAGCTTACATTCTAATAGGTTCCAGGAGAGAAGATGAATGATAAATATTAAAACAACTCAATACGAAAAATATCACAATATAAAGTGTTATGTTGGAGCAGGGGTCCCCAAACTTTTTACACAGGGGGCCAGTTCACTGTCCCTCAGACCGTTAGAGGGCCGGACTATGAAAAAAACTATGAACAAATCCCTATGCACACTGCACATATCTTTTTTTTTTTAACATATCTTATTCTAAAGTAAAAAAACAAAATGGGAACAAATACAATATTTTAAAAAAAACAAGTAAATTTAAATCAACAAACTGACCAGTATTTCAATGGGAACTATGGGTACGGATGCATCCTGTGCTCCTCTCACTGACCACCAATGAAAGAGGTGCCTCTTCGGGAAGTGTGGCGGGGGTGGATAAATGGCCTCAGGGGGTCACATGCAGCCCGCGGGGGCCGTAGTTTGGGGACCCCTGTGTTACAGCATGATTAAACAGCGATAAAACAGTGACTGGGTGGCTACTTTAAAGTAGGTAGTCAGGGAATAGCCCTCTGAGGTAATGTGAAGGGCAAGCTGCTGGCCATAGAACCATTATTTCAGGCCAAAGAAACAGCTATGGCAAAGTTGGAAGGTGGGAAAAAACTTAGTAAGTTTTAAGTAAAATAAAAAGGCCAGGAACAAAGAGAGCAGTATGAAATGAGGCCTGAGAAGTAGACCTTGTCACATAGGGTTTTGTATTCCAGAATAAGAAGCTGGGATTTTTGTAAAATTGTGATAAAATACATATAAGATTTACAATTTTAATCACTTTTAAGTATACAATTCAGTTACGCTAAGTACACTGACAATGTTATCATCGCCACTATTTCCAATACTTTTTCATCACTTCAAATGAAAATTTCATACCCATTTGCAGTTACCTCCCTCCCCCTAGTTCCTGGCAACCACTATTCTGCCTTCTATCTCTACAGATTTGTTAATTTTGGATATTTCGTATAAATGGAATTATCCAATATGTATCTGATTTCTTTCATTCAGTATAATATTTTCAAGTTCATCCATGTTGTAGCATGTATCGGTATTTTCTTTCCATGGTTGAATAATATTCCTTGTATGGAATATTATACCACATTGGATTTATCCATTCAATTACTGATGGACATTTGGGTTGTTTCCAATTAGTGATTGCAAAGAGCTGCTATGAACATTTGGGCACAATTTTTGTTTGAATGCCTGTTTTCAACTATTTTAGATACATACCGTGCAGTGAAATTACTGACTTGCATAGTAATTCTATGAACTTATTGAGGAACTGCCAAACTGTTATGTGTAGCAGCTATACCATTTTAGTTTCTTACCAGCAATGTATGAGGGTTCCAATTTCTCTACCCACTTGCTAATACTTGATATTTTCTGTTTGGGTTTCTGTTTGTTTGTTTTTACTATGGCTACGCACACATTATGGTATAAAGTGGTATCTCATTGTGATTGTGACTTTGATTTCCATTTCCCAAGTAACTTGGGTTTCATACTGAATCTTTTGGGAAGCCAGTAGAAGGTTCAAGTCAGGGAGTAATATGATCTGATTAATGTTTTAAATCATAAACTTAAATCTATTCCATGGAGAATGAATTGTGCAGGGGTTAATAATTTGAACAAGTTGGGAAGTAAGAGCAATAGACTAGGTGAGAGATGATGACAACTTGTGCTAAGGTGAGAATAGAAAAGAGGAAAAGGAATCAATGGATTTCATTCTGGAAATAAAGTTGACATGACTGGTTAACAGATTAAATGAAAAAAGGAAGGAAGGAAAAAAGATAAAATAATCATAGATTTCTGGTTTGAGCTATTGTATGACACTGAGAGAAAGGGCAGGAGAAAAACAAACTGAGTTCTGTTTTGGCCAAGAGTAAGAAACCTCTTAAAAATATCTAAATGGTCGGACCAGGTGGTGGCACAGTGGATAGAGCATCGGACTGGGATGCGGAAGACCCCGGTTCGAGACCCCGAACTCGCCAGCTTGAGCGTGGACCCATCTGGCTTGAGCAAAAAGCTTGTCAGCTTGAACCCAAGGTCGCTGGCTCCAGCAAGGGGTTGCTCGGTCTGCTGAACGCCCCCGGTCAAGGCACATGTGAGAAAGCAATCAATGAACAACTAAGGTGTTGCAACGGCAACGAAAAATTAATGATTGATGCTTCTCACTTCTCTCCGTTCCTGTCTGTCTGTTCCTATCTATCCCTCTCTCTGATTCTCTCTCTGTCCCTGTAAAAAAAAAAATCTAAATGGAGATAACAAGTAAGTCATCAGATAGTAGAGTCTGGAGTTTGGGGTTTGAAAGTCTGACACATATTATTTAAAGCTACATGAACCTGCCCTGGCTGGCTAGCTCAGTTGGTTAGAGCATTGACCTGACGCACAGAGGCTGCCAGTGTGATCCCCATCAGGGCACATACAGGAACAGATTGATGTTACTGTCTTTCTCTCTCTCCCTCTTTCTCTCTCTTCACTAAAATCAATCAATAAATTAAAAGAAAAAATAAAGCTACATGAAATTTACTAAAAATGAGTTTGTGAGTAGAAAAGAGAAAGGGGCCCTATAGTATGTTATGAGATAGATCTCAGTTTTGGGTCATCTTGCTGCTCTCTATCCTGTTCTTTCATTCCACATCCTGGGTTATAATTCTGTTTTCCTTTTCCAAATCATTTATCACACTTTGGCTCTGGTCTGGCTCTTCACCCCCACTCACCACAGATTTTAGAGTTGAACAGAATTGTGTTTCTCTTGTCTGAACCCTCTACCTGAATTTAGACACTTTACTTAATTTTCTCAAGCCTCAATTTTCTCAAGTATAAGAAAGTGACTCGTAGCCAATTTATCTCCATGGGCAAGTGAAATAAAGAACAAAATAAAAAAATGGGACTATATCAAACTAAAAATCTTTTGCACAGCAAAAGACACCATGAACAAAATAAAAAGACAAACTACACAATGGGAGAACATATTTGCCAATATGTGTGATAAGGGGTTAATAACCAAAATTTATAAAGAACTTCTAAAACTCAACATCAGGAAGGTAAACAGTCCAGTTAAAAAATGGGCAGAAGAAATGAATAGACACTTCTCCAAAGAGGACATACAGATGGTCAACAGGCAGATGAGAAAATGTAAAAGATCATTAATCATCAGAGAAATGCAAATTAAAACCATAATGAGATATCACCTCACACCTGTCAGAATGGCACTTGTTAACAAATCAACACACAGTAAGTGCTAGCAAGGGTGTGGAGAAAAGCGAACCCCTACTCTTCTCTTGGTGGGAATGCAGACTTGTGCAACCACTATGGAAAACAGTATGGAGATTTCTCAAAAAGTTAAAAATGGAACTGCCTTTTGAACCAGCTATCCCACTTTTAGTAATATATCCTAAGAATACCAAATCACTGATTCAAAAGAAGATATGCAATCCCATGTTTATTACAGCATTGTTTACAATGGCCAAGATCTGGAAACAGCCCAAGTGTCCATCAGTGGATGAGTAGATTAAAAGCAGTGACAGAAGGAATTCATTAAAACCAAACCAATTCTGCAAGAGATACTAAGGGGCCTGTTGTGAACAATTTAGAGGGAGGAAAGAATATAGCAAAAGAAGAATACAGCTTTAAAGAATAAAATGGCAATAAACAACTACATATCAATAATAACCTTAAATGTAAATGGATTAAATGATCCAATCAGAAGACATAGGGTAGCTGTGTGAATAAAGAAACAGGAACCATACATATGCTGTCTACAAGAGACACACCTTAAAACAAAAGATGCACATAGACTGAAGGTAAAACGATGGAAAAAATATTTCATGCAAATGGAAATGAAAAAAAAGCCGGGGTAGCAGTAATTATATCTGACAAAATGGACTTTAAAACAAAGGCTGTAGTAAGAGATAAAGAAGGACACTACATAATGATAAAGGGAACAATTCAACCGGAAGATCTAACTATTATAAATATCTATGCACCAAATATAGGAGCCCCAACATACATAAAGCAGACTTTGATGGATATAAATGGCTAGATTAACAGCAATACTATCATAGTAGGGGATTTCAATACCCCACTAACAACACTGGATAGCTCCTCAAGAAAGAAAATTAATAAAGAAACAGCAGACTTAAAGGATACACTAGATCAACTTGATTTAATAGATATTTTCAGAACTTTTCACCCTAAAGCAGTAGAATATACATTCTTCTCAAGCGCTCATGGTACGTTTTCTAGGATAGACCACATGTTAGGACACAAAAATGGTCTCAATAAATTTAAAAAGATTAAAATCATATCAAGCATTTTCTCTGATCACAATGCCATGAAACTAGAAATTAACCACAAAAGAAAAACTGAAAAATACTCAAACACTTGGAAACTAAATAGCATGATATTAAATAATGAGTGGATTAACAATGAGATCAAAGAAGAAATAAAAAAGTTTCTAGAAACAAATGATAATAAGCATACATCAACTCAAAATTTATGGGACACAGCAAAAGCAGTTCTGAGAGGGAAGTTCACTGCACTACAGGCATATCATAAGAAGCTAGGAAAAGCTCAAATAAGCAACCTGACCCTGCATCTAAAAGAACTAGAAAAACAACAGCAAATAAAACCCAGGACAAGTAGAAGGAAGGAAATTATAAAGATCAGAGCAGAAATAAATGACATAGAGGCTAAGGAAACAATACAGAGGATCAATGAAACCAGAAGCTGGTTCTTTGAAAAGGTAAACAAGATCGATGAACCTTTAACTAGACTCACCAAGAAAAAAAGAGAGAGGACTCAAATAAAATTAGAAAGGACAGCGGAGAAATAACAACTGACACACAGAAATACAAAGTATTGTAAGAAAATACTATGAAGAACTATATGCCAAAAAATTAGACAATCTCGGTGAAATGGACAAATTTCTTGAATCATATAACCTTCCAAAAATCAATCTGGAAGAATCAGAACACCTATACAGACCAATTACAACAAATGAGATCGAAACAGTTAACAGAAACTCCCAAAAAAGAAAAGTTCTGGGCCTGATAGCTTCACAAGTGAATTCTATCAAAAATTCAAAGAAGAACTAACTAGTATCCACCTCAAGCTATTTCAAAAAATTCAAGAGGAAGGAATACTTCCAAACTCCTTTTATGAGGCGAACATAATTTTGATCCCAAAACCGGGCAAAGACAACACAAAGAAAGAAAATTATAGGCCTATATCCCTGATTAATTTAGATGCTAAAATTCTCAACAAAATATTAGACAACCGGATCCAGCAATATATGAAAAAAACCATACACCATGATCAAGTGGGATTTATTCTGGAGAGGCAAGGCTGGTTCAATATTCGCAAATCAATCAATGTGATTCATCACATAAACAAAAGGAAGGACAAAAATCACATGCTAATTTCAATAGATGCAGAAAAGGTATTTGATAAAATCCAGTACCCATTCATGATCAAAACTCTCAGTAAAGTGGGAATACAGGGAACATTCCTTAACATGAAAAACGCCATCTACGACAAACCCACAGCAAACATCATACTAAATGGACAAAAATTAAAAGCAATCCCCTTACGATCAGGAACCAGGCAGGGGTGCCCCCTTTCACCACTCTTATTCAACATAGTTCTGGAAGTCCTAGATACAGTAATCAGACAAGAAGAAGAATTAAAAGGCATCCAAATTGGAAAAGAAGAAGTAAAACTGTCATTATTTGCAGATGATATGATATTGTATATAGAAAATCCTAAAGTCTCAGTCAAAAAACTATTAGACCTGATAAATGAATTCAGCAAGGTGGCAGGATATAAAATTAATACTCAGAAATCAGAGGCATTTCTATATACCAACAATGAACTGTCAGCAAAAGAAATTAAAGAAACAATCCCCTTCACTATTGCAGCCAAAAAAATAAAATACCTAGGAGTAAATTTAACCAAGGAGGTTAAGGACTTGTACTCGGAAAATTATAAAACATTGATAAAAGAAATCAAGGAAGATACAAACAAGTGGAAGCATATACCGTGCTCATGGCTAGAAAAAATAAACATCATTAAAATGTCTATATTACCCAAAGCAATTTATAAATTCAATGCAATACCAATTAAAATACCAATGACATACTTCAAAGATATAGAACACATATTCCAAAAATTTATATGGAACCAAAAAAGAACACGAATAGCCTCAGCAATCTTAAAAGAAAAAATAAAGCAGGAGGTATCACTCTTCCAGATATCAAGGTTTACTATAAGGCCATTATTCTCAAGACAGCTTGGTACTGGCATAAGAACAGGTACATAGATCAATGGAACAGAACAGAGAACCCAGAAATAAACCCACATCTTTATGGACAACTGATATTTGACAAAGGAGGAAAGAACATACAATGGAGTAAAGACAGCCTCTTTAACAAATGGTGTTGGGAAAATTGAACATCGACCTGCAAAAAAATGAAACTAGACCATCAACTTACACCATTCACAAAAACAAACTCAAAATGGATAAAAGACTTAAATGTAAGCTGTGAAACCATAAGCATCTTAGAAGAAAACATAGGCAGCAAGCTTTCCAACATCTGTAGCAGCAATATATTTGCCGATTTATCTCCATGGGCAAATGAAATAAAAGGCAAGATAAACAAATGGGACTATATCAAACTAAAAAGTTTTTGCACAGCTAAAGACAATAAGAATAGAAAAGACAAACTACACAATGGGACAACATATTCAACAGCACATCTGATAAGGGGTTAATAACTAAAATTTATAATGAACTTATAAAACTCAACAACAGGAAGACAAACATTCCAATCAAAAAATGGGAAAAAGAAATGAATAAAAATTTCTCCAAAGAGGACATACTGATGGCCAATAGACATATGAAAAAATGCTCAACATCACTAATCATTAGAGAAATGCAAATTAAAACCACAATGAGATATCACCTCACACCAGTCAGAATGGCACTCATCAGCAAAACAACACAGACTAAGTGCTGGCGAGGATGTGGAGAAAAGGGAACCCTCCTGCACTGCTGGTGGGAATGCAGACTGGTGCAGCCACTGTGAAAAACAGTTTGGAGATTCCTCAAAAAATTAAAAATCAAACTGCCTTTTGACCCAGCTATCCCACGCTTAGGAATATACCCTAAGAACACCATAGCACTGTTCGAAAAGAAGAAATGCGCCCCCATGTTCGTGGCAGCATTTTTCACAATAGCGAAGATCTGGAAACAGCCCAAGTGTCCGTCAGAGGACGAGTGGATTAAAAAGCTTTGGTACATATACACTATGGAATACTACTCACCCATAAGAAATGATGACATCGGATCATTTATAACAAAATGGATGGACCTTGATAACATTATACGGAGTGAAATAAGTAAATCAGAAAAAAAGAAAAACTGAGAACACATGATTTCATACATAGGTGGGACATAAAAGTCAGACTATGAGACATGGACAAGAGAGTGGTGGTTACGAGGTGGGGGAGGGAGGGAAGGGTAGGGTAGGGAGGAGGGGAGGGACACAGGGAAAACCAGATAGAAGGTGACAGAGGACAATTTGACTTTTGGTGAAGGGTATGCAACACAATTGAATGATAAGATAACCTGGAGATGTTTTCATTGTACATATGTACCCTGATTTATTGGTGTCACCCCATTAGAATTAATATAAAAAAAAAAAGCAGTGGTACATATACACAATGGAATACTATGTGGCCGAGAAAAAGAAGGAAATCTTACCTTTTGCGATGGCATGGATGGACTTGGAGATTATTATACTAAGTGAAATAAGCCAGGCAGAGAAAGAAAAATATCATATGGTCTCACTTATATGTGGAATCTAATGAACAAAATGAACTGAGGAATGGAATAGAGGCAGAGGTGGGGTCACAGGGAGCAGAGGGACAGCAGTCAGAAGGAAGGGAGATGAGGGGATGAGATCAGAGAAGGTAAATGGATTAGTGAGACTATATATTCATAACACACAGATACAGATAACAGGACAGCAAATCCCAAAGGGAATGGGGGAGGGAGTTAGGTGGAGGGGGACACTTGAATTCATGTTAACACAGTAAGTTAAAATTAATAAAAATTAAAAAAAAAACACTGAGATTTGAACACATCTAGTATAGGGGTGACACCCATCCCTCAAAAATAAAAAAAGAAAGAAAATAAGTGGTAATATGCTCCTGATAGGTTTGTCATAAAGAAATAAATAAGATCATATATGAAGTCCATCACATAGTACCAGCACAAAATAAGAACTTAATACAAAGAACAAAACTGATATTATTAATACTATTTTGCTATTAACCACTGCTGTATGCTGGCTCAATCATTTTTTTTACCACTATGGAATACAGCAGTGGCCAATGTAAAATGGTCCTAAGGTCAAGGATCAAGTATTTGCCAACAGCAACTGTTAAATTAGTTAGACGGAGCATTGGATAGGCTGACCAGGAAGAGTCACTGTGAACCAGTTGAGAAGTTTAGACATCTAGAATTCAACAACAAACTTTACTGTGTGACCCAAGGATTCAGAATAGTAAAGTGAAATACTAATTGTAATATTTCTTAGTGTTTAACTTACCTTAGTTCAGCTGTGAGATCCTTTATAGTGGTGTATTTTTCCTCTAATGATAACTGAGCCTTCTGTAGCACATCTCTCAATTCTTGGAGTTGTCTTAAAGTACTTTTTAATTCTCCATGAGCATTTTGTAGTTCAGTCTCTAGTACTTCCCGTTTCTGCAAAGCTTCTGTTAGGTCAGTTTCAGTGTGGTGCTGTAACTTTTCTAACTCCTTCACTGTTAAGTCAAGAGAATAATTTTAGAACTTTATATAAGCCATTTTTTATTAAGAACTTCTAAAATAATTATAATTAAGAATATTAAATTTAATTCATGTTGACTACTCACTTTCTCTTTCAACCCCACCATCCTAAATTCTTACTTTAGTCTACTTTTTAAAACATAAATTAGCAGGCAGTGAAGCTCAGCTAACCTGTTGCTTACCATCATTTGTTTTCTTATCTAGTTCTGTCCTTGTCTGTTCTAAGATCATGTCCAACTGAGAGAGATGCACTGCTTTATTTTCTCCATCTCGTTTTAGATGCATCATTTCTTTTTCCATTTTAGACAGTTCTTCTTTGTACTGATCCATCTCAAGTTTTACTTGCCTAATTAAAAAAACAAAATAAAACAAAGGGTAATCTGGAAACTTAAAAACCAACTGACTTGTCTCTGACTTAAACTATCTGTAGTTAGACTGAACTTTTATAAATCTATATGGAATGAGAACATCCACGGAGAGGCGCCCTGTTCATCTGTAACTTGTTATCTCAATCCAGAAAATAAAGATAACAATCAAAATATTCATCATAAAGACCATACTACTCATGAGAGATGCAAATCAGTCATTTTTACTACACGTTTCTTAATACTATTATTACCCTTTTAGCTTTAAAATGGACTAGATATTCTTAGTGTAGTGCAACTTCCTTGCTTTACAGATGATGAAACTGGAAGATTAAATGAATTGTCAAGGACAGAAATTTTCAATCTTTTTCATCTCGTGGCATACATAAATTAATTACTAAAATTCTATGGCACACCAAAAAATATTTTTTTTGCCAATCTGACAAATAAAAACAGGTGTGATTTTGGTTCATTCACACTGGACAGCTATTGTATTGGCTGTCATTCTTTTATTTGACAATCTAAGGGCAAAGAGGTCAGTGCTTGCATGTTTTAAAAATTCTTGTGGCACACCAGTTGAAAATGGCTGGTCTAGGATAATACAAATGGTTATTAATAGTGCAAGTTCACTAACTTTTAGGCAGTCTTGGGCTTATTCCACTATGGAAGTTCTGCTACCTATTGACTAATTAACATGGTGAGAGGAAGTTTTAAGTCAATTTGCTGGTAATTCCAAAGTGAACAATTGTTCACTAATTAAACAATTGTTAATCCACAATCATGGAAGAGCTGATGTTCTTTTGCATCAGTATTTTCATTACTGTAGTTCTTTTGGTCTTTGACATTTCATAAACTGAGTTTGCAAGTTGGAGCATTTGTTTTCTAACTGTAACTTAGACAAAATTATATTTGTTCATGAGGTTTTTCTCAATGTCTATAAGTGAACTTGAGGAAAACTAAAAAACCTCTGTAAGAATTTGCAAAATTATGTATGCATATGTTATGTCTATGTATAGAAAATTATCCATATCCTCAAATGCATCCATGGCCCAACAAAGTTAAGAACTATTAGATCAGCCTGACTAGGTGGTGGTGTAGTGGATAGAGCATCGGTCTGAGATGTATAGGATACAGGTTTGAAACCTGAGGTTGCCAGCTTGCATGCAGGTTCACCAGCTTGAGTACGGGGTTGCTGGCTTGAGCTTGCTTGCTGGCTTGAGCAAGGGGTCACTGGCTTGGCTGTAGCCCACAGGTCAAGGCACATATGAGAAAACAATTAATGACAAAAATTGATGCTTATCATCTCTCTGCCTTCCTGTCTGTCTGTCCCTCTATCTCTTACTTAAAAAAAAAAGAACTATTAGATCAGACAAGTGCTAATAACCCTATATACTAGGTAAAGGACTTTTAGCTTGATTAACTCTTTTCTTATGTTAGAGTGGATATAAAACAACTTAAAAAGAATAATTGAAAGAGGTTGTCATCGGTACCAAGATGTGACAGCTTTCAGTGAAGAAGTTGGGGAAAATTTATTTTTAAAAATTATAAGAACTCAGGAGAGAGGGAAAACGGCAACGGAGTAGGCAGGCGTTACAACTTCCACCTCCGAGGACCAAAGTGGATTACAACTTAACTTAGGAACAATTGTCTTGAAAAACCACTTTAGACTAAACTAAGAGGAATCTATAACCAAGCATCACCAAAGGATCCACACTGAGTTGGTGGGAAAGGCGGATACGCAAAAAGGGCTGCCCCTCTCCCAGGTGTGAGAGGCGGCCTGGAGGGTCTCTCATGGTGGGGTGGATTGCCTGGTGAGTTGTGGGCCCTCAGTCACAGGACCGAACCCCAGCCTGGAGTCCTAGAGACTAGAGGAGGCGTAGGTTACAATAGTTAGCTGAAAGAGCTGGGTTACCTTTTGCGAGGGGGAGACAGAACTCTCAGATCCAGGCTCTGTCTTAAAGGGACCATGCAGAAAACCTCATTCACAGCCACTTACCCAAGGCTCCAAGAGCAGGGAGCGCTGAGAGGACTGGAGTTGTGAGAGGAGAGTATAGTCTCAGAGGCACAGGGAGAGACTGTGGGGGACAATCATCCTGACTCCTGCACTGGGTCACTCCCCAAACCTAAGTGCCCATTCTTCCTGGGAGAACCAAGCCAACAAAGGGAAGCAATTACCCCACCCACTAGAGGCTCTCCTGCTCCAGTCAGTGCAGAGAGACATTTAGAAGCAGGGGGCGCATCAGGGACACAGGACTTGAGTGCTGAGATCTAGGCTACACAACCCCCTCAACCTGCTGAGTACCCTAAAAAGGATGGGAGGGCCTGGCCCATGCTGTGGACAGGGTGGAGCCTAGTGAGGCAGCCTGAGTGGCAGCGGCGGGGGGGGGGGGGGCGGGGAGGCAGGAGAGGCCTCCTGTGTGGCCAAGGGGCAAAAACCTGCAGGCCAAGACATCCCCTGCCCCAGCATGGGATGGACACCAGCAGGGTGAGGCATCCCGCATGCCCGCAGGGGGCAAAGCCAGGCAGCCTGAGTGGCCATGGCGAGAGGCAGAGCCTGGAGAGGCAGCCCGCATACCCACGAAGGGCAGAGCCCTGCCATCCGTGCTGTGCAGGAGAGAGATAGAGCCCTAAGAGGCATCTCTCATGCCCATGGGGGCAGAGCCCGAAGAGGCAGCTTGCGCACCCGCAGGGGACGAAGCCCAGCAAGGCGAGGAGTCACCCGTGCCTGTGCCAGCAGAGCAGCCCGAACTACGCCCGTGAACCCCTACTGGTACCCAAGTGCCTGAGGAGGCGGAGGCAGAGGGGGGCTGGAGGAAAAACCTCACTTCAGGAATAAAGAGGCCACACAACCTGGCCAAGAGTGGATGAAGCCAGTCTAAGAGTGCAGCTGATAGTTACAACAGCATCAGGGCCCAGCAGAGGCAGCCACAAATTCTGGATCGCCTGTAGCTCCAAGAAGGTTGCTAAGGAAAAAAAAAAAAAGAAGGTTGCTAAGGGCCAGTCAAAAGCAGTGACCCCAACTACTCTGTGCCAGGTTCTGGCCAGGGTGTTCCAGGGCTGGTACATCCAGTGGCCAGATATGGAGAGTATCAGCTTAGGACCTAACAACCATAGTTAGAGTGGTATCATAAGAAAAGGCTCCTCATACCTGACCCAGCGAAGGCATAGAAAATGCTGTCACAAACAGCAAAAACAGCAGTAGCAGCAGACAAGTAGCCCACAGTGGATTACAAACAGCTGAAGCCATCCCAAGAAGATTTAGAAATAACACAACTGAAAGCTGGAGGCAGACAATACCAACCCTATACTCAGCTAGCTACAAACAACATATCCAAAGGAGCAGTCTATACAGAGACAAATGGGAAGACAGAGAAATGTGAATCAACAAGAGAAATCCCCAGAAAAAGAACTGAATGAAATGGAAATAACCAAGAAACTGGATGCAGAGTTTAGAATAATGATTGTTAGGATGCTCAAGGATCTTAGAGCAACAATAGATGGACAAAATGAGCACCTAAACAAAGAGATTGCTGGCATCAAAAAGGACACTGAATACATAAAAAGAATCAGACAGAAATAAACACAATATCAGAAATGAAGACTATACTAGAAGGAATTAAAAGCAGGCTGGATGAAGCAGAGAATCGAATCAGCGATTAGGAGGACAAGATAAGCTAAAGCACAGAAGCAGAACAGCAGAAAGAAATAGGATTAAAAAGTCTAAGGAAACACTAAAAGAGCTCTGTGACAACATGAAGAGAAACAGCATCCGCATAATAGGGGTTCCTGAAGGAGAAGAGAAAAAACAAGGGATAAAGAACCTAATTGAAAAAATCATAGCTGAAAACTTCCCTAAATTGATTCAGGAAAAAGTCACACAAGTTTAAGAAGCACAGAGAATCCCATTAAAGAGGAACCCAAAGAGACCTACACTAAGACACATCATAATTAAAATACCAAAGCTAAGAGATAAAGAATACTAAAAGCTGCAAGAGAAAAGAGGTCAATCACGTACAAAGGAGCCCCCCATAAGGATGACATATGACTTCTCAACAGAAACACTTGAGGCTAGAAGGGAATGGCAAGAAATATTCAAAATAATGCAGAACAAGAGCCTACAACCAAGACTTCTTTATCCAGCAAGGCCATCGTTTAAAATTAAAGGAGAAATAAAAAGCTTACCTGAACAAAAAAACCCAAAAAAACCCCCCAAAAAACCTCAAGGAATTCATTATACTCAAGGACTTCATTATAACCAAACCAATGCTGCAAGAAATGTTAAGAGGCCTGTTGTAAACAGAACAAAGGGGTGGGGGAATCTAATAAAAGAGGAATGTAGATTTAAAGAATAAAATGGCAATAAACAACTACATATCACTAATAACCTTAAATGTAAATGGATTAAATGCTCCAATCAAAAGACATAGGGTAGCTGCATGGATAAGGAAACAGGACCTGTACATATGCTGTCTACAAGAGACACACCTCAAAACAAAAGATACACATAGTCTAAAAGTAAAAGGATGGATAAAAATATTTCATGCAAATGGAAATGGAAAAAAGCTGAGGTAGCAATACTTATATCTGACAAAATAGACTTTAAAAAAAAAGACTATAGTAAGGGATAAAGAAGGTCACTACATAATAATAAAAGGAGCAATCTTACAAGAAGATATAACCATTATAAATATCTATGCACCTAATATAGGAGCATCTAAATATATAAGCAGATTTTGATGGACATAAAGCATGAAATCAACAGCAATACTAAAATAGTAGGGGATTTCAATACTCAACTAACATCACTGGATAGATCCTCAAAAAGAAAATTAACAAAACAGCAGATTTAAAGGACACACTAGACCAACTGGATTTAATAGATATCTTCAGAACCTTTCACTCTAAAAGAGTAGAATATACATGCTTTTCAAATGCTCATGGTACATTCTCTAGGATAGCCCACATGTTAGGATACAAAACAAGTCTCAATAAATTTAAGATTGACATAATATCAAGCATCTTCTCTGATCACAATGGCATGAAACTTGAAATCAACTGCAATAGAAAAACTGAAAAACATTCAAACACTTGGAGGCTAAGTAGCATGTTATTAAATAACGAATGGGTTAACAATGAGATCAATAAGAAATAAAAAATTTCCTTGAAACAAATGAAAATGAACATACAACTCAAAATTTATGGGACACAACAAAAACAGTCCTGAGAGGGAAGTTCATAGCATTATAGGCAAACCTTAAGAAGCTAGAAAAAGCTCAAACAAACAATTTAACCCTGCATCTAAAAGAACTAGAAAAAGAACAGCAAGTGAAGCCCAGGGGAAGTAGAAGGGAGAAAATAATAAAGATCAGAGTGGAAATAAATGACAAAGAGGCTAAAAAACAATACAGAGCATCAGTGAAACCAAAGGCTGGTTCTTTGAAAAGGTAAACAAGATTGATGAACCTTTAACCAGATTCACCAACAAAAAGAGAGACTCAAATAAATAAAGTTAGAAATGAGAGTGGAGAAGTAACAACTGACACAGCAGAAATACAAAGGACTGCAAGAGAATACTATGAAAAACTGTATGCCAAAAAGTAAGACAACTTAGGTGAAATAGACAAATTCCTTAAAACATATAATCTTTTAAAAATGAATCTGGAAGAATCAGAAAACCTAAACAGACTGATTATAACAAGTGAGATCAAAACAGTTATCAAAAAACTCCGAACAAACAAAAGCCCTGGGCCAGATGGCTTCACAAGTGAATTCTACCAAATATTCAAAGAAGAACTAACTCCTATCCTTCCCAAGCTATTTCAAAAAATTCAAGAGAAGGTAAGACTTTCAAGTTCCTTTTATGAGGTGAGCATAATTCTGATTCAATACCAGGCAAAGACAACACAAAAAAAGAAAAGTATAGGCCAATATCGCTGATGAACTTAGATGCTAAAATTCTCAACAAAATATTAGCAAAACGAATCCAGCAGTACATAAAAAAAATTATACATCATAATCAAGTGGGATTTATTCTGGGGAGGCAAGGCTGGTACAATATTCGTAAATCAATCAATGTGATTCATCACATAAACAAAAGGAAGGACAAAAATCACATGATTATATCAATAGATGCAGAAAAAGCATTTGATAAAATCCAGCACCCATTCATGATCAAAACTCTCAGTAAAGTGGGAATACAAGGAACATACCTCTACATAATAAAGGCCATCTATGACAAACCCCACAGCCAACATCATACTAAATGGGCAAAAATTAAAAGTAATCCTCTTAAGATCAGGAACCAGGCAGGGGTGCCCCCTTTCACCACTCTTATTCAACATAGTTCTGGAAGTCCTAGCTACAGCAATCAGACAAGAAGAATAAATAAAAGGCATCCAAATTGGAAAAGAAGAAGTAAAACTGTCACTATTTGCAGATGATATGATATTGTATATAGAAAACCTAAAGTCCCAGTCAAAAAACTACTGAACCTGATAAATGAATTCAGTCAGGTGGCAGGATATAAAATTATTCAGAAATCAGAGAAATTTTTACACACCAACAATGAACTGTCTGAAAAAGAAATTAAGAAAACAATCCCCTTTGCCTGACCAGGCGGTGGCGCAGTGGATAGAGCATCAGACTGGGATGTGGAAGACCCAGGTTCGAGACCCTGAGCTCGCCAGCTTGAGTGCGGGCCATCTGGTTTGAGCCAAGGTTGCTGGCTCCAGCAAGGGATTGTTTGGTCAGCTGAAGGCCCGTGGTCAAGGCATACGTGAGAAAGCAATCAATGAACAACTAAGGTGTCGCAATGGCAACGAAAAACTAATGATTGATGCTTCTCACCTCTCTCCGTTCCTGACTGTCTATCCCTATCTATCCCTCTCTCTGACTCTCCCTCTGTTCCTATGAAAGAAAGAAAGAAAGAAAGAAAGAAAGAAAAGAAAACAATCCCCTTCACTATTGCAACAAGAAAAAATAAGGTATCTAGGAGTAAATTTAACCAAGGAGGTTAAAGACTTGTACACAGAAAATTACAAAACATTGATAAAAGAAATCAAGGAAGATACAAACAAGTGGAAGCATATACTATGTTCAAGGATAGAAAAAATAAACATCATTAAAATGTCTATATTACCCAAAGCAATTTATAAATTCAATGCAATTCCCATTAAAATACCCATGACATACTTCAAAGATATAGAACAAATATTCCAAAAATTTATATGGAACCAAAAAAGAACACAAATTGCGTCAGCAATCTTGAAAAAGAAGAATAAAGTGGGAGGTATCACACTTCCTGATATCAAGGTATACTACCAAGGCCATTGTACTCAAAACAGCTTGGTACCGGTATAAGAACAGGCATACAGATCAATGGAACAGAACAGAGAACCCAGAAATAAACCCACACTTTAATGGATAATTGATATTTGACAAAGGAAATAAGAGCATACAAAGGAGTAAAGACAGTCTCTTTAACAAATGATGTTGGGAAAATTGGACATCTACCTGTAAAAAAATGAAACTAGACCACCAACTTACACCTTTCACAAAAATAAACTCAAAATGGATAAAAGACTTAAATGTAAGTCATGAAACCATAAGCATCTTAGAAGAAAACATAAGCAGTAAGCTCTCTGAATTCTCTCGCAGCAATATATTCGCTGATTTATCTCCACGGGCAAGAGAAACAAAGGACAGGATGAACAAACGGGACTATATCAAACTAAAAGCTTTTGCACAGCTAAAGACAATATGAATAAAATAAAAAGACAAACCACACAATGGGAGAACATATTGGACAATACTTCTGATAACCATAATTTATAAAGAACTTCTAAAACCCACACCAGGAAGATAAATAGTCCAATCAAAAAATGGGCAGAAGAAATGAATAGACACTTCTCCAAAGAGGACATACAGATAGCCAATAGGAGATGAAAAAATGTTCAACATCACTAATCATTAGAGAAATGCAAATTAAAACCACAATGAGATATCACCTCTCACCAGTCAGAATGGTGCTCATTAACAAAACAACATATAATAAGTGCTGATGAGGATGTGGAGAAAAGGGAACCCTCCTGCACTGCTGGTGGAATGCAGACTGGTATAGCCACTGTGGAAAACAGTAAGGAGATTCCTCAAAAAATTAAAAATGGAACTGCCTTTTGACACAGCCATCCCACTTTTAAGAATTTATCCTAAGAACACCAAATCACTGATTCAAACGAAGAAATGCACCGCCATGTTTATGGCAGCATTGTTTACAATAACCAAGATCTGGAAACAGCCCAAGTGTCCGTCAGTGGACGACTGGATTAAAAAGCAGTGGTACATAGACACAATGAAATACTATGGGGCCATGAAAAAGAAGGAAATCTCACTTTTTGCAACAACATGGATGGACCTAGAAACTATTATGTTAAGTAAAATAAGCCAGGCAGAGAAAGAAAAATATCATATGACCTTACTCATGAGGAATACAATGAACAATGTGAACTGAGACCCGGAATAGAGGCAGAGGCGGGATCAAAGGAACCAGAGGGAAAGTGAACAAGAAGGATAGGGGATGATAGAATGGCATCAGAGAAGGGAAAGAGATTGTTGAAATTATATATACATAACACAGTGTTATAGAGAGCAGAAAAGCTAATCCTGGAGGGAAGTGGGAAGGATGTTGGGGAGAGTGGGGCAAGGGGGATGTTGAGGGGAACATGGGGGTAGGGGGGATGTATTCAGTGGGACACTTGAATCTATGTAAATGCAATAAATTTAAATCAATAAAATAATAAATAATAATATATATATACATATACATATATATATATATATACACACATACACACACACACACACACACACACACACACACAGACACATATATATATGAATTCGGCCCTGGGCTATTGGGTCAGTGGTAGAGCGTTCAACCAGCGTGTGAAAGTCCTGGTTTGATTCCCAGTCAGGGCACACAGAAAAATAAAGCAACTGCATCTCCTCTCCTCCCCGTTCTTTCTCTCTCTCCCTCTTCCCCTCCTGCAGCCATGGCTTGACTGATTCCAATGCATTAGCATCAGGCACTGAGGATGGCTCCATGAAGCCTCCACCTCAGGTGCTAAAAATAGTTCAGTTGCAAGCATCAGCCCCAGATGAGCAAGAGCACTGGCCCTAGACTGGTGTTGCCAGGTTTATCCCGGTCAGGGAGCGTGCGGGAGTCTTCCATCTCCCCTCTTCTCACTTAAATTAAAAAAAAGAAAAATACAAGAACTAAAAAAGCACAGCTGTTTACAGATAATTAGTAAAAAATAAACCAAGTTTTATATTCCTCAAAGTTTCATCAGGTTACCATGGTAGAATAACTGATGTATGTAATGATAACCCTGAGACACCTAGAGAAGGTAAAAATGACAAGAAAATATACATTTTGGAAATTTTCTATCAAAATATTTTTGTTTTATTTTAAAGTTTCAGCCTCACTTGTGGTGGCACAGTGGATAAAACATCAACTGGGGAACACTGAAGTCACCGATTTGAAACCTTGGGCTTGCCTGATTAAGGCACATATGAGAGTTTATGCTTCCTGCTCCTCCCCCATTCTCTCTCTCTCTCCTCTCTCTAAAAATAAATAAATAAAATCAAAAACAAAAATAAGTTTCAGTACTTGGTAAAAATAAATTCCACCCCTATTTATTTATGAGCAGCTACACATTATTTCCTGATGCTATCTAAAAGAGGCATTACTATAATATAATAAATATTTAAGGATTTATGATAATTATATAAATAATCCAATACTAAAAATTTTCCCATAATTTTCAAAATTTTACAACAGGCTTTAAATACACTAGTTTTTCCAGAACTACCTCACCTTACAGCCTTAAGGTTATTGTGGGCAATCAAGTCTGAGATTGGAAACAGGGCCAAAGGAAAGATTACCTATGCAAAAGTAATACGAACCATTTACAACACAGTAGCTGAGACTCTGGCTTCTTCAAATGTAAAAATGATTTGCAAATGACTATGGAAGCAGTGAGGTCTGAGAAATCTAACACGTACTATGTGAGCCTTAACGCTAAGAAAAAAGGATCAATCAAATGCAATAACATTTACAAATAATACCAGAAGAACCTTTATAACAGAAACAACTTGGTTTTAGAGCACACCTAAATTGTGCATCTCATATCCTAACTTCTTTACATTTCAGCTTCCTTATTCTCAAAACTGGGACAATAAAACCTGATCGCTCTGTTTTGAAGATTGAGTTAATATGTTTACCTTAGCATACTGTCTGGCACACAGAAAATGTTCAATAAATCAGTTTTCTTTCTTTTTCAATTTTTATTTACTGATTTGAGATAAAAAGAGAGAGCAAGATCGATTTGTTATTCCACTTATTTTTTGCATTCATTGGTTGATTCTTGTAAGTGCCCTGACTGTGGTTGGAACTCACAACCTTGGCATAGCAGAATGATGCTCTAACCAACTGAGCTATCAGGCCAGGTCCTCCTCTATCTCAAGATACTTTAATGCTTAAACTGATCCAAAGAGACATATAACATATATTTTAACTCTAATACTTTTTGGGAGAGAAAACCAGTTTTATAATTACAGTTCAGAAGTGAAAGAATAGTGAGAACAGAAAAAACACTGCTTCATGAAGAGATCTTTTAGAACTAGGGGACATCTTCCCATGAAGTTTGATTATCTAGTTCATAAGCTTACTGTTTGCATTTAGGACTTAGTTTTCCTACTAAATGTGCCTATAGCTAACTCATAATTTTTGTCTATAAGTCAAACTGTAGGGGTGAGAAAAGAAATAAACAATTACTTCAATTTTCTGAGTGAAACAGAAAGCTGGATTGGGGAGGGGTTGTTGGACTTTTGAAAGAAAAGACAAAGGTGTAGAAGAATATTGGCAGATTGCATTAAGGGAACACTTAGGGTTTGAAGTTATCATTTTAAAGTGAGATTGGTCAGCATGGTTAGATTTTTCTCCAGCCTCTGTAAAGATGCAGACATGGAATAGTCTGAGTTGGTTTTTAGGCTGCGTACTATAAAGTAAAAGAGATAAGGAAGTTGCGGGTATATGTAAAACAGTGATTTTAACTGTAAGGTTGGTGGATAACGGGGGACGATCACGTGAGAAACTCAGACCCGGGACTTTTGGCTAGGGCCGCCCACAACCAAGTGCACCAAAAGAAACTTCCCAGAGGTCCTTGGGAAAAGAGTGACCGCCCATCAGCCAGTGAGATTTCACCACGTCATATTAGCTCGCCCACCCTAGAGTACCCCTTTAAATACCTCTCACGCAGTTTAATTTGTGCTACTCCTCTGGCCTCTGTACCCCGGGACCAGAGGACCTTGTTGGGCAGAATGTGCTGTACTAAATAAAGCCTTTTTATTCCACACTTCGTGGCTCCGGCCCCCCCTTCCTTCTTTCTCGGTGGGGAAAAATACCTTAATGACTTACAAGAATTTAAGCTGAGTAAAAAGAGAAGGAGGACATTAGGGAATGAGGCAGTGGTGAAATGGATGGGGATCAAAGAATTATTGATGAGGGGTAATTAAAGGGAATGAGGATAATATGGGGTAGATGCATACTATTCCGACTATACTGAAATACAAATGACAAGATCAAGGGTAAATCATATAAGTGAGTGGCTGAGGTATAATGAAGAGCAGGATCATTAGAAAAGACCTGTTATAAATGAGAGGCTAAGGTGCCAGAGGGGCAGCTAGATATATATACTGTACTGAAATCTCCAAGAATAACAACAGCAGTGGTTTAGAGAGAGCAACAGTAAGTCAGGTGGCTTGTAGATGTCAGCAATAGTGAGGGATGACACGATCTGACGACGAGATTTGTGGAATGTGGTATACAATTCCACATCTTGACCCTGCAGTACAAGAACTGGGGTCAAGTTTTTACTTTAGAGGGCTGCAGGGCAAGAAACAATGTTCTCGGGGGAGAGTCATACTTCTGTCACAGCAAGAGAAAAGAAGTAGAAAACATTGGAAGTGTCTCTCAGGATGGATTGTGAAGTCCAGAGGATGAAGTGGAAGTCTTCTAGAAGGTGGAATGAGGTTGGAAAAAAAAGAGAACACATGGAGAGGTTTGTATGGGAGACAAGGGTTGACCTGAAAATTTATAGCTTCTAGAGATGTTTTGCATAAGCAAAGATAAAGTTATAATGTGATTAATCTCTGAGGAATTAGGTACACACTGGGGTGAGGCTGTGTTAGTGGATAGACTCCTGTCTGAAGAACTGTGGCCTTAAACATAGGACATCCTACTGATGCCCTGTTGAGAGAGCTGAGGCCATTTGGGGAAGCTACTGAAGGCATAAAGGCCCTATCTTTACTCTTGTCAGTAGGGGAGAGGCAGTCCAGTGACATGCAGTTTTAGTTCAAGTACATAAGTGAATGCCTCCTATCGGTAGAATGGTGAGTTAATTATGAGCATATTACTAATTATGGCAACTCTTGTTGACAAAATAGAAGAGGGCCGGGGAAGCTGGATATAGCTTTCAGCTCATGGGTCCCTTTCTTGACTAATTGATGCCTAGATCCAGCCCAATCAAATCAGAATTTTTAGAGGTGGGACCTAGGCATCAATACTTTTTAAAGTTCCTCAGGTGATTTTTAATGTTCAGTCAAGCTTCAGTCAAGGTGAACTACTGCTTTATTCTATTAAGTTACTCCCTTCCACAAACAATTTGACCCTATTCCTGTATATAAAAGCATCCTTGCCTGCAACTTTTAATGTTTTGCACAATTTAATACAACAGTTGCTGAGTGCCCATGAAATATAAGAAATTATGCTAATTGTTGTGGGAGGACCCTTAAAACAAACCAGATATTATCTTGGTCTTAAGGAACTTACAGAAGGGTTCTGAGGGAGGTACAGACAGAACGCTACAGGAACACAGACTGTAGAGATATTAATTCCTCAAGCAAAAGATTCATTGAACATTATCGGATACTGAAACTCAGATACTATTAATGTTGAAAGAGGAAGGTAAATAAAAACTATCATATTCATTTTACCTGGCGGTAGCAGTAAGCTCAATAACTTTCTGCCTTTTCAAATCTGCTTCATGTGTGGCTGTGTCACATTTCTCCTCCATTTTTCTCAACTTTTCAGTTGAATTTTCCTTTTGTTTTTGAAGATCTTGTTCCAGTTTTGATACCTTGTAAAGCAGTTTTCAATAAGTATTTTAAATTCAGTCACAGCTCAAAATTTTCCATAAGAAAAGTGTTTTTATAAATTTGAAGCCTAGCCTATCATTTCATTTCAAGACATACTACAAAAGTCAAAGTAGAGACCAGGAATCATAGCAGGTCCTTGATTAATGTCATTTCATTCAAAGTTGTTTCATTATAATGTTGATGAGGTGCATGGGAATCTAATTTTTGTATATAGTTAGTACATGATAAAATTGTTTTTGTTATTCGTCATTTCACTTCAAGTCAGAGAACTCATCAACAACATTAAAGGAGGACTGTAATGTTTTGAAAATATAAAAGCAAAATGATTTTTAATAATAAAGATATTTCATTCATATACATATTTATAGAAATGGTCACATCATAACACTAAAATAAGATTTCTAAGAATTGAACAAAATAATAGTAAATGTTCTTTTTCATTATCTCCATTTGAAATGTTTTTCTTCTCTTGTCAAACCATGTTCCTTTCCTTCTTCACAAATTGGATCATTCAGTGAAAGATTCCTAGATTACAATCTACACTCAAATATTATAACTTGCATTTGCTCCCAACATAACTTGCATTTATTCACACATTCTTCCTTCTGTTCTGCTACAGTAAAGGAGGTATTCTTCCTCCTATACAAGTCAAAATACCTCATAGGTATTCTGGATTCAATTCCTATCCACTTCCTCAGGAACCTCATACTATTGACTATTTCTACTCTGCTCTATCTTCAATCTCTCTTTCTTTTGGTTTCTATTTTTCTTTTCCTTTTTTTAGAGAGAGAAAGAGAGGGACAGACAGGAACAGAAAGACAGGAAGGGAGAGAGAGGGGAGGCATCAACTTGGTGTTGCGGCACTTTAGTTATTCACTGATTGCTTTCTCATACGTGCCTTGATGGGGGGGGACACTCAAGCTGAGCCAGTGACCCCTTGCTCAAGCCAGTAACCTTGGGGCTCAAGTCAGCAACCTTGGGGCTCAAACCAGCAACCATGGGGTCATGTCCAAGATCCCACGCTCAAGCTTCCAACCCTGTGTTCAAGCTGGTGAGCCTGCATTCAAGCCAGCTGAGGCCGTGCTCAAGGCAGCGACCTCGAGGTTTTGAACCTGAGTTTCAGCATCCCAGGTCAACACTCTACCCCTGCACCACCTCTTGGTCAGGCTCTTTTGGTTGCTTTATATCAGCATTTAAACATGTTCAAGACCTTTCCATCATAAAAAACTGTCCTTCATACCTCAACTTCCCTCCAACTACCACTTGTTCTTTCCTATTCTTCATAGCCCAACTTCTCAAGAGTTTCCTATGTTTGTATTATTCTAACTTCTCATTCATTTCACAACCCATTGCCATGTGACCATTCTACAGAAACTGTTATATCATCAATGAATTCCATGTTGCTAATTCCAGTGAATATTTCCCAACCCTCAATTAACTTGACATTGATTATAGTAGCCAATGACACGAATTATCGTTCTTTACTTCATGAAACATTTTGGCTTCCCTGTACCACATCCTTCAGAGATCTTTCCAAGTCAGTCTTCTCACCCTCATTCTGTATTCTCTCCCTGATTAACCTCAGCCACTCCATGTTTTCTTTTTTTACAGAAACAGAGAGAGTCAGAGAGAGGAACAGATAGGGACAGACAGACAGGAACAGAGAGAGATGAGAAGTATCAACCATCTATTTTTCATTGTGGCACTTTAGTTGTTCATTGATTGTGTTCTCATATGTGCCTTGACCAGGGGGCTACAGCAGACTGAGTAACCCCTTGCTCGAGCCAGCAACCTTGGGTCCAAGCTGGTGAGCCTTGCTCAAACCAGATGAGCCCGCACTCAAGCTGGCAACCTCAGGGTCTCGAACTTGGGTACTCCACATCCCAGTCCAACGTTCTATCCATTGCACCACTGCCTGGTCAGGTCACTCCATGTTTTCAGTAAACATTTACATGGCTGTGATCTCAAAGTTAATCTCTGGCTAATGACTTTAGTATCTTCCTTGTTCTAGTATCTTCCTTGTTCTTCTAAAATGTGTCACGGAAGAACTAAATACAGATTATAAATCATTACTCTACACACCCTTACCTCAAGTTTTAAGAATAAAATTAAAATAGTACCCAGAAAATAAGGGAAGGGAACCATGAAAAACCTACCTACTTACTCTGTGCTTAATTAAATAGCACACTCAGAAGCAAAAAAAGAATCTAAAGATGAGTAATAATATGAAAAAATACAGCATAGAACCTGTGCATAGTAGAACAGAAATAAAAGCTAGAAAAATAGTCGCTAAAAATGTAATCCAAATTCTGAAGAAATTTTTAGATATAAATTTATTTAGACCCTCAAAGAAATTAAAGAGAATACCAAAATATCTCAAAATAAAGATCATGAAGAAATAAAATCACCAAATACAAATAAACTGGCAGACTTGGGGGGAGGGGGTAAAAGAAAACCATAAGACTATTACAGAAATGAAAACATCTCCAGAAGGAACAAGAATGATAATCAACCCTGCAAAACCCGTAGTTAATGATAAGGGACTTAAGAAGTGGGACTCTAACACAGATGAGATTAAGAACTGCTTCAGGATAAAGCTGTAAAATCAAGCATATAAAGCAATAGGTCTAGACTATAACAAAAGGGATGGAGAGTTATAGGAGTGATGTCTCTAAAAAGAAAATATATAATACCTGCCTGATACGTTTGAAAGTATTGAGAGGAGATTCTTAAGTTCCATTGGAGAGGCTGAGGATGAATTCAGAAACCATAGATAAAAAGTCATACAAATAACATAAAGGTGAGATGTAATGAGATTACATAGAAGCATCATTTTCTTATTTATACATTTCTATAACATTTGAAAAGAGAAAAGGCACAAAAGATGTGAACTATCTGTCTGAAGAATTCAGATGACTTTGGTGATGAATGAAAAAATAGAGATTAGATTCTAGTACAGTGGTTCTTAACCTTTTTTGAGGTACCGAACCCACCAGTTTCATATACGCATTCACCGAACCCTTCTTTAGTGATAAATAAAATATTTTTTTTCCAAATTCAAGACATAGGTATATGTTTATTTACTGGTGCACAAAATGAGCCATGCATGAACATCACCTTGCTCAAAGAACAAAACCAACAAAGTGCATGAACTCACAACAAATTACGGTATTACTTTATTCGGGCCTCCGCGGCAGAGGCTTCTCCGAACCCCTGAGACTGACTCATCGAACTCCTAGGGTTCGATAGAACCCAGGTTAAGAACCACTGTTCTAGTATAAATTTTCCCAGGACTCTTTCTTTCGCATAACTTACTTTTTTATTTTTTTGAGAGAGGCAGGGAGAGAGAGACACAGGAAAATCAAGCTGCTCCTATATGTGCCCTGACTGGGGAATCAAACCGGCAACCTCTGTGCTCTGGGATGACACTCCAATCAACCAAGATATCCAGCCAGGACTAACTTATTTTTAGAAATAAGTAGTATCCTTTGGCATTTTTCTTTTAGTGCATGCTTTGGCATTTCTTAAGGGATTATCACATGTCCTGATCCAAAAACAAAAAATTGGAAAGTATGATGATTCATATAGATATTATATTCAGGTCCAAGAAGAAAGGGTTGTAAAAGAACTCTAGATTATAACTAAGTTGTATGGAATGAAATAATGTGCCCATGGTATTACATGCTCACATTACAAAGGAAGAGAAGTTTATCCATTTAATAATGTTAACATAGAATATGTCTTATAATATAAAAGCTTTGAGGTTAAACAGCAATTTACACCTAGCAAAAACTGTATTATCAATTGTAAAAATTTCTATTTTCTATAAGTAAAATAATTTTGACCAATAATACCTGTTTTTCAAGTTTAGTTTGAATGTCTTCTAGCTCTCCATTTCTTACTGTCTCTTGGTGTAACATCTGCTGCTGTTGCTGAAGAGTATGCTGTAGAATAACATTTTGCTCAGAGGTCTCTTGAAGACTGTGATTTTTTATCTTTAGCTCTTTCTGTAAACAATATACCTAACAAGCATAACATTTCTCATTATGATATGTTTCAAACAAAAAGCAACAAAATGTCAAAGCTGTCTGTCTTATTAATTACCTCACTTGTCATGTGGGACAAATGTATTTACGGCTTTAGGTTAAAATGTGGAAGGTCAGCGTCTATTGTTCTGATGAGGAGATATGTTAGAAGGGACTGCTTATATGGCTGGCTCATGGCTGGTGTCTGGGAATGTAGATTTTAACATTCTCTAAGAGATGAGATTGTTTTGCCTGGCTAGGGTGCTGAATTATGCTTTCCTTCTGTGAGTCTGGAATTTTTATATTTGGGGCACTTCCTATGTGACCAACACCCCCCACCCCCAAATCTTGATCTCTTGTGTCATAAGCAGGAATTCCTGGGTAGAAATAGTACAGACATTATCATATTCACTGCTACAGAAAGAAGCATGTTCTACATGATGCCTCCCAGAAGAAGGGAGAGACCATATGAAGTCATGGTTTTTTCCACACTCCCATCAATGTATTTTTCCCCTTATTAATTTATCAACTGAGAAATTAGAGCCATGAAATCACTGCGTGTTATGTTCTATTTATTACATTATTGTTGCTATTATTACCATTGTTTGTAAAATTAGTCACCTCAGTATACTTTGTTTGGCTTTCCAACTTTTCCATCACCTATGTATATAATTCTCTGTAAAAAATTCCCTCCATTTTAAAGATACAGAAGGGCTTCTATTTTTCTGGTTGGACTTCTCTGATACATGCAAGTCACTTTGACAGGCTTTATTGGGGCTACTTCTAAACATGAATTTAAGGTTTAAATATATATACAGAAGTGGGTAAAAGAAGGGTTAAAGTTGTTCCTATGGAAAATAATACAGTAATTAATAAATAGTAATACAAGAAGAAATTGTTTCACTTACTCACAACTGTAAACCTACTTTTGCCCACCTCCGTATTATAAATTCTACAAAGAAATAAAGGAGTTCTTTACTAGGATTATTCCACTGAGCAAACATTTAGTGTCTACTTATTATGTTGAAACTAAAGTAGCAGACAATGAAAATACAAATATGATAACTCAAGAAAAATCCTCTAATATATGAAAAACTCATCTCAATAAAGAAAGTTAGCTTATAATTCTCAATTTCTTAGACAACTAGAAAGAACAAAAACAAAATGAAAAATATTTAAAGAATTTTATACCTCTACGTCTAAAACAATGTTCTAAGTATTAATTCTCTATATTAGAATTACCTTGTGATACTAATAATTTTATTTTGATTCCCTAAAAATAGATAAAAGAATCAGAATTTTAAGATGTCATATTGTGTTACCCTGAAATAATGTTTAGTTTTAAAAGAATATACAATATAAATTTACAATTTACTGAAAAGATTTTTTATATCAGCTACATAAAGATGTACTTGTAAAGTATCTTGAAAATAAACAATATCTCAAAAAGAAATCAACTGAAAGAAAATATTCATTTACCTCTTCAGATTTCTTCTTCAGCTGTTTTTCAAATTTTTCCTTATTTCCTTCCAACTGATTCAAATGCAAGGCAAGTTCTTCCTTACAAATTTCCAATGCTGAATCTAACTGTCGGACCTAAGCAAGAAAAACACAAAACAGGAAAATCAGCTAATATTAATAAGTGTTTTATATGCTCAATAGATTACAGACTTATGTCCTAATGCTAACTCACTGCTTTAAACAGTGAATATACAGTCAAAGTTAGGATATAAAATGCTATTACAGAGATTTATTTAAAAATTAATTTCTCATTGCAAACTCAGAAACCAATGAGGAAACCAGAGACTGGAGTTCTGAAGAATATATAGGACGTGACCAAGTGAAGAGGGAGGGCACTCCAGGAAGAAGAGGATGTTCAGAGTTAAGTCATTGTAAAAGGAACTGATGAGAAGCTGGCAGAAACTTAGCTAGCGAGAGTATGAATTTGTTGGAAATGGTAATTTGGGAGATAAGATTGGCAAGACAGTCAGGCCAACTATCAAGAACCTGTAAGCCAAACACCCTAGAACATTACCCTAAAAATGTAAGCAGTATTTAAGCCTACTCCTTGAGCTCCTTTGATAAGAAAAATAGTAGGCTGACCAGGCAGTGGCGCAGTGGAAAGAGCATCGGACTGGGATGCGGAAGACCCAGGTTCAAGACCCCAAGGTCGCCAGCTTGAGTGCGAGCCCATCTGGCTTGAGCAAAAGCTCACCAGCTTGGACCCAAGGTCGCTGCCTTGAGCAAGGGGTTGCTCGGTCTGCTGAAGGCCTGTGGTCAAGGCACATATAAGAAAGCAATCAATGAACAACTAAGGTGCCGCAATGAAAAACTGATGATTGATGCTTCATATCTCTCTCCGTTCCTGTCTGTCTGTCCCTGTCTATCCCTCTCTCTGTCCCTATAAAAAAAAAAAAAGAAAGAAAAATAGTAAAGTGAGTACAAACTGGTATATCATGGCAATGATGCTAGGGGTTTAAATATTCACAATATGCTGAAGTCAGAAAGAAAATGAAAATGTTTTTGTCAGCTGGGGGGAAAACTAGTAGAAGGTTGCTTTTAGAATCAGTGAAAATATTTTCAGAAAGGCAGCAATGTAACTTGGTTCAAGGGTTCCTACAGCTGCAAATGCTTTATATTACCTTAACAGTAAAGAGTAAATGAGCAACAAGCAACCCAAATCAACAATTTTTTGAAGGATGAGTTCAAGGGCCAGTTTACTTACATGCTCCATATACCATCTGCTAATAAGATTCTTGGCTTGTTCCTTTCTTTTCCTTATTGTAACTTTGAGTTTCTCAGGGCTGTTTTCTCTCTCTCTTAATGCTAATAGACTTCTAATGGGAAAGATTTCTCAATAAGATAAGCAGAAAAATAAAGAAAAAAAGAGAGAGAGAGTGAGAAAGGCAGGATGGGAGGGAGAGAAGAGCAGGAGGCATCAACTCGGAGCTGCTTCTGGTATGTGTTCTGACCAGGCAAGCCTAGGGTTTCAAATTGGTTACCTTAGAGTGCCAACCACCACAGGTCAGGCTACAATTCTTATTTCTAAAAAGAAAGTCTTGGCACACAGATTTTAAATATCGTGTCCCTAGAGCCTGTGAATATAAACATTAACAGCTAAAAAAATTGTAATTTTGAATGATTATCTTTGTTAATAAAATTATTACTTGCCCTACTAATAACTTTTAATTAACATTTGTTTTATCAAAGGTATAGGCCCTGGTCATTGGCCCAGTGGTAGAGCATCAGCCTAACATGTGAAGTCCCTGATTTATTGTTCACTTTCTCTGGTAGGTAGAGGTGGTGTGGTCATGTAGGAGAAAGCTTCTGTTCATAGGAGATGCAAGTTTAAGTATTAAAGGTATAAAATGCCGTGTCATCTGCAACCTTTTCTCAGGTGGGTCTGGCAAAAAGGAAGTGTGTGAGCAGGGGTAGGACTGGGTGTGTTCAATCACAAGTGTGCGTGTGAGTGTATGTGCAAAGAGAGGTGAAATGAAAGCCTGATCAGGCGGTGGTGCAGTGGATAGAGCGTGGGCCTGGGATGCGGAAGACCCAGGTTCGAGACCCCACGCTCGCCAGCTTGAGCGCGGGCCCATCTGGCTTGAGCAAAGAGCTCCTCAGCTTGGACCCAAGGTCACTGGCTCCAGCAAGGGGTGGCTAAGTCAGCTGAAGGCCTGTGGTCAAAGCACATGTGAGAAAGCAATCAATGAACAACTAAGGTGTCACAACGAAAAACTGATGAATGATACTTCTCATCTCTCTCCTATCTGTCTGTCCCTATCTATCCCTCTCTCTGACTCTCTCTCACTGTCCCTGTAAAAAAACAAAAAAAGAGAGAGAAATGAAATGAATATAGCTAAGGTTTAACAAACAGTGAATCTAGGTGAGGGATATAAATATGTTCTCTGTACTATTCTTTCAATATTTTCATAAAATGAAAATTTAATTAAAAATTACTAAACCCATTAAAACTAATAATTAATAAAAACCAAACAACTACTCTGCTAGACTTCTTATTTGAACAGAGTTTGAGAATTTGAATCTCATATAAACAAACATTATTCCTGTATACAAACAACTTACTAATACACACACACACACATACACACACATTGTTCTAATGAACCAAAAACCTCTTCAGGGACACAGGCCAGGGGCAACTGGGAGGGAGTTCTAGGCTACCCTTTCTTCAGCAAAAGCACCTAGGCTCTTCTTGTGTGGTTGTTTTTTTGGGGGGGTGGGGGTGGGGAAAGTATCTAGAGTGGAAAATAAAAACAAAACAAAATAAATAAATAAAATCTATAAATCTAATAAGCATTTTCTCAATTTTCTATTTAATAACAGGCAACATATTTACTTTAACTTACTGGTTTGGTGCTACCTGTGTAGAGTTTTCCTGCCAATCTTCTACTCTCATTAAGGTAGAAGCTGTATCATACTTTTATAAGTGATATAACTTTAAACTAGTCCTTATAACTCTCCTGCAGATAGAAAATTCATAGAAGTTTTTATGCAAAGGACAAATTGAAGCTTGCAGAGGGGTATGGCCAAAAGTCAGGAAAGAAAGGTGGTAATGACATAATCGAGAAAAGAGAACTAACTAGCCTGACCTGTGGTGGCACAGTGAGTAAAAGCGTCAGCCCGGAACACAGGTGTCGCTGGTTCGAAACCCCGGGCTTGCCTGGTCAAGGCACATATGGGAGTTGATGCTTTCTGCTCCTCCCCCACTTCTCTCTCTCTCTGTCTCCTCTCTCTAAAATGAAAAAATAAAATCTAAAAAAATAAAAATTAAAGAAAAGAAAAAAGAACTAGATTTTAAACTTCTTTTTTGTTGCTGTAACTATCCTATATGGCCTGACTTGTGGTGACGCAGTGGATAATGCGTCAACCTGGGAACACTGAGGTTGCCAGTTCAAAACCCTGCACTGGTCTGGTCAAGGCACATATGGGAGTTGATGCTTCCAGCTCCTCCCCCCTTTCTCTCTTTCTCTCTCTCACTCTGTGTCTCCTCTCTAAAATGAATAAAAAAAAAACAAAAAAAACTATCCTATATGTTAGGGATCATTTAGTATATCTTGAGTAATAAGAATTTTGCTTCTCTATTTCTTCTTTACTTTTTCTTCCCAATAACAGCAAAACTATTAAAGGTACCAAGTGAATAAAACCCAACATCATAATTTATTCTTTTGCTGATTTCCTTCCTGTCTCAAATCTGGTTTAACATGTAGAAATAACTTACCAGGTGATTGGCTAGACATGTTGGGCAGTTTAAAGAAAAACAGGAGTTAAGTGGCAATATAAATTATATTTAATAAAATTATTTCATGCATATAATGTAATGAATTTTTATGTTAATGATCTCAGGGGTTAATTTTATATGAGGAAATAAATTGACATGGCATGAAATGTTAAAAGTTTTGAAAAACACTATAGGAAAGTTATGTATAAACACATAATTGTGTTTACATGGGTATACAAGGTCACAAAATGGAGTAAACAGAAGAATACTAGGTAAAAAGTACTAAAAATCGATTTTTTTTTTTAAATTTTTTTTTTTTCAATTTTTTTTTATTTTTATTTTATTCATTTTAGAGAGGAGACACAGAGTGACAGAGAGAGAGAGAAAGGGGGGAGGAGCTGGAAGCATCAACTCCCATATGTGCCCTGACCAGACCAGTGCAGGGTTTTGAACTGGCAACCTCAGTGTTCCCAGGTCGATGCTTTATCCACTACGCCACCACAGGTCAGGCGTAAAAATCGATTTTTAAAAATCCTTTTTCTTCAAGCCACATGACAGAATAAAGGTAGCTTTATGGTTGGACCTATTTTTAACACTAAAAATGCAAATGACAAATACTGACTACACATTAATTACTTATGAAACTCTGAGCAACTTCATGCACACTAACCATTTTTTGTACCTCATTAATTTAATTTTCACATTAACTACAGTCCTTATTTTACAGATAAAGTTCAGAGAGCATAAATATCTACCCAAGGTTACAGTCAGTTAGTAAAGACTCTGAAGCCAGAAGTAAAACCTAAGCCAAAAAACTGTATTTTATCCCAAAATTCTGAATTTATTCCCTAATTAATCTTAGAACAGAACAGGTAGAAAGAAACAAAACTGGCTTCTTATAGTTTCATCTCCCTTCACTTTCTCTGTTAATTCTTTACTATCAATGTGAATATGTAGCTAATGTTAAAACACAATTTTACATTAAAAAACAAAAACGGAGGTTACATACTATAAAAAAGGCAAAAATAAAGAGGTTAGATAATATACAAATTAAATTATCAACTGTCAAATAATTAAGATCATAATTCATTGAAGAAAATACACTTAAAGAAACTAAGTTCGGCCCTGGCCAGTTGGCTCAGCAGTAGTGCATTGGCCGGGCGTGTGGAAGTCCCAGGTTCGATTCCCAGCCAGGGAACAGAGAAGCGCCCATCTGCTTCTCCACCCTTCCCCCTCTCCTTTCTCTCTGTCTCTCTCTTCCCCTCCCGCAACCAAGGCTCCATGGGAGCAAAGTTGTCCTGGGCACTGAGGATGGCTCTATGGCCTCCACCTCAGGCTCTAGAATGGCTCCAGCAGCAACGGAGCAACACCCCAGATGGGCAGGACATCGCCCCCTTGTGGGCATGCTAGGTGGCTCCCAGTTGAGTGCATGCAGGAGTCTGTCTGACTACCTCCGTACTTCTTACTTCAGAAAAATACAAAAAAAAATTTTTTTAATTGTTTAAAGTATTAGCATCCTAACCTTGATTGTTTCTTCAGATACTTGGTTCTGTAATGCTTTCAAAGCTTCGTCTTTCTTCGTATTTTCCCTTTCCATTTCCTGAAAACATGCAGATTTGTAAGTAAAAATATAAGTATGCATATAAATATTTTAGCGTTACTAATATGCTGTTAAACTGTTATACAGTTAAAAGCATGTTATAGAAACATAATCTTAAAATATTAGCTTTTAAACAGAACTTTTATAAAAATTATTTTACCCCTTTGCTTTCTGTCAAGAGTCTGTCTAGTGATTCAAGATGATGCTGTTTGCATATTACATCTTGCTGCAACATAAACATAGTCTTTTCTTGTTCTCTGAATTGTTGGTCTTTTTTCTCTAGTTGAGATTCAAGCTAAACATAAAATAAGATTAATTTTTGTCAAAAATTTTTTAAATTTTAAAATATTTAAATATACAAAAACATGTAATACACATGAAATTACTACTAAAATTATATTTTTTGCAATTTGCCACATTTCCTTTAGTTTCCCTCCTTTTAGAGAAGAAATGAAATCATATGCCTATGTCTTATCCCTTTCCTCCTTCACCAATACTATGCTGAAATTGACCTGTATCATTCTGTGGTTTTTCATTCTTATACAGTACATGCTTTTTGCTCTTTTACTACATTTGTACATTCATGAACAATATGTAATGTAGTTTGCTGTTTTGAAAATTTACATAGATGAGATCAATATCTCTGCAACTTTAGCAACATTTTTTTATATTCAAGTCATTTTTTATTTTTAAATTACAGTTGACATACATTATTATATTACTTTCAGGTGTACACCCTAGTGATTAGACATTATGTATCTTACTAAGTGATTATCCTGATAAATCTCCCAACCATCTGATACCATACCTAGTTATTAGATTACTGAGTATATTCTCTATGTTGTACTTTATACCCCCATGACTATTCTGTAATAACCAATTTTTACTTCTTAATCCCTTCACCTAAGGATTAAACCAGGAAACAGAATTATAGAAACAGACAACAGTATGAGGACTGCAGGAGGGAAGGGCGGGGTGGAGGATGATAAAGTGGGGATAGGTGGTGATGGAAGGAGACTTGACTTGTGGTGGTGAACACACAATGCAATACATAGATGCTGTGTTGTCGAATTGTGCACCTGAAACCTGTTTAACTTTATTAGACAATGTCACCCCAATAAATTCAATATTTTAAAAATCCTTTCATCTTTTTAACCCATTCCCCCAACACCCCTCCCATCTAGCAACCATCAAAACTTTCTCTGTATCTCCAAGTGTTTCTGTTCTGCTTGTTCGGGTTTTGTTTTGTTTCTGTAAGATTAAATTGTTGATAGATATGTATTTACTGCCATTTTATTGGTCATATTTTTAATCTTTCTCTTTTTTTTTTATTTAGAGGAGGGGAGATAAAGAGACAGACTCCCACATGTGCCCCAACAGGGATCCACCCAGCAACCCATCAGGGGCCTATGCTTGAATCAACCAAGCTATCCTCAGTGCCTGAGGCTGACACTAGAACCAATCAAGCCACCAGCTGCAAGAAGGGAAGATAGGGAAAAAGGGGATGGTGGAGAAAGAGAAGCACATGGCCACTTGTCAGGTGTGCCTTGACTGGGAACTGAAACCGGGACTCCCACACACCACTGACACTCTATCCACTGAGCCAACTGGTCATGGCCCTTTTTCTTCTTTTTAATAAGACCTTTAACATTTCATATAATACTGGTTTGGTGGTGATAAACTTCTTTAGCTTCTTATCTGGGAAGCTCTTTATATGTCCTTCTATTCTAAATGATAGCTTTGCTATGTAATCTTGGTTGTAGGTCCTTGCTTTTCATCACCTTGAATATTTCTTCCCAATCCCTTCTGGCCTAAAAAGTTTCTGTTGAGAAATCAGCTGAGTTTTATAGAAACTCCCTTGTAGGTGGCTAACTGCTTTTCTCTTGCTGCTTTTAAGATTCTCCATCTTTAACCTTTTGCATTTTAATAATGTTATGTCTTGGTGTCGGTCTCTTTGGGTTCATCTTGTTTGGGACTCTCTGTACTTGCAGGACTTGTATATCTATTTCCTTCACCAAGTTAGGGAAGTTTTTTGTCATTATTTTTTCCAGTAAGTTTTCAATTTCTTGCTCTCTTCTCCTTCTGGCACCCCATGATGTGAATGTCGGTAGGCTTGAACTCCTTCCAGAAGCTCTTTACAACATCCTCATGATTTTAGATTCTTTTTTCTTTTTGTTGTTCTGATTGGGTTTTTTACTTCCTTATATTCCAAACTGCTGATTTAATTCTTGGCTTTATCTACTCTACTGCCGATTCATTTGTTAATGTATTACTCATTTCTGACTGATTCTTTTTTATGTTTTCTATCTCCATTTTTATGTTCCTGTCTTTCTTGAATTTCTAAGTTCATCTACTGCTCTCCTTTCATGGAGCATCCTTACAACCGTATTTTGAACTCTACATCTGGTAGATTGCTTGTCTCCATTTTATTTAGTTTCATTTCTGGAGTTTTGTTCTGTTCTTTCATGCGAGACATGTTTCTTTGTCTCCTCATTATGGCTGCCTCCCTGTGTTTCTATTAGGTAGAGTTGCTACATACATCATCCCGGCTTGGCAGAGTGGCCTTGGTAGTGTAGGGTCCAATGGCACAGCCTCCCTAACCACCCAAGCTGGGGACTACAGATGCATCCCCCATGTGAATTGTATACACCCGCCTCTTGTAGTTGAGCCTTGATTGCTGTTGATACATCAGTGGGAGGGATTTACCCCCAGGCCATTCAGCTGAAAGACTGGTTGTGACCGCTGACCATTACGGAGTATCAGATGTGCAAGGGACCACCTGAGCAGGACTTATTTCACTTCGGCTGTTATACCTACTGAATCCTCCCCTTAAGTGTGTCACTTGTGGAGGTGGTTGAATGGTGCTGTTTCTATGAGGTCAGAAGCTTTCCATCAAGTACTCTGGCTCTGAGGCCTCCTGGGAGATGCAAGGTCAGCTGTAACCTGTATTCTACATGGGGCCACCTGACATGAGCTGTAGAGCATTTGCAGGTGGCTACCAACTGTGTTGGGTTTAGAGGTACCCAGGCAAGGCCAAGCTGCAAACCAAGGCCAGCTGCTGCTAGTGTGAGGCCTGGGGACACTTAGTGAGAGGTACAGGGCATGAGCTACGAAGCAACCTTCTGATGGTTGATACTTGTGCTGAGCTTAGAGGTACCCAGGAGAGGCCAACCTATAAACCAAGGCCAGCTGCTGCTTGTTTGAAAGATTTTAAGAAAATCTGAAGCATACCAAGACAGGCTATTTGTATGGAAAAGTCATTGAAAATGCCTTGGGTGGGCCTAAATGTTGGGTGGGGTGGGATCTCAGAGAATCACCAGGGTGAGGCAAACAGTGTGAACCAGGTTGATGGAGTATCAGATATGGTGCCAACCTGCAAGCTCTGTGTGGAGGGCTCACCAAAGGAACAATGGCCTCTGCCAGCACTTCTGTCTGCGAAAAAGCTGCCCCACTAGCTCTTGCACTGATGCCTGGACAACCCCATATATCTACCCCATATATCCCTGCTCCTTTTAAAGCTGCTACTGCTGCATCAGCGCTGGAGCTCAAATGGAGTGAGTCCAAGTTAGCCCACACATGAGCCCTTTAAGAAGAGCTGCCTGGGCCCTGGCTGGATAGCTCAGTTGGTTAGAGTGTTGTCCCCATACACCAAGGTTGCGAGTTCAATCCCTGGTCAGAGCACATGCAAGAGTAAACCAATAAATGCATAAATAGGTGGAACAAATCATTATTTCTCTATGTCTCTCTCCAAAATCAATAAAGTAAAAATTTTTTTAAATTCCAGCAACGCTCCATTCGCCCTCATCCTCATCCTCACTGGTTTTTGCAGCAAGAGTTATGGGAATTTAAGCATACCATTTTATTTTTAGTTTCTCTTTGTTTTCTCTGTTTTTCATTACTATTTCTCCTTTCCAGCCTTCTTTTATATATATATGAATATTTTCAGAATTCTATTTTATCTACTGCTTCTTTACTATATACGATTATAATACACATATTTAACTTTTCATACATATTTAACTTTTACTGAGAATTAGGATATTGCCACTTGAAGTAAAATTTAAAAGCTTTATAAAAACACAGATCCCTTTACCTTTCCTCTTTTATACTGCCATTGTCCAATGTATTATACCAACATATACTCAAATCCTCACTAGATAATGCCATGATTTTTTCTTTCAACTGTCATAAAACTTTAAGAAATATAGTACATTGTATCTAACCAAATAGTTACTCTTTTTACTATTCCTTCATTCCTGAAGTTTCAAGTTTCCTGCTGATATTATTTCTTTTTGCCTGAAGAATCTTATTTTAGAACAAGTCACCTAGTGACAGATTCTCTAAATCAGTGTTTTTCAACCTCCAGTCTGCTAGGACTTTCATGATGTTGTATAAAGATTACAGGCCCAGACTCTATAATCTTCATTAGGTTGATAAATTTTTTCACAACCTGGCATTAAATTCCCAGTGGGCAAGCATGGGTCTATGGACCTGCAGTTGAAAAACAATGCAATTGTCCTCCATCTAAGAATATATTTATATTTACAAAAGAATATATCTTGCTGGACATTGAATTCTAGGTTGATGGACTTTCTCCTTTAGCACTAAAAGAAGATGTTTTCTATCTTCTAACTTTCATAGGTTTTCTTTTTATGAGAAATCTACAGTAATTTTTTTCAAGTGAGAGGAGGGGAAATAGAGACTCAATCATGTGCCCTGACCAGGATCCATGCAGCAACCTAACCAATGCTTGAGTACCAAGCTATTTTTAGCACCTGAGGCTGACACACTCAAGACCAACCAGGCTATCCTCAGCACCCAGGGCTGATGCTTGAACTAACTGAGCCACTGGCTGCAGGAGGGGAAGAAGGAGAGAATGGGGAGAGGGAGAGAGAGAGGAAGAGGGAGAGGGAGAGATAAAGGGAGAGAAGCAGATGGTTGTTTCTCTTATGTGCCCTGACCAGGTATTGAAAGTGGGAAGTCTGCATGCCAGACCAATGCTTTATCTACTGAGACAGCCAGCCAGGGCCAAATCTATAGTAATTTTAATCTTAGTTTCTGTATATGCAATGTGTTATTTATCTCTGTATGCTTTTAAGATATTTTTGTTTTTTGCCCGACCAGGTGGTGGCGCAGTGGATAGAGCATTGGACTGGGATGCGGAAGACCCCGGTTCGAGACCCCGAGGTCGCCAGCTTGAGTGTGGGCCCATCTGGCTTGAGCAAAAAAGCTCGCCAGCTTGGACCCACGGTTGCTGGCTCCAGCAAGGGGTTGCTCGGTCTGCTGAAGGCCCATGGTCAAGGCATGTGTGAGAAAGCAATCAATGAACAACTAAGGTGTTGCAATAGCAACGAAAAACTAATGATTGATGCTTCTCATTTCTCTCCATTCCTGTCTGTCTGTCCCTATCTATCCCTCTCTCTGACTCTCTCTCTGTCCCTGTTAAAAAATAAATAAAAAACAAACAAACAAAAAAAGATATTTCTGTTTTGGCCTGACCAGGTGGTAGTACAGTGGATAAAGCACTGACCTGGGACACACAGGACCTACATTCAAAACCCTGAGATTGGCTCTGGCCAGTTGGCTCAGTGGTAGAGCACTAGCCCAGTGTGTGGATGTCCAGGTTTAATTCCCCATCAGGGCACAGAGAAGTGACCATCTGCTTCTTCATCCCTCTCCTTCTCCCTTCTCTCTCTCTTTTCCTGTCGCACAGCCATGGCTAGGTTGGAAAATTGGCCCCAGGCACTGAGGATGGCTTCATGGCCTTGCCTCAGGTGATAAAATAGCTCTGTTGTCAAGCAATGGAGCAATGGCCCCAGATGGGCAGAGCATCACCCCAAAGTGGGATTGCTGGGTGGATCCTGGTCAGGGAGCATGCGGGAGTCTGCTTCTTTGCCTTCCCACTTCTCACTCAAGAAAAATAAAAAAGAAAACAAACCCAAGATCACCTGCTTGAGCACGGGCTTACCAGCTGGAGTGTGGGGTTGCAGGCTTGAATGTGGGATTATAGACATGACTCCATGTCATGGGCCTGAGCCCACAGGTGGCTAGCTTGAAGCCGAAGGTCACTGGCTTAGGCCGGAGGTCGCTGGCCTAGGTCCAAGGTCACTGAACTGAGCAAGGGGTCACTGGCTCAGCCAAACTCCTCAGCCCCCCATCAAGGCACATATGAGAAGCAATCAATGAACAACTAAAGTCCCATAATTACAAGTTGATTCTTCTCATCTCTCCCTTCCTCTCTCTCTCTCGTTAAAAAAAAAAAAAGAAATAATTTTGTGTTGGTATTCAGCAAGAACTTTAATGTATCTAAAAGTTGTTTTCTTTGACTTAACCTCTTTCAGCGTATTGAATTTATAAATTTATTTCCTTAAATAAAATTGTGAAGTTTTCAGTCATTATTCCTTCAGATATTTTTTTGCACCAATCTTATTTTCTTCTCTGGGACTCTAATGACATGAATGTTAGACCTTATGATATTCTCCCACAGGTCATTTTCTTCCAAATCCTTTTTCTCACTGCCGCTCAGACTGAATAATGTGTATTGCTCTTTATTTCAAGTTCACAATTTTTTCCTCGTTAGTTCCATGCTGCTATTAAGAATATCCAAATGATCAATATTTTTTAGTCATGTCTTCTTGATCTCAGACCTTTACTTTACTCTCTTGTTTTTACTATTTACTTTTCACACATAGTTAAAAAGTGTTTCTACTATCAACCAAAATTAAAATAACTGATATCTTTAGTGGAAAAGTCTGTGGACTCACTCTTAGTTTGGTAATATAAAAACATAATGTTAGGCCTTGGCTGTTTGGCTCAGTGGTAGAGCATCAGCCCGGCATGTGAATGTTCCAAGTTCGATTCCCAATCAGGGCACACAGGAGACGCGCCCATCTGCTTCTCCACCCCTCCCCCTTTCACTTCTCTCTCTCTCCCTTTCTCCACTCCTGCAGCCAAGGCTCATTTAGAGTGAGTTGGCTCTGACAAAGAGGATGACTCCATGGCCTCTACCTCAGGCGCTAAAAAAGGCTCTGATTGCAATGGAGCAAAGGCCCAGATAGGCAGAGCATCGCCCCCTAGTGGGCTTGCCAGGTGGATCCTGGTCAGGACAAATGTAGGAGTCTGTTTCTATCTCCCCTCCTCTCACTAAAATTAAAATAATAATAGTAATTATTATTATTAAAACTGAAATTGCACTAGTACTGTATAAAAAATATTGTAATGATCCAGAAGTAATGGGATTCTAATTATAGTACTTGCCTATAACTTTTCTATGTCTTTATTTCCTCATATATTAAAAACAGAAAGCTGCACTAGTATGTTTCAGGTAATTTTTAGCATCTATATTCTAAATATACATTATATCTACTTGTAAGAATATTACTATCTTACTCTTTCAATCTGATTTTCCATTTCTTTATGTTGTTCAAGATGAATTTTCTTTGCCTTTTCAAAAGCTAAACAAATTTTCTCATGCTCTGTATTGATATTGGTTTCTAGACTTCTTATCTTTTCATTCTTTTCCTAGAAATACAAAAACAGTTAAAAAATATATAATTGAAAGAAGAAAAGAAAAAATTTATAAATAAAAGAACTCAGAGCTAGTTTTATATAGAAGTACATAAAGCATTAAATTTGTGATACTCTATTCTTTAAAGATTCATAGTAGTTAATATGTCAAACTTAAAAAATACATGTTTATTAAAAAACAAAATAGTTATTTTAAAAATTATATCAAAACAAGAAAATTAAAATACTTCAAAATACTGAGAATAGCAAAAAGTTTCTACTATTTCCTTCAACTCCACTAAGATAAAAATTAGAAAATGTAGATAACAGATGAATATAAACCTATTAACCTAAAAATATAGAAACAAAAAAAGGAATAATGAGAGAAGAGTCTAGTAGAATTTGTATTTTCCTATATGGTACTTTTTATAATAATGATACTAAAACAAACATGCTGTCATGAATTAAATGCCTTAAAGTCACAGTGAATTTGAAGCAAACTAATTTTTACCATAAGCTCCTGTTCAAGCTCTGCATTTTTTGCAGCAATAGAGGAATAAGCAACTATTTTTTCTTCCAGCTGTTTCTCTAGAGTTAAAAGTTGAGAACATTTCTTTGTCATCTGAAAACAGATTGAAATAAATGAAAATTTATTTTAAAAAAATAAAAAATGACAATTTAAAAGAAAAACAAATAGTAGATAGACCAGAAATATGACACAGCTTATTTCATCTATGTAATATATAAATAATTTAATGCAGATTTCTATGTTCAAATAGGACTGCACCCTAACCCATTTCTTAAAAGTAGCTGTGAAAGACTAAAATTAGCATAACAGAATGTTAACAATAACTATTTCTGGTGGTAGAATTATCAATGATGTATGCCTTCTTCGTATTTTTCCATATTTTCAACAAGACTATGCTATTTTATTTTTTAAAAAGTTATTAATCTCTCCTGACCAGCGGTTGCACAGTGTAGAAAGTATCGACCTAGGACACTGAAGTCCCAGGTTCAAAACCCCAAGGTTATCTATCGGCTTGAGTATGAGCTCATCTGACTTAAGCATGGGGTCACTGGCTTGAGAGTGGGGTTACTGGCTTGAGCATGGGATCAGAGACATAACCCCATGGTTGCTGGCTTGAGCCCAAAGATCAAGGTTGCTAAGTTAAGCAAGGGGTCATTGGCTCAGCTAGAGCCCCTCTGATCAAAGCACATACGAGAAGTAATCACTGAACAACTAAAGTGCCACAACTATGAGTTGATGCTTCTTATCACTCCCTTCCTGTCTGTCTCTCTAAGAAAAAAAAATTATTAACCTTGGTACTTGACAATTTTCTAAGTAAGCTAAAGCTGTAATTACAGACTGACTAACTCTCCTTTTCGTACACTCCTATTCCACAGACCTTTTCCTATGTTCCTAACTTTAAGATGAGAATTCAGACATTTAAAAATGCCCCCATTAAAATAATTTTTTTTAAGTGCCCCCATAATCATAGACATGATCTCCTGGTCACTGGTTTGAGCCCAAAGGTTGATGGCTTAAAACCCAAGGTCGCTAGCATGAGCCCAAGGTCACTGGTTTGAGCAAGGGGTCACTGGCTCAGCTGTAGCCCCCCAGTCAAGGCACATAAGAGAAAGCAATCAATGAACAACTAAGGTGCCGCAACAAAGAATTGATGCTTCTCATCTCTCTCCATTCCTATCTGTCTGACCCTATCACTAAAACAAACAAACAAAGTGCCCCCATAGACAGCCACTGCCTATGGTTTGAAGGGTGAGTATAGCACACATATGATCCATGTCTACAATTACCTAATGAGGCATCCTTGTTCTGTCCTCAGTGGAAATGAGATCAGATATTCACAAAACACACATTATCCCCTTTCCATGTTATCCATAGCATGTTAGCACCTGAGTCACATGTAGTTTTATAAAAATGTAGATTCCTGCCTGACCTATGGTAGTGCAGTGGAAAAAGCGTCAACCTGGAATGCTGAGGTCACCTGTTGCAAACCCTGGGCTTGCCTGGTCAAGGCACATATGAGAAACAACTATGAGTTGATGCTTCCTGCTCCTCTCCACCCCACCTTTCTTTCTCTTTCTCTGTTTCTCTCCTCTATCTAAAATTAATAAAATATTTTAACAAATGCTGATACCTAAACATAATTCAGTATCTGCTGAATCAAAATTACTAGAGTAGGATCCAGAAATCTGCATGTTTAACAGGCTTCTCAAGTAGTCTGCTGTTTGCTAAAATTTGAAATCCTCTATTACCACTACTTTTCTTTCAATTGCATAATCCAAATACTTTACTTGTACTTGTATATTGTTTGTATTAACTTACACTTAGAAGAATAGTGTATAACTGCCACCAAATTTTAGAACTTTTAGCACCCTTAAGTGGATTTTCCTACTTTTAACACAGTTTGAAATGCAAAGGTTTCCAAATACAATTTTAAAAGAATTTGTAATTTATGTGGTATCAAGAATTTTTTAAAATGTATAAAATTGCACTTAAAAATACATTGTTTAATAAAACCATACAACAATATCTTTTTACTTGTATGAAAGTTTAGTACATATAAGCAGTTAATTCAAGCTTACTTCACTTTCAAGTCTGCTTGAGTTTGAGGCTTTCTCTAGCAGCTCTTCTTGAATCAGTTGAAATTGACTAGTTCTATGGGCCATGTTAACTTTCAAATCAGAATTCTCAGCTTCTATTTCTATCAACTTAGTACGTAGTTCTTCTATTCCAGAAGCAAGTTTTTGCCTTTCTCTTTCATATTCCTTGTTCATAACATGTTGATTTTGAGCTTTTATGCTTTCTCCTAGTAAAAATTAAAGAAAATTTGTTCTGTATAAACTTTAAGGAAAAAAACCTATTTCAATGTTAAAATATTTAATCATAAAGTTTAGTTTCTGATCTAAAGAACTGTAAAGGGAATGGAGAATGAAACATACATTAAGGAAAATGGTAAGGTACTTTCTAAATTAAATACATAATAAAGTGAGAATAAATTCTTCTGAATCACTCAATTTCTAGAGTATTTCTTCATAGGAGAAAACCTATTCCTTTATACCAGAAAGAGCTCATCTCTACCTTTAAAATCCCATTTTTTGGGATAGCAATCATTGCTAAAAAAAAAAATTGTTTAAAACAAAAAAAAACACAAACATGTCCTCTTTCCTTAAACTAAAGTATTTGGATAACTTGAGATGATTAAAAATATTTTGATATATTGTACATAGATGCAAGTTCAAAAGCTGAAAAACAGTAACTCCCAGTACAAACTAACTGATGAGAATTCAGCAATGCTTTTTTAAAACCACTGAGAGTTATCAGAGGCAGCTGAGTATACCCTTTCTCCATTATTAACGTACATACCTAACCTCATATATCAAGGTAACTAAACTTTCAGGACTTTAAAAAAGGCATATCGTAGATGATGGCATGAAAACACACATAGATGTGGAAACAAGTAGAGATGTACTATGGCTTCAAGGGTTGCATAAGTAGCCATTTCCCTCAAATTTCTATATCCCTAATATTTCCCTTTCTACAAAACCTCTCCCTGGCTCTATTTCTTTGACTTCAGAGAATCTATGACATATATTCACACCCTCTAAAAATTGGCATTCCCTCTGCTAATCCATCATTCTTTCTAGTCTTTCTAATCACGTAGATATCTACTTTTCTCTGCTGTCATTTCTGCTGCTAGCAGCCCATCATATTTGAAGATAGATTGTGATACATTACAGCTACATATTTTAACCACTAAGGCAACCACTTATAAAAAAGGAGGTACAGTCACTTGACCCATGGTGGCACAGTGGATAGAGCATCAACCTGGGATACTGAGGACCCAGGTTTGAAACCCTGAGGTTGCTGGCTTGAACTCAGGTTCACCAGCTTAAGCAAGAGGTCGCTAACTTGAACACGGAATCATGGACATGATCTTATGGTTGCTGGCTTAAAGCCCAAGCCCTGGTCAAGGTACATAGAAGCAATCAATGAACAATTAAAGTGACGTACCTACAAGGTGATGCTTCTCATCTCCCTTCCTGTCTGTTTCTCACTTAAAAAACAGGTATAATTAATCAATAGTGGAAATTTTAAAAAATGGAATACTAAGAAGGCAAGAAAGATGAACAAAGACCAATAGAATAAATGGTAAACAAGTACCAAAATGATAGATTTAAACCCAAAAAGATGGACAGATACATTTAATATACATAACTGATCTAAATATCCCTATTAAGAACCCTGGCTCAGTAGCTCAGTTGGTTAGAGCATCATCCCAATACACCAAGGTTGCAGTTCAATCCCTGGCCAGGGCACATACAAGAAGAAACAAAAAGTGCATAAATGAGTAGAACAACAAAACAATATTTTTCTCTCTCAAATCAATCGTTTAAAAAATTTTTAAATCAAAATAAACATTTTTATTTAGAGGCAAAAAATGTCTACCTTGTTATAAAAGAACCAATTATATGCTTTCTATAAGATACTCATTCATATACAAAGATACAGGTTAAAAGTATGGGGAAAAAATTCATACCAGGCAAATACTAATCAAAAATAGCTGGTGACAAACTATCTGAAAGAGGAAGAAAATAATCCCATGTACAATCAACTTAAAAAGAATAACATACCTAGGAATAACTTTATCCAAGGTGAAAGATATATATACTGAAAACTTTAATAAGACAATGATGAAACAAACTAAAGATAAAAATAAATGGAAAGATATTTTATGCTCACAGACTTGAAGAATTAATAGTATTGTGAAAATGTCCCTACTACACATTGCAATCTAAAGATTCAATTCAACCCATATCAAAGTTTCAATGGTATTTTTCATAGAAATAGAACAAACAATCCTAAAATTTGTAAGGAACCACAAAAGACCTCAAATAGCTATAGCAATCTTTTAATTTTTTTTAAAATTTTTTTTATTTTATTCATTTTAGAGAGGAGACACAGAGTGAGAGAGAGAGAGAGAAAGAGGGGGGAGGAGCTGGAAGCATCAACTCCCATATGTGCCTTGACCAGACCAGTGCAGGGTTTCGAACTGGTGACCTCAGTGTTCCCAGGTCGACGCTTTATCCACTGTGCCACCACAGGTCAGGCTATCTTTTAATTTTTTAAAGATTTTATTTATTGATTTTTGGAGAAAGGGGAGAGAGGGAGGGAGAGGGAGAGTGAGAAGAAAGAGGCAGGAAGCATCTACTCAAAGTAGTTGCTTCCCATATATGCCTTGTCAGGGAAAGCCCAGGGACTCGAAGGGGCAATACCAGCGTTCCAAGTAGATGCTTTATCCACTATACCACCACAGGTCAGGCACTACAGAATAAACCCATGCAAACTAATATATGACAAAGAAACCAAATATATACAATGAAAAAAAGGATAGTTTCTTTAATAAAGAGTGTTAGGAAAACTGGACAGTCACATGCAAAAGAATAAAACTGGATTACTATCTTACCCCACATAAAATTAACTAAATATGGATTAAAGACTTGAACATAAGACCTAAAACTATAAAATTCCTAGAAGAAAACATAGGGGATAAACTACTTAAAATAAATCTTGGTGATGATTTTTTTGAATTTGACAACAAAAGTAAAGGCAACAAAAGCAAAAATAAACAAGTAGGACTATATCAAACTAAAAAGCTTCTGTATAGCAAAAGCTTTAACATCAACATGAACCATCAACAAAATGAAAAGTAAATCTATGGGATGAAATAAAATATTGGTAAAACATATGTATCTGATAAGGGGTTAATATCCAAAATATAAAGAACTCATACAACTCAACAGCAAAAAACCAAACAACCCAATTAAAAAATGGGCAGAAAAATGTGAGTAGACACTTTCAAGAGAAGACACAGAGATGTCCAACAGACATATTAAAAGATGCTCAACATCACTAATCATCAAAGAAAGCAAATCACAGAAACTAAACAACTGATAATTCATTTATTTTTTAAAAACAATCATAAAATACTCTGATTATAATTTATTTTTAAAATTCAATAAAATATACTCACCTATTTGACTACCTCCTAGTTTTACAGGTTCTGTTTCTAACCTATTTAATTTGCCACTTTCTTTGTTGTCATTACAAAAAATAAGACTCTGAGATAACTGATTTGCAGTCAGATTTGCCTGAAGCTTTTGAATTTCTGCCTCTTTTATTGCAAGCTTAATCCTAGCACAGAGAAAAGAAACCAAAACATATTAGATAAAAATATACCATTTTTACTTTTCAAAAATGGTAAAAAATTTTAAACTCTGATATTAGTTAAACAATATTGGGCAGTATCTGCAAAACCCTTATATCATTGATTAAACTGTAAACTGATTCAGCAACTTTAGAAACTTGGTAGTATCTAGTAAAACTGAAAATGTACACATCCTACAACTAAGATTTTCACTTTCAGAAATATGTACTAGAAAAATTCACCCATATCATGGTTAACATGTATAAGTATGTACTTTGCAGCACTGTTTTTAATAGGAAATTAGGAATATCATAAATCAATAAAGAAATAGACAAATTGTGACAGTTATAAGATAGACTTATACTGCTAAAAAACTAATCACACTAATCTATGCATTAATCAATCACTCTACCTACTTCAATATGAATAAATTTTTTAAATGATTCTAACTGAAAAAGCAAAATTACAAACAATATAAACATATAGTATATTTCTATGAGTACAAACATATACAAATGGATTAAAGAATATGTACCCAATTCATGATGATAGACACTGAGGAGGAGAATGGGAGTAGTGTAGTGGTTAAGAATCAAAATATATCCTCTATCCTGGAGTGTTTTAGTTAAGAAACAGATTTGAAACAAATCTCACAAAATGTTAGGAATAAATTCTTAGTTTTGGAAACAGATATTTGTTATAATAATACTCTAGACTTTTGTATATTTTTCAACATTTCAATTAAAGATCTTAATTATCAATTTCTAAAAACATTACATTTGTTACAACATCAGAACCTGAAAACCATACCTCAACTCCGAAATCATCATTTTATTTGCCTCACAGCAGCCAACGTAACTCTCTTCCTTGTGTGACAAACTACTCACGTGGTGCTTAGAAAGAGACGATTTAAAACCAAACACATCTCTTTTTAACTGTAAGTTTAAAAACAAACATATAAATTTATAATATCTTGATGTAATTTTTTTTAATTCAGAAATCCAAGTCTGAAAAATGGTGTGAGTTTTATAGAAATAGCCTACTATCCACCAATAGAAGAACGTAGGAATACATTATGAAAGAGTAGGGATAGTGGGAAAGCTACAATAGTTAAATAAGCCTGCATTGTGTAATCATTATGGAGACATCTCATAACATAAAACTGAGTGAAAAACAACAGTGGCACATGTAGTATTTAAAAAAATGTACTAAATTATATATATATATTGTATACTAAAATATATATATTTTCAAGATACATCTGTATGTAGTAATAATTAAAATATGGGCAAGAAGGATACACATGAATTTCAGAATAGTTATTACCTCTGAGGAGAAAGGGAAAGAATTAGATCTGATATGTATAAAAAGAGGCTTCATTTACCTGTAAAATTTTATTCTAAAAATATCTGAAGTAGATATCGCAAAATGTTACCTAGATTTATTGAATGCTATGCTATATTGGTCCATGTGTGTGAATGACACACAATTTTTAAATTAATTGTAAAGGGAGGCAAAGAAAGCACTAACGACCACTACTTTCAAACTACTATATGACCAAATCACATTTTCTAGAAATGAAAAAACTCACATTTCTAAACCCTCTTATTCTTTGCAGTGCATGAAACAGGATCAAGCATGTTACACCAGCTTCAGAATCACATATTAAGTAATTCTTGATATTGAGACAAATGAAAACATCAACTTAAAATGAAAGCTACCTGCATCTGATTACTATCAGATTTCAAAAGCAAACTGGTAGATTAAAAATCTAAGCAAATAATAATCTGCATCCTAGGAAAGTAGATATAGCAGCGGGCTGGGAACCAAGGATCATACATTCTAGTTTTAAATCTACAATAAGTTATTCACTTCCTTGGGTCTACATTTCTTCATCAATAAAATGATGATATTGAATCAGATGATTCCTAAAGTCCCTCTCAGCTTCATAATTCCATGACAGTTTAAAATTGGTAAGAGGCTACCATCCATACATATGTAAAACTAACCACGACACATTTATCTGTAGCTTTCTCCTGAACTCACCTTTACCTTGCACTTATCAGAAACAAATTTCTGACACAGGTATACTTACCTTCTTCCTAATCTCACTTATAAATATGATCATATACACATATAACACAAAGAGAAAAAGTGACTGACTATATCATAAAAACACTTTAATATTCTGTACTATTCAGTAAATGCATGAAAAGTTGCTCAACATTATTAACCATTAGAAAAATGCAAATTAAAACCACTTCATACACACTAAGATGGATATAATCAAAAAGACAAACAATAACAAATGTTGGCAAGAATGAGGAAAAAATGGACCCCTCATGCATTGCTGGTAAGGATGTAAAATGATGCAGCCACATTGAAAAACAGTTTGGCATAAATTCACTGTATGACACAGCAATTCTACTCCTACTCAAGAGAAATGAAAACATTCAAAGACTTACATGCAAATGTTCATAGCAGCATTATTCACAATAGCCCAAAAGTGGAAACAATCCAAGTGTCCATCTATTAGCCAATGGTTAAATAAAATGTGATATATCCACACAATAAAATAATATTCAACAATAAGAAAAAATTAAATACTGATATACGTCACAGTGAATGATCCTCAAAAACATTAAGAAGGCAAAAGATCAGATGCAAAAAAACATATACTGTATAATTTAGTTTATATTAAATGTCCAGAAAAGACAGAACTCCAGATGCAGAAAGTAGATTACTGGTTCCCTAGCAGTGAGCGTGAGGACAGAAACTAATTATAAATGGGCACAAGAGACCTTTTGGGGATGAAAGAAATGTTTGAAAACTGGATTGTGGTCAGTGTTACAGAACTTGTAAATTTACTAAAAATCATTGAATCACTTAAAATTGGTAAATTCTGTGGGTGATATAAATGTTACTTCAATAAAACTGGTTTTTAAAAATTCTGTGTCATTCTTATATACGGCATCTGAGAAACTGTGAAAGGTTGAAATATCAGGAAGTTACATATTAAAAGATAGGGATTAGATAGAAAAGAAATTGATGGGTGAAAGTATACACATGTAAGAAAAACAGAAGCAGCTAATAAAGCAACCTCAAAATGAGGGTCTCTTATAAAGCACTTCAGTAAAATTTTCTTGTTCACATATACTTACTGGCAACTGGGACATATTTTTTTCCAAACTTCTCAGTTCCACCCTTGAACTTTCTATTTCTTTCTGACATATATCCAGTCGCTCATTCTGTGCTGTGATACGGACTTTTAATTCTCGGTTTTCATTCATTAGAGAAAATTTTTCTCGAAGTATTTCATCTTTGTCCTCCAACTCACTCTCTAGCTTCAAAACATTTTGTCTAGATTCAGTTAGTTGTGCCATGACTTCTGAATTTTTCACTGCCATAATTCTTAATTTTTCTTTTCCATTGTTATTTTCTTCTTTCAGTTGCCTATGAAGAAACACAAAAATAAAAATAAAATATATATTCATTTTCTTTTTTAATTTTTGACAGAGACAGAGAGAGAGTCAGAGAGAGACAGATAGAGACACACATACAGGAAAGCTGAGAGATTAGAATCATCAATTCTTCATTGTGACACCTTAGTTGTTCATTGATTGCTTAATTGTTCATATATGCCTTGACCAGGGGCTACAGCAGAGTGAATGACCCCTTGCTCAAGCCTGAGACCGTGGGCTCAAGCCAGCAACCTTGGGCTTCAAGCCAGCAACCTTGGGCTTCAAGCCAGCAACCTTTGGGCTCAAGCTAGCAACTATGGGGTCATATCTATGTTCCCATGCTCAAGCCAGCTACCCTGCGCTCAAGCTGGCAAGGCTGTGCTCAAGCCGGATGAACCCACACTTAAGCCAGCGACCTTGGGGTTTCGAATCTGGGTCCTCTGCGTCCCAGTCCAATGCTCTATCCACTGCACCACTGCCTGACCAGGCATATATTCACTTTCAATAACTGTATTTAATCTCACTTACAAAATATTTTAAAGCTTAATTCTGAAATAATAATACTTGCTCACATTTGCTATGTGCCTACTTCCTGCATGCCAGGCACTCACAACTCTATGTGGCTAGCACTATTATGATTCCCTGTTAATAGGTGAGGAATTGAGCCACACACAGGTTATGGTGTCTCCAGTAAGTAGTAGGGAAGTATAACTCTACTACCTTGGAAGCATTTCTACTTCTTTTTTAAAAGTGTAAAACAGAAGATCTAACTCCAAATTCCTGACACAACATTTTACAGCATCAAGAAAGTTTTAGACCATATAAAGAAATATCAGAATACAGAAGTACAGCTACAACTTTAAAAGGTAAATTCTAATCAACCATTAACAGATTACTAGGCAGTAATATTTTCAAATATATACATCTATAAAAACATGTCAAGCATTAGAACAACCTAATCTTTAGAACTGTTATAATATTTCACCAGTTCCCTTTCTCAAATTTTTTAAGGTCTCTGAAGTGGGAAAGTTGGACTAAGTGATTCTTCAAGATTTGAAGATTACATATTTTACTAATTAGTTAATGTGGTCACACTGTAAGAACATTATGTCTCTGTTAATTTTTTCTGAATATATGCAAAGCAAAACTATTGATTACTCTAACTTTATTATATCTAGGAAAAACTCTGCATGAAGCCTACCTTTCTACATTATTTAAGGCCACAATATACAAAATATTCTCCTCCAAAATATTTCCCATTTTTCTCCATTTCCACACAAAAAATCCTTTTTCTACAATAGGATACTGTACCTTAATTTCTCTTTCAGAATTTCAAGGTCACTTTTATATAGACCACACTTTTCCTGTAGCCTTTTATTTTCTTTTTCACAGTCAATTAGATTTTTCTCTAATATTTCTTCTTCAGCTTGAACCTAAAACAATAATTTATTTTTAAGTGGGCAAACTAATGTTGTCATAGGTTTTAGGTTTTTCAAACTAAAAAGTAGTGGTTCTAGAAATAAGCAAGAGAGTAAATATTCCACCTATTTAAGTCCCTAACCTTATAATAAAGGGAACAAAGTGAACTTCCTGATCAGGGAGTGGAATTCTACTACCTGTTCATAAATGGTTAAGAGCCTATGCTAGAGGGGCAATAGCAAATGTGTTCTGGTCTCACATGGACAAGGCAAGCAACTCATGTAGCTATTCTGTATGAAGTCACTAAAGGTTAATATATTTCCAGAGAAATGTTCCAGAGAAGTAACTTTTTAAATTTTAGTCACAAAATAATCTCACTGAAATCACAGTCCAAAATTTAAAAGCCCAGCACCCAGCTTAGAACAGTAGGAGTGCAGAACTGGGCTCACTTCCTCTTTGTGACATCTGCCTAAATATAGGGCTCTGCTGAGTAGTTCGAAATTGATAATCCTAATGAGAGGTATTAAAAATCATATCTTACAATTTCCTCTCTTTCCTCTATAAAATCCTCCCTCTCCTTAAGGGTATACCCCCTACAAGTTTTTCTACCTCCCCCTACAGATTACTTTATTAAAAATTCCTTCTATGATATTTTATTCCCACAAGGATCTTCTTTAAGGTTTTCAAAACAGTCAGCTGATTAATTCAAAATGAAGATTTTGGTATCAAATGGGATCATGATTTCTTAATTTTTTAAAATAATATTTCTTCTAGCCTTTTACCTTTCTTTAATCAGAATCATTAATTTCCCATTTCAATAATTATCTCAAGATGGAAGTCTCTGATATTTTTATCTGTTGACCAGACCTCTCTTCGGAGCTCAATAATTGAATATCCAAAATGTAGCCTTCCTCCAAACAGGTTTTATTATCATACGGTATTACTTGAAGATAGCAAATGAATGTAATAAAGCTACTATATTACCATGGAGAGTCTGTTCAGGAACCACCCCTTTGAGAGGCAGAAGTGAGCCCCTCTCAGGGTGGTAGGTCCAGGGAGATAAACTGAAGGTTACATAATCTACTCTGTCTTCATTTTCACTGAGTTGAAGAGAACAAATTTCCTGTTTCTACTTCTATAGCTCCAACTTCTACTCACCCATCTTTCTCTATATTGTTTCTTTTTCAGAGAGAGAGAAAGAAAGAGAAAAGAAGGAGAGAGAGGGAGATAGGAAGAGAGATGAGAAGCATCAACTTATAATTGTGCTGTGTCACTTTAGTTGTTCCCTGATTGCTTCTCATATGTGCCTTGACTTGGGTAGGGGGGCTCAAGCCAAGCCAGTGACCCCTTGCTCAAGTCAGTGACCTTGGGCTTGAAGCCAGCAACCTTTGGGCTCAAGTCAGCAACCATGGGGTCATGTCTATGATCCCACACTCAAGCTGGCGACCCCACACTCAAGCTTGCGAGCCTGCGCTCAAGCCTGATAAGCCTGCGCTCAAGCCAGTGACCTTGGGTTTGTGAACCTGAGACCTCAGCATCCCAGGTCAATGCTCTATTCACTGCGCCAACACCAGTCAGGCTATTTCATTTCTTCTCTTGTCTCTACTCTTCTCTCTTTGGATAAAAAGGTTTCTGTTCATTATAAAAAGATTGTGGCCTGACTTGTGGTGGCGCAATGGGATAAAGCATCGACCTGGAACACTGAGGTCACTGATTCGAAACCCTGGGCTTGCCTGGTCAAGGCACATATGGGAGTTGATGCTTCCTGCTCCTCCCCCTTCTCTCTCTCTCCTCTCTAAAAAATTGAATAAAGTCTTAAAAAAATTAAAAAAAATAAAGATTGTGAACATTATCCTTAACTAGTATTTATAAATTATTTCTATAATTTTATTATAAAGAGGATCATAAAAATTATTCCCTGTTCCTGACCTGTGGTGGCACAGTGGATAAAGAGTCAACCCGGAATGCTGATGTTGAGGTTCGAAAACCCGAGTCTACCTGGTCAAGGCACATATGAGAGGCAACTGCTATGAGTTGATGCTTTCTGCTCCATCTCCTCTCCTCTGTTTTTCTCTCTTCTAAAAGCAATAAATAAAATCTTTTTAAAAAACTTACGCCTGACCAGGTGGTAGCGCAGTAGATAGAACAGACCCAGGTTCAAAACCCCGAGTTTGTGGGCTTGAGCATAGGCTCATCAGTGGGCTCGCCTGCTTGAGTGCAGAGTCGCCGGCTTGAGTGTAGGATCATAAATATGACCCCTTGATCACTGATTTGAGCCCAAAAGTTGCTGGCATGAAGCTCAAGGTCACTGGCTTGAGCCAAAGGTCAGTGCCTTGAGCAAGAGGTCACTGGCTCAGCTGGAGCCCCTCAGTCAAGGCACAAAGGAGAAAGCAATCAATGAATAACTAAAGTGATGCCAACAAGTTGATGCTTCTCATCACTCTCCTATCCTGTCTGTTTCTTGCTAAAAAATAATAATTACTCCCTGTTTTAATAAATAAATATATTCTATTTAAGTCTATTGCTATTTTTAGAATACAGACAGTAATACAAAACTGCCTCTTACCTTTTCCAGCTTTTCAGCCACTTTTTCTTTATAATGTTGGAAAGCTTTGCTCAATTCTTCAGCATTATATAGTGCTTCATTCCTTTGTCGTTCAGCTCTAAAATTTAAAAAGGGATAATTAGTAAAAGAAAAGAATGCTCTGTATTTGGTTAGGTTCCAAAGTAACCTATATTTAATTTTAAGAAATAATTAGAGAAGCTGGTTTTTCTGTACTAAAAAAAGAGTATTAGGCTTAATCCGCAAAATAAAGAATTTAGACCATAATAATTTCCTCACTATAAGAGATCAATATAAAATATAAAACATCCCTGGCTGGTTGATTCAGTGGTGGAGCATTAGCCCAATGTGTAGACATCCCAGGTTCAATTACTGGTCAGGCACACAGGAGAAGTGACCATCTGCTTCTCCAACCCTCCCCATCTCCGTTCTTTTTCTCTCTCTCTTCTCCTCCACAGCCATGGTTCAATTAATTCGAGAGCATCAGCCCTGGGTGCTGAGAATGGCTCCATGGAGCCTCCATCTCAGGTACTAAAAGTAGCTCCGTTGTGAGAATGTCCCCCCATGAGCAGAGAGCATCAGTCCCAGACAGGGGTTGCCAGGTGGATCCTGGTTGGGGCACATGCAAGATCTCTATCTCCCCTCTTTTCATTTGGAAAAGAAAAAAAATTTAAAAAAATAAAACATTTATAAACTTTAAAACATACATACATTCCTATGTGTTGACAATATCTTTTCCTCAGTCCAAAGAAGATAGATAAGTTAAGTAGGCTGTATAATGAATTTTCAAAAAACAGGTATTACAGAAATATTCTACTGCCTAGTATATTAGAAATACTCTGTAAATACTGTGAACTTTGCAAAAGTCATGTAAACTTTCAAAAAGCTGTTTCAAAAGACAAGGACTTCTATTGATATAATATATAAAAATCTGAACAACAAAATCCAACCACCACCAAGCACTGTCTTTAGTCCACCCATGCTTTTTCATCTCTTAGCTGACCTCACCTTTCATCACACTTCTTTCATTGAACTGAGACTACTGGGCTTGAACTTGGTATTTTCATTTTCACATCTAAAAACTTTTCTATTTTTTTCTATTTCTGTATTTTCAGCTTCTACTCTATTGGCTTACAAACTCAAGTGAAAGTATCCCTTATTTTCTGAATATTGTAATTCTTAAGTTTAGATAGCAATTGTGGATATTAAAGGTGTCTACCTGATTCCAAAGTTTCAGACAAAAAATAGAGTTTAAACAATAAGAAATTTATCTAAAAATCTAAGATAATATATTCTATTCCTTAATTTGCCAAGCTAGAATTCAGGGAGCAAAGGATACCTGTAATTCGCACTTAAAGAAACAAAAACCCGCATAGATATTGTGCTTTCTTCTGTCGTCCTTTCTTTCAAGTCAAACAAACTTAGTCATTATCTACTCTTCTTCGCCACCAATAAAAAAAGCCATGATATATTTCAGCCACACAGAATAGTATGAATATATATATACCCATGTACTCACAACCTAACTTTAATGAATCTTATAACTCTTCTGTTTTTGCTTCATGTAGACTTTATTATTTTAAACAAGCAGAACATTACAGACAGTACAGCTGAGGTCCCTGAAAGTCTTTTCTAAATCCCATCCCCCTGACTTCTTCCACAATGGTAACCTGAGTATCACTTTGTTTTTCTTTAATTGTCAAACATTTTTATATTCATCTGTTAAACTAAACCCACAAATAGTACCTCATAATTCATCTATTCTAAGAAGCAGAGTGTTTTCACATTTTTAACATCTCCACAATTGATATGTATTTTATAACTGATGGAATCTTATTTTCATGGTGATGTTTTTTTCTTAGTGATTAACATTTTTTTAGTGAGTTTTTTTCTTAGTGATTACGGTGTAACTTAAAACCTGTGTAATCTTACATTTAATAAAATATCAGTGTCCTTTCATGTTTTTATACTTAATACAGACTGCTTGTTTACAATGATTCAAGACCTATCAATGTTCACATGAGTATAACTCATTTTAAAAACTCTATTACATAATATTCCATGGTATAAAAATATTGTAATTCATTCATCCATTTCTCAGTTGATAGATATTGAGGTTTTTTTATAGTGAACATCACAGTGTATATCTTCTTGGCAGAGTGTGTAAGAGCTTCTTTAAGATAAACAACTAGGAGCTGAATTGCTAGATATTTTCCAAAAGGTATTTCAAATTTAAAGGTACTGCATATACACCTTCAACTTTATTAAATATTTTTTAAAAAATTAGTACAGGAGCTGTACCAATTTACACTCCCAACCAGAAATGTATTTGAGTTTCTGTTGTACCATATCCTCACCTATGCTTAGAGAACCCGTACAGAATAAAATAATAACTTATGTAAGTCTCCCAACAATGTATTTTTAAAATTTTATTTATTAATTTTAGAGAAAGGAGAAAGAGAGTAAGAGAAAAAGAAAGAGAGAGAGAGAAAGAAAAGGGGTGGAGGAGCAGGAAGCATCAACTTGTAGTAGTTGCTTCTCTTATGTGCCTTGACCAGGGCAAGCTCAGGGTTTCAAACCCTGTGACCTCAGCATTTCAGGTCGAGGCTTTATTCACTGTACCACCACAGGTCAGGCACAACAATCTACAGTAAAGATAAGTGCCAAAAATGAGGCGCTAAAAGGTTAAGCAACTTACCCCAAATTCCACAGGTTACAGTGAGTATAACCTCTTTCTAAAATCTCTTTATGTAATACTTTGCATTTCTACCTCTGGCATGGTATTTAATCCAGCGGGCCCTAGAGTCATGTCTGGATTCAAATTCTACTTCTATCACTGTCTGTGTGATCTAGACTTCTTTCTTATTCAGTTTCCTCAATTGTATAATGAGGATATTATTGATCTTATGATTATTTGAGAAGTATATGAATTATACTCTTTTTTATTTTGGGCACATATAAGAGAGAGACAGACAGACAGGAGAGAGATGAGAAACATCAACTCATAGTTGTGCCACTTTAGTTGTTCACTGATTGCCTTGATGAGTTAGGGGAGATGCTCAAGCCAAGCCCATAACTCCTTGCTCTAGCCAGCAACCTTGGGCTCAAGCAAGCAACCTTAGGCTTCAAGCCAGTGACATTTGGGCTCATGCCAGTGGCCATGAGATCATGCCTATAATCCCACGCTCAAGCTGGCAACCCCCGGGTCTTAAACCTAGGACCTCAGTGTCCCAGGTCAACACTCTATCCACAGTGCCACTACCAGTCAGGCTAAATGAGTTATACTATTAAAGCGCTTAGAAAAACATAGTAAATGTTCAGTGAGTTAATTATCAAATTAAAAAATTTTGTCAATCTAATAGTGTTAAGATAATTATAATTTTACAACCTTATTGTAGTTTTTAAAGGACATGTTTTATTAAAGTGTAGTTTGGCATAGCATATATTAGCTTCACCTGTACCAACATAGTGATTTGACATTTCTTTTTTTTTTTTTACAGGGACAGAGAGAGAGTCAGAGAGAGGGATAGATAGGAACAGACAGGAATGGAGAGAGATAAGAAGCATCAATTATCAGTTTTTTGTTGCCATTGTGACACCTTAGTTATTCATTGATTGTTTTCTCACGTGCCTTGACCATGGGCCTTCAGCAGACCGAGCCAACCCTTGCTCGAGCCAGTGACCTTGGGTCCAAGCTGGCAAGCTTTTGCTCAAGCCAGATGGGCCCACGCTCAAGCTGGTGAGCTTGGGGTCTCGAACCTGGGTCTTCCGCATCCCAGACCAACGCTCTATCCACTGTGCCACTGCCTGGTCAGGCCAACCTTATCGTAGTTTTGATTTGCGTTTTTGATGATGGTGCGGTTGAGCAATTTCCTAAGTTTCAATGGCCATTTGTGTTTCCTGTCCTTTACCTGTTTAGAGTCTTTGTGTTTTATTACTGGATTTCCCTCTTTTTTGTCTGTTTTGTGAGAGTTTCTTATAAATTCTGGATATTAATCCTTGTGAATTATATTATCTGTAAATATCTCATCTTGTATCTGACTTGTCCTTTCAGGGTTTTTTTGTTGTTTTTTTTTTTTATTTCAGCCAGAAAAGAAGGGGTAGGCGAGAGAGAGAAACAGGAACAGGATCTGTTTTGGTATGTACCCTGACCAGGGATCAAAATAGCAACCTCTGCACTTCCAGACAATGCTCTAATCAACTGAGCTATCTGACCAGGGTGCCTTTTTCACTTCTTAAATGACATATGTTACAAAAAAGAAAGTTTTTATTTTAATGTATTAAATAATTTCTGTAATATGTATGCTGTCTGGGTTTCATTTAAATACATTCTTTCTGGCACTGGCCGGCTGGCTCAATGGTAGAGCGTTGGCCCAACGTGTGGATGTCCCAGGTTCAATTCCTAGTTAGGGCACACAGGAGAAGTGACCATTTGCTTTTCCATACCCCCTTCCCCTGCTTCACTTTCTCTCAATCCTCTCTTGCAGCCATGGTTCAATTGGACCGAGTTGGCCCCAGGAGCTGAGGATGGCTCTGTAGCCTCACCTGAGGCACTAAAAGTAGCTTGGCTGCTGCACAATGAGCAACACCCCAGAGGGGCAGAGCATCAACCCATCAGAGGCCTGACAGGGGGATCTTGGTTGGAGTGCTAGTATAAGTCTGTCTCCGCCTTCCCTCCTCTCACTTAATAACAAATAAGTAAATACATACATACATACATATATACATACATACATACATTCTTCTGGCCCTGGCCAGATAGCTCAGTTGGTTAGAGCATCCTCCTAAAATGCAGAGGTTGCCAATTCAATTCCCTGTCAGGGTACATGCTGAAACAGATCAATGTTTCTGTCTCTTTCTCTCTTTTCCTCTCTCTCTAAAATAAATAAAAATCAATAAATAAGTAAATACATTGCTCCTTACCATGAGACACATTGAAAACTATATTTTCTCTAGTAGTTTTACTTTTAAAAATTGCATCTTTAATCCATCTGGAATTTTTTTTTTTTTAATATGTAGGCATAGTATAAAGCAAGGATCTCACTTTAATTTTTAAAATCAGTAATTGGCCCTGGCCAGTGGCTCAGTGGATAAAGTGTCAGCCTGGCATATAGATGTCCCAGGTTTGATTCCCAGTCAGGGCCACAAGAGAAGCAACCATCTGCTTTCCTCACCCCACCCTCTTTCTTCCCCTCCTGCAGCCAGTGGCTTAACTGGATAGCTCCGTTGGAGTGCATCAGTCTCAGGTGCTAAAAATAACTCAGTAGTTGAGCATCGGCCCAAGATGGTGTTGCTGGGTGGATCCCAGTCAGGGTTAATACGGGAATCTGCCTATCTTCCCTCCTCTGATCTAAAAATAAATATATAAATAATTTTAAAAATAATAACATAAAATCAATAATTAATTCTCCCAGCATCATCTTATAAACTTTTGTTTTAAAATTTTCAAATCAGTATGACCCAAACATGGATTCACCAATTTTTAACATTTTGCCACTGCCCTGGATGGTTGGCTCAGCCTGCTGTGTGGATATCCTGGGTTCAATTCCTGGTGAGAACACAGAGCAGAAGCAACCATCTGCTTCTCCACTCCTCCCACCTTTCCTCTCTCTCTTCCCCTCCCACAGCCATGGCTTGATCGGTCCAAGTATATCAGCCCTGGAGGCTGAGGATGGCTCTGTGGAGCCCTTGCCTCAAGTGCAAAAAATAGCTTGGTTGCGAGCATGACCAAGGCTCATGGGCAGGGCATCTGCCCCAAATGGGGGTTGTCAGGTGGATCCCGGTCAGAGCACATGCGGGAGTGTCTATCTCCCTTCCTCTCACTTAGAAAACAAAAAAAACCTTTTTAATTAAAATAAAAACATTTTGCCACAATTGCTTTATGTCTCTCATTGGAGAGTTGTACACTCAACTACCTTCTAGAGTAATTGATAACCGTCATCCCTAAATACTTTAACATATATCTCCTAAGAACATGGACATTGCCTCATATAACCACAGTATAACTGTCAAATTTTAAAAATCTAAAATTGACATAATACTATTATCAGATACACAATTCATATATGTTTCATTAGTTATTCCAATATTGTTTTATAATAGAATTTTTTTCTTCTGATTGAGGATCACACACTGCTTTTAATTATCATGTCTTTTTAGTCTCCTTAATCTGAAACATCTCAGATTTTCTTAGTATTTTACAACACTGACATTTTTCAAGAAAAAAACCAGTCATTTTACAGAAGACAAATCTGGCTTTTCTCCTCATGATTAGATTTAGGCTATTCATTTTTGGAAGACATTTTACACAAATAATGCCACACCTGTCTCACTGTATCACATGTCAGTTTGCCAAGCACCTTAATTTATTGATCCTTTCATCCTTCCCTGATTTGTAATGCTACCACGTCTTTTACACATCAACTTTCCACTGTATGTGTGCTTGCTTAAGGTCTCTGTTCTGGCTCGCTAGTTGGCTTTGTGGTAGAGCGCTGGCTCAGCGTGCAGAAGACCCAGGTTCGATTCCTGGTCAGGGCACACAGGAGAAGTGACCATCTGCTTCTCCAACCCTCCCCCTCTAACTTTTCTCACTCCCCCCATCCCGCAACCATGGCTCAAATAGTTCAAGCAAGTTGGCCCCAGGCACTGAGGATGGCTCCATGGCCTTGCCTCAGGAGTTAAAATAGCTAGCTCAGTTGCAAGCAACAGAGCAGTGGCCCCAGATGGACAGAGCACCCCCCAGTAGGAGGCTTGCCAGGTGGATCCCAGTAGGGGCACATACAGGAGTCTATCTCTGGGCCTCCCCGACTCTCAAAATAAAAAGTCTCTATTCCATACTATTGATAAATGTTTATTCCTAACCCCCCAAAATACAGACTTAATTAGCATAACTACAGAATCTTGGTATCTACAGCCAGGTTTGCTTTAGTGCACAGCTTCAAAACTGCCTTGTCTGTCCTTTATTATGTTTTAATTATTGACTGATTGATTGATTTTAGTAAAAGGAAGAGAGAGAGGGAGAAAGAGAGAGAGAGGAAGAGAGAAAGAGAGATGGGAAGAAAGAAAGAGAAAGAAAGAGAGAAAGAAATATGGAGCTGTTCCTGTATGTGCCCTGATTGGGGACTCAACCAGCAATCTGTGCACTTCAGGATGATGCTCTAACCAACTAAGCTCTCCAACCAGGGTACCTTGTCTGTTTTTTTTCAACTTCCCATTAATTTGAGAGAGAGAGAGAGAGACAGAAAAGAGAGAGGGGAGGAAGGGAGAGAGAGAGAAAGACAAAAGTTATTGTGTACTTATTGACTGGTTTTCATATGTGCACTGACCAGGGGTTGAACCTGTGACCTATGGCACACTGGGTGACCCTTTATCCAGGGCTCTACCTTGTCTATTCTTTTCTTAAGGGAGAGGAGCGGGAGATAGACAGACTTCTGTATGTGACCTGACCAAGATGCACCTGGCAACTCCTGTCTTGGGCTGATGCTCAAATCAACCCAGCTATTTTTAGCACCTGAGGCTGATGCTCTCAGACCAATCTATCTCCTCAGTGCCCAGGGATAACACTGGAACTGAATGAGCCACTGGCTGTGGGACGGGAAGAGGGAGTTAAGGGGGAAGGGAGCGGGAAAGGAGCAGATGTTCACTTCTCTTATGTGCCCTTACTGGGAATCAAATCCAGGACATTCATACGCCAGGATGATGCTCTATCTACTGAGCCAACTGGCCAGGACCTGCCTTGTCTATTCTTTTTTTTTTTTTTTTTAGTTTTCCAAAGTTAGAAGTGGGGAGGCAGTCAGACAGACTCCTGCATGCGCCTGACTGGGATCCACCCGGCATGCCCACCAGGGAGCGATACTCTTTCCATTGCAGCCAGAGCCATTCTAGCATCTGAGGCGGGGGCTATGGAGCCTTCCTCATTGCCTGGACCAACTTTGCTCCAATGGAGCGGGAGGGGAAGAGACAGATAGAGAGGAAGGTGAGGGGGAAGGATGGAGAAACAGGTGCTCCTCCTGTGTGCCCTGACCAGGAATCAAATGGGACTTCCACATGCCAAGCAAATGCTCTACAGCTGAGCCAAATGGCCAGGGTCTTTTCTTTTCTTCTCTTTTAGCACATACATGCACAAGAAGGGGAAAGAAAGAGAGAGGAAAAGACAGACAGGAAAGGAGAGAGATGAAAAGCATCAACTCACAGTTGTGGCACCTTAGTTGTTCATTGATTGCTTTCTCATATGTGCCTTGACCAGGGGCTCCAGCAGAGCCAGTGACCCCCTGCTCAAGCCAGCAACCTTGGGCTCAAGCTAGCAACCATAATTTTTTCAATGGTCCATGAATAGCAAGAGGCTGGTTTTAAATTTCCAAACATACATGATGGGGGATTATATTCGAAGGAGCGACCTCAGCATTGCAGGTCAATACTTTATCCACTGCGCCACCCAAGGTCAGGCTATTTTGGTGACGATATGCCTAAAATACTTCTTTCTATCCCTCAGCTTTCAACTTTACTGTGTTCTTATGTTTTAGGTATGTCTCTTATTAACATCATAAGGTAAACAACTTCTGCCTTTACACTGGCTTTTTAATCCATTATGATGAATCTTCTGCACCCCTTCCCAAAAAAGTCTACAAAGGTTTCAATCTTTCAACTTCAGAATGCCAGTATCCATTCTAGCTCTTTTAAAAGCTCTAAGAGAACTCACTCTCTCTTTCCCTCCTGGGAACATGCCAGCGCCTTTCTCTTCCCTCTTTTCAGCCCCCTACAGCTGTACATCTCTCCTACACTCTGAAGGTCCCCATGAGTGCAATGGGCAGTGGCACCCTGTCCTAGGCTAGCCCGGGAACTTGTCTCTAAGGCCCCCTTTTCTTTGACTCTCCAGTGAGCTGACAGCAGCCGTGCCTTGGCTCATTTCTTTCACTGTGACTTTTATTTCTCAGTGGGCCAAAGCAGCCCCACCTAGGCTTGTTTCTTTCCTATAACATTTCTAGAGAGCCAAAGCTGCCCCACATAGTCTCTATCCTGCTGTGTCTTCCGTCCTAAGCCCTTCCTTGTTTCACTGTCCCCAGCTTTAATATATGTACTCTCAAAATCTAAAAATAAATAAATAAAATCTCCAAGAGTCTTCATGTCAAACCCCTACCTAAATATCTCAATTGCCTATTTATGCTTTTCAAGATAAAATACAAATCCTTTGGCGTAACACACAAAGCCACTTACAGTCTGGACCTAATCTGTCTTTCTTGCTATTTAGTACTACAGCTATCCATTTATAAGTAGAACTCTTTATTGTTCTTCAGTAATGATGCCATTTATATTTCTATGCTTTTGCACATGCTGTTCGGACTACTAGTAGTTTCATCCCCAATTATTTACCTTGTGAAAGCTAAGTCAATACTTTACCCTAAAAATCATCTTATTTAAGTTTTATGGAGAGAACAAGTTGCTCTTCCCTTGTACTTTTTCTTAGCTCTATTGTAAAGCTAGTTTTCACGTACTATCTCGCTATTTTAAATAGCCACATTCAAAAAAGCTTTACTGAATAAGTCTGAATTTCAGAACATTTAACATTACAGTTTATACTTAAAAATATTGAGATGTGAGTGTTAGGGCTTATGCTGTTAGCATCGTACTTATAGACTATGTGGGTGAACTATTATAGTTTGGTTGAGCGCAGCAGAAAAATATGCAGTAATGTGGTATATGAGTTAGGGAGTTGGCGTCCCCTAGTACACTTATCTACACCATTTTGGACTGTAAAAAGTGCAAGTGTTCTGCTTGTATTAGGCTAGGGTGTGTTTAGACTTACACAAAAATTTGGGTTACATCATTGCCATAGGAATGAAACTACTACATGGTAACCCAAGGACCCCCTGTACTTACAATAGTTACGTTTGTTAGTATTTATTATGTAAGAGACACCTTCAATTTCTTCTCTATTTAATCCTTACATCAAGACAATATCATCTTGATTTAATAGGTGAGCAAACTGAGATTCAAGGTTAAATCATTTGTCCAAGGTAACAAAGCTACTGGGAGGTAAAATCTGGCTATCTGACCCCAAAAACTAAACATTACTGCTAAGTAATACTGCTTACCAAATATATACTGTAATTGGAACTAGACTAACCAAATGCTGCTGGGAAAATATTCTTCCAAACCCATTTTAATCAAAAATTACTTATGACCTGACCAGGTGTGGTGCAGCGGATAGTCAACTTGGGATGATGAGGACCCAGGCTGGAAATCCTGAGGTCACTGGCTTGCATGCAGGCTCATCTGCTTGAGGATGGGCTCACCAGCTTGAGCGTGGGGTTGCAGGCCTGAGTGTAGTATCACAGACATGACCCCATGGTCACTGGCTTGAGCCCAAGGTCACTGGCTTGAGCAAGAGATCTCTGGCTTGGCTGGACCCCCCCCCCAATCCAGGCACATATAAGAAAGCAATCAAAGAACAATTAAGGTGCTACAATGAAGAACTGATACTTCTTATCTTTCTCCCTTTCTGTCTGCCTGTCTCTCACGCAAGTGCTTACAAAAAATAAAAATTTAATGGTTCTTGGGTCAAGGCTACCTACAAAATTTTATCTTATGATATGGTTCATAAATTGACCCCACAGGCAAGGGAAATAAAGACAAAAATAAATGAATAGAACTATGTCAAATTAAAAAGCTTCTGTACAGCAAGAGAAACTGACAACAAAACAAAAAGGCAGCTAACCAAATGGGAGTTGATATTTACAAACAACAGGTCTGACAAGGGATTAATATCCAAAATATATAAAAAACTCACAAAGCTCAACAACAAATAAGCAAATAATCCAATTAATACATGGGGATCTAAACAGACACTTCTTCATTGAATAAATACAAACAATAAATAGGTATATGAAAAGATGCTAATCTTCTCTAGCTATTAGAGCAGTGGTTCTTAACCTTTTTTGAGGCACCAAACCCACCAGTTTCATATGCGCATTCACCGAACCCTTCTTTAGTGATAAATAAAACATGATTTTTTTTCCAAATTTAGTTTTGCCGGTGCGAGACTAGAGTTGCTTAACTTGGCATTGCATATCATGCAGACAGGACGCTGACTCCCATCCCGTTCTGAGATACATGTGGATCCATGTTGTACATATTCGTCTGACCACTTTCTTTTTTTGCTCGACATATTTAGTATGGATTAAAACATTAAGAAAGAAACCACACGACGTACAACTACGACAGCCATTGACTACTGCGCGCACTAAATTCCCCACAGCACTGGTTGGCCAAGCAATGTAACGTGATCCTCTGCAGCAAGTGATATCCAAGCAGGGCGTGTCATCACGACTTTACACAAGTGTGTCTTTACCTCCGCAGCAGAGGCTTCTCCGAACCTGAGAATGACTAATCGATATCCTAGGGTTCGATAGAACCCAGGTTAAGAACCACTGTATTAGAGAAATGCAAATAAAACAAAACTACAATGAGATACCACCTCACACCTGTTAGATTGGCTGTTACCAACAAGACAGGTAATAACAAGTATTGGAGAGGCTGTGGAGAAAAAGGAACCCTCATTCACTGCTGGTGGGAATGTAAACTGGTACAACCAGTATGGAAGACAGTATGGCGGTTCTTCAAACAACTAAGGATAGGTCCTAGCTGTTTGGCTCAGTGGTAGAGCATTGGCCTGTCATGTGGATGTCCCAGGTTTGATTCCTGGTCAGGAGAAGTGCCATTCTGCTTCTCCATCCCTCCTACTCTTGCTTCTTTCTCTCTTTCTCTCTTCCCCTCCTGCAGCCATGGTTTGACTGGAGCAAGTTGGCTCCTGGCACTAAAAATGGCTCCATGGCCTCCACACCAGGCACTTAGAAGAGCCTGGTAGCTGAGCAATGAAGTAATGCCTCAGATGGGCAGAGCATTGCCCCCTAATGGGTTGCCGGGTGACTCCCAGTCAGGGCGTATGCAGGAGTCTGTCTCCCCTTCTCTCAATGAATAATGTTTTTTTTAAAAAAATTAAGATTAGCCTGACCAGGTGGTGGTACAGTGGATAGAGCGTCGGACTCGGATGCGGGGGACCTCGGTTCGAGACCCCGAGGTCGCCAGCTTGAGCGCCGGCTCATCTGGCTTGAGCAAAAGCTCACCAGCTTGGACCCAAGGTCGCTGGCTCCAGCAAGGGGTGGCTCAGTCTGCTAAAGGCCCGAAATCAAGACACATGTGAGAAAGCAATCAATGAACAACTATGATGTTGCAATGGCAACGAAAAACTAATGATTGATGCTTCTCATCTCTCTCCATTCCTTTCTGTCTGTCCCTATCTATCCCTCTCTCTGTCCCTGTAAAAAAAAAAATAATAAATTAAGATTAAAAATTAAGAATAGAACTACCACATGGCCCAGCAATTACCCTACTGGGTATCTACCCAAAATACTCAACAACGTTGTTAAGCAAAGACAAATGTACCCCCATGTTCTTCGCAGCAGTATTTGTGGTGACCCAGACATGGAAACAACCAAAGTGCCCTTCAACAGAGCACTGGGTAAAGATGTGATACATATATATAATGGAATACTACTCAGCCATAAGAAATTATGACATATTGCTATTTACAACAACATGGACAGACCTTAAGAACATCATACAGAGAGAAATAAGTAAATCAGAAAAAGTTAAGAACTATATGATTTCACACATAGGTGGGGTATAAAACAGAGTCATGGACATAGATAAAAGTTAAGTAGTTTCCAGGAGAAAGGGGATAGAGAGGAGAGTTAAAAAAGATGAATATGGCGATGGAGTAGGCGGACGTACCAACTTCCAACTCCCAGAACCAAAATGAATTATAACTCAATTTTAAGAACCATCATCTGGATAAACCAACTTTGAACTAAACTAAGTGGACTCTTCAACCAAGGAACACTGCAGAAGCCACACTGACACTGGTAGGAATAGCGAAAACGTGAAGAGGGCTGCCAGGCTCCCCGGAGCAAACGGCAGCCCAGAGAGACCCGCGTGGCGGAAGGAGAGTTTGGCGGAGAGGGAGGGACCTGGGTCCCAGGAACCAAGCCCCAGCCTGCAGTCCCAGAGCCCAGAAGAGGCGTTTGGACAGTATTGAGCTGTGAAGCAAGTGAGGATACTGTTTGTGCAAAAGAGATAGTTTTCTCAGACCCAAGAATCTTTTTAAAAGGACAGCACAGAAAACCTCTCTCACAACCACACACCCAGGGCTCCGGGGAATGGGGACAGAGGAGAGGAACAGAGCAGCGGGAACAGAGATTGGACTGAAGGCACGGGGACATCCTGAGGGACAGCCACCCTGACCCCTGGACTAAGTCATTTCCCTAATCGAAAACGAATATTTCCCCTGGAACTAGCAATACCAGCAAGGGAGACAGGACACTAGCCAAACAACCTCTCCCGCGGCAATTAGAGCAGAGCTGCTTAGAGGGAGGGAGCTCCCAAGCCTACAGTGTGGAGACTTAGGGCACTTCCATCTCTCTGAGGATTGCTGGAGGGTATGGTGGCGCCAGGACGCTGAAACGCAGTCCTGTCGGCGTGGGCGGAGGCACAACCGATGTGAGCTCGGTCTAGCCCAGCAGGGGCGGAGGGAACGTGCAAAAGCGGTCCGGCAGCTGCGGGCCGGCCTGTGACCCCACTAGCAGGGAAAAATATGGGCAGAGATCTGCTCTGTGACCCTGCGCAAGCCGGCCCTGACTGCAGGGACGGGGTTAGGACCAGGGATGGGCGAGGGGCTCGCGGCTGAGCTCACGCTGCCAACTCCACCCGAACGGAGAAACCGCGGTTTGCCATCCTGTGTATGCGAGTGGGCTTCTAACGCGGGGGCGGGGTAGACCACGATAACAGCGGAAGTTCTTGGATGAGCTCACGCCAGCAAACACGCCAGGCCCAATAAACCGCGGTTTGCAACCCCGCGCAGGAGGGCCCTGGCCTCGAAGGCGGGGCTAAATTCTGGACGGGCAAAGGCTCACAGCTGAGAGCACGTCAAAAGCCCCGCCAAACCTGCAAAACTGTGGCAAGCAGGCTCTGACTGCGGGGGCTGGGCGTAAGCCTTCCGGAAACGGGCTGGGTCCGCAGCTGAGCAAAGGTGCTCACCTCTGCCTTTGGTACTGAGGCTTGTGGCTTGAGTGACAGTCCCTCCCGTGGAGGAGAGGTGGAAATCACAGCAACAACCGCAGTAGGCTGTCGCTGGCAACGCCCATACCCAACCACCCCAGGCAGCAGCAGAGGGGGTGGCGGGCCTGAAGACAGACCACACCTAGAGAACACAAAGGCAACACCTACTGGGCTCCAGTGGCCACAACTTGCCTATACACAGATAAAATGGGCAGGCAGAGGAATGCAAACCAAATGAATCAAGAGAAATACCCAGAGAAGGACCTGAATGAACCAGATATAACCAAATTACCAGAAGCAGAATTTAGAATAATGATAGTTAGGATGTTCAAAGAAATTAGAGCAACAATGGATAGTCACTATGAACACCTAAATAAAGAGATAACAAGTATAAAAAATGAAATTGAAATAATAAAAGAAAGGAATCAGACAGAAATGACAAATACAGTATCAGAACTGAAGACCACAATGGAAGGAATTAAAAGCAGGATGAATTATGCTGAGGATCGAATCAGCGAGTTAGAGGACACAATAAACAAAGTTACAGAAGCAGAGAAGAAAAAGGAAAAGAGACTCAAAAAAGATGAGGAAACTCTAAGGGAGCTCTGTGACAACATGAAGAGAAACAACATTCGCATCATAGGGGTGCCTGAAGAAGAGGAGAGAGGACACGAAATGGAAACTTTGTTCAATCAAATCATAGCAGAAAACATTCCTAAATTAAGGCTGGGAAACATTCCACACGTTCAAGAAGCACACAGAACTCCATTAAAGAGAAACCCAAAAAGATCTACATCAAGACACATCATAGTTAAAATACCAAAGCTAATGGATAAAGAATAAATCTTAAAAGCTGCTAGAGAAAAAAAGGCTATCACCTGCAAAGGAGCCCCCATAAGGACGACATCGGACTTCTCAACAGAAACACTTGAGGCCAGAAGGGGATAGCAAGATATAATCAAAGTAATGCAGAACAAGAACCTACAACCAAGACTACTCTAACCAGCAAGGCTAACGTTTAAAATTGAAAAAGAAATAAAGAGCTTTCCAGACAAAGAAAGCCTCGAGGAATTCATTAAAACCAAACCAATTCTGCAAGAGATACTAAGGGGCCTGTTGTGAACAGTTTAAAGGGAGGAAAGAATAGAGCAAAGAAAAAAAAAATACAGCTTTAAAGAGCAAAATGGCAATAAACAACTACATATCAATAATAACCTTAAATGTAAATGGATTAAATGATCCAATCAGAAGACATAGGGTAGCTGTGTGGATAAAGAAACAGGACCCATACATATGCTATCTACAAGACACACACCTTAAAACAAAAGATGCATATAGACTGAAGGTAAAAGGATGGAAATAAATATTTCATGCAAATGGAAATGAAAAAAGAGCCGGGGTAGCAGTAGTTATAGCTGACAAAATGGACTTTAAAACAAAGGCTGTAGTAAGAGATAAAGAAGGACACTACATAATGATAAAGGGAACAATTCAACCGGAAGATATAACTATTATAAATATCTATGCACCAAATATAGAAGCCCCGACATACATAATGCAGACTTTGATGGACATAAAGGGCAAGATTAACAGCAATAGTATCATAGTAGGGGATTTCAATACCCCACTAACAACACTGGATAGATCCTCAAGAAAGAAAATTAATAAAGAAACAGCAGAAATAAAGGATACACTAGATCAACTTGATTTAATAGATATCTTCAGAACTTTTCACCCTAAAACAGTAGAATATACATTCTTCTCAAGCGCTCATGGTACGTTTTCTAGGATAGACCACATGTTAGGACACAAAAATGGTATCAATAAATTTAAGAAGATTGAAATCATATCAAGCATTTTCTAAGATCACAATGCCATAAAACTAGAAATTAACCACAAAAGAAAAACTAAAATATACTCAAACACTTGGAAACTAAATAGCATGATATTAAATAATGAATGGATTAACAATGAGATCAAAGAAGAAATAAAATAGTTTCAAGAAACAAATGATAATGAGCACACATCAACTCAAAATTTATGGGACACAGCAAAAGCAGTACTGAGGGGGAAGTTCATTGCACCACAGGCATATCATAGGAAGCTAGAAAAGGCTCAAATAAGCAACCTGACCCTACAGCTAAAAGAACTAGAAAAACAAGAACAAATAAAACCCAAGACAAGTAGAAGGAAGGAAATAATAAAGATCAGAGCAGAAATAAATGACACAGAGGCTAAGGAAACAATACAGAGGATCAATGAAACCAGGAGCTGGTTCTTTGAAAAGGTAAACAGGATTGATGAATCTTTAACTAGACTCACCAAGAAAAAAAGAGAGAGGTCTCAAATAAATAAAATTAGAAAGGACAGTGGAGAAATAACAACTGATACAACAGAAATACAAAGCATTGTAAGAAAAGACTATGAAGAACTCTATGCCAAAAAATTAGACAATCTAGGTGAAATGGACAAATTTCTTCAATCATATAAACTTCCAAAAAATCTATCTGGAAGAATCAGAACACCTATACAGACCAATTACAACAAATGAGATCAAAACAGTTATCAAAAAACTCCCAAAAAAGAAAAGTCCTGGGCCTGATGGCTTCACAAGTGAATTCTATCAAAAATTCAAAGAAGAACTAACTCCTATCCCCCTCAAGCTATTTCAAAAAATTCAAGAGGAAGGAAGACTTCCAAACTCCTTTTATGAGGAGAGCATAATTCTTATCCCAAAACCGGGCAAAGACAACACAAAGAAAGAAAATTATAGGCCTATATCCCTGATGAATTTAGACACTAAAATTCTCAACAAAATATTAGCCAACCGGATCCAGCAATATATAAAAAAAACCATACACCATGATCAAGTGGGATTTATTCTGGAGAGGCAAGGCTGGTTCAATATTCGCAAATCAATCAATGTGATTCATCACATAAAGAAAAGGAAGGAAGGACAAAATCACATGATAATTTCAATAGATGCAGAAAAGGCATTTGATAAAATCCAGCACCCAGTCATGCTCAAAACTCTCAGTAAAGTGGGAATACAAGGAACATTCCTTGACATGATAAAGGCCATCCACAACAAACCCACAGCAAACATCATACTAAATGGACAAAGATTAAAAGCAATCCCCTTAAGATCAGGAACCAGGCAGGGTTGCCCACTTTCACCACTCTTATTCAACATAGTTCTGGAAGTCCTAGCTATAGCAATCAGACAAGAAGAAGAAATAAAAGGCATCCAAATTGGAAAAGAAGAAGTAAAACTGTCACTATTTGCAGATGATATGATATTGTATATAGAAAACCCTAAAGTCTCAGTCAAAAAACTACTGGACCTTATAAATGAATTCAGCAAGGTGGTAGGACATAAAATTAATACTCAGAAATCAGAGGCATTTCTATATACAAACAATGAACTGTCAGCAAAAGAAATTAAGGAAACAATCCCCTTCACTATTGCAGCCAAAAAAATAAAATACCTAGGAGTAAATTTAACCAAGAAGGTTAAGGACTTGTACTCGGAAAATTATAAAACATTGATAAAAGAAATCACGGAAGATACAAACAAGTGGAAGCATATACCATGCTCATGGTTAAGAAGAATCAACATCATTAAAATGTCTATATTACCCAAAGCAATTTATAAATTCAATGCAATACCAATTAAAATACCAATGACATACTTCAAAGATACAGAACACATATTCCAAAAATGTATATGGAACCAAAAAAGAACACAAATAGCCTCAGCAATCTTAATTTATTTTATTTTTATTTTATTCATTTTAGAGAGGAAACACAGAGTGAGAGAGAGAGAGAGAGAGAGAGAGAGAAAGGGGGAAGGAGCTGGAAGCATCAACTCCCATATGTGCCTTGACCAGACCAGTGCAGGGTTTTGAACTGGCGACCTCAGTGTTCCCAGGTCGACGCTTTATCCACTGCGCCACCTCAGGTCAGGCTAGCCTCATCAATCTTAAAAAGAAAAAATAAAGCAGGAGGTATCACTCTTCCGGATATCAAGTTCTACTACAAGGCCATTATACTCAAGACAGCTTGGTACTGGCATAAGAACAGGCACATAGATCAATGGAACAGAACAAGAGAACCCAGAAATAAACCCACAGCTTTATGGACAACTGATATTTGACAAAGGAGGAAAGAACATTCAATGGAGTAAAGATAGCCTCTTTAACAAATGGTGTTGGGAAAATTGGACATCTACCTGCAAAAAAATGAAACTAGACCATCAACTTACACCATTCACAAAAACAAACTCAAAATGTATAAAAGACTTCAACGTAAGCCGTGAAACCATAAGCAACTTAGAAGAAAACATAGGCAGCAAGCTCTCCGACATCTGTCGCAGCAATATATTTGCCGATTTATCTCCACGGGCAAATGAAATAGAAGGCAAGATAAACAAATGGGACTATATCAAACTAAAAAGTTTTTGCACAGCTAAAGACAATAAGAACAGAATAAAAAGACAAACCACACAATGGGAGAACATATTCGACAGCACGTCTGATAAGGGGTTAATAAGCAAAATTTATAAAGAACTTATAAAACTCAACAACAGGAAGACAAACAATCCAGTTAAAAAATGGGCAAAAGAAATGAATAGAAATTTCTCCAAGGAAGACATACAGATGGCCAAAAGACATATGAAAAAATGCTCAACATCACTAATCATTAGAGAAATGCAAATTAAAACCACAATGAGATATCACCTCACACCAGTCAGAATGGCACTCATCAGCAAAACAACACAGAATAAGTGCTGGTGAGGATGCGAAGAAAAGGGAACCCTTCTGCACTGCTGGTGGGAATGCAGACTGGTGCAGCCACTGTGGAAAACAGTTTGGAGATTCCTCAGAAAATTAAATGTTGAACTGCGTTTTGACCCGGCTATCCCACTTTTAGGAATATACCCTAAGAACACCATAACACTGTTCGAAAAGAAATGCGCCCCCATTTTCGCGGCAGCATTGTTCACAATAGCGACGATCTGGAAACAGCCCAAGTGTCCATCAGAAGACTAGTGGATTGAAAAGCTTTGGTACAGCCTGACCTGTTGTGGCGCAGTGGATAAAGCATCAACCTGGGAACACTGATGTCGCCAGTTCAAAAACCCTGCACTGGTCTGGTCAAGGCACATATGGGCGTTGATGCTTCCAGCTCCTCCCCCCTTTCTCTCTTTCTCTTTCTCTCACTCTATGTCTCCTCTCTAAAATGAATAAAAAAAAAAAAAGAAAGAAAAGCTTTGGTACATATATACTATGGAATACTACTCAGCCATAAGAAATGATGACATCGGATCATTTACAACAAAATGGATGGACCTTGATAACATTATACGGAGTGAAATAAGTAAATCAGAAAAAAAAACCTGAGAACAGCATGATTTCATACATAGCTGGGACATAAAAGTGAGACTATGAGACATGGACAAGAGTGTGGTGGTTACGGGGTGGGGGGAGGGGGAGGGGGTGATAGGGAGGAGGGTAGGGGCACAGGGAAAACCAGATAGAAGGTGACAGAGGACAATTTGACTTTGGGTGATGGGTATGCAACACAATTGAATGATAAGATAATCTGGAGATGTTTTCATTGTACATATGTACTCTGATTTATTGGTGTCACCCCATTAAAGTTAATAAAAAAAAAAAACAAAAAAAAACTGAGGGCACAGCAGTTAAACATGGGATGGGATTGTTAAACCCCATCCAATGTTATAGTGGGAACCAACAAGCTAACCCCTAGAAGTAACAATGAGCCAAATATATGCCATTCATTGAAATGACTGATTGGCAACAAACTCATGCATATCCAGACACCGCAATTTTTACGAAGATGGCACTGCGGACCAGGAAAAAGGACAGCTTTTTTAAGATAGCTGGTACAGGGTGTCCTTATGATAAAAAACATGATCCTTGACAATAAACAAAGAGATTAATTCCTAATGGATTGTGGACCTAAATGTGAAACAAAAAAATGCCATAAGATAACACAGAAAAATATCTTCGTGATTTTAAGGCAGGCAAATTAGCCTAACAGGTAAACAGAATCTAAAGAGTACTAGCTTTAAACCAAAATATTAACAAATTGGACTACATTAAAATTTAGAACTTCTGCTCATTAAAAGACAGCTGTAATAGTGGCCAGGCAAGCCACAGTTGAAATATTTGCAACCCTTATAAATGGCAAAGGACTCCTAGCTGAAATATATAGAGATAGTCTCACAAGACAATAGAAAAGGACAGAAAACAAAGTGGTAAAATGGACAAGATAATTGAACAGATACTTCACAAAGGATCACATTTTGACAATAGGCGACTTGCAAATAGCGATTGAATATTAGAAGACTCCCCATGAGCCCAAGACACCTCGCATATGATCATCCCTTTCTTGCTCCATACGTTTTGAGATTCTGTAAATTTGCTCTCTAAAGCCTCTGTACAAGTTTGAAATTATTTGGAGAACAGGGAACAGGCTCTTTCCATGAGGTGTGCAAGGAGAAATTGGTAAAGAAAAGTGCTAATTGAAGATCTGAGTCAGGGAGAAAGAGAAAGAATTTGTTTAGCATTGGGATTAGACAAAATTATTCAGGATACAAACACAGCTCATTGCGGGCACATCATGCAACTCCAGAACAAGCCATTCCAATTGCTGCATTCAACCTGAATCCCCCAAGGGGTTGAACACAAAAATACACAATCTAGCACCAGGATAGCTAACTAGGTCATCTTGGCTAAACTCTCTATATGGATACTTCATTCTGGACCTATCTTAGCCTTAGCTGCTCCCCTCCCCTCCCATCTCTGCCCCTTAAATGCACTCGTACACACACACACACACACACACACACACACACACACACACATTTACTATGATATATTTTTGCATATGATAGTCAACCAGTATTTTTATGCTAACCGTCTTCAAATGTGAAAGGTAATTAATTGTATTTAGAATTACAGTGGTATAAAGCTAGAGGAGACCTTGGTTATCATCTTCATCAAATTCTTCATTTTACCTATGCTGGAACCGAAAAGTCATTGTCGACTGGCTCTGGGTCAAATATGAGCAGCTTGATCAAAGATGTCAGCTGAGAACTCAAGGTCCTGCTCGTTCAAGAATACAATAAACAAGTTTCCTTTTGGGGTGATGTAAATGGATCCAGAGAGAGGAGGTTGTCACACAACTATGTGAATGTCCTAAATGCCACTAAATTCTATTTATACTTTGAAATGGTTATTTTTATGTTATGTGATTTTCACCTTACTAAAAGAAATCTTAATAAAAAATGAACGCAGTGAGAATTAAAAAAAAAAAAAAAGATGAATATACAGTGATAGAAAATGCTTTGACTTTAGGTGATGGGCACACGACACAATCAACAGTTCAAATGCTATAGAAATGTTTACCTGAAACTTGTGTACTCTTACTGATCAATGTCCCCCCATTAAATTAACTTTCTAAATAAAATAAAATAAAATAATGTGCTAGAAAAACAATATGGTTTAAATAAAACTGATGTTTTTATATTCTTTATGTATTCTCTAAGGACAACCCAAAGACACTTTCTCATAAATTTTAAGTAAATCATATTACTTAATTTCAGAAATGAGTAAATATCACCACATTGATTATCAACTACTAGGAATTAATCCCAATCAATAATGCCGATAATATAAAATACGCACATGAAAATTTCAATGGAAAATTATAATAAAAATGGACAAACACTAAGTTATTCTACCGGCAAATTTCTGAAAATTTTTCACTTCAAAACTTAGGATTTTAAATAGGTAACCCCTTTTTTTAAATTTTATATTTATTGATTTTAGTGATAGAGGAATAGAGAGAAATAGGAACATCAATCTGTTCCTGTATGTGCCCGGATCAGGGAAGGAACCAGCAACCTTTGTGCTTCAGGACAATGCTCTGAACCATCTAGCCAGGGCTAACACATTCTTACTTTTCCCTTACAGAAAGAATTACTTCTTTTAGAACCACATACCTCTTCCCTTGTTTACTTTGTTCAAGTAAGTCCACCTTCAACTTTATACATTCCTCTTGGGACTTCTGCAAATTCTGTTCCTTTTCAATCACCATTTTCTGACTCTGCTCTAATTTATCTTCTGCCTCTCTATAAAATATAAAATATTTTTAAAACACTCTTAAAGAGAATATGCTAATATAAAAGAAGTAGTTCAATATTAGGAATTCTGTTAGTTTAAACCAGAGTTAAAAGAAATGAATATTTAATTAGAGAAAAGGCATATTTATCATTTACCAAATAAGTTTTAATAAGGAATAAAAAACTACTTCCATCAAAAAAAAAAAAAACTACTTCCATCAAATTATAAATATATAGCTTGTATCTTATTTCATGGTCAGATACTAAAGGCATTACCATACAGTTTAGAGACTAGATAAGAATGGCTGTTATCTCCACTATATCCAGTGATCCTTTTTCCTGATAGTTGCACAAAAGCAAAAATGAAAACATAGTAAGTATATATATATTAAAGAAAAGACTAAAGTTTTTGTTGTTGTTTTTTTTTTGCTGGTAAGATTAGCTACCTAGAAAATCTAAGAGAATTAAATAAAATATCATTAGGCTTGATAAAAGAGTATAACAAATAGTCCAGTTACAAAATAATTATATTATAGAAACTAATTTCCCATATACTACCAATGAACAAAAGAACAAATTCACAACCAAAATATATTGATACAATGCCTAGAATTAAATATAAAATATTATATATTACAAAGAAAAGTACAAAATTCTAATGGTCATGAAAGACAACTTCAGTGTACAATTGAATCATTTGTCAAAACATAAGACTGCTGGGTCCCACCTTTCAGTCTGTGATTCAGTAAGCATACTACAGGATCTGAGATTTGCATTTCTAACCAGTTCCCACCTGATGCTAATACTGCTGGTCCCAGAACTACATTTTAAAATCACTAAATGGAGCACTGTGCTCTTTAGTATGTGCTTATATTATATATATATATCTTATTTCAAAATAGAAGAGGATAAATTATAAATTGTCTGATTCCTTGTATTCTTTTTTCTTAAACTCCTATTGAAGTACTAAGTGTATATTACTCTGTAAGGCAAGAAATGAACTACTTTCATATTTAATAAAAGCATATCAATGAGCATCTCAGCTTAGTCTATTTTTAGTTCCCATACACTCTGTAGCCAAGAAAGTTATGACAGACTGAACATAGATTCAACACATTCTAACACAATCTACAGTGCACTATAGATTTACTGGGGTAGAGGACAAGATTTAAAAAGATCAAAAGGTAGAAGTATGAAATAAAGATTTTTGTTTGTTCTTTTTGTATCGTCTGGAAATAAAAATTTTAAAGCTATAAAAAGTACACTTACCTCAAAACTTTATCTTGGGCTGAAACTTCTGCTTCCAAATTTATAATCTGTTCTTCTAAGATTGGCACATTGGCTGCCTGTTGCTGAGCAGCTTCAAGCATATGGATCTAAAATACACAAGGTAGTTACTAGATGGTGGAACTGGGTGATCTTTCTCCCTGTTCTTTTTCTATTTTAAAAGTTTTCTTTAAAAAAAAGTTTTCAACAAAAGAGAATATATTATAGCCTGACCAGGAGGTGGCGCAGTGGATAGAGTATCGGACTGGGATGCGGAAGACCCAGGTTCGAGACCCCGAGCCAGCTTGAGTGTGGCCCATCTGACTTGAGCAAAAAGTTCGCCAGCTTGGACCCAAGGTCGCTGGCTCCAGCAAGGGGTTGCTCAGTCTGCTGAAGGCCCGCAGTCAAGGCACATGTGAGAAAGCAATCAATGAACAACTATGGTGTCGCAACGGCAATGAAAAACTAATGATTGATGCTTTTCACCTCTCTCCGTTCCTGTCTTTATGTCCCTATCTATCCCTCTCTCTGACCCTGGGGGAAAAAAAAAGTCTTTAAAGAAAAGAAAATGTATTATTTTTAAAAGGAAGATAAATCAGTTATATTTCCTTTGTATAAGAAATAAAAACACATATGTTGGTAATCTTAAGATTTTAAGCCCTACCTGCATAGCTCTATTTGTTAGAATGTAGGCCTAATACACCAAAGTTGTGGGTTTGATCTCCAGTCAGGGCACATACAAAAATCAACCAATGAATGGATAAATAAGTGGAAAAATAAATAAATGTTTCTTTCTCTCCCCCTCTTAAAAAAATCAACCAATAAAATACCCCAATAAATTAAATTAAAAAATATTTTGAGAAGCTCTGACTTATCTAAATGCACAGGCTATACAAGTTTCTCTGAATGACTCAGATAATAAATTCATATAAAATTGATTGCAACCTGACCAGGTGGTGGCGCAGTGTTATACAGTGTCAGCCTGGGATGCTAAGATCTGAGGTCTCCAGCTTGAGTGTGGGGTCAATGGCTTGAACATGGGATCACAGACATGACCCCATGATTGCTGGCTTGGGCCCAAAGGTCGCTGGCTTGAAGCCAAAGGTCGCTAGCTTAAGCAAGGAGTCACTCACTAAGCAGGAGCCCCAGTCAAGGCACATATGAGAAAATAATCAATGAACAACTAAGGTGATGCAACTATGAGTTGATGCTTCTCTTCTCCCTCCCTTCCTATCTGTCTGCCCCTGTCTCTCTCTTACTCACACACAAAAAAATTTTGATTCCATAACACTATATACATAATACATTAAAGCTACACAAGAAATATTTTTCCAATTACAATTTTTTATGTAATTAAATGATTTCCTGTTGGCATAGTCACCACTTCAAGAAACATACTTTTGCTCTTGACTGTGTTAATTCAAAGTGGACAGATTCTATTTTAGTCATTAAAGAATGATTCTGTGAGACCAAACAGGCATTCTGCTGCCTAAGTTTATTAAGTTTCTCTCGAAGACTTCTGATCTCCTGATCCATGGGGGTAGATGAAAATGATATCTGAAAAAATAAAAATAAATCTATTTTTATTATTTCATTAAGCATTACATGTAATTAATGAAAAATGATGAACAATTACCAATAAAATAACTACGTAGCTCAAAAAATGAATTAAGATATTTAGTGAGAATTGGTGATGAGATGCAGAACAATCAGTACTCTCTCTGCCCCTGCTGGTGGACATGCCCATAAATAAGTATACCTTGAAACTTTGGAAAGTTCTTGGTATTATCCAGTAAAGCTGAACATGCTAATACATGACACAAGTTTTACTTCTGGGTATAAATGTGACACACTTTTGCATTTTTGCACTTGTAGATATAAAAATATTCATAGCTACATTGCTCATAAGAGACAATTAATCAAAAGAACCCAAATGTCCACCAACTATAAAATGGATATTGAATAAAATATTCTTTAAACTGTATAGACACTTCTATTAAACTCTTTTGAATGTACATTTTACAATACGTTATTTTAATTTTCATTGAGTGACAGTTTTCAAAACCTAATTTTTTTAATAATATGTTACACAATTCAGAAAACTATATAAAAGTATACACAGAAGGCTCATTCCCATTTTTAGTAGTTATATAGTCAGTTTTATAAGTTTCTCAATTATAAATTTTTAACACCACTCATACAGCAAAAAGTGGGAAACAGCTTATATAAGCATTATATGACTTACGGTCATAATTAAACCTAGCTTTCTGTCTCCACATGCATAGCAATAAAAATTTTCCACGCCCACACTTCCTTATGTAAAAACCAGCATATTATATAGTCATCCCTGTATATCTACCAGTTCCTTACCCATGGATTCAACCAACCACAGATCAAAAATATTTGAGCCTGACCAGGCGGTGGCGCAGTGGATAGAGCGTCGAACTGGGATGTGGAAGACCCAGGTCCGAGATCTGAGCTCACCAGCTTGAGCACGAACCCATCTGGCTTAAGCAAAAGTTCATCAGCTTGGACCCAAGGTCGCTGGCTCCAGCAAGGGGTGGCTCAGTCTGCTGAAGTCCCACGGTCAAGGCACATGTGAGAAAGCAATCAATGAACAACTAAGGTGTTGGGATGGCAGTGAAAAACTAATGATTGATGCTTCTCACCTGTCTTTCTGTCTCCGTTCCTGTCTTTCTGTCCCTATCTATCCCTCTCTCTGACTCTCTCTCTGTCCCTGTAAAATAAATAAATAAATAAATAAATAAATAAAAATAAAATCCTTAAAAATATTTCAAAAAATAGTTGCATGGTTGCTAATATGTACTATGTAGTCAGGTCTAAAATTATGTGTCTGTACTAAACATACACAGACTTTTTTTGTCATTATTCCCCAAACAATATAACAACTATTAATACAGCATTTACATTGCATGCAGTATTAAAAGTAATCTAGAGATTATTTAAAGTACTGTATGTGGGAGGATGTGCATAAGTCTTGCAAATACTATACCATTTTATATAAGGGACAAGCGCATATGTGAATTTTGGCATCTGCAGGGGATCCTGGAATCAATTCCCCAAGGATTCCAAGGGATGATTATATCATTCTGAACTTACCATTTTTTGCTTGAAGGATATATCCTGGCAATCTCTCCACAATCAATTTAGTGAGAAATTCCTATTCTTTTTTTTTTATCAGCTACAGTGTCGATTGCATGTTTATTCAACTAATTCCTTATTACTGGACCTTTAAGAGCTATTTCTAATCTGCTAAGACAAACAATGCCTCATTTCTGTACTTATGCAGGTGTACCTGTAGGATAATTTTCAAGAAATGGGATTTACCAGTCAAGGGTCAACACATTTGTGATCTTGGTAAACATTACCAAATGCCTCTCTGCAATGGTTGTATGACGGTTGTATGATTTTGCATTTCTATCAGCAACATATAAAAACCTATTTCCCCCAAATTTCACCAACAAAATACATAGTATCGAACATCTGGATGTTTAACAATCTGTTAGATAAGAACTGGTATCTAAGTATAGTTTCATTGTGAATTTCTTTTATTATAAGTGAGACTGAATGTCTATGTTTAGAGATAATTTTAATTTCCTTTTCCACACGTTTTTGCCTATTTTTCTATTGGGTTGTTGATCTTTTCATTTTTAAGGAGCCCTTGACCTATTTAAAGAGATTAGCCCTTTGTCTTTATTAGGCATAACCAATATTATTTCCCCTCCAATTTGTCATTTGTTTCTTAATTTTTCTTAGGGTAAAACACAGTGATTTCAACTGAGGCATAAATATGATGGAAAAATAATTAGCTATTTGAATCAGGATAGAGATCAAATTTTCCAGAAGGACATAATCTTTGAAATTTGAATTCATTTCCTAAAATGCAGGCTCAGTCCTGTAGAGTAAGAAAGGGGGGTAAACACTGGGAGATAGATACTATGACTAAATAAGAAAGAGATAGAGAAGGAAGATATCTAAGATCAGCTACAAAATTGGCCCTGGCCGATTGGCTCAGGGGTAGAGTGTCAGCCTGGCGTGTGGAAGTCCCAGGTTCGATTCCCAGGTTCGATTCCTGACCAGGGCACACAGGAGAAGCACCCATCTGCTTCTCAACCCTTCCCCCTCTCCTTTCTCTCTCTCTTCCTCTCCTGCAGCCAAAGCTCTATTGGAGCAAAGTTGGCCCAGGCCCTGAAGATAGCTCCATGGCCTCCATCTCAGGTGCTAGAATGGCTCCTATTGCAGCAGAGCAATGCCTCAGAGGGGCTGAGCATCGCCCCCTGATGGGCATGCTGGGTGGATTCCAGTCGGGTGCATGTGGGAGTCTGTCTGTCTGTCTCCCTCTCACTTCTCACTTCGGAAAAATGCAAATGATAATAATAATAATAATAAGATCATCTACAAAATTTAGGGATAACAAAAAGAGAATACCATGCTATATCACATAGCACCCTGATCCAGGTTAAACAATAAACATACTTGAACCACTAAATAAATAATTGATTGCCTATTATATATATGGCACAGTGCTAAAATCAAGGGGTTATAATATATTTGAGAAAAGAAGACGTTTAATTGCAAAAAGGCAATAAATATAGAAGTTTAAAAATAGAATGATACACCAAATTAACTAACTTCCTTTTTCTGATGACGAAACAAGAACCTGTATATTTAAATTCAACAAGTCTTGAGCAATGTAGTAAAAGACTATGGAAAACATGCATAAGGCATTTAAAATACTTTAAGTAGTTCAAAAACGAAACTACTTTTAAACAGAGAGGTCTAGGGGAAAAGGGTGGGAGAGGTGGAGGAGAAAATGGGGGATAAATGGTAATGGACTGAGGCTTGACTTGGGGTGGTGAATACACAATACAGTGTACAGACATGTTGTAGAACTGTGTGCACCTGAAATCTGTATAACGCTGTGAACCAGTGTCATCCCAGTAAATTCAATTTAAGAAAAAAGTAGAGAAGTCTAAAAACAATAACCTTATCTCTTGGCTGTTTCTGAAAATCAGTACTGCCACTGGGAATTTTACAAACTTTTTTATAAGGTGAATAATTCAAAAGTCCAAGCTGGCCAGGCTGAGAAAGATCTTCCAGAATCAACCTTTCGCACCTTGACGGATTAGAGGCATAATCAGAATTTTCACTTGGACTAACACTAGAGAAAAAGGAAAAAAAACCATTTTAGTTTTTACAGTTTTAAGTATTCACTCCAAATTTCTATACGTTGAGTAAGAAAACAGAAAAGCACTTGAAATACTGCTGGAAATCAGATTCACACTTATAAACTTAAGGCAGTACTTCAACTAAATTTTTAAATAAACCATAATTAATTTTAAACTAGCAACCTATATATTTCCAGAGCTTCAATGCTAGAATTACTTGTTTCAAAAAGTAGTCATAATTATAGATGAATAAAGCCCCAAATATATATTCATATTGAGTCCTAATATATACATAAGGTATTTTCTTAATAGATAAATGATCCTCTAATGTTTCTATTTTTTTTCTAAACTGAGTTATATTAAAAATTATAGGCCCTGGCGGTTGGCTCAGTGGATAGTGTCGGCCCAGCATATGGGAGTCCCGGGCTCGATTCCCAGTCAAGGCATACAAGAGAAGTAACTATCTGCTTCTCTCCTCCCCTTCTCCCCTTTTTCTCTCTCTACCCCTTCTGCAGCCAATGGGTCCATTGGTTCGAGCATCAGCCCTGGGTGCTGAGGATAGCTCTGCTGGTCCCAGTGCATCAGCCTCAAGCACTAAAAATAACTCAGTTGATCTGAGCATTGTCCCAGGATGGATTGCCAGGTGGATCCCAGTACAGGCGCATGTGCAAGTCTGTCTCCCTTCCTTTCACTTAAAAAACAAAACAAAACAAAACCCTGGCTGGTTAGCTCAGTGGATAAAGTGATGGCTGGGCGTGCAGATGTCTCAGGTTCAATTCCCAGTCAGGGCACACAAGGTGGCTTCCTTTCCCCACCCTCTCCCCCATCTCTTCCTCTTCCCTCTTCCCCTCTTGCAGCCAGTGGCTCCACTGGTTTGAGTGTCGGCCCGGGTACAGAGGATAGCTCAGTTGATTCAAGCATCGGCCCCAGATGGGGGTTGTGGGTGGATCCTGGTTGGGGTGGGGTGCATGTCAATGTTTATCTCCCACCTCTCACTTAAAAAAATACATATAAAGAACATTATTTCCTATTCTAGAGATATATTGGAAACACAATAACAATGAAACTCATACATTTTACATTCATAAATTAAAGTCATACTCTGAATTGTATATGTGATTTTACTTACTTACCTGGATAACTCTTCCCCTAAACTCTGCAAACTCCATTCTGTTATCTTCAGTTCATGTCTTAAGGAAGCAACATTTGCAAGCAAACTTTCTTCTTCATTGTCTTTCTTATAGTATTTTGATGAATTAGAGTCCATTTCTAAAATAAAACAAATGAATTTCATGTACCTTGCCAGAAAGAACTTGTGGCGTCAGTCAAAATAATCTCACACTAACAGTGTTTTAATTCATTAGTTCTATTTCAAATGTTGTTAAATCTTTCACGGTGATTTAAAACAAAACAAAAAACCCCAGTAACAATTTCTCTACAGTATAAAGCAATAATGGAAAGTTCGACAGAATTTCAATGAATCAATTTTTCATTATAGTCAGGATCTAGTGATTATAGTTCCCTTTTTCTAAGCACATTTAATCTTTCAAACAATTGTGTGAACTAAATATTTTTATTCCATGTTAAAGATAAAGAATAAGACGAATTAAATAATATACTCTAAGTCACACAAACTGTAAATGGTATAACCAAAATTTGAACCTAAGCTCTCAGTATTCAAAGACCTTTTAACTGTCACATTGTAATTTTCTTATTATAGATCAATTTCAATATGAGAGGTTTGAACTTACCTAATAACATTACAGGCTCTGGATATCTGATAAAATTGGTATCATTATGGTCATTCATATTTTCTTAAAGGTAATTTATTACCAGATAAAGATTATCCCCTTCTTCCATTTACAATGATTATAAAATTTAAAAAGCACAAACATTACACAACACAACCACAGAGATTAAAATGACATATGGTAGGTTAATTCACAGAAACAGATGATGAAAAGCTTCTTTTCTTCAACTGAAGTGTATCTCTTGGATTGTGAAATTCTCTACTAAATATCTTTGCACATAAAAACCATAGGAAGGGCCACATCTTATTAATATGTAATACAAATAATTGTACTTATTAAAATACATATTTTTCATAATTAATACATAAAATGAAAGCTTTATAATCTCCACTACCCGTATCTCTTTCTGCATAGTCTTAAAATTACATTCCTCTTTCAGATCCCATTTACCTTTATCATTGGTAGCATCTCTCTTTCATCATACTTCTAGAATTCTAATCACATCTCAAGCTCCAAATGGCTAGTACTGTGAATTATGTTCCAGATTGTAAGGCACTTAGAGAAGCTCAGTGTTTTCAGTGAATAAATGATTACTAAATTGCCCTTTCTTTCCCTCATTCAGCTAAAATAGACAAATTTACTCTGTATTCAAAAGTCCTCAGATGTGAGGGAAAAGATTAAAAAAGAAAATTCTCACCCTATTGGAAGAAACTATGACAGAAAATTAAATGAGATAATATATAAAAAATGTTTCTATCCTCTTTTCTGTTTTGTTTCAACAAATTTGCTTCTGCTTAAGTGAGAAGACTCTCCCAAACAAGTGTCATTGAATCAGGTCCCCATTCTGCTTTATCTTTTCAACATCTCTAGCTTCCTTCAAGATGGTGAAGGAAAAAAAGAGTCAAGAAAATTTGGGTAAATTCTAAAACGCCATTCAATATTATGGTTCAAATAAATCAGGTTTTATGTCCAACAGCTTCTGTGTATTTTAACGTAAGAATTCTCTAACCCTTCTTAAGTATCAATGAATATATTTGATAGTCAAATATTCTTTCTAATGGACTATTTACAGGAGATCCTCAGGTTAGGGCAGTCTCAACACACGGGACATTTTGAGTTTAGGATGTTCACTCCCACAAAAACTTTAAAAAATTGAGACGTGTTCCCGCCTACACCATTAGCGCTGTACTTTTTTAAACGCATTTTTTCTATTACTACAGTACAGTGTACAGTATATTTATGTCCTTTTCCTTTTTCTGTGGCTTAGTTGTGTTTTTCTGTTCTAGATTATGATTTTACAATTGTTAGGACAGATAAGTGGCTTAGGCTAGGGTGTGTGCGGACTTACACCAAAATTTGGGATATGTCACTGTGGTAAGGAACCAAACTGTGTCCTAACTGAAGATCCCCTGTATTGTCAAATGAAGATTCCTCCTCCCTTAAGTAGTCATAAAAATCTATCTTTAGCCCTAGCCGGGTAGCTCAGTTGGTTAGAGCGTTGACCCGATACACCAAGGTTGTGGGTTTCACCTCTGGTCAGCGCACTTACAAGAACCAAGGGGGCGGGGCACGGTAGAGGACTCTATCATCTTTGGCTATACATGGCAGTGCGGAAAAGCACATGCTACCCACAGGCCCTGACGTCGTCTAACAACACTGCGTCTGTAGCTGTTCACTAGCAAACCTACTGCGACGACGAACAAGCGCTCTTCATACCCCTTTACTTAACAGGACGGGCTGTAGTTGAAAGATTCCTGTATTAGGTACGTTCAATTGGACAGAATTGATCCTGGCAGAATCTGAAAAATGTACCATGCTCCTCTCCATTTTTCCTCAACTAAAACACAACCCGGGAGAGCAGCGTGCGCAGCACGGCAGAGGACTGGACAAAACGTGTCGGAGGGCGCGTGGAGGGGACGGACAACACTCCCCCCAGTAGGCCTGTTTCCGCCCTCCAATAAGCAGTCGCTCACTACCCGATCGTAGCCGGGAGAGAGACCCACCGAACGACAGCGCCCCTCGCGCTCTTGTCTACTTCGGAAGCCCCGGACCGTCGCGCGGCTCCGGACGTGGAACGAGCAGGAACAACGCGCAGTCAGCGAGCGAACCCCGGCCGCAAAGGGTTCGAACCGCCGCGGAACCGTTGGGGACGCCCCTCCCGCCGCAGCCCCGCCCCCGCGCGGGGAGACGCAGGAGGCGCAGGGTCTGTCGGGGATCGTGGTCTGAGAGCGCGTCTGAGCCCGCTCGCTGGGAACTACATTTCCCACAATTACCTCCGAGGCACCCATTGGTGTGGGGGAAGCTATGGGAACACGCCGCTGTCGGGGGTGTGAGGTGGGCTGTGCTCACGCCGACCCAAGGGAGCCGAGACCTCGGAGGTTGCGGAAAGGGACTGCTGGCCCCGCCCTCAGCCCCTACCCTTCCGAGGCCGGCGTGTTCCCTTTTGTGGGAGTGTGTGCCGCCGTCGCGGCCGCCACCTGCAGTTTCTTCAGGCTCCAGGTTCCCCTGCCAACCACGAGGAGTCCCGGGAGGAAAAGCGGCGCCTACGTGCCCACGCCTCCCACGCCTTCTCCAGCTCGAGATCGCCCGGGCAGGGATGGGCAAGATCTGGCTGCCCTTCCCGGTGCTCCTCCTGGCCGCTCTGCCACCCGCGGTGGCCGGCTTCACGCACTCCTTAGACAGCGACTTCACGTTCACCCTGCCGGCCGGCCAGAAGGAGTGTTTCTACCAGCCCATGCCCCTGAAGGCCTCGCTTGAGATCGAGTACCAAGTAAGTGCGGAGGGTGAGCCAGCCTCTATCCTGTAGTCCGGCTGCACCGCGTCGTCGCCTCTCACCCGCTGAGAAACTTCTTGTGGACCGCGGGCTGGAGAGGAGGCGAGGGCGGCCCGGGAGCCGGCCCGCTCCGCGCAGGCGCGCCAGGCTGGGCTCCCGGCGGGAGAACGGAGAAGTTAGGCTGGACCGGGACTTGACTCTCTGCCTTCTCCCCTTTCCTCCCGTCGGACTGAGGCCAGCTGATGTCGGTGGTTGTACTGTGTGTTTCATAATTCGCCCACCGCTTTCCTAGCCAGCACACGCTCCAATACTGAGAATTTCACAGTACAGGACTGATACACGTTCTCCTTTATCATTGGGCGAGAGGATGACATTTGTTTTATTCACGCCACCACCCTCACCCAACCTCAGTATTACAGTTCTTGACTGTCATTGCTTCAGTTGAGTTTTGAATTGTGCCCATGTGTTTAGCACTGAATCCAATTTTGGAATATTGTGAAAGGGTCTTTTGATGTATGTCAGCGATTTTCAACTGCTGTGCTACAAGAATTTTTAAAATATGCAATACCTGACTAAGTTAGTCAAGGCACTGACTACTTTTCTCTTAGATTGTCAAATTAAAAATGACAACAGCCAACACAGTAGCTGTCAGGTATGACTGAATCAAAATTATACTTATTTTTTTGTCAGATCGGCCAAAAATATATTTTTTGATGTGCTACTGAATTTTAATAATTAGTTTATATGTGCCATACGATGAGAAAGGTTGAAAATCACTGATGTATGTAATGGTATATTTCCTTATCAGTTACACACATCTTATTGCTTAATCGAATAAGATCTAATTGTATATTACAACATTATGTCCTTTCATTCAGCAGTGGAAGCTCTTCTCTTATTTGTTTCTTTTTAGTATCTGCATAATATTATATAAGGAATTGCCTTAATTTATGTAGCCCTTCAACAGGTACTGTCACATGTAGAGCAAAATAGAGTTATACAGAATTTTCTTACAAAGGGACTTTAGAATTACTTATAGATTTATAAGTAATAAAAGTATTGCCTATAGATTTATAGGTAAGCATAGAGAGTCAAGTGTCTAAAGTCATATACTTAGCAAAACTGAATCCAGAACTCAACATTTCTTTTTTATTTCCAGTCTTGTTTAAAAGTTCACTTACTGGCCCTGACAGGATGTCTCAGTGGATAGAGTGTAGCCCAGCACTTGGGGGTGGCAGGTTCGATCCCTGTTCAGAGCATGTAGGAGAAGCAATCAATGAGTGAACAACTAAATGGATCAACTAAGTGGAACAATGAGTTGGTGCTTTCTCTCTCTCTGTCTCTCTCTCTCCCTCCCCCTTCTTTTTCTCCCCTCCCTTCTCCTTTCTCCCTCCCCCCTCTCCCTTTCTCTCTTACTCAAATCAATGGAAAAACATTTTTTAAAGTTCACTTACTGAACAGTTACTATATGCCAGTAATGTGAGGTGGAGCTATTTAAAATGAAAGAGCCTGACCTGTGGTGGCGCAGTGGATAAAGCGTCGACCTGGGAACACTGAGGTCGCCAGTTCAAAACCCTGCACTGGTCTGGTCAAGGCACATATGGGAGTTGATGCTTCCAGCTCCTCCCCCCTTTCTCTCTTTCTCTCTCTCTCTCTCACTCTGTGTCTCCTCTCTAAAATGAATAAAATAATAAAATAAATAAAATGAAAGAAAGACTTTCCATTTTCAAGGGGTACTGCCTCTTAACAGGTCATTTAAGCCTGACGAGGCAGTGGTGAAGTGGATAGAGTATTGGCCTGGGATGGAGGTTAGAAACCCTGAGGTCACTGGCTTGAGTGTGGGCTCATCCAGCTTGAGCGCAAGCTCACCAGCTTGAGCACAGGGTCGCCAGCTTGAGCTTGGGATCATAGATATGACCCCATGGTCACTGGCTTGAAGCCTAAGGTCACTCTGGCTTGAGCAATGGGTCACTGGTTTATTTGGAGACCCCCATCAAAACACATACAAGAAAGCAATCAGTAAACAACTAAGGTGCCACAACTATGAGTTGATGATGCTTCTCATCTCGCTCCTTTCCTGTCTGTCTGTCTTTCTCTCAAAAAAAAACTTTCTCTCAAAAAATAACCCACAAAAGATAATTTCAATAAAGTATGGTTAAGTGCTAACAAAGAGGAAAGCCACTTCTCTGGTGTTTCAGAAAAAGATCCCTGAAAAAATCTGAATCTAAAATGATGCTTAAGCCCTGGCCAGATAGCTCAGTTGGTTAGGGCATCGTCTCTCTCTAAAATCAATAAAATAAACATTAAAAAAGAAAGATGCTTAAGTGAGACGAGAATGCAATGTAGAGGGGACATTTCAGGAAAAAGGAACAAAATGAATAGATGATTCTAAAAATGCATAGTGGGAGTGTTTTGACTGTGGGCAATATGTAGTGAACCCTACAACTGCTGAGTTTTTATTGGACTTTAAGTCTAAAAAGTCTAGAGTGGAAGTGAAAGAAAAAGAGATGAGTGAGATCAGGAGGCTTGATCATGGATCATCAGCTTAGCCTTGTGCACCATGTTTTTAGTAGCTTTGTTCTGTGCAAAAGCCATTGAAGACTTTAACAGCATGGTAACAGTCAAAACGTTTGTCAGATCACTGGGTATTGTGAAAGATGGGTTTAAGAGGTCAAAATTAGAGTCAGGGAAATCAGTGAAATGATCCATATAAGAAAACAATTTGTATTATTCAAAAATTTGTCAGTATTTACCCAGGAATTAGGGAGCGAATCTATTCTTTTTTTAAATGTTTATTTTATTGATTTTTGAGAGAGAGGAAAGGAGACAGACAGACAGAGACTACAGGAACATTAATCTGTTCTTTTACATGCCCTGACCGGGGATCGAACTGACAACTTCTGTGCTTTAGCATGATGCTCTAGCCAACCAACCTATCTGGTCAGGACAGGAGCGAATCTATTTTAACTACTGACCTCTTATGATTGAGAGCTCTAGCTCTAGAGATAAAATGCCTGGGTTGAAATTCTTTCAATTTTGAACAAGTTACTTAACCTGTAACTTGTAAAATAGAGATAATAGTAATTACCTCATAGATTCGTAAATGGGTTAATAAGTGTTCATAGATCATCCCTGACATATATGAAATATTAAATGAATATTAGTATTTTTTTTTATTTTAAGATTTTATTTACCGATTTTAGAAGAGAGAGAGAAAGGCATGGGGGGAGTAGTGGGAAGCATCGACTCATAGTTGCCTCATACATGTGCCTTGACTGGGCAAGCCCAAGATTTCGAACCGGCAACCTCAGCATTCCAGTTTGATGCTCTATCTACTGCACCACCACAGGTCAGGCAGATGTTAGTTTTTTTTTTACATTTACACTTCGAGTGTTATATAGCTGGCTTGGTTTTAGCTTTTTTTTTTTTTTTAATTAAATTCATTGGAATGACATTGATTAATAAGATCATATAATTTTCAAGTATGCATGATCTGTATATTGCATTGGGTGTCTAACAACTAAAGTCAAATCATCTTTTATCACCATATTGCTTTAGCTTTATATTTTGTATATTTAGTCACTCTTAAATGGACTGTTCCCCCAAAGCATTCATTCTCTCTAAACAATTTGTTTTCATTGAGGAAAAACCTGAAGTCATTTAGTATCTATAATCCTAGATAATGTTGGAGGGGTATATAGGGTAGAGATAGTCTTCAGCCCTTTGTTTGCATTTTCTTTCTCCCAAGATTAATTTTCCAGTAACTATAAATGTAAGTACTGCATATATCTTATGAATAAAATAGATCATTCACTTAAAAATTTAAATCTCAGTTGGTTAGAGCGTTGTCCTAATATGCCAAAGTTGCAAGTTCAATCTCCCATCAGGGCACATATAAGAATCAACCAATGAATGCATAAATAAGTGGAATAATAAATTGATGTTCTCTCTCTAAAATCTATAAATAAAACTTTTTGCCTGACTTGTGGTGGCACAGCAGATAAAGCATTGACCTAGAACACTGAGGTTGCTGGTTCGACACCCTGGGCTTGCCTGGTCAAGGCACAAATGGAAGTTTGATGCTTCCTGCTCCCCCCCCCCCATTTCGCTTCTCTCTAAAAATGAATAAAGTCTTTAAAAAAGTTTTAAAAAATTTAATTTACTAAAAAATAAAAACCTTCAGTCCAAAAATAATTAAAATAAAATTTAAATCTTTGAGTTTATGAAGTTAAATGCATACAGCTATGGGAGTATTTAAAGTAAGGATTTGATTTCATCTGGGAATAGAGAGAAGACATCCTAGAGGAAGTGGAGTTGAAATCTGTAGAAGAAGCAGGCTTACTAGGCATAAGGAGTGAGTAGAACAAGTTGATGGATAAAAAGAACAGCATATGACAAGGCATTGAGGAATAAGACAGAAGATTGTTTTTGAGGGATTGAAACACTATCACCATAGCCTACAGACAGGGGAAAGTGGCACTTGCCCATCATATTCTGTTGAAATCATCAGGAAGTTTAGTTTTGGATTGTGGTACATTTTTTAATAATTTATATTTTAAATATTTTTTTTCTTTATAATGATGATGAATGCCTTTTATTTAAATTATTTTTATTTTTTATTAATTCATTTTTTAGAGAAGAGAGAGAAAGAGAGAGAGAGAAGGAGGGGAGGAGCAGGAAGCATCAACTCCCATATGTGCCTTGACCAGGCAAGCCCAGGGTTTTAAACCAGCAACCTCAGAATTCCAGGTCAACGTTTAATCCACTGTACCACCACAGGTCAGGCTATTTTAAATATTTTTAACTTACCTTCTGTATGCTAAAATACCTCTTTTTTTTTTGTATTTTTCTTAAGGAAGTGGGAAGGCCAAGTGACAGAATCCCGCATGCGCCCTATCCGGATGCATAGGGCCAGCCCGCTAGGGGGCGATACTCTGCCCATCTGAGGCATTGCTCTGTTGCAACCGGAGCCATTTTAGCGCCTGAGGCAATAATATGGTGCCATCCTCAGTGCCCAGGCCAACTTTGCTCCAGCAGAGCCTTGACTGCGGGAAGGGAAGAGAGATAGAGAGAAGCAAGGGGGGGTGGGGAGGGGTGGAGAAGCAGATGGTCACTTCTCCTGTGTGCCCTCACCGGGAATTGATCCTGGGGACTTCCACACTCCCGGCCAACACCCCACCACAGAGCCAACCAGCCAGGGCCTAAAATACCATTTTTAACTATTTCATTTAGCCTTATAGCAATGGTTCTTAACCTTTTTTGAGGTACCGAACCCACCAGTTTCATATGCGCATTCACCGAACCCTTCTTTAGTGATAAATAAAATATGATTTTTTTTTTCCAAATTCAAGACATAGGTATATGTTTTTTTACTGGTGCACAAAATGAGTCGTGCATGAACATCACCTTGATCAAAGAACAAAACCAACAAAGTGCATGAACTCACAACAAGTTACGGTATTACTTTATTCTGGCCTCTGCGGCAGAGGCTTCTCCGAACCCCTGAAACCGACTCATCGAACCCCTAGGGTTCGATAGAACCCAGGTTAAGAACCACTGTTCTAAAAGAATCACTCAAGATTACCCTCCAAAAAAATATATTCATTAAATCAGAAAAATATTTCAGTAAAACTAAGTTTAAATGATTTATTTTTTTAATTAAATTTATTGGGGTAACATTGGTTAATAAAATTATACAGGCCTCAGGTATACAATTCTATAATACACCATCTAAATATTGTACTGTGTGTTCACTACCCCAAGTCAAGTCTCCTTCCATCATCATACATCTTTTTTTTACCCTCTTTTTCCTCCCCACTCCCTTTTCTCCCACACTGGGTCTATATAAAGTGGGTTTTTTTAATTTTTAGAGAGACAAGGAGAGAGAGAGGGAGGAGAAAGATGGGAAGCATCAACTCATAGCTGTGTCACTTCAATTGTTCATTGATTGCTTCTCATATGTGCCTTGATGGGGGGTGGGGGAGATGGAGAGGAGATTCAAGCCAGTGACCTTGGGCCTCAAGCTAGCAACCTTTGGGCTCAAAGCAGCGACCTTGAGATTATGTCAATGATCCCCTGTTCAAGCCAGTGAGCCAGTGCACAAGCGGACAAGCCCTGTGCTCAAGCTGGAGACCTGGGAGTTTCGAACCTGGGGAACTCAGCGTTTTGGGTGAAGGCTCTATCCACTGTGTTACCACTGGTTAGGCTCTATGAGTTATTTCCTTTGCTTAATCCCTTTACCTTTTTCACCCAGCCCCTCAACCCCTCTGACAGATATCTGTTCTCTATACCTGTGAGTCTGTTTCTATTTTGTTTGATAGTTTATTTTGTTCATTAGATTCCATATACAAGTAAAATCATATGGTAAACAATATTTTTGGTAGTGGCTATAATGTTTTGAATTCTTAGATGTCTGAAAAGTGCTTTACTTTTTGCTTTCACCTCAGTAAATACTATCATTTTTTTACTTGGAAACTGAAGACATGGCTTCATTGTTTCTTTTTTATTTCTTCTTTTGGCATCTTATGTATAAGAATTCTGATGCCAATCTCAATTCTTATTTTGAATGTGTCTATTGTCTACTACTAGTCTTAGAAGTTTCTACATTATTCTTTTCAAATCCTTTGGAAAAGTCAGGATTTTTGGATATATTTTCTTTTATTTATTGATTTTAGAGAGAGAGGAACGGGGAGAGAGAGAGAGACAGACAGTAATGTTGCTCTGTTCCTTTATGTGCCCTGACTAGGGATCAAACCAGCAACCTCTGTGCTTTTTGGGTCATTGCTCTAACCAGCCGGGCTATCCAGCCAGAATAGATCTTTTTTCATTTATCCTGCTTCTGATCTACTAAATCTTTTTAGTCTAATTAATTTTATATTTTGAAGCAAGAATTTTTATTTTCATATTTGATGACTTCTTCTCTTCATTCCTGTTGGTCTTCTTCTTTTGAAATGCTTATTAGATGGATAATTTTAAATCATTAGCTCTGTCCTTCACAAAGGGTCTTATCATTTTGCATATACTTTTCCTCTATAATCTTTTCACCTTGTTCTGAGAATTCCTTGGCTCCTTGTAGTTCTCTAATTTTTAGTCTCTATCCATGTTCATTCTGCTAACATTACCTTTGTTTGTAATGCGCATTTAATTGAGAGTTTTGAGATTGGTAGATATTGGTAGCTAGATACATCCTTTGCTCAGTGGAGTATCTTCCAGACATTTCTTCCCCTTCATGTCTGTTAACAGGCATCCTAGATTGTCACTGTGGATTATTTGTATTATGTTTTCTTCATTTCATTGGGATATGAGGAAGAGAAAGAATTGTATATACCTTATTTGCCCATGTATAAGAATCACCTTAATTTTGGGGCCCAAAATTTGAGAATAAATGTATTACATAAAGTTATTGAACTCAAGTTTTATTCATCATAAAATTCATACAACTCTTCATCACTGTCAAAACTCCCATCCATTAGCTTGTCCTCATCTGTGTCTGATGATGAATCACTGTCTTTATACATTGCCTCATCCTCAGTTCCATTTATGGCATTTGAAATGCCACAATTCTACAACGAATGTATAAGACGCACCCAGTTTATAGACCCCAAATTTGGGGGGGAAAGGTGTGTCTTCTACATGGGTAAATATGGTATTTAGCCATTTGAAACCAGTTTTGTTGGTTTTCTTTTTCTTTTTTTTTTTTTTTTTTAATTTATTTTATTTTTATTTTAGAGAGGAGACACAGAGTGAGAAAGAGAGAGAGAAAGAGAGAAAGGGGGGAGGAGCTGGAAGCATCAACTCCCATATGTGCCTTGACCGGACCAGTGCGGGGTTTTGAACTGGCGACCTCAGTGTTCCCAGGTCGACGCTTTATCCACTGCGCCACCACAGGTTAGGCTTCTTTTTCTTTTTTTGATCAGTAAGTAGAGCACAGGAATAGGTCATTTTTTATATCAGTCCATTAAAGCCACCAAGAAAAAGAAAATGGAGTGTAATGTAAAAAGAGTAGTCATTGGAGGGAGATTTGGTGGGCTCATACATAGTTTGGCCATGCCACTTTCTGTATCACCCTGGGAAAATTACTTCTCTGTGCCTCAGTTTTTGTTTTTTATTGAAATAAAAACAATAATAGGACCTACATTTTTAAGAGTTGTAAGGAATAAATTAATCCACATAAAGAACTTAAAAGACAGTGTGTAGCATGAACTATAATTGTGAGCTGCTGTCTTCTCAGCAGCAGCAGCAGCAGTAGCAGCCGCAGGACTTTCTGGGATTATAAAGGAGCAGATTGTGTTCACTGGCCAGTAAGTAAACAGCCTACCTTGAATATACTGTTCATATTGGGGAATAATAAATGAATGTATTTCCCTGACCTGTGGTGGCGCAGTGGATAAAGCGTCGACCTGGGAACACTGAGGTCGCCAGTTCAAAACCCTGGGCTTGCCTGGTCAAGGCACATATGGGAGTTGATGCTTCCTGATCCTCCCCCCTTTATTTATTTATTTATATATATCCTCTCTAAAATGGATAAATTAAAAAAATAAATGAATGTATTGAAGAAGTCAGTTGGAGTCAGATCATAGAGGTCTTGAGTTCTGGGCTAAGAAGAAGGTAATTTTTATTCCTTTTTTAATGAAGAGAAATTCAGAAAAGTTACATAGCATACCTTAAATTGCCTCAGTAAAAAGTTCACAATTTGAACTCTCTTCTGTTTTTTTCTTTTTGTTTTTGTTTTACTCTATAGGGATTGTCAATGAAGGCACTGTGTTTAGGAAGATAATTTCAGTAATACCTATAAGACCTAAATTTCTGTGATAGCCAACAGGAATTGGTAATAAAGGCATGAGTTCCAAAATTGAATGGAGCTGAACCAGATGATCTTTCTGCTTCTTTCTAGCCCTAATGAGTCAATTGACTTTCTCAACCATCTAGGTTTATAAAGAACATCTTTTCATCATATATGATCTACTTTATATAATTTATTTTCAGAGTTTGTAATATACATTTTTCTCTTCTGTACTATTCTACAGGTTTTAGATGGAGCAGGATTAGACATTGATTTCTATCTTGCTTCTCCAGAGGGAAGAACCTTAGTTTTTGAACAAAGAAAATCAGATGGAGTTCACACGTAAGTAATCTCTTAGTTGATTCCTTGGATTGAATAATACCAGTGAGCTATCTATAGAGTAGGGAAATTTAGCACATTTGATACTAAATATCAACATTAAATGATTCTATATGAATATTTTAAGTAGTCCTTGATAGTGTTCTATCTTAAAAACTAGAATATTTTCCATTATCCTTTTTCTTTTTGTTAGGCATTTTGCATTGATTGTAGCTACATTTTTTCCTTGCTTTGGTTAAATAGATGAGTACTGCTTAAGTATTGCGTTCAATCTATTGTGACATTTTAAACCTGCCTTTCTGGCTAACACAGGCTTTCTATTTTAACTAAGTTACTGTTCTAGCTATGTATCCTAAAATTTTTTAAGCTGCTAGCTTTATCTTCTTTGCCCATTCTTTTCTTCCTTAAAACAATACAATACATCTGTGTGTTTTTTAAAATTGTTTTTTTACTCAGACTTTACTCTTTTTAGACCATCAGAAAACCCCAGAATAAAAGATCTGACCATAGAAAACCATATACAAAGAAAATACATGTTATAAAATTTTCAGTTTAAATTTGACAACAGGTGCCCTGACCAGATAGCTTGGTTGGTGAGAGGGTCATCCCTGTATGCAAAGGTTGCAAGTTTGATTCCTGGTGAGGGCACATACAGAAATGGATCAATGTTTCTGTCTCCCCCCACTTCCCCTTTCTCTAAAACTAATAAATAAAATTTTTAAATAAGAAACTTAATTTGGCTTGACCTGTGGTGGTACACTGGATAAAGTATCAACCTGGAACACTGAGGTTGCAGGTTCAAAACCTCTGGCTTGCCTGGTCAGGGCACATATGGGAGTTGATGCTTCCTGCTCCTGCTCCTTCCCACCTTCTCTCTCTATCTTTCTCTCTCCCCCCACCCCAAATGAATTTAAAAAACAATTTGACAATAGGCCATATGTTCTCTTTTTTTTTTTTTTTAAGAAATTTTATTTGTTTCCTGGCTTGTGGTGGCCCAGTGGATAGAGTGTCAACTTGGAATGCTGAGGTTGCTGGTTTGAAACTCTGGGCTTGCCCAGTCGAGGCACATGTGACAATCAGTGAATAAATAAGTGAAGAAACTACGAGTTGATACTTCTCATTCTTCCTCCCGTCTTGTCTCTCTGTAAAATCAATTTTAAAAAATCTTTAAAAGAAAGAAATTTTAGCCTGGCCAGGCAGTAGCACAATGGATAGAGCGTCAGACTGGGACGCAAAGGACCCAGCTTAGAAACCCTGAGGTCACTGGTTTGAGTCCTGGCTCACCAGCTTGAGCACAGGGTTGCTGGCTCAATCGAGTGTGGGAGCATAGACATGACCCTATGGTCACTGGCTTGAGCCCAAAGGTTGCTGGCTTGAGCAAGGGGTCACTGGCTCAGCTGTAGCCCCCCAGTCAAGGCACATATAAGAAAGCAATTGATGAACAACTAAAGTACTGCAATGAAGAATTGGTGCTTCTCATCTCTTTCTCTTCCTGTCTGTCTATCTCTGTCTGTCTGTCTCTCTCAGTAAAAACAAGAAAAAATGTAATTTATCTTTAAATTTCAGAATATAGAAAATGTATAGAATTTCTACCAATTTTTATTTCTCTCCACTTTTCTGCTTTCCTTTAGAGATAAATTAATATTGACTCTTAGTGGGGAAAGGTATTTTACTGCTTTAGTGCATAGACTTGCCTCTCATTAAAACATTGGAAGACAAAAATAAGTTTAGAGAGTTCACACTTAATGAGTTCTTTCGATGTGCCAGGACACTGTTCTAAGTACTTTACGTGTATTCATATGTTTTATTCTTCACCACAATCCTGTGAGGTACATGATATTATCATTCTACCAATGAGGAAATTGAGAGAAGGTTACACAGCTGGTGAACAGTGAAGCCAGGATTTAAAACCCAGTTGGTCCAACTAACTGTTAATCACTAGAGCAAATTTATAAATTTACTTTTTATTTTTCATTTTAGTGAGGAAAGAGAGGGAAAAGGGGAGAAAGAGCAGGAAGCATCAGCTCCCATGTGTGCCTTAACTAGGCAAGCCCAGGGTTCTGAACCAGTGACCTCAGTGTTCCAGAATGATGCTTTATCTACTGCACCACCACAGGTCAGAAAATCTAATTTTTAAAGAGTTGATTAGCCTGACCTGTGGTGGGGCTGGGGATAAAGCGCCGTCCAGGAACGCTGAAGTTGCCAGTTTGGAACCCTGGGCTTGCCCAGTCAAGGCACATATGGAAGCAACTACTAGGAGTTGATGCTTCCTATTTCTCCTCCTCGCCTCTCCTCTCAAAAAATAAATAAATAATAAATAATAAATAAAAAATACATTTTAACAGAAATTTTTTCTGTAGCAATATTTTTTCCCCAAGTGAAATGAGGGGAGATAAAGAGACAAACTCCCGCTTATGCCCTGACTGGGATCCACCTGGAAACCCTTGTATGGGGCTGATGCTTTGCCCATTTGGGGCCATGCTCTCAACCAAAGTATTTTTAGTGCCTGAGGCAGAGGCTACACGGAGCCATTCTCAACACTTGGGGCCGATGCACTTGAACCAACTGAGCCATGGCATCAGGAGTGGAAAAAAGAGAGCAGGGGGAGGGGTGGAAAAGCAGATGGTCACTTCTTCTGTGTTCCCTGACCGCGAATGGAACCTGGCACTTCCACATGCTGGGCTGACACTCTACCCCTGAGCCAACTGGCCAGGGCCTATATTAACCTTTTAAAGGCAACTAAAATCTCAGTTGTGGTATTGAATTACTTTTTCTTCGCCTAACCAGGTGGTGGCACAGTGAATAGAGTGTTGGCCTGGGACGCTGAGAACCCAGGTTCGAAACTCCAAGGTTGTCAGCTTGAGCATGGGCTCATCCAGCTTGAGTGCTGGTTCACCAGCTTGAGCGCAGGGTCGCTGACTTGATCATGGAATCATAGATATGATCCCATGGTCACTGGCTTGAGCCCAAAGCTGGCTGGCTTGCTTGAAGCCCAAGGTTGCTGGCTTGAGCAAGGGGTCATTGGCTTAGTTGAAATCCCCTGGTCAAGGCACATAGTAGAAAGCAATCAATGAACTACTAAGGTGCCACAACTATGAGTTGATGCTTCTCATCTCCCTCCCTTCCTGGCTGTCCTTGTCTGTGCCCCCACCTTGTTAAAAATAAATAAATTTCTTTTTCCCTTAGTTAAATCTTTAAAATACTGTCCTTTTAGCCTGACCAGGTGGTGGGGCAGTAGATAGAACATCGGACCGAGATGCAGAGGACACAGGTTCAAAACCCCAAGTCCTCCGGCTTTGAACATCGGCTTGTCTGGTTTGAGCACAGCTCACCAGCTTGAACCCAAGGTCACTGGCTTGAGCAAGGGGTCACTCGGTCTGCTTAGCCACCCCCCACCCCCCGGAAGGCACATATGAGAAAGCAATCGATGAACAACTAAGGTGCCGCAATGAAGAATTGATGCTTCTTATCTCTCTCCCTTCCTGTCTGTCTGTGGGAGACAGACTGTAAGCTGAAAAGATCCTTATAGCCTAGGGCCGTGATGGCGAACCTATGACATGCGTGTCAGCACTGACACGCGTAGCTATTTTCGATGACATGCAGCCACATACCAGAGAAGAATGGAGCCTCAGATAAGTGACCCTGTATCAGAGACTTCCTTATTTGCATAGAGCTTAAAGGCTTTAATTCTCTACACTATATAATAAAGCAGACCAGGGGCTCTCGCTCTCTTTTCTTGCCATCAGCTTACAGAGGCCTCCCGATCCCATCCTTTTTCTCTTTAATTTTATTTCTTAATTCCACATCATTCTCCCTCAGGACCTGGAATTACTATTCATGCTGGTTCGTGGCATCTGTCTGTCCCTTTCTCTGTCTCTGTCACAAAAAAATAAAATAGAAGTCAGGGTTAATAAAAATTTCTCCAAAAGAGTCTTAAATAGTTTACATAATACCTATTTGTTTAACACTGCCTGTAATGAGGAGTTACATATAAATGCATTTTTCTAGACAACTGAATTAATATTACCCTAACTATATTCCAAGAATCTACTTAATCAGTAGGAGGCCTGGAAGAAAGCATTTAGGAATATCCATCACTGCTTTTGAAAACAAAACAAAACTCACTTTACAGATTAATCTTAATTGAAGGGGAGGTTTGTAGTCATAATTCCGTATGAATTGAACTTATGATAAATTACTTTTAAATTTATTTTATTTTTATTTTATTTATTTTTTTTAGAGAGGAGACACAGAGAGAGAGAGAGAGAGAGAGAGAGAGAGAGAGAGAGAGAAAGAAAGAAAGGGGGGAGGAGCTGGAAGCATCAACTCCCATATGTGCCTTAACCGAACCAGTGCAGGGTTTTGAAGTGGCGACCTCACTGTTCCCAGGTCGCCGCTTTATCCACTGCACCACCACAGGTCAGGCCTGATAAATTACTTTTAAAAACATAAATATTTAATTTCATTGTGAGATGTCATGTATCTAGGTTTTTAATTCTGCTCTTTTCCAAAAATTAGGCCAATATCATTTACCATAATACCAAGCACATTTAGATTTTAAGTATTTGAATACACAGGGATAGGCAAAAGTAGTTTTATGGTTATGAGTACGTGAAATTATAACTGTCAACCAACCTACTTTTTCCCAACACCGCATATTTCCAGGTTACTTCTTTCTCAAGAAATTATAAATTACCTTTAAACACTAAGGAAGTCTATCAGTGAGCTATCCACTTATTATATACTGTTATTTCTTCTAGCTGTAGTAGTTTTTCCTTTGATCTGAAATAGAGGTATAGATAACTGAAGATGTGTACTTAAAAAAAATTTTTTTTTATTTTTAGATTTTAATTTATTCATTTTAGAGAAAGGAGAGAAAGAGACAGAGAGAGAGAGAGAAGGAGGGAGGAGCAGAAAGCATCAACTCCCATATGTGCGTTGACTAGGCAAGCCTAGGGTTTCGAACTGGCAACCTCAGCGTTTCAGGTCAATGCTTTCATCCATTGCGCCACCATAGGTCAGGCTTAAAAATATTTTTAAGAGCTATTTTCTTTGTTTGACCCAGCTGTGGCGCAGTGGATAGAGCGTCGGACTGGGGTACGGAAGACCCAGGTTCAAGACCCCGAGGTCGCCAGCTTGAGCGCGGGCCCATCTGGCTTGAGCAAAAGCTTGTCAGCTTGGACCCAAGGTCGCTGGCTCCAGCAAGGGGTTGCTCGGTCTGCTGAAGGCCCACGGTCAAGGCACATGTGAGAAAGCAATCAATGAACAACTATGGTGTCGCAACGGCAACGAAAAACTGATGATTGTTGCTTCTCACCTCTCTCTTCGCCCCTGTCTGTCTGTCCCTATCTATTCCTCTCTCTGACTCTGTCTCTGTCCTTGTAAAAAAAAAAGTTATTTTCTTTATTGACTTATTTTTTTGAGAGAGAAAGCAGAAGAGAGAGAGAGAGAAAGAAAGAATGAGACAGTAAGAGAGAGAAGGGGAGGAGAGAGATGAGAGGCATCAACTCATAGTTATTTTAGTTGTTCCTTGATTGTTTCTTATACGTGACTTGAGGGGGGTGTGGGAAAACGAGGCTCAAGCCAAGCCAGTGACCCCTTCTTCAAGCCAGCAACCCTGCACTCAAGCTGGCAACCTCATGCTCAAGCTGCCAACCCTGGGGTTTCGAACCAGGGACTTCAGTGTTCCAGGTCAACGCTCTATCCACTGTGCCACTACAGTCAGACTGACATGTACTTTTTTTTTAATCCAGGGTAGAGACTGAAGTTGGTGACTACATGTTCTGCTTTGATAATACATTCAGCACCATTTCTGAGAAGGTGATTTTCTTTGAATTAATCCTGGATAATATGGGAGAACAAGAGCAAGAACAAGAGGAATGGAAGAAATATATTACTGGCACAGATATGTTGGATATGAAACTGGAAGACATACTGGTCAGTATGGTCTTTTAATATAATAAAAATTGTTAACATCCAGAGGCCTTACTATGTGATAGGCTAATATTGAGCTAAGTATTTTAATTGCATTATCTCATATAATTCTTACTTAAGTAAGGATGATCTGTGAGGATTATTTCCATCTTTCCAATGAGGAAATTGTACTTTAGGGAGATTAGATAATTATTCTGTCACATGACCAGAGAAAAGGAGAACTAGAATTGAACACAGGCTCTTAACTACAAAACTCCTTTGCCTGACCTGTGGTGGCACAGTGGATAAAGTGTTGACCTGGAACCCTGAGGTCGCTGGTTTGAAACCCTGGGCTTTCCCAGTCAAAACACATGGGAGTTGATGCTTCCTGTTCCTACCCCTTCTTTCTCTCCCTCTCTCTCTCTCTCTCTCTCTCTCCTCTCTAAAATGAATAAAGTCTTAAAAAAATATTAAAAAGAAAACTCCCTTAAAATGTTCACTAACAGAAGAATGTAATGATCTGATATAACTGAGTAATTTGTAAAGACTTAAAATGTACAGGCATTTCTCCCACATCATAGCTTTTATAACATGAAATTTGATATTATTTAATTTGGGAACAACTATTTACATTACTCAGATCAGACCTAGCAGTTATCAGAAACTAGTACTTCACTCAGGAGTAAAAACAGGATGTGGCTTCTTTGCTTGAATTGCTTTATGCTTTGTTTATTATAAACGTATAATGAAATGTACATGTATAAGAACCTATTTGCATTTAATAATAGTATTGCCAATGGTAGAGGGAAAGGTCATTCAGCCACAGCTAGATGTACTCAAAGGATAGAATTTACTCAGTGATATTTGTAAATAGCATGTATATAATTCTATTTTAGAAATTCCGACAATAGAAATAACATGGTGACCTGACCAGGCGGTGGCGCAGTGGATAGAGTGTCGGAGTGAGAAACAGAGGACCCGGGTTCGAAACCCCTGAGGTCACAAGCTTGAGCGCAGGCTCATCTGGTTTGAGCAAGGGGTCACTTGCTCTGCTCTAGCCCCCCACCGCAGTCAAGACACATATGAGAAAGCAATCAATGAACAACTAAGGTGTCACAACAAAGAATTGATGCTTCTCATCTCTCTCCCTTTTTGTCTGTCTGTCCCTTTCTCTGTCTCTCTCTGTCCCTGTCACAAAAAAAGAAAAGAAAAAAAGGAAATAACATGGTTATTTAAAGTTTGAAGCTGTATAACCTCTGATATTCTTATCACTGGCACTTTTTTTATAAAGTGATAATTTGATCATTTGAGGTTTCTTAGGAAAGGCACAATTATATTACAGCAGATCAGACATAAATCAATAAGCTTAAGTTGTAACATTAAATGGTCCTATCAAATATGTAATTCCATGACTGAGCTTTCTGAGTCTTGGTTTTCAAACCTGCAAAATAAGGACAATACCTCCAGAACTGTGTAGAAGAAATGTGATCCACTATGTGTATAAGTGCTCTAAACACTGTATACTAGCACACAATAAATGTTTGTTTTCTTACCTTTTCCACTGGTGTTACTGTGAATACAAACGTAAAGGATTAAGTTTGATTGGCATGCATTTTTACCATGACAGTTTTTTTTATCTCACCATGCTTTCATATGTGCATTAAACTTAGCATAATTTTAGAACTAGGAGATAATTATTATTAGTCTAGCCTGACCTGTGGTGGCCCAGTGGATATAGCATCAACCTGGAACGCTGAGGTCACTGGTTTGAAACCCCAGGCTTGCCTGGTCAAGGCACATATGGGAGCTGATGCTTCCTGCTCCTCCCCTTCCCCTCTCTCTCCTCTCTTAGATGAATAAATAAAAATTTAAAAAAATTATTAGTCTAGCTCCAACCTCTTTCCTTTTCCCTCTCCATTGTTTAGATAAGGAACTGACTTATAATTAAAATGGAAATGATATATCCATACTTCCACTCTTAGTCCAGTCTACTTCCCATTTTTAAAATGTCAATCATATGAATATATTTTTCCATTTTAAATTTATTTGCCCAACAAGAACAAAATACAAGTAGTCATCATTTTTATTAATACTTCACTGCATTCCTCAGAGATTGACTTTTATTCACAGTTAAATAAAATGACCAGAAAGTTCAGATTTAAATATGGCTTAAAATACTTACAAATCCCTTTTTAAGAAAAAAAGGAAATAACATGGTTATTTCCTTTTTTTTCTTATTATCTTTCAGGAACTTTTTCCATTTACTCCCCCAAAATTTTATATCCCAGTAGGAAACTTAATAATTTTATATATGACTATCATCATTATTCTATTAAAAGGAGTTATGAATGCTCTTTTTGAGGAGCTGAACCCCTTATTTTTTCTGGAAAATTTGTATTTCTTTACAAATATCCCTTATGATAAATATTACATTTTATAGTTTTATAGGATTAGCACAGCAGTATAAAATTTTGAGTATATTTTTTGCTTAAATGAGGATTTTAAGCAAAGTGAGTCTACAGGAAAATCTGTTTCTTGGATTTTCTAATTTTTGTCATAAATTCTTTGACATCATTTCAAATCGCAATTTTACCTTATATTCATATAGTCTATAGTTAGTTTTCAAATTATTTCTGACTGGGTCCCTACTATAAAATAGTTTTGTCAGAAGATAGGCAACTTATAATGTATCTTGGTAAGTTTAATGAATGTGATATTAGAATATGTTTTTATTAAAAATAGGTTATACTTTTGGATATATAGAATGTACATGTAAAGTTGAAACATTTTCTAATTTCACTACTTTGTGAGATAAAAGCATTGGGTGTTTTGCTAAAAACTAAATTGGACCAGACTAACATTCAAAGAAAAATAATATTAAAACACTATGCATTAGCCTGACCAGGCAATGGTGCAGTGGATAGAGCGTCGGTCTGGGACACAGACGACCCAGGTTCAAAACCCCGAGATCGCCAGCTTGAGTGTGGGCTCACCAGCTTGAGTGCAGGGTTGCCAGCTTGAGCATGGCATCATAGACATGACCCCATGGTCTCTGACTTGAGCCCAAAGGTCACTGACTTTGAGCCAAGTGTCACTGGCTCAGCTGGAGTCACCCCTACACCCCCCGCATTGAGGCACATATAAGAAAACAATCAATAAACAACTAAGAAGCCACAATCGATGCTTCTCATCTCTCTCCCTTCCTGTCTGTCCCTCTCTCTGTCCCTCTTTCTGTCTCTCTCACACACAAATGCATTATATAAAGGTAAATACCTAAAACTTTATCAGTTTCATTTTTTAAAATTTAAGTCATTTTCTTATGGCTGTGAGGACTAATAAAAGAGAATGTAAAATTCCTGGCACAATGCTACTTGGGGGGAAAATATATATATACATATATATATATTATTTCTTTTATGATTCTTTTTATTGATTTTAGAGAGAGAAAGAAGGGGAGGAGTGGGAAGCATTAATTTCTAGTTGCTTACTAGTTGCTATTGTTGCTTCTCATATGTACCTTGACCTGGTAAGTCCAAGGCTTTGAACCTGTGACCTCAGCGTTCCAGCATTCCAGGTTGGCACTAACTTTACTATGGCATTACAGATCAAATGAATATATTTTCATATTATTTATTTTCATTTTCACAGTAGCTATGCTCCTTTGTTAAATAATTGTTTATAAACAATAATTTAAATGTATCAGGAGAACTATTATATAACCTTACAGAATAAGATCTTTAGGGACTCTAGTATCTGTCCCTTAATTAACATTGTGTTTAGATATAAAATTAATATGAATATGAGGATATTATGAAACACTTTTATTAAGTTAACTTAAAATTACTAAGCATTCTTTTACAGTAAAATTATTTTATTTCCAGGAGTCCATCAACAGTATCAAGTCCAGACTAAGCAAAAGTGGTCATATCCAAACTCTGCTTAGAGCATTTGAAGCTCGTGATCGAAATATACAAGAAAGCAACTTTGATAGAGTCAATTTCTGGTCTATGGTTAATTTAGTGGTAATGGTGGTTGTATCAGCTATTCAAGTTTATATGCTAAAGAGTCTTTTTGAAGATAAGAGAAAAAGTAGAACTTAAAACTCCAAATACTTAATATTGAGAAGGAGAGACAGAAAAATGCAATAAACTGTTACAGTCAAGACCACTAATAGTCTTTTCCAAAATGCTTTTAGTTATTACCAGTGTGAACCAATTATTTTAGTGTAGAAGTCTTCACTTTCATCTGTGCAAGTAATCTTATTGCTCCAGTTGTGCTTAAGTATATACCAGATATTTTGCAGAGTATAGGTGTAATTGAATGAAGCCATATTAATAATGGCATTTTCCTAAGGGTCTTGTTTTTTGGGTTTTTTTAAGCATTTTCCTAAGTTAAAAAAAATATATTGCAAATGTTACATTGGGGATTTAAATTAATGAACTTTGGGCCTAAATGTAACACCAAAAAATGTTTTTAAAAGATTCTCTTACTCGGAAGTTTCTCTTACTTGGAAGTTTCTGTTAATGTGGCAATCACAAATCAATTGTAAAAGTTTTTAATATATTGTTAAAAGTCATTTGAGAATTACCTAATCATGGATTGAATATATCTTTAGAAGACAAAGACTCAATTTTTCTATTGTTACATACACATTTTCTCTAATGTAAATAGAAACATAGCTGTGAAAAACAGATTTCTGAGACTTTTATAACCAAATGTATTTCAATTTAAAATATTAGCAAAAAGTATTCACTTTATATATTTATCTTACATTCCCAAAAGCTGACATTGTGATAATTCTCAAAAATGCTAAGTCATTCATTTGGTTAATCAGTGTCACCCCAATAAATTCAATTTAAAAATGTTGTCATACTTATTAAAATTAGGACAAATTATCTTTGAAATAGCTAGGTTGCTCAGTATGCTTTAGAATACATTCTGTCTAATCCTTAACTAAGGACTTAAAAAATAAATGTGAGGGAAATAATTTTGTTTTTATGTTGTCAACAGTGTTATGTTAATTGTAATATGACTATTGTGTTGACTACATTATTACCAGCAGTTGTGAAGGATATACTGCTAAAAGGCTCTTTGCTTAACATGAATAAATATATATTGCCTTTTCTGAGTATTGTTAATCAGATTGGCTCACCATAATGATCCAACTCAAATACAAATCATGAGATAATTTCCACTGAAGTGGAAGAAATATTATTTGACTATCACTTTTATTTTTTGCAACTGTTTTATTGTTTTGAATTATCTAAGTATTCAGGTACGTTTTATGAAATATAAGCCCTACTGTAGTTTAGCACTGAGTATACATATTTAATTACAGTTTTTATTATAACTTTTATGAAATGACTTTTCTGATCTTTTTATTGACATTCAAATAAGATTGAAAATTCACAGAATCCCAAGTTTGAATATTCCATATGTGAGTAAGTATATAAAGTCTGTGCCATCCTAGCTTATTGCAGTCTGTGGAATCTTACTCAAAGACTAGCATTTTACATCATGAAATAAGTAAATTTTTAGATTATGCCGATATGTAATATTATTTATGACAGATATGAACTAGAAACAATCAACTTTTAAATTTGAGCTTAGAAACCTGTAGGTTAATAATGTTGGAATTCTTAAGCAATAATTGATATCCAGAGAGAATGGTTTCAATTATGATTTACACTCAGAATAGTAAAAAAAGATTTATTTTCCTCCTTATGCCATTGTAAGAACAGAAACTTAGATTCCCCTACTCTGAAGCTTATAAAAAATGAGATCAATGCCATATATAATCAAGTACCTTCACTGGCCAAGAACGTGTTCCAAGTGTTCAGGAATAGTCCTTATAACAGATGCAAAACAAGAGCCAATAAGATCATCCCCTCCTAAAGAGCCCTCCCTTACCCCCTTCTGTTAACCTTATAGTAAGAAGTAAACTTAACAGTACTATAACTAATAAAACAGTACAAGTATAAACTAAACTACTGCATCTTTTCTATAAAACTGTGATTAAGAATTCTACCTCTTATGAATGGCTATTGACCGTACTATACTCGGATTCCTTAACTGACTGAGTTTGATACATCTCCTACATATGATTTATGCCACTAATGTCAAGCCTATGATTCAGTAACTTCTTACCACATAACAATGGCCTTAAATGGAAAAGAAGGAATTTAGGAATATTGAAGACAATTTTATTTTTATAGACAAGGTGAAAAGAGCTTATTTAACCCTTTGAGTAGTGAGTTTTTTGTTAACCCTTAGAGTAAGGACATACATAAACATTCGTACTACTCAAAGGGTTAAGAAGCATGTTAACTGTATTAACCAAAAGTAAGTAAAATTTGTAAGCAGAGGACTAAATTCTTGAATCTTTCTCAACATGTATTATTTGCTTCATGCTTTTTTTAATGTCAGTATTCAATTTCAAAATTAAAATTATGCTAAAATTGAGCAAACTATTAGTGAATAACTTTATCTTTTGTTTTCAATTAAACTCTTGAAATACTACAATATTTAACTAAGACCTAGGATTTCACTATAATTTTTATTCTGATCATTAACGATATGCTATTTTTTTATATGAATCTCAAGACAGGGTAAATAAGTGCTTGAAATAGCATTGAAATTATAAATTCAAATGTAATTTTGTGTTATGTTTATCCTTCTTAAGCATTGTTGTGTCTTAAAATTGACAGAGTACCTATAATTGTATGCCTCCCCAAATGAAATTTTAAAAGAAATTCATTCAGTATGTAATAGTTTTTATCTGAAGTGAAATAATGCAGTGTTGCTCAAAATGCTTTAAAGTTGTGAACAGCCATATTAAATGGGAAATGAATACTGCACTGAGTATATTTAATAAAAATTTTAAAATCTAAATTATCTACCAGTCTTTGTAAATGCTGTCTAATCCTTAAAGTCTCATCTTAGCCAAGTGTGCTGTTCTCCCTTCCATTTGAAAATACATAGTTCACTGTGCTGTTTTTTGTATATCCTTCTACCTTACATTGGAGTTCTATTTATATGTAGTCTGATTCATCCATTGCCCAAACATGCTCAAAATATACAGGCAAAGACCATCAGTTCTGAAAGTTTGGAATGCTAAATAAGCACCCAGGGAGCTTGCTCCACTCCTCTACCTCCACTCCAGAAATTGACTGTTTAGATCTGGAATATGGCTCCTTAATCTTAAATTAACCTACATAATTTGAGACCGGTGTCTACTATCCTTGGACCATTTGTTAACTGGGTGATCTTGAGAAATCAAAACTGCTTTGAGTTTATTTGTAAAAATATTTTTTTTAATTCATTTTTTAGAGAGGAGACACAGAGTGAGAGAGAGAGAGAGAGAGAGAAAGTGGGGAGGAGCTAAGAGAAAGTGGGGAGGAGCTAGAAGCATCAACTCCCATATGTGCCTTGACCATACCAGTGCAGGGTTTTGAACTGGCGACCTCAGTGTTCCCAGGTCGACGCTTTATCCACTGCGCCACCACAGGTCAGGCTGTAAAAATATTTTAAGATTTTTTGTGTTTATGTGTGACAGAGAGAGAGGGACAGATAGGGACAGACAGACAGGAAGGGAGAAAGATGAGAAGAATCAATTCTTCATTGTGGCTCCTTTGTCTCCTGATTGCTTTCTCATATGTGCCTTGACCAGCGGGGGCTACAGCAGAGCAAGTGATCCCTTGCTCAAGCCAGCAACCTTGGGCTCAAGCCAGCAACCTTGGGCTTCAAGCCAGCAATCTTTGGGCTCAAGCCAGAAACCATGGGGTCATGTCTATGATCCCACGCTCAAGCCAGGGACCCCACACTCAAGCTGGTGAGTCTGTGCTCAAGCTGGATGAGCCTGCACTCAATCTAGCAACCTTGGGGTTTCAAACCTGGGCCCTCTGTCTCTCAGTCCAATGCTCTATCCACTGCACCACCACCTGGGCAAGCACTAAGATCTTAAAATAGTTAAAATAACATATCAGAGTCCACTACTTGAGGGAGATTGGTCATTTTTTTCACACCATCTAGACCAGTGGTAGTCAACCTGGTCCCTACCACTCACTAGTGGGCATTTCAGTTTTCATGGTAGGCGGTAGAGGAGCTACCAAAGTATAAATAAAAAGATTTAACTATAGTAAGTTGTTTTATAAAGATTTATTCTGCCACCTGACCAGGTGGCGGTGCAGTAGATAACCGTCTGACTGCGATGCGGAAGACCCAGGTTCGAGACCCTGAGGACGCCAGCTTGAGCATGGGCCCATCTGGCTTGAGCAAAAAGCTCGCCAGCTTGGACCCAAGGTCGCTGGCTCCAACAAGGGGTTGCTCGGTCTGCTGAAGGCCCGCGGTCAAGGCACATGTGAGAAGCAGTCAATGAACAACTAAGGTGTTGCAACGGCAACGAAAAACTAATAATTGATGCTTCTCACCTCTCTCCGTTCCTGTCTGTCTGTCCCTATCTATCCCTCTCTCTGACTCTCTGTCCCTGTAAAAAAATAAAATTAAATAAATAAATAAAAGATTTATTCTGCCAAACTTAGCAAAAATCCAACATAAAGTACTTGGTAAGTAATTATTATATGCTTTCACTTGCTGTAACTCTGCTTTATAAATTTTATAAAGTAATGGTTACTTTTTAAATCACCATTACTGTGGAACCGATAGGCGGTTAGAAAATTTTACTACTAACAGATACAAAAGTGGGCGGTAGGTATAAAAGGTTGACTACCCCTGATCTAAACAAACCACTCTTCCCCCACAAGCTAGTAAAATTCCTAAGGGCACCTGTCTACTTCTGCACTCCCATCACCTTAGGTGTCTGGGCTTTTGGAAGGCTTGTGTCATTATAAACAAGTCACACTACACTTGTTGTATGTATATCTGGGGGAAGGGCACAGAATAAAGAATCCAGACCTAAGATGAAAGAGGGCACTTTGAAATGATGGACTCAATCCTCGAATCTGAAAAAGAAAGTTAAGACAATGCAAGGCAGGTTAAAAATTTGGCGGTCTTTAATGACCATGAGTCAACAGTAAAATGAACAATGAGAATCTATTATCTAACACTGAAATTAACTCCCTTACATGCAGAGACTACTTCCCAATCCTGGAAGTTTTCTAGTGGCAATAATGATCAGATGTTATAAAAAGCAATTATTCCTATATCTGATATCAGGTGGGAGGATGGACTAATTCGTCTATTCCTCTTGCCCTTATTTCAAATATAAAAGAACTGGTGATGCCATATGCAAGAGAAAGCTGAAAGAAATGCCAGAGCTTCAAGAGAAATTTTAGAGTTGTACTTTGTTAGATGCTTGCTTGACACTCAAAAACAAAATGAAAATGAAATTAAAAATACCATTTACAATCACTCCAAAGAAAACAACACACTTAGGTATAAATCTAATAAAACATGTATAGGATCTGTATGCTGAAAATCATGAAATGCTTTCTGGTCAAAGACCTTAAATAAATGGAGAATAATACTATGTTCATGGATTGGTAGTCTCAACATAGTAAAAAGGTCAATTCTTCCCTAAATTAATCTACAAATTTAAAATATTCGTATCAAAATCCAGCAAAGTTTGTTTTTGTAGACAAACTTATTCTAAAAATATATATATAGAAAGGCAAAGGACTAAGAACAGATAAGACAATTCTGAAAAAGAATAAAGTCTACCTAAGTTAAGGCTTACTACTTAGTTACAATAATCAACACTGTATTACTGGGAGGGAAATATAGATCACAGATCAATTAAATAGATTCTAGAAATGCACCAAAACAATTCCAACTGACTTAACAAAAGTCCAAAAGCAATTCAATAGAGAAAAGACAGCCTTTGAAAGAAATAAAACTGGAGTGATTGGGACAAACATAAGTAAAAGCATGCATGAACTTAAATGCAAAAAGAACCCCTATTTAAAAAAAAAAAAACTTAAGGGTAAACAAAGGGTTTTTATACTTGACACCAAATATGCGGCCCATAAAAGAAACTGCTAAACAAACTCAAAAGTAAAAACTTTTGCTCTCTGAAAGAATCTGTTAAGGGGATGAAAAAAAATAAAGCTATAGGTAAGGAGAAAATATATACAAACCACATATCCAAAAAAGGACTAGAATATAAAAATGAATTCTGAAAGTTCAACAGTTAAAAAAAAATTCAATTAGAAAATGGACAAATGACATGAACAGACATGTTACTTAAGAAGATATGCGGTTTTTTGGCCGTTGGCTCAGTGGTAGGTAGCCTGGCGTGTGGATGTCCCAGGTTCGATTTATGGTCAGGGCACAAAAGAGAAACGCCCATCTGCTTCTCCATCCTCCCCTCTTGCTTCTCTTTCTCTCTTTTCCCCTCCTGCAGCTATGGCTCTGTTGGAGTGAGTTGGCCCCAGGTGCTGAGGATGGCTCTATGGCAGTGATGAGCAATCTTTTGAGCTTGATGTGTCAAAATTTGGCAAAAAAAACAAGCATAACTCAGGTGGTATGTCACTTCGAGAAAAACGGCCTAACCAGAAGTCCCAGAAATAGATGCTCTGTGCTGGAGTTCTGTTTTGGCCTACAGACCCTCTGGCACAGAGTATCTACACTACATCCTTCTCGGCATGCGGCCCCATACTTTTCTGGTATGCAGCGCATGTCATCGAAAATGGCTATGCGTGTCAGTGCTGACACACCTGTCATAGTTTCACCATCACGGCTCTATGACCTCTGCCTCAGGTGCTAAGAAGAGTTTGGTTGCTGAGTAATGGAGCAACACCCCAGATAGGTAAAACATTGCCCTGTAGGGGGGCTTGCTGGGTGGATCCCGTTTGGATCGCTAGTGGAAATCTGTCTCTGCCTCCCTACCTCTCCCTCAAAAAAAGAATAAAAAGAAGAAGATATGTGGCTGGCAAATAAGCATGTAATAAGCTGTTCAACATCATCAGCCATTAGGAAAAATCAATGAGATTATTACTATACACATACCAGAATGGCTAAAATAAAAAAGTTACAACACCAAGTGCTAGCAAAGATACAAGAGAAATTGGGTCACTCATACACTGCCAGTGGGGTATAAAATGGTAGAGACACCTGGAAAATATTCTTACAGTTCCTTATAAAATTAAACATGCACTTACCATGCAACCCAGCATTTGTACACTTGGACACCTATCCTTGAGAAATGAAAACATGCTCAAATAAAATACTGTACACATTATACAAGCACCTTCATTAGTAACAGCTCATAACTAGAGATAACCCAAATGTCCTTGAGAGAATGAATGGTCAAGCTCAGGTATATTCACACCATGGAATACTATGTAGCAATAAAAAGGAACCAACTATTGATACATGCAACAATTTGGATAAACCTCAAGGGAATTAAGTTAGTGGGGGGGGGGGTAGGGAAATCAGTCTTAAAATGTTACACACTGTAGAAGAAAGATGGCAATGGAGTAGGAGGGCATTCCAACTGCCACCTCCCAAGACCAAATTGGATTACAATTTAAGAACAATCATCTTGAAAAATCAACTTTGGACTAAACTAAGAGAATTCTATAACCAAGGATCACTGAAGAAGCCACCCGGAGACTGGTAGGAAGGGCAGAGACGCACCCCGCTCCCAGGGGTGAGGAGCTGTGGAGGGTCCAGAGCGACTCTCACTGCGCGGTGGGTTGCCCTGAGAGGTGTGGGTCCTCAGCCCCACTTTAAAGCCCTAGAGCCCAGGAGAGGCACCCATACAGCATTTGGCTATGAAAAAAGCCGGGTTTCTCTCTGCAAGAAAGAGCGCTCTCAGACACAGACTCCATTTTAAAGGTCCTGCGCAGAAAACCTTGTTCACAGACACTTACCAGGGGCTCTGGTGGGGAAGAGCTGAGAGGACTGGAGTTGCAGGAGGAGAGTGTAAAGTTGGAGGCACAGGGAGAGACACTGTGGGGCACGGCCACAGGAATGGAACTCCTGTGCTGAATCATTCTGCAGTACTGCAGTCACCATCTTTCTTGGGAGGAGCAATCCCCTCTGAGTGGCATCAACCTGGGGAAAAACAGTTGCTCTGCCTTTGGGAGTCTCTCATACCCTAGTCATGGTGACGGGTCATTCTGAGGGGCCAGAAAGCAAGGGGCACGTCAGTGACTCAGTTTTCTGGTGTTGAGGCTGGAGCTCCCCTCCACATTCTCCCAAGTCTATGACTGGTGCTTCCACCTCACAAGAGACTCACTTAAAACTGCGGTGGGCAGAATACACCACTGGGTCTCAGAGGCCACACCCACCAGACTCCTCAACTCACCCTACTGAGGTCTGTGAAAAAAGTCTGGATGGACAGACACCTAGGGTCGAGGGCCAGAGCCACGCCCACCACCCTTCCTAATTGCTGAATTGCCACAGGCTCTAGACCAGGGGTCCCCAAACATTTTACACAGGGGGCCAGTTCATTGTCCCTCAGACCGTAGTTTGGGGACCTCTGCTTGACTCTAGCAGAGGTTTTTTCAGCGGCTGAGCTGAACCAGCAGCCAGCAGACAGGCTGCAGGAAGTGAGACTCAGGGAAACTTGGCCATTTGAGTGGACTTTCCCTTAGGACCAGAGTGGGTAAAAGCCAACCTAGGAGTGCAGCTTGGTATTTCCATGTACACCTGGGCCCAGCAGAGGCAGCCACAAACTCTGAATTGCTTGTAACTCCAAGGAGGTTACTGAGGGCCAGTCACGGGCAGTGTCTCCCACTGGTCTGCACTGGGTTCCTCCTTGGGAGGTCCAGGGTTGGCACATCAAGGGGTCAGGTTCAGGACCTAACAACCCTTGCTAGAGTGATATCCTAAGGCAGTGGTTCTCAAACTTTTTGAAGTTGAGGTGCATTTAAAATCCTACAAATAATTGTAGGTGTACTATATACAAATTTCTGAAAAATATTATAATAATTAAGTCAAATATTGAAGAAAAACTACATAAAGCCCAAGCGTGCTTTTATGGTAATTAAGTAAAATAAATACGACAAAATTAAATTTATTCTGACATTAAAAGACATTTTTATGTTATATTTTTTGAGTTATGCTTTTTAGAATTTGTAAACAAGAGGGATTAAAAAATGACAAAAGAGTTATCTTTTTATATGTATAGATACATTTTTACTAAGATTTAGTAAATTCGGCAGGTCCCAGCACAAATGTGTTAAGTTTTTTCATTCCTGTGTTTGGGAAACATGAGCCTGATGTGTCCTAGCGATTTCTTCAACATTTGGGCATATATTTGAAAGGCAAAGTCTCATTTCCTCATCAATACATTGAAGAATTTCTCTCTTTTTACTTTTAATTGTATTGAATGCAGAAAAACCCCACCATACATATCATCTTAACTTTACACCAAAACAACGGATAGAAGAAACTTGCCTCCAGTCTTTCTGGGGAACATGAGGAGTAGTGTAAACAATCCAGCATAACAGCTTAACAGCCTTTTGCAACCTAATCAGGCAAGTGAGGTGGGGGGTTGGGCATACTGTCAGTTTACAGCCATTCCCCATACCTCTGTCCCCCAAAAATCTAAACCCCAAAAACCCTGTTGGTCTTTTGGTCCCCAACAGGCACACATTTCTCTGGAATACCATAGGCGCACCTAGAAATCTTCTAGGGCACACACTTTGAGAACCACTGTCCTAAGGAAAAGCTCCTCATACCAGGAACAGCCGAAGCGAATTCCAATCTCTGTGATCAGTACTGGCACAGCAGCTCATGTGCATTGAATAGGGTGGTGCTTCACAGTCACCCAGCCTGGGCACTGGATATTCTATCCTGCTAGAGTAGATTCCACAGGGGGAAGGGAGAGAGGCTTGGAGCATGGACCTTTAAAATGTGGGTCCCTGTGAGTCTATTGTTAGATCTGGTCAAGAGGCTTAGCCACCTTTTGGAAGAGTACAGTCAACCTCAGGAGAGGATGCTCTCAGTCTTCCTCTCTGAGACCAGGGTCTCAATAGCTGAAAGAACTTCTGCAGAGGAAATTGTCTGCTCCACTCGATCTGAACTGCTGCTCACCTTGTTGGGGAGAAATAAAATTTTTAGAGTATACAGCAGTGGCTGAGGGATCAAGCTCTGGAGTAAGGGCCACATTCTCTGTACTGAACTCCTGACCAAGAGACTCCTGAAGTACAAGGTCCCACAAATGTTGTATTCACAACCTTAGCTGCCCTAATCCACCAAATGTGCAACATGTACAAGGGTTGGTTGGGTGAGGCCAATCTGAGCCCACACTACAGTCTTACTACAGAAGAGTCTGTGGGAAGACCAGGCAACTTCAAGAGGATGAAGAGCAGCTGAAAAGTGGAGACAAAACTTACAGAGCTTGGGGCTTTTACGGAATTGCTGTCATCTCTAAGCAGGAGGAAGCTGATCCTTATACAAAGGTTAGCCCCTCCCACAGTACCCAGACACAGAAAACACAGACACAAACAGCAAAAAGTACAGTAGCTGCAGACTGGTAGCCCACAGCAGGTAACAAACAACAGCTGACACCAACCCAAAAAGAACTAGAGCTAACACTGCTGGTAGTGAATGGTAGACAGCACCAACCCTAGACTCAACCACCTACACAAGCAGCACACCCAAAGGTGGAGTGTAGCAAGCACCACACACTGTGGAGAATAAATATGCCCACAAGACAGACATTGCAGTGTGTAATACACATAATCAAAGTTGACCTTTAGAGTCAGCCAGCCTGAAGAAATAACCATACCCACGAAAGGATCAACTGCATCTAATACTCACATACAACAAGAGGGAAAACAGTACCCTCCAGAAGCATTCCTATGACTAGGTAAACAGTGGCCTGGAGGACAGTATCACTGAGCCAATCTTCTTCATAAAGACTACACAAAAATTTCAAAGTCTGACAGCACTACCTAATACAGAGACAAAATGGGCAGACAGAGAAATTAAACCCAAATGAATCAACAAGAGAAATCCCCAGAAAAAGAGCTGAATGAGATTAAAGTAACCAAAATACCAGATGCAGAGTTTAAAACAATGATTTTTAGGATGTTCAAAAATCTTAGAGCAACAATGAATGGAGATAATGAGCACCTAAATAAAGAGATAGCAAGCATCAGAAAGGACATTGAAATCTTAAAAAAAAAAAAACATTCAGAAATGACAAATACAATATCAGAAATAAAGACTTCACTAGAAGGAATAAACAACAGGCTGGATGAAGCAGAGGATCAAATCAGTGATTAAGAGTACAAGATAAATTTATTGGTGTCACCCCATTAGAATTAATAATAATAAAATATATATATATAAAAAAAAGAGTACAAGATAAACAAAAGAATGGAAGCAAGCAGAGCAGCAAAAAGAAAACAGGCTCAAAAAGTCTGAGGAAACTCTAAGAGAGCTCTGTGACAACATGAAGAAAAACAACATCCACATCATAGAAGTTCCTGAAGGAGAAAAGAATGAACAAGGGATAGAGAACCTGTCTGAAGAAATCATGGCTGAAAACTACCCTAAACTGATGAAGGAAAAAGTCACACAAATCCAAGAAGCACAAAGAGTCCCATTAAGAGGAACCTAAAAAGGCCTACACCAAGACACATCATAATTAAAATGCCAAAGTTAAGAGACATAAAGAATACTAAAAGCTGCAAGTGAAAAGCAGTTAATTACCTACAGAGCAGGCCCCATAAGGATGACATTCGATTTCTCAAAAGAAACACTTTTGAGGCCAGAAGGGATTGGCAAGAAATACTCATAGTGATGCAAGGCATGAACCTAGCACTAAGACTTCTTTATCCAGGAAGGCTATTGTTTAAAATTGAAGGAGAAGAAATCTATATGAAGACATATCATAATTAAAATATCAAACTAAGAGATAAGGAGAAAATATTAAAAGCTGCTAGAAAAAAAAAGGCTATCACCTACAAAGGAGCCCCCATAAGGATGACATCCGACTTCTCAACAGAAACACTTGAAGCCAGAAGGGAATGGCAAGATATATTCAAAATGATGCAAAGCAAGAACCTACAACCAAGACTTCTTTATCTAGCAAGGCTATCCTATAAAATTGAAGGAGAAATAAAAAGCTTCCTAGACAAAAAAAAACAACAAAAAAAACCTCAAGGAATTTATTACAACCAAACCAACCAATGCTGCAAGAAATGTTAAGGGGCCTGTTGTAAACATATCGAAGCGGGAAAAGAATATAGTAAAAGAGGAATATAGCTTTAAAGAATAAAATGGTAGCCTGACCAGGCGGTGGCGCAGTGCATAGAGTGTCGGACTGGGATGCGGAAGACCCAGGTTCGAGACCCCAACCTTGCCAGCTTGAGCGCAGGTCCATTTGGCTTGAGCAAAAGCTTGTCAGCTTGGACCCAAGGTCGCTGGCTCCTGCAAGGGGTTGCTTGGTCTGCTGAAGGCCCGCGGTCAAGGCACATGTAGAGAGAGCAATCAATGAACAACTAAGGTGTTGCGACAGCAATGAAAAACTAATGATTGATGCTCCTCACCTCTCTCTGTTCCTGTCTGTCTGTCCCTATCTATCCCTCTCTCTGACTCTCTCTCTGTCCCTGTAAAAAAAAAAAAAGGCATTAAACAACTACATATCAATAATAACCTTAACTGTAACTGGATTAAATGCTCCAATCAAAAGACATAGGGTAGCTACATGAATAAGAAAACAGGATGGATACATATGCTGTCTACAAGAGACACACCTCAAAACAAAAGAAAATTACAAGCCAATATCCCTGATGAATCTAGATGCTAAATTCCTCAACAAAATCTTAGCAAACCAGATCCAGCAGTATATGAAAAAAATCATACACCATGATCAAGTGGGACTTATTCTAGGGAGGCAAGGCTAGTACTATATTCGTAAATCAATCAATATGATTCATCACATAAACAAAAGGAATGAGAAATATCACATAATAATTTCAATACATTCAGAAAAAGCATTTGATAAAATCCAGCACCCATTCATGATTAAAACTCTCAGTAAATTGGAATACAGGGAATATACCTCAACATGATAAAGGCCATCTAAGACAAACCAACAGCCAACATCATAGTCAATAGGCAAAAATTAAAAGCAATCCCCTTGAGATCAGGAAGCAGGCAAGGGTGCCCCCTTTCACCACTCTTATTCAACATAGTTCTGGAAGTCCTAGCTACAGCATTCAGACAAGAAGAAGAAATAAAAGGCATCCAAATTGGAAAAGAAGAAATAAAACTACCATTATTTGCAGATGATATTATATTGTATATAGACAACCCTAAAGTCTCAGTCAAAAAACTACTGGACCTGATAAATGAATTCAGCAAGGTGGCAGGATATAAAATTAATACTCAGATATCAGAGGCATTTTTATACACCAACAATAAACTGTCAGAAAGAGAAATTAAGGAAACAATCCCTTTCACTATTCAAAAAAAAAAAAGAAAAGTACCTAGGAGTAAGTTTAACCAAGGAGATTAAAGACTTGTACTCGGAAAATGATAAAACATTGATAAAAGAAATCACGGAAGATACAAACAAGTGGAAGCATATACTATGTTGATTGATAGAAAGAATAAACATCATTAAAATGTCTATATTATCCAAAGCAATTTATAAATTTAATGTAATACCAATTAAAATACCAATGACATACTTCAAAGATATAGAAAACATATTCCAAAAATTTATATGGAACCAAAAAAGAACACAAATAACCTCAGCAATCTTGAAAAGGAAGAATAAAGTGGGAGGTATCATACTTCCTGATGTTAAGTTGTACTACAAGGCCATTGTATTTAAAACAGCTTGGTACTAGCATAAGAACAGGCATACAGATCAATGGAAGAGAACAGAGAACCCAGAAATAAACCCATACCTCTGTGGACAACTGATATTTGACAAAGGAGGTAAGAGCATACAATGGAGTAAAGACAGCCTCTTTAACAAATGGTGTTGGGAAAATAGGACAGCTACCTGCAAAAAAAAAAAAAAAATTAAACTAGACCACCAACTTACACCATCCACAAAAATAAACTCAAAATGGATCAAAGACTTAAATATAAGCCATGAAACCATAAACATATTAGAAGAAAACATAGGCAGTAAGCTCTTCAACATCTCTCATAGCAATGTATTTGCTGATTTATCTCCATGGGCAAGTAAAATAAAAGACAGGATAAACAAATAGGACTATATCAAACTAAAAAGCTTTTGCACAGCTAAAGACAATAAGAACAGAATGAAAAGAAAACTGCACAATGGGAGAACATGTTCAACAATACGTCTGATAAAGGGTTAATAACCAAAATGTATAAAGAACTTCTAAAACTCTACACCAGAAACATAAACAATCTAATCAAAAAATGGGCAAAAAAAAAAAAAAAATAGACACTTCTCCAAAGAGGACATACTGATGGTCAATAAACATATGAAAAAATGCTCAACATCACTAATCATTAGAGAAATGCAAATTAAAACCACAATGAGATATCACCTCACACCAGTCAGAATGGCACTCATTAAGAAAACAATACAGAATAAGTGCTGGCAAGGATGTGGAGAAAAGGGAACCCTCCTGCACTGCTGGTGGGAATGCAGACTGGTGCAGCCACTGTGGAAAACAGTATGGCGATTCCTCAAAAAATTAAAAATGGAACTGCCTTTTGACCCAGCCATCTCACTTTTAGGAATATATTCCAAGAACACCATATCACTGATTCAAAAGGAGAAATGCACCCCCATGTTTACAGCAGCATTGTTCACAATAGCGAAGATCTGGAAACAACCCAGGTGTCCATCAGTGGACGAGTAGATTAAAAAGCTGTGGAGCCATGAAAAAGAAGAAAATCTTACCTTTTGTGACAACATGGATGGACCTGGAGACTATTATGTTAAGTGAAATAAGCCAGGCAGAAAAAGAAAAATATCATATGACCTCACTCATTTGAGGAATCCAATGAACAATATGAACTGAGGAATGAAATTGGGACATACGAGGGATCAAAGGACAAGAGGAAAAGAGGACAGAGGGAAAGGGGATAATAGAATGGGATAAACCTGAAGGGAAGGGGGAGGGCGGTACGGGGAGATGTTGAGGGGAATATGGTGGAGGGGAGATGCATTTGAGGCAACCCTTGAATCTATGTAAACACAATAAATTAAAATCAATAAAAATAAATAAGTAAATAAAATTGAAAGAGAAATAAAAAGCTTCCCAGACAAAAAAAGAAACCCTCAAGGAATTTATTACAACCAAAACAGTACTGCAAGAAAGGTCAAGGGGCCTGCTGTAAAAAAGAGCAAAGCAATGAAAATTGAGAAAAAGAGGATTGTAGATTTAAAGAATAAAATGGCAATAAATAACTACATATCAATAATAACCTTAAATGTAAATGGATTAAATTCTCCAATCAAAAGACATAGGGTAGCTGCGTGGATAAGAAAAGAAGACCCATACATATGCTGTCTACAAGAGACACACCTCAGAACAAAAGATGCACATAAACTAAAAGTGAAGGGATAGAAAAAAGTATTTTAAGCGAAGGAAATGAAAAAGGTCAATACATAATGATAATGGGAGCAATGCAACAGGAGGATATAACCACTGTAAATATCTATGCGCCTAATATAGGAGAACCTAAATATATAAAGTAGACTTTGATGGACATAAAGGGTGAGATCAACAGCAATACTATAATAGTAGGGAATTTTAATACCCCACTGACATCAATGGATAGATCCTCCAGACAGAAAATTAACAAAAAAATAGTGGCCTTTAATGACATACTAGATCAACTGGATTTAATAGATATCTTCAGAACCTTTCATCCCAGAGCCGCAGAATATACATTCTTTTGAAGTGCTCATGGTACATTCTCTAGGATAGACCACATGTTAGGACACAAAACGAGTATCAATAAATTTAAGAAGATTGAAATCATATCAAGCATCTTCTCTGATCACAATGGCCTGAAACTAGAAATCAACTACAATAGAAAAACTGAAAAACATTCAAACACTTGGAAGCTAAATAACATGTTATTAAATAATGAATGGGCCTGACCAGGCAGTGGCGCATTGGATAGAGTGTCGGCCTGGGATGCAGAAGACCCAGGTTTGAGACTCTGAGGTCGCCAGCTTGAGCGCAGGCCCATCTGGCTTAAACAAAAGCTCACCAGCTTGGACCCAAGGTCGCTGGCTCCAACAAGGGGTGACTCAGTCTGCTGAGGGCCCGCAGTCAAGGCACATGTGAGAAAGCAATCAATGAGCAACTATGGTGTTGCAACGGTAACGAAAAGCTAATGATTGATGCTTCTCATCTCTCTCCGTTCCTGTCTGTCTTATTCCTTACTCTGACTCTCTCTCTCTGTCCCTGTAAATAATAATAATAATAATGAATGGGTCAACAATGAAATCAAGGAAGAAATAAAAAATTTCCTTGAAACAAATGGAAATGAACATACAACTCAAAATTTATGGGACACAGCAAAAGCAGCCCCGAAAGGGAAGTTCATAGCATTACAGGCATTCCTTAAGAAACAAGATAAAGCTCAAATAAGCAACTTAACCCTGCATCTAAAAGAACTAGAAAAAGAACAACAAATAAAGCCCAGAGGTAGTAGAAGGAAGGAAATAATAAAGATCAGAATGGAAATAAATGACATAGAGGCTAAAAAACAATAAAGAAGATCTATGAAACCAAGAGCTGTTTTTTTGAAAAGGTAAACAAGATTGATGAACCTTTAACCAGACTCATCAAGAAAAAAAGAGAGAGAACTCAAATAAATAAAACTAGAAATGAAAGTGGAGAAGTAACAACTGACACCACAGAAATACAAAGGATTGTAAGAAAATACTATGAAGATTTGTTTGCGAAAAAATTGGACAATGTAGGCGAAATGGATAAATTCCTAAAAACATACAATCTTCCAAAATTCAATCTGGAAGAATCAGAAAACCCAAACAGACCGATTACAACAAATGAAATTGAAACAGTTATCAAAAAACTCTCAGCAAACAAAAGTCCTGGACCAGATGGCTTCACAGTCGAACTTTACCAAATATTCGAAAAAGAACTAACACCTATCCTTCTCAAGCTATTTCAAAAAATTCAGAAGGAGGGAAGACTTGCAAGCTCCTTTTATGAGGCAAGCATAGTCCTCATTCCAAAACCAGGTAAAGACAATACAAAGGAAAAAAAACTATAGGCCAATATTCCTGATGAACTTAGATGCTAAAATTCTCAACAAAATATTAGCAAACCAGCCTGACCTGTGGTGGCGCAGTGGATAAAGTGTCGACCTGGAACACTGAGGTTGCTGGTTCAAAGCCCTGGGCTTGCCAGGTCAAGTCACATATGGGAGTTGATGCTTCCTGCTCCTCACCTCTTCTCTCTCTCTCTCTTTCCTTTCTAAAATTAATAAGTAAAAAAAAAAAAATTAGCAAACCAGATTCAGCAATAAATGAAAAAAATCATACATCATGATCAGGTGGGATTTATTCTGGGGAGGTAAGGCTGGTACAATATTCGCAAATCAATCAATGTGATTCATCACATAAAAGGATAAAAATCACATGATAATATCAATAGATGCAGTAAAAACATTTGATAAAATCCAGCACTCATTTATGATCAAAACTCCTAGCAAAGTGGGAATACAGGAAACATATCTCAACCTGATAAAGGCCATCTATGACAAACCCACAGCCAACATCATACTCAGTGGGCAAAAATTAAAAGCAATCCCCTTGAGATCAGGAAGCAGGCAGGGGTGCCCCCTTTCACCACTCTTATTCAACATAGTTCTGGAAGTCCTAGCTACAGCATTCAGACAAGAAGAAGAAATAAAAGGCATCCAAATTGGAAAAGAAGAAATAAAACTATCATTATTTGCAGATGATATGATATTGTACATAGAAAACCCTAAAGTTTTAGTAAAAAAACTACTAGATCTGATAAATGAATTTGGCAAGGTGGCAAGATATAAAATTAATATTTAGAAATCAGTAGTATTTTTAGACACCAACAATAAACTGTCTGAAAGTGAAATAAGGAAACAATTCTCGTCACTATTGCAACAACAAAGAAATAAAGTACCTAGGAATAAATTTAACCAAGGAGATTAAAGACTTGTACTTGGAAAATTATAAAACATTGATAAAAGAAATCAAGGAAGATACTAACAAGTGGAAGCATATACCGTGTTCACGGGTAGGATGAATAAACATTATTAAAATGTATATATTACCCAAAGCAATCTATAAATTCAAATCAATTTCTATTAAAATACCAATGGCATACTTCAAAGATATAGAACACATATTCCAAAAATTTATATGGAACCAAAAAAGAACACGAATAGCCTCAGCAATCTTGAAAAGAAAGAATAAAGTAGGAGGTATCACACTTCCTGATATGAAGTTATACTCTAAGGTCATTGTACACAAAACAGCTTGGTACTGGCATAAGAACAGGCATACAGATCAATGGGACAGAACAGAGAACCCAGAAATGAACCCACATCTTTATGGTTAATTGATATTTTACAAAGGAGGTAAGAGCATACAATGGAGAAAAGACAGTCTCTTTAATAAAAGGTGTTGGGAAAATTGAACAGGTACATGCAAAAAAATTAAAATAAACCACCAATTTATACCATTCACAAAAATAAACACAAAATGGATAAAACACTTAAATGTAAGATGTGAAATCATAAACATCTTGGAAGAAAACATAGGCAGTAAACTCTCCAATATCTGTAGCAGCAATATATTTGCCGATTTATCTCCACAGGCAAGTGAAATAAAGGACAGGATGAACAAATGGGACTATATCAACCTAAAAAGCTTTTGCACAGCAAAAGACACCATTAACAAAATTAAAAGACAACCCACACAATAGGAGAACATATTCGCCAATATGTCTGATAAGGGGTTAATAACCAAAATTTATAAAGAACTTTTAAAACTCAACACCAGCAAGGTGATCAATCCAATTAAAAAATGGACTAAAGAACTGAATAGACACTTCTCCAAAGAGGACATATAGATGGCCAAAAGGCATATGAAAAAATGTTCAACTTCACTAATCATCAGAGAAATGCAAATTAAAACCTCAATGAGATACCACCTCACACCTGTCAGAATGGTGTTCATGAACAAAACAAGATACAATAAGTGCTGACGAGGATGTGGAGAAAAGGAAACCCTCCTGCACTGCTGGTGGGAATGCAAACTTGTGCAGCCACTGTGGAGAACTGTATGGAGTTTCCTCAAAAATTAAAAATGGAACAGCCTTTTGACTCAGGTATTCTACTTTTAGAAATATATCCCAGGAATACCAAATCACTGGTTCAAAAGAAGATCTGCACCCCTATATTTATTGCATTATTGTTTACAATAGCCAAAACCTGGAAACAGCCCAAGTGTTTGTCAGTGAATGAATGGATTAAAACCCTGTGGTACATATACACAATAGAATACTACACTGCCATGAAAAAAGAAATTCTTACCTTTGTGACAGCATGGATGGACATGGAGACTATTATGCTAAGTGAAATGCAGGCAGAGAAAGACAAATATCATATAATCTCACATATATGTGGAATCTAATGAACAAAATGAATTGAGGAATGGAATAGGGGAAGAGGCGGGGCACAGGGACAGCAGTCAGAGGGAAGGGGGATAAGAGGATGGGATCACAGAAGGTAAAGGGATTAATGAAACTATATATACATAACACAGAGATATAGATAACAGGACAGAGAATCCTAGAAGGAAGGGGGGATGGAGTTAGGGGGAGGGGTCAAAGATTGTATAAAAAGGGACATAGGGGTGGGGGGTGAGGGAGTTATATTCAGTGGAACACTTGAATCCATGTAAACACAATAAATTAAAATTAATGAAAATTAAAAAACAAACAAACTGGAACAAAAAAAATGTTACACACTGTGTTTCTTTTTATATAACATTCTTGAAATAACAAAACTGTAGAGATGGAAAACAGATTAGTAGCCACTATGTGTTAGGAATGGAGGGAAGAAAGGGATGTGGCTATATGGCAGTCTTGTATTAGAATCATTCTGTCTTAACTGTGGTGGTTATACGAATGTACATATGATAAAATTACATAGAACTTATACACACACACAAATGAGTGCTTGTAGAATCCGTGAAATTTGAATAAACTGTGGATTGTACCAACAACAATTTTCTGGACTTGACATTGTACAATACGCAAGATATTACCACTGGAGGAAATGTGCAGTACCCAAGGACTCCCTGGACAGTTCTTGACGAGTTCTTGTGAGTCTTTAATTACTTCAAAATAAAAATTTAAAACAAACGTGGGCAGATGAATTTTATACCTGAAACAGACATTAATATATATATATTTCTGAGAGAGTCCAGGAATGAATATAACAATTTACTCTAGCTTCATAATAAACCAAAATATTCTCAGTGAAAAAATAATTGTCATTTAGCTATTGCTTCAATTAAGAACTTGGTTATTAGTAAAAAGATGACACACTGTATTCTTTAGGAAGCTTAAGGAATTGAGCCTGATAGTTTGTTTTGTTTTTTTTCTGAAGTGAGAAGTCGGGAGGCAGAGCTAGACTCCTGCATGGGCCCGACCAGGATCCACCCAGCATGCCCAGCAAGAGACGATGCTCTGCCGCAACTGGAGCCATTCTAGGGCGTGAGGTGGAGGCCATGGAGCCATCCTCAGCACATGGGCCAACTTTGCTCCAATGGAGCCCTGGCTGCAGGAGGGGAAGAGAGATAGAAAGAAGAGGGGAAGGGTTGAAAAGTAGATGGGCGCTTCTCCTGTGTGCCCTGGCCGGGAATCGAACCTGGGACCTCCACAACTGGGACGATGCTCTACCACTAACCCAACCAGCCAGGGTGAGCTTGATAGTTTTTTACATGATATATTAAAGAATAAAAAATTAACATTTTACCTTTTTTGAGATAATTGTATATTCTAAAATATTGACTGGAGGTAATACTATGATGAAGTGGTTCTTAAAATACTGCCATGGGAAGAACACACCTATTTTCTAAATGATGCAGAATCATCATTCTGTCAATCTCAACAAAGAATCTATCCTTGACTTTTCAGTGGACAATCAAGGTATATAGGTATATGGAAAATCTTGAAAACAGGATATTTTATTTCTTTACCCATAAAAGTACCAAAGTCTTTTTGCTGTAAAGAATATTAGAATTAAGAAACATTTAGCCCTGGCTGGTTGGTTCAGTGGGTAGAGAGTGTCAGCCCCGTGTGCAGAAGTCCTGGGTTCAATTCACAGTCAAGGCACACATGAGAAGCAATCATCTGCTTCCCTTCCTCTTCCTCTCCTCCTTCTTTCTTTCCCCTCTTGCCCCTGGTGGCTCGATTGGTTTGAGCTTCACTCCGAGGCTCTGAGGATAACTCAGTTGATTTGAGCATCAATCCCAGATAGGGGTTGCTGAGTGGATCTGGTCAGGGCACATGTGGGAATCTGTCTATACTCCCCCAACTTAAAATAAAACAACATACAGCACAGCACATGTAACTGAGAAGAAGCAACTTAAGTATAATACAAGCTAGTAAAATTCTTAAATGGCAAAGGCACATAAATTTAAAAACAGGTGTGCAGCAACTATTTCATTATTCTTTGAACAAACAGCAACGGAGAAAAGAATTAACAAAAATAAGTTTGGTTAGGGAAATAGAGAGTCTATAAAATATTATGCATATGTCCCATACATTGTCAAAGGGAAGTATATCCTTTTTGGCACCCAAGCAAAGATCAGGATGCAATACTTTTATATCCCCAAAGCATATAATGTGAGGTACTTTTATCACTATATTTGCAAGGCAAAGTTTAATATTTTAGGGTAAGAAAAATTTGAGCATTACTATATTCAGGCCTTCGGAGAACAGAAAAGCAAAGAATCTTCCCTTTAAGAGTTGACAGTGAAGGGACGGCAAGATGGCGATGGAGGAGGCGGACGTACCAACTTCCAACTCCTCGAACCAAAGTGGATTATAACTTGATTTTAAGAACCATCATCTGGATAAACCAACTTTGAACTAAACTAAGTGGACTCTTCAACCAAGGAACACTGAAAAAGCCACATTGAGACTGGTAGGAAAAGCGAAAACACAGAAAGGGCTGCCCAGCTCCCCAGAGCGAACGGCAGCCCGGAGAGACTCGCATGACAGGAAGAGAGTTTAGCAGATAGGGAGGGACCTGGGTCCCAGGAACAAAGCCCCAGCCTGCAGCCCCAGAGCCTAAAAGAGGCGGTTGGACAGTATTGAGCTGTGAAACAAGTGAGGACACTGTTTGTGAGAAAGAGACAGTTTTCTCAGACCCAGGATTCTTCTTAAAAGGACAGCGCAGAAAACCTCTCTCACAACCACTCACCCAGGGCTCCGGGGAGCGAGGACAGAGGAGAGGACCAGAGCAGTGGGAAGAGAGTGTGGACTGAAGGCACAGGGAGAAACATTCTGAGGGACAGTCACCATAACCCCTGGGCTGAGTCACTTCCCTAATCGAAAACAAATATTTCCCCTGGAACTAGCAATATCAGCAAAGGGAGACAGGACACCAGCCAAACAAGCTCTCCCGCAGCACTTAGAGCAGAGCTGCTTAGACAGAGGGAGCTTCCAGAACTATAGTATGGAGTGTTAGGGTCTGAGCTGCAGTGCCCCCTACCTACACTGCTGAGGGCTTGCTGGAGGGACAGGGCAGCAGGACGCTGAAACGCAGTTCTGTCCGTGGGGGCGGAAGCCCAGCCGGTGTGAGCTCAGTCAAGCCTAGCAGGGGTAAGAGGACGCGCGAAAGCGGTCCGGCAGCTGCAGGCCCTACTGCGGGAGGCCAGGAACAGGCGGAGATCTGCTGTTGAGCAGGGGCCTGTAGGTGTGCAGCATCACCTGGCCTCCGAGGTTTGCAACCCTGCGCGAGCCAGCCCTGACTGCGGGGGTGGGGCGGAAGCTCGGTAATAGACGGGGTTCACATTTGAGCAAAGGTGCTCACCTCTACCCTTGGTGCTGAGGCTGGTGGCTTGAGTGCAGTGTGCAACCCCACCTGTGGAGGTGAGGCGAAGGCCCAGACAGGCTGAGGCTTGTGGAGCAGGGCACGAGAACACAGCCCCTCCCACGGAAGAGAGGCAGAAATCACAGCAACAGCTGCAGTGGGCTGGTGCCGGCAACGCTCATACCCAACTGCCCTAGGCACGGCAGAGGGGGTAGTAGGCCTGCAGACAGACCACACCTAGAGAACACAGAGGCAACACCCATTGGAATCCAGTAGCCACACCCTTCTTACACACAGACAAAATGGGCAGGCAGAGAAATGCAACCCAAACGAATCACGAGAAATCCCCAGAGAAGGACCTGAATGAACCAGATATAACCAAATTACCAGATGCAGAGTTTAAAATAATGATAGTTAGGATGTTGAAAGAAATTAGAGCAACAATGGATAGTCATTACAAACACCTAAATAAAGAGATAACAAGTATAAAAAAGGAAATTGAATAATAAAAAAGAATCAGACAGAAATGATAAATACAGTATCAGAACTGAAGACCACAATGGAAGGAATTAAAAGCAGGATGGATGAAGCTGAGGATCGAATCAGTGAGTTAGAGGACAAAATAATAAAGGCATAGAAGCAGAGCAGAAAAAAGAAAAGAGACTCAAAAAATGTGAGAAAATCTAAGAGAGGTCTGTGACAACATGAAGAGAAATAACATCCGGACATAGGAGTTCTTGAAGATGAAGAGAAAGAACAAGGGATAGAAACTTTGTTCAATCAAATCATAGCTGAAAACTTCCCTAAATTAAGGCTGGAAAATGTTTCACACATTCAAGAAGCACAGAGAACTCCATTAAAGAGAACCCAAAGAAATCGACACCAAGACACATCATAGTTAAAATACCAAAGCTAAGGGATAAAGAGAAAATTTTAAAAGCTTCTAGAGAAAAAAAGACTATCACCTACAAAGGAGCCCCCATAAAGATGACATCCGACTTCTCAACAGAAACACTTGAGGCCAGAAGGGAATGGCAAGATATATTCAAAGTAACGCAGAACAAGAACCGACAACCAAGACTACTCTATCCAGCAAGGCTAACGTTTAAAAATGAAGGAGAAATAAAGAGCTTCCCAGACAAAAACAAAAAAAACAACTCAAGGAATTCATTAAAACAAAACCAATTCTGCAAGAGATGCTAAGGGGCCTGTTGTAAACAGTTCATAGGGGGAAAAGAATATAGCAAAAGAAGAATACAGCTTTAAAGAATAAAATCGCAATAAACAACTACATATCCATAATAACCCTAAATGTAAATGGATTAAATGATCCAATCAAAAGACATAGGGTAGCATACATATGCTGTCTACAAGAGACACACCTTAAAACAAAAGATGCACATAGACTGAAGGTAAAAGGATGGAAATAAATATTTCATGCAAATGGAAATGAAAAAAAAGCCAAGGTAGCAATACTTATATCTGACGAAATGGACTTTAAAACAAAGGCTGTAGTACGAGATAAAGAAGGACACTACATAATGATAAAGGGAACAATTCAACAGGAAGATATAACCATTATAAATATCTATGCACCAAACATAGGAGCCTCAACATACATAAAACAGACTTTGATGGATATAAAGGGCGAGATTAACAGCAATACTATAATAGTAGGGGATTTCAATACCCCACTAACATCACTGGATAGATCCTCAAGAAAGAAAATTAATAAAGAAACAGCAGACTTAAAGGAGACACTAGATCAACTCAATTTAATAGATATCTTCAGAACTTTTCACCCTAAAGCAGTAGAATATACATTCTTTTCAGGTGCTCATGGTACATTCTCTAGGATAGACCACATGTTAGGACACAAAAGTTGTCTCAACAAATTTAAGAAGATTGAAATCATATCAAGCATTTTCTCTGATCACAATGCCATGAAACTAGAAATTAACCAGAAAAGAAAAACTGAAAAATACTCAAAAACTTGGAAACTAAATAGCATGTTATTAAATAATGAATGGATTAACAATGAGATCAAAGAAGAAATAAAAAAGTTTCTAGAAACGAATGATAATGAGCATACGTCAACTCAAAATATATGGGACACAGCAAAAGCAGTACTGAGAGGGAATTTCGTAGCACTACAGGCATACCATGAGAAGCTAGAAAAAGCTCAAGTAAGCAACCTCACTCTGCATCTAAAAGAACTAGAAAAACAACAGCAAATAAAGCCCAGGACCAGTAGAAGGAAGGAAATAATAAAGATCAGAGTGAAAAAAATGACATAGAGGCTAAGGAAACAATACAGAGGATCAATGAAACAAGAAGCTGGTTCTTTGAAATGATAAACAAGATCGGTGAACCTTTAACTAGACTCACCAAGAAAAAAAGAGAGAGGACTCAAATAAATAAAATTAGAAAGGACAGTGGAGAAATAACAACTGACACAACAGAAATACAAAGTATTGTAAGAAAATACTATGAAGAACTCTATGCCAAAAAATTAGACAACCTTGGTGAAATGGACAAATTTTTTGAATCATAAAATCTTCCAAAAATCAATCTGGAAGAATCAGAACACCTAAACAGACCAATTGCAACAAATGAGATCGAAACGGTTATCCAAAGACTCCCAACAAAGAAAAGTCCTGGGCCTGATGGCTTCACAAGTGAATTCTACCAAAAATTAAAAGAAGAACTAACTCCTATCCTCCTCAAGCTATTTCAAAAAATTCAAGAGGAAGGAAGACTTCCAAACTCCTTTTATGAGGCAAGCATAATTCTGATCCCAAAACCGGGCAAGGACAACACAAAGAAAGAAAATTATAAGCCAATATCCCTGAGGAATTTAGATGGTAAAATTTTCAACAAATATTAGCCAACCGAATCCAACAATATATGAAAAAAATCATACACCATGATCAAGTCGGATTTATTCTGGAGAGGCAAGGTTGGTTTAATATTCGCAAATAAATCAATGTGATTCATCACATAAACAAAAGGAAGGACAAAAATCACATGATAATTTTAATAGATGCAGAAAAAGCATTTGATAAAATCCAGCATCCATTCATGATCAAAACTCTCAGTAAAGTGGGAATACAGAAAACATTCCTTAACATGATAAAGGCCATCTATAACAAACACACAGCCAACATCATACTAAATGGACAAAAATGAAAAGCAATCCCCTTAAGATCAGGAACCAGGCAGGGGTGTCCCCTTTCACCACTCTTATTCAACATAGTTCTGGAAGTACCAGCTACAGCAATCAGACAAGAAGAAGAAATAAAAGGCATCCAAATTGGAAAAGAAGAAGTAAAACTGTCATTATTTGCAGTTGATATGATATTGTATATAGACAACCCTAAAGTCTCAGTCAAAAAACTACTGGACCTGATAAATGAATTCAGCAAGGTGGGAGGATATAAAATTAATACTCAGAAATCAGAGGCATTTCTATATACCAACAATGAACTGTCAGCAAAAGAAATTAAGGAAACAATTTCGTTCACTATTGCAACCAAAAAAATAAAGTACCTAGGAGTAAATTTAACCAAGGAGGTTAAGGACTTGTACTCGGAAAATTATAAAACATTGATAAAAGAAATCAAGGAAGATACAAACAAGTGGAAGCATATACTGTGCTCATGGTTAGGAAGAATAAACATCATTAAAATGTCTATATTACCCAAAGCAATTTATAAATTCAATGCAATGCCAATTAAAATACCAATGACATACTTCAAAGATATAGAACACATATTCCAAAAATTTATATGGAACCACAAAAAGAACACGAATAGCTTCAGCAATCTTAAAAAGAAAAAATAAAGCAGGAGGTATCACTCTTCCGGATATCAAGGTATACTACAAGGCCATTGTACTCAAGACAGCCTGGTACTGGCATAAGAACAGGCACATAGATCAATGGAACAGAACAGAGGACCCAGAAATAAACCCACACCTTTATGGTCAACTGATATTTGACAAAGGAGGAAAGAACATACAATGGAGTAAAGACAGCCTCTTTAACAAATGGTGTTGGGAAAATTGGACATCTACCTGCAAAAAAAATGAAACTAGACCATCAACTTACACCATTCACAAAAACAAACTCAAAATGGATAAAAGACTTAAACGTAAGCCGTGAAACCATAAGCATCTTAGAAGAAAACATAGGCAGTAAGCTCTCTGACATCTGTTGCAGCAATATATTTGCCGATTTATCTCCACTGGCAACTGAAATAAAAGGCAAGATAAACAAATGGGACTATATCAAACTAAAAAGTTTTTGCACAGCTAAAGACAATAAGAACAGAATAAAAAGACAAACCACACAATGGGAGAACATATTCGACAGCACGTCTGATAAGGGGCTAATAACCAAAATTTATAAAGAATTTATAAAACTCAACACCAGGAATACAAACAATCCAATCAAAAAATGGGAAAAAGAAATGAATAGAAATTTCTCCAAAGAGGACATACAGATGGCCAATAGGCATATGAAAAAATGCTCAACATCACTAATCATTAGAGAATTGCAAATTAAAACCACAGTGAGATATCACCTCACACCAGTCAGAATGGCACTCATCAGCAAAACAACACAGAATAGGTTCTGGTGAGGATGTGGAGAAAAGGGAACCCTTCTGCACTGCTGGTGGGAATGCAGACTGTTGCAGCCACTGTGGAAAACAGTATGGAGATTCCTCTAAAAATTAAAAATCGAACTCCCTTTTGACCCAGCTATCCCACTTTTAGGAATATACCCTAAGAACACCATGGTACTGTTCGAAAAGAAGAAATGCGCTCCTATGTTCGTGGCAGCATTGTTCACAATAGCAAAGATCTGGAAACAACCCAAATGTCCGTCAGAGGACGAGTGGATTAAAAAGCTTTGGTACAGCCTGACCTGTGGTGGCACAGTGGATAAAGCGTCGACCTCGGCACACTGAGGTCGTCAGTTCAAAACCCTACACTGGTCTGGTCAAGGCACATATGGGAGTTGATGCTTCCAGCTCCTCCCCTGTTTCTCTCTTTCTCTCTCTCTCTCTCTCACTCTGTGTCTCCTCTCTAAAATGAATAAAAATAAAAATAAATTTTTAAAAAGCTTTGGTACATATATACTATGGAATACTACTCCGCCATAAGAAATGATGACATCGGATCATTTACAACAAAATGGATGGACCTTGATATCATTATATGGAGTGAAATAAGTAAATCAGAAAGAAACTGACAACAGCATGATTTCATACATAGGTGGGACATAAAAACGAGACTATGAGACATGGACAAGAGTGTGTGTGGTGGTTACGGGGTCTGGAGAGGGAAGGGAGGATGGAAGAGGGGGAAGGGGAGGGGCACATAGAAAACCAGATAGAAGGTGACAGAGGACAATTTGACTTTGAGTGATGAGTATGCAACATAATTGAATGATAAGATAACCAACCTGGAGATGTTTTCTTTGAACATATGTACCCTGATTTATTAATGTCACCCATTAAAGTTAAAAAAAATTAGAAAAAAGAAGAAGAAAGAGTTGACAGTGAACCTGGGGGGAGACTCATTCTCAGAAATTATCAACTACTAATTTTTCCAAGTCATCAGTTTTCTCATTCATTGTTCCAGAAATTTTGGCAAGATCCCTCAAATTTAGGCTGTATCCCTCTATGTGCACCATCTATACCTCACTTTCAAAGCACTGATAAAACCATATCATAATTAATATATATAAACTCTCTACTTGAGTCTAGTATGAAGGCAGAGAACAGGTCTATTCTAGCCACATCACCCAGTGGTTAGGATAGTCTTTGCTGGGGCAAAGATAAGGCAAACCTTTGATTATTAAGTAAAAAATGACATTTCAAAAAAATTACATGCACACACGCAAAGTCTAGATGGCTAAGGCTTACATACCATTTTGGATTGTAGCAGCACTGGGAGGATTTTCACACTATTTTATAGTTTTGTGTTATCTGAATTTTTCAGAGAAAGTATCTTATTGTCAAAGAGAGTGAAGTTTTTCATTTGGGGGGAAAACAACAGCTGATAGGACTTCCTTCTGCTTTTCTCATCTACTTCCTCCATCCTTCCCCACCACTACCCCTTTCTTCTAAACCACGTCGTCATTCTCATGAAACTGCTTCACTAATTCTTTTTGTTGGCAACTAAAATACAATCTAAGGTGAGGAAGAAAAGCAATACTTTAGGAACAAATTTCCTCTAAGTCAGGTTTAGATGAGGAAAAGGAGTATTTTTCATCCTAGATGTGAATAACTCCTATTACAAGAATACCCAGAATTGGAGGCTATTGAGTTGCCTTATGAAGGGGATACATTACTTGTTGATTGTAATATTTAATTAGCTTTCAAGGTTTCCCTATGATGGGACTACAGCAAGTGCTTATTGTTTTCATTTTTTCTTTTTAAACTCTATTTATTGGTTTTAGAGAGGGAGGTAGGGAGAGACAGAAATATTGATCTGTTTCTGTATTGCCCTGACTGGAGATTGAACCCACAACCTCCGTTTATTGGTATGACTCTCAAACCAACCTAGCTATCGGGCCAGGGCGGTGCTTATTTTCTAAACTTGAAGTTGTATTTCTCAATACCAAAGACAAAGTAAATAGTGTCATTTTAAAAAGTAATTACTTGAAAAACGTCAATAACTATTTGAAACATTGCTGCTTTCCAGGGTCTGCCAAGAAAACCATTTGACATTTTTATTCATCAACTCTGAATATCTTATAAATGTTTTATGTATTATTGTTAATTTTTCTTCCTAGGACAGAATCATTTCCTCATTCATTTTAAAATGCAAATTAATTACACATTAGCTTGTTTCAATATTTCTTTTTAAAAATATTTTCAGGTTTGGTTTTTATTGCAACCTACTTTTTAGATAACACCACTTTGAAGTACAGTATGAAGTTTTGAATCCACAACAGTGTCTACCTGAAAGCCCTACAAGGTATATTCTCTTGGAAACACTTCCAAGTGCTTTTGTTTCAGAATAAGTTTTTAAATAAAACAACATAATAGTTTCACACTATAGATACTAATGCTTCAAACAAACAAATTCTTTTTTGGTTCAACTCATAACCTTAAATCTGGTCTAATTAATTATTTTTCTAATAATATGGTGGCAGGTAAGAAAGAAAAGCTCACTTCTTTTTTTCCAGTGAGAGAGATAGGGATAGAGACAGGAAGGGAGACAGATGAAAAGCATCAACTCATAGTTGAGTCACTTTACTTGTTCTTTACCTATCATACATGCCTTGATGGGGAAGGGGTGCAGGGCTCTAGCCGAGCCATGACTCCTTGCTCAAGCCAGCGACCTTGGGCTTCAAGCTACGGGGTCAAGTCTATGATCCTGCGCCCAAGCCGGAGACCTCAGGGTTTCAAACCTGGGTCCTGTGTCCCAGGTCAACCCTTTATACACTGCACCACCATCTGGTCAGGCGAAAAGCTTCCATATTTACAGAAAATTTGCCACAGTACCACCATGAAGGAACTGAAGCCTAAATCTTTGCTCAAGACTTAGTTTTTAATAATAAAGTACAGAAGCTTCTGTGAAATGCCTAATAGAAGAAGCAGCTATTAATGTGTTGTTCCATAATCCAATTATATTCCATGTCTTAATTCTTCCATAACCTCCATGTCTGTTTCATCCCAAACAAGCCTATCTCCTTCCTGTTCCTCTACACCAGTGATGGGCAATCTTTTGGGCTTGGTGTGTCAAAATTCGCCAAAAAACCGAGCATAACTCGGGTGGTGTGTCACTCCGAGAGAAACGGCCTAACCGGAAGTCCCAGAACTAGACGCTCTGTGCCAGAGTTCTGTTGTTTTGGCCTACAGACCCCCGGCACAGTGTCTACACTACAGCAAGTGTTTTATCCTCGGCTACTGCACCTGGCCGTGTAGGAGCAGAGGATGAAACGTTCTTCTCAGCATGCGGCCCCATACTTCTCTGGTATGCAGCCGCATGTCATTGAAAATGGCTACGCGTGTCAGTGCTGACACGCATGTCATAGGTTCGCCATCACTGCTCTACAAAGCTCTGCTCCTCTTCTATTTCCGCTATCTAATGATATCACTTCCCAGGTCCTCAAAACTCAGACACTTTATTTATTCAGTCCTCTCTCAAAATCTTTCACATGTATTAACATTCCTACTGCTTCTACTCAGATTTACTGAGATTTAGATTAGCCCAAGCTGGCTTTGCACCTCGCATTATTTCCCTCTAAATCATCCTATACATTAAAGCCTAATTCATCTTAAAACACACCTTAACATAGCAGTCCCATCAGAATCGTGATCATTCCAACCTCACACACGCCACATTCTACCCTAACTGAACTATCCTTTTCTTTGTGGGGACTTACTGACTTTGCTTTACTTTTCCTGCACTTGGATGTTTCAATGTGCTCTTCTCTACCTGTCCATAGCATTCATGCTTCTTTAAATGCCTTCATGAAGTCTTCCCTAATACAGTCATCCCTCGCCATATCGTGGCACTTTTTGTGGTCTCATCGTATCGCGATTTTTAAATTGTATGTCTGTCTAATTTTGTATCGTGGATTCTTCACTATATCGTGGGATTTTGCGGTATATAGGTATTTTTATATATTATTTTTGTGGTAAAATAGGGAAAATAAGTGTGGTAAAGGTTAATAATAGTGTGGGGACAGGTTTATAAGAGTGTGGGGAGGGTTTATAAAGCCTTAAAAAATATATATAATAAAATATAAGGTTGCTATGCTACTTCACGGGTTTTCACCTATCGTGGAGGGTTCTGAAACCTAATCCCCGTGATAGATGAGGGACCACTGTCATTCATTTTCTCCTTATGTCCTCTACAGCCAGGCCCCAGGCAAAAGTAATCTCTACCTTTGCTTAAATCCTCTTGCCACTGTGACACTTTTAAGTAGTTAAACATATAAATTATCTTCCCAGCAGAGAACACTAAATGAAGGACATAATGGTATTCATTTCATATTTCCCTCCTAGTAGTATCTTGGAAATTAGGCCCTCACATATTGAGATGTTAATTCTCAACTGCAGCACGATTTTTACTCTGCTTCCTCATTTTAAACCAAGCTTCCCTCTCACTTAGTTCTGTTTAAATTAATCTATACTTCAAGGTACAACCTAACAAATACTTCAGTCCAAATTATTCTCAATTCTCCAGAGATACACCACATATTTGGATACCTTTAATAACTTTTTTCAAATATTGCTTAAGTCTCAAGTCCTAATTCAACTACCATTTCCCCCCAAAATTCCACCCCTTTTAATTTATGCTATTTCTTGCCCCAGCCTAACCTATCTTTGCCAGTCAAAATCCTATCAACCTTCAAAACCAAGTTCAAATGTAATTGCCCCTGCCCGGATAACTAGGTTGTTAAGAATGTTGACCCACGCAGAAAAGGAGCTGGTTCGATTTCTGGTCAGGGCACATATGGGAACAGCTCAATTGTTCCTCTTTCTCTCTTTCTGCCCCCTTTCTCTGTCTCTAAAGTCAATAAATCTGGTATGAATGAATTAAAAAAAAAGTGATTCCCTTCAATAATCCCTTTCCTAATGCCTCTTAGGTTTATTCTACATTCCTATTTAGTTGTATTTATGTCTGTGTCCTCCATAATTTCAGGTTTCAGAGCAGGGCTCCTATTCATTTCTCTTTCATAGGGATTCGAAGCATGCTTGCTGCACTTAAGAAACAGTAACACAAATGGCTTGAAAAACCATTTTCAGAAACTGAAGCATACAAAAAAAATCCTGTAAAATTACTAAACTGGACTGAATTTTGTCCAATCTAGTTTGGGGACATATCTTCCCCAAAAGATATGTCCAAATCTGAAGAATGTCACCTTATTGGAAAGAAGCTCCTTGCAGATGTGATCAAGGTAAAGGGCTTGAGACAAATTCATCCTGGACTTAGAATGACCGGGTCTTTAACCCAATGACTGGTATCCTTATGAGAGAAAAGAGAGGGAGATTTGACAGAGTGAGGCTGTGTAAATTGGAGGCAGGAAATGGAGTAATGCTAGCCTATATAGCCAGGGAACACTGAGGATTGCTGCTGAGACCAGAAGCTGAGATGCATGGAGTGGATTCTTTCAGTGCCTCCAGAGTAACCAACCTTGCCATCACCTTAATCTCATACTTCTAGCATCTAGTAGCCATATTGTACACTTTTTAAATATCCAGAAAAATAAACTTTTTCAAAAATAATAGCAAAAACTAGGCTAAGAAATAGATTTTCAAAATTAAAACCATATTTTACTTAAATTTATGTGAAGTGGACTTTGTTAATAATTAAGCAGTGGCATATGTTAAACTAAGTTCAGTGCAACCTCTAAATGTGAAATGCCTTGTGTTCAAAACGGTTTAGTGTCCTCTCCTTCCCTGGCGCACCCCCTTGCCATTCCCCACCCTCTATAATTCCCCCACAAGCCTACACCTTCTAAACTCTTAAGAAGCCCCAGCTAGACTTTCAACCAGGGAAGCAATCAATGGGCAATGGCAGCTCCTACCAGGTGAAACCCCTGAACCTGTCTCCAAGACCCCTTTTCTCTGACTTTCCAGTGAGCCAAAGCAGCCCCGCCTAGTCTCTCTCCCGTTGCTTCTTCTATTTTAGGCCCTTCCTTGTTTCACTGTCCCCAGCTTTAATAAATGTACTCTCAAAACATAAGTAAATAAAGTATGCAGTTTTAAATAATGTAAAACCAAAGTTACACTCACATATACTACTACTATAATTTTAAAAATTCATGCTACTTCTAAAGAGATAATCATGGTCAATAGATCGCGGTGCCGTTTGGTTGCTCCCCTACTGCCCATCACGAAAGCTGGAATGCCTATTAGTGGGAGGTACGGACCAGGTTGACCAGCACTGCAAAAGTGGGCCGTTTTTATAAAAAATTTGAAGACGTCTGCATAACTTGCTTTTTAAGTCAGAGTATGCTTAAGGATAATGAGTCTAAGCGAATAATAAAGCCCTCCAATTTCAAATAGAAATGACTGCGTATTTTGTTAATTTTGCTTGTTTATAACACTGGTATCTTCAATTAGCAAATAAAGTGATTGTAACATGACTGACAACATACATATTTTCTCTAGAAAGTGTCCTAAATATAAATTACATGTTCAAACACCTGTTTATATTAAGTACTCATTTTAAATAAAAGTACAAATTTAGTTATAAAGTATTTTTAAATATTTGAAAAATTCAAAGTAACTTCCAAAAATGTCAAGAATTCAACTCTGAGACATTTTAAATTGTATCTTCCACATACATGCAGTAACAATATAAGTAAGTTAATTTTACACAATTCCCTGACTTATTTTTAGCCAACATCAAATATTATAAAATGGCCTGACCAGGTGGTGGCACAGTAGAGCAGTGGACTGGGATGTGGAGGGCCCAGGTTCAAAACCTCGAGGTCACCAGCTTGAGTGTGGGCTCATCCAGCTTGAGTGCAGGGTTGCTGGCTTGAGCAAGGGGTCAATCGCTCTGCTGTAGCCCCTTGATCAAGGCACATATGAGAAAGCAATCACTGAACAACTAAGGAACCATAGCATGCTTCTCATCTGTCACCCTTCCTGTCTGTCCCTCTCTTTGTCACACACACACACAAAACATATATATATAATGAATTTGGTAAAACAATTATTTTCTTAGAAATTATGATGCTCTGAAGCTTGACATTTTAAATTCAATTGCATGCAGTCACTAAATTTCAGCACTTAAAGTACTAAAACTTTTATTATTCTAAGTTCTTACATTCATTAACCTATATGGTTACGGGAATTCGTACTGAATTATTGTTCTGACTGACATACCATCTTCTCTCTATTCCTTTGGCTACTTTTATGACTATTAAATATATGCATGCACTAAATCATGTCAACATGCTATTCTCTAAAATGATAATATTCTTATATGACAAGTCTATACTAGACTATACTATTTTCTCTTTCCTATAATATACAGATGGTATGAACAAACAAGCTCCATTTCCTGAAACTTCAATGTATCCTTGGGGAAAAGTTTAACTTCATAAATATTCTAAGCAAGCTTTACATATTTTCAAACAGGACAGAAATTCTCACAAAATCTTGTTTTTGTCTCAAAGTCTGCATAGGAAAATTTCCTTACACTTCACTAATTCTGTATAGGAAATTCTGTAAGGGAAAAATTTCCTTATATCCCACTAATAGTATTAAAGATAAAATATTTTTTAGGTCAAGTACTGATTATAATCCTTCACTAAGTATATATTATTAATACTGGATACTGCCATTAACATTTAACTTCAAATTACAACTTCATTTTGAACATCTTTTAATATATTTATTTACTTATATAAATTATTTACTTATAAAAATAAGGTTACATATCCAAATCAATTTATATAAACATAACAGCAATGTAATCTTTTTAAAATCATTCAAAAATGGTATTTCTTCAGCAAAAGTAAAACATCTTAAAAACTTAATTTCTTATAAAAATTGTTTTTGTGGAACTTACTTTTAACTTGTTTGATATAAAAAGAACTACTGTACTTTTAACTTCCTGTTAGACATTTATTCAGATATTGTCAACATTTTTTTTCTTTTCAGCACTTGACATAATTAATGATGGGTTGGATAACCTTGGTTGAACTAAATAACAAAATGTAAACTAGTTTTATTTAATCCTTTAAGCCCAGATTACAAACAAAAGCACTGAGGATCAAACATAAACAACATCTGCAAGAGACTCAATAGAAGCCAATAGGCATATACAGACCGCCACTAACAGTATAACTTTAAGATTGAACAAAATCCTCCGAAACATAGCTATCTGCCAGTTTCATAGCACTGATCTTGCAAATATTTCGTGTATGTTCCATGAACTCAATATCAGTGCTGCTCTTGTGATACTCAAGAAAACTCAGTAACACCACCAAACCAGTATTACAAGAAATGTTAAAGTTACTTCTTTAAGAAGAAAAAAAGATAAAAAATATGAATAATAAAATGGCAATAATTACATCATTATCAACAATTACATTAAATATAAATGGTTAAATGCTTCAATGAAAAGACAGGGTGGCTGAATGGATAACAAGACCCTTAAATATGCTGTCTTCAAGACTTCAGATCAAAAAACGCACACAGACTGAAAGTAAAGGAATGGAAAAAGATTATTTCATGAAAATGAAAATAAAACAAAACAAAAAACTGGGGTAACAATACTTATACGAGACAAAAGACTTTAAAACAAAGGCTATGAGACAAAGAAGAACCCAGCAATTCCACTTTTGGGTATTTAAGAAACCTAAAACACTAATTAAAAAAGACATGTTCTTTCACATGTTTACTGCAGCATTATTTACTATAGAAAAGATATGCAAGCAACTGAAGTGTCCACCAAGAGATGAATGGATAAAAAAGTAGTACGCATATATAATGGAATATTTCTCAGCCGTAAGAAAGAATAAAATTTTCTTATCTGCTACAATACAGATGGACCTATAGAATATTATGTTAAGTCAGACAGAGAAAGATAAATACCATATGATTTCCCTTATATGTAAAATTTAAAATCAAAATAAACAAACAAAGCAGAAACAAATTCATAGAACATTACTTTGATGGTTGCCAGATGGGATGGGGGTAGGGGAAATGAGTGAAAAAGAGGAAGGAATTAAGAAGTACAAATTGGTAATTACAAAATAGTCATGGGGATGTCAAGTACAGCACGGGAAATATAGTCAGCAACATTGTAATAATGAGGTACGGTGTCAGATGGGTACTAGATTTATCAAGATGATCACTTTTAAGTTAATGTTTAATCACTATGTTGTACACCTGAAATGAATGTAATATTATATGTCAACTGTAACTGAAAAATTATTTTAAAAAATAACCATGTGCCCAGGACAGTATGAGTCCAATCTGTACTGTGATTTTTAAGGTGCTCTTGAATTCACCATTTCCTACTTTAGAAAACCTACCTAATCGTTTACTTTGTCCATAATAAATGCTAGTATACTTTCTCTACAAATATCTGTACTTATGTTAAGCTCAAACAAAGTCACATTTCCTATCTGGACCAGGCTAATCTCTGGCCTATCTAGTTAATCTAAGATGACATTAAATTTACAAAAGGGGGAGGGGGTTTGGCCTGACCTGTGGTGGCGCAGTGGATAAAGCGTCGACCTGGGAACACTGAGGTCACCAGTTCAAACCCCTGCACTGGTCTGGTCAAGGCACATATGGGAGTTGATGCTTCCAGCTCCTCCCCCCTTTCTCTCTCTCTCTCTCTCACTCTGTGTCTCCTCTCTAAAATGAATAAAATAAAAAGAAATTAAAAAAAAAAAAAAGGGGAGGGGGTTTTAATTAAAACATAAAATAAGTCCCTGGCCTGTGGTGGCACAGTGGATAGAGCGTTGACCTGGAATGCTGAGGTCACCAGTTTGAAACCCTGGGCTTGCCTGGTCAGGGCATATATGACAAGCAATCATTAGAGAACTAAAGTGAAGCTATTATGAGTTGATACTTCTCATTCCTCACACATTCCTCCTCTCTCTGTAAAATCAATAAATAAAATAAATCTCTTTAAAAAAATAAATAAAAAGTAAATACTAAGGAATAACATTTCTTTCAGGCAGAGTTGAACTTTGGAAAGTCACAAACCACTTTCTAAGATCTTCTTGCCCTCCCATGAACCAATTTGTGTCAGCTCAGGGACATTACCTCATTGGGAAAGAATGGTAAAAGAATTAAAAAAAAATGATTGACTACCAAGGGAATAGAAATTAGACTAATAATAATGACAAAATATGTTTGTTTTATCCAGTATGTACATTTTATCATCTGTGGAAGTTTTGTTCCATTTGTTTGCTTGCTTAAATCCAATGGAAAATTTTCCTAAATAAACATCACATTCCTTCAAGATGCTGGGGAAGTGAAGAGTTATTACTAAGCATCCAGCTTCAATACTCTTCTCCAAGGTGCACAAGCAAAGAGGGATTTTGTTGGGTAGAAGTGAGGGGAGAGAAGGTAAAAAGAGCAAGCCGGTTCATTTGCCGTCTTACTCTAATTTCAAATATCAAGACAGCATAATAGTTTGATACATCTATTTCTCCAAAGCATTTTGATATTATAACTTCAAAGTTACAATAATTACACTTGCTCCCATCTATTTGTTATTCAGAGAGCCAGTTTGCTTTCACAGCTTCTCACATCACAAAATTTCTATTAGTCAGATATCTGGTTTCTTAACTGCTATGAATTAGAAAATAATCCATGAGCAGATAAAATTCTCAGTTTACATTTAACCTGTCAAGTTTTTATTTCCCTAAGGAAAAGACATGATTGACCAACTGCCACAAAAGAAACCGAAAGAGACTTGGAAGTGTGTATTCACAGAGATACTCAAATATAATTAAAGAGGAAAACATGTCCATATAAAGAGGGCAATTTTTACTATGTCCCAAAGTTGCACGGACATCTTCCTTTGCCATCACATCCTCATTCAAACAACTAGAACACTACAGTATAAAAGTCTGCTATAACAATGAGAGTTAGATGTTCCAATCAAAACGTATTAGTACCTAGTAGAAAATCAAGTAGCTCAAAAAACAGAATTATCCCCCACCACTGATAATAGAAATTTTCCATATACATAATATAAACCAAACCGCCCAGCTGGACATACCTTGCAAAATAAAAGAGGGGTAATTTCAACTCATATATTCATGAACAACATTCATTTTTGTTGAACATTTAGTAATAAAATATACCTAGAAAGATCTGACTTTATCACATTAGAATTTATAGAATAATAGATCATGTTCTGATCTTGTTCAATCACCTAAGGGCCTAGTAACCCTTATTTATGATTTATTATCAGGGTATTTAAAAAAATTGTTTAAAACAAAAATGGAATTAAATTAATAAGGTATATTATTTTTACAACTTTTCTTTCTGTGGCTTAGGGAACAAAGCTTTTTAGGAAAAAAAGAAAATCCTTTTATGTTAAACCTGATACCTTCTGTGTAAGTAGAAAGAAAACATAACTGAAAAGGTCTGGGCCCTGGCCAGTTGGCTCAGTGGTAGAGCATCAGCCTGGTGTGCCCTAGGTTCAATTCCCAGTCAGGGCACACAGAATAAGTGACCATCTGCTTCTCCACCCTTTCCCATCTCGCCTCTCTCTCTCTTCCCCTCCTGCAACGATGGCTCGATGGCCTCCGCCTCAGGTGCTAAGAAGAGCTTGGTTGCTGAGCAACGCCCCAGATGGGCTGAGCATCTCTGCCTAGTGAGCTTGCTGTGTGGATCGCACTTATGGCGCATGCAGGAGTCTATCTCTCTCTTCTCCTTTCCTGAATTAAAAAAAAAAAAAGTCTGAATTTTTTTGAACTTCAGGGACAGCATAGAGAGAGGAAAATGCATTGTCTTTCAAGTATAAAGTGTACAAGGTGGCCAAACAGGTAAGTTTTTAAGGATCATTTAAGATGAACATGCAATAATTATTAATATTATCTGGGGCACAAGAGAAAAATAAAGGCAAAGTTTTATAAAGATTGATTCAAGTGACCATATTTACAATGGAACTGGAAAATCCTTAACTCCCTGGCTAAATAAAAGTAGTCATCTTCGTCACCAGTGTGTATTTTCAAGAAAATACAGAAGAAATACTCATTAGCTCTTTAAAAAATACACACATTTAATGTAGGTCTGTTTTAATTCTAAGTAAAGCAATTCCAAAAATACAAACTGAACATCAGAGCCATGTGAACCACCATGATAAAATAAGACAGACATTCACAATAATTACTTCTAAAGACAGTTCAGCTTAATAAATCATCTCCCAAGTATGCCAAAGAGTTACTAAAAATACTGCTGGTGTTCAGTGAGAATGAAAGGACTTTGGGGAAAATGAAATAATATGACACAGGTGGAGTGAGTAAGGTTACACGGGATTTACATTTTCCATTACCCCCTAGACATAAACAAACATTCAAAATCAACACAAACTCGGTGTGTTATTCAAAATATTGCAGCTGCAGGAAAGGCAACTTTAAATTAATAGCTAGGGGGAAATCAAGTTTTGGTGGAGGTAAACAGAAGTGACAGGTTTTAATTCGCACTTTTGTAAAGCTCATTTATACCTGGCCAACCAGGAACCAAATGCAGAGCAACAAAGTTCTCTGCTTCTTTTGGCTATAATATGATAAAAAAAGGTCATCTTTTGAAGATGTTTAAAGAAATAAAGTAACTTTCTTTATAAACAGTCACATAATCAATCAATGGAATAAATAAGTACTAACCCACACTTTCACCGCTCTGTAATCACTACACTTTACATATTTTTCATTTTGGCAGCAAATTCCCCAATTTTTAGGCTAAAATCCACCAATCACTTTAGAGTAAAATGAATAGCCACCAAAATAAGAATATTCTTCTGTTTACTCTTTGGCTAAAAAAGAAAAAAACAAAATAAAACAAAAATAAACAGAAGACAACTCTAACACTGGTGATAAAAGAAACTGTTTTTTTGTTTTTTCTTTTTACATGTAAAATAAAGTTATCAATTTAAATCTTGGTACATTATATAAAAGAAGAGGTAATGTTGTAATAAAACAGCAGTAACCTTGGCAGGCAACATACTGTTTGTTAACCCTGTGCAATAAAATACTTTGTTCATACTACATTTATTCAACATGACTAATAGTTACTACAGATATTTCAGGAATCTTCACGGGACTCTTACAGACTTACTGTTAAAACTAAGAGACATTTACAATCTTGTGTCATAAAAACTTGAAAACATTGCTTCTAATAGGAGATAATGTTCATATTATTTGTATGTTTTAGGTCCTAAACAGCTGAGTTACAAGGACTGAAAGAGAAAAGCATTCTAAAAGCCCATGAAGAATGTTGCTCACACTCTTCTTCAGAACACACTAAACTTGTTTGACACATTTCTCTTCATACATAGCAAGCAACAGCACCCAATACAAGCCTGAGAAGAAATGCTGCTGTGTAAATACTGCAACTATTCCTGAAAAAAGAATTATGGGATATATACTCCAAAGCTGCCCATTCCCATAATTTATATTGCATAGGTCACATAATCACACACATATATATACACATGTATATATATATGCACATGCAAAGAATATATTAAGACGACAATGAAGTCTAGTCACAGAGCAATTTACAGGCTCAATATATTTTTTACACTTTGCTTGAAAGAAAATTTCAGTATTTTACAATCTTTTAGTAGGCATTATATACACTGCACTTTATGAAATCTAGAAGGTATTGAAATAAGCTTTTTCCAACATTTTGGTAACAAAACAGACAATTTTTTCAAATACTTGTGCTATCTAGCTACGTGATCTGTTTGCTCTGATAACCACTAATCACAAAAACTGACTCAATGAAATAATTAGAAAAATTATCTAACACCATGCATGGGTTTGAATCATTTTTAATATCCTATCCTAAAAACAGTCTACAAATCTTAAGATTAAAAAAATTAAGTCTCTGCTCCGGTTTTTAAAAGATATCTTTTTATGACAATATCCATTAACATTGACAGGTACAAGTTAAGGCTAGTATCATCTTCTTTTGTGAATATTTTGATTTATTTTTTTAAGAAAGATAGTAAAAGCCAGACTCCTGTAGGGTTTTGAACCGAACCTACAATGAGAGTGCAGTGCACATAATGTTCAGTCCTACAGTCAGGACGCAGTCGCTCCTTCCCATTCCACAAGGTACTGCACCTTCCCGTCAAGTGTCACCCGACGAGCCAACACTCGGTATTTTTCACCACATGCTATTCTACCTGCAGCACCAAAATAACTGGTAATGGAGTTTTTTAGATGAGTGAGTTGTAACTCCTGATCTGCTAAGTTATTCAAAATCTCTGTGTTGAGTTCATCAAATTGGTAATCCTCTTTGCCTTCATCATCTTTTACAATTTCTGAGTTCTGAGTCTGGAGTGCTCTTCTTGGAAGACGACCCCTTCTCCTCCGTAAATGTGGGATCGCAGCAGGCCAAGATCTTCCTGTTCGAGTTCTTTTTCGGGAGTCAGACAAACTATGGAAGAAAAAGACCATAATTGTCTACTAAGCTTATAAAGCATCCTCTGCCCACATAGTATGTTCTATGATCTTTTTTTCTATCACTCCATTGTAAGAACATACCCTGGTAACATAAAAATGAGCCAAACCAAAACAATAAATGCTATATAAACAGATTATCACCATCTTCATTAGATTCCATCACTTTCTTGGGGCTGAACTTTGAAGAGCTTTTCTTCCTTAACTACATTCTATTAAACTTTAAGAAATCAGAGTAAAATATTGAATTATGAGGCTGAGTCAAATTCTTACCAAGAGAACTTAATTTGAGTCAGGTTTTGTCAAGTCTTATCATAAATAAATAAATAAATAAAGATAATTCACTCAAAGCAGCAAATATTTAATAAGCAACTAGTATATATTAGAACTGTTCTAAGTGCTTAAACAGATGGTAAAACTAGAATATATATATGCACATGCAAAGAATATATTAAGACGACAATGAAGTCTAGTCACAGAGTCTTATTTCCAGTTCTAGGTCTAGTGAAGTAATGTAATGAACTGGAATAAGCATAAACTAGAAGGCATGGTACCCTGGTGTAGTTCTATGTAATACTGAACAAATTCAAATCTCTCTTTTCTAATTTTTTAAATTTACTGATTTGAGAGAGCAAAGGGAGAGGGACAGAGGAAGAGAGGGAGAGGGACAGAGGAATAGAGGAAAGAAGAAAGAAAAAAAGGAAGAAAGGGAGAGAGAGAATGGAGGAGGAGAGAAGGGGAATGGAAAAGGGGAAGGAGAAAGGGAGAGAGGGGGAAGGAGAATGGGAGAAGGGAGAGGGAGAGGGGGAGGGGAGAAAGAGAAGAGGGAGAGTGTAGAGAAGGGGGGAGACAGAGGGGTAAGGAGAGGGAGAAAGTGGGGGGGAAGAGAGGAAGAAAGAGAAACCATTCATTGGTTGTTTCTTGTATGTGCAATGACCAGGGATCAAACCTGCAACCTTGGTGTGTTGGGACCAACAGAGCTACTCAGCCAGAGTGGCCAAATTAAAATCTCTTATCTTCTGTGTTCTCTTAAATGAAAATATATTATGAAGCAAAGGGGTTGAACTGGTTAACCTCTGTGATCCTTTTCAGCTGAGAAATTCAAAGATTTTATAACAAAGGAAGAATAGAGTATAACAGCTAAATTCAAAGACATTACAATCAGCCAGACCAGGCGGTGGCGGACCAGGACCTGGAGGACCCAGGTTCGAGAGCCCGAGGTTGCCAGCTTAAGCACGGGCTCATCTGGCTTGAGCAAAAAGCTCACCAGCTTGGATCCAAGGTCGCTGGCTCGAGCAAGGGGTTACTTGGTCTGCTGAAGGCCCACAGTCAAGGCACATGTGAGAAAGCAATCAATGAACAACTATGGTGTCACAACGAAAAACTGATGATTGATGCTTCTCAGCTTTCTTCATTCCTGTCTGTCTGTCCCTATCTATCCCTCTCTCTCTGTCCCTGAAAAAAAAAAAAAAGACATTACAATCATACTCAATGGGTTAAGATCCCAGCTCTGTTATTCTTGCTAAATATGCTATCTTGAGATTGTTACTTAAAATCCTCTAAGTCTCGCCTGACCAGGCAGTGGCGCAGTGAATAGAGCATCGGACTGGGATGCGGAAGACCCAGGTTCGAGGGCCCGAGGTTGCCAGCTTAAGCGCGGGCTCATCTGGCTTGAGCAAAAAGTTCACTAGCTTGGATCCAAGGTTGCTGGCTCGAGCAAGGGGTTACTTGGTCTGCTGAAGGCCCATGGTCAAGGCACATATGAGAAAGTAATCAATAAACTAAGGTGTCGCGCCTGACCTGTGGTGGCGCAGTGGACAAAGCATCAACCTGGGAACACTGAGGTCGCCAGTTCAAAACCCTGCACTGGTTCGGTCAAGGCACATATGGGAGTTGATGCTTCCAGCTCCTCCCCCCTTTCTCTCTCTCTCTCCTTCTCTCTCTCACTCTGTGTCTCCTCTCTAAAATGAATAAAATAAAAAAAAAAGAAATTAAAAAAAAAAAAAAAACTAAGGTGTCGCAACGAAAAACTGATGATTGATGCTTCTCATCTCTCTTCGTTCCTGTCTGTCTATCCCTATCTATCCCTCTCTCTGACTCTCTCTCTTTGTCTCTGTTAAAAAAAAATCCTCTAAATCTCAGTTTCTTTATCTGTAAAATAGAAATAACAAGACATACAACTCAGAAAGACTCTTTTAAGAATTAACTAAGACAATATATATAAAAAGCTTAGCACAATGCTGGGTAAGAGGTCCAAAAGACAGCTCACATTATTATTCATGATTCATGTAGAAATATTACATTTAAAGCCTTTAAATACTTAGAATTTTATATACCTTCTAAGAGCAGTTATTAAATTGTGAACAAAAATTAAACAAAGAGAAATATAAAACCTGGAAGCTTGCTCAACCTGTGCTGTCGCAGTGGATAGAGCATCGACCTAGAATGCTGAGGTCGCAGGTTCGAAACTCTGGGCTTACTCCATCAAGGCACATACAACAAGTAACCAATAAAAAACTAAAGTGAAGCAACTATGAGCTGATACTTCTCATTCCCACTACAGTAAAATCAATAAATAAAAAAATCTAAAAAAACCAACAAAAACCTTGAAAGCTTGTAACTCTGACACCAAGTAAATAAAACTTCATAACTGATGAATCATTCTTTAGGAAAAAGTTGTCTTACTGAAGAGTTAGGTTAAATAAAATATTAAGTCTGCTAATGATAAAAATCCTAAATTTAAAAATTTTTTTACTAACAAAAGAATTTATGCTTTTCATTGGAACTTAGATTTTAAAAAAATCAAGTCTTCCTAAAGCAAGGCACTCTAGTATATAAAAGCATAAATATCCTGACCTGTGGTGGCACAGTAGATAAAGCATCAACCTGGAATGCTGAGGTTACTGATTTGAAACCCCGAACTTGACAGGTTAAGGTACATGAGAAAAACCTTCCCCCACCACCCCTGCCTTTATCTCTTTCCATTCTCTATAATCAATAAGTAAAACCTTAAAAAAATAAAAAGTAAAGTATAAAAAGGTCTCACAGAAAACAGCACAGCCTATAAATACTAATATAAATAACTATTTTCTCTCTGAGCACAGCAAATTTTATAACAAATTTAAAAATTTAAATTTTTGTGCCTGGAAAAGCAAAATTATTCAAATGAATATTAACAACCTAAGGAATCTGTATAGTTAGTTGTCCTTCGCCATATTGTGGTTCACTTTTTGTGGTCTCACTGTATTGCGGATTTTTAAATTGTATATATCTAATTTTGTATTGCAGATATTTTGCTGTATCACGGGGTTTTGTGGCATATAGGTATTTTTATATATTTATTATTTTTGCAATAAAATGAGCATTTTCTAGTCTAAAGAATTGAAAATATAAAAAATATTAAAACATGAAATTGAAATAAAATACTACTGGTGAGTACCTATACAGAATTTTATATGTTGTTAAAATTATTATGTTTAAGAGTGTAGAAAGTGCCTGACCCGGCGGTGGCGCAGTGGATAGAGGGTCGGACTGGTACATGGAGGACCCAGGTTCGAGACCCCGAGGTCGTTGGCTTGAGCACGGGCTCACCAGCTTGAGTTCAGGGTTACTGGCTCTGCTGTATCCCCACCCCCGTCAAGTCACATATGAGAAAGCAATCACTGAACAACTAAGGAGCTGCATCGAAGAATTGATGCTTCTCACCTCTCTCTCTTCCTGTCTCTGTCCCTATCTCTTACTCTCTGTATCTGTCGAGGAAAAAAAAAAAGTGTAGGAAGTGTTTATAAGAGTGTGGGAAAGGTTAATAACCATGTAGGAAAGGTTTATAAGAGTGTGATGTGAGGAGGGTTTATAAAGCCTTAAAATATATATAAATAATAAAATAAATATAAGGTTGCTACTTTGTGGATTTTCACCTATCATGGGGGGTTCTGGAACCTAACCCCCGTGATAGACAAGGGTCCACTGTATATAAAATGCTTCTCAAAAGGTGAAAAAATAACTATGCACATCACTTTCAATTGGAAAAAATTTCATTAATCATTACTTCATAAATAAAAAAGAGTCTACTGGAAATTAACAAAGGATAAAAACATAAAATATCTACCCATAATGCCTGGCAATGCTAGACGAGGTAGTTTCTTTTGCACTGGAAGCACCCGTGAAATCCACATCTGAGGTATTAGATGAATGTGCAGTTCCCTCAGTTCTCCTGAGACAAAAGAATTTAAATGGTAAAACGACTATATTACATAATAGAAATACTAATTTCTCCCCAAAAGAAAATTTCTAGGGTAGGACAAAATGACTTTCTATTTACCCTATAGAACAAGGTAAATCCAAGGTAGGATTCTCTGAAATTGATTCCTTATCCTGGAAAATAAAAAATATATATACTTAAAAAGCCTTGTTCTAAAGAAACTAAAAATATATTAGTAGTTTCTCAGTAATTTCAAATATCCTTCTTCTTTGAGAATATAACATCTTATCATACCAAAGGTAGCTCAGCAGTTTTCTGAATCATTTTTCTTGTATATGGACCAGGTGGACGACCTACAGACTTTTTCTTTCCTTTTCTTTCTATGCCATTGCTTACTTCCCTGAAACAGAAAACCATTATGTATTTAATCTCTACAGAGAACAATAACAACAAAACAATGGAAAATATACACTGTCATATTTCTACTTATGTAATAATTAGGTTTTACTTATTTTATTATTATATTAATGGTAATATAAAAACAACAAAATTAAATATAAGTTGAATCTAAAAGTTTGGTCCAGTGCATAAATAATACATTCTTATTTACACAAATATTTCTTGACATAAGAGATTTTATATATGAAAGGTTTAAGAAAAAAGTTCTCTTTAATATACCTGTGAAAAATATATAACACCTAAAAATAAAAAATAAAGAAAAAGAAAAAATAAAAGAAGACATCTATTTCAATGGGAGTGTTCAGAAATCCTAAAAGTTCCATTATTTAAGATAAGTTACTAGGTAGATACTTGGGGGATGTTTCAAGGATTTACTACTAAAAGTAATTAGGAATTCAGTAGTAAACCTCATAGAGCCAGGAAATATCTATGTTAAAATATAAATGCTATAAATAGAAGTTGCCTTTAGATTTATATATCCAAGTTTTACATATATATATATATATATATATATATATATATATATATATATATATATATATATATATATATATATATATATATATATATTCATTCTTGAATGATGCTAAATAGAAATAGAATGAAGACCAGGATGGCACATGGTAAAGGAGGAAGGAATCCTTCATATCGGTCAGTGAGTGAGTCACTCAAAGGGAAAAATTAGGAAGATCTAAAAAACCCATTTCTGAGACATAAAGGTAAACATCAAGCAACAGCAATAAAAAAAGCTATAGTCAAGGACACTTCTAATACAAGGGAAGAAGAAAAGGGCAACCATCAATATACAAAACAGCTATTTCACTTGTTCAAAATTATCAACCATAGAAGAGAATGTTAGATAATAGGAATACCAAGATGTTCCCTGTGCTAAGGGGTTCACTACATAATTAAGTGACAAATGTATACACAGCAAGTTAATAAAGTGGGTTAAGTGCTTTAAGAAAGTTATCCAGGAAATTCAATTAAAAAAACAAAAAGGAGCAATACCATTAAAAGATTGGAAAGAGGTAAATGGATAAAAGTAGGAAAGACTACTCCAGACACCAAATTAAGGTTGGGGAGTAAAGGTGGAAATACAAGCAGGGAAGCTACAGGAACAAACCATAACTAGAACTCTAATCAACAGTCTCAAGGACAAGATGCATAGACTATACATTTTCTTTTTTGAAAGATGATCAATGTAACATTTATAAAAGCCCAACCCTGGACTAAGGAGAGTACTCTCAGATTAAAAGAACCACTTCATGCCTTGGCTGGATGGCTCAGTTGGTTAGTTATCTCAAAGCACAGAGGTTGCTAGTTCAATCCCTGGTCAGGGCACATACAGGAACTAATATATGTTCCTGTTTCTCTCTCTACTGTCCTCCTCCCTCTCTTCCTCTCTCACTAAAATCAATAAATAAAAATTAAAACAATAAAAAATAAACGGACCACTTCCTACATGGGACCCAGAAGGAACTAAGATTGTCTTTAAAGAAAGCTGAACCAATATCTGGTGACACCAAATAAAAACCTGATAGCTACTACAGATGGAGTATCCTATCAAAATCATGATAGGAATGAGAAAAATATTTTGTGCAAACCTTTTTCTAATTCATTATATAAGGCAATTGCTAGCAAAAGATTAATAATAAAATTTTTAAGAGATAAGAACAAATATTCTTTCCTTCAGGGAAAAAAACAACCCTGAAGTAGTATAGTATCTACTTCATTACAAACTCAAATGGGTTAAGAAAAACTGGTAATCCTCTGTAATGACATTTTTTTACTCCTAAAGATGACTACCTCTTATCATTTATTTGCTCCTTAAATTTCCCTCTCAGCTTTGCATCTTATTTCTTTAGAGAAAACAGAAGCTTTCGGGCAATAACACTAGTCATGTTCCAAATATCAATCCTACTATGGAACCAGCATCTGCACCCATTCTCCTTTTCACCCATTTCAACAGAAAGATATTAAGTTCTTCTACCAAAGGCTACTCCCACCACATTTAGGCTCTAAAATCCCTTCCCCATGGCTTCTCAAAGACTTTACATCTTCAAGTACCTCCCCTACCTCCTATAGGGCAGGGGTCCCCAAACTTTTTACAAAGGGGGCCAGTTCACTGTCCCTCAGACCGTTAGAGGGCCGGACTATAAAAAAATCTATGAACAAATCCCTACACACACTGCACATATCTTATTTTAAAGCAGTGGTTCTTAACCTTTTTTGAGGTACCGAACCCACCAGTTTCATATGCGCATTCACCAAACCCTTCTTTAGTGATAAATAAAATATGATTTTTTTCCCCCAAATTCAAGACATAGGTATATGTTTATTTACTGGTGCACAAAATGAGCCGTGCATGAACATCACCTTGCTCAGAGAACAAAACCAACAAAGTGCATGAACTCACAACAAATTACAGTATTACTTTATTCTGGCCTCCGCGGCAGAGGCTTCTCCGAACCCCTGAGACTGACTCATCGAACCCCTAGGGTTTGATAGAACCCAGGTTAAGAACCACTGTTTTAAAGTAAAAAAACAAAATGGGAACAAATACAATATTTAAAATAAAGAACAAGTAAATTTAAATCAACAAACTGACCAGTATTTCAATGGGAACTATGGGTCTGGATGCATCCTGTGCTCCTCTCACTGACCACCAAAGAAAGAGGTGCCCCTTCCAGAAGTGTGGTGGGGGCGGATAAATGGCCTCAGGGGGCCACGGGTTGGGTGTAGTTTGGGGACCCCTGTCTATACCAATCTTTTCTTCTCTATTGGCTCATTCCTATTAGCACACCAAAAACAGGTACCAATTATCTTCCATCTATTAAAAAACCATCAATCACTTGATTATTCCCTTCCCCTTCCTTTAGCTCCCATTGCATTTGCCTACTTCCCTTCACAGTAAAATTACTTCTGAGAGTTGAGTACACATACCCTTTCCACTTTCTCCCTTCTCATTCAAAATTCTTAAAGATTATTTCCTTTTCCTTTATATTATCATTATTTTGAATCTCCCTATGCTCCTTATTTGTAGAAAAAGCTCAGTTTTGACATGTAAATTGGTAAGGTGGCCAACTTTATTACAATGAAAAGGACAAAAATAAATGGAAGAAAACAGTATCATAAATAAAAGAAACATTTTATTCATTGCAACAATAATACACTATAATATGATAAATGCATAATGAAAACATTTGTAACATTTTATATTGTAATTATGCTTTCATGCCTATTAATTTTTAATAATAATTATAAGAAAAAAGTACTCCTTTACATACAAATACATCACATCACATGCAATGAATCAACTGCATCGATCGAATACGGACATTGACAGATTAGTCTTCCAATATCAAAAAAGAGGACATGTAGGACACTTTTCGAGGGAGGATGGAACTTACAAAAGAAGGACTGTCCTCCCTAAAGGAGGACGACTGGTCACTTTAAAATTGGGCAGTGCCAGAATCAATCACACTTCAACCCTCTTCAATCTGCCCTCTGCCTTTACCTCGCAAAATATCTGTTTTTGTCAAGGTCGTTAAGAATGTTATCTTATCCAATAAACATTTCCTTTCATCTTAATCCACCTCTTTAGCTTTAATACTGTTTAATACACCCATTTTTCTTGAAACACTACCCTGTTTTGGTTTCCATGACACTAAACTTTTCTGATTTCCTCCTATTTCACTCGTTATTTTTTCTTCGTCTCCTTCATTTATTTCACCTCTTTCAAATCTCTCAATGATATTAGGGCACTGTTTTGGGCCACAGTCTTTTCTCTCTTCTTGCTCCGTAGGTAACTTCATTCATTCTCATGGCTTACAAATTTATATCATGTGTCCTGACTTTCTCCCAAGCTCCTGACTTAACACACCCAATTGTCTGTATCTAACATCATCATCACTTAGATATTCATAAGAATCTCAAATTCAATGAGTATGAAACAGAAGAATGCTTCATTCACCTTGCCAAATTCTGTTCTTTCAGATCTTAGTGACAGACACTACCACCCACCACTTACTCAAGCCAGAAACTTGGGTATTGTTTAATTTCATACCTCCCTTTCTTTTATAAACTTAACTCATTAACAAAGCCACTGAATTCTGCTTCCAACAGAGATTCTGAATCTATTTTCTCTCCTTTAGACAGTTATCACCTACCACTCACTGCACAGCCACCATCATCTATATATATCTCTTACCTAGACAACTTCAGGAGTCATTTTTTCTTGCTTATATTCTTACCTCTACACTTATCTATTTTCCAAACAGCATCCAAAGAGGTACATTTAAAGGATAATCCAATCTGCTAACATCTTTAAATAGTTTTATTATTCATGGAAAACAACCAACAGTACGTATGAAATCTGCAAGACACCGTATGATTATGCCCCACTCAACTTTTCCAACACTTGTTGCTACTCCCTACCCCTCATTCTTACCATAAAATCTTTTGGAAGTTCCTAGAACATGCCTCACAGCTTTCATGCTTGCTATTTCTGCTACCTGGAGTATTCTTTTCTTTGCTTCAAATCTTAGGTCATTATCATTCTTTATGTTTCAACTTAAATATGCCTTCCTTAAATCTCCTTTTAAGTAAACCCAATCTTCTCTCTCCATCCTAGTACAGTCTAAATCTATTTGCTATTCCCTAAATGGCATAGCATAATCTATAATTATTTTACTTGTCACCTGTCTTATCCACTATAATGTAAACCCCATCAGGACAGAAAGAAAGTCTGTCCTCTTTATTATATCCCCAGCACTTAGTAAGGAGGTGTTTGATAAATGGAATTAATGAATAAATGAGAAACAAACAAACAGGCCAGCACTTAAGCTGTCTGCTAACCAAATCAATAGGGCTTATTCATGGAAAGCCTGACCTCAAATAAATGAATAAACATCTCGCATTAACTCTTTGTAAAAGTAAAACAGGGTAACTACCACTTGTACTTTCAAATATACTAATGAAACTAAATAACACACATTTTAGTTAAAAATAAGGCTAAAGAGAAAAACTAAGCCACAGATCAACTTTTACCTTGAATCAGATACAGGCTTGGATGCCTTTCTGCCTTTAATTTTGAGCTCATGGGACGCTCCTTCAGGCTCTCTCTCTGCTTTGACCGCACTTGGCGGCACAGGGGGAACACGAACTCGCAACCCAAACAAATGCTTCTTCTTCTTTATTTCTTTCCCAGACATAAACCTAAATTTTTAAAAAAATTAACTAAAAATATAAAAACTGAACACATATACATGGCAGACCCTAAACTAAACTTTTAAATATAAAGCTTTTATACATTGAAGTGCACCCAACACCACACTCTTCTCCCTTGCTTTCCTTGATTCTTATCTGCCCCAGAGCCAGGCCACAGTAGGAGATGATGGACAGACAGGGAAGGAGGGTACAATCAGAAGGAAGAAAAGAGCACATGTCCACCTTTCTTTTTAAAACATGACATCCAACTTTTTAAAGGAAGGAAGAGTACAGAGTAGTGTCTTATTAGTCTCAATATGTTTTTCCATATTTTAGTGTCATCTGTTAAATCTCAAGAAAAGGGGGGGTAGGAAAAGAAGAATTCTGTTTGAGATTGTATATATATCTGTGAGAAACTGTGGTCAGAAATAGGTAAATAGAATTGTTTAAAAAAAAGTAGGAAACCAAACCTAGAAGCCCAGAAAATAAAAGGAATATCCAGTGCATCAGATCTGAAATTGGAAATAATCTAGAGCAGAGAAATGTTCTTTCAGTGTGGGCCTGTGTCTCTGAAAAATATGCTCTTTAACCCTTTCCTAAGCCTTTAGGGTCCTCATTCCAAAACACTCCACTCTATCTTACGTCTGCCTGTCTAGCCATAAGAACCACTGTCAAATGCTTGGATTGTTCTTTTACTTTTATGTACAGTTGAAAATGGGAAGCCCCCAATTCTACTGTAACAGGAACACATGTATTTCTGGCACCCTAAACTGTATTATAGAATTCATTGTCCCATGAAGTATTTTTAGCAACACAGTAACTGCTCAGGTTCTTTATGGTTTTTTGAGTTGAAATAGATTTAGCTACTAGTAATTATAGCAGTTTTTCATAACACTTTTTAATGAAATGCTGTCAAGTACAAAAATAGCAACTAGTTCCAAAAATTTTATAATGTAACTCAATGGTTGGAGCCAGCATATATATTTTTAGAAATTATTTCTATTGTATTTTGAAAATATTTTAAAGAAATGTAGATCAGCTGGGTTTTTTTAAAAGGAAAGATCTACATAAGAAAATATCACACAGAAAATATCACTTAATTACTGAAAACTTAACCCATTAATGCTACTTTTCCATAAATGACAACAATAACTAACCTTAAAACCATAAAAGACCTCTTTAAAAAACCCATATTCTCTATAATATATTCCCCTACTGTCTGCATAGCCTCACCAACTAACAAAATTTTATTTTACTTTCAGTAGATTGCATTATAAAAACAAGTCATTACTGACTATGATGTTTCAAAGGACCAGGCCAAATTCCCCTGTGATACTAATATGCCGCCTCCCACCACCTACCCCGGAAGATTGCTCTTCCCTTCTCCAGTCCTTGAAAACAATGATCTACTCTAACTGAAAGAGAACATTAAAAGTTTTAAACTGTATGTACTAGTTTTAGACACAAATCCCACAATTCTTAAACAATGCCATTATTCCTTATACTTCATAAATGTCTCCCTCATAGGGATACATAAAATAAATCAACTTACATGGTCTTGTAATCATTTAATGCCTCCAGAACATGCTCATATCTTTCAGATTTTGGTGTGTCTGCCAGCTGTGAAGTATCAAAAACAATTTAACGTAGTATAATTTCATCAATTAGTAATATACAGGTGCTAGATAGAGGCAATGTAATGCAGAAGAAGAAAGTACTGACTGACAGTCAAAAAGATCTAAGTTCTGATTCTAGGTCCTCACTGACTACCTCTGTGTCTAACTAAGGTCACTTAACCTCTCAAGGATTGTTTTCTCACCTCTAAAGGGGGGTATAAATCCTGTACTAATAACTTTATTAGTAATGTATGAATCAAATGATATGTCTAAAAGAACAATAAACTGTGTAACACTACAAAAATGGGGTTATATATCATTAAATTTATTTTAATTTTGGGGTTGATGAACACACAATACAGTGTACAGTTGATGTGTTGTAGAATTATACACCTGAAACCTGTATAATTTTGTTAATCAGTATCACCCCAATAAATTCAAATAATTTTTTAATTTTAATGTTATAACCTTGGGAAAAAATACATTTGAATTACTTTAATATAACCAGAAAAGCTTCTAATAGATATTAATTAGATACGGATAGGGAAAAGTATAAAAAGCAATGAGAAATATACCATTTTATTTCCCAGTACTTCTCATATTAGTATAAACCAATAATCTCTATAAAACTGTGAAGTTTGGGGATTTTACTTTTATAACAATTATAGACTTTAATGAGCCCTAGAACCCAAATTGGCTCAGTAATTTTTCATTATCACAAACCATTTTAAAATCTAAATATTAAATTTTAGAAAATATTCTACTTTGTTTCAAAAGGGCTTCTTGCAGAGTCACTTCTGTCTCTTTTTCAAAGATTAAAGACTGGAACACAATAGCAAAAAAATTCTAAATTATTAAGGGACTATCCTCAACTAAAGTCACAAAAAAATTTTTGTTTTTATTCTGTGCCAATATGTTGGGTGCTAATAAAGGCGGGCAGTTCCGTGCTCATTCCTCCATGTCACTATCACTTTCTCCTATTGTAATTTGTAAAGTGTCGAATGATAGAGAATTTCTATTACAGTAAAAAATAACAGAATCAGACTTTAAAGCTTTAGAGAGACCCAGACATCCATTTAATCCAAGCTTCCATCAATATACTGGGATCCTTTTATAGTACTGATAGTCATTCAACCTTGGCTTAACTATTACCATTAGTGAAAACTGATGGAAGCACCTACTGAGGGAGCATATTCCACAGGTGCAAGAAACTTTCCTTTCTAAAACTCTTCTATTCCTCTTTTTACAAGATAGTTCTTCAAATATTTGACAGCAGCGACCATATCTAAGATTATGTTAAAGTTTTTACCAGCAACATCACATGATTATTTTATATTAAGCTCTGGCTAAATAACTACACTGTGTCCGTAAAGTCATGGTGCACTTTTGACCGGTCACCGGTCAAAAGTGCACCATGACTGGACGGACTCGCTGTACTACTATCCTCTTCTCCATCCCCGTCCCGTCCTCACCTCAACTCTAAAATCCGATCAGATGAACTTCTACCAAATCAAGTATCCTCTATCTTACCTGCTTCTTCTGCATTGTTTGTTTGTATATTTAAACCTAAAAGTAGAACTTTATAACTGTTAATCTAATTTTACTTGCAGCTCAGTGTTTGAAATTATCTTTTCTCTTGATTCTGTCATACTGAGAGTAGAGACAAAGACAGACCCTGTGGCTCTCTATTAGACTCTCTCTCAAGAATGTTTACAAACCATTGACTGCTTTGCTTACTATCATTCAGTTAGATACAAGTCCATTCAATTTTACTTTAACCAGTTTACATTTTAGTCTTTCACTTAAAATTGAGTTGTACTGTGGCTACATCATGCTCACACTAGTTTTGCTAACTATTCTCTTTTGAAACAAAAGAGAATCCACGGTATTTAATATGATTTGTTCTAATAAATGTGTGTTATTTCTTTACTGCTTCTTAAATCTTCACAAATCATGTATTTGAAAAATGTGCACTACAATTTGGCTGATAACCAACAACAAAATTGACTTCCTAATTTCTCAACTCCACTCCTTTCAACTTTTTGAAAATCACAATCAACTCTCAACTTTCTTTTAGTACTTATTCTCTATGGTTTTCAGAAAATTTACCTGTAAGTTCCTTCAGCACTCCTGAACTATTTTGCATAGGACTGTATTTCAATTCGCCTAATGAAGTCAACAGGTTCCATTCTGTATTTTGAAAACTAAGAGTACAATACTGCAGTGTAAATCAAACAATTTGTATTAGAAAATATCAATCTCACACTATACTCTTACTTTCAGGGTTGCACAGACATAAATGCTATTATGTACAGTTACAACTCTTTCCACACACAACCTTCAATTACTCATGTTGAACTCCATGCCACATAAATTTAAGCATAACAAATAGCTTAAGTAATCTGTCTATAGACCTAAAGACTACATGCTAATATATAACACTCAAGGTCCCACGTATTTTTGTGACCTAGATTTCTTTCTCTTTTTTTTTGTGACAGAGACAGAGAGAGAGAGACAGAGAAAGGGACAGATACAGACAGACAGTAAGGGAGAGAGATGAGAAGCATCAATTCTTCATTGCAACTCTTTAGTCTCCTTAGTTGTTCATCGATTGCTTTCTCCTATGTGCCTTGATGGGGGGAGGGGGCAGGGGGGCTACAGCTGAGCGAGTGACCCCTTGCTCAAGCCAGCAACCTTGGGCTCAAACCAGCAACCATGGGGTCATGTCTATGATTCCATGCTCAAGCCGGCTACCTTGCGCTCAAGCTGGCGAGCCCGCCTTCAAGCCGGATGAGCCTGTGCTCACACCAGTGACCTTGGGGTTTTGAACCTGGGTCCTATACATCCCAGTCCAATGCTCTATTCACTGCACCATCGCCTGGTCAGGCTAGATTTCTTATACCACCACTTCTACTTTCTACATTTTCCTCTAGCCAAAACATCATCTCTGCCATAGTATTTCACTTGAGTTTTATCTATGCTTTCCCCCCTAAATCCCTCAAAAGTGAGACAGCACTCAATACATTAAGACTATAGTAACCAGAAAAGTGGCTGTCCTTTTAGAACTAGGATTTCAAATAATATCAGGAACTAAAAATAAATGACAACAGATTCCAGAAAGTATTAATATATCAAAAGAAATCTGTTACAATAATGATACTTCATTCTAAATAAAAATCTTAAGTAATCTTTATTTGTGGTCTCAAATATTATATTACAAATTTTTACTAATCCAAAGAAAATATTTCAAATCACGGTTTCTCAAATAGCTAAACTCAACCTGCGTAATCATTAAATCACTAATTCTCAAAGATGTAAAAAGAAAAAATTTACATAAGGAAGTGATATCAAACTGTATGTTCTAAAATATGTTCTGAAAGTTTCAGCTTCTCTTCACAGCAATCCTGGAAATAATCAACTGAAAAAAAATATGCTACATAACTTAAATCTGCCTTTCAGCATGAAAGGATAGAGTCTCCAAAGGAAGTTTAATGTTTCCCAAAGTTTTTTTTTTTGTTATTAAAAGAGGTCACAGTACTTTCTTTATACCAATAAAAAAAAAAAGAACAAGTACAACACACTAAACAGACACCACTATTTCAATATAAGATAGCTCCAAGTAACTAGAAATACAAATAATTACATATTAGGCTTTTAAAACAACACAGAAATACCATTTCACTTTAGCCAGAGTTATAATATGTAAATATGTTAAGAATAGTTATTGAGATGGCTCAGAAACAGTAAATAGGAGTATGTGCCTCCCTATGACTAGCAGAGAGAGTAAAATCACAACTGCTTTTCAGCTTTGATGCATTTTTGAGGAAAAACTTCCAGAGCAAGTGTCTACATCATATAGTCTATAGTGTATATAATAAGAATTGAAGTTCAAAATGACCCAAGTGTTCTAAGGTACTCAGTTAACCAATGATATAATTAGCATACAGTATTTTCCATGTTTTTAAAGTAATTGATGTTATTTCATAAAAATTTATACACGACTGACCAATGGTGGTGCAGTGGATAAAGCATCCATCCAGAAAACTGAGGTGGCCAGTTCAAAACCCCAAGGTTGCTGGCTCTGACTGCAGGCCCATCAGTGTGGGGTTACTGCCTTTAGTAGGGGAATCATTCACATGATCCCAAAACTCATCAGCTTGAGACCAGAGGTCACTGACATGAAAAGCCCAAGGCTGCTGGGGGCTTTTGAGTAAGGGGACACTGGCCTGGCCCCAGTCAAGGCACATACAAGAAGCTCAATGTACAACTGAAGTGAAAGCAACTATGAGTTGATGTTTTTCACACTCTCTCCCTCCCTCCCCCCACCAAAAAATATAAATAAAAATAAGATTTTGGTAACCTTAATTTGATTAGTAACAAAATTCAATTTGCAGTTCAATTTCAATTAATCAAAGATTTACTATTTATATTTAAGAGTTTTTATTTACTGATTTTTGAGAGAGGAAAGAGAAAGTAGGGGGTGGTAGGGAGGAACAGAAAACATCAACTCATAGTAACTGCCTGTCTTATGAGCTTTGAAGGGGCAAGCCTGGGGTCTCAAATCAGCAACCTCAGCATTCCAGGTGGACGCTTATCCACTGCACCACCACAGGCCAGGCCAGAATTTTCTATTTTAATAATATAGAATAAGCCTGACCTGTGGTGGCGCAGTGGATAAAGCGTCGACCTGGGAACACTGAGGTCGCCAGTTCAAAACCCTGCGCTGGTCTGGTCAAGGCACATATGGGAGTTGATGCTTCCAGCTCCTCCCCCCTTTCTCTCTCTCTCTCACTCACTCTGTGTCTCCTCTCTAAAAAAATGAAAAAAAAAAAATAGAATAAGCCATTATTTGTATTCTTTGCTTCTATTACCACAAATATTTAAAAGTCAACTAAATTAAAATCACTGACTAAACATTACATATGGGCATAAATTTTATGATCTTTTTATATAAAGATGTAGAAAATTAACAAAGAATTAAAACCTGAGGTTGTATCTGTAAATAACCAGGCTGAAGACACATGACTAATCTAAAAAGTCTAACATTTTCTTCCTTTTCTTTAATGCAGAGAAAGAGCAGTGAGAAATGATTCAAAAGTCACTTGTTCTGATAATTTGATGGCTCAAAAAAAAATGCGAATGCTCCTCACAGAAAAGTAAAACTTTTTTTAATTCTTTATTTATTCATTTTAGAGAGGAGACACAGGGTTAGAGAGAGAGAGATAGAGAAAGAGAGAAAGGGGGGAGGAGCTGGAAGCATCAACTTCCATATGTGCCTTGACCAGACCAGTGCAGGGTTTTGAACTGGCGACCTCAGTGTTCCCAGGTCGACGCTTTATCCACTGCGCCACCACAGGTCAGGCAAAAAGTAAAACTTTTGTTGTAAGGTTTTATTTTATTGTAATAATGTTTTCCTTAATTTTTAAATAAAGAGAAAAAATTTTCCATTTTGCCAAAGAATAGGAAATTGAAATTTCTAAGACATTATCTAATAAACTGCAAAAAATAAAAATATGTATCTATTACTGAAACAAATTTCTTCTGATATGTATCGGAAATTCAGCTGGATCCAAGATATCTATCTGAAAATTCATAAACTGAACTCATTTTTAAAAAAATAGACTAATTATGATTTTTAAATTGTTTTCTATTTCAGCCTAACTAAAATATAAATATTATTCTTATTTTAATAAAAAACTATAGTGGCCTGACCTGTGGTGGCACAGTGGATAAAGCGTCGACCTGGGAACACTGAGGTCGCCAGTTCAAAACCCTGCACTGGTCCGGTCAAGGCACATATGGGAGTTGATGCTTCCAGCTCCTCGCCCCTTTCTCTCTTTCTCTCTCTCTCTCTCACTCTGTGTCTCCTCTCTAAAATGAATAAAATAAAAATAAAATAAATTTAAAATCTCAGCTACTTAGAAGCGGAAGCATTTTTGATGATTGGAAATTGAGATAGTTAAGAAGATAGTGATACTTGGAAAAGAATTCCGCATGTGACTAATCAAGGGTTAACTTCCAATAACTGGTCGAATGGATTCGCGATACTTCTTTATTTTTTAAAACAATTCCATTATAAAGATTTACAACTTTTGTACTCGTCTGTACTCGATATGAACTGTTTGACGTTTAGCAGTGATGTGAAACCCACATTCTTTTAGGCGGAGTTTGCCAGTGCGCACCCAAGGTCAAACAGTTCGTTATTTTTGTGGTCAAGTGTGCTTAATCAAGTGGCATTGTAGCATAGACAATAGCTGCAGTTGATAACTGAAAACATGTCCAGGCCGTTTGTAAAACGAAAGAATCGTTTTATTTGTGATATAACCCCTTCAAGCTCATTCTATTAATTAAATATTGTTTCGACTGATTGCAATACAGTTTGAATATTTATACGGTATGTAATTACATTTTTATTAAAATATATTTTTATTAAAATAATATTGTATATTAAAAAGGGTTTTCACTCACATTAATTCATAAACAAATTACATAATAAAATTTTGTTTACTTAAACAAATCGTTTTTGTATTTAACATTTTTAAATTTTAATATTTTGTCCAGCCCATGAAAAAAGTTTTCTTTCTAATCTGGCCGGGGGTAAAAACTGTTGGCCACGCCTGAGTTAATCATATAAAACATAAAATGTAGTGCTCGCTTCAGTAGCACATATACATGAAATATACTAACAGGAATACAGATGTATCTGCATATAAAATATTGAAAGAATAAACCACGGCTATCTAGAAAGAAAGCATTTTAAAGGACTGTATTATAATGTAAGGTATTAAGATGACTATAAAGAACACTACAGTTACTGTTGCTTACACTTACTTTTTCCTTTTATACTAATCTGTTTATTAGTATTTATCAAATTACAAGTCACTCATTTTTCTCTTAAACTTCAGAAAAATAAGCATTTAAAAAACGTGATTGTTATATTCTAATTTCTAACACTCGAAACATCTTGGTTCAATTGATTTTAATAATATCCTTGGTTTTAAAATCTAAGTATTCTACAAGTGTTTTATTTTATGCAACTGATCTATCACTAACTTATAAATAAACCTGCATTATGCTCTGATGCTCCATAAAACCCCCAAAACAACCCTCCCCAAAAAACCCTTAATTTCTCATTTGATATGAACTACCTACCATATGTCTAAAGGCTTCAAATACACTTCTTCCTAAATTTCAAATCAGTTTACACAATTTTTATCTCAAAATGTAATGTGTGACTAAATTTCTTAATCCAATTTCTCATATTATAAAATATTTTTTTACCTACGAGTAGTTAGTATCTGCATTTCAATAATTCTAAATAAATGCTAAAAACCAGATAACTATTAAAGTTATTCTAGTTACTTCCTTCTTTGTGTTATTCTATGGTTTCAAAATCTTCTTCAATGAACGTGCACTTTTACATTGCTTTAAAAAAAGATTCTTTGTAAAGCAGCATGAGTGGCTATATTTAGCAAACGAAAAGCAGAATAAGATGTATGAATGAAGGAGATAATCTCCAACTCAGGTAGCTTCACTCTCTTAACTCATTCTTTTAACACTTTTAGTGGGTTCCACCATTCCTGGAAGTCAAATATTTATAAGCGAGTACCAACAAGAGATATGTAAAGAAGTGTTAGTTACATCTTTAAGTTTATAGGAAACTTAAAAGAAAAGGAGAATGGACCATAAGGAAGGTACCTAATAAAAAGTATTTCTCCCTGCCTTTTATTCTTTACTACAAGAATTCTCATTTCAAAAAATACAAAGATTCAAGTAATTTACTTCTTCCTCCTACATTTCCCCCCTAATCAACAGGCAACAACCAAGAGGATGAGAGGGCTGGTCTTGATATCTTTACTGGAGTTATTTCTCCCTGAACTAAAAATAAAATTCTACTTTAGATACATGGCTTACACATGTGTCTTAGATGCTTTTAATAAAAAAAAAAAAAAAAAAAAGAGCGAGAGAGTGGAGAACACTGCCCAGGTAGCTCAGTTGGTTAGAGTGTTGTTCTGATACACCAAGGTTGTGGGTTCCATCCCCAGTCAGGGCACATATAAGAATCAACCAATGAATGCATAGATAAGCAGAACAACAAATTAGTATTTATCTGTCTCTCTCTCAAAAAGAAAAAAAAGAAAGAAAGAAAGAAAGAAAGAAAGAAAGAAAGAAAGAAAGACAGACAGACATTAAGTAGCTAATGAAGTTAACTCTAAAACCACTTACCTCTCCAGGGTGCAATCTATCCCAGTTTTCATTAATGTATGTCATAAGCTCAAGTTCAGAATCAAAGTATTTCTTCTTGTGAATAACACTTAGGTTGTAAAGGCATAAGTGGGCTATATCTACCCTGAAATCCAAAAGTAATCAAAATATACAAAAACAATGTTTTTGTTACGAAATCACACAATTTTTCATAACACCAGCAATTTTAAAAATCCAATGTGAAGTATTTAGGTGAGCAGAGGATCAGTATCCTACTCATATTCACAATGCGATAAATCATTACATTGAAAACAACTGGACAGTATTAACTAAACATTTACTTCTCCTACAGTAACTACAAACTAAAAGATATCTAAATTCTCAAATGTATTCAAAAAGAATCTGACTTCAAAACAAAACTTACAATTACAATAAAAAATTTTGTTTTCACTACTACATAAGTTATAGCATAGTTCTTAGTTTAATAGACTACCTTATTCACAAGTGTTTTATCTTTTTCTAAAATATGTACAATTTAATTAAAATGTTTTAAATATTTACTAACAGTAGTCCCTCTTAGCATCAGTTTTGCTTTCAATTGTTTACCTACGGTCAACCGCAGTTCAAAAATATTAAATAGAAAATTCCATAAACAATTCTGAGTAACATAATGAAATCTTGTGCCCCACTCTGTCCCACCTGGGATATGAATCATCCTTTTGTCCAGGGTATCCAGACTGTGTATACTACCTGCCCATTAGTCACTAAGTAACCAACTTGGTCATCAGATCAACTGTGACAGTATCTCAGTGCTTGTGTTCAAGTAAACCTTATTTTACTAAATAATGGTCTCAAAGCTCAAGAGTAGTGATGCTCACAATTTGCCTAAGAGAAGCTATAAAGTATACTCGTGTATGTATAGGAAGAACCATAGTATAATATAGGGTTCAATTCTATACACAGTTCTAGGCATCCACTTGGAGTTTTGGATGTATCACTTACAGATAAGGAGAAACTACTATATAAATATTTTATCATTAAATCTCCAAAAATTCATCATATTTATCATGCCCAAGAATTACTACACTGAAGCAAAAATTGGCATGTTTGTATAAGAACTTTCTTCTACTGTATGCTATTATGAATGCACAAAATATTTTTTTTTTTAGATTTTATTTATTCATTTTTTAGAGAGAGGAGATAGAGAGAGAGAGAAGGGGTAGGGGAGGAGCAGAAAGCATTAACTCCCATATGTGCCTTGACCAGGCTCGCCTGGGGATTTGAACTGGCGACCTCAGCGTTCCAGGTTGACGCTTTTACCCACTGCACCACTGCAGGTCAGGCCCAAAAGATATTTTTAAAAATTATAGTTTATGTCATTAAAAAATGAACGCCCTTATTATTTTAGCAACAAAACTAGATAATCCTTGGTGAAGATAAAAATCAGAATTAAGGATAAATTAAAAATAAAAAAACAAAGTCTGGTATAAAGAAAACCAAATTTTTATTTAAGTCAAGTAAATGTGTGTGTGTGTGTGTGTGTATATAATTTCATCTATTGATTTAAGAATTTTGTTCCTTAACAAAAATGTCCTCACTTACCACTGTAATGGTAGACGTTTGAGGTATTCAGGTCCAGAACTGCAGACAGAGCAAATAAATGTATAAAATCTAAGGAAAAAGGAAAAGTAAACTGAATAATCAAAATATACATAAATTATTTTAAAATTAAAGCTAATATTCAGCAAGTGCATAACATACAAGTGATATAAGTGATAGAGCAAAATATAATTTGAATTATGACACTAACCGTGATTTAAAGAATTTCTTCTCCAGTAACGACAAATAATGAAATAGTTCATATCTGGGGAGAGCGGACATGCTTTTTTTAAACATTAGAAACCTTCAGAGTTTATCATCCTCAGATTCATACACAAGCATAGTTCACTAAAGGCTTGTTGTATGAGGAACTGTGGTGGCTACTCAATCTACATGGTTATGTTTAATCATACTATTTTTTATAACATGAGCAATTTAAAAATCCATTATGAAGTATAGGTTAACAGAAGATCAATATATGTTCAATGCTTAAAACAATCTAGTGAAATTAATCCAGAAGACAAGTTGACCTTCACCAACTCAGAAAGATAGTGGCATAAGCCAAGATTTAAAAACATGTTTTTATAAAGCCAAATTTAGTGCTCTATCTTTAATTTTTCTTCCTAGAGTCTCTGCTATTCCACATTCTCTTAATCCAGAAAGCACATTAAATCTGTTTTTAGAAGCTCTTTAGACCTAAGATGTAAATTGTGTGTATCAAGGTTCCTTGTCCTTTTCCAGCTTTCTGTCATAGTATCCCTTTGATATTCTTTAAAGGTAGATACCAATGAGAATAGCTGACAACATTGTGGGGCAATACAAGCAAATATAATCACTAATCAAATACTTAAAAGCTTTTGGGAATAATATCCAAAAGCATAAAAATTATGTGTATTTTTAAATTATACATAATTTAAGTATATTCCTCAATATTTTCCCTCTAAAATGATCCCTTTACAAATCACTGTTAAAAACATCAAACATTAAAGTTCAAATGCCCTTCTCACCTGTCTCCGAATAACATTGGTTTTTGAAGGCATTGCACACAAGCCTCATGAAACCACTGTTTACATTTGCAGCACTGTAGCATCTTTAAATACCAGCTATAAGAAAAAAGTTAAGGTTAAAATTACTATCTTTTGATAAAGTAAAAGATTTTTCTTTTTCTTTTAAGTGGCATCATGCAGAATACAGTTTTGCTTATAGTACCACATTTCTACTACACTTAGTGTTAAACTTTTTCTTTTCTAAAAATGGTTATTAATACTGACCATTCCATCCATCTCTCTCTCTCTCCATTCATTCTCTTTATAAATTCATGAGAATTTATAAGCTCTAGAAAGATACATCTATTATTAGTCAACAAGTGCCTGGTTCCTACACTAGTAAAAGATCTATGTCAAAACACAAGCCTGGGAATTTTTTCACATGGACTCTACACTACAGGAGAGAGAAGTTTTAGAGGTCACTGTTTTCCCCATACAGTACACCAAATGGCCATAAGCAGCTTTATATCTTCACTGTTTATATTATTCTTGAACATTAAAATGGAAAAGAAGTACAGTTATGTGTGGCATAAGAACATTTTGGTCAACCACAGAACACATATACAACAGTGACATGTCATATAGCCTAGGTGTATACCATCTAGGTCTGTGTAAGTATATTCTATGATGTTCACACACTGTGATGAAATCACCTGACGATGCATTAGTGGAAGGTATCCCCGTCACTAAGCAGCACATGACTACATAGCAATTGAATATACTTGATTAACATAATTATAAGTCTAATCTAAGACTCTGAGGTATAAAGGCTTTATGAAAGGTTTTGTTCTGTTTCAGACAGTTGAAGATGCTAAAACTGACTCTCCAACAAAGGACATCCTCTCTTTCAATTAGTATATGGTTTTGAAATACTGAATCCTATTTGCCACCCAAATAATGTGTTTCCTTCCGGTAATTCTTTTGCTCAACAAGTTAGCTCCACATAAATTTTAAGCCACATATATAATAAGGCAAGAAGACTGATATAAAGCAAGGTCATTCATTCATCAAAGATTAATGAATACTATAGTATGTTCCAGGTACTCTGCTAGGTGCTAAAATTAGAGTTAGCAATATCAATTCATGTAGTCATGGGACTTAAAGGACAATGAATGATCTGTCTCATAAAATAATGTCTATAACAGTTTTAAAAAATGTGTATTTTATTGATTTGGGGGGAGGAGGGAAGAGACAGAACATCAGTCTGTTCCTGTATGTGCCCTGACCAGGGATGGAACCAGCTTTGGTATGATGATCTAATCAACCAAGCTATCCAGACAGGGCTGTTGCCACCTATTTTAAATAATGCTTTAAACTAAATCCTAGGTATAAATTAGTAAAAAGAAAAAAATCAATCTCTAGGCCTGTTTATTGTATCTCTTTTATAACTGATTTTTAAAAATTAGTCAGTTTCTTAAATGTGCAGGTGACCAAAAACTGAGAAATACCATAGAAATGTTAAATCAAAAAAGTCCCTAAGATCAGGAACAAGGTAGAATAAAGAACTAAAATTTAATTCATTGATATATTCATTTATTCATGAATTCATCACTGAATACCTACATGTCCCAGCATTCTCTTAGATAGCACCAGCTTTTTTTGCTTATAGATTTGAGAAAGAGAGAGAAAGAGAAAAGGGGAGGAGAAGCATCAATTCATAGTTGCTTCCTGTATGTGCCTTGACTAGGCAAGCCCGGGGTTTTTAACCAGCAACCTCAGCATTCCAGGTCGACACATTTACCCACTGTGCCATCACAGGTCAAGCTAGACAGCACCAGCTTAGAGAAGCAGTCTCATATAAAAGACACAAGAAACCAATAATTACAATTTAAATAGTTAAATGAGAGAGAGAAAGAGAGAGCCAGAAAGGAATAGTGAGAGATAAGAAGCATCAACTTGTAGCTGTGGCACTTGTGTTCATTGAGTGCTTTCTCAGATGTGCCTTGACCGGGGGCTCCTGGTGAGCCAGTGACCCCTTGTTCAAGCCGGCAACCCCGCACTCAAGCTGTGAGCTTGTGCTCAAGCCAGTGACCTCAGAGTTTTGAACCTGGGTCTTCAGAATCCAGATCGATGCTCTACCCACAGCACCACCACCTGGTGGTCAGGCTGAATTGAAATATTTTAAGAGTCACCTCATGAGAGAAATAAGATACATTTATTTGGTTCCAAAGAGCAGAACCAGGACCACTGATCAGAAATTAAAGGTAAATTTCTAAACATTCTTAGAACTGATTCATTTACTGAGCAAGTATTTAATGAAAAAGATGAATAAAACTATAGACTCTAATTTGCCTCCCCAAGTTTTCTTTATCGATACTTTCATGAATTTATAATTCACTATCACTACAAACCCAAAATCAGTAACAAAAATAAAGTTGACAATATAAACAAATAAAAATGACTTAAAGGCATTGAATAACTGTATGTACTTACTCTCCAGGGCCTCCACAATAGCAGTAACATTGCTGGACATTGGTTTTATGGCCTGCATCCCATTCAAGGTCTGCCACACTATACGGTAATGTCTGCTTCATAACTTGCAATGCTTTGGCATTTGGTCCTTTCTTAAGCGCACCACCCCTCTATGTTAGAGGGAAAAAGTTATGTGACAGAGTGAAAGATAAAATTTGAAATACAATTTTAGAACTCAAAAATGCTTCTGCAACTTCTAAAGAAATTTCCATTCTACAGTTGTACCATATCACAAACTCTTTGAGTAATAATCTTTATTATTTTTTATTTCAAATTATTGCCCCAATTTCAAGACCATTATCAAAAAATAAGTGCAAGAATAATTGCAAGTCACTTAAGCATCATTAGTCAAACAATAAGCAACACATCCTTCTACCCACCACTGATTGCTCATTTCATTCAAATTAACTTCAATGTACACAATCATTATGTTGACAGTGCCTTACAAATTCCATTTAAAGCTTTAGCCCCAAACACTTAAAAGATACCTTTGTTGTTGTTGCAAAAACACACTGTCGACAGAGCCATTTTTCATCTGAATCAATCACACTGGAATCAATATGAGGTGTGTGACACAACTGATGATATCCTTAATATCAAAAAAAGCATAAAGCAAATTCTATTTTATTAATAAGTACTGTAACAAAATTTCAAGAAGGCATTTTAGTATTCTCTTTTCCTACATTAATATAATCACAACTGATGAATAAATTGATCATAACAGCTTCAAATTACCAATGTAAAGTATTTTTAATCATTAATCTTTAACAGTGGCATTATACATGTAACAAAACTTTTCCATAAGATTAAAAGAAATCAATATATACCTTGGCCACACTTGTCACATATAACCATTTCATTGGGAGCTTCTGAATACTCTTCCTGACATATTGTACAGACCATTTCCCCACTTCCAGTGGCTCCTGAAATATTTAAAATAATAATTATTATTTATATAAAATAATAAAGTGTTCTATACAACACTACTTTTTGACTCAGTGAATAGCTGATACTGGTGGTGTTTGTCTGCTAGATCATGATTTTCAAAGCAAAGGACTATATACAAATGCTCTCTCTCTACTCACCTTTAACTTAAGATGTCTTTCTACATTTGTAATTTAACCTGCTTTTTGACAGAGGGTATAATTTAAACTGCTCTCAGGCAGGATCCCGTATCACTCATTTCCAATATTCCCACTCTACTGGGGGGGGGGGGGTGAGGGAAGGCAATGTTTTATCAACATCAGAATGACTCTCCAGAACACACAGCAAACCATGTAAATGTGTTCACTTACCCTACACTGCCTAACATGATAACAAAGAAAAAGGGCAAGGAAAATATATTAATGACATTAGGGGGAAGGGGGCAAAAGGGTGCAATGGGGGCACATAGTTGGGGGATGAGGGTGTTATCTTGAGTGAGACACTTGAATCCATGTTAACACAATAAATTAAAATTAATAAAATAAACAAATAAAAATTTTGTTTAAAAGCAATAAATAAATATATATCAATGACCCTTTTCTCTGGATTTGGACCATATCCTTTTATTTACTGATTTATAAAAAAGACTGAACATCAATTATTTAATTGCCAGCTTCTGAAATCTGGAAATATGGTGCCCAATAATGTACCCAACAAAATCCCACTGCAACAAACTTTGGGCAATCCAGTTATTAATTATACCTTTTACCTGAAAAGGTAAATTATTTCTTCCTTATATTTTTATTCTAAAAACAATTTTATTCTATAACATTTAGAATATGATTTTATCACTCTAATATATTTCCAATATTTTCTTCTAATCAATTTCAATATATAGTTAAAATATTAATACTCATGCTTTATCATAGCAACAAAAAATATTTCAATTTTGTGCTTATGAGCCAAGTATTGTTAGGCTCTTGACATATACTAGTATGTTGTTTAATTCTATAAATTATTAGATAAATTCTTATTTAAAGATAGGAACTGAGGCTCAGAAAGATAAAAATAACTAACCCAAGAACCTTCAGTCAGAAAGTATCAAGGTTAGGATTCAAAGCTAGATATGCCAGAGTCCATACTCTCTCCATGTTGAGATGCCTCCTTTCATCAATACTATATAATATAAAGCATTTTCACACCAGTTTTCAAAATTATAACTTTAAATAACTACATAATATTTCATCCAGTGGAAAAAACCAAATTTACTTTATTATGCCTCTACTACACATACAGGTTACCACCAATTACTGTTGTTCACTTTTTGCATTTCTCCTTGTTTGTTTTGGTCTCTTGTCCTCTCTAGCCTTCTGCTTTCCCAGGGTTCACTTCCTTGCACAGTTGGCTAAACGTGGCCTCCCACAGCTTCTGAGTTTTATGGCTATAGTCAGGAGAGCAACCAGACTGAGCCTGGGACCTCTCTATCTATCTACAATTCCTGGAAAAAAGACCAATGGTCCCATATTGGGAAAGATGCCTGATCTGCCGCCCACTGCAACCATGTAGACTAGTGTGGGGGTAGGCAGTTCTCCAAAAAGCAGGTGCTAATTTAACAATATTTGTTCACCTGAGGAAACAATAGCGAAGAAACAAGGAATTACCTTTACTTGTGAAATTCAAGTATATCTTTTTTACTATTATGTTGACAAGAACTTTCTGTGCAGCTTAGTGGCCTCTTATAATCTTCCTCCTCTAAATCCAACTTATTAAAGTTCAAGCCATTTTATGTCGGATACACTAAATTTTTTGTTGTTTTAAAGAACAGTAAGTATTTTTCATCTAGCGTTTTTACTTTTGGATTATTTATCATGAATAAACTACTGAAATGAGTCTGCTGTAAAAATTAAAGAGTATAAAACATGTTTATGCAATTACTGCAGCTATTTACCCAAAATAGAGACTTGCACTGTCACCAGCAGTGTAGCATTTTTACAGAAACCATAATAATATAAGGTGTTAAGATTAAACATCCTTTTAAATTCATTTAGTGATTTTAACATATTATCTCCCTGTTGTAATACACATTTCTTTGACTACTAAGATGACTATATATTTTCCTGTATTTATGTAAACTTTTCAAAGGAATCTTAATTAGATGAGTGAAATTCCTCTGCTGTAGCCCCCCAGTCAAGGCACATATGAGAAAGCAATCACTGAACAACTAAGGAGCTGCAACGAAGAATTGATGCTTCTCATCTCTCTCCCTTCCTGTCTGTCTGTCCCTATCTGTCCCTCTCACTGACTCTCTCTGTCAAAAACAAAACAACAACAAAAAAAACTACTAATGCTACTCTCCACAATGAAATCGGTCATAATGCAGTTTTCAGGTTAACTTATTCATTCTATAGCAACTCCAAGTTACATGTGTGCTGCATTCTGAGTGTTACAGAGTTCATGGCCAAGGCGCAACCCTTGGTAATTCTAAGGGTAGTAAAAGCAACCAGTGAGGAAAGAACCACCATAAACTATTAAACTGATACTGGGTGGGGTACATATTGGAAAGGACCCTCACTTTCATGACAACGTTCTATACTTATGTACCACTGGTTTTAGGATGGAAGGAAGGGAGAGAGGGAAGGTGGAAAAGAGGGAGGGAGGGAGGGAGAGAGGGAGGAAAGGAATGGACGAAAGACAGAAAAACCTAAATTTAACTCACAGATACCTTGAAAAGGTAGAAAAGTTGAAAGGAACACATAGCTAATAGGAGGACAGAAGCAGTATAACGTGTTTTAGTCCCATCATAGCCAGATTCAAATGTTTACGAACTAAAAAATGGAAATTCTGTATGCAGGGAAGTAAGATATGCTCAACATCACTATTGTTGAAGACATATTATCCTCCTCCTATCACTTTTCTCACTGACTCATAAATTCCAGATTCAAAACACAGTAATACAACACGAAGTAAGCTATCATAGAGTTGCACTTAGGATTCAATTACAAAATCCAATCGATTAAATACTTTAGACAGGCCTATTAACTTTAAGGAAAACCGATGTGTTGTTTCAGCGTGCAACTAAAATACAAAGATTTTTAATATTTACACTTTTTACAAATAAAGCAATTTCCATAAAAGAGATACCTAGAAAAATACCTTTATTTAACAGATTCAAAGGGCATAAAGCAATTATAGTTTGTAAAAATATAAATATTTTAAGAAACATATCTATAACCAAACCAAGGTGTATCTGTACTCATTTTTACTTGCATCCAATATAGCCTCATTGTCCATATAAATATTAAAAAAACTTAAGTCATTTAAACCATTCTTATTAATGAATATTTCTAGTATTCTAGGCCTGTTTAATTTGCTCTAATTCCCCAAACATCTGACAAATAGGATGTTCTTAATACCTATTACCTATCTACATTCCTTTGTACTAATATAAGTAACAGTTAAGATGAAACCTGAGTGTTTTTTTAAGTTCTTAGAAAAGTCCTAACAATAGTTTATAGGTGTGTACTAGTGACACATCTGTCTTCTAGTCTACCTCTACCCTAACAGAGTGATTCTTTTTCTTCTGTGGTCTATAGAACAGCAATGTTCAACTGTTGTGCCACAAGAAATTTTAAAATATGCAATACCTGACTATTTAGTCAGAAGCACTAACTTCTTTTCCCTTAGATTTCCAAATAAAAAACTGACAACAGCCAACACAATAGCTGTCCAGTGTGAATGAATCAAATTATACCTAATTTTTTTGTTACATAGGCAAAAAATAGGTCTCTTGGTGTGCCGTGGAATTTTAGTAATAAGTTTAAGTGTGCCACGAGATGAAAAACATTGAAAATTGCTGATAGAGATTATAACTCCACGAAGACTATGAGGGTAACGTTGATTTTTTTTTAGCCTCTCCTCAATTTGATTCTGAGATATCTTAACACACTGCTGAACAGATAATACTCAAAAGTGACAAGTTGAAAAATATCAAATTTTAGTATAAATCATGTTCAAGAGAAATAGTAGCACCTGCCTGTTTGAATGTCCTTCCAGAGAACCCAGGATTTAGAACTGTCTTCAAATATGATGAAGCAGCTCTGTTTCAATATGTTTATCTGAAATACAGAGGAATACTTACAATTTCTTTTAAAAGTAAAAACATGAAGTTAAATTTAAATTCAAAATTATTAAAAGTGTACTACAAAAACTGAAAATGATATATTAAGGTCACTTGCCTTTTTGATAGTTCCAAGATAAAATAAGCCATCTGACCATCTAGCTAGGACATCCTGCCCCTCCTCAAATTTACATGCTGGCTTTTTGACCTTATGTCCATCCTGTAAAGACAGCTTGGTCAAGGACGTTGGGGTCTTTTGGTTTCGACGTAAAGGAGACCGCTTGTGGACCAGTGAATTACCTGCCCCTGTAGAGTCTCTGTTTAGAAAATAAAAGATAACCATATATAAGATCAACTTAACTGTAAAGTTTATTTTATACCAACATTATATATTAAAATTTTTGTTTTATCAAAAATCTTACATCGAGGGAAAAAATAACAAGGACTTCAAGTCACAAATATTTTCCAGTAACAAATAAGTTTAAAATAAAATGAAAGCAGTTCTCAGTATTCATTTAGTGCATATCGAAGGTGAGTCCAGGATTCAGCAACCATTCAAGATAATAAGGGCAGCTATCATCCAAATAATAGCTCTAAGTTGAAGTGGGCAGGCTATGGTCATGAACAAAGGATACTTTGAATCTCATCACTGGGTTTAAACAAACTAAAAAAAAAGTTACATGGCACGATTTCATAAGCACTTGATTAAAAAATGATTATGCTAGCTGTACTTAAAACACACTAACCAGTGACTATGCAGTAACTGGTTATACTCAACTCACTGGAAGAGTAGTCATGACCTCCATCTGTACGGGGAATCGCTACCAAGTTGACCCTTGTTTATTGACAGGAATGTATCAGAGTCCCTCAAATATGCACATAGGGAATTTAATATAAAAACTGGGAATTTCACAAAATCATAATCAGATGAGAAGTATATTATAAGGCCATTTTACTTTTTATAAACAAAAGACCCCAAAATTATATATTCTAAAATAATATTATAACATATATATTAGTTATTCCATAAACAGCATAGCATACCACCATCAACATTCTTAAAGGTAACAAAGCACCAGGGAAATGGGGGAGAGGAGGAAGTGCATAAGGGTAGAAGGGGGATAAATAGTGATGGAAGGAGACTTTACTTGGGGTGGTGAACACACAATACAGAGTAATACAGTGTACAGATAATGTGTTGTAGAGCTGAGCACCTAAAACTTCTATAATAATTAATGTCACCCCAGGAAATAAAAATAAACAAAGGTAATAAAGCAGTTTGTTTTGTTTCATATTCCCAATTCAGGTTATTTTTTTACTAATTAAACACACAACAATATGTAAAACTAGATAAAAATTCAAAAATAAACAGCATAAAAGTAAAACCTTTAAAAGTGGAGAAGAAAAGTATGGTTTAATAGGATTTCACAGAGAGGAGAGTAGAATGGTGGTTGCCAGGGGATGAAAGGAATGAGGCATAGGGAGTTAGTAAGTGGTACCTTGAGATACAAACAAGCCAACATATTAAATTTTTTTAAGATACAAGCTGCAACTCGGTCCATATTTTTGTTTGAGATCCGAGCAAAATTCCGAGATACGAGTAGTGATTCGGGAAACAGCTGCTGGCACGTTGGCGCTCAGGTCCAGTATCGGCAGTTTGATATACGAGTTGACTGACTTATAAGTTCAGTTACAGAACGAATTAAATTTGTATCTCAAGGTACCACTGTATTTAATGAGTATAGAGTTTCAGTTTGAAAGATACACATGGCCCTGGCTGGTTGGCATAGTGGACAGAGTTGGCCCAGCATGAGGATGGTCCAGTGAGGACACACCGAAGAAGCGACCATCTGCTTGCTTCCCCTCTTCTCTCTTTCTTCCTCTCCTGTTGCCAGTAGCTGGTTTGAGCAGCAGCCTTAGATACTAAGGATAGCTCAGTTAATTCGAGCGTCTGTCCCAGACAGGGGTTACCAGGTAGATTCCAGTAGGGTGCATGCAGGAGTATATCTCCCCTCCTCACATTTTTAAAATATATATATATATATTTAAAAATAATTTTTTTAAAGATTTTATTTATTCATTTTAGAAAGAAGAGAGAGAGAGAGAAGGAAGGGAGGAACAGGAAGCGTCAACTCCCATATGTGGGAAGCCCAGGGTTTCAAACAGGTGACCTCAGCATTCCAGGTCAATGCTTTATTCACTGTGCCACCACAGGTCAGGCCTATATATACATTTCAAAGATGTTATCTCCCCAAATGTGCTAAAAAAATAAAAAATAAATAGTAATATCTACACACCAAAAAAGCTCAACAATCTCCAAGTAGGATAAATACAAAGATTTCTATACCTAGACATGCCATTGTAAAAATGTCAAAAGACAAAATCTTGAAAGCAGTGAGAAAATTAGTCATCACCTACAAGGAAACCCCATAACTTCTCATAAGAAACTAAGAAGGCAATGAGATGACATATTCAAAATGCCGAAAGAAAAAACTGTCAACCAAGAATCTTATATCTAGCAAAACTGTCTTTCAAAAATTAAGGTGAATAAAGATACTTCCAGATAACAAAAACTGAGAGAATGTTTTGCAAACAGAGCATCTTACAAGAAATACTAAAGGAAATTCTTAGGGTAGAAAGTAAATAGAAAAAGGTGAAAATTCAAATATATACACACAGAAAAACAAAGAACACTGGATAAAGTAATTAATTATAAAATAGAGTATAACTGCATATTTCCTCTAATGTAAGTATGTAAAACAATATGTATATAATTTCACTGTTAGGTCTATAACATACAGAAATGTTACATATTTGATAATCATAGCACAAAGGAGATGGTGGGAGCTAAAATGTATTAAAAAATGACACCAGAGGCTCTGGCCGGTTGGCTCAGCAGTAGAGCATTGGCCTGGTGTGTGGAAGTCCCGGGCTCGAGACCCGGCCAGGGCACACAGGAGAAGCGCCCATCTGTTTCTCCACCCTACCCCTTCTCCTTTCTCTCTGTCTCTCCCCTTCCCGCAGCCAAGGCTCCATTGGAGCAAAGTGGGCCCATGTGCTGAGGACGGCTCCATGGCTTCCACCTCAGGTGCTAGAATGGCTCTGGTTGTATCAGAGCAATGCCCAGATGGCCAGAGCATCACCCCCTCGTGGGCATTGCAGCTGGATCCTGGTCGGGCACATGCCAGTCTGTCTGTCGGCCTCCCCACTTCTCACTTCAAGAAAAAAAAAAAAGACACCAGATGGTAGCTCCAACCCACAGGAAAAATTAAGAAAACCAAAAATGGTAACTAAGAAAGTAAATATAAGTGAAATGAGTATATCACTTCAAGGAAGTATCTGACATAAACCCAAATTACTATTTGTTTCAAGTAAAAATGGTGTTCCATGAAAAGGCTTCCATTTCAGCTGGCAACTTAAACAATGGCCTAAATATCATATGTATAATTCTTATTTCATCACACATATTAAAAAACTAAACTCTAGGGTAAGAGTTAGTAAAAAATAACCTTTACTGTTTCATCAAGAATGTTCTTAAGTGACCTGGCCTGTGGTGGTGCAGTGGATAGACCATTGATTTGGAACACTGAGGTTGCTGGTTCAAATCCCTGGGCTTGCTTGGTCAAGGCACATACAACAAGCAAGCAATGAACTAAACTGAAGCAACTATATTTCTTGCTGCCTCCCCCATAAAATCAATAAATAAAATCTTAAAAAGTTCTTAAATAAGATTTTCTGTGTGCATGTATGTGTATGTATGCGTTTACTTTGGGTGCTCAAGAATGAAAAATACTAGGCCCCTGGCCGGTTGGCTCATCAGTAGAGTGTCGACCAGGCATGTGAAAGTCCTGGGTTCAACTCTAGCCAGGGTACACAGGAGAAGCACCCATTTGTTTCTCCACCCTTCCCCCTCTCCTTTCTCTCTATCTCCCTCTTCCCCTCCCGCAGCCAAGGCTCCATCAGAGCAAAGTTGGCCCGAGGGCTGAGGACAGCTCCATGGCCTCTGCCTCAGTCACTAGAATGGCTCTGGTTACAGTGGAGCAACACCCCAGAGGGACCGAGCATTGCCCTTGGTGGGCATGCCAGGTGGATCCAGGTCGGGCACAGGCGGGAGTCTGTCTAACTCCCTCACTACCCCGCTTCTTATTTTGAAAAAATACAAAAAAAACCCCACAAAAACTAAGAATGAAAAATACTAGCCTTGGCCGGTTAGCTCAGTTGGTTAAGAGCATCGTCCCAAAACAACAAGGTTATGGTTTGATTTCTGGTCAGGGGACACATAGGAAGCAACCAAAAAATGCATGACTGAGTTGAACAATAAATGCTTACCTTCTCCCTCCCTTCTATCTGTCTAAAAGTAAATAAAAATTACACTCTGGCCAGATAGCTCCATTGTTTGGAGTGTCGTTCCAGAGAGCGAAGGATGTCAATTCGATTTCCTAGTCAGGGCACATACAGGAGCAGTTCGATGTTCCTCTCTCCCTCCCTGACTCTCTCTCTTGAAAAAGAAAAAGAAAATACTAGCTACAATTTGATGCCACTGACTTGTTTCATGCTATGGCACACAGCAATATGACCAAACATTGTTTTTATAACATCTGTACAAATGCCAAAACAGATAATGGCAACTGACATTTCTTTTTTTTTTCTTTTCTTTTGTGTGACAGAGACAGAGAGAGAGGGACAGATAGAGACAAACAGACAGGAAGGGAGAGAGATGAGAAGCATCAAGTCTTTCTTGAGGTACCTTAGTTGCTCATTTTTTTCTCATATGTGCCTTGACTGGGGGGCTCCAGCACAGCAAGTGACCCCTTGCTCAAGCCAGCGACCTTGGGCTCAAGACGGCAACCTTGAGTTTTTGAATCTGGGTCTTCTGGGTCCCCAGTCTGATGCTCAATCACTGTGCCACCGCCTGGTCAAGCATCTGACATTTAGTATTATCATGAAAATAGTTTTGACCTTGCAGATCCCTAAAAGAATCGAGAATCAATTCTCTAAATACTATAAAATAAATGCATATATGCCTAACGAGGCAGTGGCACAGTGGATAGTGTTGGACTGGGACGCAAAGGGCTCAGGTTCAAAATCTTGAAGTTGCTGGCTTGAGCGCAGGCTACGAAACATGATCCCAGGGTAGCTAGCTTTTAAGCCCTAAGGTCGCTGGCTTGGGCAAGGGGTCATTCATTCTGCTGCCCCCTGCCCCCGTTAAGGCACATATGAGAAAGCAATCAATGAACAATAAGGTACTGCAATGAAGAATTAATGCTTCTCATCTCTATCCCTTGCTCAATGAATATCTGTCCCTCTCTCTCTGTCTCAGTCAAAAAAAAAAAATTATACACACGGCAATATATTACTGTCTTAGTCTGTAAGGAAAAGGTACTTTAGTACTATTATTAGAGGGGTTAAAAGGTTTAAAAGTCTGACAAGATAAGTGCTAGAGATAAATAAAAATGTCTGATGAAAAACTACCATGAATTTGATCATAAGGAATGCTCAGTCAGGCTGAGAAACATTTTTCTCCAGACAGTAAAACAATTTAATGCCTTCAAATCACAGTATTAAAATGACTCTAACAGCAAGCAACTTTCTGAAAAACTATAAAGCCAGTGATTGAGAAATTCTGCCTCCCTAAAGTTAAAGAAATTAAGCCCTGGCTGGCTGGCTCAGTAGATAGAGCATCAGCCTGGTTTATGGACGTCTTGGGTTTGATTCCCTATAAGAGCACACAAGAGAAGCAATCATCTGCTTTTCTTTCTCTTCCTGTCCGCCTTCTCTTCCCCTCCCGCACCCAGTGGTCCAAGTGTCAGCCTCAGCTGCTAAAAATAGTTCAGTTGATTCCAGCATAGGCCCAAGACAGGGGTTGCCAGGTAGATAGATCCTAGTCAAAGCACATGTGAGAGTTTGTTTCACTATCTCCCCTCCTCGCGCACGCACAAACACACACAAAAGTTAAAGAAATTAACCAAAGCCTAAGCAACATAATTAATTATGAGTGAAATGATCTCAATAGAATGCCAGGTTGACTACCAGGACCTAGAATCTTGCAATTCTAGAGAAGATACAAAAATCAAAATTGTAAACATTCCCAGTTAGTTTCATATGCTCTGTTATTGCTTCAACAAATTCCCTTTTTCATGATGGCAAAGTCGGTCTCATTCTTACTCTCTACCGTATTACTCCCATTGAACAAGATGTTCTTAGATAAAAATTTTACTTTTCTATCTCCTAACATTTCCGCCCAGTATCTCCTAATATTTCTGGTGCACTGTGTTTCAATGATACTTAATCTAATAATAGTTACCCTTGATTCCTTATGCCCCTCCTTATTTTCCCCCACCATTCACAGCCAAACCTCTGGGGAAAAGTTACTGAATTCTTACTATGTACTCAACTCTACAATAAGAGTTCCACATATTTATTTATCCAAACATCATTTTTGAGCCCCTAATATGAGCCATTCATTGTGGCAAGGGAACAGAGATAACTTAATACTCAGAGCAATATTACATAGACATTATTAAAGATGATGACTGGATTCCTTTTTACATATAAAGTAACTGTAAGACATTAAATAACTTGACCAAAGTTATACAATTATAAACCAGAACCAGTCTTCAAGAACATATTACTATTGGCATCTTTCCAATTATGCTTAAATATTTTCAATGTATAGGGGAAAGAGAACTAAAATTCTCTTGATTCCTTGTGTTCCTGTTTCTTTACTCCCATTCACAGCTAAACTTCTGGGGCAGAGCTATGCATATTTAACTGTCTCCATTTCCTACAGTCTTCCCCATTCCATTTTTTTATATTTAATTTATTGATCTTTAGAGTAAGGAAGAGAAGGAGAGAGAGGAGGGAAAAGAGACAGAGAGAGAAAAAGAGACAGAGAGAGAGGAAGAGACAAAAACATTAGTTCATTGTTCCACTTATTTATGCATACATTGGTTGATTCTTGTTTGTGTCCTGACCGGGGACCAAACCCATAACCTCAGTTTGTTGGGATGACATTCTAATCAGCTGAGCTACCCAGCCAGGGCCCCCATTTAGTCTTCAGCACACTGCAATACATCCCACCATTCTCCAAACAAATACTACACCAAAAACAGGGATGTGCCTGTCTTCCTCTTATTCACAGATATATCTCCATGCTTTACATAGGGCATGGCAAATAAAAAGCAGAAAGGTTATATGAAATTTATAAAGTTCAAGTTTAATTCAAGAAAAATCTGTATTTAAATTTCTTCTAAAATTGTATGCACAAATAATCTCAGTTTTGTTCTTAGTAAACAACAGATTCTAAATCACATTCTAAGGCAACAAATACACACCAGTTCTTTATCCACATAAACATGAAGAACAAAAATCAAATACAAAACTGCATTAAAAACCAGATGTTTTTAAAAGTATTATCCTCCTTTAAAATTCTGCCCATAGAAATTTTAAAGAAAAAAAAGCAAGAAATAAAAGGATAAATAAATGACACATAATACCATAGCTCAAAACTAGAACACTGTATACTTCCCTGCTAAGCTTTTTCCCCCATTAATGTCACTGATTACTTACTTCCCTTCTCTCTAGAATGTGACCTTTATTAGAAGCCAAATTAATTTTTCTAATTTTAGAATTTATTTCCTATCTGATTACAAAGATAAAACATGCTGATGGTAAAATAAATAATATAGAAATACATAGTTAAAAGTAGAAATTCCCTATGCTACCTCCTCCCACAAGATAAAACTGTTAATCTCCTGCTTTTTTATGTATATACAGTGGTACCTTGAGATACAAACAGACCAACATTTTTTTATTTTTTATTTTTTTAAAGATACGAGTTGTGACTCGGTCCGTATTTTTGTTTGAGATCCAAGCGAAATTCCGAGATGAGTCGTGATTCGGGAAGCTGCCACTAGTTGGCGCACCGGTCCAGTATCAGCAGCACAACACCAGCATCTCATTTTTCCTCCTGTGTTACCCGCAGAATCAAGTTGAAGCTTGTGCGCTGTACTCGTTCTTGCATCATGTTTGCATTTTTTACTAACTTTTTTTTGTGTGTGCTATCATGGGGCCAAAGAAAGTGAGTTGTAAAGGACAATGGTGAGGAGGAGAAGAAGAGAATGATGTCGATAGAAGTAAAGAAATAATAGAAAAACATGAGCGTGTTGTACGAGTGATTGAACTGGCGAGGCTGTACACCGCAATATATCTACAATTTGTATCATCCTTAAACAAAAGGATGCCATCAAAAGCGCAAATCCAGCAAAAGGAACTACAATTCTGTCCCAATTAAGGACAAATATCTATGAAAAAATGGAGAAGCTTCTGCTGGTATGGGTGAAAAAGGAAGAGCTGGCAGGAGATACAGTGACAGAGACTGTAATATGAGAAAAGGCACGTATTATTTATGGTGACTTGAAGAATGAACCATCAGCCTCAAAAGAGTCAGCAGAAGATATGTTTAAGGCAAGTCACGGCTGGTTTGAAAATTTCAAGAAGAGATCTGGCATCCACTTGGTGGTGAGGCATGGTAAAGCTGCGAGTGCTGACGTTAAGGCAGCTGAGGAGTACATCGCACGTTTTGCTGCACTTATCGCAAAGGAAGGCTACATCCCCCAACAAGTGTTCAACTGCGACAAAACAGGACTGTTTTGGAAAAAAATGCCCCAGGACTTTCCTCACTGCAGAGGAGAAGTCCAGGCCATAAACCCATGAAGGACCGTCTGACCCTTGCATTGTGTGCAAATGCTAGTAGTGACCGTAAAGTACAGCCACTGCTAGTGTATCATTTCAAAAATCCTCAAGCCTTTAAGACTCACAAGATTCTTAAAGAAAAACTGCAGGTTATGTGGCGCGACAATGCTAGGGCATGGGTTATGCGGCAGTTTTTATTAAATGGGTAAATCTTGTCTTTGGTCTTGCAGTGAAGAAATATCTTCAAGAAAATAAACTCCCAATGAAAGCATTACTAATCCTTGATAATGCTCCAGTCCAACCACCTGGTCTTGAAGATGACATTCTCGATGAGTTCAAATTCGTCAAAGTTCTCTACCTCCTACCCAACACAACTTCAATCTTGCAACCTATGGATCAGCAGGTCATTTCCAACTTTAAAAAGCTTTACACAAAGCACTTGTTCCGCTGCTGCTTTGAGGTGACTGAGAATACAAATCTAACCCTTCAAGAGTTTTGGAAAGATCACTACAACATCGTGATATGTTTACGCATTATTGACTTGGAATGGCAAGAGGCTACAAGAAGAACCTTGAACTCGGCATGGAAAAAGTTATGGCCTGATGTTGTTGCAGACAGGAACTTCGAAGGATTCGAACCAGAGACTGAGACCAAGGTAGAAGCATTGGAGGAGATTGTGTCCCTGGGAAAGTCAATGGTCTGGAGGTAGATGAGGGTGACATAAATGAGTTCGTCGAGGAACATGAGGAGGAACTCTCAACTGAGGAGTTGAAGGAGCTACAGATGATGCAACATACAAAGCTTCTGCAAGAGTGAGGAGGAGGTAGAGTCAGAGGAAGTGATTTCTACAAGTGAAATTAAAGACATGCTGGTAATGTGGGAGAAGCTTTCAAGTTTCATTGAAAAGAAACACCCCAAAAAAGTTTCAACTGGTCGTGCTTCAGCACTTTTTAATGACACTTGTCACATTTCCGTAACATTTTAGTATATGTGCTGCCGAAGGGAGCACACATTTCCGTAACATTTTAAAAGGCAGACAAAAGCAAACCTCTTTGGATAGATTTTTATTCAAAAGTCCTGCAAGTGAAAAGTGCCGAAAATGCAGCCAAAAAGGCAAAAACAGGTGATGATTAAATGAAAAATACATAATGTTCAGGTTAGGTTAAGTTTAAAGTTAAGAAAGTCCATTCTTTTACAATTAAGTTTTTGTGGTTTCATTTTAAGTAAAGAAAGTGCAGTTTTAGTTTACGTGTCTACAGTGCCTGCATCCCTTCCTTCCTCCCTCCTCCTCCGCCATTCACCTCCCTTAGACACACTCATCTGTCTCCAAGGTAAGAATACAGTACAGTAAGTACTAAATAACACTTTTTCCTTTTATTTCATATATTTTGTTATGCATTGGTAAAGTACACATGTGTTTCTTAATTAAAAAGATGTCTTTTTTCATAATTTAGGATGGTTTGGGGATGTTTCACAGGGCTGGAACGGATTAAATCTATTTCAGTTACAGTACTATGTATCTAGATATAACTCATACAAATGTTTTAACAAAAAGAAGAGTATTATATACTGTTCTATAACATTCCTCACATAACAATGTATCTTTGACAATGTAATTTCCATCTGCGTAACAATTTGTACATCTTCTGGAAACTGCAGGTGATATTCTTTACTTTTTAAAAATTTATTGACTTTAGAGACAGACACACAGAAAGAAAGAAGTATTCATTTGTTGTTTCACAAAGCTGTAAATTCATTCATTGGTTGCTTCCCGTATGTGCCCTGACTGGGGATCGAACCTGTAACTTTAGTGTTTCCAGAAGATGTTCTAATCAACTGAGCTAACCAGTGAGGGTTTCTTTGTTTGTCTTTAAAACTGAAATGTTAATCCTTTTCATGATTTTCAAGAGCATCTTATATATTATAAATAATAATACTTTATTATACATGTTGGAAATACTTTTTCTAGTTCATACACTGCAAAAATGCCATGACAGACATTTTGGTCAAGGGAATCAGTATTTCTGGGTACTCATTGACTCTGGTCAGTAGCTACAAAGCTCTGTCTCTTGTCCTGCATCCAGCCTAGGCTGCCTCTCCTGTTTAAAAAGTCAGACCAAAGAAAATTTAAACAGAAAACCAAAACAAAGGAGTTGGTCCACATGCCCTTTCCTTTAAGCACTACACCCCTCTAACTCTGCTGTGGGGTTATGTAAGGTGCTCCCTGCTTTTCCCAACACCCATTAATCCTCCAGTCAATTCTTTTTCATTTTATAAGATGGTAAAAGCGTCTAGAATATTCTTGCTACTACCAATGGCGTTGGCACCAGTTTAATTTCAATGTATTTAGCAGTTAATCTTTAGCACATAAGTTCAAATAGCTAAATCAACTTTTAAAAGAAAGAACAAAGAGAACACTTGCTCTACCAGCCACTGTGACATATTCCAAAGGAAAAAAATGTTCCAGAAATAAAGGGAACAGATGATAAAATCAATGCAACAGAACAGGTATGTCCAAAACATTCATTTACAGGAAGCTGATAAATGATGAAAGTGATACCCCAAATCAGTACAGTAAAGACATAATATTTGGGAAACTGGCTAACAAATAAAAATGGAATCATCTACCTAATCCACAATACACACAAAAATGAACTCCTGGTGGATTAAAGACATAAAAGTAAAATGTAAAACCTGAAAATCTATCTTCATAGATCTATCACAAGCACATCTCTAGTATCCCTACCATTACCTTTTGTTTGTCTGTTTTTAAAGTGAGAGGAGGGGAGATAGAGACAGACTCCCGCATGCGCCCTGACAGGGATCCACCTGGCAAACCCATCTGGGACTGATGCTCAAAACTGAGCTATTTTTAGTTCCTGAGGTCAATGCTTGAATCAAGCCACTGGCTGCAGATGGGAAAGAGTAAGAGAAGGGGGTAAGGGAAAGGAGAGAAGCAGGTGGCAGTTTCTCATGTGTGCCCTGACCAGGAATTAAACCTGGGACTTCCACATGCTGGCCCAACGCTCTATCCACTGAGCCAACTGGCCAAGGCTCCCTGTCACTACTTTTAACCCAAAAAAATACCACTTGGCAGCAAAAGGAGAAAAGAAAGGAAAACTGACTCCCACTTTGCAATGCCACCTCCCAATGGAATACTCTCCTCATTCTGACTTAACCCAATCTACAAAATCAAGGGAAAGCCTAGCAATGCTAAAATAGAAAGAGAAATACCTACCTATTCTGCTACTATCTTAACCCCCAAGCATCAAGGATCCTAGCCAATCTCATCTCTTAACACATTGTTGACTGCTCACAAGTTAACTCGAGTTTGCACTTGCATGAACTATTCCAATTTTTGAAACTCGGGCTAATATAGGATTATTGTATTTGTGACTCTTCGCCCTGAGGGTCGAAGTTTGAAAAACACCATAATGTTCTATATTCTCATGTGGACTCCTTTTCTTCCCACTCCTCCAGGTGTGAGACCGCAAAATTGAAGGTACCGTATACAAAAACCATCACAGTGTCGAGCTGTCTAAACTTGCTCTATCTTGTAACAGCCTGCAGTTTGAACATACATATCAAGGATATTGTAAAATTTTTCTTCGTCGTATTCAATTGTGTTCAGTTTATTATAAAAAAAAAAGTGACTTTTCTTGATATTTAGGTTTTTATTGCAATTATAGTATTACAAAAGTTTCAACCATGATGGATCGTGAAGATGAAGAACTTTTCAATGAATTATATGCAGACACTTCATCTGATTGTCCAAGTGATTTTGAAATATATTGTAGTGATGTAGAAATCGATAGTTTATCGAAACACAGCAATGAGTCAGATATTAGACCATCAAAATGACAAAAAAGAAATGTAGTAAGATCTGATAGTAAAAGTGATTTTGAAGAAGAGTGGATTGAAAATGATATTATACCAACTTTGGAGGATTATTCAAATTTTGGTGTGTAAACACCGACCTTAGTGATCCACGGAGCATCAGGGAAGTGACGGAATTACTTTTTTAGTGATGATTTTTTTGATTTAGTTGTTTCTCAAACCAATTTATACCACCACCAAATGAAACAATTTTACAATTATTGCTATACAGTATACCACACCAAAAAAACCCCTAAAATATATAGTATGTATAAAATATAATATGTAGCAGATATGTACAAAGTTTCATTTAAATTCATTATGTATAAAGTATACTGAAGTTTATTTAGATTGTTTCACTTTCGCAATAAATTATGAAAAAAATAGCTCGTGACGTGATAACTTCTGTGTAAAATTGCTGGTCAACAACCTGTTAAAAAGCAAAAGCAACCATCTTTCCCACAATTTCTTCCCTTTCCTGAGAAAAGTAGGACATGTATAGGTGAATCACATGTAAAGGATGCAATGTAACCTAAAAATGGTGCTGCTTTTGGTGGGACCTTTCATAGCATCAAAATCATAAGGCCAAGCAGGGCCCAGGTACAAAGGAAACAAGGCAATCTGCTGAAGCTTGACCCTTCATTAAAGCTACAGGAAAGGAATTCTCTTATAGCTCTTGAGACAGGTATAGTAAATTAATGTCTGAGATTGGCTGCCTCATTTCTGAATGAGGTTTCCTTAAAAGTAGAACATCAAAGGACACTGGGGTCAGATTTAATGGATAGAAAGTATAAAGCAGACAACTAGTCCTTAGTTTTAGAAATAATAAAAATGTAATGCATACTTCTATTAAGTCAAGTAGTATAGAAAAATTAAAATGAAATCCAATAGTTCCTAATCCATCCCTTCACACATCATAGTTCTGATCTATAGAGGATGTGCTTTCTTAACCCTTGCAGCTATTTCTTCTTGGAAGTACTGCCATATTCCTAAATACTGTGCTTACATTTATCCTCTTTAACTGATCAATTTCAGAACTATTATAAAAACTGTTAATCACAAACTTCCCACCCTCTAAAACCTTATTGGACTATTTCATTGAATCAATAAGGTGTTTTACTTAATTAAAATCGTAAATATTAACGCTTCCAGTCAAGACAGAGGCATAGGTAAATGCAGTACTCACATCATCCCCCGACCACATCAAAATTACAACTAAACTACAGAATAACCATCATTCAGAATCGTTCAAAATAGATTTGAACAGAGGTCCTACACCTAAGGATATAAAGCATATCTAGAGTAGTAGGAGGAGCAGAGAAACAAAATGGGCAGGTCCTACACCAAGTATGACAGATAAAAACAGGGAGGGATGTCTCTACTTGGGAAGGTCCCTCTGAAATGCCAGGGGTCCTAGGCCCACTCCAGGGTTCTAGTGCCAGGAAGAGAAGACCCCATAATTTCTGGCTGTAAAACCCAGTGGGGATTGTGGCTGAGTGAGACTAAGGGCTGCTGGAGTCCCAGCAGCTCCGCTTAAGTAAGGGGCTTACACATTGCCTTACTCCCTCTGAGCAGTAGCACGGGGGCAGCAGCTTGAAAGGCACCAGGGACCTTGCTATACAGTATACCACTAAGGGGAGGAACTGAGTCTGGCATAAATGCAAGAGCTGGAGGGGCAGCTTTCTTCCAGACAGAAGTGCTGGTAGAGGCCACTGTTCCTTTGATGAGCTCTACCCCTACATAGCCCAAAGGCTAGCACCATATCAATCTGGCTATCACTGTTTGCCCCACTCTGGTGATTCCTTAGACCCTACCCCACCCAACTGTGGGTCCCCCCAGCTGCTTCCAGTGGCTCTTCCATTTGAATGGCCTGTCTTGGCTCATGCTTTAGACTTTCCTAAAATTTCTCAAACAAGTAACAGCTGGCTTCAGTGAGCCCTGTAGCCCTCACTAAGTGGCCCCAGGCCCAGCACTAGCAGCAGTAGGCCTTGGTTTGCAATTTGGGCTCTCCTGGGCACCTTCAAGCCCAGCAAAAGTAGGAACCATCTGCATATTGCTTTGTAGCTCATGCCAGGTGACCCCAGGCAGAACACAGGTGATGGATAACTCTGGCCTGCATTTCATAAGAGACCCAAGACTCAATATACCCAGCAGACAGCTTCAGACTGCAGCCAACTGACCCGGGAGTAAACCCCTCCCACTGACATGCAACAACAAACAAGACTCAACTACAATGAGTAGGATATGCCAATGGACCCCACAGGGCACTTACTATATTAGGCCACTCTACCCAACCTGGAAGATTCAGCAACTTTACATAATATATAGGAAAAAAAAAAAAACACAGAAAGGCAGCCAAAATCGAGACAAAGAAACATGTCCCAAATGAAAGAAAAGAACAAAACTCCAGAAAAAGACCAAAATGGAAACACTCTACTAGGCAAAGAGTTCAAAACAATGCTTATAAGGATGCTCAATGAACTGAGGGGAAGAGTTGATGAACATAGTGAAAACTCCAACAGCATAAAAAAGAACATGGAAACCATTAAAAAAAAAAAAGACAGTCAGAAATGAAGGATAAACTAACTGAAATAGAGAATAATTTACAGAGAATCAACAGTAGAGTAGATGAAGCCAAGAATCAAAACACTGATTTGGGATATTTAAGGAAGTACAAAACAATCAGAACACAAAAAATAAAAATAAAAAATACTGAGGATAGTGTAAGGAGCCTCTGGGACAACTTCAAGCATACCAACATTTTCATCATGGGGTACCAAAAGGAAAAAGAAAAGAGAGCAAGAAATCGAAAGCCTGACCTATGGTGGCGCAGTGGATAAAGCGTCGACCTGGGAACACTGAGGTCGCCAGTTCAAAACCCTGCACTGGTCTGGTCAAGGCACATATGGGAGTTGATGCCTCCAGCTCCTCCCCCCTTTCTCTCTTTCTCTCTCTCACTCTGTGTCTCCTCTCTAAAATGAATAAAATAAAAAGAAATTAAAAAAAAAAAGAAATTGAAAACCTATTTGAAAAAATAATGGGGGGATGAAGATGGTGGACTAGATGAAAGCTACACTCACCTCCTCCCAGGACCAAACTGGAATTACAACTAAATTAGAGATCAATCATTCTTAATAATCAACTGAAGACAAGCTGAAGAGGGGTGTTACAACCAAGGATTCACAGAAGAAGCCTCATTAAGCCTAGCAGAGCCTGACCAGTCAGTGGCGCAGTGGATAGAGTGTCGGACTGGGATGTGAAATGATCCAGGTTTGAGACCCCGAGGTCGCCAGCGTGAGCGCGGGCCCATCTGGCTTGAGCAAAAGCTCGTCAGCTTGGACCCAAGGTCGCTGGTTCGAGCAAGGGGTTGCTCGGTCTGCTGAAGGTCCCTGGTCAGGGCACATATGAGAAAGCAATCAATGAACAACTAAGGTGTCGCAACAAAAAACTGATGATTGATGCTTCTCATCTCTCTCAGTTCCTGCCTGTCTATCCCTCTCTGACTCTGTCCCTTTAGAAAAAAAAAAAAAGGTTAAAAAAGACTAGCAGAGGACTGGGCACCCTTGGCAGCTCTCCCAGTTGGAGGAGGAGGTGGTGGCCCTGGAGGTGGCAACCCCGGCTGCACAAACAGCCTGAAGGCTTGCTCCCCCAGCCCCACCTTGGGGTCTCAGGCTCCGGAGAATAGTGAGTGGAGGCTGTCCTGGGCGGTCGCTGAAGCTGCAGCGTTAGGTGAGAGCCTGAGAGCCGGATCCGCAGAGACAGAGCGCCAAGCTCTGCGTGGCCCTCAGCATCCCGGCAAGGAAGGGACGAGGAAGCACTGGCCATGGAGCCCAGCCGTGGGAGCACAGAAGCACGAGAGCGAGGCTGCCCGCAGTCCCCCCTCCCGAGTGGCGCCGCCCGTGGGCATGCAGGCGACGGCCCCCCGGGCCTGGCTGCCCATAAGGAGCTCACCAAGTGTTCACTAGCGTCCAGACCAGAGCGGGAGAGAGCATGGAGCCACGGGCGACCCCAGCACCGTGAGCAGCAAGGGCAGCTACTACTTTAGGCCAGTGGCGATTGGGCGGAAATCCAACCCCTCCTACCTGTTGCCTGGGACCCCCCAGACCCTGGAGTAGGCCCTCCTCACAGCTGGAATGGACCGAGATGGCCACCTTCAGGATCCAGTCACCCAAAGTCCCCCCCCACCCCAAAGTCAGAGAGAGGGGCAGATATGCATGCACGCACAGACGGGAGGGGGGGAGAGAGATGAGAAGCATCAAGCCTTTATCTGACTCCTTAGTTTTTCATTGATTGCTTTCTCAGAGTGCAGCTACAGCAGAACAAGTGACCCCTTGCCCCAGCCAGGGACCTTGGGCTTCAAACAAGCAACCTTTGGGCTCAATCCAGTAACCATGAAATCATGTCTATGATCCCAAGCTGAAGCCAGTGACCCTCTGCTCAAGCCGGATGAGCCAGCACTCAAGATGGCAATCTTCCAGTTTCAGACCTGGGTCCTCTGTGTCCCAGCCCACGCTCTATTCACTGTACTATATCACTGGTCAGGAAGCTATCTTTGAGCTATATGTCATATTAACCTTGGGACAATCTAATAAAGTAAAGGGAGGTGATTATGTTGCTATTTATACTTTCAGATAGAGCGACCCCAATTTTAACTCTTCTATTCTGTGTTGGACAGTATTTTTGCACAAAATTGCATAATAAATATTTGGTTTAAAACAAAAAAAAAGAAAGGCCTTTCCCCTTGAAAAGGCCTGGCCCCACTACTATGGGCAGCAGCTGAAGTTCCAGAGAGATATCTCAGCTGTGGTGGGGATTCCTCCTGAGAAGTGTGAGGCCTCAACCCCAAGCTAGGCTTCCCAGCCCTGAGAACCAGAGCCTGGAACAGGCACCCACATAGCATTTAGCTATGAAAAACAGTGAGGTTTCTGCCCACCACACAGACATCTAGAGACACAGACACCCTCTTAAAGGAACAACACAGAAATTTTCGTTCACAGGCACTCACTAGGGGCTCCAGCTGACAGAAGGAGGGCAGAGTGAACTAGAGTCAAAAGAAGACGGTCTGGGATTTATGACTCTGGGAAGACACCAGAAGCATAGCCACCAGGATCTCTGTGCTGAGTCGTTCTTCAATACTACAGTCCCATCTTTCTCAGGTGGAGTATTCCCTTTTGTATGGCATTAGCCTTGGGGGAAACTAATGCCCACCCTATGAAGATTAGTCCTTGCTGATGAGTCTTAGCCTTGGCCAAGTTGCATAGGTCTTGACAAATGCAGGGGGTGTCAGTGCCACAGTGTCTGGCTTTGGTACAGGGGCCATTCCACCCCTTTCTTGTTAACCTGACACTTTCCCTGCAGAGATCCATAGACCCACCCTCCTGGCTTCAGAGACCCTGTGAACCTAACACCTAGTAGCTCTGCCCCGCTGAGTTCAGAACAAATCTGAGCCAGATAGTTGTGTGGCTCTGGGTTAAGGGCCACCCCCCTACCACCCCTGAAGCCTGATCAGCACCTCCCCTTCATGGAATCCACTAGATTCATCCTCCCAACTCCAACAGAGACTCTCTGTCAGTGACTGAGCATAACAGGCAGCTAGCAGACGAAGGCCGAGAGAGGCAGAACTTGGGGTACCTTGGGGCTTTTGCTGACCTCCCCTTAGGTGCAGTGCTGGTAAAAGCAATCCTTGGTGTGCAGCTTGGTCCCTCCTACATGCACCCAAACCCAGTAGAGTGATACACAAAATGTACACTGCTTGTAGCTCCAAACAGGCTGCTGATGACCAGATGTAGACAGCGCCTGACACTGGACTGCACCAGAGTCCCTCCCAAGATGGCCAGATTAGACCTGCCCGGTTGGTTCAGTGAAAAGAGCATCAGCCCAGTGTGCAAATATCTCGGGTTTGATTCCTGATCAGGGCACAAAAGAGAAGTAACCATCTGCTTCTCTTCCCCTCTCTCTCCCCTTTCTCCCTCTTTTCCCTTCTCCCATCCAGTGGCTCAGTTGGTCTGAGCATCGGCCGCAGCTGGGGTCTGCCAGGTGGACCTCAGCCGGGGTGCATGTGGGAGTCTATCTATCTCCCTACCTATTACTAAAAAAACGTAACAAACAAGAAAACAAAACAAAAAACCCAACCAACCATACTATCAGTCAAGATTAGGGGTAAATTAAGTACATTTCAGGTACACAAAGTCTACAAAGATTTATAATTCAAGCATACCTTCTTTAGTCCTGATAGGAAATAACAAAAAAGGGAGCAAACAAAATAAAAGGCAGACATGAGATATAAGGGTGTCAACCCCCAAAACAACATCTGTGTAGGAAGTCAAGAGAACAAGGTCAGTAATTAGAGAACTACAAAACAGTATCTCTTAAAAAAAAAAATCAAGGTAACTAATGGATCATATGACAGATTGACAGTATAGAAAACTACACTGCAAAGTCAATTTACAGAACAGGGAAAAGATATGTGAAGATTTCAATGTCCAAAGAAAACTAAGCAAATTACATAAAAAATTTTTTATTGAATTTATTAGGCAAATTATGGTTTTATTTTTTTAATTTTTCTGTTTTTCCAAAGTTAGAAGTGGGGAGGCAGTCAGACTCCCACATGCGCTCAACCAGGATCCACCCGGCATGCCCACCAGGGGGTGATGCTCTGCCCATCTAGGCCGTTGCTCTGCAACAGGAGCCATTCCAGCACCTGAGGCAGAGGCCATGGAGCTGTCCTCAGTGCCTGGGACAACTGCTCCAAAGGAGCCTTGGGTGCAGGAGGGGAAGAGAAAGATAGAAAGGAGAGGGGGAAGAGTGGAGAAGCAGATGGACGTTTCTCCTGTGTGGCCCGGCTGGGAATCGAACTCAGGACTTCCACATGCCAGGCTGACACTCTACCACCAAGCCAACCAGACAGGGCCTAAATTATGTCTTTTTAATAAGTCACTTTTTAAACCCAATTTTATATAAAAGAAATGTAATACAAGAAAAAACTAATCATTTAACCCTCAACATTACTATATCATATTCTATGTGGCTCATATGTAAATTTCATGTATTCATAAAAGAAAAATAAAGTTTGAAATTTCCTCTGTAAGCATATTGAAAGAATGGGAAAGTTTGCAAGAAGTTTCTTATCTAACATTATAAGAAAATGTCTAAAACTAGTGAATCAAAATACGTTTTATTTAGAAATACAAAAGGTATATAGCTGAGTGAAAAGTAGCTGCCTCTAAGAGAGATGGAGAGAACAGAGAAGCTACTGCATCTTCTTTTTTTCTTTTTTTGGACATTCAGTATTATATTTTCAGGTGCAGTGGTTAGACAATCATATACAAAGTGTTCCCCTTGATACTTCCAGTACCCCCCTGCCACCATACAGTTATTGCAATATTATTGACTATAATTGCTAAACTGTACATCCTTGTGACTATTTTTTAACTACCTATTCAAACATCTTAATCCCTTTACCTCTTTAACCTACTCTCTCAAATCCCTCCCCTCTGGCAACCACCACTTTGCTCGTGTCTATTAGTTTGTTTCGACTGTTTGTTCATTAGCTTCCACATATAAGTGAGATCAAATGGTATTTGACTTTCTCTGACTCACTTCACTTAGTGAAATACAGTCTATGTCCATCCATGCTGCTGCAAATGGTAAAGTTTCATTCTATGGCTGAGTAATATTCCTGTGTGTGTGTGTGTGTGCGCGCGCGCCTCAGTATTTTTATTATCCACTCAACTTTGATGGGCACTTGGGTTGCTTCCATAGCTTGGCTATTGTAAATAATGCTGCAATGAACATACAGGGGTGCATATATTCTTTCAAATTAGTGTTTTGGGTTTCTTCAGATATATATCCAGAAATGGAATCGCTGGGTCATAAGGCAGTTCCATTTTTAATTTTTGGAGGAACCTCCAAACTGTTTTCCATTGTGCGTGCTTTGCCTTCCCACCAATGCATGAGGATTACCTAAGACACTGAATCTTTTAGTTAAAAGTTTTATCATTTTACAACTTCACTTTTGATAAATATTAAAAATTAACTTTTAATTTTTAAAAGTGAAAAAGGTGAAGGAATTAAGAAAAGGAAAAAATATAAGCACAGACAACAGTGTGGGGACTGGAGGAAAGGGGTTGGGGAGGTGGAGGAAAGCAGAGGGGGATAGATGGTGATGGAGGGAAATGAGACTTGGGTGGTGAACACACAATGCAATACACAGATGATGTATTGTAGAACTGTGCACCCAAAACCTGTACAATTTTATTAACCAATGTCACCCCAATAAATTCAATATACATTTTTATTTCTTTTTACAGGGACACAGAGTGAGTCAGAGAGAAGGGTAGATAGGGACAGACAGGAACGAAGAGAGATGAGAAGCATCAATCATCAGTTTTTCACTGCGACACATTAGTTGTTCATTGATTGCTTTCTCATATGTGCCTTGACCGCAGGCCTTCGGCAGACCGAGTAACCCCTTGCTCAAGCCAGCGACTTTGGGTCCAAGCTGGTGAGTTCTTTTTGCTCAAGCCAGATGAGCCCGCACTCAAGCTGGCAACCTTGGGGTCTCAAACCTGGGTCCTCTGCATCCCAGTCTGATGCTCTATCCACTGCGCCACCGCCTGGTCAGGCTCAATATACATTCTGTTTAAAAATTAAAATTTAAAAGATAAAGTGATAAGTGAAACAAACCCTTGATAACATCAACATGGATGTTTCCCAAAGGGCATCCTCTGGAATAACAATTCTACAAAGTATTAAGTGTTGCTATGTTTAAACCAGGAGGCGGAGTTTCACAGGATCATCTTGGAGCCTTTAATATTATGTTAAAATCACACTCTATAGTTTTTGCCTAACATTAGACTATAAGAACTAACCACTGCATCTTGTGGAACCAGTTGGAGAAACAATTTTAAGGCAGTGGTTCTCAAATGTAATTAAGTCCACAGACCTGTACAAAGTATAGCAATGTATTGAGGTTTTTGTTTTTTTTTTATTTTATTCATTTTAAAGAGGAGACACAGAGTGAGAGAGAAAGAGAGAAAGGGGGGAGGAGCTGGAAGCTCAACTCCCATATGTGCCTTGACCAGACCAGTGCAGGGTTTTGAACTGGCGACCTCAGTGTTCCCAGGTCGACACTTTATCCACTGCGCCACCACAGGTCAGGCTGTATTGAGTTTTTAATTAAGATTAATCAACTTAAGAAACCACTCCATATATTGAGAGCATATCCTTACACTCTTAAAGAGTTAAAATATTTTCTTTTTTATAAAATGGTGGTGATAAGTGGCAGTCTTTAATAATATTTCTACTTTCCAAAATAAAAAGGTGGTAAGGTTATGTCTGCACACTACCCTCATCCCATGAAAAACAGTTAATGGCTCATGAAAGTCAAATGTGGGAATCTTCGGAACACTCCTATTTGAGTGGTGAGCAAAAAAAATCCTCTTAGGAAAGTAAGTCGTCCCAAAAATAGAAAGACAACCTGAAAAGAATATCATAAAAGAAACAAACAATAAAAGAAAACTAAGAAAAAGGAGAAAGTAGGACAGCAGATGTTCCTAATAGGTTAGGTAAAATTAGTAATGAACACTGTTTATTCACATTAACAATCCCAAAGATACCTATGACCAGTGAGTTTAAATGTCAGACCAAATGGGGTTTAGAAGTGAACACTAAAAAGCTAGGTTTTTAGCTTACTCTTTCTAAAAGCTTAGCTGCTCAAGAAGGTCAAAAGAAGGTTTTGGGGTAGAAATAATTTGAGCATTGATACAAGCTACTGGTTATAAGAACAGAGAAGTTGTTGAAACTAGAGGAAAAATAACCTAACTATAAATATTCATATTCTACCAAATTTACTCTCTTACTTTCATACATGGATTGATTCTAAATCGTCTGTGTAAAATATACATTTGAAGCAGAATCAAACAATTTCCTAGAAATTTATGACCTAAATAACTCCAGGTAAACAACTGGAATTTCCATTTCAAATTACAATTGAAAGAAAATATTCTGCTCATCACTAGATATCTAAAACTTTTCATAGTGTCTGGCTCACAGTAGGTGTTTAATAATTATCTCTTTCATGAATAAATTAATGAAAACCTATATTCACCAATAGATATACTAGTAAATAAATCCTCCATCTATCAAGCAAATAGCACTATCCTATGAATGTACACATTCTACTACATACAGCTCCAAATTTATTCATGTATTTAAATGTAGAATTAAAAAGCCAAAAACCCTTCTAAAATTGTACTTAATCTCACTCACTTTAAGACTGAAACAGAACCAAATTTGTCTCCTGACCTCAGGTTTAGCCCGAGTCCTCTAGAATTAAAAATAGCTTAGCTACTTAACAGGTCAAGCAATGACAGAGGTGTATACAATTTCAGTGAGTATGGCTTTGGCTCTTATCATGAAATTACAGATACGTTTGATAGAACATTTCTGTATGTTTAGGCTTTTGCAACATATACATAGTATTTGTGTAATTACAAAAAGATTTTTATAAACTATAAAAAGCATAACTTTTAAATAATTGTAAACAACATTGTTAAATATAATTTATCAAGTATCCAGTCATCTTGACTATTTATACAAACTGAAAACAGAATGTCGCCACGATGGCATTTTAATACTAGCTAATAGTATTCGGGTAGTTTGGTGGTCCCTGATGACATACTAGTTGTGAGATGTTTAGTTATCTTACATATGCAACAGAAAGACAACTACAGATTTAAAACACCAACAATGCTAATAATATACCCCCCCCAAAAAACCCCATAGTTAATTTCAAGTTAAATTTATACATTCATGTTCAAGTCCAGAACTTGTAAAGTTGGCTACATTACCATAAATGAAACTCATTAACAATTCCGGCAAAAATGAAATGAATGCAAAGTTCAGAGTTTTCATTATAATCCTGCAAAATCTGGTCCTACGATCAGGGAAGAAGAAATAACGGAACTGAAGTACCTTGCTGCAAGCTATTAACTCTGCCCTCGAGTTAAGAAGTTCCAATTCCTAAAAGAAAAGGATGAACTGGCCATGAGTAGGGGAGCAGATAGATTAAAAAGTTTAAAAGAACCTTCACCTTAAGGGCATTCACATTTCATTTTCTCCTAATAACAGTGCAATAGGATAGGAAGGGGAGACTACTATTCCTTTTAACAAATTTTAAAAAAAATCGGTAACTTAGAAGTAAAATCACTTCTTTAAAGCTATAAAAGTCAGGTAATGCTGGATTACATCCCCGAACTCCTGGCTCCTGATATAGTAAACTCTAGTACAGGGAGTCCCTGGGTTACGAACAAGATAGGTTCTGTAGGTCTGTTCTTAAGTTGAATTTGTATGTCAGTTCAAACAAGTACATTTACCTATTAAATGCAACTTAGATGTTTGTCTTAACATAGTATTTATTTTTACTTTTCTGTGTATATAAACACTTTCAAATACAACCTTAATCATTCTCGATGGTGCAGATGATAGACTTGTTGGAGAGGATGGGACTGGTATTAAGAGTCAGGGTTTGATTCTGCTGCTGGAGTCAGTGTCTAGAAGTAGGTATCAAGGGAGGTTTCTACAGAGCTTTTTATTTTCTCTTAATACATGGTGGCCCTGTAGCATCTTAGGCCTTCGGAAACTGTAAACTTTGGTGAACCTCTCTGTTAGGATCTTGCTCCTATAATTTTGCCTTTTCTGCTTCAATGAGACGAAAAACATCAGCTAACTCTTTTGCAGAAAACTTTCTCCATTCTGGAGTTTTTAGGTCCATTTTCTTTCCTAAATGCTATCATCTGCTGCTCTAGTTCCATAATCTCAATTGGTTAGTTCAAGGGTCCCCAAACTGCGGCCCACTGAGGCCATTTATCCAGCCCCCACCGCACTTCCGGAAGGGGCACCTCTTTAATTGGTGGTCAGTGAGAGGAGCACAGGATGCATCCGCACCCATAGTTCCCATTGAAATACTGGTCAGTTTGTTGATTTAAATTTACCTGTTCTTTATTTTAAATATTGTATTTGTTCCCGTTTTGTTTTTTTACTTTAAAATAAGATATGTGTAGTGTGCATAGGGATTTGTTCATAGTTATTTTTGTAGTCCGGCCCTCCAATGATCTGAGGGACAGTGAACTGACCCCATGTGTTAAAAGTTTGGGGACCCTTGGTTTAGTTCTTTGCCATTGGAGTCGAGTAACTCCCCAGTTATCATTTTCACTGATGTCCAACTGCAGTTGATTACCAATAGCCCTTATGGCGCTCCATTTGTTAAGTATGAGTTGTACATGGATGTTTGTTAACTCGGGAACTTACTGTAGGTCACATTATCTGAAACAAACTAAGTTATTCTAGATATCTGTCATACTGGATCCCAATTATAAACTGAAGTCACAAAATACAGTAAGAAGGCTTATTTTCAGACTTAACAAGTGGAGAAATAAAGTCATTCATTGCCATTTTTCAAGTCTCTTATCAACGGCACCTCTAGCCACAAGATTTTTATAGGCCTAATTTAAGTTTATTAAGTGATAACACACATTTAACAATATTAAGTGATGAAATGCATTTCTAGAGATGGTTCAACTTAGTTGTTCAGTTTCCTGAAAGAATTAGCTGCTTGCCCCTGATTTTGACACAATAAAAAGCTACGGACAATTGTCTCTAGTTTACTTTTTCAAAGCTCCGCATTTGAGTCTCACAGATAAATACAAAAAAACTTTATTAACAGTTCAAACACCAACAAAACCAGGACATTAAGATATTTATTAGGCTGAAAATGCTACAAGTATGTTAATTTTCTCCTCCCGAAGAAGTGTTGTTACATTTTTTTATCTCAAGATCTATCCAAACAGGCCTCCTTTCTCTCTTTTTTAAAATATTTATTTATTGGTTTTAGAGAGGAAGGGTACCTACCAGGGGAGAGCGAGGAGAGAAACATCAGTTTGTTGTTCGACTTTTTCATGCATTCATTGGTTGACTCTTTTTATTTTCTTTAAGTGAGAGGAGGGGAGACAGTGAGACAGATTCCCACATGTGCCCCAACTGGGATCAAGTGAGCTGTGTTTAGCACATGAGGTTGACTCGCTTTAGACCAACTGAGCTATCTCAGAGCCCAGGCCAATGCTCAAATCAACTGACCCACTGGCTGCAGGAAAAGCAAGAAGGAGATAAGCAGATGGTGACTTCTCTTGTGTGCCCGGACTGGGAATCAAATCCAGGATGACCATATGCCCAGACGCTCTATCTACTAAGCCAACTAACTGGCCAGGGCCACCACTAAGCATTTTTTGAAATCATCTATCTTGGTAGCATGCTACACATACTGACTTTGTCTTATTGTTTCCTCATGATTAAGGTCAGGTTAAACACTTTTAGCTAAAAACTATTCATATAGGTGCTGGGTTTACTTTTGTGTGTGGGTGTGTCCCAAATCCAAAAAAAGTACATATTCCACAAAAGCAGTGAAAATGTCCATGTTGTTCAACAATGTATCTCTAGCATCTAAACTATATCCCACACAGAAGATCCTTAATACCATTTGTTGAACAAATAAGTAAATTAATTCTCCATTGCATATAGTTCCAAAGTATAGTACTTTCTTCAAAATAGGCAACCCCAACAGATATTTGTTAATATTAACTCACAATTAAGAGATAATGTCATTAGGATTCAAGACTACATTCAGATGAGAATGTTTTGAAATTCAGTACAAATGTATTTTTAGTCCTAGGTAAGTAGTCTTAACCAAAACAGCATAAAATACTCTTCTATCTATCTAATGGACAATTCATGAACTGCTATAAAAAAGGCACAGACTATCAATAGAGGGGTTCAAGTACACATAAAAGAACTTTAAACTAAGTTGAGTATGGCCCCGGCCGGTGGCTCAGTGAATAGAATCAGCCTGGCGTATGGACGTCCTAGGTTCAATACTTGACCAGTCAGGGCACACAGGTAATGTGATCATCTGCTTCTCCCCTCCTCCCTAACCCTCTTCGCTTCCTTCTTCTTCTCCTGCAGCCAGTGGTTTGATTGGTTTGAGCATAAGCCCAGGTGCTAAAAATAGCCCAGCACTCGAGCATCAGCCCCAGAATAGGTCACTGGGTGGATCCCGGCCAGAGCACATGTGGGAGTCTGCCTCATTGTCTCTCCACCTCTCACCTGAAAATAAACAAACAAACTAATGTGAGGACAGGAAAAATGATATTGACTTTTCTCAATGAAAAATAGTTTATTTTGTTTCTATATGATTTAAACCATCTTAATATTAGAAACTGTAATTCTTAAAAATAAATACATAAATAAATAAAATTTTAAAAAAGGAAGCCTCTTATAGGAACAGTAAAGTGGTTTATGTGCCAGACACTCCTCAAAGCGTTGAAAGTTCAATGGTTAAAACCAAATCTCCTAAAACAAACAAAACAAAACAATACAAAACAACCCCCCCCATACATACACCTAGTCTCCTGGCCTCAAGGAAAATGAAGTCAGAAAACTGTATTTTTTAAAAAGCTCTTTTAAGTGCTGTGACTAAACATATATGCAAAGTAATTAATGAACAAGAAAACTTTTAAAATTATAATCATTTGTGCTATGTACACACCTTCAGAAAGAGGAACTGGATAGCAGTTCTGTTGGGGCACTCAACTCCACACTCAGAGCTGGGTCATATATATTTCAACTTCTTCCTCAACCTTTCCCCCTAAACCTAACCACATAAATCCATTATCTAATTTGCTTCTCTAAGGAGGCCATGGTTCTTCTCTCCGGTATTGGAGATCTCACATTAAGAATTTCCCTTTACCAATTTTTCTCCTTTAAATCGCCAACTCTCCTTGGTGCTTACCTACCATAAACAAAGTCAGTAACAAACAAAAACAACAAATGTTCTAACAAATTGTGTCTCCAATTTTCTCATTTTTCACTAATAAAGTTAAAAAAGCACACTCCACATAATCCATTACAAACGATGTCCTAATTACTGTTAATTTCATCAGAGACCTCCAAATACCAGGAAATGCTCTAATTTCAGTTCTCACTGTATCCAATATTTGTATAATAGATGAAGACCCATTTCTTAAAATTCACTTCCCTTGGTTTGATATACTTGTCACCATAGTTAAGTGACTCTCCTCCCACATCTTCTGTACTAATTTTCCCCTCCTCTGCCAATGCCAACCCTTTAAATGTTGGAGTTACCTAAGATTCCCTCCCTATTGTTCTACATGTTCTGCCTGCCCTAAATAGTCATGTTCTCCTAATGTTTACCTAATTTTATCTGTTCACAATTTTTTAATCTTATCTCTCCAGCCCCATTCTATCTTGCAAGCTTCAGACCCTTATTTCCAATTGCCTACTAGACATCCAACCTGCATTCCCCCAGCACCTTAACAAAATTAACATTTTATTCAAATTCTTCCCCATTCTCCATTATTCCCTCTCAGTTAACATCATTACCATCTGACCATCTCAAAATCTGGAAATTTGTTACCCTTGATTCATCCCTCTTCTTTACCCCTCCAAACACTAACCAAAACCTGCTGATTCTTCCTTAAAGATCACCTCTCTCAGATATCGCCCATGACCACTGCCATACTTGCCTGCACTATTATCATAGACTCCTAACTCATCTTCCTGCCACTAACACCCTCTTATTTAATGCACTTGCAATTCAGTAAGAAAAACGTGTTTTAATCTCTCCTTTCCTTAAAGTACTCCAAATGGTTCTAATGCCTTGAGTAATCATTAACTAAAAGACACATAATTTTCACCTTATAAGTTTATGAAATGTAGATGTGTTACAACTGATAGTATCTTATAACCACTAACTGGCCAGGAAGCAGTAGCAAAGTACTCAACACAAATGCATATGCATTCACTAAGAGCACCAACATTAAAACATAAAAAATGGGTTTCAACAGCCACCGGGAAGAAAAGATTAGAGAAAATACTAATAAGGCATCTTTTATGTCTCCAGAAATCAAATGGTGGTGGAAGAAGGTAGGTAGGGTACATAGTAAATCAGACATGATCAGTTGGTTTCCCAAAGTGAGAATCAAGAGTAGACCTGTTATACTTAACTATAAACCTGCTATAGAGCATAGCACCAATTTTTATGTAATATTTTATATTTTAAATTAGTATTTTAAGAAATACTGTCACCAATACTCAAGATGGCACAAAAACAGATACTGTGAGGGCCTGCCTATACTGTAAAACTCAAAAGATGATTCAGAATACACACAAACTATTAGATCTAATAAACCAGCTTGGCGAGGTTGCAGAATACAAAATTAATACGTGAAAATCAACTGCATTTCTATACACTAAAAAACAATCTGAAAATGAAATTAAGAAAAAAATTCCATTTGCAGTTACAACAAAAAGTACAAAATATTTAGGATTAAATTTTAACAAAATGGTCTAACACTTGTACTATGAAAACTATATAACAGAGAAAGGAATTAAATAAGACCTATATAGGATTGGGAAGATATCCATGTTCATGTTAACACTAAGATGGCACTATTTCCCAAATTGATCTATAGATTCAATGCAGTATCTATCAAAATCCCAGCTGACTTTTCTGCATTTAAAATTTTTTATTTATATATTTACTTGTTTGTTTATATTTTTAGCCAGAGAGACACAAAGGGAGAGAGAAGCATCACCTTGTGGTTGTGTCACTTTAGTGTTCACTGATTGCTCTCATATGTGCCTTGACTGGGGACTCTAGCCAAGCCATGACTCCTTGCTGAAGCCAGTGACCATGGGATCATGTGGATGATCCCATACTCAAGCCAGATGACCTTCGCTCAAGCTGGTGACCTCGGGGTTTTGAACCAGGGTCCTCAGCATCCCAGATTGAAGCTCTATCCACTGTGCCACCACCTGTCAGGCCTAGCTGACTGACATTTTAGAAGAAACTGACAGACTGATCCTAAAATTCATATAGAAAATAAAGAAACCTATAATACTTAAATATTAAAAAGAAAAAAAACAAAACCAGAAGTCTCACACTTCCCAATTTCAAAATTTTATGCAAAGCAACAGTAATCAAGATGTTATGTTGTATCTGACCGGCGGTGGAGCGGTAGATAAAGGGTGGACCTGGGATAATGAGGTCCCAGGTTTAAGCCCCAAGGTCGCTGGCTTGTTTATAGTCTCACCAGCTTGAGTGCAGGGTCACTGGCTTGAGCAGGGGGTCACTGGCTCAGGAGGAGCCCCTGGTCAAGGCACATACGAAAAACAATCAAGGAACAACTAAAGTGCCCCAACTACAAGTTGATATTTCTCTCCCTTCCTATCTGTCTCTCTAATTAAAACAAACAAACATCTTCATTACAAACAAACAAAGAAACAAAGATGTTATGATGCAGACATAAGCAGTGTTTTCCAGCCATCAGTCAGTGGACCAGTAATCCACAAATTTAGTGCCGGTCTGCAACATCACTGTGATGTTGTATAAAGATTATAGACCCAATGATCTTAGTCAAATTTGCTTGCCCTCAAAGGTGAATTCTGCCTTAGAAGCCCTTGAAATACTTCTATTTTCACTGGTCCCCAAGTGTAAAAAAGATGAAAACCACTGAACATAAAGACACATAACTCAGTGAAAGAAAACTGAGAATCCAGAATCAAACCCTTACACTTATGGTCAATTGTTCTTTGAAGATTGTCAAAACAATTCCAGCAGATACAAGAGTCTTTTTAACAATTGGTTCACTTGTAAAAAAATAGAGCTGGAGCCTGACCAGGCGGTGGTGCAGTGGAGTGTCGGACTGGGATGTGGAAGACCCCGGTTCGAGACCCCGAGCTCGCCAGCTTGAGCGCGGGCCCATCTGGCTTGAGCAAAAGTTCGCCAGCTTGGACCCAGGTCGCTGGCTCCAGCTAGGGGTTACTCTGTCTGCTGAAGGTCTGTGGTCAAGGCACATGTGAGAAAGCAATCAATGAACAACTAAGGTGTTGCAACGGCAAGGAAAAACTAATGATTGATGCTTCTCACCTCTCTCCGTTCCTGTCTGTCTGCCCCTATCTATCCCTCTCTGTCCCTGTAAAAAAAAAAAATGAAGCGGGACACCTACCTCATCCTACGTATAACCATCCTAGTGGGTGTGCAGTGCTGTCTCATTGTGGTTTTTATTTGCATTACCCTGATGACTAATGATATTGAGCATCTTTTTCATCTAGTTGGTGGCCTTCTTTGGAGAACTACCTATTCATGTCATTAGCCCATTAAAAAAATTGAATTGTTTATCTTTTTTTGAGTTGTAAACATTTTTTCTTTATATATTTTGGATACACGTCCCTTATGAGATGTGAGATTTGCAGTCATTTTCTCCTGTTCTGTGGGTTGTCTTTTTGCTTGGTGGTGTCCTTTAAAGGACAAAAGTTTTTTATTTTGATGTTTATTTTTCTTATTTTGCTTATGCTTTTGATATATTTAAGAAAAACAGTGCCTTACACAACATCACAAATATTTACTATGTGATTTTTAAAAAGAATTATATAGTTTTAGTTCTTACATTTAGTCTGTTCCATTTTGAGTTATTTTTTGCATATACAGTGGTACCTTAAGATACAAACAGACCAACATACAATTATTATTATTATTATTTTTTTTAGATACGAGCTATGACTCGGTCGGTATTTTTGTTTGAGATCTGAGCAAAATTCCGAGATATGAGTCGTGATTCGGGAAGCTTCCACTAGTTGGTGCGTTGGCGCACGGGTCCAGTATCGGCAGTTTGATACATGAGTTGACTGACTTACGAGCTCGGTTCCAGGACAAATTAAATTTGTATCTCAAGGTACTACTGTACTTCATTTATACTTTTCTTTTTATATTTATACAAGAATAAAAGACAAAAGCTGTCTTCCAATGAGCACAAAATGAAAATTCTACATGATAAGCATTGTGTTCGAGCTTAAGGAGCAGAAATTTTTCTTTGGGATACATCAAATAATAGTATATCCTGCAATTGATGGTATCTTTATTTGATGAAATAAAGTGTTTCTCAAAGAATTAACAAGTACTTTGGAAGATTTATTATAATTAATATGTATTAAAAATACATTTAATCCTGCCTGACCAGGTGGTGGTAAAGTATACAGAACATCAACCTAGGACACTGAGGATCCAGGAGCAAAACCCCAAGGTCGCTGGTTTGAATGTGAGCTCAGCTGGTTTGAGCACAGGGTCACTGACTTGAGCATGGGATTAAACATGACCCCATAGTCACTGGCTTGAGCTCAAAGGTTGCTGGCTTGAAGCCAAAGGTTGCTGGCTTGAGTAAGGGGTCACTGGCTGGGCTGGAGTCCCTGTCAGGACACATGAGAGGCAGTCAATGAACAGCTAGAGCAGTGGTTCTTAACCTGGGTTCTATAGAACCCTAGGGGTTCGATGAGGAGGTCTCAGGGGTTCGGAGAAGCCTCTGCCGCGGAGGCCACAATAAAGTAATACCGTAATTTGTTGTGAGTTCATGCACTTTGTTGGTTTTGTTCTTTGAGCAAGGTGATGTTCATGCACGGCTCATTTTGTGCACCAGTAAAAAAACATATACCTATGTCTTGAATTTGGAAAAAAATATCATATTCTATTTATCACTAAAGAAGGGTTCGGTACCTCAAAAAAGGTTAAGAACCACTGAGCTAGAGTGATGCAACTAGAGTCGATGCTTCTCAACTCCCTCACAAAAAAAAAAAAAAAAGATAATTTTTAAAAGAATGAGCTCCTAGAAATTAAAAAAAAAAAAAAAAAAGGACATATATTACATAAAACCTTTTACTGAACTGGAAAAATGAGTCAATGAAAATGTCCTCAAGATTACTGAAGTTAGGAGGTAGAGGTGGGGCCGTGAATGATCAAAGAGATGTGAAATATAAAAGATGTCCACAACACAGAGATAATTCAGAGGAGACAAAAAATGTTTGATCCAGCTCTGGCCAGACAGAGCATCATCCTGGAGCACCAAGGTCACAGGTTCAATCTGGGGTTTCCTGAGGGTGCTGGCTTGACCCCACTAGTTCAAGCTTTGGTCCAGGCTCAACCCCAGGGCACCGGCTGGAGACCCAGTCAAGGCATATATGATAAGCAATCACTGGCACAACTAAACGAAATGAGTTGATGCTTTTGCTTGCTTTCTTTCTCTCCCCTCTCTCTCTTAAAAAAAAAAAAAGTTTTGGCCTGACCTGTGGTGGCGCAGTGAATAAAGCGCCGACCTGGGAACACTGAGGTCGCCAGTTCAAAACCCTGCACTGGTCTGATCAAGGGACATATGGGAGTTGATGCTTCTAGCTCCTCCCCCCTTTCTTTCTCTCTCTCTCTCTCTCTCTGTGTCTCCTCTCTAAAATAAATAAATAAAAGAAATTTTAAAAAAAGTTTTTATCCATGTGTATATTTTCATTTACAAAAATTACGTCTACTTTGCATACCGCTCTATAACACGCCTTATTCTTAATTTAACAATATATTAGGAACATCGTTTCTTATCTAAAAATTGATTTCTAGATATTTTTGTCAGTTGAGATGCAACTGACATAATATTATATTAGTTTCAGATGTACAACAATGATTTGATATTTGTATACAATGAATAAACATCACCATAATAAGTCTTGTTAGGCTCTATCACCAGTTAAAAAATGTTTTTCTTGTGATGAGAACTTTAAAGATTTACTCTTAGCAATTTTCAAATATGCAGAACAGCATTATTAACTATAGTCACCATGCTATACATTACATCTACAAGACTTATTTATTTTATAACTGGAAGATTGTACCTTTGACCCCTTTCTTCAACCACAGTGCCAGGACCGCCATCGCCTCCCTAACTCTGGCAACTACCAATCTATTTTCTGCATCTATGAGCTCAGCTTTTTGTTGTTTTAGAATGCACATAAAAGTAAAATCATACAGTATCCATACTTCTTTGTCTGACTTATTTCACTTACCATAATGCCCTCAAACTTCATCTATATTGTCATAAATGGCATGATTTCATTCTTCATTTTATGGTCAAACAATATTCCATTTTGTATGTACACACATGCACACAAAGCCATTTTCTTTATCCATTTATCTGTCGATGCACACCTACCATATTTCCCCATGTATAAGATGCACCTTAATTTGGGGGCCAAAAATTTAAAGGAAAAAAAATGTATTACATAAAGTTATTGAACTCAAGTTTTATTCATCATAGAATTCATACAATTCCTCATCACTGTCAAAAACTCCCATCCATTAGCTTGTCCTCATCTGTGTGGGATGACAAATCGCTGTCTTCAACAATAAGTGCTGAAACAAGCACGAAAAAGCGGGAAATGCAAGTAAAAAAATCTACAACCACTGTATAAGATGCAGCCAGTTTCTAGACCCCAATTTTTTTGGAAAAAGGTGCATCTTATACATGGGAAATATGGTAGGTTATTTACGTATTCTGGCTATTGTAAACAATACCGCAATGAACAAAGAGGTGCATACATCTTTTCAAGTTAGTATTTTCATTTTCTTTGGATAAATATCCAGAAGTGGAATTGCTTCATCGCACAGTTCTAGTTTTAACTTTTTGAGGAACCTCTATACTGTTCTCTATAGTGACAGCACCAATTTACATGCCAATCAATAGTGCATAAGGGTTCCTTTTGTCTACATCCTCACCAACACTTGTTATCTGGTCTTTTTGGTATCAGCCATTCTACAGGCATAAGGAAACAATTTTTTTAGGTAATAGTAAAAGAAAACTTCCCAATGCTGAAAGGAGACAGAAATCCTCAAAATGATAGGGCTTCCAAACTAGTGGTTTTTAAAAAACCTTAACTCACATGAAATTGAACAACACTGAAAACAGAAGATCCTATAAGCTTACAAAGAGCAAAATCAAGTTACTAAAGAATGAGAATCATACTTAGAATTACTTCAGAGTAATACCAGATTCTAGAAAATGGAGTTAATCTGCAAAACTAAAGAAAAATAATGTTCAAACTGGAATCTTACATCAACCAAACTAAATTTTAGAGAATGAAGGCATATAAATAAATTTTTAAGATCTTAAACCAAAACTTGAGAATTTGGCTCTAGCAAAATGAGGAAGTATCCCTGAGAGAAAAAACATGAGATGCAGGAAACAGTGCTTCCAACCGAAGAGAGCAGTATAGGGAAGTCTCAGAATGGCAGCCACGTTCAAAACAGACCCAGAGAGGGAACAATCTGGATTACAACAAAAGGACAGAATGCTCTCGGAGAAAGGTGCTTGAGGAAAAAAGAATTTAACAACCTATGCAGTATAAGACACTAGTAAAACCTTTACAGACAGGAGAAAAGCAGAGAAAACAGTGTTAGAACTTTCTCTAAAAATTTTTATTTTATTTCATTGATTTTTAGTGAGAAAAAGGGGGCATGTGAGAGAAAAAGAGAAAGAGACCGGGGATGAAATCTGCAACCTCTGTGCTTTGAGACAATGCCCCAACCAACCAAGCTATCTGGCAGAAAAGTGTTACAAGAAAGAAACTGTAATCATAGTACTATCTGGCTCTGCAGAGAATAATATTTAACTGATCAAAATAATATGAAAGTTATGTATTAATTTTCAAACTTTAGAATCAGCCTATAAACAAAGCACTGATAATTATGGTTAAGAACAGAATTTTAAAAACAGGAGGAAAGTAAAAACGACAAAAACAGAGGTAAAAGGAAGAAGAGCTAAGGTAAAGGCAGGGAACTTAAAAATACTTTACAAATTGGAGAAATAAAAGTCTAGAGTTGATGGAATAAGAAAACAGGTTTAAGTTTAGTTACTAAACTAACCAACAGGAAATTCAAAAACTGGAAAGGGGAAAACAGATGTCAGGAGTAAGTGAACTGAATCTTTGATGTTTAAAGTTGAAATGAATCCAATAGTCATGTAAAAGCATTAGTTACCATTTTAGAGGTAAACCAGTCAGAACAAAGTAATATAACACTTCAAAATTAAAGTGATTCCTCCTGTCAAAGCAGGACTCCGGAGGTCTGAAGATGTCACTTTCAATTTTAAATCCTTCCCCTTCTGTACTTATATATGTTTAGTCAAATATATGCATTATTCCATTGAAGAAAAATTTAAAGTATTTAACATAAATAAATATGCTTAGAAATAATACAATGAGGTTAGACAAAAGCATTTCTGGTAGCTATCTGGGTGATACATATTATTTATTAATTTTTTTAATATTTAAATTTTCTTCAATGAACTACAGATAAATAATAGGTTTTTATTAATATTTTGGAAGCTGAATAAGATGAAACATTTTTTCAAGAAGCTTGGCTACACATATCTAGATGATACAAAGTAAGATAAATGTCTTTTTCTGTGTTTTTAAATATGGTATGTCTTGACATATTTCTAATATGAAAGGAAGGTGTCTAAAGGTAACCAAAAACACAAGTCAAAGAAATAATCTTAAGTACAAGAGAAAGACTAGCCTTGAATCAGAGAAGGCACATTTCTTATGTGAGGAAGGGAACATTTGTAGGTAAATTGGTAGACCTAAAGATAGAAAGCAGAAGCAGTTCATGTCTGAGAGCCTCAATTTTTTTCTATGAAGAGGCAAATATATATACACACACACACACACACACACACACACACACACACACACACACACATCTATACTGCTCACAAAAATTAGGGGATATTTCAAAATGACTATGAAGTGATTTAAAAAAGACGCATTTGATATTTTTTATTAAACAAGAACATCAGAAAAGCAAACTACTCAAAGAAAGTTGATTATACGAATGAGATGCAAAACCAACTTTTATTTCATTGGTGAAAATGCCCTATAAGGCTGAAAGTTCTGAAGTATCTGTATGTTCCCTGATCCCCTAATTTTTGTGAGCAGTGTATATACATATACATATTGTAAGGTCAGTGGATAATGGGGAAAGATCACGTGAGGAACTCAGACCTGGGAACTTTGGCTAGAGCTGCCCACGGCCAAGGGAAGCTTCCCAGAAGCTTTTGGAAAAGAGCGACTGTCCGTCAGCCAGTGACATTTCGCCACATCACATTAGTTCGCCCATCCTACAGACCCTTTAAATATCTCCCACACAGATCATCCCATGCGACTTCTCTGACCCCTGCACCCCCCAACCCCAACCCCACCCCACCAGAGAACCTTGCAGGGCGGTAAGTGCTCGGTAGTAAATAAAGCCTTCGCTATTCCACACTTTGTGGCTCCGGCCCCTTGCTTCTTTCTCGGTGGGGAAAATACCTTACACATATATATACATATATACACATACACACACATATATGCTTAAAGAGGCCAGGAATGTTAACCATCCTGCAATGCATGAAGTCACCCTAACTCCCTAAAATAACAGTGGGCTAGAGTAGCAGGTTTTGAGGTATGGTTTCTAGGGGTCTAAAGGCCTACAAGGTCATAGCCAGTTCCAAAATAATATTAAGACATTATGTCTTTTTCAGTCTCATTCTCCCACAAGAGTAGAAATTTGAGGCTAAATGAGTGATGATTTTGCTCTGAAAAGTAACTGTACATACACATATGTATTATTATTTATAATTTTCTCAGTTTTAATTTCTTTTTCTATATACATTTTTAATTTTTCCATTGATTTGAGAGAGAGATGAACTGAGGGAGAGGGGAGAGGGGAGAAGGGGAGAAAGGAGAAGAGGGGGGGAAGATAAGGGGGAAGAGAGAGAGTGGGGTGTGGAAAGTAGAGAGGGACGAGTGGGGAGAGAGGGGAGGGGAGAAAAAGGAGGGGAGAGAGGAGGGAGGGAGAGGGTGGGAGGGAAATAGGGATAAGGGAGGAAGGAGATAGGGAAGAGGGAGGTAAGGGGAGAGACAAGAGGGGGAAAAGGGGAAGAACAAAAGGGGGAAGGGGGAGGGAGAGAAGGAGGGAGACATTCCACTTAGCTGTGCGCTCACTGGTTGCCTCTAGTATGTGCCCTGACTGGTGAGCTCAGCACACTAGGATGACACTTTATCCACTGAGCAACCTGGCCAGGACCCCTCAGTTTAAATTTCTAATATATTAAATACTGACAGAGATAACATAAAAGTTCTTGGGGTATTCAATAATTAAGAGTGTAATTTGGTCCTGAGTCCAAAAAGCTTGAGAATCACTGCACTAAAAAAAAAAAAAAAAACTATAAAAATGTACACTTTTTTAAACCTTTGCAAACCTTCACTTTTGTTTGTTCCTCTCTAATGAGCACCAATAAAACTCTTAAAACAAAAAACTGAGATAACACATCTTCAGCCTGTTCAGAGAAAGAAAAATCTAAGCAATGGATTTGAACAATTGTCAAAAGTAGAAAAGAACTGAGAAATCTAGATAAAATTAGAAAAAAGGACACTCAGGAGAAACTTGACTTTGGGAAGAATTCTATGTCCTTGACAATTCTCATCATTAACTTAATGAAAAAAGTGCCCATTGTTTTCATTATAATCTAAAATCTTTCTTTAGTTTTAGAGAGTACCTGAAAAGTCATTTACTTTTTAGCTAACAGGAAAAAAAGTGGCTTATAATATCCCCAAATTAGATGAACATCTATCCTATGCTTCAACACTTCCCGAGAGGAGAATTCTCTAACTCACAACACCTAAATGTAATTTTGTAAAACATCTAACAATGCACAAGGTACCCAGACTACAGAGTTCCATTACAACTACTTTATTAACCACCGATTTTAAATATGTATGATTGAAACTAATAAAATATATTTCTCTTCCAAGTAAGGAAAACATGTTCATTATTAGTCTTCCCTCTGTAGAGCTCTAATTAATTATTTTTTAATAAGAACTCATAAGTTTAAAACTGCGTCAGCCGGTCACCAATGACTTCCTTTCTGTTCAGACCTTCTCTTACTTCACGTACTCTAATTTTATAAATCTATTCTCTCCACAGATTCTACTGCATCTATCAGCTGCTAGCTTTTTAATGTATAGCTTAATGGACAAATATCATTCCTATATATCTATTACTGACCATCTCAGTTTAGATTTTTCATAACCAACTCAAACTCATGTGGTCCAAAAGTGAGCTCATACTCCTCCATTCAAAACCTGCTCCTCCACTTGGGTTCTCCACTTCTCCAAATGTCAACAACCAGCTGTACAAAGTCAGATACTTGGAAATCCTCTTTAAATAATGTCTACTCTTTCCAATTCAAAAAATATATGCATCCTATCTTTACTGAAGTGTTATTTGCAATAGCCAAGATATGGAAGCAGCCCAAGTGCCCATCAATAAATGAGTGAATAAAAATCCTATGGTGTATGTATATATATATATATATATACACACACACACACATACACACAATGGAACGTTACTCAGCCAAAAAAAGAGAAATCTTACCATTTGTGACAGCATGAATAAACATAGAGGGTATTGTGCTAAGTGAAATAAGTCAAAGAAACACATATATCATATGACCTTACTCATATGTGGAATCTAAAGAACAAAATAAATGAACAAACAAAACTGAAACATTCATAGACACAAAAGCAGACCGATGGTTGCCACAGGGGAGGAGGTTTGGGGGAGGACTAGGTAAAAGAGGTGAAGGGATTAAGTACAAATTGGTAGTTACAAAATTGTCATGAGGATATAAAGTACAGCTTAGGGAATATAGCCAATAACATTGCAATAACTAAGTATGGGGCTAAGGGGGTAATGGAAAACACTTTGTAAAGTATGGTATGTATATGTTTGTCAAACAACTATTCTGTACACCTGAAAGTAATACAAAATAACATTAAATGCAAACTGTACTTGAAAAAAAATTTTAAGTTCTTTTTAAAAAAATAAAGAACTCTAGGTTCCCAATCTTGACCCTAGAACAAAATCTAGTCCTTAACTCTTGGCTGCAAAACAAAAATCAAGTAAGAAAAATTAAAAAGCACAGAAATATATAAAAATACAAATCAAACCTAGGGTTGGGAATGAGAGGATGAGTTCCAAGAAACTGGTCTTGTTTGCTTTGGTTTTGGGTTTTAGCTCTGCAGGTGATTCTAGTAGTTAACTAATGTCAATGAACATTCTTAGGGCTGGTCAGCAATATATAAAATATCCCAAAATCCCAACGTCCAGTATTTTTCAGACTTGAATTAAACATGGTTTTTAAAACATTTAACATTTAGTTCAGTAACACTTCTAAACTATATTATGCTCAACAGAGTACGTGGTAGTTTGGTTAACATATTTGAAATAATTATGAATAGGGCAAAACAGTCGTTCAGTATTTGATATACATATCATCTGGGGAGGAAGACTGTACAGGTGTTTTTAGTGGATAGCATTTATTGCTCTCTTGTTTTATATAACTCTCCTGGGAAAAGTTTGTAAATTAATGTTATACAATTATATTGCATCTGGAGTTTATGAAGTACTTTTTTTCTAAATTCTCCTTCTTAGTCCTCCCAGCAATTCTGTGAATAACACAGGTGAGTAACATTTCCATTTTATGAGAAAAGACACGAAAGCTGCTGAAGAGGCAGCAGTTAAACACAAACCCAAATCATCTGAGTACTAAATATTGAGTACTTTCCACTAGACAACTATGTCTTCCCACTGCACCCCGCCCCCTCCACCATAACCAAAAGAGTTGTGGGAGCGTTTTCTGCAATATAAACTTCACTAGCAAGAGTAGAGAAAAACAAAAACTCATCTCTAGTTTGTTTTTAGTACCTGGCTGACTGAAACCAAACAAATTCAACCTCTTCTTACTTACTATGCTTGCTTTGGTCTACTCTGTCCCCCTAATTTTTATTTTTTAATTGACAATTTTAGTTTGAGATAATTGTGTATTCGCATGCAGTTTTAAGAAAGAATAGATTCTGTGTAACTTAAACCCAGTTCCCCCAAATGGTAAATCACTGAAAACTACAGATCATCACAACCAAAAAATTAACATCAATACAGTCAACAGTATATCCATCATCAGAAGGATCACACACATTGCCTTAATCCCCTAATTTTCAAATCCTCATTTTAGGCAACATTTGGAAGTACCTTACTTAGTTTTATCCTCTCAAAATATAAAAACTACCTTCATAAGCTATTAAAAAAACTTCGTATTACACAAAATAGTTGTTAAAACTAAAGACATGAGTAAGATTCTTAAGCCACTATTAAAACAATATCTCTTTCAGAATGGGATTTTTAAGCTAAGACTGCAGTTCTGGTTTTATGAAACAAAATTTAAAATTTTTAACTGATATGTATAGTGTATGATTCCTTTTATATGAAGTTCCAGACAAATCTATCTAAAGTGAAAAAAAATGAGAACAGTGGCTGGGGAAATGGCTGAGAAAGGCTACATGTGAGCTTTCTGGGAGGAGAGAAATATTCTATACCATAATAAGTATATGATTTACATAGTATATCCATTTGTCAAAATTATAATGGGATTATGCAACATTTTCTTAGACATAATATCAAAAGCACAAGCAAAAAAGGAAAAAGGGATAAACTGAACTTCATCAAAATAAAAATTTTTGTGCTTCAAAGGATACCACCAAGTAAAAAGACAGCCCACAGAGAAAGAGAAAATAATTGCAAATCTTACATCTGATAAGGGACTTGTATTTAAAATATATTTTAAAAATGCTTAGAACTCAACTAAAGATAAATAATCCAGTTTTTTAAATGGGCAAAGGACGTGAATAGGCAGTTTTCCAAAGATGTTCAACATCCTTAGCCATCAGGGTAATGCAAATAAGAACAATGAGACATCACTGTACACCCATTAAGATAGTTGTAATAAAAAAGACAGCCAGACCAGGCAGTGGCGCAGTGGAACAAGTATCAAACTGGAATGCAGAGGACCCACATTCAAAACCCCGAGGTCGCCAGCTTGAGCATGAGGTCACTGGCTTGAGTGTGGGATCACAGACATGACCCCATGGTTGCTGGCTTGAGCCCAAAGGTCACTGGCTTGAAGCCAAAGGTCGCTGGCTTGAGCAAGGGGTCACTCACTCTGCTGTAGGGCCCCCCATCAAGGCACATATGAAAAAGCAATCAGTGAACAACTAAGGTGCCACAATGAAGAATTAATGCTTCTCATCTCGCTCCTTTCCTGTCTGTCTATCCCTATCTGTCCCTCTCTCAGATTCTCTGTCGCTGTCAAAAAAAAAAAAAAAAAAACACAAACAAAAAACAGACACAGTGTTGGCAAGAATGTGGAGAAACCGAAATCCTTATAGTTGCTGGTGAGACTAAAAGGGTACAGGCTCTCTGAAAAACGGTTTGGCAGGCCTGACCAAGCGGTGGCGCAGTGGATAGAGCATCGAACTGGGATGCGGAGGACCCAGGTTCGAGACCCCGAGGTCGCCAGCTCGACCACGGGCTCATCTGGTTTGAGCAAAAGCTCGCCAGCTTAGACCCAAGGTCACTGGCTCCAGCAAGGGGTTACTCGGTCTGCTAAAGGCCCGCAGTCAAGGCACATATGAGAAAGCAATCAATGAACAACTAAGGTGTTGCAACAAAAAACTGATGATGGATGCTTCTCATCTCTCTCTGTTCCTGTCTGTCTGTCCCTATCTATCCCTCTCTCTGACACTCTTTGTCCCTGTAAAAAACAAACAAATAAACAAAAAACAACAAAAACTGTTTGGCAGTTCCTCAAAATGTTAAAACATAGAGGTATTATCTGACCCAGCAATTCCACTTACATATGTGCCCAAGAGAAATACACAGAAACACATGTTCACACCAACCGTACATACAAATGTTTATATAGCATTACTTATAATAGCCAAAAAGTAGAAACCATCCAAATGTTGATCAATTAATGAATAAAATGTAGTATGAAATATATTTTGGCCATAAACAAGAGTGAAATACAGATACATGTTACAACATGGATGTACCTTGAAACATTTGCTAAGTGAAAAAAGCCAGACACAAAAGGCCCAAAATTGTATGATTCCATTTATATGAAATGCTCAGGATAGGTAAAATATAAGCACAGAAAACAGATTAGTGCTTGCAGGAGGGAGGAGGAGGGATGAATAAAGAATGACTGCTAGTAGATATAGATTTTCATTCTCGGATGATGAAAATGCTCTGAAGTTAGATAATGGTGAGGGTTACAAAACTCTGTGAATATGATTTTTTAAAAATCATTGAATTGTACCTTAAAAGGTAACATGCATGTGAATTATGTATTTGTAAATATGATATGTGCATTATATCCCACTAAGAGCTATTATTTTTAAAGTGTACAGTTAATATCTGAACATTTCAACATGTATAAATTTTACCTAAAAAAAATAACAAAAAGAACTTGGCTCAGCGGTACAGCGTCAATCCCACATATGGAAGTCCTAGGTTTGATTCCCGGTCAGGGCACATAGAAGTGACCATCTGTTTATCCACCCCTCCCCCTCCTTTCTTTCTCTCTCTTCCTCTTGCAGCCATGGTTTGAATGGTTTGAGCAAGCTGGCCCCCATCACTGATGATGGCTCCATGGCCTAGCCTCAGGCACTAAAACAGCTCAGTTGCTGAGCAACAGAGCAACATCCCAGGTGGGCAAGAGCATTACAGTATAGAGGGGTCTCTGGGGCTTACAGGGTGGATCTGTATCAGGGCACATGCAGGAGCCTTTCTCTCTGCCTCCCCACCTACCACTTAATAAAAACAACAACAACAAACTAAAAAACTTTAAAAAAATAACAGAAACAATGGAGTGAAGTGAGGGAGTGGGTAGAGGTACAGCTGAAACAAGCAAAGATACAAAAACATTCATTATACTATTTGTGTTCACTTTGTAAATGTTTGCAATTTTCCTTAATAAAAAGTTGTTTTTAAATGACCTATCAAAATAACAAAGTAAAATTTTAAAAACAAACTTTCCTAACATCCATTTTTGCTGTACTGTATTTCAACAAAAGAAACAATCTTAGAGCTCTTTAGAAAGACCACAGAAGTTCCTACCTTTTGCAATGTTACATGAAAACAGGTATGAAAGACATAATGTGTGGCAAAGATGAAAAATACTTTATCTTAAAAATGTACAAAGAATTTCAATCTCCTTAATTAAAAGATAGTACCTTAACCTTGGTTTCCTGGGATTCCATGAATAATGGATGGGACAATTCCTAGTATGTAAATGGTGCAATAACCCCTAACATTGTACTGTCTAAGACAGCAGCCAGTAGCTACAGAAGGCCACTCCAATTATAGTTTTAATTAATTCAATTATAAATTCAGCTTTTAGTCTCATCAGTTACATTTCTAGGGTTCATGTGGGTATTGGCTACCACACTGGCTAGAGCAAATCACTGCCATCAGTACAGAAAGTTCTATTGGGCAGTACTACCCTAATACATAAAAAAACACCCACAGGGAAACATCCACATTCCAATTTGAGGTTGTTATCCTGTGTCAATAAAGAAATCCTAAATAACTGTGGAAACAAAGCATAAAGATAACCAAGAAATATCATTTGTGAAGTTTAGACTAACTAAAACAGTAAATATTACTTTCAGAACCACCAAGCTACAGATGTTGGCCATGGCAACTCCTCAGAGGCAAATCTTCCCATGTGTTAAAATAGATTATCACTACACTGCCAGTTTCCTAAAGTCAGAAGTAAAAATTATAATGAAATATAAATGGAGCAAATTATTCTTTCAGTCAAGGATCCAGATAATTTCTATACCTCCAGTTCTAAAACTATGTGTGCTTTCATCCTAACAGGTAAATTTCTGTTAATAACCACTAACATGATATGCAGTACCAAGAAACAGGTGCACTCTTAATTCAAATATTTTAGAATATTTTTAGTACCTTAAAAATACTGAAGATGAGCAAATTTTAAATGTGAATTATACATTTTTTATTTAGGAACCTACAAAAAAACAAAACCAAAAAATTTCATCTTTTATTTCCTCTCAAGCTATCACTGCAAACACTTGGAGAGTAGAAAACATTCCAAATATCAAGAACAGAATGCTCTACATTAAGAAATTTAAAATAAACTCTTTCCTTGCCAAAACTACCGGGTACCTAAAACTTTAGGTCAAAATGGCTCCATGCGAAGCATTTGAAACCTTTAAAAAGGTCACTTAAGAATTTAAGTATTTACTTTATCCACATTTAATACTTTTAAACTCACTGTCTTTGTAATCCACTGCCAAAAAAGGAATTCTCAAGAGAGAATGAAAACATGGAAATTGAAACCAGCCAGTAGGCAAGGTACACAGGAGTCACATGGAATCAATCAGCAGGAGAAAGTTACTATACTACCAGAGCATCTGGAGTCAAATTCAATCAGGCATATTTACATATTTCTAGTTCTGTACTCGTCTCACATGCTTTCTTATTCTATACATAGGCCTATCTATGTTGTCATATTTGAATTAGTAAATGGGTTTTATCTTCAATTAAACTTAAATGCTTTAAAGAATAGAATAACATTCCATACCCTTTTTCCAACTGTTCACGCAACCTCACTGTTTGTCTTATCACCCCAATAAATCCATCTGTTCTCTCTCGTTGCTTCCAAAGAAAAATTCAAGCAACTCAAGACACCAGATCGTAAAACACACAGGATTAAAGAGTTCTGGCACTACCAAATACGTTGTTGGAAGAAATCTTGGCAAATAGTTAAAATCCCTTAAATCGTAATTACCTCAGTTGTAAGATGAAATACAGTAATACAAATCTACATCCGTGCAGGAATGTGAATTAGATTTAACTAAACAGAACAATTGCCTCAGATTTTTGGTGTGCTCCAAAGGTAAGGTATCTCTTCCCCTAGCTCACCCTTTCCCTTCCACTTCTTCCCTTTAAGCCTTCAGGGTTTGTTCCCAGGCTCCAGTTACTGCTCCCCCGACCCTCGTACTCCATTCTGCCTTATACTATCCCCCCCATACTCCATTTCCATAGAATTTCACCACCCTCCCGTTCCAATCTGCTACTTCCCTTTGCGCCCTATAGGGTCCCAGGCAGCCCCTTCACTTTGCACCCCACATCTCCTTCAGTCTTTATTTCCTATGGGCTCCTCCCATAGGTTCCCCACCCTTCATCACCGGGATCATCCTGCCCCTCCAACCGTCTCCCGCCCCGCGATTCCTTTTCCTTCCTTCCCCTCCAGTTTCCCCGTCTCAACATTTCATCTAGTTTCTCCAAACGACTTCCCTAACGCCCGGCTTCCTCCCTTAGTCTCTATTTTCTCCGACACCCAATGGATTACTCCTTTCCATCCATTCTTTTCATCACAGACATAGACAAGGCACCCACATACACAGACTGCAGCCGCCACCCCCACCTCGATCCTCCATCTTTCCCTTTTACACTTGCTGCCTTTCTTCTCTCCCCACCCCCTTCGCAACCAATCTCCTCCGGAAGAGCCTGGTTCCCAGGCCAAGGTCTCTCACCTCATTCGGTCACTTCAGTGGTGCCAACCGCTTCATACAGGAAAAAACAACCAATCACTTCCCCGTGGGCGCTTCCCCTGCGAGTCCGAGTACTTACTGGGCACCTGCCCGACCAGGCAACACGCACATACACACGCACAAACCGAGGTCGTATGGACTAGGGTTAGGGAATAAGGGTGAGAGTTCCTACACAAGCCTTAAACACAGCCCACTTCGCTGCAGCCCCTCGCCATTTTGGTTTCCCGCGGACTGCCGGTGCATTCTGGGAGCGCGGAGCGACTCCAGTGCCGAATGGCAGCTCTCCAAGGCTGCGAGGAGGCGGGGACTGCGCGGCGAGCGCGGAAGAACACCGCGTTCTGCGCCTCCGACCGAAGCTGAACAAAGACGGACTCTTTAATGTTGCGGCGGCACTAAATCCTTCCGCCGCCGGTGCTAATACAATAGTAATCGCTGCGCTCTTGGCCGCTTTTTTTCTGGTTTCTTGGTTTCTCCTGTACAGGGAAGCGCTGTGTCCAGTCTGCATAGTCTGAGAAATGGGACATTGCTTGCTACATCTTGCCGTGCCCATTTCATTTCCGTAGAGAAAGCCTTAGATACTGAACGTCTTTTCTGTCTTCACCCTGAAGCTGGCTGTTCAAATTTCCTTAAGCAGCAGAAGACCCTGGATATCTCAATTAAATTTTGTTTGGCGATTATTGCCCAACCCCGAATTCCTTCTAATCGGGAGCTGCTTACGTGGAAGATTTTTTGGGCGGTTTTTTTTTCTGATGATGAAAGGATTTTCTGTTTATCTCCTTTGCAATCCTTCCTAATTGTGATGAAATCTGAGAATAATCCCGTGCGAAGTGGTTTACTTTAGGAATACAAACTTTTACATACTAGGGCAGACCTACCAATACACTGCTGCGAACAGGGGTCCCAAGTGACAGAGTGCAAGTTTATCTCTGACTTTGACACAACCCAGCTCCTCTTAACAGCCACGTTTGGTACCTTTGTTTATAAATTTGTCAAAATATTTTAAAATTATTTTGTTATTGTCTCATATTACATCACTGGGATAATTAATAACATGCGCTTTTATTCTCTCTCTGCAAAATTACTTTTTGTGGCATAAACTTACTTTGCTCATATTTCAAAAGGGATTCCCTCGGCCTCTGACCTCAGGATTTGGCAAATAAACATTTTATCCACACCATTAAATATTTTCACTATTCTAGTCCTACCCTTTCACTTCTTTGCTCAACTTATTTGCTACCTTTCAAGTTTCACTTTCTGAATTCCAGTTAACATAATTTCTCGTAAATTTGACTTTAGTGCCCTTCACACTTTTGGGTGAGGAGAGTTTTGACTTAAAGAAAACCTGGCCAGGTGTTTAGTTGGTTAGAGCACTGTCTGATATGCCAAGGTTGTGGTTGGATCCTGGGTCAGGCCACATAGAATCAACCCATGAATGTAACAAATTAATGCCTCTCTCTCTCTCTCTCTGTCTCTCTCTCCCTCCTTTCCCTTCTTCCCTTCCTTTCTAACCCTTCCTCTCCCTCTAAAATAAAAAACATTTTTAAAGTAGATGCAGTTCAAAAATAGATGAAGCTGACCAGGTGGTGGATCAGAGGATAAAGCGTCGGACTAGGATGCGGAAGACCCAAGTTCGAGACCCCAGGTCGCCAACTTGAGCGTGGGTTCATCTGGTTTGAGCAAAAAGCTCACCAGCTTGAGTCCAAGGTCGCTGGCTCAAGCAAGGGGTTACTCTGTTTGCTGAAGGCCCGCGGTCAAGGCACATATAAGAAAGCAATCAATGAACAACTAAGGTGTCAAAAACGAAAAACTAATGATGGATGCTTCTCATCTCTCTCCGTTCCTGTCTGTCCCTATCTATCCCTCTCTCTGACTCTCTCTCTGTCTCTGTAAAAAAAAAGATAGATGAAGATATCACACAAACAGATATATTTGCTATACAACTCAGCCTAATTATAGAATATTGGTTTTGGAGAACATTTGATCTAAGTTCTTCATATTTCTCTGAAGTGGTCATCAAGCCTCAACTTTAGCATTTTCAGTAGTTCAGTACCTCAGAGGCAGTCATTTTAACTTCAGAAACGCTAATAGAAAATTCTCTGCCTTCCTATAATTTACATTTACTAGTATAATTTTGGCCTCTTTAGCCATAAAAAAAAGTATTCTAATCCCTTAAACATTAGAGAAGTCAGTGATCCCTTCTTTTTTTTTAATTGATTAATTTTTAGAGTCACAGAGAGAAAAAAAGCATTCATTTGTTGTTCCACTTAGTTGTGCATTCATTGGTTACTCCCTATAAGTGCCCTAACCTGGGATTAAACCCGCAACCTTGGCGTTTTGGGTCAATAACCAACTGAGCTAACCCTGTTTTTTAAAAGCTTGTTTTTGTGTAAACATATGACTGTAAAAGTACAATCATTTAATTTAAGGAAACCAGGTGTTCAGGCAATCAAGGGCGCTGAGGAAGTCACAGTAATATACAAAGAATGCCTGTCTTAGAATTTCTAATGATGCAACATGCAGAGGATTAGGACTTTAAGAAAGAACAAATGTCAAGTCCCACGGAAGTACAAAGCAAAGTAATTTCAGTCAGAGTAAACTGTGCCCTTTATTATTGTTACTTATGTCTATGAGGGTCATTAGGGTTGTTCACAAAACTTCTGCTTTTCCTCTCTTCCAGACATATAGTGATGTTGCACTCTCATGTACCTTTGAAGTTAGGCACGGCTATGTAACTTGCGTTTACCGATAAAATGGGAAGGGAAGTGATATCACTTCTCAGGAAAATCTTTAAGAGACAGAGGCACAGTCCCCTCCCCCTGCTGTGGTGATCATGGAAGCATGTGTTGAGATAGAACATCTGTCACTTTGGGTCCCTAAATGACAATAAGACTAGAGTAGTGCAACCATCACCACAGTCCATTTATAGAGCATTTCTATCGCCCCCCAAATAGTCATTATGCCCAGTTTTAGTCAATCCTGTTTCTACTCCAAATCCCAGTCAATATGCTATCTGTTTCTATAGATTTACATTTTCTGGCCATTTCACATAAATGGACTCATACAATATATATTTAGTCTAGCTGGCTTCTTTCACTCCACAGTGATTTTGAGGTTTATCCATGTTGCGCCATGTGTCAGTTCTTTCCTTTATACTGCTGAATGGCATTCTATTGTATGAATATACCCTATTTTGTTTATTCATTTACCAATTGATGCAAATTTAGATTGGGGCTATTATAAATAATGCTTTGCTATGAACATTTGTGTACAAATCTTTGTGTAGATATTTGTTTTTATTTTGCTTGGGTAGATTTCTAGAAGTAGAATTGCTGCATGGTATGGTAAGTTTATGATTAACTTTTTAAGATACTTCTGAACTGTTTTTCCAAAATGCAAGCAATGTATGAGGTGTGTGAGTGTTCTTATTTCTCCACATCCTCACCAATTCTTGTAATTGTCTATCATTTTTATTTTACTCATTCCAGTGTGAGTGAAGTGGTTTCTCATTGTGATTTCAATTTATATTTCATTAATGGCGAATGATATAGAGTACTTTTTAATATGTTTGTTAGCTCTTCTTAGATCTTCTTTGGTAAAGCATATATTAAAATCTTTCATGGTAGAGCATCAGCCCAGCGGGTGGATGTCCCGGATTCAATTCCCAGTCAGGGCACACAGGAGAAGCTACCATCTGCTTCTCTACCCCTCCCCAACTCCTCTTCTCTCTCTCTCTCTCTCTCTCTCTCCCTCCCTCTCTCCCTTTCTCTCTCCCTCCCCCTTTCCCGCTGCCATGGCTTGATTGGTTTCAGCACATCGCCTGGGCACCAAGATGGCTGACTCCATGGAGCCTCTGCCTCAGGTGCTAAAAATAGCTTGGTTGTAGGTATGGCCCCAGATGGGCAGAGCATAGGCCCCAGATGGGAGTTGACAGGTGGATCCTGCTCAGGGCATATGTGGAAGTCTGCCTCTCTATTTCCCTTCTGTTCAATTGGAAAAGAAGAAGAAAAAAACCTTCCACCTGACCTGTGGTGGCACAGTGAATAAAGCATCAACCTGGAAAGCTGAGGTTGCCGGTTCTAAACCCTGGGCTTGCCTGGTCAAGGCACATACAAGAAGCAACTTTGAGTTGATGCTTCGCACTCCTCTCACCCATTTTCTCTCTCTCTCTCTAAAATGAGTAAGTAAAATCTTTTAAAAAATATTTTGCCCATTTTTTTTACAGAGACAGAGAGAGAGTCAGAAGGAGAGATAGATAGGGACAGACGGACAGGAACGGAGAGAGATGAGAAGCATCAATCATCATTTTTTTGTTGCCGTTGCGACACCTTAGTTGTTCATTGATTGCTTTCTCACATGTGCCTTGACCGTGGGCCTTCAGCAGACTGAGTAACCCCTTGCTGGAGCCAGCGACCTTGGGTCCAAGCTGGTGAGCTTTTGCTCAAACCACATGAGCCCGCGCTCAAGCTGGTGACCTCAGGGTCTCGAACCTGGGTCCTCCACATCCCAGTCCAACGCTCTATCCACTGCGTCACTGCCTGGTCAGGCTATCCATTTTTTAACTGGGCTGTTTGTCTTATTATCAATTTATAAGGTCTTTATATATCCTGGATACAACTCCTTTGTCTGATACATGATTTGCAAATATTTTCTCCCAGTCTTTGGTATATCTTTTCATTTTTATAAAGATTTTATTCATTGATTTTAGAGAGAGGAGAGAGAGAGAAAGAGAGAGAAAGGATATGGAGGAGCAGGAGGCATCAACTCATAGTAGTTGCTTGTCGTATGTACCTTGACCAGGCAAGCCCAGGGTTTCAAACTGGGGACCTCAGTGTTCCAGGTCAGTGCTTTATCCACTGCGCCACCATAAGTCAGGCTCCTTTCATTTTCTTACTGGTGTATTTTGAAGAACAAAAGTTTTTTTAATTTTGATGAAATTCAATTTTTCAATGCCATAAACTTTTGATCTCATATCTAAGAACTCTTGGCTTGACTCAAGTTCACAGAGGTTTTCTATTATATTTTCTTTTAGAAATTTTGTTGGTTTAGCTCTTACATTTAAGTCTATGGTCAATTTTGAGTTCATTTTGAGGTACATTGGGAGATATGTGTCTATATTCATCTTTTTGCATGAGGATATTCAATTGGAGAAATAAATTTTTGTTGTGTTAATCCACTGCAATATGGAGTTGTCTGCCATCCAGCATGTTTTAGACTGTGCTGATAAAATCTAGATATGTTAATATGGAACAGAACTCATAAATAACATTGAATTCTCTTCCATAACCAGAAGCAAAGAGAAAACTATAAAAATTTGAGCAGAAAATTCAAAACATTAAGTAGTTCAAAATTTACCATTAAATAGCCACAGGAAATATTATAAAATATTATATTTATAAACCTATAAGCTCTCAATTATTAGCTCTTACTCTTTTGTGCAAAAGACCTAGAAGACCTTTAAATAGTCATTGTGTGGAGATAGAAATGCAAATAATCAGACCCATCAGAGAAATCAAAGAATGACACTCTGTGTCCTTATAGAGTTTACTTTCATAGTCTGAAAAGGGAAACAGATCTGAAACATCAAAAAAATTAGTTTCCATAATAATCAAATCAAAAGGATTTGTTAAAATTCCTTTCCTTGATATCTAAGCTTAAGCGTCCATATATAACATGAACACTGCTTTTAAACCAAGTTATTTAATGTAAAAAGGATACATAGTAAATTTGTACTCTTTGTATAATACATCCCAAAATATAGTGTAAGCATTATAGATTTATTGGCTATTATTTCCAAATCTACCCTTCCTTACATGCTTTGTGAAAATGGATATGGGCCCTTCAATTTTTTCCTTCACCATCTTAAAGAATGTTAACCTTTGTCAGTCCATAGACCATGTGTTATAAAGCGGTTTTCTTTACTGGTTCCAAAGTGCATCCTCAGCAGCCTCCTGCAGTGTGCACAATTCCCACAGAGCTGGGATCCTATAGCACATGCACCTTCCTCAGGCTTGTCAAATCATCTCACTAGCCAACCCATGAAGAATTTTTATGTGCTGCCGTCAAGTGATATTTGTGCTGTCTTAGCAATGAAAAATTTAAGGTCAGTGAATGAAAAGTGTGTGTGCATTCAAAACTGGCCACTTGGGGCCATGGCTGATTGGCTCAGTGGTAGAGAGTTGGCCCAGTGTGTGGAAGTGCCGGGTTTGGTTCCCAGTCAGGGCACACAGGAGAATTGCCCATCTGCTTCCCCACCCTACTGCCCTCTTTCTCTCTCTCTCTCTTCTCCTCCCCTCCTGCAGCCAAGGCTCAATTAAAACTAGTTGCCCTCAGGTGCTGAGGATGGCTTCACGGCCTCCTCCTCAGGAGCTAAAATGGCTCCAGTTGCAATGGAGGAAGGGCCCCAGAAAAGCAGAGCATCAACTCCCAGTGAGCTTGCTGGGTAGTGACACATGCAGGTCGGGACACATGCAGAAGTTTGTCTCTGCCTCCCCTCCTCTCACCAAAAATTAAAACCAAACAAACAAACATAAAAGAAGCGTGTCCACTTGGCTCTGGATGGTTGGCTTAGTGGTAGAGTGCCGACCTGGCATGTAGATGTCCCAGGTTTGATTCTCAGTCAGGACACACAGAAGAAGCAACCATCTGCTTCTCCACCTGTTCCCCATCCCCCTTCTCTTTCTCTCTCTCTTCCCCTCCTGTAGCCATGACTATTGGTTCAAGCACATTGGCTCCTGAGCACTGAGGATGGTTCTATGGAGCCTCCGCCTCAGGTACTAAAAATAGCTTTATTGTGAGCATGGCTCCAAATGGGCAAAGCGTTGACCCCAGATGGGGATTGCTGGGTGGATCCTGGTCGGTGTGCATGCGGGAGTCTGTCTCTTAATCTCTCCTCCTTTCACTTGGAAAAGAAGAAGATAAAAACTGACCACTCAACTAAAAATCATACTTAGCTTCCAATTTCCATCTCCACATACCCTGTTTATGATGCAAACTTTTGAAGATTAAATCACCAAAATCAATGGGTGTGGGGAGGAGGAGAGAGACAGGAAGAAAGAGAGAATATAAACTATCCAATGGTAATAAAGATAAACCTTCTCATCTGCTTCACACAGCTAATTTGTCCACTGAGCATTCAAAGATATGGTCAAGGTAAGAGAGGCAGAGTAAGAAAAGCAGGAACCCTGGAGGACAGAGGACCTCAGTTACTGACCAGCCTCTGTCTCTGTTAAATGAGTGATTTGGGACAAGTTTCCTAAACTCTCACTTCCTGAGTTTTGTGGGCTCAGTTATAAGAATATCAACATTAAACTTTTATCATGCAGACTAAATGAAATAGTAAGTGTAAAAATGCTTTATTTTTCTCTCACATCAAGTATTACATGTCTTATTTCCTCTATTCAATTGTAAACTCCTTGAAGAAAGAAGGGTGTTACTCTTTTTTTTTGGCGGGGGCGGGGGAGGGTGTTACTCTTCTTTACATCCCTGTTCCTGGAACACACCTGGACTACAGAGAAGTTTTTACATAATTGGATTTTCAATGAATATTTTAAAATGTTAAATATATGTGAAGAACTGTGCTGTACACTGTTCAGGACAGGATACAAGTGTTAATAAGCCATATCCACAAAGTGGGCCAGAGGGTTTAGTATCTGGAGACAATGAAATTAACAAGTAACTAATACAACACAAATGTATAGAGGTGTGAAAGGGTGTGATGTATCCTAGGTATGAAAATAAAATAGCAGAACCTGGGGTGAAGGGTAAAAGAAAGCACGGAAAAATGATTGCATTTTACTGTGAGAGACCTTATACAAGTGGTATCAGTCAAAAATTATTTTTATTGCAAGAATCATGATTGCAACCTAAACAAATCTTGGAAAGGCAGAAATTCTTGCCTTAGTGGTGTCTGGCAACAAGGACTAAAAGGATATCAGGATCCTCCATACATCTCTCTCTCTGTCTTGGTTCTATTCTCTCTGAATGGCGTTCTCATTTTCTTCATTTGCTATGGCCTTCTTTATTTAGTGGGAAACATGGTTTTCAGTGAAGTTACATTTTACTATAAGAACCAGTAGTTAAGAAAAGGGAAGGGGATTTTTCTCCTCTACCTTCTTCCCTCATTTTTACTCCCTATCCTTAGAGTTCTAACTTGAATAACCAACCAATCAAACAAACAAACAAAAATAAATAAATAAATTCCAGGGCAATATTCTGATGGATATGCTTGGGTCACATGCTAAACCTGGACCAGATGTTACAAGTAAGAAGATAAGATATTATGTTCAGCGAAAATTGAATCAATGCCTAACCCTGTTGCCAAAGAAATTCAATCTTTTCTTAGCTGCCACCACAAGAAGCACATAACAGGAGTTGGAGAAAAGGTGTTTCCCCAAAGAAAAGGTTGCTATTCTGGACTGCCAAAATACTTTGAAGCCACTAACATGCAATGAGATTTGAATTTCTGTCACCACCACCACTGTCATCATCATCATCATCCCAATAATAACGTTCATTGAATGTCTGCCCTCCGCCAAGTTGAATGACAGCTACACGTTATTTTCTTTATTCTTCCCAACAACCTTATAAAAAAGAAATTATTTCTATATTATATAGAGAGTGATTGATATAAAAAGAAGATAAGCACATTGTCCAGAATCACACAAAAATAAGTGCACATTTTAATTTATTTTATTTTCATTGATTTATTATTATTTTTAAGTGAGAAGAGGGGAGAGTGAGACAGACTCCTGCATATGCCCTGACTGGGATTCACCCAACAACCCTCATTTAGGGCTGATGCTCCAGTCAACTGAGCTATTTTTAGTGCCTGAGGCTGATGTGCTCCAACCAACCAGGGCCATCCTCAGCCCTCTGGGTCAATGCTGGAATCAACTGAACCACTGGCTGTGGGAGGGGAAAAATAACAGAAGAGGGAAGGGAGTGGGAGAGAAGTTGATGGTCGCTTCTCTTGTGTGCCCTGACTGGAAATTGATTCTAGGATGTCCATGTGCTGGGCTGATGCTCTATCCACTGAACCTACTGGCCAGAGTCTATTTTTATTGATTTTTAAAGAGAGAGGAAGGGGGAGAGGGAGAAAAAGAGAGAAGATCTGTTGTACCCATTTATTTATGTATTCATTGGTTGGCTCTTGAAGGTGCCCTGACCAGGAGCTGAACCTCCAAACCTGACATATCAAGATGATGCTATAACCAACTAAACTACCTGGACAGGGATAAGGGCACATTTTAATTCAATTTTGTTTGACTCTGAAGACTACTCTTTAGCCACTATTATATATAATTGAAGAATTATCAGAGACTTTAAAATAAATCAGTCCTTTAGAAATCGCTCTCTTGTGGTGGTCTGGAAATTAAATTCAAGAGAGGAAATACTGCAATTAAAGAGACCACTGCAACTGTCCAGATAAATAATGGGTAAAAGCCTGAATATAGACAGGAGGAGATATGAACAAAACTTGGCAGTCATTGGAAGAGATAGGTGATAGAGTGAACTGATTTAAGGATAATCTTTGAGGTTGTGGCTTTAGTGAGATGAGAGATGATGCCTGTGCTGCTTCTTCCCTCTTTCTTTCTTCTCTACTTCATTTTAAAAAAGATAAGGTGGCTTGTATTGAAATTAACCAAGATAGAAAAAAATATGTGGAACTATTTGAGTGAAAAACTAGTAAAGTAAGTTCTGAACACGTTGAGTTTAAGGTGCCTGTGGCATATTAAAATGAGTATGTGTAGTAGGCAGCTGAAATAGCATCTGGAGCTCAAGGAGAGGGCTGGTATTAAGTAGAAAACTATACACCTGATCAAGAGTTGGTACTCCAATCCAGTGTGCTTCACTAGTGTTTATTCTGATTCTGCCATGTCAGGCACAAGGGCTTGGCATAAATAGTAATTATAACTGAAGCAGAATGTATTTAATTACATAATCTTAAATATTTTTTATTTTTCTATTTTTTACAGAGCCAGAGAGAGCCAGAGAGAGGGATATATAGGAACAGACAGACAGGAATGGAGAGAGATGAGAAGCACCAATCACCAGTTTTTCACTGCGACACCTTAGTTGTTCATTGATTGCTTTCTCATATGTGCCTTGACCACGGGCCTTTAGCAGACCGAATAACTCCTTGCTCGAGCCAGTGACCTTGAACTCAAGCTGGTGAGCTTTTGCTCAAACCAGATGAGCCCGCGCTCAAGCTGGTGACCTCGGGGTCTCGAACCTGGGTCTTCTGCATCCCTGTCTGACACTCAATCCACTGTGCCACTGCCTGGCCAGGCCATAATCTTAAATATTAAAATTTAATTTCACAAAATTTGCACATTACAGTGGAGTAATTGAAGGATTGATGATCAAGGAAAATAGGAATAAGTAAATAAGGTCCATTTATGGATCTTATGTCATCACTATCATCAGTTAATAATGAATGTAGTTAATGATTATCTCTATATGGCAAGATTTCTTTTTCTTCTTTGTGTTCCTCTCTATTTCCTAACTTTGATATTTTCTTGTAATGTTTGAAATGTTACTGAAAAATTTATTCAGTGCAGTGACATAAGTTTTTGGTCCAGTGGCCATGAGAAAATTTAGATGCTGTCAAGTAGGGCATTTGAAAGCTTCCAGGCTCTCAAAACATAGGCTCTTTCGGGAGCTCTCCAGGGTACTGGACTGCCTTCCTGAAATTCTGATCAGTGAATCAGATCCTTGTCTCTCTTTTCTGACCTATTTGCCCTTGGTCTACCTTGCTCAGCGGACTGTCTGAACCATGTCTTAACTGGCAACTTGGTTCTTTGGATGAGTTCCCAATAAACTTTATGCTGATGCTTTTGAAATCTAGAGAGCCAATAATTCTCTTCCCATCCAAACTCATTTGTTCTATTTCTGTTACCATTAGCCTTCACAAACTTATTTAACAAATAATATAAGTGTAAACAAAAATGCAAAATGCAAAACCTCCAGAAGATAACACAGGAGAAAATCTATATGACTTGAGTTCAGCAATTTGTTTTTGTTTCTTTTTTTTAAAGATTTTATTTATTTATTTTATAGAGAGGAAAGAGAGAGAAAGTGTGTGTGGTGGGGGGGAGGGAAGAAGTAGGAAGCATCAACTCATAGTCGTTTCTGGTATCTGCCTTGACCTGACAAACCTGGGGTTTCAAGCCAGCAACCTCAGCATTTCATGTCAGTGCTTTATCCACTGTGCCACCACAAGTCAGGCAAAATTAATTTTTTGATGCAACACCAAAGCCATGCTTTGTGACTTAAAAATTGATAAGTTGATCTTTATAAAAATTAATTTTTCTCCATGAAAGACACCATTAAGAGGATGAAAAGAAAGTCAAGTCTTCTTCTATCACCGTTTTATTGTGCGTTTACCACTCCAAGTCAAGTTTTTTTCTATCACTATTTGTCAGATGATATACAGTGTGTCCGTAAAGTCATGGTGCACTTTTGGCCGGTCAAAAGTCAAAAGTGCACCATGACTTTACGGACATACTGTATTATAGAATTGTACACCTGAAACCTATATAACTTTACTAACCAATGTCATCCCAATAAATTCAACTTTAAGAAAAGCCAAGGACTGGAAGAAAATTTTTGCAAAAACACATATCTAGTAAAGGTCATATATCCAAAATACATAAAGAACTCTTGAAGCTCAACAATAGGAAAACAAACAACCTGATTAAAAATGGTCAAAAGGCCTGAATAGACACCTTACCAAAGAAGATATACAGATGGAAAATAAAGCATATGAAAATATGCTTGGCATCCTGTTATTAGAGAATTAAAAATTAAAACAATGGAGACTACTACTACACACCTATTACAATGGCTAAAATTCAAATACTGATAATACCAAATGCTGGTAAAGATGTAGCACAACAGAAACTCTCATTATTGCTAGAGACTAATGCAGACATTTTGGGAGACAATTCAGTAGTTTCTTACAAAGCTAAGTATAGTCTTAACATATGGTCCAGAAATCACACTCCTGGGCATTTGCTCCAATAAATATGTCCACACGGAAACTTGTACATGAATATTTCTATATCTTATATATGTTTGTGTCCAAACTAAAAGGAACCAACATATCCTTCAATAGTTAAATGGAAACATCCATACAATGGCATATTATTCAATGATAAAAACAAATGAGCTATGAAGCCATGAAAAGACAGGGAGGAAATTAAATGCATACTTCTAAGTGAAGGAAGCTAGACTGAAAATGCTACATACTCTATGACCTCAGTAATACAATATTCTCAAAAAGGCAAAACTATAAAGACATAAAAAGATCAGTAGTTACCAGAGGTTAGGGAAGAGAGAGGGAGGAAATAATAGGATGAGTCCATGGGATTTTAGGGGTGAAATATTCTGCATGGTACCATAATAGAGGATTAAGACAATGCATTTGTCAAAACTCATAGAACTGTGCAATACAAAGAATGAAACATTGTAAACTATAGATTTCATTTAATAATAATGTTTCAATATTGATTCATTAATTATAACAAATGTATCACACTAACAAATGTACCACACTAAAGCAACATAACAGGGAAAACTGAAAGAAGAGAGACAAGAATTATATGGTAATTCTGAATTATCTGCTCAATTTTTCTGTAAAACTAAAATTTGTAAAAATCAAAATCTGTTAATGAAAATACAATTGCATGTCATTACATGTCAGCCATTGCACTAGATACTATTACTGATCCTCTTGGCATTTACAATATAGTGTGTAGGAATGTTCACATTAATGAAATCAAGTAACACAAATAAGTATGTAATTATACAATGCTATGAAAAAAAGCTTCATAGAGCTAGCAGAGCTTATACCTAGCCTGGAGGGTTAGGAAACAGATATTAGAACTCTGTTCTCAAAGACGAATAGGAGTTAACTAGTTGTGTGGTTTTGTTTGTTTGTGTTTTCACTGTACAGGAATTCACCCCTTTTGTTTTTGACTGAAAATGTCTGTCAAAAAGGAGCCACAGGGCACAGCCAAAAGTGAAGCTACAGACCTGTTCCTACCCTTGCTGCAGGTTGTTATAACGATCGCATTAAGGATAATAGAGCCCCATCACCAAATAGGACCCCAAATGTGAACATCCCCACATTGAGACTCAGGAGATTTCTGCTTTTGATGGGATCGCTATATTCCCACATAGGGGGCATCAGAAGCCCTGGTGCCACAAGGGCCTGCACTGCCCAGTCCCCACTTCACAAGGCAAGCAGACCAGGCTCCTGCCTAGTAAGCCTACTGTGGGGCAGCTGTGTTAGGCTTGCTCGCTGGTTTACTGGGTGCAAGCACTTTGCCTGATTGGTACATGAGCATGTGGCAGCATGATGTGTGTATGGCCTCTATAAAGCTATGGGTGCTTGTGCTCAGGGCGATTGTGGAGGCGAGGACTGCCTGCCGGCCACTGCAAGGGGCCATCTGCTGTTTGTTTGCCTGAGAGGTGGTTTGCCCTGCCTGTGTGCTTGTCCGCGATTGTGGGACTATTAAATGGAATGGCCCAACCCTTTCTGGTTCTGCTGTTTTTCTACCATCTGCCCAAATCCAACGTGGACCTGCCTGGCCTCGGCCACCGGCATTACACCTGCACCCTTCCCCATTGGTGGCATTATGTCTTTAAAATTATTTTCTCCATTGATGAGAGAGAGATAGAGAGAGAGAATGAGGGAGAAATGGAGAAAAGGGGGAAGGAAGAGAGAGAGAGAGAGAAGTATCAACTAGCTGTTCCACTTGGTTTTCCATTTAGTTGTGCACTCATTGATTGTTTCTCTTAGGTGCCCTGACTGGGGGTTGAACTGGCCATGTCAGTGCACTGGAACAACACTTTATGCACTGAGTTACCTGTCAGGGCCCATTATGCCTTTTAAAAAAATCTATATAAAGAGTGGATGGCAGAAGGTATATTTAGTGGCTTCACTCAACATTCCTGAACCATCAGCATGGATCCTCCGGATGTTGCCCCGCTGCCGGTTCCCCACCAGCCCCACACTGTTTCCTCCATGAGAGTCGGAGTCAGGGCCAGGAGTGGCTTGTTGGAAGCAGAGCCTTACTGAGAAAGGGAAGTAAGATCCTGTGGTTAGGTGCAGTGTGTATACAACTGAAGGAAGGCCCCTGTGGCTGGAGCACAGAAGGCAAAGTGGAGAATTAGGGGTTACCCTACAGAGAACCCTATGGACCATTTAAGAAGTTTACTTTCTTAACCTAAATATCAGTACAAAGACCTTGAAGAATTTTAAGCAGGGTATTGACATGATTGCATTTGAAAAAGACCTCTCTGGTTACTTCGTCAAGAAAAGATGATAGGGTTTTTAAATCTCAGCACTATTGACATGTTTGTGATGAATAATTCTTTTTTTTGGGAGGCTGTCCTGTACATTGTAGGATGTTTATCAGCTTTCCTGACTTCTTCACATTAGATGTAATACACACCCTCTATATTGAGACAACTAAAGCCCCAGACATTGACAAATGTCCCAAGGGGCAAAAATCTTTCCTAGTTGAGAATCACTGAATTAAAGGAAGAGCAAGAGAGAATGGTGGGGACTGTTGGGCCCAGGTAAAGTTTCTGGTAGCTTAGACCTGAGGTGAAATAGGAAGGAAGGGGACTAATCAAGATTAGGATTAGAGTTAGGGTTAGGGTAAGGGATTAGGGAGATGTTTACAAAGTAAAGTCAATGATATAGGTTGCTGGATTGAAATGGGAGGAGAAAGTGGGAGAAATTAAGGAGAATGAGTGATTTTGGCTTAAGCATATGGACAGGTAGTAGTACCATAAGGTAGGATTCTGGGCAGATCCTAGATATTGAGTCAATGTAAAAATATAAATCACACTTTTGGAGGTATTGAGATATGTAGGTATAATTTTGCATGTAAGGAAAATGTAAATCATTAGAGGCCAAAGACAGACTGTGGTAGTCAGTTAAATTAGTGATCCCAAAGAACCATGCCTCCTGGTATACATACATGCCTGGGATAGTCCCTCCGCTTGGATCCAAACTGGCTGTGTGACCTTAAACTAATAAAATGTGGCAAAAGCAACATGCTGGGGCTTCTGAGCCCAGGTATTAAAAAGACCTGAAAGCTTCCACATTTGTGCTCTAGGCCCGACCACTGGCCATTTAAGAAGTCTAAGTACAATGAGACTACCACGCTATGAAAAGTACAAGCTTGTTATTTGAACAGACCATGTGGGAGAGAAGTGAGGCTCCTTGCCAACAGTCCTACCTGAGCTTCCAGTTGACAGTCAGTGTCAACTTGCCAACCATCCAACTCAAGGCCATTGGGAGTGCATCCTCCAGCTCCAGTCAGATCGCTGAGGCTGAGGCCACATGGGGCTGATGCACTGTTCCCATTATGCCCTGACCAAATTGCAGAATTACAAGCAAGTAAGTTGTTTTAGGCCCGTAAGATGTTTTGTTACATAGCAATAGATAACTGAAACAGCCAGCTGCTCTAAGGCTCAGTTTCATTTCCTTTAAATTAGAAATAACAGGCCCTGGCTCAGTGGTAGAGCTTCGGCCCAGCATGTGGAAGTCTCTGGGTTTGATTCCTGGTCAGGGCACACAGGAGAAACGCCCATCAGCTTCTCCACCTTTACTCCTCTCCTTTCTCTCTGTGTCTCTCTTCCCCTCCCACAGCTAAGGCTCCATTGGAGCAAAGTTGGCCCAGGCACTGAGGACAGCTCCATGGCCTCTGCCTCAGGCGCTAGAATGGCTCCCATTGCAGTGGAGTAACGCCCCAGAAGGGCAGAGCATCGCCCCCTGGTGGGCATGCCGGGTGGATCCCTGTCGGATGAATGCGGGAGTCTGATAGCTTCCCTGCTTCTAACTTTGGAAAAGTACACACACAAAAAAAAGAAATTTGTTGTCACCTTTTACGATTTCCCTATATGAACAGAACCTCTCATCACTCTGCTCTCTTTTTTTGCTTTGTAGCACTTATCACCATTTGAAAACATTTTTTATTTATTTTCCGCAATCCCCCTGAGCACAAGTGCCCATAGCCTTACACTGTATAGGCCATACACACGTGGTGCTGCCATGTGCTCATGCACTAATCAGGCAAAGAGCTTACACCTGGTAATCCTGTGAGCAAGCCTAACACAGCTGCCCCACAAATACCTTATCACATATATGATCAGTAAATATTTGTTCAATGAGTTAATGAATGTTGTTGTTCATACATGTCCATTTTTCACTAAGGAGATGTAGAAAATTTCCTGTATTTTACCTAATGCTTAAATCTTTTCAATTATCACATCTCAGCACAGCATGTTTGTTTGATTGACTAGATGGTAAATTACTTTGCTCTGCTATAATGAAATCTTAGGGTACAAACAATATGAAAGCAGGCAGACTACAGTTGCACAGCAACTTAAATTCAGCCAATTTAGATTAATTTAATTTAGTAAGCTTTACAAGCTAATTTTTTAGCTTTTACTCCTCCAGCTGATTCACACCTGTGTCCCAGATTTTTAAGATATTCAGTTGGTTTCAAACTTCACCTATAGAGTTCAGTCTAAAATTCTCAGACACAACCAGCCAACCATAAAATTAGTAGTTTCTTCAGCTGAGGTTTGGCCAGGCCACTATCAAGAACACTTCTGGCAGATATATCAGTTTAACTCTTAAAATGCTTCTCTTCTATTTCTCTGCTTTCAAAACATTTGATCAACTTAATCTGAAATCTGATCTAATTTCTTCTTTCTTTCTTTCTTTTTTTTTTTTTACAGGGACAGAGAGAGGGATACATAGGGACAGACATACAGGAACGGAGAGAGATGAGAAGCATCAATCATCTTTTTTCATTGCGACACCTTAGTTGTCCATTGATTGCTTTCTAATATGTGCCTTGACCGCGGGCCTTCAGCAGACCAAGCAACCCCTTGCTGGAGCCAGTGACCTTGGGTCCAAACTGGTGAGCTTTTTGCTCAAGCCAGATGAGCCCATGTTCAAGCTGGCGACCTCAGGGTCTCGAACCTGGGTCTTCCGCATCCCATTCCAATGCTCTGTGCACTGCGCCACCACCTGGTCAGGCTGATCTAATTTATTTAAAAGTTTCTTAATTTCTTTTCCCAGTTTACTTCTGCGGATTTACATATCTGGAGCTCTAGGGACAGGCCTGTCAGCCACCTGCCTATGCATACACTGGGGAGTGGGCACTGTTATCCCTTGAGCCTAAAAGACCAGTCTTTGACCTAAACAAGTGGTGTAGGTCCTCACGTACTAAGAGTGTTCTGATGCATGCAGGACAGCCACAGATCTCTGCAGGCTACATTCAGGATATTGAATGGAATTATGGCAGCTTGCTAAGAGCTGCAGTGCTTGTGTGCTGGCCTTTTGTGCCAGTATACACAACCAGGAGTTCTAATAAAGAACCTCTCTCTTTACTTTAAGCCTTCAGAGGACTTCACTGGATTGCTTACGGTTTTGGTCAAGTGTTAAAGTGTACAGACTATTGTCCATGTTGAATTGTTAATTGCACACCATACTTGCATTAAAAAAACTAAAAATTAATCAAAAATTAAATGTAAGAGCTAAAACTATAAAACTCTTAGGAGAAAACATATTCTATGACCTTGGATTAGATAATGTTTTTTAAAACATGACACCGATAGCACAAGGACAGAGAGAGAGTCAGAGAGAGGGATAGATAGGGACAGACAGACAAGAATGGAGAGAGATGAGTAGCATCAATCATCAGTTTTCGTTGTGGTTCCCTAGTTGTCCACCGATTGCCCTCTCACACGTGCCCCGACCATGGGCCTTCAGCAGACCGATCAACCACTTGCTCGAGCCAGCAACCTTGGTTCCAAGCTGATGAGCTTTATGCTCAAGCCAGATGAGCCCATGCTCAAGCCGGTGACCTTGAGGTCCTGAACCTGGGTCTTCCGCATCCCAGTCCATCGCTCCATTCACTGTGTCACCTCCTGGTCAGGCGGGACAGTGTTTTCAATTTACTTTTCCATTTAATTTTTGGTGATGCCCGATATTTTGTTGGTTGTAACAATTTGACGATTACTGTCTTAAAGCAATAATGAATAATGACTTATCATTATTCTCTGAATATATTTCAAATAAATGTCACTTTGCCATTGCTCGTGCTGAAACTCATATGACACATTTTTGCCTATCTCACTGGATTGACAATAGCATCCTTTAATTTATTCTCATGAGTTTGGGTTTTCATCACAAGAAGAGATGTGTCATCTAAATGTCACTTTCCCTCTTGAAGTCTCATTTTCTTCATCTGTAAAATAGAATAATAATATATTAGTCATAAGATTATTGGAAACATTAAGTAAAAACCCATGTAAAATGCCTGACATGATTGATGTCTGATATATAGTGGTATTCAAATAATGTAAATTCTTCCCTCTCTTATTGGGTTTCTTGACAACTGAATATTCTTACTGGTTCTTTCTCCCTCTCTTTCTTTCTTCTTTTTTGCTATTAGAATAGATCAAAACTCCTAATGAACTATAGATATATTCAAGGGTTATTAGAACCAACCAAATGCGTATGAACATTCAGAATTAGATAATTACAATAATATTGACCTAATAGTTTCAGGTCATATTAAAGTCAGGTCAGTATATGTTATAACTAAGGTTAAGAATTAATGAATATAGAAATTTATCAAGATTTTTTTCCTCCAACTTTGGACAAGTTTTTGTTAAACTCAACATAAAACATCAACTATAATGATAGAAATATATAAAACAAATAAATAACATCGATTAGGTCTAAAAATAATCTCCTTGTATAATCCATGTATTTTCCCTTTGTCTTTTTTTTTTTTTTTTTTTTTTTTTTTTTTTTTTACAGGAAAGATATATAGAGAGACAGACAGATGGGAAGGGAAAGAGAGAAGAAACATCAATTTATAGTTACGGCACTTTAGTTGTTCATTAATTGCTTTCTCATATGTGCCTTAACTGTGGGACAAGAGGAGAGGAACCAGTCAAACCAGTGACTGCTTGCTCAAGCCAGCGACCTTGGGGTTTCCCTGGGAACCTCGGTGTCTATCCACTGTGCCACCTCCTGGTCAGGCTGCTCTTTAAAAAAAAAAAAGCTAGTGAGGAAAGTTATGATTATGGAGAAGCTGTTTATCCAACTTTTTAAAATGAGTTTTCAAACAATCCTCTGTGGCAGGGATTTGATTGTTTGATACTCATTATGCCTTGTCTGCTGTTAAAATTTCTAAAAAGATAAGCACTATAAACATTTTCCATATCCTATGCTCATAATTTTAGGTTGCATCTATAATCCCAAGTTTTGCTTTTAAATTGTTTAGTTTGTTTTTGAATCTTCTGTTCTTGAAAAGATGTTAAACAAGCAATACTGTACCATGATTGAAAAAAAAAACAGTACAATAGAAGTGCGAGACTATACATATCAGTCTAGAGCCATGGTTGAAAAATTTGGGAAACTTTAAGTCTATGCAGCTTTCTTAAATCAAAATCTTTAGTCTCAGTTCATTTCATTTATGATTTTTTTGTCAAGTAACTTATATTTCTACCCAGATCTCATTCGTACTTTCCCAAGCTTTGACTTGGACTATGTAGTAAACTTGGTGTGGATGATGAGTATATTGGATTTCACAATAATGTCAAAACTATTGGGCTAAACTTTGTTTTAGAGCACCAACTGTTCTGGTATTTACTGCTTTTATTTTGAACTTTAAAAAAAATATTGCAATTGGACACAATAAAAATAACAAAAGTATAACTGTTTATGCTTAGTTTTCTTAAATATTATGTGAAATAAATATGAATAAGTACTACATCTTTACTAAGAAAATGATTTAACATTTTAATGAATGTATATTGGTATCAATTTGAATGAATCTTATTTTCCTATGGATCTTTTTAAAAATATTATTTTACTGATTTCAGCAATAGAAAGAAAGAGAGAGACAAGAACATCAAGCTGTTCCTGCATGTGTCCTAATCAGGGATTGAAATGGCAACCTTTGAGCTTCAGGGCAGACAATTCTCTAACCAACAGAGCCACCTACCCAGGGTAATTTCCTATGGATCTTGACAAACTACTTCCTCCCAGAAAACTCCAAACATTGCAAAGTAAATACTGAATACTTGTTAAATATCAGTGTAAATGAGTTGGTATAGAGAGATGTTTTTCTTTAGAACAGGGACTGGGAACTTTCTGGCTGAGAGAGCCATGAATGCCACATATTTTAAAATGTAATTCTGTGAGAGCCATACAATATGTTTAACACTTAATACAAGTAAATGTGTGCATTTTATGTAAGACCAACACTTTTAAAGTACAATAAGTCTCTGAATTCTTTTTAATAACGTTGTTATGCTGTTGCTAACCAATGATGAATAAAGTACTTCTTACCATTAATGCGACTTCTGGTGCTGCATGGTTTTGTTGATGGCTTTGTAGTCTGGTTGATATGTGGTGAGGTTAAGCTTCATGCAGGCGTTGAGACTTCCATCCATTAAACGTGATTGTAGGTTGGTCTTAACGTTCTTTAGATGTGAGAAAGACTGCTCACATGCATATGTAGAGCCAAACATCGTCAGTACACAAAACTCACATGCTGCAGTGTGCGGTATGTGACGGGAAGCGCGTTCCAAGTTTTGACAATCAGCTGGTCTGCAGGTTGAAGTTTTTTCATTTCTCCCGACTTGTGTTTGCTCACCAACTCTGCTTGCTGTTGTGCAAGTCTTTCCAAATCTTTATTCAATGACTTGAACTTATTCACCCACATGTCTGAGGCCTTCAGGTCAGCAGCTTGTAGCTCAAAATCTCTGACAGAGAGACTGGGGATGTAACTCAGGTTGGTACTGTCCACTGCACACTCGTGTGGATGGGTGAAAAACTTAAGATGAGTGTGCTCATGAAATTCTTCAAAGCGCGCTTTGAATGACTGCAGGAGATTAGATGTGAAGCCGCTAGCTGCTAGGGATCAAGATGTTGAGCAAGGTCACTTGCTGTGCATGCATCTTTAAACTCTCCCAGTTTTTTAAAGTGTAGTAAACGACCTGTTTCAATGTCGGCGATGAAGAGTTCCAGCTTGTTTTCAAATGCAAACACTTCTTGTTGAAGGGATAAGATTGTATTTCCAATGCCTTGCATTTTCACACTGATCTGGTTCAGATATTCAGTCATGTCCACGAGATAGTAGAACTTCAGGAGCCACACAGTGTTAGGTAACTCAGGATGCTCGACATTTTTCATTTTAAGAAAAGTCCAGCCTGACCCGTGGTGGCGCAGTGGATAAAGCGTCGACCTGGGAACACTGAGGTCGCCAGTTCAAAACCCTGCACTGGTCTGGTCAAGGCACATATGGGAGTTGATGCTTCCAGCTCCTCCCCCCTTTCTGTCTGTCTGTCTGTCTGTCTCTCTCTCTCTCTCACTCACTCTGTGTCTCCTCTCTAAAATGAATTTTAAAAAAATAGAAAAAAAATAAAAGAAAAGTCCAGATTTCGCTCAGACAAGTCGCGAAATGGCTGAGCACCTTCCCCATTGACAACCAACATACATTGCTGTGCAGAAGCAGACCAGGATAATTATTCCCAACTTTATCTAGCAGTGTTTTAAACTGGTGATCATTTAAAGCTCAGGCAACAATAAAGTTGACCACCCAAATGACCAGCAACATCACCTCACCAAGCTGCTTGCCACACATCTGAGCATGAAGTGCCTCCAGATGTTGGATGCAGTGAAAACTTAGGGCGGGTCTCTTTTCATGTTCATGAAGAAGCACTACGAATCCTCTGTTTTTCCCCACCATGCATGGAGCACCATCAGTACACACCGAAATAAGTTTATCCATCGGTAGATTTTTTCTTTAGTGAACTCAGTGAAAGACCGGAATAAATCCTCCCCTCTTGTTGTCTCTTTCATAGGCAAAACAGCAAGACTTTCCTCACGTAGTGTGTCACCAACAACATATCTTGCAATCACGCTAAACTGGAATAAATGGCTTATGTCTGTTGACTCATCCAAAGCGAGAGAAAAGAATGGTGCTGCATTTGTGTCCTTCACTTGTGTTGCCTCAATTTGATTTGCCATTATGATGGTATGATTGTGAACATTTCTTGCTGACAGAGGCATGTCTTTTATTCATTTGATTATCTTGTCTTTATCTGAAAAGTCGTCAAAAAGTTCATTGGCGCCTAACCAGGTGGTTGCGCAGTGGATAGAGTGTCAGACTGGGATGCGGAGGACCCAGGTTCGAGACCCCGAGCTCACCAGCTTGAGCGCAGGCCCATCTGGCTTGAGCAAAAAGCTCGTCAGCTTGGACCAAAGGTCGCTGGCTCCAGCAAGAGGTTGCTCGGTCTGCTGAAGGCCCGTGGTCAAGGCACATGTGAGAAAGCAATCAATGAACAACTAAGGTGTTGCAACAGCAACGAAAAACTAATGATTGATGCTTCTCACCTCTCTCCGTTCCTGTCTGTCTGTCCCTATCTATCTCTCTCTCTGTTCCTGTAAAAAAAAAAAAAAAAAAAAAAAAAAAGTTCATTAGCAACATCAAGCATGAATGTTTTGGCATACTCCCCATCTGTGAATAGCTTTCAATTTCTCACAATTGCTAAAGCACCAGCAAAGTTAGCCAAATTCCAGTCACCTTGTTGGGTCCAAAAATGGAGTTGCTGCTGACTAGCTTGCACTCTGTACAGTAGCTCTTGACATGCTTTCTTCCTGCTGTCCCCCGCTGGATATTTCGATGCAAATGTAGTATGGTATATGTCGAAGTGCCACTTTATATTTGACTGTTTCATCAATGCAATTTTATCATTGCATATTACACCAGTGGTGGGCAACCTTTTCATAAAAACCGCCCACTTTTGCAGTACTGGTCAACCTGGTCCCTACCGCCCACTAGTGGGCATTCCAGCTTTTATGGTGGGCTAATTGAAGCATCATTTGGTTGCTCCGCTACCATCTACCATAAAAGCTAGAATGCCCACTAGTGGGCGGTAGGGACCAGGTTGACCAGCACTGCAAAAGTGGGCGGTTTTTATAAAAAGGTTGCCCATCACTCTATTAGACACACTGCAGAACCTGCTCCACAAAGGCAAATTTCTCTGTCCATTTCTGCTGAAAAGTACGATACTCCTCTTCTTTTTTTCTTTTAGCCATTTTCTTCGTCAAAAGAGTTTTTGTAATTATCTAGCTGACCGCTTGATTAAAAGGAGGAAAGTTTACTTCCTGACCTCATAACAACCCGTGTACGTTATGCATTATCCAATAAAAATTTGGTGTTGTTCCGGAGGACAGCTTTGATTGGCTCCAGTCACCCGCAACCATGAACATGAGTGGTAGGAAATAAATGGATTGTAATACATGAGAATGTTTTATATTTTTAACGTTATTATTTTTTTTATTAAAGATTTGTTTGCGAGCCAGATGCAGCCATCAAAAGAGCTGCATCTGGCTTGCGAGCCATAGGTTTCCAACCCCTGCTTTAGAATGATAACAAAAGAAAGAGTTATTTTTCTACAAGTGAAAAAATTAGCCACACCACTTTCTTCAGACTTTATAGGAAAATACTTTTTTTCTCTGCAGATAATAAGCTCAGGCTTTGGGGCTCGACTCTTAGCAGGAAGTGGTGGTTCCTTTGGTTCTGGAAAGTTCTTATCTAGTTCATTAATCTGAACAGCAAAAATTGTCTGGAAATGCTCCTTCCTTACCATTAACTTCACCCTTTCACCAGCCAGCTTCTCCATCTCCTCACTTAACAAATGGATTATTTCTCTCTCTTAAAAAGTAAGTGCATCTTCATTAGTACTTTCATAGGCAAATTAAATTCTACAGTATTCCTTAGCTTTAATTTTACCACGAGTGTTTGTTTTTGTTATCTCCACGCTGTGAGTTCTGAATCCTCGTGACTGTACGATTAAGGGTTTTTCTGTTTTTGCTTTTGTTTTTCTCTTCTGTTTCACTGGGTACTCTTGTCCTTAGTTTCACAAAGCCTTCTTTAAAAGTATCTCCAAATCCAATTCTTTGAATTTTCTTTGGCTGTGTAACTGATCCAGGTGCAGGTTCATTCCCATTCCCCAAAAGAATGGAAAAATAAGGTGGGCCCAATCAAATCAGTTTCAGAATCTTCCTGGGGTTCAAGAGTTTCACCATCATCTGTTACCTCTAGTTCTTTCACAAGAAAACTCGAGGTCGCCAGCTTGAGAGTGGGCTCATCTGGTTTGAGCACGGCTCACCAGCTTGAGCCCAAGGTTGCTGGCTTGAGCAAAGGGAAACAGTCCCAACTTATTGTTCAGGGTTCTACTCCACAAGCCTCTTCTCCCTCTTCATTAATATCAGTAATATCTCCCACTTTCAGCTCTAGTTCATCATCATTTGTGGAATGTACTCAAAGAGAACTTTACACTGATGTTTCTTGGTTTTCTTAATATTTTTAGCTGTGTATGTGGCTGAATTCTTACAGCTGGAAGCCCATAGGTGCTTATTCATTGTATTAGACTTGCTACATTCCCATGCCTTTCCCCTTTGATGGGCAAATTGTCATATTTGAATTCGTGTGTGTGTGTGTGTGTGTGTGTGTGTGACAGAGATAGAGAGAGACAGAGAGAGGGACAGATAGGGACAGACAGACAGGAAGGGAGAGAAATGAGAAGCATCACTTCTTCATTGCAGCTCCCTAGTTGTTCATTGATTGCTTTCTCATATGTGCCTTGACTGGGGGGCTATAGTAGACCAAGTGACCCTTTGCTCAAGTCAGCGACCTTGGCTTAAGCTGGTAAGCCATGCTCAAACCAGATGAGCCCGCACTCAAGCAGGCAACCTCGGAGTTTTGAACCTGGGTCCTTCACATCCCAGTCCGACGCTTTATCCATTGCACCACCGCCTGGTCAGATTGAATTCTGTCTATTAATTTTCTTAACAAAACTATCAGAAAACATTTATTTTCTTCCATTTATTTCTCTGCCTAACCATCCTTCCTCCTGTGGTTTTTTCACATTCCTGATAATTTCCCCAACTGGAACAGTTAATTCATCATCATGTGCAGCATCATAGTCAAATGCCACAATATAGTCAACCATGCTGAGGCCCCAAGGGGTGAAGCCTCACACCTGGTATTTACTTCTGTTTGAATCAACTATAGTGAACAATGTCAAAACAATACATTAGAACCAATAGCTCTTAGGGTAAAAATTATCCATGTGCAGATGGTGACCAGACTGATCAGTTAAACTCTAGATGTATAAATACCATATGTACATATTCAGACTTGTGAATGGAATAAGGAGTCCCAAAGTATTAGCCTACTTTTAACAAGTTGTACAAGGAAAGAAAGTGAAACATAATCTGTTCTATACATTTTTCACAATCTCAATTGCTGTAACATGAGAAATGGTTTCTTAAAGAGTAGAAAACCTCAATTGTTTTGAGACCACAAGAGTCCATCAGTTTCCAGCCGGATGCTTCTAGCCATTCACAGTATTTGGTACTCTTAGGGACAATAGTCACACTGTTCAAGTTAACAGATTTGGTATCCATGAGACTAAAGTGTTTTTAAGTCATGAAATAACTTTTCATTTGCCCTTAATTTACCTTTTATTTCTAAAGACTTCTGTAAAAGTTTTATTTTTTAAAACATATACTTTCATTGTAATATAACATTAGATTTTTTCTCTGTATTTTCACAAAAAACAAAAAAAATTACACAAGGCAATAGTTGTGTGTAACAGACATATTGTTTCCAATTACAACTAATTGGTGTTACTTTGAGAGAAATATTAAAACTATAAGGTATAAAATAAAAATTACTCATAATCCACACATAGATAAATAACATTAATATTTTGGTGTTCACATTCCCACATAAACTACTTCTTCTTCTTTAGGTTTCAAAAATAATCATTAATTACTTCTTTATTTATTTTTTAAATTTGTAATTATTTTTAAGTTTTTTGTTGTTTTTTTTTAGATTGTATGTATTGATTTTGATAGAGAGAAGAAGGAGAGAGAGAGAAGGAGTGGGGAGAAATGGGAAGCGTCAACTCATAATAGTTGCTTCCCATGTGCACCTTGACTGGGCGAGCCCAGGGATTCAAACTGGCAACCTCAGTGTCCAGGGTGACGCTTTATCCTTTGCACCACCACAGGCCAAGCTAACTATTTCTTTTAAAAAGAAGAAAGAAATATGACATTTATGGTTTATATTTAAATTAGGAGTAGAAAATACTAAAAGTGTAACTAGATGTATATGTAGATTTTTTATTTCCTACTACCTACTTTGGAGACTAATGATAATAAATAGATCCATGAAATAAAAACATTCTGTGAATGTCTCTGTTCCATGAATTAAAGACATTCTCAAGAAAAGTTATTTGAATATAAAAAATTTTAAATATGAATAATTATAAAAACATCACCATAACAATAAGAGATGAATAAACTAAACAAGATGTATCTCTCAAGTGAGGAAGAAGATTAGGAAACGAAATATAAAACCCGTACAATTGTTCAACCCAAAAAGGAAAACTTACTGTAAAAACTGTGGCTTGTATGTGCTATCATCGACATGACCCCATGGTTGCGAGCTTGAGCCAAAGTTTGCTGGCTTGAGCCCAAGGTCACTGGTTTGAGCAAGGGTTCACTGGCTCAGTTGGAGACCCCTGGTCAAGGAACGTTATGACAAGCAATTAACGAACTAAAGTGCCACAATTATGAGTTGATGCTTCTCATCTCTCTCTCTCTCTCTCTCTCTCAAAAAAAAATAATCAGGCCCTGGCCGGCTTGCTCAGTGGTAGAGTGTCAGCCCAGCATGTGGAAGTCTTGGGTTCAGTTCCTGGCCAGGGCACACAGGAGAAGCATCCATTTGCTTCTTCACCCTTCTCACTCTCCTTCCTCTCTGTCTCTCTCTTCCCCTCCTGCAGCCAAGGCTCTATGGAAGCAAAGTTGGCCCAGGGCACTGAGGATGGCTCCATGGCCTCTCTCTACCTCAGGCACTAGAATGGCTCCCGTTGCAATGGAGCAACGCTGAGACAGGCAGAGAATCGCTGCCTAGTGGGCTTGCCAGGTGGATCCTGTTCGGGCACATGTGGGAGTTTGTCTCTCTGCCTCCCTGGTTCTCACATCAGAAAAATTAAAAAAAAGAAAAAGAATTATACTGGAAAACATAGGACAAAAAAATTGTTTCTCTACCCCTCTAACAACACTGGATAGATCCTCAAGAACGAAAATTAATAAAGAAACAGCAGACTTAAAGGATACACTAGATCAACTCAATTTAATAGATATCTTTAGAACTTTTCACCCTAAAGCAGTAGAATATACATTCTTCTCAAGCGCTCATGGTACGTTTTCTAGGATAGACCACATGTTAGGACACAAAAATGGTCTCAATAAATTTAAGAAGATTGAAATCATATCAAGCATTTTCTCTGATCACAATGCCATGAAACTAGAAATTAACCACAAAAGAAAAAATGAAAAATACTAAAACACTTGGAAACTAAATAGCATGATATTAAATAATGAATGGATTAACAATGAGATCAAAGAAGAAATAAAAAAGTTTCTAGAAACAAATGATAATGAGCATACATCAGCTCAAAATTTATGGGACACAGCAAAAGCAGTTCTGAGAGGGAAGTTTATTGCACTACAGGCATATCATAAAAAGCTAGAAAAAGCTCAAATAAGCAACCTGACCCTGCATCTAAAAGAACTAGAAAAACAACAACAAATAAAACCCCAGACAAGTAGAAGGAAGGAAATAATAAAGGTCAGAGCAGAAATAAATGACATAGAGGCTAAGGAAACAATACAGAGGATCAATGAAACAAGAAGCTGGTTCTTTGAAAAGGTAAACAAGATTGATGAACCTTTAACTAGACTCACCAAGAAAAAAAGAGAGAGGACTCAAATAAATAAAATTAGAAAGAACAGTGGAGAAATAACAACTGACACAACAGAAATACAAAGCATTGTAAGAAAATACTATGAAGAACTATATGCCAAAAAATTAGACAATCTTGGTGAAATGGACAAATTTCTTGAATCATATAACCTTCCAAAAATTAATCTGGAAGAATCAGAACACCTAAACAGACCAATTACAGCAAATGAGATCGAAACAGTTATCAAAAAACTCCCAAAAAAGAAAAGTCCTGGGCCTGATGGCTTCACAAGTGAATTCTATCAAAAATTCAAAGAAGAACTAACTCCTATTCTCCTCAAGCTATTTCAAAAAATTCAAGAGGAAGGAAGACTTCCAAACTCCTTTTATGAGGCGAGCATAATTCTGATCCCCAAACCGGGCAAAGACAACACAAAGAAAGAAAATTATAGGCCTATATCCCTGATAAATTTAGACGCTAAAATTCTCAACAAAATATTAGCCAACAGGATCCAGCAATATATGAAAAAAATCATACACCACGATCAAGTGGGATTTATTCTGGAGAGGCAAGGCTGGTTCAATATTCGCAAATCAATCAATGTGATTCATCACATAAACAAAAGGAAGGACAAAAATCACACGATAATTTCAATAGATGCAGAAAAGGCATTTGATAAAATGCAGCACCCATTCATGCTCAAAACTCTCAGTAAAGTGGAAATACAGGGATCATTCCTTAACATGATAAAGGCCATCTACGATAAACCAACAGCAAACAACATACTAAATGGACAAAGATTAAAAGCAATCCCCTTAAAATCAGGAACCAGGCAGGGTTGCCCACTTTCACCACTCTTATTCAACATAGTTCTGGAAGTCCTAGCTACAGCAATCAGACAAGAAGAAGAAATAAAAGGCATACAAATTGGAAAAGAAGAAGTAAAACTGTCATTATTTGCAGATGATATGATATTGTATATTGAAAACCCTAAAGTCTCAGTCAAAAAACTACTGGACCTTATAAATGATTTCAGCAAGGTGGCAGGATATAAAATTAATACTCAGAAATCAGAGGCATTTCTATACACCAACAATGAAATATTAGCAAAAGAAATTAAGGAAACAATCCCCTTCACTATTGCAGCCAAAAAAATAAAGTACCTAGGAGTAAATTTAACCAAGGAGGTTAAGGACTTGTACTCAGAAAATTATAGAACATTGATAAAAGAAATCAAGGAAGATACAAACAAGTGGAAGCACATACAGTGCTCATGGCTAGGAAGAATAAACATCATTAAAATGTCTATATTACCCAAAGCAATTTATAAATTCAATGCAATACCAATTAAAATACCAATGACATACTTCAAAGATATAGAACACATATTCCAAAAATTTATATGGAACCAAAAAAGAACACGAATAACCTCAGCAATCTTAAAAAGAAAAAATAAAGCAGGAGGTATCACTCTTCCTGATATCAAGGTTTACTACAAGGCCATTATACTCAAGACAGCCTGGTACTGGCATAAGAACAGGCACATAGATCAATGGAACAGAACAGAGGACCCAGAAATAAACCCACAGCTTTATGGACAACTGATATTTGACAAAGGAGGAAAGAACATACAATGGAGTAAAGACAACCTCTTTAACAAATGGTGTTGGGAAAATTGGACATCTACCTGCAAAAAAATGAAACTAGACCATCAACTTACACCATTCACAAAAACAAACTCAAAATGGATGAAAGACTTAAATGTAAGCCGTGAAACCATAAGCATCTTAGAAGAAAACATAGGCAGCAAGCTCTCCGACATCTGTAGCAGCGGTATATTTGCCGATTTATCTTTATGGGCAACTGAAATAAAAGGCAAGATAAACAAATGGGACTATATCAAACTAAAAAGTTTTTGCACAGCTAAAGACAATAGGAACAGAATAAGAAGACAAACCACACAATGGGAGAACATATTCGACAGCACATCTGATAAGGGGTTAATAACTAAAATTTATAAAGAACTTATAAAACGCAACACCAGGAAGACAAACAACCCAATCAAAAAATGGGCAAAAGAAATGAATAGAAATTTCTCCAAAGAGGACATACAGATGGCCAATAGGCATATGAAAAAATGCTCAACATCACTAATCATTAGAGAAATGCAAATTAAAACCACAATGAGATATCACCTCACACCAGTCAGAATGGCACTTATCAGCAAAACAACACAGAATAAGTGCTGGCGAGGATGTGGAGAAAAGGGAACCCTTCTGCACTGCTGGTGGGAATGCAGACTGGTGCAGCCACTGTGGAAAACAGTTTGGAGATTCCTCAGAAAATTAAAAATCGAACTGCCTTTTGACCCAGCTATCCCACTTTTAGGAATATACCCTAAGAACACCATAGCACTGTTCGAAAAGAAGAAATGCGCCCCCATGTTCGTGGCAGCATTGTTCACAATAGCGAAGATCTGGAACCAGCCCAAGTGTCCGTCAGAAGACGAGTGGATTAAAAAGCTATGGTACATATATACTATGGAATACTACTCAGCCATAAGAAATGATGACATCGGATCATTTATAACAAAATGGATGTACCTTGATAACATTATACGGAGTGAAATAAGTAAATCAGAAAAAAAGAAAAACTGAGAACAGCACGATTACATACATAGGTGGGACATGAAAGTGAGGGTATGAGACATGGACAAGAGAGTGGTGGTTATGGGATGGGGGAGGGAGGGAAGAGTGGGATAGGGAGGAGGGGAGGGACACAGGGAAAACCAGATAGAAGGTGACAGAGGACAATTTGACTTTTGGTGATGGGTATGCAACACAATTGAATGATAGGATAACCTGGAGATGTTTTCATTGTACATATGTACCCTGATTTATTGATGTCACCCCATTAGAATTAATAATAATAAAATATATATATAAAAAAAATAAATAAAAAAAATAAAATAAAATTGTTTCTCCAACAATTTTTTTTTCTTTTTTCTTAAGTGAGAACAGGGAGGCAGAGAGACAGACTAGCCCATGTACCCTGACCAGGATCCACCCAGCAAGTCCCCTTCCAGGGTATGTGTAGCAAAATGGCTGGGAATTAGACTTGTCCTGAGACAAGTCTTTGGTGTGGACTTTGAAATGCCAAGTCCTGTGGCGGTAGAATGCTGCTCCTAGCACTGGTAAGATTGTTTAAAGGAAACAGGGGATCCCTATGGCCTTTTCCTTACATACCTGAAAGGTATTAGTTAATTACCCTTCTCTGCACATGAACCCAGGCTCTGCTAATTTGCTTGATGAGCAAAGAGACTAATAAATATGATGAGGCTGCAGAGATTGGGGTTCTCAGTCCTAGAGGCTGGGAGACCCCTGTACCCATCTTTTCTTATGTTATGTTTTGTGTGTTTTTCTTAAGTCACACAGTGCCTTCCTTTCCTGCACATCCCTTGCTGAGTTGGCTTTGGCAGGGATGCTCTGCCAATCGGAGGCTGTTGCTCTGTTGCTTGGCAACCAAGCTATTTTAGCACTTTCAGTGAGGCCATGGAGCCACCTTCAGCACCTGGGGCCCACTTACTCCACCTGAGCCATGGCTGCAGGAGAAGAAGAGAGAGAGAGAGAGAAGGGAGAAGGGGAGGAGTGGAGAAGCAGATGGTTCTTTCTCCTGTGTGCCTTGACTTGAAATTGAACCCGGGACATCCATATGCTGGGCTGACGCTCTACCACTGAGCCAACTAGCCAGGGCCAACAAATAAATTTCAAGTGAGAAAGAGGAGGAAACCCACAAATTAAAAAAAACTTAAGAGACATAGCAACCAATTACAGATTCAAACACTGTAAAAAAACAAACTTTGTGAGATAATCAAGGATATGTGAATACTGAATATTTGATATTAGGAAATTGTTCATTTTTAAAATAATTTTGTAATTATGTTTTTCTAAAAGTCCATTACTTTTAAAAGTATACATTGAGATATTTATAGATTAAATCATATGAATTCTGGGATTTGCTCCTAAGGAATGGTAAGGACAATAGGAGGCTATAGATTAAACCAGATTGTCCATGAGTTGACCGTTATTGAAGCTGAATAATGGAAATTCTTTATTCTGTTCTCTCTTCTTTTGTATATATTTGAAATTTTTCATAATAAAAGGTTTAAAAATGTCACCATCTGGCATCAGAACTCCTCCTTGTTTGGGAAAACCTTTGGTACTTTGGAGAGGTGAGACACTGCGGGCTTGAAGAAGAGATAGGCAGCTCATCAGTAGAGTGAGGGTGGGCATTATTAGTACTGGAGGGTTCTGAGCACATTTATTGACTGAGACAGAAGTGCCCATAAAGATAGAGAACTTGAAAATACTTGAAATAAAGATAGGAAATTGAGGACAGTTGGTGGAGCAAGGCCTTGTTTTAATAATAGGTTGAGCTCACCTATTTCTCAAAAATGTTTGAGAAATTAATTTCTCCCTAGTAAACATTTCTTTCAATATTCTGCCCTTTAAAGATCTCATGCACTATTAAAATATCAACTCTCTTAACAAATGTCTTCCATATTAATAGTTCAAACTCTGTCCCTTCTCTGCCTTTTGAGCATTTCCATTTATATATCCTGTCATTTCCTCCAACTTAACATGCCCACAAATCAACTCCTCTAACTGGACACTCTCCTGACTTCCCAATTATGTCAATAATTGTACTTCCCAACGTCTCTACTTTGCCAATCCACCAGGTCCTCTTTACTTCTTCAGTTCCTTTGACAACCCCCAGTCCCAGTCAATAAATTCAGTAAATATTTTTTCTCTAGGCTTCTTTCCTGGTATTTTCTTTTCATTCCCATTACCACATCCCTATCACAAAATTTGAAGATTGTCCATTCATTCCAACAACTATTTTTTGAGTACTTGCTACGTACCGAGAACTGTTCTAGATTCTGGGGATACATCAATAAACAAAAACACCAGAGTCACTTTCTTCATGAATTTTTGCATTTTTATCAAACTCTCTAGAATTTCCACTATCAAGGAAAATATGTCCTTGTTTGCAATAACCCAACAACTGGAAGAGTCCTAAATCATCAGTCTTTGGTGATTTTTCCATCTTGATAGTTCAGTTAAAGTACAAGTTTTGACTCTTTCTCACATAAGAGAACAAAGTCATCTGGTTCTAGTCTCCAACCTGGTGGTTTCTTGTATGACACTGTAGAGAAAAGTTGTCCAAATCCTTCCCTCTGAAAAGCTCATCCAATATTTAGACTATTGAATCTCACACTCAGGCAACAGAACATAATTCAAATGGCCCTTACACGTATAAAAAGATGTTGTTATAACATAATTACAAATTAAAACTAACTGAAATAACATCCTGCACATTTCAGATTGCTAAAAAGCAAAAGTGCAACTACATACTCTATTGATAAGATTATAGAAATAAATAAACTATTGTTGGGAATAAAAATCCCACAACCCCTTGAAGGGAATTTGGAAGACATTTCGATTGCATTTATTCTTTGAGCCAGCAATCTCACTTCTAGTAAGTCATTCTAAAAATATATTTGCATTTATACAAAATAAAATATATACAAGTTTATTTGTTGAAGAATTATTTGTACTAGTCAAGACGGAAAGTAGCCCAAGAGTCCAACCAGGGTTTCTCATCTCAGCACTAATTGATATTTTAGACCAAATAAATTCCTTTTTTGTGAGGGAATCCTATGCATTGTAGGATGTTTAGTAGCATCTCTGGCCTCTACCTGCTAGATGTCAATAGAATTCTTCCCTCCAAACCAAAGTGACTATAGACATTGACAAATATTTTCTGGGGCTGGGGTGAAATAAGACAAAATCTTTCCCACTTTCCTGTTGAAAACTGCTCATCTACAGAGAACTGGTTAAATAAATAATAGTATACCTTAAGCAGAATATCATGCAAGTATAAAAATGAACAGTTTTCAATGTACTGATATGGAATTTTGGGCTCAAGCCAGAGACCTTAGGCTTCAAGCCAGCAACCTTTGGGCTCAAGCCAGTGACCATGGATTATGTTGACCCCATGCTCAAGTTGGTGAGCCCTGCACTCAAGCCAGATTAGCCTGCACTTAATCCAGCAATCTTGGGGTTTTGAACCTGAGACCTCAGTGTCCCAGGGATGTTATATTTACTGTGCCACTACCAGTCAGGCCAAGAAAGAATCTTAAAAGCAGCAAGAGAAAGGCAGTTAATTACCTACAAGGAAGCTCCCATAAGACTGTCAGCTGATTTAACAGAAACTTTGCAGGCCCAAAGGGACTGGCAAAAAATATTCAAAGTGATGAAAAGCAACGACATACAACCAAGATTATTCTACCCAGGAAAGCTATCATTTAGAATCAAAGAACAGATAAAGAGCTTCCCAGACAAGAAAAAGCTGAAGGAGTTTATTACCACCAAACCACGATAAAAGTGATAAAAAATATAAACAATAAAATGGCAATAAATATATATCTATCAACAATTAAAATAAACAAAATAAATGAACAAGCTGAATAGAAACAGAGTCATAAAAAATATTTTGACACTTTCCAGATGGGAATGTGGTTCAGGGGATAGGTTAAAAAGGTGAAGGGATTAAGAAGTATAAATAGGGGCCATGGCTGGTTGGTTCAGTGGTAGAGCATCAACCCAGCATGTGGATGTCTCAATTCCTGGTCAAGGCACAAAGGAGAAGTGCCCATTTATTTCTCCATGCCTCCCCTCCTTGCTTCAATTCCTGGTCAAGGCACAAAGGAGAAGTGCCCATCTATTTCTCCATCCCTCCCCTCCTTGCTTCTCTCTCTCTTTCTCTCTCTCTCTTCCCCTCCTGCAGCTATGGCTTGATTAGAGCAAGTTGGCCCCAGGTGCTGAGGATGGCTCCATGGCCCCTGCCTCAGGCACTAAGAAAAGTTCAGTTGTTGAGCAATGTAGCAACACCCCAGATGGGCAAAGCATCACCCCCTAATTGTCTTGCTGTGTGGATCCTGGTAGGGACACATGTGGGAGTCCATCTCTCTGCCTCCCCTCCTCTCATTGAATAAAAACAAAAAAAGATGTAGAAATTGGTAGTGAGAGGATAGTCATGGGTATATAAAGTACAGCAAAGGGGATATAGTCAATAATATTCAAATAACTATGTATGGTGCCAGATGGGTACAAGATTTTTCAGGATGATCACTTAATAAGTTATGTAATGTTTAATCACTGGTTGTCCACCTGAAACTAATATAATATAGGTCAACTGTAATTTTAAAATAATTTTTAAAAAAGAAGAAAGAAACTTGCCCAAGTTCTTTCTCCTGCTAAGTGGTACGGAGATTTGAAAAAAAAGGCCTGACTCCAAAGCCTGTACTCATAAACACCAAAGCATCTTATGGTCTAACATTGTGTTTTTCTGAACTCTCATAACATTTGTCAATTGTACTACATATTCACTCGTTTATCAAACATTAAACATCTATCATGTACCAGTCATATTAAATTATTCTTGCTCTTGTCCTTGACTACTTAAGATATTATTTGTTTGTTGGATTGTGGGTATGTGTGTAATTGTCTGACTTTCTCAGCTTGATTGTAAACTTCTTATGGATGAAAACTTTTAAGTAAATCCTACATTATAGCTTTCATCTTATCTTCAGCTAATCCCTAAGTCTTTTTTATTCTGCCTAAAAATGCCTCTCAGGTCTTTCTTGTCTTCTCTTCCTATTGATGAAACCCTAACACAACTTGCCTCATTTCTTCCCGTGCCTCCTAAGTAATCTCTGAGCCTTCATTTTCTTCTCCCTTCAATGATCCTTCCTCTCTGCAGCCCAGATTCGTTTGTATAAAGTATGCATCTTATATCATTCCTCTTATCAAACACCACTCATTTCACAGGATAAAGATAACATTCCTGAGCCCTTAACCTAAGGTTGGTCAGAGCCCTCTTCTCCTGCATCTTCCTAATATAAACCTCACTTTCCAGTCCACTAGTCCAGTCACATTTCCCAAACAGAACAAGTTCTTCCATAGCCCTGGGTCTCCTGCCATGCTGAAATGAACTTCCTTTCCTGTTCACATGGTGAGTTCCTCCTCATCCTTCAAAGGCCAATTCAGATAAATGATAGTCACAGTGGTGCCAGAATTGAAAGTTCCTTCTGTGCTTCATTCTGTTTGTACTTCCATGTTTTACTCATTCACATTGATTTACTTAGATAGTGACTAACTTGTTTCTTCCTTTTAGTCTGTACTCCTTGAAGACAAGAACTATGTCTCCTCCCTATATGTTCTATTGTAGAGCAGGCTCACAATATAAATAAGTGATGAATCAACAATTAGATGAATTTTTATTTTATTCTTCTCTTTTTTAAAAATATCACTCATGTCTCATTAGAGAAAGCATACACATACCCATATAAAAATTTTTTTTAACTCTGTAAAGCCAGTGCCCGCAGCCACCATCACAGCCGCCTGGCCCATGCAGGTTCACATTAGGTTCGGACAGTCGGTAATGAAACAACAGAGCCAAGAACTGGTGGGCCATCATCTTTCATTCTACCTTGCAGCCGGTGGGCAAGTAAAAACACACACTGGGCTCCAAAACCCACTCATTCAGTGCTCACAAAGCTACTGACTTATCCGAGTTTCCTAGAATCAAAGGTTTCTAGATCACCAGACTTATTCACCTGTTTCCCATCTCCCTTTCTCTACACAAACTCTGCACAAATTGGCTTCTCCTTTAACACTCTGCCATCTTGGCTGCATTTCCTGGCCTCCTCCATGTGGCCTTTCTTTACTCTCCTCTCTAATGCTAATCTCAGGAACAGAGAGAGAGAGACGCAGAGAGAGAGAGCAAGCTCCCGGTCTGCCCCACTTTATAGTGTAGAAATCCAAACCTTTAATCCAATCTACAAAACAAGAAAGTCTCTGATACAAAACCACTTATCTAAGGCATAAATGGGATTCCTCATGAGAGTGCACCACCCCACATCATCCAATCAGTCAAGGGTGTGGGGAAAAGCTCAGTCTTAAAACTAAGCCTTAGGCCAGGGGTCCCCAAACTACGGCCCCCCGCAGGCTGCATGTGGCCCCCTGAGGCTATTCGGCCCTCCGCCGCACTTCTGGAAGGGGCACCTTTGGGCAGATAAAATATATTACGCTCACTTTGTTAAAGATGGCGCTGCCCACATGGAAGTTTGTTGATATTAATGTGTGCTGGGGGACAGGCTGTGGGCAGGCTGGGTCGTTATAGCCTAAAAATTGTGGAATACGCACTGTCTTTACCAGGAACTAATGCTGGCACTGAACGCGTTTTTTTCTACGGTAAATAAAGTGTGGATATCAGAAAAATCACAATTAATTGTTGAGACTTTGAAAGCCATTTTATGTGTGAAATATAATTTAACAAATTCTTGTGAAAAATTTCATGACCTTTAAAACAACAACAGCAATCTACTAAAAAAAATTCACTCAAATGAGAAATATGCAAAAGAATAAAATACTATACATAATTTTTAATGTATTATATTTGTAAATTGTACTTATGTTGAAATTAAAAAATATATATTACAATACTATTTTTGCATTCTATGAATTTTTTTTGCTCCATACAGACCAAATTTTTAATCAAGAATCCCCCTTCCCCGGTCAATGATGTCCCTCTTTACCAATTTTAAACTCTGGTCACCTTAAGTTTGTGCAGAGAGAAGGAGATGGGGAACAGAGGTGAATAAAACTGGTGAGCTGGAAACCTTTGATGCTAGAAAACTCGGATAAGTCAGTAGCTTTGTGAGCACTGAATGAGTGGGTTTTGGAGCCCAATGTGTGTTTTTACTTGCCCACCGGGTGCAAGCTAAGATTAAAGCTGATGGCTCACCAGTTCTTGGTTCCATTGTTTCATTACCTACTGTCCAAATCTAATGCGAACCTGCATTGGCCAGGTGGCTCTGATTGTGGCTGCGGGCACTGGCCTTACAGCACCTCTTTCATTGGTGGTCAGTAAGAGGAGCACAGGATGCATTCACACCCATAGTTCCCATTGAAATACTGGTCAGTTTGTTGATTTAAATTTACTTGTTCTTTATTTTAAATATTGTATTGGTTCCCGTTTTGTTTTTTTACTTTGAAATAAGATATGTGCAGTGTGCATAGGAATTTGTTCATAGTTTTTTTTATAGTCCGGCCCTCCAACGGTCTGAGGGACAGTGAACTGGGCCCCTGTGTAAAACGTTTGGGGACCCCTGCCTTAGGCTATAATGACCCGGCCTGTTTACAGCCTGTCCTCCAACATTAATATCAACGAACTTCCACGTGGGCAGCACCATCTTTAACAAAGTGAGTATAATATATTTTATCTGCCCAACAAACTCCAAAGTGTATTTTTTTTTTTGTATTTTTTCTGCAGTTAGAAGAAGGGTGGTAGTCAGACAGACTCCCTCATGCACCCAACCGGGATCCATCCAGCATGCCCACTAGGGGGCGATGCTCTGCCCATCTGGGGCATTACTCCACTGCAATCGGAGCCATCTAGTGCCTGAGGTGGAAGCCATGCAGCCATCCTCAGCACCCAGGCCAACTTTGCTCCAACAGAGCCCTGGCTGCAGGAGCGTAAGAGAGAGACAGAGAGAAAGCAGAGGGGGAAGAGTGGAGAAGCAGATGGGCGCTTTTCCTGTGTTCCCTGACTAGGAATCAAACCCGGGACTTCCACACCCCAGGCCGACGCTCTACCTCTGAGCCAATCGGCCAGCACCTGTATTTTTTGTTATATGTTTTTTTTCTGATAAGATTTTTTTCCTTTTCCTATACTATCATGGCAGGGAACCCAGGAATGTTATTCAAGGGTGTCCTGGAGATCATGCTTCCTTATTTTCCATCCATCCTATTATATTTTGAAGCATTAAAGGTGCCTTCAGGTTTGTTCTTACTCTTAAGTTATAGAGCTACTTTTTGATTCAGACTGACAACCTAGTCTTCTTTTCATTTGGACTATTCACCAGTCGAAACTGATTTATTTTAATGGCAAAGAGTCACAACAGAAAGACAAAAATCAAATAAAGTCATTATAATGGCTTTTACCAATAATTAAATCCCCTCCTCCCCCCCCCATCTTCAGTAGACAGAGGCACCTGGCAGCTTCAGAGGCTGGGTTTTCCTCGTCCTTATCAGTATGTCTGCTGTTTCCTGATAATTTTAGGGAAAAGGCACTCTGTTGACCAGCACTCAGGGAGTCAGTATTCTCATGAAATTTACCAATGCTGATCCCAGAAGTTGTAGCACTCTCTTCCATGGAGAACTCCCTGTCCAGATCTATGTATTCTATATATTAAAGTGTTTTAGTGCTAATTACATTTAGATATTATAATTTCATTGATGTTAACGATCTAAACATGACATGCATTTGATTTATATTTGCTTACTACACTGTAGACCATGTAAGGGCAGAAATCGTCAACTATAATACCTTGGGCAGAATAGACAGCTAACCAATATATATATATATATATTAGTGCGAGAGAGAGGGACAGACAGGGGCAGGCAGATAGGATGAGAGAGAGATAAAAAGCATCAACTCATAGTTGAGGCACCTTAGTTGTTCATTGATTGTGTTCTTATATGTGCCTTGACCAGGAGGTTTCAGCCTAGCCAGTGACCCCTTGCTTAAGCCAGCAACCTTGGGCTGAAGCCCCAAACCTTGGGCTTCAAGCCAATGACCTTTGGGCTCAAGCCAGCAACCATGGAGTCATGTCTGTGATCCCACGCTCAAATTGGCGACACCATGCTCAAGCTGATGAGCCTGCGCTCAAGTCAGCTACCTCAGGGTTTTGAACCTGGGTCCTCAGCTTCCTAGGCTAATGCTCTATCCACTGCGCCACAGCCTGGTCAGGCTACAATGGTGTTTTGTGTTTTTAATTGGGTATTTGATGTCATTTTAAGTAAAGAAAAAATAAATTTAAATTATCAGTATGAATTTTAATGTTCATCTTTGTATTGTGCAATGCCAATTTTTAATGCAAATATAAGAGTATTTAAATCATGCAGAATTACCAAAGTTACACAATTTGTATATAGGGGGGGGGGAAGCAAGCTTACCATTGTAATACAAATAAATAATACAACAATAATAAATAATAATTCAGGAATAAACTGTGCTTCACATACCACTGTAAGACTACTTTTGCTCACCCCTGTACTGTATGTCACATGTGCACATGAATTTCATTTTTAACAGAACAATTGAAAAGCTTCACAAAACTAAATAAGCTGTTTTTATGTCAGTCACTTCTAGAGATGCACACATTCTGCCTTACCTGTGGTGGCGCAGTGAATAAAGCATTGACCTGGAGCGCTGAGGTCGCCAGTTCAAAACTCTGCACTTGTCTGGTCAAGGCACATATGGGAATTGATGCTTCCTGCTCCTCCCCCCTTTCTCTTTCTCTCTCTCTCTCTCTCTCCTCTCTAAAATGAATAAATAATAAAAGAATTTAAAAAGTAGAGATGCACACATTCAACCAGCACTACCTCCAGCTTAATCATGAGTAAGGAAGAGCTAAAAGGAAAAGAACTGTGGGTTGCTATCTATTCCTTTGCTTCTGTGTCATCAATTCAGTGTAAGTGGTTGGCTAATATAGGAAGTGACATGAGTAAGGTAGGATATGATGGCATTTCTTAGTCATCTGTGTTTCTTAGGATGCCATTGCTTGCTTTCTGCTTTTAAAGCAAGTTCTGGTTTGAATGGAAAGCATGGCCTCTCAGGGCCATCAGGGACCCACTTATAGTTTTGGACACAACCTGCCTACCTTGTACTTGCATTGAATCTTCCTGAATGCTCAGGCATTGAGTATCCACACTAGAATCCTGTGCTTGTGGGGCAAATCTAGAAGAGTTAATGCAAATTTGGCAGAAAAAAAGGGGGGGGGGAGACAGTCATATCTCCTCTGCTCACGTGCAAGCTTCATTGTCCCCTCAGACTTCACTTGCAAAATTCTTTCAAAGAAAACATTTTTAAGAATTTCAAGAATGGGGGTAACAGAACATTAAACCAGCTGTGGGACACTTAGGGTGAGCCCTGTGTAACTGCACAGGTTGCAAGTCCATGAAGCCAACATTGATTGACATATTAGATTTCTAAATGATTTTAGCTATACCATTAGATAAACAATACATCTGAGGATGTGAAATTGCAAGTTTTAATCTTTTCTCCAACTGAGTGACTTTGGGTAAAAGATGTTTTATTCTTCAGGCTCTCAGACTTGAATTGAGAGTTTTCATCTTTCCTTTATACTGTCCTGACCTAAAAAAGCTAGAAGAGTGAGTTACATTTTGTTCAACAATTCCAGATTCAGTTTAAAGAAAAGTTCAGTTAAAATACGTTCCATAATCACCTGGATATTTAGGCTTAAGTCTAAGTGGGGAACAGGTTGCCATGTGCTAAAGGTTTTTACCCCCAAGGGGGACTGTTTGAGGAAACGCGATAGGTTGAGCATCTGGATCCTATGAGAAGAATGGTTGTGGTTCGTTGGGGCACACATCTAGGGTATACATCCTGGTTCATTGGGGCGTGCATCTGGTCTGGATCTGCATCAAATAAACCAGGGTAGGTCTGAGATAAAGCTCATCAGCAGCCCAAATCTCTCCCAGAATAAATGAATCAAAAGGTAGGTAGTATATTATAGTTGCAGATGCTCAACAATGAATTTTAAATAGCTTTTTATCCACAGCTAATATCCTACTCTCAGACTAAATATACTCTAATAAATAAAGAGTCTGTTTACTTAGTTTTTAGATGAAGATATCTAATCATTAAAAACATGTTTTTACTTTTTAAAGAACTTGTTTTTATCACTATCAAATAAATGTAACAAATTTATTTATTTTTCCAGACCCCTGCTTTTCCAAGGTTATAAATTTCACTTTTGTTGCCGTCTAATTTCACAAGCTCACCTATCAAAACAATGTGTACTCTTTTAGGAACTGCATGACACAGGTGTAAATTCTATCCCTGTGCAGACGGATGATATCCTACAACTTGGTAAAAGGAGGCGGAGGCATGGGAAATACAATCCCAGACCAATTTTTGTGGCATTGTTCAAGCATAGAGCAATCTGAGAGCCCACCTGGGACCTTCTACATTAAAGAACACTCAGAGCATGAAAAGATGCATCCACCTAACCTTTTAAAGTGATAATGCATCTAGCTTTATTTCTTAAAGAAAACCATTTCACTATATAGCTAATACCCAAAACAGATTTAAAAAAACTTTTCTCTCAATTAAATTTCCTAAACCCAAAATTGTATAAATCAAAGTTTTTCCAACACCTACTTTCCCTTCCCTTTATTTGGCTTACATGAATTCCCAAGGTATTGGACTCTATCCAGGGAACCAGTTTAACACAAATGACATCAATCCAAGCTTTACCTAAAGGGTTCTTTACCTAAAAGAATTAAATCTATGCTGCTTATCTAAGCACCTGTAAATGATCATTGCCAGCATTAATCACCTGTGTTGTGGGTCGCTGCATTGGAAACAATGAAGCCAAAGGATTAGAGCAGGTCAATTGACAAAAATTTCCCACTGCTTCCTTACAATAAGATGTCAAAGAGTAGGCAAGCAGATGGCATTACAAGTGTCTTCATAGCTGGTGGGACATTGTGCCCTGTTTTCTAGTAAAGTGCCCTAAGCAAGTTCTTGAACTTGCCAAATTCAAGACTTATACCAGTGATTTTGAAGGTAATTTTTAAATTTAAATTTATTTATTTATTTTTTTTTAGCAAGAGAGAGAGAGAGAGAGAGGGATAGACAGGGACAGACAGACAGGAAGGGAGAGAGATGAGAAGCATCAATTCTTTGTTGTGGTACCTTATTTTTTTCATTAATTGTTTTCTCATATGTCCCTTGACCAGGTGGGCTCCAGCCAAGCCAGTGACCCCTTGCTAAAGCTAATGAGCATGGACTTAAGTCAGTAACTTTGGGCTTCAAGCCAGTGACCTTTGGGCTCAAGCCAGCAACCGTGGTGTCATGTCTATGATCCCATGCTCAAGCTGGCAACCCTGCACTCAAGCTGGTGAGCCCACACTCAAGCCATATGAGCCTATGCTCAAGCCAGTGACCTCGGGGTTTTGATCCTGGGTCCTCTGCATCCCAGGCTGATTCTCTACCCACTGTGCAAATGTCTGGTTAGGTTGAAGGTTTCTTTGTTGTTGTTGTTTTTAAAGCAAAAGTTCACTCAGGTAAAATCTTCACAGAAGATAACTATATAAAATAGATAAAAATGGAATGACTTTGGTGAAGGTGGGAAGTAAACAAAGACACTTCCACACACCTATAGGTCTTTTCAGAGCTCAGAGCACTATTGACCCAGGTTAATAATACCAGCCAAGTTTTATTGGGACTCACTATGAGCCGGGCATTGTCCTAAGAACTCTAGAATCTATTATCTTATTTCATCATCACCACACCTTTCTATGAGAAAGAATCCTTTATTGGTTCCATTTTACAGACAAAAAAACTAAAAGAGTTATAAAGTTAATTGCTAAGTTAATTAATGATCATACGTGTTAAGTAATGATACTGCACCTTGACACCAGGTTTCCTGACCCCAAAGTCCAGGCTTTTAACTGCCATGCTTTTGGCCTGCTATGAAAATGTGTATGTTACAGGTGTCAAATGTTGGGCAGTGCAGGGACGTGAGAGGAATAATAGTGGCACTGGGTTCCCTTAAAGCAGCCCAAACCCCAGAATACACTCTCCAGCCAATCACGCTGAATCGATCTATATCTGCTTTCCCATCTCTTATCTCCATCTCTCTTCTCCTCTGCCTCTTCCTTTCCCAGCTGCTCATATGTGGCTCCCCTTCGTCTGAAGCAACCCTTTTGGCACCTTGTGGTTAAACACAAGCTTCCCCCTATGATGTTCCCGTTGCTTCTCTGATTAAACCTGACATTAACTTCTGCTTTCTAGGAGCCCACACACCTGTTTTCAGTTTTGTGATGCCACAGGTGTGGCCACCAGAATGGCAGATGTGGGGCAACTGCTGGTACCAGGAAACCTGAGTGAACATCAGATGTGTTCTGTCCCTTTTACTTAGAACCAAAACATAGGACATTTATCCTTTGAAGTAAGATTTAAGTGTTCTAGTTCCCACACTTTTACGTGAACTTCTTCCTTCCTAATAATCCACTAGTTTGAGCAAAAGTAGTACAATATTGCTTTGAAAAGGAAAAAGTTGCTTATTCCATACTGTCATAGTCACTAACTGAATACTTATAATATTATTGTAATTATTGTGTGTATGTAAGAATGTGTATATGTAATTATTGTGTATATGTAAGAATATACATATACATACTCATAGTAAAAACCTCAAATGTATCTTTCTGCAATGATCAACAAAAATGCATATGAGAAAAATATGTTTTCAAAGAGAATTTTCAAAACATGTTTTTACTCTGATACTTCCAGAGTTCTTTCCATGATCAGATCCAAATGAACTATGAGTTCAAAGACCCTGTGCTGCTGCAGGAGCCTGGTTTTGGCTCTCATCACATCGGGCCTCCTAAGAAAGAACCCTGCAGAGGCCCGAGAGATCAGGCAACCAGATTGCACTTACCTCCGTGTCATCCACACCTGGGTGTCACTCAGAACTTTCTATCAAGAGATGGTGTACTTTCAAGCTGCTTCAGCTCCAGTGTCCACCACAACATCAAATATCCTATAATTCCCTGGGCCAAATGAATTTTAATCGTTTTTTATTTATTGATTTTTAAAGAGAGAGGAAGAGAGAGAGAGAGAGAGAGAGAGAGTGAGAAACATTGATTTGTTATTCTACTCATTCATGCTGTCATTGGTTGATTCTTTTAAAAAAATTTATTTATTCATTTCAGAGAGAAGGGGCAAGGAGCAGGAAGTATCAACCCCCATATGTGCCTTGACCAGGCAAGCCCAGGGTTTTGAACTGGAGACCTCAGCATTCCAGGTCAACATTTTATCCACTGCACCACCCCAGGTCAGGCAATTCTATCATTGGTTGATTCTTGTATGTATCCTGACCAGGGATTGAACCTGCAACCTTGGCATGTTGGGACGACATACTAACCAACTGAGCCATGTGGCCAGTCCCTAAAGTTTGTTGTATTATATATTAAAGCCTGTCAGAAGCATCCACCACAGAAGTGCTAAACAAAGTAGACAAAATCTCTCATCTAGTTGATGTTAGCCAGCCTTTGCCATTGCCAATCCTGGAACAGACATGATGGGCACATGAACAGACTGGCTGTCGTGGCAGGAATGAAAGCTCTGTATTGACACAGAGCATGGACTTCTACTTCTCAGGGCCAGTCTAGCTAATGTAGCCTCTGAATGTCCAAACTGTCAGCAACATAAACCAACACTGGGGTCCTTAAATGGAATCATTCTGTAAAGATGTCAGTTTAAGGGTCCCTTCTATCCTGGAAGAGCCAGTGATACACTTTTGGGAGGGATAGGAACTAATTCCAGGTATGGGATTGCCTTTTCTGATCACAGAGCGACAGCCAGTACTGTCTTTGAAGAGCTTATGGGAAGCTTGATCCACAGATATAAAATTCCATTTAACATAACCTCTGACCAGGGATTCATTTCACAGGAAAGAAGGTGTGGAAATGGACTCCATTTCTTGTTTGAATGGTGTAGTCAGAGAATAACTTAGAGTTTTTATTTTCATTTGGCATTACCTGAGTAGTCATTGTGTAGGTGTTACCTTTTTTTTTTTAATGTTATTATGGGCTGAATTGTGTCACCTGTGAAATTCATGTTACTGCCTTGGAATATGACTGCACTTGAAGCCAGGGCCTTTAAAAATGTAATTAAGGGAAAATGAGGCCATTAGGATTACCCTAATCCAATGTGACTGGTGTCCTTATATAAGGTGACCAGTCATCCTCCTTTAGGGAGGACAGTCCTTCTTTTGTAAGTTCCATCCTCCCTTGAAAAGTGTCCTCCTACATGTCCTCCTTTTTGATATTGGAAGACTAATCTGTAAATGTCCATATTCGATCTATGCAGAGTTGATCCATTGCGTGTGATGTGATGTATTCGTATCTAAATGAGTACTTTTTCCTTACAATTATTATTAAAATTAATAGGCATGTAAGCATAATTACAATATAAAATATTACAAATGTTTTCATAATGCATTTATATATAGTGTATTATTGTTGCAATGAATAAAATGTTTCTTTTATTTACGATATTGTTTCCTTCAATTTATTTTTGTCTTCCTTTTCGTCGTAAAAAAGTTGGTCACCTTACCTTATAAAAAGAGAGTAGAACACAAGCGTGCACAGAGAAAAGACCACGTGAAGACACAGGGAGAAGATGGCCATGTACAAGCCAAGGAGAGAGACTTCAGAAGAAATCAACCTGCTGACACATTGATCTGGGACTTGTAGTCTCCAGAACTGTGAGAGAATAAATTTTTGTCCTTTCAGCCACCTGATTTGTGGTGTTTGTTATGACAGACCTAACAAATTAATTCACGTGCTAAGTTAATAATAACTACCATTTATACAGGTGTAGCTTAGAGATGCTGTGGGTTTGGGTCCAGACAAACACAACAAAGCAAGTATCGCAATAAAATAGGTCATAATCCTTTTGCTGGTGGAGGGTCCTACCTCTAACATGTAAAAACGCAACATCTGTGAAGCACAGAGAAGTAAAGCACAATATAACAAGATATGGCTGGGGCACTTAATTTTACCTTTCACAAAGCACTTTAGGTTACTTAATTGAATCTCATAACAACTCTGTGAGGCATTTGGTAGGGTGCTGTAATTTTCAGTTAGGAAATTGAGAACATGGGAATCGCTAAGATCACATAATAAGTGACAAAAATTAGATCTTAAACCCAAACATTCAGACTCCAGATCCTCTCAATCAAATGGGACATTCTCTATTTAACAATTATCAGTGGCTAAATTCTTTACTTAGAATGGCAGTCAAGGCCCCTCTCTGGCTGGTGTACCCTAGCTTTCCTGTTCCATCTGCTGTCGTTCACGCCCCTCAGTCCCTGCTTTATCAATATGGAACGGCTCAGCACTCTTCACAGATCAAATGCTTTCTCAAGCCGCTGCATGAACTGTTTCTCCAGCTGAGATGCTTTTGCTCTTCACAACTTGACAAATTACTACACATTCTTCAAAACCCAGCTTAAAAATCACTTTCTCTGTGAACTCTACTTGACTTTCTTTCTTCTACACTCCCATATTTTGCATACGTTTCGTTCCTACATTTGCATGTAGCTCATTAGATTGTAAGCAAATTAACAAAATGAAAGCCTGGGACTTTGGAGTCAGACAGACATAGGGTCAAATCCTGACTCTGCCATGCTTTTATTGAGTATGAATTACATGAAATACACTGAGCCATGTTCCAAGAATACAAAGAGGACAAAGCTGAGCTTGCTCTGGGAGGAATTCAATCCTAATGCAATCCAGTTGAGGATTCAGACATATATAGGAAATTAAAATTTAGGAGATAATTGCACTGCTAGAGATGTACAAGGAGCAGTAAGCAAGGTGCTGACCCACTTCTAGGTTAAGGAAGGCTTTTTGAAGGTCAAACAGGGATTAGATGAAGGTGGATCGAAAGTTTTAGGCAGAGAAATTAAATGTACAAAGGAAAGCGAGAGAATGGCAAGGTAACTCTCTAAGCCTCAGTCTTCTCATCTGCAAATGGGGAGACGTACACCTATTTATTAGGGTGGGTGGTCAGGTTAAGTGACGTATCATGTGTAAATTATCTAGAAAAATGCCCGACAGTAAGTGTTCAAAATCTTGAGGTTATGATTCTGTCGTGATTATTTCTATGTTTCTGTTTCTCCTACTTGAACATTGGGGTCCCACGAGGTCCAGGAACAGTATTATTCACCTTTAAGTCATTAACTTCTGACATTGCTCCTGGCCACATGAGCGCTCAGTATATACTTCTTGGGTAAGCTCATGAGTGCATAAAGAACTCAGCATGTGTTTTAGGATCTTGTCTATTCTAAGACAAAAGTAAGAAAGTTAAAAACGAAGACAAAAAAAGTGATAGCAGCCCTAAAAAATTCTTCAAACTTTTCAAAACTCTCCTTTTTAAAATTAATATAGCAAGTGGGGCTTCATTCTGTCTCTTAATTTATCAGAAATGACCAAACATGCTACCTTAATAAACTCAGAAAGCAAGAGATGTAGGATGAACTGATATAAAAAGAGGAGGAATAAAGGCAGGTAGAAACAAGTATAAACCCAAATCCCCTGATTTTTTCCCCTTCAACAGTTTTCAATGCTTTATTACAGAGGATTAGAAAAACATCCTTAACTGATAACTTGCTCAATAATAGAAGTCTGGAAGACCAATGTCTGAGGAACTCCCTCCTTTCCCCTTTGGCATGTTCTAAAGGAGTTCTGGGAACTCCTTTATATATAATGAAAAAACTTTATTTTAATAAATTTTATAAATACCATGTGTATAAATAGAAGTTTCAAGGTCTTCATTATAATTGCTCTTTTTAGCACCCAAAAATTATTATAAGATAAATAGACATCAATGTTCAAGGTCAGATTCTCTTGAAACAACCCCAGGCTATTAACTATGAGAGTACTTAAATCATTTCAGCACATTTTAAATAGCCTAACAACTCTTTGTCCAGTCACGCATTCCTAGAGAGGATGCTGTACTTCCAGATCAGGGGTCGGGAACCTTTTTGGCTGAGAGAGCCATGAATGCCACATATTTTAAAATGTAATTCTGTGAGAGCCATACAATATGTTTAACACTAAATACAAATAAGTGTGTGCATTTTATGTAAGACCTACACTTTTAAAGTACAATAAGTCTCTGAATTCTTTTTAATAATGTTGTTATGCTGTTGCTAACCGATGATGAATAAAGTACTTCTTACCATTAATGCGACTTCTGGTGCTGCATGGTTTTGCTGATGGCTTTGTAGTCTGGTTGATACGCGGTGAGGTTAAGCTTCGTGCAGGCATTGAGACTTCCATTCGTCAAACATGATTCTAGGTTGGTCTTAACGTTTTATAGATGTGAGAAAGACTGCTCACATGCATATATAGAGCCAAACATTGTCAGTACAGCAATACTTACATGCTGCAATGTGTGGCATGTGATGGAAAGTGCGTTCCAAATTTTGACAATCAGCTGGTCTGCGGGTTGAAGTTTTTTCATTTCTCCCCACTTGTGTTTGCTCACCAACTCTGCTTGCTGTCATGTAAGTCTTTCCAAATCTTCATTCAGTGATTTGAACTTATTCACCCACATGTCTGAGGCCTTCAGGTCAGCAGCTTGTAACTCAAAATTTCTGATGGAGACACTGGGGATGTATCTCAGGTCGGCACTGTCCACTGCACACGCATGTGGATGGGTGATGAACTGAAAAAGACGAGTGCGCTTACGAAATTCTCCAAAGCGCGCTTTGAATGACTGCAGGAGATTAGATGTGAAGCTGCTAGCTGCTAGAGATCAAGATGTTGAGCAGGGTCACTTGCTGTGCATGCATCTTTAAACTCTCCCACTTTTTCAAAGTGTAGTAAACAACCTGTTTCAATGTCGGTGATGAAGAGTTCCAGCTTGTTTTCAAATGCAAACACTGCTTGACTGTATTTCCAATGCCTTGCATTTTTACATTGAGCTGGTTCAGATGTTCAGTCATGTCCACAGATAGTAGAACTTCAGGAGCCACTCAGTCTTAGCTAACTCAGGATGCTCGATGTATTTCATTTCAAGAAAAGTCCAGATTTTGCTCAGACAAGCTGCGAAATGGCTGAGTACCTTCCCTCTTGACAACCAACATTCATTGCTATGCAGAAGCAGACCAGGATAATTATTCCCAACTTCATCCAGCAGTGTTTTAAACTGGCGATCATTTAAAGCTCAGGCAACAATAAAGTTGACCACCCAAATGACCAATGACATCACCTCACCAAGCTGCTCACTATACATCTGAGCACAAAGCACCTCCTGATGTAGGATGTAGTAAAAACTTAGGGTGGGTCTCTTTTCATGTTCATGAAGAAGCGCTACAAATTCTCTGTTATTCCCCATCATGCACGGAGCACCATCAGTACACACCGAAATAAGTTTATCCATCGGTAGATTTTTTTCTTTAGTGAACTCAGTGAAAGACTTGAATAAATCCTCCCCTCTTGATGTCTCTTTCATAGGCAAAACAGCAAGACTTTCCTCATGTAGTGTGTCACTGACAGCATATCTTGCAATCACGCTGAACTGGGATAAATGGCTTACGTCTGTTGACTCATCAAAAGCGAGAGAAAAGAATGGTGCTGCATTTCTGTCCTTCACTTGTGTTGCCTCAATTTGATTTACCATCATGATGGTACAATTATGAACAGTTCTTGCTGACAGAAGCATGTCTTTTATTCATTTGATTATCTTGTCTTTATCTGAAAAGTCGTCAAAACGTTCATTGGCTAAATGCATGAAATAATAAAAAAAAACCAAAAACGTTCATTGGCAACATCAAGCATGAATATTCTGTCATACTCCCCATCTGTGAATGGCTTTCAGTTTCTCACAATTGCTAAAGCACCAGCAAAGCTAGTCGAATTCCAGTCACCTTGTTGGGTCCAAACACGGAGTTGCTGCTGACTAGCTTGCACTCTGCACAGTAGCTCTTGACATGCTTTCTTCCTGCTGTTCCCCGCTGGATATTTCAATGCAAATGTAGTATGGCTTGTGTCGAAGTGCCACTTCATATTTGCCCGTTTCATCGATGCAATTTTATCATTGCATATTAGACACACTGCAGAACGGACTCTCTCCACAAAGGTGAATTTCTCTGTCCATTCCTGCTGAAAAGTACAATACTCATCTTTTTTTTTTCTTTTAGCCATCTTCTTCATCAAAAGGGTATCTGCAATTAGCTGGCTGACTACTTGATCAAAAGGGGGGAAGTTTACTTCCTGACCTCACAACAACCCGTGAACGTTACGCATTATTCAATAAAAATTTGGTGTTGTTCCGGAGGACAGATATGATTGGCTCCAGCCACCCGCAACCATGAACATGAGCGGTAGGAAATGAATGGATTGTAATACATGAGAATGTTTTATATTTTTAATGTTATTATTATTTTTTATTAAAGATTTGTCTGCAAGCCAGATGCAGCCATCAAAAGAGCCACATCAGGCTTGCGAGCCATAGGTTCCCGACCCCTGTTCTAGATTAATATTAAAGATACTCCAGCTGTATGTGCAACCTGAATTTATGTTCCAAATTACCAAATCCAAATTCTACTCCCCACTATTCAATCTATTTTCTTCAGTTTGTATGCAGATTCTGCCAAGCAGGTGGTCTGTAGTTTGCAATTGACAACACTTACCAGCTGTTAAATTTACACATCAGTGTAATTTAAATGTTTAATTGCTCTCAGTGCACTAAATTTACAGCTCAGAAACCCCTCCCTAATGGTCTCCAAACCTCTTTACCTATGATAGATCGTAGTGTCCCTTTGTAGAAAATGAAATATCTAAATAATCTTATATTTTTAAATGTTTGTAATTATTTATCAGGATAAAAACAACATCTGAGTGTTTTCTCTAAACATGTTAACTACGAGGTCCCTTACTAGTCCCTTAACATCCTTTTTAAAATTGGAACACAATGATGTTACCTCCCTTTAAATTTATGGAGAGTCTAGGACAGAGGTCGTCAAACTTTTTACACAGGGGCCAGTTCACTGTCCCTCAGACTGTTGGAGGCCGAACTATAAAAAATAACTACGAACAAATCCCTATGCACGCTGCACATATCTTATTTTGAAGTAAAGAAACAAAATGGGAACAAATACAATATTTAAAATAAAGAACAAGTAAATTTAAATCAACAAACTGACCAGTATTTCAATGGAAACTATGGGTGTGGATGCATCCTGTGCTCCTCTCACTGACCACCAATAAAAGAGGTGCCCCTTCTGGAAGTGTGGCGAGGGCCAGATAAATGGCCAGGGGCTGCAGTTTGGGGACCCCTGGTCTAGGATGACCAGGGAGGATCAAGAAAACTTCAGTACTTTGTGGACAATAACTATATCATTACAGACTGCTCCCATGTTAGTGGTATCTAATTATGATAAAGAACACAAACATGCCTGACCAGGCAGTGGCGCAGTGGATAGAGTGTCGGACTGGGATGTGGAGGACCCATGTTCGAGACCCCGAGCTCGCCAGCTTGAGCGCGGGCCCATCTGGCTTGAGCAAAAAGCTCCTCAGCTTGGACCCAAGGTCGCTGGCTCCAGCAAGGGGTTGCTCGGTCTGCCGAAGGCCCGAGGTCAAGGCACATGTGAGAAAGCAATCATTGAACAACTAAGGTGTTGCGACAGCAACGAAAAACTGATGATTGATGCTTCTCACCTCTCTCCATTCCTGTCTATCCCTCTCTCTGACTCTCTCTCTCTGTCCCTGTAAAAAAAAAAAGAACACAAACGCTGTAAGTGTCATAGTCTGGTGGGAGTGTCTGTGAGGGCTTTTCTGCCACCCCTCCCACTTCTTATTGAATTCAAAATTCAATAAGAAATTTAATGTTGATTTTCAAAGAGCCCATCTCATTCAATGTCATTGTTTTATGGATGAGGACACTGAGCCCCAGAAAGTTCAAGCCTTTTTGCCCAGCTACTGAGTGATGGAGGGCAGGTCCTTGCCTCCCTGGGCAGCATCTTGACCCCTTGACCACCCAGCCCCTCTTGTTACCCAGTTTGTTGCAGTCAACTGCAGCAAGCAAAAGGGTAGAATATGAATAAAGCTTTTAAAACCTTGCGCAAGATACAGAAATGGTTTTTTTTTCAACCAATGATACCCAGGCGCTTTCTGCTTTAAGTCAAGCAACATAAGAATATAGACATTCACACTACACTAAATTACAGATATTTCTTGACTTAATTTAAAAGGATTCACTACTAAATTCCCTTAAATATCTAGCTTTCCAACTAAAATTTAAAGTTACCTTATGCTGACCTCAAAAATACATCTATTATATAAACTGAGGTGTTTATGCACTTCAACCGATTAGCAAGTATTCATGAAGTACCTAATACTATACCAGATACTATATGAATTTTAAAAATAAATACAATATAAGCTCTGTTCTCTACTGATAAGGAACGTGCATCTTGGTTGTCGCACAAGACAAATACATGAAACAACTTGAAAACAAAATAGTATACAATGAAGTATTAAATTGTACAGTATGGAAAATTTGTAGGATATGGATAAAGAAAAAAAGTGAAAAGTTTCTGAGACTTACACGTCTCTGTACTAATCTTATTTGTATGATTTTCTGTTTATTTTTGGACTAGCAAATGGAAACAGGTTAAAAGCAACGCAAATGAGAAACTTTTTCCTTTTTAACTCCTTTAAAAGACTAGTGATTTGTCAGGTTTGCAAGAGTTTTAATGCCCCCTAGTGGCCAGTCGAAATAGAATTGTCCTCCACTTACTGTTCTGCAACAACTTGAATGCCAAAGACAACGGAGAAGACTCCCATTCAAAGTTTTCTTTGAATAATAGAGGTTACATAGTACAGTGGTTAACACATAATCTTTTGAGCCAGACTGCCTCAATCTAAACACCAGCTTTGCCACTTACTGGCTGATTGAGCCTGGACAAGTGCCACTTAATCCTTCCATGTCTCAATTCCCTGTCTGTAAAAGGGAATAAAAATAGTATCCTCTTCATGACATTATTATGAAGATTAACAGAACTAGTTAGAATAGTGTTCTATCACATAGTAAGCATGAGTTTGCTAAATTAGAACAAATCATCATAAAGATAATTTTTAATTATTTTATTTTATTTTTTAAGTGAGAGGAGGGGAGATAGACTCCTGCATGTGTCCCGACCGTTATCCACCCAGCAACCCCATCTGACGCTAGAACCAATGGAGCCACTATCTGCGAGAGGGGAATAGAGAGAGAAGGAAAAGAGGGAGAGGAAAAGAAGCAGATGGTCACTTCTTCTGTGTGCACTGACCGGGTGTTGAACCTGGGATGTCCACATACCAGGCCAATGCTCTACCCACTGAACCAACTGGCCAGGGCCTGTTTTTTATATTTTTTATATTTTTGCTAACTTGGGGAAATTATTTATCTTCTCTGGGTGTAAGGTTATTTAATAATAAATAATTATATATCAGGAGATTTAAAAATAGACTATTTATTTATGTATTTATTTTATTAAGACTTTTAGAGCAGTTTTAAGTTCACAGCAAGAGTGGCGGGAAGGTACAGAGATTTCCCATATAACCCCTGTCCCTCACTATGCATGCCCTCTCCCACACTCAACCGCCCTCATAAGATAAAATATTTGTTACAACTGATGAGCCTCTTGACGCACCATTATTCCTCAAAGCCGTAGTAGTAGTATTTTACGTGTGGTTCACTCTTGGTGTTGTACATTCTATGAGTTTGGACAAATGTGTAATGACATGTATCCATCGTTATGGTATCATACAGAGTATGTTTGCTGCCCTAAAAATCCACTGTGCTCCACTTACTCATCTCTTTACCCCACTGCCCCTTGAAACCGCCAATCTTCTAATTGCCTCCATAGTTTTGCCTTTGCCAGAATGTCAGTTCCTGGATGTGCCCTGACCAGGGATCGAACCGGCAACCTCTGTACTTAGCGACAATACTGTAACCAACCAAGCTATCCAGCCAGGGCAATAAAGTGCTATTTTGCTCATATACTATCATTATTTATGACTGTTAATGTTGACTGTGACTACTTGGCTGATGTAATTTTTGTCAGGTTTCTTTAGTGTAAGGTTATTCTATTTTTCCCATTTCCATAATTTTTGGAGGGAAGTCACTATGTACAGCCCCCGCTCAGAAAGTAGGGTTTTATGCTTTCTCTCCTTGAGGACAGAGTATCTATATACATTATTTGAAATTCTTCTGCATGAACAATTTGTCTCTTCTTCACTTATTAATTTATTCAATCATTTATTTATATTAATGTTTTCAACACTATGAGTATTGACTCATAGATATTTATTTTATATTTTTGGTTATTATCAAATATTACTTTTAGTTTTATTATTTTTGCCCCAGTGACCTCGGGGCAAAAATTTTTGTTCTACCTTTTCCTTTGTCACATCCCCACCAATATGAGTTTTTTTTAAAAAAATCACATTTTCTATTATTACAAGATGATCCAGGCTCATCTTGCACATTTTCTGCTGCAGTCCTAGAATCAGCGATTTCTCCAAAAAGCCCTAGGTCCTTTTATTGGAGCATGATATTAAAAACCAAGATCTGGGTGCTGGGTGTGTTCATGCTAGGGGTGTCATTTCTTTTAGGACCTCTGAGTTAACAGATCAAAGAAATATATGATTGTATACTAATCGGTATATACACTCCTCATAAAAATTAGGGGATCAGGGAATGTGCAGATACTCCAGTACTTTCAGCCTTTTGTATGATTCATTTTCACCAATGAAATAAATGTTGGTTTTGTATCTCATTTGCATAATTGAACAACTTTGTTTGACTTGTTTACTTTTCTGATGTTCTTGTTTAATAAAAAAAGACAAATGCTTCTTTTTTTATCACCTCATACTCATTTTGAAATATCCCTTAATTTTTGTAGGCAGTATATGTACATCACCTATAAATAATTCTAGATGTAACCATATGCTTCCCATCTCCCTCCCTTCCTGTCTGTCTCTCTTGCTAAAAAAAAAAAAAAAGAATTGTTAACCCAATCCTCTAAGAGACAACTTTCTGAACTAGAGTTCTAGGCAATATCTTTTGCCCTATGTCAGTTTTACAGATACCACTCATTTCCAATTTTGCTCAGGATCAACTGTTTCCTATCTGTATTCCTGTTTGATATTGGAAGACTATTGTGTAAATGTCCGTATTTGATCAATGCAGAGTCTATCCATTGCATGTGATGTGACATATTTGTATCTAAATGAGTACTTTTGTGTACAATTATTATTAAAAATTAATAGGCATGTAAGCATAATTACAATATAAAATATTACAAATGTTTTTATTATGCATTTATCATATTATAGTGTATTACTGTTGCAATGAATAAAATGTTTTTTTTATTTATGATATTGTTTTCTTCAATTTATTTTTGTCCTCCTTTTCATTGTAAAATAGTTGGCCACCTTAGTGACTAGAGAGACATTGTCCATTGTCTTATGTGTGTAAAAAAGACTGCTCTTTGCATTTTCTTTCTTTCTTTTTTTTTTTTTACATTTCCATTTATTGATTTTAGTGAGAGAGGAACATTGATCTGCTCAAGCATGTGCCCTGACCGGGGATTGAACTGGCAATGTTTGTGCTTTGGGATGATGCTCTACCCAACCGAGCTATCCTGCCAGAGTGAAAAACAGTCTAGCTGCAGCTTCCACTTTCAGCCCTTCCTCACCCCAGATCTGCTTCCTCAAGCCAAAACTTTTTAAAAAGCTTTCTCAGGCCCTGGTTGGATAGTTTGGTTGGTTAGAACATCATCCTGATATGCAAAGGTTGTGGGTTCAGTCCCTGGTCAGGGCACATATAGGAATAGATCAACATTTCTGTCTCTCTTCCTTCTTCTCACTCTAAAATCAACAAATAAATTTTAAAATTTTTGAATAAAATAAAATAAAAAAGCTATCTAATTACTAGTTGCTGCATCTCCTCTGTCATATCCATGGATCAGGCTTCAAGAGAGCACCCATTTTCTTCTTCACCTCTAAGATTCTATTGCCCAAACAATTCCAGAAACTGGGATCAGAATTAGAGGATACCAGGCTTTGTTTTTATGAAAGTAACAAATTGAGGAAAAGTTTCTCTTGACTCTTTTCCATGTATGTTTCCTAAAGAAAGTCAAAGCAAATTTGTTGATCTGTATTTAGGCTGCTTGCTTGCTACTCAGAGAATGTGGAGCTAAACTCTTCTCCCTCTTGTAGGCTCTATAATATATGGCAAGGCTTTGAGATTGGCCAACACTCCAGGAGGTTATGAGAGGAGCACTGTTTGGACTAGAGTTCTCTAGGGCAAAGAGCTATAGAAATGTGGAAACTTGGAAGAGTAAGGGCTGTCTCAGTTCCAGCTCTCTTTGATCATCATGACTTTTGGCACTGGAAGATGGCATGCCAATTTGTACCAAGAAACAAATGATCAGTTGGAGGTAATCTTTGACGAAGACTTGGCAACCCTACTGACCCTGCAGATCTTTTTCATATTTCAGCCAGTGCAATCTGCCAGGGAATGTGTACTGAGTGACAGAGCACATCGCTAAAAATAAAGCAGTGGTTAATTTGACACCCACTACTAGATGACAAAAAGTAAAAAGGAACCAACAAAGTGAGTCATAATTATTTCCAACATTTCAAATACTGGTAATTGAATTTCCTGTAGCTATTTCCTAAGATGTAAACTTTTCCAATAACCAAACTCAAATTTGTTTAGTAAAAAAAATTTGTTCAAATTTATAGAATAAAAATGTCAAGATCTAAGGAATTATAGAAAGTCCCAATTACACAGATATAAACATATGTCCTTTCTACATTTGGTTACTTAGTATTTAGGTTATGGTCCTTGTAGTTTTATCCACATTGTAATAAGACCTTTGCCTTTGGGTACAAAGTTATTTTAGCCTAGTGAAACTAGAGGTAGCTGTGTATACAACCAGTCCTGCTCCTGGCAGGAAGCACCCTGAGGGCAGGTGTGTATCAAGCGTGCTTACACTTCCCAGGCAGCAGAGGCTTTCAGTGTCTTCCCATATTCACGACAATACAGCTCTCAGCTTTTAAGTGGGTCTCATGGCCACTCAGGATAAAAACTACATTTCCTCATTTTGCTTACAGATAGGTGTAGCCTGGTAACTATATTCAGGCAAATGATATGTAAGCATAAGTGTGATAATAACAGCTTCCAGAAGACTTCCTTAATTTAGCTGTCCTCTCTAGTCTTCCCTTCTTGCTGCTGGTTGGCTGGTGAGTCTGATGACTAGAGGTGAGCAGCTATCTCAAACCATGAAGTGATCTTAGAAGAGAGAGAGCTGGCCTGGCAGAGCAACAGTATGGAGCATAATTGTCACTCTAGTTCTGGCCTGCCTCACTCTGGACTTTTATTTATTTATCTTTTTTGAGAGATAGAGAGTGTGGAGGGGTGGAGGGGAGAGAAAGGAGAGAGGGAGACAGGAACATCAATCTATTCCTGTATGTGCCCTGACCAAGGATTGAACCAGCAACCTCTGTGCTTCAGGATGGTACTCGAACCAACTGAGCTATCTGGCTAGGGCTCCCATTCTGGACTATTATGTGGCAAAAACTTCCATCTTGTTCAAGACAATATCACTTGCAACTGAACATAATTCTTTAAAAAAATATTTTTAATTAATTGTAGCAAGAGAGGGAGACAGACACAGAGAGAAGAATATATATATATATATTCCTGTATGTGTCCTGACCAGGGATCCAACTGGCAACCTTTGTGCTTGGGGAGAAAGCTCTAACCAACAGAGCCATCTGGCCAGGGCACAACTGAACATTATTCTACCTAATAAATCTTAAACTCTCTAGCATATCCTAGCATGTCACCAGAGCAGAATGTATAGTAATAAAAGTTTACTGAATAAATGTGGCAAATTTTGGAGTATGTATTATTTTTGTTGGCCCAGAAGTTCATGGGCAGAAACAGGAAAACAATGAGGGTATCCCAAGGTCAGCAGGAAATGAGATCAAGGAGCTCAGGCAACCAGGAGCCCAGCAACTGCCAGACAAATAATAACAAAGAGTGAAAGCTAAGGCTCAGTGAAAGAAGACAGGCTGTGGGACATGGAGGGAAGGGGAGTTTAGAGACATCTCTGGCTTGGAAATAATGAACAAGTAACTCAGGGTCTATGTCAGAAGTTGTCAAGTGGGGGCAGTTTTTCTCCTCAGGGGTCCTTGGCAATATCTGGAGACAGTTTCAGATGTTACAGCTGGTTGGAGGGAGGGGTGATGCTGTGGGCACTTAGTGTGTAGAGACCATGGTTGCTGCTAGGAATCCAACCATGTACAAGACAGCCCCTATAACAAATAATTATCTGGCCCAAAATGTCAACAATGCTGGAAGAAACCCTGGGGCAGCTGACTGTAGTTATACTGCTTGGACCCCAAACTCTAGTTACTCTTGGAGTTTAGGCCAGAGGTAATAAGGAATATTTAGCTAGCCTGGATAACAGCGTGGAAATAGACAATCCAGACTTTCATGTTCAGCATCATTAAGCAGATTTGGTGACTCAGCTGAGTACCTACAAATTGCTCCTAAAATATTAAATAGTTTATACACCAAAGTTCCTCTCACAACACAAGGATAATTATGCCCTACCTAAGGCTGAGACTGTGACATGCTCACAAGCCATTAAGGAGAGTATGCGATATAAAACATATATTGAAGGAGTCCAAGATGGTAATGGAGTAGGTAGATGTTTCAACTACCATCTCCCAGGACTAAATTGGATTACAACCTAATTTAAGAACAATCATCTTGAAAAACCAACTTTGGACTAAAAGAAGAGGAGTCTATAACCAAGGATCACAGAAAAAGCCACCCCGAGACTGGTAGGAAGGGCGGAGACATGGAAAGGGCTGTCTGCTCCAAGAAGCAGGAGGTGGCAGAGGGTCTGGAGGGACTTTCTTGTGGGGATGGTTGCCCTGAGAGTTGTGGGTCCTCACCCCCAGTCCCGGAGTCCTAGCTTAGAGCCCCAGAGCCTGGAAGAGGTTGCCCAAACAGCATTTGGAGGTGAAAAGAGCCGGGGTTTCTGTTTGTGAGAAAGAGACAGAGCTCTCAGAGACGCAGGCTCCATCTTAAAGGGCCAGTGCAGATAATCTTATTCACAGCCACTTACCTAGGGTTCCAGTGGGGGAGAGTGGAGAGGTCTAGAGTTGCATGAGGACAGTGTAAAGTTGGAGACCCAGGGAGAGACACTGGGAGTGCCAGTCACCAGAACCCCCTGTGCTAAGTCATTCCCCAATATTGCAGTTGCCATCTTTCCTGGATAGAATAGTCCCCTCTGAGTGGCATCAACTTGGGGAAAAGCAACTGCTTTGCCCTTGGGAGTTTCTCTTGCCCCAGTCATGGAGACTGGGTTGTGTTAAGAAGCCAGGAAGCAAGGGGCATATCAGTGACTCGGTTTTCTGGTATTGAGGTTGGAGCTTTCCCCCACACGCTCCCGAATCTAAGACTGATGCTTCCACCTGACAGGAGACTCAGGAGAAACTGTCCAGAGTCTGGGCAGACCACACCTCTGCATCTCAGAGGCCACACCCACCTGGGTCCACACCCTACTGAGGTCTGTGAAAACAGTCTGGACAGTCTGATACCTGGGGCCAAGGGGCATAGCCACATCCACCTCCCTTCTTTATTCCTTAATTCCAAAGGCTCTAGACTCTACCAGAGGGTTTTTCAGTGACTGAGCCCAACAAGCAGCCAGCAGACAGAGGCTACAGGAGGTAGGATTCAGGGAACCTTGGCCTTTTAAGCAGAACTTCACCCAGTCCCAGTGTGGATAAAAGCCAGCCTAGGTGTGCAACTTGGTATTTCCATGTGCACCTGGACCCAGCAGAGGCAGCCACAAACTCTGGATTGCTTATAGCTCCAAAATGATTGTTGAGGGCCAATCATGGGCAGTGTCTTCCACTGGTCTTCACTGGGTTCCTGCCAGCTGGTATATCCAGTGGCCAGTTGTGGAGACCATCAGTTCAGGACCTAACAACCCTTGTTTGAGTGGTATCCTAAGAAAGGGCTCCACACACCTGGCCCAGCTGAGGCGAGTTCCACTCTCTGTGATCAGCACTAGCACAGTAGCTCATGTGCATTAGATAGAGTGGAGCTTCACAGTCAGCCAACTAGGGTCCTGAATATCCTACCCTGCTGGGCTAGATTCCACAGGGGGAAGAGAGAGAGGCTTGGAGCATGAACATTTAAAGTGTGGGTCTCATTTTGAGCCTATTGTTGAGTCTGGTTGATGGGCTTAGCCACTTTCTTGGGGGGCATAGTCAGCCCTAGGAGAGGACTCTCTCAGTATTCCTCCCTGAGACCAGGGTCTCATCAGCTGTAAGAACTTCTCCTGAGAGGACTGTTAGCCCCACTTGATCTGAAACAGCAGCTCACCTTGTTGGGAAGAAATAAATTTTGAGTATTCAGTAGTGGCTGAGGGATTAGGCTATGAAGTAGGGGCCATATTCCCCATACTGAGCTCCTGACCAAGAAACCCCTGAAGTAGGGGATCCCACTAATGTTGTATTCACACCCTCAGCTGCCTTAACCCAATAAGCTTGCAACCTGTAGAGGGGTTGGTTGGGTGAGGCCAGTCTGAGCCCACACTACAGTCTATCTACAGAATACTTTGTGGGAAGACCAGGTAACTGCAAGAGGAGGTGGAGCAGCTGAAAAGTGGAGAAAAATCTTATGGAGTTTGGGGCTTTTACGGAGCTGCTGTCATCTCTAAGCAGGAGGAAGCTGATCCTTATACACAGGTTGGCACCTCTCAGACTACCCAGGCAAAGAAAACACAGACAAAAACAGCAAAAAGTGCACTAGCTGCAGACAAGAAGCCCACAGCGGGTTACAAACAATGGCTGATGCCAAGCCAAGAAAATCTAGAACTAACACAACTGGTAGTGGGGGGGGCAGATAGTACCAAACCTAGACTCAGCTAGCTACACAAGCAGCATGCCCAAATGAGGAGTCTAGTAGGCACCAGACACTGTGGAGAATAAATACACCCAACAAGACGGACATTACACAGTGTGTAATACACATGATTAAAGTTGACCCTTAAAGCCAGCCAGTGCAAAGGAATAACAGTACTCACAAAAGAACCAACTGCATTCAATACTCATGTACAACAGGAGGGAAAATAGTACCCTCAAGAAGCATTCCTCATAAAAAACACCATCTTCCTCATAAAAAAATCACAAAAATTTCAGTTAGAACAGTGCTACCTAATAACAGACAAAATGAGCAGAGAAAAAAATATGACCCAAATGAATTAACAAGAAAAATCCCCAGAAAAAGAACTAAATGAAATGAAAGTAAGCAAACTACTAGATGCAGAGTTTAAAATAATGATTTTTAGGGTGCTCAAGGATATTAGAGAAACAATGAATGGTCATAATGAAAACCTAAGAAAAGAGATAGCAAGCATCAAAAAGGACACTGAAATTATAAAAACGAACCAGTCAGAAATGACAAATATCAGAAATGTAGACTACACTAAAAGGAATCAACAGCAGGCTGGATGAAGCAGAGGATTGAATCAGTAATTTAGAAGACAAGATAAACAGAAGCAGAGCAGCAAAAGACATAGGGTAGCTGCATGGATAAGAAAACAGGACTCATACATATGCTGTCTATAAGAGACCCACCTCAGAACAAAAGATACACATAGACTGACAGTGAAGGGATGGAAAAAAGTATTTCATGCAAATGGAAACAAACAAAAAATCTGGGGTAGCAATACTTATATCTAACAAAATAGCCTTTAAAATAAAGGCTATAAAGGGATAAAGAAGGTCACTACATAATGACAAAAGGAGCAATCCAACGGAGGATATAACCCAGGGTCCCCAAACTTTTTACACAGGGGGCCAGTTCACTGTCCCTCAGACTGTTGGAGGGCTGGACTATAAAAAAAACTATGAACAAATTCCTATGCACACTGCACATATCTTATTTTAAAGTAAAAAAACAAAACGGGAACAAATACAATATTTAAAATAAAAAACAAGTAAATTTAAATCAACCCACTGACCAGTATTTCAATGGGAACTATGGGTGCGGATGCATCCTATGCTCCTCTCATTGACCACCAATGAAAGATGTGCCCCTTCCGGAAGTGCGGCGGGGGCCAGATAAATGGCCTCAGCGGCCTGCATGCGGCACACGGGCCGTAGTTTGGGGACCCCTGACATAACCATTGTAAATATTTATGCACCTAAATATATAAAACAGATTTTGGTGGACATAAAGGGTGAGATTGACAGCAATACTATAATAGTAGGGAATTTTAATGCCCCACTAACATCAATGGACAGATCCTCCAGACAGAAAATTAACAAAGAAACAGTGGCCTTAAATGACACAGTTGATCAACTGGATTTAATTGATATCTTCAGAACCTTTCACCCCAAAGCAGAGAATATACATTCTTAAATGACACAGTTGATCAACTGGATTTAATTGATATCTTCAGAACCTTTCACCCCAAAGCAGAGAATGTTCATGGTACATTATCTAGGACAGACCACATGTTAGGACACAAAACAAGACTCAATAAATTAAAGAAGATTGAAATCATATCAAGCATATTCTCTGATCACAATGGCATGAAACTAGAAATCAACTACAATAGAAAAACTGAAAAACATTCAAATACTTGGAGGCTAAATAGCACGCTATTAAATAATGAATGGGTTAACAATGAGATCAAAAAAGGAATAAAAAATTTCCTTGAAACAAATGAAAATAAACGTACAACAACTCAAATTTTATGGGACACAACACAGCAAAAGCAGTCTGAGAGGGAAGTTCATAGCATTACAGGCATACCTTAAGAAGCAAAAAAAAAAAAAAAAGAAGAAGCTAAAATGAACAACTTAACCCTGCATCTAAAAGAACTAGAAAAAGAACAACAAATAAAGCCTAGAGGAAGTAGAAGGAAGGAAATAATAAAGATCAGAGAAGAAATGAATAACATAGAGGCTAAAAAACAATATAAAAGTTCAATGAAACCAAGAGCTGCTTCTTTGAAACGGTAAACAAGATTGATGAACCTTTAACCAAACTCATCAAGAAAAAAAGAGAGAGGACTCAAATAAATAAAACTAGAAATGAGAGTGGATAAGTAACAACAGACACTGCAGAAATACAAAGGATTGTAAAAAAAATACTATGAAGATTTATATGCCAAAAAATTGGACAACCTAGGCAAAATGGATAAATTCCTAGAAACATACAATCTTCCAAAAGTCAATCTGGAAGAATTAGAAAACTTTAACAGACCAATTAAAACAAATGAAATTGAAACAGTTATCAAAAAACAAAAGTCCGGGACCGATTGCTTCACAGGCAAATTCTACCAAATATTCAAAGAAGAACTAACACCTATTCTTCTCAAGCTATATCAAAATATTCAAGAGGAAGGAAGACTTCCAAACTCTTTTTATGAGGCAAGCATTATCCTCACTCCAAAACCAGGTAAAGACACTACAAAGAAAGAAAACTATAGGCTAAAATCCCTGATAAACTTAGATGCTAAAATTCTCAACAAAATACGTACAGCAAACTGAATCCAGCAATACATCAAAAAGATCATACATCATGATCAAGAGGGATTCATTCTGGGGAGGCAAAGCTGGCACAACCTTAGCAGATCAATAAATGTGATTCATCACATAAACAAAAGGAAGGATAAAAATCACATGATTATATCAATAGATGCAGAAAAAACATTTGATAAAATCCAGCACCCATTTATGATCAAAACTCTTAGCAAAGTGGGAATACAGGGAACACACCTCAACATGATAAAGGCCATCTATGACAAACTGACAGCCAACATCATACTCAATGGGAAAAATTAAAAGCAATTCCCTTAAGGCCAGGAACAAGGCAGGGGTGCCCCCTTTTACCACTCTTATTCAACATAGTTCTGGAAGTCCTAGCTACAACAATCAGACAGAAGAAGAAATAAAAGGCATCCAAATTGAAAAAGAAGTAAAACTATCATTATTTTCAGATGACATAATACTGTACATAGAAAAAACCCTAAAGTCTCAGTCAAAAAACTACTGGACCTAATAAATGAATTCAGCAAGGTGGCAGGATACAAAATTAATATTCAGAAATGAGTGGCATTTTTATACACTAACAATAAATTCTCTGAAAGAGAAATTAAGGAAACAATCCCCTTCGCTATTGCAACAAAAAGAATAAAGTACCTAGGAGTAAATTTAATTAGGGAGGTAAAAGACTTGTACTCAGAAAATTATAAGACACTGAAAAAAGAATTCCAGGAAGATACAAACAAGTGGATATATACCATGTTCATGGAGAAGAAGAATAAACACCATTAAAATATCTATATTACTCAAAGCAATCAATAAATTCAATACAATTCCTATTAAAATACCAATGGCATACTTCAAAGATATAGAACAAATATTTCAAATATTTATATGGAACTAAAAAAAGAATACGAATAGCCTCAGCAACCTTGAAAATGAAAAATAAAGTGGGAAGTATCACACTTCCTGATATCAAGATATACTACAAGGCCATTGTACTCAGAACAGCTTGGTACTGGCATAAGAACAGGCATACAGATCAATGGAACAGAACAGAGAACCTAGAGATAAACCCACACCTTTATGGACAACTGATATTTGACAAAGGGGGTAAGAGCATACAATGGAGTAAAGACAGTCTCTTTAATAAATGGTGTTTGGAAAATTGGATAGCTACTTGTAAAAAATGAAACTAGACCACCAACTTACATCATTCACAAAACTGAACTCAAAATGGATAAAAGTCTTAAATGTAAGTTGCGAAACCATAAGCATCTTGGAAGAAAACATAGGCCGTAAACTCTCTGATATCTCTTGTAGCAATGTTTTTACCAATTTATCTCCATGGGCAAGTGAAATAAAGGACAAAATAAACAAATGCGACTATATCAAACTAAAAAGCTGTGCACAGCAAAAGACACCATGAACAAAATAAAAAGACAACCCACACAATAGGAGAACATATTTGCCAAAACATTTAAAAATGGGTTAATAACCAAAATTTATAAAGAACTTCTAAAATTCAACACCAGGAAGGTAAACAATCCAATTAAAAGTGGGCAAAAGGCCTGACCAGGTGGTGGCACAGTGGATAGAGCATCAGACCAGGACATGGAGGACCCAGGTTCTAAGCCCGTAAGTTGCCGACCTGATTGGGGGCTCACCAGCTTGAGCGTGGAGTCACTGGCCTGAGCATGGGATTATAGACATATCCCCATGGTCACTGGCTTGAGCCCAAGATTGCTGGCTTGAGGCCAAGGTTGCTGGCTTGAGCAAGGGGTCACTTGCTCTGCTGTAGCCCCCCCCCCCATCAAGGCACATATGAGAAAGCAATCAATGAACAACTAAAGAGACTAAGGAGCCACAACAAAGAATTGATGTTTCTCATCTTTTCTCTTCCTGTTTGTCTGTCTCTATCTGTCCCTTTCTCTGACTCTCTCTCTGTCTCTGTCACACACACACACACAGACGCACAAAAAATAAAAATAAAAATATAAATAATAAATAAATAAATAAATAAATAAGGGCAAAGGAAATGACACTTCTCCAAAGAGAACATACAGATGGCCAATAGGCAGATGAAAAAATGTTCAACATCACTAGTCATTAGAGAAATGCAAATTAAAATCACAATGAGATATCATCTCATACCTGTCAGAATGGTGCTCATTAAAAAATCAGCACACAATAAGTGTTGACAAGGTGCGGAGAAAAGGGAAAACTCATGCACTGCTGGTGGGAATGCAGGCTGGTGCAGCCACTGTGGAGAACTGTATGGCATTTTCTCAAAAAATTAAAAAATGGAACTGCCTTTTGGCCCAGCTATTCCACTTTTAGTAATATATACTAAAAATACCAAATCAGTGATTCAAAGGAGATATGTACCCCTATGTTTATTGTGGCATTGTTTACAATAGCCAAGATCTGGAAACAGCCCAGGTGTCCATCAGTGGACAAGTGGATTACAAAGCAGTGGTACATATACACAATGAAATACTACACAGCCGTGAAAAAGAAGGAAATATTGCCTTTTGCAATGGCATGGATGAACCTGGAGATTATTATGCTAAGTGAAATAAGCCAGGCAAAGAAATAAAAGTATCATATAATCTCACTTATATGTGGAATCTAATGAACAAAGTGACCTGAGGCATGGAATTGAGGCAGAGATGGGGTCACAGGGAGCAGAGGGACAGCAGTCAGAGGGAAGGGGGATGAGAGGATGGGATCAGAGAAGGTGAAGGGATTAGTGAAATTATATATACATAACACGGAGATACAGAAATTCCAGAGGGAAGGTGGGGAAGGAGTTAGGAGGAGGGAGGCAAAGGGGGTCCAATGGGGGACACGGGAGTGGGGGGTGAGGGTGTTATATTGAGTGGGAGCCTTAAATCCATGTTTACACAAGAAATTAAAATTAATAAAACATTTTTAAAAAGAAAAAAATACATATATATTGGTGTCCTAAGATCTCAGATAGAGAAGGCCCCTCGCATTGCAACTGTGGGGAGAGGAATGAAATCGACAAGCAGCTTCTCCTGTGGTTCCTCACCTGCATACTAAGTGTGCAGATAGTCCCCACATTCCCAAGGCTGGGGTTTGTGCCACCGGTCTGTGTCAGAGCGGCTGAGAGGACAGATCTGTTCTTGATCCTACAGTTGACTTGTTTGAACTGAAATAACCTTTTGACTTTCCCAGATGCTGGCTTTCCTTAACAGTGTGAAGGTCAAAATTATCATTATTTGGTTGGGAGGCGGGAGGGAAAGAGAGAGGAAGAGCCGCTGATTGACCTGCTCAGGCTGCTGAGCACTGTGTGGTCAGTCAGCTCACGTAACCCTCAGAGTACCTCTGTTGGCTCTAGGATCACAGCACTATGCAAACTAAGTCCTATTACAGTTCTGCACCTGTGTTAGCATACATACACTTGTTTCTCATATTAATCAGATGACAATTACTTTTGTTTCTCAAAAAACCTTTTTTTCCCAATTGCATTAAATATTAATCAAATGCTTATTATACAAAAAGCCCTATGATTGGTGTTATGTGGTTCCTGCCCACAAAAGGTTTTCCATCCAGTGGGGAAGCAGACATTCCCACAAATTAACTACAATACATGGTGGAAAGTCATATGCCATAAAAAGACATAAACAAAGTGTTATAGGTACATAGGGAATGGAATAATCAGTGTTGTTGGGAGCAATAGTTTCAGTCATACATTATTTTGTTTTAAAAAACAAATAGTTATTTGTTGCACCTCTGGTATATGCCAGGCAGTCTGCTAAAAGATGGAGATTCAAAAAGGAATGAGACCAAAAAGCCCTTAGTTGAGTGATTAAGAGATGCATATAGAGAAGTAGTATTTGAGCAACATTATGTTGAAAGTTGTGCATAATTCCTTCAAAGATCAGATATGAGGGGGGGGGAAGTGGGGGGCATTTCAGGCAAAGGGAAAATAGGAGTGAAAGCTCAGGATTCCAAATCAGCTTGTATCTCATCAGCCTCTATGTTGTTCCCATCACACTCAAATTCCAGTTCCTGCGCATAACAATGTCAGTTATACTTTAGTTCAGGAGGGGGTTTCACTCTCATACACATTCTCCATGAGGAGGCATTTGTTTTTGGATGTGCAATATTTTTCTCATTAGCAACTATTTAAATTGTTTCTGATTGGAAACTTATTAAAATGATATGACGGATATCCTTATACATGTGTACTAGTGCGAATATTTCTATGCACTGAAGTTTTTAATTGGGGTAATAAACTAATTTCAATGGTGAGTCACCAGTTGATAGGGATCCCAGGTCCCTAGGGAGATGAAGGTTTGTGTTGGAACACTGAGACCTTGAAGGAGGAGCAGAGAGAGAAGATGAAAGGCTCTGAAGACAAACTTTGCAAAACTTCGCCAGCCTCATAATTTTGTCTAATGGCAGCTCTGCCTATAATATCAAAACCAGGGTTTGCCAATAGGTCTTTACTGCTTCCAGGATTCTGCTGAGACTAATTTCTACCTGGGTGTGGCAAGCGTTACACTAGCACTTACTAACAGAAGCAGAAGTGCCACCTACTTTTTAAGTACATTATGAGAGAAAATCTTAACATTGAGAAAAAATAATACAGTCATTCATTTTTTTCCCTGTGATTGTAAAAGATGAGCTCTGTTTAATTTTATCTGTTGAAGGTAAGTTCTTTGAGAAGCCCAGGTCTGATGCATCAGAACCTGTGTAAAAGTCCAGATCACGTTACTCTTTTGGTTCTGGTTTGCTAAAGAGCCTTTAAAAAGAAATTTAGATATAATTCACATACCATAAAATTCACTATTCAAAAATCTACAATTCTTTTTATTATAGTTACAAGGTTATACAACCATTGCTAGAATGTAATTCCAGAACAGTTTCATCACCACAGAAAGAAACCCTGAACCCATTGGCAGTGCCTGACCACCACCCCTCCCTTCAGCCCCTAATTTACTTTAAGCCACTATGGTTTTGTTTATTCTGGATATTTCATGTAAATGGAATCACACAATATGTGGTCTTCTGTGACTGGTGGCTTTCAGTTAGCATTATGTTTTTAAGGTTCGTCCATGCTATAGTATTTATCAGTATTTCATTCCTTTTTTATGGCCAAATAATATTCTGGTATATAAATATACCAAATTTTAAAGTCCACTCATCAGTTGATGGGTGTTTGAGTTGTTTCCATTTATTGGTTATTATGCATAAATGCTGCTGTGAACGCCTGTCTACAAGTTTTTATGTAGAATAGTTTCTGTTATTTTGGTTATACACCTAGGAGTAGAACTGTTTGGTCATAAAAAGATTCTCTCTTAAGGCTAAGCCTCAAGGAAAGCTTTTTCTCTTTTTTTAATAGATATTATATTTTTTTAGAGCTGTCTTAGGTTCACAGCAAACTTTAATGATTTTCTCTTTATACCCCTCTATCTAACACATGCACACTCACATACACACAACCTCCCTCATTACCAGCATGGGGAAGCTTTTAAATTGCCTATATCTCAATGTGAATTGCTTCCAGTAACAAATCAGATTATTTTCTCCTGGCACCTTGGAGAGGAATTTTTTTATTTTATTTTATTTATTGATTTTTTTGGGGGGAGAGAAAGATGGGCTGAAGGAGAGAAGCAGGAAGCATTAACTTATAGTTGTTGCTTCCTGTATGTGCCTTGACTGGGCAAGCCCAGGGGTTTGAACCAGTGACTTTGGCGTTCCAGGTCAACATTATCCACTGCACCACCACAGGTCAGGTGGGAATTTTATCTTGGAAACGGGCTGAGGACAACACAATTTTAGAACTTAGGGCAATGTGGGGGAAGATATTTACCTTAAAACTCTTCTAAGGTAAGTCCTCACAGCTTTGACAATAGACAAAGACTGATTTATTTTCCTGCTTAAGCTCCAAGCCAAAATATCCTGAGCATGGATGTGAATTCACTTGGCTTATAATTTCACCTGGCTATGAAAAGCTCTGGCCAGGACATGAACTACTCTGGTTGACTCGGTTTTGGTCATGTATACATAGAATGATACTCATCAAATTCAAAATGTGGTCACCTCTGGGAGCCATGAAGAATAACATTCAAAAGGGATTTTTGCATTAGTTTAATGTTCTAATTTAAAATGCTTTGAATATGGCTCTGGCCGGTTTGCTCAGGGGTAGAGCATCGACCCAGCGTGTAGAAGTTCTGGGCTCAATTTCCAATCAGGATACACAGGAGAGGCAACCATCTGCTTCTCCACCTCTCCTCCTCCCGTTTCTCTCTCTCTCTCTCTCTTCTCCTCCCGCAGCTATGGCTCCATTGGAGCAAAGTTGGCCTGGGCACTAAGGATGGCTCCACAGAGTTTCTACCTCAAGTGCTAAAAATAGCTCAGTGGAAAGCCTGGGCCCCAGATGGGCAGAGCATTGGCTCCAGATGGAGGTCACCGAGTAGATTCCGGTTGAGGTGCATGTCTGTCTCTCTATCTCCCTTCCTCTTACTTAATTTTTTTTTAAAAATTGAATATGTATGTACTTTTTAAAAAGTATATAAAACAGAGACAGAAACAAACAGAAATATTTTTAAAAATAGCAAAAACATGCTATTTTATATGCAGTGAATAAAGCATTAACCTGGCACACCAGAGGTCACAAGTTTGATCCCTGATCAGGGCATGTAGGAGAAGCAACCAACAAATGAATGCATATAAACATTAAAATAGACTGGAAGCAGTAACTTTGAATGGCTGATTATTTTCCTCTTTTTTCTCTTTTAATTTTTCAACTCACCCCCACTAAATAAAACATAACATAAAACAGAATTAATCATAAAAATGGAAGAATTAAATTATTGCTAAGAGATTTTTACTAAAATAAACTGATGGAACAGCTTAACCACTGTTTTCTGCAGTGCCAAACTTACATTCTTGCACTTTTAGTTGCTAGATCTAGGATTTATTTTTTCTTTTAAAAAAAAAATATTTTCTTGCTGTGGCCGGTTGACTCAGTTGTAGAGTATCAGCCGGTGTGTGGAAGTCCCCAGTTTGATTCCCAGCTAGGGCACACAGGAGAAACCCCCATATACTTCTCCACCCTTCCCCCTCTCCTTTCTCTCTCTCTCTCTCTCTTCCCCTCCTGCAGCAAAGGTTCCATTGGAGCAAAGCTGGCCTGGGCGCTGAGGATGGCTCCATAGCCTCTGCCTCAGACACTAGAATGGCTCCAGTAGCAACAGAGCAAAGCCACAGATGGGCAGAGATCGCCCCCTAGTGCTCATGCTGGGTGGATCCTGGTTGGGCCCATGAAGGAGTCTGTCTCTCTGCCCCCTCCCCCCCTCTCACTTCAGAAAAATTTTTTTAAAAATTATTTTTCTTTTTAGCCTGACCAGGTAGTGGCACAGTGGATAGAGAGCATCAGACTAGGATGCAGAGGACTCAAGTTGGAAACCCCGAGGTTGCCAATTGAGTGCAGGCTCATCCAGCTTGAGTGGAGGCTCACCAGCTTGAGCGAGGGGTCACTGGCTTGAGTGTGGGATCATAGGCATGACCCCATGGTCGCTGACTTGAGCCCAGAGGTTGCTGACTTGAAGCTAAATTCACTGACTTGAGCATGGGATCATTCACTCTGCTGTAGCTCCCCGGTCAAGGCATATGAGAAAGCAATCACTGAACAACTAAGGAGCTACAACAAAGAATTGATGCTTCTCATCTCTCTCCCTTCCTTTCTCTCTGTCCCTATCTGTCTCTCTGACTCTCTGTCTCTGTCAAAAAAATTTTTTTCTTTTTAATACAATGCTGATGTTCTGAAAATCTGTAGAAAGATGTGAATATGATGATCTTGTGCTTTGTCTCTACTTTTCAGAGTGATTTTATATTCAGAACTGATTATATATTATCTCAAACCAGCAAAGTGATTCAGTTCTTTGAAAGAATAGAATTTAAATGTCTCTTTCTAATAATATCTTGCACTTTTAATATGCTTTGCAGAGTACATTACTCTTAGAATCCACAAAATCTATGGTAAAACTTATTTGATCACGATAGTATCTTCTGGTTCCAGTAAATTTGGCACCCCTTTTTAGAACTCGGAATTTTCACAGTCACGTGGCTGAGAATGTCTGTTTACAGAAGTATCCAGGGCAAGAATTTATGTCTGCTTTGTTCATTGCTACACATATTCCTAGTTCCTAGCACAAGACGTACGTGACACAGAAAGTGCTCAGTAAATATTCATTGAATAAATAAGTAGATTTAAAGCATTTAAGAAATCCTTACTTGTGTATTGTTTAAGATCTAATCTACTTTATTCCCAGTTGAGAGCCTCTAATAATATACATAATAAAGCAGCAGGAAATGGGCTGGATTGATCAGACTTGGGCCTCCTGCCTGCCTGCAGATAGAGAGAAGGCAGTGTTAGATTGGAGTGGAAGAGGATCTGCTAAGGAAGGGGAGTGCAATTACCAAAAGAACATGTTAGGTAGTTCAGCATTGTCCCTCTACACCAAGGTCACGGGTTTGAGCCCTGGTCAGGGCACATACAAGAATCAACCAATGAATGCATGAATAAGTGGAACACCAAAGTAGTGTTTCTCTCTAAAATCAATAATAAAAAAAAAGAATAGGCGAGAAGGTATTGAGTAAACAAAACCAGTAGTGTCTAGGCCCTGGCCAATTGGCTTTGTGGTAGAGCTGGAGAAACAGAAAGGAGGCCAAAATGAGTGAGGAGAGAACACCCAGAGGTGAGGACGCTGAGGAAGCCCAGGCAGCAGGGCAGGCAGGATCTCAGAAAGGGCTGCAGAGCTAGGTTTTCCTTTTGGTGTGGTGGAAGTGACATGACCTGCTTATGTTTTTAAAAGATGATTCTGGCAACTGCATGGAGAATGAACTTGGAGAGTTAGCAGAGTGGAAGCCTGGAGACCAGTTAGGAGGTTATTTCAGTCATCTAGGCAGATGGCGCTGATGGCCAGGACCAGGGCAATAGAAGGCAAGGTAGTGAGATTGTTAGATTAACCAGACACTAAGTGACTATTTACACGAATAACTACTTGTAATTGGGATTCATGCTACAAGAGAGATGAATGAGGCAACTTGGTGTGGCCTGGGAGGCATGAGAGCTGTCTGGTAAAGTTTTTTGAGCAAATGACATTCAAGCTGGAACTGGAAGGATAAATGAAGAGGGAGAGGAGGAAAACAATTTAGCACAGGGGATGCAGATGGGAATGTGTTGAGGCCAGGAAAAACACAGCTCACTCCAGGAGCTGAAAGGAGGCCAGTGCGGCTGGGGCAGAGCAAGAGGAGCAGTTATGTGAGATGAAGCTGGGGAGGTCATCAGGAGCCAGATCTTATAGGGTCTTCTCAGCTTTATATGCCTTGTAAGACAGTTGAGTTTTAGCCTAACAGCACTAGGAAGACATAGAAGAATTTTAAGCCTTGGGGGAACATTATTCGTTCCCTCATTTCACATATATTCATCAAGCATCATCTACATGACTATTATCTACATAAGATTCATAGTTTAGAAAAAGTATTTTGATTGCAATGTGGAAAATGAGTAAGAAAGAGCAAAAGTGAGTGCAGAGGAATAGTGGTGTGCATCAAAAGTAGACTGAAAGATGTTGGCACTGCACCGTGGTGATGGCAGTAGGCATAGAGGGAGATAGATGGGTGATGTGGAGATTGTTAGGTTGGGGAGTAGGAGTGTGGGAGAGGCTCAGAGATAGGCGCTGCACAATAGGCATTGGCAAGTGGGGTTCAGCAAAGGATTGGGACCTAGTATTGTATTTTAAGGAGCACCTAGTTAGTCCCATGCTTCCTATCTTATTAGTATGTTAGAATGTACTTAGAGGACTGTGATAAAGCTAACAGAATGATTAGCAGGAAACAGATGGTTTACTTAGAATACTTCTAAGTGAGCTTATTTACAAAAGGTTATTCATAAAGATGTGGGTGGGGTATAAGGGAACCACAAAGGGTAGCCGTAGGCCCCAACTCAAGGTGATAAGGGGAGAAAGCGGTTATCAGAACCCAGAAGGAGAAAGTTATATGGAGAGCCTCATCTTCACTTATGATTTTTGGGTAAGGGATTTACAGGGAAGAAGGCAAGGGAGTGGAGCTTCTCCTTGACTCACTTTCCTCTGTCTTGTCGGTCCACTGCCCGGGACCCTCATTGGTCCACTCCAACCCGAAGCCAGAGGGCTGGGGACGCTGTGGTATACTCAGGCCTGGCTATGGTGAAAGGTGCAGAGTGGACTGGAAGGGGCAAACAAAAGTGCTTGCTGGAACTCAGCCAATCAACTTAACAATTCAAGTTCTCACCCCTTAACCTACATTGAAATAAGATTTCAAACATTTTAATTGGGAAACAAAAATGGAAGAAGTGAAATGTTTTCAACTGTTGAAGGAAATCCCTCTCCTCATCTTATCTATCACTCAGGATATGTAGTTGTAAATTCTGATGAAAATAACCTTTCGAGATCTGTGGCTTTTGCAAATATTTTAGCAGCATCTTCTAAAATACGGTTTGAGAAGTAAAAAGTTTTATAGTGAAGTTCAAAAACATTCAGTTTGCATCCTGCCCAAGTGTGGGCTGTTTTCTGCAACCTGGGCAACTCCTTGGAGCTCAGAGTATCAGAACCAGGGACTCCTGGCTGGATAAGAAAATCATTTGCCACATCATGAATCTGAGCTACCCAGGCTTTCTCCCTTTGTTTTCCTTATTACTCAATTTACAGCAAATTTGTTTTTCTAAGCACATTGTCTTTTCAAAACCCATGACAAATCATGGAAAATCATCATTCTTGTTTAAAATTTAGCTGGTCAACACATTTTCTAGGTTAGTCAGGTGTCCTATTCCTCTGCCCTCTAAACTGCTATGATCCTGGAATAGGCCTTTAATATTTGTCTTAATGGCTCTGGTTTCCACTGCAAGTCAACAGTGATTATTTTTGTCTGACAGTTCTCCTGGCATTATACCAAAAACAGGAGCAGGAAAGCACATTCTCAGCCAGAGAGGTTTAACATCTAAGCCAGACATTAAGCTGTGAATCCAAATTTGTTTCTCTATACCTCTTCTCTCCCTTGAGGAAAAATGTCATTTGGCAGGTCCTTTGGTTTCTTAGCTCCAGAAAGCTATTTGAGCCCAGCAGTTCCCAAAAATGTCACAGCATTTTCAAGCCAGTCGATCTGTTTTCTTAAGTAGATTTCTCCAAGTTAAAAGAAATGCAGTATATATTTTTCTCTACTTAGAAACTTGGTTATCAAATATTGTCTTGGGGCAGAACTGCACCTGAGATTAATAATGCAGAATGGTCAATAGTAGTCGTGAGGTGCATACAAAGTGGAAAGCTAACCCCTCTCCCCCTCACTCTCCCTCCTTCAGCTCTGTCCCTGTCACCCCAGCCCCACTATAACAGTCCTCCCCTTGAGAGAGAGGAGAACAAGAGGAGGGAGAGGGTAAGGCTGTATGAAGAACCTGGGAAAGCTTGGTTTCTGAACACTTTAACTATCAACATTCAATAACAACAAAAATGTTACAATAAAAAGCCTTAGATGCTAAAGGCAATTTAATTTTGCTTTTAGTTTTACAAATTAAGACTAGGGAGAAGAACATTCTATTTAACAAAAATAAAAGTTAATTCCAATAATCCAGTTCTAAAGTATAATCATTTAAGGGTGAGAGATGGAGAAAGTCAGGAGAATGAAGAGGTAAAAGGAGAAATAAAGAAATGACCTCAATGATTGTCAAATTCCTGAGAAGCTCAGATTTAATGTATTCACATTTGTGTTAAAATAGTATTACCATTTCAAAAAACTTTTGAACTTATAATTCTTTAAATATAGCTTATATTTTCATAACAGTTAATTTAATTTTGAATATTTTTGAAGCAAATAATTTTAAAAAGTAAATTTTTTTGAATAAAAATTTATTTAAGGTGTACAACATGATGATTTTATACATATAGTGAAATGATTGTTACAGTCAAGCTAGTTAACATTCCATCATCTCACAGTCACCATTTTTTCATGCAGAGTGCACCTGAAAGCTACACTTCTAGCATACCTCAGGATTCAGTATTTTTTTTTTGAGAGAGAGAGAAAGAATCAGACAGACAGACAGAGAGATGGGAAGCACGTTAGTTGTTCACCGATTGCTTTCTCATATGTGCCTTGACTGTAGGGCTCCAGCTGAGCCAATGACCCCTTGCTCAAGTCAGCGAGTTTGGGCTCAAGCCAGCGACCTTTTGGGCTCAAGCCCAGTGATCATGGAGTCATGTCTATGATCCCACACTCAAACCAGCGACCCCATGCTCACGCTGGTGAGCCTGTGCTCAAGCTGGCGACCTTGGGGTTTCAAAACTGGGATCTCAGCATTCCATGTTGAAGTTCTATTCACTGTGCCATCACCAGCAAGGCAGTACAGTATTATTAAGTACAGTCAGCATGTCTGTGTGTTAGATCTCCAGATATATTTATGCTATATAATTTTGTATACTCTAACCAAAATCTTTCCATTTTTATTCACCCTCTCCCCAGCCCTTGGGAACCATTGTTATACTCCCAACTTCTATGAGTTCAAATTATTTTGTTTTTTGATTTCACATATAATTGAAATAATACAGTATTGTCTTTCTTTCTCTGCATGGCTTATTTAACTTCATAATGTCTTCCAGGTTTATTCTGATAAGACCTTGTTCTCTGCTCACATGCTCCTCTCCATCCTGTTACACACCCATGTCCGCACTCCCAGAGCCTGCCTGGTTTCTAATCTGACTTCTGAAACCTACATCACCATCCTAACTCCTATTGGCCTGGTTTATAATTAACAATTCCTTGCTTTGCATTGGTCTCTAATTTTTGTGGGTACCTGAAGAAAACATTTATTGCTGACTCACTGCCCAGTGTAATAAGTGATCCTTGTCTTTTTCTGAGCAATGGACCTAGTCGACTAGCCCATGCTTTAGGCAGACGTAAGTTTGGATCTGACACTGGCAATTTACCAGCTGTGTAATTTTGGTTAAGTTGCCTAACTACTCTGAGCTTAAATCTTCTTATTTGTCATATATAGGCAATGGGGCCATTGTGAGGATTATTTGAGAGTTCATCTATAAAACAAATGGCATAATATCTTGCAGATACATACTTCCCATTTTCTGGGTGCCTAAAGTTCTGTTTTACATCCCACCAAAAAGAGAAATGGGATTCTCTGGGCTTATGAGTAATCTAATAACTAAAGTCTCTGGCAACAGATGAGTCTCCTGGTCTCAATCCCGAGAAAAATCACCAGAAAAGCACTGTGTCTGCAATAGCATTAGTCAACACTCCTGCAATATTTCAATCAAATCTCAGTGGGGATTTTTTATGCTGTAGGCTTTTTCTTTTATTGCTTGGCAAATTATTTGGCCTAATTTTTAGAAAGGGAGTTGGAGAACAAAAGAAAAACTCTGAATATTAATCAGTGCTCATGCTTATAAATAGTAAACAGAATTAAAACAGTCCGATGAAATCAATCCATTAAAAATTCTAAAAGCAAAAAGAATTCTAAAAGGGTGAAAAAAATAGCTTGGCACAATGTACTTCTAGAAGAATTTCTCTTTCTCTCTCTCCTTTTCAAGCAATAAGGGCGATGGCAGGAAAAAAGATAATTAATCAGAATACATATGGTTAAGAAAGCTGTTTAATAGAGTATGAACAAGGAAGTGAAGAGCAACCCAGGCAAAGCAATAAATAATAAGAATGAACAAGGCACTGACGTTGACGAAAATAAGTGGCCATTATAAGTGAGTCCTAAGGAAAACCGCTCAGTAGTTTAAGCTGTAGGGATAACCCCATGATATACAGACAGGTCTGCGGAATGATGAGCACCGGGGGGGGGGGGGGGGGGGGGGCGGGAGCGGGCAAGTACCTGCTCTAAAAGAGGCACCTTGCAGCCTGACAGCCGCTAGCTCTCTTCCGCAGAAATATTACACCAGGCATATCCGGGCCACGCCTGCTCATAACGCGTTCTCATCCAGATCCTGCCAGAGTGTCTGAGACCTGGAATAATGGGGCCAATCTACACCTCCTTCCTTCCACCACTCCCAAGGCTCTCCCCAACCCCCCACACCAGAAGTGGCTGGCCAAGTTAAAAACACAAGGGTCTATCCAGCTCCTGATGAAGCAGGGTCGAGAAATGATGCAACACCCGCGTCTGTTTGCCTCCTCATAGGGGTTATGAGTTTGGGTTTGCCTCAGGCTTCCATTCCACCTGAATTGATTTCAATTCACTGTGTAATTGTCTAGGCAGCCAGCCTAACCTCCCAGAATACCACAGGGCGAAGGAAGAAGTCAGAGCTATATGGTTCCAAATGATGGTGGAGGACACAAGCTTGCCCGATTTGAGTCTGTGCCCTTAGCAATGACCTCAAACCAAATCCTGGGTTTGGGCATTACTCACTAAGTATTTACTTTGTCACAGTACTGAAGACCAATGGCAGGAAAGGTTACATAGTCATGTCAGTTACAGTCCAAGCATACTTTCCTGCTTATTCGGTGTTTACTTTCCCAGTAATCTTGCTTCTTTATTAGCAATATTAACGATGAGGCAGGGAGCAAAGGTGTAGAGATTCTAGAAGAAAGAGCACAAAGAAAAGCAGGTGAGAAAAGAGATGCTGTAACTATGGAGTCCTTTGCTCCTTTCCTCTCTCCTCTAAACACGTCTTCTCTATTCCTCTGGAAATATTAAGGTCTTATTTGCATAAGCATGTAGGTTTCATAGGGTGAATCATTCTTTCCTATGGGCCCATCAAGGTTTTAAAGTGGTCTTAGGGGCTCTGCACTGAAAGCAACCCTGAGTGCTACTAATGGGAGCCTGCTGAAAGGCCTGATGGAGGAAACCAGATTGCCTCATGTGGCCCTTCTTGGTCTCATGGCTCTTCCGTCCTTATACTGGCCCTGATGAAGAGACCTAACCTGAGTTCCAGCTAAAAGGCAAGGCGGGGTCTTTCTACTTCACTCCTGCTATCTCATTTCTCAGTAGCAGAGCCCCATTCTCGTAACTCCTCTATTAATTCTGAACAGATTACTTTGAATGACACTACTCAGCTTAGAATTTTGGGGGATGGGATACATCTTAAGACCAGTGAACCCTATAAATACAGCCTCTCCTTTTTTTTTTACTGTAAAATAAGGTGCTTAATTAGAAGTGATGTAGTATGGTATACCATGATGGTGAATGAGGCATTAAGTAGTATATATAATATTTCTGGAAGATGATGGTTGATAAGAAAGATAGATTATCCAGAATAAAATTTTATTCCAGAAATTTTCATCCAGTGTGAATCCCCACTGTGCATGTATTAAAACTTTGATTTTTCTCCTGTTAAAAAAATCTTTATTTTATTCCCATGAAGATAAATTATCAAATTACTGTTCCTTATTAATAGTAATTGAAGGGGGGCAATGTGATCAACCCACCACCAGGTGACAGTGTTTTCCTACTGAGTGTATGCAGAATTGAGGGCTCAAGGTGGTAGAATTGAGGGTTCAGGAAGGCCAGGTTAACATTTAGCAGTGTTATTAGCCAGATCAGCTTTGTTGAATGAAACTCCATGTTAAATGCATGATAATCTCCATCCCTGACACCATTAGTTTTTCCATGAACCTATTGTGCAAGTACTAAAGTGTGTGGGGAAAGCACCTGTGAGTCACAAAATAGGTAATCTTGTCCACCTGATTATTCAGAGCATTTTCTACTGTAAAGGCTATTCAATAAGCATTCACAAGATACACACATTTTCTCATATTCTGCAATCATTTCAAGATACTCTTTCACATGCATCTTCCCTAAATCTCAGCTATAGATCTGCTGGTATTCTGTTCTTCCTTCTAAGTTTCTGAACATGTGACCAAACCGTTAGCCCCTACTCTTCAGTTTACATTTCAGTTTATCTCTACTTCTTGGCAAATGGATCATAAGATGTACTGGTCAAAGTTATGCCCATGGAGAGGGTTTCCATTCTTCACTGTCTTTTTAGGACACACCTAGGTTGCACTGCCATACCTATTCAATTTTGACTGATAATATTATATCATGGAAAGCCATCTGCAGTCCAGGCTTGAATTTCTTTGTCCTTTGTTAATTGACCATAAGGAACTTCCCATAAAGATATAGATGTGGAATGAGCGTGAAAGGTGCAGGCAGACTATGAGAGATACCTGCTCATGAAAGCTACTTGGGTCTTCAGAATTTACTTAAACCTAATCTTATATATGCCAGTTCCCCTTGACAATGGAATGCTCAGCTCACCAAATGTATGATTTGGTGGCTCAGAAAACCACCAGTAAAGAAGAGCAACTCACATAATTTTGGGTGTCCTGTGGTCAGGTAGTGGCAGCTGGATACCTTGGTAAGATACATGCATTCCAGGGTTGGTAGAGATGCCCTGTGGAGACTCAGTGACCAACTACTTCAGTGTGGTTTTTAGGAACCCAGCAGTCAGAGGATTGCCAGAATAATCTCTCCAAAGTGAAATACAAATTGTTGCATCCTTCACCCTCACCATAAAAAACAAAACAACAAAAAGAAAAAACACAGAACCTGGAAGTTTCTTTGGGTTCTGGGAGTAGCATATTCCACACTTAAGAAAATTGTTCCTGCTGTGCTCGCTTCGGCAGCACATATACTAAAATTGGAACGATACAGAGAAGATTAGCATGGCCCCTGCGCAAGGATGACACGCAAATTTGTGAAGTGTTCCATATTTTTATCGGCTCATTTATAACAAAATGGATGGACCTTGATAACATTATACGGAGTGAAATAAGTAAATCAGAAAAAAAGAAAAACTGAGAACAGCATGATTTCATACATAGGTGGGACATAAAAGTGAGAATATGAGACATGGACAAGATAGTGGTGGTTATGGGATGGGGGAGGGAGGGAAGAGTGGGATAGGGAGGAGGGGAGGGACACAGGGAAAACCAGATAGAAGGTGACAGAGGACAATTTGACTTTTGGTGACGGGTATGCAACACAATTGAATGATAAGATAACCTGAAGATGTTTTCATTGTGCATGTGTACCCTGATTTATTGGTGTCACCCCATTAGAATTAATAATAATAAAATATATATATATAAAAAAAAGAAAATTGTTCCTGCTTATATACTGGGTGACATGGAAGTCTGTCAGCTCTGAGGGAGCTTGGAGCAGGAAAAGTGATGCCAGCAAGTCTAAAATGTGGTGCGATGAACCCCCCCATTTGGGTCATATGATTCAGCAGGCCCTATGGAGTTGGAGGTGTCAGTAATGGCAAAAAAAAAAAAAAATGTAGTTAGGGCTTATGGAAAACTCCAGTGGGAGAATCACAAGACTGTCCCCTGTGATTTTGGAGGAAGGCCACACCATCCACAACAGAAAATTATACAACATTTGAAAAACACTTCTTGGTGCCCTGACCGATCAGCTCAGTTGGTTATAGCATTGTCCTGTTACTCCAAGGTTGCAGGTTTGATTCCCAATTAGGGAACATATAATACTTAACCAGTGAATGCATAAATAAGTGGAATAAGTTTCTCTCTGTCTCTATTTCTCTCTCCCCTTCTTCTCTCTGTAAAATAAATAAATATTTTAAAAAAAGAAAAACAGTTCTTGGCAAATTACAAAGGGCAAGTTATTCTGGTAGAGGCAGAATGTTTGACAGTAAAACATCTAATGACCCACGTAGAACTTCTCATTATAAGCTATGTTCTGCCAATTCCACCAAGTCAAAAAGTAGAAGGGCCTACCCAGAAGTAACCTTTTACAAGATGGATATGATACGTCCAGGATCAACTTCAAGCAGGGCCAGAGGGCATAGTAGGTTGTATGAGCAAATAGTTCAGACCCTCATTTCACTCATCATAGTTACACTAGTCCCCCTCTCATGGCTTGTAACCAAGGCCTCATGAAGAGTTTCTATGACCAGCTGAAGTGGGGAAGGAAGCCCAAGATTGGTTTGCAGATGGATGAATTCATTAAGTACATGCAGGCTAAAACTAGATTACTGCATTATAGCTGCAATCAGAGGTGGTCCTGGAAGTCAGTGGAGAAGGAAAATCTTCCCAAACACAGAGCTAGGAACAGAGTACCTGGTTGTCTGCTTTGGTGGGAAGAGAAATGACCTGAGATAAGAATACATACAGATTCCTGGGTCATAGACAATGGCTTGGCAGTCTTGTTAGAGGCCTGAAATTAAAAGGACTGAAAGAGACAAAGAGGTCTAGGTAGAGGAATGTGTGCAGCAGTGTGGAAGAAAGTGCAAAGTGTAGAGATTTTTTTTATTTTTAAAGAGAGGCAGGGAAAGAGAGACAGAGAGACAGGAACATTGAGCAGCTCCTGTATATATCTTGACTGGGAATCAAACCAGCAACCTCTGCGCTTTTAAATGATGCTCCAGCCAACCAACCTATTCGGCCATTTTAAAAAATTTATCAATTGATTTTTAGAAATCTAAAAAGAAGAAGGGAGAGAGAGGGGAGGAGGAAAGGAAGCTTTCATTTGTTGTTCCGCTCAGTCATGTATTCATCAGTTGTTTCCTGTGTGTGTCCAGACCAGGGATATAACCCATAACCTGTCGTTTCAGGATGACGCTCTTAACTGACTGAGCTAACTGGCTAGGGGCCAAAGTGTGAAGATTTTTATATCACATGTTAACACCCACCAAAAAGTATCCACCAGATACTAAACAACCAAGTAAACAAAATAGCTCAGCCAACTAATATTAACCAGAATTTGTCATCTGCAGTCTCAGAGCTGACATAATGAATATGGTTATGTGGCAGAGATGAAAGTTACATATGGGACCAACAGCATGGACTCACATTTAATCAGACTAATCTAGTGGCCCTGGCCGGTTGGCTTAGTGGTAGAGCGTCAGCCCTGCATGTGAAAGTCCAGGGCTCGATTCCTAGCCAGGGCATACAGGAGAGGTGCCCATCTGCTTCGCAACCCTTCCCTCTCTCCTTTCTCTCTATCTCTCTATTCCCCTCCCACAGCCAAGGCCCCATTGGAGCAAAGTTGGCCTGGGTGCTGAGGATGGCTCCATGACCTCCACCTCAGGTGCTAGAATGGCTCTGGTTGCAACGAAGCAACAGCCCAGATGAGCAGAGCATCACCCCCTAGTGGGCATGCCAGGTGGATCCTGGTCAGGAGCATGAGGGAGTCTGTCTGTCTGCCTCCCAGCTTCTCACTTCAGAAAAAAAAAAAGACTAATCTAGTTATTGTTGCCTCTGAATGTCTAACTTGTTAGCAACAGAGACCTACATTAAGTGCCCCAAATATAATATTATTCCTCTAGAAAATCATTTTGGACATTTGAACTCTCCTATTATGAAAAGGCTAGTGGTTTCTTCTCAAAAGAATAGTAACTATTCAAGGTATGAGTTTGTCTTTTTTACACACAGTGCCTCAGCCAGGACTACTACCCAGGGGCTTATGAAATGCTTGACCAACAAATCCTATACAGCATGACATCTGACCAGGGGACCTGCTTTAGAGCAAAATTGCAGTGATGGACTGATGACGATGGGTTCTACTGGTCATATCACGAACCACATCATCCAGATGCAGCCAGATTCAAAGAATATCAAAATGACTTTCTCAAAAATGCAACTAAAGTACAACTAAGTCTGCCTCTCTGCTTGTTTGACATTTTTTATTTGTTAAAGTAATATACCAGAAGTGCTAACAGTGACTATTTCTATAGTGATATTTATTTTATTATTTTTGCCTATCTGTGTTTTCTACAGCTTCTGAATATATTAGTGTCAAATTAAAGGGGAATAAAGTAAAGAAAACTCCTTTTATTTTTTATTTAAAGAGACAGAGAGAGAGAGTTAGAGAGAGGAACAGACAGGGACAGACAGGAAGGGAGAGAGATGAGAAGCATCAATTCTTCATTGCAGCATCTTAGTTGTCCATTGATTGCTTTCTCATATGTGCCCTAACTGGGGGGCTACAGCAGAGTGAGCGACTTCCTGCTCAAGCCAGCAACTTTGGGCTCAAGCCAGCGACCTTGGGTTTTAAGCCAGAGACCTTTGGGCTCAAGCCAGTGACCATGGGGTCATATCTATGATTCCACACTCAAGCCAGAGACCTGCACTCAAGCTGGTGAGCAACTGCAAGTTGATGCTTCTCATCTCTCTCCCATCTTGTCTGTCTGTTCCCCACCCTTCTCACTAAAAAAAAAAAGAAAGAAAAAAAGAAATAGTCCTCAAATTCTGAGTTCCAGAATCTTTGCCTTGTCTCTTTTAAACTCTCTAAAATCTGTATGGCTTTTTGTCACCACTGAGAAAGCTTCTGGGACTTCACTAGGACCCCAGAGCCACTTGCCTGCAACCACTTACCACAGAAACTGCATCACTGAAGAGCTTGTCCCCCATCATCTGTGAACCCTTTGAATGTGTCATTGTTTTTGCATCAATGTTCTGGGAGCTTCTTACAGAATCTGGCAAAGATATTTACCTGGGTACCTTCTGAATTCTAGTAACCTGCTCTTATTCATCTCAAGTCCCAGAAGCTCCCATTTCACAGTGAATCTTTACTAGTTACCAGCTGCTGCATAATGACTCCAAAATTAGCAGTTAAAAGTAACATTTATTATCTCATAGCATTTTTGAAAGGTCAGAGTCCAAAAACAGCTTAGTAGAGTGGATCTGGTTTAGTGTCTTCAATGACATTGCAGTCAAGTTGTCATTTGAAGTCTTGAATGAAGCTGAGGATCTGCTTTCAAGATGGCTCACTCTAAAGGTTTTGGGCTCAATACCATACAGAACAGACCTTTTCCCACAACATGACAGTTGGCTTCCCTTAGAGTGAGTGATCTGAGAGAGAGTAACCTAAACAGAAACTGCAACTTCAATGTCTTTTGTGGCCTACTCTTGGAATTCATATGTTGATTATGTCATATTCAGTTTGTTAGAAGGAATTCACTAAGTTCAGCCCACATTTAAGAGTAGGGAAGACTCTTGAAAGGGAGAATATCAAAGAATTTGTGGACGTATTCTAAAACTATTACAGAATCCAACTTTAGAAAGACTTCCAGATGTGGCAGGGTCCATCCATCCCACTGGTTTCCTTTGATTCCTAAAGCCGTCTCCAGGGAAGAGTGCCAAATTACAGAGTTCAGCCCAAGTGGTGTGCTCAGAACCCTAGGACCATCAATTATTATCCCACTGAGTGAAGGAAGCCAACGGTTAATTCTCCTGAGCATGTGCATAAACCCTACCATGTCATTAGATTCTTAAAAAATTTTAAAGCATAATTTCTTCCTTTAGACTGCTAAGCATGCTATTATTTCCCTATGTTATAGACCCCCATAATATGTCAAGCTCTAAAGTCACAACATACAAAGAAGGGCCGTAGAATATAAAAAGGAGTGGTTTTTCACTGAGAAAGGACTATATTCATTGTATTCCAAAGAAATATAAAGAAAAAAAACCCAACAATTTACAGAAGTCTGATGTAATGGTATCAGTGGCCACTTTGGAATTTGTAGGCCTAAACAGTATGGAAAAAACAATATCTGGGTTTGATGACAATAGGAAACAAAATTTTTGTTTCATCCACAAAAACACTTGTTCTTAACTAATTCAAGTGTGCTGATCTCAAATCTGACATTAGTTTTTCTCTGTAAGCTACAGTATTTTGCAATTCAAGATTTTAGGTTTTCATCTTATTTAAAATTTTCAACATTTAGTTTAACATAATGAGGTAGAATGTCTTCTTGGGTATCATCTTTGTGAAAATATAATAATTTATATAATGCAGTAAATACACTAATACACTAAAAGATATGATTGCATTGGAATTTGTCTAGAATTTCGAAATAGAACATATTAAAACACTTGTTTTAATCCTAAAATTTGCGCAAAACTTATGTAAATTCTATTCAGGCAAAAATTTGCCTTTGTAGCTCTTGCATTTGTGTACTTGTTGAGGACAATCTCGTTTGATGCTCCAGCAGTAGTCTGCTCATCACTAACAGCTCTAAGATTTTCGGGAAACTTATCAAGGTGACTGTTCAGGAAGTAAATCATAACGCTCATGTTATATCCAATGTTGCAGAAAGCCAACAGCATCCTTTGAATCAGAAGTTCATAGTTTTCTGCTTTTGTGTTGCCAAGGAAGTTCTTTGTAACTGCCACAAAAGACTGCCATGCTGCTTTCTCATCCTTATTCATCTTCCTGGCCAATTCTTCGTCATGTATGAGGGTTCGAATTAGAGGTCCATCAAATACACCTGCTTTTACCTTCTCGAAAGACAAGGCAGGAAAAGCAGAAATCATATGTTGAAAACATTCACTTTCTCTATTCAAAGCCTGAGCAAACTGCTTCATTAAGACAAGTTGGATGTGAAGTGGGGGAAAAATGATCCTGTCTCGATTAACTACAGGTTCATTCACAATATTTTGCATCCTTGCTTCCAGAGCTTCACATTTCAGCCATTCCTTCTGTGTCCAGTGTTGGTTTCTCCTGAGCTCGGCAACCCCACAAACACAGAAAGCAAGGATACTTCGTGAAACCTCTCTGTTGTCCTAGCAGGAAATTTACCATTTTAAGATCCACATAAATGATCCAGTTATGCTCCTCATACTTCAGTAAGTTGAGGACAATTTTTATGTCATTATAATCTTCTCGCAGACGAGTTGAATAACCAATTGGAACCGCTGCATAAACATTACCATTGTGTAGGAGAACACATTTCACACTCCATTTAGAGCTGTCAAGAAATAGCTGCCATTCTGTTGGACTGTAAGTGGTAACACCTAGCTGGCTGAGAAGACTACTGATATTATGACAGTAAACAAAGTGTTTGTCTTCGGAAAAAGAGCCCACAAAATTTGTTCACACTTCCTGAAATGGGATATTTTAGCTGACTGGTGAAGTACATCCTTTTCTTGAAGCTTGGAGGCTAATAACTCAGCTGCTTTCTTTGATAGGCCCAAATCTCTTACTAAGTCATTCCATTTGGGTTTACTAAACTGCTGAGGGGTTAATGACTGCTTGGCATCAGAAGAAGACCCGTCAGATTCTACTACCATTTCCTCATACATCTTATCAAAATATACTTGATCACCATGTTCACTTTCTTCGTCCTTACAAGAAATAAAACCATTGAAAACTGGAACCGGGAGTGTCTCAAGAGTGTGGGATAGGTCGTATTGCTGAAGGAATATTAGGATATGCAATCATATGCCGTTTTTTCTTGCCGATGCCCTTTGTATGGATGAGACAGAAATAACAGTCACTGCTGTGGTCCTTAGGTTCACACCAAACCATGGGAATACCTAAAGGCATTCCTTTGTGATTTCCTTTTGTCCAGTCACGAAGCATTTCCTCACAATTATGACACACAATATGAGGAGCCCAATTCTTGTCTTGATCACCAAGGGGAACTTGAAAATAGGCAATATATGCATGTGTCACAAATGATGAAATATTGCACCTTTAACAAATTTGAAGTGTGTAACAGCCACATATATACAGAAGGTGTCAGGACTATTCTTACATTTACGCCTACTCGAAGAAACCATGATTCAATCTTAAAACAAAATAAGGGTATTTTTAATGAGACAATAGTTTTTTACATTTAAAAACAACTACAATTATGTAAAAGTGATGTTTGTAAAACATTAATTGCCTTGTGGTTATGTTCAATTCAAGAGTTGTTGCCCTTTAATTCCAATATAAAAACCAATGCATGCCATTAACTGTAACAAAAAGAAATTAAAATTGCATAAAAACTTGAGCATGCACCAAAAAACAGATTTCAGATTTGGAATCAGCGAAGCAGAAATATATACATTGTGTCTGTAAAGTCATGGTGCACTTTTTTTTTTTTTAAACTGACTCCTATTCTTGAGCCTTTTATGTTCTTTTTTTTTTTTTTTTTTTTTTTTTTTACAGGGACAGAGAGAGAATCAGAGAGAGGTGAGAAGCATTAATCATTAGTTTCTCGTTGCCCTTGTGACACCATAGTTGTTCATTGATTGCTCTCTCACATGTGCCTTGACCGTGGGCCCTCAGCAGACCGAGCCACCCCTTGCTGGAGCCAGCGACCTTGGGTCCAAGCTGGCGAGCTTTTGCTCAAGCTAGGTGGGCCCGCGCTCAAGCTGGCGAGCTCGGGATCTCGAACCTGGGTCTTCCGCATCCTAGTCCAACGCTCTATCCACTGCGCTACTGCCTGGTCAGGCCATGGTGCACTTTTGACCGGTTAAAGGAAAACAGTGCACCATGATGACTTTAAGGACACACTGTAGAAACGGTTCTAAAACCTCAAGCAACAGAAAATGAAAAATAAAATTGTTCCCCAGTGTGATCAGTAAAAGTATGATAAGGAGCTAAATACTATTAACTAAATCTAACTTGTGTTCTCAGACATGATGGGATATAGGAGCTAGATTTACCCCTTATGCTAGAAACAACCAAAAAACACAGACAAAATACCTTTGAAACTTAAGAAACTACTTTAAAGAACTAGAAAAAAGGGCAAATTAAGCCCAGAGTAATCAGTGGTTACCCAGAGGGGAGTAAGTGTGGGGTACAGGAGTCCATGAGAACTTGTGTGCATTTCATTTCCTACGTTGATTATGGTGATTGCATCACAGGTTTATTCATGCATCAAAACTTAACAAATTGTACACTTCAAATATATGTAGATTATTGTATATCAATTATTCTTTAATGATGTGTTTAAAAATGATAAAGGTGGTAGTTTAGCAAGAACTTGAAGGAAGTGAGGAAGTTAGCTTTGTGGATAACTAATGGGAGATTATTTAAAAGTTAGCCACATCTTTGCAGTGGACATTCTTTTTCTAAATTTTTTTTTTTTATTAAAGTAAGAGGCAGAGAGGCAGAGAGACAAACTCCAGCATCTACCCCAACTGGGATCCACCTGGCAAGCCCCCAACAGGGTGATGCTCTGCCCATCTGAGGTTACTGATCCATTGCTCAGCAATCAAGCTTTTTCAGAGCCTCAGGCAAAGCCATGAGGCCATCCTAAGTGCCCAGGGACACCTTGCTCTGACCATTTGAGCCATGGCTGAGAGAGGGGAAGAGAGAAAGAGAGAAGGGGAAGAGGAAGGGTGAAAAAGCAGATGGTTGCTTCTCCTGTGTGCGCTGACTGGGAATCAAACCCGGGACTTCCACACGCCAGGCTGATGCTCTACTACTGAGCTAACTGACCAGGGCCTGGACATTCTTTTTTGTTTTTACTCAGCAACTTTTCCTTCTTCTGGTATAATAGCACCTTCTGCATGAGTTAAACCATTTTGGCTGCAAGTGGATAGCAAATTCAAAATGTTAGGAGCTGAAACAAGCTAGAGTTTTATTTTTCCCTTCCATAAATCTAGGCAGCTCAGGGCTGGCATGACTCCATGATCATTAGAGACCAAGATTCCTTCTAATTTGTTGATATAGCTTTGCTTTGTGATACTGACTATTTTAGGCCCAACCAAAACATTTTCACTCCAGGAAGCAGGAAGGAGGAAAGGGACATACCCCTCCTACTTAAGATACTTCCTAGAAGTTGCATACATTCTTTTGCTTATATCCCATTGGGTAGAACTTAGTCACATGATCACATAACAGCAGGGAGAACTTGAAAATGATGTCTTCTTTCTGAGCTGCCCTGTGTCCAGATAAAAGTAATAAGAAAAAGGAGAATAAGGATATTGAGAGACATCTAATCTATCTTTGCCATATCCACTTCTTTTTAAAAGATTTCTCTTCTCTTACAAAGCATGTGGTTCTACTGAGGACTACCAATCACCTAAACATCTAATTAGTCAGAGATGGACACATGACCAAAGCTGAACCAATGAGTGTGGCAAAAACAGGAAACGGGAATTTAGGAGCACCTGAAAGTCCTGGGATCATCCTCTGGGAAGCCAATGTGCTGAGGGCTGTGAAGACTAAAAGAAGGGTTCTGAAGGTGTTCAGATCCCTGGTTCTAGTTACATTGGAGGCTTGCTCCGTTGCGTTACTCACCCCTCATTTTTGTTACCTGAGACAATTATTTTCTACAGGTCAATTAATTGTTAACCAAAGAAAACACTAAAGGACTAGTTTTGGCCCTTGAGCAGGCCTCCTAAGAGGCCCTCTTCTCTAAAGAATTAACTTAAGAAATATAAATGGCTAATCAGTATGTAAAAAGATGCACAATCTCACTTTTAAATGGGGCAACAATTGTTAGAACAAAGTAGGATACATTTCTGTGTGCCTAACAGATTGATAAAGTTTCAAAAACTGGATAATCTCCTATACTATTATGAAAATGTAAATTGGTACCATATTCGTGGAAAACGTTTTCCAATACCGACCACAATGTAAAACGCACATATCCTTTGGCCAGAAATTTTATTTTTAGGAAACTGCACTCTAGAAAACTGTGCATAAAGATATTCATCACACCAAATTATGCATAATGATACTTATTAAAGCATTATTTGAACAAATAAAACTTGGAGACAAAATGAAATATTTACTAATAAAAAAGTTTCAATAAATTATAGTATATTCACAGGATGGCACATTTTATAGCAATTTTTAACAAGGTCGTTTATAACTATGGTCTTCTGGTATATGTGAATACGTATATAAAACCATCATAAAGAATAGCAAGAATTTAGGTGGTAGCATGTAGGTGATATATAATTAATGAAAAGAGCAAATTATAAACTGTATATCAATACAATCTCATTTATTTAAAAAATAGACATGTATAGAGCCTGTCAAAATTTGGGACTCCTTAGCTCTCTGAGTAGGATCCTTTCTTTAGTTAAAAAACCCCACAGGAGAGATTCCGTCCTTCCTTTTGTTGGGTGAGGAGCGCCAGGCAAGCGCGTCCACAAAGGCTTTGGAAAGAAGCAGAGCGACGGACTATCCACGCTCGGCTCCAGCCCCGATGGCGATGGAGTAGGCGGACGTACCAACTTCCAACTCCCAGAACCAAAGTGGTTTATAACTCAATTTTAAGAACCATCATCTGGATAAACCAACTTTGAACTAAACTAAGTGGACTCTTCAACCAAGGAACACTGCAGAAGCCACATTGAGACTGGTAGGAATAGCGAAAATGCGAAGAGGGCTGCCCAGCTCCCCGGAGCAAACGGCAGCCCGGAGAGACCCGTGTGGCAGGAAGAGAGTTTGGCGGAGAGGGAGATACCTGGGTCCCAGGAACCAAGCCCCAGCTTGCAGTCCCAGAGCCTAGAAGAGGCATATGGACAGTATTGAGCTGTGAAGCAAGTGAGGATACTGTTTGTAAAAAAGAGATAGTTTTCTCAGACCCAAGAATCTTTTCAAAGGGACAGCACAGAAACTCTCTCTCACAACCACGCACCCGGGGCTCTGGGGAACGGGGACAGAGGAGAGGAACAGAGCAGAGGGAACAGAAAGTGGACTGAAGGCACCGGGACACTCTGAGGGACAGCCACCCCTGGGCTAAGTCATTTCCCTAATCAAAAATGAATATTTCCCCTGGAACTAGCAATACCAGCAAAGGGAGACAGGACACTAGCCAAACAAGCTCTCCCGCGGCAATTAGAGCAGAGCTGCTTAAAGGGAGGGAGCTCCCAAGCCTACAGTGTGGAGACTTAAGACACTGCCATCTCTCTGAGGGTTGCTGAAGGGATGGTAGCAGCAGGACGCTGAAACGCGATCCTGTTGGCATGGACAGAGGCACAACCGATGTGAGCTCGGTCTAGCCCAGCAGGGGCGGAGGGGACGCGTGAAAGCGGTCCGGCAGCTGCGGGCCCACCTGTGACCCCACTTGTGGGACAGGCAGAGATCGGCTCTGCAACCCTGCGCAAGCTGGCCCTGACCGTGGGGACGGGGCTAGGACCAGAGACGGGCGAGGGGCTCGCGGCTGAGCTCACGCTGCCAACCCCGCCTGGATGGAGAAACCGTGGTTTGCCATTCTTTGTGCGCAAGCGGGCTTTTAACGCAGAGAAGGAGTAGACCCCAACGAGCGGAAGTTCGCGGCTGAGCTCACGCTACTAACCCTGCCCGACGGAGATACCCCGGTGGTTTGCCATCCTACGTGCGCGAGCTGGCTCCAAACGCGGGGGCGGGGTAGAGTCCCATCGGAAGCTAGCAGCTGAGCTCACGCCAGCAAACACGCCCAGCCCAATAAAACGCGGTATGCACCCTGCTCAGGAGGGCCCTGGCCTCGAGGGTGAGGCTAAATTCTGGATGGGCAAAGGCTCACAGCTGAGAGCACATCAAAAACCCCACCCAACCCGCAAAACTGTGGCGAGCAGGCTCTGACTGCAGGGGCTGGGTGTAAGCCTTCCGGAAACGGGCTGGGTCCGCAGCTGAGCAAAGGTGCTCACCTCTGCCCTTGGTGCTAAGGCTTGTGGCTTGAGTGACAGCCCCTCCCGCGGAGGTGAGGCGGAAATCACAGCAACAGCGGCAGTAGGCTGTCGCTGGCAACGCCCATACCCAACCACCCTAGGCAGCGGCAGAGGGGGTGGCAGGCCTGCAGACAGACCACATCTAGAGAACACAAAGGCAACACATACTGGACTCCAGTGGCCACAACTTGCCAGTACACAGATAAAATGTGGAGGCAGAGGAATGCAAACCAAATGAATCAAGAGAAATCCACAGAGAAGGACCTGAATGAACCAGATATAACCAAAATACCAGAAGCAGAATTTAGAATAATGATAGTTAGGATGTTCAAAGAAATTAGAGTAACAATGGATAGTCACTATGAACACCTAAATAAAGAGATAACAAGTATAAAAAACAAAATTGAAATAATAAAAAAGAATCAGACAGGAATGACAAATACAGTATCAGAACTGAAGACCACAATGGAAGGAATTAAAAGCAGGATGAATCACGCTGAGGATCGAATCAGCGAGTTAGAGGACACAATAAACAAAGGAATAGAAGCAGAGAAGAAAAAGGAGAAAAGACTCAAAAAATGTGAGGAAACTCTAAGGGAGCTCTGTGACAACATGAAGAGAAACAACATTCGCATCATAGGGGTGCCTGAAGAAGAGGAAAGAGGACACGAAATGGAAACTTTGTTCAATCAAATCATAGCAGAAAACTTCCCTAAATTAAGGCTGGGAAACATTCCACATGTTCAAGAAGCACACAGAACTCTATTAAAGAGAAACCCAAAAAGATCTACACCAAGACACATCATAGTTAAAATACCAAAGCTAATGGATAAAGAAAAAAATCTTAAAAGCTGCTAGGGAAAAAAAGGCTATCACCTACAAAGGAGCCCCCATAAGGATGACATCGGACTTCTCAACAGAAACACTTGAGGCCAGAAGGGAATGGCAAGATATAATCAAAGTAATGCAGAACAAGAACCTACAACCAAGACTACTCTATCCAGCAAGGCTAACGTTTAAAAATTGAAGGAGAAATAAAGAGCTTTCCAGACAAAGAAAGCCTCAAGAAATTCATTAAAACCAAACCAATTCTGCAGGAGATACTAAGGGGCCTGTTGTGAACAGTTCAAAGGGAGGAAAGAATATAGCAAAAGAAGAATATAGATTTAAAGAATAAAATGGCAATGAACAACTACATATCAATAATAACCTTAAATGTAAATGGATTAAATGATCCAATCAAAAGACATAAGGTAGCTGCGTGGATAAAGAAACAGGACCCATACATATGCTGTCTACAAGAGACACACCTTAAAACAAAAGATGCACATAGACTGAAGGTAAAAGGATGGAAATAAATATTTCATGCAAATGGAAATGAAAAAAAAAGCCGGGGTAGCAGTACTTATAGCTGACAAAATGGACTTTAAAATAAAGGATGTAGTAAGAGATAAAGAAGGACACTACATAATGATAAAGGGAACAATTCAACAGGAAGATATAACTATTATAAATATCTATGCACCAAATATTTTTTTTCAACATAGTTCTGGAAGTCCTAGCAACAGCAATCAGACAAGAAGAAAAAATAAAAGCATCCAAATTGGAAAAGAAGAAGTAAAACTGTCACTATTTGCAGATGATATGATATTGTATATAGAAAACCCTAAAGTCTCAGTCAAAAAACTACTGGACCTTATAAATGAATTCAGCAAGGTGGCAGGATATAAAATTAATACTCAGAAATTAGAGGCATTTCTATATACAAACAATGAACTGTCAGCAAAAGAAATTAAGGAAACAATCCCCTTCACTATTGCAGCCAAAAAATAAAATACCTAGGAGTAAATTTAACCAAGGAGGTTAAGGGCTTGTACTCGAAAAATTATAAAACATTGATAAAAGAAATCAAGGAAGATACAAACAAGTTGAAGCATATACCGTGCTCATGGCTAGGAAGAATAAACATCATTAAAATGTCTATATTAACCAAAGCAATTTATAAATTCAATGCAATACCAATTAAAATACTAATGACATACTTCAAAGATATAGAACACATATTCCAAAAATTTATATGGAACCAAAAAAGAACACGAATAGCCTCAGCAATCTTAAAAAGAAAAAATAAAGCAAGAGGTATCACTCTTCCGGATATCAAGGTCTACTACAAGGCCATTATACTCAAGACAGCTTGGTACTGGCACAAGAACAGACACATTGATCAATGGAACAGAACAGAGAACCCAGAAATAAACCCACAGCTTTATGGACAACTGATATTTGACAAAGGAGGAAAGAACATACAATGGAGTACAGACAGCCTCTTTAACAAATGGTGCTGGGAAAATTGGACATCTACCTGCAAAAAAATAAAACTAGACCATCAACTTACACCATTCACAAAAACAAATTCAAAATGGATAAAAGACTTAAACATAAGCCGTGAAACTATAAGCATCTTAGAAGAAAACACAGGCAGCAAGCTTTCCAACATCTGTAGCAGCAATATATTTGCCGATTTATCTCCACTGGCGAATGAAATAAAAGGCAAGATAAACAAATGGGACTATATCAAACTAAAAAGTTTTTGCACAGCTAAAGACAATAAAAACAGAATAAAAAGACAAACCACACAATGGGAGAACATATTCGACAGCATAACACTGTTCGAAAAGAAGATATGCGCCCCCATGTTTGTGGCAGCATTGTTCACAATAGCGAAGATCTGGAAACAGTCCAAGTGTCCGTCAGAAGACGAGTGGATTAAAAAGCTTTGGTACACATATACTATGGAATACTACTCGGCCATAAGAAATGATGACATCGGATCATTTACAACAAAATGGTTGTACCTTGATAACATTATACGGAGTGAAATAAGTAAATCAGAAAAAAGAAACTGAGAACAGCATGATTTCATACATGGGTGGGACAAAAAAGTGAGACTATGAGACATGGACAAGAGTGTGGTGGTTATGGGGTTGGGGGAGGGAGGGGAGGGTGGGAAAGGGAGAAGGGGAGGGACACAGGGAAAACCAGATAGAAGGTGACAGAGGACAATTTGACTTTGGGTGATGGGTATGCAACACAATTGAATGATAAGATAATCTGGAGATGTTTTCATTGTACATATGTACCCTGATTTATTGGTGTCACCCCATTAAAGTTAATAAAAAATAAAAATTTAAAAAAAACCCACAGGATAAAAGTCAAAAGATACCAGGATGGAGACATGAAAGAAGTTTTGTTTTATTGCACTAGGGGTGTGTGTGTGTTTCATAGTCCTACCAGGCATTGACCTAATACCAACCACATTACTCCTGCCTGTTTACCAGGAAGTGATCTTGCTCAATGATCTGAAAGGGGTTGGGCCCCAGAGTGAACTCTGCTCACTAGCAATGAGCATCAACAATAGGAAGGACGTCCTCTCCCTCTGTCAAACCCTTGCCAAACCAGTGAGTAAAAGCCCCATAGGGGAAAGAATGTTCCGATGCCTTCTATTCATTGCCTCAGAGAATAGATTGCAGCCCCATGATAATGGCTGACCTTAGCCTTTTATCCGAGACAGGTTTCTCCCCAGTCTTTTGCAGAAACACAAAAAGCAAACATTGCTTTCTATACAAAGACTCTTCAAGCAGGTTATTTGTCCCTTTGAGTAGTGAGTGTTTTTGTTAATCCTTTTAGTGAGGACATACATGAACGTACTACTCAGAGGGTTAAAGATGCTCCACAAATCCTCCTTTATTGAAGATCTGAGTTCTATCTTCCTAGATGACTTCACAGACTTTGCTTAAGAACAATACACCGTAATTACAGTCTGCTCATCTCATCTGTTCTCTACGAAGAAAAAAGAGGCATATAATAGTGTTAGGGGCATTAGACTCCCTGCTCCCACCCCATTCCCTGCTCTCCCCTTTCTCCGGGGGGTCTCCTTAAGGTTGTACATAGTCAGAGTTCTGGAGGGAGACACAAGAAATCATCCCTAGTGGTTATCCAGGGGCAGCAAGAGTAGAGAAGATGAGGGTAGGAAGACTTTCTGTGTGATTTGATTATTTTATGTGTTTATTACTTTTGTAACTAAAACTCTTTTCTGCTGAGAATTCATGCTCTATGCCCATTGTGGTGTATGTGTGTGTGTGTGTGTGTGTGTTGAAATGGACCCTACTCCCTGCCAAACATCTGAGAAACATTTTGGATCTGCATTTCCACTCTACGTCCAGGAGAAAGCTGGGTGGCTCTCTATTTAAGTATGCATATTGGTTAGATATTTTACTTCCAGAAAGGGCGTCAATTTTATGCTGATCACTTTTAATTATACCACAGAACTTCTACAGTTCAGATTCTCCTCAAAAAGTATAACCTTGAATATTCTGGGATTGAGTTATTAGCAAAATTTTAATAGTAAACACATGTTCAGGGAGAACTGCCTGATGGGAATGAACCTGTTCTTTCATCATTCTCAATTTTGACAGGTTTGTGGTAGATACTATTTTTGGAGATCTTTTCTAAGCCACATTATCTCAGCACCCCCTCCCTCATGACATGGCCCTTTTCTGACTTACATTTTGGCATTTACACCAAGAGATGTTTCAAGAAACAGCTGCATTGCAGTCACCATAGCATATAGACTGTAGGACTGTTATTGAGAACATTATCTATACAGATAGCACAGCAATATAGTTTCTTCCTGAGGATCTGGTCCTCTTATCTAACAGACACTGAACCTTGTAGTAGCTTTGTTTTGGGGAGGCACTAGCAACTCTGAGCCAAATTTTTGTGCTTCTCAGTATCATTATATGTTAAGTTTATGGATAAGTTTTTAGTGCTTAGATATTATACTATATTATATTATATTTTTATGCCTAGGTATTATATTTTTCTACCTTTTTTCTTTCCCTTTGACCCCTTTCCTTATTTATACATTTTTTTTTAATGAGAGGGTGGGAGGCAGAGACAGACTCCCACATGCGCCCTGATGGGGATCCACCCAGCAAGCCCACCAAGGGGCAATGCTCTGCCCATCTGGAGCCCTTGCTGCATTGCAACCGGAGTCATTTTAGCACCTGAGGCAGAGTCCATGGAGCCATTGAGCCTTGGCTGCAGGAAGGGAGGAGAAGAAAGAGAGAAAGAGAGAGAGAGAGAAGAGAGAGAGGGAGGGGTAGAGAAGCAGATGGGCGCTTCTCCTGTGTGCCATGACCAGGAATCAAACCCGGGAATTGAACCTGGGATATCCACATGCCGGGCTGACACTATACATTATTTTGTGTGTTTGTATAAATGACTTCAAATCTTTATTTATTTTTTGATAAAAGTTACTAAGAGATCCATTTTATCTTTAGAGCATATAATTTGCTAAACCTTACATGATTCAAACCAGAGTTCCAAAGTGTTCTATGTGGTTTCTGAGTATACTATATTATCACCAGTGTCTTCACCATTGAACCTTGTTGTCACAACTCTAGAGTGATCATGAGAGTTACAGACCTCTGTGAAGTCAACATTGCCTAGTTCAAGCTATTATGTTTTGGGTTAGCAATAAGAAGTCGTAAGACTTGAACTCTATTTATATTAAATGCAATAAGCCAGTCAGAGAAAGACAAATACCATATGATTTCACTATATGTGGAATCTAATGAACAAAATAAACAAAATAGACCCACAGATATAGAGAATAGACTGACAGCTGTCAGAGTAGAGGGAGGTTGGAGCAATAGTGAAAAAAGTGAAGGGGTTAAGAAAAAAAACCATATAGACACAGACAACAGTATGGTGATTATCAGGGGGAAAGGTGGGGAAAGGGAGGTAGAAGGGGGTAAGGTGGAGATAAATGGTGACAGACGATGACATTGGGTTGTGAACACACAATACAATAAACAGATGATGTATTATAGAATTGTACACTTGAAACCTTTATAATTTTGTTACCAATTTCATCCCAATAAATTTAATAAAAATTTTAAAAAGGACTTGAGCTCTAGACCCAGATAATTTATTCATTTATTTAAATACTTATTACTAGTTTACTATGTACAAGGCATGCAGTTAGGTTTTGTGGATACAATAGGAAACAAAAAACAGAGACATTTCCTATGCCTTCATAGACTTTTTAATATAGAAGTGAAGACAGCCTGACCAGGCGGCGGCGCAGTGGACAGAGCGTCGCACTGGGATGTGAAGGACCCAGGTTCAAGACCCCGAGGTCAACAGCTTCAGTGCAGGCTCATCTGGTTTGAGCAAAAGCTTGCCAGCTTGGAGCCAAGGTCACTGGCTCCAGCAAGGGGTTGCTCAGTCTGCTGAAGGCCCGCGGTCAAGGCACATGTGAGAAAGCAATCAATGAACAACTAAGGTGTCGCAACGAAAAACTGATGATTGATGCTTCTCACATCTCTCTGTTCCTGTCTATCTCTCTCTCTGTCCCTGTAAAAAACAAAACAAAACAAAACAAACAAACAAAAAACAAGTGAAGACAGGCATCAATCAAATAATCCCACAAATGTAATTACAAGTCATAAGTAGGTTCTGAGAGTACATGATGCGGAATCAGAACTTGTCTTGGAAGTCAGGGAAGACACCTATTAATTGAGAACTGTAGGATAAGTAGGAGTTTGGGGAAAGACTAGGGAAAGGCAAGAAACATTTGAGGGAAGTGGTAACAGAATGTGCAATAGCCATGTGGCAAGAGGGAACACAGTGCAGTGGAGGAACTGAAAGAGGAGCCCTGGATAAATGCAGACATTTGAGGGAACAGCTGAGACAACAGCAATAGATGGGTGGAATGCCACTAAACCACTGAACCATTTTAAAATAATGACTAACTATGTGCTGTGATAAATAATACAACCTTTCCAAGCCTATTTTCTTGGGTGTAAAACTCTGATCCTTAAGTGCAAGCTACCTGTTGAGCTATCATTAAAGTTTTGAAGGGATTTCAGCTTTCTCTAGGGCAGTGGTTCTTAACCTGGGTTCTATCGGACCCTAGGGGTTTGATGAGTCGGTCTCAGAGGTTTGGAGAAGCCTCTGCCGTGGAGGCCAGAATAAAGTAATACTGTAATTTGTTGTGAGTTCATGCACTTTGTTGGTTTTGTTCTTTGAGCAAGGTGATGTTCATGCACGGCTCATTTTGTGCACCAGTAAAAAAACATATACCTATGTCTTGAATTTGGGGAAAAAAATAATATTTTATTTATCACTAAAGAAGGGTTCGGTGAATGCGCATATGAAACTGGTGGGTTCGGTACCTCAAAAAAGGTTAAGAACCACTGCTCTAGGTACTAGCACACTAAAAAAATTTTATTTACACAAGAGAAAGCCATCTATAGAAAAAGGGCTTTTGGGAAATTTAGGGAAATTTTTGAAAATCAAATTACGTACCATGAAAAAAAGTGTCAGAGGCCCTGGCTGGTTGGCTCAGTGGTGGAGCATCTGCCCAGCGTGTGCAAGTCCTGGGTTTGATTCCTGGCCAGGGCACACAGGAGAAGCGCCCATCTGCTTCTCTACCCTTCCCCCTCTCCTTTCTAGCTCTCTCTTCCCCTCCCACAGCCAAGGCTCCATTGGAGCAAAGTTGGCCTGGGTGCTGAGGACGGCTCCATGGCCTCCACCTCAGGCGTTAGAATGGCTCTGGTTGCAACAGAGCGACGCCCCAGATGGGCAGAGCATCGCCCCCTGGTGAGCATGCCGAGGGATCCCTGTCGGGTGCATGCCAGAGTCTGTCTGACTGCCTCCCCACTTCTCACTTCGGAAAAATACAAAAAAAGTGTCAGATGTAAATAGTCTTGTGACTGGTAACCTAGAGGGACTGATGTCTGCCCCACACCCTTCAGATGCCAAGGCTTTTGTTTTTATTCTCTTCTCAACTGAGAGGAGGGGAGATGGAGGGACAGATTCCTGCATGCACCCCAACCAGGATCCACCCAGCAACCCTACCTGAGGCCAATGTTCTGTCCATCTGGGGCCATGCTCTCAACTGAGCTATTTTTAGTGCCTGAGGCAGAGGTTTCAGGAGCATCCTCAGTACCTGGGGCCTATGCGTAGGGACTGATCGAGGGATGGCTGCCAGAGAAGAGAAAGAGAGGGTGGGGGAGGAGGAGAGGTGGGGAAGCAGATGGTTGTCTCTCCTGTGTGCCCCGACCAGGAATCAAACCTGGGACATCCACAGGGCTGGTGGACACTCTACCATTGAGCCAACCAGCCAGGGCCCCAAGGCTTTTACTTAACAGTTTTGTTAACAGTCACAGGAAACTCACAATATGCAAATCACTTTCAGATATATTTAGTCCACACAACAAGCCTGTGACTTAAGTATCATTTTTTTATTCTTCAGGGATGAGGAAACTAGGACCACAGAAATTAGTTAACTTACTCAAGGCCATGCAGCTAGAAAATTACAGAGCTAGGATTCAAACTCAGGTAGTCTGATTCAAATCCATGTATAAACACTCACCACAGAGGTCTCAATAAGACTGAATGTGACCCAGAGTTGCCTGTCAGACTTTGCAGTGACTGTGATGATGAGGGGGGCATGGGAAAACTGGATCCACCAGTTTTCAGTCTATGAACCCAATGTAAAAGAAGTCTTACCTTCCAAGGAAATGCCCTCAACCCCTGCTATCAACCCAGTCAGGTAAGGCATGAGCAGAAAGTAATTTCTCTATCAAAGTAACTACATGAGATGGTTCCCAGCTTAAAAGAAGGAAGTGAAACAAACACATCCTTCTGCCTATAAAGATAAAATATTCTGTTCCCACAGATGGCCTTGACAGGGGGTGGGTTCTGAAAGATCTGTGCTTTATAAAGAGAAGGGAAATGCCACCAGACTTTCATATCTGTAGAATTTTACTGGCATTCTGTAAAGAGGGGGAATATAACATGGTACCAGTTGTCAATATTTCTGTTTTAATAAGAAAATCACCTTTGGAACAAAATCAGACCCACACCAGGATGGAATAAGATGTCCTAGAGACGGCAAGTTCTAACGTGCTGTGGGATTATTAAGAAGCAAGCTCTCCAATCCTGCTGAGTCAATGTGCAGGATCTAGTTTCGGTTCTCAACTTGTCCTGAGACACTGTAAGTCTCTTGCCAAGTTGAATCAGTGTAGCATCTGTGGGAACAGATTAAGAACTCCACATTACCTAGGAAGAGAGCAACAGAGTGCTGTGAACTCTTATCCGGATAAAAGTGTCCAAAAGTGAAGAAATTAGCAAGCAATCTAGTCATGGAGTCAAATCTTCTTTCTGTTAACAGGAGGAAAAGGAAGGACCGGCTCGGCTTGGCCCAACTCCATATTCCCTGGGCAACTAAGGTTTCTTTTTTTCTACTTCTGACAGTCCCAAGCTAGATGCCATTTGGCCTGAAAATCAAGTTTTCTCTGGACGCTTCTTTGCCTGGGTGTTTGACTTCTGCTGTCCAATTCTCTTGCAGAGGTTGTGCTCTTACCTCCTGACCACCTGGCTTCCTAAACACCTGCCTGGCCATTTGCATTCCTGATCTCCTAAAGCATTCCTTTGGTATTTCTGGTCAACTTGGTTGCTGTCTGCTTGCCCACTTTCTGGCACACTCTCGATTCAGCCTGCCATTGGCTTCTGAATCACTGATTTCTCCTGTCCTTTGGTTCTTGTGTCCTTGTAGACTCCTGTTTTCCATGCTTAATGGCCCACTGCCTAGCAGATACACACTGCCAGCTTACTTACCTGTTTGATTTTTTTAAGCCTGTTTTTGCAAAGCACCACCATTGTTCACAATCCCAGAACTGACATTTTCAGAGTTTAAGGTGGTACAATCAAAAGGAAATACCTTTTAGGAAGGAGGAAATGCAGATTAAAGTGGAGGGTTGCTTAACTTTCTTTTGATGTGGATCTCAGGAAGGCAAAAACAAAGAACATACAGTTTAAAAGATCTGAATTCAAATAGGAAGCTGTTTATTGTTGGTAATACAAATAATAAAATAGTAACCATCTAGAATAAATTTAAAATAAGAACCCTGATAGATCATTAATTCTTAGTAAATTTCTATTTTTCACATAAGGAAAATTTTGTTCCTTTGAAATAAGTGTTTTTAGCTTATTGTCAAATTTTGAACATGTGAATTTAGATTTTTATTTTCATTTTTATTTATTTTTAATTGAATTTATTGGGTGACACAGGCTAACAAGGTTATACAGGTTTCAGGCGCACAATTCCACAACACATCATCTGTACACTGCATTGTGTGTTCACCACCCCAAGTCAAGTCTGTGTCCATCACCATTTATCTCCCCTTTACCCTCTTCCACTTCCCCCAACCCTGTCCCTCACCTTGGCAATTACCACATTGTTGTCTGTATCCATGAGTTTTTTCTTTCCTTTTTTTGTCCTTTTAGCTCAATCCCTCTACCCCTCTCACCTAGCACTCACCCCTACAGCTGTTAGCTGCTCTCTATCTATGAGTCTTTCTCTATTTTGCTTGTTAGTTTATTTTGTTCATTAGATTTCACATATGAATGAAAACATATGGTACTTGCCTTTCTCTGCCTGACTTATTTCAGTTTGTATAATGCTCTCCAGGTCCATCTATACAGTCACAAAAGGTAAGATTTCCTTCTTTTTAATGGCTGCGTAGTATTCCATTGTGAACATGTACCACAGTTTATTTATCCGCTCATCTATTGATGGGCGCTTGGGCTGCTTACAAATCTTGGGTATTGTAAATAATGTTGCAATAAACAGAGGGACACATGTATTCTTTTGAATCAATGTTGTGGGTTTCTTTGAATAAATTCCCAGATATGGAATAAATGGGTCATAAGGCAATTCCATTTTTTATTTTTTTCCACTGATTTTTGAGAGAGTGGTGTGTGTGGGGAGAGAGAGAGAGAGAGAAAGGGAGAAAGAGAGAGAAAGAGAGAGAAAGAGAGAGAAGTATCAACTTGTTCCACTTAGTTGTTTCAGTTTAGTTGTACACTCATTAGTTGTTTCTTGTATGTGCCCTGAGCAGTGCCATGACCTCAGTGCACCGGGATGATGCTCTATTCACTGAGCCACCCAGCAAGGGTCCATTTTTTATTTTTTGTGGTTAGTCCCAATTGCTTTCCACAGTGGCTGCACCAATCTGCATTCCCACCAACAGTGCATGAGGGTTCTCTTTTCTCCATACCCTCACCAATACTTGTTTGTTGATTTATTGATCATAGCCATTCTGAGAGTTGTGAGGAGCTATGTCATTATGCTTTTATTTAATTTTAAAAAAGATTTTATTGATTTATTTTAGAGAGAGAGAGAGAGAAAGGGGGGAGGAGTAGGAAGCATCAACTCCCATATGTGCCTTGACCAGGCAAGCCCATGGTTTCGAACAAGGGATCTCAACGTTCCAGGCCGATACTTTATTTACTACTGCATCACCACAGTCAGACTTCATTGTAGTTTTAATTTGCCTTTGATTGTTAGTGATGTTGAGCATCTTTTCATATGTCTATTGGTCATCTGTATGTCCTCTTTGGAGAAGTATCTATTGAGATCCACTGCTCATTTTTAAATTGGATTGTTTGTTTGTTTATTTATTTTGGTGTTGAGTTGTATGAGTTATTTATAAACTTTGGCTATTAATCCCTTATCATTGCAGATATCTTTTCCCATTCAGTAGGGTTGATGGTTTTCTTTACTGTGCACAAACTTTTTAGTTTTATGTAGTCTTATTTGTTTATTTTTTCTTTTTTTTCCTTGCCCAAAGAGATATATCAGAAAAAAAAAAATTGCTATGAAATGTCCAAGATTTTACTGTCTGTTTTCTTCAAGGATTTTTTATGGTTTTGCATCTAATATTTGTTTTTAATTCATTTGGAGTCTAGTTTCATTTTTTGGGGCATGTATCTATCCAATTTCCCCAATACCACTTATTGAGTAGACTATCTTTACCCTATTATGTGTTTTTTTCCCTTTGTCAAGTATTGTTTGACTACAAAGGTGTGGGTTTATTTCTGGGCTGTCTATTCTGTTGCATTGATCTATGTGCCTGTTTTTATGCCAGTACCATGCTGTCTTGATTACTATGTCCTTGAAGTATAGTTTGATATCAAGTAGCATTATTCCTCTAACTTTATTATTCTTTCTCAACATTGCTGTGGCTATTTGTGATGTTTTGTGGTTCCATATAAATTTTTGGAATATTATTTATAGTTCTGTGAAATAATTTTGATTTTTTAAATGGGTAAAATATTTTAACATTCACAAACACTTATAAGAGAGAATTTACTTTTAGTGTCCCAAGTTTGAAACCAGTGTTTATCTAATCTAATTGAGTTGTGTCATTTTCATAAGGGTACACTGGCTTCTTTTTTTAAAGGTTGTAGGAATTTAAAAGAGTTGATTCTTAAGATACATACATAGCCTGCTGTTCCAAGTCAATGATATATATTCCCCATAAATAAATATGTAACTCCATGTGTCCCTATTCTTAAAAATTTGTGAATTATGTAGCTCTAGAATTGTATAGCTATAATTTTCCTTGTAATCAGAAAAGCAAATCCAGTCATTTCTGTACTTTTTGAAATAGTATGTAAATGTTCCAATATGCCTTCCTATTGTTAACCCAAACTCAAACTGCTCTGTAGCTTCAAGTCCTTGCAAATGCAATGGGCACAAGCCATGGAGTTCATAATTGGATTTTGTTATACAGTACTTCAACTTTTTCTTTTTAAATAATCAACCTTTCCTTAGTTTCTTCCTACCCACTCCTTGGCTTCTTCATTTCCTCCTCATTAAGACAAACCTAAAGAAGCTGAGGGGAATGAGGACACTCAGATTCTTTTTTCAACATAAGATTGAATGGAGGTGAAGTACCAAATCCACCACCTAAAACACAGCCTCAAGAACAACTGTGTTTTGTAAATCTACGCACTTCTTTGGGAACTGCAGCACTTACCGAGGTATGCTTTCTAGGTTTGAAAAAAAAACAGTAATGGTTTCTTTTTGATCCTCTGATCTCTCCTCTTACTCTCCTGAGGCTTAACATTCTAAGAAAAATGGCATAATATCTAGACCTTTTCTTCTCCATTAGGACAATAGATGATTGGTATAAAGTTTTATTCTCAGCTATACTGTATAACTTTTGCTTTATTTTAAAGTGAATGGAGCAAAGCAATAGAAATATGTAGGGAGTCACACAGCCTGTGATAAAATTCTGGCTGTGCATCTTCACAGCACAACCTTGGGCAAATTCCTCAACTTCTTCTCACCTAAGAAAGAGTTTTATTTGTTTTTTTTTTTAATTTTATTCATTTTAGAGAAGAGACACAGAGTGAGAGAGAGAGAGAGAGAGAGAGAGAGAGAGAGAAAGGGGGGAGGAGCTGGAAGCATCAACTCCCATATGTGCCTTGACCAGACCAGTGCAGGGTTTTGAACCGGCGACCTCAGCGTTCCAGGTCGACGCTTTATCCACTGCGCCACCACAGGTCAGGCCTAAGAAAGAGTTTCAAACAGTTGCTATGTTACATACAGTCTGTGACCTATGACAATGGTTTCACCTTGACAATATATAAATACATATATATATGTATGTATATATATATGTATGTATATATATATACATATATATATATACTACACACACACACACACACACACACACACACACTGTGTCTGTAAAGTCTTGGTGCACTTTTGACCCGTCACAGGAAAGCAACAAAAGATGATAGAAATGTGAAATCTGCACCAAATAAAGGGAAACCTCTCCCAGTTTCATGCCTATTTAGTGCAGTTTGATGTGGGCTCCATTTGTTGCCCAACACACATCCAAACAGTAGTGAAGTTCTTGCCACACAGGGGTAAGGACATCGGTGTAACAGAGTGAATAATGTCTGTGATTCTCTGTTTTAAGTGATTAATGTCATTGATACGTTCAATGTACACATGTTGCTTCACATAACCCCAAAAGTAAAAGTCTAAGGGTGTCACATCTGGGGATCATAGTGGCCATGGCTTGACAGAACCCCTGCCTATCCATCGCCAGGGAAATGTTCTATCCAGAAACTCATGAACAATGGTGGCGTAGTATGGAGGAGCATCATCCTGTTGAAAGATAACACCTTCTGGAAATTGTGGCACTGCATACAATTCCAACATGTCAAGATATATAGGTGTTTGCCGTCACAGGCTGCTCCGTGAACAAAAATGGGCCTATCACCTTATCATGCATCAGGCCACACCACACGTTCACTTTAGGGGTGTTATGTTCGTACTCAGCATAGGCATGAGGATGTTCAGCAGCCCATATTCGGCTGTTATGGCAATGAACATGTCCACAGATATGGAAGGTCGCCTCATCACTAAACACAATCTTCTGCAAAAATCTTGCATCATTGTTGATCTCATAAAGCATATCTGTAGCAAATGCACATCGTGTGGGTCTATCTGCCGGTTTGATAGCATGCAACAGCCACAATTTGTACCCCATAAAACAGAGACATTTCTTTAACACCTTATGAACTGTAGTCTTACTTAGGTGTAATTGTCGAGCACACGCACGCACAAATTTTTTAGGGCTCCTTAGGTAGCTATCCCGTATAGCCTCTACAGACTCGTCACTGACTGATTGCCTACCAGAACGGGGTTTTTCCACCAAACTGCCGGTTTCCTTCAACTGATTATCCCACCGAGTAATGCTATTCCTATGTGGTGGCGCTTCGTTATAAAGGCACCGATATTCACATTGCACTTTGGTCACAGATTCGAATTTAGCAAGCCACAGAACACACTGAACTTTCCTCTGTATCATCCACATCTCAACTGGCATGGCCGTGTGCTGCTCCGCTGTATACACGGTGTTACGTCATCATCTGCGCATGCGCACATGCTGCCACATCATCCTACAGAAACTGGGAGGGTTTTCCTTTTATTTGGTGCAGATTTCACATTTCTATCATCTTTTGTTGCTTTCCTGTGACCGGTCAAAAGTGCAACATAACTTTACGAACACACTATGTGTGTGTTTGTGTGTGTGTGTATGTGTGTATTGTTGTGTTTTTTATTTGAGAGGGAGAGAGACAGGAACATCAAGCTGCTCCTGTATGTGCCCTGACCAGAGAATCAAACTGGCTACCTCTGTACTTTGGGCCAATGCTCTAACCAACAGAGCTATCCAGCCAGGGCTTATTGATTTTAGAACAGTGGTTCTTAACCTGGGTTCTATCAAACCCTAGGGGTTCAATGAGTCGGTCTCAGGGGTTCAGAGAAGCCTCTGCCGCAGAGGTAAAGACACACTTGTGTAAAGTCGTGATGACACCCCCCCCCCCCCCCCCCCCCGCTTGGCCATCACTTGCTGCAGAGGATCACGTTACATTGCTTGGCCAACCAGTGCTGTGAGGAATTTAGTGCATGCAGTAGTCAACGGCTGTCATAGTTGTACTTCGTGTGGTTTCTTTCTTAATATTTTAATCCATACTAAATATGTCGAGCAAAAAAAGAAAGTGGAATATGTACAACATGGATTCATATGTATCACGGAACGGGATGGGAGTCAGCGTCCTGTCTGCATGATATGCAATGCCAAGTTGAGCAACTCTAGTCTCGCACTGGCAAAACTAAATTTGGGGGAAAAAATCATATTTTATTTATCACTAAAGAAGGGTTCGGTGAATGCGCATATAAAACTGGTGGGTTCGGTACCTCAAAAAAGGTTAAGAACCACTGTTTCAGAAAGACAAAGGAAGGGAGAGAGAGGGGAGAGGGAAGAAAAACATTTTTTATTCCACTTAGTTGTGTAGTTTTTGGTTGTTTTGCATGTGTGCCCTGACTGGGGAATGAACGTGCAACCTTGTTGCTTCAGGATGACACTCTTAACCAACTGAGTTAACTGGCCAGGGCTGACAATATTCTAAACTTTAGTTCTCTCTATGTGTTCTTATTCTTATAATTAGACCTTGGCCTTTGTCCTTATTCCAAAATTTATCTTCCAATTGCCTGTCTAGCTCAGTAATCACCTTTCAGGTTTAGAGCCCTGCCCTTCACACACATGGAAGTTATAGACACTGACCATCTTTGGACTGACCTTCCAGTTACCACTTCCAAAATGCTTGTCTGAATCTCAGAGTACTATTTCCTTGTGAGCTACTTGATTTTGTGCCAACTTGACTCTGAGTTCAACTGCTGCCTTGGGCCATGCACTGACAACTGCTTCTGTGAACTATGGCCTGATACCTTGAAATAGTTTGAATACCTGTTGGCATGTCAGCACTCCCAAGCTCCAATCCTATCTTAGTGGCTGTGTTCAAGACTGGTTCTCTTCTCCTTTCTGGTATTAGCAGGATAGTCAACCCACTCCCTAATGCCAGATCTATGATTCTGTATTGTATGATCCTATAACAGCAAGAAATTGTTAAACCATGTTTATTATATTCTGTCTAACAAGATAGAAACATAGGTGAGATAGCTTTAAAAAATCTCTAGCCTGATTAGTGGATAGAGTGTCGACCCAGAACACTGAGGTTCCTGGTTCTAAACCCTGATATAGCTTTAAAAGATCTCTGGCCTGATCAGTGGTGGCATATAGCTTAAAAAGATCTCTAGCCTGATGAGTGGTATAGCTTAAAAAGATTTCTAGCCTGATCAGTGGTGGCACAGTGGATATAGTGTCTACCCGGAATGCTGAGGTTCCTGGTTAAAAACCCTGAGGTCACCAGCATAAGCGCATGGTCACCAGCTTAAGCACAAGGTTGCCAGCTTGAACACAGGGTTGCCTGCTCGAGCATGGGACCATGGACATGATCTCAAGGGTACTAGCTTGAGTCCAAAGGTTGCTGGTTTGAGCCCAAGGTTGCTGGCTTGTGCAAGGGGTCACCGGCCAGCTTGGGTCCACTTCTCCATCCCCAGGCAAGGCATGTATGAGAAGCAATCAATGAACAACTAAAGTAAAGCAACTACAAGTTGATGCTTCTTGTCTCTCCTCTTTGTTCCTGTTTTTTTCTTGCTCTCTTTAAAAAAATTATTTCTATTAATGTGATATTGGTCAAGTTTTATAAGACTTGGTACTTAAAGGACTGGTATTGTTTACTAAGAAAAAAAATCGCGTGGAAAAGTTTGTTCCAAACTCAAAAATAATTTTTTTACCTAAATCTTTTGGGGAAGGTTTGTTGAAGATGGCTCCCTTGAATATGTTCAATAACAAATTTCACAGGAATGGTTGTCAACCAATCCACTTATCCAATTACACCTTTGAACTAAAAAAAAAATTAAAAACTCCTTTTATTATCTTTAAAAGAAAAAATCATCATACATGGCTTTTCAGGATGCCATTTTACACATCTATGTGTGATAGTGATTAATCTATGCTAGGCCTTATGCTAAGACCTCTATAACATAGTACCCTCATTTAATCCACACACAGATTTATCAATGTGTTGATAAGGATGAAACAGAGACACAGAAATTTTAAGTCATTTGTACGAGGTCACCCAGCTAGAAAGTGGCAGAACCAGATGAACAGATTCTGTTTCCAGAGAGCTCCTAATCATTACATGGAAACAAGAAACAGAGAAAAAGAAAACACAGGAAAGATAAGGAATATGCTCCACAAGAAGTTTGGAATCCCTACTACATTTTCAGAATTGATTGGTTAACTGGAGTTTATCAGTGAGGAAACATCTGGATTCCCTAAGATCTCTGCTGCCACCTAAGAGAATGTACATTTCCTGCATTTGGATGGTTATTCCTGTGCTCAACAGAATTGGGAAACATTTAGGGCTGGTCTTCAGGAGGAATATATCACTACAAATCACCCAGTGAACAGTGCTGTGGCAGGGTACCAGGTAATTTCTTGCTGTATGATGTCTCTAAGAAATCTTCCCCTTTTGTAGAAAGCATGGTATATCCTTCTATGCAAAATTAAGAGAGTAGTGGAACCATATTGTGGAATGCTGTTTGAATATTATGACAAGACAGTTTGTCTATATAAAACCCTGAGATTATTGCCAGAGGCTAAAACTATTCTCATACAGTCTCAGGACAATTTCTATATGCTGCTGTTCATAATCTGTTCATAACTTGCTGTAATAAAATAATCCCTTCAGTAACTCCTATATGGAAAGTTTTATGTGATCATTTCTGACACACTTGCTATAGTCATTGTGAAATCTCAATGTAAGTCTTTTAGTGCAACATTTTTATTAAAGGGAATTTCAATTTCCAGAATTATAGTGTTATGCCTCAAGTAAGACAAAATCCTAGCACCAAATTATTATAGACTATTCCTTTTCTTAAGGAAGAATAAAAATAATTTTCTCAATACCAATAAATAAGGAATGGAATAAACATTGTCATTAATGATACTGTTTCAGATTTTGAATATTGCTTTCAAGTTAAAAATATTGTTGAAATCTATCCTATTTTTATTAATTTTATTTTCTGGGCAGCATTATTTATTCTTTTCATTCTTTGAACAAATGTGTGTGTATTAACTTCTATATGCCAGGTGCTGTGCTAGGTATTGGGGACATAACAATGTCTTAGAATTTGCCCTCAAATTCTAATCGTTCCCTCTTCTTCTGAAGCATTCCATATTAAAACCAGATACACAAAATACCTATCCGCCTGACCAGGCAGTGGCACAGTGGATAGAGCATTGGCCTGGGGTACAAATTCAGTCACCACCTTGCCTTACCAGTACCCTATACCATCTAGTCTAGTGGATGTAAGCTAAACAATGTTGTCTATCCTGTACTCGGGGAAATTTCATGTTAAATATGGGTTATTTTTAAACTGAGTCCTCTCTCTAACTTAATGGTTCTTAACCTGGGTTCTATCGAACCCTAGGGGTTCAATGAGTCAGTCTCAGGGGTTTGGAGAAGCCTCTGCTGCGAAGGCCAGAGTAAAGTAATACCGTAATTTGTTGTGAGTTCATGCACTTTGTTGGTTTTGTTCTTTGAGCAAGGTGATGTTCATGCATGGCTCATTTTGTGCATCAGTAAAAAAACATATACCTATGTCTTAAATTTGGGAAAAAAAATCATATTTTATTTATCACTAAAGAAGGGTTCGGTGAATGCGCATATTAAACTGGTGGGTTCAGTACCTCAAAAAAGGTTAAGCCTGACCAGGCAGTGGTGCAGTAGATAAAGCGTCAGACTGGGATGTGGAAGACCCAGGTTCAAGACCCCGAGCTCGCCAGCTTGAGCACGGGCCCATCTGACTTGAGCAAAAGCTCGTCAGCTTGGACCCAAAGTCGCTGGCTCCAGCAAGGGGTTGCTCGGTCTGCTGAAGGCCCTTGGTCAAGGCACATATGAGAAAGCAATCAATGAACAACTAAGGTGTTGCGAGGGCAATGAAAAACTAATGATTGATGCTTCTCACCTCTCTCTGTTCCTGTCTGTTCCTATCTATTCCTCTCTCTGACTCTCTCTCTCTCTGTCCCTGTTTAAAAAAAAAAAGAAAAAAGGTTAAGAACCACTGCTCTAACTAGTCTTTACTAGTCCATTTCTTGCTTCCCATTTTTGAACTCCAAAGTAGTTTCTGATTGACTCTACTTTCCCATATCGGTCACTATGAGGTTAACTCAGAGGTCACAAAGCCAAATGCCTACAGGGACCAACTTGGAAAGATAAATAAATTCTGGGGGCTGAACAGGAGATTAGGGAGTAAGGGGGACTGTGGCAAACTGCAGAGCACAGGCTCACATAGAGAAAAATATGGTTCTCAGTGCCAGCTCATTGTTGTTGATGGAATAAAAGGTTTTGTTAGCTGATCATCTGGTTTTCTAAAGCCGTGATGGTGAACTTATGACATGCGTGTCAGTGCTGACACACGTAGCCATTTTCTATGACACGGGCTGCATGCCAAGAAGGACGTTTCATCCTCTGCTCCTGCACGGCCAGGTGCAATGGCCAGGTGCAGTAGCCGAGGATAAAACATTTGCTGTAGTGTAGACACTCTGTGCCGGAGGTCTGTAGGCCAAAACAACAGAACTCCAGCACAGAGCGTCTAGTTCTGGGACTTCTGGTTAGGCCGTTTTTCTCGAAGTGACACACCACCCGAGTTATGCTCATTTTTTTGGTGAATTTTGACACACCAAGCTCAAAAGATTGCCCATCACTGTTCTAAAGAGTTAGAAATGTTTTTTTTGTTTTGTTTTTTAGTTAGTTAGTTAGTTAGTTAGTGAGAGAGAATGACAGAGAGACAGGGAGAGACGGAGAGAAAGAGAGAGAGATGAAATGCATCAACTCCTAGTTGTGGCACTTGAGTTGTTCATTGATTGCTTTTCATATGTGCCTTGACTTTGGTGGCGGGAACTCCAGTCAAGTAGTGACGCTCTGTTCAAGCCAGCAATCTTGGGCTCAAGCCAGCAACCTTTGGTGTCAAGTCAGAGACCATGGGATCATGTTTATGATCCTGCGCTCATGCTGGCAACCTCATGCTCAAGCTGTTGAGCCTGCGCTCAAGCTAGAGGAGCCCTTGCTCAAGCCAGCAACTTCAGGGTTTTGAACCTGGGTCCTCAGTGTCCCAGGTCAATAATCTATTCATTGCGCTACCACCAGTCAGGCAAGAGTTAGAAATCTTGATCTTTATGTAAAACGTCCCGATCTTTAAATGTTGGCCCAAACAAAACATGTCTGCACAGGGCTGCCATTTTCAACCTCTAGTTTCATTAGTATTGAATTCAAAGAACTAAAAGCACCCATAGGCTTCTGAAATGTCCTTGAAGAATGTAAGGTCAGTTCTGTGATCTAAACCTGCCATCACAGGAAAGGGAAAGGCAGGGTTCTTTCCAGGTGTGATTTGATGTTGGTCTAATTAGTACATTTTCTTTTCCTTTTTTTTTTTTTTTTTTTTAAGAGGGACAGAGAGAGAGTCAGAGAGAGGGATAGATAGGGACAGACAGACAGGAACGGAGAGAGGTGAGAAGCATCAATCATTAGTTTTTTGTTGCCGTCACAACACCATAGTTGTTCATTGATTGCTTTCTCTCATGTGCCTTGACCGCAGGCCTTCAGCAGACCAAGCAACCCCTTGTTGGAGTCAGCGACCTTGGGTCCAAGCTGATGAGCTTTTGCTCAAGCCAGATGGGTCCCACACTCAAGTTGGCGAGCTCGGGGTCTCGAACCTGGGTCTTCCGCATCCCAGTCCAATGCTCTATCCACTGCACCACCGCCTGGTCAGGCTAATTAGTACATTTTCATTAGTCTACTTAGTAGATTGTCATTCTATAGTTTTGAAAATGTCATAAAGTAATCCATTTTTATGCAAGGGTGATGAAATATATATTTAATTTTAAAAATACATATTCAATTTTGTTTTATTTATAGACATAAAGAGACACTGGCACTGGAAAAGTGCATTAAAAATTAACAAAAGTAATTATTTGTACAAAGTAGGGACAAGGTAGAAAGGCATGAGTGTGGGAATAAGATCTCTCACTGTATATTTTTAATTTAGTTACTATTTTTGAACTAGGTAAGAGTAGTACATATTCAAAAGTTAAAATAAAATTAAAAAATAAATGTAAAAGACATTACAATGTTAATTTATGCTTTTCCTGTGGGGTTGAAAGGAGCGTGGCCCTTTCCCCTCCCTGTCAGATCATGTGCTCACCCACTGATGTCAGTGTGTTCCAGAAAGGAGGCATCATCTGACAAAAATGTCACTTGGCTACTATTGTGAACTTTGTCAGTGAATTATCAGGTTATCAAACTAGTGCTGAGTTTGGAGGTACTGGCAGAGTTGTGGTCCAAATTCCTAGAGTTCAAAGTGCTGGGACCCGTCATTCTGGCCAGGGTGATTTTGTCATGGGGGCTGTATGTTTGCACTGACTAACCAAAACCTGGAGCTGGTGGCACCTCAGAATGAATAAAACACAGGAGATATGCTATATGCTCTACCCTGGCTGCCTTGGCCATACCAGAGTTGGTCATGTCTAAAAGTCATCATATTGAGGAAGTTCCTGAAATTACTTAAAAAAATTTTTTAATTGATTGATTTTAGAAAGAGAGAAAGGGGGAGAGAGACAAAGAGAAAGAGAGAAAAACAGTGATTTGTTATTCCACTTACTTGTGCATTCATTGGTTGATTCTTGTATGTGCTCTGACCAAGGATCAAGCTCACAACCTTGGCATATCAGGACAGCACTCTAATAACCAATGAGCAACATGGCAAGGGCTCTGAACTTCCTTTGCTGGTTGAAGATAAAGTTGAAGTCTATAAGAAGACCAAGGAGGCTGTTTTGTTTCTGAAGAAACTTAAGACCTGGAGTGATATAAAAAAAGTCTATGCCTTTCAGCAAATGAGAGCTGCCAAGGGCAAAAGTGAGAAACTATTGTCAAATCTTGCATTGTCTATAATGAGGACAACAGTATCATCAAAGCATTCAGAAGCATCCCTGTACCTGCTTAATGTAAGCAAACCGAACATTTTTAAACTTGCTCCTGGTGGGCATCTGGGTCATTTCTGCTTTTGGACTAAAGATACTTTCTGCAAGTTAGTTATTCTGTATGCCACTTGGTGTCAATCTGCCTCCCTCAAGAGTAACTAGCCTGGCCAGGCAGTGGCACAGTGGATAGAGCATCAGATCAGGATGCAGAGGACCCAGGTTCAAAATCCCGAGATCACCAGCTTAAGCCTGGGCTCATCCGGCTTGAGTGCAGGCTCACCAGCTTGAGCGTGGGGTTGGTAGTCTGAGCATGGGATCACAGACACGACCCCATGATCACTAGCTTGAGTCCAAAGGTTGCTGGCTTGAAGCCCAAGGTTGCTGGCTTGAGCAAGGGGTCACTTGCTCTGCTGTACCCGGTCAAGGTACATATGAGAAAGCAATCAATGAACAACTAAGGTGCCACAACAAAGAATTGTTACTTCTCATCTCTCTTCTTTCCTATCTGTCCCTTTCTGTCCCTCTCTCTGTCCCTGTCACACACACACACACACACACACACACACACACACACACACACAAAGGAACAAAGGAGTAACTACAACCTTCCTGTACACAAGATGCTCAATACAGACCTTAGCAAAATCTTGAAAAGCCTAGAGATCCAAAGAACCCTCCAAATACCACACAAGAAGATTCATTGAAGGGTCTTAAAAAAGAATCCACTGGAAAATCTGGGAATTGTGTTGAAGCTAAACCCATATGCAAAAACCATGACCTGAAACACCATTCTTCACCATGCCAAGAACCCCAAGCTCTGGGTGGAGAGAGCAGCAGCAGTACTAGAAGTCAAATCAGATGAGAAGGGGGTTCCAGGCAAGAAGCCTGTGGTTGGGAAGAAAGAGGGTTGTTGGTGTTATGAAGCCGAAGAAGCCTTTGGTGGTAAGAAAGGTCACAGCTATCAGGAAACCAGCAGCTGCGGAGAAGCCCATAGCAAAGGAAACTCACCACAGAAGAAAAGAAGCCTGCTGCGTAAGCGCAAATTTGTTTATTCCATAAAGGTCAAGTCACTTTGGACAGCTAATTTTGAGTAAAAATGTGATCAAAGAGGCAGTGAGGGTAATAAAAGTCAAATTATTTTTTATTGCAGAGAGTAAGGTAGGTTGAAAAATAAATTAAAATGTGTAAAAATATACAACAGGTTAAATATAAGAGAAGTGGAATTAGAAAAGCTAAAGAAGAAAATTGGTAGTTAAAAATAGTCATGGGGATGTAAAGTACAGCATAGGAAATACAGTCAATAGCATTGTAGTAACTATATATGGTGTCAGATGAATGCTGGATTTATTGGGGTGATTACTTCATAGGTTACATAACTGTCTGATCACAGGGTTGTACACTTGAAACTAAAATAATGTACATCAACTATACTGAAAAATTTAAAAAGATTATTTTAAGTTAAAGAAGAAAAGGGAATAATGTTACCTATTTGGTAACTAAAGAAATTAATTTTAATTTATTCTTTAAATGGTATCACATAACAGTGGCATTTATATTACTCTTATTCCATACTTATGGTTTGTGTGACCATTGTATTTTTTTGGGTTTTTTGTATTTTTCTGAAGTGAGAAGCAGGGATGCAGATAGACTCCCGCATGTGCCTGACTGGGATCCACTCGGCATGCCCACCAGGGGGCGATGCTCTGCCAATCTGGGGCGTTGCTTTGTTGCAACTGGAGCCATTCCAGCACCTGAGTTGGGGGCCATGGAGCCATCTTCAGCACCTGGGCCAACTTTGCTCCAATAGAGCCTTGGCTGTGGGAGGGGAAGAGAGAGAGAAAGGAGAGGGGGAAAGGTGGAGAAGCAGATAGGCAATTCTCCTGTATGCCCTGGCCAGGAATAGAACTCGGGACTTTCATACACTGGGCCAACACTCTATTACTGAGCCAACCAGCCAGGGCTGTAGCCATTGTATTTTTTTTTATTTATTTATTCATTTTAGAGAGGAGACACAGAGTAAGACAGAGAGAGAGAGAGAGAAAGGGGGGGAGGAGCTAGAAGCATCAACTCCCATATGTGCCTTGACCAGACCAGTGCAGGGTTTTGAACTGGCGACCTCAGTGTTCCCAGGTCGACGCTTTATCCACTGCGCCACCACAGGTCAGGCCTGTATTTTTCCATTTTTTTTTTTATTCCGGAGTGAGAAATGAGAGGAGGAAGGCAGACAGACAGAGTCCTGCATGCGCCAGACCAGAATCCACCCAGCATGCCCACCAGGGGGTGATGCTCAGCTAATCTGGGGTGTTTCTCTGCTGCAACTGGAGCCATTCTAGCACCTGAGGTGGAGGCCATGCAGCCATCCACAGCGCCCGAGCCAACTTTGCTCCAGCAGAGCCTTGGCTGCAGGATGGGAAGAGAGAGACAGAGAGAAAGGAGAGGGAGAAGGGTGGAGAAGCAGATGGGCACTTCTACAGTGTGCCCTGGCTGGGAATGGAACCTGGGACTTCCAAAAGCTGGGCCAATGCTCTACCAGCGAGCCAACTGGCCAGGGCCGTGACCATTGTATTTTGAAATGCCAATATTTCTAACAGGACACTGGATATTACTTCCTTTACAATTACTTTATTTTATGAGAAAAAATTTGAATATTGATATAAAAATGAAAAAGGGATACATGTATTTTTCCAAATTCTTTTGGTAGTGTGTAAACAAAAAGATTTAAAAACCACTAACCTTGATTTTCATACATTTGAAATCAATGGAGTTACTCCTTTGTCTCTGGAAGGCCAAAGTTACATTACACATGGCGACCAAAAGGCCACAAGTTAGTACTCTGAACACAATAACATGGACTAAGTTTGGATTAAGTGGCTTTTACTTAGAAAAACAGAAACCTTTTAGTGAAAGAGAGACAGACCGAAAGAGAGAGAGAGAAGCATCAAGTTGTAGTTGTGAAACTTTAGTTGTTCATTGATTATGCTTCTCATACATGCCTTGACCAGGAAGCTCCAGCAGAGCCAGTGACCCCTTGTTCAAGCCACGATCTTGGGTTCAAACCAGAAACTATGGAATCATGTTGATAACTCCATGCTCAAGCCAGTGACCCTTCCTCCCATCCCCCACGCTCAAGCACACGACCTTGAGGTTTCAAACCTGGGACCTCAGTGTTCTAAAGGTTGATGCTTTATCCACTGTGCTACCACTGGTCAAGTAAAAAACAGAAACTTTTAAGCTTCATAAGAGTGGGTGTTAGGTAAATTTGGGTGTTTTGTACAGTAGGTCCAGTGTATGATGTCAAGAGTTCATAGGGCCATCATAACAAAAGTGTAAAGAGGGCCAAATAATAAAATAGTTTCTTTTCTGATTTTGCCACAGGCCAACCTTCTTCGATTCATCTTGGGGTGCCTACATGTGGATTTAAAATCAAAAGTGCAAGTCTAGGTCCTGGCCCGTTGCCTCAGCAGATAGAGCATTGGCCTGGCATATGGACTTCCTGAATTTGATTCCTGGTCAGGGCACACAGGAGAAGCAATCACCTGCTTCTCCACTTCCCCCCCTTCCCCTTCTCTCCCTCTTTTCCTCCCATAGCCAGTGGCTCAATTTGAGTGTTGGCCCTAGGCACTGAGGATAACTTGGTTAGTTCAAGTACATCAGCCTTAGGCACTAAAAATAACTCAGTTGGTTTGGGCTTTGACCCCAGACAGGGATTGCTAGGTGGATCCCGGTCAGGGCACATGCAGGAGTCTGTCTCTCTACCTCCCCTCCTCTTGCCTTGAAAAAGAAGAAGAAAAAAGAAAGCTATCAGCAAATATCAGAAATGTCTCCTGTCTTTCCAGATCATTCCCTCTTGTTCTCTGATCCTATTGTCCCTCAAACCCACAAGGACCTACAATTTATTGATTCTACCACCCTTTCTCTGTCTTTAATCTCCATAGCTACTCATTCTTCATCTTAAACTTCATGGTGAATCATAACCTCTCTTTTACACCCTCAACTTCCTTGCTCCTCTCTCCTTGCTCTTATTTCCTTGGTAAAACCCGATTAAATACAGTGTGTCCGTAAAGTCATGGTGCACTTTTGACCAGTCGACTGGTCAAAAGTGCACCATGACTTTACAGACACACTGTAGAATTCTAAGCCTACTCTGAGCCTCCACCCTGGCAGCTAATTATTGCTGCAGTAAAAAAAAAGCACAGTCACACTGACTTGTCTACACTGACTTGTGACACACTTAAATTCATGACCACGAACTTAAGTGGGTCCTTCATGACACTCAGCAATCGTATATTTTTCCTAGTCCATCTTTTCATTCTTCTAGATGACTATTTTATACCTTCGCTTCTCTCCTCAGGCATTCATTACTCTTCCACACCTCCTCTTCACTACTGACCTTATTTCTTGCTTCTGAGCAAATTGAAACAATCAAAAGAGAACTTCCACAAATTCCCACAACCACTTCAGCCCACCTGCCTGCCTTTCCATGGGTGAAAAGTCTGTGCTCCTGTCTGCAGATTATCCTTACACTTGTGTGCTGGATTCCAAATTCTCTTTCTTTCTCAAGGACACTTCAACAATTCTCTCTTCTTGCTCTTACATAAATTTTTCCTTCCAATCAGAAACAAGTGTTTCTCCAAATTTTTTTGTTAACCTATTTTGACTTCACTTCCACCACCAGTTACTACCTCATTTTGGGGCTCCTCTTTGCGGGAGAACTGCTCAAAAGTATTGCCTAGAATGCTAGCCATTTCTAATTCCTCTCCTTCCATTTTTTCTTAAACCCACTCTAATCAAGTCCCTGCCCCCAACCTCGCTGCACTGGTATGTTACCAATGGCATCCATGGTACCAAACCCAATGGTCAATTCTCAGTTCTCTCATATGAACCCTCACTTTCTCTTAATACACTACCTTCACTTGGCTTCTAGGCACTCACTCGGCTGTCCTACTTAGTTGCCTGCTCCTCAGGTTCCATTACTGGCTTTTTCACTTCTCCTGCCTTGAAGTTGCAAGACATCTTCAATTCTCTTCTATTTACACACTCCTTTGGTCACATCGTCTAGACTCCTGGCTTTAAATATCACGTAAAAGCTGATCTCTTTCATGTATCTCTAGCTTGGACCACTCTCTTTAACCCCAGACTCAGATATACAACTGCTTACTCCAGATCTTCGCTTGCATTTCTAATAAATATCTCAAATGTTAATGTTCAAAACTGAATTCCTGATCTTTCTCCTCAAACCTAGTCTACTTGTAGTCTTCCTCATCTCTACTGATTTCTTTTTTCCTTATCCCCTATCAGCTTTATTGTCCTATTTAATTTTTGTATTTATTACATTCATTATTTATTGCCTGTTGCCCCAACGCCCAAAATGTAGTATTTACAAGGGCCCGGATTGTTTGTGTGTGTGTTTTGTTCACATATATAACCTGACTAAAATAATGTCTGGGTGCTCAATTAATACTTATTTGTTGAATGAATGAAAGAATGAATTAAACCAATAGAATCAATCCATTCTTAGCTTACTCAGAAATTACTGAAGTCTCTTAACCCAAACAGAAAATCAATGAAAAAAAAAAAAAAAAAGGGGGCTTATCTGCTAGCAGTAAAATACCGCGCAGGATTAAAGTCTGTGTCTGTACGGGTTGGGGGTGGGGTGGGGGGTTCAGACAGAAAGGTATCCCTTCAGTTATGTAAAGCACTAGAACAAGGCTTAGGTAAAAGCCAGTGAGAGCGTGCCAAGGTTTGCTTCTGGGGAAACCACTTCTCATAGCCACAGGCCCCAACGAGTTCCAAACGACCACCGTTCCAAATGTTGGAATCACGTGAAAGGTAGTATGTGGGGTGAAAAGGGGCAGAAACGCATCTTCTTCCACTGCAAGTCACTCCTATCAACAGCTGTTCTCTCACTAGGGTGTTTCTGTTTTCCCTTATTTGGACATCATTGTCAAAAAGAAAAGACACCACACCCTGCGTTATGTAGCCTTAACTGAGGAGCTATGCCAAGTCCCAGGTCTCCTGTCTTCAGGACTGTATTTAATTCAGTAATATTTTTCTTTTGAATCAGGGTTCCTGGGGTGGGGGTGGGGACAGGAAAAATCTGAAGACGTTTGAAAACAGTACAAATGAAAAGGTGGAAAAATTTAAAAATAGTTTAAGACCCTTAAAAGCAAACTGGATTGGGGGTTCACGTTGAGTTCGGCACAGTGGAGCCCTGTCCGCTGTCGGATCGGCCCTGGGCTAGGAGCCAAGTCCACAGGGGATGCGCGCGTTGGCGTTTCGGTCTGCGGGAGACGCCCCCGCCCTGAGCCGCCCCCGCCACGGTGCGCCAGGGGACCCAGCCCATCTCCAGGGACGGAACCCCAAGCTTCCCTTAAATCGCCATGCCATTGGCCCAGACACGTCTGTGCTGCAGAAGCAGAGTCCAAAGGAAGCGTCAGGACCGCGGGGCAGGCTGGCGGGATGCGCGGCGGGGCAGCGAGGGGAGCCGGGAGCCGGGAGCCAGCGGCCAGTTCGACGCGGTCCGAGGGCTCGGCGCTCCGCACCCGGCGGCGCACGCCCTCGCCCCGTCCGCCCCTCCTCGCGCGGAGCGTGCGACACCCCAGCTTCCGCGGCGCCCCCCTTCCCCCGCACGCCTCCCCTTTAAGCGCTAGGCGCATTTGGATTTATGTCGGCCGAGGCGGAGCGAGACTCCCCTTTATGGCGGAGTCGGCAGCCGCGGCACTGACAGCCGCGACGGCCCGGCGAGGAGTGCAAGAGGCCAGGCCTCAGGCAGCCGGCCGCCGTCACCGCAGCGGAGCCGGGGGGAGCTCCGCGTGCGCCGCGGCGGGGGCGGAGGAGTGGGCGGGCCTGTTGGGCTGGGGGTGGGGAGGCGGGGAAGGCTGGGAGCCGGCCCGGCAGCGCTCCGGTCTGCCTCTGACTGCGGCGCGGCAGGGCGATGTGTGATTACCATGGCGAGGAGTCTCTGTCCAGGGGCCTGGCTAAGGAAACCTTGTTACCTCCAGGTAGGCCGGTGGCGAGCGCGCCGCGCACCCTCCCTGGCCGCGCGGGACTTGCCTGCCTCCCTCCTCTTTCCCTAGGTCGGCGCCGGCCCGAACCCCGCTGCCCCCTGCTGTCGGTACTTGGCGGAGCGCCCTGCCCGTCGCCGGGGCGCCGCAGCCCCCAAGGCAGTGCTGCCCGCGCGCTCCACCGCTGCCCCGCGCCTCTCCCACCCCGACCGGCCAGGCTCAGGGACCCAGGTCACCCGGCCGGGGAATCGCCCTTGCACCTCTCACATTCAGCCCCTAGACGTGACTCAGGCGCGACTCTACACCACTGGCAGTCGGGGCTGGGCAGTCGGGGCTTGGGACGTGCCGCGGTCTTTTCCTTAGTCAGGTGCTCTCCTCCCCCTTCCCAGGTGGGCCCCGCAGGTCGGCTATTCTCGATTCAGTGTCCTGGCTCTTCAGTCGGTGGTAGAAAAGGTGGTGTGTCATTCCTCCATATTTTAGAAAATCATGGCAATTTGTCACATCAGTGTTTCTCCTAACCCCAGATAAGCGGCGTGTACCTCGTGCTGAGCTCCTTGGTTCGGTCTTTCCATTACCCGTGATTTAAATGGGAGGTAGGGCTCGGAAACCCGAGTATGTCGGATGGGTGTTTGCTTCTTAAAAAGAAAGGGGACAGTTTCTGGTGGCGATTTCAAATACCCAGCAATGTAAACGTTATTCTCAGTCTTGTCAGGTGTACTGTTCGCGTGTTAATTTTTCATGATTTCGGTTCCACCCTCTGTTCCGCTGCCATTCTGTATCTTTGAACCCTACTACTGCCTTCATGTACTGTTGGTCACCAGGGGGACCTAGTGGACATCGTGAGTAGCTGAGCGCAAATCCATCACCCCATTGGAAAAACAAGTACAAATCAATGCCTGGCGTGGGTCAGCCGTGTTGTCTGCATTGAGAGGACAGTATTCTTTTACCGCTTACATGGAAAGGCTTAAAGGAATTTAAGATAATTTTGGAACAGGAATTCATGCTCAGCTCTGCCTTTATAAATTATTTTAAAAGTTGAGAAGGAATCATCATGGGGCAAGTGAAGCATACATTTTTGTTTGGAAGTTGCATGTGTAAATCATTGCCCTGCCACGAGTGATGTCCTGTAAATTGGACGGACGGGTTGACAACCCGTGATTTGACAGGTTTAGGAGTAAAACCGAACACCCCGCTTCTTTGTAGCAGCTCCACCAGCTGAAACTGTGCCTTGAGTAACCGTGGAGGAACCCAGTCTAGAATTCAGCCCAGGCCAAGTAGTATCTTTATGTGAGCAAAATGGTACCTTCCCAGACTCTATACCTAAAATAACTTTATTGGGTTACTTAAGACATAGTTTACTAAAACTATTTAGCTATTTATTTTAAATATTTTAGGTTTCTGTGGCAGACTTTGTTTTAGACTTTGATTTACCTTGCTCTACATGTTCTCCACAGATATGGCTCTGATATTGTTTGGCTCCATAGCGCAAGAGCTCTCATATTGGCTGAGTTAAGATTAGTTTTACAAATATTTATGTTTCCATTAATGGCAAACATTTGGAATTTTTATGCCCTTCTGATTGTGTGCATCATTGTCTGTTATAAGATTGAGGTAAACACAGATTTTAAGCGTTTTAAAAGGATTTGGGGGCATAGAGGTATTTTAGTAGGCCATTTCTAGATACTGTAATGATTAAACAGAAACTACTGATGATGGTATTTAAGATAAATTTAAAACTTGGGAACCCAGGGGTCTGGTGTTTTAAATATTTCTTGGTATTGGTATTGATTCCCAATTTTCTTGTCAATTTTACCTGTTAAAAAAGAAAAGGCCTTCAGATTCCTCATGTGTCATACCTTCGTCCATTCCTTGTTGCCCGAGTTCCTCACCCTCTGCTTTTTATATTTCCTCTACCAATAGGTGCTTCAACCTTGAAATTGTTTTGGGCAAAGTCAAATTAAAATATTTTCAACTGAGCCTATTATACAGCTACTCAATTCTCAGCCACCAAAGGTTGAATTAATGTACATATACAGTGCTACTTTATTTTTATTTTCTTGAGAATAAAATCATGTTCCTTTAGAAACTTTAGAAACCCCATGAGGCATGAAGAAGGGCTGAGTTTTGTTCATTTGTATATCTCTTTTCATTATGACCTTGAAAAAGTTTGACAACTTTTTGATTTCAGTTTCCAGATAATAACGTAGAAATTGTAGTTATTAGCTGAATACATCACATGAATGCAGTGAGGATTAGCTGAATGAAGTTAAATCTGTTTTGTTATACCTTTACTGCATTTTAAGTAGAAAAGCACAGAGCTTAAATGGTAAACACATATAGGTAAATATGTTGAATTTTCAACTAAAGGTCCCTGGCTTTCTAGTTCCCCTTTCCTTTATTTATTGAGCATTTATTGACATACGTGCATGATATAACTTACTTTTATTGACTCAGTCACTGACTTAATAAATATTTGTCACATACCAGAAACTTTTTGAGGTGGTAGGGATTCCATGGGAGTTAAACAAACACCTTTGTGTTCCTCATGGAGCTTCAAGTCTAGTCAAGGAGACAACATTAACCAAATAATCTCAGAAATATGTAGTGACAACAGTAAGTGTTATGAAGGAAAAGAAAAGGAACAAATAACTATCTGAGAGGAAGAGAACAGTTTAATCTCTTTTTAAAAAGTATTTTACTATGGAAAAATTTATATGTTAATAAAGCAGAAAAGACTAATGAACTCTCACGTACCTATCAGCTGCCCTCAACAATTATCAGTATTTTGTCTCATTTCCTTTCCCATATCCTTCTTCCAACTGCCCAAAGTATTATCAAGTAAATATGAGATATTATATCATTTTGTTCAAATATCTCAGTATGCATTTCCAACAGATAAGGATATTTTTAGACATAATCATACTACCATTATCATACCTATCAAAATTAACAACAGTTCCTTATTTTTTCCCACCCTCCTAGATTTGTGTTACCCTGAGAGGACTGAATAAATTCAATTTGCCATGGAGTGGATTTATGGTGATCTGAAAGGTCTCTTGGCAAAAAAGCGCCCCAAAACTCTCCCCTTACCACTTGTTCTAACTAATAAATTCTTCTATTTAAGGGTGACTAATTCTCATTTCATGTCTTGGGACATAAATGTCTTAGAAAATAAATGTCTTGGTTAAGTAACATTTTCATGTAAATGTATTATTTTAATTTAAAGTGAGGCTGTAATTAGTCAATAGGTATAAAATATCTTGTTTTGTTTGGGGGTATAGGAAGGGGTAAAGAGTACTGAAGGGTTGTCTTGCAGAGATAGGGGAAAGTGATGAAAGGCCCAGCAGGAAGACAGGGAGGCTACAGAGGCTGGCTTTGTATACTTGTAGTTTTGCAGTTTGTCTTCAACTGGGGTGGATCAAAAGGTAGTTATGTCCTAAGGTGTTCAGGCTTTAGGGCTTGCAGTTAATTTCCTCATCCTCCTACAAATTACAGGAAAAAATTAGCAGTTGACTTAAATATAAAGGAGCTCTATTCCCAGTATTTTCATTAATCTAGATATCACTGTGGTAATTGATAAAGCTTCTAGAGAACTGTAGTATTACACAATTAATGATATATTTTCACCTATAATACGGATTAAATAGGCATTTATGGTCTAATGTGGGGCCTAATCACTGTTTATAGCTCTGTTTGTATAGCAAAAGAGATTCTATTGCTTGTGAAGAAAACAACAGATGTGGTATATCCATTTTGTAGAATATTATTCAGCAATAAAGAAGACTGGAGAACTGATACATGCTATAACATGGATGAACCCTATAAACATTAAATATCTGAAAGAAACCAGTCACAAACGACCACATAATTATATTGTTCCATTTATATGAAGTGTCCAGAGCAGACAAATCTATGAAGACAGAAAATAGGTTAGTTGTTGCCTGGGGCTGGGAGGGTTAGGGGAAAATGGGTATAAAGTTTCTTTTTAGGGTAATGGGAACATTACAAGTCAATACTGATGATGGTTGCACAACTCTGTGAATATACCAAGAACGTTGAATTGTATACTTTAAATGTATGAATTGTATAGTATATGAAGTGTATCTCAATAAAGTGGTAAAAAATAGAACCGAGTTTATACCATTGATGTGGTCCTTCTCTCTGCCTCTTGTTGCAGATTCTACCAATGCCAGCTTTTTGGGGCTGGGAGCACTTCTTCCAGAGGAGTGGCTCAGGCACACTGTTTGCCTGTGGCGGCTTCTCTGTGAGCCAAGTGGGCTTGTGCCCTGCCTGAAGTAGATAGCCAACATCAGTTACCTGAACAATGAGCTTCTCATGGCAAGGCATCCTTCCCAGAGCATGCTAACTTACACTTGCATCATTTTCAACAGATTTTTTTGAAACCTTACCTAGGAAATGGTACTTTCTAGTTTGGCTAAATATACATTGAACAACAGAGTAGAATCCTGCCTCTGAGATCAGAAACTGGATGTGTTAACAGTTCAGACCATTTTTAGGCAGTGTTTTTCTTCCACTCACCATTATGGTGATACTACTTGTGGCCTGCTGGGTGTGGTATAACTGTGACACCTGTATTTGTCTGTTTTTAGCATTGTGTTTTCTACAAATTAGGACCTACTTTGTTTGGGATTTACTCATAGTCTGAGTGGGACCGATAACACAGCAGCCCTATAATTTGTTGGTTTGGGTTTAGAATACCTTCTTCCTTCTTACTATCATTAAGTCCTGAAGAATGGAAGTTAAGACAATTTAGGGTAATTCTCTATACTTAGGTTATACACATTTTCCATTCCAGTCATTCTGCCTGCATGCCCTGTTGCACATAAAAAGCTAGCAGAATTCTAATGAAATTTGACATCTCAGGATACTTTGGTACTTCTGAAGGTTTTAATAAATCTTTTAGATTGCAAAAGTTTTAAATTTCTTGAGGTGTTGTCCTTTTAAAAATGACTGCTCTAGCAGTTTCGTTGTATGCTCAATAGGCTGTCGTGAATGAATGGTAGATGGCATGTTCTAATTAGGGTGTTAACACTTGTTTAACATTTTTGGTACCTGGCTCTTTGGCTTATATTAGTACTATTTTCCAAATATGATTGTTGTTTGGTTCTTTATGACTTAATGTGGATATTTTGTGGGATTTCGTGTGAGACAGGATTACTGATACAGGCTAACAGGTAATAGTGACGATGTTGACAAAAGCTATCTAGTAAAAGTAATCTGGCTTCTTGCCCATTTTCAGCCTCTAGGATTATTTTAAATCTAAGGATAATTGGAGCAGGTGGTTGTTCCCTACTCCCCAAAGGCTTTGGAGGGAGAAGGACTGTAGATGCGGTTCTCATCGGCTTTATCGGATTGCTCTTCAGAGCTATACTTTTGCCTTTGCCTGAAACTAAATCTCCAGAACTGTGATTAGCTTTCTGAGACGGGTGTGTAGGTAGAGAACATATGCTTCCCATAATGTCTTAAATTTAAGTGTAGAATTATAATACAACCATTTGATATTACCATTAGTTTTTTTTATACCCCTATTGGGAACTCAAATAAGTAGGGAATTCTCAGGCAGATTTCATCTTTGCTGCACTCTCGGGTCAGAGCACGCAGTAAAAGTGTTTCTTCTTGTCATCTTCCCAGTGCCCTGGTTTTTCATCTTGATGGATTATAGAGTTGTTTTGTATTATCTATAGAAGTTTTTTTTTCTTATATTTTAGCAGTTAGGTACATTTTCATTTCTTAAGTTGCCTCTAAAAACAATACTGTACCACCCTGTTAAATAGCAACTTTTTATATTGTCTGATTGAAAAGATAAGTATCTCACATTTTTAACATCTCTATTTCTGGACATTGAAACATTTTGAATAATTTTCCTTTCAAACCTTTTAATATACAAAGTATATGAGTTTAGAAAAAACAGGATAATGTGAATATATATTTTTAAAAATCATTATGGATGAGTTTTTTTCTTAAATAAGTAGTTCTTTATTAATTTTTTGTTTACTAATGAAATTAAATGTCTTTTTTTAGATGTGATCATGGTATTATGGTTATGTTTTTTCCTTTTGTTTTTTATTATCACCTGAAACGCATAACATAAAGTTCACCATATTTGTAATATTTAAGTGTATAATACAGTAGTGTTAACTATATGCACATTGTTGGCAACAGCTTTGTAGAACTATTTTATGTTGTAACACTGAAACTCTGCCTATTGAACAACTCCCTAGTTTGCTCGTCGTCCCCCCCCCCCCCACCCGCCTTTGGTAACCACCACATTCTACTTTCTGTTTCTATGAGTTTGACATACCTCATATCAGTAGTAGAATCAGGCAGAATTTGTTTTGTTTTTGTGACTAGCTTGTTTCACCTAGCATAATGCCCTGCAGGTTCATCCATGTCCCAAATAACAGAATTTTCTTTTCTGTTATGAAAGGTCCAACTATTGTAAATAATGCTGCATTGAACATGGGGATGCTGTTACCTCTTTGAGACCCTGCTTTCCGTGTGTGTGTGTGTGTGTGTGTGTGTGTGTGTGTGTGTGTGTGTATATAATTACAACTATATGTATATCTGTCTTGAAGTGGGATTGCTGGATCATAAGATATTCTATTTTTAAATTCTTTGAGAAACCTCCATACTATTTTCCATAGTGGCCGCACCATTTTACGTTCTAATTGACAATGCACAAGGGTTCCAATTTCTCCACATTCTCACTAGCATTTTTTATTTTGTATTTTTGTTTTGTTTTGGATAGCGACTGTCCTAACAGGTGTAAGTCGATATCTGACTGTGGTTTTGATTAACATTTCCCTGATAATTAGTGTTTGGAGTTCTTTGCATAATTCAATCATGCACTTTTTTTTCATGCACTATTTTTTTTTTAATTAAGTGAAAGGCAGGGAGGCAGAGACAGACTCCCGCTTGTGCCCAGACCCACCCGGCAAGCCCCCCATCAGGCAATGCTAGGCCCATCTGGGCCGATGCTCCATTGCTCAGCAACTGGAGCCAATTATTTTAGTGTCTGAGGCAAGGCCATGGAGCCATCCTCAGTGCCTGGGACCAACTTTGCTCTAACCCAGTGGTTCTTAACCTGGGTTCTATCGAACCCTAGGGGTTCAATGAGTTGGTCTCAGGGGTCCGGAGAAGCCTCTGCCATGGAGGCCAGAATAAAGTAATACCATAATTTGTTGTGAGTTCATGCACTTTGTTGGTTTTGTTCTTTGAGCAAGGTGATGTTCATGCACGGCTCATTTTGTGCACCAGTAAAAAAACATATACCTATGTCTTGAATTTGGAAAAAAAATAATCATATTTTATTTATCACTAAAGAAGGGTTTGGTGAATGCGCATATGAAACTGGTGGGTTCAGTACCTCAAAAAAGGTTAAGAACCACTGCTCTAACCATTGGAGCCTTGGCTGCAGGATGGGAAGAGAGAGGGGAGGGAGAGATGGAGAAGCTGGTGGTCACTTCTCTTGTGTGCCCTGACTGGGAGTCAAACCCAGGACTTCCACACGCTGGGCCAACGCTCTACTGAGCCAACCAGCCAGGGCCTTCATGCATTTCTTGGTCATTCTTTGGAGAAAGTTACGTCTTTTTCTTACAGTTCTTTAGGTTGGAAGTCTAAGCACAGTGTGGCTCAGCTGGTTCTCTGATCTAGGTTTCATCAGGTTGAAAATCAAGGTGTCTGTTGCTGGGGCTGAGTTTCTTTCTGTAGCTCTGGGCATGAATTGGCTTCGAGGCTTTTTCAGGATGTTGTCAGGATTCAGTTTCATATGGTCGTAGTACTGAGGCCTCCTTTACCTTACTGCTGTTGATAGGTGGTTGTCTCAGCTTCTAGAGGCTGCCTACATTCCTTAGTTCATAGTTCCCTTTCTCCATCTTCAAAGCCAGCAACAGTGGTTGGGTCCTTTGCATGCTTCAAATTGCTTTGATTTGTCTTTTTGCTCATCTCTCTGACTCTTATGTCTTCGTCTTCTGTTTTAAGGGCATATATGATTACATTGGGTCCACTGGGATAATCCAGGAGAGTATCTCTATTTTAAAAGGTAGCTGATTTAGTAACCGTAGTTTCAACTGCAAAGCTCCTCCATAGCAATACCTAGATTAGTGTTTGATTAAATAACTGGGGCATTGGGAATTGAGAGAAAGATATCTTTAGAATTCTGCCTATCACAGAGAGAATATAAATGAATTCTGACAGTTAAAATAATTTCCTAGATATTTTACTTGTTTTTTTTCCCATTACTATTAGGTTTAAAAATGTTGCCATAGAAAAATTTTACAACAGAGTTATTATTGTATTTATCATTCTTGCAGTTATTGTGAGAGGAATTTTCGGTATTTATTAAAAGGAAAGAAAATGCAAATAGATGCTGAACAGTCACATGTGGAAGGATTGTTTTTATAATACAGTTGACCGTTGAACAACACAGGTTTGCACTTATCAGGTCCACTTGTATGCTTTTTTTTCCCAATAAATACAATGAATGTATTTTTTCTTTTTTGTGATTTTCTTAGTAACATTTTCTTTAGCTTACTTTATTGTAAGAATACAGTATGTAGTACATACAACATACAGAATATGTGTTAGTTCCTAGTCAACAGTAGGCTATTAGTAGTTAAGTTTTGGGGTTAGTCAATAGTTAGACATGTACTTGGATTTTCTGTGTGTGGAGTGGGGTGGGGCCAGTGTCCTTAATCCCCCGTGTTGTTGAAGGATAAATTGTAGATGCAGTTCTTAAATCTTTTGTACCCTTATACAAGCTAGAGAACTCTAAGAAAAGATTATTTAAAGTGTAACTTAATTATATTTATTACTGTAGTTAATTAATTAAGGTTGTTGTTTTTTACCCCTTAAAGAAAACAGTACTTGGTTTTGTTTTAATGTGTCAGTTTACAACATTTTCAGTCACACCTGATGTAGTAGAAATACAGTTGTCTTCAGTGATACAGTGTTTGTTTACTACCCTGATCTTGTGCTTTATCTTGAGCACACAATACACAAAATGATGCGGTATAGTATACATATTTTTACATATATTTTAAAATATTCTGTTATCACCCTAAGATATTGAACACCAAGCGCAAACTCCTCTCTTTTGCATTCTTACTCTTTACTGTTACCACCATCACAATCATCTCATCCTTACCATTGTCATCATAATTGAGGTCCTTGCCACTCCAGTGGTCCTTTTTCTACTCATTGAGGATCCCATGATCTGTCATTTCAGTTACTCAGATTTTGTGCTCACTTACCATCTCCTTTCCTCTCTGACCTTTTATTCTTGCTCTCATAATCCTACAATTTCCTTTTGATCTCATCTTCCTTTGTCCCTGCTTTCTCCAGGACTCCAGCCTCCTACTTCTCATTTTGTACAGTCTTTTTGGGGAGTTGCATCTCTTCATGTGGCTTCCACTATAATCCAAATACTAATGGGTCTCAATTCTGTGTTACCAATCCAAACCTCTCCCCCAAAACATCAGATTTGCGTTCCCAGGTGCTTATTTTATATCTGCTAGTGCTTCACATTCAACATGTCCAAATCTAGCCCCATCAACTTGCTTCTTTTCCTGTTTCAGTTAGTGATACTCTCCAGTTACTCAAGAAATATATCCAAATCCCTTTAGACACTCTCTTTCTTAATCCTCATACTTAATCCCTCAGCAGTTTCTCTAGTGCATCTCCTACATAATATTTGATTGCCTCACCTTTCTTACAGTGTTACCAACTATAGTCACTTGTTGTACATGAGATCTTCAGATGTTATTTATCTTATAGCTGAAAGGTTGCACCTTTTACTAACCTCTTCCTGTTTCCCACACTGTTTAACCCCTGACAACCATTTTTCTACTTTCTGTTTCTGAGTTTGACTTTTTTTTTTTTGAGTCTGAGTTTGACTTTTTAAAAGTGATAACACTCAGTATTTGTCTTTTTCCGACAGGTTTATTTCACTTTGCATAATATCCTCAAGATCAACCTATTTTGTCCCAAATGACAGAATTTCCTTATTTTCATGGCTGAATGATATTCCATTGTGTGTGTATGTGTGTGTATCACACCTTCTTTATCCATTCATCTGTTGAATACCATTTCCATATCTGGGCTATTGTGACAATGCATTGAACCTGGGAGTGCAGATTCTCTTTGATATCTTATTTTCATATCCTTTGGATATTTACCCAGACATAGGAATGCTGGAGCATGTGGTAGTTCTATTTTTAATATTTTGTAGAACCTCCATACTGTTTTCCATAGTGGCTGTACCAGTCTGCATTCCCACCTATAGTGCATAGGGTTTTCTTTTCTCCACATCCTTGCCAACACTTATCTCTTTTCTCTCTTTTAAAAATTGTTTTTACTGATTTTAGAGAGAGGAATTCAGAGAACCATCGATTTGTTGGCCCACTTATTTATGCATTCAGTGATTTATTCCGATTGATTCCTGTATGTGCCCTCAACCTTGGTGTATTGGGACAATGGTCTAACCAACTGAGCTACCTGGCCAGGGCATCTTTGTCTTTTTTTAAAATTTATTTTATTTTACTTATTCATTTTAGAGAGGAGAGAGAGAGAGAGAAAGGGGGGAGGAGCAGGAAGCATCAACTCCCATATGTGCCTTGACCAGGCAAGTGCAGGGTGTTGAACTGACAACCTCAGCATTCTAGTTCGATGCTTTATCCACTGCACCACCACAGGTCAGGCCCTCTTTTTGATGATAGCCATTCTGACAGGTGTAAGGTGGTATTGGATTGTGGTTTTGACTTGCATTTGCCTGATGATTAGTGATGGTGAGCACCTTTTCAGCCATATTTTTCTGCTGGTACTACAGTTCTCTACTTTTGTTTCTTAGGCCCACTGCAGTAGTCTCCAGAATGTCCTTCCTGCCTCATTTACCTGTTTCTTTAGCTACATCCTTCACATTGTCTTCAAGTAGTCCTCCTCAAAGTGCAAATTTGATCAGATCTCCCTCCCTGCTTTTGAAATCCTTCAGTGACTTCCCTTTGTCATCAGGAGACTATGCAGAGTTTTGAGCATGGCCCTTTATTTCTGGTCCCTTCCTGTCTTGCCGTTTCATTTGTGCCACTACCATCTCATGTACTGTTTGGTCTGCAATCCTGAAAAACTTCCAGTTTCCCAAACACACCATGCTCTCTCACATGTCAGTCTGTCTTCCTGACCTGTCTTCCTTTTTGCCCTAGAACGCCCCACCTGAGTTTCCCTGAGTCCCTCTTCACTTGGTTTATCTCAGTTTCCTACTTGTCCTTTAAGTTTCAACTCAAGGCAGAGGTGAGCTTTCAACAATCCCCTCCAACATCTCATGTGTGTTAGTGTATCTCTTCTGTACCCCAGACTCTGTGTGCATCCTGCACATCACATACTTCTTTTCAGAGCACTTAGGATATTGAATTGTCATCAGTGGTGTTCATGTCTTTCTTCCACCCAGATTGATCTCACTGAAAGCTGACATGACAGTTTCCTTTCTTTGCCCCCTGTGCCTAGTTCAGAGTAGATAGATGCTCAATAGGTTTGCTGAATGAATAAATCAGCATACACCCTTGTAAAGAGATCGAGTTTTATGGGGCTGATTATGGTAGATTGATTTATATCTTATGTGAGAGAAAATGTGTATACAACAAGTAAAATCTCCCCTCCTACTTCCTCTTACCCCCAGTTTTACTCCTGAAAGTTGACCTCCTTGAACCGCTTACTTTTTTGGATTTTCTGGTGGCTACAACTCTGACTTTTAGAATTGTGTATCTAAAGGGAACTGTAAGCATCTTGAAAGGTGCAATTTGGGTACGGGAAGAAGTTATTTGGAATTTTATTTATTCTCATAAACACTTTTATATCTTAAAATTCTTTTGTCAGGATAGCTGATATTCTTTTTTTTGTTTATTATTATAATAGGCATTCCCCCTTAAAATCTATTTACAATTATTCTTATACACTTTTATTTTATTAAGTGAGAGGAGGGGAGGCAGAGACAGACTCCCACATGTGCCCCGACTGGAGTCTACCTGGCAAGCCCCCTACCAGGTGATGCTCTGCTCATCTGGGGCTACACCTCCATTGCTCAGCAACAGTTATTTTAACACTGTAAAGCGAGGCTATGGAGCCATCCTCAGCACCCATGGCCAGCTTCCTCCAACTGAGTCATGGCTGCAGGGGGGAAGAGAGAGAAATAGTGAAATGGGGACGGGTAGAGAAGCAGATGGTCGCTTCTCCTGTGTACCCTGACTAGGAATCGAATCCAGGACTTCTACAAGGTGGGCTGATGCTCTATCACTGAGCCAGCTGGCCATGGCCTCTTATATACTTTTAACTTCATTTCTTCTAAAGATTTTATTGTATTTTTATAAATTTTTTTAGATCTTATTTATTCATTTTTAGAGAGAGAGAGAGAGAGAGAGAGAGAGAGAGAGAAAGGGCGGGAGCAGGAAGCATCCACTCCCATATGTGCCTTGACCAGGCAAACCCAGGGTTTCGAACTGGCGACCTCAGCATTCCAAGTCTACGCTTTACCCACTGTGCCATCACAGGTCAGGTCAACTTCAATTTTTTATATGTTAAAATATACATGTAACAGGTTAATATAGTTATAAATTTATATAGAATATAAGTAAGTAAATATGTTAAGGATTTGTGCTCTAAAATATTTTCCTGAGAGGGTCGTACAATCAAAAAGATTTGAAGTCACTGCTCTAATAGGTTTTACCTCTATTTCTTGATTTATCAACTTTAGATAATAGAAATTGGCTTCCACTTTTAAAAATGAATATTTACCTTTCTTGCTCTATAATCATCTTACCCTCTTCCAGTGTTTGGTAGTTGTATTATTAATGTTATTATGTTTAACTGAGTAACTTTAGATAATGACAACTCTATTTTTTATTTGATTCACTTTTGACAGTCTTTGTCGATTTCTGTCCCCATTTTTTCATTGATTTTTGAGATGGGGGAAAGAGAGAAATACAAACTCCCTGTTGCACTTAGTTGTGTATCCATTGATTGCTTCTCATACATGCCCTGACTGGGGCTTGAACCAGCAACCTTGGAGTGGAGCCAGTGACCTCAGGATCAAGCTGGCAACCCCAGCACTCCGGGGTGATGCTCTGCCCACTGCACCACCAGCCAGGGCCAACTCCCCACCCCCTTTTAAGAAGAGGTTTTAAGTCATGTGCTCCTTTTTCTATCTGTTTTTTTCATTTTGTGTCAACTGTTACATTTTGTTCTATTACCACAACCAAGTCTCCCTATAAGTTGAATCTAAAAGATGAGAGCTATAAATATAATAGTATTGTACTATGCTATTATGACTTGTTAATTCTTCCATACAGGAAAATCTCCTTTATGAACTGAAACCCATTGACTGCAGCATGAAGTTATTTTCTCCATGCCAGGAAAGCAAGTAGAATCAACAGACCAGCAGAAATGCCTCCGTTAGTAAGCAAACTACTACAAGGATATATCCTTTCCTAAGAAGTAGGGAAGAGAACATGTGATGTTTGCACATTTCCCATAAAACTTTCCTTTTTGCTTATAAGTCATGCTTGCTTTTAAATATTCCAACTAAGGAGTAATCATTTAAGCCTAACCTATGGGATCTGTAATAAAGTAACAGTTATGATTTGAGATCACAATGGGCCACAATTTTTCCCACGAGCAGTTAGTATACCTTTTCTGGAATGGTTACCTGGTTATGCTCAGCTTTAGGGAACAGGTATTTTGTCATCTGCCTCCAAATCCAAGTGAACTGAGCTAGTTCTGGAATACTGGACCATTTGAATAATGAAAACAGCTTTCACCTTCAGAAAGAGCATTGCAGGTAGGAATTGGCTATCATTTGGTGCCCTGCTTATAGAAAAACAAAGGAGAGTGAAACACTTTTGGCTTGTCCTTCTCTTACAGTCCTGAAATTTATGTCTGAGACCAAACATGTCAAAGTTAGTTCTAGCCTACGATGAAGAACATCTCTATTTTTAGCACCCCCCAAAATATGGTTCTATAAATACTTAGTGCAGAGCCAGTTTGTGTGCTAGGATTACATTTCTTCTCTCTAGGGCTAAGGTCATGACTCCTGTGTTCCCAAGATTCTAAGGTCAATAACTACTAGATTGATCTTCTTTTCTCATATTCCATTAATTCTTTATAATCAGGGTGCTGTAGGCTTGTGTCTGATTTGAAACATAGCTTTTTCGTGTATGTGCCATTTGTCTTTTTCTTTTAATTTTCAGGGAGTTTATAATTGCCTTTCTTCTATTGGGGGGGGGGGACCTAATAGGCCTTTGTCATAGCTTCACTTTTTCTATACTCTCAGTTATATTTTCTGTTCTATGGAATTCCCCTTTGTGACCTAACACTTTTCTAGGCTACTGCACAACTGTCTTCCAATGATTTTCCTCCATTCTTGGCTTGGAATCATTGTTCTCAGGATTCTGTGTCTTCCACTATCCTGATTAATGCCATCATTTTACTGGAGTATATCCTGAAATAAGGTCTTGAGTAAAAAATGTGTGGGAAGTAAACTATCTGAGTCATATCTAAAACTGTCTATTCTACCTTAGTACTTGTTTGTAGTTAGGTTAAGTGTTGAATTCTGAGCTGAAAATAATTTTCTCTAGAAAATGTGAAAGCGTGGTTCCATTCCCTTGTCTTCTAACATCTTCTGTTGCTGATAGGAAGCCAGTGTGACTACCAGTCCTTTGTGGGCGACTTGTCTTTTCTGTTCAAAGCCTCCTTCTTATGTTTGTTTTGGAATTCCATGAGGAAATTTATAGATGAGGGTCTTTCATTAGTTTTATTGAGAACTCACTGAGCCATTTCAACCTTAAGATTTGCTTCCCTTCTTTGCCCCTGTTGAATCTATTATTTATTTAATAGTTTCTCCCCCTCTTTTTTCTGTTCCCTCTTTCTGGGGCTTTTACTAGGCAAATGTTGTACCTCTGGGTTAGCTCTTTGTCTCTTATAGTTTCTATTTCATTACTCTCTTTTTATTCATATGCTTTCATCCTGAGTTTCTTCATTTTGTTTTCTGGATCACCTATTGACTTTTCCTTTTCTTTTTTTTTTGTGACAGAGACAGAGAGACACAGAAAGAGGGACAGATAGGGACAGACAGACAGGAAGGGAGAGAGATGAGAAGCATCAATTCTTCATTGCAGCATCTTAGTTGTCCATTGACTGCTTTCTCATCTGTGCCTTGACCTGGGGGCTACAGCAGACCAAGTGACCCCTACCTAGCTCAAGCCAGCGACCTTGGGCTCATGCTAGTGAACCTTGCTCATACCAGATGAGCCTACACTCAAGCCAGCGACCTCGGGGCTTTGAACCTGGGTCCTCCATGTCCCAGTCTGACACTCTATCCACTGTGCCACTGTTGGTAGAGCGCAGAGCATTTACCTGGCAGCTGTGGCTGATGCGTTCGTTCCCTGCAGAAGAGGAAGGTAATCGGGCCTCTGAGTTTGATAAACTTGCAGCGAGTGCGCAGAAACAAAACCAACTGAATTAATAACTGTGCCATCAGCTCCACCACCAGAAGAAGCAGAAGTCGCCACTTCCACAGTCCCTGCCGGGTCTCAGTGCCCCACCCAAGTTCCTCAGACTTCATTTTGTACCCCTGCTTTAAAACCAACCTGTGTCCCTGCTGTAGACCCATGGGCCAGCCTATACACCCCTTTGTGTCAGCAAAGAGACATTTCTCGTGCGGTATTAGGATTAGAGCCCCCTCACCTTTTTCTGTTCAACATTAACCCTACCGCCGCATGGCCACAGCTTGGTGCCCTCATGACGAAAAAACAGTCATTATTCTCAGGAAAGCCATCCAGGAAGATGGCCTTCACTCTCCCTATGTTCAGCAATTACTTGAGAATATCAGTATTGATTTAAATATCCCCACAATTGGAAAACGTTGGCCCAAGCAGTCCTCACCATGGGAGACTTAATTCAGTGGAAAGCCTTATACAACGAGCAATGTGAAATAATAGGTGAAAGGAATCAAGGGGCTGGCATTAACGTACCCCCTGAAGCCCTCAAAGGAGAAGGGCAATCTGCCTCCCCTGCCATACAGGCACTGGACCCCCTCAGTATTTTGATCAAGTACACCTATGTGCTACTAGAGCATTTACCCAAACTAATGCTCATGGAAGGTCCTTGAAGCTTTCCAAATTGCTTCAGGGCCCCAATGAACCTTTTTCAGACTTCCTAGGAAGGGTCCAAGAAGCCAGAAAGTGTACAGTAACGCACACTGATGCAGCAGATGCTCTAACTAAAAAATTGGTGTGGGAAGGCACCAATGGAGAATGTAGACAGGCAATAGAACCTATCAGAGCTGCGCCCCTAGACGATTGGGTTCTTGCCTGCTGAGATGCAGGCAGCAACTCAGCGGTGGCCCTCGCTACTGCCCTTGCAATCCAATTAAGTGTCTCCCGTCAAGGAGGCCAACAGACATGGGAGCCTGCTTTGATGTAAAGGCACAGGACATTTTGCAAGGCAGTGCCCTAATAGGAAAGGGAAGAATGAAAAGGAAGGGATTTTACTGGAAGCAAGACTGCCGCCCAACTACTACCACAGATGGAAAGCCCAGAGCCTTTAAACGGGAAGCGGGGCAGCTCTCAGCCCTGCCCGTAGGAGAGCAACTCCTGACAGAAGTCTATTAGACTTTTTCTTTAACTCAGAATAAGGCCTTTCTGACCCTGTGAGTAGAAGGCCACCCCATCCTTGGGCTCATAGACTCAGGTGCTGATGTTTCTGTAATTAGGGAAGAAGATATAAAGGAAGGCTGGGCCATGCAGCCCGGGCCTCTTGTACAGGGAGTTAGTGGAGTGCGACCATCTAACAAGCCATACGGCCACTCCATTGGACAGATCCTGACGGGGCGACTGGAGTTTTCAGTCCCTTACTTATGACTGAATTGTCACATACACTTTGGGGACGAGATGTACTGTCATTACTCTGTGCCTCTATTACCAGCCAGCCCCCCCCCCTCCAATTCTAAAGGCTACTACTGCTCAACTAAAACCCCTGGAACCTATCAAACTTACGTGGGATACCGACAAACCAATTTGGGTTGAGCAGTGGCCATTAACAAAACCGAAATTAAAAGAATTACACAGACTAGTTCAGCAACAATTAGAAGCCAAACATATTGAACCCTCCACCAGTCCTCATGATTCCCCTGTTTTTGCTTCAGAAAAATGGAGATTCCTCCATGATTTAAGGGAAATTAATAAGCATATGGCAAAAATAGGCACTTTACAGGCAGGCTTGCCACATTCCTCTGCAGTGCCACGGGCAGCCCATATCAAAATTCTAGACATCAAAGACTGTTTTTTCGCAATACCCCTCCATCTGGAAGACAAGCCTTAATTTGCTTTTACTGTGACCTCCACAAATCATGCCCTTCCGGCTCAAAGCTTTCGGTGGACAGTCCTACCGCAAGGCTTGAAAAATAGCCCCACCATCTGCCAGCGGTATGTAGGCACTGCAACGCAACCCTTGCGGGAGCAATGCCTCATACACCATTATATGGATGACATATTAATAGCTCATGTCGATCCTACGATGTTAGAAGAATGTTACCAGCAGCTCTTAGCTAATTTGAATGCCATTGGACTTTCTGTAGCACCAGAGAAAGTACAAATCCTGCCGCATTTTACTTTTTTGGGTTATCGCATAGGGGAAGAAATAACACCTGTTTCCCCTATGCTTGCAGTCCCTCAGCAATGCTCTTTACATGAATTACAAGAGCTATGTGGTCAAATAAATTGGATACGTAGATACCTATCTCTTTCTACGGCTGAATTAGACCCCTTATTCTCTCGCCTTGAGGGCGACACAGAGCCCACCAGCGTCCACCATCTCACTGAAGCAGCAAAACAGGTCGTAGCAGACATTAACAATGCTATTCACTCTGTGTCCACGGCCAGGCTAGACCCGACTCAGCCAATCTCAGCCATTGTCCTGGCCACAAAAGGCACTCCTACCAAAGTCCTGTTTTAGAACAAACCCCTTTATTGGGTACACCTAGCATATAGTCAGCTGTCTAAAATCACCCCAGCAAGACCGCAATCTGCATTCTTGGCTGGAAGCCATGACGCACTTGTGTCACCCTGTATGGTTGAGAACCTGATGTACTTATCCTGCCAATTCCTCTCAACCATATACAGTTTCTCCTAGCCAATGACTCAGAAATGCAGACGCTCTTAGCTAACTATCCTGGACAAGTAGAAAATCAGCTCCCCAATTATCGACTTTTACAAACACTACAAAGGATTCCTCTACAAACCACCCCTCATTCGTATCCAGCATCTACCCCTATTCTGCACAGCATACTTGCGTTTACAGATGCCAGTCGGTCCTTCTGCGGAATGGTATTCAAAGCACAAACGGAAGGCACTAAATTTTACAAATATAGTTATGAGGGGTCAGTACAAGTAGGTGAACTGCTAGCCATCTACTATGCTCTACGCCTTTGGCAACATGGCCCCTTTAACATCTTTTCAGATCGTGCTTATGCAGTACAAACAGTCAAAGGTCTAGCCCATTCCACTTTCCGAACCAAGCAAACGTTACTTGACAAATGTTACTCTGTCAACTCAAGGAACTCTTAGAGGAACGCCAACACCCTTGGTATATTCAACATCTTCGCTCTCACGCAGGCTTACCTGGTCCTCTTACAGTAGGCAATACACAGGCGGATAGCCTAGATTTAACAGTTTCTCCTATTGAGCAAGCTAGGCAGCTGCATGCCCAATTTCCTATGTCTGCCCATTCTCTCAAATCTCTTTTTCTCCATCTCACTCATGCAGCCTGCAAAAAACTTGTTTGTACATGTAAACAACGCAGGCCCTTACTACCATTAGGCCCTCTACAGCCACAAGGTGTCTACCCTCAGGGCCTCTAGCCTAATGCTTTATGGCAAATAGATGTCACTCATGTTCCCCAATTTGGCAAACTTCGCTACGTACATGTAGCGGTAGACACCTTCTCTGGAGCCATCTCGGCCACGGCCCAGACCGGAGGGAGAACTAAACATGCAGTTTGTGCCCTTCAACAGGCCATGCTCTCTCTTGGCGTTCCTTGGGAGATTAAGACTGACAATGGGCCCTGTTATACCAGCGGCCAGTTTAAAGCCTTTTTTTTTTTTTTTTTTACAGGGACAGAGAGAGGGATAGATAGGGACAGACAGACAGGAACAGAGAGAGGGATAGATAGGGACAGACAGACAGGAACAGAGAGAGGTGAGAAGCATCAATCATTAGTTTTTCGTTGCCATTGCGACACCATAGTTGTTCATTGATTGCTTTCTCACATGTGCTTTGACCGCGGGCCTTCAGCAGACCGAGCCACCTCTTGCTAGAGCCAGTGACCTTGGGTCCAAGTTGGCGAGCTTTTGCTCAAGCCAGATGGGCCTGTGCTCAAGCTGGCGACCTCAGGGTCTTGAACCTGGGTCTTCTGCATCCCAGTCTGATGCTCTATCCACTGCGCCACCGCCTGGTCAGGCTAAAGCCTTTTGTTCTCAATGGCAAATCACACACCGCCTTGGCATTCCTTACAACCCCCAAGGACAAGCCGTTGTAGAACGGCAACACAGGGACATTAAGCTTCAAATACAAAAAGAAAGGGGGGACATGCCCCTGGCCTCACCCGGAGAAGTGCTCATCAGTGTTGTATTCACTCTCAATTATTTAACTTTTGATTCTGATGGCTTAACTCCCGCTTACAAGTATTGGGGAGGCCTTTGTAGCCAACCAACCCCATTGCTGTTGGTACGCTGGAAGGACCCAGCCATAGCTCAGTAGTGGGGACCACACCCTCTTCTAACACAAGGGAGAAGTTATGCTTGTGTCTTTACAGAAAATAGCCCGTATCCAATTTGGATCCGAGGAAGGAACGTGCAGCCACTCCCGATGTCCCAAGTTGACCCCACCAACGAATCCCCCGATGCTGGCAAACCCCCTGGTTCAGGGGATGGCCAGCGTCAGCCTTGATGGACAGCCGCCTGGAGGAGGTCCTCGGCGCTCCAGGAGAAGACCTTGCAACCAACGTGCACATAACATCACCTGGGGAGATATAAAGGCTCTAGCAGAACAAGCCCAGAGATTGGCCCCTGATGGGCCTCCGGGCCCAGGCACTCTATTCCTACTCATGTGTGCCCGTTGAAGTGAATAGCCTCCAGTTTCCTGCAATCTACTCCAGTAATTGTTCCCTTGGTCTCCTGTGTGACCATAGTGGTAGGGAATCCCAAAGGTGGAATGACACTCTATGGGGTAACCTCGGTGACCCAGTGCTACTCAGATTTACTCTCAGCGAGTACAGCATCAGCAAGCAGTCATCCAGCAGGTCCAACTGGCCTTCATAAAAAGAGAAGGGGGAAAAGTTGGTAGAGCACAGAGCATTTACCTGGCAGCTGTGGCTGATGCTATGCTGTGAGAACACTCCAGCAGGTTAAACCCTCCCCGGCACACCGCAGAGGGAGCTCGCCCGCTATACAGAAGTGACTCAGTGCCAACCAGGCAGCCTCCTGATCATTTTGGCCATTTGCCCTGCTGTGACATTCTATTGGCTGAACCCATGTATATATAAGCTAGCTTACTTCCGTAATAAAGTGGATCTGCGTCACCGAACCTGGTCTCCAGAATCAGGTCTCTGCAGCTCCGTCGTCCTCACCCTCGGTGGGCCTTGTCCACATGCCACCACCTGGTCAGGCTGACTTTTCTAATCAGTCTTTAAATTCTAAGAATTTTTAATTTAACTTAAAAGAGTTCTTCCAAGTTCTTTGTTCCTTTTATGTGGAATCCTATTCCTGCTTTCTATGGACACAGTGCTCTTTTGAATCTTTTTTAAGATTTTATGTATTGATTTTAGAGAGAGGAGAGATAGAGAAGTGGGGGAGAGGAGCAGGAAACATCACCTCATAGTAGTTGCTTCTCATGTGCGCCTTGACCAGGCAAACCCAGGGTTTCAAACCGGTGACCTCAGTATTCCAGGTCAACACTCTATCCACTGTGCCACCACAGGTCAGGCTTGAATTTTTTTTTTAATTTTTAATGTTTATTTTATTGATTAGAGAGAGGAAGGGAGAGAGTGAAAGAGAGACAGGAACAGGAACATTGAGCTGTTCCTGTATGTGGCCTAACTGGGGATCAAACCAGCAACCTCTACACTGTAGGATGATGCTTTAACCAACCAGAGTATCTGGCTAGGGCTGAGACTTTTGATTATAGTAGTTTTTAAAATGTATTTTTATGTCGCTTAATTATATTTGTTTCCCTTGGGCTTCCTTTTTCTATATGTTTTTCTTAGCTCAGCTTTTTCTTGCTGCTGATTTCCCTATGTGCCTGGTAATCCTTGGTCTATTTATGTTTTAGAGAGAAGGACAGAAGAACTGGTATAGATTTCCTCTGCTATTTTAAAAGTTGGTCTCATCCCCTTAAATCTATCACCTGAGTGGATGGCTGACTGAGCTCTCTATGTAGGGCAGGATGCCTTGGCGGGCTTGCTCGCTCCAGGGTGAGCCTTTGCTGAGGCTTTGGGTGCCCAGTGCCAGGGGAGTGCCTTCCTCTGGGAAGACTGCTCCACTAGAAGCCTTGGCTTTCCCCAGGTTATTGTTCTTTCAGCTCTCTGGATTTTCAGTTGAGGATTAATGCCAGGCTGCCTGTGATCTATGTGGGGGTGGGGGAAGCAGATAGGAGTGCCAGCCAGCACAGTTCCAGGTACAGACCTTCAATTATCCCCACTGTCTTTAGCCCACTTCTCACTCCTGCCCTCCCTTGCACCTGCTGGCCTAGAGCCCAGAGCCATCAGGTGTTCCAGGGCAGATTGGCTCTCTGGATTTCTTCTAGCATTCCAAAAAGCAGTTCAGTTTCCAGCTCCTTTCAGGTTGCCTTGTGGGGTTTCCTGGGCTGTGGCTTTCTCTCTCTGTCTCATCCATCAACACAAGTTCATCTGACTTTTAAATTCCAGAGATTTGTTGGATCTTACATCCACTGGTGAACCCCCTACTTCCCTTTCCTTTTGCAGTTAGAGGTTTATTGCTTTTGCCTCTCTTAGTTGAGTGTGGTTTTATAAGATGTAAGTAGTAAACATATATATCCTCAGTCTACCATTTTGAACTGAAAGTCCTATTGTAAATTTAAACTGTCTTCTGGATATATACCTACCAACCCTGTTTATCTTCATGGCTTCAGTGTCTGCTTAAGCATTGCATAATTAATAAATTATTTCAATAAATGAGGCAAGATAATTAGTAAATAGTTTCTGAGGCATAGTGATATAATGGCATTTTTCTTTTCAGAGAATCTTGTGTAATAGCACTAGTTTATTTTAGTAAAAAAAGGAAAAACTGTTCGATTAAACATTAGAGTCTTAAATTAGCATGCATTTTGGGCTTTACTTCTCTAGGTTATAAGTCAACAGACTATTACCTGTTGTGTACCAGTTAAGTATGGAGCTTGTGTTGTAATACATGCTTTCATAGAATTTTCATGTTGTTTTGGGGGAGAGATAGGTAATAAAGGGATTGATAGATAGATAATAAAGGACAGATAGATAATAAAGGAATTTTAAAACTGATAGATAATAAAGGAATTTTAAAAACAAGCAAAAATATCAAGTAGCTATGTGCACAGTGCAAGTAATTAAAATACGTGATGTGATAATGAGTGTCAGGACATTTATATCGGCCATTCGGTTGCTGGGGGGCAGGGCTTACCTGAGCTCTACTAAACCAGCCAAGCAAAAACTGAGGACTTGGGCCCTGGACGAGCTGCTCAGTGGTTAGAGCGTCATCCCGATACACCAAGATTGCAGTTCCTCCTGGGTCAGGGCACATACAAGGAGCAACCAATGAATGTACAACCAAGTGGAACACCAAATCATGTCTGTCTGTCTGTCTCTCAAATCAATAAATAAATTTTAAAATTTATTTAAAAAACTGGAACTTGGCATTACCATCTGAGAGCATATCCTTTCCACTTTCTTTTCCCCAAAATTTATCGATTTGAGAGAGACAGAGAAACATCAATTTGTTGTTTCACTTATTTATGCATTCATTGGTTGATTCTTGTATGTACCCTGACTGGGGATCCAACCCGCAGTCTTGGCCTTTGGGGATGACATTGTAACTAACTGAGCTACCTAGCCAGGGCCTCCTTTCTACTTTATTCAGTACTACCCATGCTTTGGTTTTGATCATACTTCTGTCCTATAAAAGATTTTTGTATTAATGTAATGAATTGCTTAAACATATTATCGGCTTTTAAATAACACTTTGGTGAAATAGAAAGACTCATGAAATAATTTATTCCCCTAGGACAGAGAAGGGATAAACAAGCCTTTTTAGTCTGTGATAGCAGAATGGTTTGGTGAATATAAAGGCCTTAATTATTATGCTTTAAGCAACACTTAATTGGCTTCAGCCTGATTCTTAGATTTCAAGTAGAGTTATTCCTTTGATATATTGTGTTGCTATTTTGGTGCTTGTCATTTTGCTACTGCATTTATTCTCATCAAAAAATATTTACTGACTATTCACTTCCATATAGTTCCTGTGCTGATGTGGATACCTTGGGCTGCAGATGTACCTTAGCTTTTTTTTTTAAGTGAAAGGAGGGAAGCTAGTGAGACAGACTTCCACAAGCATCCTGACCAGGATCCACCCAGCAACCCCCATTTGGGGCTGATGCTTGAATCAGTGGAGCTATTTTATCTCCTGAGGCTGCTGGACCAACGAGCCATCCTCAGTGCCCAGGTCCTGCACTCAAACCAATCGAGCCACTGGCTGCGGGAGGGGAACAGGGAGAGAAGCAGATGGTCGTTTCTCCTGTGTGCCCTGACTGGGAATCGAACCCGAGATGTCCACATGCCAGGCCAATGCTCTATCCTTTGAGCCAACTGGCCAGGGTAACACGTTCACTTTTATCTTTAAGTTGGGTACACTTGTCAACAAGTAGGGAGCATGGCTAGTTTAGGGGAACCAACTTGCAGGTCTTTACCCCGTGTACTTTTTCTGACATTGTTCTGACTGAGAATGTGCAGCAGGGTCTGCTTTCCCACCTTCTCTTCATAGTTGCCTTTCTCCCACAATCACAAAAGAAAGGCATATTGCACACCCATCTCGCATCTTACAAACCCTGAATGTAAAAGCCACCAGGCGCCACAAAAAGGGCAATTGAAAATATTTGTGTCAGTGTTAAGATAGTGAATGATGAAGTAACACTATCTCAGGGAATGACTGGATATCAGGTTCTTCGGCAATTCAACTAGTTTCCAATTTTTTGCTCTCATAAAACTGAAAGACGACCTAATAGAGTTGTTTGCTAATTAACTGATGGATTATTAAGTATATTTTTAATGGTAGATTACTGTTATTTTTGTCACATAGCTCAAGAGACTTCAAAGAATTGAGAAATAACTGTTGCAACAAGACTTCCATTCTCATCTGCTCATTTCTCTAAAGAAGGCTTCTCACCACTTAAAGTTATAAAAACAAAAATTAGGGATAGAATTGATACTGAGCCCTATTTCATTCTGGCAATAAATAATGGTCACTATAAGAAAACATGAACTAATTGAAGTAGAAAAATTTCACCCATATCTTTAAATAAGTTCTTTCCTATATTTAAGAATTTTTTAAATCAAAATTTGCAATATTCAGGGGGTCCTCGGGTTACGACAGTCTTGACATATGACATTGTGAGTTTACAGTGCTCACTCCCATAAAAACTTTAAAAAATTGAGACATGACTGTTTCGACTTACACTGTTAGCATCGTACTTACGGACTATGTGAGCAAACCAGTTTGGTTGCGCACAGCTGAAGAATATGCAGTAATGCGTCACTTGAGTGCATGAGTTAGTGTCCCCAGTATACATACCTATGTCATTTTAGACTGTTAAAAGCACAAGTGTTCCACTTGTGTTAGGGTAGGGTGTGTTTCGACTTACACCAAAATTTGGGTTATACACTGTCAGTCACTGTCATAGGAACACAACTGTGTTGTAACTTGAGGAACCCCTGCATTTATATTTTAATTGATCGGATAGTAATAATAATTGTAAAGAAAACTCAAAACAAAAGAAATTGTTTTAACACATGGAGTCCATTATTACAGAAAGTAATGAGAAATTTATTTTTAATTTATAAATAGATTTTTGTTGAGGAAAATATAATAGAGTAGCCAGTAAAAGACTTTTAAACATAAAATGTATTACGTTAAAAATAATTTGTGTGGGAGGAATCACATTTCCTGATGTTAAAGCTTACTATATAGCTTCATTAAGAGAGTGTGGTACTAGCAGAGGGATTGACACATAGGTTAATGGACTGGAATAGGGAACCCAGAAATAGAGCCACATAAATATGACTAATTAATTTTTGACAAAGGCTCTAAAGCATTACAAATGGAGGAGGGACAGCCTTTTTTATTAAGTGGTGCTGAACAATTGTATGTCCCTTCGTAAAAAAAGAAACTTGGTTTAAATCTTGTATAATAATTAACTCAAAATGAAACATGGATAAAAATGGGAAACTTAAAACTATAAAACTTCTTTAAAAAGAAAAAGGAGAAGATCTTTGGGATATAGGACTAAGTAAAAAGTTCTTAGACTTGACACCAAAAGCATGATCCCTAAAAGGAAAATTTGATCCTATCAAAATTAAAATCTTTTGCTCTGCGAAAGACCTTTAAAAAGATGAAAAGACAAGTTATAGACTGGGAGAAAATATTTGTAAGCCACACATACTTGGCAAAGGACTAGTATAAAGAACTCTCAAAACCCAATTGTGAAAAACCAAACAACCCAACTGTAAAATAGGAAAAAGACATGCACAGACATTTCACCAAAGAGGATATAATATGGCAGACAATCACATGAGAGATGTTCAACCTCATTAGCCTTAGGGAAATTCAAATTAAATCCACAATGAGATACCATCAGAATGGCTAAAATAAAATAAAAGTGACAACAAATGTTGGTGAGGTGCAGAGAAACTGGATCATTATTCATACATTGTTGGTAGGAATATGAAATGATACAGCCACTATGGAAAAGAGTTTGACAGTTTCTTTAAAAAAAAACTAAACATGGCAGCTAACATATGGCCCAGCAATTAAGCCCCTAGGCATTTATTCCAGAGAAATGAAAACATACTCCTATGGATTGAATTGTGTCTCAGCCCACCCCCAAATTCATCTGTTGACCCCAATGTGTAGCATTTGGGGATGAGGCCTTTGGAGGTAATTAAGCTTGATGAAGTCTTAAGACAGGGTCTCACGATGGGCTTACAGCTCTCGTAAGGAGATACACCAGATAGCGACCTCTGCACTCGTGTGGTCTCCTTCCCTCCCTCGGTCTCTGCCATATGAGGGCACAGTGAGAAGGAAATCATTTATGAGACATGAAGAGATCTCTCACTAGAAATTCATCTTTCTGGCTCCTTGATCTCAGACTTACAGGCCCCAGAACTATGAAAAAAATTTTTCTATTTTTTAAGCCCCCAGTCTATGGTATTTCATTATAGCAGCTCCAGATAACAAGACACTTAAGTTCATGCAAACCTGTTCATGAATGTTTACATTCACTTTATAACAGCCATAAACTGGAACAGCCCAGGTGCCCGTCCTTTCAGTGTATGAATGGTTATACAAATTGTGTTATGTCCAAACCATGGGGTATGACTCAGCAATAAAATGAAATGAACTGTTGATACATGCAAATACTCAGATGAACGTGGAGGAAATTATGATTAGTAAGAAGCCAATCTCAAAGGACACATACTGCATGATTCCATTTCTATAACATAATTATAGGGATGGAAAACAGATGAAGGGATAGGGAAAGGACAGGGAGAGGGAGGCGATAGCTATAAAGAGGTAATAAAAAGGAGTCTTGTGGTGATGGGTGTTAAGTATCTTGATTGTGGTGATTCTTACACAAAGTTACTTACATATGAGATAAAATTGCGTAGAGCACACACATATGCACATTCACACATGCAAGATATACATATACACTGTGTATATGTATATACATATACACATGCATATACACTGGTGAAATATGAATAAGCTCTGGATTGTATACGCATCAGTTTTCTGCTTTTGATATTGTGCTGTTGCTATGCAGCAAGTTAGTGTCGGGAAGCACAGGGTGAGGAGCACATGGGACCTCCCTGTACATTTCTTAGCACCTTCCTATGGATCTATATGTATTTCCAAAAAAAGTTAAAAATAATTTGTGATAAAAGTAGAATGGAAAATAAATTCAAGGAAAAAATTGAGAAAATTTCTGACATTCTGAAATATCTATTCAGTTTTTTTTAATGAAAAAAAAGTGGCTATCAAATAGCTATAGAATTTAAATTCCATTTGATATATTTAAGGTGTTATAAGAGCTTTATTTTAAAAATATTAATATCTAAAATATGTTTGAAATAACTCCTTTGCAACTATTTAAACTAAGGAAAAAATTTAAGTGTCAATTTAAAAATGTGTGAAGGAGTTTATAGTTTGCAAAATTCTCTTGGGACCCACAGACAGAAAGCTACATTTATTTAATATCATAATATCCCTATTGATGAAGAAATACATTCTAAAAGTATACTTAAAAAATCAAAATCTTAATTATCAGAGGTAGTTGAAATATTAAATAACTTGGGACTATTGGTTAAGGGTAGAATTGTAGTACCAAAAATCCATTAAATAAATAAGAATACAAAATATTGCTCAGGAAGTAAAAGGAAGTAGTTGTATAGAGTTTAGTTGACGTTTTTGGCCTTAAACGTTTATTATTTCAATCAATTCAATTGCTTTCCATACTTGTGTTCTAAATAGACACAAAGCAAAGGAAGGGGAAAAGGGAGGCAGGAGAGGATTGTGTTTCTAGCAGACCATCTTAAGAAGGGCAGAGTGTCAAGGGATATTTACCCCCACCCCCAGCAGTCACCCTGAAAGGACTACATCAGGCTTGCCTTTAGATAATGCATGATCTCAGACTTCCTATTTCTTTTACCCCCAGTTTCTACAGATGCTTGATGGTGTACCTTAAATAAAGGATTAAGCCTCCCATTTCACCATTAAGTTTGCCAGTTTAATATACAAGTACTTGTGGAATTAGTTTTAGTGTAAATGAATTTCAGTCATTTGACATATGTAAATTAAGTCTGATCATTTTCTAGTTGATAGAAGGGTAGAATGTGGAGGAAGTGGGCATTTGGGAAGGTTGGGGAAGCAGAGAGTTAAGCTTTGAACTGCAAATGGAAGCAGAAAATGAGGTATTTTGATCTTGCTAATGCATTGCTTAACATGATTTATAAATGTTTTGGTTAATATTTAAAAATACTGCACACTGCTTTATTAAAGAATTTGTACCTCTGAGGAATAATTAACCTAAAATAGATTCCCATTAAATCAGATTAATATAAAAATGGCTCATAGCTAGATCTATCACGTAAATGTAAAATACATTATGTAGACTTCCCTCCCAAAGGTGTTAGAAATTAACTATACAAAATGATAGTACTGGGTTATAAATGTCTTATGTAGCAGGTATTTTTATTGAAGTGATTTAAAGTGGAAATAATTCTCATGTTACAGAATTTTAATATGAGTAATAAGTATACTTTAGCATGAAATTTCAAGCATGTGGTTTGACTTCTATCAAGCACTGTTGTCTTTCTTAGCCTTATTTTGTTTATTTACTGGTAAGAAGATAATGATTGATAGGACAGTTTTTTCTTACCTCCCTAATAGCAATATTTTAACCATTGAAAGAGAAATGCGTTAGTTTCCTCATAAAATGTTATGATATCCACAAATTATAAATATTTTAATGACTTTCAAAAAACACATTACAGCTTTCTATGTTGGACTGTTGTCTATTTTAAGGACTTTTTGTAGTCATATTAGTGAAATGACCAATTTCTCCCTTCAAATGGGTTGTCTATGTTGGTATATGTTTATGATTACCTTGGAGAGATCAGTGTATTATTTCTTATTGAGATCTGTTAACATATCTATTACATAAATATTTCTAAAAACTCAGGTACCACTTCTTTAAAAATTTGTCATATTGAATATAGAAAAATGTCATTATTGTGTATTATGATAAACATATTTCTTAACAAACTACAAAGTTACACAGAATTTTTTCTTCACTTTCAATAAGTAAATAAGGGCATATTAATGTTACCTAATGTGAAAAATATTCTTTTGATGTTTTTGTAGAACTTTGAATACGAAAACAGTTTACATCTTTATTTAATGAAAGGGCCCAGACAGAATAACACAATGAAAATATAAATGGACATTATCTATATTTACTAAAGAGAGCCACATGTGAATTATCCTCCCTGTAACTATAAATCCTTTCAAGAGGCAAGTAGTAAATATTTGTCTAGATGGATGCCCTCCATCCAAGCTGCTGGGTATAGCTTAGATTCAAACACTGGGCTGCCTCCCCAGGGAAGCTGTGAGGATTATAGCACTACCAGGAGGCTGCTTAACCTATTGATGTCAGGAGAGGTGGAAGTGGAGACTACCTCCAGTTAATATTTTTGTTATGACTTTATATGAAAATGTTAACATACTCATTAATTATATAGTTCTATAATATAAGCCGGTATGTTTTCTCTCTATTATAAAGAACGACATTCAAATTTTAATGACCTTCTTGTTCAAGTTCAAATATAAACTTTGAAGGAGGAGGATGGAATCATCCTCATGTCAAGGTGTGATTTTTAACTCTCAAGAGGACCTTTGACACAAACTAACAGCTCATTTTTTTTAAAAGAGCCATTTGGCTTTATTAAGCAAATTCATGAATCAGGCAGCATCCCATCTAGCAACTAGAAGGGCATGCCTGATAGTTACTTTCTAAGTTTAGGGTTTTCTAAGGTAGATTAAGTAAAAGTGCCTATTTTCTCTGAGGTACCATGCCTACAGTTTAGGAAAGTATCTACTAAATTATACTTTTCTGAATAGAGGGCTATTTGACTAAAGATCAGAAACAGAGCCTGACCTGTAGGCGTAGCCATGGGACACCAAGGACCCAGGTTCGAAATCCTGATGTTGCTGGCGAGAGTGTGGGCTCACCAGCTTTGAGCGCAGGCTCACTGGCTTAAGTGTAGGATCATAGATATGACCCTGTCGTCGCTGGCTTGAGCCCAAAGGTTGCTGGCTTGAAGCCCAAAGTCACTGGCTTGAGTCCAAGGTCACCGGCTCGGCTGGAGCCCCCACCCCAATCAAGGCAATCAATGAACAGCTAAGGTGCTACAACTATGAGTTGATGCTTTTCATCTCTCTCCCTTCCTGTCTCTCCCTGTCTCTCACTAAAAAAAAAAAAAAAAAAAAAAAGCAGAAACTGAATAAAAATCAGTAGTCTCTAGTCCATCATATATTTCTACCAACCAAATTTTATTAAAGCCTTACCAGTATCCATATTAAATCATACTTGTCAACGTAAAATTTTCAGAAATAGTAATGTTTTCTAGAGCAAGACTTAAAGAAATGAAGATAGCTATGCACAATCAAGAACCTTCTCACTGATCTTCATTTTTAACAAAATTGTTTCTTAATCTGTTTCTTCCATTATACCCTAAGAAATTCACTCTGAATTGTTGTCTTATTTGAGACCAGTCTCCTGAGACCTCTAACTAATTTCCTATTCAGCCAGTTGTTAAAAGCTGCCAAACATTTTTATTGTAGGCCTGTGCATGGCATGGACTTTCTGTCTTTCCTTGTTAATGTCACACTTTCACCCCTTGACTGCCCAGTCCCTCTGCCCAGGTAGGGGAGGGAAGTGTTTTGTTTCTATATAGCCTTCTAATGTGATTAGGCAAAAGCCAAAGAAGATTATCATCACCCCATGCTGTAAACGCCTAGCATGACGGGAAGGCGGTATGAAATGGTGGGTAAAAGCATGAACTGAGGAGTTGGACATGCCAGGGTCAGATTGTGGCTCTACCGGGTATGTCTGCCTTTAGACAACATGCTCAACCTGAATCTTCTTAATTGTAAAACCATGAAAATAATAACATTTTTATTTCATGGAGTTATGAGGATTAGATGAAATAGTGTATGTAGTATACTTTGCTCCTAATAACAATAATAAGAGGAGGGGGAAGAAAATAATTTTTTTCTAATACCCTTTTAATTTTCTTCAAATCGGAAAAGAGCAAGTTCTTACCATTAGATTGGTACTAGATTTCTAATTCTGTGAAGCTATTGGATTTGGTAAAGGTTAATCTGCCATTAGCTTAAAATCAGTTTCATTATTAGCCTTTATAGGGCACAGTGGTGTTTATTTTAGGCAGGCTGATTATTTTATGTGAAAGGCCAGACCCTTAACATTAAATGGTAGGAAAAAGTAGTGCTTAACTTTTTATTGAAGTATAAAATGCATAAGCGAAAAATACATATATATATGATCAAGAAATAGAACTTGTCAACCCTGTGAAGGAAAATACATGCCAAGAAGGTTTCCTTTGGTTAACAGGAGACCAAATTAAAAAACAACCATAGGCTAGCAGCCATTTTTTACAGAGGCCTCCGATGCACACTGCCTATCACAGACTGAGCAGCCAAGCCTCCTACACTGCATTCCTACAGTCTGAGCTCCACCCTTATATAAAAAGTTCCGGTATGTATTTTGACCAATGGAACTGAGCCTGTCCCCATCTAATAAGAGCTGTGACGCTATATCCTCATTTGCATCTTTATCCACTAGTCAGAGCAGTTCTGCGATGACCAATCAAAACATGAGATTCTGACAATCTGACAGTGCAATTAGGACCAATCAAACTGCAAACTTGGGAGTCCTCATTTGCATTAAAATGGACCAGTTGGTGGCCAGAGCAGGAGTTTTCTCTATAAAGCAAGCCTCTCTTTTGTCTGGGGGAGTGCATTTTTTGTTTCCTCTGGGGGCTGCATTACCCTGGTTTGCAAACTGTTTTACCCAGAGGTCCCCAAACTACAGCCTGTGGGCTGCATGCGGACACCTGAGGCCATTTATCTGGCCCCCGCCACACTTCTGGAAGGGACGCCTCTTTCATTGGTGGTCAGTGTATGGAGTACTGTATGTGGCAGCCCTCCAATGGTCTGAGGGACAGTGAACTGGCCCCCTGTGTAAAAAGTTTGGGGACCCCTGGTTTTACCTGAATAAAGTTTCTCCTTTTATTGCACCCCATATTGGGGACTCTAGTTGGTATTGGATTGGTAGCAGAAACCTTTTGTTGACAACCTTACGAGCATTCTAGAAGCCCCCTTCATGTTCTTTTCCTATCAGTATAATGGTTACCTGCAATGGTGTACTACCTGTACTGACTTCTAGTGGAATAATTAGTTTTGTCTGTTTTTGTTTTTTATATAAATGGACGTATCTTTTGTGTCTGACATCTTTTGTTCAGCATTATGTTTGTGAGATTCATTCATATTTTCATGTGTATTTATCCATTTTCCTGTTAATTAATGTCTGGGTTATGTACTTCCAGCTTTCAGCTATTACATATATTCAAGCTGTAGACATTCTGGTGCCTTTATTTTGATGAATATATGTAAGCATTTGTGTTGGACTGGTATTGCTGGCTCATAAACATATCTACGTTCAGTTTTAATGAACAATTACACTCAGTGTTCTGAAAAATTGTACCAGTTTATAGCACCTGCACTGTATGAGGGTTCTGGTTGCTCCATGTTTGCACCAATACTTGATATTGTATATCTTTTTCATTTTAGATGTTCTGATGGTTGTAGAATGATATCAAATTGTGGTTTTAATTTATATTTCCCTGGTGACTATTGAAGTTAGACATCTTTTCAGGTTTATTTGCCATCTGGATAGCCTCTTTTGGGAAGTCACAAAGTTCAGGTATTTTGTTTATATTTCTATTGGGTGTTCTATATTTTCTTACTGCTTATTCCTATGATCAAGTTAATCTCTGTGTGTCATTTTTCAGATAAAGTATTGTTTTATCATCTTCCACTTTTGTGGGTTGTCATTTTACTCTGTTAATGTTGTTTCTTGATTAACAGAAATTCTTAGTGTAATTTGATTTATCAGGTTTTTTCTTTTATGGCTAGAATTTTTATGTCCAGTTTAAGAGAATAGAAATATACAGATACTCTAAGGTCACTAATGAAGGTGTTTTATGTTTTTTTCTCTGAAAACTTTACTGCCTTATCTTTCACATTTAGAATTGTAGCCAACCAGGACCTGATTTTTATATATGCTGTAATTAGAGGCAGGATACTTTTATACCTAATTGGATATTCAAACAACCTTTGTTGAGATTTTTTGAGAAGCAACATTAATACTTTGGTAATAGTTGGGTCATTCACTGCTAAAATGAGTTCTAATCCTAGCCCAAAGGAGACTGAAATAGCGTGTGGAAGTCCTGGGTTCAATTCCAGGTTCATTATTTGGTTTCCAGCACAATAGACCAGGTAGGGATTTCTGTTGAGATCCCCATAAACTGAAAGTCATGTCTCTAGAATTAGGTAGAAGTGTGACATGCAGTTACTATACAGTAATACCTGTAAATTACTCATGATGGGTTAGTTACCAGTTAATGTTCTATGAGGAAGTTTTTTATAAGGAAGGATATAGATCTGACACTCTAGATTTGAACTTTATATGGAATGTTTCTTAAAAATTAAGTTTAATAATATTGCTTTACTGTTATAGAAAAGCTTTCATAGTACTTTCATTTACACTATTTCAGTTTGAGCCTTATGATAACTTGCATTGCAAGATTTTCAAGACAGATATTGTTCCAATTTAACAGAGGAAGAAAACTCAGATCAGTAAATTAGCTTTATAAATAATTTGATTAAACTGATAACCTAGTAATCTTATTTCTCTGATGCAACCATCTTTACAAGGCTGCTCTGGGCAAATTGAACCAGAGATACAAACAGCCCCAAAATATGATTTATTCCTTCAAAGGGATATAAAGCTTCACTGTTTAATCAAAACAGAATATTTTAGGTCTGACAAATGAGCTGGAGCTTGGAAGGGTTTTGGCTCATAGATCTTGATAATCTCTCATTTTCCTACTGTCCTTTTACAACCATCAATTGGATTAGGTCTTTATGATGCCTCTGTTGCTTTCTTTAGTACTTTACAAATGAACTTTGTGTTTGATGTCTGTTAGCAAACAGACATAGAACCTAAATGCAAGTAGATAATAAAGTGGACATAAAAAGTGGTAAGAATTTAATTCTAAAAGCATTACTCAGGCCCTGGCCGGTTGGCTCAGTGGTAGTGTTGGCCCCACGTATGAAGTCCCAGGTTCGATTCCTGGTCAGGGTACATAAGAAAAGTGCCCATCTGCTTCTCCACCCTTCCCCCTCTACTTTCTCTCTATCTCTCTCTTCCCCTCCCGCAGCCAAGGCTCCATTGGAGCAAAGTTGGCCCAGGCGATGAGGATAGCTTCATGGCCTCTGCCTCAATTGCTCAAATGGCTCAGATTGCAGCAGAGCGATGCCCCATAGGGGCTGAGCATCGCCCCCTGGTGGGCATGCCAGGTGGATCTCCGGTCAGGCACATACAGAAGTCTGTCTGACTACCTCCCCGCTTCTAACTTTGGAAAAATACAAAAAACAAAAACCAAACAAACAGAAAACATAACTCAGAGGTCAACAAGTTTGTATTATTCTACTTAGTTGTAGGCTCCTGGCAGTTGGTGAGTAAATAGACTATGTATATAATTTTTTGTTTTACCTGGAGTAGCCTAAAGTGAATTGCATATAACGAATATCTGTAGTTTACTAATAACTAATAATTATCTCAAGTAGAAAAGTGAAGGTTCAAGTTGTTTCTACTAATGGTAATTTTTTAAATTAAAAATGATCTAAATGACCAATTCATTAAAAGATTCAATGTTAAATCACCCAGGGCCATATATAATAACAGCATTCAATAAAGTAATAGATCAAGGTTCTTGATACCTGACAGATGGTCATGGTGCTTGCTATGGTGGTTCTGACAGACTGGACTGAACAGTCACCCTGAGCTGCTTTTATGTTCTCCTTCATTGTTACCCCCACAGAAAAACTAGACTTGGATTTTTTAAAACTACTGCCACTTAATTAAATGAATGCAGAAAGATGTGATCTAAACCACCATCACTTGAACTGTGCACTCCAATTTTCTGACAATAGTGTTCTAACTCTAGATAGAACCAAATCTACTGCTTGTTTGCAGTAGAGATAACATTTCCTGTGTTTTAACTTGTTTAGTTAATCAAGTGTGGAATGTGTTTATATCTTTGCTCTATTACTTGAATAAGTTATAAGATAATAAGGATAAGAAAAGGTCTTTTCCTTCATTTATCTAGAATTGTATTGTAAACGATGTAATTAGATTTAGTGATCCTGATCCAACCTGCTTGTTTTATAGGAAACAGGCTCAAGTCATGCAGCTAGTCAGTAACAGAGCTAAGATTTAACCATCCTGACTCCAGTTGCCCTCTCACTTGTAAATATGGTGCTCACAAAAATTAGGGGATATTTCAAAATGCGCTTTGAAGATGAGGGGACATGCAGATACTCCAGTACTTTTAGCCTTTTGTATAGTGCATTTTCACCAATGAAAAGTTGGTTTTGCTTCTCATTTGCATAATTGAACAACTTTCATTGACTTGCAATTGCTTTTCAGATGTTCTTGTTTAATAAAAAAATCAAATGCTTCTTTTTTTATCACTGCATATTCATTTTGAAATGTCCCCTAGTTGTTTTTGTTTTTTGTTGTTTTTTTTAAAGGGACAGAGAGAGAGTCAGAGAGAAGGATAAATAGGGACAGACAGACAGGAACGGAGAGAGGTGAGAAGTATCAATTGTTAGTTTTTCATTGCTGTTAGGACACCTTAGTTGTTCATTGATTGCTTTCTCACATGTGCCTTGACTGCGGGCCTTCAGCAGACCAAGCAACCCCTTGCTGTAGCCAGCGACCTTGGGTCCAAGCTGAGGAGCTTTTTGCTCAAGCCAGATGGGCCTGGGGTCTCAAACCTGGGTCCTCCGCATCCCAGTCCGACGCTCTATCCACTGCACCACCGCCTGGTCAGGCAAAATGTCCCCTCGTTTTTGTGAGCAGTGTATATTAGGCCATAAGTTTTAAAGAATCTTACCAAGCTTAAAGATACAGAATTTCTTAAATTTTTTAAATAGTTTTTAATCCAGTCCTAGCCTCATTTTACTTTGTTGACTTTGGAACTTACAATACACAGTCCTTGAAAAACTATTATGTAGAGTTACAAAATAGTATACGTATTACCAATTTCTAGCAAAATATGGATTGAGAAGGAGCCTATGACTTTCCAGTTTTTTAAATGGCTTATATAATAAGAGTTTAAGAAACAGGCAACATGGTTTTTAGAATATTATTTAGGAAGGTAGTACTACTTAATAGAGAAGTTGAAAGATGATTGAACTGGGAATCTTGAGACCTATTATTTTGACCTGTTACTGACTAGTTGTGTGATTTCAGAGAAATTACCTGCCTTCTCTGGGCTTTCAGTTTGCTTGTCTGTAAAATAAGGAAACAGGGCTAGTAACTCTCTCTTCAGAAATTCCTGTCCTTATTGCAGAATGTGAGAAGTTAGGCAGAGCAAGTTTGTTGTCAGAAGTCTTTGGACATGAAAATGATCTGTGGCTAACATTCTTTATCTTGACACTACAGTAACCACAGACCAGCCAGTCTGCGATCAATCTCCATCTGTAGAACAGCCCCTATTGTCCATGTATAGAAAGAGGTCTGGAGAAGGGCCAGGTTTTATTTTTGCCAGAAACATTGTTGGCAAATATGTATCCCTAGAGATGTCTATTTAATTTGTGGTGCAGTGCATGGTTTACTGAAAAAGAAAAGGAATGCTGAGCTATTTCATTCTAAATGCTCTGGGAGATAGCTCATGTTCATTTATTTCCATACTCTCTCTGTTTCAAGATGTTCTGAGGGTGGAGGTAAGACAAAATGAAATGAAAAGAGGAGGGTTGAGGAAACTTCCCCAGTATATGCTGACTTTGGAAATTAATTTGAACCGTGTAAGTTATACGTTTGTTTACATATACAGTGTGTCCGTAAAGTCATGATGCACTTTTGTCCTGTGACCTGTCAAAAGTGCACCATGACTTTACAGACACACTGCATATATGGAAAACTGCTGATATATGTATATAGTATTAAATATCTTGCCAGATTTGTAATTTTAGACTTTCTCATACTATATATATCTGTTTAGAAATCTTAAAAGTTCTTCATTCAATTCTCAATACTGTTAATTATTTAAAGCCCTTTATTTGTGGCCCTTTCTTCTTTATCCAGCTGAATTAATTCAATGAATATTGTTTTCAGCATCTATGGGTGAGACACTGTGCAAAGGAAAAAAAATGTAGCTTCTTGCAGATGTATAATATCAGTGTTAATGTTAATTTGTCCAGGATTCTTCTTCCTATTTAGAAACTTCTTCAACTTCATTCCATTCCACTTAAACTGTTTTTGCTAAGGTTCTCAGTGATCTCTTCATTGCCACGTTCATCAGGCAGTTTCCAATCTTAATTTTACTTTACATTTTAATGGCATTGGATACTGTTGACCATGCCTGTTTTCTTGACACTTTTTCCTTCCTTAGTTTCTAGGTATAGAAACTATTTATATTTTCTATTACTTCTTGGAACCTTTTTTTAAGGAACAAAATTTTCATTTTGTTGATGTTCATTTTAGATCATTGTCTATTTTGTTAGTTTCTGTTTTTATTTTTTTCTTCTACTTCCTTGGTTGTTTCCCTATTTTGTTTATTTATTTTGCTGTTCTTTTTATAACTTCTTGCATGCTGTTTTTAGCTCTTTGATTTTTTTAAAAAAATAGACTATTTTTTAGGGCACTTTTAGATTCCCAGCAAAGTTGATCAGAAAGTACAGAGAGAGGGATGGAGGTTGGGGGGCAAAAGGAGTTAAATGGGAGGTGGAAAGAGACTGTGCTTGGGTCATGGGGCTCATGATGAGGTGAGGAGAGGGTGTTATATTGAGCGGGACACTTTAAAACATGTCAACACAATAAATTTTTTAAAAAGTACAGAGAGTTCCCATATATCCTATACTAAGGTGACCAGATTTTAAAATTGGTAAAGCGGGACACCATTGACAGGGGGGAGGAGGGGTTCTTGATTAAAAATTTGGTCTATGTGGAGTAAAAAAAATTTTCATAGAATGCAAAAATAGTACTGTAATATATTCTTTTAAATTTCAACATAAGTACAATTTACAAATATAATACATTAAAAATTATGTATAGTGTTATTTTATTCTTTGGCATTATTTCTCATTTGAGTGAATTTTTTTTAGTAGATTGCTGTCATTGTTTAAAAGGTCCTGAAATTTTTCACAAGAATTTGTTAAATTATATTTCACACATAAAATGGCTTTCAAAGTCTCAACACTTAATTGTGATTTTTCTGATGTCCACACTTTATTTACCGTAGAAAAAAACGCGTTCAGTGGCAGCATTAGTTCCTGGCAAAGACAGCGCGTATTCCACAACTTTTAGTGCATTATTGTATGGAACATGGTTTATTTCAAAATGATGAAATATTTCTAAGCATTTGTTCTCTATTGTAACTTTTGCTTATGCCCAAGATTTAAACTTTTCCTTATCAATCTATTTTTTTTAATAATGATACCTCATTAAAAAGATCATTTTCGGCAATATTACTATATGGGAAATTTTGAGTGAGTCAGAGGGATCGGGTTACACGTCCTGAAACCAGTGCCGGAGCTGCAGGAGCCGGCGGGAGCAGGCAGGGCAGCGCTGCCAGCAGGCTCGCACACTCTCGCTCTCCCCGCGTCCAGCCCTGCCACCCTGCTGGAGACAGAACAGCTTACGCCTCGCGGAGCCCGGAGCCCGGAGCCGCACGCCCGTGTCCAAGACCCGGACCTATAGGTAGTTAGGGGACTTGACAGCCGCCACCCCAGCAGGTACGTTCGCCCAAAGTTCTTTGTTTTAGGGCCCCACATGGGGCAACCAGCTCTTGTGGCAGTGCAGGTGCTTCCAGGTTGAGGCAGGGTCTCCCCGCCGTAAACCGTATATTCCTTTCCCGCTCTCCCGCCATTCCCTAGATTTTTGTGCATTCTTTCCGAAAATTGGGACTTTTTTAAAACGCTGGGGGATGTGGGACAAATTGTTAAAAATTAGGACTGTCCTGCCAAAAGCAGGACATCTGGTCACCTTATCCTATACACATATAGCCTCACTTACTGTCAACATCCTGTACCATGGTGGTACAATTGTTACAACTCATGAACCTACACATCATTATCACCCAATGTCCAGTTTCATTCCAGGATTCATTCTTGGTGTTGCACATTCTATAGGTTTGGACAATTATAGTATAATTATATCTATATACACCATTTATTGTAGTATCATATAAAGTAGTTTTACTGCTCTGAAAGTCCTATGTGCTCCACCTATTCATCCCTCCTTACCAACTCTTGGCACTCTTTTTACTCTTTCCATAGTTGTGCCTCTTCCCAGAATGTCATATAGTTGAAATCACATAGCATGTAGCCTTTCCAGAGTGGCTTATTTCATCACGTGATAGCAAGTTTCTTTTTAAGACTGAATAATATTCTATTGTCTGGATGTACCACGGTTTACTTATCCATTCTCCTATGGAAGGTTGCCTCGTTTGCATCATTGTTTTGGCAACTATGAAGAAAGTTGCCGTAAACATCCTTGTGCAGGTTTTTGTGTGGGACATAAGTTTTCAGTTCATTTGGGTAAATACTGAGGAACACAACTGTTGGACTGTATAGTAAGAATATGTTTCACTTTATAAGAAACTGCCAAACTGTTTTTCCAAAATGGCTGTACCATTTTGCATTCCCACCAGCAATATGAAAGTTCCTGCTGATCCGTATCCTCCAGTATTTGGTGTGGTTAGTTTTGAATTTTAGCCATTCTCTGGTAAGTGTATAATGGTATCTCATTCTAATTTGTTATTTCCTAATGGCATATAATGTGGAGCATCTTTTCATATGCTTATTTGTTATTTCTGTATCTTCTTTGGTAAGGTGTCTTCAGATATTTGGACTCATTAATTTTCCAACTTCTTTTCTGACCTATGCCTGTAAGGAAATAGATTTCCCTGATGATGCTTTAGTTGCTTATCTGTTTGCATGATTTGACCCTTTTTGAATTTTGTTGAGACTCTTCTTATTTCTCAGCACTAAAAAGATAGTTTCACATGAGCTTGAAAATAGTGTATGTAGTAGTGTTAGGTGAAGTATTCCATATTAGAACAAGTTTCCTAATCATGCTACCACGTTATTCAAATCTTTTCCAATTTTACTGATGTTTTTGTCCACTTATTTTATCAACTATTCAAAGTGCTGTTGAAATCTCTTACAATTATTGTGAATCTGTCTCTTTCTCCTTGTGGTTCTGTCATTTTTGCTTTATGTTTCTTGAGGTTATGTAATTCGGAGCATATGAACCCAACATGTTGCCTTCATGATGGTTTCACATTTTATCCTTAGGAAGTACCCCTGAAGTTTATTTTGGCTGGTACTAATATAGCTATGTTCAGGTATGGTACCAGCGATAGCTTCACCAGCTTTCTTTCAGTTTGTGTTTGCTTAGTATAACTTTTTCCATTCATATACTTTCAACCTTTCTGTATTCTTAAATTATAAGTGATTCTTATGAATAGCACATCACTGGATTTTGTTTGGTTTTTATCTAGTCTAAAAAAATCTTTGTCTTTTGACACGCTGTTAATCTTTTTTTAACTGTAACATATTGTTCATTCATATTTCACTGTGTTATTAATATCTTTAGGTTTAAACGTATGATCTTGTTTTGTCTTTGTTAGTTTATATGCCACTGTCTTGGTTTTCTTCCTACCCTTCTGAGTATTTCTTAGTGTTTTTGTATGCGTGCCACTTTCTGTTTACTACGTAAATGCTCATGGTTCCCAGGACTCATTTATCTTTTTTTTTTATTACTCTATTTACTTACACTAGGTGACTTTATTCATATCCACAATTTCAACTACTACTTATTTGCTGAGCATCAAACCTATATATTCAACTGTGTCCTGGACTTTACCACTTGTAAATCCTATCACCATCCCAGATTCATCATAACCAAAACCATACTTACCTTCTTTTATTCTAAAACCAGCCCACTTCCTATATTTCCTGGATTAGTTAATGACTTTACCATTCCTTTTACAGTATACCCTGGTCTGTGCTCCCTGCATCTCCCATCTCCTGCTCATAGAGCCATCCCCTTCTACTCCTCAAACCTCTTATTTTTTTGTTCTTAACCATAATTTACCTAGTCCATTACAAAAGTCTTCTAAATGATCTTGCTACATTTATTCTTACATCATGACATTTTACTCTCTATTGCTTTCAGACAGATCTTAAAGGGTTTTAAACAGAAAAATAACATTAGATATGCACTTAGAAATAACACTGATAACTTCCAAATATGAGTTATTAAAACAATTTAATGACTGTGCCCTTTCTTTTCTAGTAGATTCTAGAGCAGTGACATTATGCATTTTTTAAAACTCAGAACTGCACAGCCTGACCTGTGGTGGCGCAGTGGATAAGGCTTTGACCTGGAATGCTGAGGTCACTGGTTCAAAACCCCGGGCTTGCCAGGTCAAGGCACATACAAGAAGTAACTATGAGCTGATGTTTCCTGCTCCTCTCCACCTTCTCTCTCTCATCTCTATAAAAATCAATAAATAAAACCTTAAAAAATAAACTCAGAACTATACAACACAAAAATAAACCCTAATGTAAACTATGTAACTTACCGTATTTGCCCATGTATAAGATGCACCCTTTTCCGAAAAATTTGGGGTCTAAAAACTGGGTGTGTCTTATACAGTGGTTGTAGATTTTTTATTTGCATTTCCTGCTTTTTTGTGCTTGTTTTTGTGCTCATTGTTCAAGACAGTGATTCGTCATCAGACACAGATGAGGACAAGCTCATAGATGGGAGTTTTGACAGTGATGAGGAGATGTATGAATTTTATGATGAATAAAATGAGTTCAATAACTTTATGTAATACATTTTTTTTTCAAATTTCGGGCCTCAAAATTTAGTGCGTCTTATACATGGGGAACACAGAAGTTACTGACACCTGCTCATCAGCTGTACAAAGGTACCACACTAATGCAAGAAAGTGAGGGAAAGGAGGAGTACAGGTATATGGGAAGTCTCTATACTTCCTACTCAATTTTTCTGTAACTCTAAACTTGATCTAAAAATAAATTTATTAACTTTTAAAAAAAAATAATAAAGTATGTCTCTCAATCTACTCATTCAACAACCATGTTCAGTACCTACTACATGCCAAACAGTGAAGTTCTGAAGGTAATAGATTATGTCAGACATTTTTTCAAAGAGTTTATAGTCGAGTGGGGAAAGTAAATCAATACTTAGGGTGATATTTGTTATGTCTGAAGTGTGCATAGAGTTATAGGATGCAGAAAGGTACTGTTAGTTTGGATTGGAGATGGAGAAGGAGTGGACAGAAGTGGCTTCTCACAGAGGTCATGCTTCATTGGAGATTTTCAGGATGAGTAGCAGTTGACTATATAAAAATATTTGTGTTAGGGAATGAGCACCTTGAGGAAGTGATATTCCATACAGACAAAATAACATCTAAAAAGGCATAGAGGTAAGAAACAGCATGGCATGCACAGGAAATTACAGTTCTTTCCTTAGTTATAGGAAAGATTGTGTCTGGGGGAATGTGAATCATGAGACTAAAGAAGTAGACAGTGTTAAGAAGGGCTCTGTATATTAAATGAATTAGAATTTGTACTTTATTTTGAAGCCTAAAGAAGGTTATTTAAAGTGGATTTACTGATATGAGAAGATCCCTCTTGCTTTCTCCGAATATGTGGGAAAGCACAATAAAATATAAACTCCCTTCCCCAGTATTTTTTATTTTAAATGCATAACAGAGCTTGAAAGCAAGAAAAGGAGATCTTCAGATACCAGCAAGGAAGAGGAAACTGAAACCGACATGAAGGGGCTGAAGGAAATGGGCATGGAGGGTGGGAGTGGTTTAAGGGCTGCAGGAGGTGAGAACCAGAGTGGCGACTGACCCATGTGTTTAGAGTTGGGGCCACCAAGGTTCTTAAGGAAGGGAAGGCATCCACCGTACCCCCACCCCCAGTTAGGGAAACAGTAAAGGGCTTGGAGCTGGGGTTTTAGGCCTTTGAGAAATCAGAAATAGGGAATTGGACTGAAAGGAGGAGATGGCCAGTTACCCAAACCTAGCTCATAGAATTTTACTGACCACTATGCTTGGTTCAAGGGGGGTTATATGTTCAGGTGGAGTAAAGTCCAGGACCATGTTGGATGGTTGGGTAGAGATAATCTTTTTCTTTTCTCTCTGGCTTTGAGATGAAAGCATGTGACTCTGATATTTGTTTGTTCCATCTTGTGACAACTTAGAAAATCAGCCTTAGGATGAAGATGAACCTCTGGAAGAGGGAATGAAGAATCAAAGAGACTGTCTTTTGGGTGACAGTGTTGAGATGCTGAATCAAAACAATACTGAATAGGCCTGACTGGTGGTGGGTAGTGGATAGAATGTCAACCTGGCACCCTGCAATCCCAGGTCTGAAACCCTAAGGTTGCAGGCTTAAGCGCAGGCTCACCAGCTTGAGTGCAGGATCACTGGCTTGAGTAGCAGGTTATCAGTATGATTTCATGGTTGTTGGCTTGAGCCCAAAAGTCGTTGGCTTGAGCAAGAGGATCACTGGCTTGGCTGGAGACTCCTGGTCAAGGCACATAAGAGAAGCAATCAATGAACTACTAAAGTTATATAACTACGAGTTGATGCCTCTCATCTCTGTCTCTTCCTGTCTCTCTGTCTCTGTCTGTCCCTCTCAAAAAAAAATCACAACATTGAATACTTTAAGCGTTATGACAGTGGCGTAACAAATTGTTCACACTAATTTTCCACAATTAATAACGATGATGATGTGTGTGTGTTTACACATAAACAACTATTTGAAGGAACTGCAAAGGAATCAAAGAAGAGAGAAACTTAATTAGAAAGAAAGAAAGCAAATGCCTTTGAGGACACTCCCCAATTCATGCCTGGTTCCACAGGGAAAGGCAGTCATGGATAACAGTGCAGGACTGGCAGAGCAACTAGGAAATCAGGGAGAAAATCTTGGAAGGGAAGGAATTTCATAAAGATTAGTTCTGAAACCTGAATTTAGAATCTGCCTCATTTCTATGTGTGTATGGGTAGCCCTAGGAATTGCAATGAAAAAGCAGTAACTGAGGGCTAAAAGATATGAGCAGAGGTTTCAGCAGTTGCTAATTATAGCAGGGGGAACAGAATTTGAGAATTGAGACCAACAAAATTAACTGCCTGCTAAGACAAAGATCAATATTCAGAGGAACATAAGTCTTCACAACATATACATAATGTATAGTATCTAATAAAAAATCACTAGACCTGAAAAAAATAGGAAAACATAATCATACTCAAGAAAAAGACATCAGTAACAAACCATCTCCTGGAAGACCCAGATCTTTAAATTAGAAGCTAGGGAGCCCTGGACAGATAGCTCAGTTGGTCAGAGCATCCTCCTGAAGAGCAGGGGTTGCCGATTTGATCCCTGGTCAGGGCACATACAGGGAGAGATTGATGTTCCTCTTTCTCTCTCTCTAAAATCAATCAATACATATTTTTTAAAAAGAAGCCAAGGACCTTAAAGCAGAGGTAATGCTGGTGGCTGAGGCCAGTCAGGTTCACATTGGATTTGGGCAGACAGTAGAGGAAAGTGGAGCCAGAAAGTGTTGGGTTATTCCCATTTATTGGAGGATCGCAGAGACCATCAGTCTCTGCGATCCTCCAATAAATAATAATCAGAGGAAAACCATTTTTTGCAGTGGTGGGCAAGGATCAGGAAAACTGCCCCTCACAGTGGTGGCTGAGGGAATCGGAACCGTACCTCACAGAGGCAGGAGAGCGATCTGGAAGAATCACCAAAGGAAAGCACCTGTAGCCTGACACAGACTATACACGTGGCTCTGCCACGTGCTCATGCACTAATCATGCAAAGTACAAGCGAACAAGCCTAACACAGCTGTTTTCCCAACAGCAGCCATTATAGATATGCTTGAGGACTAGAACAGAAAATAGGTGTGTAATGATCGAACAGATAAGAAATCTCAGCAGAGAAAGAAAAACTATTAAGTAAAAGCTAGAGAACAGAAAAATACAGTAAGTGAAATGAAGAATAAACTGTATGGGATTAATAGAAGATTTGGGTGTCAAGGAAAGTCAATTAACTTAAAGTCAGATTAAGAGAATATATTCAAATGAAGAGCAAGAAAGAAAAAAAAAGCACTTGTGAAAACTAGACAGAGCCTCGGAGACTACTTCAACAGTAGCAGGTGGTCTAACATACATGTAATTGGAGTCTCTAAAAGAGAGGAAAGAGAAAATGAAGCCAAAATATTGAGAAACAATGGTAAATTTTGCAAAAATATAAACCGGTAGATCCAAGAAGCACAGCAAACCCCAAGAAGAATAAATTACAAAGATAACTACATCAGGTACATTTTAGTCAAACTGCTAAAATCTTGGCTGCATCCAGAGAAAAACAACACTTACACACATGGAACCAATAATACAAAATTACAACTTATTTTTACCAGACCTGTACTATAAGAAAGACTGAAAGAAGTTTTTCAGTTTGAAAGGAAATGACACTATATGGTAACATATCTTCAGGAATGAATGAAGATCAATAGAAAAAGTAAAAATGTGGGTAAATATAAAAGACTATAATTTATTTTGTCTTTAATTTCTTTAAAAAATAGTAGTGGTTAAAGCAATTATTATTGCACTGTATTTTGGAATTTATACTAATAGCACAAAATATTATGGTAGATAGAACTATGCTTTTACAAGATGACAATGCTTAATGTTTACTAGTACAGTATTAATTCTAGATAGTGTTAAGTTAAAAATACATGCTTTAATCTCTAAGGCAACCAGTAAAAGTCAATGGGACCACAATGAGATACCAGTTTATGCCCACTAAGATGGCTATAATAAAAAAGATGGACCATAATAGGGTTAGCCAGGATGTAGAGAAATAGGAACTCTCATACATTGCTAGTGGGAATGTAAAATGGTATAGCTGTTTTGGAAAATATTCTGGCAGTTCTTCAACAAGTTTAGCATAGAATTACATTTGACCTATATGACCCATCAGTTCCACTCTTAAGTATATACCTAAGGGAAACGAAAATGTACAGCCATATAAAAAGCTATATACATGAATGTTTATGACAACATTATTCATAACAGTCAAAAAGTGGAAACAACCTATGCCCATTGGCTGATTAATGAAAAAATAAAATGTGCTATATCCATACAATGGAATATTATTTGGCAATAAAAAATAAAAGTACTGCCACATACTACAATGTGGATAAACCTTGAATAAAAACATTACATCAAAAGAAAACCACAAGGGAAATTGGAAAATATGAATGATAATGAAAAACAAATGTCAACATTTGTGAGATGTAGTGAAAGCTTTGCTTAGAGGAAATGTTATAGCTTTAATTGTTTATATGAGAAAGGAAGAAGAGTTAAAATTTATTGTGTAAGTTTCCAGAAGCTAGAAAAATATAAGCAAGGCAAATCCAAGAAGGAAAAAAATAGCATATATCAGTTAATAGAAGACAGACAGCAAAGAAAATTAACAAAGCCAGAATGGTTATTTCAAAAGATAAATAAATTTTTTAAAATCCTAGGGAAACACCACTAGTTACAAATATTGGAAATGGAAGAATATCATTATAATTCCATAAACTGTAAAAGAATAATAAAGGAACTCTAAGAACAACTTACGCCAATAAAGTTGACAACTTAGTGAAATAGAAAAATTCCAGAAAAAACACAACTTAACAAAACACACAGAATGAAAAAATATGAATAGTCTTATATATGTCAAAGAAATTGAATTTGTAATAAAAAACATTCCCATAAAGAAGACTCCAGGCCCCAAGTAAATTCTATCAAACATTTATAAAAGAAACTATAATAATTTTACAAATGCTTTCATAAAATAAAAGGAGAAACACTTCTCAACTAATTTTGAAGGCCAGTATAATCCTGATACCAAACATAGTAAAGACATTATAAGAAATTAAAATTTAAAAATTCATAATGAACATAGGCATAAAACTCTTTAGAAAAATAATAGCAAATTGAATCTAACAATATATAAAAGGATTAATACAATATGATCAACTGGGTTTTATCCCAGGAATGTTAGATTGGTTTTGTATTTGAAAATAAATAACTACCTGTCATGTTAACAGAATGAGGAAAATACATGTGATTATCTCGATAGATGCAGAAAAATCATTTGACAAAATTTAGCATCTATAATTGAAGTTTGGACCCAGGAATTATAAAGATACCTCCTCAATCTAATGAGAAGCATCTACAAAATACCTGCAGCTAACATCATTCTTAATAATAAAAGACCTCTCTTCAGACTGGAAACAAGGTTAAAGTGCCCACTCTCACCACTTCTATTCCTTGGCAATACAATAAGGTAAGGACAAATCAAAGGAATAAAAAATTGTAAAGGAAGAAGTAAAAACTGTTTCTATATGCAGCTTATTTATATAGAAAATTCTAAGGAATCAACAAAAATTTATTGTTGTCAGTAAGTGAATGTAGCTAAGCAAAGTCTTAAGATACAAGGCCAATAAAAATAGTAATTGTGTTTTTTTTTTTTTTTAGTAATTGTGTTTTTACATGAGATTTAAAAAACCAATTATATTTCAATAGCATCAACAATAAAATACTTGGCGAATAAATTTAAGTTGCCAGTTCTACACTGAAAAATACAAAATACTCCTGAGAAAAATTAAGGGAGATGTAAATACATGGTGGTATGTAATGTTCATGGATTGGAAGCTTCTATTTTGTTAACACACAACTTCATCCAGATTAATTTGTTGATGTTAGTACAATGCCAGTTATAATCACAGTCAATTTGTTTTGCAAAGAAAAACAGATCAGCTCCTTCCCTGTGAGCTACACTCAGCATTTCAGCATCAAGCCTCCATATCTTTGAATTGTGTCTGTGAGCATCTGTGCTTTATCTCAGTTTATTTTGTGCATCTGTTTGCAAGATGTATCCTAAGGTAATGAATTGCTTCTTCATTTATGCCACTTTGGTTTATGAAAGGTTTTGTAGGAATGCTCTAGTTTTGGATAGCTGGGGAAACCTATAGATGTTATGAGAGACCTGGAAGACTTCCTGAAGGACCACCATTAAGCACGAGGTTATCACTGGTTCTTAATAGAAATCATACTAGCAAAGCACACTGATGGAACTGAGCAAATTGATGAATCTGCAGGAATAGGAATGTGTGTGTGGCATCTGGGGACTCAACTTAAAAGCAAATAATTTTCTTATGAGTTGTTATTCCCCCAGGACAGACTTGTGTAATTGGGCACAAACGATTCATTTGGAAAGTCCTGTGGTTTTCAACGAAAAAAAAAACCCTGAAGAAAACAGATGAAAATCTTATTACCGAGCAAAAAGGGCATACAATAGGGAACAAGAGCAAGCCAAAAACAAGATTTCACTAAACCGGGGGTCCCCAAACTCTTTACACAGGGAGCCAGTTCACTGTCCCTCAGACTGTTGGAGGGCCGGACTATAAAATAATTATGAACAAATCCCTATGTGCACTGCACATATCTTATTTTAAAGTAAAAAAACAAAACGGGAACAAATACAATATTTAAAACAAAGAACAGGTAAATTTAAATCAATAAACTGACCAGTATTTCCATGGGAACTATGGGTGTGGATGCATCCTGTGTTCCTCTCATTGACCACCAATGAAAGAGGTACCCCTTCCGAATGCCGTGGAATGCAGCGGGGGCGGATAAATGGCCTCAGGGAGCTGCATGTTGCTCGAGGACCGTAGTTTGGGGACCCCTGCACTAAACAGTGAAATGAGAGAATACAAATAAACTGCTTACAAAAATTAGGGAATATTTTATAGCTTTATATTAATTTTGAAATATTCCCTAATTTTGGTGAGCAGTATATTATTCAAAATATAGTATTAGCTAAAACAATGAAAAAGGAACATATTTTCCCTTTATTATTAATTTTAATGGAGTGACATTGATTAATTAGGGTACATAGATCAGAGAAAACATCTCCAGGTTATTTTGACATTTGATTATGTTGTATACCCATCACCCAAAGTCAAATTGTCCTCTGTCACCTTCTATCTGCTTTTCTTTGTGCCCCTCCTTTCCCTCCCCCCAACCCCACACCCCCGTAACCACCACACAATTGTCCATGTCCCTGAGTCTCATTTTTATGTCCCACCTATTATGGAATCATATAGTTCCTAGTTTTTTCTGATTTACTTATTTCACTCAGTATAATGTTATCAATGTCCATCCATGTTGTTATAAATGATCCAATGTCATCATTTCTTATGACTGAGTAGTATTCCATAGTATATATGCACCACATCTTCTTTATCCAGTCATCTATTGAAGGGTTTTTTGGTCATTTTTGTGTCTTGGCCACTGTGAACAATACAGCATGAACATGGGGCTGCATGTGTCTTTATGTACCAGTGTTTATGAGTTTTGGGGTATATACCCAGTAGAGGGATTGCTAGGTCCTATGGTAGTGCTATTTTTAATTTTTTGAGTAACCACTGTACTTTCTTCCATAATGGTTGTACTACTTTACATTCCCACCAACAGTGGATGAGGGTTCCTTTTTCTCCACAGCCTCTCCAACACTTGTTATTACCTGTCTTGTTGATAATAGCTAATCTAACAGGTGTGAGGTGGTATCTCATTGTAGTTTTGATTTGCATTTCTCTAATAGCTAGTGAAGATGAGCATCTTTTCATATATCTGTTAGCCATTTGTATTTCTTCCTGGGAGAAGTGTCTGTTCATGTCCTCTTCCCATTTTTTTATTGGATTGTTTGCTTGTTTGTTGTTGAGTTTTGTGAGTTTCTTGTATATTTTGGATATTTGGACCTTATCTGAGCTGTTGTTTGAAAATATCATCTCCTGTTTAGTTGGCAGTCTGTCTGTTTTGTTGTCAGTTTCTCTTGCTGTGCAAAAGCTTCTTAGTCTGATGTAGTCCCATACACTTATCTTTGCCTTCACTTCGCTTGCCTCTGGAGTCAAATTCATAAAGTGCTCTTTATAACCAAGGTCCATGAATTTAGTACCTACGTTTTCTTCTATGTACTTTATTGTTTCAGGTCTTATATTTAGGTCTTTGATCCATTTTGAATTAATTTTAGTACAAGGGGAAAAACTGTAGTCGAGTTTCATTCTTTTGCATGTGGCTTTCCAGTTTTCCCAGCACCATTTGTTGAAGAGGCTTTCTTTTCTCCATTGTGTGTTCTGACCCCTTTATCAAAAATTATTTGACCATATATATGTGGTTTTATTTCTGGGCTTTCTATTCTGTTCCATTGGTCTGAATGTCTATTTTTCTGCCAAAACCATGCTGTTTTGATTATTGTGGCTCTATAATATAATTTGAAGTCAGGTATTGTAATGCCCCCAGCTTTGTTCTTTTTCCTTAGGATTACTTTGGCTATTTGGGGTTATTTATAGTTCCATATAAACCTGATGATTTCACTGGGCAACAAAATTTTTGTTGCATCCACAAAAACACTTGTTCTTACCTAATTCGAGTGTGCTGATCTCAAATCTGACATTAGTTTTTCTCCGTGAGCTACACTTATTTTGCAATTCAAGATTTTAGGTTTTTATCTTCTTGTAAAATTTTCAACATTTACTTTAACATAATGAAGTAGAATGTCTTCTTGGGCATCATCTTTGTGAAAATATAATATATTTTATTAATGCAGTAAATACACTAATACACTAAAAGATATGATTGCATCAGAATTTGTCTACAATTTCAAAATAGAACATATTAAAACACTTTATTAATCCTAAAATTTGCGCAAAACTTGTTTAAATTTTATTCAGGAAAAAAATTGCATTTGTAGCTCTTGCGTTTGTGTACTTGTTGAGGACAATCTCGTTTGATGCTCCAGCAGTAGTCTGCTCATCACTAACAGCTCATGTTCATCCAATGTCATGGAAAGCCAGCAGCATCCTTTGAACCAGAAATTCATAGTTTTCTGCTTTTTTGTTGCCAAGAAAGTTCTTTGTAACTGCCACAAAAGACTGCCATGCTGCTTTCTCCTCCTTATTCATCTTCCTGGCCAATTCTTCGTCACGTATGAAAGTTTGAATTTGAGGTCCATCAAATACACCTACTTTTATCTTCTCAAAAGACAAGGCAGGAAAAGCAGAAATAATATGTTGAAAGCATTCACTTTCTCTATTCAGAGCCTGAACAAACTGCTTCATTAAGCCAAGTATGATGTGAAGTGGGGGAAAAATGATTCTGACTCGATTAACTATAGGTTCATTCACTATATTTTGCATCCCTACTTCCAGAGCTTCACGTTTCGGCCACTCCTTCTGTGTCCAGTGTTTCTCCCAAGCTTGGCTATCCCACAAACACAGAAAGCAAGCCTACTTCGTGAAACCTCTCTGTTGTCCTAGCAGGAAATTTACCCTTTTAAGATTCACACAAATGATCCAGTTATGCTCCTCAGACTTCATAAAGTTGAGGACAGTTTTTATGTCATTATAATCTTCTCGCAGATGAGCTGAATAACCAATTGGAGCTGCTGCATAAACATTACCGTTGTGTAGGAGAACACATTTCAGACTCCGTTTAGAGCTGTCAAGAAATTGCTGCCATTCTGTTGGACTGTAAGTGGTAACACCTAGCTGGCTGAGAAGATACTGATTTCATGACAGTAAACGAAGTGTTTGTCTTTGGAAAAAAAAGTCCACAAAATTTGTCCACTCTTTCTGAAATGGGATTATTTAGCTGACCGGTGAAGTACAGTCTTTTCTTGAAGCCTGGAAGCTAATAACTCAGCTGCTTTCTTTGATAGACCTAAATCTCTTACTAAGTCATTCAATTCGGGTTGGCTAAACTGCTGCGGGGTTAATGACTGGTTGGCATCAGAAAAAGATCCTTCAGATTCTACAACCATTTTTTTATGCGTCTTACCAAAATACACTTGATCACTATGTTCACTTTCTTCATCCTTACAAGAAATAAAACCATTGAAAACTGGAACTGGGAGTGTCTCAGAGTGTGGAATAGGTTGTATTGCTGAAGGAATATTAGGATATTCGATCATATGCCATTTTTTCTTGCCGTTGCCCTTTGTATGGATCAGACAGAAATAACAATCACTGCTGTGGTCGTTAGGTTCACGCCAAACAATGGGAATACCAAAAGGCATTTCTTTGCATTTTCCTTTTGTCCAGTCACAAAGCATTTCCTCACAATGATGACACACATAATCGCCAAGGGGAACTTGAAAATAGGCAATATATGCACGTGTCACAAATGATGAAATATTGTGCCTTTTACAAAGTTGAAGTGTGTAACAGCCACATATATAACAGAAGGTGTCAGGACTATTCTTACATTTACGCCTACTTAAAGACACCATAATTCAATCTTAAAATAAGAGGGTGTTTTAATGAGATAATAGTTTTTTAAATTTAAAAACAATTACAATTATATAAAAGTGATGTTTGTAAAACATTAATTGCCATGTGGTTATGTTCAATCCAAAAGTCTTGCCCTTTAACTCCAATTTAAAAACCAATGCATGCCATTAACTGTAACAAAAAGAAATTAAAATTGCATAAAAACTAGAGTATGCACCCAAAAATGGATTTCAGATTTGGAATCAGTGATGCAGATATATATAGAAAAAGTTCTAATACCTCATGCAACAGAAAATGAAAAAAAAATTGTTCCCCAGTGTTTTTTGTTTCATTTCTTTAAAAAATGACATTGGAATTTTGATGGGAATTACATTAAATTTGTATATCACTTTGGGTAATATAGTCATTTTGACTATATTTATTCTTCCTATCCAATAACAAGGAATATTTTTCCATTTCATTGTATTTTTTTTGATTCCCTTAACAATGCTTTATAGGTTTCATTACATAGGTCCTTTACATTCTTTGTTATGTTTATTCCTAGGCATTTTATTTTTTTTTTGTTGCAACCATGAAGGGGATTATTTCTTTGAGTTCGTTTTCTGGTATTTCATTGTTGGCATATAGGAAGGCAATGGACTTTTGTATATTAATTTTGTATCCTGTGACCTTACTGTATTGGTTTATTGTTTCTAGTAGTCTTTCTGTGGAGTCTTTGGGGTTTTCGATGTACAGGATCATATCATCTGCAAAAAGTGAAACCTTTACTTCTTCTTTCCCAATATGAATGCCAAAAAGGGAACATTTAAAGCATTAATCTTTTTAAACTTCAAAATTCTTATTTTTTTCCCAAAATTCTTAAGTTTTTTATTGATTTTTAGAGAGGAAGAGAGAGAGAAGGGAGGGGAAAGCATTTATTTGTTGTTCCACTTAGTTCATTGGTCACTTCCATATATACTCTGGCAGGGGATCCAACCCACAACCCTTGTGTTTTGGGATGATACTCTTAACTGACTGAGCTAACCAGCCAGGGCCTCAGAATTCTTAATTTTTAAAATCAGACCATAGACAAATGCGAGGTCTTTTTTTCTTCTTCTTTTTCTTTTCCAAGTGAGAGGAGGAGAGATAGAGAGACAGACTCCCGCATGCACCCTGACCGAGATCCACCCAGCAATCCCCATCTGGGGTTGATGCTCTGCCTATCTGGGGCCATGCTTGCAACCGAACTACTTTTAGCACCTGAGGTCTCCACCTCAGGTGGAGATGGAGGAGGAGGAGGAGGACGGGGAGGGAGGAGGAAGTGGAAGAGGAAGAGGAGGAGGAGGAGGAGGAGAGAAAAGAGAATTGAAAGGGGTGGAGAAGCAGATGGTTGCTTCTCCTGTGTGTCCTGACTGGGAATCGAACCTGGGACATCCACACTCCAGGCAATGCACTACCACTGAGCCAACCAGCCAGGGCCTAAATGTGAGGTCTTAATACTCTTGTGCAATGTCCTCTGACTGGAGGTAAACAGTAAGACCACATTCTGATGAACTTCAAATATGATGAATTTCCAGGAAATTGGAGAGCTAAAGGGCTGACAGAACTACTGGTCTCTTGCCTTGTACCTTTTGTAGATGACTTGCTTGTGCTTTTTAGTGACATACTTGAAAGTAGAGGCAAGCTTAAACTTTTAGCCACACCCACACCTAACAGGCTCCACCTCTAGCAGTTAGTAGCTCACCTAATCACCCCTACTCAGATATCTGAAGAGGCAAACCAGAAATCTACCACCTTGCCAGTTCTGGACAGTTCTACATGCTTTTTCCTTGCCTGCCAACACTGGGCAACACAAGGTGATTAAGTTTCAGCATTTTTGTTAGGAACCTCCTGTGTGTTAATAACTGGGGACCATTAACAACTCACCTCTCGCTTGAGAATTCCTTGCAGAATTCTCTACATCAGGGGTCCCCAAACTACGGCCCGGGGGCCGCATGCGGCACCCTGAGGCCATTTATCCGGCCCCCACCGCACTTCCCGAAGGGGCACCTCTTTCATTGGTGGTCAGTGAGAGGAGCACAGGATGCATCTGCACCCATAGTTCCCATTGAAATACTGGTCAGTTTGTTGATTTAAATTTACCTGTTCTTTATTTTAAATATTGTATTTGTTCCCATTTTGTTTTTTTACTTTAAAATAAAATATGTGCAGTGTGCATAGGGATTTGTTCATAGTTTTTTTTATAGTCCGGCCCTCCAGTGGTCTGAGGGATAGTGAACTGGCCCCCTGTGTAAAAAGTTTGGGGACCCCTGCTCTATCTGTACTATTCCCCACTCAGGAAATCTTTCCAGACTCTTCCTCTGACCAACTCTACTATCAGAATTGTGTAGGTCCTTCACTTGGACCCAGTTTTATTGGCTACAACGCAGCCCTGAGGAATTGATCTTTTCCAGACTCTGGTTTTACTCCTGAGACAGCCTGCCCAAGACTGCCCCACAACAGCTGTCATCTAAGTCTGGTTCCTGGGTTCCTATTCTCCCACCATCCTCAAGGGCGCTTAAAGTGGAGCAAATTACTTTGGTTTCTTTTTTTACTCTCTGCCACCAAATTCTCCTCTATTAGAAAACCTGCATATTCCACCTTATTGTACTTAAACTTTTTTTACACTTACAGTTTTTGGACTTGGTCTGATATCCTCATATTTGCATTCTACTTTCATGCCTTTTCTGAGAATCTTTGACAATTATTTTTTTATCTTAAACGTGTTTCTGTAGCACTTAAAAACTGAAACACAGTTGCTTTCTGAACACAGCTATAAATTTCTGCAGGCTGGCATAGTACTCATACTTCCTTTATTCAGCATAAGACAAAAAAAATTTTTTTAATAAGAAAATGTCCATAACGGCAGCAAGTAAATATTCCTCTGGCTCTGTATTAGCCTGACAGCTGTGGAAACTGAAACTCTAGCTTCCTCCAAACTCTTTCCTGACTAGTTCAGAGAGTCCCCAAGGGTAGTCAAATCTGCATTGGAGTACAATTCTCTGGGCTACTTTGTGGTAACCTGTGTTCCATCAGTGTTTTCCTCTCTGCCACCATATCCCCCACCACCATGTTTTTCTTTTTATACTCTGGCTACTATGGTAACTGCCATCCCCATGCTCTGATGCTTAATGTCCTCTGGGACCCAGTTATTCTACTTGGTTCTTCATCTGGTCCAGTTCAAGACACAGTATTGCCTGGCTAACACCAACCCATTTTCTGCACTCTAGTTTGTATGCTGGGATTCACTTTCCCTTATAGTCTTTCCTAGGAGAATATTTGAGCCATAGAACAAGCAATCCCCTTCACGGACCAACCAACCAACCAAACATATTAAGACATGTCTTCCTTATAAGATTAAGCTCAAGGACTATCTCCTCCAGGAAGTGTTTCCTGAATTTCCTCCCATCCCCCATCCATCACTTCCACTTAGGTAATATAGATCTCTTTGTCCTATGGTATTCTGAACATGTCCTGGATATAACTTTGATCATGTTACATTTTAATTAGCTTTTTATGAACCTGATTCTCCATCAAAACTATGAGCCCTTTCAGGGAGAGAATTATGTCTTCTCTGGATCCCGAGCGTCTAGCTTAGCTCTGGCACGAAGAGTCCACAGAATCTCAAGCTGGACCCCGAGCGTGCTGGCGTGCACCACAATTGATTTGGCTCACATAATACATTGTTTTGATTAATGGCAGTTCTCCCTCTCAGAATTTCATGCCAAGATGGCTTACTTCTTTTTTCTTTAAGATTTATGCTGACATTTATCAAATTTATCAAACATTTGATGAGCACTGTGTGTCCAAAGTACTTTCCTACCCTCTGGGGATATGGAGAGGAGTAAGACATGATTCCTGCACAAAAGAGGTTACAGAAACTTCTTTGGGTCTTCCTCCTCCCATTTCTCAAATCTTTGTGGCCTGGATAATTTTTACTGAGCCTTCAGTTGTGTCTAATGGAATAAATACATGTAATGAGATTAATTACAGTATGCTGTGCTTAGTCCAGCAATATACATTTGTTCCAGATACAGAGATAGCACAGAAGAAAGCATCACAGAATGCTTAGTGTAGATGCGGTGATCCTGGAGGAGGTGACTTATGGGTTAGTTATAAGGGATAAAAAGATGCGTTAGACGCTCAGGTAGGGGGAAGGTACTCCCAAGGGAAGAAAAAGCATGTGATGGGAAATACCACCATGTGTTCCAGAAAATATAATACTTTGATATTTCTGCTGCATAAAGTTCAGTAGGGTGGGGTGGGGTGGGTTGGGGTGGGAGGTGAGTGTTAAGATGTTTCAAGTTTGGATAACTTTTTAATTAAGAGAATGATAGTCTTTATTATAGCTGATGGTATTAATAATCCAAATGTGAAGTCATGTATTGCGATTTTTCATCCTCTGCCATTGTAGAATTAAGTAAAGTTCTATGGTCATCTAGCTACATTCTATTCTATTCTATTCTTTTCCATTCCATTTATTCTATTTCTTTTCTTTAAGTAAGAAGCAGGGAGGCAGAGAGACAGACTCCCACAAGCACCCTGACCAGAATCCACCTGGCAAGCCCCCTGTGAGGCGATACTCTGCCCATCTGGGGCTGTTGCTCTATTGCTAAGCAACTGAGCTATTTTAGTGCCTGAGGTGAGGCCATGGAGCCATCCTCAGCACCTGGAGCCAACTTGCTCCAATCGAGCCATGGCTGCAGGAGGAGAAGAGAAAAAGAGAAAGAAGGGAGAGAGGAAGGGCTGGAGAAGCAGATGGTCACTTCTCCTGTGTGCCCTGACCAGGAATTAGACCTGGGACATCCACATGCTGGGCTGATGCTCTACTCCTGAGCCAACCACCAGTCCCATCTAGCTACATTTTAGTGTATGAGTGAAGTTTATGGTCTTATTGAGGATATAGAATACCTTTCTACTCACACAAACAGTTTCTACAGACTAGTGCAAATTAAAATTGTAAAGACAGTATATAGGCACAATCTTGACATTGGAGGGGTTATAAGAATGATTAGGAGCCCTGGCCAGGTAGCTCAGTTGCTTGGAGTTTCACCCCAATGCACGAAGGTTGTGAGTTTAATCCCTGGTCAGGGCACACACAAGAGTCAGCAAATGAATGCATAAATAAATGGAACAACAAATCGATGTCTCTCCCCCCACCACTCTTTCCTCTCTCTCTCATATCAATTTTTCAAAAAATGATAAGGAAAGTTTGGGATTATAAAAAGATAACCTGATTTTTGGATTAAGAAAAACAATTTCCATCAGAGCTATCTGAGCATGGAAAATGTGAAATGGAGCAATATACTTGTAAATCAGAAACCTTTAATGATTTGTAGTCTATAGTAAAGAAATGATCTAGCTAGACTGAGAAATAATCATCTTTGAGCTTTGTATAAGCAGGAGCCAATTTATTTTTTCTTTATAATCAATTTATTTTCTTATTCTCTGCTAAGAACATGCACCTGTGTTAGTCTTTAGTTAACACTGATCTTTCACTAATTTAAGTTTTTATGGACTTAGGTATTCAGTTTGTCTTAGAGTTTGTCGTTTATATAAAATGGGTCCTTCTGTTTCTGCCAAGCCAGTCTCAGTTCAGGTTACACTGGGATTATCCTAGCCTCTCATTTTATCTTTTTATTCTCAGAAACAAACCACAGCCTCTACTTTTTCCTTGTGGAATGTATTAACCCAGCATCTTCTTGTGCCATTAGTTTCACATCCCACAGCCCTCCACTTGGACAGCCCTTCCTCTTGTGGAGCTAGTGTGGCCTTTTGTCAGGCCATAGAGTTCTCTGTAGACCCTCCTAGAGCCTTTGACCATTAACTCCATTCCACATGTAGGTAAACTCAGATTTAAGAGGTGCTGTTTTTTAATCCTCCAAAAGAAGGATGTAGAACCTTTGACTTTCTACTTGTATACTTTATAAATAATTAAAGTTTGACAGTGAGCACTTGCTATTTTCATAATTAAAGAGTAAAAATGATTTAATTTGAAAAGTGAAATTCAATAACAGAAGCTTTAGTACTGTTTTAGGTCAGTAAAATTAAGCTGTCTACATCTCCACACACACACACGCACACACACACACACACACACACCACAGTGCAAAATAGTGTTGAAAAACTCATACCAGTTTCAAAAGCAAGAGCCACAAAAATGTCATACTGTATGACTCAGAAATTATACTTCTGAAAAATAACCTAAGGAAGTAATTCAAAAGAAGGAAGATTTAAAAATCTATATACAGCTTGTCTACATACAGAAAAATTGGGGAAAGAGGACTTTAGAGTCAACATATGGGAAAAAGTTAGAAAATAATGATTCATCGACTGGATGGAATATTATTGAAACACTGTAAATGATTGTTATAAAAACTATGTGAACAACATAGCATGTTTACACTATAATAAGAATAATAATACAAAATTATATATACACCAATTACAGGTGTGTATAATATGAATTATATGTGGATAACTAGAAGGAAAAATTGATAATAAAAATAGCTGTTGTTCTAGTATAGTGGAATGATGAGTATATTTTCCAATTTATTGAATGTCTTTTCAATAAATAAAATTGGAGCCTGGCCAGGCGGTGGTGCAATGGATAGAGCGTCCATCTGGGATGCTGAGGACCCAGGTGTGAAACCCCAAGGTTGCTGGCTTAAGCACAGGCTCACCAGCTTGAGCTTGGGATCACAGATGCGAACCCAAGGTCACTGGCTTGAGCAAGGGGTCACTGGCTCAGCTAGACACCCCCCCCCCGTCAAGGCACATCTGAGAAAGCAATCAATGAATAACAAAAGTGTCACAACTATGAGTTGATGCTTCTCATCTCTCTCCCTTCCTGTCTACCTGTTCCTGTCTGCCTTTCACTCCTTCTCTCCCCCACTTCTCTGCTTTGCTAAAAAAAAAAAAAATTGGAAAAATTTCAAGAGTTTCAGATTGTCAGTTAATTCAGATTATTGTTGTTCTAGGACTTTTGCAGCAAAAAGAAGGAAGGACTTGGGATCTGAGGCCCTTTCCTCTTTCTTTTATTGACCAAAAGAATTACCCACTAGGAAAGAAGGAAACCTATACTTTCTTAGAAAGTTATAAAGAGGATCATACTCAGGACATGTGATACTAGAATGGCCTCCAGGAGGGAGATTGTAGACTTCATTCCTAGAATCTTTAAGCAAAATTAGAAGGTGGTTGTGATTGATTTATTCATATTACTAAAGATGGATTGTCTGATAATTTTTAATAACCACTTTAGAGAGATAAAATTTACATACTATAAAACTTAGCCTTTTTTACACACAGTTTTCAGTATATTTACTGATTTCTACAACTGTAACTATTACCTGTTTTTAAAACATTAAAAAAAATGCCCATTAGCAGCCACAACCTACTCCTGCCCTCCTACCAGCTCCTAGCAACCACTGATCTACTTTCTGTCTCTATGGATTTGCTTATTCTAGACAATTCATATAAATGGAATCGTATAACATGTGGACATTTGTGTCTGTCTTCTTTCACTTAGCACAGTGATTTCCAACCAAAATATAATTTTTTTGCTTATCTGACACACACACAAAAACAGGTATAATTTTATTCATTCACACCCAATGACTATTGATGTGTTGACTGTTGTCTTTTTCTTTGTAAGCAAGAGAGAGAGACAAGTGGGGGAGGGAGACAGAGAGAGACAGGAAGGGAGAGAGAAGAGAAGCATTAACTTGTAGTTGTGGCACTTTAGTTGTTCATTGGATGCTTCTGATACGTGCCTTGACTGGCTGGGCGAGGGCATCAACCAAGCCAGTGACCTTTGGGCTCAAGCCAGCGACCCTGGGGTCATGTCTATGATCCAATGCTCAAGCTGGTGACCCTGAGCTCAAGCCAGATGAGCCTGCTCTCAAGCCAAGAGACCTTGGGGTTTGGAACCTGGGACCTCTGCGTACCAGGTCGATGCTCTATCTGCTGTGCCACTACTGGTCAGGTTGTTGACATTTTTTAATTTGACAGTCTAAGGAAAAAGAGGTCAGTGCCCATAACTAAATAGCCAGTAGTACATATTTTTAAAATTCTTGCTGCACACCCATGTGCCTTTTGGCACATGTAAAACAGTAAAAACTGCTGATTTAGCATAATGATTTCAAGGTTCATCCATGTTCTAACACATATTTATGGTCGAATAATATTCCATTGTATAGTATGCTACATTTTATTTATCCATTCATTGGTTGGAGGACTTTTGGGTTTTCTCTGCCTCATTTCTTTGGGTGTTTTTAAGTAATGCTGCTACATGAACCTTGTTTAAAATTTTTTGTGTGGACATGTTTTCAGGTTTTGGGGGCTATATACATAGGGTGGAATTCCTGGGCCATATGATAAGTCTATGTTTAACATTTTGAGGATTCACTAAACTGTTTGCAAAAGTGGCTATACACTCCCACTAGCAATATATGAGAGTTCCGTGATAATCTTTTGACATCCCTTCCAGTTCTTAATACAGTGCTTGACATGTAGTAAACACTGAATAGATGCTATTATTCTTACTAATATTGTCTCCACTGCTATTAGAGAAAACTGGAAATTGCCTTGGGATCCCCTTATAAGTGAAAAGAAGTTACTGTACTGTTTACTTGGCTATATTCTGACGTTTTGTGCTCATGTTAGTTGGTAAATATGTATACATAAAATTATATATATTATATTTGTTTCCTTAATTATATTTTAGAGCGAGAGAGGGATTGTAAATGTGTGTGAATTTCTTTTTTTCCCTTCAATAACTTACTTTGACATGGTCCTGAACTCTGTAACATTAAGTAAACACATGTATGAGTATGTTTGGGGCATGCCTTTTCATCCTCGTGGGTCCCCAAACCTGCTGCCCTGAGTATAGGTGGTGGAGAGAGACACAGCAGCACTTGTTATGTCACAGCAGACTTTTATAGCAAAAGAGGATGAAGAAGAAAAACAGAGACCTGGGTCTTGAACACCAGGATCACCGAGGTTAGACACGCAGTAGGGTGTGAGGGTGTGTGCTTACTTTCTTATGCGTGACCTTTCTTTTCCATCCTCACCTCCTTTTCCCTACTCCTCCTTGCTCACTCCCTTACTGCCTCCCTCACAATTCCAATTCCTATTTTAAGAGAAAGCTAATATAAAAGATCTTCATATTAAACTCACAGACACAGACAAGAGTATGGTGGCTACCAGAGGGAAGGGGGTGGGGAGTCGTAGAGGGGGTCAAAATATGTGATGAAAGAAGACTTGACTTTGGGTGGTAGACACACAATGCAATGTACAGATGCTGTATCATAGCATTGTACACTTGAAACCTTTATGATTTTATTAACTAATGTCACCCCAATAAACTTAATTTTAAAAAATGTTGACCATACAAAAGACCTAATTCAAGCCATTGTTCAACATCTTTCATGGTTTTTCCCTTATTGGCACATTTAAAAATAGTTTCTTCCCTTCCATGCCCATTAATCCAATTCATTTGACAGATATTTAATGATTACCTACTATATACCAGGCCCTGTTTTAAGTATTTGCTTTTATTCTTTATTACCTTTTGTTCCCACTTTTTATTTTATCCTACCCAGATTGGAAGTTAAAGAGAGACAGATGAGAGAAAGAACTATTGGATAGAGTATTTCTCTATATTACAGTCTCTGCACATTTTAATAGTCACTTCACTGATTTTCTTTGATTTCAAAAATTAAACATTTTGCTTGAACGCCTCAGTTTTATATGACAAGACATCCCATTTGTTTGTGCATAGACTTTAAGAACTAATTGCCAAGTATCTTACTCCTCTCCTCCCCGAATGCAATATTGATTTGTTCTTTATTTTCAGAGTCTGGCAAAATGGGAAGGAGGTCCTGGCAGGAGGAGAAAGCTGTGACAGTAGGCTGCCAGAGAGGGGCTGCAAGTCAGAGTGCTGGGCTTCTGGGCCTTCCATACTTTATGTAGAGAGAGTATTGTTACATTATGTCACCCCTCTGTGTCAGTGCGGTTGAGTAGTTCAGTTTTAGCTCATGGGGCCAGAAGAAACTGAATTGTAGAGATTATTTAATTTACTTTAAAAAATTCTGTCATGGAGCATGCAGAGTACCCTATTTTTACCCTAATTGATACAATGGGGAGAATAAATTGAATATTTTTTTCTATCCTTTATTTACTAATTCAGAAGCCATCTTTGTAGTAGATGAAATGTTCTCCAACCAGGGAGACAAATGAATAGACCAGTATTCCCCATATACTTTTTTTTTCACATCATGGCATAAAAGAGAATAATTTATAAAGCAGTAGGGCAGAAAGAATTGCTGTCACCTGGAGGTGAGTGACTGAGGTTGAGGCGGTCAGTATGTGGACCCACCTATAATCCTATTTCACACGCCAGCTGAGGAGCTCAGGAATAAACTGTGTAAGCCACAGCATCATGGTGAATCAGTTTTGAATTTTACCACTTACTAAGAAAAATTAGACTTAAAAGACTAAGGCTATTTTGCCTACATGGAAAATCTGCCATTTAGGGTAGCCACCTTCATAAATCATGTCAGCTAGATGTCCAGGGTAACTGCTGCAGCTTTTACATCAGCATATGCTGCTTCACCTTGGACTTTCCTGTGGTGAAGACGGCTTCTTCCCTTAAACTCCATGAACCGACCTCGGCTAGCTTCAGACATTTCTTCTGCAGCTTCCCGCCTCTCTCAGCCTCCATAGAATTAAAGAGAGTTAGGGCCTTGCTCTGGTTTAGGCTTTCGCTTATGGGGTTGTATGGCTGGTTTATCTTCTATCCAGACCATGAATACTAGCTCCCCAGCAGCAAGAAGGCTGTTTTGCTCTTATCACTCACTTGTTCACTGGAGTAGCACCGTTTTATTTTCTTCAAGAACTTTTCCTTTGCCTTCACAACTTTGCTAACTGTTTGGCACGAGAGAACTAGCTTTTGCTCTATGTTGGCATTCAAAATATCTTCCTCACTAAGCTTAATCACTTCTAGCTTTTGATTTAAAGTGAGAAGTGAGACTTTTCCTCTCACTTGAACACATGGAGGCCATTGTAGGGTTATAATTGGCCTAATTTCAAATTGTGTTGTCTCAGGGAATAAGGAGACCCAAGGGCAGCAGGAGTGGTCAGTGGAGCAAACAGAATACATCAATGCCTTATATGGGCATGGTTCATGGTACCCCAAACAATTGCAATGGTAATTATAATAATGATGATAAAATTTGAAATATTATGGGAAGTACCAAAATGTGACACAGAGACATAAAGTAAACAACTTTTATTGGAAGAATGGTGCCAACAGACATGTCCATGCAGGGTTGCTACATACTTTCACAAAATACCTGCAGAGTGCAAAAAAGTGAAGTGCAATAAAACAAGGCTTGCCTGGACATGTTTACATGACACTGTGGCTGGTAGTAGAATGTATCAAGTGTAGCTTCATCAAAAAAAGTAGTGCATGTTTTAGATTATTAAACCTGGCCTCTGATGTTTAGCTTTTATGCCCACTTGAGTTTTGGAGAAAATTTGAGTGAAGATGTTAGACTGTTAAGTTCTAGATCTTTGGAGTCATCATCAGGCCTTGGAGAAGGGGACATTGGGGCTTGAAGGGTCAAGCAGATGAAACATTTTTACAGGTATCTAATCTATAATACAGTGGTACCTTGAGATACAAATTTAATTCGTTCTGTAACCGAGCTCCTAAGTCAGTCAACTCGTATATCAAACTGCCGATACTGGACCCGTGCGCCAACACGCCAGCAGCTGCTTCCTGAATCATGACTCATATCTCAGAATTTCGCTTGGATCTCAAACAAAAATATAGACCGAGTCGCAGCTCATATCTTAAAAATATTCATATGTTGGCCTGTTTGTATCTCAGGGTACACTGTACTTTGAAAATCACATCCATATTTTTATTGAACACTTTGTTCTTCGCCTTTCTCCCTTTAGGTCTAGAGGAATTATTTTAGATTTTTAGTAAGAGGTATATTATCTTCTTTTCAAAATCCCACAAGTGCTGGACACATCCAAATAAATATACAATGATCCCTGGTATATTGCGGAGATTAGGTTCCAGAACTCCTGAGATAGGCAAAAATCTGCAGGTAGCGACTTTATATTTATTTTATTATTTATATATATTTTAAGGTTTTATCAAACCTCCCCACACTCTTATAAACCTTTCCCACACTTCTTTTGCTTATTTTACCGCAAAACAATTAAAATAATAAATATATAAAAACACCTATATACTGCAAAATCCCACGATATAGCAAAAAATTTGCGACACAAAATTAGATATATACAATTTAAAAATCTGCAATACAGTGAGACTGTGAGAAAACACAGTATGGTGAGGGAAGACTGTATACATCACATTTGTATAAGTTATGAATCATAATATGAAAACTACGATTCATGAACCTATCAAAACATGAGGTGTTTATGTTTTGTTTTGTTTCATTTTGTAAATAAGGGCATTTATTGCAATTAATTGGTTAAATCCATAAGATGAAGTGGGTGCTAACACAATTTAGGTGTGGCCTCATACAGGCCTCAATCTGCAGAAGACAAGTTTTAGGTGTCTCATTTAATCAGTCCTGGTGGTATTTCGTCTTTTAGCCTTAGCGCTCCAGTTATACTTTCTCTTCTGCATGGCAGGATAGCCACATTTGCCACAGGTTGACTTCTGAAGATGGCAGTGTTAAGTTCAAGTCCATCCATGTTAATAAGTGCTGGGGATGGAGCAAGAACCGAAACAGTCTCATCCTAAATCCAGAGCTCTTTCTGATAAGTATCTTTAGGTTGGTACATATCATGACTCATTTTTAAAGTGTGCATTGTTGTGACTGAAACAAATAGAAATCAAGTAACAACCCAAATGTTGGTGAGGATGCAGAGAAATTGGATCCTCATCCATTGCTGGTGGGAATGTGAATAGCTACTCTGGAAGACATTTTGGCAGTCCCTTTAAAAAAAACTTGTAACTAGCATACAACCCAGCGTTTACACTCTTGGGCTTATATTTCAGAGAAATGACAACTGATTTTCATAGAAATACCTTTATATCTAACCTGTGGTGGCACAGTGGATAAAGCATCAACCTGGAATGCTGAGGTAGCTGGTTCGAAACCCTGGGCTTACCTGATCAAGACACATGTGAGAAGCAACTATGAGTTGATGCTTCTTGCTCCGCCAACCCCTCCCCTCTCTCCAAAATAAATAAACCTTTTTTTAAAAAAAGGAGAAACACCTTTACATGAGTATTCGTAGCATCTTTAGTTGTAATATTCTCAAATTGGTATCAGTTCAGATGGCCTTCAATAGGTGAATAGTTACACAAAGTGTGGTCCATACTGTGGAATGCTACTCAGCAATAAAAAGGGAGGAACTATTGATATATACAACAGCCTGGAAAATCTCCAGAGAATTATGCTCAGTGAAAAAAAAACAATTCCAAAAGTTTACATACTGTATGAATCCATTGGTATAACATTCCTGAAACTGTAAAACTGGAGACCTGATTAATGGCTGCTCTGGACTGAGGGTGGGGGGTGGGAGTGGAGATGGGTGTGGTTATAAAAGGGCAACCAACATGGGGATCCTTGTAGTGATGAGACTGCTGTGTAGCTGACTGTAGGGGTGGATACACAAACTACACATAATAAAATTGTGTAGAACTAAATACACTGCTCACAAAAATGAGAGGACATTTTATTCATATTCATTTTGAAATATCCCCTCATTTTTGTGAGCAGTATATATTCACATACAAATGAGTAAAAGAAAAACAGGAAATCTGAGTAAAATCAATGGATTATATCAATGTCCTTATCATGGTTGTGATATTATAATTTTACAAAATATTACCATTGGAAAAACTGGGCAGAGGCATTTCTGTGTCATTTCTCAAATTGCATGTTACCTACAGTTACCTCAAAATAAAGAAACAAACAAAAACCTAGTAGAAATCCAATTTTAAATAACTAAATTATTGATTCATATTTTTAAGAGCTATATCATATTCCTTTTATTAACAATAGTTTTTGTTATTTATCAGTAAATCATTTATTACCTAATGAAATCTTGGAATGGAGGGGGCCTTGAAATGCATTCTAGTCCTGGCCCTATTGCCAGTAACGGAGTTGTTCGATATAATCTTATTCTGTATTACTAGACAGGGGTCTCATGAGAAGTTGTTATTTATATATAACCCTTTTGCCCTCAGTTTAATAGGAATAATATGGGGGAATTTTAAAATGCATATTCCTAGGCTTCATGCCCTAAGGATTCTGATTCAGTAGGTCTGGAGGTAGTCTTGTCAACCTGCGTTTATTTTAATTTCTTTTAATTTAGTGGGGGAATCATATTATTTGCTAAATCTGGCAACTCTAATTTATACAATAATGACTATCTCTATTACATATAAGAATACAGCCACTACACAATGAATACAGCCTAAACTGTACTCAAGGGCAAAGGTATGTTTGTTGGTACCTTTTTTTCTTAAGCAGAGAAATTATTAAAATTGAACTTAATGTTTAATTTTAAAATGAGAATGACAACCTACATTTAAAAAATTATATCAGCTAATTCTGATTCAAAAGATCAATGGGATTGCACTTTGAGAAAAATTAAATTACAATTTTTATGGTGAATGACTAAGAGCCCTTTAAATTCCTTTGTGGCATACAGGATTTGTGGTTAGGTGAGTATTTTGAGAGCAAAGCACTGATTACATTTTTCAGACACCCACATGTTGAAAAAAGAATGTTTGACCAAACCAAGTACGTACTTGCTCTGAATCAGCAAGAACTTTGAACAAAAAAGGAGCTTGCCTTTGGTTCTTATTCATGTTAAAGGAATCCTGCCCATCTCTTGACAGTTTGGCCTTCCTGACCACTCATGATGTGTTTGGTGCAAAGTAGGCAAAGACTCTTGTTTTAGTTGCACAAACTATGTATAAAGGGAATGTTTTGCTGGGGTGAGGAGTGCTGAAGCGCTTTATAAGCTCTGACTCTAATGTACTACTCATTAAGTCCTTATTTTTTGTAAATGAGGTTTGAACTAGTATAATTGAACCATCCTTATTTTTTTCCCTCTAAGTAGTCAAGTCATTTCAACTGATGGTTGTTATTGAAAAACAGATGCAAAGAAATGATTCTATTCTTTCTTTTGGGGCTGCTTCGTTTGCAGCTTGTTGAAATCTCTTTCTGCTCTGCCACCTAGAGCAAATAATTAGAACATTTTCATTTGAGGATTTTTCACTTTCCAAAATCCTGGGTACATGCTTTGAGCTAGACAGTTGTTCTGTGGAAACCCCCTCTCTCTAGGTTTGAGGCAGGGCAGAACCAATCCTACCCCCTCCTCTCAGGAGAATTCACAGCAGAACAATACATCTCACCAAAGAAACCTCTGCAAATCCTCCTTCCTCTTTACCCCAGATCTGACTGGGGGGTGGGTGTATTCAGAGAACCAGCCCCTAGCCCTTTTGGCTCTTAATGTGTGTTTTCTTGGGCAGCTAACTTTGGTATGTGGCTTTTACTGTATCGTTGTAACTTGCAGTACAAACACATAACACCGTGTATTACACATGACTTGGTAGTTTATAAAGTAAAAATACAAAAATATACATAAGAATGATAGATACTGATTTCCAGATAATGATTTCCTCTGAGGATGAAGGAAAAGACGAGGAATATAAGGGGAGAGGCTTTAGGTTGGTTCATAACATTTTATTTTTTCTTAGAAAAGTTTTAAGTCAATATGAAAAGCTATTGACATCTGTTTACAATTTAGTGGTGGATATGGAGCTACCTTTTTTTAAAAATTTATTACATGGGAGGCGGAGAGGCAGAGAGACAGACTTCTGCATGCGTCCCAACTTGGATTCACTCCGCAAGCTCTCTGGGGTGATGCTCTGCCCATCTGGGGCTTGCTCCATTGCTCAGCAATTGAGCTATTTTAGTATCTGAGGTGAGGCCATGGAGCCATCCTCAGCACCCAGGGCCAACATGCTCCAGCCATTCGAAGCATGGCTGTGGGAGGAGAAGAGAGAGAAGGAAGAGGGGGAGGGGTTAAGAGGCAGATGGTCGCTTCTTTGTATGCCCTGACAGGGAATTGAACCTGAGACTTCCACATGCTGGGCTGTCGCTCTACTGCTAAGCCGACCAGCCAGGGCGATGGAACTACATTTAATATTACTTTCTCTAATTATACAGATACTTTTTCTGTGTGTTTGAAATATTTTATCATTTAAAATTAGGAAAAATGAATCTAGGTTACAGTAACTTTTCAGTTTTGGGTTTCTCCCTATCTTCTCAAAGACAGAGACAATAGAACTCACCTGATAGGAATTATCCCAACTCCCCAACCCCAGCTATACACACCCATTCTTGCCTTCTTCCCTCTGGGTACAGTTGAGTCATTGTCTCTTCATCTCGGCTCTGGACCCCTTTCGTTCTAACCTTCTCAGAAACCTGGTGCTATTGATTTGTCAACACCTTATTCTCCTTAGCCTCTCTCTACTGACTTCCTGTCCACATTTAAATACATGCTAGCTCCTGTTAGCTTTAAAAACAAAACAAAACAAACAAACAAAAGAAAAACAACTCTGCCTCAAGCCCAGCTAATGCCCTATGTCTTTCCTCCTCTTCATAGTCAAACTTCTAAGAGATGTTTCCTTGGTTGTCCTGATTTTCACACCTCCTACTCTTTAAGCTATTTCAATCTGGCTGATTTCCCACAAAGTTGCTCCTGTCAAGGTCAATAGGACTTCTATGTCACTAAAATCCAATGGATGTTTTTCATTTTCCAGCTTTGTCACCTCTCGGTAGCATTTGACAATCATTGACCACTCTCTGCTTCTTGAAACCCTCTTTCCATGATTCCCACATTACAACATTCTTCTGGGTTTTTTTTCCAGCCTGTCTGTTCCTCCATGCTCTCCTGTATCAGTTCTTTTTTCAACCAGCTGTTAAATTGCGAAGATTCCCAGGACCCAGTCATAAACCCGTTTCTTCTTAATTATTTTCTGTAAGTGATAGCAGCTACTCCCATGGTTTCCATTATATTCACTGTGTGTTCTCTGAGCCCTTCCCTGTGACTACCAAACCTCTACTGAAGAGACCATCGTTAAGGATAAGAGGTAATTTAGGTTTTATAAAAGTAACTCAGCCCTTTATCTTCACAGCGAGACTGGTTTGGGGTCATTAGATTCTGGGTAGAGACCTCTAGTATAGTGAAAAGAGCAAGAGGTCTAGACGTGACACACTTTGGACAAAAGAACACTACCAGGTCCCACACACTGTTTCACTAATCTTCATACCTTCTTTTTATTGTGCATCTCTACTGGGAAAATGTTTTACTGTATATGCCTGATATATGTGTCATTGCTAATATTATATATATTATTATACTTCCACAAATAGGAACATTTTTTCGTATTCTTTTTTATTAATTTTTTAATTTTTATTTATTTTTTTACATGGATTCAATGTCCCACTGAATATAAGTCCCTCATGCCCCACCCATGTCCCTTTTCATACCCTCCTTTACCCCCTCCCCCTAGCTTTCTCCCCCTTCCTTCTAGGATTTGCTGTCCTGTTATCTGTATCTGTGTGTTATGAATATATAGTCTCACTAATCCCTTCATCTTCTCTGATCCCGTCCCTTCATCCCCCTTCCCTCTGACTGCTGTTCCTCTGCTCCCTGTGACCCTGCCTCTGCCTCTATTCCATTCCTCAGTTCACTTTGCTCATTAGATTCCACATATAGGTGAGATCATATGATTTTTGTCTTTCTCTGCCTGGCTTATTTCACTTAGCACAATAATAGGAATTTTTAAGTGTATTTTTTATTTGTCCATGGTTTTAATTTTCACATCTGCATTTTATAGATAAAAATCCTAAAGCTCAGGCAAGTTTAGTAACTTGTCCAAGACCACAGAACTTACTAACTGGGTTATATGTGACAAACTCACAACCATTTGAGGCCTCAGTTACAGATGATAGGTTTCAGCTGTGATATACAAGGCTTCTAGCTCTGGCCAGCCTGTGCTCCTATGCTATCGCTAATGCCTATCTAACAATCTCTGAGTTAATGTTTTTAGCAGATAATGTGTTATGGTGATCCATTTATTAATAACTAGAAATTTTAAGTGTTAGTGAGTGATGGAAGAGAAACTAAATACTTAATATAGTGTCAAATTAGTTTGGTCTTTAGTCTATAGCCATATGCCACTTAATGATGGTGAGATGTTCTGAAAAGGCATCGTTAGGCTATTTGGTCATACAAACACAGAGCATACACTCACGCAAACCTAGATGGTATAGCTTACTATACATCTAGGCTATATGATATGGCCCATTGCTCTTAGGCCATAATCATGACTATGCAAAACAATACGAGATTAAATCAAGCACAAGAGAAAATAATGCACTCAAGAGATGCAGAAAACATGAGATGTATTAGGCTGTTGCTGGTATAACATGGCACAATTAATTTTTTATATATATATAAATAGAAAGCATACTTGAAAATAACAAAATCTGACCACTGAAAGTGCAGTGGATAGAGTGACAGTCTGGGACACTGGGGTTCCAGGTTCAAAATCCCTAGGTCGCTGATGTGAGTGTGGGCTCATCTTGCTTGAGTGCTGGCTCACCAGCTTCAGCCATGGGGTCACCATCTTGAGCGAAGGATTATCAGCATGACCCTAAGGTTGCTGGCTTGAAGTTCAAGTTTGCTGGCTTGAGCTCAAGGTCACTGGCTTGAGCAAGGGGTCACTGACTCAGCTTGAGTCCTCCAGTCAAGGCACATATGAGGAAGCAATCAATGAACAACTAAAGTGCCACAACTTCAAGTTGGTACTTCTCATCTCTCTCCTTCCTGTCTTTCTCTCTTTCTTTCAAAAGGAAGGAAAAAAGGAAGGAAGGAAGGGAGGGAGGGAGGGAGGGAGGGAGGGAGGAAGGGAGGGAGGAAGGAAAGAAAGAAAGAGAAAGAAAATAATGATAAAAAGTGTTGGTATAGCAAATACATAAACCAGTAATATATTCACTTATCATCATTATCAAATACTATGTACTGTACATAATTACATGCACTATCTTTTTTATGACTGGCAACATCATGGGTTTGTTTACACTAGCATCACCACAGTCACATGAATAATGCTTTGTGCTACAAAGAGCAGCTACAACGTCACTAGGTGATAGGAATTTTTCAACTCTATTATGATTTTATGGGACTCCCATTGTATTTGTCGTCTGTCATTGACCTGAGCATTGTTATGTGGGCATGACTGTAATTTTTAAAATCCACTGGCACTTTCTGCTTACAGGTATATGTAGCATAAAGTGGTTACCCCTTATCAGCAGAGGATAATTTCCAAGACCCCCAATGGATGCCTGAAACTTAAGGTAGTACCCAATTGTATATGTACTATTTTTTCCTATACAGTCATACCTATGATAAAGTTTAATTTATATATTAGGCACAGTGAGAGATTAATTACTACTGATAATAAAATAGAACAACTATAACAATATACTATTATAAAAGTTATGTGAATGTTGTCTTCAGTAATTTTATATTTATTATTATTATTATTGATTGATTGATTTTAGAGAAACAGAGAGAGAGAGAGAGAGCATTTATTAGTTGTGAATTCATTGATTGCTTCCCGTATGTGCCCTGAGTGGGAGCAGAACCCACAACCTAAGTGTTTTAGATGACACTCTATCCAACTGAACAAGCTGACCATGACCCCTCTCCAGTAATTGTTACATTTTTCAGTCTAACCCTATTCTGAAGTCTGTGTTACTGTCCCTTACTTGTAGTAAATGTCTTGTCACTCATTTCAAGGGAAACACATTGCCATCAGTTGAACTGCATTTCCTGTTCATATCTTCCACCCACAAATGTAATGCTTTGTTCATCTTAACTAAGCACTTATCATGCACTGAGGCCTTAACTTTTGCAGTTTGAGTTATGACACCAAAACTTGGTGTCATTTTCATTCACAATTTTGTAGATAAAAGATTTATTCTGATGCATGATTTTAGCAATCTCAGCATATGATTTTTTTATTCTTATCAGTGGAAAATTTTCACCTTTTCACGTAAAGGAAGCACTTTACAGTTTCTCTTCGGCATATGCAAATTGCCAGCATCACTACTCTTGCACTTTGGGGCCATTATTAAGTAAAATGAGGGTGACTTAAGCACGAGCACCGTGATATCCTGACAGTTGATCTGATAATCAAGATAGCCACTAAGTGACTGACTTGCTGGGAGTATAGACAGCGTGGAGATGCTGGACAAGATTCACATCCCAGGTAGATGGAGCAGGATGGTGCAAGGTTTCATAACACCACTCAGGACAGCCTGCAATTAAGAACTTATAAATTGTTTGCTTCTGGAATTCTCCGTTTAATGTTTTGTATTGTGGTCTGCCACAGATAACTGAAACAGTGGAAAGTGAAAACACAGAAGTGGGGGGTGAGGGGGGGGAGACTACTGTAGTTAGAAGATTGGTAGCAGCAGTCACTTCAAAAAATTTATAGGATATCCATTGTCTTACACACCATTGGCAATTCTATTAGTATGTTTTCATGAGGATTTGTAGGTAATTACTTCTCAGCATTTTCCCCTACAGCAAAGTGAAGCCTACTATTTCTTAAAGTAGTTGGGTTGCAGTAAGTAACTGCCAGAGTGGTGGGCGCCTCTCTCTCCACAGTGTCAGCAAAAACATTTTCATTCAGAGACTGTCTCAGTTTGGTGCATTTTCTTTATGTCAGCTCCTTTTTTTCTAAATAAAAGTTGCTATGATCAAAATAGCTGTCATTTGCCTCTGAAGTATTTTTGATAGGTTTTGTTTTGTTTTTAGCTTTCTTTGGAATTTAAAAGAGAAATGGGAAGATAATTTTAGGTTAACACCTGTGTGAGAAATACTGAAATTAGAGTTGGCCATCTGTTTTGCATGGCTTGTAGTATTTTCAAAATAGGATCTTAGCATTTCAAACAGACTTTTAGGCTATTGTAAAATAATAAATTTATTTAAGAGCTGCTGCAGCTATCGATGTTTTATTATTAAACTAAAAAGAGGATAGTTAGACATTGGTGATGTTTATTCCAATGAGGAATGCTTCTATAACCTCTGTTCTCAGAGACTGGAATGGGCGGTGTAAGGTCATATTTCTCATTCATTGGACCCACATAACCTGAAACTTAGATTCCTCTGTGCTTAGATTCTAATTATTCTAGGTCAGGCCTAAAGTAATCAATCACAGCAGCTCTTAAGATATCTGAATTTGCCTGACCAGACAGTGGCGCAGTGGATGGAGCGTCGGACTGGGATGCGGAGGACCCAGGTTCGAGACCCAGAGGTCGCCAGCTTGAGCGGGAGTCATCTGGTTTGAGCAAAAGCTCACCAGCTTGGACACAAGGTCGCTGCCTCGAGCAAGGGGTGGCTTGGTCTGCTGATGGCCCATGGTCAAGGCACATATGAGAAAGCAATCAATGAACAACTAAGGTGTCACAACAAAAAACTGATGATTGATGCTTCTCATCTCTCTCTGTTCCTGTCTGTCTGTCCCTATTTATCCCTCTCTCTGACTCTCTCTCTGTCCCTGTAAAAAAAAAAAAAAAGATATCTGAATTTGGCCCTGGCTGGTTGACTCAGTGGACAGATGTTGTTCCAGCATATAGACATTCCAGGTTTGATTCCCAGTCAGGGCACACAGGAGAAGTGACCATCTGCTTCTCCCCTTTTCCTCTGCCCCTTCTCTCTCTCTTCCTCTCCCACAGCCAGTGGCTCAGTTAGTTTGAGCATCAGCCCTGGGCACTGATGATAGCTCGGTTGGTCTAAATGCACCACCCTCAGGCACTAAAAATAGCTCAGTTCATTCCAGCATTGGCCCCAGACAGGGGTTGCCAAGTGGATCCCCGTTGGAGCGCATGTAGAAGTCTCTCTCACTATCTCCCTTCCTCTCAGTTAAAACAAAAAGATATCTGATTTTGATGGAGGTCATTCCTGTGTTTGGAGTACTTTAAAATTTGACTAGCTCTCCTGCATCCTGTAATCACTTTGAAATAAGTTTCCTATAACAATCCATGAAATTCTGCATTTTAGAAATCCTGAGGTTATTATTCACCTGCTCTATTCAGTTCTCCACTGGTCAAGGTATACTTGCCACATCTAATGCTAATGATTCAAAGAGTATATAAAAAAGCCAAGGCCACTGTCAAAGAAATAAAACTAAAACTGTAATTGCCTATAGAATTTATGTTGGGGAAGGTAAAAAACAAAAAGTACATTTAAAAAACCAGTGAATGTTAATGTTGCAAGCTTTTTGGAAAGCAGCGTAACAATATGTATCATATATGTTTTAAAATTGTATACCTTTTGGCCTAGAATTTCACTTACTAAAATTTGTCCTAAAGAAATGATCAAATACTCAGGCAAGTATTTACATATTTAATGCAATAGGCAGTAGAGTAGAGTGAGTATAAGCTTTGAAGCCAGGTTGCCTCAATCCAAATCCTGGTTCTCCTAATTACTGCTACTACAGTCATGCCGAACTTCTGTCTGTTTTTCAGTTTCTCCATATGTAAAATGAAGAGTAATTCCTTATTCATAGAGTTCTTTTACGGTAATCCCCTCCAGTATCCATTAAGCACTGTAGCAATGCTGTATAACAAGTTGCCCCAAAATTCAGTGACATAAAGTAAGCAGTTATTTCTTACTTGTACATCTACCAGTTAGCTGGAATTCAGCTTTTTTAGGGTAGGGTTGACTCCAGGCCATGGGTTTAGTTTAGATGGGTTACAGTGTCACTTATTCTCCTGGGATCAGAGTACTACCTGGGACCTATTTTCCCTAAGCAGTGTCTGAAGTTCAAGAAGTCTAGTCTAATTGTATACTTTTCTTTGCATCACATCTACTAACAAATATTGGCCAAAGCAAGTCACATGGCCAAGCCTGGCATCAGTGAGGTAGGTAAAGTGCGGCAGTGGAGAGAATGACTCTTTGTGATCCAGGGTTTAGCATAGTTTTGGCTTGGCTGGCCATTTGGTCCCTGTTGCAGCTACTCAGCTCTACCATTACAGTGTATAAGCCACTTTAGACAGTATGTCAGCGAATGGAGTGGCTATGTTCCAATAAACTGTGTTTACAAAACCAGGTGGCAGTCTGGATTTGGCTCATGGGCTATAGTTTTCCAACTCTAATTTACTATACCAGATCATAGATTTCTTTTTATGAAGGTTAAGTAAGTTAACATATAGAAAGTCCTTATAGCATCTGGTACCAAGTAGCACAAAAATATTGGCTCTCATTAATAGTGCTATTGTTAGTATTGGCTATAATAAAAATGTCCAACAATAGAGATAAGCTTAAGTAAATTATGGCACACCCATACTGATAAATGTTATACATCCATGTAAATATGTTTTTTAAATATCAAGACTATTTATCAGTTCAGGAACATGTATATAGTATAAGTGAAAAAAAGAGATAAATGATACATATCATATGACCCCAATTATTTTTCTTAAAAGATAATGTATTTTATATATTTACATACTTGGAAAATAACTAGGAAAGAAACCACACTGCATAATTAATTATTTTACATAATTCTGTTTTTAATTGAGATATAATTGATATATAACATTTTATTAGTTTTAGGTGTATGACATGATTTGATATACAGAGGATGGGGCAAAATTAGGTTTACAGTTGTATGAGAAATAGTTTATTTTTGCATTATTGTTTATAATTATTGTTTTTCCATACGAACAACTGTAGACCTACTTTTGCCCCATCTTGTATGCTTATATTGTGAAATGATCACCACCGTAAGTTTAGTTACCATCTGTCACCATACAATTACAAGTTTTTTTCTTGTGATGATCATTTGAGATCTACTCTCTTAGCAACTTTCAAATATACAAGACAGTATTGTTGCCTATGCTGTACATTATATTCCCAGGACTTATTTATCTTATAAAATTACATAGTTCTCTATTGTCAATTTTTTTTCTACACTGAGTGTGTACTGTTTTTTGGTGAGAAAAAAAATAGAATCTGGGTTCACTGAAGACTATTCTAACCTTGATGTAGTTACCATTTTACATGCCAGTTACATTTTAATTGCTTAACAAATTAAGAATTTACCTTCAGAGACAGCTGATTAGATGGACGCTCGCCAAACTGTTATATGCAAAAAGTTGTTCTGCTCCAGGGTTCTTGGAAATCTATGGCAGGCACCAGCCAATGGAGTAGATGCCCCACCCTGACTGTAGGTTGTAGGAACAGTAAGTAGCTCCTTTCGGATCACATTTCCTGAACAACCACAGTCCTTTCAGTGACACAAAGGCAGAATGTTGTTACATAGAGGTGACCAACCTCCCCCATCCCTTCTCCAGCCACCCTCGTATTTGAACATACACATCTGCTTTTCTCATGTATCAGGAGGAGGTTAGTTTTCAGTATTTAAATGCTACTGTGTCTGGAAGTCATAGAATGAATAGTACAGGGAAAGGAAGCTTCAGAGCCCTACAGCCTCCTTCATTCACTTCACAAAGTATTAACTAAAATTCATTTCTATTTTAAAGTCCCTTTACAATGATCAAGTTTAATCTAAATTATAATCAGCCTCTGGATACTCCCAAGTTTTAAAACTGTGTTGGAAATTATGTTATATTACTATGTACAACCTTTTAAGTAACTATTCCAAATATATTTTGCTTAAAATATGCTTTAGAATCTGAAGTTTAAAGGGATCATGCTTTTTAATCTAAGTTTAGGTAAAAATATAGCTAAACTTTGCCTGGCCCATGGTGGCGCAGTGGATAAAGCATCAACTTGGAATGCTAAGGTTGTTGGTTCAAAACCTTGGGCTTGCCCATCAAGGCACATATGAGAAGCAATTACTATGAGTTGACGCTTCCTGCTCCCCCACCCCCTTTCTCTTCCTTTGTCTCCTCTCTCTAAAATTGATAGAATAAAAAAAAAAAAAACATAGCTAAGCTTATTTTTAGTAAGTGAATTGCTAGTGAATTTAATTGCCAACTAGGATCCCATGTAAGATTTGTATATGTCTTTTGTTTGTTTTAGTAAGTTTTAGATCCAGTATGATGCCTCTGGCTAACTAAATGGAGAAAATGGACACCTGACTTGCCATTCTGGGTGCCAGAATATTAACTAAAATAATAAGATGATGTGAATCTTAGAAACATATCCATAACCACATCTCAGTTAGCTCTTTAACTTGGGACTTTGTGTGTAGTATAACTAAAAATTTGTTGATACTGTGCCCATGATATAGAACAAGAACTATATTCAGTCAACTGTATACATAAATATATACAACTACACATACTATTAAGGGGTTTTAATTGTAATTTCCATTTCTTCCCCACTAAGGAAGAAGGAAGAATCCTTAATTAGAATGAACAAGAAAATTGTCTCTGTTCTGGCCAAGAGGACCTCCACATTGCTTTCTCCTCACCCCCGCACCCTGCTTTGCTGATCCTATCCTAGAGTGGTAGCTAGTCTCCAAAGAGGACTCCTCAGGGAACCACGCCTTCTGGTACTCACGCCCTATGTCATGCCCCCTTTCATTCAATCTGATTAGGCCCTGTGTAACCCAAAGAGTGTGTGGCAGAAATGATGCAGCTTCCACATTGGTCAGTGGGAAGTCTACAGTCGGGTAAGGAGCCTAACTACCCTGAGCACCATTCTCTGGAGAATATGGCTAGCCGCACAAAGATGTTCAGGCATTCCAGTTGAGGGGTTGCACACGTGAATGAAGAAGCCATATGCAGTCCAGCCCAGTCAATCCTTCACCACATGACTCCAGCCGTAGTCACAAATGCATGAAAAACTCAAAATTTAACTGACCAGATGAGTCCAATCAACCCTCAGAACCATGAAAGACATAAATTATTGTTGTAAGCCACTAAGTTTTGGGACAGTTTGTTATACAGCAAGAGATGATTGAAACACTTAGTTTTCTTAACCCTTGTCCTTCTGCACTGGGATGTTAAAGAACCCGATGGCTGAGTTCTTTTCATTTGCTATTACAAATGCTAATGTTCCTTTTATGTAGAGAGCTAACAAAGGCCACTGCTGCCTCCCATATGCTCTGTGAAATGCTGGCTGTCTACTTATTCATTAAAGACCTTCTGTGTACCTTCTCTTTTAATCCTAGGTCATCTTTGATCTGTTTTCTAGGCCTTGCAGTTCTCTTAAACATGTGTCTGGACTGTGATCTCTAAAGCAGCAGCAAAGCAAGGGTTATAGACTTCAGCTTTTGGTGGGACAAGTCATTTCCTCATTGGCTAATAACTAAAGTTGCACATATACCCCCAAGGAATTCTATGACATTTCCCATGTAATATCTTGAGATTTCTTCCTGGCACAACTGACTTAAGGCCAAAACTGTTTAATCATTCTAAGCCTATTATCACATCAGCATATGGTTGAACTATATGTTTTTATTGTCTCTTCCAAACTGAGTCCGTGATTTCCAGGAATAATGGATGAAATATATGAGAACATACCCAGAGTATCTCTCATGAAGTCAGGCATAGATTGTGGCTCCACATTGTGGGGGGTTTTTTATATATAAATTGAAGAGGAAATATATACATTTTGAAATCTATATATTGATTATATAAAAAATGAAGTAAATTTATATATTGATTGTATATAAAATGAAGTAAATTGGTTAATAAAAAAATCAGACAGTGGAATATTTCATAGCCAAGAAAATGAACAAGCTATGGCTGTATGCATCAGTGTGGATAGATCTCACAATATAATGCTGAAAGATGCTAGTCTATAGAATATATGGTGTATGTTTCTGTTCTGTAAAGTTCAAGAGCAATGAACATCAAACATTTTAGACGAACATGTTCAGTGATTAAACTACTATGACTACATAAATGATTGTCATAGAAGTTTGGAGCACATTAAAATTAACCCTTTATTGGGTACATGGGGGTCAGTGAAGGCACTGAAAAAATTTTATTTCTTAATCCAAAGGGTATTTATGTGGTTATTTTCTTTCTAATTATAATTTAACATATTATTTAAATTATAGTGTTTCTTTTTTAAAAAACATGTTTTACTTATTTATTTTAGTGGGGGAGAGAGATAGAAAGGGGGGAGGAGCAGGAAGCATCAATTCCCATATGTACCTTGACCAGGCAAGCCCAGGGTTTCAAAAGGGCGACCTCAGCTTTCCAGGTCAACGCTTTATCCACTGTGCCACCACAGGTGAGGCCAACATATATTTTAAATAATTCTATATGAATGATATATTTTACAGTAAAAAAGCTCTTAGAAAGCAACCAGGAAACTTGATATACTTTAAAACAGATATGCTGAGCACCTATATAGAAACATCATGGTTTCTGATTAAAAAGTAAAGCATATATATTCACTATAGACAGTCTGTGTAATGGATAAGAAAAATAGATATCATAATCCCACCATTCTTGACATTTTGAGATAAGCACCTCTGATATTTTAGTTTATTTCCTTGCAGTTTCTATAGTTGGTGACTTTTTTTTTAAGCAAAATTGGGAACATATCATATATGTTGTTTTGAAAGCTGTTTTTTTCCCACTTACTATATATATCTTAAGCATTTTTGCATATTTTGACAATACACATCGAAATAGTCATGACTGTTGTAACTAGCCACAGGCTTAAGGATCACCCCATGCAACCAATTCCCCAGCTGTTCTTGCATTCTTGATGCTGTCAATCTTTAAGCATGAGAAATGTGAACTAGAATTCAGAGAAAATGTGAAAATTATCTGCTCCTTGTTGGAATTTTAATTCTAGAGTTTCAGTAAAATCAAAACAATATACTCATGCAAATAAAACCTTTAAAATTTAGATCAGAACAACTAGGATTCTTCCTGTAATTGTGAAAATTCACCGACTAGAGAGATGAAGAATGCTAAAACTCTGACCAGTAGACCATTAATGCCCTTTGACAAGGAATTCCTCTCTAAAGTTTTATGATTAAAAAAGCATTTTCATGTGCAAGACAAACTGGGGAGTGTGTACATTTTTATAATCTTTATTGTCATTATTTTTAACTTATAAAAACGAGGTTTTCCTTATTTGGAACAACATAATATTTTTTTCTATGTTTCTTTGATTATCATAGGTATTTTTTGATATTTGTGAAAATTATCATTAAGATAGTTTAAATTTGGTACACTTAGAAATTCTTCCTAATGGTTTTCCAATAGCCCTCCAACTAGCTGTGTGGCACTCTTTAGTGAAGATAGAATCCATTCCAAATAAAGTTTATTTGCAAGTGTTTTGATGTACAGTAAATATTTACCCTATTAAATGGTTTCTTCATATTTCTGGGTTCTTTTACAGCCAATTTTCAAAATTATTGCTAGTCCTGACTTCATAGCTCAGTTGGTTAAACTGTCATCCTGATACACAAAGGTTGCAGGTTCTATCCCCAGTCAGAGCACATAGAAGGATTAGAAGAATCAACCAATGAATGCATAAATAAGTAAAATAACAAATTGATGTTTCTCTCTCTCTCTTGCTCTCTTCCTCTCTTTCTAAAATTAATTTTAAAACTATTTTCTAAATATTCATTTTTACTCTAATTATTATAGCTAGATTACTTATAAATATGCTGTGTAAGTCAGCTAACTACAATGTTGTCAATATAACAATAAGAAAAAATTTTGAAGATCATTTCAGAGTAACAGGTAATTTAAAAATTTGAATAAAATGGACGAGCCTGGCTGGCTGGCTCAGTGGTAGAGCATCAGCCTGATGTGTGGATGTCCCAGGTTCAATTCCCAGTCAGGGCACACAGGAGAAGCACCCATCTGCTTCTCCACCCCTCCCCCTCTAGCTTCTCTTTCTCTCTCTTTCTCTCTTTGTCTCTCTCTCTCTCTCTCCTCCCTTCCTGCAGCCATGGCTCAATTGGAGCAAGTTGGCCCCGGGTGCTGAGGATGGCTTTATGGCCTTCACCTCAGGAGCTAAAAAATGGCTCTGGTTGCAATGAAGCAAGGGCCCCAGATGGGCAGAGCATCGCCCCCTATTGGGCTTGCGGGGTGGATCCTGGTGGGGGTGCTGTGCAGGAGTCTGTATCTGCCTTCCCTCCTCTCACTAAATAAATAAATAAATAATAAAAATTAAAAAATGATAAAATGGGCAAATATGTCTCTCGTTTTCTATAAAATAATGAATGACGAAATGAGTATATTTGAGTTTAGCAAGCAATAATCTTATCAGTTGTGTCTCCTGAGTGTTTAAGTCCACTAAATAGTATGTTAAGTAAACTATTTGTGGGTGAAAGTAAAGATATGATGCATATTTTAATTCCCTACTCAAAATTAATAACATCCATGTAGGGAGTACTTATGGGTAAAAGAAATGGACTTTGTACTTTATATGTTTATGAAAGATATTAAATATGAAATAGATAAGTAATAGTCTTAAATGGCTAAATTTTGATGTGTTGTCTCTTTATGTCTATTTTTGAGCAATGTAAAATTATTTAACAAAATTAAAGGTTTTCAGATTAGTTTGGAAATAAAAAAGTTATCACAATGTGATCAAATGATATAAAAAAAATGAAGAAGTATTACTATTCCTTAGTAAAATTGGTAAGAAAGTTTGTTTTATAGTTGTATCTTTTCTGTCCCCAGTGATGTTTCTTTCTTTATAAGGAGATATTGCTAGTCATGTACTCTAATTTTTAACTTCCAGACAGATGTTATATTTTTATAATTAGCAATAGTTTATGCTTTAAAGGCTAATTTAAAATTAAATGGTAGTGTTATATAAATTTGATTCTTTCAACCCCATAATTTTTGTTTTCATTTTACCATATAACCATATGCAATGTTTTTTAACCTTAGCACTATTGACATTTGGGCCAGATAATTCCTTGTTGTTGTTGCGGGGGGGGGGGTGCTTTTCTGTGCATTGTAGGATGTTTAGCAGAATCTCAGTCCTGTACCGACAAGATTCCAGTTGCACTCCCCAGATGTGAAACAAACATTATCTCTAGACATTACCAGGAGTTCCCTAAGAGACCAAAATTGACTCCAGTTGAGAATCACTGACATAATATACTTACTAAAATTGTTATCATGCTTTTCAGGATCATAATTTGGAATAGAGCAGTGCACCATTAGTAGCTAGACAAAAAAATCTGAAAACTAGAAATACTGTTTGGCACTATTTTGGGTAGTTCAATAGTTCAACATAAATAAAAAAGTCAGAAACAATAACTAAATTTTTAAATCAAAGACCAGATTGTCTAGGTAATTGGTATAGAACAGACCACCGGAGACATTTACGGTAAGTGAGTGCCACACAGGGCAATAAAACTAGTTAATAGCTACATATGTCATTTATATCTGTGTTTTTTCAATCATGATTTTAAATATGAAGTAGCAGGATCTGTAGATATTAGAGGACTTGTGAAGGTCCTTGTAGTATTTTGTGTCATACCAAAATCACAGTAATTTTCCATGGCATGCTGGAGTAAAAATATGTTTCACTCCTTTTGTTATTATGTCTACAACAGGTGATGCTCAGTGCCCTGCTGGGAATGTCATTAACTTCTCTCCAAAATTTTTGGCATTCTGTATCATTATGAGCACTCAGCAGGCAAGCCAGTTCACAGAATGTTTTTCAGTTTAAACATATGCCAGAGAAAATTTAACAATGTAGCTATTTGAGTTATATAGAAAAGCAAAATGATTTCAATTTATTAAATTTGATATGCAGGAGGGAGATAGATAAAAAACTCTTAGCTTCCAATATCTATTAAGCTCACTATGTATTACAAAGCATTTTATGGTAGTTTTATTGAACATTTATACAAAAACCTAAGTAAAAATTATTGGAGAATCTAAAGGGCAGTTAACATCACTAGACTTTTTGACGGGTCCCCAAACTTTTTACACAGGGGGCCAGTTCACTGTCCCTCAGACCATTGGAGGGCCGGACTATAAAAAAAACTATGAACAAATCCCTATGCATACTGCACATAATCTTATTTCAAAGTAAAATAAACAAAATGGGAACAAATACAATATTTAAAATAAAGAACAAGTAAATTTAAATCAACAAACTGACCAGTATTTCAATGGGAACTATGGGTGTGGATGCATCCTGTGCTCCTCTCACTGACCACCAATGAAAGAGGTGCCCCTTCTGGAAGTGCGGCAGGGGTGGATAAATGGCGTCAGGGGACCGCATGTGGCCAGGTTGTAGTTTGGGGACCCCTGCTTTTTGAGGTCAGTATTCAGAAGAAGGAAAGCTTGGACCAAATCTTGAACACCGGGCTGAACCTACTCACTAGTAGGGACTGTGTTTTCCTTTATTCAGTGACTTATTCCTTCTGTGGAGCAAGGCAGAGAGAAGGAAAAAGAAAAGTGTCAGGTTTTGCCTGATTCTTTCACTAAATGAATTGAAATTAATCTTGTTTTAAAACTGTCTCAACACCTGCCTGACCAGGTGGTGGCACAGTGGATATAGAGTTTTGGACTGGGACACAGAAGACCTGGGGTTTCACAGAGAACCCAGGTTTGAAACCCCGAGGCTGCTGCTTGACTGTGGGCTCATCCAGCTTGAGTGCAGGGTCAGTGGCTTGAGCATGGGATTATAGACATGACCCATGGTTGCTGGCTTGAGCTTAAGGTTGCTGGCTTGAGCAAGGGGTCACTCCCTCTGCTGGAGCTCCACCCCATCCCCGCCTGTCAAGGCACACATGAGAAAGCAATCAATGAACAACTAAGGAGCCACAACTAAGAATTGATGCTTCTCATCTCTCTCCCTTCCTGTCTGTCCCTATCTGTCCTCTTTCTGTCTCTCTCTGTCACAAAAACAAACAAAAGAAAACCTCTATCTCAAAAAAATCATGTAAAATATTAACTTAATATAACATTGGACTTCTGAAAGTAAAATTATACCATGCTATAGTCCCTCAGCTTACACTTTAAACCACTGGTTCTTAACCTTTTTTGAGGTACCGAACCCACCAGTTTCATATGCGCATTCACCAAACCCTCCTTTAGTGATAAATAAAATATGATTTCTTTTCCCAAATTTAGTTTTGCCGGTGTGAGACTAGAGTTGCTCAACTTGGCATTGCTTATCATGCAGATAGGACGCTGACTCCCATCCCGATCCGTGATACATGTGAATCCATGTTGTACATATTTGTCCAACCACTTTCTTTTTTTGCTTGACATATCTAGTATGGATTAAAATATTAAGAAAGAAACCACACGACGTACAACTACGACAGCCGTTGACTACTGTGTGCACTAAATTCCCCGCAGCACTGGTTGGCCAACCAATGTAACGTGATCCTCTGCAGCAAGTGATGGCCAAGCGGGGCGTGTCATCACGACTTTACACAAGTGTGTCTTTACCTCCATGGCAGAGGCTTCTCCAAACCCCTAAGAACGACTCATCGAACCTCTAGGGTTCGATAGAACCCAGGTTAAGAACCACTGCTTTAAAGTATTTTAAGGGTGCTTGTAAGGATAGGTTTATTATGCATTTGTCACTCACTCAAATGTGCCCAAAGTGCCTAACACAGGCACACAGTAGACAATATATAGTTGCTGAAAAAATGTGTGGGAAGGGGGTGTCATGGTGTGGCAGTCTGTCTTATTATACAGTATAAAAAATTTTAAATCAGCAGAGAAAAACATACAAAAGAAGGCATGTCCCCATCACCCAGCTTGAACAATTATCAACTCATGGCCAGTCTTGCTTCAACCATACTCTCCATACTTTTCCCTTCCCACATTATTTTGAAGCAAATTCCAGATATATCAATTCTTTGATAAGTATTTCAAAATCCACCTGTAAAAGGTTAGGGCTCTTTAAACATTACCCCAGACACTTACCATGCCTAAAATATTAAAATAATTTTTAAATATCATCAACCATCCTGTCCATCTTCAAATTTTCATTATCTCATAAATACCATTTGCTCTCATGTATTTCCATTCAAATCAGGATTCAGAAAAGATCCACATATTGTGACTATTTATTAAATGTTTTTTAATTTTTAGTTTTTCCCAACCTGTCTTTAGTTTCCCCTTGTAATTTATTTCTTGAAGAATCTGGGTTGTATGTTGCAGCGTTTCCCACAGCCTAGAGTTTGCTGATTGTATCCTAACAGTGTCACTTACGTTCCTCTGTCTCCTGGATTTCCTGTAAACTGGTAGTTGGAGCAAAAGGCTTGATCAGATTCAGATTCAGTTTTCTTCTTGGCAAGTTCAGAAAAGAAGGTGGTACCCAAATTATAATGACAACATTATTGGCTTTTTGCTTAGTGCTTTGTATATTGATTTAGCTAACATTTGTTGAATATTTTTCAGTGTGCCTAGGAATGTACTTATGTTCTATAGGTAGTATGCCATTTAATCCTATTTAAGCCTCATAATACTATTACATAGTCATTTCTATCTGATGGCCATACCTCTTATTAGGTAATCTAAAATGTCTTTCAGACAAACCCCTTGGTATATACCCCCATTGTCATTTATGTGACGTAATTTGGAAGTGTCTGAATTTTCTTTGTATTGGATGCATTTAGACTATACAAAAATACCTTGTATTAAAGGTATTTTTAATATTTTAATAAAATTTAAAAGCTTAATAAAATAATAAAGCTTAAAGACCTATTATTTAACTGTGAATTTGTTGTACTTATGCTTTTTGGTAATGGGATTCACCATCTGTTAACCTCACAAAGACCGATATCTAAACCATAAATAGGGCCAACAGATTCAGTACTTCCTGAGACTCTTTTCCCTTTACACTCATTGTCTTGTGCAGGTGCACTTTTATGTCTCTTTCATGTCTTTCTGCTTTCATTGTATGCTCACAGTTCTCACAGTATCCTACTGTTGCCCAGTGTGAGAAACTGGCTTGTGATTGTAAAAGCAAAACTAGCTGGCAGCTTTGTGCAGTGGTAGTATCGTGGCCAATGGGTTTATCTGAGGCAGGACTATTGCTGATTAAAAGCAAAATTAGCTTCTCGTTTGTTTACATATCTTTAATTTCTTATGCTCAGTTCTCTCCATAGTCCTAAATTCTACCGTTTATAAAACTAGACCATTGGAGCTCTAGACTCAAAAGAGAAACATCAAACTATCTTGACTAAGTGACACTTTTGAATATTAAACTGTTTGATATGTGGTTTGTTGACCCCAAGAAGAAATATACCTGCCAAAAAGCTCTCCTTGTGGTTAACAGCGCCCAAATTTATAATTGGAGTCTAGCACCATTGTTTATAGAGGCCTCTCATGCACACTGCATATTATAGAAAGCCTCAGACTGAGCTGCAAGACTCTTGCACTGAGTTCCTGCTGCCTGAGCTGTATCTTATAAAGGAGTTCCTGGAATCGTTTTTTTGACCAATGGGCTGAGACAGCCTCATCCAATTGGAGCTGTATAGCTATACCTTCATTTGCATCTTTATTGACCAATCAGAGCAGCTCCATAACAACCAGTCAGGACCTGAGAATCTAAACAGTCACAACAGTGCTCTTTTGAACCAATCAAGCTGTAAATTTGCAATTGTCATTTGCATAAAAATGGACTAACCCAGGACTAGGACAAGCATATTCTCTGTATAAGCCAGTACTTAATTCAACTGAACTCAAATTCAACTGGTTGCTGTTTCCCTGGTTTGCAAACTATTCACTTAAATAAAGTTACTCCTTTTATTGCACCTTAGATGGGGACACCAGTTGGCATTAGATTGGTGGCAGCCATTTGTTGATAGGTTGATGGAGAAAAGATACCTACTGGTCTAAGTTGCAATTAGATACCAGAGCACTGGGAATAAAACAATGCAAAGTAGTTCCTATTGTGCAGCTTTACAAGGTGACATGCAAGGAGCAATGTATTCTTCATATATCTTAACCTTTCTTCTCTAGTCATTTCTCCTTTAATAATTGTAACATTCTCAACTTTCCAGAATATCCATTAGGTGAAGCATTTGGTTGGATAAATAGAAAGAACATAAGGCCTTAGTGACTACAGTAGGGAACTAGGAGTTTAATTTCTTATTTTGGTTGTACCTCACTGTGAGGCATTGGACAACTAGACAATTCTTTGTTCTTATTTTTCTAAAACACATTTTATTTTATTCAGTGAGAGGAAAGGAGGCAAAGAGACAGACTCCTACATGTACCCCAACCAGGATCCACCTGGCATGCCCACTTAGGGGCAATGCTCTGCCCATCTGGGCACTGCTCCATTGCTCAGCAGTCGAACTCTTCTTAGCACCTGAGGCAGAGGCCATGGAGCCAACTCGCTCCAATCAAACCACGGCTGCAGGAGGAAAAGAGAGGGTTTGGGGGGGAGAGAAGCAAGAGGGGGAGGGGAGAAGCATATGGGTGTTTCTCCTATGTGTCCTGACTTGGAATCGAACCTGGGACATCCACACACTGGGCCAATGCTCTACCACTAAGCCAATTGGTCAGGGCCAAAACACAATTATTTTTATCATAATTATTCATAAATAACTTAAAGATTCTTATTTGAAACAGTCTTCTGTGAGTTTGTAGTAAATAGGAATTGTGCCTCTGTTTACCTGATCTTACAGGGTGCCCAGGATAGGATGGTACACGTGCTTGTGCTTAATAAGTAGCTTTAAATGCTAGTAGTATTTGAAAAGTTATACATTTTAAAGGGTATTTTGTTCCCTTCTTCCTTGGCAGGACCAAGGAGCTTCCTTTTCTAAGACCAGTACTGTTTGAGCTCAGTGAAAGTACACTTTGTTCTAGGAGAATTGCCATATGAAAGCCTAGAATATATATTGAGTTCTTCCAAGAAGGGGGAGAAAATGATGTTCTAGGGTAGTGAATGCTGACTTGGTGCTAAATGAATGATCGTTATGTGCTTTTTCTCACAGGCTCGCTTCTCTTATGTGCGGATGAAATATCTTTTCTTTTCCTGGTTGGTGGTTTTTGTTGGAAGCTGGATTATATATGTGCAATACTCCGCCTATACAGAACTGTGCAGAGGAAAGGACTGTAAGAAAATAATAGTAAGTATTTTTTATTTCCTGGGTATATGGAAAAACCTAGATTGATATGTTATATTAATAAATTATTATATTTACTACTTATATATTTAGTAGTATTTTCAAAAAGTAAAAGGTAATTTGGCCTTAGAATTGTGCTGAACTTCTTAGCATTTTGATATGACCAAGTTAGTAGGACTATTCCCATTCAGAAGTCTAAATATATAATACAGACTAGTGTGAGAGCATCCTTATTACAAAGAGGGATTTTTATTTTTCAAATATACTTTAAGGTTACTCTATCAGATAGGTTTCTTTAATGTTTTGAGTGTAGTGTTATGTACAGGCAAACTTTCCAGAATACATCTTTTGAGTAAATGGAGTCACTCTTGAATACTAAAAATGTATTTAAAAAGCATGTAAGTTCATGTATTATTTAATTTCTATCCTAATGTTTGGCTATATCACAAAGATTGCTCCGTTGGTCTAAGATTTCTAATAGTAATTATTGGTTCCATAGCACTTATATTTTAAATGTTTGAAGATAAGTGAATTTAACTTTTCATTTTTTGCTGTAAATGATATTCTAATGTAAACAATATTAAAACATTTCATCTGAGAATTATATTTTTGATAATATTGTTGGGATTCCAATTATTATAACTTATTAAAGAGTCTGTAATTATTGAGTGGTTCCTCTTAACCCAGGCCTTTGACACCAGGTGTGCAACATAGAGCAGGGAACAAGACATCCCAACTATATCAACTTATAGGAGGGAAGAAAATAAATAATTACAGTAAGGTAAGATAAATACTGCAAGAACAAGTGTTATCCACCCAAGAGCATTTGACAAATAAAGAAATGTGACTCAGAGAAGAATTTTCCTGTGATGAAGCCAGAATTTGATCCTAGTTTTGTCTCTAAATAAAGCTCATACTCTCTGCTACCCTCTGTCAGAAGAGACTGACGAAGTTCAAGTTTAATAAAGTTAACAAAAAATCCTGTAAGACTTACCTTCAAGCCTGACCAGGCAGTGGCGCAGTGGATAGAGTGTCGGACTGGGATGCAGAAGACCCAGGTTTGAGACCCCGAGGTCGCCCGCTTGAGCACAGGCCCATCTGGCTTGAGCAAAAGCTCGCCAGCTTGGACCCATGGTCGCTGGCTCCAGCAAGGGGTTGCTCGGTCTGCTGAAGGCCCGCGGTCAAGGCACATGTGAGAAAGCAATCAATGAACAACTATGGTGTCGCAACAGCAACGAAAAACTAATGATTGATGCTTCTCACCTCTCTCTGTCCCTGTCTGTCTGTCCCTATCTATCCCTCTCTCTGACTCTCTCTCTGTCCCTGTAAAAAAAAAAAAAAGAACTTCAATGAAGAAGAAAGAAGCAGAAATTGTATTATCAACTATAATAACATATAAATAACAAAAACAATTTGAAATGTTTATTTCCCTTCTTCTGGGCCACCTTTCTCAAAGCAGGTGCCTGGTGGCACATTAAAAGGGGGCACATGGATAAGAGATTTCCAAGGTTAGCTATATTTGAAAACCAAGGCTAAATAAAGGTAAAAACAGACTTTACTGAGGACTTCTCCAGATCTTTAATATATGTACTAGTGTGTACTGCATCTCCAGAGAAGGCAAATATACTTGATTAGGAAAAATTTCATCCCCACCACAGCCCTCTCAGGAAGACCTCTTAACACCATCTGGTGGTGTTAGAACTATTGTTCTAACAAATTAAGCCAAAATGAAATAGACGTGTTTTTATCCTACATTAATACAATAACCTTCAAAATGTAAAGCATATATTGATACATATTCCATTATGAATGAATTATAGTTGAAGTAACTCATTATTTTCCTTTAACTTTAATTGATAATAGGAGAATATAATTCTTGAATAATATAATGCTTATCTTAGTAAAAGTTGAAACTGATGAAAAGGTTTTCTAAGCCTGAAATAAATATTTTCTGGAAGTCTGGCTTTAAAAAGAAATTAGCTTATCTACATTTGGAAATTATGTTGTTAAAACTTACCAAAACTTGTAGTACTAAGTACTAATATTGCATAGGTATTGTTTGATTAGAACTAAAAAGCAAGCAGAAAAATATATTTTAAGTATAAATTAAAGCTTTTAAAAAACTACATATAAGTGTTCCTGGCTGGTTAACTCAGTTGTTTAAAGTACTATCCAAGGTTGCAGGTTCAATCTCCAGCACATATGGGAAGTGACAAATGATTGCACAACTAAGTGGAACAACAAATGAATATCTCTCCCTCTCTCTTCCTCTATCTCTCTAAAATCAATCACTTTTTTAAAAATTAGAAACAAAACAAAACTACATAAAAGTGGATCCATGCAGTTTAAATTCATGTGGTTCAAGGGTCAACCATAGTTTCCACCTTTTGGCTATTATAAATAATGCTGATTTGGCCTGACTGGTGGAGGCGCAATGGAGAGAGCATCGACCTGGGATATTGAGGTCCCAGGTTCGAAACCCCAAGTTTGCTGGCTTGAGCACAGTCTTGCCAGCTTGAGTGCCAGGTCTCTGACTTGAATGTGGGATCACTGATGGATCCCATGGTTGTGGCTAGAGCCCAAGGTTGCTGGCTTGAGCAAGAGGTCACTGGCTTGGCTGTAGCCCCCTCCTTCTGCCTGTCAAGGCGCATATAAGAAGCAATTAATGAACAACTGAATTGCCTCAACTATGAGTTGATGCGTCTCATCTTCTCTCCCTTCCTGTCTGTCTCTCTCTCACTAAATAAATAAATAAATAAATAAATAAATAAAAATGCTGCTGTGAACATTGTTGTCCAAGTACCTGTTTGAGCCCTGCTTTTAATTCTTTTGGTTATATACCTAGAAGTGGAATTGCTGAGTCATATGGTAATTCTATATTTAACTTTTTGAGGAACTGCCATATTGTCTTCCTGATTCTCTTAAATACATTTCAATTCTCTATTAATATTATCTATTGTTTTACTTATTTTCTATCCTCTTTTTCTTGTTTACTTGATTATGAACATAGTTCTCTTAAAATCCTTTTTGGATGACTCCAGTATCTGGATTACCTGTGGATCTTGTCCATTTTTCTCTCTTGTTTTCGACCCTGTCATTTTCTCCCTTCCCTCTAGTAAACAGTTATGGTGGTGGCTGATCCTCTCGACCCAGACATGGACTGGAGGCTACCTTGCATCTCTAGTAAAGCTCAAACTATTTTTGGCTGATCTCCTTTCCAGGAGCATCGCCCTCCAGGGGTTTTAACTGAGAGCCTGAGAATTCCCTGGGGCTTCTCCCTCTGGCAGGTTCATAACTCTAGTCTGTATCTTGTGAGACTCATAACTCTAGTCTGTATCTTGTGAGACTGCCAAAACGTCTGCTCTGCTTTTTAAAGGCTCTCCAATGAGATTTTTAGCCTCCCATTCTGTAAAGCCTCAGAATTTGGCAAATATCCCAACAGGATAACTGGCTGTGTGCTTGAGGTTCCCTTAGTTTCCTATAAAAGCTTGCTGGTTTCTTAACCCCAGCAGCAGCTCTCTGCTAGTATATAATGCAGATTCTCAGACCTCTGCTCAGGCTCGCATCAGCAAAATTTCCCAAGGAAAGGAGGCTGAGTCAGCTCACCCCTCTGAGGTTCTTCAGTTCACCTTTATCTCCCAGGTTCAGCCCTTCAGGGTCTCAGGTCAAAGCATGGTGTACTAAGACCTGCCTTGATAGGGACCGAACTAGATTTTTATTTCCATAAGACTGTATTTCAGGTCATGTATCTGAGTGCAATTGCAGCCAGAAAATCTAGGGTTATTATCCTCTCCCAGATATTGATGTAGTAATATCTTGTCAGTGCTTTGAAGCTTTAAAATATACTTTGAAATAGTATTTTCTGCTTGCTTCTTAGTTCCAATCAAACAATTCCTATGTAATATTAGTACTGTTTTCGTACTAATGAACTTAGTACTACCAGTTTGGGCGGTAAGTTTTAAAAACATTTCTCAAATTCAGAGGAACTACATTTTTTTTAAAGCTAGCTTTAAGGAAAATACACACTTTAGGCTTAGAAAGTTGTCCATCGTTTTCAAGGTTTAGTAAAATAAGCATTAACTTATGCTAGAATTATATTCTTCTTCCATTTCTTATCAGTGTGTGTGTGTGTGTGTGTGTGTGTGTGTGTGTGTGTGTGTGTGTGACACAAAGACAGAGAGAGAGAGGGACAGACAGGTAGGAAGGGAGAGAGATGAGAAGTATCAATTCTTTGTTGCTGCTTCTTAATCTCCTTAGTTGTTTATTGATTGCTTCCTCATATGTGCCTTGACTGGGTGGCTACAGGAGAGCAAGTGACCCCTTGCTCAAGCCAGCAGCCTTGGGTTCAAACCAGTGATCTTGGGCTTCAAGCCAGCGACCTTTGGGCTCAAGCCAGCAACCAAGGGGTCATGTCTATGATCCCATGCTCTAGCTCAGGGGTAGTCAACCTTTTTATACCTACCACCCACTTTTGTATCTTTGTTAGTAGTAAAATTTTCTAACCACCCACCAGTTCCACAGTAATGGTGATTTATAAAGTAGGGTAGTAACTTTACTTTATAAAATTTATAAAACAGAGTTACAGCAAGTTAAAGCATATAATAATAATTACTTACCAAGTACTTTATGTCGGATTTTCGCTAAGTTTGGCAGAATAAATCTTTAAACAACTTACTATAGTTAAATTTATGTAATAGTGGTGTCATTTGGTTGCCCTGCTACCGCCCACTATGAAAGCTGGAGTGCCCACTAGTGGGTGGTAGGGACCAGATTCACTACCACTGCCTAGCTGGTAAGCCCATGCTCAAGCCCGATGAGCCCGTGCTCAAGCCCCTGACCTTGGGGTTTCAAACCTGGGTCCTCTGCATCCAAGTCCGACGCTCTATCCACTGTGCTCCACCTAGTCAGGCTCCATTTCTTATCAGTTAAAGTGAAATTAAAGTCACCAGGGCAGTGGTGGGATTCAAATAATTTAACAACAAGTTTTCTGTCCTAATGACTGTTTTAAGTATAAAAAATATATATACCAAAAGGTATTTTATTATTTCATGCATTTAAATACTTATATAAGAACAATAAAAGAGGTACATAAAACTAAATTGTTATAATAAAGAGTTTTAAAATATTAATTAAAAAATATTAAGCCTGACCAGGCGGTGGCACAGTGGATAGAGTGTCAGACTGGGATGTGGAAGACCCAGGTTCGAGACCCCGAGGTCACCAGCTTTAGCGCAGGCTCATCTGGTTTGAGGAAGGCTCACCAGCTTGAGCACAAGGTCGCTGGCTCGAGCAAGGGGTCATTCGGTCTGCTGTAGCCTCCCAGTCAAGGCACATATGAGAAATCAATCAATGAACAACTAAGGAGCCACAACAAAGAATTGATGTTTCTCATCTCTCTCCCTTCCTGTCTGTCTGTCCCTATCTGTCCCTCTCTCTGACTCTGTCTCTGCCACACACACACACACACACACACACACACACTATATATATATATATATGTGTGTGTATATATATCTATACGTATATATGTATATATATTAAATAGCCTGACCTGTGGTGGCGCAATGGATAAAGTATAGACCTAGAATGCTGAGGTTGCCGGTTCAAAACCCTGCACTTGTCTGATCAAGGCACGAATGGGAGTTGATGCTTCCTGCTCCCCCCTCTCTAAAATGAATAATAAAAAAATTTTTAAATTAAATAATACCTGACAAGAACAATAAAACTGTTAAAGATATTTCCATATTGCTTCTTCTTCTTTTTTTTTTTTTTTGTATTTTTCTGAAGTGAGAAGCAGGGAGGCAGAAACAGACTCCAGCATGCACCCTACCGTGACCCACCTGGCATGACCACCAGGGGGCGGTGCCCTGTTAGAGCTGGAGCCATTCTAGCGCCTGAGGTGGAGGTCATGGAGCGGTCCTCAGTGCCTGGGCCAACTTTGCTTTAGTGGAGCCTTGGCTGCAGGAGGGGAAGAGAGAGAGAGAGAAAAAAAAAGGGGGGAATGGTAGAGAAGCAGATGGGTGCTTCTCCTGTGTGCCCTGACCAGGAATTAAACCTGGGACTTCCACATACCAGGCCGACACTCTACCAATGAGCCAATCGGCCAGAGCCCATATTGTTTCTTTTTTTTTTTTTTTTTTTTTTTTTTTTACAGAGAGAGAGTCAGAGAGAGGGATAGATATGGACAGACAGACAGGAATGGAGAGAGATGAGAAGCATCAATCATCAGTTTTTTTGCTGCAACACCTTAGTTGTTCATTGATTGCTTTCTCATATGTGACTTGACCGTGGGCCTTCAGCAGACCGAGTGACCCCTTGCTCAAGCCAACGACCTTGGGTCCAAGCTGGTGAGCTTTGCTCAAACCTGATGAGCCTATGCTCAAGCTGGTGACCTCAGGGTCTTGAACCTGGGTCCTTCCACCTCCCAGTCCGACACTCTATCCACTGCACCACCACCTGGTCAGACCATGTTGTTTCTTGATTGCCGTCCTCACTTGCAATTTTTTCACCTATGGACAGAATGAACATTACTACGGGCGCTTAGAATATGTTGTTGCACTGATGAAAGTTAAAAAAGAGTAAGGAAGGTAAATTTGTGATTTCCACATTGGGCAGGTGCCCAGGCGCCCACCTCAGAGAACCCTGATTACAAGTGCCATTTTAACAACTAGTTAACTGAACTCAACAAAATAATTAAGTATCAATCTGCCAAACCAGTGCAAACCAGCTGAATCCTACCACTGTGCCAGAGGATCACTGTGACTATCCCAATCAGAACTTTGCCTCCAAGCTGAGATCATTTAGGAGTTAGGGATGACAGGTGATCAACAGAATGTGATAAGTAGTTTACTTGTGTTTAAAAATCATCTGTCTCAGCTTACATAATTTTTTTTTCTTTGTACATCTGTCTCTGTCTTTTTTCCTCTCTCTCCATATGTGTGTGAGGGAGGCCTAGCTATTATAGTGGTTAAAAACATAAGTATTGGAATGAAAGAACGTTAGGTTTGAGTCCTACCTTTGCTGTTCCTTAGCTGTATAAGCTTGGGCAAGTTATTTATCTTTTGTAAAGTGAAGATTAATAATACTACATGTCTCATCAAATGGTGTGAGGATAAAATGAGTTTATGTATTAAAAGTTTAATAATACTGTACTATATATTTGAAAGTTGCCAAGAGAGTAGATTTAAAAGTTATAAGAAATAAATTTTTAACTTTGTAAGGTGATGGATGTTAACCATACTTATTGTTTTATTTCACAACATAGATGGTCTGCAACTTATGTTGATTCAACTTATGATTTTTCAACATTATGATTGAGAAAGCAATGCACATCATAAATTACAAGATACTCAACACTTCAGTGGATTTTTGTTAGATGATTTTTTCCCATTGTAGGCTAATATAAGTGTTCTGAGTATGTTTAAAGTAGACTAGGCTATGCTATGCTATTCTGTAGGGTAGGTGTATTAAATGCATTTTCAATTTAGTGATATTTTCTTTTTCAATTAATATTTTAAAGATTTTATTTATTGATTTTTACAGAGAGAGGAGGTGGGGGTGAGTGTTAAGCATCAATTCATAGTTGCTGCTCTTTAGTTGTTCAATGAAACAACTGAAAAATTGATTGCTTGTCATAAAGTGCCTTGATCGGGCAAGCCCAGGGTTTTGAACCTCAGGATTCCAGGTTGATGGTTTATTCACTGTGCCACCATAGGCCAGGCTAGTGATGTTTTCAATTTACAATGGGTTTATCGGGATGTAACTCCATCATGTGTTGAAGAGCATCTGTATATACAAATATCAAATTATTATGTTGCACAACTGAAACTCATATAACATTATATGTCAATTGTATCTCAATTATTTTTTTTAAAGAGTGAGAGGTTTATTACTAAGAATTGGCTTACCCAATTGTAGGGGTTGGCTAGGCAAGTTCAAAATCTATCAGGTGGGCTTTCAAGAAGGAAGTCTGGAACTTTGGGTATAGGCTGAAGCAGCTATCCACAGATAGAATTTATCAGGTAAGCCTCAGCAATTCTCTTAAGGACCTTCAACTAATTGCATCAGACCTACCCAGTCTAGCTAGGATAATCCTTCTTAAAGTCAATTGTTTATGGACTTTGATTACATCTACAAAATACCTTCACAGCAACACCTAGATTATTGTTCGCTTCATTAACTGGGGACTGTAGGGTAGCCAAGTTGACACATCCAGAGGTCATCACATCAGGTTAAAATTATTCAGTCTGTACTATAGTTGTACTACAAAAGTTTATTAAGAAGGCTTCAATGAATATAGAGGTCACCGTGGATAGAATAGAAGAGAAAGACTTCATAGTGGAGATAGAAGTTCTGCAGGGCCTCATAGAATAGGAGGAGTTTGGACAGTCACTGAGGAGTGTCTTTTTCCTTTTAATTACAAACCTGGCTTGCCTTAGCACTGTTATCCCAATGAGCAAGATACTGATTAACATTAGATCCGAGAATCCCAAAGTCATGCACGAGTAGCCACTGAACTACAGCTTTGTTAGTTTTGGCTGCCTATAAGTGAATATATTTTCTTCTTTTATCGTAAATTTTAAAAAACCCCAAAACTTAGACTCTTAAACAAATCAGGTATGTATTTCATATAAATTATGAAGTCTTGTGTATTAGTTTCTTTGTAATTAAGTCTATTGTAATTTCAACATTGGAAATCATTATAGAACATTACTGTAATTTCCCTGAGATGTTTTCTCTGATCAGTGGATACTTTTTTGTTAAAAGGCATTATAAGGTTAATGGGATTCTTAATTTATCTAAGTTTATAGGAAGCTAGGAGACAAAACTGGGATTAATTTTGCACATTGTACATTGATGTACAATTTGAATTCAAGGGGTTTTTTTGTTTCCAGTTTTTAATAAAAGTATAAAACTTTCCACTGTCATGTCCATTACTTAGAAATTGAGTCTAGTAAAATGCATAATAGGCTTTTAAAACTTCCAAGAAGGGAAATGGAGACCAACGTTCACTTGTGGGAGTCATGAGGAATGGGCCCTGTGTCCTGCCCCGTGTCTAAAGGCAGCTCTGACATGGAGCACAACCAGTAACTAACCCTAATTAGATGTGCTCAGAAGGATCCACATTTTTTCAGTTGTGATTTCCTCTTTTTTTTTAACCAACCCAATTGTAATGTTATATAACTCACTGTATCATACATTTTCAGTGATCATCGAAATCACTAATCTACTTATTGTTTCAGCAAATCCTATTTGGAGCCTAATCATAAAGAAACTGTGTACAGTTTGACTCTAGTTTTCTGGGTTCTTTAAAAAAGGAAAAAGGTGAGGGAGAGAAAATTTTCCTACTATATGATTTTCAGGACATTGTTTAATATTGATATTTCTGGCATGTTCCTCTACAATCCAGAGTGAGGCTCTACCTGGGTACTAATGAGGAATCACTCACTGTGCCATTCTGGTGAATCTTTGTGATTATTATATGAACATGTGCTTTCAAATTGAAGCATTAAAGGATGAAAGAGCCTCTAAATTTTATTATAGTCTCTTTTAAGATTTAATTTCCAGAGATGATGGTTTGTTGCTTAAAACAACTAGCTTAACATATACTAAATTTAATATATTAAAAACCATGTTTTCAGTTCCATAGCAATACATAACTAACGATTGCATTTAGCTTTGCATCTGGTTACAATCAATTATTATTTGACTCCAGAGGTTCATTTTGTTCCATTATCCTATATTTTTAAAACACATTGGAACCAATCCACTTGGAACATACTGTTTTTTAAGTACAAGCTTAAGTTTTTCCTATGAAGAAAAATACAGTCTTTCTTTGTGCCAGCTTGAGTTAGGTTGCTAATCTTTTCTTTGTGAAGTTATAGAAAAATATTTACTGAACAAGTTTATTTCAAATCTTAACAAATGTAAGGTTTATTCTAAGGACAATTTCACTGGTTACGTTATAATAGCATTTGTGGTGGCCTTCATGTGTTATGCTGAACCCTTATATCATGTGATGTTCACCGTGATCCCGAGACAAGTGGTGCCATTGTAATAATCATTTGCATCGTTCCCAAGAAGCAGTACAGAGACTAAGAGTGAAAGCCAATTCAGAAGAAACAAGCCGGTAATAAAACACCATATTGTTTTAGTTCTGTGCTTGCTAGCACAGAAGGTAAGTTAGAGAGATAAGACATGCCCCACCCTGAAGATGCTTACAGAGTAGTAGAGAATGTGGGAAAAATAGACGAGAATATAATTGAGACTGGGAGCAGTGTTGCAACAAAGCAAGACAAAAACCGGGATCTTGGCTATTGTAAATAATGCTGCAATGAATGTGGAGGTGCAGATATCTTTTTGAGTGTTTTCATTTTCTTTGGATAAATACCCACAAGTGGAATTACTGGATTATATGGTAGTTTTATTTTTAATTTCTTGAGGAATGCTCGTACTGTTTTCCATAATGCATCTTACTACATTTTCAAGTGTACAGTTCAGTAGTGTTCAGTATATTCACATTGTGTGCAACCAGTCTCCATAACATTTCATCTTGCAAAACTGAAACTCTATACTCATTAAACAGCTCCCCATTCTCCCTCCCCTACAGGACCCAGCATGCACCCTTCCATTTTCTGTTCCTATGAATATGACTACTTTAAAGACCTCATAAGTATAATCACACAATATTTGTCTTTTTGTGACTGGCTTATTTCACTTAGCATAATATCCTAAAGTTTCATCCATACTGTAGCATGTGTCAGAATTTCTTTCCTTTTTAAGGCTGAACAATATTCCATTGTATGGCTACGTGACATTTTGTTTATCCATTCATCCACTGATGAACTCTTGGGTTGCTTCTGCCTTTTGGCTGGAAAATTGTTTTAAACTAACCTAGTCCAGTTTGGTCATGCATGCTCCTTAGATTCTATTTTGAAAGATAATGGTAGCCACTGAAAATGTTTGATATAGGTGAGTAGTATTAATCCCACACAACCAAATTACTAGGTTATAATGAAAATGATTTCTGCTACCTATATAGGCATTTATTCAGCACATTTATTTATAAGCAGTCACCAAACATTTCATATAATCAAGCTGTAAACTCATTAAAATTCTAACTCTGTCATTTTAGGATCTTTGTCAACTTGCATAAAAGATTTACCCAAGGTAGAAGAAATGATACTCCAGAGGCGTGCTCGTGATGCTTATATTGAGTGAACATCAGGGAACTAAAAATTCTGAACCAGTGGTTCTCAAAAAGTCATCTCTGACCAGCAGCACTGGTATCACCTGGAAACTTGTTATAAATGCAAATTTTCAGCCCCACCTAAAACCTAATGAGTCAGAAACTCTGAGACTGATGTTCAGCTGTCTGTTTTTACAAGACTTCCTGGAGCTCTTAAGCACCTTAAAGTTTGAGAACCTCTGTTGTAAAATGATTAGCTCTGGGTACCTCCCTAAAGATAAAAGTTACAGCTTCAACTGATTCTTATATCCTTTTTGTGAAAGGGTAGGGAATATCTCATATTTTATCCAATTCACATGTCTTAAATACATTTATTTGCACCAATAGCCACTTCTAACATTCACCTTGCTATTTAATACTTTTTAAATTTATTGATTTTAGAGAGATAGAGGGAAATAGAGGGAGAAACATTGATTTGTTCAATTTATTTATGGGTTTATTGGTTGATTCTTGTATGTGCCCTAACTGGAGATTAAACCTACAACCTTGGATTATGGGGACAATGCTCTAAATAACTGAGCACCCAGCCAGGCCTCACCATGCTGTTAACAGGCCACAAATTTCACCAATAAAATCCTAATTTGCTAATTAACAAATTTTAAAATGGACCAGTCTTGATCAAAATATGGAGAATGGGTTTCCTTATTACCTCATTAGAACTCTAGCTAACAGCTATATATTCCTGCAGTCCTGATTAGGATATTAGAAGCACTTAGACTATAAATTCACTTGCACACACACTCATGCGTGCGCGCACACACACACACACACACACCACCACCACCACCACCACCATACAGTATGCTGAAGAATTTTAAAGTAAATTAGAGACATTATAACAGAAAGGAAGGAAAGAGTGGAGAGGGTGTGTATGTGTAAAGGGAGAGGAAATGAGAGTGCATGAGCACTGTTAATGGCCGAGAAAAAGAAGTCAGGAGAGAGGGGAAAACAAGAAGTTGAAGACACAGTGAGAGTCACAGCAGAGAATGGTGAGGATTTTAAATAGCTGATGTAGGGCATGGATGAGGGTGCTGACTAGAGGCTTGGAGAATTTGGGGGCATTAAGAGCCCAACTCTGCTGTCTTTTCCTGAGTAAGATGGCCTCAAATACATTTTTAGAACATGAATCTTAGAAAATTATTTAAAACCTAGTACTGTGCATATGTGTTCATTGTCATGGCCTGTGTGGTACAAATTTCTATGGATCATGGAATTACTCCTTTAGCTTAGATGGTTTTTATAAAATTTAGCCAAAGAGCGCCATCTTTCGGTACTATGAGGTATGTGCAAGCAAAGGAAGGAGGGTGTATATTAAAGTGATAGTAATAAAAAAAATCTTAGGCAAGGAAAATCTTTGACATTTTCTGCTGAGTTTCCTGTTGTAAAGTTTAACATTATTTATAATCCGTCTTTTTAATTAGATTACTAACAGTGACTATAGTTGTATATGGTCCTGTCTGAAAAACAAAACAAGTGTGTGGCTAACCATCCTTTTTATACAAACATGAGGGAAATTTGCTTTTGGTTCATGATGGAAGCCACAAATTGAAGAGCCTGTTCTTTGTGACTGCCTCTTTGATGCAGGGTTGGCTAGAGGCCTTTGCTCAAAACAAGAATGTGATTCTTGTAGCTGAAAGCAAGATCTTTGCTGCTTAACAGGTTACTGAGAAAGGTATTGGTTTGTCTTTTTTGTGTTTGTTTTAAATTTTATGGAAAAGTACTCATTTTATCCTCAATGAGAATAAAATTAGTACTTTGTTCTTTATGGTGGTGATTTAATAGATACTTAAATTTACTAGATACTTAAATACCAAACTCTGTGTGGGGTGCGCTTAGAAGGGAAGGGGAAGTTCAAAGATGAACAGGACAGTGTCTCTACCTTCAAATCACCTTCCTTTCTACCAGTGAAGATAACAGTAACATAAATGATGTTATATTTTGGAATATAAAGAAAGAAGGGAGGAAGAATATAGGTTCAGGAAGGAAATACAAAGTCTTAAGATTATTCATTGGATGATGTGTATTGTGGAAAGGGTCACGTTTACGTCCTGACCTGGGCAGAGTTATGGACAGAGTGTTTCAAGATGTAGGAGCCAAAGATCAGGACAGTGGAAGAGGATGTCTATATTAGTCCTACCCCAGAAGTTGTTCATAACAAAAGGCCTCATTTCTGGATAAAAACCTGGAATATACTTCATTCATCCATTCAGCAAGTACCTTTTATATGCATTTGATAATGTCAGACCTTTGTTTAAAGTCCTAAGGAAACAAAGATGAAAGTCCTGGCTCTACTTGGCCTTGCTTGTGCAGAGGGAATGGGTGTGACCAGGTCCCCTGAGTAGGAGCCCTAGGGACTGGCCTCTGACTCAGCCATTATTAAACCTGCTCTGCCCGTTCCTCTCCAAGATAAGTAGTTCTGGCTTTTACCTCAGTGGTAAAGCACAGGCTCTGGAGGCAGATGGTTTGGGTTAGTCAGATTTCAGCACTACCACTAACTTGCTCTGCAAGTTTCTTAACCACTTCTGAACCTCTCTTGCCTCAGTTTCTTTATCAGTAAAATTGAGATAATAGTAGTACCACTTTCATAGGGAGATTGTAAATGTTAAAGAGATATACATGAAATAGATGTTGACAAATAGAAAACAATATGGCAAATACCCATGTACCTACCATATATATAACAAATCTTACCGTATTTATTTCACCTTTAAAAAGAGAAAAAGTCATTACAGTATAGTTGAAATGTTCTTCATCTTCCCTGGTAGTCTCCTTCCTCCTCTGGAGGGTAGCCACCCTCTTGAATTTGGTGTGAGTGCTAGCTGTCACATTTTAATAACTTCACTATGTGCATATGGGTATATAAATAACGCAGTATTGCTTTGTATGTTCCTAAACTTTCATAAATGATACTCAACTGCACACATTCTGCAACTTTTTCCATTTGAATTATGTTTTTAAAATTTTCCATTTCTTATGTATGGGCCCATTTCTTTCAGTTACTGTGTAGCATTTTATTGTATGAATATACCACAATTTATTCAGCCATTGACTTGGACACTTTTTTTTTGTGACATAGACAGAGAGAGGGACAGACAGGAATAGACAGACAGGAAAGGAGAGAGATGAGAAGCATCAATTCTTCATTGCAGTTCCTTAGTTGTTCATTGATTGCTTTCTCATATGTGCCTTGACTCGGGGGCTACAGCAGAGTGATTGACCCCTTGCTCAAGCCAGTGACCTTAGGGCTCAAGACAGTGACCATGGGATCCTATCTATGATCCCACAATCAAGCCAGTGACTGCACACTCAAGCTGGAGAGCCCGCACTCAAGCTGGTGAGCCCACGCTCAAGCCGGCAACCTCTGGGCTTCACCTGGGTCCTCTGTGTCCCAGTCTGATGCTCTATTCACTACACCACTGCCTGGTCAAGCTGATGGACACTTTTGTTACCTATTTTTCACTCTTAAAAAAATCCTGTATGGCACCCTGAGGTCCTCCTGTACCTTGACCTGATATTCTTTTGTCTTATTCAATTTTCTATTTTTTTTCCTAGAAAATGACTTATTTCAAATGTGTTGCTATAGAGTTGTTTATTATTATTATTATTGTTGTTTTTTATTTTTCCAAGGACAGAGAGTCAGAGAGAGGGATAGATAGGGACAGACAGGAACGGAGAGAGGTGAGAAGCATCAATAATTAGTTTCTCCTTGCCCTTGTGACACCATAGTTGTTCATTTATTGCTCTCTCACATGTGCCTTGACTGCGGGCCCTCAGCAGACCGAGCCACCCCTTGCTGGAGCCAGAGACCTTGGGTCCAAGCTGATGAGCTTTTGGTCAAGCCAGATGGGCCCGCACTCAAGCTGGCGACCTCGGGGTCTCGAACCCGGGTCTTCCGCATCCCAGTCCGACTCTCCATCCACTGCGCCACCGCCTGGTCAGGCTAGAGTTGTTTATAATATTCACTATTACTACCCTTTCTTTTCTAGTCATCTTTATTTGTGCCTCTTTTTCTCATGGTCATTCTTACTAAAGATTTTTCTCTTTGGTTAACATTTTCAAAGAGCTAGCTTATGGTATCATAGATATTTTTTTAAATTAATTTCTATGTTTTTTTTTCTTTTACGTCTTTTGGGGACTTACTCTGTTATTGTTATCATAACAGTGCATTTTTAAAGCCTCTTTAGTTGAGCACTATTTATATTCTTTATTTTTTCATCATTGTATTTAAAGCTGAAATATTTCCTCTAAGAACTGTATTAGCTGCATCCTACAGGTTTCGAAATGTCAACCTTTGTTGTTCAGTTCTACATATTCTACATTTCCATTGTGATTTCTCCGTTAGTCCACAAATTAGTGAGGAATGTGCTTTTCGTTTCCAAATATTTCCATGTTTATTTTTACATGATTGTTATTATTGTTTTCTCATTGCTTTGTGGTCAGAGGATGTGGTTTATGCAATCTTAATTCCTCAGAAACCCTAAACTATTTCTGCAAGAGATTTCACTCCAGCTCAATAAGGCCTCAGAACTCCCACCACTTTTGCCTCAATAAAGAAACATGTCATGCTTGACCTGTGGTGGCACAGTGGATAGGGCATCAACCTAGAATGCCAAGGTTGCTGGTTTAAAACCCTGGGCTTGCCTGGTCAAGGCACATTTGAGAGGCAACTATTAAGAGTTGATGCTTCCCATCCCTCCTCCCCTTTTTCTCTCTCTCCTCTCCCTAAAATCAATAAGTAAAATCTTAAAAAGGAAGGAGGGAGGGAGGGAAGGAAAGAGGGAAGAAGAAGGGAGGGAAGGAAAAATGCCAGTGAAATTGATGGCCATCTGCTATGAAGTGAAGATACCAGATGGTTGTGCATATCCTAAAAATTCCCAAAAGTTGACCTGGAGGACTAAGTATTTGAGTATCTTTCTGTGTGGTCCCTCTCCCAAACTGAGTCTACAATTTACTGCTCTGCTCCCCCTATGACAGGGGGCCAGTTCACTGTCCCTCAGACTGTTGGAGGGACGGACTATAAAAGAAAACAATGAACAAATTCCTATGCACATTGCACATATCTTATTTTAAAGTAAAAAACCAAAACGGGAACAAATACAGTATTTTAAATAAAGAACAAGTAAATTTAAATCAACAAACTGACCAGTATTTCTTTTTTTGTGTGTGTTTTGTTTTATTTTATTTTATTTTATTTTACAGGGACAGAGAGAGGGATAGATAGGGACAGACAGGAACGGAGAGAGATGAAAAGCATCAATCATTAGTTTTTCGTTGCCGTTGCGACACCATAATTGATCATTGATTGCTTTCTCACACGTGCCTTGACCACGGGCCTTCAACAGACCAAGCAACCCATTGCTGGAGCCAGCGACCTTGGGTCCAAGCTGGCAGGCTTTTTTGCTCAAGCCAGATGTTCCCGTGCTCAAGCTGTCAACCTCGGGGTCTTGAACCTGGGTCTTCCGCATCCCAGTCCGACGCTCTATCCACTGCGCCACCACCTGGTCTGGCCTGACCAGTATTTCAATGGGAACTATGGGTGCGGATGCATCCTGTGCTCCTCTCACTGACCACCAATAAAAGAGGTGCCCCTTCCAGAAGTGCGGTGGGGGCCGGATAAATGGCCTCAGGGGGCCACATGCGGCCCCTGGGCAGTAGTTTGGGGACCCCTGCCCTATGAAGATGAAACCTGGCATTCTTGTTCACAACCATATCTGAAGGAGAAAAGAGGCCTGGCCAAGAGCTTACTTAGGATCTTCTATGCTGATTAGAGCTGAAGGGCAACAGTTCCTAGGTGTTGGCACTTAACTCCACACATGGGTAGGGCTTTCTGTGTCTATCAGGGCTAGTCTGTTCTCACAGCAAACTGTGGGGAGTGTAGACCCAAACCGTAATATATTTTACTTAATGGAAATGGCAGAAACAATATTTTCCTATTACAATACAATAAAACTTGCAATTAACAAAAATCTGGAAAAAATTTAAATATTCTTTTAATTTTTGAATCAAAGAGAAAGTACAAATTGAAATTTTAAGTATCTAGGAAATAACAGTAATATATAGTTTAAAATACATCAGAAACTCAAGATAAAGATAAAATTGAAGTACTGCTTAGAGAAGAATATAAACTCTTTACATTAATAAGTGGAAAAGAACCAGATGAACTAAAAATTCAAGAAATTATTAAAAAATCTAAAGAAAGCAGAAGTAACAAATTAACCAATATAACATAAAAGTAAAAGGCTATGTTTTTCTGTGGCTGAGAACATTTCCCTGACCTTCATCTTTGAATCTCTGCTTTTGGCTGACATTTCAGTACCATCTTTTATTTTCAACTTTTTGGACAGTTTTCTCAGGATATTCTTTAGGTGAGCTTTTCACATTGACATTTACAGATATGACTTAGTTCTGTATGACATTTTATGTCCTACTTTCTGTTCTTAAAGATTGGTTTCTATCTTTCTTTAGAGGTTGTATATTTCTTTAAATGTTTTATGCACGTACCTTCTGATAATTTAGCAAGTTTTATATTGTGATTAGTTCTTCCAGTAGTTAGTTAGCTTTATACTATAACTTTTTAAAATGTACTTTATCCTTTATTTCTTTAGAGCCTATTTATTCTTGATTACAAGCAATGATATAATTATTATACTTCCTTTTATCCTATCTTTTTTATTCCACCTAATTTTAATCAGTGTATTATTAATTCTTCTAGTGATTATACTTCTGAATATATTTCTGTAACTTGATTAGACCTGTTTGTTATCTTTTGACCTTGGATAGTAAAGAAAATCAACATTCTTTTTCACATGCCATCTTCTTACATGTTCTCTTCTTGATTTTTGTTATTTTTATTATTTTTACTAGTATAGTCTATAATGTTAACATTCTGAACAATATAGTGCTTCAGAGAATGAGCTCTGGAACCATACTGCCTAGGTCGGAATCTTGGCCTTATCATTTTGTAGCTGTATGACTTTGAGCAAGTTACTTAACAGATTATTTCTGTCCTTATTTTTACAATAGATATAATAGGTTCTATGGATATAACAGGGTTGTCATGATAAAAGCATAGCAAGAGAACAGTGCCTGATTATGTACATCTAATAACTATCAGATATTGTGTTAAAAATTATGAAGGAACAGATTCCCAGTGTCACTGTCATCCCAATTCTGCACTTCAACTGGCTTCCATATTCAGTCTTTCTGTTCATCTTGTGGTTGCCTGAAATTCATTCTCTAAGTTCAAGAGATGTTACTGAGTATTCAATTTTCTGACCCTTATATATTCAAAAATATTTGATGCCTTTTACTTGAAAGTTTGGCTATGTAATCATTACTGTTAACTATCTGCTGAGGTCTTACTTTAAACTGTTTCATTAAATCCTTTAAATTCACAGCAACGTTTGTTGTGCTTCATGGCAGCATTTTTCTGGAAAATTTATCTGACACTTGCTTTTCCTATTCCTTTCCTCCTTTTCCTTGTAGATTTCCTGCACAGATCTCTGCTTATTTTCTTTTGCTTATTATTCATTACTGAGTACTTGTAGGGAGTGATTGGAGCACTAGAATGAGGCTGTAGTGAAGCTGCCATGTCCAGGTTGTGTTGTGTATGTGCAGGTGAGACAGAGATACTCACAGATTGGTTTAGCCTGTACATCTATCTCCCTGGCAACTACCGAGATGCTCATGGTGTAGTGTTTTCCAACCTTTTTCATTGACAGACTACCTCCAACATAGATAACATTTTTAAGGATTCTGTCATTCAGCACTGCCTGCCCTGCTACTTCATGATGCCAGATAGAGGCTTTGCACTTCTCCACTGCTGCCCCTTAAACGTTCATTGCACACCAGGGTGATCAGTCTTCTCAGAAGTACCACCACCAATGCAGTGTTTTGCCAACTTGTCTGAGTATTGAGGTCACAGCAGGTATTTAATCTTGGCATACTTCTAGACTCTGGTGTTATTATCACTGAATTTGGCAGGCCATCCTTATTTACTGTGTCTCAGTACCTTATTACATCAAAGACAGTTCGCATTTCTTTTTTAATTTTATTTTTTGTTTTTGGATGATTTCAAAGATAATAAGATGACAGAGGTAACTTTATTTTGTTATCTTAAGACATTTTGGTAACTTAATTGCCATTTTTAAAAGAATATCCCTATTCTTGGAGAGAGTAGGTAACATACCACCTCATACCATGTTAAGTGGGAAAAAGTTTCAAAAGTCTGCGCTCGCCCTACTCTTAACAAGGCCTCTCATCATCACACAGTTAGTGAGGAACAGAGCTTGAATTTAGATCCTAGTCTGTCCAAATCCAAATCCAAAATTTTTTTCATTGTGGAACCTTCTCTTAAAGAATGTAAGTGTCTCTTATGGTATTTTTATGTTTCTTTTTGTGAGCACTTTTCTATTAACTGCTTTTTCATTTCCTGTGTTTAGTGTGACAAGTACAAGACTGGAGTTATTGACGGGCCTGCGTGTAACAGCCTTTGTGTTACAGAAACTCTGTACTTTGGAAAATGCTTATCTACCAAGCCCAACAACCAGGTATGGACATTATGAATCTACATTCCAGATTCATGGTGCATCTAATTTTACCATAAACTAAAGCATTGTGAAAGAACTCTTGAACAAGAGCTTTGGGACATTTTGCACATTCCAAGTTCGTATGCTTTGATTCACTCATCCCACATGTTTACTAATCCCCTATTCCCAGTATGTGCCGGGCACCATTTAGGAATAAAATGGTAATTAAAATAGGTGAGATTACTTCCCTAAGGATCTTACATTATCCCAGAGGTGTAAGGAGTGTAAACAGCTGATATTAATAGATAAACAAGGTAATTACAGAAAGTGCTGAGCTTTATAAGGATATACACAGGGCAGATAGACGGAGAACACAGGGCACAGGGACAAGTGAAGCTGTGCCTCAGAAGTGATCAGGGGAGCTCATACCCGAGTGAAAGATTAAACTACAGGCATGGGCAAAGGACAGGATGAGCTAAGTCACTAAAGAACTGTAACTGAGAAACATAAATAGATGTTCCGCCTCACTTATCATCAAAGAAATATGGACTAGAAGAAACTAGAACAAACACAACACTGGTTATCCTTGGGCAGTGGGATATTACTTGATTTTTAAGGTCATCTCTTTTCTTTAAATTATTTCTAAATTTCCATACACATTTCTATAATTACTTTTATAGTTATAGAAATCTAAAATATACTTTTAAGTCGATGATGCTAAATTGAATTAGAAGGTTTGAAGCTGGGGATTGATATAATCTGCTTTGTTTGGATTAATATTATTAGTAGTTAATATAATCCTATTTGTTTTTTATATATTAGCAAGAGTAGACTACCTGGGTTCAAATGCTGACTTTGCCATTACTGTCACCTTCAGTGTGCTAGGAAACACAACAGTGTTACCTTTACACCGTTCTGCTTTAGTTTTCCATCAGTAAGCTGAGAATAATAGTACTGTCAACTTTATAGGGTAAGGAGTAAAATAATGAAATAAATTAGTAGACCAGAGTACATAGTAAGCACCATACAGTGTTAGTTGATAAACAGCTAGACAGTTAATAGCGACTGACTCTGGGGTAAAGGATTAAGAAAATGGATACAGAAGGCCTTTGTTTTCTATCCTTCTATGTAATTTGACTTTTTAAAAATTATATTTATAGCTATAAACGTATACATTAAGAAACAAGGAAGGTCTCAAATAAACAACCTAACTTTACAACTTAAGGAACTAGAAAAGAACAAACTAAACTCAAAGGTTAGCTAGGTAAAGGAAAGAAATGATACAGATTATAGCAGAGATAAAAAGAAAAAAGAAGGCCCTGGCTGGTTAGCTCAGTTACCACTGTGTTGGCCCGGCATGTGGAAGTCCTGGGTTCAATTCCCGGTCTGGGCACAAAGGAGAAGCGCCCATCTGCTTCTCCACCCTTCCACCTCTCCTTCCTCTCTCTCTCTCTCTTTTCCTCTCCTGCAGCCAAGGCTCCACTGGAACAAAGCTGGCCCGGGAGCTGAGGACGGCTCCATGACCTCCACCTCAGGTGCTAGAATGGCTCCAGCTGCAACAGAGCAATGCCCTAGGTGGGCAGAGCATCACCCCCTGGTGGGCATGCCAGGTGGATCCAGTTGGGCACATGCAAGAATCTGTCTGACTGCCTCCCCACTTCTAACTTCGGAAAAATACAAAAAAAAAAGAGAGAGAGAGAGAGAGAGAGAGAATAGAAAAACAAAGTCAATGAAATCAAAAGTTGGTTCACTGAAAATAGTGACAAAATTGACAACTTTTTGCTGGATGGTTTAAGAAAAAAGACTCAATTCAGAAATGAAGTGGGGACATTACTACTGATTCTACAGAAATAAAAAGGATTATATGAGTACTATGAACAATTGTACATTAACAAATTGGATAACCTAGATAAATGGGCAAATTTCTAGAAAAACTCACCCCAAAACAAAATCTCAAAAGACCTATATATACCTAGTAAGGAGACTGAATCAGTAATCAAAAGTCTCCTAACAAGAAAAGCCCTAGACCTGTTGGATTCAGCTACCAGACATTTAAAGAATGAGCATCAATCCATCTCAAACTTTTCCAAAATAATTAAAGAGCAAGGAATACTTTCTAATTCATTCTATGAAGCCAGAATTACCCTGATACCAAAACTAGATAGACACACTACAAGAAAACTAAAGACCAAAATGCCTTCTAAACATTAATGCAGAAATCCTCAAGAGGTCCTGGCCAGGTAGCTTAGTTGGTTTGAGCACTGTTCCAACATGCCAAGGTTGTGGGTACCATCCCAGGTCAGGGTACATACAAGAATCAACCAAAAGCAGTATGAGTAAGTGGAACAACAAATCAGTGTTTCTCTTTCTTTCCCTTCCTTTCTCTCCAAAATAAATAAATAAATCCTCAACAAAATACTAGCAAACCAAATTCAGCAACATACTGAAAGGATCATATACCTTAACCAAATGGTATTTATTCCTGGAAGGCGAGGATGGTTCAGCATTGGAAAATTGATCAAAGTAATACACATTAACAGAATGAAGGAAATCTCAATTGATTCAGAACAAGTATTTGACAAAATTCAGTACCCTTCCATCATAAGAAAAATCAACAAATTAGGACTATAAGGCAACTACCTTAACATGGTAAAACCCATATGTGAAAAAACCACCCACAGCTAACAGCATACTCAGTAGTGCAAGACTGAAAGCTTTTCCTCTAATATTAGGAACAAGATGAGAATACGGACTTTTCCACTTCTATTTAACAAAATACTGGAAGTTCTAGCCACTAACCAGATCAGTTATACAAGATATAAAAGGCATCCACATTGGAAAGGAAGAAGTAAAATTGACAGATTATATGATCTAACGTAAAAAAACCTAAAGATCCCACAAAAAACAATTGTTAGAGCTAATAAGTGTACAGCAAAGTAGCACTAAAAGTCAACATACAAAATTCAATTGCATTTCTTTCAATACATTAACAGTGAATACTACAAAAAGTAAATTTGAGAAAACCATTCATTTACAATAGCATCTAAAATACTTAAATCAACTTAAAAAGAGAGGTGAAAGACTTACATAATGAAAAGTTCTTAAAGAAATTAAAGACATGCCCTGGCCTAGTAGCTCACTTAAGAGCGTCGTCCTAGTACACCAAGGTTGCAGGTTCAGTCACAGGTCAGGACACTTACAGGAACCAACCAATGAATGCATGAATAAGGGGAGCAACAAATTGATGTTTCTCTTTCCTCCTCCCCCGCCCCTTCTTCTTTCTCTCTGAAGTCAACAAATAACAAAATGAAATTAAAGATGTAAACAAATGGATCACATCCCATGTTCATAGGTTGGAATACTATATATTGTTAATATTACCCAAAGTGATCTAGAAAGTCAATGCAATCACTCTCAAAATCTGACAATATTTTTCAGAAAGAGAAAAACCCATCCTAAAATTCATATGGCATCTCAAGGGACCTTGAATACCAAAAACAATCTTGAAAAAGAAACACAAAGCTGGAAGACTCACACCTGTGTTTTCAGATCTTACTATAAAAGCTACAGCAAGCAAAACAGAGTGGTACCGGAATAAAGACCAACATATAAACCGATGAAATAGAACAGAGCTCAGAAAAAGCCCTCACATATATGGCCAACTGATTTTTGACAAGGGTGCTAAGACCATTCAATAGAAAAAGTTCTGTTCAACAAATGATGTTGAGAAAACAGATAGCCACATGCAAAAAAATGAAGTTGGACCCTTACCTAATATCATATGCAGAAGTAGAATGGATCCAAGATCTAAATGTAAGGACTAAAACTATAAAACTCTTAGATGAAAAAGAGGGCAAAAGCTTCATGATACTGGATTTGGCAATGATTTCTTGGGTACGACACCAAAGGAACAGGCAACAAAAGTAAAAAATAGACAAATTGGACTTCCTGAAATTTTAAAAATTTTGTGCATCAAAAGACAGTATTAATAGAGTAAAAAGGCAGCCCACAGAATGGGAGAAAATATTTGCAAATCATGTGTCTGATGAGGGATTAATATCGAGAATATATGTAGAATTCCTAAAATGCAACAAAAAGACAGATTCAAAAATGGGCAAAGACTTGGATAAACATTTCTCAAAAAAATGATATACAAATGGCTAATAAATACATGAAAAGATGCACAACATCACTGTTCATTAGGGAAATGCAAACTGAAACCACAATGAGATACCACTTCATACCCATTAGGATAACTACTATTTTAAAAGTAATAAATCAATGAATAAATAAATGTGTGGTTAGGATGTAGAAAAATTGGAACACTTCCCACTATTGGTGGGAATGTAAAATGGTACAGCCACTCCAGAAAACTGTATGGCAGCTCCTCAGAAAAATAGAATGACCTTATGATCTAGCAATTCCACTTCTGGGTATATACCTAGAAGAATTGGAAGCAGTCTCTTGAAGAGATATTTGACACCCATGTTTGGGTGTAGCGTCATTCATGATAGCTAAAACATGGAAACAACCCGAGTGTCCACTGGCAGAAGAATGGAAATGCAAAATATATAATGGAATATTATGAAACTTTAAAAAAGAAAATTTTGACACATGCTACAGTGAACCTTGAGGATGTATTAACTGAAATCAGCCAAAAAGACAAATTCTGTGCAGCTCCATTTATATGAATAGTCAAAATCATAAAAAGAATGGTGATGCCAGGGCTAGAGGAGAGGGATAACAGGGAGTTCTTGTTTAATGGGTATAGAGTTTCTGTTTTATAAGATGAAAGAGTTCTGAAAAGGATGGTGGTGATGGTAGCACAACTTCATTATTTTAACACCATTAAACTTCACACTAAAAGTGGTTAAGATGGCAAATTTTGTTTTTGTAATTTTACCACAAAAATTTGGAAAAATAAAATTGATGATCATGTAAACAAATATTATTTAGGCATACATTACTTCTAAAATTTAAAACATATTCAGGGGAAAAAAGGTTTTAAAGTATGATCTCCATATCTGCAATTCAAAGAGTCAGTCTCAATGTTTTGTTCCTTGTTTATGTGTGTTTTTAGAGGACACTAAAAATATAGTGGTCGAGTTTTCACTCAGCCTAAAGTATAACTTGCCATTCTTTTTCATATAGATGTATTTAGGAATTTGGGATAATCTACCAGGGGTTGTGAAGTGTCAAATGGAACAAGCACTTCATCCTGATTTTGGAACTGAATTGGAACCAAGAAAAGAAATGGTGTTATTTGATAAACCAACTAGGGGAACTACTGTACAGAAATTCAAAGAAATGGTCTACAGTCTCTTTAAAGTAAGTATATTCATTCACATATTGTTAGTGTGAAGCAGTCCACTCTTCTGGAAGAATTGGCAGGACCTCACCCTAAACCACAAAAATGTTGCTATTCTGTGAGCTACATCAAGAACTCTATCTTGACAGAAATAATTCAAAGAAAAGAAACAATGTGTGGAAGATGCTTAAACATTATAATAGCTAAAATATGTCTAGATATGAGAGGGGAGTTCATTAAATAGATGGGATTCTCTATAGTTTGGCATAGTAACTGATAAATTTAAGGTGAAATAAAATTTATACCCTGATTTGCAACTTTTTTTTATTTTAAAGAGATACTCATACAGAGATTAAGTAGAAATATTAAAAGATAAAAATAATTACTTTTGGAAATAATCGTTTTTCTCACTTTTATTGCTCTTAATTTTCTACTTGTAATCTGGTTGTCTGGACAGTTTAAATTTTGACTATTTTATCCCAGAGAACCTTCACAAGGAAATATTTTTTAACCTTCATTATTAGTGATGATGTAACTTGAACAAAATAATTATGTTAATGTGATAACTACAAAATATAATTTTCAGTTAACCCTTCTTATAACTGGACACGAGCATATTACAATGCAGTTTTGCTAGTAATAAGACAGAATGGTTAACTGCATAGTGTAAGAGACTTAGGGTGGCCATCTCTTGACAATCAAGTTTTACTACAATTACATAAAATACAGTTCTGACTGACTTAAGCATCATATTTAGAATGTTTTAAGTTTCTTATAGGGATTCAGTAGCAAGATTAATACTTAACATGGTAATAATCTCCATAAAGGAAGTTAGTTTGGCTCAGCAGTAGAGCATCGGTCAGTGTGGAAGTCCTGGGTTCAATTCCCAGCCAGGGCACACAGGAGAAGCGCCCATCAGCTTCTCCACCCTTTCCCCTCTACTTTCTCTCTATCTCTCACTTCCCCTCCCCGCAGCCAAGGCTCCATTGGAGCAAAGTTGGCCAGGGTGCTGAGGATGGTTCCATGGCCTCTGCTTCAGGCACTAGAATGGTTCTGATTGCAGTGGATTAACGCCCCAGAGGGGCTGAGAATCGCCCCCTGGTGGGCATGCCGGGTGATTACTGGTCAGGCACATGAGGTAGTCTTGTCTGCCTCCCCCCTTCTCACTTTGGAAAAATTACACACACAAAAAAGGAAGTTAGTATATTTTTTACTCCTTATACATAATTAACTAAATTCTTATCTTTACAGGCAAAATTGGGTGACCAGGGAAACCTCTCTGAACTGGTTAATCTCATTTTGACAGTGGCTGATGGGGACAAAGATGGCCAGGTGTCCCTGGGAGAAGCAAAGTCAGCTTGGGCACTTCTTCAGTTAAATGAATTTCTTCTCATGGTGATACTTCAAGATAAAGAACATACCCCCAAATTAATGGGGTTCTGTGGTGATCTCTATGTAATGGAAAGTGTTGAATATACCTCTCTTTATGGAATAAGCCTTCCATGGATCATTGAACTTTTTATTCCATCTGGGTTCAGAAGAAGCATGGATCAGTTGTTCACACCATCATGGCCCAGAAAAGCTAAAATAGCCATAGGACTTCTAGAATTCGTGGAAGATGTTTTCCATGGCCCCTATGGAAACTTCCTCATGTGCGATACTAGTGCCAAAAATCTAGGATATAATGATAAGTATGATTTGAAAATGGTGGACATGAGAAAAATTGTGCCAGAGACAAACCTGAAAGAACTTATAAAGGATCGTCACTGTGAGTCTGATTTGGACTGTGTCTATGGCACGGATTGTCGAACTAGCTGTGATCGGAGTACAATGAAGTGTACTTCAGAAGTGATACAACCAAACTTGGCAAAAGCCTGTCAGTTACTCAAAGACTACCTACTGCGAGGTGCTCCAAGTGAAATTCGTGAAGAATTAGAAAAGCAACTTTATTCTTGTATTGCTCTCAAAGTCACAGCAAATCAAATGGAAATGGAACATTCTTTGATACTAAATAATCTAAAAACATTACTGTGGAAGAAAATTTCCTACACAAATGACTCTTAGTTCATTAGGACATTGTGACCATCGTGGAAACTTACCACTCATGAAAATTTTGAACATTCTAAAAAATGGCTTCTGATTCAAATCCCTGCCAGTTACACAAAATGCCTTTCCCCTGATCCTAAGAAGCCATCATTTTAGTCAATTGCTGAAGTAATGGCAGTATCAATAGGTCCAAAATAATTTCATTCCTGCTTTTTCAGAAGCCCTGGTACATTTCCCAGTACATTCACTGTGTAACTACTTTGACTGACTTAAAATAATGCTGTGAAGCCTCATTCCATAAACAGAGTATTTTGTAGATTTATGTTAGCCAAATACCATTGCTGGAAACATTGTTTGCATTGAAGCTGCTGTTTTAAAATTTATACATAAATTTACTAATGTCTTAGCATGGTCAAGTTTGCACATTAACAGAAATGAAGACTGCAAAGCAAATAAATTAAAATGACTCCTTTATAAATAGATGTTAATAGTACGCTTTTGTATACTTAAAACACATTAACTCAGACATCAAAGTTTATATGGCTTCTGAATGTTTTGAGTGTCTTACTGCCTCTTAAACCTATCAGTGTTCTACTTAGCCACATGTTAATTGCCACTTTTAGAAGCTGAAAAGGGATGAGCTTTCTTAGAGATTCATATGGTCCATTTTAGCCCATCTTAGTATCAAGCAGCCAACTGAGTCCTTCAAAAATGACCATCTTAAGGCCATAAACCCAATCCAGATCCATGTAGCTTGAGTTATGGGAAAATGAGACATTTAGAGGACTCTGAAATCGTTGAATTTCTTTATTAATTTGACATTTTCAAACAGTATTTCCTGTTGGCCAAAGGGCTATTTTTAGAGACACAAATCCATCCAATATTTTCTCATGTAAACCCAATAAAGATTCATCCCTTTTTCAGGTTTATTCATATCTGGCATGTATCTTTAAACAATTCCATAAAATAAAATCTCTTATAGAGAAAAGACCCAGTATTTTCTGCTCAAAGATTGCACCTGATTGAAGTAGCTTCACTATGTGACCCCATTGGATAGTTTTCTCTCAAAAATTAAAGCCATGGATTAGCACCGGTTTTGCTTTCTTTAGAAGAAACCAACCAATGAAATCATATATAAGTGGACAACACATTGTTGTTTTTCTCTAAAATCAATAAATTTAAAAAAAATTTTAAGTTTAAATATACATATATTTTGAAGATACCTTTCCTTTTCATTAATCACCCAGTTACAATAAATGAATGAAAGAAATATTTCCTAGTGCAGGTTGGTTTGTTGCTTGCCAGACTTTTATGGGAGAGCTGCACATCATATAACTTGAGGAATTAATTCCTGTCAAGAACAGAAGCCCAACAAGCAGGTGTGAACTTTGAGTCAATATGCAAGATACCTTTTTCTGGAAAAAACTATACTTGTTTCCTGAAGAAAAATACTGTCAATTTCAGGGTATTTCCTACACTTTCATTAATAAGAGCTTAACACAGAAATAGCTGCTTTAGCAATAAGTTTATTGTTTCTACCTGAAAAATTTTCATAGAAAATTGTGGTTTGGTTTATTAGCTCTCAGTAGCCCGTTCCTGAGCTCTGAGGAAGCTTGCCTTCTTCTGAGCTACCCGATCTTTCTTCTGGGCAAGAGACATTTTGGGACGATTCCACCTATAAAACAAATAAGCAGTGATGTTATTTTTAAAAACCATAGCTAAAGATGAGAATATTTAACTTGTATTGAAAAAGACAAGCCCTAGCCGACTGGCTCAACGGTAGAGCGTTAGCCCGGTGTGTAGAAGTCCTGGGTTTGATTCCTGGTCAAGGCACACAGGAGAAACAACCATCTACTTCTCCACTCTTCCCCTTCATCCTCTCTTCTCCTGCAGCCATGGCTCAAATGGTTCAAGCAAGTTGGCCCTGGACACTGAGGATGGCTCCATGGCCTTGCTTCAGGCCCTAAAATAGCTGTTGCCAAGCAATGGAGCAGTGGCCCCAAATGGGGCTTGCCTGGTGGATAATGGTTGGGATGCATGCAGGAGTCTGTCTCTCTGCTTCCCTGCCTCTTAATAAAACAAAACAAAATAAAACAACACAAAACAAATAATAAAATAAAGAGAAAAAATAAACTGGCCCTGGCTGGTTGGCTCAATGGGTAGAGCGTGGGGCTGCCATGTGGATGTCTCAGGTTTAATCCCTCGTCAGAGCACATGAGAAGCAACTGTCTGCTTGCTTCTCCTACCCTCCCTCCTCTCCCCCCCCCCTTCTCCTCCCATAGCCAGTGTCTCAATTTGTTTGAGTATCAACCCTAGGTGGGGTTGCCTGGTAGGTCCTGATTGGGGCGCATGTGGGAGTCTGTCTCCCTGTCTCACTTAAAAAAAAAATGGATAAGAGAAAAACTGTAATAAGAAGGAGGTCAAGTAATTCAAGTTCCAAGGGGTATGTTATTTATGATTTTAAGCTAACTTTCCCCAAACCCCAACTTCTGTGATACCGTCCTGTTACCACACAGTGTCACAAATGAAAGAATATATTAGTACAATGTTCAGAATCATTATTAGCAGTAACTATTAATTACACTGTCCTAGGATAGAATGGACCACCTCAGTAGCTTCTGAGGCTATTAATACATTGCTATCGCCACAGTTACTTTAGCAAACCTGGTTCCCCTCACTTCTGCAACATCATGCAGAGTTAGTGATCGAGTTTGCACTTTACTCAGTCTGAGTAAGATGAAACAAGGCAGGGAACCCCTGGCAATTTCCTCTTGAAAAGACAACAGGAACATGCATACCTCTTCTTTTTAACTTCTCTCTTAGGCTTCTTCTCATAGACTGGATTTTCTCGTATAGCAGCATGAGCTTTCTTATACATCTCCTCCATCTGAAACAAAGCAAAGCAAACAGTACTTGGTTTCATTTCAGATGCCCTAAACAATACAATGTACTATTATCTATTACTTGCTCTATTTTGTCTAAGCCAGATTCTCAAAAGGCACTAAACTAGGTCAGTATTCCTATCTGCTTAAATTCCTAAATGTAATTTCTGATTTTTCTAAAAAAAATTCCCAACTTTTACCATAGGCAATGAGTTAACATTCACAAAACTCAGAAAAATTTGAGGATACACGCCAACACTAGGTTTTTAAGATAAGATTGTGTACTCTCACATTACCCAGATTTACATTTTCTATTGCTATCTGATAGGCCTTTCAAAGTTATCCCCATATTGCATGCCCGAGACCTTTCATATCCGCTACTACTATTACGAGTCGCTAGTTCCAGGCAGCAACATTAGGTCTCTAGAACCAAAAAGAGGCGAGAATTTCTCTAGACTACCCTAAAAGATTCTTCAGTTGTATAGCTTAATGAGAATTTTGTTCTAAAACTTGGTGGTCAGTGCCTCTAACCCAACATTGTTCAAGAGTCAACTGTAAATTACTTGTTTCTGTGTTGTGCATTTGTTATCAAAATATAGTAAAACTTACAGCCCTCTAAAGAATGAATTAGGTAATTCAACCTCTAAAATTACTCAGTGTGGAGGAAATGCAATTACTACATCCATTTGTGTAGAGCTTATTTAGCAAAAAAAAAAAAACATTTTTACTACTGAGACAATTACCTAACTAAATCCCTTCTGAAAGATAATTACCTCTTTTTGCACTCTATTTATATAGCTCTCTGTGGTATTTAACAAACCCATATAATTTCACATATACTCATTTAAAAAAAAAAACTAACCAACTCAGTTCATTCTTTCCAAGAGAGAGGAGCAGGAAATATAACCGTCTAAATACTATAGATATTGCCATGAGCTTTAAGACCACTTCCCGTGGGGAGACATACCAGGTGTCTGCACAGACTTCAGTACACACGCATAAAGAAAGAAGCCTCCATAGATAAAATTAATGAACTAGGTGGAAAGGACATTAGCCAAAGAGTGGTCCCAGCTGAAGCATAGAATCTATACAGGAAAGCATTATGAAACAGACATCTGAAAACAGACTGAGAGTCTTAGAAGTCTTGGACATATGTGACAGACCAGAGCAAGAATGGTTTACTAAGAAAAATTTTACAGGTCAGTAGAATCAGTGAAAAGTAAGGCTTATCAGGGTGAACAAGGACAGTACCAACGGTAATATAAGAGAACATACTGATGTATAAATACATGCACCTACACAGCTAATACAAAACCATTTTCCTAGTTCGGAACTCAACTTAAGTGTTTATCCAGTCCTGGTTTGTACAATACATACAAATAACAAAGTAATCTTTTCTTTAAAAAACAGTCATAGCCAGCCTGACCTGTGGTGGCACAGTGGATAAAGCGTCGACCTGGGAACACTGAGGTCGCCAGTTCAAAACCCTGTCCTGGTCTGGTCAAGGCACATATGGGAGTTGAGCTTCCAGCTCCTCCCCCCTTTCTCTCTTTCTCTCTTTCTCTCTCTCACTCTGTGTCTCCTCTCTAAAATGAATTAAAAAAATAAAAATAAAAAAAAAAAAAAAACAAACAAAAAAAAAACAGTCATAGCCAGGTCTGACCAGGCGGTGGCGCATTGGATAGAGCATTGGACTGGGATACGGAAGACCTGGGTTTGACGCCCCGGGGTCACCAGCTTGAGCGCAGGGGGGCCCATCTGGCTTGAGCAAAAGCTCATCAGCTTGGACCCAAGGTCGCTGCCTCCAGCAAGGGGTTGCTCGGTCTGCTGAAGGCCCGCGGTCAAGGCACATGTGAGAAAGCAATCAATGAACAACTATGGTGTCGCAATGGCAACGAAAAACTAATGATTGATGCTTCTCACCTCTCTCCGTTCCTTTCCGTCTGTCCCTATCTATCCCTCTCTCTGACTCTCTCTCTCTGTCCCTGGGGGGAAAAAAAACTGTCATAGCCAGAACTATGCCAGAAATAGAAACTATGTACTAACAAAAAAATTACTTGATAACCCACTCAATTCATATAGAATTCTATGGTTTTAAGTTTTATAGTAATCAGTGTGGTTTTTGTGTTCTACACTTTCACTCCAATTTCCGAACTAGTACTATCAAGTACTCCAATGCATTGATAGAGCAAGCCCTGGAGACTCAACTTTAGGGTTGATCAATTTTCCGACAATAAACTCACATTTGCAAACATTGTTCCCTTTACTTCTTCAGCATCATGCGGAACTAATGAGAGAATTTGTACATCTCCCTTGAGACATCCAGAAAGTCTGGAACATAGCACACATTAACTATGAAGAAAGAACCCTTCTTGCCCATGGTCTCAAAATGAGTGTTTAGTGACTAGCACCTCATAGTAGACAGGGTAGATTAAAACTATGAACACAGGAATGAAATCTATAAATACAGAACAGCCAAATGCAAAAGAGCCACCAATGGCTTTAGATTTGGATGCCTAAAACCTGAACTCCTTCAGCATCTAAAAGATGCCTAAAAGCATGTTGACAAGTCTAGCTCATTATACTACCTCATCCTTTAATCTACCCTGGGTCCAAATTCTCCATTTCATTTGAAGCCAACCCACAGCCTATATAAGTCCATCTATACCTATGAACATACCCATGTTCAACTTTTAACTGTTAATCTGAAATAAAACTATACAATGTGCCTACCAAAAAAACAAGTAGTAAACCTGGTTTCATAATGAACCATACAGGCATTTTTAGTTAAAAAATTTTTTACCATGTCTGGAGTTACGTTGTTCTTTATGTACTGAGAGAATTGTTTCTTGTAAGCATCTTCATCTTCTTCCATTAGGTAGCGCATATAATCTGCAACGTTCTGACCCATGATGTGCTTCCGATGTACTTCTGCATTGAATTCCTTGCTTTCAGAATCATAACCAGGGAATCGTTTGGTACTAAAATAAAGTTTTCTACATTTTAGTATATATTGATTGAAATCAGTTCACTAACAGGAATTCATTTTAGTAGCTGCCATCAGTCCCGTCTTGAAACAACTAATTGCATCATATGCAACCAAAGGACCAACTACTGACTGCTCAGTTGGTGGGATATCATCATTAGCAGCTAATCTCTGAATTCTAGGATAGAAAAATCATGCCACAAGTACCTTTAAAAACTATTAAAAGAACCAAGGCTTTTATCACTATAAAGTTAGTTCTCCTTATTATCACAGAAAAGAATTTCAAATCTATTTCCTCCAAATCTCAGAATTTCTCAGAGGTGCCTCAGATATACAGGAGTGATTCATTCAAGGTCATAGGTGCCTTCCACAGAACTGTAAATCCTCAAAATCAAAACCCCCTCCCCCACATTATAAAACAAAGTTCCAGTTAGGTTTACATTTCACAGGCTCACAAATACATAAATACACACACACACAAAATATTTTGGATAAATCACCAACTACTAATATTCATAAAAAGTGAATAAATCACTTTAATATGTATCTACTCAACAACAAAAGTCATTAATCCAATCTAAAGAAACAACCAAATTAAAAAAATCTATTTAGCTTCTAAGAACAGCCTACAATCTTATTTCCAGTTCAAAGTTTAGAAATCTGTTATAAGCCTTTTCCTCTTAACTTTTTAATGAGTCCCTTTTTCCCCTAACACAGTAAAGCTATTTTCTTTCTGAATGGAAAAAAAAAATGCATTGCAGGGGAAGGGGGTGTGGTGGTGAAACCAAACTGCTCATTTCTAACTGAAACTTAAGTCAGGCCTGACCAGGCGGTGGCGCAGTGGATAGAGCATTGGACTGGGATGCGGAAGACCCAGGTTCAAGGTCACCAGCTTGAGCACTGGCCCAACTGGCTTGAGCAAAAGCTCGTCAGCTTGGACCCAAGGTCGCTGGCTCCAGCAAGGGGTTGCTCGGTCTGCTGAAGGCCCACGGTCAAGGCACATGTGAGAAAGCAATCAATGAACAACTAAGGTGTTGCGATGGCAACGAAAAACTGATGCTTCTCACCTCTCTCTGTTCCTGTCTGTCTGTCCCTATCTATCCCTCTCTCTGACTCTCCGTCCCTGGAAAAAAACAACAAAAATAAATATAAGTCAGCATAAAAGGTAGTGGCTCCAACCCCCGGTTTTCAGTTAATGGCTCCAGAACACAAGACAAAACATATGCCTCTTAGCCCACATCTCTTCACTTGTAAAATGTGTTACTAATTTCTTCCTGCCCTGACGGCTCATTTTGTACTGTGCATCATAACATAAAGAAGACACAGAGTGATATCAACTATTACTTAGATTAATTTAGTAATCTCCACAGTCCAACTACATAGTTAGAAACAGCAAAGTACTGGAGTCCAGGCCATGAGGCCTTGAAAACTGTATTATTACCTGTGAGGAATAGACAAGCCTCCATCCACAGCTCCTTTTAGGGCCCCAAAAACTTTATTTCCAGTGGTAGTTCTGGCAAGCCCTGCATCCAAATAGCAGGTGAAGGCACCGGGTTGACCATCAATACTTTCCACATTGTATTCATCTCCAGTCACTTCCACTTGGCCTTCATAGATCTTGTCCATGCCAAACCTATTGAGAAGCTATTAACAAAGAAGCCAGTCTAAATACCTGTCTAAATATATTCAAACAACTCTTGATAGTCACAACTTGAATGACCTGACAAAAAATTTCCTTCTAATTTAAATACTTCTTTATCCCAATCTACTTTTAAATATCAGTTTTATTACAGGCTTTTTTTTTAAAGAGACAGAGAATTATTTTTTTTCAGAGACAGAGAATCAGAGAGAGAGGGTTAGATAGGTACAGACAGAGAGAGATGAGAAGCATCAATCATTAGTTTTTTGTAGCAACACCTTAGTTGTTCATTGATTGCTTTCTCATATGTGGCTTGACCGTGGGGCTACAGCAGACCAAATAACCCCTTGCTCAAGCCAGCGATCTCCTTGGGTCCAAGCTGGTGAGTTTTGCTCACACCAGATGAGCCCGCGCTCTAGCTGGAGAGCTCAGGGCCTTGAACATGGGTCCTCCACATCCCAGTCTGACGCTCTATCTACTGCGCCACCACCTGGTCAGGCTAAATATCAGTTTTAAATGCTACAAAAAGAAACTTCATTTAATTTCACCAACTGTAACAATTTTATCCACTAGCTTAATCTACTAAGTATCTGTATTTGATTTATGCAGCAAATCAATTAGGATATACATAAACTTAATTCTTAGGATGTGCATAAACTTGATTCTTAAATTTAATCCAGGAAGGTAATCACATTACTTCAGTCATATTTGGCTGTAAATCAACAACCAAATATTAAATGTTAGAACATGTTATTTTGATGCGGATGATCCTGGGTTAAGACAACATCTTTTGTGGTCCTAACTACATTATGTTAATATGGGCCGCGACTCTGCAAGCACAGATCACCAAGCCATCGTTTCACAAGCAGTGCCTTTGCACCATGCTGCTCTCATACAGAATAACAATGTTTCACACCCCCACTCAAACATGTTTATAATAAACGAAGATGTGTGTCCCCAACAACCATGCATGCTTAACAATTTCATTGCAAAACAAGGTCAGTAACTGAGAAAAATAAGGCAGTCACTTTTTTCATCTCTTTTCTGCATAATTATAGGAAATGTTGCCACTGAGAGAGATGATTAAAACAAAACCATGCCTTCCAATGCTGCCCTACAAAGTTTAAGACACTGCTTCTCAAAATTTAACATGCATATAAATCACGTGGACATCCTATTAAAAGATATTCTGAAGGCCTGGTGTGGTCTACATTTTTAATGCATATTTATGGTCAGAAGATCACTACTGAGTAGATCTGTTCACTAAGGAGCCACAGCGGCTATTCAAATTTAAGTTAAAAATTCAGTTCATCAATAGTACTAGATACATTTCAAGTGCTCAACCACATGTGGCTGAGGGATACCACATCAAATGTCAGGGAATACAGATGTTACTAAAAAATACATTGCTGTCTCAAAACTTGTATTTACAAAATCATCTTTCCTAATGATGCCCTTGTAAACCAGAGTACAAGCAGGCATTCTCTTGACCCCACAGCTGAGGGTATCTTATCCTCTGGGAACATCTACCTTTTGGACAAACCCAAACAATGAGCTAATTCTAAAATACATCAATTAAAGTAATCCTGTACATACCCTGCGGGCCAGCAGCAGGCCAGTACAATATGCTGCAGCGTAATTTGTCAGGCCAACCTTCACACCATACTTTGGTAGTTCATGAGCATAAGCTGCACAAACTATCATATCTCCTTCTATACGTGCATAAGCAATCTGGAAGAGAAAAGCCAGGTTAGTAAACTGCTTTCACTATTTGTCCTACCTAAGCACCTTCTTTTTCAAAGAACCTGAAGGAAGAAACCTGGACATGGATCTGTATCACATAAAATCTTTGTTAAACCCATTCACCTCCACGTAGTTTATGGCTTGGTCCACTACAGCAGGTACATTTATAAGGCTGCAAATATGTTTGGCTAATGTTACAATATGTAAGGCTAAAATTAACAAATGGACATTGAATATTAAAATGCCTTTGGAGTAAATTATAATGTAGCTCCTTACTTTTGAATACCAAAAAGATTTCTTTAGCTGGGTTAGCTAGTGAATCAGAGGCATTTTGAGAAGTCAAAGGAGTTCCCAATTATTTCAAACCTCTTTTGAACTAAGTATATTTTAAATCCAATAATACTTTAGACACCTAGTGTTTAGTTATCTGTACTTAAACATGGAGAAAGACATTGCCCTTACAACCAAATTAACTTGCCCAGAAAACAGATGTGCCTGCCTCTTGCAAAAGCCCAGAAAAACCTCAAGTAAAAATATTTCCCCTAGCTTCAGAATTCCAAAAAATTATCTTCTAAGGAGCATGCTGCCACTTTCTAGAGATCTTCACATGGAAGACAACTTCATACATAATAGTTAAAACTCATGCAAAGCTGTACTTTGAGCAAAAGCCAGAATGCAGTCCATGACAAATCCTATCATTCTACTGGGTTGGAATGGGCAAGAGCCTTCTACTTGGTATCAAATTCATCCTTCCACCTCACTCACCCCCACAAACTAGTAGAAGTGCTGTAAGTTTCTCTAATCCTCTTTTCCCCCCAATTAAACCTTTATAATTTTATTAACCAATGTCACCAATAAGGTCAATGAAAAAGTATAAACAAACAAATGGAATTGACCTGGGTCAAGAATGTCAAACATGGCTGATCTTCAGAAATTTTTTTTTTTTTAAATACCAATTTCCTAGGCTCCAATTCAAGACCCATGAAAAGGAAAAAACTAACTCAAAAACTTGATGGACCTTCTAATCCATGCATGTGTTTTATTTCCCAAGTACAACTTCTCCAGCACTGCGAGGTATGGGGAGGAATGCAACTTACCTGACAAATGATATCTCTGTTGGTCACACGAACTATCATCCTGTATTTGGGTGTGTTATACTTATTTTTATCCTGAATTACCAAGCGTTTCCGGGCATAGTAATCAGTTTTACCCTCTGTGAGAAGAAAAAAATAAGAAAGTCTATTCCACCGCAAAGCAGATTCCTTTAATGTAGTGAACATGAAAACCTGACCATACCTCGTCGTCTTCTAAATTTCACTTGGTATCTCTTGAAGTAGGCCTTATTTTTCACGACTTTAACAAACCCCTTTAAGAGAAATAAATGTTATTAAATATTTTAGTTTACGATACTTTGGGCATCAAAGTTGTAACAAAGTAACATCTGCATCTCAAAAGTGAATCTAGACAACTGTCACTTTTTGGAGAGTCCAGCCTTTCTCACACCTTCTAGGGTCAAGAATCACTTTTTCTACTTGGCATCTGTCAAGACTGATAAGCGACTTTTTCACACCAACGACACAAGCTTTCTAAAAACTCACCGCTCTCCGGAAAAACCACCGAGGCAGCCAGGGTGGAGCCGGGTTCGAGGCGCCGCAGCCGTCCCCACTCCGGCATCACCCAGCCAGTCCGACACGGACTAACGCAATCAGGGCCCCCCAGCGGACAAGCCGGCACTATTCCCGCAGCTTGTCTACTAAACACACCGACACCCCCTCAACTCACCGCCCACCCACCCCCCTCCGCAGTCTACCGCATCAGCACCTTTTTTTCGTCAACCCCTTTTCCCCTCAAGCTTGCGCAGCGGATGGCAGCCATTAAGGCCATGCCGGGAGCGGCAGCCCGAGCAACACTAAGCCTGCAATCTAATGCCATCTGACCCCTACGCCGCGCGAGACCAGCTTTAGGCTAGGATTACCGCAAAGCGACGGAACCTCGGTCCATCTGTAATCCCAAGATCGGGATTCCCACTCACCATTCTGAGGAACAGAGAGCCACGTCCCCGGCTGACAACAGCACAGCTCCCGTGGGGGGAAAAAAGGCCGAAGCCCGTGCGCAGGCGCAGTCTGTAGCGTCTCCGATTACGCAAGTGACGTGCAGAAGAGGGATCCGCCTGCAGTGAGGCGTGCGGCACGCCGCCTCCTGCTGGTAGGAGGACCCCCGAGGGCCTTCGCCCTGTGGCAACAAATCCTCAATATTCCTTCCTGGCTAATGATCCGAGTAGGATGGACGGTAGTAACAGAGAGGATGATACATAGGAGGCTTTCACTTTTTTGTGCTAGGAAGTTGTGTCATAACAAACATATATTACTTTTGTAAACAGGAAAAATGTTTAAAAATTAAATAGAAGGAATTTGCTCGGAGTTCTACCTTGTGGACTGCTATTCTTCCCAGTCCAGAACCTACAATCCTCCCAGGGAACCTTGCCTTAGCTCTCCAAACCTGGGTTAGGAACCCCTCTTCTGCCTTCCTACAGTACCTCTGTATCTGCTTCAGCTGCCCTAGACTGTAAAGTCCCTGCAGATGGGCCCTGCTGTCAAGTTCACCTTTAAATCTTCAGCACCTAGCACGGTGCTAACAGTCAGTGAAATGTTAAGAGATCTACTGCTTTCTCCTTCCTGCTTCTTCCATCATCTTCCCTTATAATTGATCACCTCATTCTTTTTCTCTCCTTCATTCCTTCTCACTTAGTCAACTTATCTTTTTTCTGTTTGTCTTTCTTTAACTCATTCTTTTAAAATTAATTGTAATAAGTCACTTACTGAGGAGAATCAACCAACCAACCAAATTGAAAAAAAAAAGCACCTTAAGAGAAAGTATTCCTCACCTAATAGTATTGCAAAGGAGGCCTCTGGGCTATTGCATGGGAATTATTTGGGTAGTAGTTAAAATGCAGTCTTTGAATATCTACTGCCTCTATTGAATCAAACTCGCTGGTTTGGGAACTGGAAATCTGCCTTTTAAATTTGGTTTCAATCTTAATAAATTCAAGAGGTCTCAGGAAAGTAGAAAACAAATCCTATTTTTTCTCAATAATGGAATTAACTGAGTTTACTAGGAAAAGAAGACAAATTACTTACCAGCACAGCAGTTTAAAATAATGGCATCCTCAGAATGAATTTTAATTCTTTAACCCATCCTTCAGTGGTTTAAGCCTGCTCTTGTGAGATGAGTATGCCTGATTTTAATCTAGCAGGAAAGAATCAGTGTGTAAACTGCTCACTGACAGAGCTGGGAGAAGAATCTGCCAAACAAGATGACGAGGTTAAGTGGTTACCAAAACTGCCTTTAGAATAAATCAAAATGATGAGACCAGTAAATGTACATTAAATCTGCTTTAGCCAATGTCAACAGAACCACCAAGGAGAAATGTTAAAATATTCCTCACAGGCAAGTATGGTTCAATATTTTTTGAGGGGCTTTTGGAAGTGCAAAGATAGAGGCATACAATTTGTATTTATAGGAAGTACTTAAAGACTTTTATTTTGATGGTTCATCAAATTATTAGCCTATGACAGGTGCCACATGTCTTGGTAGGGTCCTGCTTACACTGAAGGCATAAGTATCAGGATAGAAAGTCTATGTGGAAAGTAGGCCTACCCCTCACAGTTGCATGTTTTAGAGCTAGAGTACATATGAAGGTCCACATACCATTCATCTGAATATTCAGAAGATATTAAGCAAACTAACGCGTTATTAAATTAAAACCGTTTTCCAAATATTGTAAAACACTGCAGTGAACATAAGGGTGCATATATTCTTTTGAATTAGTATTTCAGGTTTCTTCAGATGAATTCCTAGAAATGGAATCACTGGGTCAAAGGCAGTTAGTTCCATTTTTAATTTAAAAAATTTTTATTATTAATTTTTTTAGAGAGGAAGGTAAAAAGAGAGAGAAAAATATTGATTTGTTGTTCCACCCATTCATGCATTTATTGGTTGATTCTTTTATTTATTGATGGATTTTAGAGAAACAGAGGGAAGAAGAGATAGAGGGAGAGAGAGAAGCATTCGTTTCTTGTTTCACATAGTTGTGCATTCATTAGTCACTTCCTTATTTTTGTATTTTTCTTAAGTGAGAAGCAGGAACCGGCAGGAGACAGACTCTGGCATGCTCCGGACCGGGATCCACCTGGCAAGCCCACTAGGGGGCGATACTCTGCTCATTTGAGGCCGTTGCTCATTACCACCAGAGCCATTTTAGTGCCTGAGGCGAGAATATGGTGCCATCCTCAGCACCCGGGCCAACTTGCTCCAGTGGACCCTTGTATGCAGGAGGGGAAGAGAGAGATAGAAAGAAGAGGGGGAGGGAACGATGGAGAAGCAGATGGTCATTTCTCCTTTGTGCCCTGATTGGGAATCGAACCCGGGACATCCACACACCAGGCTGATGCTCTACCACTGAGCAAACCAGCCAGGGCCTTTATTGGTCACTTCCTGTATGTGCCCCACTGGGATCAAACCTTCAACCTTGGTTTGGGACCACACTGACTGAGCTAATGGGCCAGGACTCATTGGTTGATTCTTGTATGTGTCCTGACTGGAGACTGAACCTGCATTCCTGGCATATTGGGCAGCACTCCAACCAACAAGCTACCTAGCAAGAACCATTTTTATTTTTGAGGTAACTCCATACTGCTTTCCATAGTGGGTGCACCAATCTGTATTCCCAGCAACAGTGCACTAAGGTTCCATTTCTCCACATCCTCGTCAATACTTGCTTGTTGATTTATTGATGATAGTCAAGTGTCCATCAGTAGATGAGTGGATAAAAAACTATGGTACATATCCTGACTGGTTGGTAGCACAATGGATGGAGCATTGACTTGAGATGCTGAAGATCTGGGTTTGAAATACTGAGCTCACCAGCTTGAGTGCAGGGTCACCAGCTTGAAGGTGGGACCATAGACATGATCTCATGGTTGCTGGCTTGAAGCCAAGGCTTAGGCCCTAGGTCACTGGCTTGAGCAAGGGGTCACTGGCTTGGCTGGAGTCCCACTGGTCAAGAAACATATGAGAAACAATCAATGAACAAGTAAAGTGACACAACTATAAGTTGATGCGTCTTATCTCTCTCCTGTCTATCGTCTGTCTCTTGCGCGCTAAAACTAAAACTAAAAAATAAAGCTGCGGTACATTTACACAATAGAATACTACTTAGCTGTAAAAAAAGGAGGAAATCTTACCCTTTGTGGCAGCACGGATGAACCTAGAGAGCATTATTCTAAGTGAAATAAACCAGTTAGAGAAAGATAAGTTCCATATGATTTCCATTCATATGTGGGTTCTAATGAACAAAATGAACTAACAAACAAAATAGAGACAGATTTATAGATAGAGAGTAGGCTGATAGCTGTTGGGGTGGGTGAAGGGTGTTGAGGGACTGAGCAAAAGGGGAAAAGCCCACATGGACACATGGGTGTGGTGATTGCCAGGGGGAAGGGGAAGGAGGAGGTGATGGAGGGTAAAAGGGGATAAATGGTGATGGACAGAAACTTGGGGTGGTGAACACACAATACAGTGTACAGATGATATATTGTAGAATTGTGCACCTGCAACCTGTATAATTTTTTTAACTATTGTCACCCCAATAAATTCAATAAAGAAGAAAAACTGTTTTATTTTCTTTAACCTGCTTTTTACCTTATAAATATTTGTAACAATAAAAATTAAAATATGTGTATCTATTCCCAATGGTTGCAGTTGGGGGTTTGTGGCTATCATGGCTAACTCAGCTTGTGTCATTGGTGACACCAGGAGCCAGGGGAAGCTAGTCCAGCATCCTCAACCAACTAAACTTATTCAAGTGGTAAAAGTTAAAAATAACCAGTAGTGGGACAATTAAATTTTGTGTTTCTCCTGATAAGATATAACAAGAATACAGAAGAATTTTGAGCCAAATTTATGTAGTATTCTAATCTAATTATATAATCTGTCTAATCTGATATACGAAACTATAAACAAACCCAAACTGAGGGACATTCTACAAAGTAACTTCTGTATTCTTCAAGTGACAAAATCATGATAGATAAGGAAAGACTAAAGAAATATTCTAGATTGAAAGAGACCAAAGTGACATGACTATTGCATACAATGTTTGATCCTAGATTGCATCCTGGACAAGAAAGGGAAAAGAAAAAGGAAGGCTTTTTATTTCTTTTGTATGAAGGACATTCTCGGGACCATCAGTGAAATGTGAATGGAGTTTGTGGATTAGAGGGTAGTAAGAGATCAATGTTAATTTTATTTTGATAGGCACACTATGGTTATATATGAGAGTGTTCTTTAGGAAATACACTCAGAACTCTTTTCTTTTTTGTTTTTTTTTTTTGTGGCAGAGACAGAGAGAGTCAGAGTGAGGGACAGATAGGGACAGACAGGAAGGGAGTAAGGGAGAAAGACAAGAAACATCAACTCTTCGTTGTGGCTCCTTAGTTGTTCATTGATTGATTTCTCATATGTGCCTTGACCAGGGGGCTACAGCAGACCTAGTGACCCCTTGTTCAAGCCAGCAACCTTGGGCTCAAGCTGGTGAGCCTTGCTCAAACCAGATGGGCCCGCGCTCAAGCTGGCGCCCTGGGGGTCTCGAACCTGGGTCCTCTACATCCCAGTCCGACGTTCTATCCACTGCACCACCGCCTGGTCAGGCCACTCAGGACTCTTTTCAAGAAATGGACATTATTTCTGCAATTTACTCTCTCTTTAATTTTTTTAATGAAATTTATTGGGGTGACATTAGTTAATAAAATTATACAGGTTTCAAGTGTTCAATTCTACAATACAACATCTGTATATTATATTGTGTGTTCATCACCCAAGTCTAGCCTCTATCCATCACCACCTATCCCCCGATGCTCTTCCACCTCCCCCTTCTCCCTTTTCTCTCCTGCAACTTACTCTCAACAAATGGCTCAGGAAAAAATTATATATATGTGTGTATGAAAAGAAAGAAAATGGTAAGGCAAATGTGTTAAAACTGTTAAAAATAGGGAATCTGGAAGAAGGGTATATGGAAATTCTTTGTACTATTCTTATAAATGACTTGTGATTTTGAAATTATTTCAAAATAAAGAATAAAACATTGATCCCTGCTGGAATGGGAAATATTTTTTATTATTATTTGAAAGCTCAGTTTTATCAAGTATGTCAAACATATTATAAATAGGAAATAATCAGCAATTTTTAGTTCTGGTAGTGATGATTTAACAATAAAATATGAAAAGATTTCTACAATGTTACCCATGTATTACGTTTTTGAGGTTACTACTTACTGCCCTAATCAACAGTATTGGATTAGTATTGGATTCTGTATTGGAAACCATTGATGTTCATAATTATCCTCCAAAAGCATCTTGTTATTTCAAAATGTCTTTTTCTTTGCAATTGCTTTTTGCTTTACATTACTTTCTGGTTATCTATTAAGGATAGCAAATAGGGTGAAATACTTTATAGTTCCCTTTATTGATATTATCCCATTAGAAACATTTTAAAAGTTAAAAAGAAACATTTTAAACCTGTACTTTTATCTAGGAAAAAAATTAGCCTTCAATGAAAGAATACTCTTTAAAAAGAAGTTTAAAGTTATGATTTTTATGGGACCAAGAGTCAGAAGAATATCAAGGACAACCCAACATAATTATGATCAAACATGTCTGGCTTTTTTGTTGATAGGCTACTGATGTCTGAATGACTAATAAGATAAAGACTTGGCCCTGGCCAGTTAGCTCAGTCGGTTAAGAGTATCGTCCCAAAACAACAAGGTTGCAGGTTGAATTCTCAGTCAGGGTACACACAGGAAGCGACCAAAAAATGCCCGACTAAGTAGAACAACAAATGCTTCCCTTCTCCCTCCCCTCTCTCTCCTTCTCCTTTCTCTCCTTTTCCCTACCCTCCCTTCCTCTCTCTGTCTCCATGAAAATCAATTAAAATTAAGCCCTGGCTAGATATCTCGTGGGTTGGAGCATTGCCCCAGAGCACAGAGGTCGCCGGTTTGATTTCCTAGTCAGAGCACATACAGGAGCAGTTCTGTCTCTCTTTCCTTGCCTCTCTGAAAAACAAAATAAATAAATAAAAAAGGAAAGAAAAGATAAAGACATACACAATTCATAAATTATATTTATTTTATAAAGCTTTCTTTTTGTAGCTTCTTGTCAGCAAACCTCGATGACCAAGAGATCACATCATTTGTGTTTACAAATAGTAATGCCAAATTGGATAACCTTTTTTTGGTCATGTTCTTAAATAATTTTTATTAATTCCAGTTAGAATTTTTGCTGTGCTGAAGCAAGAGAAACTGGAATTTTAAATAAAATTCATAAAGCAATACTTATATTTGGAAATGAACTATAATTTTTCCTTGTCACATTCAAACAATGTAATGGTGTCATATACAGTATGTTTTTACAGAAACTATTACTAGATGTTTGATATTGTCATATACATCACTGTCACTTTTACTTCTATTTTCACTCTCACAGTAGTCTCCACATCCATGCTAGTTTTGTTATTCTCCCAATATTTAAATGCTGGGGTATGGTAAACAAAATAGCAGTGTGTTCAATCTGTTCAGATGTCTTTTTTAATAAGACTATACACTGGTCTATCAGGGTCAGAAAACAGTCGCTATGGAAATTAGTTTTAGGTTTATTTATTTACATATTTAAGTGAAATTTATTAATAACCAATAACATTGGTTATTAATGGTGGTTGGTTATATAAGTTTCAGGTGTACATTTTTATAAGGCATCATCTATATATGGCATTGAGTGCTCACCACTCGAAGTCTGGTCTCCTGTCACCATATATTTGACCCCTTTACCCTCTTTATTCTCCTCCCATTCCCTCACCTTCTGGAAATCACCATACTGTTGTCTGTGTCTATGAGTTTCTTTGTTTTGTTTGTTCTTCATTTATTGCTTTCTGTTTTATTTCCCACATATAGTGAATCATTTGGTTCTTTTCTTTTCCCTTCTAACATATTTCACTTAGCATGATTCTCTCAAGATCCATCCATGTTGTCATAAATGGCAGTATTTCATCTTCTCTGATGGCTGTGTAGTAGTCTATTGTATATATGTACCACATTTTCTTTATTGAGTCATCTATTAAAGAACACTTAGGTCGTTTCCATGTCTTCACCACTGTGAATAATGCTGCAATGAATATAGAGGTACATACATCTTTAAAAATAAATGTTCCTTTTTCTTTTTTTTCAGGTAGACACCCAGAAGAGGGATTGTGGGATCATATAGTAACTCTATTCTTAAATTTTTGAGGAACCAACAACTGTTTTCTAAAAGCTCTATCAGTTTACATTCCCAACAGCAGTATACAAGGGTTCCCTTTTCTCCACATCCTCTCCAACACTTGTTGTTGTTTTTTTCTTTTTGGTAATAGCCATTCTAACAGGTGTGAATTGGTATCTTATTGTGGTTTTGATTTCCATTTCCTTTATAGCTTGTGAAGTTAAGCATCTTTTCCTAAATCTGTTGGTCATCTCTATGTCTCCTTGAGAAAAATGTCTGTTCAGGTCTTCTGCCCATTTCCTTTTATCTTTTTCTTTTCTTTCTTTCTTTCTTTCTTTCTTTCTTTCTTTCTTTCTTTCTTTCTTTTTTTTTGTAACATAGAGAGGGAGACAGATAGGGACAGACGGTCAGGAAGGGAAAGAAGTGAGAAGCATCAATTCTTTCTTGTGGCACCTTACTTGTTCATTGATTGTTCATATGTGCCTTGACCAGGGGCTCCAGCTGAGCCAGTGAACCCTTGCTCAAGCCAGCGACCTTGGGTTCAAGCCAGAGACCTTGGGGTCAAGCCAGAGACCTTTGGGCTCAAGCCAGAAACTATGGAGTCATGTCTATGATCCCATGCTGAAGTCAGTAGTCCCCAAACGTGGGTCCTATGTGTCCCTGGCTGACACTCCATCCAGTGTGCCACTGCCTAGTCAGGCTTCTGCCCATTTTTAAATTAAATTGTTTTGTTGTTTTTGAGTTGTACGAGTTCTTTATATGGTTTGGATATTAGAGATATTGGAGATAACCTTTGAAAATATCTTCTTTCTTTTGGTGGTTGCCTTTTTATTTTGTTGATGGTTTCTTTTTCTGTGCAGAAGATTTTTAGTGTGATGTTGTCTCATTGATTTATTTTTGCTATTACTTCCCTTGCCTTTGGGTTCAAGGTCACAAAAATATCTCTGAGACCAGGTCCATAAGTTTAGTACTTATGTTTTCTTCTATGTAATTTATTAATTCAAGTATTCAAACTATTTTGACTTAGTTTTTATGTATGGTGTCAGCATTCTAGTTTCATTCTTTTGCATGTGGCTTTCCAATTTTCTCACCACCATTTATTGAAGATGCTTTCCTTTCTCCATTGTATGTTTTTGGCTACTTTGTTAAAAATTAGTTGCCCATATACATGTGGGTATGTTTCTGGGCTTTCAATTATGCTCTATTTGTCTGTGTGTCTGTTTTTCTGCCAATACATATTGTTTTGATAATTGTACCTTTGTAGTATAATTTGAAGTCAGGCAGTATAATACCTTCAGCTTGGTTCTTTTTTCTCAGGATTGCTGTGGCTGTTTGGGGTCTTTGTAATTCCACACAATTTTGAGCATTTTTTGTTCTATTTTTTTAAAATGTCATAGGGATTTTTTAATAGGGATGGCATTAAATCTGTATATTACATTAGGCAATAAGGCTATTTTAAATGTTGATCCTTTCATTCTTGAACACAGAATATCTTTCCATTTCTTGGTTTCTTCTTCAGTTTCTTTCAATTACGTATTGTAGCTTTCAGTGTATAGGTCCTTCACTTTCTTTGATAAGTTTATTTCTAGTTACTGTCTTCTTCTTCTTCTTCTTCTTTAAATGAAAGGAGAGGAGATGGTGAGATGGATTCCTGCATGTGCCTCAACCAGGCTTCACTTAGCAACCCTTTCTGGGGCCAATGCTCGAATCAACTGAGCTATCCTCAGTGCCTGAGGCCAACACTGTGACTATCCTCAACACTCAGGGCTGATGTTTAAACCAATTGAGCCACTGGATACAAAAGGGGAAGAGAAGAAGGGAGAGAGGGAGGGGAAGAGAAGCAGATGATCACTTCTCATGTGTGCCCTGACTGGAGATCGAACCCATGATGTCAGGCCAACACTCTATGCACTGAGCCAACCAGCCAGAACCAGGTATTTTATTCTTTTTATTGCAATTGAAAATGGGATTTTTAAAATTTCTTTTTCTGATATTTCATTGTTAGTATACAGGAATGAATGCAATGGATATTTTTTTATATATTTAGTGAGAGGAAGGGAGGCAGTGACAGACTCATGCATGTGCCCCAACTGGGATCCACCCGGCAAGCCCACTAGGGGGCATTGCTCCTTTTGGAGCTCTTCTGAACACCTGAGGTGGGGGCCATGGAGCCATCCAAAGTGCCCAAGGTCAACTCTGCTCTAGTCGAGCCATAGCTGCAGGAGGGGAATAAAGAGAGAGAGAGAGAGAGAAAGAAGCAAGAGGGTGAGGGGTGGAGAAGCAGATGGGTGCTTCTCCTGTGTGCCCTGATTGGGAATTAAACCCGGGATGTCTACATGCCAGGCCGACACTCTACCAACTGGCCAGGGCCTACAATGGATTTTTAAATATTTTATTTATTAATTTCAGATAGAGAGAAAGGGGAAGAGAGAGAGAGAGAGAGAGAGAGAGAGAGAGAGATCAGTTTGTTGATTCATTCATTCATTCACTCATTTTTGTATATGTCTGAATGGGGATCAAACCCGCAACCTTTTTGTATCAAGACAATGCTCTAACCAACTGAGCTACCTGGCCAAGGATGCAGTGGATTTTTGTACATTGAGTTTTGTATCCTGCAGTTTTATTGTGTTTGTTTATTGTTCTAATAGTCTTTTGGTGTAGGCTTAAGGATGTTCTATATCTAGAATCATGTCAATCGTGTCATCTGCATATAGTGACAGTTGTACTTCATTTCTAATTTGAATGCATTTAAAAAATTTTTGTGTATTGATTTTTAGAAAGACAGGGAAGAGAGAGAGGGAGAGAGACAGAGAGAGGGAGATATCGACCTGTTACTCCACTTAGTCATGTATTCATTGGTTGATTCCTGAATGTGCTCCAACTGGGGATCCAACCCACAACCCCAGCGTATTGGGGCAATGATCTACTAACTGAGCTACACACCCAGGGTCTTGCATGCCTTTTATTCCTTTCTCTTGCCTAATTTCTCTGGCTAGGACTTTAGTACTGTGTTGAGTAACATTGATGAGACTGCACATACTTATTTTGTTCCTGACCTTAAGAGGAAAAGCTTTCAGTTTTCTCTATTGAGCATAATATTGGCAGATGGTTTGTCATATATGGCCTTTATTGTGTTGCGGTACTTTTCTTTTATCCTTATTTTATTTAGTGTTTTAATCATAAATGGATATAATATATTGTCAAATGTTTTTTCTGCATCTATTGATATGATCATATGATTTTTATTTTTATATTGTTAATGAGGTGTATTGCATTGATTGGTTATGTTGAATCATATTAACATCCTGGAATAAACCTTACTTGATTGTGATGTATTATTTTTTTAATGTATTATCATATTTGATTTGCTAGTATTTTGTTTAGGATTTTGCATCTATGTTTATCATATTGGCCTGTAATTTTCTTTTCTTGTGTTGCCCTTACCAGGTTTTGGTATTAGAATAATGTTGACCTCATAAAATGAGTTAGGAAGTATTCCTTTTTTTCCTTTTTATTTTATTGTTCTTGGTGGCGGGAGAGTTTGAGGAAGATAGGTATTAAGTCTTCTTTGAATATTTGGTGGAGCCTAACCAGGCAGTGGCGCAGTGGTTAGAGCTTTGGACTGGGATGTGAAGGACCCAGGTTTGAGACGTTAAGGTCGCCAGCTTGAGCACGGGCTCATCTGACTTGAGCAAGAAGCTCACCAGCTTGGACCCAAGGTCACTGGCTCCAGCAAGGGGTTGCTCGGTCTGCTGGAGGCCCGCAGTCAAGGCACATATGAGAAAGCAATCAATGAACAACTAAGGTGTTGCAACAAAAAACTGATAATTGATGCTTCTCATCTCTCTCCATTCCTGTCTGTCTGTTCCTATCTATCTCTCTCTCTATCCCGGTAAAGAAAAAAAAAAAAAGAATATTTGGTGGAATTCACCAGTGAAGCCACTGTGAACTTTTAGTGTTTGGAAGGTTTTCGATGAGTTTCAATTTTCTTACTGTTGATTGATCTACTTAAGTTTTCCAATTCTTCATGATTTATCTAAGAAGGATATAGTATATACACACACATATGTTAAATATATATGTATATACATAAGGCTTTATACACACACACACGAATTTACCCAGTTTTTCTAGGGTATTGAATTTGGTTGCATATAGCCTTTCATAGTATTCTTTATAATCCTTTGTGTTTATGTTGTTCATTGTAATTTCTCTTCTTTCTTTTCTGATTTTATTTATTTGAGTTTTTACTCTTTTTTCCTTAATGAGTCTAGCTAGAGCAGGGGTCCCCAAACATTTTACACAGGGGGCCAGTTCACTGTCCCTCAGACCGTTGGAGGGCGGACTATAAAAAAATCTATGAACAAATCCCTATGCACACTACACATATCTTATTTTAAAGTAAAAAAACAAAACTGGAACAAATACAATATTTAAAATAAAGAACAAGTAAATTTAAATCAACAAACTGACCAGTATTTCAATGGGAACTATGGGTGCGGATGCATCCTTTGCTCCTCTCACTGACCACCAATGAAAGAGGTGCCACTTCTGGAAGTGTGGAGGGGGCCGGATAAATGGCCTCAGGGGACCACATGTGGCCCTCCAGCAGGCCTGCTGGCTGTAGTTTGGGGACCCCTGAGCTAGAGGTTTGTCAATTTTATTTATCTTTTCAAAGAACCAGTTCTTTGTTTTGTTAATTTTTCAGTTGTCATTTTGTTTTCTATTTCATTTAATTCTGCTCTAATTTTCATTATTTCTTACCGCCTACTGACTTTGGATTTTGTTGATATTTTTTCTAGTTCTTTAAGGTGAAATGTTAGGCTATTTATTTAAGATTTCTTTTTGTTTCTTCATGTAGGCCTGTAATGTTATAAACTTTCCTATTCATACTGCTTTTGATGTAGTCTAAAATTTTTGATACATAATACTGTATTGTTATTTTCATTTGTATCTATGTATCTTTTCTACTTTTTTATTTCTCCTTTGACCCAATATTTGTTCAGTAGCATGTTGTTTGATGTTTGTCTTTTTTCCAACTTTCTTCTTGTATTTAATTTCCAGTTTCATGCAGTTGTGGTGAGAGAATATGCTTGGTATGATTTCAGTCTTCTTAACTTTATTGAGACCAGTTTTGTGCCTCAACATACTGCCTATCCTTGAGAATGTTCCATGTGCACTTGAGAAGAGTATATAATATGTTTTTTGGAAATGTAAAGCTCCTTGAATACCAATTATGTCCATTTGATCAAATGTATCATTTATGGCTGATATTTCCTCATTGGTTTTTCTCTTTGGATTATCTATCCATTGCTGTCAATGGGTTATATACATTCTCTACTATATTTGTGTTTTTGTCAGTTTCTCCTGTTAGATGTTGCGGGTCGAAAGCCAACAGGGTCTTTGCAGTTTAGATTTTGGGGGAACAGAGATGTGGGGAACTGGCAGTAAGCTGACAGTCTTCCCAACCCCCCACCTCACTTGTTCTGTGAAGTTGCAAAAAGCTATCTTTTTCCATACCTTCATGTTACCTGTGGGTGCTGGATTGTTTATACTCATCTTATCCTCCATGTCCCTCAGAAAAACTGGAGGCAGTCCTTTGGTTTTTTTTTTTAATTATTTTATTTTATTTTATTCATTTTAGAGAGGAGACACACAGAGAGAGAGAGACAGAGAGAGAGAGACAGACAGAAAGGGGGGAGGAGCTGGAAGCATCAACTCCCATATGTGCCTTGACCAGACCAGAACAGGGTTTTGAACTGGCGACCTCAGTATTCCCAGGTTGACGCTTTATCCACTGCGCTACCACAGGTCAGGCGGCAGTCCTTTGTTTTGTGAAGTTAAGATGTTATGTATGGTGGGGGTTTTCTGCACTTGGTAGAATTTTTGGGTTGCCTTGGAAATGTGATCAGAGATCTCTTTGGTTTGCTAATGGCCTCACTTTGCCCTATAAATAAAGCAGGTAAGGGGGTGGAAAGTGCCCTCTGTTCTTGTCATCAGTGTTGCAGAGGCCTCCCAAACTCATCCTTTTTCCTTTAAGCTTATTTTTTTAATCCCGCACTGTTCCCACTCAGGACCTGGAATTACTAGCTACACTGGTTCGTAGCAGTTAGTTCTGTAAGTTATTTATTATTTTTTAAATTTGTTAGTGAGAGGAGGGTAGGCAGAGACAGACTCCCACATGCACCTCTATGGGGATCCACCTGGCAAGCCCACTAGGGGGCGATGCTCTGCCCATCTGGCTGTTGCTCTGTTGCTCAGCAACCAAGCTCTTCTTCGCACCTGCGGTGGAGGCCATATGGAGCCATCCCTGGTACCTGGGGTCAACTTGCTCTAATAGAACCATGGCTGCAGGAGGGGAAGAGAAGAGAAGAGAGAGACAGAGAGAGAAGTGCAAGGGGAAAAGGTGGAGAAGCAGATGGTCGCTTCTCCTGTGTGCCCTGACCACGAATTGAACCCAAGACTTCCACATGCCGGGCTGACGCTCTACCACTGAGCCAAACAACCAGGGCCTGTAAGTAAGTTTTTTTTTAACATATTTTGGTGCTTCCTGGTTGAGTGCATATATAATAATAAGTGTTATGTTTTCTTGATGTATTGTTCCCTTTATCATTTTAAATGTCCATCTCTGTCTCTTGTTACCTTTTTCACTTTAAAATTTCTTTTGTCTGATATAAGTATGGCTACATCTTTTGCCTGGATATAATTTACTTAGAGTATCATCTTTTACCACTTGACTTTGAGTCTATGTTTGTCTTATTGAGTAGAGTCGCCTGAAGGAAACATGTTGTTGGGGCTTGTGTTTTAATCCATCCTGCAATTTTATGCCTTTTAATTGGTGAGTTCAGTTTATTTATATATAGGGCAATTATTGATACATTAGGACTAACTGTAGCCATTTTGTCTTTTGTTTTCCAGTTAGTCTGTATCGCCATTGTTTCTTTTCCCTTGTGTTTCTGTGCATTTTAGTTTGGTGGTATTCTATGATTTATTTGTTTCCTCTTTTTTATTTTATGTGTCTCATTTCTAGATTTTTGTGTATGTATGTAGTCACTATTAGATTTATGCAAAAAAGGGTTTTATAGGTACAAAAGTAATTTTTCTTTTGAGTGTATCTTATCTTCATTCATTTGTGCAAGTTCAGTTCTTTTTCCCCTTCCCCTTTTATGTTCTTGTTGTCCTAAATTATCCCTTTTTATGCTGTGTGTGTTTCTGAGTTGCAGAAGCTATAGTCTTTTCGAAAAATGCTTTTACTCCCACTTTACCTTTATGTTATATTTGTGTTTTATATTCTGTTCTGAAAAAGAGTTGCAACTTCCTGTTTCTGTTTGTCATTGTACCAGTTTTGTATACTTTTGTATTTTCTGATCAGGTAGAAAAGCTCCTTTCAATATTTCTTGTAATGCAGGCCTAGTGGTGGTAAATTTTCTCAGCCTTTCTTTGTTGAGAAAAACCTTTAGTACCTAATCCTTTGTATCTAATGGATAACTTTGCTGGATATATTCTTTTCAACTGGTGATTTTTCTCTTTCAATAGTTTGAATATCAGGCCCTGTCTGGTTGGCTTAGTGCAGTGGTTCTTAACCTTTTTTGAGGTACCGAACCCACCAGATTCATTTGCGCATTCACCAAACCCTTCTTCAGTGATAAATAAAATATTTTTTTTTTCCAAATTTAAGACATAGTTATATGTTTTTTTACTGGTGCACAAAATGAGCCATGCATGAACATCACCTTGCTCAAAGAACAAAACCAACAAAGTGCATGAACTCACAACAAATTACAGTATTACTTTATTCTGGCCTCTATGGCAGAGGCTTCTCCGAACCCCTGAGACCGACTCATTGAACCCATAGGGTTCTATAGAACCCAGGTTAAGAACCACTGGCTTAGTGGATAGAGCATCAGCCCGACACATAGATGTCCCAGGTTTGATTCCCAGTCAGTGCACACAGGAGAAGCGACCATTTGCTTCTCTTCCCCTCCCTCTCCTCCTTCTCTCCCTCTTCCCCTCTCGCAGCCAGTGGCTTGGTTCTAGCATCAGCCCCAGATGCTGAGGATAGCTCGATTGGTCCTAGAATTGTCCTCAGGTGTATAAGATAGTTCAGTCGATTTGAGCATCAGCCCCAATCAGGGGTAGCTGGGTAGATTCCAGTCAGGGCACATGTTGGAGTCTGTCTAACTATCTCACCTCCTCTCACTTAGAAATAATTTTTGTTTTAAATATCAGATTTCATTCTCTCCTAGCTTGTATGGTTTTTGCTGAAAAAAATCTGATGATAACCCAATGGGGTTTCCTTTGTGCATTACAGTTTTTTTTCTCTCCTGGATGCCTTGAGAATTCTTTCTTTGTCATTAGGTTTTGACAGTTTTAATATAATGTGCCTTAGAGAAGGTCTTTTTGTGATGAGATTATTTGGTGTTCTGTTAGCTTCTTGTATTTGAGAGTCCAGTTATTTCCATAGATTTGTGGAATTCTCATCTATTACACTGGGGAACAATTATTTTCATTTTATGTTGCATAAGGTTTTATAACTTTTTCTATATATTTCTGAATTGCTGATTCCAAATCGGAAATTAGTTTTTCGGTGCATGCTCTAGTTTTTATGCAATTTTAATTTCTTTTTGTTACAGTTAATGCCATGTATTGGTTTTTAAATTGGAGTTAAAGGGCAATGACTCTTGGATTGAACATAACCACAAGGCAATTAATGTTTTACAAACATCACTAATACATAATTGTAGTTGTTTTTAAATGTAAAAAAAATGTTATCTGATAAAAACACCCTCTTATTTTGTTTTAAGACTGAATCGTGGCTTCTTCAAGTAGGCGTAAATATAAGAATAATCCTGAAAACTTGTGTTATATATGTGGCTGTTACACACTTCAACATCAAAGGCACAATATTTCATCATTTGTGACAAGTGCATATATTGCCTATTTTCAAGTTCCCCTTGGCAATCAAGACAAGAATTTGGCTCCTCATATTGTGTCATAATTGTGAGGAAATGCTTTGTGACTGAACAAAAAGAAAACGCAAAGGAATTCTGTTGGGCAGATAAAATATATTATGCTCACTTTGTTAAAGATGGAGCTGCCCTCATGGAAGCCCGTCACCCAGGTGATATTATTTGCCCTTATGCTTGGGATGGGTATGGGGGAAAGGCTGTAATGTAAGCAGGCCAGGTCGTTATGGCCTAAGGCTTGGTTTTAAGAGTAAGCTCTTCTCCACACCCTTGACTGATTGGATAATGTAGGGTGGTGCACTCTCCTGAGGAATCCCATTATACAGAGACTTCCTTGTTTGTATAATTGGATTAAAGGTTTTGATTCTATGGTATAAAGTGGGAGAGACCAGTAGCTTGATCTCTCTCGCTTGGTTCCTGAGGTATTAGAGAGTAGAGCAGAGTAAGGCCATGTGGAGGGGGGAGAAGTTGCCAAGATGGCAGAGTGCTGAGGAAGAAACCAGTTTGTTAAGAGTTTGTGCAGGAGGAGATGGGAAACAGAGGTGAATAAGTCTGGTGAGCTAGAAACCTTTGATTCTAGGAAACTCAGATAAGTCAGTAGCTTTGTGAGCACTGAATGTATGGGTTTTGGAGCCCAGTGTGTGTTTTTGCTTGCCCGCTGGGTGCAAGCTAGAATTAAAGCTGATGGCTCACCAGTTCGTGGCTCCTGTGTTTCATTACCGACTGTTCGAATCTAATGCGAACCTGCATGAGTCAGGCTGCTGTGATGGTGGCCTTGACTACTGGCTTTACAAATGCCTTTTGGTATTCCCATGGTTTGGCGTGAACCTAAGAACCACAGCAGTGACTGTTATTTCTGTCTGATCCATCCAAAGGGCATCGGCAAGAAAAAACAGCATATGCTCACAATATCCTAATATTCCTTCAGCAATATGACCTATCCTACACTCTGAGACACTTCTGGTTCCAGTTTTTAATGGTTTTCTTTCTAAGGACGAAGAAAGTGAACATGGTGATAAAGTGTATTTTGATAAGATGCATGAGGAAATAGTTGTAGAATCTGAAGGGTCTTCTTCTGATGCCAGGCAGTCATTAACCCCTCAGCAGTTTAGCCAACCCGAATTGAATGACTTAGTAAGAAATTTGGGCCTATCAAATAAAGCAGCTGAGTTATTAGCCTCCAGGCTTCAAGAAAAGAATGAACAAGTTTTTGTGGACTGTTTTTCCGAAGACAAACACTTTGTTTACTGTCATGATATCAGTAGTCTTCTCAGCCTACTAGATGTTACCACTTACAGTCCAACTGAATGGCGGGTATTTCTTGACAGCTCTTAAACAGAGTCTGAAATGTGTTCTCCCACACAATGGTTATGTTTATGCAGCGGTTCCAATTGGTTATTCAACTCATCTGCGAGAAGATTATAATGACATAAAAATTGTCCTTGACTTTCTGAAGTCTGAGGAGCATAACTGGATCATTTGTGTGGATCTTAAAATGGTCAATTTCCTGCTAGGACAACAGAGAGGTTTCACGAAGTATCCTTGCTTTCTGTGTTTTGGGGACAGCCGAGCTTGGGAGAAACACTGGACACAGACAAAGAACTTCTTCCTTGGCAACAAAAAAGCAGAAAACTATGAACTTCTGGTTCAAAGGATGCTGTTGGCTTTCCGCGACATTGGATGTAACATGAGCGTTAAGATTCACTTCCTGAACAGTCACCTTGATAAGTTTCCCAAAAATCTTGGAGCTGTTAGTGATGAGCAAACTACTACTAGAGCATCAAACGAAATTGTCCTCAACAAGTACACAAATGCAAGAGCTACAAACGCAAATTTTTGCCTGAATAAAATTTAAATAAGTTTTGCGCAAATATTATGTTTAAAATAAGTGTTTTAATATGTTCTATTTTGAAATTGTAGACAAATTCTGATGCAATCATATATTTTAGTGTATGAGTGTATTTCCTGCATTATATAAATTACTATATTTTCACAAGATGATGCCCAAGAAGACATACTACTTCATTATGTTAAACTAAATGTTGAAAATTTTACAATAAGATGAAAACCTAAAATCTTGAATTGCTAAAAACCTGTAGCTCACAGAAAAGAATTAATGTCAGATTCGAGATCAGCACACTCGAATTAGGTAAGAACACGTGTTTTTGTGGATGCAAGAAAAATTTTGTTCCCCTGTGTAATTTGTTTTAATAGGCTCTCTCTTCCCTTATCCCTCTTTTCTTCTTCTAATATACCCATTATTCTCACATCATTTTTTCTAATGGAGTCAGTTTTCATAGAGTTCTTTTCTTTTCTCTTCTTTCTTTTCTCTTCTTTTGCATTCACTCTCAATTCTCTCACTTCCACCTCTGTCATTTCTAGATTTTTATCTTCATGATCTCCAGTTCTTTCTTCTCTCTGGTTTGGTCTATTTCCTACATTCTTTAATTCATTCTTCATCTCATTTATTGAGTTCTTCTCCAGAATTTCTGTTTGGTTCTTTTTTTTATAGTTCCAGTTTCTTTTGTAAATTGCCTCTTTTTTATCATTGATTTTATTCCTGAGCTCATTTAACATCCTTTCTGAGTTTGCTTGTATCTTGTGTTTTGAGAACTACAACCTTGAATTCTCTGTCATTTAAATCACAGTCTTCCATGTACTTTAGTTAGTTATCTGTAGACTTCATTTTTTTTTTATGAGCTACTTTCTTACTCTGGTACTTATGGTACTTGATGGATTATTTCTCTGCTTGGGCAGTTGAGAAATTGAAAATTTTCTGTTTGCTTTTAACCATGTAGCAGGTTGACAGTAGAGGTCTTTCTTTTGATTTCCAGTAGATGGTAGTATAGCACATGCTTTTTTATTTTCTCTTACCTGCAGTAGTGAGAATTCTGGAATCTCAGTGGGGCAGTGTCCTCATGGAGGAAAATGCCCCATATTCCCCGAGGGGTGGGCATCCCCTCTATGACTGGGTCTGCTCAGTCTTGGCACCACCCCATGGTGAGATGTGGCAGGTGGTGGGGCTCTAGACCTGTAAATTCTGGCCACTGCTACCCTGCAACCAGAGGCTGCCAACTGTGCTGTACTATCTGAGGTGTCCCAGTTGCCTTTACTGGGTTCTGGCTGCCAGAAGTTGGGGAGGGGAGGGTGGGGCAAGCGTTTGTGGCTTAGTTTTTTTCCACTGGTTTTAGCTGCATTGTGTACTGGCCACTCAGGATGGAATGTTGCTTCTCCCCCTCTGGCCTTCTCCTGGCTGTGGAGTGAGGACTGTAATCCAACACTTCTACTGCTACTGCGTCAGCTAGAGCCTGGTGGGCCAAAGGAGCCTGTGGGGGGTGGGTTTGCACATCTGCAGCTTAGTTTTGCTCTCTGGTAAGGGCACCAGCTAAAATTCAGCCTCCACCCTTCCTACCACTTCTCACTGGGCTCAGCAGTAATGGCTACTCTCAGCTCGGAATGCTGCCTTAGCCCCTTTGGCCCTTTTCAGGCTGCCGAGTTGGGGCTGCAACCTGACGCTCCACTGCTGAGCCTGGAGCCACAGTGAGCACAGGACAGTGCCTGCCATTCTCTCTCTGTTCTTCCCCGTTTCCTACCTCCTCTGTTCACTCTGATACGCCCACCTTCAGATGTCTCAATGCACTGATCTCTTAGACATGTTTGTTTGTTGAGCCAGGAATTCTTTGTGGAATTATATATTTTAACTTGTTGTAACTTTAAGGGAGAGAATGAGAGGTTTTCCCCCTCTGCCATGATGCTGATGTCCTAGTTTAAGGTTTATTTGTACGTGAATTTTCTTTTTCACAGTAGAGCAAACGTTTTTTTGTTATTGTTTACTTTTCTAATATCTTTATATTTAAATAAAATGTCACACTTGTTGACTATTTTTCATGTGGTTTCATTCCATTTATAAACATATTTTGTCTAAAATTTTAATCCTTTAATAATTTAGATCTGTTTGGGTTTTGAACACTTGTACTAAAATTATTAAAAATGAGCAATATGCCTGACCTGTGGTGGCTCAGTGGATAAAGCATCAACCTGGAAGGCTGAGGTCGCTGGTTTGAAATCCTGGGCTTGCCTGGTCAAGGCACATCGGGGAGTTGACACTTCCTGCTCCCCTCCCTTCTCTCTCTTTCTTTCCTTTCTAAAATGAATTTTAAAATACCTAAAAGAAAAATAAAAGTGAGCAATACCACCTGATCTGTGGTGGCACAGTGGATAAATTATCAACCTGGAATGCTGAGGTTACCAGTATAAAACCCTGGGCTTGTCCAGTCAAGGGACATAGGAGAAGCAACAACTGTGAACTAAGACTTCCTGCTCCTCACTCCCCCCCCTTTTTTTTTATTAAGTGAGAGGCAGGAAGGCAGGAAACAGACTCCATCATGTTCCCCAACTAGTATCTACCTGGTAAGCCCCCTTCAGGGCAATGCTCTGCCCGTCTGAGGCCACTGCTCCATTGCTTGGTAATCAGTCGAGCTATTTCTACTCTTGAGGCGGGGTCAGGGAGCCATCCTCAGCGCCCGGGGCCAAATTGCTCAAACCATTCCGGTCATGGCTGTGGGAGGAGAGGGGAGAAAGAAAGAGAGAGAAGGAGAAGAGGGAAGGGTAGAGAAGTAGCTGGGTGCTTCTTCTGTGTGTCTTGACTGGGAATTGAACCCAGGATTTCCACACACCGAGCTGATGCTCTACTTCTAAGCTAACCGGCCAGGGCCTCTCTCTTTTTTTAAATATCAGTTTTTTTGTGTTTGCTTTTAAAACAGTTTATTTATTTTTAAATTTTATTTATTGAATTTTAGAGAGAGAGAGTGAATGAAAGACAGGGAGAGAAAGAAAGAGGGGGGAGAAACAGGATGCATCAACTCATAGTGGTTGCTTCCTGTATGTGCCTTGACAGGGTGAGCCCAGAGTTTTGAACCAATGGCCTCAGTGTTCCAGGTCAATGCTTTATCCACTGCACCACCATAGGTCAGGCTCCCCCCTTCCTCTAAAATCAATAAGTAAAATCTTAAAAAAAAAGTGAATAATACTACACATCAAGTAACTGGATAGCACAAAGTTCATTTTTCTGCCAAAGACTTTGATTTTCTCTTTGTTTAAGTACCTTCTGTTGTTTCACTGTACTCTTTTACAGCAGCTCATATCTTGTCTAAATCAGTTTTAACATGATGAATACCTCTGGAACCAGGAACTGAAATATAAAGATAAGCAAGAAAATCTAGGCTTAGCTCTTCTCAGACATGAAACTTCATTATTCAAGAATCTTTTGCATTCACATTATCAGAAAGAAAGAATTTGACAAGTTATTTTTTTCCTCTTATCTAAAAAAATTTCCATTACTCAAATCCTCCTGCACTCCAAAGCAGTGTCCATTTCAAATACCACCAGCAGCAGAAACCCACAACCTTCATGACAGTTAGACACAATTGCCTTTTGTTTCAAGGACATGGCACAAGAAATGTGGAGTAGCATTTCCCTGGGGCCTGGAAGGTATTGATTACCAGGGCAGATGCTTAGGGTTTCTGTCAGAGCTGGATGCCAAATTCTAAGTGACAGAGGCAGTCATAGCCATGCATTCTTTAATAAATTTACTTTTCGATGTGTTTGTGATATGCAGGGTTTTATAAAGTGCAGTGCCAGGGCAGGGATCCCCCTTGCCTTCATGAAAGGGAGGTACTTCCTGGAAACTTCATACTCACCGATTTGAGCCTCTTTGTCCAAGGCGGATTAAGGTCAGCTGAGGCCCCAGGCGCAGAAGAAAATATTGAGCCCCTTAAAAAAAAAGAGTCGGGAGAAAAATGCATGTTAACATATTTTTAAATAAATAAAAAATATTATGTACTATTAATGTGAAAATTGCACATATGAACCAAATTTGGTGTCATTAGAAAAATGTGTAAAGTTGGGGTTTTAGGGGCCCTTCAGAAGTCGGGGCCCAGGGCATGCGCCCAGTGTGCCCGCCATTATATCCACCTCTGCCCTTTCTCATTGGACTGCTCTGTTGCACTAATGTCACAGGTTGACCTTGGAAGTAGTGAATGGGGAAAAGAGTGGGCTTCAGGAATTCTATATAGAAACAGCAAGTATCTACTGAGAATTGTCGGTGTCAGAGTCTATGCTAAGTATTATTACATTATCTCATTTAATTGCAGTACTACTTTAGTAGAGAGTATTATTTCTTTTGTCATTTATTGATTTTTAGAGAGCCAATGAAAAAGAGAGAAAGAAAGAAGGGGAAGAATCAGGAAGCACCAACTTATAATAATTGCTTCTTGTAAGTGCCTTGACCAGGCAAGCCCAGGGTTTTGAACCGGCGACCTCAGCGTTCCAGGTTGATGCTTTATCCACTGCACCACCACAGGTCAGTAGATAGTATTATTAACCTTGTTTTACAAATGAAGAAATGGATGCCACAGCAGATCACAGGGGAACACAGGTGGCTGCCATAGCAGATCACAGGGGAACACAGGTGGCTTTCCTCAGTGCAATTTTCAGATTTGAGCCCACCTTCAGATTGTGCTAAAAGAGAGACCTCATACTCTAAACATTTCATAAGTGTGCATATTTGACTTTGGAACATTCCATTACGTATTTTTGTTGGACTGAGATGTAAATACTCTTCGGCTTAGACTAACTATAGTTAACTTTGTTTAAAAATGAAGGTAAAACTGCAGCTAGTAAATTGATTGTTATCTTCTAACTCATTAGGCTGAACCTGAAGCATTGCAAACTTCCAAAAATAAAGACTTATGAAATTTGGTCAGTGTGAACCAAGGGACATAGTCTTGTTCACCAGATGAAGTCTATGCTTTTAGAACTAGGAGGGATACCCTTAAAGCCTAAAGAAAGCAGTCTCAGGGCAGATTTGGAAAGTTCAGCACTGCTTTTTCAGATGGTTAGTTAAAATATGAAAGTAAAAATATTTAAATGATTCAGTAACATTTAGATAGTTTCCTGGAGACTAAATTTATAGTAAGTCATTAAGAAAAAAGTTAGAAAAGTCTAGGGATTGCTAAATTTGCTAGGTCAGTGCTGCTTTAAGGGCAGTCATCATTCATCCTGCTTGCCTGAAATATCTCTTATTGCCACAACATTGAGAGGGTTCTGAAATAAAGGGAAAGAAGTAGCTGGAGAGGAATGTGTCAGGTGGTAAGAAACCTACCGGGGAATTAAAATGTTTTTACATCTTTCCTGGAATCATCAAAAATGACCATAGTCTAATTTTGTTTTTGTTTGCTTAAAATGTTTTATAAATTCTTTTGAGGTTCCACTTATTAAATGACACTAATAATATTGTCTCCCTTTTTAATTAATTCGGGCACATGAGGAGGACCCTAGATACACACTTGAAAGCCCATCAAGTTTTTTTTTAAGAAACAGCATAAATTATTGTGACTGATTCTGCCCTTAACAAATGACAGTAAAGCCAACCTCTGTATTCTCCCTCTCTCCTGAGTCAACTTCTTTAATGCAATATTGCAAACAGTAAAGGTGTAACTGTGTCTGTTATAGAGAATTTCAAAGTGATGGTCACAAAGCTGAGTCACTCCCACATTTCTGTGGGGGTCAGCATCTTGGAGAGTCTGTGCTTAAAGGCATTGTCTTAAATGGCATCTGATACTGACATCATATCCATTATATGAGTATTTGAACATAGAGAGCAACTCCGGAGCTCTAACACAGGAAACAGGAGAAATACACAATATATATTTGCTATAGAGTAAATAACACCAAAAACCATAGAGTCATACTTGATGCCTCCCTTTTAATCAAGTTCCACATCCATACACTGGTGACTGTACTTTATATTTTTCTAATTTTTTTAAAATTTGTTCATTTTTAGAGAGAGAGAGAGAGAAGGGGGAGGAGCAGGAAGCATCAACTCCCATATGTGTCCCAACCAGGCAAACCCAGGGTTTCAAACTGGCAACCTCAGCACTCGAGGTCGACGCTTTATCCACTGAGCCACCACTGCACAGACAAGTGACTGTACTTTAAATACACAAACACACGCACACACATGCACACACACACACACACACACACACACACACACAATATTACCACTTTTTATGCCCAGGTCCAAGCTACCATCATCTGTTACATGCATGATCGCATTAAACTCTTAACAAGCCTGTCTGCTTTGAAGCCTGACCCCCTAAAATCTACTCCACACACAACCAGACTGACTTTTAAAAACATAAGTCAGATCATGTCCTTCTGTCCTCAAACCCTCCAATGGGCAAAGTTCTCGTCACATTCTATGAAGCCCTACATGATCTGACCCACCCCCCATTTTTCTATGATATCACTTCTCATTCTATCCTTTCTTCAGTCTACTCCAAAGTACTGGCCTCTAAGCCACTCCTGTTTCAGAGCCTTTGCACTAATTATTTCCTTCGTCTTGACCACTCATCCCCTATATGTTCGTCTGATGTGCTTTCTTACTTCCCTTAGGTCTCTATTCAATTGTTTTCTTTTAGAAAAGCCTTCTTCTAACCATTCCATCAAAAATGGAGTACCCCATATCCCCCCGTTTAACCACAGCATTTGCTGCCATCTAGCAATTGTAAATTAATTTATTAATTTATTTATAGTCCATGGGTCCTCCCTACTTCAAGCACTCCATGAAAGTGGGGAGGGAGGATATATTATCAGTTTCCATCACTGTTGTATCCCTAGCACAAAGAAAAGATCATGGTATGAAATAAATTATGCGAGTAAATAAAATAAATGTAATATTATGGTAGGCACACTTTACTCTTTGATCATTTATTCTAATCATTTATCAATTGGTATATAATGATCTACCTCAAAACATAGAGGCTTAAAATAATAACATTCATTTGTTTTGCTCATGAATCTTCAATTTGGGTAGGGCTCAACTTGGATGGCTTATTACTGCTCCATTGGAATCTGCTAAAGCAGCTGAACTGGGGCCGGAAGAATCCACATTTAAGATGGCTCATTTGCATTGTAAGTTGGAGCTAGCTGTTGTCTAGGAGCTCTCAGTGACATCTTGTGCTTCTTCAAAGAATGGTGGCTAGGCCCTAGCCAGTTGGCTCAGCGGTAGAGCATTGGCCTGGTGTGCGAAAATCCTGGGTTCATTTCCGGCTAGGGCACACAGATGGGCCCATCTGCTTCTTCCCCTTCCCCCTCTACTTTCTCTCTATCTCTCTCTTCCCCCTTCTGTAGCCAAGGCTCCATTGGAGCAAAGTTGGCCGGGGCACTTGAGGATGACTCCATGACCTCTGCCTCAGGCTCTGAAAAAAAATGGCTCTGGTTGCAATGGAGCAACGCCCCAGATAGGCAGAACATTGCCGGGATTGCCAGGTGGACCCCAGTGAGGCACATGTGGGAGTCTGTCTCTCTCTGCCTCTCTGCTTCTTACTTCAGGGAAAAAAAAAGAATGGTGGCCATGTTCTGAGACTGAGTGTTCCACAAGGACAAGGTAGAAGTGCATGGCACAGTGTGGTTTCTACAGTACTCTACTGGTCAAGGCAGTCACAACCCCTCCCCAACAGGAGAAGAGACGTGGCCTCCACCTTTTAATGGGAGAGCAGCATGGTTCTAGAAGTATATATAGAATGGGAGAGGTTGTTGTAACCATCTTTTTAAAATGCTAATTAAACCAATCTTTGAGAAACTGTACAATAATTATAACAAATACATTGGCGTGTATGAAACTGTGCTACATAATAACTGCACTTTTTTTTTTTGCTCGTGCTTAGAGGATGTTAGAAAATAATTTAATTTCTCTTTGGACTTTGCCTCCCATACTTCCTCCTGCATCTCTTCTCCAGCTTCTCTAACCACTGTTCAAATGGGCCTTCAACAAGAACTGACTTCCTTTTTTTTTAGAGAGAGGGAACGGAAGAGAGAGAAACATTGATTTGTTGTTCCACTTATTCGTGTACTCATGGTTGATTCTTTTATGAGCCCTGATCAGTATCAAAGCCACAGCGTATGTGGATGATACTCTAACCAACTGAGCTAGCTGGCCAGGTTTGAGGATTGAATTCTTTCTTTTCTTTCCTCCACTATGAAACAATTATATTAAATAAAATTTCAAATGCCAACAAAAAAGCCAATAAATGTATTTTGACCACACACCCCAAATGTTCTAATTCTTAACCTACTTCTTTTCAAATGTTCCTCTTTTTGTGGAGTTCGATAGACATGGGTTAAAATCCTGTCCTTTGCTAATACTACCTGAGCAGACCTTAGGAACTACTTGCTTGTAATCTGTCAGTCTTTCTATTGGCTTGTTAGTCTCTTTCCCTATTGACTTGTAGGTGATCTTTATGCAGTAAGAACAGTAAGTATTTTCCCCTGGTTTATTTTTCAACTTTTAATTTATGTGTGATACTTTTTGATGTACATGTTTATGGTTGATTATAGGTAGTTTGGTATTGCTGGCAGTGCCTCTGTGCACCAGGATTGCAGTCGGAAAGCTGCTGGAAGAAAAAGCCATATTTCAAGAGACATAAGGCAAATAAACAAGTGAGTGAATGTCTTACCCCTTTCCATTCAGATGTACCAGAAGAGGAGTTTAGCTACTGGTTACTGTCTGAAAAATTAGGAAATAGGGGAGGAGGACACAGCTGAACGACTGGGAGAAGTTTTTAGAGCCCTATATTTCTAATAATGGAGGGGCAGGAGCAGGTCAGTTTGAGTGTATGTCTGTGTAGTTGTGTTTTTCAGAGGATGGGGAAAACGCCTCAGGAAGAGAGGTGGTTAATGATGGAGTCAGTAGCGGTCAGTAAGAGCCTTTACAGTTCATTCACTGTTGTTACCCTAAAACCAGAAATTAAGCACAGGATTTCATGAATGTTACACAGGTGAATTCATGTGCACTTCTGAGTTTGACCCTAAAATATGGGACAACCTTTAGTGCACCACAACTGTCCTTTATATTTCAGTCTTCTATAATGCATAGATAGACACTCTCCCTTTGGCATGGAATTGATTGTATCTCCTAGTATCACTGTCTCCCAATTTTTGCCCCTCCCTTTAACCCATGCACACCTGCTCTGCTGCCAGTCTTTGGTTGCAGCAAAGACCTGCTCAGCGTGGGACACCTTTTTCAAGAATATCTGAGGCTCAGTGTAGTAAATTTGTATATTCTGAAGACCTTAATAGACTGGATCTATTCAAGTTTGAAACCAATAAACCAGAAAGGCTTTCGACCATTTCAGGCCTTAGGGTCAGGGTAGCATTGAAGAGGGAGAATAGTCTTCATTAGCACTGTGGTCATTGATACAGACAATTAGTATTTATTCAGTTTCTATAAAATGTTATGTAAATGCAGCTTCAAGAACTATTCCCATATTCCACCCAGGTGTCTGTCCTAAGACTGTGCTATGTAGGAATCCTAAAGCCATAACTTATTAGTTATCTGCAGTGACCCATAACATTTAGCTTGATGTTTACAGTCCTATCTTCAGTTTTTTTAGTAGGTGCAATTGAGGGCCTTTGAACTTTGCTCAACTTCAAATTTCATCTGTGCAATTGGAATGTTTACATTGAAATAACAGGTTCTGGTCAGCATTAGTATGAGCACAAGTAGGTGTAGTTTTAACTTCTACACTAAACTGGAATGTTTGCTTTTAGTTCACTGTGTGTACTTTCTTTGGTTGTTTAATCAAGTAATCATCAAAACATGGTGTCATCTCAGTTATAGGTAAAGACCCAAGCACACTCCACCCAAATTCTAAAATGGCTCTTTGCTTTAAAATTAAAGTAATTTTTCATCCACCAAAAGTATAAAATTAACATGACTTTCTAGATAACAGACTTTTAAAATTGTGCTGTAACCATTACTTGACAGACACCTTTGTTTTAAAAAATTGTAAAACAACTCTTTTCCCCAGAACCCAGTTAAAACTTTTCTCAATAATAGGGTAGATATATATTTTTTCTTCTACCAAAATTACTCTCAGGGAGAGCACAGTATATGCTGTAGGAAATACTTGGACAAAGTGCTGGCGTGAAGGGTTCAAGCATCAATCTTGCTAAATTGCTATGTAGAAAGCCAGGTGAAGAATTTGCTTCTGAAAAGGAGGCAGGTACATGATAGAAGATGGAGTAGAGAGGAGAGTGAAGTCATTGAAGCAGCCCACTTTATGACCTCACATAGCTTTCAGTGAAGTCTATTACAAAATGTTGGTAGAAGTGAATTTCTCATGAAAACTCATGAAGGACTGAATTCTGGGAAGGCATTAATGAAAGAGGAACAAAAACCCAGCAAGTCCAAAGATATGAGCCAAAGGCCAAGATGACCATGATGTTATAAATCACTAGATATTAACAGAAATTCTGGTCAGGACATTGGATTTTACAAGTCTCAGAAACTGAAAAAATTCTCTGAGGGGAAATGGTGTTCCCCACCTGACATCTGAAGTATGTAATCCTCAAAGAGAGTTCTTTTGGGAAGGCCAAGCACTGTCTAACACAAATCCTCCAGCCTTAAAAGAAAGGTAATTACTACCTAACTATATAATTTAAAAATCTAAAACCTGTATGATATGAATTGAGTTTTTTGTATTACCTCAAAGCAGGGATCAGGAACCTATGGCTCACGAGCCAGATGTGGCTCTTTAGATGGCTGCATCTGGCTCACAGACAAATCTTTAATAAAAAAATAATAACATTAAAAGTACAAAACATTCTCATGTATTACAATCCATTCATTTCCTACTGCTCATGTTCATGGTTGCGGGTGGCTGGAGCCAATCACAGCTGTGCTCTGGGACAACACCAAATTTTTATTGAATAATGCGTAACATACACGGGTCGTTGTGAGGTCAGGAAGTAAACTTCCCTCCTTTTAATCAAGTAGTCAGCTAGCTAATTGCAGATACCCTTTTGACGAAGAAGGTGGCTAAAAGAAAAAAAGATGAGAAGTATCATCCTTTTCAGCAGGAATGGACACAGGAATTTGCCTTTGTGGAGAGAGCAGGTTCTTCAGTGTGTTTAATATGCAATGATAAAATTGCATCGATGAAACGGTGAAATATAAAGTGGCACTTTGACACACGCCATACTACATTTGCATCGAAATATCCAGCGGGGGACAGCAGGAAAAAAGCATGTCAACAGCTACTGTGCAGAGTGCAAGCTAGCCAACAAGGTGACTGGGATTCGGCTAGCTTTGCTGGTGCTTTAACAATTGTGAGAAACTGAAAGCCATTCACAGATGGGGAGTATGCCAAAACATTCATGCTTGATCTTGCCAATGAACTTTTTGACGACGACTTTTCGGATAAAGACAAGATAATCAAACAAATAAAAGTCATGCCTCTGTCAGAAAGATCTGTTCACAATCATACCATCATGATGGCAAATCAAACTGAGGCAACACAAGTGAAGGGCATAAATGTAGCACCATTCTTTTCTCTTGCTTTGGATGAGTCAACAGATGGAAGCCATTTATCCCAGTTCAGCATGATTGCAAGGTATGCTGTCAGTGACACAGTATGTGAGGAAAGTCTTGCTGTTTTGCCTATGAAAGAGACAACAAGAGGGGAGGATTTATTCAAGTCTTTCATTGAGTTCGCTAAAGAAACAAATCTACCAATGGATAAACTTATTTTGGTGTGTACTGATGGTGCTCCATGCATGGTGGGGAAAAACAGAGGATTCGTAGCGCTTCTTTATGAACATGAAAAGAGATCTGTCCTAACTTTTCACTGCATCCTACATCAGGAGGCACTTTGTGCTCAGATGTGTGGCAAGCAGCTTGGTGAGGTGATGTCGCTGGTCTTTTGGGTGGTCAACTTTATTGTTGCCCGAGCTTTAAATGATCGCCAGTTTAAAACACTGCTGGATGAAGTTGGGAATAATTATCCTGGTCTGCTTCTGCACAGCAATGTGCATTAGTTTTCAAGAGGGAAGGTGCTCAGTCATTTCGTGGCTTGTTTGAGCAAAATCCAGACTTTTCTTGAAATGAAAAACATCGAGCATCCTGAGTTAGCTAACACTGAGTGGCTCTTGAAGTTCTGCTATCTTGTGGACATGACTGAACATCTGAACTAGCTCAATGTGAAAATGCAAGGCATTGGAAATACAGTCTTATCCCTTCAACAAGCAGTGTTTGCATTTGAAAACAAGCTGGAACTCTTCATCGTGGACATTGAAACAGGTCGTTTACTACTCTTTGAAAAACTGGGAGAGTTTAAAGATGCATGCACAGCAAGTGACCCTGCTCGACATCTTAATCTCTAGCAGCTAGCAGGCTTCACATCTAATCTCCTGCAGTCATTCAAAGCGCGCTTTGGAGAATTTTGTGAGCGCACTCATCTTTTTCAGTTCATCATGCATCCACATGAGTGTACAGTGGACAGCACCGACCTGAGTTACATCCCTGGTGTCTTCGTCAGAGATTTTGAGCTACAAGTTGCTGACCTGAAGGCCTCAGACATGTGGGTGAATAAGTTTGAGTCACTGAATGAAGATTTGGAAAGACTTGCACGACAGCAAGCAGAGTTGGCGAGCAAACACAAGTGGGGAGAAATGAAAAAACTTCAACCCGCGTACCAGCTGGCTGTCAAAACTTGGAACGCGCTTCCCATCACATACCGCACACTGCAGCGAGTGAGTATTGTTGTACTGATGATGTTTGACTCTACGTATGCATGTGAACAGTCTTTCTCACATCTAAAGAACTTTAAGACCAGCCTACCATCACGTTTAATGGATGGAAGTCTCAATGCCTGCATGAAGCTTAACCTCACCACATATCAACCAGACAACAAAGCCATCAGCAAAACTATGCAGCACCAGAAGTCGCATTAATGGTAAGAAGAACTTTATTCATCATTGGTTAGCAACAGCATAACAACGTTATTAAAAAGAATTCAGAGACTTATTGTACTTTAAAAGTGTTCATCTTACATAAAATGCACACATTTACTTGTATTTAGTGTTAAACATATTGTATGGCTCTCACAGAATTACATTTTAAAATATGTGGTGTTCATGGCTCTCTCAGCCAAAACGGTTCCCGACCCCTGCCTTAAAGAATCTACTGTTTGTGCCTAACCTGTGGTGGCAAATGGATAAAGCATCGACCTGGAATGCTGAAGTCATCAGTTCACAACCCCAGGCTTGCCCAGTCAAGGCACATACAAGAAGCAACTACTATGAGTTGATGCTTCTTGCTCTCCTTCCCCCACACCTTTTCTCTCTCTCCCTCTTTCTCCTCTCTCTTTCTCTCTCAAAAAAAAAATCAGTAAATATAAAATATTAAATAATAAAAAAAGATCTACTGTTTGGGTTTTTAAAAACTTCTTCTCCCAACCTCAAATTTTGCAGAAACATGTCATAGTTAACAGCTAGAAATAGGAACTTAAGAAAGGAATTTTGATATACCCAAGAGTCAACTTTGATAATTCTCTCTAGAGCTAGTTTTGGTGCTTTCACATATTATTTCTCAGTAATCTGCTTCTCTGGGATGGATGTTTAGCTGTCCTTGTTAAGCCCTGGGTTTTGCAGTGAATAGTTTCTAGATTTCACCATGGCTTCACCACTCCTACCTCTTCATTCTTTATCTGTAAAATGGCAATAATAATTGTACCTACTTCCTGGACTTGAGGATTAAAAAAATACACAATGTTCATTCTTATAAGCAGTATTGGTGGAAATATCTATATGCCTAATTCTTAACACATCTTCATCATCTTCTTGGTTTTCAGGTCTATCTCTTGAAATTGATAATGGGAAAGTATTAGAGCACAAAGGAAACAAAGGGAGTTCCTCTTGAATAGAGCTAGACATAAATAAGGCAGGCAAGTGATAACAAGGGGTTATTCAGAACAACCACAACTAGAAGGCTCCATCACTAGTTGATTCCTGCATGTGCTCCTACCACGGATTGAACCTGCAACCCTGGTGCATTGGGAAGACACTCCAGCCAACTGTGCTACTCAGCCAGGATGAGTATTCTTGAAATATCTTTTTTTTCTCTTGGTTTCATAAACTCTACAATCTCCTGGTTTCCCTTCCACTTAATTGGCTGCTTTTTCTCAGTCTTTTGAAAGCTGTTGGCTAATATTCCATGATTAGAAATCTAGTGATTTATGTAGAAGTTTCACTCAAATGTAAATATCAACACTACTGGGAAGGTTAACACTGGAGTGAATAGTTTTTAACATTGTTTTCCTAAGAAGAGGAGTTTTGAATGAGATGATGAAGGAGAAAATGTACAAGCAATGGACTTGTGATAATCATAAAAAGAGATAAATAATTAGAAAATTGAGAAGAGGTGGGTCCCAAAGACAAATTTGAAGGATTTAATGATTAAAATAATAGTAGTTAAGAGAGTATCTGCAAAATTTTGATATTTTAGCAGATTATGAATCTGGGCAGTTAGACATTTGTCTAACACAGAAAGTAGAAACTTCAGTTTGAGGTTGATGTTTTCTAACCCAGAGTGTTTAGTCTTGCCTACCTGCCTCTCATTCTTATGTTGCCTAACCGTACTGTTGGGATTCTTTGGAAATTTGTGTGGTCTTGGAAACTAGGAGCTGGAATTGAGGTTCACAGTGAATGTACTGGCCACAGACCTGTGACTTCTCAGCTTTGACATAGTTTCCATGATCACTAGAGACTTGAGGACTAAGCAAGCACAGGAGATCGGTCAGGAGTTAGATAGGCTTAGGTTTGAGCCCTGACACAATAGCTTACTCATTGGATTAATTAAACAAATTGTTTAACTGCTCTAAACCTCAGTTTCTTCATCTGTAAAATAGGATTAAAGGTACTTACCTCATGGAGTTGTTTCAGGTATTAAATAGTATAGTTCATGTGAAGTACCTAGCATTATATTTGGCACATAGTAAATGCCCAATAAAGTATAGCTATTTTTGTAATTATTTTTATGTGGGTGTATGAAGGTTTGTCTTATTTGTCAACTTGGCTAGGCTATGGTATTCAATTATGTAATCAAACACTCTGTGTTGCTGTGAAGGTATCTTGGAAATGTGATTAACATGTACAATCAGTTGGCCTTAAGTAAAAGAGGTTACTCTCGAAAATATGATTAGGCCTTATCTAATCCATTGAAGGCCTTAGGAGCAAAAACTGAAGTTTCCTGGAGAAGAAATTCTGCTTCAAGTATGCAGCATAAAATCCTGCTTGAGTTTTTAGTCTGCCAGTCTATCCTATACAATATAAATTAAAGACAGCAGCAACAACTCCTGGCTGAGTTTCCAGGCTATCAATCTCTCTATAGATTTCAGACTAGCCAATCCCCAAATCACAGGAGCCAATTTTGTAAAATAAAGGAAGTGTGTGTGTGTATGTGTGTGTGTCTTATTGGCTTTGTTTCTCTGGAGAACCCTGACAGATATATGGGGTACACTCTGGGCATAGATCAGCACAAGAGTTTTAGAAAATTCAAAAGAAAGAATGGAAGGAGAGAGGACAAGAGAGTTTCTAAGAAAAATAGAATTCTCTAAGTAATGCACTAGATCCAATTAGAATTTTCATAGGTAATGGGAGTCCTTCAACTAATGTGCAACCCAAAATAGCTACACAAAGCTGGGCCTGGTCCCCCTGGAGAACCCTCACTTCACTACTGCTGAGGATTTTCTTCCACTGTGAACTGCTTGCTCTACCACATCTGTGGTGATCTGAGATTCATCCAGAAGAGCTGTGAGAGGCGCCTCTTTCCTCATGGCTTAGGGACTTTATAATTAGATTGAAGACTGAGTGGTGATATACCAAAATTGCTGCAGGAAGACTGGTCCTACCAGCCTCCTCTTATTCCTTCAAGGCTCTGGAAAAAAAGTAAAAAGCAACAAAATGCATGGAAACAAAATTCTTCTTCATTCTAAGGAAAGACTATTTCTTGGTTTATGTCAGTCACATGCTGGCTGTTATGTGTTCCCAAAAGTACTATAAATATAACATAGTGATAGGGATCAGAATTAGGAGTTGCTGTTTTAGTGTCCCAAAGGCACCCAGCTATTAATTAAAATTCAAATAAACTAATTGCTGCATCTGAGCAATTAAGTGTTACTTAGGTAGAATTTGTTTAGACATTACTCAACGTAATGATTCAGAAAGTAAAAATTCAACTTGTCAAATGACTCAGAAACCACTCATTTCACTTTTTGCTTAAAATTACTTAAAAATAAAAGCATTGCTATGCTTGGATGACATTCTGAACAAAGGGAAGCATAACAGGCATAGAACCAGTGGGGGTTGTCTCAGTGAGACACATTTTTTAAATATTATATATATTAAATGCCTAATTTATTAAATATAGCCAAGTAAATATAGCCAATTAAAGTAAGATAAAAGTACAACTTTTACTTAAATTTCCTGCATCATAGGTAATTTTCTAACCTATCACCCATGTTTTCTTTCTTCATCTATTCTTCATATACTTACACTAAGCTTCACCTGCCTGAAATTTCAGTTTTATCAGATCATGATTAATAATGAGCTTCCTCTGATTTAAATTCAAGTACCTAAAACAGTAGTATCTGTTTATATATTCTAATTCAAACATTTTTCCATATAAAAAGTGTTTCTAAAAATGAAGGAAGATTATAATGTCATTGGATATTTATTGGAAATTATGCCATCATTTGGACTAATTACCTCTGAAAAAGTTTGATCTAAGTAAGGATCCCCATCCTATCAGGGGTTCATATGTTTCCCAGATCCTACTCAAGAATAGGGGGAGGGAGTGTGGACAAGAGTAAGCAGGGCAAAGTGTGATCCTTAGTGTACTCAACAATTTACCAAGCCTAAAAGCCAAAGAGATGGTGAGGAGGAGGGAGGAATGCAGCAGGGACTGAAAACTTAATAGAAGCATGGAGGACTGACTCAGGAATCAAACTGAGGGGCCAGGAATAATTGGCTCTACAGTGAAACTGATGACTGTGAAAATGAAAAACTAGAATGAGGAGGCAAATAGTGAGAAGATATTGGTAACATTTTGTATTGTTAGAGATGTTTTATCCTATTTTCTATGAAAGAAATAATGTGAGGAAGAATGAAGCTGTAAAATCGGAGAAAAGGTGTTGTTCAACTGACCAAAATCTGAGTTTTCATTTCATTTGTATCTCGGCCTACACTGTGTTTGTGTTCAGGTGGCTCAATGAGTTTGGAGTAAAATGCACAACCCTGCTAAATGCTCTCATTTTAAATTAGTGACCATGAACTTCAACTGGCTTGTTGATGATGCCTGGCAATAATACTATGTTTCTCTAGTGAATATTTTTTTTTCACTATCCTAGACAACTATTTCATACCTTCTCTTGACTCCTTAAACTGCCAATGTTTTCTCCACCCTCACTTTCAGATGATGACATTTCTTCTTGTTTCACTGAGAAATTATAAGCATATTCTGAAAAGAATGTCCACAAATTCCCAGCATATCTACACAGCTACATGCTTTTGTGCACATATACTCTGCCTTCTCTTTTGTAACAATAGATGGATTGTCCATGTTTCCATCTGAAGCTAACTCTTCAATTCGAGCACCAGATTGCTTCCAGCCTACTCTGTGCTGTTGCTCCAGTAATTCTCCCTCTCTCAGCAGATTTCTCACCCTTTATTTTTCCTTTCTGGTAGATCTTTCCCCATGACATTATTTTAAAAACAAAATACACTTTCTTTGCCAGTCTACATTTTTCACCTTTCCTTTATAACAAAATCTTTTCAAAGATTTGTCTGTTTCTCTAATTCCACTTTCTTTCTTCTTATTTTTTCTTGGAACACTCTAGTCAGGCTGTAGCCTACACTGTTCCATAAAGAACAGCTCATGGTTACCAATGAATTTCATGTTACCAAATCCAGTGGTCAGTTCTCTTGACCCATTAATAACATTGACTCAGTATTATTTTTTAGTAATTTATTTTTTGATTTTTAGAGAGAGAATTGGTTGATTTCTGCATATGCTCCTACCAGGAATTGAACCTGCAACCTTGGTGCATCAAGGCGATGCTCCAGCCAACTGAGCTACTCATCCAGGGTGAGTATTCTTCAAATGCAGTACTTTTTTCTCTTGGCTTCCCAGACTCTACAATCTCCTGGTTTCCCTTCCACACTATTAGCTGCTCTTTTTCAATCTCTTTTGTTAGTTCCTCTTCTCCCCAACTCTAATTGTGCCCTAGCTAAGATTGAGTCTTTGAGCCTCTTCTCTTTTTCACCTATACTTATTCCCATAGTTCAATTTTATGATTTTAATGTATCAATATGTTTGATCCCATTTTTATAAATAAATATATCAACTAGAGGAATGTATTCATATACACAGAAATGAGACAGAAAAAAAATAAACCAAAAAATGAATAATGATTATCATTTGGTAATGAGATTACAAGTGATTTTAATCTCTGTGCTTTTCTGTAATCATAATTTATACAATTAATATGTAATGTTTCTGTAATCAGATTTAAAAAGATGCATGGTTGAAGGGATACAGAGAGACTTACCCAATAAACTTTAAAACATTATTTTCCCACCCTAAGTATCAGAACACTTTGGAAATAATCAATGAGATGCAGATTTGAAACAATGCTTTAGGGATGGGGGAGAAGAAACCTTGGTTAACAAAAACTAAGCCAACTTGCTTGCATTACTGAAGATGGGACTTATTTATATTTCCCAGGCTCTGAATCACTGAGACTCAGAGATAGTCTTCTGGGAAAATACAGTGGAAAGTCTGAAGGTGTGAAGATCTCAGTCCTTGAATCCTTGGCTCCTGGGTTTTCTTTGAAGTAGAGTGAAAATTCACTGAATACTTTTGTTTCCTAAAATGTTGGAATTCTGATAGTGTTATGTTAAAGAGTTTTTCTTTTTAAATTTTTTAATATGTAATATTTGCTTAAAAAAGAATATTTGTGTGTAATAAAACTCAGCAATTAAAATAGCCTTCAACCCAGAACTTTACCTTGTCACTGAACATTACCACCAATACTATTGCATGGACCAGGGTCACTCATTTTCTGTCCTATTCTCCTGCATCGCTCCCAGGAAGGAAAAAGAACACTAACCTGAATGCTGTTCTCATTCTCATCTCTATTTTAATAGTTTTCTTGGGCATGCATATTTTCTTTTTTCTTTTATGTACAAAGAGCTTATAGCAGCTTTCTTTTCTTCAATTTTAATTGAATTTCTTGGGGTGACATTGGTTAATAAAATTATATAGGTTTTGGGTGTATAATTCTATAATACTTCATCTGTACATTGTGTTGTGTTTACCACCCAGGTCAACTTTCCTTCCCACCATTTATCCCCCCTTTAGCCTCTGCTACCTCCCCTACTCCCTTTCCTCCTTGTAATGACCATACTGTTGTTTGTGTATATGAGGTTTTATTATTTTTTTGCTTATCTTTTACCTTTTTCACCAAGCTTCCCAATCTCCCACCTTGCTGACAGCTGTCAGTCTGTTATCTGTATCTATGGGTCTCTATTTTTTTAATTTTTGTGCAATAGATTCCATATATAAGTGAAATCATATGGTATTTTTCTTTCTCTGACTGGCTTATTTCACTTAGCAAAATGCTTTCCAGGTCCATCCATACTGTCACAAAGGGTGAGATTTCCTTTTTTCTTTTTATGGCCGAGTTGTATTCTACTGTATAAATGTACCACAGCATTTTTATCCACTCATCTTGGGCTACTCCCAGATCTTGGCTATCGTAAATAACACTGCACATTTACGATACTATGCAACCATAAAAAAGAAGGAAATCTTGCCTTTTGTGGCAGCATGGGTAGACCTGGAGATTATTATGCTAAGTGAAATAAGCCAGGCGGAGAAAGACAAGTACCATATGATCTCACTTATATGTGGAATCTAATGAACACAATAAACTGAGGAGCAGAATAGAAACAGAGGCAGAGTCACAGGGAACAGATAGACAGCTGTCAGAGGGAAGGGGGAAGAGAGGATGGAACTAAAGAAGGTGAAGGGATTAGCACATATATATGGACAACAGGGTAGCAATACCAAGAGGGAAAAGGGGAGTGGAGGTAAAGGGAGGGGGATAAATAGGGGAATTGGGGTGGAAAGAGACTTTGCATGAGGCATGGGGGACACTGCAGTGTGTAGAGGGTGTTGTATTGAGTGGGACTCTTGAAACAATGTCAACACAATAAATTTTGAAAAATGCTGCAATGAACATAAGGGTGCATATATTCTTTGAATTCAAACCAATTAAAAAATGGGCAAAGGGCTGATCAGATGGCGGTGGCGCAGTGTATAGAATGTTGACCTGGGACGCTGAGAACCCAGGCTCGAAATCCCAAGGTTGCCAGCTTGAGTGTGGGATCATAGATATGATCCCATGGTTGCTGGCTTGAGCCCAGAGGTCACTGGCTTGAAGCCTAAGGTTGCTGATTTGAGCAAGGGGTTACTGGCTCGGCTGGAGCCTCCCATCAAGGCACATATGAGAAGCAATCAATGAACAACTAAAGTGACACAACCAGAGGCAGGTTAAGGTCAGTTGAGACCCTGGGAACAGAAGAAAATATTGGGCCCCTTAAACTTGGTATCATTAAAAAAAAGTGTAAAGTTGGCGTTTTGTAGGGTCCTTCAGAAGATGGGGTCCAGAGAGCACACCTGGCGTGCCTGCCGTTAAATCCACCTCTGGACACAGCTATTAGTTGATGCTTCTCATTGTTCTCCTTTCTTGTCTATTTCTGTCTCTCTCTCTCACTTAAAAAAAGAAAAATGGGCAAAGGACTTGAATAGACACTTATCCAAAGAAGACATACAGGTGGCCAACAAACATATGAAAAGATGCTCAATGTCACTAATCATCAGAGAAATGTGAACTGAAATTGCAATGAGATGTCACCTCACACCTGTCAGAATGGCTATCATCAATAAATCAACAAACAAGTATGGACAAGGATGTGAGAATAAGGAACCCTCATACACTGTTGGTGGGAATGCAGATTAGTGCAGCCACTCTGGAAAACAGTGGAGTTTCCTCAAAAAATTAAAAATGAAATTGGTTTATGACCCAGCTACTCCACTTTCAGGAATATATCCAAAGAGACCAGAAACACTGAATTGAAAGAATATACGGGGTGGGGCAAAAGTAAGTTTACAGTTGTGTGTGAAACACAGAGTTTATTCTTATATTGTTGTTCATTAATTATTGTATTATTTTCCATAAAACAACTGTAAACCTACCTTTACACCACTCTGTATGCCCCCCTATGTTCATTGTGGCATTATTTACAATAGCCAGGACTTAGAAGCAGCCCAAGTGCCATCAGTAAATGAGTAGATATAAAAGCTGTGGTATATTTACACAATGGAATGCTACTTGGCCATAAAATAAAAGGAAATCTTACTTTTTGTGACATCATGGATGGACCTCGAGAGCATTATACTAAGTGAAGTAAGCCAGTCAGAGAAGGACAAATACCATATGATTTCACTTATATGTGAAATTTAATGAACATAAATAAACAAAAACAAAATAGAGACTCATAGATACAGTGAACAACAGACTGTCAGCTGTTAGAGGAGAAGAGGATTGGGGGGCTTGGTTAAAAAGGTGAAGGATAACAAAACAAACAAAAAAACAAAACCTCATAGACACAGACAAAGTATGATGACTACTAGAGGGCAAAAGGGATTGGTGGGTGGCAGGGAAAGGTACAGGGATAAATGGTGATAGAAGGAGACTTGATTTTCAGTGGTGAACACACAATACAATAAAAGATGTTTTGTTATAGAATTATACACTTGAAATGTATATAATTTTATTAACCAATATCACCCCATAAATTCAAGAAAATTAAAAAAATATTCCAAATAAAAATGGAATGAAGGAAATATTTTTAAAAAGCTATAATTATTACAGAGACAATCTTTTAAAACTAATATATTTTATCAGATCACTTTCAAGGGTATGAAGAATAATAAAGAATAGTGTTATTTAGGTATCTCACAAGATATTTCACTTGCTTTGGTATTTCATAGTAAACCCTCAATTAATAGCCCTGAGTAACACAAATGTAACATCCATTTCTAGAGCATTATAGCCTGCAGTATTCTATAACCTCGGTTAAAGAGTAAAAAAAATAATAAAAAAGGTAAGTCCTACCTAATTAATAATTTTGTCTAGCGTCAAATTCCAAGAGCTGAAATTACTTAATATTTCAAAACTTCATGCCAATGCCTCAGAGTCAGCACTCCAAATATATTTACAGTTAACATAGAGTTGTCATTCTGAGACAAATCAGGTCACTGAAGGAAGAGAAAGGAAAGGACGGAAGAAAGGGAGGGAAGAAGAAAAGAGGAAGAAAAGGTGGAAGAAAAACAAAATCAATTACCACTCATAAGACCAAACTACTTTGGTTACTACTGCATTCCTAGTCTTCCATGTTCCTGGCTTCTCCTAAAGGCACTACCTAATGAAAGTATAGGGTGGCAATGAAAGGGTGTTCAATGGGTGGATCCCAGTGGCAGTGCCGTTGGAAACACTCACTATGAGTCAGCTATAAATTCAATTCAAATCCCCAGTCTCCCTGTTTTCTTTGCTTATCATGGTTACCACCAAAATGACTGCTGCCTTTAGCAACTTTAATGAGAAACAGGTAAATGTCTAAAACAACGTTTAATTTTATATTAATACACAAAAATGTATTTTGTTATTGAGTTAGGGTTTATATACATTTGCTTAATCTTCAAAACACAGGGACAGCTTGTTAACATTTCTTCAGTTTTATTTTAAGATTGTTACCTCATTGTGTAGTGTCCATTTGAGTGATGAACAAGAATTTATAAAGTGTTAGGTTTAATTCCATACCTGTAAGAAAGGTATATTAGTAACTGACTTCATAATTCAATACTATATCCTGCTGTGCTGTAATTGGCTGCTAGCTATCTTTTGTGAATGTACATTCTCAGAGGAGACCTGATGTCAGTACAGGCTTCAGATTTCTCATGTGGAGATAAGCTGAGGAAGATGACTGGTTACCATAGTATTAGCTCACAAATTCTATTTGGCGGCAATGTTGATGGTTATGTGGCCTTTCAGTGATGACTTCAGCAGCAGTTGCTTACCAGTCACTTTAAGGAGCAGTCCATAACAAAAGCTAAATTAATTGGACTGTAAAGCAACACCTTCCCAACATAGTTTCCTCATCTTTTTTGGTGGATTTGGGACAGAGTGCTAATTAACATTAGCTGAAGTTTGTGTTTGACTTTACTGTTATTAAACCATTTTCACATGAAATAACACATTTCACCAACACCTCTATTGTTAGAAACTCTTATCCTTATTTGCCTGATTAAGAAACTGAAGCTCACAGAGGCTAAAGGCCAGACAATTGGCAGGTAGTAGAGTCAGGATTTTTGTACTTCAGAGTCTTTTTAAAAAATCTGTTTATTTATTTTTGCACATTGGTGCTGTGTGGCTTTAGATAATAGCAATTACAATAACTGCCACTTGTTGAATGCTTATGTGCCTTGCATACATTATTTCATTTTATTGTCACTGCAATGCTTAAGTTGATATTATTATTATTATCTACAGTTTTGGGATGAGAAGATTGGAGCTCCAAGAGGCTAAGCATACTTTTGGCAAGCACACTTGAAATTTTAGGTCATAACTAGTCACTTGCATTAACATAGAGGTTACTAGGTCCCTGATAATTGAATAAAGTGAAATTACTACTCTAGTTGCACCAAATTTTACTTTGCTTTAAAATGGATATTTTAGGAAGTCAAGAAAATGAACTTTTTCTTTTGTTGGTGGGGTAGATATTGGCAATCTATTGATGTCCTCTTTTCATGGCACAATTTCAAAAGCTGTTGTTGGGTTGATAATGTGAATGTCTTAATATCACATATAGAAACCATGTCCAAACTCTAGAGCCAGAGAGCTGGTTCTTTACCACAACTGTGACAGACCTAGTTTCCACCTGTGCACAAGTGCCAAGAAATGGCAATAGAATTGTGTGCCCCTTTAACAGTGTTATTTCCTAAGATAATGTGCCTTGCAAACAATGGAATGTGGTGGAGGTAAACTGGTGAGGTTATAGCCATTCTTAAAGTCTCAGTATGTGGAGTGGCCACACTTTTGTGCTTGACTACCTTTTGAATTCATGTTGTGGAAAGCAATGAACCAAGTGAAATAGGTTTTCACTATTTCATTGTGAGCCTTCATTTTTCCAAAGTAAAAAACATTTGAACATTAGATGGGAGTCTCAATGGAGTGTTGTTTCTCCTCTTTCTAGAATTGTGTTGCCAGAGAATTTTCTGATGGATGGAAAGATTCTATATTGGTGTTGTGCAAGGCAGCCAGTGGCCACATGTGGCTATTATTAAGCACTTGACTTGAAATGTATACCGTAAGTGCAATGGAGAAAATGAAATTTTATTTAATTAAAGTTCAAATGTGAAAGTCATATGTGGCTCGTGGCTGCTGTATTGGACAGCACAACCACAGAATGTCCTGGTTTTCTTTTTTTAATTTATTTTATTTTTATTTTATTCATTTTAGAGAGGAGACACAGAGTGAGAGAGAGAGAGAGAGAGAGAGAGAGAGGGAGGAGCCAGAAGCATCAAACTCCCATATGTGCCTTGACCGAAGCAGTGCAGGGTTTTGAACTGGCGACCTCAGTGTTCCCAGGTCGACGCTTTATCCACTGCGCCACCACAGGTCAGGCAGAATGTCCTGGTTTTCTAAGGAAGCTTCAAATGCCAGCTGCTTAGGGAGGGTGGGGTTCTATTTATCAGTGGGTCTGACGCCACCAGTGAGTTCCTCTTTTGTATCCTGAGCAGTTTTGCCTTTCAGGGGAATGCCTCTCTTGCTTTTCTTTTTTGTGAGCAATAAGGCTAATTTGGCTGACTTATAAAACACCTTTGGCAGTTGAGAGCACGGTATTCTTCCGAGACCAGATGAGATCGGGCGCGTTCAGGGTGGTATGGCCGTGGACAAGAGCATGGTGTTCAGAGATTTAACTCTTGCCAGACTTAGAGAGGATAGAGCTCAGACCTTCCTTTCTGTGACAGTGACACAATCAATGCTAAGTGTCAATTGGCAGGTAGTAGAGTCAGGATTTTTGTACTTCAGAGTCTTTTAAAAAAATCTGTTTATGTCTAGCGTCAAATTCCAGCATTTGAACAAAGGCAACTTTGAATTGCTAACTGAATGTACCTTAAATTAAACTTTTCTGAGGAGAGTGGCATTGCTCACTGCATCCATGCTTCCTCTGTCTTTTATTCTAATTCAAAGTTCCAGAGTATGAACAGCAGAGTGGCAGAGAGCTGGAGCAGAGGTGGTGTTGGTGTGGAATTCACACAGTGGAATTTCACTTACCCAAGTGCTCAAGCATTCACGAGAGGTTAGAATTAGCTATTTAAGTGAAAAGTTAAAGTGTAAGCCGTTCCGTCAAATAAATTGATGAGCTCAGGATGAGTGAAGAAAAGGAATAAACGAAGTATAGTGCTAGAAACTCAGTGCTAATGGTATAGTCTTGTCTTCTTAGGCGAATGACCTCATTTAAGCTAATACATCTCAGGAACAGCAGTACTGATTATTTAGATTATTTAGATAACACACACACCCACCCACACACCCACCCACAGTACCAACTAAAACAACACCAAACATATTCTTTATCATTCAAAATATACTGAACAGGTACTATGCAAAGTGCTGGGGCTACTGAGAAGCCTAACTCAAAATAGGATTTCAATCATGCAAAAGTTCTTGACTTAGTGGGTAAGTAATAACCCCTTCTGGCATTAGACTGATTGGATTCAAAGCCCTGCCCCCTTTGCAGTTTTCATTGTATAAATAGGGGCAAGTTACTTAGTACTTTTCTCCTATGCAGGGGGGTTATAATATTACCTGCTTTCTGAGGATAGTATGAGGACTAAAAGAAATAATGTATGTACAGCCCTTAGCCAATATTCGTGCACAGTGAGTCCTCAACTGTGTATTAGATTATTTTTAAAATAATAAACTTCATTTATTTTTATACAGTTTTTAGATACAATTTACATTAAATGAAATGTGAACTGTACATTTTTGACAAAGTGAATACATCTGTGTAACTCCCACTCCTACCAAGATATAGACCATTTTTATCACCCAGAAAGTACCTCATGTTCTTCGAAGTCAATTCCCTGCCAGAGGCAACCAGTTATGATTTTTTCACAACAGATTAATTTTGTCTTTTATAGAATTTCAAACAAGTAGAATAATGCACTCTTTGTGTCATTTATTTTTTAATAGGTAATATATTTACATGGTTTGAAATTGAAAAGATACAAAACAGCAGGCAGTGAAGTCTCCTTTCCAGCTCTGTCCCCAATCACCCAATCTTCCTCCCTTGAAGCAACCAATGTTACTAGTTTCATGTGGGCCCATTCCACTTATTACATTCAAGGTGCTTTGAAAACTCAGTTTTGTAGGTTACCTAAAGACTCACTCTTGTAATAGCTCAGCTAAAACAATATAAAGTTAGTTTTAAAATAGCTGGAATTCTTTTCTGAGTCTAAATATCAAGTTGTGACATTTTACCCTTCTAGGACATGGGTAATCTTTAAGCCCCATCTTGTTCAAGTTCTAGCATTCTATGAGTCTTTCATTTATTAAACAAATATGTATTGAACAACTATGGAAATACAACTACAAGCCAAAGAAAACCAAGCTCCTGGCCTTATGGAGGTAGTAGTCCAGTGGGGGAAACAAAAATTCACCAATTACAGTTTCAGTGCAGTGTGATAAAAAGGGCCAAGGTAGGGATGTCCGAAGATGCTTCTCAGAGTTAGAGATTAGATCTGAGATTAGAACGAGGGTTGAAGAATTTTCCAGGCACAGAGCAAAGCGCGTGAAAAGGCCTGTAGAGGGAGGTAGCTTTGAGGGATTGGAAGAGACCTGTGTGTTTGGAACACAAACAGGATGGAATGTGGTCTGAACAGTGAGAAGACATGGAAAGGTGGGCAAGGCAGGGACTATGCAGGGCTAGGTAATTAAAGGATTTTGTCTCAGAGAATAGGAAGCTATTGAAGTGGTTTATGCTGGGAAGTGACAGGATGACAGAGCCTTAGGAAGCCTATGTGAAGAAGAGATTAAAGAGAGGCTAGAGCCCATGTGGTTAAACTAGGTTAGTTTCCTCCTCCCTACAACCCAAAGGTAGTTTAGACTAAGATGGTAATGGAGAAGATAGAAGAGGACAGATTCAAGGCAAATTGGGATGTAAAATCCATAGGATTTTCTATTTGATGAAACATAGAAGTGAAAGATATATCAAGATGTCTCTCAGTTTTCCTATACAAGATGGATTCAGTTGCAATGAAATTGTTCCAATTGTTTTAAATTAACTGAAATTAAAGTTATGTAAAATATTGCCTCATAAAATTTCAAGATTTCAGTTGTTAGCTGGGTGGAGGTCATGGCTCTACTTCCTGTGTTTTGGTATTTTCTAATCTTGTTAAAAAATTGAGAGTTTTCTTCTGTAGTATTTATTACATTGGAAGCCCTTCTGAAGATTATAAATTTAAATGAGAAAATAACTAAGGCTGTCTAATTTCTAGGCAAATAATTTTTATTTTGTGTGTGTGTGCTGATAATTACTATTATCATTCTGTCACTTCTAAATGTAGAATGAAAGTTATTTATATTGCCTTCACTATTTTTCTTGCCTGTTTTTCCTGGGATTAGACCGGAATTAGTATGTTGTTTCTGTTCCAAACTAAACACTTTCCTTCTAAGAATTTCTTCGTTGATGTTGGATGGCTGCCCGGCTAGACCTCACATATTTGTGTCCAGGTTCTGCCCCCTACCGGAGTCTGCATAACCACAGTGTGTCGGAAGGACTGACGCTAGAGTGATTTGCAATCACAAGTGTCATTTACAAATTGATGATTGTTTTTGAGTGAGACTTAGGTCACCTCTCCGGGAGCTCAACAGCCTTTGGAACCCCGCGCGTCCGCGTCGCGTGCCCGCGCCTGGAATACAGGCGCGGAGGCGGGGCGGCGGGGTCGCTTAGGGCCCCGAGGGGTGTGTCCTGTGCAGCTCTCACATGCCAGGGGCGGTCCTGAGAGACGGAGGAAGTAAGCAATTTGTAAGGTGGAAGGCTGGTGCTTTGGCAGAGGCGGAGAAGGGAGCGGGATTTCCCCGCCCCCCGTGCCCACGGTCCAATCGTTTCGGCTTCTCCTTTTCTCAGCCGGCCGGGCCTCTAACCTGCTCGAACCCATTATGCAGTAGAAGCGGCCCGGTCTTTTTAAGGCCCTGCCGCGCCTGCGCTTTGGGCTTTCCTGACGCGGCCCGGCCGGACCCCGGAGGAACCCGCGGGCGGACGGGCTAGGGTCGCGTAGTGGTGGAGACAGCGGCGGAGCGCGGAGGGTCGGTGCAGTCGGAGGCTGCCGCGAGCTCCTGAGTGCGCGCGGCGCTCGAGAGAGGGCGGGGAGGGCGGCCGGCGGAGCCCGGAGCGGGCCGAGGCGCTGAGACGCGGCGGCGCGGCTGCCGGCTGGATGGGAAGTTAATGTTTACCGCGGAGTGCACCCAACGTTTCCAAGGTGAGAGGCGCCCCGCCAGGCCGGGCGGGCCGCGAGCTAGGGTTCCGCAGGGCGCTTGGCGAGGTCGAGTCGCCCGCGTGGAGGCCGCCACCAAACTTGCGGCGCGAGCGGGCGACGCGCCCTGCACCACCCGGGCCTAAGTTCCCTGGGTCGGCTGCGGCCCAGGACGCTCCTCTCGTGGGAACTGGGGAAGAAACTCTCCAGCGGATGTTCCAGTGGCGTCCCAGGGAGGTGGAGGGATGGGGCAGTTTCGGGGGCGCTTCTTCGTAAATCCTGTGCGCTTCACCCCAGCGCTGGAAGCCAGAAGTCCATTCCCTCTGGGTGACCTGCCAGGGCGAGACCCTGCGCGCCCCTGGCAAGTTAGCGTCTTTTTTTGGCGGGGTTCTGTGCGAGGTCATATCTCCAGGCAGGTAATGGGCAAGCCAGGTTTGCTAGCAAGGATGAAGTTGGGGAGCGGTTATAGCCATCATTGAATCACCTTATGACTAGCGGGGCAAACCTCAAAATAACCGCAGAATTTCCGGTAGGTTGGATTGTGGTTTCGTTGTTCGCTTCGAGTTGCTGTGATATTTTGTGTTTTTCTGTCTTTTGGTTTTCTTAGATCAACTCAGTTGACATTTTTGCACCGAAGAGTTAATCAAAACTTTGGGAATGGTTCCTTTGCTTTGCTCATATCTCTTGCTTTTAGAGGAAGATTTCGAAAAGCAGCATTTTCTTGCACAGATATCTTTTCTTTGGGTTACAGTGTAGAATAATAAACCCCTTTCTTTGCCGAAGTAAAGAAATCAAGTGCTTCATGAAGATCAAAAAAGATTAACCTGTTGGTAGTTTTTACCTTTGTTATGGGCTATGTTAGTAGGTATTTTTTGTTTTTTAATTTTATTAGTAAACTTCCATCAATTTACAAGAAGGTCCTTTTATATTTAAAATACTAGCCTTAGGTTTCTGAGAACTGTGTGTCAAATAAATCTTAGAAAACTTACTGAAGTATGATATACAGAAAAAGTGCATAACTTAAGTGGGCCAGTGAAAAGTTCTTCCTAACTGTGCCATCACAAATCAAGAAATGGAGTTATCACTTGATTGGGGTTTATACCCAGGATGGAATTGTTGTTTGTAAGGAATGTGAATGATAACTTGAGTATTAGTCCCTGTTGAACATTTCCCCAAAGTGGTTGTACCAGTCAGCAGGGAATGATATTCCATTTACTCCACATCCTTCCTGATGCTTTTCAGTTTTTAAAACTTTTGCTGTTCTGGTAGAGATACAGTAATATATTAGTGTGGGTTTTATTTTGCATGTTCTTGATGATTGTGGTTGAATGTGTGAGAGAGTGTGTGTGTATGTGTATCTTCCATGAGTTTTTTTTCAGATATATATAAAGTTTTTTTTCCCACTCTGTTTCTTGACCTGTCACTCTTTTACTGGCTATATTTTTTATGAGTGGAAATTCTCAAATTTAATGAAATATACTTAATCTTTTCCTTTATGATTACTACTTTTTGTATCCTATTTAAGAAATATATACCCTGGCCAGTTAGCTCAGTGGATAGACCATTTGACCAACATATGGGTATCCTGGGTTCGATTCTAGGTCAGGGCACATAAGAGAAGTGACCATCTGCTTCTCTCCCCTTTTTTTCCCTCTTCCTCTCTCGCAGCCAGTTCCCCATTTGGTCTGAGTGTTGTCCTGGGTGCTGAGGGTAGCTCGGTTGGTCCCAGGGTGTCAGCCTCAGGTGCTAAATATAGCTTGTTTGATTCAAGCATCCACCTCAGATGGGGGTTGCTGGTTGGATGCTGGTTGGGTTGCATGTGGGAGTCTGTCTCACTATCTTCCCTCCTCTCACTTAAAAGGAAAAAAAAAATCTATATCTGGCCTAAGAATATAAAGATATTTTCTGTGTTATGTTATAGGAGTTTTATCTTGTACTACTTTTCACATTTAAGGTGTATAATTTATAGTAAATTACATATGGATTGTAGGGGTCAAGGTTTACTTTTTACCTATGGGTATCTACTTGACTCAGCACAATTAATTGAAAATACTATCCTTGCATCTCTGCAATTTGTGGCACTTTTTCATTATCTGCTTGTTAACTTTACAAATTTTGGAAATTGGAATTGAATCTATTTATCAATTTGTAAGGAATTGGTATTTTAACAATCTTGAGTTTTCCAATTTATGTTGAGTTTCCAGTTTATGAAAATTTCCACTTATTTAGATCTTTAAAAAATATTCTCAGTAATGTTTTATAGTTTTCTTTGTAAAAGTCTTGCACATCTTTTTAAATTTTTTTAAAAAAGATTTTACTTATTGAGTTTAGAGTGAGGAGATAAGGGGGGAAGAGCAGGAAGCATCAACTCGTAGTAGTTGCTTCTCATATGTGCTTGATTGGGCAAACCCAGGGTTTCGAATTGGTGACCTCAGTGTTCCAGGTCGATGCTTTATCCACTGTTCCACCACAGGTCAGACAAATCTTGTGCATCTTTTGATATTTGTCTTTAGGTATTTGATATTTTTTGTTATTACTATAAATCATATTTAAAAACATTTATAGCTAGCCCTGGCTGGTTGGCTCAGTGGTAGAGCATTGGCCCGGCGTGTGGAAGTCCCAGGTTTGATTCCCGGCCAGGGCACACAGGAGAAGCGCCCATCTGCTTCTCCACCCTTCCCCCTTTCCTTTCTCTCTAGCTCTCTCTTCCCCTCCAGCAGCCAAGGCTCCATGGGAGCAAAGTTGGCCCGGGTGCTGAGGATGGCTCCATGGCCTCCGCCTCAGGCGCTAGAATGGCTCCAGTTGCATTGGAACAATGTCCCAGAGGATCTGAGCATCGCCCCCTGGTGGGCATGCTGGGTGGATCCTGGTTGGGCGTGTGGCGCATGCAGAAGTGTCTGTCTGCCCCCCTTTTCACTTCGGAAAAATACCAAAAACAAAACATTTATGGCTGCTATATAGAAATAAAACTGATAATTTTTTTGATGGAGGGCTCTGAGATTATTTAAAAACAACTCCCAGACATCATTTCATCAATAAATTCTAAGTATTTAATCTTCATATGGGACCTAGTCTTCATATACCTATGTTCTAGTTTTCCAAGTTTTTGTTTGTTTGTTTGTTTGCATGGTATCTCAGTGTCTTGGACCAATTAAAGATGTATAGTGTGTTTAGTATATTGACAGTCACTGTGTTAGGCTCTAGGGATGTAATACTGATTAAGATGTCCCTGCCCTTAAGAAACTTAGAGTCTACGAGGGGTTGTAGATTTTCAAGAAGAGACCTTTATCTTTCACTAGGAAAAATGCTGTGATGAAAATTGGTTTGGCTGCATGCAAAGGGGGCATTTAAATCAAACTGAGGAGAGGTAATATGTAATATACCTGACTTTCAGAGTTCTGAGACTTGGGCAAAGGAAGTAGCCTGTGGGTGGGGGCTATTATTTACTATATGTACAGTAGTCCCCTCCCCTTTTTGTAGAAGATACCTTCCAAGACCTCCCAGTGGATGCCTGAAACCCTGGATAGAACTGAATCCTATATACAGTATATGCTGTTTTCTTCCAACATATGTATACCTTTTCACTTTAAAGAAGCACTTACGGCTTCTCATTGTTACATCTGAATTGCCAGCGTCACTACTTTTGCACATTGGGGCCATTACTAAATAAAATAAGGGTTACTTGAACACAAGCATTGAGATACTCCACAATCTATCTAACTGAGATGGCTACTAAGTGACTAATGGCCGGGCCATGTATTCAGTGTGAATACTCTGGACAAAGGGATGATTCATGTCCTGGGAGGGATGGGGTGGACAGAGTGGGATGGTGCAAGATTTCATCACGCTACTCAGAACGGCATGCAATTTAAAACTTAAGAATTGTTTATTTCTGGAATTTTCCATCTAATATTTTCAGACTGCTGGTGGATTGTAGGTAACTGAAATTGGAAGGTGGATAAGGGGGGACAGCTGTACTTCAGCTTAATCCTTTGACTTTCAACTGTGAGCGTCACTTCAATTTTCCCTTCTTGGGTCTGTAGTCTTTGTGTTTACAGAAATTAAATTTTTGAGAGGATGTGAATGGTGTAGAAGGGAAACTGGAGGTTATGTGTACAGACGTTAAACTACTAATCCCTGCTTTTCAGCCCCGTACCTCTCCCCCACTGACTGTATACCTGGAGATTCCCATGTGCGGAGTTTTACTGGAGTTCTGTTAGTGAGGCAAATTATTTATTGACCATATTTCCTTGTGTAGACCTGTCGGTTTAGTTTCTCCTCCTGTACTTAGTTACACATTCCTCCATCTCTTTCGTTGTTTCATGGATGCTGTATCTTCTCTTTCCTGTTTGAGAATGTTAAAGGTAGTTTCTTTAAGCTTTCTTTTCCTTGCTTAGTTTGCTTCCTCCAAATTACTTTTTATCTCCCCTTCTGTTTGGCATAGTTTCAGCAGTAATGGCCCTCCACAGAGGTCTGGTAATTTTTGGTTGTTTTTTCATGATTAAGAATGGTAACTAAAAGCGGATTGGAAGCCCTGAATTTATGGGTGGGGCTTACTGATTTAGAGATTTACTCTGTAATTCAAAGTCTAAAACAGTGGTTCTGAATTTTGGCTGCACTTTAGAATCACACTGCACATTAGAATCATGGGGAGCTTTAACATATCTTTTTTTAAATTTCTTTATATTTATTCATTTTAGAGAGGAGACACAGAGTGAGAGAGAGAGAGAGAGAGAGAGAGAGAGAGAAATGGGGGAGGAGCTGGAAGCATCAACTCCCATGTGTGCCTTGACCAGACCAGTGCAGGGTTTTGAACTGGCGACCTCAGTGTTCCCAGGTCGACGCTTTATCCACTGCACCACCACAGGTCAGGCACAAATCATGGGGAGCTTTAAAATACACACGTGTGCACCACACGTATACATGCTGCTACCAGACCAAATACATTAGAATCTCTGGGGGTAGGACCCAGATAGCAATAATTTAAAAAAAATTTAGGTGTAATTGCATATAGTAAAATATACAGCTTTTAAGTATACTGCTCACAAAAATTAGGGGATATTGTATAGCTTCATATTCATTTTGAAATATCCCCTAACTTTTGTGAGCAGTATATATAGTTTGATAAAAAGCATTGTGAAAACCCTAGAAAATTTTTTTATATTCATGCTGACCTGTGGTGGTGCAGTGTGTAAAGCATTAACCTGGAATGCTGAGGTTGCCTGTTCGAAACCCTGGCCTTGCCTAGTCAAGGCAAATATGAGAAGTAACTACTATGAGTTGATGTTTCCTGCTCCCCCCTTTCTCTGTCTCCTTTCTCTAAAATTAGTAAATAAAATCTTTTTAAAAATTCCTTTAGGTCCTGGCCTGTTGACTCAGTGGTAGAGCATCTGTCCAGTGTGTGGATGTCCCAGGTTTGATTCTCAGGGCACACAGGAGAAGCACCCATCTGCTTCTCCACCCCTCCCCCTCTTGTTTCTTTCTCTCTCTTCCCATTCTGCAGTCATGGCTTGATTGGAATGAGTTGTCCCTGGGCGCTGAGGATGGCTCCATGGCCTCCACCTCAGGTGCTAAGAGCTTGGTTGCTGAGCAATGGAGCAATGCCCAGATGGGCAGAGCATTGCCCCCTAGTGGGCTTGCCAGGTAGATCCCAGTCGGGATGCATGCGGGAGCCTGTCACTCTGCCTCCCCTCCTCTCATTGAATTAAAAAAAAAAAATCCTTCATATTCCTTTCTTTATTCCCCACCCCTGTTCAAGGCAGCTACTATATTCCCCACCCCTGTTCAAGGCAGCTACTATAACATAGATTAGCATCCGTGGTTTTTTTTTAATTATTTTTATTTATTAATTCATTTTAGAGGAGACAGAGAGAGAGAAAGGGGGGGGAGGAGCAGGAAGCATCAACTCCCATATGTGCCCCGACCAGGCAAGCCCAAGGTTTTGAACCAGTGACCTCCCTCAGCATTCCAGGTCGACACTTGATCCACTGCGCCACCACAGGTCAGGCGCATCTGTGTTTTTTAAAGTTGCCAAGGTGATTGCCTGACCAGGTGGTGGCGCAGTGGATAGAGCGTCTGACTGGGATGCCGAAGACCCAGGTTTGAGGCCCCGAGCTCGCCAGCTTGAGCGCGGGCCCATCTGGCTTGAGCAAAAAAAAGCTTGCCAGCTTGGACCCAAGGTCACTGGCTCCAGCAAGTGGTGACTCGGTCTGCTGAAGGCCCGCGGTCAAGGCACGTGTGAGAAAGCAATCAATGAACAACTATGGTGTCGCATCGGCAATGAAAAACTAATGATTGATGCTTCTCATCTCTCTCCGTTCCTGTCTGTCTGTCCCTATCTGTCCCTCTCTCTGACTCTCTCTCTGTCCCTGTAAAAAAAATAAAATAAAAATAAAACATAAAACATTTAAAGTTGCCAAGGTGATTCTAGCGTGTGGCTAAAATTGAAACCATTAGTTGGGTGAACTGTTTGAGGCTACCTCAAGTGTCTCTTTCCTTTTGTCTTGGTCAGCTTTATCAGAGCATGTTTGTTTTCTGCTTAAGGACAGTTCTTGTTGCCAGTGATCTGGGGACTTAGGGAGAAAGGGCTGGCTGGGTAATAAGCCATAGAGTATTTAGTGTGTAAGGTCACATAAGTGCTTTTTTTGTTAAGATACTTATATGTGTTCTACAATGTATGGTTTACCCCCTTCAGGGATAAATCTCTAATCAGTTGATGCATTGAGGGTGGACCAGGCAGGAGCTTGGGGGAATGTTGGTTTTAAAATGTTTAAAAAGCCTTCACCTGGTCCTTTCTTGTTTTAGTTTCCCCAACCCCTTCTTTGTTCTGTTAGTTCCTGGGCCTGTTGAGGATTCTGTAGTGAGACTGGGTTTGTTCTTAGTTGTCAGCGCTGATGACTTATTTGGCTGTCTGAGTAGTCACTTACCACTCACTCATCCATCTTCCAGCTTCTAAAATTGTGTTGCTGTTGTCTCTTTTTCATTCTCTCTGATCTTATAGTTTGCATCTAAAAACAGAACAAAAGAACAAGAAAAAAATTTTTTTTATTCTTGTTTTAGTAGTGTTTTGGGAGGGAGCAGAATTAGATGTGTGTGTCAGTCTGCTATCTTAACCTGGAGTTTATCATCTGCTTTCCATTATTCAAAAATGTGTTGCCATTTGTTCTCCACTGTTGTCTCCTCCTTGTGGAATTATAGCTTTTGAATTTATTTACTGTTATCTAAATAGAATGATGTCATGAGGGAGAGAACCTAAATATTGGTTCAAAATGTCATTTCTCTAGAAGTCCCAAAATTCTTTTGAGAAGTACTCATTGTCTCAGAATCTTAATATCTCAGGCTTAGAAATGATTTTTAAAGATAAACCAGCCTATTGAGCTGTTTGATACTTTCTATAGTGGGAAACACATGGTAAAGAAATGAGTGACTGGAGAAACTGATTGAGCTGTGAATCACTGTAACAGGTCTGAAAATCCATATGTGCATTAAACATTTAATATTAAATGAATAAGTAATAGATCTTGTTTACTTAGAACATAAAATTATTTTAAAAATTATGTGGTTTTCTCATATCGATCAGTAATACTTTAACTATTGTCCTGGGAGAAGGTGAATAGTCAGGAATTTTGTTTTGAAAAAAGATTCTCTACACCAACAAAAGTTAAAAACTATTCCTAAGGTTATAGAGGTCTTAATTTATAGTTAACATAAATTGGTAAATAAGTGAGAGCCACCTATTAAAGACTATGTTAAGCTCTTCTAGTAGCCTTGTTATTCTTTAAACTTTTCTTTAAAAACACTTACTAAGGCGGCAGGTTTCCAATGATTTTGGAGACAGAGTTTTTACTATAAAGTTCAGGATGGAATGAAAATATTCTCAATATAGTTTCTCTTAGGCTAACTTTATAAAATTTAATTTGTTTACCTTTAAATTATGTCTATCCTTTTCTGTGTTAGAATGTCCTTATATGAAATTTGTGATGCTAGATATTGGGTGGGCATGTCCTTATTTGGTAGAATAAAAGGCTGTCAGACTTCTGTTCCTTTTCAAATTAATTTTGACATGTTTTTATAAAATAAAAACTTACCACTGTATACTAGCCTTTTTGCTCCTCCACAAATTATTTTCTCTTTATGTTTGCATATAAAATTCAAGCTATCAATCAAAGATAACATGGGCAGTACTCTGTATCATAGTGGTATAATAGTCCCTCCTCATTGGAAACAAGTGGGTTAATTAATTTGTCTTTAGTGGGTTGAACCTGTTGACTTTGGCTCCATGTGTTTATTCAGAAGGGGCCATCCCATTTCTCATTATTGCAAGTTGTCTGGTGTGTTTATTTGTTGCCATTTCCAGCTGTTTATTTAGTTCAAAAGAGCTCTTCTTGCCTGTGCTGTCTGTTTATCCTTTAAGTGGCCAAAAACAATGTGGTTTTAGTGCTGGTTAATTTTCTTTGTACTGATCCAACCCTCACAGTTGTACTCTGAAAAGTGTTTCCTGAAGCTGGTTACACTGGCTATAACCAGACCAAGTGACCATAAAACTTCATTAAATTTCTAGGTCATTTACTGACTCAAAGTGGCCAAAGACAATGTGGGTTTAGTGCTTGTTAATTGTTCTTTGTACTGATCCAGCGCTCATAGTTGTACTCTGAAAAGTGTTTCCTGAAGCTGCTTATGTTGGCTATTATTTGATTCTTCATTGTTGGTTTTCCTATTCATTGTCTTGAGTTCATTATTAGGGCTCTCTCGTTAAGGAACTGCTAACTACTGTATTATAGGAAGGGACCTTATGAACAATAGGAACTGAACTGGCTTTATTATGGATAATTGCGCTCTCTCTCTCTTTCTCTCTGTCTTTATTAGGAAAGTGTTAGCACTGACATAGAACTGAAGATGGGGATATTGTCCTACCTTTGACTTGGTGCTCAAATGATTAGGTGCTGTCTTCTTTGGCCTGGCACAGTTCTTTGGCTATGCCAAAAATGAATCTATCATTCTCATACTAGTAAGTTTGTCAAAACAATGTTAACAAATACTTTATGAAAGTGTAGCTTTAATGAACAATTGTGTAATATGTAATGAGTAATTGGATAATGTGATATTTTAATGAGATACATGAAAGAAAGATAGAAGATTTAGTATCTTCAGGTATACTGGAAACCAGGATAGTTTAGAAGACTGAGCCAGAATTTGATGGTAAGAAGATAGACTGTGAAGTAAATTGAGAATGAATTTTAGGGAATAAACCCATGAAAAAAATACCTTTGAATATTTACTTGAAATACATGTAAGAGATGAGCATAAACTTAGTTTCAACTCTGCTGCCTTTTTGAAAATGTAGAGAAACTTCATTTGTACTGCCAGATGAAAAAGGTTGTCAAGCATGACAGCACATTTACTTTTAACACACAAGATGAGGGAAATGAGTCAGTAAATGATCTAGAAATTTAATAAAGTTATAAACATTGTTCATAAATCATTAAGAACCACCAAAGAACATATTTAGCATCTTCTATATGTCATGCATAATGATAGGTATTGGGAAGACACCGTTGATAAATTCTTGTTTCTGAGCAAGAAAATTATTTTATAAAAGCATAATTTAGTGATTAAATTGTCTTAAAACTTGAGGCTTTTTTTGACTACTAAGGAGAAATGCTGAGTGAAGTAATAGTTTTAAGTCTTAAACTTTTTTTTTAGGTAAAATTTACATGTAGAAAAATGCACAGAACTTAAGTATACAATTGATCAAGTTTTGATGCATGTATTTGCCTGTGTGAATCTCTCGTGGTTCATTTAGTCAATTCCTATTGTCCTGTTATCTTTTAGATTAGCTTTTCTTGTTCTTGAACTTCATAAATAGAACAATACAGTGTGTATTCTTTTCTGTCTGGCTTCTTTTATTTTTTTTACAGGGACAGAGAGAGAGTCAGAGAGGGATAGATAGGGACAGACAGACAGGAACGGAGAGAGGTGAGAAGCATCAATCATTAGTTTTCCGTTGCCGTCGCAACACCTTAGTTGTTCATTGACTGCTTTCTCACATGTGCCTTGACTGCAGGCCTTCAGCAGACCGAGCAACCCCCTGCTGGAGCCAGCTACCTTGGGTCCAAGCTGGCGAGCTTTTTGCTCAAGCCAGATGGGCCTGCGCTCAAGCTGGTGAGCTCAGGGTCTTGAACCTGGGTCTTCAGGCTCTGTCTGACTTCTTATGTTCAGCATATGTTTCTGAAATTCATCCATGTTGTTGCTCATATCAGTAGTTTTTTTTTTTAATTGGTGTGTAATAATGCATAGTATATAACATAGTTTATTTATCCATTCTCCCATTTGGCTATTACGAATAAAGTTTTTATGAACGCTTGACTACTAGTCTTTTTATTAACATACATTTTTATTTCTCTTGGATAAATAACTTGGGGCAGAATTACTGAAATGTATGTTTAACTTTAGAAGACATTGCAAAACAGTTTTTCCAATTGGTTATATACTATTTTATATATCAACCAGCAATCTATGATACGTTTACTTGAATGGCAAATTAGTATTGAATTTCAGAAAGATTATTTTGGTATAACGGATACAAAACTTGAATTGGGGAAAACCCACAATAAAGTAATACAGTTGGAAATTGATAAGTTACTGTTCTAAGGAATTGATAGAGAGGAAGGGAATCTTATGGGTTCTAGAACTGTGGTATATGGTTGAAGCTAAGGGAGGGGTCACTTGACTCCCTTGTATCTGCCATGGGCTGCTAGATATTGCTGTGTCAGTCATTAATAGAGAGAACACAGCAGAGGAGTGGCTTTTGGAGGGAAACGGGGTAATAATTGTTTTGTCTGTAAATAATAATAGGGGTGGAAAGAAGTAGATGAGATAACTCTGGAAGTGTCTGTCATGGGGAGAGAACCCAGGATGGAACTGGAACTTTGGGGGCCATTGACATTTAAGAAATGAGCTGATGGAGAGTAGTCTGCAAAGGAAGAGACTAAGTAATAGCTGTTAATAAAGAAAAATTAGGAAAGTGAGTTAACAGAAGCTGCAAGAATAGAGCTTTGAAGGAGGGAGGAGCTTGAATGTTACTAATGTGACTAAAAAATAAAGCCTTTTTGGAGGTTAATTAAAAAATCGATTGAAATTTAAAATATAGCCCTGGTTAGAGCGTCTCAATACACTAAGGTTATGAGTTCTATCCACAGTCAAGGCATACACAAGAATCAACCAATGAATGTATAAGTAAGTGGAATGAGGAATCAATATTTCTCTCTCTCTCATCTAAATACATACTTTTAAAATAGTGAAACAGACTCCTGCAAGCACCTTGACTGGGATCCACCTGGCAACCAATCCCCCATCTTAGGTTGCTGCTCAAATCAACTGAGCTATATATATTTTTTAAAAATTCAGTGAGAGGAGAGGAGGCAAAGACCGACGACTCTTGCCTGCGCTCTGACTGGGATCCTCCTGGCAAGCCCACTAGAGGGCTATGTTCTGCCAATCTGGATCGTTGTTCCGTTGCTCTGCAACTGAGCTTTTCTTAGAACTTGAGGCAGAGGCCATGGAGCCATCCTCAGCACCCAGGGCTGACTTGTTCCAACTGAGCTATGGCTGCAGGAGCAGGAGAGAGAGAGAGAGAGGAAGAGAGAGAGAAGCAAGAGGGGAGGGGTGGAGAAGTAGATGGGTGCTTCTCCTGTCTGCCCTGACTGGGAATTGAACCCGGGACATCCACAAGCCAGGCCGATGCTCTACCATTGAACTAATGGCCAGACCCCTGAGCTATTTTTAGCACCCGAGACAGATGCACTGGGACTAACTGAGCTATCCTTAGTGCCCAGAGCCAATACTAGAACCAGTTGATCCACTGGCTGTGGGAGGGGAAGAGAAAAAGAAGGGTGAGGGAGGGGGAAGAGAAGAATATGGTCACTTTTCTTGTGTGCCCTGACCAGGAATCGAACCGGGATGTCCATACACTGAGCCAGCACTCCATCCACTGAGCCACCAGCCAGGGCCCAAAACATTTTTAAAAAATTTAAAATATATTATTGGACTCAATAGTTGCAACTTATGGAATAACTTCTAGAAAAACACATAAATGTGGAAAGGTATGCTTAGAAGTGTTCGTGGCACCTAATATATAATAGTAAAAAATTGGAAACGACCCAAGTAGATATACTTCAGTAATCAGTAAAGGATTGTCTAAATGACATATGATGCTTTCAAATAATAGAATGCTATGCAGCTAATGGAGTATGGTACACACACACACATATATGCACACACACACACACACACACACTGTATTAGTTTCCTATTGCTGCTGTAACAAATTATCACATACTTAATGGCTTAAAACAGACATTTTCACTGGGCTAATGTTAAGGAATTGGCATGTTTGGTTTTTAGAATAGAATCTGTTTCCTTGCCTTTTCCAATTGTTAAGAGTTGCATTCCTTTTACTTCTTGCATTGTATTCCTTGGCCCCCTATCTTCAAGGCCAACTGCATAGCATCTTCAGATGGACCCAACCCAGATAATTTAGTATAATATTCTTATCATAAAATCCTTGACTTAATCACACTTATCAAATTTCTTTTGTCATTGAAACATTGACAGGTTCACCTGCTGGGGTTTTATCAGAGCCTGACTGACCTGGGGGCAGGAAAATAACCAATTCCAGCCACTCTAGACATCACATCTCAGGAAGGGAGTGAGGTGAGGTGTGGGTGAGGTCTGAGAAGTACATGTGATATTCAGTCCAGAGATAAGACTCACTAAAAGACTAAGATTGACTCATAAAACAATAAAATGCTTCCTTTACCCCCTACTTTTATACCACACTATTAAATGCCTATTAATAGTAGTTCTTTCTACCTAATACATCATGTCCAACTATTAAGAAAAATTATAAGATAATACTAAAAGTAAAACAAAACAAAACAGTTTGTAATGTTGAACAAGGAAGAACTGAAGCTGCAAAGTAAAACAAATATGTATTTATTTGGAATCCTAAAGGATTTAAATCTAGGAGATCCAGATTCAGGGGAAGATGTGTTGTTCAAATATGTTTGTAAATATATATGTTTGCTCGCTTATAGTTTGCATTGGGTGTGGGGGACAGGCTGTAAGAAGGCAGGATTGTTATAGCCTAAGGCTTAGTATTAAGACTAAGCCTTTCCCACCCTAAGTGACTTTGTATCAGAGACTTCCTTGTTTGTATATTGGATTAAAGGTTTTGATTTCTACACTATAAAATGGGGCAGACTGGGAGCTTGCTCTCTCGGTTCCTGAGATTAGAGAGGAGAGCAGAGAAAGGCCATGTGAAGGAGAGAAGAAGCAGCCAATATGGCGGAGTGCTGAAGGAGAAGCCAGTTTGTGCAGAGAGAAGGAGATGGGGAACAGAGGTGAATAAGGCTGGTGAGCTACAAACCTTTGATTCTAGGAAACTCGGATAAGTCAGTGGCTTTGGGAGTCCTGAATGGAAAGGGAAGTGTTTTCCCATTGTGTGTATTTCTTGCCCGCCGGGTGCAAACTAGGATTAAAGCTAATTACCCACCAGTTCTTGGCTCCGTTGTTTCATTACCATCTGTCTGAATCAAATGCGAACCTCCACGGGCCAGGCCGCTGTGATGGTGGCCATGGCTACTGGCTTTACAACATGAAATGTGCTCCAGGAAAAAAGAAAACTAGAGAAGCTTTCCAGATTGGCTATGTAACATGTTGTGATGACTAGTTCAAAAAGGATTGGTTAGGCCTGGGTGATAAGACTTTGAAGTAAGAGTCAGCACAGAAACAGAGAATCAAGTTTCAGGATGTGCTTCTGGGGCAAGCCTGAAAGTCTAAAAAGTTCAAACCTCATCTGGTGTGGATGTTTATAAGCCGGATTTCTCTAATGCCCTCCTGACTCTAATTTAGGGACCCTTGACATTGTTGATTACATTTTGAGGTGATTCTGTTCACATTTCCCATTTGGATGGAGATCCAGTCTTAGCACTGATGATCAACCATTTTGGTGTAGAGCTGTCAAGTATATTTGGTTTTAGAAACTGAACCCAACATTTCCAGTAACGATAGAAACAGTTAAAATAAAATTTGCCATGAAAGCCCTTATATCATGCTTGATATAGGGAGGTAGGAAGATGTAAGAACCAGGACACATGAGACATGACATTTTATCTACAACTCCTGTTTGCTTTACTGAGGGTGTAGTTTCAAAATTCAGTCCCCTTCTTCAGCTTCAGACTCAGATTCTTCTTCAGCATTTTAAGCCACTCCACAAACTTTTCCATTTGTTCAAGGAAGACACTTTTCCCCTTTGCAACATGTGCGTCTTTATACCACTTCAGAATGGGCTCTTCACTCAGGACTTCAGCTTTATGAAAAAGCACCACTATTTTCTGGAAGGCTTTCATGAAATGAATGTTATCATAGCAATACTCCTGAATCTTCAGTAACAGAGTCAGCTCAGACTGACCTTGAGTAGTAAAGGCAGCAAGGAGAGGGCTGTATTGATTCAAGTGCTTGATGGCTTGCTCTGCTACAAGCTCCTCTTTTTTGTTCCATTCCACAGTGCTCATAACACTGGACCAGACTATTCCAATGACAACAGGTTCTGGTATGTTATTTTTTTTTCATCTCCTCCTTGACATACAAAATTATATCCTTAAATGGATCACCATGGGACATCTGTTCTTGAAGTTCTTTCTGGAGTTCCTTACGAGCTCCTATGGTTTGCTGATTGCGAACATATTCTGAAAGCTCTTTCAAGCCTGCCTCCGTAAAATACTTCGTGAAGCGTTCAACGCTTTGTTTATTGGCAGGAAAAAGCTCCATCAGTCTGTTATCCATGCTGACTTTCTGAAGACTTGCAGCTACTGCATTGATTATCTTTTTCATTTATCCATGATTTAAAGAGCTTTACAGCAAAAGCTGCTGAAACCCCTTCTTTAACCAAATTCTCATTATAAAGGCTATTAAGAATGGATGCATTAAGTGTTCCATTAGCCAGAAGAACACCAGTCAACATAGCTAGCTTGTTCCTCTCCAACTCTGAAAAACCCTTTAAGAAAAGGAGCAGCTTTTTTACTTCATCTTCAAAACCTTTCTCCAGGTATTTATAGCGCCTGATTAACTTGTTAAAAACCTGAGCAAATGCCTGCATGGTCTCGAGGTCTTCTTGTGCTGCGAACACACAGACATCTGTACGCATCATGTCATCTGCCAGTGTACCACCTGGGGCCAGCATTCCCCCGGCATGTCACCAGAATGTCAAAGAGTGTTTCTGCATATCGGCGGTAATCAAGTTTTGCTCCAGAAGCATCAAGAAACTTTGCTACTGCTTCCAAATCAATACCAGTTTCAGTTAAGCCTTGAATAATACAGTCTTGAAACTGAGTAGGGTCAAACCTCTCTTTTTCATCTCTTTTTCTGGTTTTAAAACGCTGGCCTGATAGCGTTGGCTTTTGCTGCTTTTGATTATTCATAAAAGACACCCGAATTTAAGGCGAAAAGGGCCAAAAATCCCAGATGTGGCGACAACGGTGGCTATCTCTGCTCTGCCGAATTACTCTTTTTTTTTTTTCCCCTTCTTTTTCAAGTGAGATGAGGGGAGATAGAGAGAAAGACTTCCTCATATGCCTTAGCTGGGATCCACCTGACAACTCCCATCTGGGGCTGATGTTCTGCCCATTTGAAACCTGCTTGCAACTGAGCTATTTTTAGCGTCTGAGATGGAGGCTCCACTGAGCCATTCTCAGTGCCTGGGGCCAGTGCACTCGAACCAATCAAACTATGGCTGCAGGAGAGGGGGGAGAGAGAGAAGGAAAGAAGGGGGAGATGGAGGCGTGAAGAAGCAGATGGTCGCTTCTCCTGTGTGCTCTGACTGGGAATTGAACCCAGGACATCCACATGCTGGGCCGACATTCTGCTGCTGAGCCAACCAGCCAGGGCCAAAGTGAACTATTCTTCAAGGTGGGAAGCTTGATTAATCATCTCTAGTCTTTGAGCAACCATTGTCTGAGTTTTGACGGTGGTGTTAGGATATTTGGTTATACAGCACATCGACAATTTGACAGGAACAGTGAACAAATCAGAACAATGATAATTAGAACAATTTGTAAACCAGATCTTAAAATGGCCCTGAGTCTGGCTGGAAGCTGAAAAGTGTTGGAAAGTTTAATTTCCAATGAGTTAGGGATGCCAGTGGTGACTTTTGAGTGACGTTTAAGGGACTTTGTGAGTTTAAGATGCTTGGTTGTTTCTAATTATACCTAGGAAGAGGTATTTATCTAAGTTTAGCAGGGTGTTGATTATAGCACAGATGCCACCATGTGCTATAAGTGAATAGACAAGAGCAATGCAATTATCAAGTACCATGTAGGCTAAGGAATTCAAAGATTTTTGTTGAGCTCTAATATCTGGTGTGCTGGGTCAGGCAATTCTGTTAACTCTTCTAGTCAATTTGTGTTGCATAACTTCATAGTCAGATGTCAATATTTCAAACCCAAGTACTCCAAATCATTAGAAGTCAATTTAATTGATTACCAGAGTAACCAGGTGGGAGGTTGTTACATCCTTGTGATTTTCCATAACTTTATATTCAGAGGAGTCTTTATCTGGATAATCTTCTATTATAGAAAGGGCACTCTGTTGTCTGTGTAAGGGTCAGAGATGCATTAGCTTTAGAATGGTAAAGGAAGTGTTTATTTGTCCTAGAATGTATTGTACACACATACTCCAAGAATACAAGCATTCATCGGCCTAGGGGGTATTGTTATAGCCACAAACAAAAGTATATGCAGAAGGTGCACATAAAATGTGGACAGATTTCAGAAATTTAAGAGTTGATCTGTTTTCTTTTGGGGGGGGGCTGTCTTTTTTTATTTAAAGATTTTATTGATTGATTTTACAGAGAGAGGAGTGGGAAGGGTGGGTGAAATGAGAAGTATCAACTCATAGTTGCTTCACTTTAGCTGTTCATTGATTGCTTGTCCTGTGTGCCTTGACTGGGTAAGCCCAAGGTTTTGAACCAGTGACCTCAGTGTTCCAGATTGATGCTTTACCCACTGTGCCACCACAGGCCAGGAGAGCTCAATATTTTTAATTTGACATCTTCAAGAGGCTGGGATGTTCAGTTGGATGAATGAGGTGTAGGTGAGGGTGCCTTTTTTAAAATGAAGGACATGAATCCACTAGTCAATACTTTTTGAGTTTAGTGGCACAGGGAGTCAATAATACTCGATTTAGCCCTTTCCAACAATGTTGGAGGGCATCCTTGTGAGAGCAATGTTCCCAGTGGACAAATCTCCAGGTTGGAAATAATGATACCCCAAATCTGCATTTTCTGAGAGCACACTGTGAAAAGATTGCTCTCCGAGTTTTGCATTATTTTCAGGGGCTGTTACAAGTTCTTTAATTTATTGGAAGGTCTTTTTTTAATAAGGCATGTTTGGCTGATAATGATTTCAAAAGGAGACAATGTTTGCCAAAAGGAGTAGATCTTAGGTTAAGCAATACAAAGGAAAGAGTTTAGGTCAAGACAGATTAAAAAATTAGATGACTTTGCCAGTTGAGTTTTAATCACCTCATTTGTTCCACAAGGTCAGAGGACTGGAGATGACAAATGTAATGAAAATTTTGCAATATTGGCCAAATCTCACATATCTATTGTAAAATTTGTCCTGTGAAGTAAGTCCACTTGGTTGCTTTGGAGTTTGGTGGGGATGGCCCAGGTTGGAATAATTCTTTCTAGAAGTACTTTAGTGACATCTGTGGCTATAGACTCTGACATGGGAATGCATCTACTCAGTGAGAATGCATGGAAATCATCAATAGTACATAACCTGGAGAAGGGGGCAAGACGGTAAAATCCATTTGCCAAATCTCATAATTTTAGCATATCTAGAAGGCCTAATTAGCTTAATTCTCCCCTTTTGTAAAGAGATTTCCTTTGAAATGTTTTCAGGATTTTTCTTTAAAAATACCAAAGTTATTTTTTGATTAAAATAAAAGACTTGAATTTTGGGAAGTGTGTCACACATCAAAAGTCTTTTTATTTTTTTAAATTTATTTATTCAGTGAGAGGAGGGGAGGCAGAGACAGACTCCCCAATGTGCCCAAACCAACCCAGATCCACCCGGCAAACATGTCAAGCATGGAAAGCCCACTAGAGGATGAGGCTCTGCCCATCTGGTACATTGCTCCGTTGCTCAGCAACTGAGCTTGCCTCAGGCAGAGTCCATGAAGCCATCCTCAGCACCGGGGCCAACTTGTTCCAATCCAGCCATGGATATAGGAGGGGAAGAGAGAGAGAAATGAGAGGGTGGAGAAGCAGATGGGTGCCTCTCCTGTGTGCCCTGACTGGGAATTGAACCTGGAATATCCATTCGCCTGGCTGAATCTCTGCCACTGAGTTAACCAACCAATGTCAACATAAAAAGTCTTAAAACACTTGGTCAAATAAGATCATAAGTCACTATGAAACAATACTTAAAGGATCTCAAAGGATTAGAATCTGGGAGGTCTAGATTCAGTGGAAGACCTGAAATGTGCTCCAGGAAAGACAAAGCTAGAGCTTATAAAGGCAAAAGCCAGAAGTTATAACAAAAGAAACTTTTCCTATCTAAAAAGATTGGTCAGGTCTGGGTGATGAGACTCTGAGCTAAGAGTCAGCACTGAAACAGAGAGTCAAGTTTCAGGATGTGCTTCTATGGCAAGCATGCAAGTCCAAAAGTCCAAACCCAATTTAGGTGTAGAAGTGTTAAAGCTTGACTTCTCTAATGGCCTCTGACTCCAATTTAAGGATCCCAACATTGTTGATTCCATTTGCAGATGATTTTTTTCACAGAAGAGATAGAGCAAATATCAGAACCAGACACAGATATAATAGGGATGTTGGAATTATCAGACAAAGAAAGAATTTAAAACAACTATGGTTAAGATGCTAAGGGCTCACATGGATAAAGTAGACAGCAATGCAAAAACAAATGGGCAATGTTAACAGAGAGATAGAAACTCTAAGAAGCAACCAAAAAGAAATGCTAGAGATCAAAAACATTGTAATAGAAATAAAGAATGGTTCTGTTGGGGCTTTTTGGTAGACTGGACATGGACTGGACAGAGGAAAAAATCTCTGGCCTTGAGGGTATTTCAATAGGAACTTCCAAAACTAAAAAGCAAAGAGGAAAAAAAAACACTGAAAAAAGAAATAAAAAGAACAGTACAGAATATTTACACCTGACTGTATGGTGCAGTGGATAGAGTGTCACCCTAGGGTACTGAGGTCCCAGGTTTGAAACCCAAAGGTTGCTGGCTTGAGCACAGGCTCATTTGGCTTGAGTGCAGGCTCACCAGCTTGAGTGGGGTCGCTGGCTTGAGTGTGGGATCACTGACATGATACCTTGGTTGCTGGCTTGCAGCCAAAGGTCGCTGGCTTGAGCAAGGGGTCACTAGCTTGGCTGGAGTCCCCTGGGTAAGGCATGTATGAGAAATAATCAGTGAACAACTAAAGAACTGGAACTATGAGTTGATGCTTCGAATCTTTCTTCCTTCCTATCTCTCTCTCTTGCAAAGAAAAAAAAAAAAAAAACAGAGAAAAAACCCAGACAAATCTGTGGGACAACTACAAAAGGTTTAATTTACATATAATGGGAATTCTATAAAGAGAAGAAGAGAAGAAGGAACAGAAGAAATATTTGAAACAATAAATGATGGAGAACTGCCCAAATCAATGTCGGATACCAAATCACAGATCCAGGAAGCCTAGAGAACACCAAATCAGGATAAGTGCCAATAACCTATACCTAGGCATATCATTTTTTAAAAAGATTTTATTCATTAATTTTAGAGGGGAGAGAGAAAGAGAGAAGGAGGAGAACAGGAAGTGTCAACTCCCATACGTGCCTTGCTCAGGCAAGCCTGGGGTTTCCAACTGGCGACCTCAGTGTACCAGGTCGACTCTTTGTCCACTGCACCACCACAGGTTAGATTGCATATCATTTTCAAACTACAGAGAATCAAAGATAAAATTTAAAAAAAATCCTGAAAGAAGTCGGGAAAAACATACCTTAGCTGTGGAGAAACACTGTTAAGGTTAATTACATCTAAGTTCTCAGAAACCGTGCAAGCAAGAAGAAAGTGCACTAAAATATTTAAAGTGCTAAGAGAAAAAGAAACAGCCTAGAATTCTTTACTTTGCAATATTATCATTCACAAGTGAAGGAGAAATGAAGTTTCTGAGACAAACAAAAATTGAGGCCATTTGTTGCCTTGCAAGATGTATTTAAAAAGTTCTTTAGGAACACTTTTTGAATTTGACTCCAAAGGCAAGGGAGGTGAAGTTAAAGATAAGTGAATGGGACTACATCAGACTAAGAAGTTTTTGCACAGCAAGAGAAACTGACAACAAAACAAATAGACAGCCAACTAAATGGGAGATAATATTTTCAAACAACAACTCAGATAATGGGCTAATATCCAAAATATACAAAGAACTCACAAAACTCAACTGCATACAAGCAAACAATCCAATAAAAAAATGGGAAGAGGACATGAACAGACCCTTCTCCCAGGAAGAAATACAAATGGCCAACAGATATATGAAAAGATGCTCATCTTCATTAGCTGTTAGAGAAATGCAAATCAAAACTACAATGAGATACCACCTCACACCTATTAAATTAGCTGTTATCAACAAGACAGGTAATAAGTGTTGGAGAGGCTGTGGAGAAAAAGGAACTCTCATCCACTGTTGGTGGGAATGTAAAGTAGTACAACCATTATGGAAGAAAGTATAGTGGTTCCTCAAAAAACTAAAAAAAGAATTACCATATGACCCAGCCCAAACTCAAAAACATTGGTACGTAAAGACACATCCAGCCCCATTTTCATTGCAGCATTGTTCACAGTGGCCAAGACATGGAAACAACCAGAAAGCCCTTCAATAGATGATTGAATAAAGAAGATGTGGTACATATATACTATGGAATACTACTCAGCCATAAGAAATGATGACATCGGATCATTTACAACAAAATGGATGGATCTTGATAACATTATATGGAGTGAAATAAGTAAATCAGAAAAAACTAAGAACTGCATGATTCCATACATAGGTGGGACATAAAAAAGAGACTAAGAGACATGGACATGAGTGTGGTGATTGGGGGTGGGGAGTGGAGGGGAGGAGAGGGCAGGAGAGGGGAGGGGAGGGGCACAAAGAAAACCAGATAGAAGGTGACAGAGGACAATTTGACTGGGTGATGGGTATGCAACATAATTGAATGACAAGATAACCTGTAGATGTTTTCTTTAAACATATGTACCCTGCTATATTAATGTCACCCCATTAAAATTAATAAAAATAAAAAGTTCTTTAGTGAGAAGGAAAATGATACAGGTCAGAAACTCAGATCTATATAAAGTAAGGAAGATCCATGAAAAAGGAATAAGTGAATGTAAAAGAAAACCTTTTATTTTTCTTGTTTTTAATTGCTCTAATAAGAATTTGCTCAAAATAATATCAACAGTGTATTTGATTAAGTATGTTTATGTATAGATGTATACTTATGCATAAGTGAAATGAATGATATCAATTGAACAAGGGATGTTTGGGGGCAAGATTTATGATTATTATATGGTACTCACACTACCCATGAAGTGGTATAGTGCTATTTGAAAGTGGAATTGGATTAGTGGTAATTATATATTGCAAACTCTAGGGCCGTGATGGCGAACCTATGACATGCGTGTCAGCACTAACACGCATAGCCATTTTCGATGACACGTGGCCACATGCGGCCGCATACCAGAGAAGTATGGGGCTGCATGCCGAGAAGGACGTTTCATCCTCGGCTTCTGCACGGCCAGGTGCAGTAGCTTTAGATAAAACATTTGCTGTAGTGTAGACACTCTGTGCCAGGGATCTGTAGGCCAAAACAACAGAACTCCAGCACAGAGCGTCTAGTTCTGGGACTTCTGGTTAGGCCATTTTCTCGAAGTGACACACCACCTGAGTTATGCTCGTTTTTTTGGCAAATTTTGACTCACCAAGCTCAAAAGATTGCCCATCACTGTTCTAGGGCAACTAGTAAGAAAAGTAAAAAAAGAATTACAGTTATTCCCCCTTATTCTTATCCATGGGGGATATGTTCCAAGACCCCCAGTGGATGCCTGAAACTGTGGATAGTACCAAACCCTTTATATTCTATGATATATATACCTATGATAAAGTTTTAAGTAATTTATTTTTATTTATTTATTCTTAGAGAGAGTGAAATAGAGGAAGGGAGAGAGATGAGAAGCATCAACTTGCAGTTGCATCACTATGGTTATTCATTGATTGCTTCTCATACATGTCTTGACTGGGGGGCCCAGCCAAGCCAGTGACCCCTTGCTCAAGCCAGCGAACTTGGGATCATGTTGATGATCTCATGCTCAAGCTGGCCCTTGCTCAAGCCAGTGACCCCAAGGTTTTGAACCCAGGTCCTCAGAGGTACAGGTCAATGCTCTATCCATTGCGCCAGCACTGGTCAGGCAAGTTTAACTTATAAATTAGGCGTATTAAGAGATTAATAATTACTAATAATGAAATAGAATAATTTCAACAATATACTATAATGAAAGTATGTGAATTTGGTCTGTCTCTCAAAATATCTTACTGTACTGTACTCACCCTTATGTAGTGTGATGTAAGATGGTACAGTACCTACTTGATGTGAAGAAGTGAGGTGAATGATGTAGGTATTGTAACATACTGTTAGGCTACTGTAATGGTTACTTAACCACAAGCACTCTACTACTGCAATGGTTGATCTGATAACCCAGACTACTATTAAGTGACTAATGGGCAGAAAAGCATATATAAAGGGATGGTTTATGTCCCAAGTGTGATGGTGCAAAATTTCATCATGCTACTCCAAATGGCACACAATTTGAAACTTATGACTTATGAATTTCTTGGACTTCCCATTTCATATTTTCAGACTGCAGTTGACCATGAGGAACTGAAACCATGAAAAGTGACATAGTGGATGGGGGAGTACTGTATAACCTATATATTAAGAAAGGAGAGAAAATGCAATAATATAAAATGTTCAACTTAAAACCAAAAAAGGCAGGAAAAAGTTGGAAGACAAAAATAGGAACAAAGAACATGGGCAACAAATAGAAACTGTAATCTGTAATCAGTATGGTAGATATTATTAGTCCAACTATATCAATAATCACTTTGAACATCAGTGGTCTAAATTTACAAATTAAAAGATGCTGTAGGATGAATCATAACAAGAACCAACTATGTTGTCTAGAAGAAATTTACTTTATAAAAATACATATAGATTAAAAATAATTGATGGAGAAAGACATAAGTGATACCTTGCTAACAGTAATTAAAAGAAAGTAAGAGTAGCTATATTAATATTAGACTGAGGATTTCAGACCAAAGAATGTTTTGAGGGATAAAGAGGGGAATTAAATAATGATAAAGAGTCAATTCTCTGTGAAGACATAGTAGTCCTTAATTTATATGCACTGTTTAAGAACATCAAACAACATGAGGCAAAAACTGATAGAACTGCAAGGAAAAATAGATTAATTCACTATTATAATTGGACATAAATACTCTTCTATCAGAAATGGACAGATCTAGCAGACAGTAAAGACATAATAGAACTCAACAACATGATCAGTCAACTGGATTAGAATGGACATCTATAAACTTCACTAACAGTAGAATGCCGATTCTTCTTAAGCTCACATGGAATGTTCACCAAGATGGCCACATTTTGGACTGTAAAGCCAATTCCTTGAAAGACATAATCTGCCAAAACACATAAAAATAGACAACCTGGATAGGCCTATATCTGCTAATGAAATTGAATTAAAAAATTAATAACCTTTCAGAACAGAAAGCACTAGGGCCCAGATGGATTCACTGGTGAAAGATACCAAACATTTAAGGAAAACATTATACCAGTTCTCTATAATCTTTCAGAAGATAGAAGCAGAAGAAATACTTCTAACTCATTATATGAGTCTGACCTTACCCTAATACCAAAACAAGACAAAGACATTACAAGAAAAAAATTATAGACCTGAACCTCCCATGAACTAATAATTTGCTAATATTCTCAACAAAATATTAGCAAATTGAGTCCAACAATGTATAAAAAAAATGACATTTCATGATCAAATGGGATTTGTCTCAGGTATCAAAGGCTGGTTTAACTTTTCATTATCAATTAATGTAACCCATTTCAGCCACAGGTTAAAGAAGAAAAATCACATGATCATAGCAACAGGTGCAGAAAAGGATTTTTCAAAAATCCAATGCCCATTCATGATAAAAACTCAGCAAACGAAGATAGTGGGGAACTTTTTCAACTTTGTAAAGAATATATACAAAAATGTATAGTTAACATCATATTTCATAGTGAGAGATTTGTTTCTTTCCTGTAAGATCAGGAACAAGGCAAGGATATTCACTATCACCACTGCTTTTCAACAGTATGCTGGAAGTCCTAGTTAATACAATAAGATAAGAAAAGGAAATAAAGGTATACTGATTGGGAAAGAAAAAATATAACTGTCCCTGTTCACATGTCAATATTATCTATGTAGAATATGAAAGTTTCAATTAAAAAAACCCTTCTGACCTGACCAGGCGGTGGTGCAGTGGATAGAGCGTTGGGACTGGGACGTGGAGGACCCAGGTTCGAAACCCCGAGGTCGCCAGCTTGAGTGCAGGCTCATCTGGTTTGAGCAGGGCTCACCAGCTTGAGCCCAAGGTTGCTGCCTCCAGCAAGGGGTCACTCAGTGTGCTCTAGCCCCCCGGTCAAGGCACATATATATGGGAAAGCAATCAATGAACAACTAAGGTGCCACAATGAATTGATGCTTCTCATCTCTCTCCCTTCCTGTCTGTCTCTATCTGTCCCTCTCTGATTCTCTCAGTCTCTGTTACAAAAACAAAACAAAACAAAAAAACCCTTCTGCAACTGATAAGCAATTATAGTAGGGTTACAGGAAAAAGGGTTATACACAAAGCCAGTTGATGACTTACATGCCAGCAACAAACAAATGGAATTTGATAAAAAAAATTCAGTACCATTTATAGTAACTCCTAAAAAAATACTTCGCTATAAATTTAACAAAAGATGTGTAAGCATCTATATGAGGGAAAGCACAGGACTCTGGTGAATGAAATCAAAGAATTATTGAATGAATGGAGAGATATTCTATGTTCACAAATAGTAACACAATATTTTTAAATGGTCAGTTTTCCCCAACTTTACTCATAGATTTAATGCAATCACAATCAAAATTTCAGCAAATTTTTTTTGTGGATATCAACAGACTGATTCTAAAGTTTATATGGAAATGTAAGAAACCCAGAATAGCCAACACAGTATTGAAACAGAAGAACAACATTTGAAGGCTGACATTACTTGATTTCAGGGTATATTTATAAAGCTGCAATAATCAAGATTGTATAACATTAGTGGAAGTATAGACAAATAGATCCATGGAACAGAATAGAGAGCCCAGAAATTGAACAACATAAGTATAGTCAATTGGTTTTTGGCAAAGGAGCAAAGCAATACAGTGGAGAAATGGGCTTTTTTTTTTTTTTTTTTAGTGTGAGAGAGAGTGAGAGAGAGAAGGGGAGGGGTGGAGAAGCAGATGGTCACTTCTCCTGCATGCCCTGACAAGTAAGCGAACCTGGGACATCTACAGGCCTGACCGACGTCTACCACTGAGCCAACTGGCCAGGGCACCTGCTTTTACTTTTAAAAATATAGCTACTAGGAAATTTAAAAACCAGTGTGGTTTGCACTTGTGATTCACATATTTTTATTGGACAGCCCTTTTCTAATCTATCTAGATTTTAAATTCCTCAAAGCCTTTGCATATGTTGTTCCCTTTTTGCCTATTTCCCTGCACAGCTAGTTTCTTCTTGCTCATCTTCTAGATCTTAACTTGAATGTTGCCTCCTCAGAAAGGATGTCCTTAACTATTCTACAAAATTAAGTTCTTGTTTTTTGTTCTCATGTAATATAGTCTTTCCTGCCTTTGTTTGTCCACAAGTTGTCTGACTTTTTAACTATCCCATGAGGGGAAAGGACATGTCTGTTTTATGACTGAATTCATGTATATTCAGCACCTGGTAAAGTACTCTGTCAGAGTAAGTTATAAATAAATACTTGTCAAATGAGTAATATTGAAATGCCTTCTTATGTCTGTGGTAAGGATCAAATATGTGAAAATATTTTATAAACACTCAAGGGCTGTGCTAAGGTTATTTATATATGTAAAGAAGCTGAAGAAATTGGTTCTGTTGCCCTCTGGGAAATTAAGATACAATTGGATGAAGCATAGTCAGTGAATTTAGCTTGCATTTCAGTGTATTCTTTAAATTTTGCATCTGATAGTTTGACACAGTATTACATGTATTGTGTGTGATCTGGAGGTTTTGAGGGGTTTCATATTTTTTGAATAATTTTTAAAAATCATTACCTCCTTCATTACCTCCAGGAGTTTTTTTCTTGCTTTTGAAGAATATTTATTTTAAATCTAACCATGAAACTTGGATTTTTATATTAATAATACTTCACATTTGTTAAATAGTTTTCAAGTCTCTTCCAAATCGACTAGGTCCATTAATTTTGAAAAAGGTGACACATAGTCAGAAAGAGAATAAAGTAAATTGGTTGGATGAATGATTTGCCCAAGGTCACAAAATTACTTTATGGAAGACCCAAGATTAGAATTTAGCTCTTTCAACTTTTATTTCTTGTTAACATGCAGAAGAGTAAACAGTAATTCCATCTGGTTTTATGAAATCTTATTAACTTGTAATAGAATGGAAACTTAAAAATATTTTTTTCTATCCCTTCAGCCTTCCTCCCATTTGGCAACTATTAACTCGTTCTCTATATCTACAGGTCTTTGTTTTTAAGATTCTATATGTAAGTTACGTCATATAGTATTTTTATTTCTCTGTCTGGCTTATTTAACTTAGCATAATGCCCTTTAGGCCCATCCTTGTTGTTGCAAATGGCAAGATTTTATTCTTTTTTATTTTGTGTGTGTGTATCACATCTTTTTTATCCATTCATCTATTGATGGACATCTAGGTTGCTTCCATATCTTGGCTATTACCAATAATGTTGCAGTGAACATGTTTTTTGAATTAGTGTTTTTATTTTCTTTGGATAAATGCCCCAAAACAGAATTGCAGGTCATATAGTAGTTCTATTTTTAAGTTATTTGAGGAATCTCGATACTGTTTTTCATAGTGATCGTGCTAATTGACTGTTCTACAGTGTACAAGAGTTCCCTTTTCTGTACATCCTTACCAGCACTTGTTATTTGTTGATTTATTGATGAGCGCCATTCTGACAGGTATGAGATGATACCTCATTGTGGTTTTAATTTGCATCCCCCTTTCCCTGATGATTAGTGTTGAACATTTTTTCATTTGTCTATTGGCCATCTGTATGTCCTCTTTGGAGAAATGTCTATTCAGATACTCTGTTTTTTAATCAGATTGTTTGGGTTTTTTTGGTGTTAACTTGTATGAATTTCTTTTATATTTTGCATTTTAACTGCTTATTGGATGTTATCATTGACTTATATATTTTCTCTTTATGGGTGCTTTTTTGTTTGTTTTTATTTAAAGATTTTATTTATTGATTTTACAGAGAGGAGAGGTAGAGAGGAGGGAGAGGAGGGAAGGAGAAGCAGATGGATGCTCCTCCTGTGTGCCCTGACCAGGAATCGAACCCAGGACTTCCACATGCCGGGCTAATGCTCTACTGCTGAGCCAACCTGCCAGGACCTGTTGGAACATTTTTAATTACTGCTTCAATTTTGCTTCTAGTTATCTGTTTAGATTTTGAATTTCTTTCTGGTTCAGTCTTGGACCATTACATATATATTTCTGGAAATATATCAGTTGCTTTGAGATTATCAAATTTGTTGGCATATAATATTCATAGTATTCTTTAATGATTCTTTTATTTTCGTGGTGTCAGTTGTAACTTCTCTTTCATTTATGATTTTACTTTTTTGAGCTATATCTCTCATTTTTCTTAATGAGTTTGGCTAAAGGTTTGTTAATTTTGTTTACTTTTTCAAAGAACTTTTTAAAATTGACCTTTTCTGCTGTTTTTTAGATTTTTATTTTATTTTCTCTTTGATCTTAACTATTTTCTTCTTTCTGTTTAATTTTAGTTTTGTTTGTCCTTTTTCTAGACTTATTAGGTATAGAATTAAATTTTTTTATTTTGGAATTTTTTGTTTATTTCTTGAGGTAGGCATGTGTAGCTATGAAATTCTCATTTAGAACTGCTTTTACCATGGAGAACAGACTGATAATTGTCAAAGGGGTTGGGGGTAGGGAGGTGGGTAAAAAAGATGAAGGGAGTAAGCAAAGAGGGAAAAAACCCTCATAGACGCAGACAACAACAGTATGACAATTACAACAGGGAAAGTGGAGTGGGAGAAGGTAGAAAAGGGTATGGGGGGATAAATGGTGATGGAAGGAGACTTGACTTAGGATGGAAAACACACAGCACAATGTACAGATGATGTGTTATAAGACTGTACAGTGAAACTCATATAAGTGCAATAAAAATAAATAAAAATAAATAAAATAGACTGCTACAGGCAGTCTATTTTAAGCTGATAAGCACTTTAGTTTGAATATTATATAAGGACTACATTTTTACCCCTCCCCCTGCTACTCTATGTTATTGATGTTATATTTAAGATTTGTTTGTGCTGTTTTTCCTAATTACTTATTGTAGTTTGTTTGCTACTTTCTGTTGAATATCATAGTGGCTTCTAAAATGTCTGATTCACTGTATTTATTAAATATTTGGTGTCATCTGTAAGAATATTTTTCCTTTCTCATATATTTAAAATTTTCTGATTATAGCCTTTCCTTTACTACTTAAAGAAGACCTTTATAATATTTCTTTTAAGGATGGTTTAATGGTAATTAACTCCTTTAGTTCTTGCCTGCCTGGAAAACTCTTTATCTTTCTATAAGTTTTGAATGATAACCTTGCTGTGTAAATTAGTCTTATTTGTAGATACCATTATCTCGCCACTTTGAAGATGTCCTGCCACACGCCCTTCTGGCCTGTAAAGTTGCTGCCTTACGGGTTTTCTTTTTATGTAATTTGTTGTTTTCCCCTTACTTTGCTTCAGATTGTCTCTTGAACTTTTGCCAGTTTAATTACACTATGTCTTGGCATGAGTCTTTTTGTGTTCATCTTGTTTGGAATTCTTTGTGCTTCTGGACCTGAATGTCTTTCTTTCCTTTTCCTAGTTAGAAAACTTTTCAGCCGCTATTTCTTTAAATAAAATTTCTGGGTTTTTTTCGTCTACTGGGATCTCTTTGCAGTGAATAATTGAGTGCTTGATTTTATCTCAGAGGTTCCTTAAACCACCCTAATTTTTAAAATTCTTTTTTCTTTTTGCTCTTCTGATTGATTTCCTTTGATCTGTCTCCCAAGTTACTGATCCACTCTTCTGTATTAATCTGATGTTGATTCATTTTAATGTTTATTTCATTTCAGTTGTTGTATTCTATAGGCCTGTTTGGTTCTTGATTATGTTTTCTTTCTTTTTGTTGAAATGCTCACTAAATTTCTTTGTGCCACTCTCCAATTTGGTTAATACCCTTATGATCATTTCTTTGAGTTCTTTAGGAGGCAGATTATCTCCATTTCCTTCGGGTGTTTATCTTTTTTTTTTCCTGAAGATTTTCCTTGTTCCTTCATTTGAAAGAGATACTTCTGTCTTTTCATTATTGATTGATTGATTGACTTTTAGAGAGAGAAAGGGAGAGAAAGAAAAACATTGATTTCTTGTTCCACTCACTTACACATTCATTGGGTAACTTGTATGTGCCCTGCCTGGGGATCAAATCCACAGTCTTGATATACTGAGATGATGCTCCAACCAACTGAGCTACCTGGCCAGGGCTTCACTTTGTTTGACTTTCTATATTTGTTTGTATGAATTAGACAAAATAGCTATCTTTCCCAGTCTTGAAAATGTGGCCTTATATAAAAGTGACTTCTGTGTACTTTGTTCATGCCAGGTGGTTTTTACAGGCCTGTAGGAGCCAAGTGTATGCCTAAAGCATCTAGGGAATTGGCCTTCTAAGCCAAGTGGCTCCAGATAGGAAGGCTAGGTTAGTGTTGAAATGCTGTTTTGATCCTGCACGTTCCATTTGTTCGAGCCAAAATAGACTTGGAAGATGTGTCTGGGAACATGCTGCAGCCACCTTGCAGTTAGGCTAGAGCACCTGGATAGAGCTTCCACCCACATTGTTGAGGTGGAAGGGGATGTAAACAATGGTGCTCACCTGCCCCTCAGACCCCAGAGAATCCCTACAGTTCCTGGAGAGCTCCCATGGCTCTTCCAGCCTTCTCTATCTAGTCTCTTTTTGTACAGAAAGTGGTCTTGTGTAGAAGCTTATGTGCCATGTAGCTTTGGGAATCTGGGTGGAGCCAGTCAGGCTCATATAGCCCTGGGACACAGGCTTGCCTAGCTGATGCAGCTGCCTTATGTGGTGACACTGCTCTGGCTTTTTCTGGAGAGTTACTATTGCTCTCAGAGGCCTCCTGTGGTTTCCCAGCCTTCCCTATTTGGTTTCTTTCTCTTGTTTGTTGTTCAGAAGCTGTTAACTCAGCCCTCAGTAGCTTTACAGGAGTAATTGCTTTTCGTACACATGTTTATTTGCATTGACTCATGGAGAGGGGGTGATTTAGCATCCTCCTCTACTGCCACCATCTAGAACCTCTCAGGAATTATTTTTATAGATTTTATTTTCTTTGTAGGGGTAATTAGGGTATTTATTTAAAATAGTATCAGGACTGAGAGATAACAGGTCTTGAAATACTTGTAAAATGAACCCTTGTTACCTTCAGTTTCAGCTGTATTCTTTTGTCTTTTTTTGGGGGGGGTCATTCCTTAATGTGCTGAGTTTATCAAAGTACAACTTAGTATTTTAGTCAGTATTCAAGTGTATCTCCTGCTTAAGTTAAAAATGTAATTCTTTTAAGAAATCACCTCTATAGGAAGGATGTTTGTCAAAAGGGTCAATTTGATTTTTTTGCTTCAGTATTTTACAGCTACATATTTGTATATAAGAAAACAAAGGTTGATTAACCAAGTTTGTAACATATTGATGATAAGCCCATTAATAGCAGTAAAGGTCTGGAAGAGGCTAAGTTTTACTTTGTAAATTTTGGTCGAAGATGGGGAGAGGAAACAATATTCCAAATACAATTTTGATGTAATTAGTTTAAACCTTTGAAAAAGCTTAGGAGACAGGTAGGGAGCGTATCATGAGCCTCTTAAGTAGCAGCAGCAGCAGCGCAGCTGTGGCCTCAGTGGCAGAGGCAGTGAAGGTAGCAGTAATGTAGTGACAGTGGCAATTATTTGAGTGTTCATTATTCTAGGTAGTGGCCTCAGAGTCATTTAAACATATTTAATTTTCATGAAAACCATAGGAAATCGATATGCTTATTAACCCACTTTTTTAGGTGAGGTGTTGAGATATCAAGTGGTTAAGTAAATTGCCCAAAGTCACACAGCTAGTAAGTGGTAAGATGGGACTGGAACCTGGGTATAGAGTTTGTATTTGATCCAACATAGAGTAAAAAGCGAAGTTGGTCAAAGATGGATTTGTGGGCCTGACCTGTGGTGGCGCAGTGGTAAAGCGTCGACCTGGGAACACTGAGGTCGCCAGTTCAAAACCCTGCACTGGTCTGGTCGAGGCACACATGGGAGTTGCTGCTTCCAGCTCCTCCCCCCTTTCTTTCTCTCTCTCTCTCTCTGTCTCTCACTCTGTGTCTCCTGTCTAAAATGAATAAAATAAAAAAACAAAACAAAACAAAAAAGATGGATTTGTGTTGGACAACATCTGCTAAAGCATAGAAAGGGTCCAACAAAAAAAGATTCCTAAGTAGAAGGAAAACCCTAACCACATGTCATAAAAGCTGTGGGAATAGAGTAAGAGAAGGAAAAAAGGATTGTGAGTTTGAAAATAGCTACATTTATTGAATGCTAGTCATATGTTGAGTGATTTTTGTGCATTTTTACTTACAATTATCCACCCATTTTTTAAAGTAGGAAGCTGAGGCTTAATGTCAGTAGTAAGTAAAGAAGGTTGAACCCAGGTCTCAAGTTTCAAAATCTTTGTGTCGGTCACTAAGCGGTTCTCCTTTGCAACAGTATCTTGTGAGGTTATATGAGATTAGGACTTGTGGAAAATAGTGATAGATAAAATTAAGAAAGCCAGCTCAAGAAGTACAAACACAGAATAATGTGAATTTTAGAAAGATAGCAAAGACATAATAAATCAGGAAAACTTCCCAGAACTGAAGGATATGAGTCTCTGAATTAAAAGGGCTCAACCCTTGATGGTCAACCTTTTTATAAAAACTGCCCACTTTTGCAGTGCTGGTCAACCTGGTCCCTACCACCCACTAGTGGGCTTTCCAGCTTTCATGGTGGGCCAATCGTGGCCCCGTTTGGTTGCTCCGGTACCACCCACCATGAAAGCTGGACCGCCAACTAGTGGGCGGTAGGGACCAGGTTGACCAGCAATGCAAAAGTGGGCGGTTTTTATAAAAAGGTTGACCATCAAGGTGCTAAGCACTATGGGTTTTTTTAAAAAAAATATTTGAATCAAGGCATTTTATTGCAAACTTTTATAATTAAGGGGCCAAAGAGAAGATGAAAAAGTTCCCAGAGATGAAAGGAAAAGGGGCTAATTTATAAAATTAGAGTGATTTTAATATCTTCAGCAAGAATACTGGAGGGTAATACTGAAGCCAATTATCTTAAAAAATATGAGGGAAAATTATTTCTAGTCTAGTTTTTTTTTTTTTTTTCCTAAAATGTTTATTGTATTGATTTAAGATAGAGGAAGCGGAAGAGGGAGAGAGAGACAGGAACAACTCTCCGCTCCTGTATGTGCCCTGACTGGGAGTTGAATAGGCAGCTTCTGTGCTTCACGACAATGCTCCAACCAATGAAGCTATCCAGCCAGGGCTATTTCTAGCCTAGTGTTTAATGCAGCCAGGTTTTCAAGTGTGACAGTAAAATATATCTTTACATTTGCAGTGTCTCAAATTTACCTCTCAGGCACCCCCCCCCCCAAAAGCTATTAGAGGGAGGTATATTTGGAGGTACCCTACCAAAATGACAGAATGTATCAAGAAAAAGGAAGACTTAGGGTTTAAGAAACTTATTATTCAACCCAGAAGAGAGGTGAAGGAAATATCTGGATCACAGTGAAGGAAGGTCCCCTCACGACACTTGTGCCTAGGTGTAGAGAGCAACCAGTTCAGAATCGAACAAGTCAGAAGGTTTTTAGAATAGGTGTGTTCAAAGATATAAAATTTATTACACATATGATAAATATGTTGTTACTTATAAAATTGGGTAAATTGGGGAACATTTGGGCATGAATTAATAAGTACATAAACAGCTAAACAAGCAAAATTAAAACATTTAAGTCAAGAGAATGTATAAAGTTGGGCCAAGAAAGTTAAAAGTAATCACAGCATACTTCATAAAACAGCTGTTACTAAAGTTACATAGTCATATTGATGTATACACTAAATTTTGATTTAACCAAAAGCATGTTTTAATTATATAGGGATGATGAGATATAAGAAGTGTGTGTATTTTATGGTGGTCGGAGGGAAGATGGTTTGGGTGATGGGGAAAGAGAACTAAATTGTCCATGTTCATTGTGGGAGGTCAGTAGATAAAATATTTAATACTTTCTTTTTGGTCATAGACCTCATATAACTCATAAAAATTTATAACTAAGGGGGGAAAAGGTGATGAAATAGACATTAGCTAAAGGAAGACCAAGTATTCTTATAACTGGGTTTCTGGATGATATAAACCTTCAAAAACTATTTCCAAAATTTTGTTTATATGTGCATAAAGTTCTCAAAGGGATTTGTGACCCCTGTAATGTCCAAATTTCTGCTTCAGCAAGAAAGGGTGTAGGGTGGTATGGTGATGGTGTTTTTCAGTATACTCATGAGATGTGGTTGTTTTGATGTTGATTCTTCATTTTTTTCTTCATTTATTCATCTTTTATGAAAAATGACTTGGACTGGGAAACTACCATTTTGTTTTTAGTTATTTATCAAAATAAATCTCTGAAGTATTGCTTTGTATCTTTGTGTTACTTTTTGAATTTATGTCTTCAGCTCATCTGGTTCACTGATTTTTCTCTTCATGAGTGGCTAATACCTTGTTTAACCTTCTATCCCTCTATCCTTCCACTCCTAATGGGATTGTTTTTCCCCATTTCATTTATTTAGTTTTTTTCCCCAGAAATTTCATTTGGTTACTTAAAAAAATCTGTGTGATCTTTGTCAGTCTCCCATTTCTTGCTAATTAAAAATAATTATCTATTATTGCTTTAAGCATTTTAGAAGCACGTTGTAATCTGTATTGATAATTTCAGCAGTTCAAGTGCTTGTGGGTCTAATTCTGTTTTAGCTATCACTTTTGCGTTTTGTTTCCTTGTGTGCATTAGATTTTTGAATTGTGAACTATTCATTTGTTACAACTTGGGTGGCTTAATTGAGCATTTTAAATAAAGGGACTTCAAGAGAAGTTATATGAAATTAGTATGTATATTTGAAAATCTGAGGCTGTGAGCCCAATTTTAGCAGTATGTAGATTGTGTGTGCTTAGCTTGGATCTACGTTGAGTAACCATTTGAATGCTTGGCTAACTATTTTATATATGAATACTTTCGTGAGCTCTGAATGGGGAGAGCATTTTCTTCTACATGTCTGAGGTCAGAATGATTTGGCTAATTAAAATTAATAGCCATTATATTTACTAGTCTTTTTTTACATGTAGAACTTTTCTTTTATTCAGCAGACATTTACTGAATATCTGCTTACAATAGATGCAATTTTTGATACTAGAGATCTAAAGATATTCAGGACACACAGTCTCTACTTTTGATAAAGTCAAGTAGTATATTGAACTGAGAAAAACCTTACTGAGAGTTTATGAATGCCCAGCCTTTGTTGTTGTTCACATTATATAATGAATGGTAGCCTTCTAAAAAGTTAAAATTTATAGGGTGTATTGGCAGATAAAAGGGGGATACCGTGTTCTGAAGTAAGAGACAAAGATGTTTTTTAGTGAATGGAAAAGTAAATAAGGAATTTAATTTTAGATCATTTCTGCTTTGTTAAAGCAAGGCTGTTTGATACTGTTGAACCATGTGGTGAAGATACATGGAGAAACCATGAAACTAGGAATATACTAGAGACTTGATTGGAGATGAGAAAGTTGTCAAGCACTGCCTACATCATAATCTGTTCTGTTATTTTACAAGAATTTTGTTCTGACCTAAGTTTTTAAAAAGTTTTCTTGACATATAATTCACACATTATACAATTCACCCATTTAAAGTTTATAATTCAATGGTTTTTATTTTTTTATTTTTAATTTTATTTATCTTAGTGAAAGAGAGAGAGAGAGAGAGAGAGAGAGAGAGAGAGAGAAAGGCAGGAAGGGAGAGAAATGAGAAATATCAACTCATAGTTGATGTGAGATGGCCATTGACCATGTTATGGGTTGAATTGCATCCTCCTAAAAGGTATGTTGAAACCCTAAACCTCAGTACCTCAGAATATGACCTTACTTGGAAATAGGATTGTTGCAGATATAATTAGAGGAGGAGGCACGGACACCTGTGCTGTGAATGAATGCCATGTGACTATGGAGGCAGACAGAAGTGCTTGAAGTGCTGCAGCTACAAGCCAAGAAATGTTAAGAATTGCTGGCAAAGCACCAGAAGCCAGGCAGAGGCAGGAAGGACTCTTCCTACAGATTTTTGAGGGAGAATGACCTTGTTGACCTTGATTTTGGACTTCCAGCTTCTAGAACTAGGAGACAATAAATTTCTGTTGGTTTATGCTATCTAATATGTGGTACTTTATTACAGAAGTCCTAGGAAACTAATATAGGGCATCTTTGTAAAACATATGTTGTAAAAATTGTCCCATAGCCCGGCCCCCCCATTTTTATCTGATAATTGTACCTATTTACATTGCTCATCTATACTTTTTTATGGCCAACAGAAGCTTACCAGGAGGGGCTGTTTTAATAGCCATCAGCTTAGTTTATAGGTTAAAATGTTTTGATGAATGAGTACAAAACATTAAAGATTATTAGTGTATATAGTTGCAAAAGAAAGTTGGAATAGGAGTTACAGTAATTGAAATATGCTATTTGATGGTCAAAATTAACCAAAAGTTATTAATAGAGTATTAATTGAGTGTCTACTACTCACATAACTTTTGTTTCTTAAATCATCAAAATTCATGAAAAGTAAAGAGTAGTATCTTTGACCTACTATACTCTTTTTGGGTGACAATATGAATATACAGTATATGAAATAAACTTGTTATTTCTTAAGGAATTAAGAGGCAGTACATTTAAGTGGTTAATGATATAATAATAGGAGGATAATATAACATATATACTGTGGGATTTTAGAAGTTAAGTTAGGTGATAAATCAAGCATCTGAGCGTGAGTGCTCAGTTAATATTAACTACATTATCTTTATGTTTTTTGTTTTGTTGGTTTTTTTTAGAGAGAGACAGAGAAGGAAAGACAGGGATAGACAGGAAGGAGAGATATGAGACACATTAACTCATAGTTGTGGTACTTTAGTTCTTCATTGATTACTTTCTCATATGTGCCTTGACCTGGAGGCTCCAGCTGAGCCAATGACCTCTTGTTGCTCAAGCCAGTGACCTTCGGCTCAAGCCAGCAACCATGGGATCATGTCTATGATCCCACACTCAAGCTGGTGAGCCTGCGCTCAAGCCACATGAGCCCTTGACTGTGTACAATAAAATATTTATGTTCCTGAGAAGTCCTATAATAAAAAACTATTTCACTTAATCCACAGGACTTCAGCTTTCAGTAATATGGTTCAATACATATCATAGAAAAACTCTTACTATGTAAAGCAGAGGTCCCCAAACTACGCCTGCAGGCCAAATTGCGGCCACCTGAGGCCATTTATCCGGCCCCCGCAGCACTTCCAGAAGGGGTACCTCTTTCATTGGTGGTCAATGTATGGAGTACTGTATGTGGTGGCCCTCCAATGGTCTGAGGGACAGTGAACTGGCCCCCTGTGTAAAAAGTTTGGGGACCTCTGATGTAGAACATCTTCAAATGCAAATATCCTTTTAAATGCAAATTTGTATTTCCAAAATAAAAGAGGGGGGATGCCCCTGGGCCAAAAACAGCCAGAAGCTGGAAGCCAGATGGCCATCAAACCTTCATTGTGTGTTATGTGAATTTATTTACTTTTTGGACTTTTTTGAATAATTGAAAAAAGCTGGAATAGCTATGTCAGACAAAGCCAACTTGAAAAGGAAAATAATTTAGGCATTTATGTAATAATAAAGGGATCAATTCTTCAAGAAGATATAATAATTGTTGAGGCAAAAACTGACAGAATTTCAAGGAAAAATATACAGCTTACAGTTGTAGTTGGAGACTGAGCACTCTTCTTTTAGTAATTTATAGGTACAGAATTTAAAAAACCAATAAGGATATAGTTGGACAGTACCATTAGTCATCTGGATTTAATTGACATTTATAGAATTTTTTATCAACACTAGCAGAACACACATTTTTCTCAGACTCACATTCAACCATTACCAAGGTGGACTACATGCTGGGCCATAAAACATACCTTAACTTGTGCTGTCAACCCACAGTAAATTAAGTTAGGAAAAAATAAGATAGTTAGAAAATCATAAACTATTTGAATATTAAATGACACAGATCTAAATAACACATTGTGAAAACAAGTTTCAAGGGAAATTTAATATATTTTGAAGTAAAGGAAAATGAATAGCAGTAAAAATAGTGCTTAGATGTTAAATTGTAGCATTGAATGTATATATTAGAAAAGAAGATGCTCCGGCCAGGTAGTTCACTTGATTAGAGCATTATCAGGGTACGTCAACGTTGTGGGTTTGATTTCTAGTCAGGGCACATATAAGAATCAAGCAATGAGCTTGACCAGGCAGTGGCACAGTGGATAGAGCTTCGGCCTGGGATGGTGAGGACCCAGGTTCAAAACCCCAAGGTTGCCAGCTTGAGCGTGGGCTCATCCACTTTGAGCTCGGCTCACCAGCACAGGTTGCCGGCTTGAGCGTGGGATCATAGAAATGACCCTATGGTCACTGGCTTGAGCCCAAAAGGCTTTTGCTTGAGCTGAAGGTCACTGACTTGGCTGGAACTTCCTGGTCAAGGCACATATGAGAAAGCAATCAATGTACAACTAAGGTGCTGCAATGAAGAGTTGATGCCTCTCATCTCTCTCCTTTCCTGTCTGTCTGTCCCTATCTGTCTCTCTCTCTCTTTTTCTCTCTCGCAGAAAAAAAAAATCAACCAATGAATGTATAAATAAGTGGAACAACAAATTGCTGTTTCTCTTTCTCTGGGGCACCAACCTGCTGTGCATTTGGAAACATGTATAGCTTTTGACTCCTTAAAAACTTAAATAGAGTTCTGTGGTATCTGTAGGGCATTGGTTCCAGGACCCTGTGGACAAAAAAATTGAAAATACTGTTTTTGAACTTAGGTTGGTTGAATTTGCAGATGCAAAACCCAGTGATACAGAACGCTGACTGTGTACTTACTGAAAAATTCCACGGTTAAGTGGGCCTCTGCAGTTCAAATGCATTGTGCAATGGTCAATTGTATAAGGAATGAAAGAGGGAATTTTTTAAAGAGAAATTTAATTTTGGCAAAATATATATTAGATTTACCATTTTCAGTGTACAGTTCAATGGCATTCACATTGTTGCATAACTATCATCACTACCCGTCTCTAGAGTACCCATTAAACTCTGCATTCACCACTCCCCTGGCAATTCCTAGTCAACTTTCTGTCTCTGAATTTGACTACTCTGGGTACCTCATATAAATGGAATCACACAGTATTTGTCATTTTTTGATTGCTTTATTTTACTCAACCTAATATCTTTAGGCTTCATTCATGTAGTATATATCAGAAGTTTCTTCCTTTTAAAGACTGAATAATAGCCTATTCATCCCTTGATGAACACTTAAGTTGCTCTCACCATTTGGCTATTGTGAATAATGCTGCTCTGAACTTTGGTGTACAAATATCTCTTTGAGATCCTGATTTTAATCCTTTTGGGAATATACCCAGAAATAGAATCATTAGATCCTATGGTAATTATGTTCAAATTTTTAAAATTTATTTAGAAAATTTATTTTAACAGGGTGACACTGATTAATAAGTGTACATACACTTCAGGCAAACATCACTTCATCATTTAATTAGTCAATTATGTTGTATATCCATATCCTAATGCCAAATCATTTTCTGTCACCTTATATTTGTCGCTCTTTACACCCTTTCCCCAACCCCTCTTGCCCCCTCCCCGACTTCTCCCTCCCCTGGTAACCACTGCACTTTTATCTATGTCCATGAGTCTCAGCTTTGTATCCCACCTGTGTGTGAAATCATACAGTTTTTAGCTTTTTCTGATTTACTTATTTCACTCAGTATAATGTTCTCAAAGTCCATCCATGTTGTCGTAAATGACCCTATGTCGTCATTTCTTATGGCTGAATAGTAGTTCATTGTATATATGTACCACATCTTCTTTATCCAGTCCTCTATCGAGGGCACTTTGGTTGTTTCCATGTCTTGGCCACTGTTAATAATGAATGGTGTGATTAACATGGAAGTGCATATGTCTTTACGTACCAATGTTTTTGAGTTTTGGGGGTATATACCCAGTAAAGGGACTGCTGGGTCATAAGGTAGTTCCATTTTTAATTTTTTGGAAAACAACCATACTTTCTTTCATAGTGGCTGTACTAATTTGTATTTCCACCAGCAATGAATGAGGGTTCCTTTCTTTCCACAGCCTCTCCAACACCTGTCTTGTTGATAACAGCCAATCTAACAGGTGTGATGTGGTATATCATTCTGGTTTTGATTTGCATATCTTGCATAGCTAGTGCAGATGAGCATCTTATACCTGTTGGCCATTTGTGTGTCCTCTTGGGAGAAGTGTCTGTTCATGTCCTCTCCCCATTTCTTAATTGGATCGCTTGTTTATCACTGAGCTATATGAGTTCTTTGTATATTTTGGATATTAACCCCTTATCAGAGCTGTTGTTTGCAAATATCATCTCCTATTTTGTTGGCTGGCTATTTGTTTTGTTGTCAGTTTCTTTTGCTGTGCAGAAAAGTTTTAGTTTGATATAGTCCCATTCATTTATTTTTGCATTTACTTCCCTTGCCTTTGTGGTCAAATCCATAAATTGTTCTTATGGCCAACGTTCATAAGTTTAGTGCCTATGTTTTCTTCTTTGTAATTTATTGTTTCTAATCTTATGTTTAGATCTTTGATCCATTTTGATTTTTTTTTGTGTGTGTGTGTGCGGGGAAACAAACTAGTCAAGTTTCATTCTTTGGCACGTGGCTTTCCAATTTCCCCAGCACCGTTTATTTAAAAGACTTTTTTCTCCATTGTGTTTTTTTGGTTCCTTTGTCAAAGATGATTTGACCATATGTATGTGGTTTTATTTCTGGGCTCTCAATTCTGTTCCATTGGTCTGTGTGTCTATTTATCTGCCAGTACCTTGCTGTTTTGATTATCATGGCTCTGTAGTATAATTTGAAGCCAGATATTGTAATACCTCCAGCTTTGTTCTTTTTTTCTCAGAAGTGCTCTGGCTATTTTAGGTTTTTTTGTGGTTTCATACAAACTTGGTGATATTTTGTTCCATTTCTTTAAGAAATAATATTGGAATTTTGATGGAAATTGCATTAAATTTGTATATTGCTTTGCGTAATATGGCCATTTTAACTATGTCCATGAACATGGAATATTTTTCCATTTCATTTTGTCTTTTTCAGTTTCTTTTAATAATGCTTTGTGGTTTTCAGTATGTAGATCTTTTACATTCTTTAAGTTTATCCCTAGGTATTTTTGTTGTTGTTGCAACTGTAAAAGGGATTATTTATTTTAGTTCATTTTCCAAAGTTTTGTTGTTTGCATATATGAAAGCAATAGACTTCTGTATATTGAAGTATCCTGTGACCTTACTGTATTGGTTTATTGTTTCTGTTAGTCTTTCTCTGGAGTCTTTGGGTTTTTCTATATGCAGGATCATGCCATTTGCAAAAAGTGAAACCTTTACTTCTTCTTTTCCAATATGAATACCTTTTATTTCTTTCTTTTGTCTGATCGCTCTTGCTAAAACTTCCAGCACTGTGTTGAGTAGGAATGGAGAGACTGGGCAACCTTGTCTTATTCCTGATTTTAGAGGTAAAGCTTTCAGTTTTTCACCATTTAGTATGATATTAGCTAATGGTTTGTCATATATGGCCTTTATTATGTTGAGGTATTTCCCATCTATACCCATTTTATTGAGTTTTTTTAAACATAAAGGGATGTTGTATCTTATCAAATGCCTTCTGTGTCTACTGATAGGATCATATGGTTTTTGTTCTTTGTTTTGTTGATATGGTGTATAATGTTAATCAATTTACATATGTTGAACCATCCTTGCCCTACTGAAATGAATCCCACTTGATTGAGATGTATTATTTTTTTAATGTGTTGTATTCGATTGCTAGTATTTTGTTTAGGATTTTTGCACCTGTCTTCATTAGAGATATTGGTCTGTAGTTTTCTTTTTTTGTAATGTTCGTGCCAGGTTTTGGTGTGAGGGTTATGTGTTAGGGAATATTGCTTCTTCTTCTATTTCTTGGAAGACTTTGAGAAGAATAACAATCAACTCTTCTATGAATGTTTGGTAGAACTCACTAGTGTAACCGTCTGGCTCAGGTCTTTTATTTTGGGGGAGATTTTTGATAGTTGTTTTTATTTCCTTCCTGCTTATGGGTCTATTTAGGCTTTCTACTTCTTGGTGACTCAGTCTAGGAAGAATGTGTAGTTCTAGGAATTTATCCATTTCTTCTAGATTGTTGAATTTAGTGCCATATAATTTTTCATAGTATTCTACAATGATCCTTTGTATGTCTAAGATATCTATGGTCATTTCTCCTCTTTCATTTCAGATTTTGTTTATATGAGTTCTTTCTCTTTTTTCCTTAGTGAATCTAGCCAGCGGTTTGTCAATTTTATTGATATTTTCAAAGAACCAGCTCTTTGTTGCATTATTTTTTTCTATAGTTTTTCTGTTCTCTATTTCATTTATTTCTGCTCTAATTTTTATTATTTCCTTTCTTCTGCTGATTTTGGGATGCCTTTGTTCTTCTTTTTCTAGTTCCTTAAGATGTGATGTTAAGCTGTTTATTTGGTATTTTTCTTGTTTCTTGATATAAGCCTGTAATGATATAAACTTCCCTTTTATTACTGCTTTTGCTGCATCCCACAAATTTTGATATGTCATATTGTCATTTTGTTAGTCTGAATATATCTTTTAATTTGTATATCTTTGGAGAAATATCTGTTTAAGTCCTTTGCCCTTTTTCTAATTAGTTATTGTCGATTTTAGTTCTTTTTATATTCTGGATGTAATCCCATATCAGATATATGATTTCCAAATACTTTCTTCCATTTTGTGGCTTACCTTTTCACTTTGTTAGTGTCCTTTCATGAACAAAAGTTTTAATTTTGAAGTCCTGTTTATCTATTTTTTCTTTTTTTAAAAAATTTGTATGTATTTTAGCAAGAGAGGAAAGGCATGGGCTTTGGGATGATTCGCTAACCAACCAAGCTGTCCAGCCAGGGCTATTTTTTTCTTCTTTGTGCTTTTGGTGTCATATTTGAGTAGTCATTGCAGAATTATTGTGATGAAGCTTTTCTCCTCGTGTTGTTTTTTTTCTAAGAATTTTATAGTTTTAGTTCTTATGTTTAGGTCTTTGATCCATTTTGAGTTAAGAGGCAAGCCTTTTAAATGATCTTAACCTTGGGTTTCTTAACTCCTAAAGAAAGACATTACCTGTCCTACAGAATTGTGAGCATTAAGTGAATAATAGAAGTTAATATTAAGTGATATGAAAATCCTAAAAAAATAAAAGGTTAAATTGTTGAATCAGCCTTGATATTGTAAAACAAGGTAACCCAACAATGATAAAAATAAAAATAACCATAACAGCTTACCTGATGTGTGCCAACCTTTTCTTCTTTTAATAAAATCAAATTAAACTTGTGTCTGTTTGAGGGCATTTTTAAAAAGTAAGGTTGGTTGTACAGTAAAATCCTGAGCAACTTTCAGAAGTCTCAAAAATAGGAGGTCATAGGGGTAAACAGAAATATTTTGCAGCTCCTAATTCCTCATCTCTCAGATCCTCCTCAATCTTCTGTAGTCTCATTTCTGCTTTTCTTCATGGAGAAATGGGCTGAGTGAGGTCATCAGTGACCACATCCATTACCAGGTTTTGGTCTTGTTCATTCTTGTAGTGGTTAAGGAGAAAGACTCTCAAATCAGACTGTTTATGATTGCCTCTTATTAGCTTTCTGGCCTTATATAAAGTTATATACCTTCTCTGTGTTATCTTTTCTTCACTTTTGAAATGGGGAAAGCAGCAACACCTACTTTAGAATATTTTAGATTTTGAATTGGAAATTGGAGTCCTTAAAATTAGCCCTTTTTGGAGTTCAGAGCATCCTTGTAGATTCTAATAAAATGTAAAATAATAAAGGAACTATGATTATTTCTCGTGGAAGATCTTAATTATTGTAGCAATATCTAAGGCTTTTACTAAACATTATTTAATCATACTTATTTTATTATTATTAAGATTTTACATTTTTAGGAAAGTTCTGTGTTCACAGCAAAATTGAGTGGAAAGTACAGAGATTTCTCTGCCCCGTCCCCACACTTCCCCTTTATCAACATTCTCCACCAGTGTGATACCTGTGTTACAATTGATGAACCTGTGTTGACCCATCTTAATCACCCAAGGTTCATAGTTTATATTACAGTTCACTCATGGTTTACATTCTATAGGTTTGGACAAATGCAAAGAGATACATATTCATCATTAAGATGTCATATAGAGTATTTTCACTGCCCTAAAAATCCTCTGTGCTTTGCCTGTTTTTTCTTCCTCTCTCTCCAACCCTTGGCAACCACTGATCTTTTTACTGTCTCCATAGTTTTGCCTTTTCCAGAATATCATATAGTTAGAGTCAATGGTGGGATTCAGTCAGTTTGCTCCAATTTGGCAGACCGATACCTAATTTTTTGTTGAGTTTGGTGAACCAGTTGTTAAAATGGCACTTGTAATCAGGGTTCTCTCTAAGGTGGGTACCTGGGCAGCCACCCAATGTGGAAATTACAAATTTACATTCCTTACTCTTTTTTAGTGTTCATCTGTGCAACAGTGTATTCTAAGTGCTGTAGTAATAATGTTCATTCCGTCCATAGGTGAAAAAAATTTGATGGAACTATGCTTATAATATTTATTCATTTCATAAAACTCAATACCTTTGATGAAATACTTATTTTAGTTCCCTCACATTTATTACTTCAGTAAACAAACATATAACATAAAGAGAAAAATTGCCAAACAACCAGGGGGTGACAAGCTGTCATAGGAAATAAATAACAGTTTTATTGTTTTTTGTCAAGGCATTATTTAATATTTTTTCATTAATATTTTAAAACTTATATAACAATCTAGTTTTGTGTGCCTGTTTTATTGTCCTTATTTAAATATCAAATGCATGAAATAATAAACTACCTTTTGATATATCGTTTTTATATACTTAAAACGGTCATTAGGGCAGAGAACTGGTTGTTAAATTATTTGAATCCCACCACTGGTTAGAATCATACAGCATGCCTTTTCAGATTGACTAGGCATTTTTAAAATTGAGATAGAATTCACATATGGTGGTACCTTGAGATACGAATTTAATTCATTCTATAACCAAGCTTTTAAGTCAAGTCAACTCGTATATCAAATTGCTGATACTGGACCCATGCGCCAACACACCAACTAGCAGCAGCTTCCCGAATCACGATTCTTATTTTGGAATTTTGCTCAGATCTCCAACAAAAATATGGACCGAGTTGCAGCTTGTATCTTAAAAAAAAATTCGTATGTTGGTCTGTTCGTATCTCAAGGTACCACTGTACTATAAAATTCAGTCCTTTTAAGTGTACAGTTCAGTGGCATTTGGTATGTTCACAAGGTTGTATAACCATCACCACAATCCAATCCCAGAACATTTTCACCAATCCAGAAAAAAACCCACACCCATTAGCAGTCATTCACCAGTTCCTCCTCCCCCTGTTCCTTGAAGCCACTAATCTAATTTCTATCTCTAGATTTTCCTATTCTGGACATTTCATATAAATTGAATGATACATTATGTGGCCTTTTGTGTCTGATTACTAAGCCTTTTTTTTTTTTTTTACTAAGCCTTTTAAATAATGTTTTTAACCTTTTCAAAGTATGTTAATGTTTAAAAATAAATTCACAACACCTCTATGAGGTAGATAGGAACTTTGTGATGTAACAGCATTGTCAGATTTATTATGTCTTCATGACCTCAGTTTACCGTAGGATGAAGGAAAGAGGTTTAGAGGCAGCAAAGTGGAGATTTGGGAAAGTAGGGTTAAAGGAAAAATGGAACATGATGATCTATAAAAAATAATTCAGTCGTGTGGGATTTCTAAGACCATGAGTATTAAACTTTATTAAAGTGCAACTGCAATTAAATACTTCAGTTATATTTAAGAATTTAGAATTTAAAGATGGATTGTTGAACCTTCAATAGTTAAAGACTAAATCTCATTTCAGCAAGGTTGACCAGATGTCCGGATGATGCTCTTGGTTATTCTAACTCTTTAAATGGAAGCTTATTGCTACAGTGTGCGGAAGGGGTATGATAAATTTATTTGTTTTAATAAATAACAAATTAAAAATTGTTTTAATATAAATAATGTTGTCTTTGTTGCAGTTATCTTTTGCAGAGGACTTCCATATAATGGAAATTTAAAGCACTAATTCTTGAAATTTGTATGTATATTTGAAACTAATGATATTAGTAAAAACTAACATTTTCCTATAAATTTTACCTAGTAGGTTTTCTGTTTTAAAATGCAGTGTGCTTTTGAGATGCAAATTAGTGCCATGTTCACAATTGAATTTGAAGTTGCAACTATGTAGAGAAGATCAGGAGGATAACAAATCACAAGTAGGCTATCTTGTTGTCTTCCATGGCTCTTACCATTTCCTGGCAGAAAGGTAGATCTGTCTAAATTATTCTATGGTTCCTATCTGTTTTTTTGCCCTGATGAACTGTGCTGCTGGACTGTATGCATTGATGAGGACTTCTTTTACCTGGAAGGCTAAATGATCTGCCCCATACTTCTTTCTCTTGGGTCCTATACTTTATCCTGCTTGTCATTCTTGGGAGTTCTTCCCTTAATAGTAAGAGCGCCCGATCCCGTCTATAATACAATTCCCAAAGGAAGTAGTTTCCAGGAGAACAGTATCTGCCAAGATAGTCTGGCAGGATTTTTATTTGTGTGTATGTATCGGTGTTTTAATTTGTGTGTATATGAATTGCTTTATATAACCAAGGTTGGCTGAGAATATGCTGATTCAGAAAATTATAGTGTGTCAGCATTTACCTATTGCATAAAATTTAAAATCTTCTCAAAGCATATAAAAGCATTTTGTAATTTTCAGCTTTTATATATATTTCTAAGAACTTAAAATCAAGAAGCTCTTTTTATGATGGTTTTCTAAAAGTGCAATCCCTTAAAAATCTACTATACCTTATACCTTATTTATTAACTCATCATTATGAATAGTTTTATATAAATATTAAAACTTGGTTATTCATATTGTTTTTTATTACTGACATGATATTGATAATGCCTTGTTTGAATATTATCTGTGTATGTTATATCTTTCAGCTGAATTTGTTGTATACATATCTGCTTAATTTATGATTTATGACAGATATTTGGACATATTATATAATTCATTGCATCTTAGAGATGGAAGGGAACTTTAAAGGCTTTTCTAGTTCTGATTGCCCACTTAAAACATCTTCAACAATGTTTTTATAGCAGTTCTTTTTTATTCTTTTTAAAGACTTTATTCAATTTTTAGAGAGTGGGGAGAGAGAGAAAGAGAGAGAGAGAGAGAGAGAGAAGGGGGAGGAGCAGGAAGCATCAACTCCCATATGTGCCTTGACCAGGCAAGCCCAGGGTTTCGAACCAGCGACCTCAGTGTTCGAGGTCAACGCCACCACAGGTCAGGCTCAACAAACTCTTGACATTGGGATCTCATAATTTCTGCATTATTATAGCCATTGGTAGAGAATCTACTCTTTTTAGGCATCCCATTCTATTTTCTGAATAATTCTAGCTATTTGAAAATGGTGTCTTCAATCTACTTCACTGTGTTAACTGTTTATCATAATTTTATTTCTTTAGAAGTTAAATTAAATTTTTAAATTTACTAAGAAGACCCTCTTTAGTAAAAATAATCTTCAGTGGTCTGAAGACAGATGTTATGGGTCTCTTTACATCTTATTTATGTCAAGCAAACCCAGTAGTTTTTTTTTAAATTGTTAGTCATGTTACAGCATTTCCCTGTCTTCATCACTTTAGGACATGTTTGCGTTTCTTGACTTCCTTTTTTTTCTTTCTTTCACTACAACCCCAATTAAGAACACATTTTATATCTCAACTCAGTATACCCATACATATCCATATATGTAAGTTTATAGTTTCAATACGTGTATGTAACTGAAACAAAAAGACAGTATATCTTTACATTAACATTTTCTGCTCTTTTTTCTTTTTCTGCTCTTTTTAATTAAAAAAGATGCTGGTGTTACCTGCTGGATTGATTTTATCACTCCTTGATAGATTTCAACCTGTAGTTTTGAAAACACTGTTCTAGTTTGTTCATGCTGGAGAACTGAAAGTTGCCAAAAGCTGGATGTCAGGGTGATCATTGCTAAAACAGGTTCTACCTTTATCACCTCAAAGGGAATATTCTAATAGTGATTATTAAGTAAAGGTTAACAGGATTTTCAAGTTCTTGGTAATGAATACTATAACATTAAAATGTATGTAACTTATTTTTATCCTTAGGTGGCGACAGACAAGGTTGCAGAAAAGCTGAGTTCTACTCTCTCATGGGTGAAGAACACAGTATCATATACAGTCAGTCAGATGGCCAGTCAGGTGGCAAGTCCATCTGCTTCATTACACACTACATCCTCATCTACCACACTGTCAACTCCAGCCCTTTCACCATCTTCCCCGTCACAGTTGAGTCCAGACGACATAGAACTCCTGGCTAAACTGGAGGAACAAAATAGGTGAGTGAAGTTGCTTGGCTTTTCTGTCTCCAATTATCACACAGATTCAACCATTTATATCATAAGCAAAAGTTTAAATAATTACTCATATTAAAAATATCTGGTTCCTAGGCTTTAGTTGACTGGCTCAGTGGTAGAGCGTCGTACCGGCGTGTGGAAGTCCTGGGTTCGATTCCTGGCCAGGGCTCATAGGAGAAGCATCCATCTGCTTCTCCAGCCTTCCCCCTCTCCTTCCTCTCTATCTCTCTTTTCCCCTCCCGCAGCCAAGGCTCCATTGGAGCAAAGTTGGCCTGGGCGCTGAGAATGGCTCCATGGCCTCCACCTCAGGCACTAGAATGGCTCTGGTTGCAATGGAGAAATACCCCAGATGGGCAGAGCATCACCCCCTGGTGGGCATGCTGGGTGAATCCTGGCTAGGCGCATGCAGGAGTCTGTCCCTCTGTTTCCTGCTTCTCACTTCAGAAAAATACAACAACAAAAAATGTCTGGTTCCTAATCTTTGGCTTATTGTTTATCAAAATTATTTAAAAGTATTCAAGTCTTTTTTGGAGGGCTTAGTCTTAAAACTAAAATTGGACTTAAATTTTCTTCTGGTTCAGATAGCTTTAAAATGTTTTATTTATTTATTTTTTACAGGGACAGAGAGAGAGTCAGAGAGAGGGATAGATAGGGACAGACAGACAGGAATGGAGAGAGGTGAGAAGCATCAATCATTAGTTTTTCGTTGCCGTTATGACACCATAGTTGTTCATTGATTGCTTTCTCACATGTGCCTTGACTGCGGGCCTTCAGAAGACCTAGCCACCCCTTGCTGGAGACAGCGACCTTGGGTCCAAGCTGGCGAGCTTTTGCTCAAGCCAGATGGGCCCGCGCTCAAGCTGGCGAGTTTGGGGTCTCGAACCTGGGTCTTCTGCATCCCAGTCCGACGCTCTATCCACTGCGCCACCACCTGGTCAGGCTGGTTCAGATAGCTTTAGATACTTATTTTCTTAATATAGAATGTTTCCTAAATTTTTCATAATTTTAGAAAAAATTTAAAGGCAAATAAAACCATTATGTTTGTTATAAATTCTTTAAATAGTCTCCTTTGGTTAAGTGTAAAATAATTTAACCAGGATAGATATTATATATCTGTTCCTCTCCCTGACTCTCTCTGTCTCTGTCATAAAAAAAAAGAAATCAATTTCTGAATATTTGAATATTTATTTTGTATCCTGCTACATTAGTAAATTCATTTATCAGTTCTTGTAGTTGTTTTTTTTTTTATTTTCTCTTTAGTGTTCTCTGTATACAAGATCATTTTATCTGTAAATAGTGGTTTTATTTCTTGCTTTCCAATTTGGATGCCTCTTACTTCTTCTTATCTGATTGTTGTGTCTAGGACTTCCAGTACAAATTGAATGGAAGTGGTGAAAACAGACATCCCTGTCTTGTTCCTGATCTTAATTGAAGTGCTTTTAGTTTCTGCCCATTGAGTATGATGTTGGCTCTGGGTTTGTCATGTATGGCCTTTATTATGTGCAGCTATCTTCCCTCTGTTCCACCTTGCTGAGAGTTTTCTTTATCATAAATAGGTGTTGGATTTTATCAAATGCTTTTTCTGCATCTGTTGCTCTAATCATACGATTTTTATCCTTCATTTTGTTTATGTGGTGTATCACATTTATTGATTTGCAAAGATTGTACCAACTTTATATCGCCAGAATAAATCTCACTTGATTATTGTGTTTGATTTTTTTTAATGCTGAATCTGGTTTGCTAATGTTTTGTTGAGGATTTTAGCATCTGTGTTCATCAGGGATATTGGCTGATAATTTTCTTTCTTTTTGGTGTCGTCATCTGATTTTGGAGTTAGGATAATGCTGATTTAATAAAATGAGCTTCGGAGTCTTTCCTCCTTTTGAATTTTTTGGAATAATTTTAGAAGGATAGGTGTTAGTTATTCTTTGAATGTTTGGTAAAATTTACCTGTGAAGTTGCCCAGTCCATGACACTAGTTTGCTGGGAGTTTTATTATTATTATTGCTTCTATTTCATTAGTTGTAATTGGTCTGTTTAGATTTTTTTTATTCTTTCTGATTCAGTTTTGGAAGATTGTGTTTGTAGGAATTTATCCATTTTGTCCAAATTGTCCAATATGTTCTTATATAGTTCATATTATTTTAAAACAATTTTTATTTTTTAAGTTGAATTTATTGGGATGACATTGATTTGCAAAACCATATGGTTTCAAGTGTTAGTCATTTGTAATATTTTCTTATAATCCTTTATATGTATTTGGTGTCAGTTGTGACTTCTCTTTCATTTCTTATTTTATTTATTGGGTCTTCTTTCTTTTTTCTTTAGTGAGTCTGGTTAAAGGTTTGTCAATCTTGTTTATTTTTTCAAACAACTAGCTCTAGGTTTTACTGATCTTTTGTATTTTTTTTCCAATTTTATTTTGCTTGTTTCTGCTCTGATCTTTATTATTTCCTTTATTCACTATGAGCTTTGTTTGCTGCTCTTTTTCTACTTCCTCTAAGTGTAAAGATAGATTACTTGAGATTTTTCTGGTTTCTTGAGGTAGGTCTGTAATGCTATGAATTTCCCTTTTATGACTGTTTTTGCTGTGTCCCATAGGTTTTGGGTGGTTGTATTCTTATTTTGATTTGTTTCAAGGTATCTTATGATTTTTTTCTTGATCTCCTTGTTATTCTGTTCATTGTTTTGTGACATGTTATTTAACCTTCATATCTTTGTGTGTTTTTCAGGGTATTTTTTCTTGTGATTGATTTCTAGTTTTATACCATTATCGTCAGAGAAGATGCTTGATATGATTTCAAGTTTCTTAAATTCTTTGAGACTTGTTCTGTGTCCTAATGTGGTCTGTCTATCCTAGAAAATGTTCCATGTGCACTTGAAAAGAATGTATATTATGCTTCTTTTGGGTGAAATGTTCTAAAGATGTCAGTTAAATTCATGTAATCTAGTGTGTCATTTGAGGCTGCTGTTTCCTTGTTGATTTTTTGCCTGAAATATCTATCCATTGATGTCAATGGGGTGTTAAAATCCCCCACTATGCCCGATTTTAACTTTCTTTATGTCCATCAAGATTTGCTTTATATAGTTAGCTGCTCCTATGTCGGGTGCATAAATTTTTACAAGTGTTATTCTTGTTGGATTGCTCTCTTTATTATTATGTAGTGTCCTTCTTTTTCTCTTATAGCCTTTGTTTTAAGTCTATTTTGACAGATAAAAATTTTGCTACCCAAGCTTTTTAAAAATTTTTATTTGCATGAAATACCTTTTACATTCATTTACTTTTAATCTGTGAATATCTTTTTTTCTGTAGTAAGTCTCTTGTAGATAGCATACATATGCGTCTTGTTTTCTTATTCATTCAGTAACCTGTGTCATTAGATTGGAGCACTCAAGCCATTTACATTTATTTTTTAATTTTAATTTTAATTTTTTTAAGTGAGAGGAAGGAAGATAGTGAGATAGACTCCTGCATACGCCCTGACCGGGATTCACCTGCCAACCTCTGTCTGGGGCCGATGCTCAATCAACCTGAGGTTGATGTGCTTAGACCAGCTGAGCTATCCTCAGCATTTTGAGCTGACACTCGAACCAATTTGAGGCACTGGTTGTGGGAGGGAAAGAGAGAGAGAAGGGGAACAGGGAGGGGAAGAGAAGCAGGTGGTCACTTCTCTTGTGTGCCCTGACCAAGAATCAAACCTGGGACATCCATACACCAGGCTGACACCCTATCCACTGAGCTACCAGCCAGGGCTGCCATTTACATTTCAAGTGATTATTGGTACATATTTATTGCCATTTTATCCTTTAATGCTGTTCCTTTGGTTTTTTGTTTGTTTGTTTTTCTTTTCTTCTTCTAAAGAAGACCCATGAACATTTCTTGGTATACTGGTTTGGGGGTAATGAACTCCTTTATCTATTTCTTGTCTAGGAAGCTCTTTATTTCTCCTTCAATTTTAAATTCTAGCCTTGCTGGGGACATAGTCTTCGTTGTAGGTCATTGCATTTCATTACTTTGAATATTTCATGACAATTCCATCTGGCCTGAAATGTTTCTGTTGAAAAATCAGTCTTATGGGAGCTCCCTTGAAGGTATCTGTCTTTCTCTTTTTGCTTTTAAGATTCTTTGTCTTTAACCTTTGCCATTTATATTATGATGTGTTGGTGTGGGACTCTGGGATTCTCTGCACTTCCTGGACTTCTGCATCTTTTTCCTTCACTGGCTGAGAGAAGTTTTCAGTCATTTCTTCAAAGAGATTATGAATTCCTTGATATCTCTCTTCTTCTTGTACCCCATATCAAGCTGATGATGTTATGTTTCATATTATCCCAAAGGTATTTTATTTCCCTTACTTGAGAAGACATTCAAAAAGATAATGCTAAGTGATGTCATAAAGAGTTTTCTGCTTATATTTATTTCTTCTAGAAGTTTTATGTCATACATTTAAGTCTTTAGCTTGAGTTTATTTTTGTATATGGTATAAGAAAGTGGTCAACTTTAATTTTTTGCATGTTATCTGTCCAATTTTCCCAACACACTTATTGAAGATGTTGTCTTTACCCCACTGTGCACTCTTGCTTCCTTTATCATAGATTAGTTGATTATTCAGGTGCGGGGGTTATCTTATTTTAATTTGCATTTCCCAAATGGTAATGAGCATCTTTTTATGTGCTTATTTGCCATTGATTTATTTCCTTTGATAAATTGTCTGTTTGAAATTATTTTATGTTTAAAAAGTTGTTTGCTTTTTTATTATTATGTTTTAAGTGTGCATATTTTGGATACAAGTTCTTTATCAGATATATGCTTTTCAAATATTTCTTCCCCGGTCAGTGTTTTTTTTTTCTTATAATAGGAATATCTTGAAGATCAGACATTTTAAATTGGATGAAGTCCCATTTGAAATTTTTCTCTTATTGATTGTGGTTTTGATCACTTAAGGTTACACAGATTGGCTCGTATATTATACTTAGAAGTTTTATAGTTTTAAGTTTTACATTTAGGTCTGTGCTTCATTTTGAGTTAATTTTGTATAGGGAACAAATATAGATAGATCAAAGTTCATTTGTTGAATATAAATACTTAATTGTTTTATATCATTTGTTGAAAAGACCATTCTTTATTTAATTACTTTTGGCACTTTTGTCAAAAATCGGTTGTCCAAAAATATATTGGCCTTTTTCTGGACTCTATTATGTTCCATTGATCTATTTATCTATCTTAATGCTGATATGATACCATCTTGATTATTGTAGCTTTATTAATAAGTCTTGTAATCACATAGCCTTAATCCTCCATCTTTGTTCTTTCATTTTGACTATTTTTGGTTCTTAGCATTACCATATGAATTTTACATCAAGTTGTTAATTTCTATATAAATACTTGCTGCGATTTTAATTGGAATTACATATATTGAATACCTGACAATATTGCCTTCCACCCATGACCACAATATATTTCTTATTTATTTATTACTTGGTATGGTATTTTTGTTTGTAAATTTAATTTTTGATTGTTCATTCCCAACATAGAGAAATACAGTTGTTTTTCTTTATGAATTATGTATTCTGCTTCCTTGCTTAACCTCACTTGTTATTCTGGTAGGTGTTGTTGTTTTTTAAGATTCCATTAGATTTTCTATACAGGATATGAGTGTGTTTCTGTGAGCAAAAGCACTTTTCCTTTTCCTTTGCAATCTGGATGCCTTTTATCTCTTTTTCATACCTTATTGCAACTCTTTGCACCTCTAGGACAAATTTCACAGACATCCCTTTTGTTAGGGGTAGGGTAAGGATTATGTGTGCATCAAGGTATTGATTTAAACTTTTACCCCTTTGTTTATTACATTTGCAAGATTTTGAGCAAAATCTTTTGGGTGAGGTTTTGGGAAGAGATAATCTTCTAACATAATATGTAGATTGACAATGTTTTATGGATAAGATGAATTTGGATAAGGGTTGTGAAAGAGAAAAGTAAATGTTAGGTTGTGTGAAGGCAGTTATGAACAAGTAGGTCCTCAGAAAAAAGAAAATGACAGAGACTATTAAGGAGAATAAAAGGAGGTAATTGTGGTAAACTTAGTGAAATGTGAAATTAGGGCAGGACTGGCAAAGTAAAGGCCTTCTAGATAGTGCTAAATGGTATAAAGGATTCGTAAGTTTTTAATTTCTTCTTGTATGGAAAATATTTTGCATAAAAGATAACTTTTGGTGCTGAGTTTGTAAGTGACCAATGTTTAATTTATTTTTATGGCTATGATCAATAAATAACATGCACAACATGTATATTTTATATACAAAGCCCTATATTAAAAATTGTTCTGTGTGAGGTATGAGTATAGATGAACTTTTTTCCCAAAGAGTTCACAATTTACTTAATTTAATTTACACAATTTACACAATTTAATTAATTGCTAGAGCTATTTAAAGGTGTTCAGAAGAGAGATTTTCACAAGTAAAACTTGGAAGAAATAAAAGGAACAAGAGCTTGTCACCTTTTCTTCTTGTGTGAAATTATAAACAATATGTAATTTTTTAGTTAGAATTTTGAGTCTCTCTCTGTCTTCCACTCCCCTTTCCTCCCCCCTCTCTCCTCCTCTTTCTCCTCGCCTCTCCCCGCCCCCAATTATTGAAACCCAGAATCCATAGGAAGGATTTTTGTGTAGAGAATAGGTGAATATAATGACATCTTTTTTTACATTTCTCTGACTCTAGTAAAATATAAAGTGACAGGGAGCATTTGAGATTTCAATCCCCATAATATGTTGTCAGTTTGACTAAAATAAGGTGACCAACGTTTTTACAATGAAAAGGGGACAAAAATAAATGGAAGAAAACAATATTGTAAATAAAAGAAACATTTTATTCATTGCAACAATAATATGCTAGAATATGATAAATGCATAATAAAAACATTTGTAATAGTTTATATTGTAATTATGCTTACATGCCTATTAATTTTTCATAATAATTGTAAGAAAAAAGTACTCATTTAGATACAAATACGTCACATCGTGCAATGGATCGACTCTGCATCAATCGAATACGGACATTTACAGATTAGTCTTCCAATATCAAAAAGGAGGACACATAGGAGGACACTTTGAGAGAGGACAGAATTTACAAAAGAAGGACTGTCGTCCCTAAAGGAGGACGATTGATCACCTTAACTAAAAAACTCTTTAATACCCCACCTCCTGGCTCCCATAACCCTGGCCCATGGCTCCGTGGATAGAGCATCCACCAAGCATATGGGGATCACCCTCCCCCCTCCGTCACGGCACTCAGGAGAAGTGACCATCTGCTTCTCCCCCACTCCCTCACCCTTTCTTTTCCTCTTCCTCTCTCACAGCCAGTGGCTCGACTGGTTTCAACATGGCCCCGGGCACTGAGGATAGCTCAGTTGATTCTGGCATTAACCCCAGACAGGGGTTGCTGGGTGGATCCAAGTGAGGGCACATGTAGGAGTCTGCCTCATTACCTCCCCTCCTCTTACCTTATAAAAAAGAAATTACCCCTCCCAAAATGGCAAATACTAGTAAGGTCTATCTTTTCTTTCCTTGTTCTTCCCTGCTCTCCCATCAATGTATTAAGTTCAAGGAAAAAATTGTGAGAATAATTACTTAAATTTTCTCTGGCCACTTTTGTGGTTTGTAATATAGATATGCAAATTATATATGTAAATACATATTATGAGACACAACTACTACTTGTAACACGGGTTCCTTTTCTTTCTCAAATGTCGATGAGCCTCTGGTTATACTACTCAACTCTTTTTGATTCAGAAAGTATAAAAATGGCAGTTTTTTAGAAAATTAAAATTTGAGAAACATGAAAATAACAAATATCTATAAAATACATTTTCCTTCTCATATTACTGCAGTTATCACTTTTGAAAAATAAGTGCATCTGGCAGTCACAGAGAGATGTGAAGAAATGGTTCAATACAATGTCAAAGATCTGTTTGACAAACGTTAATAATTCATAGCTTTAACATTGAAATGGGACAGCTATTTTTATCTGTGCGGTAAATGTGTTTTTCTTTTTTCAAAATACAAAGAATTTGTGTTCTCGGCTTTGGCAGAGATGAATTTAGGAAGGTAAGGTTCAAGAGTAATAGCAATGCATTTTAATTAAGTAGGTGAATGTTGCTGGTTTGAATTTTGAGTGAGCCATATTTACATGGTTTAAAGTTTTGCTTTCTTTCACATTCTGTTTGAATCGTATTTTGCTTTTTAGCAGATTCTGAGATGTGAGGATGAGGAAGTGGGAAGGGCTCTTTTACACGAAAATAAATGTGTTTTAATATGATATGGTAGCAGAAATGTTTGAATCTTTAATTTACAAGTATTTCTACCTATTATATTTTAATCGAGTAAAAAGAATGCTTGAAATTTTAATTTATGTATCTTTGTAATATCTGTATGGTAGCCACTAGCCATATGTGGCAAATGAGCACCTGAAATGTCACTGATGTAAAATGTGTTGTGCTCTAAGAGTAAAATGTACCCCAGATTTTGAGGAGTTGCTTGTAAAAAAGGATATCTCATTAATTAATAATTTTCATTACATGATAAAGTGATATTTTCACTATTTTTGATAAAATATTAAATAATTGCATGTTTCCTTTTGAATACAACCAGTATACAAATTAAAATTATGTGAGGCTTATGTTGTATTTCTGTTGGATAATGCTAATCTAGATAGCCTTTAATCTTATTGTTATATTTTACCACCACAGCATTGGTACCTCAGTTTTCCTAAGGATACATAGTCATGAACATTAAAGGAAGTAAAAATAACAAATATTTTCTTCAAATCTCTGTTAAAAATTCATGTATTTTTAACCATAGAGGTCTTTAGATCTTCACTTGAACTCTTTATTATTATTTTTTTATTTATTTTCTTTATTTTTATTTTTTTACAGGGAAAGAGAGAGAGTCAGAGAGAGGGATAGATAGGGACAGACAGACAGGAACGGAGAGAGATGAGAAGCATCAATCATTAGTGTTTTGTTGCCATCGCAACACCTTCGTTGTTCATTGATTGCTTTCTCACATGTGCCTTGACCGCGGGCCTTCAGCAGACCGAGCAACCCCTTGCTGGAGCCAGCGACCTTGGGTCTAAGCTGGTGAGCTTTTGCTCAAGCCAGATGAGCCCGTGCTCAAGCTGGTGACCTCGGGGTCTCAAACCTGGGTCCTCCGCATCCCAGTCCAACGCTCTATCCACAGAGCCACTGCCTGGTCAGGCTTATTTTTCTTTTTATTGAAGATTGTTTATTAGGATTGTTTAGTGTTTTTTTTTTTTTTATCTATTGCCTCATTTTCTGAGGAATTTGATAATATAATTAATTTAAAAAGTTTATTTTACTACTTTTCTTTTGCAACTTGTTTAGCTTCTTCTGATCATTTCTTTTTAAATTTAAAAGTCCAAGAAGTTGAGTTTCCCTGGAATTGTTTGTCTAAAGTAGTTTCTAAACCATGAGTTTCTGATCAGACTATGTATATTTGGGAGGGACTGTACGACTCATTTATTTACCTTCTCTAATATCTCAAAGAAAGAAAAACGGTGAAAATTTGTGGTGCTTTCAGAACTGGAGAGTTCCCTGTAGTTTAGGCATTTAAGAGCTGTCTCTGAATTGTTTCCAGTTCTAATTCCCTATGCTTTCTCTTACTTCTTTCTTTGTTTCTGTTGAGGAGAGACATGATGAATTCATGCTTGATGATGTTGATGTGAGTGTGACTCCCCTGAGTCAGGCATGTATTTTGCTGCCACTTTCTTTGTGCTAGCAAGTTTCTGTCTTTTTCCCAGCACATTCATATCCTGTTTTTTTTGTGTAACATTACAAGGCGTGTTTGAACCCCATGTTTGAAAAGTTGCTCCCTCTGCAGTGTCAGTGATTTAGTTTTCCACGTGTTTTTCCACATAGCAGTTTTCTTCCCCAGCTTTCTGAGACCCTTCCTTCCTTACTTAGTTCTTGATAAATTGTCTTAGCAGTTTGTACATTACCGAAGGGCAACTTGACCCATTGCTGTTTATCCTCCTCTCAGTTCTGGTGTCCATAGGAAAACATTGTGCTGAGTTCAATAGGATATTTAAAAAATTTACTATCAACTCTTCAGAAATAATTGCCACATTTCTATTTGTAGGCTTCACCTCTCATCTGAACTTCAGACTTTTCATTTCCTGTGCTTCTTATCTGCATGGATGTCTCCCAAGCATTTCAAATTTCAGATACCCAAAGGAGAACTCATTCTTCTTTCTCAACTTCTTTGAATTTTTCAATTGTAGTACTGTAGAAAGATTTTTTCTTTGATGTTTATCAAATATGTGTTGCCACAAGCTACTCTTCTTTTCTATGTCCATCATAAGTGCAAACTGCCATTTTCCTTACATAGGGCATCCCCTTGGTAAGGAGAAGGCTCAATTCCCAGTAGCAAAGATATGGTGAAGGTAATCTAAGATAAGGCCCAGACTACTATGTATGTTGACATATTCTCTTATTATCAATTTAGTCTTTAGTCCTACCCATTAGGAAACTGGAAATGCTTTCTCTCTGCCAAATCTTTTAAGCTTCTGAAAGTAGTAACCAATCCTACTTTTACTATTGATACTATTTGAAGTCCACTTGTCATTGGCTTTAGCACCCTCATCTCAGATAATGTGGGGCTGTAGCCATTTTGAGTGCTACCATTAGAGATGGAGCTACTCTTAACAGAAACTTGGAGTTGCTTAGTTAGGAGACTGAGGATTCTGTATTCCCCAGTTAATAGATCAACCTTTAATGTCTTAGTCTGGCAGTATTCTGCGAGGGTGAATAAATATGGGTTTATTAATTATTGTATAATAGTGGTAGATAAGAAATGGCCAGGAGGTCACACAAACCAATGACAATGCCTTTGATTATAGCATACAATGTTCTTGCTAAACCAGTATTTTTTTTCTTCTATCTGATATATTTCTCTTGTGTTAGTCACAAGGAAATTATGATGGGGTCGGAAGGTAGATTTATTGCAGTAAATCTATGCAAGCCAGTGAACCTTCATGCTCTGGGAGGAGGAAAATAACTAAGTCTTGTTTTGTTTTGTTTTTAAATGAGAGTCGGGGAGATTGTGAAACAGACTCCCTCATGTACTCCAACTGGGATCTACCCAGCAACCCCTGTCTGAGGCTGATGCTCCAATCAAGTGAACATCAGTGTCAGAGGCCGATGGATCAGACAAACCGAGCTATCCTCAGTATGTAGGGCCAATGCTCAAAACAAGCCACTGGCTGCAAGAGAGGAGCAGAGAGACAGAAGGGGGAGAGTGAGGGGAAGAGAAGTAGATGGTCGCTTCTCTTATGTATCCTGACCAGGGATGGAACCTGGGACATCCACATGCTGGGCCGACACTTTATCCACTGAACCAAGTGACCAAGGCTGCTTTTTAAATTTTTTTGAGGCAACCCCATACTGCTTTCCACACTGGCTGCACCAATCTGCATTCCCACCAGCAGTGCACATCCTCAGTAATATTTTTTGTTGATTTATTGATGATAGTAATTCTGACAAGTATGAGGCTTCATTGTGACTTTAATTTGCATTTCTCTGATGATTAGTGATGTTGAGCATCTTTTCATATTTCTATTGGCCGTCTGTGTGTCCTCTTTGGAGAAGTGTCTATTGAGGTCCTTTGCCCATTTTTCAATTGTATTGTTTGTTTTTTGGGTGCTCAGTTATACAAGTTCTTTATCTATTTTGGATACTAACCCTGAACAAGATATATCATTGGCAATATGTTCTCCCATTCTATGGATTCCCTTTTTATTTTGTTGATGATTTGTTTTGCTGTTCAAAAGCTTTTTAGTTTGATGTAGTTCCATTGTTTATTTTTTTTTCTTTGTTTCCCTTGTCCAAGAATATATATCAGGAAAATATTGTTATAAGAAGTATCTGAGCAATATTTTACTGCCTATTTTTTTTAACTGAAATTAGGTAAATTTTAAAACTATGGCTAAATTGCTCTAGAGAAGCTCCAAGTGTCATCATTACTTTATCTAGTCTCAGTGTGAGATTGGGTCTTGAGCAGTTTTTAATTATGTTTTAGATTGTTAGAGACGGATACTAAGTCCTTAAAATCTGTAAATGGGTCAAGAAGAAACAGTGGCTCCTCTCTTGTATCAAGTTCATCAGCCTCTAGCAACCTCAGCCACCTTGAAGAAGATTCTTGGATACTTTGGGGAAGAATTGTTAATGAATGGGAAGATGTACGCAAAAAGAAGGAAAAGCAAGTTAAGGTAATCGTATTCTGTGTTGAAGTTCTTCCTTTTATCTCAGTTTCAGAAATGAAGTTGTGACATCACATGTTCTTGTATTTATCAGTTTTATACTTTTTTCTTTTTTTTGCTTCATAACTATCTTTTATAAGATAGTTACTGTACTCCCACTCATAGTTCAGATTATCAAGTCTTTAGTACCTTTAGTGGTCATACTTTTGAGTGAGGTTACAAGAATTTATCTATAACATTGTAGCCTCTCCTTTCCTGACCATAGAGGATACGCCCAAGGGTGAAATCTTAGCCTTGGTTAAAAGGTTCCCTAGTCTTATTATATAAGTAGCTTTGTGAATTACGAATTTGATAAAGTTTTCCATTCCATTCCAACCCCCAGTAAGTCTTCTTTGGATTTCAAGGTAGGAGACTTAAATACTTCATTTAAAAATTTTTACTTTTATTTTTAGGAACTTGTTCGTAAAGGGATACCACACCATTTTAGAGCATTAGTTTGGCAACTTTTATGCAGTGCACAAAGTATGCCAATTAAGGATCAGTATTCAGAACTCCTGAAAATGACTTCGCCTTGTGAAAAATTGATCCGAAGAGACATTGCTAGAACCTATCCTGAACACAATTTTTTTAAGGAAAAAGATAGCCTTGGACAGGAGGTTTTATTTAATGTAATGAAGGTAAGTTCTATTTATTTATTTTTTGAAATGAAGTGAATTCTCAGAAGGTTGGAATTACACATTTTTTACAGTGAAGCTGAACTCACCCCCATAATAAATTGCTTTGGCAATAAGTTTGGTGTTAGTGTAATTTTTACTTTAATTCTAATGCTACATTACTGTCTAGATTAGAGAACTTGTTAGAAGATTCATTACATTGTTTGGTATTAGTTGGCCAAAATAAAATAACCTAAAAATTACTACATGTTCAGAGATCTTCTATGAAAATGATACTTCTATGAGTTTCACAATCTGTGAGCAAATTTTTCTACTTGATGTGATCAGTGTTGTTAAGAGCTCTTAGCCCTTAAAAGTATGTAGCATTGTAAATTTTTCTTCAATATTGCCCTTTCTCTTTCCATAGTTTTTTCCCTTCTATCTACCGCCGTGAAATAATGATTTCTTGTTAAAACCATTTTGCCATTGCTTTCTTCATCTTAACCTACTCTGATTTTATCTTTATCAAACATACATTTGAAATGATTTTTAAGCTCTGTTACTTTTCTGAGAACAAATCTATATTTTTGTCTCTAGGAGCTGTTAGTGTGTAACTGGGGAATTGTCAAAAGAAAATGTTATATAATCATTTGCTTTTTAAATATCTAGGATAACATCAACAGCAAGCAAGTAAGAGCTTTTCTAAATGGTCTTTAATTTACTTGTTTCACTATTTTTAGGTTGTTAGAAAAGGAAGGTATACTACATGTTAAAGTATTTTGAACAATATCTTTTACTTTTTAGGCATATTCTTTAGTGGATCGTGAGGTTGGTTACTGTCAAGGCAGTGCTTTTATAGTTGGATTGCTACTTATGCAGGTAAGTTAGTACCAGTGTTTAATGTCCAGTTAAATTCTTTATTAAAGTTGGACTGGAGCATGTAAAAAGCATAAAAAGCATTCTTATACTTAAGTAAATATTGAGTATTTTTTCCTAAACATAATTTAATTAGAAATATTTAGTTTGCACTTAAAAGATTACTAAAAGTGTTGAAAATAGCATACAATAATATCCCACCAGTAAATGAATTTCAACTTTTTGGCATTTACATTTGGATCACAGTATTTACTAAAGCTTATATTTACATTTAAATTATAACTTGTCAGTATTTAAGGAGGAGTGAACTTTTTTTAACTAAGAGGACATGATTAAACTCTTGGTATGAAATCTTATGTTGTACAGACTCTTTGGAAATTATTCAGAAATTTTGTTTGTGAAGGAGGTAAGGGCTTGTTATAGGCTGTAAAATGTGGTACTCAGTAACCCAAGGGGTATAATATATATATTTCCATTGACAGTGACTTATTTTGGAGTGGATTTGATTGGGATGTTTTCAGAAGTCAGGGACAGAATAATCATAACTTTGTAGGGAAATGTTGTAGAATGTTATCTCTTCAGCCTTGTTAAAAAAATTTTAAAGAAAAGTACATCAAAAGACCATCTATGACAAACCAACAGCCAACATCATACTCAATGGACAAAAATTAAAAGCAATCCTCTTGGGATCAGGAACAAGGCTGGAGTGCCCCCGTTTAATACTCTTATTCAACATAGTTCTGGAATTCCTAGCCACAGCAATCAGAACAGAAGAAGAAATAAAAGGCATCCAAATTGGAAAAGAAGAAGTAAAACTATCATTATTTGCTGATGATATGATACTGTACAAAGAAAACCCTAAAGTCTCAGTCAAAAAACTACTAGACCTGATAAATGAATTTGGCAAAGTGGCAGGATATAAAATTAATATTTAGAAATCAGTGGCATTTTTATACACCAACAATAAACTGTCTGAAGGATAAATTAAGAAAACAATCCCCTTCAATATTGCAACAAAAAAAATAAAGTACCTAGGAGTAAATTTAACCAAAGAGGTAAAACACTTGTACCCAGAAAACTATAAGACATTAAAAAAAGAAACCAAAGAAGATATAAACAAGTGGAAGCACATACCGTGCTCATGGCTAGGAAGAATAAACATCATTAAAATGTCTATATTACCCAAAGCAATTTATAGATTCAATGCAATTCCTATTAAAATACCAATGACATACTTCAAAGATATAGAACAAATATTCCAAAAATTTATATGGAACCAAAAAAGAACATGAATAACCTTAGGAATCTTGAAAATGAAGAATAAAGTGGGAGGTATCACACTTTCTGATATCAAGTTATACTATAAGGTCATAGTAATCAAAACAGCCTGGTACTGGCATAAGAACAGGCATATAGATCAATAGAACAGAACAGAGAACCCAGAAATAAACCCATGCCTTTATGGTCAATTGATATTTGAAAAAAGGATGTAAGAGCATACAGTGGAATAAAGACAGTCTCTTTAATAAATGGTTTTGGAAAAATTGAACAGGTACATGCAAAAAAATAAAACTGGACCATCAACTTACATGATTCACAAAAATAAACTCAAAATGGATAAAAGACTTAAATGTAAGTCGTGAAACCATAAACATCTCGGAAGAAAACATAGGCAGTAAACTCTCCAATATCTCTTGTAGCAATGTTTTTGCCGATTTATCTCCACAGGCAAGTGAAATAAAGGACAAAATAAACAAATGGGACTATATCAAGCTAAAAAGCTTTTGTACAGCAGAAGACACCATGAACAAAATAAAAAGACAACCCACACAATGGGAGAACATATCTGCCAATATGACTGATAATGGGTTAATAACCAAAATTTATAAGGAACTTCTAGAACTCAACACCAGGAAAGAAAAACAATCCAATTAAAAATGGGCAAAAGAGCTGAATAGACACTTCTCTAGAGAGGCCAATAGGAATATGAAAAAATGTTCAACATCATTAATCATCAGAGAAATGCAAATTAAAACCACAATAAGATACCACCTCACACCTGTCAGAATTGCGCTCATTAACAAATCAACACACAGTAAGTGCTGGTGAGGGTGTGGAGAAAAGGGAACCCTCCTGCACTGCTGTTGGGAATGCAGATTGGTGCAACCACTGTGGAAAACAGTATGGAGTTTCCTCAAAAAATTAAAAATGGAACTGCCTTTTGTCCCAGCTATCCCACTTTTATGAATATATCCCGAGAATACCAAATCACTGATTCAAAAGAAGATATGCACCCCATGTTTATTACAGCATTGTTTACAATAGCCAGGATCTGGAAACAGCCCAAGTGTCCGTCAGTGGAAGAGCGGAGTACAAAGCTGTGGTACATATACACAATGAAATACTACACAGCCACGAAAAAGAAGGAAATGCTGCCTTTGCAATGGCATGGATGGACTTGGAGATTATTATGCTAAGTGAAATAAGCCAGGCAGTGAAGGACAAATATATGATCTCACTTATATGTGGAATCTAATGAACAAAGTGAACTGAGAAACGGAGTATAGGCAGAGGTGGGGTCACAGGGACCAGAGGGACAGCAGTCAGAGGGAAAGGGGATGAAGGGATGGGATCAGAGAAGGTGAAGGGATTAGTGAAATTATATACATAACACATAGATACAGATAACAGGACAGCAAATTCTAAAGGGAAGGGGGGAGGGAGTTGGGGGAGGGAGCAAAAAGAGTATAAAAAGGGACACAGGAGAGGGGGGTGAGGGTGTTATATTGAGTGGGACACTTGAATTCATGTTAACACAATAAACTAAAATTAATTTTTAAAAAAGAAAAGTCCATCATACTCTATAATTTAGTCTCAGATTACAATATCTGAAAAGAGACATTGGAAATAAGTTTATTTGAATTATTTGGCTGCTTTTTGCATTTTAATTCTGCACTAATTCTATGATTATTATTTAACTTAGATTATTTAACCTCTCTCAGAGTCTTTATTAGGTAATATTGTCCACTTTCAGATTTATTGTGAGGGCTAAATTAGGTAATATATGTAAAAGCCTAGCATGGTGTCTGGCACATAGTAGATAAAAAATAAAAGTTTAGTTACTTCTGAAGATCACATATCATGGTAGATAAAGCAGAGTAGAAATCAGGAACTGTGTTTCCTGATACTTTGCTTCAATTAGCCATCAGTTCTTCCTGAGTTTTAAAAATGTGTAAATACTAGGAATGTACACATTTCTTTTCTGAGTGTCAAAAACCTGATGTTAGAGATGCTGGTTTATAATAAAAATGACAGATTTTCACTTTGTTTTTATAACAAGAACTGCTCCCCAAAGTTATTATTGCAAGATATTTGTCTATTTTTAATACCAGGTTATAAATAAATAAACTAAAAATATTAATGTTGGAAGTATATCAGTTTTATAAAATTGTGATTTTCCTAACTTGTAATTGGTTAGTATGGGTAGGCCTTTCACGATTGAACTCAAACAGCTCTACCATCAGTCTAGTGGTTTGTATTATACTGCTGTTCCTTTTACTTTCGTATTGACTCCAAAATAAACTTTCAGTAGCCTTTCTGTTTCTTTTACTTTTTTATTAGCTCCAAAATAACATTTTTATTGAACATCTGAAGAGCAGTTTTCTCTATTTGAGCTATGAACCTTACAACAGCTGTCCTAGCTCTCTAGGAAGCCCAAGGGGCCATCCACTCTTTTCTTCCAGACACTGCAGTCAGTGCTGGTAGTGATACAAACTTTTATTCAGTAATTGATTTACTGTTGTCAGTGGCAGCTAATACACTGCTATAACAATAGTTTAATAGATAGCCAGGGCCATAAATTAGAAAGTGTGGGTTCAGCCAGATTCAAAAATGCCTCTTTGTTTCTAAAGCTTATTCTCTTATACCGTATGCTATACTGCCTCCTACAACTAACTTAGAAACATTTTTTGCAACATTAGCTTGTTTAGTACATGTGTTAAAGTAAAAGTGTATGTTTTGTGTTTATCTTAGTACCTATAAAATTTGTAGATATTGTCTCCATTAAATCATTGCAAAACGCAGGGAGTCTTATTAACTGTCACAGAGAAAATATGTAGCAGCACAATATCCTAAGACTGAAGTGTTCATATTTTTTTCTACTAGAAAGGAATGACCATACAACAAATGGGTGATTGTTCTTCATATTTATATTTTATGTGGTGTCATACTTTTTCACTTTGTGACCATCACTGTAATCTATTGAGAAGGACCCAGTGATATTTATCACTTTTTAAAATCTCCTGTTTGTTTTTTGTACAATCACTTCAACTTTTTTTTATGTCACCATTTTTCAAACCTTCTCCAATTCCTTTATCAGTGCTATTGTAGAGAAGAGAGGGACGAAACATTTTGATATGTTCACAAGAAGAAATTCTTGTAAAACAAAAAGGTTAATTGATTCATTCCCACTGTAACTGGCGAAAGGGGTCAGGAGAGAGTTGGAAAGGGGAAGGTGGTGGTAGGAGATGGGGTTGGAGAAGTAGCAAGGGGTTACATCATATAGGACCTTGTAAGGATTTTGGCTTTTATTGATGGAAGCCACTAGAGAGGCTTTTTGATCAGTGGAATGAACTGATCTAAGTGATAATTTGAAAGGATCATTCTGGCAGTTCCATGCTATGTGGAGAATTTGGGAAAGAAGAACAAGGGAGGCAGGGTAATTACTGAGGGAGCTTTTGCACTTGTCCAGAAAATGCACTACTGTCTTCATTGTGGTTTGACTAGGTGTTATGGTGAGAAGTGGTTGTTTCTTGAAACATTTTGCATCTAGAGCCAACAAGATTTACTCTTAAATTGGATGTAGAATAAAAGAGAAAAGAGGAATGATGACTCATAAGGTTTTTGAGCAGAAATATGGGACTAGAAATAGCAGGGTAGGAAAATCAAACTGATTTGAGATGTTTGTTGGACATCCAAGTGGAGATGTAACTGGGCAGGTGGGAATATGAGAAGAGAATTGGGGGAAAAGTCAAGGCTGATAGATAGAAGAGAGAGACGAAAGGCTATAAAAATGGTTACGTTATGGGTAGAATGTTATGGTGTGAGAATAGGATAATTGTCTTTTAATTGCATCTATTTAAAGAAAACTGAAAGGACTTCTGGGCAAGGTGCCAGCGTATGTAAACAGTACATGGTACTTGCCTCCTCCCACAACCACATCAAAATTACAACTAAATTACAGAACAACCATCATTCAGAACTGCCTGAAATCTGGCTGAATGGAAGTCATACAAGTAGAGAATTAAAGAAGAAACCACGTCAAGACTTGTAGAAGGGGTGGAAATGCAGAATGAGCTGGCCCTTCACCCACATGAAGCAAATAAAAATCAGGAGGAATATCCCAGCTACAGAGGTTCCTCCTGAGGAGTGAGGGGTCCCAACCCAATACCAGGTCCCCATCCCAGGCTTCCAGTGCCAGGAAGAGAAGTCCCTATAACTTCAGGATGTAAAAACTAATGGGGATTGTGGCTGAGTGAGGTAGAGGCTGCTGGAGTCCTGGGCATTTCTCTTAAAGGGCTCATGCACGAACTTACTTGGATTCATTCTGAGCTCCAGTGCTGGGGTAGCAGCTTGAAATACATCAGAGACATACTGGAGGAACTGAATTGTCTAGCATCAGAGTAAGAGTTTGGGGGGAGGGCAGCTTTCTGCCAGACCAAAGTGCTGATAGAGGCCATTGTTCCTTTGATGAGCCCTCCCCCTTCAGAGCCAGCCTATGGGTGCCATATCTGAGACTTCATTAATCTGGCTTACACTGTTTGCCCGCCCTGGTGATTCCCAGAGGCCCTGGCTACCCAACTTTTAGGCCCACCTAAGCTGTTTCCAGTGGCTTTTCCATACAACTGTCCTTTTGTCTTATACTTCAGACTGTCCTAAAATCTCTCAACAAGCAGTATCTGGCCTCAGAATGCCTCATACCTCTTGCTAAGTGGCCCTAGGCCCAGCACTAGCAGCAGTTGGCCTTGTTTGACAGCTAGACCTTGCCCGGGTATCTCCAGGCCCAGCACAAGTAGCAGCCAGCTGCAGATTGCTTTGTAGCTCATGTCAGGTAGCCCTGGGCAAGTGGCTAACCTTGGCCTGGACCTTCTAGGAGGCCTCAGAGCCAGCACACCCAATGAACAGCTTTAGACTATGTCGAAGCATTACCACCCAACCACCTCCAGAAGTGATATACTCAAGGGGTAGACTCAGCAGACACCAGAGCCTGCTGAAGTAAGTCCTGTTGGGGAGTGGGCCCCTGCACAGCTCATCCTCCATGGTGGTTGGAGGTCAGAGCCAGTTCTTGTAACTGCTTAGTCTGAGGGTAAATCCCTCCCAGTGACACCAACAGCAATCAAGGCTCAAATAGAGGAGGGTATACACAGCCTACATGGAGGGTACACCTTGAGTGACCAGTGGGGTGATTGGGGAGGCTGTGCCACTGGGCCCTATACAACAACTACTACATTAGGCCACTCTACCAACTCTGTGAGACATAGCAGCTCTACCTAATACATAGAAATAAACACAGGGAGGCAGCCAAAATGAGGAGACAAAGAAGCTTGTCTCAAATGAAAGAACAGAACAAAACTCCAGAAAAAGAGTGAAACAAAGTGGAGACAATTTACTAGATGCATAGTTCAAAACACTGGTTATAAGGATGCTCAATGAATTTAGTGAGAACCTTAGTAGCATAAAAGAGGACCAGTCAGAAATGAAGGATATACTAACTAAAATGAGGAATAATTTACAGGGAATCAACAGTAGAGTAGATGAAGCCGAGAATCAATTCAGCAATTTGGAATGTAGAGAAGCAAAAAACACTGAATCAGAACAAAAAGGAAAAAAAAGAAAAAAATATGAGAATAGTGTAAGGAGTTTCTGGAACAACTTCAAGCGTACGAACATTTGTATCATGGGATGCCATAAGGAGAAGAGAGAGAGCAAAAAGTTGAAAACCTATTTGAAAATACGGTGACAGAAAACTTCCCTAACTTGATGAGGGAAATAGATATATAAATCCAGGAAGCACAAAGAGTCCCAAACAAGATGAACCCAAAGAAGGCCAGACCAAGACACATCATAATTAAAATGCCAAAGGTTAAAGACAAAGAGAATTTTAAAAGCAGCAGGAGAAAAGTGGTTAGTCACCTACAAAGGAGCTTCCATAAAGACTGTCAGCTGATTCCTTAACAGAAACTTTGCAGGCCCTAAGGAGTGACAAGAAATATTCAAAGTGAAAGAAAACAAGGACCTACAACCAAGATTACCCTACCCAAGAAAACTATCATTTAGAATCCAAGGATAGATAAAGGGCTTCCCAGACAAGAAACAGCTAAAGGAGTTCATTACCCGCAAACCAGTTATTATATGAAATGTTAAAAGGTCTTCTTGAAAAAGAAGAAGGAGGAAGGGGAGGGATCAATAATATGAGTAATAAAATAGCAATAAATATGTATCTATAAATAATTGGAAAAACAAACAAAAGAACAAGCAGAAGAGAAATAGATTCATAGATACAGAGAACATTTTGTCAGTTGCCAGATGGGAGGCGGGTTGGGGAATGGGTGAAAAAAGTGAAGGGATTAGGAAGTACAAATTAGTTGTTACAGAATGGTTTTGGGGGTATAAAGCACAGCATAGGGAATATAACAAGAATATTATAATTATGTATGGTGTCATATGGGTGCAAGATTTATTGGGGCAATCACTTAGTAAGTAATGTAAGCATAATCACTGGGGTATTCAAGTGAAACTAATACAGTATGTCAACTGTGGTGTGTACACATGAAACTAATATAATATAGTATGTCAACTGTGGTGTGTACACATGAAACTAATATAATATAGTATGTCAACTGTGGTGTGTACACATGAAACTAATATATAGTATGTCAACTCTGGGGTATACACGTGAAACTAATATAATATAGTATGTCAACTGTAATTGAAAAATAAAAATAATTTAAAAATGAAAAAAATAAATTGAAATAGCAAACAAGGTCAGCAGCTTAGAGAGATGAGTGGGGAGGAGGTTTTGGAAGCTTGAGGACAGAGAAGAAAGTTTTAAATGGCCTCGAATGAGAGTAATTGAATTTGTGAAGTAAAACATACTAGATAGCATTAAAGATTCACTGAGATTAGTAGTCCAGAATGCAAAGTGAGACAAGTCATCATGGTTAAGTGTTTTTATTTTACCCAGTCACTCTCTGCTGCCTAGATGTAGTTATAGAGTGGGATTTATCCAATGGAGTTTTGCAGTTGTAATTATAACTTAGGGAGAATGACTAAGTAATTGTGGATTTAAGAGAGTGAATACATAGAGCAGCAACGTGAGCAAAGGAGAGAGCTGGTGGGCCAATCGCAGTGCCATTTGGTTGCTCCCCTACTGCCCATCATGAAAGCTAGAATGCCCACTAGTGGGAGGTACGGACCAGGTTGACCAGCACTGCAAAAGTGGCCCATTTTTATAAAAAGTTTGAAGACGTCTGTTAAAACTGAACAATGGAGAGGTTAAATAATTTGATGAGGGTTATGTAGCTATTAGTGGGATTTGAACCATACCTAGTATGGCTCTAGAGTAGTGGTTCTTAACCTTTTTTGAGGTACCGAACCCACCAGTTTCATATGTGCATTCACCGAACCCTTCTTTAGTGATAAATAAAATATGATTTTTTTTCCAAATTAAGACATAGGTATATGTTTTCTTACTGGTGCACAAAATGAGCCGTGCATGAACATCACCTTGCTCAAAGAACAAAACCAACAAAGTGCATGAACTCACAACAAATTACAGTATTACTTTATTCTGGCCTCCGTGGCAGAGGCTTCTCCGAACCCCTGAGACGGACTCATCGAACCCCTAGGGTTCGATAGAACCCAGGTTAAGAACCACTGCTCTAGCGCCTGAGTTAGTAACTGCCTGCCAAGATCATTGGATTAAAGGAGGGTGAAGATGTGCTAGACCAGGGAATTAATCCACATGAACATGAGTGGGGTTTGAAGGGATGACCCAGAGGTTTGTAGCTGCTGAGAGAAAGAGGAGTAATGGGTAATATCTGCTGGTAGATGTTTCAGAGAGAATGGTGAGTTAATGCTGTGGAAGTGGGAATGAGGTTTAAGAAGGGACACGTACCTCTCCACCCCCTGGCTTCTTCCAGTGTTGTGGGAAAGAACACAGCCGCCTCAGGGTAGAGCTAGACTTTGGAGTCAAATTGTTCTTAGCGGAAAGCCAGATTTCAGGTAGAGGAAGGTGAAAGAACATTTGATAAAGAGATTGAAGATATAATTAGGATATTTTGTTGAGGCAGATTTTGAGTTCCAGAAAGTGCTGTAGAAACAATTTTGGGAAGGTTGGAAGTGGGGTTAAATTAGAGGATCAGTAGAATCACATAGAATGAGAATTCTGGGATGTTGCATTTCTTGTAGTGATGGACTGAAATCAGTGGTGCTGTAGGGCTTAATTTGATTAATAAGGGTGGTTTCGGTAGCAGACTTGTGGCTATAAGTGTTGGAAGGAAGGAAGAAAATAAGGGAATAAGTAGATACATACATACAGGTTGCCAAGAGTAATGCTTACCTCCTGTCATGGTTGTGTTAAGGCCAAAAAAAAAAAAGTTTTGTTATTAGAAGCAGTCTTCAGTGAGAAGAATGCCTAAAGATCTTTGAGGTTTTCTTTTTTGAAACACACTGGTATAATGATTGAATAAGCATTAGAAAATTTGATCTTTTTGAGAAAGATGGCTTAATAATTTAGATAAATATTATGCTTACATATTATGTAAGTGAATACTAGTGTAGCTCTTTGCAGAGCTTTTAGTCATTATCTTATTTGATAAAATTTTCTAGTGAGTTACACATAAAATGTGAAGTTGGTACCTTTAAACTCCAATTACAGATTCTTTGAAAACTTATTTTACAAGTTCTTGTAACACTATACCCTATCACTTTTGCTCAGAACCTTCAAAAGGCTTCTCATCTCACTTAAGGTAAAAGTCTAAATCCTTACAGTGACCACCAAAGCCCTATGTAATTTGGTTCTGTTATTTTTCCTCCATAACCTAACTACCACTTGTAACATTACTCTTAATTTAATAGCCCTTTATTTCCTGTTCTTTGAACGTGCCAATCTTGATTCCATTTCAAGGACTTTTTATTATTCTCCCAGGATTGTTTCCTTAGTTGTCCCCTTACTTTCTTCAGTATTTTGATCAAGTGTTGTCTTATCAAGGGACTTTTCCTGACCTACTTACGTAAATAGCATCTCCCCAGCATTCCCTGTTACCCTTTATATTATTTTTTTAGTACTAATCGCCACCTGACATATATTGATTTCTTTCATGTATTGTCTATTTCTCTCATTGGAAAGTACAAACTTCTTGAGAGCAGAGATTGTATTTATTTTGTTCCCTGGTATATATCCAAAGAGAAAGAAGTATCTGCCTCTTAATGAATATATTGTTGATTGAATTAATGAATTAGGCAAGTGAGACAGTCTGAGATTGTTGGATTTGGCTAATTTTTCATTCTCTGTAATAGAATGGGAGATTAAAACTTCCTGATTTCTAGTCTGTTGCTCTTAACATTATATCATATGGCCACTCAACAGTGTTTACAGTTGGATAGGTACCTTAGTTTAAATATATTTTAGCTTACTTGTATATCACAGAACATTAACCTTAGTTGTTTTTATTTTCCTAATGTAGATGCCAGAAGAAGAAGCTTTCTGTGTATTTGTTAAATTAATGCAAGATTATAGACTTCGTGAACTTTTTAAACCAAGTATGGCAGAACTGGGCCTTTGTATGTACCAGTTTGAATGCATGATACAGGTAAAAGTGAACTGGTAAAAAATTGCATTTGTCATCTTGGTTTGAGTGACAGCTAAGCAAATTTAATTTTAGAAGCATCATAACAATTGGAAAAAAATTGTTTTAATCTCATGAGCATTTGTTGCTTAATTAACACACACTTTAGACCTGCTTTTCATTTAGCGTTATCTGCAGATAGCTAGACTGTCACAATCTGGAACTTGACTGCAGTTTTCATATTCAAATACGTGTGCTAAATGTATCATAACCCCACTGCCTAAATGCGTGAGTTTTCTTATTATGCCCTGTTATAGCCTATTATTGTTATGTAGATATGCTTTCTTACAGAGCTCATGACATTATGACAATGACATCAATTCATTTTCTTTGAGATAGCCTCGTCTCTCTCTTTCAGTTCTCTCCCCTGCCTTTCCCTTTTATCTCACATTTTGCTAGCATGTAATCTTTTAAAAAAATAATGTTTCCAGCCTTATATGGTGCTGGTTTAAGACTCAGATTCTAGTGACGGCATGAGGGTGAAGTGAAATGGAGAGGAATCAAAATTAAGTGAAAAATACCTTTGAAATAATTTATCTTTCTGGATTGAATTTTTATATTTTATATGTAAATAAGTATACTACATTGTCTTGTAAAATAATGATGTGAATGCTTTCATTTATCTAAATGTCAATTAGATAAGCAGAATTTGAGAATATAGGTTGATGATTCAGCTGGCACGAGAGACATTTTTGCTAGTCTCTTTTTCTCTGGCAGCCTTACCCACAGGAATTTTTAAATGCTCCATCTTTTCTATGTGTGGTGGGAGGAAGGGGATATATAAAATGTTTTTACCTTTTAACACAAAATAGGTCTTGAGATGATTGTTTATTCTTTTTCTGAAATAGTAAGCTTTTTTTTTTTTTTTTTTTTTTTTAAGTGAGAGAGAGAGGGGTAAGAGACAGACAGATAGGAAGGGAGAGAGATGAGAAACATCAACTTGTAGTTGCGGCATTTAGTTGTTCACGGATTGCTTTCTCATATGTGCCTTGACTCGGCTGGGGGGACCTCCAGCTGAGCCAGTGACCCCTTGCTCAAGCCAGCGAGCTTGGGCTTCAAGCTGGTGACCTTTGGGCTCAAGTCAGTGACCATGGGGTCATGTCTGTGATCTCATGCTCAAGCTGGTAACCCTGTGCTCAAGCTGATCTTAAGCCTGATGAGCCCATGCTCCAGCCGACAACCTTGTGGTTTTGAACCTGGATCCTCAGTGTCCCAGGTCAATGCTTTATCCACTGTGCCACCACCTGGTCAGGATAAGCTTGGTTTTTGTTTTGTTTTTGGTCAACCCTTAAATGCTCTATTTTCAGTTAATATGTTGTTTATGTTTTGAATTGCTAGCATTGCTGAAGCATCTGTATTTTGGTTGTGAAGGTAGGAAGGTAAGGTGATTAATGGTAGATAGGATCGGAAAGTATTTTGAAATAGTATTTCTTTCCTTTAAAAAATTTTTAAAATAGTATAGTTTATAAAGAGTATCAGATACCCATGAACCCACCAATAAGGTTAGATAAATATAAAAATTTTACTTCATTTTTATTAATAAATCAAATGTTATAGATAAAGCCAGAGTCCTAACTCTTCATTCTTTTCCCTTTCTGTCCTTCCCAGATAGTAATGTCTATCCTGAATGTACTAATATTTACATCTTAAATTTTCTGTGTGATGTTTGATTTTATCTTTGTATATGGTAGGGTACCTAGTGTATATCCAATCATTTGGTTTAAAAGAATCAATTTTACTATGTTTTACTGAATTCTTCCTCCCCCCTCCCCATTTAGGAACATCTTCCAGAGCTCTTTGTTCATTTTCAGTCTCAGAGTTTTCATACCTCAATGTATGCATCATCCTGGTTTCTGACTATCTTTCTTACAACTTTTCCATTACCAATTGCAACAAGGATATTTGATATCTTTATGTCTGAGGTAAGCTAATGGGAAGACTGGGCAAGGAATCATTGGGTTAATTAGAGTAGGACAATGAGGAGAATAATAAAGGAGACCCATGTGTCCTGTATTGCACTGCTTGCATGGATGATAGCATTTAACCTTATAACAATACTATTAAGTACTGTCCATTTCCCCATTTAATAGATGAGGAAGCTGAGACTTCAAGCAATGCTAAGTAGCTAGCTTGTCTATGGATACATAGCACATAAGTAGGTATAGTAACCAAGATTCAAATCTAGGCATTCAAAATCTGGAGCCTACATTCTTAAACCTCTGTATCACCTCCTGATTAATTTAGTGAGAATTAGTGAGAGATAAAATTTGCCTTGCAGTTAATATGTTGCAATGCAAGAAGTAATGAATTTTAAATTCCTTCTCTTCCACGAACACATTACAGGTAGTCCTTTTAATTATCATTGACATGTAGTAGTGATCCTCTGTCTTCCATATTTTGGATGAGACTGTAAGTGGTAAGGATAGGGTAGCAGATAACCCCTGAAAGTATTATTAATTGTTATGAATTACATCTTAATCAAACCCAATGTTAATTATTATTAATTACATCTAGGGAAGATGAATTTGTGTTACTTAGCTAAATTAATTTAGTCTGAAGCCAGTAAACTATGATTTGTGTACTGGTTTGCAAACCACTTGTCTGATAAATAAAATTTTCTCAGAACACAGCCATGCACACTTATTGATGTGTTGCCTATGTCTGCTTTGGGCTGCAATGGCAGAGTGGAATATCTGTGAAAGTATATGGCCCACAAAACCTAAAATATTTACTGTCTTACACTGTTTGCCAACCTCTGGTTTAGATCCCTAAATTTTTAACTTATTATTCTTTTGAGTGATTAGTTTTTATTAATGGAAGAGTAAGATAAATTTGACTTTATATAATTTGTTTCCTCAGGGTTTAGAAATAGTGTTTCGAGTAGGATTAGCACTTCTTCAAATGAATCAGGCAGAACTGATGCAACTAGACATGGAAGGGATGTTACAGGTAAGTAAGTCAGTTCATGATTTCTTGAATGCCTTTAGATTTTACTATTAATTAGTTGATAATAAATTGCACTAAGTCGTTCTTACATATATATATGTATTTATTGTTTCTTAGCACTTTCAAAAGGTCATTCCACATCAGTTTGATGGAGGTCCAGACAAATTAATCCAGGCAGCTTACCAAGTCAAGTATAACTCAAAAAAAATGAAAAAGTAAGTTTTTTATATTTTGGTTTTTAGTTATAGGGCTATGTTTGTTGAAGCATATAGGAAATTAAATAGAAATGGCAAACATTCTAATGATAAGTGCAGTTTTCCTACTCAGTTTATACAACACTAATATTTTATTTGGTGGTAATGGTTTTAATGTAACAAATTTAATGTTGGAATTTCATACTGCTCTTAATGGTGGTACATAGACAATTGTGAATTATCTTTAAAATTCCCTCTTCCAATTCACATGGATTAGAATTAGGAACCTGGTAAGTATATATGTGTGAGTGTGCTATTATTTTGAAACCACTTTTTGGTGTGGTCCAGTTCACTGACATTCTTTTCCTTTCAGTTACCGCAGAGTATCTCTTAAATTCGAGATTAGCATAACCAACAAGAAAGTCATGATGTGGATTAAGAACTTCCATGTTTATTTATTGTATATTACTTTTTGGTGAAACTTCTTGGTATATATTTCATAAAAGTTCAAGATAAGCCACCTTGGCTCATAAATATTAATTTTTTAAGTGTGCTAAAGGTGTTAATTAAGAATGACAGCTCTGCCTGACCAGGCGGTGGCGCAGTGGATAGAGCGTCGTACTGGGATGTGGAGGACCCAGGTTCAAGATCCCGAGGTCGCCAGCTTGAGCGCGGGCCCATCTGGTTTGAGCAAGATTCACCAGCTTGTACCCAAGGTTGCTGGCTTGAGCAAGGGTTTACTTGGTCTGCTGAAGGCCCGCAGTCAAGGCACATATGAGAAAGCAATCAATGAACAACTAAGGTGTCGCAACGGCAACGAAAAATTGATGATTGATGCTTCTCATCTCTCTCCGTTCCTGTCTGTCCCTCTCTCTGACTCTCTCTCTGTCCCTATAAAAAAAAAAAAAGAAAGAATGACAGCTCTTATTCTTCTAGCTTTTAGTACTTAAATAAACCGTAACCTGAGGTCATAGTTAACATTCCTAATACTAGTTTCTATGGTTACAAAATGCTTTATAATGATAGCAGTACTATGTGCTAACAGTCCTCAATAGCTTTGCCGCTGTAGCATGAAATTAAATTAACATGTAGGACATTACTCCTATCGAAGTTACTACTCCAGAAAGTATATTAGAATGTCAGTGAGAATTATGTTATTAAAATTAGTTGTAAAACAAGTCTATGAGTGTTAATTGTTACTATTAATAAATTACTTGTGAAATTTATAATAGCAAGCACATTACACCATCATTTTGAGACATTATAAACCAAAAAGCTGATCTGTTCTGTAACTGATAAAAACCTTAAGGAGCCCTCTCAATTTTCTCCTCTTTGTAAAACAATTAAATCGCATGAGCTAGAAAGAAAATTTATATTACTTTTTAAAAAGCTTATAGAAATCAATGTTCTCTTTCTTTCTTCATCTCTCTCTCTAAAAGTCAATTAACAAAAGGCTTATAGAGAAAAAGATAGTTTTTTAGATCTTATTTATTACCAGTATAATCCCATTTCTGAAATTTCAGTTATCCTTCTTACTTGTCAAACTTCTGACCGTTGAGTTCTTTTAGTCCCTTACTCATATATCTCTGTTATGCTTTATCAAGATCGTCTCTAGTGTGATGTCTAATAGCCTTCCTCTCGTCTGAATGAGTATACCTCCTCTGATGTTTGTACCCTGTACTCATGGAGCCAAATGTTGGAGAAAATTGCATAGTGAGTGAGAGTCTGGCAGTAAATTTTGTCTCTAGTGCTACCCCATGTATAATTTTATTGACCTTGATTAATCTTTCCATTCCCCACAGTGGTTATTTCAAACCTTACCATTCTTCCCAAGATCCTGTCTCAATTTGCCATATCTGACTCTTCAGCAGATTACCTTACTTCTTAATTCATCAGCCATCATTTTCAAACTTTCTGAACGGTTTTCCCTGGTAACTTCCAGTTTACAGATTTAGCCATATTTCTTTTCTCTCTTGTTCTGATTATACTTTCTCTATTCCTTTATAATGCTAAATCAGAATACAGGATGTTATTCATTCCCATCTCTTCCATGTCCTTGCTTCATTAATTGTTCCTTTTGTCTTTTATCTCCCAATGTCTCTTTTTGTTGTTCACTTTCTTCAGTATACAAAGGGCATTTTTGAGTTCTGACTTAAAAGCAACAAAAACAAAACCTTCCTCAGTATAACATTCTGTCCTCTTTTTATGAAGCTTAACTATGAAGGAAAGAATAGTTTATACTCATTTGCTCCAGATCATATTTCTGTGCCCTTTTTTTTTTAATTGTGACATTTTTCAAACATACGATGAAAAAATAAGTTAGCATAATAAATATTCATATGCTTCTCATCTAGATTCAACAGTTAATTTGTCGTATTTCTTTTTTTCTTTTTAAGTGAGAGAGGGGATATAAACAGACTCCCACAGGCGCCCCCACCGGGATCTAACCGGTGATCCCCCATCTGGGGCCCATGCTTCAACTGAGCTATTTTTAGTACCTGAGGCAGGGACTGTCCTCAGCACCTGGGCCAAAGCACTCAACTCAATCAGCCATGGCTGCAGGAGGCGAAGAGAAAGAGAGAGAGAAGGGGGGAGGGGAGGAGAAGCAGATGGTCACTTCTTCTGGGTGCCCAGATCGGGAATCGAACCTGAGACTTCCACACACCAAGTCAACAGTCTACCACTGAGCCACACAGCCAGGACCAGTCATATTACTTTCATGTATTTTCTTTCTTAGGTATTTCAAACTAAATTATAGAAATCAGGACATTTTAATTCTTACTACTTCAGTATGCATCCTATAAGATAAAGGCATTTGCCACCTGTACCACATTGCTGTCACCACTTAACAATAATTACATGATGTCTGGTACCCAATCTATGTTCAAATTTCCTCCAGTTGTGCCAAAAATGTCTTTTTAACATTAATTGCATTTCATTCAGCTCATATTTCTTTGAATTTAGATTGGCACTGCCAACTCCAAATCCTCTTTTAAATACACTGACTTATAGAAAACAGCTAGTTAGTTTTACAGAGAATATTTAATCTTAAGGATTTGTCTGATCATCCTCATGAGCTCATTCAATTTCTTTATCCATTGTATTTTCTGAAAAGTAGGGGCTAAAGTTAAAGGCTTAGTTACATTAAGTACAGACATTTTTGGCAAGAATACTTAATGTGATATTGTGTACTTCATATTCAACTAAAGAAATGTATAATGCCTGTCTCCCCCACCTTTATTAGTGATGCCATGACTGATGACTGGATGAAATTAATGACAGTCAGATTTGTTTTTCTATTTTAAAATTATATTTTTCCCCTTGCAATCATTGAATAATCTATATTTGGTACTTGAGTATCGTGAACTACCTAGTTCATCCTGAGTTTCTACCCAGTTGCTTTAGCATCCATTTGATAATGATACTTTTCATGTTTAAATCATTTCACTTGGGATAACAAAATTATGACTTTCCCAGGAAGTCTCCCATCCAAGTACAAACCAGGCCTGACCCTGCTTAGCTTGTGAGATCAGACAGGATTGGGCACATTCAGGGTAGTATGGCCGTAGACAAAATTACGATTTTCTAATACATTTATTAGTCAGTTTTATTGATTAACACTTTCTTAATTAACTGGAACTAATATTACCCTACTGGAAACAGAAATAAGTGCTTCATTTTTTCTCTTTAACTACCAACATCCAGAGAAGGGAGTTAATAGAAGTGATTTTTAAAAAATTATTATTATTATTATTATTTAGCAGGGTCATTATTAAGGACTTAGGGAATTATATTCAGTAGGCTTTAACCTAATATAGTTGTTATTTTTGTTGTTCATATAGACTTAATTTTGGTTGCAAGAGCCCTTTTAAGATGGCCCCTGTGTCTTTTTAGATATGATTCAGTTAGTCCCTAAACACTATCCTGTTATAGGAACAAAAGATGTCCTGGCCTCATTATGTATATAGGTTCTTTTTAGTGAGTAGTATTGAGAGAACAAAATCAGGTGTGAGAGGGCTTCACTATTATTTAATGTGTCATAGCTTTTAGGGTCTTCCAATGGACAGAACAAAATATGTATTGGGAAACAACATAACTTCATAGCAACCTCTTTTTTTTTTTTAAATGAGAGGTGGGGTGGCAGAGACAGACTACTGCATGTGCTTAGACTGGGATCCACCTGGCAAGCCCGCTACTGGGGGATGCTCTGACCATCTGGGGCTGCTGCTCCATTGCTTGGCAACTGAACTATTTTAGAGCCTGAGGCAAGGCCACTAAGCCATCCTCAGTGCCCGGGCCAACTTGCTCAAATTATTTGAGCCATGGCTGTGGGAGAGGAAGAGAGAGAGGGGAGTGAGAGAGAAAAAAGGGTAAGGGGTGGAGAGGCAGATGGTTGTTTCTTCTGTGTGCCCTGACTGGGAACCTGGGACTTCCACACACCAGGCCGATGCTCTACCGTTGAGCCAAATGGCCAGGGCCTCATAGCAACATCTTAACTACTTCTTAACCCTTTGTAATCTGGTATTTGCTCTTACTCTTCTACTAAAACCACTCTTTTGAATTCTTTCTATTCATTTTTCAAGAAATACTTTTTTGTTTACTCAGTACATGCTAACATTGCTCTACGGTGCTGAAAATAAAATATTAAACTAAATAGACAAAATCCCTGCTCTCATGAGATGTATGTTCTAGTGTTTGTGTGGTGAGGCAGAAATTAAACAAAATTACATGTCAGGTGGTGATAAGTGCTATGAAGAAAGACAGTCTATATGAGGACACTAAAGAGTAACAGGTGGATGCTATTTTTTTTTAAGTAAGGTAATGGGCAAAGACCTTTCTTAAAAGGTGGCATTTAAGAAGAGGCCTAATAAAGGCAAGAAGCAAGCCAGAAAGATAAGTTAAAAGGGTTTTCCAGACAGGAGAGGACAAGCAGTGCAAAGGTCTGGAGGCAGAAGTGTGCTTGGCATATTTAGCAAAACCACATTGGCAGCTGTCTGAAGGAGATGGGGTCAGGGTAGATTCAGGAAGAGGAGTTGGTAAAACTATTAAAATAATCCAAGCTAGACAATCATGAAAACTTAGATTAGAATTTTAGTAGTTGAGATGTTAAGAAATAATTGTTTCCCAGTTGCAAATCAAATAGATGTTTTTCTTATTCCTAATCATACCTGACATATTAACTTTGGAGGTGGGTGATCATTTCCTCTTATTTTTAGTTCAGTTTCTTGGGGTAACATTGATTAATAACATATTAGTTTCAGGTATACAGGGGTTTTTTTGTTTTTGTTTGATGTGTTTTTTTTGAGAGAGATAGGAAGGGAGAGAGAGGGTGAGAAACACCAACTTGTAGCTGCTTTCACATTAGCTGCAGATTGAGCTTCTCTTACAGGCCTTGCCAGTGTCCCCTTGCTCAAGCCAGTGACCTTGGGCTTTTCATGCCAATGACCTTTCGGCTCAAGCTGGCAAGCTTTGGGATTGTGTCTACAATTCCCTGCTCAAGCCAGCGACCCTGTGCTCAGAGCTAGTGACCTCAGGGTTTCAAATGGGTAACCTCAGTGCTCCTGGTTGACACTTTTCCAGTGTGCCCCCACTGGTTAGGCAGGTGTGCAATTTTATAAGACATCTGTATATTGCAGTGTCCTCTCCTCCCAAAGTCTAGTCTCTTCCTGTCACCATGTATTTGACCCCATTTACCCTTTTCATTCTCCTTCCATCCTCTTTTTCTGCTGGTAACCGCCATACTGTTTTCCATGTCTATGAATTTCTCTGTTCATTTGTTGCTATCTGGTTTATGTCCCACATCTGAGTGAAATCATATGGTTCTTCTTTTCCTGAGTTATTTCACTTATCATGGTACTCTCAAGATGCATCCATATTGTCACAAATGACAATATTTTACCATTTCTTATGTGAAGTAGTATTCCATTGTATATACCGTTTCCCCAAAAATAAGACATCCCCTGAAAATAAGACCTAGTGCAATTTTTTTCAAGCTTAGAAATATAAGGCCTCCCCTAAAAAATAAGACCTAGCACTTCTTTAGGAGCAAAAATTAATATAAGACACTGTCTTATTTTCAGGGAAACGGTAGATTGTTGTACATGAAAATACAGTCACAAGAAATTCTTGATGGAATTAAGAGTTTGGCTGGTTATGCTGATGTTTGTGATGACATGATTACAATATATTATTAATAAATGTTGATTTTTTGTTCAACACTAAATGTGAATTCTTGTTCATGGAAAAGTAAGACATCCCCTGAAAAGAAGACCTAATGCATCTTTAGGAGCATAAATTAATATAAGACACTGTCTTATTTTTGAGGAAACACTGTAGTATATATATCTTTATCCAGTCATTTGTTGAGGACACTTAGTGTGTTTCCATGTCTTGGCTGTTGTGAATAATGATACATTAAACATAGGGGTACATACATCATTAAGAATAAATGTTTTCAAAATTTATATGTAGGTTCTCAAAAGGATTGCTGGGTCATATGGCAGCTCTATTCTTAATTTTTTGAGGAACCTTCATACTATTTTCCGTAGAGAATGCATGAATGTACATTGCCATCAGCCGTGGACGAGGATTCTCTTTTCACCACCATCTTCTACAATATTAGTTATTTCTTGTCTTACTGATAATAGCCATTCTAACAGGCATGACATGGTATCTCACTGTGGTTTTGATTTGCATTTTATTTAAAGCTATTGGAGTTGAGTGTTTTTTTCTATATTTCTTGGCCATCTTCATGTCTTCTTGGGAAAAGTGTTTGCTTAGGTCCTTTGCCCATATTTCAATTGGATTGTTTGGTTTTTTGTTGTTGAGTTATATGAGTTCTTTATATAGTATTTTGGATATTAGTCTCTAATCAGAGGTGCAGTTGCAAATATCTTCTTTTGTTCCATTGGTTCCTCTTTTATTGGTGGTTTCTTTTGTTATGCAGTAGTTTTTTAGATTGATGTAGTCCCACTTATTTATTTTTGCCTTTACTTTCCTTGAGTTTGAGGTCAAGTTCACAAAAACTCCTGAGACCAGGTCCATAAATTTAGTACCTATGTTTTCTTCTATGTTTTTCATTGTTTAAGGTCTTTTATTTATTCAACTTTTAAATGCATTTTGAGTTAATTTTGTGTATAGTGTCAGCAGTCTAGTTTCATTTTTTACTTGTGATTTTCTAATTTTTGTAGCACCATTTATTGAAGAGGTTTTCTTTTCTCCATTGTGTGTTTCGGCTACTTTGTCAAAAGAATTTTTCTCATATATGTGTGAGTTTATTTCTGAGCTCTCAATTATGTTCCATTGGTCTGTGTGTCTGTTTTTCTGCCAAAACCATACTGTTTTGATTATTATAACTTTGTAGTACAAAGTTGTACTTTGTAGTCAGGGAGTGTGATATCTCTGGCTTGGTTCTTTTCTCAGAATTGCTTTGGCTGTTCAAGGTCTTTGTGGTTCCATACTATTTTGAGGATTTTTGTTTTATTTCTTTGGAAAATGCCATTGGGATTTTGATGAGGATTGCATTAAATCTGTATATTGCATGGATAAGATGGCCATTATAATATGTTAATTCTTTCAAATTATAAACACAGAATATCTTCCCATTTCATTGTATCTGCTTCAGTTTTTTATTTATCAACAGTATTTTGTAGTTTTTGGTGTATATGTTCCTCACTTCCTTTGTTAGGTATTTTATCCTTTTTGTTGTAATTACAAATGGGATTCATTTTCTTCTCTGACATTTTATTGTTAGTATATAGGAACATGACAGACTTTTGCATATTGATTTGTATTTTGCATCTTTACTGTATTTGTTTATTGTTTCTAATAGTCTTTTTGTGGAGTCTTTAGGGTTTTCTATGTATAGAATCATGTCATCTGCAAATAGTTACAGTTTTACTTCTTCATTCCCAGTTTGGATGCCGTTTATTTCTTTTTCTTGTCTGATTGCTCTAGCTAGGACTTCCAGTGCTATGTTGAATAATAGTGGCAAAAACCACTATTAACTTGTTCCTGATCTTAGAGGAAAAACTTTCAGTTTTTCTCCATTGAGTGTGATATTAGTTGAGGGTTTGTCATACATATATGGCCTTTATTATATTGAGGTACTTTTTTGTCTATTTCCATTTTATTAAGTGTTTTAATCATAAATGGACGTTCTCTTTTGTCTGCAAATGCTTTCCCTGCATCTGTTGATGTGATCATATGATTTTTTATCTTTTATTTTGTTAATGTGGTATACACATTGATTGATTTGCATTTGTTGAACCGTCCTTGCATCTCTGGAATGAACCTCACTTGACTGTGATGATGTATTATCATTTTAATGTATTGTATTCAATTTGCTAGTATTTTGTTAGGACTTTTGCATCTATGTTTATCAGATTTATTGACCTATAATATTTTTGTGTATATTGTTCCTACCTTGTTTTGGTATCAGAATAATGTTGGCCTCATAAAATGAGTTATGAAGAATTTCCTTTTATTTGATTGTTTGGAAGAGTTTGAGGATAGATATTTAAATCTTTGAATATTTGGCAGAATTCACAATCAGAGCCTCTGGTGTTGGGTTGTTGATTGGTCTACTTCGGTTTTCCAATTTTTCATGGTTTAGTCTAGGAAGATTATATATTTCTAACAATGTATTTATTTCTTCTAGGTCATTGAATTTGATGGCATGTAGCCTTTCATAGTATTCTTGGATAATCCTTTGTATTTCTATGTTGTCCTTTGTAATTTCTCCTTTATCATTTCTGATTTTATTTATTTAGGTCTTTTCTCTATTTTTCTTACTGAGTCTAACCAGAGGTTTGTCAATTTTATTTTAAAGAACCACCTCCTTGTTTCATTAATTTTTTCTTTTGTCTTTTTGTTCTTTATTAGGTTTAATTCTCTAATTTTTCTTATTTCTTTCTTTTTACTGATTTTAGGCTTTATTTCTTGAAGATAAAATATTAGATTGTTAATTTGAGATTTTTCTTGTTTCTTGATGTAGGCCTGTAATGCTGTGCACTTCCTTCTTAGTACCACTTTTGCTGCACCCCAAAAATTTTGATGTGTGATACAGTCATTTTCATTTGTTTCTCTATGTCTTTTGCTCTCTTATTTTTTCTTTTACCCACTGTTGTTCAGTAGCATGTTGTTTAACCTTCACATATTTGTGATTTTTCCAGCTTTATTCTTATGACTAATTTTGAGTTTTATACCATTGTGGTCAGAAAATATGCTTTGTATGATTTCAGTCTTCTTAAATTAATTGAGACTAGTTTTGTGTTCCAACCTATGGTCTATCCTTGAGAATGTAACATATATATATATATAAATACTTGTTTTGTCTTTTTGGTTTAATGTGTTCTTTAAAGTCCATTTTAAAAAACTCTCATTGTATAACACACAAAAGACTATATATAACATGTTTGGTAAACACAAAGGTATTTATAATATCTTTAAGTTATAAAGTATAACAATAAAACAAATGTTTCTGAATCCTTCACATAGCCTGAGTACCCCACTGCAAGTGGAAGTGGTAATCACTATTCTGAATTTGGGGTTTATAATTAATTTTCTTGTTTTTGAAAAAATAGTTTCACTACATACATAGATAGTTATGCTTATTTTTTAGTGTTATGAAAGTTGTATTGTGCTATATATAGTCATCTATGACTTGTGTTTGTCGATTACATTTTGATGATACAATCTGTTAGAATTTTTGTGTTGCTGTAGTTTATTAATTTTCACTGCTGTATAATATTCCATTGAGTAAACCTGCCATGTATTCATTTTTTGGTAGTCACTTTAGACTTTTAGATTTGTTTGTTTGCTGTTATGCTATTGAAATATTATGAATATTTCTGTGAGAATTTTTCTGTGAGGAATATTTAGGGATGGGATTGCTAGACTGCAGAGTAGGTTAGGTTTAACATAAAATTTGCCAAAGTGCTACTATATAACAGTATCACCCAGCATTGTGTGAGAGTTCTCTTTGTTCTACTTTGTCATGAACACTTATTATTCTTAATTTTTGCTGAATTATTCAGTATAAGACATGCTATCTCATTTAGTCTTAATTTATATTTTCCTAACTATTAAAAAGAGTAATCCTCTTTTTATATGCTAATTGACTGCATATTTTCCCTCCATTTTCTATTACAGTGTCTACTTCTTATTGTATTGACTACTTCTTAGGGGTTAGTAGTGTTTATATATATTTTGGTTAGTAATACTTTATCAGTATTAAAAGATGAGTCTCTTGCCCTGGCCAAATAGCTCAGTTGGTTAAAGTACCATCTCAAAATGCATAGGTTATGGGTTCAATTTCTCGTCAGGGCACATGTAGGAACAGATCAGTGTTTCTGTCTTTTTCTCTCTCCCCCTTCCTCTGAAACCAATTAAAAAAATAATAAACAAATAAAAGATTAGTCTCATTGATTTATACTAAGGACCTCTCTTAGAATATGTAACAAAAGACTTGGACCTGGCTCTGAAGGAGGTTTAAGCTTCCTATAGGTTGGAATATGGCAGAGTAGAAAAGTAAATAACTTGTTACAATTACAGCTTGGTAGTGCCAGTATATCAGGTTCTTAATATAACATATAAGAGATGCCTAACTTACTTGTCTTTAACCTGCATACACAGTCTGTTGGAGATCAGTATAATATTCAGAACATGGTAACTGGATTTTCAATTTCCATCTATATTTTCCTCACATTTATCTGCTTGATAACATTCCTATGATAGAGATAATCTTGGTTCTTCTTTGTATGTGCCCTTTTACAGTTTGTCTTCTGCCACTTTATAAAAGAAAAGCTGCCCTGGCTGATGATGCAGTGGATGGAATGTCATCCCAAAGCACCAAGGTCACTGGCTTGAGCCTGGGGTTGGCGATCCTGAGGTCACTGGGTTGATCCTGAGGTTGCTGGCTCAATTCTGAGAATGGTGTCTGGACCTCAGAGGTGCCAGTTTGAGCCCCAGTCAGGGCTCCACCTCAAGGGTGCTGGCTCAACCCCAACAGTTGCTGATTTGAGCCCTGGTTGCACATATGAGAAGCAACAATGGCACAACTAAGTGGAACAATGAGTTAATGCTTCTCTCAAAAGAAAAAAAGAAAGAAAAGAAAAAAGAAAGGGAAAGGCAAACATGTCATACTCCAAATTTTATAGGGATATATTGCTTTGGGATAAAAAATCATTGGGGTACCAAACAGAAAGGACAGTTTTAAATTTTATTTATTTATTTATTTTAATTAATTAATTTATTTTTTACAGGGACAGAGAGAGGGACAGAGAGAGAGTCAGAGAGAGGGACAGATAGCGACAGACAGGAACAGAGAGAAATGAGAAGCATCAATCATTAGTTTTTCATTACCATTGCAACACCATAGTTGTTCATTGATTGCTTTCTCACATGTGCCTTGACCGCGGGTCTTCAGCAGACCGAGGCACCACTTGCTGGAGCCAGCGACCTTGGGTCCAAGCTGGCGAGCTTTTGCTCAAGCCAGATGGGCCCGCGCTCAAGCTGGCAACCTCGGGGTCTCAAACCTGGGTCTTCCGCATCCCAGTCCGACGCTCTATCCACTGCGCCACCGCCTGCTCAGGCCAGAAAGGACAGTTTTAGAATGCCTTACTCCATAGGGAGTGTCCCTTGAGAAAGCAAATAAGAAAAATTGAATGGAGCCTGACCAGGCAGTGGTGCAGTGAATAGAGCATCAGACTGAGACATGGAGGACCCAGGTTCGAAGCCCCAAGGTCTACAGCTTGAGCATGGGCTCATCCGGCTTGAGCGGAGTCTCACCAGCTTGAGCGCGGGGTCACTGACTTGAGTGTGGGATCATAGAAGTGATCCCATGGTTCCTGGCTTGAAGTCCAAGGTCGCTGGCTTAAGCAAGGGGTCACTTGCTCTGCTATAGCCTACCTGGTCAAGGCACATATGAGGAAGCAATCAATGAACAACTAAAGAGACTAAGGAGCCACACAAAGAATTGATGCTTCTCATTTCTCTCTCTTCCTACCTGTCTGACCCTATCTATTTCTCTCTCTGTCTCTGTCACAAAAACAGAAAAATTGAATGGAGCACCTTCTATTTCATCCAGCTGACAAGTGTTTCACAAGACTGCTTTATCTTTAATTTAATTGGATACTTCAAATCATGAACAGAAACAAATGTAATGGTAATAAAACGCTGTCAAACTTCTATTGCATCTAATCTAAAATATATTAATATCATAGGCTACAAAAAGACTACCTTATCTTTCTTACCATTAGAACTGGAAACAGAGTGGTGGTCACGGAGGCAAGTATTAATGTAGATTTTATCTGAGTTGAAAAATGAAAGCAAACTTTAATGACAGAAAGAAAATATAATTTGACTCATTGGTTCAATAACAATGACTGACTTTGCCACTTAGGCTATAGAATAGACATTATTCATAAATTAAATAGAATACATCTCATTTAAAATTTAGTGGAAAAAATTTAAAGCACATACAAATTACATTATTTGCAAATATATACACTTCAGGTAAAAATAATTATAAATGCTTTTAAAATATATGAGGGAAAATATTCCTTTAGCAGGAACATGAAGAGGAAAACTGGAAAAGCAACAATATGATAGGGTAAGAGTATGGCAGAGGCTGAATATTCAGGTTGTTTTCTGAAGGAGATGGTACCAGTGTACCTTTCCAAAGACCTTATGTTTCTAATTGCTGGAGTTTAAATGATGACTACAACAGGAAGTTCCTCCTGTGGGAAACTTACAGAAGTGCAAAAAACTGACACACAATCAATATACCATATAATGTCCATCCGTGAAAATGCCAGGAAGGAAAAATGAAGCAAGATGAAGGACTTAGAGTGGTGCAGTGCTATTGTAGATAGAGCATGCAAAGATAAGGCACACAGACTAATAAGGTTCCATTTGAGCAGGCACCTGAGGGAAGTGGAAGAGAGTCATTTGATTATCTGGGGGAAGTGTATTTCATCTTGAGAGAACAGTAAATATAATGACTGAGGCAAAAATGAGATGGCATATTTAAGGCCAAGGTGACTAGTATAGACAAATAGGAGTGTGGTAGACAATGAAGTCTGAAACACGGGGAGATATTGGAGTCTTTAGTGCTGTGCTGTCTTGTGTGATAGCCATTATATTCATGTGGGTATTTAAATACAATTAAAGATTCACTTCACCATTTATATTAGCCACATTTCAAATGCTTATTAGTCACATGCTACTATATTGGACAGCACAAAAATAGAACAATTTCACAAGTTCTATTATACATTGTTGGCCTCCTCAGGGACCTGACTTATATTGTGTAAGTAAGTCTGAGGGGAGACCATTAAAGAATTTTGAGAGAAGTAACATCATTTGATTTTAAAAGTTTTACTGTTTTTGCTGTTTAGGAGGATTATTAGAAGTTGGCCAGGTGAAGATAAGGGGAGGGCATTTTAGGCAGTCAGTCTTAGCCCTTGCTTTTTGTTTTTTATAATTTTTATTTTGGCATACTTCAAAACTTTTTGAAAAGTTACAAATATAGTACCAGGAACTCCTATATACCACTTACATAAATTCACCAGTTGTTTACATTTTGTCCCATTGCTTTATTATCCTATCTCCCTCCATCTGTAAAAAGGTCATGTGTGTGTGTGTGTGTGTAAGTAAAATCCATACCTATTTTTTTTTGGGGGGGGGATGCATTTGAGAATAAGTTGAGATATAGTACCCTTTATCCTTTGAAACTAGAATATGTACTTTCTAAGAACAAGTACTTTCTTTTTTTTTTAACATAACCCAGGAAATTATCTTAGATACAATACTATTTATCTAATCCATGGTACATGTTCAAGTTTTGTCACTATATTATTATTATTATTATTATTATTACAGGGACAGAGTGAGAGTCAGACAGAGGTAAATAGCGACAGACAGACAGGAACGGAGAGAGGTGAGAAGCATAAATCATTAGTTTTTCGTTGCCGTTGCGACACCTTAGTTGTTCATTGATTGCTTTCTCACATGTGCCTTGACCGTGGGCCTTCAGCAGACCGAGCCACCCCTTGCTGGAGCCAGTGACTTTGGGTCCAAGCTGGCGAGCTTTTTGCCCAAGCCAGATGGGCCCGCGCTCAAGCTGGCAATCTCGGGGTCTCAAACCTGGGTCTTCTGCATCCCAGTCCGACGCTCTATCCACTGCGCCACTGCCCGGTCAGGCTATATTAATATTATTTATTGCTATCTATCCCTTCCACGCCCCAGCTCCCACCCGCACCCACTGCCCACCCTTCACCCTTTGTCCAATCCAAACACTAAGTACAGGGTCCTTTATTGCTTTTAGTTGCTGTGTCCCTTTGATTTCCTTTCTTCTGAAACACTCTCCGAACCTTTCTTTGTGTTTCTTGACCTTGATATATTTGAAGAATACAGAAAATCCCACAGTTTGTGTTATTTTGATGTTCCCTCATGATTTAGGCTGCACATTGTTGGCAGGTACACCACTGATGTTGTATCTTCTCAGTTCATACAACAGGTATTCAGCATCAGTACATCTTTTCAAGTGTACCTGGGATGTTTTGCTAGAAACCATATATTTAGGCCACAAATTAAGTTTCAGAAGATTTTAAAAAATATAAAACAAAATGAACTTAGAAATCAATAACAGAAATAAAACTGGAAACCTCACCATTTTTTGGAAATTAAACACACTCTTTAATAACCGATGGATTAAAAAAAGGAAATCACAAGGGAAATTAGAAAATATCTAGTGATGAATAAAAACAAAAACACAGCATACCCAAATTCATGCGATGTAATGGAAGCAGTGTTAAGGGAGAAATTTATAGCTATAATACTTACACTAGAAAACTAAAGAGATCTCTTGTCAACAACCTAATCTACAACTTAAGGAACTAGAAAAAGAAGAACAATATAAATCCAAAGCTAGCAGAAGGAAGGAAGTAAAGATTAGAGCAGAGATAAAATAGAGAATAGAAAAACAATAGAGAAAATAAAAATAAAACTTGATTCTTTGAAAGCATCAACAAAATTGACAAACCTTTAGGTAGATGGACTAAGGAAAAAAGACTCAGTAAATAAAAAATAGACAATTTGGACTTGATACATTTTTAAAGTTTTATGCAACCTAAGACACTTTTAACCAGGGGTCCCCAAACTTTTTACACAGGGGGCCAGTTCACTGTCCCTCAGACCATTGGAGGGCCGGACTATAAAAAGAGGTGCCCCTTCCGTAAGTGTGGAACTTCATTTTTATTTTTTTAATTTCTTTTTTTAGATTTTTATTTATTCATTTTTAGAGAGAGAGAGAGAGAGAGAGAGAGAGAGAGGAAAGATAGAGAGAATAGGGGGAGGAGCAGGAAGCATCAACTCCCATATGTGCTTTGACCAGGCAAGCCCAGGGTTTTTTGAACCGGTGACCTCAGCATTCCAGGTAGGCAGTTTATCCACTGCACCACCACAGGTCAGTCACCGGAACTTCATATTTTTTACAAAAACTATACCTGTGTATCGGGTCCCCAAACTACGGCCCCAGGCTGCATGCGGCCCCACCCCCCCAGGTCATTTATCCGGCCCCCACCACACTTCCGGAAGGGGCACCTCTTTCATTGGTGGTCAGTGAGAAGAGCACAGGATGCATCCGCACCCATAGTTCCCATTGAAATACCGGTCAGTTTGTTGATTTAAATTTACTTGTTCTTTATTTTAAATATTGTATTTGTTCCCGTTTTGGTTTTTTTACTTTAAAATAAGATATATGCAGTGTGCATAGGGATTTGTTCATAGTTTTTTTATAGTCCGGCTTAGTGAATAATGCCATCCCAGTGCACTGAGTTCGTGAGTTTGATTCCAGGATACATATGAGAAGCAATCAATGAATACACAACTATATAAACGGAACAACTAAGTGGAACAACGAATTAATGCTTCTGTATCTCTCCCCCTTCTCCCACCTCATTTCTCTCAAATCATTGGAAAAAAAAAAAAGACCTTAGCAAAAGACAAAGAAGGTCACTACATAATACTAAAGGGATTGATCCAGCAAGAGGATATAACCCTTGTAAACATATACGCACCCAATGTAGGAACACCTAAATATGTTTTAAAAATCTGGGTGGCCATTTAGGGAGAGATCGACAGCAGTACAGTCATAGGATTGGGGATTTTAACACTCTACTGGGCTAGATATCCCAGACAAAAATTCAGCAAGACAATAGTGATCTTAAATACCATGAGAAGTGAGATGTCCTTCTCAGTATATCCTAACAAGGTGCATGATATCAGTATATAGTAATCTGTATATGGTGATGGTAATCTTGATCTGTTGGCTCAGCTGTTTTCTGCTAGGATACTGTCCTATGAACTTACCATTTTCCCCTTTATAATTGGTAAATATTTTGGAAGAGATACTTTGAAACTATGCTTAAATTTTTATTCACTAATTATGGAATCCATTGATTTTCTGCCTGTGGCAGTTATTATTGTGGAGTTCTAATGGTGATTTTTATATTTGCCTCATCCCTTCTCTGTTTATTAGTTGGAATTCTTTTGTTAGGAGTAGCTGTCCCTTTATCCCTATTATAAATGTTAGTTGATTTTAGTATAGTAATGCACCACATAAAAATGTTTTTGGTCAGTGGCGAGCCATATATACCGTACAAAGGTGGTTCCATAAGATTACAATGGAGCTGAAAAATTCCTGTCCCCTAGTGATATCGTAGCCATGGTGATGTCATAGTGCAGTGCCTCACCCATGTGTTTGTGGTGATGCTAGTTTAACCAAACCTACTGTGTTGCCAGTCTTATGAAAGTGTAGTGCATACAATCTATATAGTACCTAATACTTGATAATGATAAACAACTATGTTACTGGTTTATATACTTGATTTATTATCCTTTTAATTATTATTTTAGAATGTTTTCTACTTATAAGAAAATTGCTTGCTATAAAACAGTGTGCATGTTAACGTCTCATATACCTCTGCAGCCTCCTATATCTTGTGTTTACTGCTTCTCTTAATTGCATCATTTTCTCTTGTGCTTGATTTAATCTAGTTTTGTTCTTCATGGCTCCTGCACTATTGTACAATGATGAAACCACCGAACAGTGCATTTCTCAGAATATATTCCTGTCATTAAGCTGTTTTAAAAAAATCTCTTTGGTTGAACTCTACAGATGTATTTTAATTTGAGAGTGGAGGATGGGCAGTTCCTTTGTAAGTTTAGGGCTATAAACATAGTGCTCTCTTTGGTACCTTATACATTTTACTTTATAAAGCAGTAATTTTTCGAGCAGTATGCCACAAGAATTTTTAAAACATGCAATACTTGACTATTCAGCCAGGAACTGCCTCTTTTCCCTTAGATTGTTAAATAAAAAAATGACAATAGCCAACACAATAGCTGTTCAATGTAAATGCCTTGTCTTGAACCATAAATATATATATGAGTCATACCTTGTCTTGAACCATAAATATATATATGAGTCATACCATAGAGCTGCATCTTATTGGTCATGTCACATAATTAGGTTGCATCTGATTGGTTAATTTTTGGTGCCAGATATCCTTATATAAAAATACAGACACCTGATTTTTTTAAAAGTCACTTTGGAGCAAAAAGGGTAGGTAATTTCTATTATTATTTTTTGTAAATCAAAATTATACCTTTTTTTTTGTCAGATAGACAGAAAATAAATTTTTTGGTGTGCCTCAGAATTTTAGTAATTATTTATGTATGCTATGAGATGAAAGGAGTTAAAAATAGCTGTTCTTTTATTATTATTATTATTATTATTATTCAGTGAGAGGAGGGAAGGCAGACAGATTCGCATGGGCTTACACTGGGATCCACCCGGCAAGTCCACTAAGGGGCAGTGTCTGCCCTCTGGGGCGTTGCTCCATTGCTCAGCAGCTGAGCTCTTCCTAGGACCTGAGGCGGAGGCCGTAGAGCCATCCCCCAGCATCCGAGGCCAACTTGCTCCAATTGAGCCATGACTGCAGGAAGGGGAGAAGAGAGATAAGTGAGAGGGGAGGGGTGGAGAAGAGGATGGGCACCTCTCCTGTGTGCCCTGATCAGAATTGAACCTGGGATTTCCACATGCCAGGCCAATGCTTTACCATTGAGCCAACCAGACAGGGCCGAAAATTGCTGTTCTAAAGTTTACTTTTGTATGGTTCTTATTTTCTTATTTGTGAAGTAATTTTTTTTGTAAGAATTCATGTAACTATTTGGGTTTTATTTCTCATATCAAATATCTCAAGTTATAAGTTGGGGTAACCTAATGAAATTATGTTTTGCATTAATATTTAGTTTTAAATTTTGTAATTTAAGAACTACTTTTGAATGTAAAAACACTTATTTATTTATTTTCTCCCCTTAGGCTTGAAAAGGAATACACTACAATTAAAACTAAAGAAATGGAAGAGCAAGTCGAAATTAAAGTAAGCATCTCAGGACTTTTAAAAGTGCTGAACATAAATTGATTGAAGTCAGTTAATTTGGCTGTAGATGTTAGGTTAGGTTAATATACCATATTTGTTACCTACTTATAGCATATTTAGCAATGATGTTTGTATTTATTGATTGATAAGTTTATTTGCCATTCAGTAATTATAGTTAAAATAGATATTTCAAAAACCAGAATAATATGACCAGAGTGGTTTTCATTCTAGTGTAAAAGAGAGCAACTTTTTCTAGTTATGTTGTTGGATCATCAGGAAAAAATACTTCCATGGTGAAGAGACATACTCCATTTAAGCATATTTTTTAATGTTGAGAAGAAGATAATCTATAGCATGCTGAGCTAACAGCAATAAAATCTATAACCAAATAGAGCAAATCATTGCACTAGAACTAGTCATAGCTGCTTTAGAGATGCAGGAAGCTTTGGCTAATTCAATTTTTCTTTATTACTAAGCAAAGGTTATACTTATAAACTACTCTCCAGAGAAACAGGTAGATTTCCAATTTAAAGGCCATATAAATTCCTATATATACCTTAAAAGTCTTATTTGTACTTTCAATAAGGTCAGAAGTTAAGTTGATGGTCTTTTGGCATTGTTTGAGCTGGGAGTTAAGGAAAGTTGTATTGGCTTTTATGCTATATTTTAGGGTGGGGTTGAGGAGTAGGAGCATGAATTAATGAAGGAACTTAGTGATTAGCTGATCCAATGTCTTCTCTCTTAATCCCCCCACCCCTTAAATAAAAGAAACAAAAATAAAACAGTATTTGAGTGACTCCACTTCTTATTTTTTTATGTTTGGGTATGTTTGTTTGATTTTTTATTTGGACCTGGCTAGGCATGAGGTGACCACCTTATTCACAGTTAATTAGCCATGTATTAATTCAGCCTTGCTGTATAGTATACTGTATTACACCCTACACATCCTTTTTACAAGGGAATGGGTTCTATTAGTATTCCTTCTTGCCATGATCCTCCTCAGAAGCCTACTAGGATACCATCTTCCCTATTTTCTTTGTGACCTCTCCATCAACTCTCTCTCCCTTCTCTAGATGTTTTATTTCCATTTTGTTCCCTATTCCTGTTTATTGGAAATAGATATTTCTACATATTTCAGACAGAGACAGAAAGAAAGAAAGGATCCCTGTGGATATTTTTCCTTCCTTTTAAAAAATCTATCACCCGACTTCTGCTCTACCATTTGCTTTTTTTTTTAGGTACCATGAGTAAGGGTAATATTAAATCATGCCCTCCACTTCAACCTACTGAAAGTAAAAAGTACGTCATCGTGATGAGTGGGGAAAGAGTGGGCTTATCGCATACCAAGAATATTTGGAACTACAAATCAAGAATCTGAGAATGGGGAAGCCATCCTGTTCATTTCACCATGCTATATTATTGGGGAAAACAAACAAACTCAAGTCTATAAACAATTCTTGATCTTGAAAAAGTTTTTATTTGTTTTTTTTTTTTTAATTAAGTCACATGAATGTAGGAATAACAAAAGGTCCTTTTAAAAAGCAAATTTTAGCCTATATTTGCAGGGTTTTTTTTCAAATTTTGTTTTTTTTGGGAAGTTATAGTTCACTTACCTCACAAAATACTTTTGCTTGCCAGCTCCATGTGTCTTAGGCAAAACAGGTGGCATAATGTTATTTATAGAGAAGAATTAGGGGAAAACATGTTAAAAATATTAATAGAACATATCAGGTAAATAAAGTATGCTGATCTCAAAGGTAGTCTCTTCCTTTTATAAAATCTTTTTGTTTATTTATTTATTTATTATTAATTTTAATGGGGTGACATTAATAAATCAGGGTACATATGTTCAAAGAAAACATCTCCAGGTTGTCTTGTTATTCAATTATGTTGTATACCCATCACCCAAAGTCAAATTGTCCTCTGTCACCTTCTATCTGGTTTTCTCTGTGCCCCTCCTATCCCCGCTCTCCCTCCCTCTCCTCCCTCCTCCCACCCTCTAACCACCACACTCTTGTCCATGTCTCATAGTCTCGTTTTTATGACCCACCTATGTATGAAATCATGCTGTTCTCAGTTTTTTTCTGTTTTACTTATTTCACTCCATATAATGTTATCAAGGTCCATCCATTTTGTTGTAAATGATTCGATGTCATCATTTCTTATGGCTGAGTAGTATTCCATAGTATATATGTACCAAAGCTTTTTCATCCACTCGTCCTCTGACGGACACTTGGGCTGGTTCCAGATCTTCGCTATTGTGAACAATGCTGCAACAAACATGGGGGCGCATTTCTTCTTTTCGAACAGTGCTATGGTGTTCTTAGGGTATATTCCTATAAGTGGGATAGCCGGGTCAAAAGGCAGTTCAATTTTTAATTTTTTTTTTTAAAGTATTTTTTTTTTATTTTTTCTTTTTATTCATTTTAGAGAGGAGACACAGAGTGAGAGAGAGAGAGAAAGAGAGAAAGGGGGGAGGAGCTGGAAGCATCAACTCCCATATGTGCCTTGGCCAGACCAGTGCAGGGTTTTGAATTGGCAACCTCAGTGTTCCCAGGTCGACACTTTATCCACTGCGCCACCACAGGTCAGGCTCGATTTTTAATATTTTGAGGAATCTCCAAAGTGTTTTCCACAGTGGCTGCACCAGTCTGCATTCCCACCAGCAGTGCAGGAGGGTTCCCTTTTCTCCACAATTACTCCAGCACTTGTTCCGTGTTGTTTTGTTGATGAGCGCCATTCTGATTGGTGTGAAGTGATATCTCATTGTGGTTTTAATTTGCATTTCTCTAAGTATTAGTGATGGTAAGCTTGTTTTCATATGCCTATTGGCCATCTGTATGTCCTCTTTGGAGAAATTTCTATTCATTTCTTTTGCCCATTTTTTGATTGGATTGTTTGTCTTCCTGGTGTTGAGTTTTATAAGTTCTTTATAAATTTTGTTTATTAACTCCTTATCAGACGTGTAGTGTTCTCCCATTGTGTGGTTTGTCTTTTTATTCTGTTCTTATTGTCTTTAGCTGTGCAAAAACTTTTTAGTTTGATATAGTCCCATTTGTTTATCCTGTCTTTTATTTCATTTGCCCGTGGAAATAAATCGGCAAATATATTGCAGCCACAGATGTCTGAGAGCTTGCTGCCTATGTTTTCTTCTAAGATGCTTATGGTTTCACGGCTTACGTTTAAGTCTTTTATCCATTTTGAATTTGTTTTTGTGAATGGTGTAAGTTGATGGTCTACTTTCAGTATGTTGCAGGTAGATGTCTAATTTTCCCCAACACCATTTGTTAAAGATGCTGTCTTTACTCCATTGTATGTTCTTTCCTCCTTTGTCAAATATCAGTTGTCCATAAAGGTGTGGGTTTATTTCTGGGTTCTCTCTTCTGTTCCATTGATCTATGTGCCTGCTCTTATGCCAGTAACAGGCTGTCTTGAGTACAATGGCCTTGTAGTATACCTTGATATCTGGAAGAGTGATACCTCCTGCTTTATTTTTTCTTTCTAAGATTACTGAGGCTATTCGTGTTCTTTTTCGGTTCCATATAAATTTTTGGAATATGTGTTCTATATCTTTGAAGTATGTCATTGGTATTTTAATTGGTATTGCATTGAATTTATAAATTGCTTTGGGTAATATAAACATTTTAATGATGTTTATTCTTCCTAACCATGAGCACGGTATATGCTTCCACTTGTTTGTATCTTCCTTGATTTCTTTTATCAATGTTTTATAATTTTCCGAGTACAAGTCCTTCACCTCCTTGGTTAAATTTACGCCTAGGTACTTTATTTTTTTGGCTGCATTAGTGAAGGGGATTGTTTCCTTAATTTCTTTTGCTGACAGTTCATTGTTGGTATATAAAAATGCCTCTGATTTCTGAGTATTAATTTTATATCCTCCCACCTTGCTGAATTCATTTATCAGGTCCAGTAGTGTTTTGACTGAGACTTTAGGGTTTTCTATATACAATATCATATCATCTGCAAATAATGACTTCTTCTTTTCCAATTTGGATGCCTTTTATTTCTTCTTCTTGTCTGATTGTTGTAGATAGGACTTCCAGAACTATGTTGAATAAGAGTGGTGAACGGGGGTACCCCTGCCTGGTTTCTGATCTTATAGGGATTGCTTTTAATTTTAGCTTATTGAGTATGATGTTGGCTGTGGGTTTGTTGTAGATGGTCTTTATCATGTTAAGGAATATTCCCTGTAATACCACTTTACTGAGAGTTTTTATCATGAATGGGTGCTGGATTTTATCAAATGCTTTTTCTGCATCTATTGAAATTATCATGTGATTTTTGTTCTTTTGATTATGTGATGAATCACATTGATTGATTTGTGAATATTGAACCAGCCTTGCCTCTCCAGAATAAATCCCACTTGATCATGATGTATGATTTTTTTCATATATTGCTGCATTCGGTTGGCTAATATTATGTTGGGAATTTTAGCATCTAAATTCATCAGGGATATTGGTCTATAATTTTCTTTCTTTGTGTTGTTTTTGCCCCATTTCGGGATCAGAATTATGCTTGCCTTATAAAAGGAGTTTGGAGGTCTTCCTTCCTCTTGAAGTTTTTGAAATAGCCTGAGGAGGATAGGAGTTAGTTCTTTGAATATTTGATAGAATTCACTTGTGAAGCCATCAAGCCCAGGACTTTTCTTTTTTGGGAGTTTTTTGATAACTGTTTCGATCTCCTTTGTTGTAATTGGTCTGTTTAGGTGTTCTGATTCTTCCAGATTGATTTTTGGAAGATTATATGATTCAAGAAATTTGTCCATTTCACCTAGGTTGTCTAATTTTTTGGCATATAGTTCTTCATAGTATTTTCTTACAGTACTTTGTATTTCTGTTGTGTCAATTGTTATTTCTCCACTCTCCTTTCTAATTTTATTTATTTGAGTCCTCTCTCTTTTTTTCTTGGTAAGTCTAGTTAAAGGTTCATTGATCTTGTTTACCTTTTCAAAGAACCAGCTCCTGTTTTCATTGATCCTCTGTATTGTTTTCTTAGGCTCTATGTCATTTATATCCACTCTGATCTTTATTATTTCCTTTCTTCCACTAGTCCTCGGCTTTATTTGTTGTTGATTTCCAGTTCTTTTAGATGCAGGGTCAAGTTGCTTATTTGAGCTTTTTCTAGCTTCTCATGGTATGCCTGTAGTGCTATGAACTTCCTTCTCAGTACTGCTTTTGCTTTTCCCATAAATTTTGAGTTGATGTATGCTCAATATCATTTGTTTCTAGAAACTTTTTTATTTCTTCTTTGATCTCATTGTTAATCCATTCATCTTTTAATAACATGCTATTTAGTTTCCAAGTGTTTTGAGTATTTTTCAGTTTTTCTTTTGTGGTTAATTTCTAGTTTCATGGCATTGTGATAAGAGAAAATGCTTGATATGATTTCAATCTTCTTAAATTAGTTGAGACTACTTTTGTATCCTAACGTGGTCTATTCTAGAAAATGTACCTTGAGCGCTTGAAAAGAATGTATATTCTACTGCTTTAGGGTGAAAAGTTCTGAAGATATCTATTAAATCGAGTTGATCTAGAGTATCCATGAATTCTGCTGTTTCTTTGTTAATTTTCTTTCTTGAGGATCTATCCAGTGTTGTTAGTGGGGTATTCATATCCCCTACTATTATAATATTGTTGTTATCTCGCCCTTTATATCCATCAAAGTCTGCTTTATGTATATCGTGGCTCCTATGTTTGGTGCGTAGATATTTATAATGGTTATATCTTCCTGTTGAATTGTTCCCTTTATCATTGTGTAGTGTCCTTTTTTATCTCTTACTACAGCCTTTGTTTTAAAGTCCATTTTGTCAGATATAAGTATTGGTACCCCGGCTTATTTTTCATTTCCATTTGCATGAAATATTTTTTTCGATCCTTTTACCTTCAGTCTATGTCCATCTTTTGTTTTAAGGTGTGTCTCTCGTAGACAGCATATGTATGGGTCCTGTTTCTTTATCCATGCAGCTACCCTATGTCTTTTGATTGGATCATTTAATCCATTTACATTTAAGGTTATTATTGATATGTAGTTGTTTATTGCTATTTTATTCTTTAAATCTGTATTCTTCTTTTGCTATATTCTTTTCCCTCTTTGAACTGTTCAGAACAGGCCCCTTAGCATCTCTTGCAGAACTGGTTTGGTTTTGATTAATTCCTTGAGATTTTTTTGTCTGGGAAGCTCTTTATTTCTCCTTCAATTTTAGACGTTAGCCTTGCTGGATAGAGTAGTCTTGGTTGTAGGTTCTTGTTCTGCATTACTTTGAACATATCTTGCCATTCCCTTCTGGCCTCAAGTATTTCTGTTGAGAAGTCCGATGTCATCCTTATGGGGGCTCCTTTGTAGGTGATAGCCTTTTTTTTCTCTAGCAGCTTTAAAATTTTTCTCTTTATCCCTTAGCTTTGGTATTTTAACTATGATGTATCTTGGTGTAGATTGCTTTGGGTTTCTCTTTAATGCAGTTCTTAGTGCTTCTTGCACATGTGAAACGTTTTCCAGTCTTAATTTAGGGAAGTTTTCAGCTATGATTTGATTGAACAAAGTTTTTATCCCTTGTTCTTTCTCTGCTTCTTCAGGAACCCCTATGATGCGGATGTTATTTCTCTTCATGTTGTCACAGAGCTCCCTTAAAGTTTCCTCAGATTTTTTGAGTCTCTTTTCTTTTTTCTGCTCTGCTTCTGTGCCTTTATTTTGTCCTCTAACTCGCTGATTCGATCCTCAGCTTCATCCATCCTGCTTTTAATTCCTTCCATTATGGTCTTCAGTTCTGATACTGTATTTGTCATTTCTGTCTGATTCTTTTTTATTATTTCAATTTCATTTTTTATACTTGCTATCTCTTTATTTAGGTGTTTGTAATGACTATCCATTGTTGCTCTAAGCTCTTTGAACATCCTATCATTATTTTAAACTCTGTATCAGGTAGTTTGATTATATCTGATTCATTCAGGTCCTTCTCTGGGGATTTCTCTTGATTTATTTGGGTTGCATTCCTCTGCCTGCCCATTTTGTCTGTGTGTAAAAAGGGTTTGGCTACTGGAGTCCAATGGGTGTTGCCTCGGTGTTCCCTAGGTGTGTTCTGTCTGCAGGCCCGCCATCCCCTCTCCTGCTGCCTATGGTGGTTGGGTGTGGGTGTTGCCAGTGCTGGCAGCTGAGGCTGCTGCTGTGTTTTCCGCCTCGCCTCCGCAGGATGGGCTGTGTTCTCATGCCAGGCTCTCTAAGCCTCAGCCGATCTCAGCCTTCACCCCTCTCCCATGGGTGGGACCGTGTACCACACTCTGGCCACAAGCCTGGGCACCTAGGGCAAGGATGAGCACTTTTGCTTAGCTGGGGGTCCCTTTAAGCCTGTTCCACTGGCTGGGAGGGGCTTCTGGTACACACTCAGCTGCTATCCCGGGCTTCCACCCTGCCCCCACCAACCTCGGCTCCTTGGCTTGGCAGGGATGCTGCTTTGCACTCATTTGCACGCCGGGCTTCCACCCCACCTCCACCGGCAAAGCCAGTTCATGTAGGGCTTCAAGCCTCGGAGGCCAGGTTCGATCTGCGTGCCTGCTCGCTCCTGCCCAGAGGTGGATCTCTTCCCGTTCAGGCTCCTGCTTTGCAGGCGCCCCGCAGCCGCCGGACACTTTTGCACGTCCCCTTTGCCCTGGCTGGGATAGACCGAGCTCACGCCAGCCGGCTCAGCCTCTGCACCCCCCCCCTTCGCACCCACCCCCCCCGCTGGCAGAACCGTGCTTCCGCGTCCTGCCGCCACCTGCTCTCCAGCGAGCCCTCAGCAGTGTGGGTGGGGGCACTGCAGCTCAGACCCTAACACTCCATACTGTAGTCCTGAAAGCTCCTTCCTTCTAAGCGACTGTGCTCTAATTGCCACAGGGGAGCCTGTTTGGCTGGTGTCCTGCTTCCCCTTGCTGGTTTTAGGGAAAAATTGTTTCAGATTTGTGGAGTGACTCAGCCCAGGGGTTAGGGTGGCTCTCCCTCAAAGCTTTTCTCCCTGTGCCTTCCAGACCGCACTCTCTTCTCACTGCTCTGGTCCTCTCCTCTCTCCTTGTCTCCTGGAGTCCCAGGTGAGTGGTTGTGAGAGAGGTTTTCTGCGTCGTTCCTTTAAGAAGAATCCTGGGTCTGAGACAACTGTCTCTTTCTCACAAATAGTATCCTAACCTGTTTCCCAGCTAAATACTGTCTATACGCCTCTTTTAGGCTCTGGGGCTTTGTTCCTGGGACCCAGGTCCCTCTCTCTTTGCTAAACTCTCTTCCTGCCACAGAAGTCTCTCCGGGCTGCCTTTAGCTCTGGGGAGCTGGGTAACCCTTTCCGCGTGTTTGCTTTTCCTACCAGTCTCAGTTTTGCTTCTTCAGTGTTCCCCGGTTGAAGAGTCCTCTCAGTCCAGTTCAGTGTTGGTTTATCCAGATGATGGTTCTCAAAATCAGGTTATAATCCACTTTGGTTCTGGGAGTTGGAAGTTGGTACATCCACTTACTCCATCGCCATCTTGCCCCCCCTTTTATAAAATCTTGTTTTCAAATTGTTATTTCATATTCTTCTACTGTATCCATGTCTTTTTTACTCCTCCTAGCCCCCCTCCTGCTTCCCACCAAAAGACAGCCAAACGATTTTTGGGTGACTATACTTTTTTTCACTTTAAGTTTGGATGTGTCTTGTTTTTGACTTGGACCTGGCTACTCATCTCAGTCATAATCAGATGACCACCTTGTTTGTAGGATCAATCGTGATCAGATGATCACCTTATTTACATTTATTAGCTACATATTATTTGAGGCTTTCTCTAGAATGGGATATTCTCCTTTTTTACAATCTTCTCTGTCTCTCAAGGTCCCTTTTACTTCTAGTACTAGAAATTAGTACTTTCCTATCTTGGTTCTCCTCAAGAGCCTTCAGGGACATAGTCTTGTACTGTTCTTTACACAAGCACATAGTATGATCTTCAGATTATTTGATGTTTTGATTTGAAAGTAAAGAAAAAAAATAGCCTTTGGTATTGTACAGAATGTTCAAGTTTTTTATTTTTTTTACTTTAATTAAAATTCTAAGACCTTTGCTTTGATGACGTTTTTATTCTAAGAATTATATCTGTTGGTTAGGTTCCTGATCAAGATGTGACTTTTAAGTATTTTCCACCCTTCTCTGAAAGTGTTATAAACAGTAAGATTTTTATAATAATGCTTTCATATGGAGAATCTTTCATTTCACTGTGAGAAATGTTTTGGTAATAGAAACATTTTTATCAGTATCTTCTTCCAATTTATTGATGTTCCATCTGAGGGATAAGAGGTATGAAATATTAAGATTCTAGCTCAAGTTAGGGTAACCTACTTGTCCCTCACTTTAAGACAAAAATATATGAACTGATAATCTAATGTCTGTATTTAAATTTGTGCTTTGGGGCACAGAGGTCTAAAGCCCTGAAAATGGGAGGTGTTAGAAATTCTGACTTATTTTTTTTAATTTCAGAAATTATGAAATATTTCAGATATGTTGATAAACAGAATAATAATTTTAAAAAAATTTAAATATCTACTGCCTGGCATGAAAAAAAATCTAAATCAGTCAGTAATCATTTTTAGCAATGTCAGGTATTATTAGTATTGACAAACACATTTAATCAACATTTAATATATAAATTCCTATATGTATCTTAAAATTTTTATTTGTATTTCCTGTAAGGCCAGAAAATTTTTAAGTAGATAAAAAAGAGTTGAATTCAAGAAGTGAGCCTATGGTAAGCCAACATTTGAACATTAGGAAGATGAGGGTAAAGGAACAAAATAGAATACCAGGGAAGCTGTAGATAGTGTCCTAGAAGCCAAGAGAAAAGAGTAGAGGGCAGTTATTTGAGTCTTTTGTTTGTTTATTCTTTTTTAAAATAGAAATAAACATTTTTAAAATATGCACATATTTTTATGGTGACAAGTAGGAAAAATTGATGATGTGTGAATAACAGGATAATTGGTAGAGTCAAGAGGATATGGGATTTAGTGCATGAGTAGGAGATTTAAATTGGTCTATTAACATAGTTAATCTACAGTAACAGGAGAGAAGGAAAATATATGGGCAAAAACACAGGTAAAATGTGGATGTGGTTGTGGGAGCTTGTGAAGTTCTCTTCTGACTGCTTTAATGTTTTCAGTGAAATACTAAGCTCATCTGACAGTGGGCTAGAGGGTTGCTGGTTCGAAGAAAGAGAAAGAAGTATAGAATAGTGGCCTATAAGTGGGTGAAGGTATGGACTAAGTAAATACATACTTAATGCTAGGATGCATTAAGAGTGCAAATGAATTTAGTGATTGTTAATTTAAATAAGCATCATGGTTATCTTTTTATTTGGTCATATTTACCAGCATAGGTGCAGACACAGTATTGTCAGTATATTGCCCTAGAGTAGTGATTTCATCAGGCAAGTATATTAACCACTAAGAAAGAAATGGGGAATGTGACATAAAAGCAAAAGAAAGTCTATAATGACTGGAAATTAAACTTTGTAACGAGGGAAGATAGACATCAGGGAGTGAGGAACGAGGGAAAGTTGATAGGCTCACTGGATTGTCCCTGTGAGAAGGAGAATTGTTGAACTTAGGTTATGTCACAAAATAAGGTGGAAGGAATAGGGGATGATGATTGAAGAATGCATTTGAAACCAAGATTTTCCTATTTCGGGATTTTTTTCTCACTTTTTTCATTATTAAAAATGTGCTTATAGTTAGCATATTGTACATAAAGTTTTTTGGCACCTTGAATTTTCATAATCAGTTCTTAAAAGTAGAATTATTGAATTAGAGGATATTAATAGTTTTAAGACATTTGATATATACTAAGTGAATTTCTTAAAGAATATTTCCAAAGTATATTTTTCTTAGTGAGTTTACATTTCAGTACTTTGCCAACATTAGGTATTTTATTCTTGCTCTCATTCTTCTTCTCTATATTGGTAGGTCAAAAAGTTTTTAAAAAACTTTAAGTGTACATATCTATTGGTATTTCTTTTTGTGGTTTTCATTTAAAAGTTTAGAAAACACTCTTTTAATTAGTTACAAAAAATGTGATTAAAAAGAAAGATGCTCAAAAATTTGTGGGAAATCAGATGATAGATTTTAGTTAATAACTTTCCTGTGTATCAGCCATAAACATTTCAAAAATACCTTCAAAGATATTTCATTTAAATTAAAAATAAAAGAATATTTACGAGTAAGCTAAATGAAAAATAAGATAGAACCTAAGAAATAAATACTGAAAAACTATGCATACAGACATTTTAAGAAGATAAGTAAAAGGTACAGACAAAAATAACTCCATGGTGTGTAACACGTGAATTTCCCCACAAAATGCACATTAAAAAAACCAGTCAAATTTAATTTTTTGCCATTTTCCAGAGAAATAAAAGAAATCTAAAGAATAATTATAAAAAAGACAAAAGTAACAAAATAATATCCATACCTGACTTTAAAAATAAGTAATACTTATCACTAACCAAGTGTTTAATATATATTAAGCACTATGTTATCTCATTTAATTTTTCTGTTATTATTGGAGGTATTATTACTCTAATTCTAGATGAGGATATGGAGAGTCTAACAGGGGTCCCCAAACTTTTTACACAGGGGGCCAGTTCACTGTCCCTCAGACTGTTGGAGGGCTGCCACATACAGTACTCCATACACTGACCACCAATGAAAGAGGTGCCCCTTCCGGAAGTGCTGCGGGGGCCGGATAAATGGCCTCAGGTGGCTGCAATTTGGCCCTCGGGGCCGTAGTTTGGAGACCTCTGGAAGACAGTGAATGACATGCACAGGTGTTAATTGTAGAGTAAATATTTGAACTGAAATCTGCCTAACTTTAAAACCCAGTCTCTTTACTTTTTAGTATACCAGTAGTTAATATCTGGGGAGGATAAACAAAAACAATATAACGGTGGGGAAAATTAGTTCTACCAAATATTAAAAAGCATTACAAAGCTATTTAATTACCAAAGTACTGTGATACTAGTCCAGAAAAAGACAAACACCTGATATTTAATATATAATCCTGAAATCGTCTTTACTAACTGAGCAAGTCTATTATAGTTATCAGTTCATGAAGTAGATATCACACAAATGGGAAATTGATGACTTATTTAAAAAGTGGTATTAAGAAATTTGGATTGATGTTAGAGGGGAAATCAATTTAGATTTTTATTTATAACAGAATTTCACAAGATTTAAAGGGCATGGGAGAGGAATTCCAGGTGAATGTTATTTTATTTTATTATTTTAACAGTATTTCTATTGTAACATTAACTTTATTCACTCAATTATTTGTTTGAACTTAACTCTCTAAATCTTTTAGTATAGGCAAATGTTATAATTTTATTTTGATGAAATATGTTGAATATATTTTGAGAATCACATTTCTTGCATTGGTTTTCCATACTTTATCAGCATTTAATTATTGCTTATTTGTGTAGACCACCATGCTATTTTATAGTCTGGGATCATATATTTCAAATCATCGAATATATTTTAGTGGACAAGACAAGAAAATTTAATTTACAAAGTATCTTTGTCATAACTCTTAAGATTTATTTGTTCTAATTTCTGGTTCACTTAATAAGATACAATAATTCATGGAATCTTTTATTTTCTTGATTTGAGACTTTATGTGTTATACTTTAGTATTTATTGGCAAAATATTAAATTGAATTAACAAGAATTTTCTGAGGAAGACATTTTTATCAGGAATTTAGAGGGAGAGAGTAGGGTTGGAGGAAGGCTGGATTGAGTGGTAGAACAAACTGGTACAAAAAGGTAAGAGGAGTTTTGAAATAAGAGTGATGATAAAATGGAGGGATAATATTTAACAGAATGAATAATCTATATAGGGGATTAATATAAAATTATATTGGTTATATATGCAAAAATAATTTTTTAAATGTAAAGTGTTTTAGATTAATATTTGATGGCAGTATTTGACAGGGTTTTGGGAGTCAGGCATTGAACAGTTAGATGAAGATTTTTTTTAGTCTGGTTTTACTTTAAAATTTTTTAAAAAGAATATATATTGACTTTAGAAAGAGAGGAAGTGGAGAGAGAGAGAGACAGAAACAGAGAGAGACAGACAGACAGAGAGACAGAAACAGAGAGAGAGAGAGAGACAGAAACATCAATCTGTTCCTTTATGTGCCCTGACTGGGAATCAAATCCACAACCTTTGCATATTAGGATAACGTTCTAACCAACTGAGCTATCTGGCCAGAGCTGGTTTTACTTTTTGAACTATGAGAAAAATGCCAGTAATTGGAGCTTTTAATTTTTCTTACATTTACAACAACTCGTAATGAATAAATCATTCAATTAAAAACAACTCATTCTTTATATTTTCAGAATGTAAAGGATTTTTGCAACTTGGCATATATAATTTATTATAAATGAAGACTGGTGTGACTCAAAACTGAAAACTTGATATTTATCCTATGAGCATGCATTTTTCATTTTTTTATTTGATAGGCATTTGAATACTGTTTACATAGATAGGTTTTGTCAGAGATAAATGAGTTAGAATCTCTTCTAGCTAATGGAAGGTTAAGACATAAGAAAATACAGTATTGGTTGTAAGTCATAATGATAGGTACAGAAAAGAAAGGGGTTATTTCTGTATGTATTGTAGCATATATTTAAAATTCAGTCACAGCTGGAATGATAAATGTGGTCATTTTCTTTGCCATATATTTCTTACTCTGAGACTTTAAAAATTGGACAGATGATATAACCATTCCTTAGACTATTCTTATTTATAAAAGGTGGTATATTTTTAAGGACTATGATTTAGGTGTCTTTGTTCCCTGTCAGGAATGCTTGCAAACAAACCTTTTTGTTTGTTCGTTTGTATGTTTTTTTGTTTTCTTTTCCAGAGGTTACGCACAGAAAATAGACTTTTAAAACAGCGCATTGAAACGTTAGAAAAAGTAAGTAAATGGCTACTTATGCAAGCTTCTGTTGAATGCACAGTATTTTTTCTATTTTACCTGAAGACTTTAGAAATCTAGACATATGTCTCTGAAGTAGTGGTATTGACTGCTTAGCTTGCCTAACTCTATACCAGTGGTTCTTAACCTGGGTTCTATCGAACCCTAGGGGTTCGATGAGTCAGTCTCAGGGGTTCGGAGAAGCCTCTGCCACGGAGGCCAGAATAAAGTAATACCGTAATTTGTTGTGAGTTCATGCACTTTGTTGGTTTTGTTCTTTGAGCAAGGTGATGTTCATGCACGGCTCATTTTGTGCACCAGTAAAAAAACATATACCTATGTCTTGAATTTGGAAAAAAAAATCATATTTTATTTATCACTAAAGAAGGGTTCGGTGAATGCACATATGAAACTGGTGGGTTCGGTACCTCAAAAAAGGTTAAGAACCACTGCTCTATACTTCTTAACTAAATAACTTGTCATTAGTAAAAATCGATCACTACTACTTTTTGAATTTTAAAGTCTTAACTAAGGTTATTTTTATAGTAACATTTGATTTCTTTATATATAATTTCTAAAATGTCTGTTCTTTAAAGGTAACCTGAGAATCTATTCTGTATAGTATTTTAAAGATGAATTTCAAATATTGCCCCGTCTTTCTAGCCACATAGTGAATGTGTCAGTGATTCCTGTGAGGCCTACCTAGGATTGCTTTAAGTTTAATCAGAATGACTTACTGATTTCTTATATAAAAATTCACCATGATTTTCAACACAAGGGAATTGTGCTTAAACTTTTGTTTCTTAAAATTATTTTGATACCACTTGTTACATCTTCCTCTTTGTTTCATATAATAACTGGGCAAATGTGGAAATATTGCATTCTTTCTGATATAGTTTCTTTTGTAGTCTTGTTTCTGATGCTATAAGAATGTATTGAGTAATAAAAGTATAGTGTAAGAGTTTTGATTTGATGAAAAACATCTGAATTTACAAAGTATTTTAGTGTCTTGGGAGGTTTGTGTGTGTGTTCTTTTTTAACTAAAGATGAGAAAAGTACTCTTTATGGTATTACCAAGTATATAAAAATCTTCCTTGAAAATCTATAGATCAATATTCAAGAAAGCAAAATATACCACATAGTTTTGCATATTTGTCTTTTGTTTGAAGTGTTAATGGTTTTGTATTAAATAATGCTACACAAGGACCAGGATGTTTACTACATGTCTACTTTTGTTGCAGGTTCATTATATTAAGTCAAAAATAGTTTTATTTTCTACATCTTATTAGAGTTGCTTTGATGATAATTCTACTTTTTTGGTGGCTCTGCAAAAAAGTTGAGCTTAGTTGTTTTTAAGTTGTTTTAATTATATACTTTTTTCCCACTAAACTCAGTGTACAGTATAATATATGTTTTCTTAGGTGGTCTTTTATCTTTGGAGTCAGACATTTTTACAGAGAAAGCATTTCTTTTTCATTGAACCTCCAGAATGATAAAAGTGCTGTTAGGAAAGCTTGGATTTTGCTTCTAAAAACTAAATAACCTTTCTACTGGCTTAGATGGCCCATGTGTGTCCTTTAGCACATAGAATTCTGTAAATACATATGTATCAATTTAATTCTACAACCAAAACAGTTTACTTACTCAGTTATTGCTAGAGTATATTACATTGAGCTCATTAATTTTATTTGTAATATTTTTCTTGCTTTATGTCTTTGGAACTTGGGGTTGCACAAATTGCTGTCACACTTTGTAAGTGGAATTGCTTATTCAAATTCCTTCTACCTTTCATATAAGTGGTTTGACAATCTGGCTGTCTCTAAAATATTTAAAAGTATGCTTTGAAAAGAAGATATCTGCTTGTCCCAGATAATGAAAAACCTCTTGGAATTTGTGTTGTCTTTTCTAGAAGCACATGACTTTCTGCATCTTTATTTTAATATATTTTTTAAGGTTTAAGAATTAAAACACAGTCAGTAAAAACAGTTTAAAAATCTACATGTCTATTTTAATTACGTGAAAAGTAGGTGGAATTTGGGTATGCTTTTTTTCTTCATATTCCTAATTTTATCATCTTTATTTTATTTCTTTCTCTTACATTTCTATCTGAATTTTTCCTTTTGTAGGAAAGTGCTTCCTTGGCAGATAGATTGATACAGGTATAGTTTTTGGTGTTTTTTTTTTTTTTTTTTTTTTAGAATTTTCTCTAACTCCTAAGGAAAGACTTAAATCTAGAAATTTGTATTTTAATGTATGCAATTTTACATGCATTTTCCCAGAAATAATTTTTTTGGGTGGTATATATGGGTATAAACTTATTTTTTATAACACTGTATTATCTTGGTTTATTAAAATAAGCACCTTTTGCACGTTTTAAAGCTAACCTTATTTTAAAGTATTACAAAATGGCAATCAGTGGATTCTGTAAAATTAACTGCTATTCATTGAAATTTTAGTCCTGCATGTACAATTCAATAATATTGCATGAATTGAATTTTTATTGACTGAAAGAATTATCCGTAAGATTGTCAGATGAATTTTCCATTTAGTTCTCCCAAATTTGCTGGAGCAATAATGAGCTGCTGGCTAACAATTGCTTAGGCTGTTCTTTTCTTTGAGGTGATTTTTAAAAAATATGCCATAGTAAATAACTAAACCTCACAAAGGCAGTCTTTCTTGACCTTATCCTAAATTGCTTTGCACACACAAAAATTATGTCCTAAGGGACAAGTGACAAGAGCCCAGGAGGCTGAGGAAAACTACCTCATAAAACGGGAACTGGCCACCATCAAACAGCAGAGTGATGAGGCCAGTGCTAAACTGGAGCAGGCTGAGAATACCATCAGGAAGCTCCAGCACCGACAACAATGGGTAAGGAGTCTGGTAGTACTTTCTCTCACCTTTTTCATCCCCTTTCCATTAAACCTTTTTTAAAAACACAACTTCTATGCTCTTGTTATAAATAATTTTGTTTTCTACTTTAATAAAATTCTTAATTTTATGATCTGTAATACTGAGAGGTCTTATAGTGGCCGAGAGACTTCTCATTCTGGCATTTTTTGTTTCTATGCACAGTTTTGTTAGAAATAGATAATATTTTCATTTCTTTCATTATGTTCTTAAGTCATGGAAAATAAGTAATGTATGTCAGACCTACTTTACAGATTTTAGAAATTTATTTCATAATAGGTATGTTAATATTGGTAATTTTTAAAGCATAACTTCAGCTAGTTTTTGTTAATGATGTAGATGAAGTATTATCCAATATAGAGTATATAATTAATAAAGCTTTAATAATGTGATTTATGTCTTATGAAATACATTGCCCTTAATTTCTTACATCAAGACATTAAATTTTGGATAAGGTATATGCTTACATTTTTTTCAAGAGTAGAGAAGTTGTCAAAATGAGAGAATGAATTTATAAAAATTATGTTAACTGATTTAGGACACTGGACAGCTACTAATTGTACAGCTATCCTTAGGAATCTTTTGCTACTTATCACTTTCCGTTGGCAAAATTAGACTAGAGTTATCTTATTCAAGAACATGAGACTTAAAAAGAAAAGTCAGCTGTTAACCTTTCAAAAGTATTTCTTGTTTCAGTTTTCTGTTTTCAAGTAGGTGTTGGATTGTAACAGGATAGGCAGAAAAAAGTTGTGTTAACCTGGAACTCTACATGGATTGGAGAGTAAAGAGAATGACCATAAGTGGACATTACTTTTACTCAGTAAAATAAAGAAACAACATCTGGCTATAAAAATAAGAAAACTAGAAACAAAAGGAAAAAAATGACAACTGAGAAAACAATTATTTTCTATTATATTTTTGAAGATGGTAAAGAAAAATGAATAAGAGAGTGGTAAAGAATACTCAAAAGATAGGTACTGAGACCTGACCAGGCGGTGGCACAGTGGATAGAGCATCGGACTGGGATGCGGAGGACCGAGGTTCGAGACCCCGAGGTCACCAGCTTGAGTCCAGGCCCATCTAGCTTGAGCAAAAGCTCGCCAGCTTGGACCCAAGGTCGCTGGCTCGAGCAAGGGTTGCTCGGTCTGCTGAAGGCCCACAGTCAAGGCACATGTGAGAAAGTAATCAATGAACAACTAAGGTGTCACAACGAAAAACTGATAATTGATGCTTCTCATCTCTCTCCATTCCTGTCTCTCTGTCCCTGTAAAAAAAAAAAAAAAAAAGATAAGTACTCAGATATTTTGCTCTGCCTTTGTATTAAATGTCAGTAATATCAAAACATAAAATAAGAATAAGCAGAATTGGTGATAATGTTCGAAATTAAGCTTAAGTTATTAATGCAATATGATTTTGTTATAAGGATAGATAATAAGTATTATATTTGCACTTAGCATGTTAGTCATATGCATTAGAATCATGAATTATTAATCTTTTTGCATTGTTTTTCAAGTGTTGAGACCTCTAGTTAGATATGTATCAAAACTATAGAATGTTAGTTTGTAATGCAAAAAAAAGTTAAGTGAGCAAGCAAAACCAGCCAGAAGAAACTGCAGCTTTTGAAAATTAAGTGTAACTAAAAGAATCATTGTGCTTTTTCTCCAAGGACAAGATACACCCATAATGTGGGGCTAAGATACAGCAAGGAGAAAGCAGATTCCTACATCAATTTTATTTGCATTTTTTCCTCACTAAGCAGACAGTCTCCTTTGGAATAAACTGTAAAACACATTTAAAGCAGAGATGCACAAAATAGGTGACAGTAACGGAGCCTTGGTTTATTTTTGTTTTTGTTTTGTGGCAGAGAGAGTCAGAGAGGGATAGATAGACAGGAAGGGAGAGAGATGAGAAGCATCAATTCTTCATTGCAGTACTTTAGTTGTTCATTTAGTTGTTGATTGATTTCTCATATGCACCTTGACTGGGGGGCTACAGCAGACTGAGTGACCCCTTGCTCAACCCAGCGAACTTGGGCTCAAGCTGGTGAGCCTTGCTCAAACCAGATGAGCCCGTGCTCAAGCCAGCGACCTCAGGGTTTCGAACCTGGGTCCTCCACATCTCAGTCCGATGCTCTATCCACTGCGCCAGCTCCTGGTCAGGCACGGAGCCTTGGTTAAATTTCCAGTTTTAAAGCAAAGTACATACCCCTTTAAGTAGATATTAAAATAATTTGGAAAATTATTATATAGATACTATTGCCTTTAAAAGATTTTAGAAAATAAGAGATACTAAAGGCTTCAGGGTTGGCAAATACAGTTTTTCTATTCAGTAATAAGAGATCTGAAAAGATGACCAGTGACCTTGATGGTTTATTAAAAATTTCTAGAACATCTGGTTTGTGAACAATTTTTAGAAAGATAACTTTTACTCACTAAAAGCCAGTTTACTCAAGTCATAACAAAGTAACTTTATTTCTGTACTAAGCAAAAACTTTCATAAGTACAGTTTTACAATTTATTTGGTATGCTTTCATCACAACATTCTAGTCAAGTTGAGAAATATAGGTGAAAGTAGTAAATTTAAGTGGTTTTATACCTGATTAACTATATCCAGAGGATATTCATGTTGAAGAGAAGAGATATCAGATGTCAGTGCCTTCTGAACCTATCTATGCTTCAAGTATTTTAATCTATTACACTGGGGAAGAAAATTTTTGTTGCATCCACAAAAACACTTGTTCTTACCTAATTCGAGTGTGCTGATCTGAAATCTGACACTAGTTTTTCTCTGTAAGCTACAGTATTTTTGCAATTCAAGAATTTAGGTTTTCATCTTATTGTAAAATTTTCAACATTTAGTTTAACATAATGAAGTAGAATGTCTTCTTGGGCATCATCTTTATGAAAATATAATTTATATAATGCAATAAATACACTAAAAGATTTGATTGCATCAGAATTTGTCTACAATTTTGAAAAAGAACATATTAAAACACTTATTTTAATCAAAATTTACACAAAACTTATTTAAATTCTATTCAGGCAAAACTTTGCATTTGTAGCTCTTGTGTTTGTGTACTTGTTGAGGACAATCTCGTTTGATGCTCCAGCAGTAGTCTGCTCATCACTAACAGCTCCAAGATTTTCAGGAAACTTATCAAGGTGACTGACTGTTCAGGAAGTGAATCTTAACACTCATGTTACATCCAGTGTCGTGGAAGGCCAACAACATCCTTTGAAACAGAAGTTCCTAGTTTTTTGCTTTTTTGTTGCCAAGGAAGTTCTTTGTAACTGCCATAAAAGACTGCCATGCTGTTTTCTCCTCCTTATTGATCTTCCTGGCGAATTCTTCAACACATATGAGGGTTCGAATTTGAGGTCCATTGAGTATACCTGCTTTTATTGTCTAGAAAGACAAGGCAGGAAAAGCAGAAATAGTATGCTGAAAGCATTCACTTTCTCTATTCAAAGTCTGAACAAACTGCTTTATTAAGCCAAGTTGGATGTGAAATGGAGGAACAATGATCCTGTCTTGATTCACAATATTTTGCATCCTTACTTACATACCTTCAAATTTCGACCACTCCTTCTATGTCCAGTGTTTCTCCTGAGCTCAGCTGTCCCACAAACACAGAAAGCAAGGATACTTCATGAAACCTCTCTGTTGTCCTAGCAGGAAATTGACCATTTTAAGATCCACACAAATGATCCAGTTATGCTCCTCTCACTTCAGAAAGTAAAGGACAACTTTTATGTCATAATCTTCTCGCAGATGAGTTGAATAACAAATTGGAACCGCTGCATAAACATTATCGTTGTGTAGGAGAACACATTTCAGACTCCGTTTAGAGCTTTCAAGAAATAGTCGCCATTCTGTTGGACTATAAGTGGTAACGCCCAGCTGGCTGAGAAGACTACTGATATCATGATAGTAAACAAACTGTTTGTCTTAGGGAAAAAAAGTCCACAAAAATTTGTTCATGCTTCCAAAAATGGGATACTTTAGCTGACTGGTGAAGTACATTCTTTTCTTCAAGCCTGGAGGCTAATAACTCAGCTGCTTTCTTTGATAGGCCCAAATCTCTTACTGAGTCATTCCATTCGGGTTGGTTAAACTGCTGAGGGGTTAATGACTGCTTGGCATCAGAAGAAGACCCTTCAGATTCTACAGCCATTTCCTCATGCATCTTATCAAAATACACTTGATCACCATGTTCACTTTCTTCGTCCTTAGAAGAAATCAAACCATTGAAAATTGGAACTGGGAGTGTCCGAGAGTGTGGGGTAGGTCGTATTGCTGAAGGAATATTAGGATATGCGATCATATGCCGATTTTTCTTTTCGTTGCCCTTTGTTTGGATCAGACAGAAATAACAGTCACTGCTGTGGTCCTTAGGTTCATGCCAAACCATGGGAATACCAAAAGACATTCCTTAGCGTTTTCCTTTTGTCCAATCACGAAGCATTTCCTCACAATTATGAAACACAATATGAGGAGCCCAATTCTTGTCTTGATCACCAAGGGGAACTTGAAAATAGTCAATATATGCACGTGTCACAAATGATGAAATATTGTGCCTTTGACGTTAAAGTGTGTAACAGCCACATATATAACAGAAGGTGTCAGGACTATTACATTTATACCTACTCCAGGAAGCCATGATTCAATCTTAAAACAAATAAGAGGGTGTTTTTATCAGATAATTTTTTACATTTTAAAACAACTACAATTATGTCAAAGTGATGTTTGTAAATCATTAATTGCTTTGTGCTTATGTTCAATCCAAGGGTTGTTGCCCTTTAACTCTAATTTGAAAACCAATGCATGCTATTAACTGTAACAAAAAGAAATTAAAGTTTCATAAAAACTAGAGCATACACCAAAAAACAGACTTCAGATTTGGAATCAGCGATTTAGAGATATATAGAAAAAGTTCTTAAACCTCATGCAACAGAAAATGAAATAAAAATTGTTCCCCAGTGATTTATTTAACCTTCATATGTGAAGTTTATTTCAGAAATCTAATTAATATGTTGAATGATGAATCAGTGTTCCAAAATATTTAAACAATCTATTCATAATAATAAGCTAAAATAAAAGATTATTTCACAGATATATATCTGTAACTTTGCCTTTAAGTTTAAAATTCAAAGCTATATCTTAGTGCTTTATATAACAAAGACCTAGAAATTTTAATTGACAGGAAATCAGGAATTAGCCACTGTAATATGGCTGTCTTTTCCTTTCTTCCCCTCAATCACAAATACAGTCTTTCTAGAAGTATAATGATCCAATTCAATTCTAAGTAGCTTGCAGAAAATTTGTAGTGTTATAATTATTTTGAATACAAAACTCAAATGAATGTTTACAGACTATATACTGTTCAGTATAGAAATACTGGAAGCCCTAGATAGTTTTATTTTTATTATTTATTTATTTATTTTTGTATTTTTCTGAAGTGAGAAGCAGGGAGGCAGAGAGGCAGACTCCTGCATGCACCCAACCGGGATCCACCTGGCATGCTCACTAGGGTGTGATGCTCTGCCTATCTGGGGCATTGCTCCATTGCAACGGGAGCCATTCTAGTGCCTGAGGCAAAGGCCACAGAGCCATCCTCAGTGCCTAGACCAACTTTGTTCCAATGGAGCCTTGGCAGCGGGAGGGGAAGAGAGAGATAGAGAGAAAGTAGAAGGGGAAGGGTGGAGAAGCTGATGGGTGCTTCTCATGTGTGCCCTGGCCGGGAATTGAACCCAGGACTTCCACACACCAGGCCAACGCTCTACCACTGAACCAACTGTCCAGGGCACCCTAGGTATTTTTAGACTATACTAAAAAAGACTTTATAAGAATATCATAGGCATAGCCATTTTCAAGTATTTGATAGGTAATCTATGGAAATTATTTAGCATTTTTTTTTATAGTTGCTTCAGGGGACAGAATATGCTTAAGATCTAAGGATAAGAAAATGTTGCTCCTTGGAATTTTGACAAACTGAGTAGTTGCTTTGCAAGTAGTGAACATAGTACTGGTACAAAGTGAACATCTATTGCTAAAGATTTTGATTACAGCCTTCCAGTATAACTTCATGAATTCTTAAAAACTCTCAATATAAGGGTTTTAAATCTGTATTTCAGTATGAAGTATTGAATTACCAAATAATCATCTACCACCACCACCCTCTACTGTCAATGCGGTGCTCCTTGACTTCAAAATGGATCAAAGAACTAAACATAAGACCTGAAACAATAAATTACATAGAAGAAAACATAGGTACTAAGCTCATGGACTTTGGCCATACAGAACAATTTATGAATTTGACCCTGAAGGCAAGGGAAGTAAACACAAAAATAAATGAATGGGACTATATCAAACTAAAAAACTTCTGCACAGCAAAAGAAACTGACAACAAAACAAATAGCCAGCCAACAAAATGGGAGATGATATTTTCAAACAACAGCTCTGATAAGGGGTTAATATTCAAAATATACAAAGATCTCACAGAGCTCAGTGATAAACAAGTGATCCAGTTAAGAAATGGGGAGAGGACATGAACAGACACTTCTCCCAAGGAGACATACAAATGGCCAGCAGCTACAGTGGTCCTTCATCTATCAGCGGGTTTATGTTCCAGAATCCCCCCACAATAGGCAAAAATCTGCCAAGTAGTGAGTGACCTTATATTTATTTTATTATTTATATATATTTTAAGGCTTTTAACCCCTCCCCACACTCTCATAAAACTTTCCCACATTCTTATAAACACTTCCTATGCTCCTAAACACTTTCTACACTTAAACCTACATAATTTTAACAACATATAAAATTCTATATGTGTACTCACCAGTGAATACTAATATGTTTTAATTAATATTTTTTATATTTTCAATTTTTAGGCTAGAAAATCCTTATTTTACCACAAAAAATGTTTAAAACAAAAAATATATAAAAATACCTATATACTGCAAAATTTTGTGATATAGTGAAAAATCCACAATACAAAATTAGATATATACAAGTTAAAAATCCACAATACAGTGAGACCACAAAAAGTGAACCGCGATATGGTGAGGGATGACTGTATATGAAAAAATGCTCATCTTCACTAGCTATTCAAGAAATGCAAATCAAATCCACAATGAGATACTGCCTCACACCTGTTAGATTGTTATCAACAAGGCAGGTAATAACAAGTATTAAAGAGGCTGTGGAGAAAAGGGAACCCTTATTCACTGCCAGTGGGAATGCAAATTAGTACAGCCACTATGGAAGAAGGTGTGGTGGTTCCTCAAAAAATTAAGAATAGAACTACCATATGACCCAGCTATCCCTCTACTGGGTATATACCCCCAAAACTTGAAAACATTGATACATGAAGACACATGCACCCCCAGGTTCATTGCAGCATTGTTCACAGTGGCCAAGACATGGAAACAACCAAAGTGTCCCTTGATAGAGGATTGGATAAAGAAGATATAGTGCATGTATACAATTAAATACTACTCAGCCACAAGAAATGACAACATAGTGCCATTGACAACAACATGGATGAACCTTGAGAATATTATACTGAGTGAAATAAGTAAATCAGAAAAAGCTAAGAACTATGATTTCACAGATAGATGGGATATAAAACTAAGACTCATGGACATAGATAAAAGTGAAGTGGCTACCAGGGGGAGGAGACTTGGGGTAGAGGAAAGTGAGAGGGAAAGGTGTAAAAAGGCATAAATATAAAGTGACAAAATGATTTGACTTTGGGTGATGGATATACAACATGATCAACAGTTCGGATACTATAGAAATGTTTATCTGAAACCTGTGTACTATTATTAATCAATGTCACCATGTTAAAGTTAATTTTCTAAATAAAATAAAAAAACAAAAATGTTTAATCAGGTAACAAAAAAGAACGAATAAATGAATCACATCGAAAACTGGTAAGGCTGCAGGTTTTAATTCAACCATATCAATTATTACATTAAATGCAAGTATTCTAAATATACTAATTAAAAGATTGATTAAAAAGACAAGACCTGTCTATAAGAAAGTCGCTTTATATGCAAAGACTTTGTTAGGTTAAAAGTTAAAGGATGTAGTAGCAATGAACAATTGGAAAGGAAATTAAGAAAACAGTTCGACTGACAGTAGCACCCAAAATAATAAAGTACCTAGGAATTAATTTAAGAGAATTAAAGACTTATATGCCAAAAACTATGAATTATTATCCATTCATCTATTGATTTATTCATTCATCTGTTGATGAAAGAAATTAAAGATATAAATAAATGGAAAGCTAGTCCATGTTCATGAATTGTAAGACTTAGTATTGTTAACATGACAGCACTTCCCATTATGATCTACAGATTCATTTCTGAACCCTATCAAAATTCATGTCTTCTGTAGAACTGGGAAAACTCATCCTGAAATTCACATGGAATTGCAAGGAGCCGTCAATATTGAAACTAATATTTTTTTCCCAGAGAAGATCCTTTACTGAGACCTATTTAAACCATTTCAGCCCTGGATTCAAATAAACTTCAACTCATTTGACAAGCTGATGGCTGAACTAGGTAAAAGCTTCACAGTGGTAAAAATACTCCCCATCAACAATGACAATCAAAACAAGTTCCTGGCTAATGTGAGTAGAATGTACACAAGGTCTCTGTCCCATCTTCTTTCGGGTTCAGTAGAGCTCCTCAAATTTGTGAATCAGCCTTACGAAAGAGTCCCCATAGTGCCTGGCAACTTTGATATCTGCTATGTGGATCATGTCCTTACTCAGCCCCAACTGAAATTCACCATCAAGAGCAGAGATGTCACTGGTCCACACCAGGTTCTTTATTTTGTGCTTGAAGACAAGAAGCTGGATCCAGAAATCCTGTTCTATGAGGTTCAGGAAGCCAGCCAGCTTGGCCACAGGCATAGTGGTATACAGCTTGGGAAGCTGCAGATAGTTGAGGGCTGGGCCTGCCTCTGCACTTTATCAGAAAACACCTTCAACTGCTGCAAGAAAGGTTCCTGTGTTAGTTGGGGTACACATTGTCATAGTTGGTAGCTACAGGAGACAGGAATTTGCAGGAGGAATAGCTGAAAAGTTCCTTGTAGACCTATGAGTCACCTTTCTGTATGTGTAGCAACTTACCCCTGTATTGATCCTGCAGCTGGAGGTGAATGCTCTTGTCAATATGCATGGGGTACATGGTGAGGACGATGGCCGGTAGTGCATGCATGTGTTCATTCTACTTGTTAATCATCTCATACTTTTATGTGGTCCCCTGGAACATGCTCTTGGTCCTTTGGATATAGAGGAGGATGTTGACCAAGACCTGGGTGGCACCCCAGTGATGACACACCATCAGATATGCAAAACCAACATAATAGTATGTGGTGACCTGGCACTCGAGCACATGGGAGTACATTCTCTTCCTGTTCTGTTCAATATTCTTCAGCACCTTGGTGGCCTGCTGATAATCCCCCAACAGGGAGTGCAGATGCAGAAACCCCACCAGGCTGAAGTACCCAATTATCTTATAGAGAGAGTACTGTCCATACTCCCCAGCCAAACTCTCAAGGTCACCCCCACATGTGTACATATCCAACTGACAGATGATGTTGGATTTACCTAACAGGGAGTGAAGGATACTGTGAGCATTCCAGATTTGGGGATTGGAATGAAGGAAGTCAATTTCCTCCTCTGACTTCTTGGCAGTCTTATAAGCAGTACTGACTAAATGATGAAAACTGATGGATGAACTCATCAGTGATATCCCAGAGCCACTGGTTGGGTCATTCAAGGCGAGCAGTACCATCAGCTTTAAGAATGTAGTTGAAGAGATTGCAGTAGTTGTAATAGGATTCAAAACTGCTTCAAGGAAGGCCTCCCACTGACTTTGGCTCATATATGCCTGTAGTATAATTATTTGTACAAAAATCAGGAAGTAAGCATTGTTGCCAGTCTGTGAAGCAATGGCTTTGGCCTCAGGCCACCATGTATTCTTGAATAATCATTCTGTCAGCTTTGTCCAGCTGTTCTCATTAGATGTCCTGGATCTCATATACTTTCTAGTCAGTGACACTGCTGGAGATACAACTTGCCCGAAGCTCAGCTCATACACCTACTACTGGTCAATCAAATCAGAGACAGTTTTTTTGTTTTTTTTTTTTTTTCACAGGGATAGAGAGAGAGTCAGAGAGAGGGATAGATAGGGACAGACAGGAACGGAGAGAGGTGAGAAGCATCAATCATTAGTTTTTCATTGCCGTTATGACACCATAGTTGTTCATTGATTGCTTTCTCACATGTGCCTTGACTGCGGGCCTTCAGCAGACCGAGCCACCCTTGCTGGAGCCAGCAACCTTGGGTCCAAGCCAGCGAGCTTTTTTTTTTTTTTTTTTTTTTTTTGCTCTGGGCCCCTGCTCAAGCTGGTGAGCTCGGGGTCTCAAACCTGGGTCTTCTGCATCCCAGTCTGACGCTCTATCCACTGCGCCACTGCCTGGTCAGGCAAATCTGAGACAGTTTTGTGGATATATTGGATGAAGTTTTGTTGTTTTTTTTTTAAAATTTCTTTTTATTTATTTTAGAGAGGGGAGAGAGAGAGAGAGAGAGAGAAAGGGGGGAAGAGCTGGAAGCATCAACTCCCATATGTGCCTTGACCAGATCAGTGCAGGGTTTTGAACTGGCAACCTCAGTGTTCTCAGGTCAACGCTTTATCCACTGCGCCACCACAGGTCAGGCTGGATGAAGTTTTTGATCACTTCAGAGATCACTGATAGGTCTACTGTTTATACTGAAGGTCATAAGCCAGATCTTGCTTTAAACCTCCTGTATGCATAACATAGTTGCCTGGGTAAGCATAAATACTATATGCAGCCTTAGACTCATAATTATCAGTAGTGTAAGACATGGCTGCAAGACTCATGAACCTGCTGGAAGAGCTGAATATAGTCTTGAAAAAGAACAGAGTTGAAGGACTCACATTTGCTCATTTGAAAAATTACTACAAAGATAGAGTAATCAAACTGTGGTACTAACATGAGGATAGACATATACATATTGCTAGTTTTATATATAATCCATGTATTCAGACATATAGAATAGAATGGACATATAGAATAGGAATTGAGAGTCCAGGAATAAACCTATACATCTGTGGCCAATTTATTTTTGACAAGAGTGCCAAGACCATTTGATGAGGAAAGAATATTCTCCAACAAATTGTGCTGGGGAAACTACATATCCTCCTGCAAAAGAATGAACTTTTACCCCTACAATACTGTATACGAAAATTAACTCAATGTGAGCAATGATCTAAATACAGATTTTATAGCTTTAACACCAAAGCAAAAAAAAAAAACTCTTAGAAGAACATATGGGGTAAATCTTTATTACCCTGGAGTTGGCAGTGGGTTCTGAGATGTGGGTTTTCTGACAACCAAAGGGTGAGCAACAAAAGAAAATAAAAAAGCTAAATTGGACATCATAAAAATTTAAACCCTTTGACATCAAAGGATATTATCCAGTAAATGAAAAGGCAGGCTACAGGATGGTAGAAATATTTATAAATCATGTATTTGAAAAGGATTTAGCATTCAGAATATATAATGAACTCTTAACAACCCAACAAAAGGATAAACAACCCAATTTAAAAATAAGTAAAGGACTTAAATAAACCTTTCACCAAAGAAGATATATAAGTGGACAACAAGCATATGAAGACAGCATATTTAGTCTTTGGGGAAATGTGTATCAAAACCGTAATGAGGTGCCAATTCATGTTCAATAAGATGGCTCTAATAAAAGTGAAAGTGAAAATAACAAGTTGGTTAGTTGATGGAGAAATTGGAACACTTGTATGTTAGTGGAAATATAAAAGGGTCAGCTGCTGTGGAAAACAGTTTTGTGGTTTCTCAAAAACTTAAACATAAAGTTATCATATGACCTACATAGAATTATCATATGACCCATAATTCATCTCCTAGATGTATACCCACAAGAATGGAAAATTGATATTCAAACAAGTATTAGCAACACATTTGTAGCAACATTATTCACAAAAGAGTGGACACAGCCCAAAAGTCCATCAGTGGAAAAATGGATAAAATAATTGTGATATATGGCCTGATCTGTGGTGGCGCAGTGGATAAAGCGTCGACCTGGAACACTGAGGTCGCTGGTTTAAAACCCTAGGCTTGCCCGGTCAAGGCACATATGGGACTTGATGCCTGCTTGTTGCTTCTCCTTCTCTCTCTGTCTCTCTATCTCTCTCTTCTCTAAAATGAATAAATAAATAAAAATAATTTAAAAAATAATAATTGTGTTGTGTGTGTGTGTATGATGAAATATCATTCAGCCAAAAGAAGGACTGATACATACTATAACATGAATGAACCCCCAAAACCTTAAGTGAAAGAAACCAGACACAAAAGATCAAAAAACCACAGATTGTATGATTCCATTTATATGAAGTACCTAGAATAATTAATCCATTGAGACAGAAAGCAGATTGGTGGTTGCCAGAAGTGTGGGTGGGGAAAAGGCAAGGAACTGCTTAATAGGTGATCTTACTTTGGACTGGAAATATTTTAGAACTAGATAGAATTGGTGGTTGCCAACAGTCTGAATATGCTAAATGCCCCTGAGTTGTTGTTCACTTTAAAATGGTTATATGAATATTGCCTCAATAAGTTGCTTAAAGGAAAAAAAAGAAGACTAAAGCAATGAAAGTTTAAGGCCCAAGTAAACAACAAATTTAGTTTGAATGATGGCAGTAGAAGAGAGAACATAAAAACATCCCAGTGCTAGATCCCATTTGTAAAGGTCAGGGTAGTACCAGAGTGAGCTAGTTTATGTGAGGAGCCTGAGAGGATTAGGACCTGGTATTAGGCATGTCTTAATCAGAGTTGTAGTTTGCATTTAGACTAAAGAAAGAATGAAAAGAAAAGCAAAGGTCAGTGATGGCAGCTGGAGAAGTAACAAAGCAAGTTGTCAGACCAATGGATAATATGAACTATAGCTCAAAAGGCAGAGGATTAAGATATAAAAGAGACAAGAATTTGAAATATCAAGAGATCAGTAGACAAATGGCAGAGCACCTTGGGCCAAGTGTTGAATATGAAGGGAGATTACCGACAGCTACAATTTAACACAATTGGGAGGATGTGATGTTTGGATAGGCTAGCTCTGTTAATGTGTCAGAGCAAAGCAGGTGTGAGGTGTTTTTTATGTTCCTCTACCTAAGAATAAGGTTGTTCACAGAATCTCAGTGAATCTGAAGTGGTCTCAGTTATAAAAATTAGGAGTAACAGAGGCCAAATGAATTGTTATATGGATATTGGGAATATAGATAGCATGATAGCTAATGAGCGTGATTCTTTACATCTCCCCCCCCACACCAGTGAATTTCTAGGGGTGAAGAAAGATCAGGATGGTCTGCCTTTAACTGTTGGACACAATGTACTAATTTCACTGGGAGGAAAAATGTAGAAAGATGAAAAAGTTGTACCATGCAAACACTAAACAAAAGAAAGCTGAAGTTTCTGTATTATCAAATAAAGTAGACTTCAAAACAAGGGATAGTTCCAGGAATAAAGAGGGACATTTGGTGATAGTAATAGGGTTAGTTCACCAACAAGACATAACATTCTTATTTAGGATTGTCTGTGTTTAGGAATATAGGTCTCCAAACATATGTATACTCTTAATAGAGGACCATGAAGCTGAACTCATAGAACTGAAAGGTGAAGTGGAAAAATCCACAGTTATAGTTGGAGTCTTCAGTACCCTCTCTCAGTAATTGATGAAACAAGTAGGTGGAAAAATAGTATGGATATAGAAGACCTAGACAGCATTATCAACCAACTTGACCTGATTGGTATTTATGTAACACTTTAACAGAATGCATATTTTGCAGAATACATAGTCTTTTTAAGTACACATAGAACATTTACAAAAATAGAATGTATTCTGGGCCATAAAATAAACTTTAACAAATTTAAAATAATTGAAGAATATACAGAGTATCTTCTTTGATTCTAACAGCATTCAGTTAGAAATAAACATGTATCTGGAAAATCCCCAATATTTGGAAATTAAACAGTATGTTTTACTTATTATCAAAGAGAAAATTTCAGAGGAAATTAGAATGTATTTAAAAGGAAGACAATTTTATCAAAATTTGTGGGATCCACCTAAAGCAGTACTTAGTAGAAAATTTATAGCACTGAATGCTATATTAGGAAAGGACATAAGTTTCAAACCAATAATTTAAACTTATACCTAAAATAACTAGATATATAAGAGCAAATTCAACCTAAACTAAGTAGAAGGAAGCAGTGATAAAAGGAGTAGAAATAAGTAAAATTAAAACAGTACAAAACAAAAATAGAGAAAATCCCTGAAAAAAGCTGTATTTTTGAAATGACCAGTAAAACTAATAAACCTCAGTCTAGTCTAGACTGACTAAAGAGAGGAGAAATAAGCAATGTCAGATTGACGTTGACTTTTTACAGATGTAGTCATGTTGTCTCATATTCTGAATTTGTCTGATTTCTTTCTCATGATGTCATATTTACTGTAACTTAGATTTAGTTAAGCATTTTTAACATTTAGATGATAGGTGATGTTGTGAACTTTATTTTGCTTTAAATCAAGAAGTATGTAATATAAGTTGTTCTTACTATGTAGTAATGCTGAGTTTGATAACCATGCTAACTTTGGTTACCACAGACTCTTTACCTTGTAAAGGTGTGGTTTCTTCTTTGCAAGTCTTAAGTAATCTGTTGGGAAATATTTTTGTACCAAATAAATATCTTGTCCTCTATTCACTGACCTTTTACCTGATGTTTTTAGCAACCACTGATTGGGTTTCCAAAATAATTATTTATGCATTTTTTTTCATTCTTTCTATACTTATTAACTTATGCTCCTCTATAAAGAAACCTTTCTTTTTTATCCCCTTTCATCTCTATTTTATTTACTCACCGTGGAGTATCACTCCAGACTCATAGACTTGTTTGTTTAATGTTTTATATAATTTTTAATGGTTTTGATAGTTTTTTTACAGTAATATTTCAAACTTTTCCAAACCAATTTTTAAAAGGTAAATTTTATTTTTAATTAAATTTAGGTGTTGATGTTTTTTAAAAAGCATTTCTGCTATGCAGTTCTTAAATTGTTTTTAAAAGAGAATTGATTTTATTTTATGCTGGCTCTTGATAGTTTGAACCTGATATTGTTGGTTTTCAAAAATTATTGAGTTAATTTTTTATCAAATTTAGTATTTAATAAATTTTTATATGTTAAATATATGCATACACTAAATAAGTATATATATACACACACATGAGCATTTAGTACACAGTATATACATTAAATGCTAACTTAAATATTAAGTTTTAAATATTAAACTAAGTGTAAGATAAAACCAAGCATTAAGATTAAACTGTCCCTTTAAGTATTTGTTTTGTGTTCCATGTCGGTTTTTCCAGGAAGCCTATACCAATGAATGATCCAATAATATTTCATACAATTGCCTCTTCTGACTTTGTCCCTTTTGAGTATTTTATGTTGGACAGTTTTTCCTGAGATCAACCGTCTTTTAGAGTCTTGGGCATGAAAGCTTTTTGCCTACGCATGACTACTTATTATTAAGGTTCCTTGAATAAATAGTTTTGTCTAGCAGTTGTTGGCTAAGATCGGCATGAAGAAGGATTGTAGCAGTTAAAGTTGCCTAATAGTGAAATGATTGCCTTTTGAAGTTCTTGGGACCTTTGTACTAGGAAGTACTTAAGGGGAGGGTAGGCAAGATATCTTCTGACCTTCCTTTTGTTTCTTATAATTCTAGAATAAAATGTGAAAAAATTATGAAATAACTTTTAAGAACCAAGGATTTGATATGAGAAATAAAAACTACTCTTACTTAGATTAAACTCATGAATAAACTTCAACTAAACTTAAAAACCACCCGTTTTCAGTAAAAGTTGTGAAATCTCTAGAGAATTTATGTTAGAAAAGGTGTTTGTTCAGCAGCATTTAGGAACTGCCCTGCACCTGATTTACCTAGTGACTTTGTTTTTCTTTATAAATACTGAAGTTAATGTGTAACATCTCTTCCTGTGTTACAACACTGTTTAGCTTTACTTTAGTGACATTTCAAGAAAAAGCCATTTAATATGTAGTTATTGGTAAATTGATATGTCTTTCTAAAAATTTCAAAATAGAGTGATGACTTTACAACCTAAGAATTTGATAAACTCTTACGCTGTTTATATGCCTATATATCTGGATCAGGGGTCCCCAAACTATGGTCAGCGGGCCACATGTGGCCCCCTGAGGCCATTTATCTGGCCCCGCTGCACTTTCGGAAGGGACACCTCTTTCATTGGTGGTCAGTGAGAGGAGCACAGGATGCATCCGCACCCATAGTTCCCGTTGAAATACTGGTCAGTTTGTTGATTTAAATTTACTTGTTCTTTATTTTAAATATTGTATTTGTTCCCTTTTTGTTATTTTACTTTAGAATAAGATATGTGCAGTGTACATAGGGATTTGTTCATAGTTTTTTTTATAGTCAGGCCCTCCAGCAGTCTGAGGGACAAGTGAACCGGCCCCCTGTGTAAAAAGTTTGGGGACCCCTGATCTGGACAGAGGTTTTATTCAAAAAGTAATTTTGACCTTAGTCTAAGATTAAATATTTTACATTTATACATAGTCACCTTTTCTTTTTAACTTAAATAATAAATGTGGGTTCACTATAATGGTAGTAATTATTTCATCAGTTTTTTCAGCATTAAAAAAAATCTTGTAGTTAAGAGTATGTAAATAACTAGAGATAAACTTTCATCCTAAAGTATGTATGTAATTTTTCAGGTATTGGGAAGAAATCATTTACAGATGTGCCAATTCAAAAAAATTCAGTGTAAACCATATTTAAATAGTACATTCATATTCGGAATTTTTAAAAAAAGACTCTTTGGAGCATGTAGTAGGATTACAAGCATTACTTGGCGGTCATATGCAGAGAGGGATAGTAAGATATAACTTTTTATTTATTTATTTTTCTCCTGTAATTTTGTCTTGTGATATTTCAGAACCTATTCTGATCTATTTGCCTTGTGTAATAGTTTTTTTTTTTTTTCAAATGCTTGAGGTGTGACAGTAGAAATGTACCATATTTTCACTCCGTTATAAATTTAATTGTTCAAACAAGTGAATTATAGGTTATTTTTGCAACATTCCGTTTCCACTCTGCATTTTTAATGTAAAGTGTTCAGTAGAGGGGTTTTGTTGGTGGTGATTTTTAAACCAAGCGTTGACTAATTTATTCAATAAATACTCCTGGCTCAGCTACTATGAAAAGCACAAGTATAGTTCTGGCAGTGCAGTGGTAAATCACCAGACTATCCCTGGCATTGCTTGTATAATGTATATACAAATAGACATTTAAAAAATTATTGAATGTTTTTTTACTAAATAATACAAGAAACTTCTTTAAATGCAAATATTTGCAGCTCACTGTATCATTCATATATTCTTCAAACATTGAATGTGAAAATTTATTCTTTTGTTTTGCTCAAGAAACAAGCAGGAAAAATTACTAAGGACTTTCCAGCTTATCTTTACCTTTGTAATTTTTGCAAAACCAGAAAAGAATATGGGACTGAAAAGCAGACACTCCACCTACTAAAATGTTTCTTCCTGTCAATTTTATTAGCACAGGATTGCTGGAATTGCAGGAACATTAAGAGATTCATTGACAAAAGTGAACTTGATGTAAGTGTAGTGAAGTCATTCATTAATTATAGACTTTTAAATAAATGACTGCTTGCTGACTTATTAGCGATCAAAATTGTGACAGTTATCATTTGGTAAAAAAATTTTATATTTGTCCAGGTTACTAATTTGAAAATAAATATACTCTTCTAAGAATTTTTTATTACAAAAACAATATGTGAGATGTCTAATTATTTTTAGATGCTTAGATTTTAAATGTTATACCATTAATTCTTAGAACAGTACATATAAAAACAATATACCAATCTCTAAAACAGGATGCAAAAGTAGGTTTACAGTTGTTTGTATGGAAAATAATAAATAATACAAGAATAAACTCTGTGTGTCACGTACTCACAACTGTGAACCTACTTTTGCCCCATCCTATATTATTTCAATTCTTATATGGCTTAAAGGCTAAGAACATAGGTTCTGTACTTTTGTAGTCCTGATTTATGGAACTGCTGATTGCTGTTTGACATTGCTGAGTCTTTAATTACCTTATTAGTAAAGTCACAGGGCTGTAATGTGACTTTATTATAATAATTATAATAAAGCATTATTATAAAAATGTTGTATGGTTTGATATGGTTACTAGGCTTATGGTAATCACATTGTAAGGTTTATAAATGTCAAATCACTATGTTGTACACTGAAACTAATACAATATTGTATGTTAGCTATACTTTAATAAATAATGAAGTATAAAAAAATGAAGTAGTGAAGGTTAAATGACAATACAAAGCACTTAGCATTTGTGTGGCACATAAGTGCTCACTCAATATTAGCTGCTGTCATCATTGTCATTATCATGGTAAACTTTAAAACCTGTTTTATAAATTATACCCTTTTCCCCTGTGGGGGTAAAAGAACAGGTAGTGTACAGTACATAGCAGGATCTTTTAACACGGCCACTTTGATGCCAATCCTGCTACTCACTGTGTGTCCTTGGATAAGTTCCTTAACCTCTCTGTGCTACAGTTTATCCTATGTTTATGAGAGGGTTGTTGAGACTCAAGTGGGTTATTCTCTAGAACAATGCCTGGTACATAGTGAATGCTCAATCTGTGGTAGCTGTTATTAGGATTAGTGTTAACATTATTCCATTATTATGATTCTACCAGCTTGCTTGGCCAATGGCATAGACCGCTAGTAATAAATAGCCAAAACTTACAAAGAACTAAAACTGATAAAGTAAAATTTTTAATAGACTAAACATTGACAGAAGTATCATAAGTATCACTTTCCTGACAAAATTTAGATTTGCAAACGTTTTAATAGGAAAAATTTAAAATGGTAGAAATAATGACCAAAAAAAGAGAATTCAATTTCTGAAGCACCAGTGAGTCAAATTTGAAATGGACCGAAAAAACAAATAACAATAAAACCCCTAATTAATACATTTAATCTTATTTGTAAAATTTATATTTACATTGTATTAGTCAGGGTTCACCAGAGGAACAGAAGCAATAGGATACAAATACACACACATGGAGATTATTGTGAGGAGTTGGCTCATGCCATTATGAAGGCTGAGAAGTCACACAGCCATTTGCAATCCAGAGACCTAGGAAAACCAGTGGTATAATTCCTGTCTGAGTCCTGAGAACCAGGGAAGCCAGTGTTATAAATCCTACTCCAAGGGCAGGAAGAGCCCGATGTCCCAACTCAAGCAGGCAGAAAGGAAATGGATTTTACCTTCCTCCTCTTTTTGTTCTCTTTAGGCCCTTAACAAATTAGATGATACCCACTCTCACTGGGGAAGGGCATTCTGCTCTGTCATCTGGAAACACCCTCATAGACACACCCAGAAGTAATGTTTAATCCCGGCATCCCATGGCCTAGTCAAGTTGACATACAGTTAACCATCAGAAGTCCAGCCCTTATCAACTTGGCACCCATGTGCATCTCCTTAAACCATACTTAACCTCCCTATGAGACAATAACAGTAACAAGCCATGATTCTGCCTAATGTGATACAGTTATCCTACACACAACCAAAAATGCTTATGCCTTCCTCAGAAGAGAAAGTAAAGTCCTTGAGTGATGTTTTCTCTTCTCAATATCCTGTAACTTAACTACTATGTCATAAAATTAACAATACTTATATATTAATAGTACTGAAATTAATGCATCTTAAATAAGGGAGTAAGAGGAAAGGAGATAGATAGATAGATAGATAGATATAGATATACTAATGTATTCACAGCAAAATTAAAAGGAACTACTCATGACAATTACTGTCCTCGTTTCTCTAACAGTTCCACGTAGTGGTAGCTAGTATTTATGACTGACTACCTTCTCCCACTCTGTATTTCCTTTACCTTCAACAGGTACCTCAACTGGTCATGATTCTTTACCTGGTGGGGTGACCCAAACCTTTATTTCTGAAGAGTCTAGGCCCTCAGTAATCCTTCCTATATTGGGTTGTTGTAATTTTTTGTTGACCTTGACCACAAGGCATGATAATACTAAGAGAAACCCTAGAGGAATTACTATACTCCAGACAAACTCTTCCTAATCTCTACTGTGGAATAGTAGGCCAGTGTCTCCTTGGTAGTCAGGATCAGTCACTATAACTCTCTTCTTGGCCTGTTGCTCCAGAGGCATAAGGACCCCAAAGTGGCCAGATGAGTTTTCACTTTTGGTTTAGTGAAATTATTGTTGTGTTGCTTGGCGGAAGCATTCTTCCCTCTGCAACTAAAATCTCTAGATCAACAGAGTATAAAGTCTCAAAGCAAATATTTTGCTAGTGAGTCACTAGGGGTAACAGTGAGTGGAATCACTACTAATGTATATTTCTACTTCTTGATTCCTCTATCTGTGAATGATTATTATGGAAGAAACAGCACCACATATTGGATGTTGATTCTAAGTATATTCATACTTCTGGAGAACCTTGCTCCAGCCCTGAAAAGTTTTACCACCTAGCTGGCACTGTTACTGAGCCTTCAAAAGGCCATTCCACTGTGCTGTTGACCCATCTGCTTCAGGATGTTAGGGAAGATGGCAAGACTAGTAAATTATGTGAGCATGGGCCCATCGTTGTACTTCTTTTGCTTTGCCATGAGTTCCTCAGTTACAAGCAATGCTGTGTGCAATACCATGCATGGATAAGGCATTTTGTAAGTCTGTAGATGGTAGTTTTGACAGAAGCATTGCATACAAGGAATGCAAATCCATATCCAGAGTGTCTATTCTAGTAAGAACAAAATGCTATCCTTTCCATGATAGAAGCAGTCTAGTATAATCAACCTGCCACCAGGTACCTGGCTGGTCATCCCAGGGAATGGTGTATTATCGGGGGCTTGGTGTTGGTCTCTGTTAACTGGCTGATTGGGATGCTCAGCAGTGCCATAGCCTCAGTGAGTGGAAGTCCATGTTGTTGAGCCCATACATAACCTCCACCTCTGTCACCATGGCCACTTTGTTCATAAGTCTGTTATTGGGCAATGACAGAGGTTGCTGGGCAGAAAGCTGGTTGGTATCCACAGAATGGGTCATTTTTTCCAATTGATTTTAAAGTTCTCCTCTACTGAGCTTACCCTTTGGTTAGCCATTCACATGGGACTCAAATTTCTTCACGTTCTCAGCCCATTCAGAGAGAACTATATACATACAAATTTCCGTTACCAGTTTTTCCTTATATATTAGACCAAGGCATGCCCAGCATTTTCAGTTCACTCACTGTGGATCACCTTTTGGTCTGTTTCAGCCAACAAGCCAAACAAATGCTGGAACCTTTTCTAACTCCCCAAGCTACAATACTAAATGCAGAATCACTGTTTAGTGAGACCATATCAATATTAAGAATTAATCCCAATAAAAATTCTTTTTGGCCTGACTTGTGGTGGCGCAATGGATAAAGCGTTGACCTGGGAACACTGAGGTCGCCAGTTCAAAACCCTGCACTGGTCTGGTCAAGGCACATATGGGAGTTGATGCTTCCAGCTCCTCCCCTCTTTCTCTCTCTCTTTCTCTCTCTCTCTCACTCTGTGTCTCCTCTCTAAAATGAATAAAATAAAAAATAAAATTTAAAAAAATTTAAGAAAAGAAAATATAAATATATTAAAAAAAATACTTTTTGTCCAACAAAAATGCATATGAATATAATTGGCCAGGGTGAAATGGGCTTAGCACAGTTAGAGTCATTCTGAATACTTTTTAAAAGTATATCAATGGCCCTGGCCAGTTGGCTCAGTGGATAGAGTGTCAGCCCAGTGTGGAAGTCTCAGGTTCAAATCCCAGTTAGTGCACACATGAGAAGCAACCATCTGCTTCTCTTCCCCTACTGCTCCACCTTCTCTCTGTCTTTCCCTCTTGTAACCAGTGACTTGATTGGGTCAAGTATTAGCCCCAGGCACTGAGGATAGCTTGGTTGATTCAAGCATCAGCCCCAGATGAGAGTTGCCAGGTGGAACCCAGTTCAGGACCATGTAGGAATCTTGTTTCTCCATCTCCCCTCCTCTCACTTAAAAAAAAGTATATCAATGTTTGTATAGTTTTCAGTAACACATTTGTATTAATATACATGGAATCAAAACTTCCAGGCTCAAAACAATAAGGCCTAGATGAAAGAATTGTAAAAATGGGTTCTATTCACTTCAATTTAGTGTGAAAGGTAACAAAATATTAAATAATGATACCCCCTGTAAGAGCTACAACAGGAGGGGATATATATAGGACTGTAGGATATATATAGAACATGAATAAAAAAGAATGAAGGTGGAGAGGAACAGACAAATTCAAGAGGTGTCTAAAAGAAAAATTACTCAGGTTTTGTGATTGAATAGTTTGGGTTGAATATAAGAGGTGAAGTTTTGACTTGGTCATGTGTTAAATGGTGGGATTCTTAGCAAAATAACATATACATTAGAGAGGAAAAGATAGGGAGTTCAGTTTTGACATGTTGAATGTGAGGAGAATATGAGGCCAGACAGATGCAGAAGACCAGTAGGAAGTTGTGAGTATGGATCTAGCTTAACAGAAAGATCTGGGCTGGAAATATGGTTTTAAGGGTCATGTCTGTCTGTCCATCTATCTGTCTATATCTATCTATCAATCAATCATCTATCATCCCTAGAGTTCCATCATTGTATGTTTTCTTCCTCTTCCTGTCCCTGTTCCTCCACCTTCTCTTTTTTTGCTATTTTATAGATGCTTCCTTGGTGATTTCATTCTTTTTTGTCTATGTAGACTGTATAGAGACAATATCTGATACATATAGACAGTATCTGACACTCCCTACATATATAGACCTGTATAAACAATGGATGAAATAAAATGGGATGGATCTGCAAAATAAGAAAATTAATGGAAAGATTTATAGGAAACATGGTATTGGGGACTACTAATTGATACACACCAGACATAGCCACTTGTCTGAAGTAGAATTGGTAGATGAGACAGAGAAGATAGGTAGGAAAACTACAGAAGAGTAACACCACAAAATCTAAGGGAAGAGAAAGCTTTAAAAATAATCATTTAGCTGATGAAGGTAAGAGATGAATAAAAGGGCTTTCATTGAGTTTTTATGTTGTTATTAGGTATTGGTATTGTTAGTAATTAGAGCAGTTTTATCAAGGACTAAAGCTCATTAGCAGTGTTGAGGAACAGATGGGAAGTATGAAAGAAAAATGACATATAAACTATGGAATTTAGAATTTATCACTTGAACAATAGAATAAAATTAGAAGTTTTGTAAATTTTATTGAAAAAAATTCTCCCAATATTAGTACATGTTTTTTATGCTTGATTGGATCATTTGGTTTCTACCAGATCAATGAGTCCATTCTCAAATGGACCATTAGATTTTGATGTATTCCTGTCATCTCCTAATATAGAGCCTTAGCCAACAGTCCTGAACTGCAGTTCTCAGAGCTTTAGGGTAAGAGCAAAAACCCTAATATAATTGCTCATAAAATAACTATGATCTCATTAAACAAATATTGTGGTACCTGCAGTGTGATCATTCCAAAAGATTGCCTTTCCCCTATTTGATAAAATAAGTATTTGCAGAAGTGCCTGTTGCAGATGTACTTCTTCTATTGAAATGTTTAATAATATCAGAAAATTACTAAGAGAAATATATTATATAATACATTGAATTAAAAAGTCCTCATTTGTTTAAGTGAACTGTTCACTTAAAAAAAATGAGAGCTTTTTAGGTAACCTGGGCAAAGGAGTACCAATATGTTTTAGTTAAGCACTTAGTAGTTTTTAAATAGAGTTTTAGTTTGACATCTATTTTGTTCCAAATATACTGAAGAGTAAAAGAAACCATTGTTTCCTCATGCTAATTCAGTAAGAGATTGTTCTCTGTGACTGTTTGAAATTTTGAGTTACCACTTTTTCTTTTTAGTACATGAATTAAAAGTAAAGTGATAGTTTATTTCAGGAAGTCTTTTACAGTAATGAATTAGATATCTTTTTGCTTTTTTAGAACACCTTTTGTATAGAAACTGGTTTAAAAAGGGATTTCTTAAGTGGCTGTATTAGTAATTCACATTGCAGCGTAGGAAAGGAAATGGAGAGGTTTCAAGCTTTTATGGTTACTTTGTTATTGCAGCGTCAGCGTTTTTCTCTGCTTCCAGTGATCATTTCCATGCATATCATTAAAAAGATCTACATTACTATGAAAATACATTTTTGTTTTGCTGTGATTTAGGATGGTTGCCGTTATTGTGGATTCCTTGTATTTATTTCTATTAGATTAAAATAGAATTTTCAGTAAATGTGTACTTGTCTTCTGTAGTCTCTACCAGTACTGCCCAATAGCAATATAATGTGAGCCATATGTATATTTAAAGTGACAAATTAAAAGTTGTAATTAATGATTACAGATAAAAATAATATTTTTTGTTTAGCTCAGTATATTCAAATTATTATTTGAACAGGTAATCAATATTAAAGTGATTAATGAGTCATTTTGTCTTCTGTATTTCATATTTTCAAAATTTAGTTTGTATTTTACCCCCACAACCTATCTTCATTTGGCCTAGCCACATTTCAAGGGGCTTGGTAGCCACGTATGACTAATGACTACACTATTGTATGGTGCAGCTCTGTAGAGTCAGAACATTTCTTAGAATCTGGATGGAGAGAAAGATGAAAAGAGATATTTTCTAGAAGTTGGATTTGATTATTGTAATAACCAGTTTCCAACACCCAATAATGTGATCATCTCTATGAATATCAAAGCTGGACTTTTATATTCATTGAAAAGTTAATTGGAGGAGATATGCTGAAAATACTGTTAGATGGAACTTATAGTCTTTGGTTATCCTTAATAACTGTTTCACAATTGCATTTACTTCTGTTGTATATACGTGTTTATGCTTCATGGAATTTCAGTCTATGTCTATAATTTTTAGCATAAATGCAGTTCCAACTACAATGAAGATTTTGTGCTACAGCTAGAGAAGGAACTGGTTCAAGCTCGTCTGAGTGAAGCAGAGTCTCAGTGTGCCCTAAAAGAGATGCAGGATAAAGTCCTGGACATAGAGAAGGTGAGAGCAACACAAATGCTGTTACTCCCAAGTTAGACGGGACATGGGTTAGATACTTGTTAAGTACTTATTGAGCCATTAATTTAGACTTAGTGTTTTTACACATTAGAAACCTTACATGTTACTGAGAGAGGAAAGAAAAAAAAACAAGCTTCCCAATTGTTCTTTGTTGTTGCCATACTATTCAAAGCCCCGTATTTAAGGGTCTAAATGAAGGTTAATTTTTAAAAAAAATTCATTGAAAGGAGAGAAGGCAGAGAGACAGACTCTCAAATGCACCCTGACCAGGATCCACCCAGCATGCCCACTAGGGGGCGATGCTCTGCCTATCTGGGGCATTGCTTAGTTGCTCAGCACCCAAGCTTTTCTTGGCACCAGAGGCGAAGCTATGGAGCCATTTTCAGTGCCCCAACCAGGATAATTTTAATGGGCATAATTTAAATATTGGAGAAGAGAAACTTAGGGAATAGAAGTTAACTGTTGAACTCAAATATAGTAATATCTTCATCTGTAAGATTTGGATATAACTAATACATAAACATTTCAGGGAAATTTTCATCTGAGTGTAACTTAAACTTCCCAAGCTATAGTAAGCCACCTCAGGATATATAGGAAGATCTAAGTCTGAGGTATGCTACAGAAGCTAACTTACCACTTTTCAAAATCACTAAAGAACTTTAAGGATTAGATGAGTAGTAGAAGTAGAAACACTTTTAGGTTTCTTATAACTCTCAGACACAGGAGTTTGTGTTCTAGATGACAAACTCTTTTTCTCATCTATAAAATCATTGACGGCTTGGGCTCCATGTTGAGTATTTTCCTTACACCTCTGGGCAATATCTAGCTATTGAATCAAAGGCTCATAATAACGGACATCACAGACTCAAGTTGTTCTTAACTATTTTTTTAATAAAATAGAACAGGATATAGCTACAGTCAGTAATTGGGATAATTTTGCTAGAAATCTATTTGGTGTTTTCATATTATTTTTGGAAAATTTATTCTCTTATATGAGAAAAGGCCAACAACAATACTATGAGAAATACCTAACAGAGTATTTGGTCTTAGGAGTATTCTGGGTTCCATGATTTAAATGAGTCTGAAATCTCTCTGTTTTGAATTTTTGGTAGTAAGAAATGTCCTTGAGTCCAGTTTGAAAGTGGATTTCCTAAGGAACTTTGTTGGTATTCATGGTATGGTGGATAAAGGAAACTGGAAGCTGTCATGCTTCTTGTGGGTGATTTCTTCATGCACATTCTCCTTTCGTGCATATGCAGTGAATGTCTGATTTTCAGTAGAGAAAATATTTAAAGTTCATCATAAAAATGTCTAGTTGGCAAGAATAAATTTATTCCATCATCACTGTGGGCTAAAATTTTCATGTCTAACATCAAATATTTTAGAGACAGAAAATTTTATAGATTCAAGTTAATCTCATTAGTACCTCATTTTACCTAAGGAGCTTTTACTGGGGGCCTAATTTAGGATCTCTTGGTCACTCCCCAGAGCAGTTTAATACAGGTACACCCTATATTCTAACGTGGGTCTTTCAGTATGGTAGGAGAGTAATCTTGTACCTTTGAAACAAATATTTAGATCACCTTGGTATTAATTGTGTGACTATTGATCTAAATAGAAACTAATGTATAAAGATTTTATACTTCTTTCCAAAGTGACATGCTGAGAAAATACAACAAAACATATTTTATACTATTCTTTTCCATAAATCTATAAAATGTAAATAATGTTTACGCTTCATTTGCAGTCCTAATCACAGATTAGTAAATTTATTGCCATGTTGAAACACATTTTTAATCCTATTGCTTTGTAGCACTGATTACTATTTTATAAAATAAAGCAGAGTTAGACTTTCTGGTCTCAAAATTAAGTAGTGACCCTGACACATTCCTTAGTTACCCTCACATATTCCTGGTGGGAATGTAAAACATTATAGCTGCTTTGGAAAAGTTTGACAATTTCTAAAACTTAAATGTGGAATTGCCATCTGATTCAGCAGTTCTGCTCCTTGACAGACACTCGAGAATTGAAAACCTAGGTCCACACAAAAACTTCTACACACATAGTCATAGCATCATTATTCATAATAGCCAAAAAGTGGAAATAATATACATTTCTGTCAGCTGATGAGTAGATAAATAAATATGGTCTAACCACATAACAGAATATTATTTGGCAATAAGAAAGGATAAATCTTGAAAACATCCTAAGTGAAAGAAGCTAATCATAAAAAGCCACATATTGTATGATTCCATTTATATAAAATGTCCTGAATAGGCAAATCCATAGAGACAGAAAGTAGATTAGGGGTTGCCAAGGTTGGGGTGTGTGTGTGGAATGACTGGTAATGGGTAAAAGTTTTATTTTAGGAGTGATTAGAATATTTTCAAATTAGAGTGTGATGAAGGTTGCACAACCTTGTGAATATGCTTAAAACCACTGATTAGTATACATTGAAAGGGTAAGTTTTATAGTTTGTGAATTATATCTCAAATTATGTCAAATTAAGTATAATTACTTATGGGACAAAATAGCTCATATTTTATATGCTTTAGTTTTTAAAGTTAAAAATCCAAAATTAAATTTTCTCTTGCTTTAGAGAAACAACTCGTTTCCTGATGAGAATAACATTGCAAGGCTTCAGGAAGAACTCATTGCGGTAAAACTGAGAGAAGCAGAAGCTATTATGGGTTTGAAAGAACTTAGACAACAAGTCAGAGATCTAGAGGAGCACTGGCAGGTATATCAATGTATTTTGTGTGCTTTTTAAAAAGAGGGTAATATTGCAGCGCTATTCACAGTGGCCAAGACATAGAAACAATCAAAGTGCCCTTCAATAGAGGATTGGATAAAGAAGATGTGGTACATATATACTATGGAATATTATTCAGCCATAAGAAAAGATGAAATACTGCCATTTGTGACATGAATAGACCTTGAGAACATTATGCTAAGTGAAATAGGTCAGTCAGAGAAAGCTAAGAACTATATGATTTCATTCATATGTGAGATATGAAAATGAGACTCATAGACATAGACAATGTGGTGGTTACCTGACAGAGAAGTTGGGGAGAAGGAAAGGGGAGGTAAAGGGGGCCAAATATATGGGAAGATGGTTTGATTTTGGGTGATGAACATGCTGCACAATATACAGATCATGTACCATGGAGATATACACCGGAAACCTATATGGTACTATTTTAATCAATGTCACCCCATTAACTTTGATAACATAAGTAAATTCTTTAATAAATAAATAAATAAATAATAAAAAGAGGGTAAAACTTGAGCATTCAATTCATGTGAGTTTGAAGTTGTTGATCAACACTAGGATATGAATGTCAAGTATGTAAGACCCTGTATAATGTACACAACTGAGAGCACTTACGAACTGTTTCTCCCTTTTAACTCTTAAACTTAAAGATAAAATAGAGATCAAATAATATTTTTGTTGTTATACCATTGTAATTTATAGGCGTTTTTCTAAAAATCTGTAAGGAAATAATCTTTTATATAGTACATATTTCTTCTGTTGCCATGAAATCCATTTTTCAGCATGGAATGGTAGAATATAGACTTGTCTATAAATTTTTAACTTCTTTTGAAAATTGGTATCTCACGAGATAGATCAGACATGTAGCTAGTTATATGCCAACAAATTTAGTCACATGTGATCCCTCATGTGATCCCACTGTTGACAGGGATAAGAAAAAACAGAATCTGTGAGACAGAAGGGAGAGAAGAAAACAACACTACACAGCATTTTAGAGTAGTGATTTTGGTTTGAATTGGGGTAGGTGATGCATCTAGCCAAGACTGAAATTAGTCCTTGATATTGCTGTAGCTTTTCTTTCTTTCTTTCTTCTGCTGCTGCTTTTTATTTATTTATTTATTTTGCAAATTATCAGGCAGCAATGAACTGGAAATTAAAAACAAGCAAACCAGTACTGGGTATTTTGAGAATACTGTTCTTGATTTCAAATATTCCTTCCTTAGTTTATGAATAGCTTCATGTTTTTTCCTTTACTTGGGATTTCATTAAAAATGAGGTGAAAACCTCATTAAAAATTAGGGTAAAAATTGTATTGTTTACAATAATTAACTCACAGTATAAAAAAATTGAACTATATCTGAGTTTTCCCAAATCTGCAGCTTACTAGCAGTGAGATCTGCAGTGTGACTTCCTGAGGTTACCAATCACAATTTCCATTTTCATACCTTTATAATGAGGAAGATAGTCCTAACTTTTTACACTGCCTGGGGATTAAATAAAATACTGGGGAGGTTTGTTGCAATATAATTTTTGTGTTTTAGCGCCACTTAGCTCGTACTACTGGGAGATGGAAAGACCCACCTAAGAAAAATGCAGTGAATGAGTTACAAGATGAACTGATGACCATTCGACTTAGAGAAGCAGAAACACAGGCAGAAATAAGAGAAATAAAACAAAGGATGATGGAAATGGAAACACAGGTATGGTAGAAAGCCCAATAGCTTTAAAAAATATCATTAGCACATCAAAAGTTTATGCACAGATTGTATCATCCCTAGACTAAAAGTAACAAGTGAACATATAAAGCTGTCTGGATGACAATTTTGTAGCCCAAATAAAAGGGGCTAAAAGTGTGTTCTTTGATATCAGAGTTTTAATGTCTTTGACCCATTCAACAAAGTTTAAGCAAGTAAATAATACTCCGTCTGACTTTGCTGCCTTGTTACACAACTTGAGAAGGAATATTTATGTAAACAAAATTTCTCAATCTCAACACTAGTAACATTTTGGACCAGATAAATCTATATTGGGGGGACTGGCCTGTGCATTTTAGGATGTTTAGCATCATCCCTGACATCTGCTCACAGATGCCAGTAGCACTGAATGCCTTCCCTTCCCCCTCCCCACACTGTAATGACCAAAGTGTCTCCTCCACACATTGCAGATGTCGTGGCAAAATTCCCCGTTTGAGAACCACTAATAAAAAATGTAATGCGGATAATGCTTCCTAAAGTTGTGTAATGTGGTGATTCTGAGTAGTCAATTCCAAAATTATACTCCTTTCTTCTCAAGTCCTCCTGTCTCTAATAAACTCTATCTTAATTATACTTAAGATCTGAAAGGTCCTTCTTATGAAATCCATTTGTATTAAAAAGGTACATTTGGGTTTTATGGGGTGCATTTGTGCAGATTGTATTCTTTGTTCTCTGTAATGTCATTTTGTTTCCAAACACTTATACAGTCAGTAGGGGGCATAGCTAACTCATGTATCATACTTACCAGCAAAAACCAATATTTCCAACTGGAACATAACGTGAATATTTAAATCCTTTAAAATAAATATATTTTGTTTTATATTGTTCAAAGTTATTTTGTATTTTTATTGTAATTAAAGATAACCATAAGATTATGAAAGGTAGAAATTGAGCTTGTATAATGGAAGTTTTATTTTTATAATCAAATTTTACCTCATAGAGATATTAAAGGTGAAAACACAGTTTTTAAGCCACGTTCAGGATTTATTTCACAGTGGATGTAGATGAATGAATCTAATTCAACAAACATGGTTTTGAGAACTCTTGACTACAAAATACTGTCCAGCCTACAAAGAATTTACAGATGAAGAGTCAGGCATTTGCAAACTATATTTAATACAATTTACTATCTGATATTATGGATGTTAACCAAATATTGTAGTAATCACTTCATAATACAGGGAGGAGCAAAAATAGGTTTACATTTGTAAGTATATGAAACACAGAATTTATTGTTATATTATTATATATTAATTACGGTATTATTTTCCATATGAATAACTGTAAACCTACTTCTGCCTCACCCTGTATATGTAAGTTAGATCATTATGCTGTACACTTTAGGTTTATATAGTACAGGTGTTCCCAAACTACGGCTCGTGGGCCGCATGCGGCCCCCTGAGGCCATTTATCCGGCCCTGCTGCACTTCCGTAAGGGGCACCTCTTTCATTGGTGGTCAGTGAGAGGAGCACAGGATGCATCCACACCCATAGTTCCCATTGAAACACTGGTCAGTTTGTTGATTTAAATTTACTTATTCTTTATTTTAAATATAGTATTTGTTCCTGTTTTGTTTTTTTACTTTAAAATAAGATATGTGCAGTGTGCATAGGGATTTGTTCATAGTTATTTTTTTTAATTATTTTTTATTTTATTCATTTTAGAGAGGAGACACAGGGTGAGAGAGAGAAAGAGAGAAAGGGGGGAGGAGCTGCAAGCATCAACTCCCATATGTGCCTTGACCAGACCAGTGCAGGGTTTTGAACTGGCAACCTCAGTGTTCCCAGGTCGACGCTTTATCCACTGCGCCACCACAGGTCAGGCCATAGTTATTTTTTATAGTCCAGCCCTCCAACGGTCTGAGGGACAGTGAACAGGCCCCTGTGTAAAAAGTTTGGGGACCCCTGATATAGTGCTATATGTCAATTATATCTTTTCTTTTTCTTTCTTTTTTTTTTTTTTTTTTTTTTTTGATTTTTCTGAAGTGAAAAGGGAGGAGGCAGAGAGACTCCCACATGTGCCCGACTGGGATCCACTGGCCCGTCCACCAGGGGGCGATGCTCTGCCCATCTGGGATGTTGCTCCAGTTGCAACCAGAGCCATTCTAGCACCCGAGGCAGAGGCCATGGAGCTATCCTCAGCACCGGGGCCAACTTTGCTCCAGTGGAGCTTTGGCTGTGGGAGGGGAAGAGAGAGAGAGAGGAAAGAAAGGGTGGCAGGTTGGAGAAGCAGATGGGTGCTTCTCAATTATATCTGGAAAAATATGTAATTTGGAAATATAGTAATTAGAGAGTTAGAAATTACTCTGAAGAATAGTAGGGGAAAATTAATTTCAACCAGGTGGTTTGGGGGAAGGCTTTCCAAGGAATTTTTATTTTGAATTGTGCCTGACTAATGAGTATGATTTTGGATGAATTTTGCTGGAAGAAGAATTGTTCCTAAGTGCCACTGCTTAAACTGGAGATGATTCATGAAGTTTTCTCATTTTAAAATGAGAAAAATAAATAACAGTGTGATGTAATGGTAATGCTGTGTTAGTCATTCAAAGAGTTTTATATCAAATACCCAGCACCCAGATTAAGAGATGTGTCCTTGTTGGTACATAGAGCTCCAGTTTCTTCATTTTTAAGGAATTATATGAAAGTCTACCTAGTGAGTATGTCTTAGTTTCTTGAGCCACATTCCTCTTTGTATCATTGTGTTACAAACAGTGCTGCTCTGAACATTCTTGCTCACATTTCCTTGTGTATATCTCTAAGGAAGAGATGGTAGGGGTTTTTATTATTTTTTTGTGTCATGAACCCCTTTTGCAGCCTGAAGGCTCTTCTCAAGATAATGTTTTGTTTTGGTTTTTGTTTTTTAGGTGAGAGAAGGGGAGATAGTGAGGCAGACTCCCACCTGCAGCCCGACCAGGATCCACCCAACAACCCCCATCTTGAGCCAATGCTTGAGTACCAAGTTATTTTTAGCTCCTGAGGCTATTGCTCTCAGACCAGCAAAGCTCTCCTCAGCACCTGGGACTGACACTGGAACCATTCGAGCCATGGCTGTGAGAGGAGAAGAGAGAGAGAAGGGGAGAAGAAGGGTGGAGAAGCAGATGGACGCTTCTCCCACGTGCCCTGACTAGAATCAACCTGGGATGTCCATATGCCAGGCCAACACTCTATCCACTGAGCCACTGGCCAGGGCTAAAATAATGTTTTTTAATAATAAGATAAAATATATAGGATTTTAAGACAAAACACTTTAATTGAAATACAGTTATTAAAGTACTAAAAGGCAAACAGGTTTGTGATAGACATTTACACAGAGACATACACAACACATCCCCATTGCTGGATTCAGGTTTTTAATACTAGTTAGATGTTTTTGTACGTAAGTTAGATTGTATTGTATTTTCCTTTTAGGAGAAACTCTTTCCTGATTTTTGTCCCAAGGTGTGTGCATTGCATTGTATTTTATCTTTTTCTGTTCTCAGAAATTTTATGTAAGATTGAAATTACTCATTACTTTAATATTTGTCGGAATTTATTTGAAGAGTTTTGTATGGTAACTATTGATCCTAATTGTTTAAGGGTTACAGATCTTTTCAGGTTTTCTGTATCTTTTTGAGTCTGGTTTGGTAAGATAAGGCAAACTTCTGCAAGATTTCAAGAAAATAAGGCACAACTAAAAACTATTAGGAATAAAGAAAGGGACATAAATACAAGGTGGGCAAAAGTAGATTTACAGTTGCTTATATGGAAAAATAATGCAATAATTAATAAATAATAATACAAGAATAAACTTTTATGCACTCAAAACTGTAAACCCACTTTTGCCCCACCGTTTATAGATTCAGTGAAAATACTTCATTTTTAAAGATTCACATATCAACTTAAGTAATACATTTGAAAATTAGATGAAATAGTCTTTTTAGGGAAATATGAGTTCAGTGTTTTTGCTTTGTATTTTCTCTAAGCTTCTTGGACCTATCGACTGTGTCTGCCATAAAGTTTGGAAAATTCTGGGTCATTATTTCTTCAAGTATTTCTTCTGTATTATACTGTCTTTTGGGATTTCAATTATACATATGTTAGATTGTTTGATGTCCAGCAAACTCTTAGATTCTCTGTTCTCCCCTGCCCCTATTATTTTATTTCTTTGTATTTAAGCTTCTATTGACTTATTAAGTTCATATTCTTTCCTCCATTTTGTGAGTTGTCTGATAAGGCATTGATGGCAGTTTTCACATCTGTGTTTATCTTTTTTTTGAGAGAGAGAGAGAGAGAGAAAAAAAGAGGGGCGGGAAAGAGACAGGAACAGACAGACAGGAAGGGAGAGAGATAAGAAACATCAACTCATAGTTGTGGTGCCTTAGTTGTTCATTGATTGCTTTTTCATATGTACCTTGATGGGAGGGCTCCAGTCAAGCCAGTGACCCCTTGCTCAAGCCAGTGACCTTTGGGCTCAAGCTGGCGACCTCAGGGTTTCAAACCTGGGTCTTCAGCATCTCAGGCTGACGCTTTATCCGCTGTGCCACTGCCTGGTCAGGCATGTTTATTCTTTCTAGCACTTCATTTTCATTTCTCTGCTGATATTACCTAGCTGGTCTTGCATGTTTTTCACCTTTCCCTTGGAACCTTTAGCATATTAATCACTCTTATTTTAAATTTCCTATCAAATAATTCCAAAATCTGTGTCATTATGAGGCTGGTTCTTTGTCTCTTGGTAGTGTTTTATCTTTTCTAGCTTTTCCTATACTTTGTAATTTGTTTCTGTTGAAAACCCAGTATCTTGTGTAGGATATTAGACTAAGGTAAATCCTTCTTATGCCTGGATCTGCATGCCTCTTTCCTTCTGCTAGGACTTTAATGTGGGGGGTTTGAGTTAATATAATCAGGAGTTGGGTTGGGTTTGAGGTTTGTTGTTTCTGTGGTTACCCTCATTACACCACAGGCTTCAAATTCCACTAACAATATCTTATTTTTAGATTGGGGGCTGGTTTGACAAAGTGTTTACTCAGTGTCTTTAGGTCTTCCCTTTGCACAGCACTTCAGAGAGGATTGCTCTCAGCAGTATTCCACTGTTATCTGTTCCAGGAAGTTGGCAGGGCAGAAAACACCTCTGCCCTATTGTTCTGATAAAGCCTCAGTCTTAGGCTGCACTGTTTCTAGATCTGGGGTATTTGGCCTTGTTGGTGCTCCTGCCTGGCTCCTAGCTATAGTCCGAGGCCCAAATGCAGTCCTACCCCTTTCTCAGATACAAAGGTTTTCCTAGTGGTCCAAGGAGATTAGTATTTTAATCAGGTTAAACCTTTTATTCTCTAGAGGAGGAAAGAGTTAGTGCCCTTCCTTTATTGACTGCTTTTCCCCCACCTCAAGCCTATACCATTGGCCTCTCTTTCTCAAGATTCTCAGCAATCTTTTTTGTATATACCTGTGGGGGTCCATGAAGAAGAAAGTTGTGAACTGTGCTGTCCCATTGGGTACCACACTCTCGAGCCAGCCCACACCTGGCCTCTACAAATTTGATATTTATTCTAACTGAAGTATGCTTAATAGCTTCTGCCCTTATCTTTCTTTAGATTTGGGGCTTGTTGGTTGCCATCTGAACTCACCTCTGGGTTCAACAAAAGTAATGAGATGGATAAAGTTGAAAATTCCTGTCTTAGAGCATCATTTCTCACCCCTTTTTTTTTTCTATTTTATCTTACAACCCCTATTAGGCAGTATTTTTATATTTTCTTATTCTCTTTTCTGTCTCTTGACTTCTTCTGGGATACTAATTGTTTCTTTATTGTTTTTTATTGACTTTACCCTTAAATCAAATTTTAATATCAGTGGCTATATTAATTTTAGAAATTATATTTGCTTATTTTTAAATTTGTCAAACTTTTTGACAGTGGCTTATGTTTTTGCCTCCTCTTTTTATGTCTAATAATTTTAAACATAAATTCTTTTTATAAAGTTTCTGTGATTTTATTATCTAGAGTTCTTTAAAATCTATTCTTGCTCTCTTTTATCTGCTATTTCTCATTCATAGGTAATTTTGTGATTTGTTTATGTGTGAGTGTTTTGTAATTTTGGATCATAGAATTGTAATCAGGGGTGCAAGGAGTTTTATCTGTGGGAATTCTTTGCGGCTTATCTTGGAGGCATATCCATCCCTCTGAAGTATAGTTATTTGTTTTAATGATAGCAGGCATGACAGTAGTAAAAGTTTATGGAACATTTTGAATACAATACTATAATTTTGTAGACAAAGATAAGTAAAAATGAAGATGAAGAAACTCAGAGGCAGTGGAAAGTTTTGTAGCTTAAATCTATTAGATGATCCAGATTTTTCGTTAAAACTGGAGACAGGGTCATTTACAGAGAATGAGGTAGAAAAGGTATAATGATAGCAAACAACTGAGCATTTATTATCTTTTAAATTTCAGGCATTGTATGAGACTGATTTCATAAACTTTTCTCATATAATTCTCACATCACAGCCTTGAAAGGCAAGTAGTAATATCCATGCTTATACTAGTGTACTGAAATTTGATGGGATTAGATAACTTGACCAATGTTGAAGAACTGTTAAATGAGGAGCCAGATTTTATTTCTCTTTGGTTATGAACATTTGTACTGTTTCACACCCCTGAGAGAACAATTTGGGATTGAGAAAATTCAGGCATGGTCAAGCCTGAAAGGAAGAACTTTCTCAAGTTACTTGACTCAGGGTGTGTGTGTGTGTGTGTGTGTGTGTGTGTGTGTGTGTGTGTGTGTGTGTGTGTTAAATATGCCCTACAATTATAATATACTAAGCAGCTAATGTTTATTGAGTTCTTACTATATATTAAACCTGTTACATGTATTATTTAATTCTGAAGACAATCAAATGAGATTTAGGTAGTATTTTTATATACATTTTTCAAATGAGGAGATAGAGATTCAGATATTAACTAGTTTGCTTAATCACCAAATAATAAGCTAGAATTCAAAGTCAATCCATGCTCCGTAAAAATAGATTGTGCTGTGCATTGGAGGAATGTAGACATGTATACAACGCAATTCGTAAAATCAGTTTCATAGTCAGTAAAGGGTGGTGGTACCTTCAGTTGGTCTGCACTTTCTTTGAGAATTGGAAAAAGGAACTAAATTCATCCTCTTCCTGTATCTATCTACCCACTTTGCACCATGTTGCCTATTTCAGCTATTAATACCTTCAAGTTCTATGTGACCATCTTTATAGTTTATAGCTATTTATTGCATAAATGGTAAATTGAGCTATAATTAGAGTTTCTAATATGGAAGTTACATATTCTTTTAGATGATTTTACTTTTAAGTCATTTATAGATTTTTTTTAGTTTTTAAGTATTTGTTGAATAACTTTGACTATAACTATACCAACATTTTTTTATAATGTATAAGCATGAATGGACAGATAGAAATTTGTAAGATTTTTCAGGCTTATTATCTATATAATCTGAGGGTTTTTTTTTATTATTAGAACCAGATCAATAGTAACCATCTTCGAAGAGCAGAACAAGAGGTGATCAGTCTGCAGGAGAAGGTGCAGCATCTCTCTGCACAGAACAAAGGACTGCTTACTCAGTTAAGTGAAGCAAAGCGCAAACAAGCAGAGATTGAATGCAAGGTAACTATATCAAGTAGCTAGTTTGTTTTTGTCAATATAAAAATGCTTTTTTTTGTTTGTTTTATCTCATCATTGATTACATTATCTTAAAACCAGATAAAGCTATCAGAAGCTTTTCCTGAATTTTGTTTGGTGGTTGCTTTCAGACCAGGTTAGCACGTCTTGCTCTGAGGTAGATTTCAAGCAGGAAACCTCATTTTCAATCACTTGATTAAATGCCAGTGCATGAAAGTAAGTTAATTAAGGGGTTAAAACTGGCATCTCTTTGCAGTTTTTCTTTTGACCAGTAGCGCTTTAAAACCAAAGCTTTTAAGTTCTCAGTAAAAAAAAAAAGTAATTTAGAGAGGTTAGGGCTACTCTGCTATGATAGATACCTTATTAGTGGGCAGTGAATGTTGACATGTTTTCTGGATAGAGAGCAAGAGAAGAGTGTGTGTGTACCAGTGGGTTGGGAAAACTACATTTCTCATTACTATTTCAATGTTTATCTATTTTTTTGCGTGTGAAGTGTTTAGATTCATAAAGCATCAAAAATTACTTGAATACAAGTACAGTTTTACCTGAAATAAATTTACAGTATAACTGTTGTGAAAGAGAAAGAAGATGGAAAGTGGGGTGGGCAGAGAGGGGGTGTGTGTGTGTTCGTGTGTGTGTGTGTGAAATAACTAAAGAGATGACTGTGTTCTGAGTATTAGAATGGATTACTGAGGACACGTTGTGGGATTTAAAAATAAACTAGACATCCATCTTTCCATGGTGAGATAGTAAGAATGATGCCCTTTAAAGATTCCAGCCCTATTATTCTATGATAAGAAATAAGACTTTCAATGGCACATATAAAGCTGTAATTCCATCAACTTGTTCTGGTGTCATTAAAAACCAAGAGTGAAGCTTGAGTGGTTTATCAGTGTCACTGAAATCCAGAGATGAAATTACATCCTAATTAATATGCATGGCTGTTACAATTTACACTGACAGAAATCTGTAGGCAGTACTGAAATTTGTACTAATTTAAGAGTAGTCCCTCTTGAAGGATAGTACTAGACTATAGTTAGAAATAAAATGATGTGTCATGAGGTTATATCAAATCTGATTGAGTTATTATTATGCTGTATTGTCTGTGCTGACTTATTTTTAATAAAGAACTAAGGGTAATTTTTTTCATTATTGGTCTAAGTCTTTCTTAAAACATGTGTTGATAGCACTGTTATGGGATTTAATATTGTTCTTCAAATTCCTTACCACATTTTAATCAAAGTAAAGTGTTTTTTGGAAATAAATATTTGGGGAGTTTGCTGATGAAAATAATTGTTTTCTTTGAATTTATTTAAGCAATGGGCTCAGGTTCAGAATTTCAGGGAATTTTAAGAACTGTTTTGAGATTTTAAAAAATGTTAATTGTTTGTTAATACTTCTGTGAAATATGTTATAGATGCTGACTCTGATTATATCTCCTCTGTATTTACATTGTATATTGATTTATTCTTTTATAATGCCTTTTGCAGATTTCAAGAAAGACCAGTGTGTAGTCAATCTAGCACCTAGTATGTTCTGATTAAATGCGTGTATGTGACCTTGTTATGCTGGAATAATTCAGGAACAACCCTAAGTTTCAAGGAAGTCAGTCCTTCAGTTGTATAACCCTGATTAATTTTCATTTCATTTTATACGGTTATACTTTATTATTTGTTGATAGGTAGTTTTATTTTTCATTTATTTAAAATGTCAGGATATTGTTTTAACATTAATGTTATTTTCCCTCTGTAACTGAATTTGAATGTTCCCACTGAAATATGAAATAGTACATGTCCATGATCTCCAATATGAAAATTCCAAACACTATAAAACCCAAAGGCTGTTTTCATAAATTTCACACAAATTCATTTGGAAGATAAAACCAGATTTGAATTGAAATAAGGCCATTTATCATTTTTGTTTATTCCAGGTGGTATGGGTGTTTATATTTCACTGCTTCATGGTGTTGAGCACTGAGTATACTGTTTCATTATGGATGCTGCCTCAGACTCACTGGATAAGACTAATTATGGTTTATATACCATATTACACTTCTGAAATCTAAAATATCTGAAATTTCATAACACACCTGGTCCCAAAGATTTCAGTAATGAGATTGTGGGATTTTCTATATAAGTTGAAATTTGAAGATTATAGAAAGATTTTTAGATTCTCTACTTATATATTATATGTTATATATTTAATATATATATATCCATGTGAAAACATATTAATTTATATACCTACTTTTAAAATTGTGTAATAAATAATGTTAAGTGAGGAAAGTCAGTCAAAGTATTTTGCTGTGATTACAATATTATTATAACACTCCTGTTTGCTTCTACCTCATTCTTTTCCTGACTCTAACACATACTTCTTCTTTTATTTTTACCAGGTAATGCTTTTATTATTTTTTGATATGTACTATTAGAGTTTCTTATAGGCAAATACTAATAAGTAAAAGTACATTTTTTTTTCCTCTTCACTCTTTTGCATGAAAGTTAGCTTACTGTATGTTCTGCTTTTTGCTTTTTTTGTGTGGTATGTTTCATAGAACTTTAAATATCAGTCCTTGAAGAGTTTCCTCATTAGTTTCTAAGTTATACTGTTATACATTTCATGGATGTAGCCTAGTATACTTAACTAGGTCTTTATTGATGAACAGATGGCCTGTTCCCAGTGTTTTGCTACCATAACAGAGTATAGTGAATAACCTTGTGACATACCTAATTTCAGATTTATAGAACTATATCTACACTTCCATATAGGATAAATTCATGTAAATTTTATTGTTTGGTCAATGGGTAAGTATAATTGTACTTTTCATGAGTTTTACCAAATTACCCTCCTTAGGTTGCATTATTCTGTACTTTGACCAGCAGCATAGCAGTATAGTACCTGTTTTGTGTTAACTTACAAAGTGTGTAGGCAAATATTTTTGTTTTAAATAGATGTCATTTACATATTCTAGTACAGTGATTCTTACTTAGAGTTGGAAGGTGGTGAGATTATGAGATTTCAGAGAATGATAGTGTCTACTTACGTATTCTTCAAATATTTCGGCATCTTCTATTTTTCAGTTACTCTTTTAGGAAATGGAGATACAGTAGTGAAGATGGTGGATATAATGTTGAGTGAGATAATAAGTAAAAATAGGTAAGATCGTTACTAATGATAGACTGTGAACTGGGAGTTAAGGGGAAGTGGTAAATAAGATCCAGTCCCAGAAGGTGGTGTCCAAGCTGTGAAACCTAAAGAGTAAGAAAGAATCAGCCTTACAAAGAGCCAGGGGAAGATCGCTGCATGAATGGGTCAGAATGCAAGACCCCAAAGCAGGAAAGAACTTGTTGGTTGTGTCTCATATGTAATGGAAAGCTTAATGAGACAAAGCCAGAGAGGTAGGCTGGGACTCTACATCTTACCATGTAGATTTTTCCAGTCTATGGTAACTAGTTTGGGTTTTTACTCCTAAGTACTATTGAAGGCAGTGAAAGGTTTTAAATAGGAAAGCAATATATATATTTTTTCTGTTTTACTACATTTGCTTCAGTTTTTTTTTTACTTTTGATTTGGAAATACTTTTATATTTAAAGAAAATTACAGAGAATTCACATGTACCCTTTAGTCGGCTTCTCCTAATGTTAACATCTTGTATAACCATGGTACATTTATTGATGCTAAGAAATGAATGTTGACACAATGTTATTACTCAATTATAGGCTTTATTCAGATTTTCCCCATCATATCTTAATCTCCTCTGACTTGTGACAGTTTCTCAATGTTTTCTTATCTTTAATTACATTGACTATTGAAGAATGCCCATCAGGTATTTGGTAGAATTTTGGATTGTCTGGTGTTTTCTTATGCTTAGACTGAAGTATTCTAGGAAAGAACACAGAGATGAAGTGTCCTAACCACATCATATCAGGGCTCATGTTGTATTCTAGATATTTTTTATCTCTAGTGCTGTTAACCTTAGTCATTTGATTAAGTTGCTATCTGCCAGCTTTCTCTACTACAAAGATATTTCTTCTCAAACTTTTATTGCAAGCAAGTTAGTAAGTCCAGCCCATGGTTCAAGTTGGGGCAGGACCATTAAGATACACTTCCTGAAGGAAGGAGTATCAAAGAATTTGTGGACATATGCTAAAACCACCACAATAGTTAAAAATTTTGGAGAAAATTATTTTGAGGCTCTAGAAATATTCTTAAAGTTTCAGCAAGTAATTTTATCATTTATTAGGGGATGTTGCTTGTGGCAATTACTGTAATTATTTTTTAAAATAACCACATGCCACTGTGTGTGGAAATAGGTTTGAGGTAGGGTTGGAGAGAGGTCTGATGTGAGATTATTGCTTATAATATAGTACAGGACAGAGGTGCTAGCTTGGGTCCAGGAATTGGCAGTTAAACTAAAGAGAAATCAAATTAAGATATACTTTTCTAGAGAACAGTAAGACTTGATGATTAGATAGATTGGAGAGGGATAAGTTTAGGGGAAAGTGATGTCTAAATTTTTGTTTTTATACTTGATTGATATATTTTTTATATAAGGGTAACTAAAATTAGCAGAGTATAAATTACCTGTAAAACTTAGTGGCTTGAAATGGCAGTTAGCACCAATACCACAGAGTTCCTATGGGGTCAGAAATTCAGGAGCAGCTCAACTAAGTGGTTCTGGTTTAGTCTCTCATGAAGCCACAGCCATCTGAAGGTTTAACTCACGCAAGAAGATAAGGTTTCTTAGGTGGCTCACTCACATCATTGGAAAGTGGAACTGGCTGTTGGAGAGATCACTGTCCTCAAGGGGCTTTCTCTTAGGAAAAGATATAAACACACAAGGATGATTCAGTAGGAATAGTGCTATGATTGAGGAGAAATATAGGACACTCTAGTGGGAATTTAGTATAAGAGTAATGGTTCAAGGAAGGCCAACTAAGGAATGATTAAGCTGAGACCTTAACAATATGTAGGAGTTAGTCAAGGAAAGGCAAAAGGAATAGCATGTGTGAAGAGCAGAAGTGAAAAAGAGAAACATGGGCCCTGGCTGGGTAGCCCAGTTGTTTAGGGTGTTGTCCCAACATGCTGAAGTTGCAGGTTCCATCCAGTCAGAACACAGAAAAGGGTCAACCAGTGACAGCATGAATAGGTGGAGGAGCAAGTCAATGTGTCTCTCTCTCTTTGTCTCTCTCCCTTCCTCTCTTCCTAAAATCAATTAAATAGAAAAATAGCAAAATGTTTGAACTAAAAGAAGTTTATTCTAACTGGAGAGGAGGGTAGTGAGGAATACTGGAAAGATATGAAACTAAAGCAATGAATGGGGAGCCCAATATTATAGAGCCTTGGACACCAATATAAGGACCTGGAACATTATTTCAAGATCTGTGGAGTGTCATTAAGCATTTAATATAGAAGAGTGACAAGACCAGATTTGAATTTTATTAAACACAGATACTGGTGTGTTAGATCCAACTAGCAAAGACTTGCAAGAACTGATTGTTAAATTTTCAAGAATTTTGTGGCACGTTTGCTAAACAGCATTGTTAAATTGTTATTTAACAAATTAAAACAAGTTTTGGTAGAACAAAGGTAATAAACACTCAAACTTCTTAATTCTTAATTATTTTGCATTTTACCATTATCTGTGCTTCCGAGGTTCTTTATACCTGCTGTAACTGTATGGTACAGTAGTGTACTACAGCATATTTCTTTCCAACTCTATGTTTCAGCCATCTTATGCTGGCAGCTTAAAAGGAAAAGTATTTACACTACATAAGTTGGCAAACTACATATAAGGACTTGATTTATTGTTTTGTTGATTATCTACACCAGGATTTGGCAAACTATATACCATAGCCCAAATCTGTCTGGCTGCCTGTTTTTGTAAATAAAGTTTTATTGGAATACAGCCTTTTTCATTCATTTCTGTACTGTCTATGGCCATTTTCACACTCCAGTGGCAAATAGAATAGTTGTGATAAGACTATATTGCCCTTGGGTATAAAATATTTACTATATGACCCTACAAAGAAAAGTTTTGATTCCTGCTCTAGACTAATAATGCAGATTAAAGCTTAAAAGTTTGTTGTATGTTCAACCTTTACATTGTGAACAGCACAAAATATTAAAGTACTTTTTCTCATATTTACTAGAATCAGAAAAAACTTACTCTTGACAAATGAGTGAAGTTCTCACTTTCATCTCCTCTCTCTAACAAACAAAAATACTTAGTCCATGTTCATATTAAAATTTCACTTATTCCTTAGTTTCAACCATATGTGTATTATGGATACAAGAGTTTGGTATAAATAAGTGAAAGCATTCTGTGAGAATATATTGACTAAATAGAATTTACAATAATGAGTATTGAATATCTTATTATCTGAGTATTTCGTACTATGCATCCTTTATATCCGTTTATATTAAGATATATAATAAACTTAAGCATAAACATGTGTATATACACACAAATATACTGCTCACAAAAATTAGGGGATATTTCCAAAAGGAATATGAAGTGATAAAATATCCCGTAATTTTTGTGAGCAGCATATGTGCACGTGCACATCAACACACATACACGTGTGCATGAATGCCCCTACCTGGGTGCTGGTTGTTAAATCAGCACAGCATTGGCCATATGCACATTTACAAATAATTTAAAGCAGTATTTGCTTGAAGTAAAGTACCAATATCATATCTGAAATGCAATAATATAAATTTTTATTTAAAAGCTTAATTATTATACTTCACACTTAGTATTTTTTAAAATTTTGGTATTATAATACTGTCAGTATTGTATGCTACATATTTTGTATACTACTTGGTAAAGTTCAACAATGTAATGAAGGAGCAAAATATTTTTGCATACCCCTTTTCTTGATCATATTTGCTTTATATTTTGTTATTTCTAGATGAGTATTATTTAGCATGGATATTGTAGAACATGGTTTTAGAGTTTTTTCTTTGTGAAATTCTGAGGTAGTGGGATAAATAAGCAGAACTGTAATATCTAATTTTTATTATTCTTTGTAATATAATGTTAATATTCATTAGCATGTATTGCTTCAGAAGAATATAATTTTGAAAATATTAGCTAGCTTACTCTGTTAGTATCCATATTCTCCATTAGTCTGTTGTCCTAGTTACTTAAGTGTTTGAAAGTTCTCGATAATTGTTCTTTCATAAAAACTTGACTTTAAGTCACCAGGAATTTTAATAATTTTAATTAGGTTATTTTTGAAAGGTTTTTAGCAGTGTTTATTTATATTAATGTTATTTCTTAATATTTAATAATGGTATTCTATTCTATATAGTCTCCATTTCATATCAAGTTTAGGAGATAATAGCCTTTTTTTCATTTAATCATGGGTTTATTTGTTATTTTCTAAATTTGAGACAGGTTACTGTGTTTTATTAGTAGTTTATTATTAGTTTGGTTTATCATATGGTTTATTATTGGTTTGTTCTGTTTGCCACCCTAGAACAAGGAAGAAGTGATGGCGGTGAGGCTCCGGGAAGCAGACAGCATCGCTGCAGTGGCTGAACTACAGCAGCACATTGCTGAGCTTGAGATCCAGGTACCGTGTGACAATAATAAAGTGCACGTAAAAGCAGCGCAGTAGTCTCCTCTTCCCTCTGCCTCTGAACAGTGACATATCTTCATCCTAAAAATGACTGATTTTGTTTTCAAAACTTAATCATTTCCAAGTTTATTCTTTTTATTGTGGTAAAATACACATAACACATTTTAAAAGTGTACAGTTCTGTGACACTTAGTACATTCATGTTGTTGTGCAACCAATCTCCAGACCCCTTTTCACATTGCAAAACTGAAACTCTATACCCAATAAACAACAACTCCCCATTTTCCGGTTCCCCCAAGCCCTGGAAACCACCCATTCTACTTTCTGTCTCTGAATTTGACTATGTAGATACCTCATATAAGTAAAAATCATGCAGTATCTATCTTTTTGTGACTGGGTGTTTCATTTGGCATAATGTCATTAAGTTTCATCCATATTATAATATGTGTCAGAATTTCCTTTTTTAAGGCTGCATAATCTATTGTATGTGTGTACCACATTTTGTTTATCCATTTATCCATTAACGAATACTTGGGTTGATTCTACCTTTTTGCTATTATGAATAATGCTGCAATGAACATGGTGTATAAATACCTGTTTGAGTGCCTGCTTTCATTTCTATATGGTACATACCCATAGTGGAATTGCTATACTGTATGGCAATTCTATGTTTAATTTTTTGAGAAGTTGCTGTACTGTCTTTCACAGCAGCTGCAGCATTTTAAATTCCCACCAGCAATGCACAAGGGTCTCAGGTTCTTCACATCCTTCCCAACACTTATTAAGTTTGTTTCTTTTTAAAAAAAATAATAGCCATCCTGCCTGACCAGGCAGTGGCACAGTGTATAGAGTGTCAACCTGGGAGGCTCAGGAACCAGGTTCAAAACCCAAGGTCACTGGCTTGAGCACAGGCTCACCAGCTTGAGCACAGCGTTGCTGGCATGAGTGTTGGATCATAGATATGACCCTGGGTCACTGGCTTGAGCCCAAAGGTCGCTGGCTTGAAGCCCAAGATAGCTGGCTTGAGCCCAAGGTCGTTGGCTTGAGCAAGAGGTCACTGTCTCAGCTGGAGCCCTGGTCAAGGCACATATGAGAAAGCAATCTATGAACAACTACAGTGCCACAACAAGTTGATGCTTCTAATTTTTCTCCCTTCCTGTCTGTCTGTCCCTGTCTTTCTCTGTCTCTTTTTGTGTGTGTGGTTTACACTCAAAGGTAACCTTTATTCTTTCCAATTAGCATGCTATTATTCTGCAGACTTAGCAGATGAGGCTGTGTTATATAAATAGAAGTGATTTTTGTAGGGTTCTTCTAACTGAAATATGGATGTGGTCAAATTATAATCAAGGTAATATATGTAAGTAATGAGCTGAACTCACATTCTAAGGCATTTATCCATTTAACGGTAATAAATGAGCAATTATGAAAACACTGATTTAGGCAGACAGCAAAATTGTAACTTGCGTGCTTGATCACAGGAACTTACTCTTTGTAGTGAATGCTTGCTAGTGATATCAACTTCATTTGTTAATTGTATCTGTGATAATAATTAGTTAATTAGTATAACAGTCATATCCTCTTCTCCTGTGGTCAGTTTGAGAAATCACAAGTTTGTTTGTATATATATTTATTTATAATTTAATTTAGTGTGGTGACATGGTTAATAAAATTATATAGGTTTCAGGTGTACAGTTCTATAATACATTGTCTGTATGTTGTATTGTGTGTTCACCAGCCCAAGTCAAGTCTCCTTCCAACACCATTTATCTACTTTTTACCTTCTTACTTCCCCCACCCCGTTTTTCCTGATAATCGCCATACTGTTGTGTCTATGAGGTTTTTTCTTTCTGCTCAGTTTTTAACTCAGATACCCAACCTTTTTAACCCAGATACCCAACTTCCATCCCCTCTGACAATTGCCAGTCTGTTCCCTGTATCTATGAGTCTGTTTTTTTTTTTTTTTTTTTTTTAGTTTATTTTGTTCATTAGATTCCACATATAAGTGAGATTATATGGTTTTTGTCTTTCTCTGACTGGCTTATTTCACTTAGCATAGTACTCTCCAGGTCCATCTGTGCTGTCACAAAAGGTAAGATTACATTCTTTTTTTCCAGCTGAGTAGTATTCCACTGTGCAAATGTACAACAACGTTAAATCCACTCATCTACTGATGGGCACTGGGGCTGCTTCCAATTCTTGTCAATTGTAAATAACACTGCAGTGAACACAGGGGTGTATGTTTTCTCTCAATTCAGTGTTTTGAGATTTCTTCAGAAAAATTCCCAAAGGTGGAATAGCTGGGTCATAGGCAGTTTCATTTTTAAGTTTTTGAAGTAACTACATACTGTTTTCACTAGTGGCTAAACCAATCTGCATTCCTACCAACTGTGCTCAAGGATTCCCTTTTCTCCACATCTTCCTCAACACTTGTTTGTTGACTTATTGATGATAACCATTCAGGTGTGAAGTGATCTCATTGTGGTTTCAATTTGCATTTCTCTGATAATTAATGAAGTTGAGGGTCTTTTCAGATGTCTGTTGGCCACCTGTATGTCCTCACTGGAGAGGGTCTATTAAGGGCCTTTGCCCATTTTTTAATTGGATTGTGTTTTTGGTGTTGAGTTTTATAAGTTCTTTATACATTTTGGATATTAATGCCTTATCAGATATATCATTGAGAAATGTGTTCTTCCATTCAGTGGGTTGTCTTTTCATTTTGTTGATGGTTTCCTTTGCTGTGCAAAAACTTTTTAGTTTGGTGTACTACCATTTGTTTATTTTCTTAAATGTTTTTATTTTATTTTTATTGAATTTATTGTGGTTACATTAATAAAATTATATAGATTTCAGGTGTACAATTCTATAATACATCATCTGTGTTTATCGTCCCAAGTCAAGTCTCATTTTTATCACCATTTATCCTCTCTTTACCCTCATCTACCTCCCTCCCCTTCCCTTTCCCTTTTGGAATCACCATACTGTTGTCTGTCTATGCCGGGTTTTTTTTCTTTGCTTAATTCCGTGACAATTCTCTCTAGAGAATTATCTTTAGAGAATTGTCTATTCAAATCTTTGGCCATTTTTTAATGAGATGGTTCTTGAGTTTTCGAAGTCCCTTATAGAAGAACATTGTTAGTGTCAATCCCTTATCAGATATATAGATTATAAACATTTTCTCCCCTTTTGTGGGTTGTCTTTTTGCTCTCTTATTTTTCTTTGATGTACATTTTCTTTTCTTTTTTTGAAGTCCAATTTACCTATATTTTCCACCTGGAAATTGTATAGACACTTCAAATTCACCATGTTTAAAATCAAATGTTCCTATTCCAACTAAAATATTTTTCTTCTTTTATATCTCAAGTCTTGATGAGTGGTATCATACATTATTGAATTTTTCAACCTAGTAGGAGTTTCACTTATGCTTTTTTTACCCTCTACCATATATGCCAGAGCTGTTGAATAGAGTGTGCAAATTTTCAACTTTACCTGATAATACCCAATTATTTTAACAAGTACTTGTGCTAGTTAACATTTCTACCAACATTTTACCTCCTCACCTGTTCTTGTAGATTTACCTTCTAATAAATGTCTTGTCCAACTCTTCAATTTCTTCAAAAGAGAAAAAGTCCAGAGTAAATCTAAAACTAAATCAAAAGTAATTTTAATCATTCCAGGAACACTTTTAAGAACTTCTTAGCCTTTCTGTACTCCCTGTCATTCCATTCATCAGCCTCCAACGAACATTTAGTGACTTCTCCAGTTTCCTTTTCTTCAGCCTCAGCTCTTCCACAAAGCTGCCGGAGTTATCTTTCTAAAACATAAAAATTTTTATTGACTGCCTTTTACTTACCAAATCACATCAAAGCTCCTCAACATAAAATGTTTATCTTTTTGTTATTGCCCAGCCTACATCTCTAGCTTCATCTCTCACCATTACCTCCCAGCCTTCCTCCCTACTGGCTACACACATACACACTTTTCAAAATTTTTGCATTCTTTTAAAATTTTGTACCATTCTACACACTGCTATATCTTCATACATTGCTATATTTTCTGTACCCCTTGTCCTCTGCTTTTGAGGTATTTCTGCTTACCGAGTTTTCCTTGGCTAGCTTACTATTAATACACTTAGTTTTCACCTGGAGTTTTTGGTAAACATGTTATTGATTCAAATTCTACTCATTTATTTACTTACTACATAAAGATTAATATTCATAAACAGACCTTTTGTTAAAACCTAGTACTTATTTTTCAGTTCTAAGAATAAAACATTTGGGTTATTCTTAGTCAAGGAAATACATTAGATCACTTTCAAGTTCCACTAGGGGGAGAACTCAACTTAGTCAAACATTTTTATACTTCCAGTTACCCTTTCAATTACTGTAACTCTCGTGAATAAATGTTTCAAGCTCTTCAGTTAATAAATTATATTATTATATAATGTTACTTTGTGTAATCAAAGACTGCTTTTTATTGTAGTTATGAAAATTATACCTCTGTAAATGTTATATTTAGATGAGGAAATACATTAGATAAAATGCTCATTTTTATAAACACTGTAGCATTATGTAGTAGATATGAGGCTGAAGTTTAGTAAAAAATTCTTTAGTCAGTAGGACATTTTTATAATTTAAAGTTTATAATTTCTCCCGTGTTATTGTTCTGAAATAACTATATCTGTAATACTTAATATTCTTTATGAAAATACTTTTCTGCCCTGTCTTTGGAGGAACTATTTTATATTAGGGTCTCATAGTGATTTTAATCTTTTCTAAGTGTAGCAGCTTTCAAATTTTGTCTATTTTCCTAGAACTGTTTATAAAAGTTATCACCTAAGTGTCTTCCTTCTCAAACAGAATGGCACTTTTTCATTGATTTTAGTCACCATACTTTATTGCTTATTTGGGTTGAACTTTAAGGTTCCAGTATTTATCATTTTAATACTTGTGACAGTTGTTACAATTATGAATTTTAAATACTGTATAAACCTCAATCAGGTCTCCATTGTTTTGCTTAGGTAAAGTTTCTCTGGCCAAATTTGTATGCAAAATAATATTCCTATTCTAATCAGTATTTCTAATATACTCAGCTTTATGTTTCTTCAAAACAATTATTTCTTTTCCATCAATGATACATTTTTGTTGTTCACATCCACCAGAATGGAAGCACCATGAGAGAGGAATTTTTTTAGAGAGAGAGAAAGAGAAAGAGAGGGGGAGAGAGACAGAGACAGACAGAAAGGTAGAGAGATGAGAAGCATCAACTTGTAGTTGTGGCACTTTAGTTGTTCATTGATTGCTCCTCATACATGCCTTGACTGGGGGGCTCCACCAGAGCCAGTGACCCCTTGCTCAAGCCACTGACCTTGGGCTCAAGCCAGAGACCATGGGATTATATCTGTGGTCCCACGCTCAAACTGGTGAGCCTGCGCTCAAGCGCAGTGGGCCTGAGCCCAAGCCAGTGACCTCCGGGTTTCGAACCTGGGTCCTCAGTGTCCCAGGTCAACTCTCTATTCACTGCACCACCACCTGGTCAGGCAAGAGAGGAATTTTTGCCTATCTTACTCAATTTTTGTATTACTCTGCGCTTGGCATATAATGTCTGGGACACAGCCATAACTCAAATACTTGTATTTGAAGAAAGTGAATGAATACAGTAATTCACTCATCTGCTATTGTTTCTACAATAAGCGATGTTTGATGTATGTGATTTGAATATTCAGTTATTTAAAATTCAGAAATTATCATTATATTCACACATGTATGAATTTGCATACATTCTCTCTGATTTCTTAGGAAGGATTAAATGAATTCAGACTCAGCCTAAATGCATTTATCATTGTACAGAAGGAGTTACTGAGCCTGGGTTTCTTAATTTGAAATGTCATTGATAGAATTTAAACCTCTGAAAATTTAGGCACATTTATTGTTGGTGTTAATGGCTTTTATTACATATAAGATAATAGCAATTATTTTTTAAAGGAGAAATTTATTTTTTTTCTTGCCTTCTACACCTATACATTACAATCTAATTTTCAGGTTGAATGCCTCAGTCTAATGGAATTTCTGTAAGTATCCTGCAAAAATAAACATGATATACTCTGATCAAAATAAAAAGCTTCAAGAAATTTAATTTTTATTAAGAACAAGAGGATTTTAGAATCTTAAATGACTCTGTGGTCACATCATTTTGTCTTTTTGTTTTCTTATTTTTATTTTGAAATTAAATTTAATGGAATGACAACAGTCAATAAGAGTACATATATATGTTTCAGGCAAGAACATCTTTATAGCATTTGAACTGTCGATTGCGTTGTGTGCCCAAAGTTAAATCATTTTCCGCCACCTTATACTTGTCCCTCTTTTCTCCCCTTGCTCCACCCTTTCCCCCAAGTAACCATTTCACTTTTATCTGTGGTCTTTTTGTTTTCTTATAATTGCTAGAGATTTTGTGTTGGTTAACAATGTGGATTTGGAAGTCAAACTTCTTATAACTGCCTCTTTGACAAGTTATTTTTATTTATTCATTCAAGAGTGAGGATCCTAAAGTTACCTACCTGCCTTACAATTGGGATTAAGTGGAAAGCATGTGTAAAGTGTTCTTTCTTGCCTAACTAGTCTCCAGGAAAACAGCTCATAGATTATCTTATATTAAAAAAATCACACCTAACATTGTGGGGGATTCCAAAAATTACAACCAAACTGGAAAGTGCAGAAGGTATTTGAGTTCCCTTTAGAATGGTTTTTATCTATCCCAGATAGTGAACTTATCCCTTTGCAAGAATTGTATATAGCTTCAAGAATTGCTTTGACTTTTTGATTTTTTACTAAAATGTACACTTGCATGAGCTTATTTCTGTCCATTGTGAGCCCTATTATTTCACTTACTCTTTATTTTTTTACATATTTTCCATTTGGGGGAACACAGACTTTATTACTTTAACTTTAATTCTTTCAGGATACTAATAATAAGACTATTAATACTTAGCATCATTGATTACATAAAACATGACAGGTGGTATTCTTAGCCACTGAAGTATATTCACATATTTAGTTTTTACAATAACTATATGGCAATAGGTTTTGTTAATATCTACATTTTATAGTTAAGAAAACAGAGCCAGAGAGAAGATTTTAAAATGAGATTTTGTTGGTTTTTATGAGAACCCACTCAAACTTAAATTCTTTCTGGGATTAAAATGAAATTTTTTCTTTAATATTAAAAATGCTGTCATGATAGTTTTATAAATCTTCTTAGAAGATCAACTGTATCCTATAACTCTGCTTATTATATAGTTACTTCTAGTTCCTACTAGGTACTTACTACTAGTTCCCTGTTCATCATTTAAATTTTTTTCAGTATTTCCCCGTGGCTTTCAGGACAGAGTTCAAATTCTCACTCTCCTCCACAAGATTCTTCCTGCCCTGTTTCTTGCCTCCCCTTCTAGCTTCATTTCATACTTTTCTCAGCATGTACCTGTACTAGAGCCACAATAAATTAGTTAAGAATCCTTCAAATCTGTCATGTTTCACTCTCTGTTTTTCTTCTCTCTTCCTTTCAACTTATTTTAAAGGTCAGCTTTAGCTTGACCTGCTGTGATCAGTCTTCCCTGATGAGGCCACCTCAGAAATTTTGCCATCTCTGCTCCTCTAACACTGTTATAGACTGCTCTTGCACCATTTCACGCTATTTTAGTCATTCTCATTTAAAAGCCTAGATGTGCAGGAGATTAATTTATGAATTTAAATGGGGTATTTGTTTCAGGTCAACAAATGTTTATGGAGTACCTACTATGTGTCAGTCACTATTCTAAACATTTTAGAAGAATTAGTGAACAAAACAAAAGTCCCTTTTCTCATCAAGCTTATGGTAGAGGGGAAGTCAGATGAACAAAATAAATCAACTGTAGATGGTGTAATTTAGAAGATGATGAATGAAATGGAAAAAAAAACTGTAGGAAAGGGAGAGGGTTGGGTGTTGAGGGTAAGGTACTATTGCTATTTTAAATAATGTGTTCAGGAAGGGCCCATTAGAACCTGATATAAACAAAGATTTGAAACAGGTGAGGGTTGTCAATTTGGGGGAAGAATTCCCTGATAAGGAAATAGGGCAAAGGGCCTAAGGCCAAGAGTTTGTCTGAGTATATACCCTAGGTCAGTGGTTCTTAACCTTTTTTGAGGTACCGAACTCACCAGTTTCATATGTGCATTCACCGAACCCTTCTTTAGTGATAAATAAAATATGATTTTTTTTCCAAATTCAAGACATAGGTATATGTTTTTTTACTGATACACAAAATGAGCCATTTATGAACATCACCTTGCTCAAAGAACAAAACCAACAAAGTGCATGAACTCACAACAAATTACGGTATTACTTTATTCTGGCCTCCACAGCAGAGGCTTCTCTGAACCCCTGAGACGGACTCATCGAACCCCTAGGGTTCGATAGAACCCAGGTTAAGAACCACTGCCCTAGGTGGAGTTATAGGGGAAGTGGAGGGAGTCTGAGAGGTAAATAGGGCAGATTATGTAGGGCCTAAGAATTTAGGCCTTTCTCTGAATAAGATGGAAAGTCATTGGAAGGTTTTGAGCTTATGAGTGATCAGTTAGATGACATTTAAACTATTGAAAAGATTGAATTGATTCAGAAAATATGCTTGCAAGAATTCATAGTATTTAGATGTGAGGAAATCATGGTTAAAAATTGTTTCCTTGGCCCTGGCCGGTTGGCTTAGTGGTAGAGCATCATTCCAGCATGTGGATGTTCCAGGTTTGATTCCTGATCAGGGCACACAGGAGAAGTGCCTCTCTGCTTCTCCATCCTTCCTACTCTCCCTTTTCTCTCTTTCTTTCTCTCTCTTCTCCCCATCTCCTGCAGCCATGGCTCAATTTGAGCGAGTTGGCCCTGGGCGCTGAGGATGGCTCCATGGCCTCTGCCCTCATGTGCTAAAAAATGGCTTCAATTGCAATGAAGCAACGGCCCCAGATGGGCAGAACATTGCCCCCTAATGGGTTTTCCAGGTGGATCCTGTTCTGGGTGCATGCTGGAGTCTGTCTCTGCCTCCCCTCCTCTCACTAAAAAATTAATTAAAAAATAAAAATTGTTTCTTCCTCCTCTTAGTGGAATTTTCTACCTTTATTATAGAGATCCAAATGTTATTTTACAATTGAGGACTTTATTTTTACTTTATTGTTAGACAGAACTCTCCACTTTCCAGGTGGTGGGGAAAAAAACATAGAAAAGTTAATTTTGTTCAGTTAGTTGAAGAAAATAAATGGGAATTGAACCCAAGCCTTCTGATATTTAACCTGGAATTCAGTTTATATTTTGATTGTTATAAAAAGGGCTAAGCACATCTGTGAATTTAATTCTGCTTTGTTTTAAATAATGGAAAGTTTTTTATTTAAAGCAGTTTAGTTCTACGCAAATCCGACTTTTTGTTCTTTTCCTGGTACCCAGTCACATTTACCCACTTCGGTTAGTTTGCCCAGCAGATAACCTCTAGGGTTGCCTCAGATGGGCAATACCCCAACCACTTGGGGCTTAAAAACACCCACTCAGAATTCTGTTCTGACATAAATGAAGGAGTTAGGTTTAAATCAGTGTGCCCAGATCAGTATGCAGTTTTGACAGAGATAGAGAGGAAATGATAAAATCTTTACTATTGAACTTTATTATGTATTTTAATAAGGCTTCATTACCATGACATTACTAAATGATGAAGTTTATCATAAAACTTTGTGATCAATTTGTGGTTTCCAACTTCCTGAGCTAATTTGTTAGTTTCATAACAGGTGGTAGTTTGTATGCCAATTGGGCTAACAAACTTCTGTTTGGAAGATTCTCCCCCCCGCCCGCCTTGAAGCACAATGGTTTGTTTTGAGCAACTTACTTGAACATTAAAATATTTTTTATTTTTTAACAATTTTCTCAAAATTTTAAGCATTTTTAAGTTAGAAAAAATATCTATTCTGTAATCTTATCTAGTCAACTCTAATTCTTAACAAAGGAAGTTTTAAGTATATAGTGTATTTTACTTAGGTTGCTATCTAATCATTAGATATAAAATTCAGTTGAAATTTTTTTTACTAACGTGTTCAGAGATGATTCTTTGGTATCTGATGTTAGTATGTAGTTAAATATAAAGGGATTAAGGATCTGGAGGTTTTAAAGGTATTGCTGTATCTAGAAATGAAGGATATCTTTCAGATACTCCAAACCAGCTCATAGTAGCACCTGAAGAATTGTTACTATAATATCAGTGCTCCTCTTGGTGTTATTAAAAATTAGTTTATGTACACCTTGCACGCAGATCTTGGACTCTAATACCATTTATAATAAAAGAAACCAAGGCTTCTCAGAGAAATAGCTGAGCCCAGTACTGGGACAGGAAATATACAAGATGAGCCTGGAGCATCTTACAATGCTAGAAAGTAGTAAAGTGCTCAAAAACAAAACGAAAGTCTATATTAATAGAATTATGTTAAAAGGACAAAGAGGAACCAACTGAAAGAGCTCCCAATCATCAAAGGTGGAACAGTGTGTAAAGTAGTAGTGGATCATAACTAAAGTAGAAAATAAATATTCATGAGTTCATACTGATATAGATAAGAATTGAATAAATTAGTAGGGAAGAAGAGATAAATCTCTGTGCAGAAAAATTCTAGGTACTCTGCCCTCAAAGAGGATAAACATAAATCTCTACTCCTGAAGTGTGGGCTATGCACAGTGACTCCCCTACAAAGAGGACAGTATGGAGAGGCAGGAAAAAAGAATAACTTTACTGTGGTGAAACCTGACAAACACTACTTTACTCAGATGATTAAGGTCAATATTAGCAGTTATAATCACATTAATAGTATGTACTCGTGCTATGATGTCATAAAAATGGCTGTCACTTTACCTCTGTGGTCTTCCATTAACCCCGAACCCTAATCTTACCGTGAAAAACAAATATCAGATAAATTTTGATAGTGGAGCATCTTACAAAATGCCTGACCAGTACTCCTCAAAGCTGCCAAGGTCATCAAAAACAAGCAGTCTGAAAAACTATCATATCCACGAGCTACCTAAGGACACATGACAACTAAATGTAATGTGTCCTGCATAAAATCTTAAAACAGAAAATAAGACATTGTCTTTTTAAAAACTAAGGAAATCTGAATAAAGTATGGACTTACTTAGTAAAACTTTGTCAATATTGGTTCCTTAATTGTAATAAATTGACCATACTAAGGGAAGATGTTAACACTAGTGGAAACAGTGCAGGAGGTAAATGGGATCTGTCTTCTCAATTTTTCTATCAATCTAAAACTATTCTTTAAAAGAAGTCTATTATAAAAAATAGTTTATGTAAAATCATGGTTTTTGGAAACCCCTGGAATTATACAAAATTTTAAGTATTGGTCACACAATTGATCCATTTCCAATTAAATTATAATTTATAAGAAATATTTTCTAGCTTTTGTACCTTGTACAAATGCTGATTTTTTATGTGTGCATTTAGCTGGTCGTATACGAAACATCTCTTTAAAAATGAGTGTATGTGTATGTATCCTGACAAGGAATTAAATCAGTCTTAGCACTGAGAAAATTTTTCTTTTTTCTGTACTTTTCAACTTACCTTATTTTCTTAAAAATATTTATATGTACTTTATTTTTTCTAGTTACTAAAACAAAGAACATATAAACCCTTTTGTCTGTGGCTTTTCTTTTTTTTTTTTTCTTTTTTTTTTTCTTGTTAAGGTTTTTATTGGGGCTGCGTGAACAGTTAGATAAATTTATTTTTATTAAATTTGTTGGGACATATAGGTTTCAAGTGCACATTTCTATGCTACATGATCTGTGTATATAGCATTGTGTGCCCACCACCCAAAGTCAAATAATCTTTTATCACCATATATTTGGCCCCTTTAATCCTTTACTATCTCCCATCCCCCTTCCCTGTGGTAGCCAACATACTGTTGTCTGTGTCTATGAGTTTCAGTTTGATATCCCACATATGAGTGAAATCATGGTTCTTAGCTTTTTCTGACTGACTTATTTTGCTTAGTATGATATTCTCAGGGTCCATCCAGGTCACAAATTGCAGTATTTCATCTTTACTTATGGCTGATTAGTGTTCCTTTGCATATACATATATGTACCACATCTTTATTCAATCCTCTGTCTATCAAAGCACACTTGGATTGTTTCTGTCTTGGCCACCATGAATAATGTTGCAATGAACATAAGGGTGCATATATCCTTGTGGATAAATGTATTTAAAAATTTTGGTTAGATACCCAGAAGAGGGATTGCTGTGTCATATGGTAATTTTATTCTTAATTTTTGAAGAACGTCCATACCGTTTTCCCTAATGGCTGCACCAGTTTACATTCTTATCATCAGTGAATGAGGGTTCCTTTTTCTCCACAGCCTCTCCCATCACTTATTACCTGTCTTGTTGATAATAGCCATTCTAACAGGTGTGAGGTGATATCACATTGTAGTTTTGATTTGCATTTCTCTAATAGCCAGTGAACTTGAGCACCTTTTCATATATCTGTTGGCCATAACTTTAAGTTACAGGAAACTGTTTTAGAAACTCACCCAATCGTACATGATACAAGTATGATTTGTTTTTAGATGTTTCAAATGAGTCACCTTGAAGTCACAGAGAGGCTACCATTTACCACATTTACTATTCTGATTAATTTGTTTTAGGGCAAAGTACAAATCAGTAATAACTTTAAAGCTTAGAGGTTGCTATTGATGTTTCAGTAAGACTATGTTGATTAATCACAGTGATTACTTATCACCTGTTGAGAATTTACTCAAATTATTGGGGTTTTCTCTGTTATAATAATTTCATGTGCAGTTACAGTTTTCTCAATACATTTGCTTTAATACACAAATTGAAAAATATCAAATTAGGATTTAGAAATTGAGTCCCTGCTGCAAGTTAATATGGTTGCCTCTGTGACGGTTGAACATAGTTTCATAATATAGCCTTGAAAAAAAGTGTTATTTAACCTTTAAAACAGTCAAGATGTTGCCTTTTTATGGTCTCAAATAGTTTAACTTTTGCAGAGGAGAGAGAGGTTGGATATATCTTTATGTAGCATAATCTCTTTGTTATTTTTTTTATCTCTGGGTATAATTTAAAATATTTTTTAAATGTAAGCTTTACATTTGCATTTGAGACTAAGCAACCTGCATTGTGTCATGACCCTTGTGATACCACAAACCTTCTGTAATACTACTCCCAGTGAAAAACCCACATCCTATGTATAACCTTAGATTTATTTTGAAATCTCTATGAAGAGAGCATAGAGATTACTAATTGTTTCTGTTATTTCCTTTAAGGGTGTGATGTCTATTTGTAAACTCTGTTTTAAGTTGTCAGGCTTAAAATGTCAAAGTATATTAAGTACTGAATTTTCTATTCTAAACTAATTATTTACAACTTACTAACTGATTACAAGTTTCAGTTGAGAATTGGATGGTTAGACATCTGTAGAGCATTCGAGAAAGGAGAAAGCAATGTACTTCTCGTAGCCATTACTTCTGATACTACTGGCCAGGATGATACTATTTAACAATTGTAAATTTAATAATAAGCCACCTGTTTTACTCCTATTCTTATTTTTATTATTTCCTTCTACTTTAGATTTATTATGTGTTTTTTAATGTAACCTCTTAAGACAGATTATACAGCCCATGTTGCTTTTATTATTTAAGAACATTAGCAACTACTTTTCAGTAGGAGAATGCTTAAACCTTAGTATCCATACTTGGAATAGTCTATGTCTTTAAGAATAAAGAGCGTGACTGGTGGTGGCACAGTGGATAAAGCATTGACCTGGGACACTGAGGTCCCACTTTTGAAACCCTAAGGTCACAGGTTTGAGTGCAGGCTCATTCAGCTTGAGCGCAGGGTTGTCAGCTTGACCGTAAGATCATCAAAATGATCCCATGGTCTCTGGCTTGAAGCCCAAGGTCACTGGCTTGGCTGGAGCCCCCCAGTCAAGACACATATGAGAAAGCAATCTTGAACAACTGAAGCGCTGCAACAAGTTGATGCTTCTCATCTCTCTCCCTTCCTGTCTTTGTCTCTCTTTCTTACAAAGAAAAGCATAAAGATATGTAAGACATATTAAATAAGAAAAGCAAATAATAAAAATGATGTATGTCATAATCCATTTGCATATGTTTAAAAAGTGTGTATGTATTATGTATATATACAGATGTGTATGTATATACAGAAGTATTTGAATACATTGGAATGTCAGCTGTGATACATGTTAAAACTGTTTGCAGTATTTCCTATGGGAATAGTGCTTGGTAGGAAAGGACTTGGTACAAAAGACTAAGGATCAGGAATTCAGCTTTTATACTATACAGATTTACATGATTATTACCATTATAATTTTTTCTAGTGTATGTACATTTGAATAATTTTTGAAGTAGCTGGGCTGTTGCTAGAATGGACATAAAAACTAGGAGATCCAAATAATTACAGAAAATAGCAACAAAGAAAACTTGGTCAACCTAGCAAAAGTGACACACTCTTCTGGCCTTAAAGTCCCTGAGTTGTCTGGCTCCTACCTGCTTCCCTGACTGTATTGTAAACAACACAACCCTCCTGTTATGCTGTAGCAACACCAACCATCTTTGTTTCTTGAACGAACAACATTCATTTCTTTATTAAGGCTTTTGCTCATGTTCTTTCTTACATTTGTAATACTGTCCTTCCTCATCTTCCCAGTGCTGGTTCCTTCTCATCATTTGTATCTTAATGTAAAAGTCACCAACATATAGAGGTAGTCTGTGACCACCTTTGTAAAGCAGTCCCCTCACTCTGTGGTCTCTCTTTCATCATCATGTTTTTTTTTTTAATTTGAATATCTTATCAGTGTCTGAAACTATCTTCACTTTAAAAATGAACTCAAACCAGGCCTGGCCAGATGGCTTAGTGTATAAAGCGTTGTCCCTGGGCACTGACGTCGCCGGTTCAATTCCCCAGTCAAGGCATGTAGAAGAAGCAAGCAATGAGTGCACAACTAAATGGAACAACTAAGTGAAACGAGATGAAGCTTCTCTTTCTCAAATCAATAGAAAAAAAATTTTTTTTAATTCATGCCTACATATAATACATTAAAACCTTGTTTGTCTTATTTCCTGCTATATTATATCTTGTGTCCTGGCATATAACCGGTGCTCAAAAAATAATTGCTGAATGAATTTTAAGGGGCAGGAAACAGCCATGTATAAGAAACTTTGATATTGTATGCCATAAGAGCAGGTAGCAGGTTCTAAGTAATGTAAACATTCATGTATTTAAATAAATGTTGCCCTAGAGATAGAGTGAAACTGATCTCATAATTTCCTCCCCCAACCATTAAACAATATAGTAAAAAATAGTGGTTTTTTAAGACAAATACTTTCCCACTAGAAGCAGCCCGAGAGGGGAAAAGAGCATAGCCCAATGCAATAAACTTGAAAAGTGACAGTTTAGGAAATAGACTATTTTTTAGCAGAGAGGCCTACCTACCAGGGCTTGGCTGCTAATCTCAGCTGTCTTCCCCCCACACACCCCACCCACCAAGCTGTATAGGTAAGTCGGCAAAATCCTCCACAGATTTGTTAATATCTCAGATGTGGAAAGAAGGAAAATGAGTAATTTCCTGACTGAAGAGTTGTAGAAGTTTATGAAAGGAACAACCCTGTGAAAGAGATTAGAAATTTTAACTCAGGTGAAGGCCCTGGGACAACACAGTGAATTCAGGAGATTATCTGAATTCGAAAACTCAGATTTTGACATATCCCCCCAATTAGTTTATACAAGATATTTAACAAAAATCACAGAAGACTGTGTGGAGCCTGTGTTTAGCCAGGTTCTTCCTTTACCTGTGCTATCTCTCAGGCCCACACTAATTACTAAAATGTCTGTGGCACACCAAATATATATATATTTTGCCGGTCTGACAAAAAAATAGGTATAATTTAGATTCATTCATACCAGACGGTTATTATTGTATTGGCTATTATCATGGGTTGTGATTTCTTTTGCTGTTGCTGTTTTTAGAGACACAGAGAGGAAGGGGAGGGGGGAGGAAGGGAGAGAGGGAAGCATTCATTTGTTGTTCCACTTAGTTGTGCATTCATTGGTCATTTCCTATGTGTGCCCTGACCAGGGATCAAACCCACGACCATGGTGTTTTGGGACAACGCTCTAACCTACTGAGCTAATCAGCAAGAGCCTGTTTTTGTTGTCGTTGTTGTTTTAAGTGAGAGGAGGGGAGATAGAAAGGCAGACTTCCTCATTTGCCCAGACCAGATCCACCTGGCAACCCCATCTGGGCCGATACTGGAATCAGCCAAGCTATCCTCATAATCAACCGAGCTATCCTCAGCATCTGAAGCTTACGTTCAAATCATTTGAGCCATTGGCTGTGAGAAGGGAAAAGGGAGGAAAAGAGAGAGAAGCAGATAGTCGCTTCTTGTGTGCCCTAACTGGGATCAAACCCAGGACATCCACATGCTGGGCCAATGCTCTATCCACTGAGCCAGCTGACCATGACCCTGTTGTTGTTTATTTGACAGTCCAAGAGAAAGAGATCATTGTCCCTGACTAAAAATAAATCAGGTATCCGTATGTTTTAAAAATTCTTGTGGCACACCAATTGAATGGCACTGTCTCAGGCTAAAGAAAAGTGAGAACAACTTGAACTTGGAGAGCAAAGAAAATCATTAATAACCCATTTGTTAAAGCATTTGGAATGTCTGGACTATCACCTAGCCATGAGCATAATGAGAAGAAACGGCACAGCAACTTTATGTTATTAGAGCAGAGAAAGAGAAAAAAATGCCATTCAACAAGATCCCAACCAAAAAGAAATGTAATTTAAGGATGAGAAGAATTAAATTGCTTCACATTATAAAACAACTAAACATGAATTCAGTAAAATTAAGTTATCAAAAAATAAGATTATAAAAAATTATAATGAGGTAAGAAAGAAGATTGTACCACTATGGAAACAAATTGAAGTCTAATGCATCATTGCCAAAACCAGAAAAAAAGTTTACTTGATAGACAGTTCTAAAAAGTAGAATAAAGGCATAGAAGAAAAATATGAGATCAAGTAACTGCAGGGGTTAAGATTGTAAAACAAGGGCCTCACCAATTGGCTCAGTGGTAGAGTGTCGGTCAGGCATGTGGATGTCCCAGGTTCGATTCCCAGTCAGGGCACAGAGGAGAAGTTCCCTCTCTCCCTTCTCTCTTTTTCCCTCTCTCTTCTCCTCCCACAGCCATGGTTTGATTGATTCTACCACATTGGCCCTGGGCGCTGAGGATGGCTCCATGGAGCCTCCGCCTCAGGCACTAAAAATAGCTCAGTTGCAAGCATGGCCCTAGATGGGCAAAGAATTGGCCCCAGACAGGGGTTGTCAGGGGGATCCCTGTTGGGGTGCATGCAGGAGTCTGTCTGTCTCCCCTTCTTTCACTTGGAAAATGAAGAAAGAAAGAATGGGTTGGCATTTTTCATTGTGAAAAGACTGCTGGGATACTGCTCTGATGATCCTATCGTTAAAAAAATTGCTGGATAGTGAAATCCACCTTTAAAAAAGTCAAAATAAAGACCTAGAAAATGTGGACACTGCTTGAAAAGATAATAATGAATATTGTGTTAATTTAAATAGAAAAAAGTACATGAATAACATAAAATGACACCATTTTTAGAAAATTTCTAACACATATCCTGCTGTAATTTGTCTCACAAATATGGGACCAGGAGTGAAACCTGATTTCACCCCCAGATTTTCCCAAGCTAGCCACGTGATCCTTGTTAAGTTAGCTAGCCTCTGAGTATGTTTAATCCTCTTGTGCTATTGGAGCCAGGCTGTGCTTAGGTCAAGCCATCTCTGAGGACAGTGTACAGAGAAAGGGACCATGCCATAAACCGGACTTATTATTGGTTGATCGATTTAGAGAAAGTCTTGCTAAGAGGGAAGAGTGATGATAAAAATACAGAGTTTGGAAACAATAGGTCTAGACCATAATAATCATTAAGCTGGAAGAGGAGGATTTAGGGAAATAACAGTGACGGGTAGTAAAATGACAAAAAAGTGAAATGATGTTTAAATAGCTCTAGAAAGGCTTTTTGGGACTAATTCTCCTGAGACTTGTGGTAGTGCAGTGGATAAAGTGTCAACCTGGAATGCTGAGGTCCTTGGTTTGAAACCTTGGGTTTGCCTGCTCAAGGCACATATGGGAGTTGATGCTTCCTGCTTCTTCCCCCTTTCTCTATCTCTCTCTCTCTCTCTTTTTCTCTCTCTCTCTCTTTTTCTCTCTTCTCTCTCCTATCTCCAGGAAATAAATAAATAATCTAGGAACTAATTCTTCAGAAGTCTTGTATTACAAAGAAGCACTGACTTTCCAAAGGTCTGGTCGGATCTTAACTCAGCCTAGCATGACACTGTTTATCATTAGTAAACGGGATAAATTGACATCTATCCTTTCTTCATAGGGAAAAAAAATGAGGCTAGAGCTGGTTTACACTACACAAGAGCACCTATTTGGAGTTTAAATTTGTGGTATCAAAAACAAAAAACAGTGTACCCTTTAGTAACTTTAGTTGGTAGCATAAAAAACAAAGCCAAGAAATAAAAGTGGAGATGAATTCTTCACTGAGATTATAACCCCCATGACATGGAATATGAGGATATTAAAATACGATAATTACTACTATCCAGAAGATGAGTCACATTTTCTTTAGCTACAGTTTTCTAGCTGTGAATACTGTCTCAGTGAGCGAGATAAAGTTTAATGAGTGTCTGTCTGATGCTTTCTTTTGTAAGTCCAATCTTTCTTAGAGATTTCTTTATGACCAATCCTATGCTTTTCCCAGAATTAAAGTCATCTGCCTACTTTTATTTTTATTTAAATTTTATTTTATTTATTTGAGAGGAAAACATCAGTTTCTTGTGCCATCTATTTATGCATTCATTGGTTGATTCTTGTATTTGTCCTGACCAGGGATTAAACCCACAACATTGGCATAGGGGGACAATGCTCAATCCAATTGAGCTACCTGGCCGGGACTCATCAGCCCACCTTTTAGAGTATTTTTGTGAGGAGACAAATGACAGGCTAAAAGGCTCTTGTGCATATTTAAAGTGATGTCAACTATGGAGAAAGTTCTTTGACCCTATAGTTAAACCTGTAGGCTAGTCTCAACAAGAGGCAAAAATATCTTAGTCTGTACTAACTCCCTTGGTCCAAACACCCATTAAATATATATTATATTAGTTTTACTTTATTGCCTACTTAGTTTGGGAAAGGGAATAAAAACAGTGCTTTCGTTGGAATTTTGTTCAATGGGGAAAGTTTTCTATTTCAACTTGTATAATACACAATTTTTAGACTTGGACTTTTCAAAAATATTAACAATGTCATGAGAAATAAACAACAAAAAAGGTAAACAGACAATTGTAGATTAAAATAGGCTAAAGAAATATAATAACCAAATGTAACTATTAACCTTGGTTCAATTCTGGACAGTAATAAATATTCTGTGCCTTTAAGGGAAATTTCAATAGGAACTACATGTACAATGATTACACTATTAATTTAGGTGTTATAATAGCATTTAGTTATGTAAGACAGTTACTTATTCTTAGGATATGCATACTGAAATAATAGTAGTGAAATGTCTTCCCTGCAACTTACATTCAAATGATTCAGAAGCTATACGTAGATAAAATGAAAGAAAGCAAATGTGGCAAAATAATAATTGGTGAATATAGCTGAAGGGCATATGGGTATTGTTATACTATTATTTTAAACCTTCTGTAACTGAAAATTTTGTAAACTAAAATGCTATAGAAACATTTTTTAAGATGTAAATAATATACAAGATGCTTTTATATTTGCCTCCTGATCTAGAGTGCTTGCTACTACCTCATCTATGTATTTAGTACATTAACTAGGTGTTAGAGAGTATTAAAAAGCCTATGGCTTGTAACATTGGCTTTAAAATGTGCTATCTTCATGTCTAAGGAAGTGTCCTTCCTGTGGCAAGATAGGGTAAATTATAACCAGCATTAAAAACATAGATAAAGGAATAAATAAACAAGAGTGGATTTCTAGGCATGCCTATTACAGTATCTCTAAAGATGAGGCTGTTTAAATTTGTGAGTTTAAACAAACCTGCCCCCTGCCACTTCTTCTCTCGCCTCCACAATATTTTTTAATATTACACACTACTAAACCCCACTTTCCTCTCAAGCACTTGTTCAAAGCAACTTAACATATTCATCTCAGTTTTAGTGCAGTATAGCATGTAAAAACATGCTGCTTGGAGCTATAGAGAAGACATTTCGCATTTTCTTTCCAATCTTCTAGTTTGAGGAACCACCACATATAATTATTCAACTTTCTAACTAGTGTGTTGTAGTACAGTAGGTGTAGTTGAAGATATCTCTGATTAAAATGTCCACTTTCTACTGTGACTGTTTACACACTGCATAAGGACAGTCACTTTTATTTTCCTGCTGACTACATACAGCATTTACTGATTTTTCAATCAGCTGTAACAGAATATGTGGCACATCCTGGGCTCATTCTGTCTCTGCCTCACCCAGTCTCTGATTACAGCTCCATGGTTGCAGGGAGAAAACAGGTGAGTGTATATGTCTGAAGTCATTAATAAACAGTGCAGGTAGACGAACACCTGAATCACTGCTCTTAGTAAAATATTCCTCTCCACACATTTATGTGTTATATTGAAGAATATAGCTTTTTAATTACATCGAACTGTTACCTAATGAAAAATTTAAAGAATTAGACTTCATGATTCCCTTATTCATTGCCATATCTACTCATAGATAGTGACGCTTTTAAGTTTTTAAAGAATCATTTTGTGGTCTCCAAATACTTGTTTTTTTTTTCATTCTTTAGAACAGTTATCTTATTTTTAGTTTTCAGTCATAGAGGTCATATGTGTGGAATTTTTTCAGATCCCAAACATTTTTATTTAGTTCCTCATAATATATTACTAAATTTTAAAGTAATATTTTCTGTTTGAAAGCTAGGTTAACCAAGAAAGGGATTTGAGATAAAAATTGAACCACCTTCTGTAGATGGGGAACTGACCAGCTCAAACTAACATAGAAATAATATGAAGTGAAACTGATAGTAGAATTGAAAGAAATTAATAACTTGACAGTTTTCCTCTATTTTTGTTTTTAAATATATTCTTTCTGGAAATGTAGAGAATATTTATTTGTAAATAAGGTTATGAGCCTTGGTCATTTACCACATTTACCATTGCAGTGGAAGTTGAAAGAGATATTTCTCTCTTTTTTATATGTAAAACTGTACTAAGTAATTTTTATAATGAGTGTAAACTCATGAAATATTTGAGATCCTTAAGAAATAGGATTAAAAATATTTTATAATTGGTACATAAATAAAAATTTTGAGTTTGTGTTAAAAATAAAAGTTAATTTTCAAAGGTGGTTCAGCCCTGGCCGGATAGCTCAGTTGGTTAGAGCGTCGTCCCGAAACACAGAGGTTGCCAGTTCAATTCCTGGTCAGGGCACGTACAGGGACAGAACTATAACCAACAGGTCTATGTTCTTGCTACTCTCTGCCCTTTCCTCTCTCACTAAATCAATCAATCAATAAATAAATAAGGTGGTTCAAATCAGGGTGTTTCAAGTGTAGGTCTGCACACTGGCTGTATCATAATCAGCGCATATAGCTTCCCATGTGTACTGATTTTCAAGCCTCATTTCCAGACACTGAGAATCAGTAGGTCAGAAATGGCTTCCTTTCATCTATATGTTTACAAAATTCCCAAAGTGATTTTTCTCCATAATCATCTTTGGAAATGACTGTTTTAAGCATTTCTTAGATTGTATTGCTTATGTTTTTATATTTATTTACTTAGACATATTTAAAAAATATTTTTAAAAATAGGATGTGTTTGCAGATAAAAGAAAACCCAATTCTGAATTTATTTGTGGCTTAAGTAAGAAAAGGGATTGATTGACTCATGTGCGTGAGAAGACCAAAGGTATAGGGTGTGCTTCAGGAAAAATGTGATTTGGGCTCTAATTTGTTGCTTTTAACCATGATTCTCAAGGCTCTACCCTTATCATTTTTCTTCTCAAGAGGTTTTCTTTATTGTGTTAGAATGGCTAACAGGTAAGTTTTATACCCACGTATCATAATGTCCAGAATAAGGAACTGTACCCATAATTTTCAGCAAAAGTTTTAAAAATCACACTATTTGTACAACCCTGACTTAATCATTGTGCAACAAGGTGTGATTATCCTGTTTGTTTTAAACCCTAACAATCAGGGCCTACACGTGGGGTTAGGGATGGGAGTAATTCCAATCCTAACACCACTGCATAGTGAGAGGGAGAGAGGATGGATCTTGAGGCCACAACCATAAAATCTACTATAAAATATTATAGCTAAATAGTAACTCAGCCCTCTCTAGAATTATATTCTGTTTTAATAAAGTTCTAATTTATATGATTTAATCACATTGCTTTTTTAATTTCTTCAGTTTCCAGTAAAATGTGAAGAAAATAGTATCCATTTATAGAGCAAAAGGTAGATTTTAAATGAAAACAACTAACCTTTGGGGGTTATATATCTTGTCACATATGTGAATGAAGTACAGTGCTCACTTTTTAGCCAACTGGAGAGAGGGACGGTGAATTGCTTTTATTGATGACTTCTTCCTCCCGGTATTTTACCATGAAAATTTTCAAACATACAGAAGTTGAAAGAATTGTACAGTAAACACCATAAACTCACTATCTCCATTCTAAAATTAATATTATGATGTGTTTTATCTATCACTTTACCAGATACCTATCCACCGTTCTAGCTGTTATTTTTTTGATGCATGGTTGAGTAAACTAAACTTATTGTACTTTATTTCTAGTAACTTAAGCATGCATATTATTAACTAGATTTATGGATGAACGTTTGATTAAGAGGCTCATGTACAAAGCTCTGTGGTTTAAGGCCTTAATGTGAATTAGATTATTATAGATATCATAATGGTAATTGCTAAAATAATTATTCAAAAATACATCCAAGAGTGAAATGTATATTTAAACTTTTTTCAAATGTTACTTTATGTCCCCTTAGTATAAAGTTTCTTTTATTTTGTGCCAAAAGGGTATATAGTTAAGGTCTGTTCAGTGAAATTAGAAATGCCAGAATTTTTGATGTGTTGGAGCTCTTTAAGTTTGTTACTTACTTACCTAATTAGTTTTGCTTAGGAAACTGGTTAACTGGCAATCTATTGTTATCAGTTAGACCAAAAAAAAAAAAAAAAGAAGCAGGTTCCTGGTAAATTTATTAGTGTAGCTGACATTTTCCCACCTGCTTATCAGAAAGAACCATATGGACATTGTTTGAAAATAGAAAGCTTAAAAATACTTGCAGAAATACATTAAATATTAGAATTGAATGAACTGTCTCACAAGTAAAATTAAATTGATATTTATTTCTTAGAATATAATGGTTAATTAGCTTTTTGGGGTATTATAAATATATGATTATTCAGTTTTTATATAAAGAGGATCTTTAAATTTATTTATTTATTCATTTTTTTAGAGAGGAGACACAGAGTGAGAGAGAGAGATAGAGAAAGAGAGAAAGGGGGGAGGAGCTAGAAGCATCAACTCCCATATGTGCCTTGACCAGACCAGTGCAGGGTTTTGAACTGTCCACCTCAGTATTCCCAGGTCGACGCTTTATCCACTGCGCCACCACAGGTCAGGCATAAAGAGGATCTTTAAAAGATTTTGAATTAGCATGTTTAAATAAGAGCCTAATTATGGAACATGGAAATCTAAGACTTTTAGATAAATAGTCATTTATACATTTTAATTTATTAAATAGCATTTAAAACATCTAACTTTTTACTTCTATTTTTGAAATAGTAGCTACATTCCCTTTAAGCAGACTGTTGAATCAGACTACCCCATGCAGAACTTTCCTACTGTCGTAGCTGTCACTCTCATTTGCTACTAATGTGTGACAAGTGTGTCTGTCTTATCCTGGGGTTACCACTAGAGTCTGGAGCTGCTTAATCACCCTTCTTCTTTCCTCAGTTTAGCCAGTGTACAAGTTATTTGTGTATCCAGAGAAACAATGGTTGAATGGGCATAATAGTCTGACTTTTTGTATGTAAAAGTTTTGCAGAGGAAACCAAATATTAAGCTTTACAGAGTTATATTTAAATCTTAAATGAAAATAATACAATTGGAGTTAATAAAATATATAAAACTTTTCTCTTTGAAATTCTGCCTTTTTTTCTATAATGAATGGAAATTCAAGGAACATCTGGGGGTTTTTTAGTTGTAAAACCCAAGAGGGCTTCTTTGATTTACACAAATGTCTTTTAGGGATCTTTTATTTTTTTAGTTAAAAATACTCCATTAAAAATTTTTTTATTGGCCCTGGCCAGTTGGCTCAGTGGTAGAGCATCAGCCTGGTGTGTGGAAGTTCCAGGTTCAATTCCCAGCCAGGGTACACGGGAGAAGCGCCATATGCTTCTGCACCCTCCCCTCCCTCCTTTCTATCTCTCTCTTCCCCTCCCACAGCCAAGGCTCCACTAGAGCAAAGTTGGCCCAGATGCTGAGGATGACTCTGTGGCCTCTGCCTCAGGCTCTACAATGGCTCCCATTGCAATGGAGCGATGCTCCAGGTGGGCAGAGTATCACCCCCCAGTGGGCATGTCTGGGGGATCCTGATTGGGTGCATGCAGGAGTCTGCCTCTCACTAAAGAAAAAAAAAAAAAAGGAATATTGGTTGATATTAGAGAAGCAAAGAGAGAAAGAAAAACATATATTTGTTATTCCACTTATTTATGCATTCACTGGTTGATTCTTGTATGTACCCTGATCAGAAATCAAACCCACAACCTTGGCTTATGGGAATGATGGTCTAATCAACTAAGCTACCAGGCCAGGGCCAAAACACTCCCATTTTTTAATTTTAAAATTTCTTAACTGCCTCATTTTTTGTTAAATACTGCCTTTCTCCAAAGAAATCAAGTTGCTATAACAAAGTTTTTAGCTAAACCCTAAGACTTACCATTGGAGAAAACATCTCTGGAGTGACTTGTTACCTTTTTTTTTTTCTTTTTTTCTTTTTAAATTAATTTTAATGGGGTGACACCAATAAATCAGGGTACATATGTTCAAAGAAAACATCTCCAGGTTATCTTATCATTCAATTATGTTGCATACCCATCACCCAAAGTTAAATTGTCCTCTGTCACCTTCTATCTGGTTTTCCCTGTGTCCCTCCCCTCCCCCTTATCCCACGCTCTCCTCCTTCTCCCCACCCCGTAACCACCACACTCTTGTCCATGTCTCATAGTCTGACTTTTATGTCCCACCTATGTATGAAATCATGCTGTTCTCAGTTTTTTTCTGTTTTACTTATTTCACTCCGTATAATGTTATCAAGGTTCATCCATTTTGTTGTAAATGATCCGATGTCATCATTTCTTATGGCTGAGTAGTATTCCATAGTATATATGTACCATAGCTTTTCAATCCACTTGTCCTCTGACGGACACTTGGGCTGTTTCCAGATCTTCACTATTGTGAACAATGCTGCCACGAACATGGGGGCGCATTTCTTCTTTTCAAACAGTGCTATGGTGTTCTTAGGGTATATTCCTATAAGTGGGATAGCTGGGTCAAAAGATAGTTCGATTTTTAATTTTTTGAGGAATCTCCATACTGTTTTCCACAGTGGCTGCACCAGTCTGCATTCCCACCAGCAGTGCAGGAGGGTTCCCTTTTCTCCACATCCTCGCCAGCACTTATTCTGTGTTGTTTTGCTGATGAGTGCCATTCTGACTGGTGTGCGGTGATATCTCATTGTGGTTTTAATTTGCATTTCTCTAATGATTAGTGATGTGCATTTTTTCATATACCTATTGACCATCTGTATGTCCTCTTGGGAGAAATTTCTTTTCATTTCTTTTGCCCATTTTTTGATTGGATTGTTTGTCTTCCTGGTGTTGAGTATTATAAGTTCTTTATAAATTTTGGCTATTAAGCCCTTATCAGACATGCTGTCGAATATGTTCTCCCATTGTGTGGTTTGTCTTTTTATTCTGTTCCTATTGTCTTTAGCTGTGCAAAAACTTTTTAGTTTGATATAGTCCCATTTGTTTATCTTTCTTTTATTTCATTTGCCGGTGGAGATAAATCGGCAAATATACTGCTGCTACAGATGTCGGAGAGCTTGCTGCCTATGTTTTCTTCTAAGATGCTTATGGTTTCACGGCTTACGTTTAAGTCTTTTATCCATTTTGAGTTTGTTTTTGTGATTGGTGTAAGTTGATGGTCTAGTTTCATTTTTATGAAGGTAGATGTCCAATTTTCCCAACACCATTTGTTAAAGAGGCTGTCTTTACTCCATTGTATGTTCTTTCCTCCTTTGTCAAATAGCAGTTGTCCATAAAGGTGTGGGTTTATTTCTGGGTTCTCTGTTCTGTTCCATTGATCTATGTGCCTGTTCTTATGCCAGTACCAGGCTGTGTTGAGTACAATGGCCTTGTAGTAAACCTTGATATCCGGAAGAGTGATACCTCCTGCATTATTTTTTCTTTTTAAGATTGCTGAGGCTATTTGTGTTCTTTTTTGGTACCATATAAATTTTTGGAATATGTGTTCTATATCTTTGAAGTATGTCATTGGAATTTTAATTGGTATTGCATTGAATTTATAAATTGCTTTGGGTAATATAGACATTTTAATGATGTTTATTCTTCCTAACCATGAGCACGGTATATGCTTCCACTTGTTTGTATCTTCCTTGATTTCTTTTATCAATGTTTTATAATTTTCAGAGTACAAGTCCTTTACCTCCTTGGTTAAATTTACTCCTAGGTACTTTATTTTTTTGGCTGCAATAGTGAAGGGGATTGTTTCCTTAATTTCTTTTACTGACAGTTCATTGTTGGTATATAAAAATGCCTCTGATTTCTGAGTATTAATTTTATATCCTCCCACCTTGCTGAATTCATTTATCAGGTCCAGTAGTTTTTTGACTGAGACTTTAGGGTTTTCTATATACAATATCATATCATTTGCAAATAATGACAGTTTTACTTCTTCTTTTCCAATTTGGATGCCTTTTATTTCTTCTTCTTGTCTGATTGCTGTAGCTAGGACTTCCAGAACTATGTTGAATAAGAGTGGTGAAAGGGAGCACCCCTGCCTGGTTCCTGATCTTAAGGGGATTGCTTTTAATTTTTGCCCATTTAGTATGATGTTTGTTGTGGGTTTGTCATAGATGGCGTTTATCATGTTAAGGAATGTTCCCTTTATTCCCACTTTACTGAGAGTTTTGAGCATGAATGGGTGCTGGATTTTATCCAATGCCTTTTCTGCATCTATTAAAATTATCATGTGATTTTTGTCCTTGCTTTTGTTTATGTGATGAATCACATTGATTGATTTGCGAATATTGAACCAGCCTTGCCTCTCCAGAATAAATCCCACTTGATCATGGTGTATGATTTTTTTCATATACTGCTAGATCTGGTTGGCTAATATTTTTTTGAGAATTTTAGCGTCTAAATTCATCAGGTATATGGGTTTATAATTTTCTTTCTTTGTGTTGTCTTTGCCTGGTTTTGGGATCAGAATTATACTCGCCTCATAAAAGGAGTTTGGAAGTCTTCCTTCCTCTTGAATTTTTTGAAATAACTTGAGGAGGATAGGAGTTAGTTCTTCTTTGAATTTTGATAGAATTCACTTGTGAAGCCATCAGGCCCAGGACTTTTCTTTGTTAGGAGTTTTTTGATAACTGTTTCGATATCATTTGTTGTAATTGGTCTGTTTAGGTGTTCTGATTCTTCCAGATTGATTTTTGGAAGATTATATGATTCAAGAAATTTGTCCATTTCACCTAGGTTGTCTTATTTTTTGGCATAGAGTTCTTCATAGTATTTTCTTACAATGCTTTGTATTCCTGTTGTGTCAGTTGTTATTTCTCCACTCTCATTTCTAATTTTATTTATTTGAGTCCTCTGTCTTTTTTTCTTGGTGAGTCTAGTTAAAGGTTCATCAATCTTGTTTACCTTTTAAAAGAACCAGTTCCTGGTTTCATTGATCCTCTGTATTGTTTCCTTAGCCTCTATGTCATTTATTTCTGCTCTGATCTTTATTATTTCCTTTCTTCTACTGGTCCTGGGCTTTATTTGCTGTTGTTTTTCTAGTTCTTATAGATGCAGGGTCAGGTTGCTTATTTGAGCTTTTTCTAGCTTCTCTTGGTATGCCTATAGTGCAATGAACTTCCCTCTCAGTACTGCTTTAGCTGTGTCCCTTAAATTTTAGTTGATGTATGCTCATTATCATTCATTTTTAGAAACTTTTTTATTTCTTCTTTGATCTCATTTTTAATCCATTCATTATTTAATAACATGCTATTTAGTTTCCAAGTGTTTGAGTATTTTTCAGTTTTTCTTTTGTCGTTAATTTCTAGTTTCATGACATTGTGATCAGAGAAAATGCCTGATATGATTTCAATCTTTTTAAATTTATTGAGACCATTTTTGTGTCCTAACATGTGGTCTATCCTAGAAAATGTACCATGAGCGCTTGAGAAGAATGTATATTCTACTGCTTTAGGGTGAAAAGTTCTGAAGATATCTATTAAATCGAGTTGATCTAGTGTATCCTTTAATTCTGATCTAGTGTATCCTTTAATTCTGATCTAGTGTATCCTTTAATTCTGCTGTTTCTTTATTAATTTTCTTTCTTGAGGATCTATCTAGTGTTGTTAGTGGGGTATTGAAATCCCCTACTATGATAGTATTGCTGTTAATCTCGCCCTTTATATCCATCAATGTCTGCTTTATGTATGTCGGGGCTCCTATATTTGGTGTGTAGATATTTATAATAGTTATATCTTCCTGTTGTATTGTTCCCTTTATCATTGTGTAGTGTCCTTTATCTCTTACTACAGCCTTTGTTTTAAAGTCTATTTTGTCAGATATAAGTATTGCCACTCCGGCTTTTTTTTCATTCCCATTTGCATGAAATATTTTTTTCCATTCTTTTACCTTCAGTCTATGTGCATCTTTTGTTTTAGGGTGTGTCTCTTGTAGACAGCATATGTATGGGTCCTGTTTCTTTATCCACGCAGCTACCCTATGTCTTTTGATTGGATTATTTAATCCATTTACATTTAAGGTTATTGATATGTAGTTGTTTATTGCCATTTTATTCTTTAAAGCTGTATTCTTCTCTTGCTATATTCTTTCCTCCCTTTGAACTGTTCACAACATGCCCCTTAGTATCTCTTGCAGAATTGGTTTGGTTTTAATGAATTTCTTGAGGCTTTTTTTGTCTGGGAAGCTCTTTATTTCTCCTTCAATTTTAAACATTAGCCTTGCTGGATAGAGTAGTCTTGGTTGTAAGTTCTTGTTCTGCATTACTTTGAATATATCTTGCCATTCCCTTCTGGCCTCAAGTGTTTTTGTTGAGAAGTCAGATGTCATCCTTATGGGGGCTCTTTTGTAGGTGAAAGCCTTTTTTTCTCTAGCAGCTTTTAAAATTTTTTCTTTATCCCTTAGCTTTGGTATTTTAACTATGATGTATCTTGTTGTAGATTTCTTTGGGTTTCTCTTTAATGGAGTTCTCTGTGCTTCTTGAATGTGTGAAATGTTTTCTAGCCTTAATTTAGGGAAGTTTTCTGCTATGATTTGATTGAACAAAGTTTCTATTTCTTGGTCTCTCTCCTCTTCTTCAGGAACCCCTGTGATGCGGATGTTATTTCTCTTCATGTTGTCACAGAGCTCCCTTAGAGTTTCCTCAGATTTTTTGAGTCTCTTTTCTTTTTTCTGCTCTGCTTCTGTGCCTTTGTTTATTGTGTCCTCTAACTCACTGATTTTATCCTCAGCGTCATCCATCCTGCTTTTAATTCCTTCCATTGTGGTCTTCAGTTCTGATACTGTATTTGTCATTTCTGTCTGATTCTTTTTTATTATTTCAATTTCCTTTTTTATACTTATCTCTTTATTTAGGTGTTCATAGTGACTATCCATTGTTTCTCTAATTTCTTTGAACATCCTAACTATCATTATTTTAAATTCTGCATCTGGTAATTTGGTAATATCTGGTTCATTCAGGTCCTTCTCTGGGGATTTCTCTTGATTCATTTGGGTTGCATTTCTCTGCCTTCCCATTTTGTCTGTGTATAATAAGGTTGTGGCCACTGGAGTCCAGTGGGTGTTGCCTTTCTGTGTTCTAGGTGTGGTCTGTCTGCAGGTCCTTCACCCCCTCTGCTGCTGCCTAGGGCGGTTGGGTATGGGCGTTGCCAGCGCCGGCCCATTGCGGCTGTTGCTGTTATTTCTGTTTCTCTTCCGCGGGAGGGGCTGTGTTCTGTGCCCGGCTCTATAAGCCTCAGCCTGCCTGGGCCTTCGCCTTGCCCTCACAGGTTGGGTTGCGCACTGCACTCAAGCTATAAGCCTCAGCACCAAGGGTAGAGGTGAGCACCTTTGCTCAGCTGTGGACCCAGCCTATTCCTGGGCTTCTGCCCAGCCCCTGCGGTCAGAGCCTGCTCTCCACAGTTTCTTGGGTTGGACGGGGCTGCTGATGTGCACTCACCTGTGAGCCTCCGCCCATTCGGAGTTTTAGCCCCGCCCCCGAGGCCAGGGCCCGCCTGCGCAGGATCGCAAACCGTGGTATTTGGGCCGGGCGTGGCTGCTGGCATGCACTCAGCTGCAAGCCTCCGCTCATCTGGGGCTCTAGCCCCGCCCCCGCGTTCAGAGCCAACTCATGCACGCAGGATGGCAAACCGCGGTTTTTCCACTGGGTGGGCCTGCTGGCGTGCACTCAGCGGTGAGCCTCCGCCTGTCCCTGGTCCTATCCCCGCCCCCGCAGTCAGGGCCTGCTTGCGCAGGGTCCAGGGTTGCAGAGCAGATCTTTGCCCATTCTTGGCCTCCTGCTTTTCTCCCGTAGGTGGGCCTGCAGGCGGGCCCACAGCTGCTGGACCACTTTTGCGCATCCCCCCACCCCTGCTGGGCTAGACCGAGCTCACACAGGCCGGGCCTCCACCCCTGCCGACAGAATCGCGTTTCAGTGTCCCGCCGCCACTGTCCCTCCAGCAAGCCCTCAGCAGTGTGGGTGGGTGCACTGCAGCTCAGACCCTAACACTCCATACTGTAGTCCTGGAACCTCCCTCCGTCTAAGCAGCTCTGCTCTAAGTGCGGCAGGAGAGCTTGTTTGGCTGGTGTCCTGTCTCCCTTTGCTGGTATTGCTTGTTCCAGGGTAAATATTCGTTTTTATTAGGGAAGTAACTTAGCCCAGGGGTTAGGGTGGCTGTCCCTCAGAGTGTTTCTCCCTGTGCCTTCCAGTTTACTCTCTCTTCCCGCTGCTCTGGTCCTTTTCTCTGTCTCCGTTCCCCAGAGCCTCGGGTGAGTGGTTGTGAGAGAGGTTTTCTGCGCTGTCCATTTAAGAATAATCTTGGGTCTTAATAAACTGTCTTTTTCTCACAAACAGTATCCTCACTTGTTTCACAGCTCAATACTGTCCAAACGCCTCTTCTAGGCACTGGGACTGCAGGCTGGGGCTTGGTTCCTGGGACCCAGGTCCCTCCCTCTCCGCCAAACTCTCTTCCCGCCCCGCGGGTCTCTCCGGGCTGCCGTTTGCTCCGGGGAGCTGGGCAGCCCTCTTCGCGATTTCGCTATTCCTACCAGTCTCAATGTGGCTTCTTCTGTGTTCCTTGGTTGAAGAGTCCACTTAGTTTAGTTCATAGTTGGTTTATCCAGATGATGGTTCTTAAAATTGAGTTATAATCCACTTTGGTTCTGGGAGTTGGAAGTTGGTACGTCCACCTACTCCATCACCATCTTGCCGTCCACTTGTTCACTTTTTGTAAAAACAGATTTAATAATTCCTATCTTGACAATCATTTTTTCATACATGTTTCCCTGTAGAAAAAAATGTGTATTAATTATTGTTACTGGTCATTTTGCATTCTTTAAATTATTTCTGCATTCTTGAACTTCTTACAACATTAGAGTTTACATTGGGCTATGTCATTTTATTTGTCCTGAGATTCTTATTGTATCCACATGACATTATTGCTGTGGGATGTCCAAAATCTTCAAGAACATTGCCTTCGTTGAGGACCAGATTTAAAGATGCCTTTCTCCAAATCTGATTCTAAACCACGAGTATCTAGCCTTTCCATCTCCGCCTGAAGGATTTCTTCCTATTAGTGGATAGCATTTTCTATTTAATCAGCCATTTCAAGGGAATTAATATGATCTGATACTAAAATTAAAAGCCATCAAAACAGACAGCTGAACACATATATTCAAATGAGTAATTTTCATCAATTTAGCCCCTTTTGGAAGAATATCTACTTACTCACTTGCTGCCATTTATCATGTTAGATGTTACTTGGAAAATACATTTTAGGAAAATAATGGTTTTATTTATATTACATTAGTGAGTAGTCTCTCTCCCTATATTTTTCTCTTTTTTACATTCTTCTCACTTTACTCACTCAATACTTATTCCCTTCAACTTGATATCATCCTTTCCTTCTTTGGGATTTACATGACTGAGAGTAAGTCTATAGTCAAGGAAAATCTTAAGATAATATAGTCATGAAACAGACTGAATTTGGGACGTGAATTATATACAATGATGCTTTTATGAGTTAGGGCTTAATTCCTTTGGGGAGCCTCAGTGGAGAACGTCTGATAAGTGCTCAAAATATTCTAGCTATTATGGTTGCAAGTGATAGAAACCCATATGTAAACTTATTCAAATAATAAAGGAACTTTATTGGTTTATATAAGTGAAAAAAACAGGTAGGGAAGACTTCAGAGATTATTTCGTTAGGACTCTGACTTGGTGTCTCTGTTCTTCTATTGGTTCTGCCCTTCTTTGGCTGACATTTTAACTAAATTTTCAATTTTATATATATATATAAAATACAGGCTTATGGCTAAAATTCATGGGTATCTTTTGTGTATATTTAAGAAGCCTATCATATTTGGGTTATAGTAATTATTAAATAAGGTATATTTTCTTAGGTGATTTAGATGTGATATTCATGTATTTAAATATATAATTTTTAGAGCCTGTAGAAACTATGGTTGTTCTTTTACAACTGTGCAACTATTAATTATGTTAACTGCTTTAGCAGGTTATAAGGCCAGTGGCCATGGCCATGCAGGTTGACCTTGGATTTGGGCAGACAGTAAAGGAACTGTGGAGCTAGAAAATGGTGGGCTATTCCATTTATTAGAGTTGCGATGGCAGATGAGCAAGCAGGCAGGGAAAACTGCTTCCCTCTCTTAGGGCTGATGAGCAAACAGGCCAGGCAGGGGAAGCTCCTTCTCCAGCAAACAATAACAAAAATGGCCCCTCCCAATGGCAAAAGGAATCTACAATCTGGCGCCTGGGAGGGCAAGCACCTACAGCCTATGTAGACTACAAACACATGGTGCTGCCATGTGCTCATGCACCAATGAGGCAAAATAAAAGTGAGCAAGCCTAACACAGTTGTTTGCCCAACAAGGCCATATTCCAGTTAAAGGTTTTTAAGGCAGGTTGCCAACAACAAAGAACTAAAATGCAATAAGGGGAGGGGCTACAGCAGCCATTATCAACATGTGTGCCAAAAGAATTTTTTTTCTTGTATTTTTCTTAAGTGAGAAGCAGGGAGGCAGAGAGACAGACTTTCACATGCACCAGATCAGGATCCACCCATCAGTATCCACCAGGGGGCAATGCTCTGCCCATCTGGGGCCATTGCTCCATTGTAACCCAAGCCATTTTAGCTACTGAGGCGAGGCCATGATCCATCCTCAGTTCCCTGGGCCAACTTGCTCCAGTGGAACCTTGTCTGTGGGAGTGGAAAAGAGATAGAGAGAAAGGAGAGAGGGAAGAATGGAGAAGCAGATGGCTGCTTCTCCTGTGTGCCCTGACTGGGAATTAAACCTGGGACATCCACACACCAGGCCAATGCTCCACTAGTGAGCCAACCAGCCAGGGCCCACAAGAGTTTTTAAAACATGCAATATCTGACTAGTTAGAGGCACTGACCTCTTTTTTCCTTAAAAGTCAAATAAAATGACAACATCCAGAGTAACAATAGATGTCCAGTGTGAATCAATCAAAATTATACCTTTTTGTCAGATCGGAAAAAATATATTTTTTGTTATGCTATAATTTCAATAATTAGTTTATATGTGCCATTAGATGAAAAAGGTTGAAAATTGCTGGCTTATAGGAATAACTTGATTAAAGGATTCGAGGAACAGACAGGGTAGTTAAGAATTCAGTTGAGGTGGCAAGGACAATTAGTATGGAAGAACAGTTGTGTTGGAATGGTGCCCTGACTCTACAGAGGAGCTACCCGTTCTGTTGCTGGAGCATTTCTAGTTAGTTTCTCTTTCTGTGAAGGATGTTAGGGGAGTGTGTGTAGAAGGAAAGTGGAGGGGAGACTTAGCTGCAGTCAGAGGACCAAATCACGTGATGTCCAATGTCTTCCCACTGTGAATGGAAAGATAGCAGTAGGTATTCCACACTGGAAAATGCTCTTCACTGCAACCCATTACTCTCAAGGTAATTAATTGTACAGGACCTAAGGCACATTTAAAACCTACTTTCAAAAAATCTCTAAATAGATAGATAACACTAAGATAACTTTTAGAGGACTTTCAAAGCTCTCCCAAATCTAAATGTATATCTCACTGCTCTACACATATGGATGTTGAATGATCTTCAAATTGTATTCTTGAGAGATAATAGCAAATATAGAACAGTGTGGCCTGACATGTGGTGGTACAGTGGAAAAAATGTCGACCTGGAATGCTAAGGTCCTTGGTTTGAAACCCTGGGTTTGCCTGATCAAGGCACATATGGAAGTTGATGCTTCCTGCTCCTCCCCTACTTCTCTCTCTATTTCTTTCTCTCTCTCTCCCCTCTCTAAAATGAACAAATAAATAAATAACTTTTAAAAAATGTTTTATAGGCCGTGGCCGGTTGGCTCAGTGGTAGAGCATTGGCCCCGTGTGTGTAAGTGCGGGGTTCGATTTCTGGTCAGGGCACACAGGAAAAGCATCCGTTTCTCTATCCTTCGCCGTCTCCTTTTCTCTCTTCCCCTCCCACAGCCAAGGCTCCATTGGAGCCAGGTTTAGCCCAGGTGCTGAGGATGGCTCCATGGCCCACCTCAGTCGCTAAAATGGCTCCAGTTGCAATGGAGCAATGGCCCAGATGGGCAGAGTATCACCCCCTAGTGGGCATGCTGGGTGGATCCCGGTCAGGTGCATGCGAGAGTCTATCTCTGCCTTCCTGCTTCTCACTTCAGAAAAAAAATGCTTTATAAAAGAAAAAGAACAATGTGTACAGAGTCTGTAGTACGAGTAAAAGTATGTGTGTAAACATGTATTTTTGATTATATTTGTACATAATAACATGGGAAGACTATAGTATAAAACTGTTAAGAGTAGTTGTCTCCACGGAAGAAAATGAATGGTTGGTGACTTAAAAGTAACCCAGTACTTTTCCTGTTTTCAGGAGTTACTCAGTAGTTTAAATTAGATATCTCTGGATCAAAGCTTTTTAACATTGTAAGTATCACAGGTGGCTTCCTAATGACAAATAATCCGGAGATCAAAAACAATTCTGTTTTTACTCTCTAGTAAGTTCTTTATCTTAAAAGTTTACATTTACTTTCAGATGGTATAAGAAAGCAGCAGCTCCTTCCCTTCCCAATCTATATCCCTGGAAAATGGCCCCTGTACAGGTCTGGAACTAGTAGGAGTGGAGCACATTTAATCAGCTGTAGTTAGGGCTCCCAGCACACATTTCTGAGCTAATTGAACAGAAGAGATTCAGAGCTGTCCTCCCCTTTTAAGAGTGGATAGGAGAACCTTTTTTTCCTCCCATTCTCTGTTCCTCAAGCAAAAGCAGATTCCTAGTATAACTATAGGAGTCTCAATTAAGCATTGAATCTCTTATAGAGAAAAATCACTTGCCCTCAAAATGATAAGTGGCTTTGAAATTCTAGGGTAATTATTTCACTAGTAGATCCACTTAACAATTGATTTGTAAGAGTCTCTCAAAATATACATTTTATAAATTTTTTTTATTGTAACCAGTTCCATTAAGCATTATTTAGAAATATTCAGTATAGTTTACTATGAATTATTGAGATAGTTTGAGAACAGACTGGTTCAGAACTTAACCACTTAAAGGATGTGCCATTATGCTGTCCGATAATTTCAAATATTTGAGTACATGCTGTGAAAATTTTCTTTTGTTTTTGCTTTGTTGTTGTCACAAAACAGAAAGAAGAAGGAAAGTTTCAAGGACAGCTTAGCAAGTCTGATTCTAACCAGTATATTAGGGAACTGAAAGATCAGATAGCAGAGCTGAATCATGAGGTAAGTGATAAATTTTGATCTTCACATATTTCTTCCTTCCTCTGTATTGTAACAACACTTTATTACTGGTTATGACCGCCTCTTTCTTAATAAATGTTTTCTGTGAGTCCTTGATTATAATTGTTTTAGAAGATTGTCTTCTTTTTAACAGGATTTTTTTCTGTTCCAATATTGAGGATTTAGTTTCCTGAAACCTCTTGAATCATAATTTCTAAAATAGTCAATATTTTCATGAAAGCTATTTTTTATTGTGATCTAAGAACCCTTGATAGTTTGTCTGCCAAAGTGACGTTAGTTAAACTAAATTTTTTATACCAATAAGTTTGTGGTATTTACCGTTATGGATAGAAGGAAGTCTTTTTACTCTTCTTTTCCTCTACATGGTGGTGTTTCTGAGATTGCAAAAAAGGATACTTGCCTAATATCAGTTAACAGATTTCTTAGTATTTGAACACTTTTAAACAGGTACTACCTTGAATCTGTGAGATCTGACTCATAAAAATTCAGACAGTTTTACTAGGATACAATATTAAGTAATTTATTTAAACTAATGTATTTTTATTAGAGAAATACTTTTTGTTAATGTGGCTCTAGGTCAATTCCTTATTCTCTGTTATTTTCTGATGATAAATATCTTTCTAAACATGAATGGAATAGCACATTTCTCATTTTATCTTGAGTTATTTTTACAATAATGTTTATTTGCAGCAGTAAGATTTGATTAGGTAATATAAACCTCTGTGTTAAGAAAAGAAACTCATTTTAGCTGCTAATTTAAACCTCAAAGGGAAAAGTTTGGACATTACCCTTTCCTGGTGTTACACTCTTCAGTTAAAGTCAGAATGTTTTGAGTAATACTTGCTGGAGATAGTCAACCTAAGTAAATTCTGAATGATGAGACAAAACATTAACAGAAATGATAAATTTTAGATGTGGTTTAATTTGTCCTAAAGTTTTGGGGGTTATTCTTATAAATTCTGATTTTTAGCTATGATAACATGTGAAGGATTTTTGGATTATGTATAATTTTTACTTATTTATTTGCATTTTCTATAATCTCTTCTCATTTAATAGCCAAGTATGAAAAAACAAGTTACAAATAAGCATATTCTAGAAATCCTTACTCTTTTGAGAACCCAAGACTTATTAATTGCGTTCAAAAGGTTTTCTCAAGGAAATTATGACTAAAATAAAATAATCTCCCATTTTAAATTTTGACTTCTAGTATGAGAAGAAAGATTTGATGTTGCTGAATTAAGAAAATTCTATGTGGATTGACTTTATTTCTAAGACTAGCCTAAAAATCAGTCAGCAAATATCAACTTTGCCTGTCATGTACCATGACTAAAAATAATGATACTCTTCTCATCAGAACTGTCAGATAATAGTTCAGAGGAGGTTTAAGTTTAACACTAATATTTTATGTGTGGCCTGTGAAAGCAATCTTTTATGTTATAGAAACATGCGAAGAAAATCAACGGTAGAATTCTACTGTTAAAATAAAGAGCTAGATTGTGCAAATTAAAAGCTAAAACAATATGTGATGAGGTGCTAATTGTGCGATTCAGAATAGGCCAGAGTCCTGGGTTTAAGTAAGCCCAGTTAGAACACATGCTAGAGAGGAGAGGGAGTTGGTACACAGCTGGGGACCACAGAGCTCAGGGGCGAGAGCGGGCTCAGAGCACAGAGGTTGGGAGTTTAGAGGAGGCCAGATTCAATTAAGAATTAATGTGACTAAGTTGTGGGAAATAGAGGTAGGTTAAATAGAATCAGCTTATAGTGAATCTTCAAAGCTAGAAGAGATTAAATTTACTAAATAATATAAATCATTATGAGTATTCAGTTGGAGAATTCTTTTCATTATGTTTTCTGAGCAAATTTTAATACATTTACCTGTTTTAAATTTTATAACTAAAGAAAGGATAAATTAAAAAAGTAAAAGTTTAAGCCAAGATACTGGTTGTAGTAAGTTTATTATGAAAATTGCTATTTGTTAGACCAGCTTCTTAAAAGGGTTAATTTTAAAAAGGTCACTTTCTTATTTTAGTGATTTTTCATTTTATTTGTTTATTGGTTTATTTTTAATCACAGTTGACATACAATGTTATATTCGTTTCAGGTGTACAGTATAGTTATTAGACATTTGTATAACTTACAAAGTGATCACCCCATTCTTGTAATGTAGCACTTCACAGTGAAAAAATATATAACCAAAATCAGTCCATAATTTTCAGCTTAACTTTTGCCTGTACGCTAGTATTTGCCAAAATCTTTGACTTTCAACATAAATATTAATTTTCAAATATTAATGAAATGAATGTGTGATCATTAATAATCACTTTATTAGCTGGTTTTTATACTCCTCTAAATGTTGAAGGAAATATTGAAACACACTTTGCAGATACAGCATTGTTGTACATGTTATAACAACCATGACCACTAAGAATAGTATGAAATAGGAAAGAGGATTAAGCCGGTTATTTTTTATAAATGGCTGAAAATATTGTTGAGCTATAAAATAACAATAATAGTTTCTATTTAGTATTACTGTATATTGAGAGAGCTTGACCCTCTGTAGGCCATGCATTTTCAGACACTTTATTATTATTAACTCTCCTTCACAGTAATCTCACATGTTGTTGATATTCTCAGTTGAGTGGATATAGAAACAAACTCACAATGATTAAGTAACTGGCCCAGGGTTATACAAGTAGTAAATGGTCAAGCCAGGATGGAATTCAGTTTGGCTTTTTCTTTTCTGTTCTGCACACAGAGACATTAGATTAGATAGCATGTCATCAATATTTAAAATTTTGAGAACGGGGCCTGACATGTGGTGACGCAGTAGATAAAGCACCAACCTGGAATGCCAAGGTCACTGGTTCAAAACCCAGGGCTTGCCTGCTCAAGGCACATATGAAAGTTGATGCTTCCCGCCCCCCCCCAATCTTCTCTCTCCTCTTTAAAATGAATAAATAAAATCTTTAAAAAATTTTTAAGAATGGCAATTAATGACAATATTTTAACTATGTTATTCCTCTCTTGACAAATGCATTCACATATATCCCATAAGTGTATTCTGCAGTTGACCTAACCAGAAGAGCCCCTGTCACTTCCTGTTTAGTGTAGCAAATGGATCTTTTTCACTTTCTGCAGTTTACTGTGTGATCCATTCCAGTGTCTTCTTTGATTCCCAACCCCTGCAATTCCTACTCATATTACCTAATTAACTTCATTCCTAATTTTACCTACTGTTCTTAGAAATTTTTTAATTTGTAGCCTCTTACATCCTGCCAAGATCTTCACAGAAGCCACTGTGGAAACCCTTACCCCAGACCTGACAAAAGCTGTGGTTAAATCTTCCCCTGTCCCTACATCCTGTCCTCATGGCATATCTAGAAAAGAACCTGGATCCCAATTCAAGTGCTTTCCTTATCCCATCTTCCACATCCTACCTCCCATCCATCTATCATCGTAGCACCCACTATGTACTAGGCACTGGATTTTGAACTGAAGATAAAGAAGATTGAAACACAATTTATAGCATCAAGGGGGTCACAATCTATCGTGAAAAATACAGCATTATAGTAGCTATCATTCATTTAACAGTCAGTCTCTGCTAGACACTGTGCTGTTATACTTCCATTATTTCTTTTAATCTTCACAACAGCCCTTTGAGTAAGTAGCATCATTATTATTCATGTTTTACATATAGTAAAATTGAGGTTCTTGGGTATTAAATAACACCCCATGGTCAAACCCTAGGCAATGATAAAGGTAGGATGCTAGCCTAGTTCAGACTATAACTCCAAGCCCATCCAGTGCTCAACCACCATATACTATATGGACTCCTTTGAAAAATACAGGGGAAAATAAGCTGGTAACAGCATCTGTGCTGGGTTTTGAAAAATGAAAAGAAAATTTTCAGGCAGATTGGGCACTATTAACATTTAAATAAGCAAAATTATAGGTACCAGGAATGAATAAGACATCTACTTTTGCAATATAGTTTTATCTTACAGCTGCTAATTAATAAAAGCAAAGAATATTTTCTAAATGCCAGGAAAGGGAGACAGAAGGAGGTAGAAAGTTAATCTCATTTAGGAGCCAAAGGAAATGTACGTAGGAGTCATTTAGGTATAGACAAATTGAGAAGTATAGTCCTATAGTTCAGCCAAATTACCAGTTCACTAAGCTTCTCTTGGTCCTTGAAAGCTTTGCTACTAAATGTATTTACAGTATTGTTTCATAGGAAAATGCATATTAAACAACTGATTTGAAAATGTTTATGGAGTACAGATTATATGTTTTCACTTGTTCTTCATGGTGTTCTGATGGATGTTCTAGGAATATGTAAATTTATTTCAGATTAAATATAGTTTGTTTATACTAAAAATTAAATATTTTTCCATTAAACAGCTTTGATCAGTTTTTCCTGTGGTTATAAGACTTCTCTTCAGTTGGTTACTTAGGTTGATTGTTCTATATTTTAGTTGTAATTCCAATTTGGTCACAAGAGGAGGTGAGTGTAACATCTACTAGTCCATCACTATTTTATTTTATTTTATTTTATTTTATTTTATTTTATTTTTGTTGTGGCAGAGACAGAGAGAGAGTCAGAGAGACGGACAGATAGGGACAGACAGACAGAAAGGGAGAGATGAGAAATATCAATTCTTCGTTGCAGCTCCTTTGTTGTTCATTGATTGATTTCTCATATGTGCCTTGACGGGGGGGGGGGGTGCGCGGGGGGGCTACAGCAGACCAAGTGACCCCTTGCTCGAGCCAGCGACCTTGGGCTCAAGCTGGTGAGCCTTGCTCAAACCAGATGAGCCCACGCTCAAGCTGGTGACCTCGGGGTCTCAAACCTGGGTCCTCCACATCCCAGTCCGACACTCTATTCACTGCGCCACTGCCTGGTCAGGCAGTCCATCACTATCTTGAATCTCCCTAGCTTTTTTCTTTTTATATTTTTTCACAGTTGACATATATTAGTTTCAGGTATACAGCATAGTGATTGACATTTATATAACTTACAAAGTGACCATAAGTCTAGTACCCATCTGATACCATACATAGTTATTTCAGTGTTATTGACTGTACTCCGTATGTTCTACTTTTTATCCCCTTAATGGTTGTTTTTTTTAAGTGAGAGGAGGGGAGATAGTGAGACAGACTCCTGCATGCACCCTGACCAGGATCCACCTGGGAACCCTAGTCTTGGGCCAATGCTCAAATCAACCAGGCTATTTTTAAACTTCTTTTTTTTTTATTTTTATTTTATTTTATTCATTTTAGAGAGGAGACATGAGAGAGAGAGAGAGAAAGAGAGAAAGGGGGGAGGAGCTGGAAGCATCAACTCCCATATGTGCCTTGACCAGACCAGTGCAGGGTTTTGAACTGGCGACCTCAGTGTTCCCAGGTCGACACTTTATCCACTGCGCCACCACAGGTCAGGCAACCAGGCTATTTTTAGTGAGTGAGGCTGACACGCTTGAACCAATCTAGCCATCGTCAGTGCCCAGGCCGATGCTCGAATCAGTTGAGCCACTGGCTGTGGGAGGGGAAGGGGGAGAGAAGCAGATGGTAGCTTCTCTTGTGTGCCCTGACTGGGAATCGAACCTGGGACGTCTATACGCCAGGCTGACACTCCATCCACTGAGCCAACTGGCCAGGGCCCCGTGACTGTTTTTATAACTGGAAATTTTCCATTTATATTCATAATTCCTTTCCCCTTTACATCTGCCCCATCAACTCCACCCCAAACTGGCAGCCATCATAATGTTCTCTGTATTTGTAAGTTTGTTTGTGTTTTGTTTGTTGATTTTGTTTTTTAGATTCCACATACAAGGGAAATGATATGGTATTTGTCTTTCTCTAGCTGACTTATTTAACTTTGCATAATGCCCTCTGTGTCCATCCATGTTGTCTCAAATGGTCAGATTTCATTCTTTCTTTATGGCTGAGGAATATTCCATTGTATATATGTATCACATCTCTATCCATTTGTTTGTCGATGGACTCTTAAATTGCTTCCATATCTTGGCTATTGAAAATAATGCTACAGTGAATATAGGGATGTATATGTCTTTTCGATTCATTTTTTTGGTTTCTTTGGATACATACCCAGGAGTGGAATTGCTGGGTCCTTTCTTGTCTCTTGTTATAGTCTTTGTTTTATTTATTTGTTTGTTTATTTATTTTAGAGAGAGAGAGAGGAAGGGAGAGAGACAGAAAGGGAGAGAGATGAGAAGCATCAACTCATAGTTGTTTCACATTAGTTGTTCCTTGATTGTTTCTTGTAATGTGCCTTCACTGTGGGGGCTCAAGCTGAGCCAGTGATCCCTTGCGCAAGCCAATGACCTTGGGATCATGTTAGTGATCCTGTGCTCAAGCTGGAGACCTTGGAATTTTTGAACCTGGGACTTGAGTGTCCCAGGTTAGTTGGTGCTCTAGCTACTGTGCCATCACCAGTCAGGCATTATAGCCTTTGTTTTAAAATCTGTTTTTCACAGGTTACTGAAGTCTTTGATGCCTGATGCCCCCTTTTCCCAAGCCTCCTTAAATATTGTGAAGGAAAAATAAAAAATCTTTTGTCTTTTCTATAATTACTAGTAAATCTGCTTATGTTTTAACCTCTTTGATCTGGTTTTGTGTGTGTTTTTATATGGTATGGTGTTCTTTTTTTTACTTCCAGAAGGTAATTGTAATATTTAATTGGCTTATATAAATTAAGAAATGTAATAGGAACCAACCCCTTATTTTCAGCATCATGTGACCTAGGAAAATATTTAATATTAAAACTAGATTAAGTTTGGTTTGAATAGACATGCCTTTTAAAGATATTAACTGTAAATATTGTATTTTTGTTCTACCTGGGTTTACAAAAATAAGTTCATGTTATCTCTGTTACAAATTTGTCAAGAAAATAACTTGGATAATGATTGACTTTAAAATCTCATTGAGTTGTTAAGAGCTAATAAATAGAAATAAAAGATTTTAGATAAAACTGTTTAATAATAATGATACACATATATGTATACTTAAGCATACATATGTTTGCGTAAACATAGTTTTCCAAAATCATTTGGTAACTTAAAACTTTAGTTTTGCTAAGTTACTTTAAAATTATTAAATATCAAAAATAAGTTTACCTACCTTTGACTTTTTTCTTTTTTCTTTTTTCTTTTTTTTTGATGAAAGGAGGGGAGATAGTGAGACAGACTCCTGAATGTGCCCTGACTGAAATCCACCTGACAACCCCATGTGGGCCAATGCTCAAGTACTGAGCTATTTTTAACACCTGAGGCTGAGGCACTCAGACCAAATGAGCTATCCTTAGCACCCAGGGCCATGCTCAAACTAATAGAGCCACTGGCTGTAGGGAGAGAAGGGGGAGAGAAACATATCTCTTCTCCTGTATGCCCTGACCAGGAGTCGAACACAGAATGTCCATACGCTGGGCTGACACTTTATCCACTGAGCCATTGGCCAGGACCTCCTTTGGCTTATTATAAAGAAATTGAAAGATAAATTTGGATCTGTTAATGATTAGATCTTCTACTTTATTTTTAAAAATATTTCCAAAAAATGTGTATTTTGCCCTGGCTACTTGGCTCAGTGGTAGAGCATTGGCCCAGCGTGTGGATGTCCCGGGTTTGATTCCTGGTCAAGGCACACAGGAGAAGCAACCATCTGCTTCTCTACCCTTTCCCCTCTCGCAGCCAACACTCCACTGGAGCAAGTTGGCTTGGGTGCTGGGGATGGCACCATGGCCTTTCCTCAGGTGCTAAAATGGCTCTAGTTGCAACAGAGCAACAGCTCCAAATGGTCAGAGCATCACCCCCTAGTGGGCTTGCCGGGTGGATCCCAGTCAGGCACTTGCAGGAGTCTGTCTCTGCCTCCCTGCTTCTCACTTGAAAAAAAAAATGTATATTTTGTCTGATATGAATATTGCTATCCCAGCTTTTTACCATCCCTTTACTTTCTATTTCTTTGTGTATCTTTTGATCTGAAGAGAGTTTCTTGTAGATAGCATATGTAAGGGTCTTGTTTTCCTATCCATTCAGCCACCCTGTGTCTTCAGAGTATTTAACCCATTGCATTTAAAGTAATTGTTGATAGCTAAGTATTTATTTCCATTTTATTCATACTTTTTATCTTTTGTTTTTCTTCTTCTTAAAGAAGACCTGTTAACATTTCTTGACATACTGGTTTGGTGGTGATAACTCCTATAGCTTTTTCTTATCTCAGAAGCTATTTATTTATTCTTTGATTCTAAATGATAGCCTTGCTGGTTAGAATAATCATGGTTGTAGGTTCTTGCTTTTCGTCATCACTCTATTTCATGATAATCCCTACTGGTCTGCAAAGTTTCAGTTGAGAAATCACCTGACAGTCTTATGGGAGCTCCTTTAACTAGCTGCTATTCTCTTGCTCCTTTTTAGATTCTCTTTTTATTTTAACCTTTTGCATTTTAATATTGATGTATCTTGGTGAGTGTCTCTTTGGATTCATCTATTGTACTTCCGTGTGTGTGTGTGTGTGTGTGTGTGTGTGTGTGTGTGTGTGTGTGTATTTCATTTGCCAATTTAGGGAAGCTTCCTGCCATCATTTCTTCAAACAGATTTATCAACTTCTTGCTATCTCTTTTTTCCTTCTGGTACCCCTATGATGTGAATATTGGTATGTTTGATGTTGTCCCAGAGGCCCCTTAAAACTATTCTTATTTATTTGCTATGCTGATTGGGTGTTTTCTGCTACCTTGTCTTCCAAATCACTTATTATATCCTCTCCTTCACTGAATCTACTGTTGATTCTCTTAATGTAGTCTTCATTTTATTTATTGTTTTCTTCATTTCTGACTTTTTGTTTGTTTTTCTATCTCAATTTTTATGTTTCCTATCTCTTTGTTTAAAAAGGTCCCACTGAGTTTATCTATTAGATCACTAAGTTCATGGAGCATCCTTACAACCAGTATTTTGAATTCTGCATCTGGTATGTAGGTTGCTTCTCTCCATTTTGTCTAGTTCTTTTTCTGGAGTTTGTTCTTTCATTTGGGACATGTTTCTTTGTCTCCTCATTTTGGCTGACTCCCTATGTTTGTTTCTATGTATTAGGTAGATCTGCTCTATTTCCCAGGTGTCCTGTGCGATCCAGTGGCATAGCCTACCCATTTACCTGAACTGGCTTCTCTAGATGTGTCCCTTGTGTGCGTTGTGTGTGCCCTCCTGTTTTAGTCAAACCTTGATTGCTGTTGGCACCTCAGTGGGAGGGACTGACCCTCAGACTGGTTGGCTGTAAGCAATGGCTATGCCTACAGCAGAGGAGCTGTTGTACAGGGGCTGTCCCCATGCAGCATGATTCACTTTAGCAGGTCTCTAGTGCCTGCTGAGTCTTCTCTTTGGGTGTGTTGTTTGTGGACGTGGTTAGATACTGCACTGGTATGATCTAAAGTTCCATCAGGTATATTGGTTCTGAAATATCTTGGGAGGATTCTGGTGCAGGCCACGGTCAACTAATGCCTGTACCCAGCCTGGGGCTACCTGGTATAAGCTACAAAGTGAGATGTCACTTGTTCTGTGTTTGGAGGTACCTGGGAGAGGCTAAGCTGTGAACCAAAGCTGGCTGCCACTAGTGATATGATTGGGACCTCTGAGCAAGTACAGGGCACACAGGGGCCAGAGACTACTTTTTGAGGGTTTATAATCTTCGAGAGATGTTAAGAAAGTCCACAGCAAAAGCTAACACAGGCAGTTTGTATGGAAAAAGCCACTGTAAGCAGCTTGGATGGGCCCCGAAAGTTAGATGTGGCTGAGTCTCACCAGGGTGGGCCAAACCAGAGTGATTGAGACTCAGAGTTGACACCTGTAGGCTTTGTCGGGGGACGGTTCAACAAAGGAACAATGGCCTTTGCCAGCACTTCTGTCTGGGATAAAGCTGCCCCTCCAACTCTCTTCCTGAGGCTGGACAATTCAGTTCCTCCCCTTGTGTTCCTGGCACTTTGAGCTGCTACCCCAGTGTTGAAGCTTGGAGAGATTGAGTTGATCCATGAGCTCTGTGTGAGCTCTTTAAGAGGAATGCCCTTCCATTCCACTAAGAGTAATGCCTTCCCATCTCACTCAGCTACAGTCCCTGCTGATTTTCACAGCCAGATGAATTGGGGACTTCTCTTCCCATCACTGCAGACCTGCGCTGGGAGCCTGGTGTGGGGCTGGCACTCCTTACTTCTGGGGTGGGGAAGTGGGACCTCCTCAGCCTAGGTGTGGCGCCTCCCTGTTCTGCATCTCTGTCCCTCCTACCAGCCTCTAGGTGACTTCTTCTGTATATCTTTAGTTATAGGACTTCTGTTCAGCTGTTCCTCAGGTGTTTCTCAATAATAATGTTTTGTAGTTTAGTTGTAATTTTGATATGCTTTTGGGAAGAAGTCAATACAGTGCTTACCCACTCTGCCATCGTGACTGAAAGACTAGTATCTTTTTTATATAGAGAAAATTTTTTGTGTTTTTTATTTTTAGTTTTCTATGTGGTAGTTGCTAAACCACGTGTAGATCTTTTGGATAATTATTTTAATCTTCACAATTACCCTATGAAAATTATTTCCATTTTATAGGCTCAGAAAGGCTAAATAATTTGTCCAAAGTTACATCACTAGTAAGTGGCAGAAACTGGAATTCAGCATCAGTACTCTCATTAAACTAAAATGAAGTAAAATCAAAACAAGCCATATATTGTTAAAAAGAACAAAGAGGGGGGACCCTTAAAGTATTTTTATTCTTTAATATCCTTCTTTGTTCCAAACATGCTGAAGGAAAATAAAAATAGCAAACTACAATTATTGAAAAAAAGAAAACTGTAGGGCCTAACCAGGCAGTGGCGCAGTGGATAGAGCGTCGGACTGGGATGTGGAAGACCCAGGTTTGAGACCCCAAGGTCGCCAGCTTGAGCGCAGGCCCAGCTGGCTTGAGCAAAAGCTCGCCAGCTTGGACCCAAGGTCACTGGCTCGAGCAAGGGGTTGCTCAGTCTCCTGAAGGCCCGCGGTCAAGGCACATGTGAGAAAGCAATCAATGAACAACTAAGGTGTCGCAACGAAAAACTGACGATTGATGCTTCTCAACTCTCTCCCTTCCTGTCTATCTGTCCCTATCTATCCCTCTCTCTGACTCTCTCTCTGTCCCTGTAAAAAAAAAAACAAAAAACTGTAGGAATATAATGTAAAGCCATGAATAAGACCTACTGGTATGCAAAAATCATACCATAATATATATATATATTTCTTGTAAGTGGGCCTCAAACTTGGCTCTAAGGTTTTTAGCAGTCAACACAAAAGAGAAATCTGATCACTTTATACATTTCAGAATGTCTATGTGATAAAAACAGACCAATTGGTAAGAGGAGCTACTACAACTATTCCTAATACTAAAACCAAACAACAGCTTCATTATGTTTTCATAAAGAAGACCTCATAGTGTGAGTTCACTAGCTATTATTATCCTTAACATTCTATAATAGAATGTGACTACCACCTGAGATGAAATAGACCTCAAAGCCCCATTCATACTCCCTTCTAATCTCTACTCCCTCCCTCTTTCTCAGATAACCATGGTTTCTACTAATACACTAATTAAGTTTTTGAGTTTTACATAAATGACTTCTTATAGTATATATTTTGTGTCTTGCTGCTTTTGCTCAAAATTTTTGTAAGATTTAACCATGTTATTTTTAAATATAGCTATAGGTTATTCATTCTCATTGCTGTATAATTTCTCTTTATACATAACAATTTGTTTGTTTATTCTTTTGATGAATATTTGAATCATTTCTGGTTAGGTCTATAAGAACATTGCTGCAAGTGGTTACGCCAGTTTATACTCCCATGAGCAATGAAGACAATTCTTACTCTTCTACATACTCATCAACATGTGGAGTTGTCAGTCCTTATCTAATTTTAGTCATTCTTTGGCTGTGAAGTTTTTTTATTATGGCCTTATTGTATATTTCCCTAATTGTTTATAAGATTGAGTGCCTTCACCCCAGCATCTAGAAGAGTGTTGGCATGTAGTAGATATTCCATGAAAATGTTTTTAATTACTAAATAATTTTCAGAGACTTTGCTGATAAGGTAGCTTCCTACTGTGCAAAAATCAACAGAAGGAACATTTTAGGCAAAAGAAAGAAGTAGCACAGAGACCCTAGAAGAAACTTGAGAAACCATACTAATGTGGCTGGAGGCTAATAGAGGGTCGGAGAAAATGGTATAAGATAACATTATAGAAGTAGACAGGGTCATAGGGCTCTTTGTAAGCCCAAATCATTTGGGTTTTATTCTTGGTTTAGTGGGAAGCCTTTGGATGGTTTTAAGCAGAGTGTTGTGATCTGATTTGCCCTGCCTGCTGTATGGTAAATTAATTGTAGGAAAGCAAGAATGGAAAAAGGGAAGTTCATTAGGAGGCTGTTAAATAAATCCAGGTAAGAGCAAAGGTGGCTTAGAAGGATGGAAGAAATGGAAATGTTAGTGATGTCGATATATTAGAGATGTGTTTTAGAAGTAGAGCACTTGCTGATGGATTGTATGAGGAACCTAAAGCAGTTGGTGACTCCTAGAGTCTTTTGGCTTGACAATGGAGTGAATGGTTGGTGCCATTTATTGAGGTTGGGGAAGGGTAGAAGATTAAGGGCTCTTTTTATATTAAGGTGGAGATTTGTGTTAAACATTAAAATAAAACTATCAAGAAGTCAATGAATATGTAAGTATGAGGTTCTAAAAAGAGTTCATGGCTAAAAACAGTTTTAGTGTCATTGACATATACATGGCATACATAGATAAATAAAAGGTGGTCCAGGACAAGTCTGTGGCACTCCTGACCTTTAAGGCCAAGGGAACCAGCGAAGGTAATCATAGCCTCCAGTGGGATAGGAAGGAAACTGACGCGTGTGTTCCCGGCAAGGAGGCTTTCAAGAAGGGAACATTTCAACACAGTATTTTCAGTTGGACTTTTCTGAAGAATGAATTTATTTTAAAAGATTTCTTCAGCATTTTTCACCATTTATCAGATAATAATAGATGATTTATGAAAGAATCTGAAAGGAGGTATGGTCTGTCATTGGACAATTACTGAGACACCCTTCCCAAAGAAATTAGAGAAATGTAAAGTATTTCAGAACACGGCAAAGAACTATTGTAGGTTATTGTAAACAACACACCATCCAGGTAGGTGAAGCCAACTTTCTTTCTAAAGATAGCCATTGTACTGGTTTCTGGTTCCCAGAGGTCTTCTGTCACAGAGGTCTTCCCCTTTATTGAAAAGGCAGTTTTTTAAGTTGTCATATGTCACAAGAGTCTTTTATCCCTATGTCAGTTATGAAATTAGGAGTTTGTGTAAATAAAAGGAACTCTGAGCAAAGTCCTTACTGAAGTTTGGCTTAGAAAATATTTATACATCTGCTCTTTAAGCTTTTAAATTCTGATTGGATTTAATTAAATATCTACCAAAAAGTATTTTGATGTCGTAAATATTCTTAGTGTGTTTCATATATGTACCCTTTTTTCTAATTTTGTTACTAAGTTAGAATTTTTGAGATAAGGAACTTTAAGAATCAAATGACACGCTTATTTTTTCCCTTGCCCTTATATTTTTCAGTTTACAAATAGTATCTTTTGAACTTGAATTCTTTTCTTAAAGAAGCGTTTTAAAGACTCATTCAACATTGATCTATAGGCATTAAAACCAGAATATTAAAGATAGAAAAGAACTTAGTTATTTGGATTTAAAGTTATTGATAGATAAATTTTTCTATTTCAAACTGAATTTTTTGTTTGTTTTATATGGATGCTTATTTTATACTGACTGTTTCTGCCAGTCTCCGTTTTCTTTTAAATCTTGAAATTGTCCAAGTATATTATCTAGTTCACAGACTGGTAACCTAGAATAAAATTGACATTATTACTATCAAACTGCATTGATAGCAACACAGTTTACATCTTGAAGCAAATATAAGAATCAAAAATAGTGTTTTCTGCCTGACCAGGCAGTGGTGCAGTGAATAGAGCGTTGACCTGGGACACTGAGGACCTGGGTTCAAAACCCCAAGCGTGGCTTGAGCATGGGCTCACCAGCTTGAGCCTGGGATCACCGGCTTGAGCGCTGGATCATAGACATGACCCCATTGTTTCTAGCTTGAGCATGGGGTCACTGGCTTAAGCAAGGTGTCACTGGCTTGGCTGAAGCCCCCTGGTCAAGGCACATATGAGAAAGCAATTAATGAACAACTAAAGTGCTGCAGCTATTAATTGATACTTCTCATCTCTCTCCCTTCCTTTCTGTCTGTCTCTATTAAAAAACTAGTGTTTTCTAATTGTACTGATAGCTGCTGATAATTAAATTTTAGTTTTAGAATTATTTAAGAGAAATTTCAATATATGGAGTTACAAGTTTTCATAGAAAAAAGTGCTCAATTCCTGTGTATAGTAGATTCTTAATGAAAGAAATTATTTCCTTAAATTTATTCTTTCTCTAGTTAGAGAAACATGAAGTACTCTGCAGGAGCTCACACGAGCCTCAGTACAAGTAAAGTGCTTTTTGCTACCCAAAAGCTCCCATGTAGCTAATGAGAGATCTTATTTTATACAACTACAAAGAACACTTTAGGGCCCTTGAATTAAATGTTTAGCACTATTTTTTAAATTTTGAAACCTCCATTTATGGATAAAAATTTATTTTTAATGACTTATTTAAATAAGTGTTATTCTCTTTCTCTTAATGTTCCATTTTATCTTAGATAAGCAGTTATATAAGGTAAACATTGTACAACGTACAATATCTTATGTCTTGATTAATTCCACTATGTAAAAGACTTAAAGCTGAGATTTTAGATTCATATGTATATTTTTAAGCCAGACATATCCTTAAAGTTTATCTAGTTTGTCTCTTGATAAGTGAGGAAGCCGAGGGCCCGAGAGCTGAGGGACTTACCCAGAGTCACGCAGCTGGTTAGTGGCAGAGGCAGAACTGCTGCCCGGGCGTCCTGGCGTCTGAGCCGCGTATCCCACTGCCCTGCCACAGGCCTGCCGGCCCACCACGGTGTCAGTCAGTTCCATAAGTGTTTAATTAAATTAAAATTAATTACTTCTCTCAGATGAGAATGCAATATCTAGTAACCAGGAATCTCTCACCTACTATTTATTTTTCTTTCAGCATTAGGTTCTGAACTTCTTTTCCATCTGAGACTGGGGAGTTGGTCTGACTTGTTCCTTCTAATTTGAGTTCAGTTTTCAGTGGCTGCTACTAAAATCTTGGCTTTTAAATATTAGATGATTTTCTGAAAATAAAGGCAACTGAGATTTTCTAGCCAAATTTGACATTTTCAGGATCAGAAAACTAGATAAAAATAGTGAAACCAACTTCATATATTTCTGTTATTTAAAAAGTACAGTGAAATAAATCAGCTGAACTATTTAATACATTCTATTTCAAGAATTTGTTATTTGACTGATAACCAAACTTCCAGCAATTGTTTCTAAATTAATTTTTTTAATCTGAAGAGCTATATATCTTTCCATTCATTTTTTTTTTTAATGAGAGTAGGAGAGGCAGAGAAACACACTCTCGCTTGCTCCCAGACTAGGACCACCCAGCAAACCCACTAGGGGGCGATGCTCTGCCCATCTGGGGCCACTGCTCCATTGCTCAGCAACAGAGCCATTTTATTTAGCGCCTGAGGCAGAGGCCACAGAGCCATCCTCAGTGCCCAGGGCCAATTCACTCAAACCAATCAAGCCATGGCTGTGGGAAGGGAAGGGAAAGAGTCAGAGGAAGGAAGTGAGAGAGAGAGAGAAGGGGAGGAGTGGAGAAGCAGATGGGTGCTTCTCCTCGGTGCCCTGACCGAATCGAACCGAGGATATCCACACACAACTGAGCCAACCGGCCAGGGCCTCCATTCATTCTTTACCTTCAAAAAGAATCTATAATATAATATACCACATTCAGGGAAAACTATAATAATCCCACACAAGATATCTTACTTTTACTCAAGATTTTTAGACCACTTTCTAGTGTTATGTCATATTTATAAAAAGAGGGTGTTCTACTCAATTATATGTATCTATGTATCCTATTCCTACTACAGGTAAAAAAATATTTTTAAATTCCCTAATGAAGATATATGTTTTTAAAGATACTAATTTTATTAAGGAACTGGAGTTGAATCATGAGAACATGACACAAAAGATAGGCCTGGTAGAAGAGGGTAAGGTAAGATAAATCACTTAGAAAAGAAAAAGAAAACAGTGGAGAAAGGAATTAGAACCTAGTAAAGATAAGATACCAAGGAAAGAAGCCTCTTAGGAATATTGAATAAATATATACCTCAAGAAGTTTTGTTCAGGGATTTCTAAGATAAATCAAGGTGAGCAGCCAACTTAGTGAATTCGAAATCAGTCTAAAACTAGGGATTTGGATCTGGTGCTCAGAATTAAAAGACTGAATAAATATCCTTGGGAGATAATATCACACTGGCTAAGGGAGAGAACCACTTGGAATTGTAAAATCAGTTTTTGATTTTTAATTTTTTCATTTGATTTGAGGTGGAGGAGGAGAAAGAGAGAGAGAGAGAGAGAGAAGCATCAATTCTTTGTTCCATTTGATGCATTTAGTTGTGCACTCATTGATTGCTTCTCATAGGTTCCCTGACTGGAGATCAAACCCATAACCTCGGCATGACAGACAACGATTTCTCTACTGAGCCACCTGGCCAAGGCCAAAAGTACAGTGTAGTCTTTTTGTCAAGGAATTTATAATCTAATGGGGAAAAGTTAATTTGATAAAGACTATATAGTTGGTACTGCTAGTGAGCACTTCATAGTTCAGAAAGAGGAGCTAACAAAGCACTTAATTTCATTTATTTTAATTAATGATTTGTTGGTCTGATAAGTTTGTAAATATGATTTTTGTGTTTGCTTGCTTTTAGTTTGCACTGGGGGCTGGGCAGTGCCAGGTATATGTGGACTGTGAAATTGCAAATTACCTTCCTGCTTGGGAAAGGCCATTGTTTTTCTAATGTCTACTGGAGGAAAAGTTTTCATGCAGGAAAGTTTTGAAAAGAGAAAGAGAGGAGAAGAGGCAGAGAAAGAAACCATGTTTGCAGAGGGAATGCAGAGTGCTGAAGAAGAAGCCATGTGCAGAGAGAGAGAGAAGGTGTGCAGAAGGGAACCAGAACTGAGGGGCTTTTGCGAGCTTCGCTGAGACTGGTGGGGCCTTTGATTCTAGGAGAAACCAGAGTAGATTCTCCTGGTTGTGGAACTGGATAATGTGTCAGGGCTTTGTGAGCTCTGAATGAAGAGAGAAGTGTATTCCCTGTGTGTTTGCTTGTCGGTTGGTGCGAGACTTTAATAAAGGAGTGGCCCACCATTTTTTGACTCCACTATTTCTTTACCATCTGCGGGAATCCAATGAGAATCTGCATGTGAATGGTCATGACAGTAGTGGCTCTTAGCCTTGCATGGTTTCAATACTGTCTTTGATGCTTAGGAACAATCTAAACTGTGAATTCCTTGATGGCAAAGATTGTATCTTATTCAGCCTTATATTCCTTAGAGTCTTTCAAAAGTCTTCAGTACTATGAACTCACAGATTAAGTCATTTCTTTTGGTGTTCAAATGTCCTAAATTTGAACAGTGGGAACTCTTTCAGGCTAGCACCAATATCTTTTTTTTTGATATGTCTTTGAGCATTTCTGTGTTTTCTGGAAGTAGGTAGAAAATCTCCAATAGTACTTTACATCAAATGAGTATAGCTAGATATTCAATTGTAAGTTAGTGAAACAATGCTTGTTAGTATTGACCTATCAATAGCTTAATAAATGTCCCAACAATTACTCTGTGACAACTAGATTGGAAACATAAGTCATAAGAAAGCTCTTCTAGGGAAACTGAGTGTCAAATACCACTTGGATCATGAAAAATAAAGATGATAATAAGCATTTTAAAAAGGAAATGGAGCCTGACCAGGCAGTGATGCAATGGATAGAGTGTCGGACTGGTACATGGAGGACCCAGGTTCGAAACCCCGAGGTCGCCAGCTTGAGTGCAGGACCATCTGGCTTGAGCAAAAGCTCGCCAGCTTGGACCCAAGGTCACTGGCTTGAGCAAGGGGTTACTTAGTCTGCTGAAAGCCCACGGTCAAGGCACATGTGAGAAAGCAATCAACGAACAACTAAGGTGTCGTAACAAAAACTGATGATAGATGCTTCTCATCTTTCTCCATTCCTGTCTGTCTGTCCCTGTATATCCCTCTCTCTGACTCTCTCTGTGTTCCTATAAAATATAAAACAAAATAAAAATAAAAGGAAATGGAGCTAACTACGAAGCCTGTAGTGACAGGTTTCATAATTACTTAGAGTAGTTCTTAAGCAGATTTAATTCAGTATGGGTAGAAAAGACTTTTTTTTTTAAGCATTCCCATGAATAGACCATCTAATAGCATACCCTTAGATTTTACCAATAGAATGTGCTCGAAGATTTCATTCAACCTGATATGGGCCACCAAAGCAAGCTATACTTTTAAAATCCAGTGAACTTACTCATTACTCAGGTTTCAAGACCTGAGTATTTGTTTTTAAATTTTATTTATTTATATGCTAATTATCCTACCTCTGCATCTAACTCTTGACCTTTTCTTTCATTAAACACATCCTAGAATGGAGAGGGAAGGGGAAATAGATATCTATGTAATTTATCAAGTTCTTGATAGCAGTTCTGAATTTCAGTTTGTTGATTTTGTTTTGTTTTGTTTGTTAAGTTTAGTTTCTGGATACTGTGTCTGTTCTCCATCCTACTAAAGGTGGTTGACAAACTGTCATCTTTATAACAGTGGAACTTAGAGTCAGGAGACCTCAATTCTCTGCCACTGAATACTATGTTATTGTTTCTGAAAAAAACAAACAACTAGCATTTAAAAAATTGAATTACTTGATGCAAAAGAAAAAAGTTCTTTCTTTAATTTTATTTTACTAATTTTAATGGGGTGACATTAATAAATCAGGGTACATATGTTCAAAGAAAACATCTCCAGGTTATCTTGTCATTCAGTTATGTTGCATACCCATCACCCAAAGTCAAATTGTCTTCTGTCACCTACTATCTGGTGTACGTTGTGCCCCTCCCCTCACCCCTTTCCCACCCTCTCCTCCCCCCTTCCCCTGTAACCACCACATTCATGTCCATCTCTCTTAGTCTCTTTTTTATGTCCCACCTATGTATGGAATCATGCAGTTCTTAGTTTTTTTTGATTTACTTATTTCACTCCATATAATGTTATCAAGATCCATCCATTTTGTTGTAAATGATCTGATGTCATTTCTTATGGCTGAGCAGTATTCCATGGTATATATATATATATACACCACATCTCCTTTATCCAGTCATCTATTGAAGGGCTTTTGGGTTGTTTCCATGTCTTGGCCACTGTGAACAATGCTGCTGTGAACATGGGGCTGCATGTGTCTTTACGTACCAATGTAAGAAAAAAGTTTTTAAAATGATTGCCAGCTTTTTCAAACTCCTGGCAAGGTTGAAAAAACTGGACTCATATTTAAGAATATATAGCACTAAAAACAGGTGTTAAGTATTGGGTAGCTTGGTGAATAACAACAAAAGAGTATCTATCTAAATTAGACTGAAATAATTCAAATTGGCTCGGAGAAGCATTGACCTCATAGTTCTGCCATTGATTAACCTTGACCTTGAGAAGCCAGTTGACTTCTTGTATTCATTTAGTCAGTGAACATTTGAACATTTTTTAGGTCCCAGGCATCCTCAGTTTCTGCATTCTAAAAGTTATGCTAAATGATCGTTAAAAGTCCTCTCCATCCCAGCCCCATGCTAGATGTATAAAATTAATAGTCCCAATTGTTAAAGAATTCAGACTGGTAGGAAGAGGTTGTCTGTATAGGCAGTGCTTTTGGTAGAGTCACATGACAACATGTCCTAGAAACGTCAAAAAGTCTCTTGATGTGTACTGAAGGAGTGGAAGATAGCCAGGAAAAGGAGAGCAGAAGGGTATTTGGAGAGAGGCCATCATGACCTCTCTCGTGGCCATCATGTAAGGGTTTGGAGGCAAGTTAAGAGCTCACAAAAGAGACTGAGGATGAGCAGCTATAAAAAGTAAGAAGGCAAAGGGCATCTCTGAAACCAGAGTGAGAGACTGTTTTGTGTGTGGTACTGAGAATAGCGTTCATAGACATTGATCTGATGGCCAAGGGTAAAGCTTTCTTAATCAAAAGGAAATTAATAAAATACAATTGTCTTCCTTGGTTGAATTTTGAATTATATTCCTTTTAAAACATTTTTTTAATTTCTTTTTATTTTATTCATTTTAGAGAGGAGACACAGAGTGAGAGAGAGAGAGAGAGAGAGAGAGAGAAAGGGGGGAGGAGCTGGAAGCATCAACTCCCATATGTGCCTTGACCAGACCAGTGCAGGGTTTTGAACTGGCGACCTCAGTGTTCCCAGGTCGACGCTTTATCCACTGTGCCACCACAGGTCAGGCTATATTCCTTTTAAAGCCTGGGTCCAAATTATGCTTCTCAGAGCCTATTTGAATTATTTCAGTCTAATTTAGATAGATACTCTTTTACTGTTATTCACCAAGCTACCCAATACTTAACACTTGTTTTTGTGCTATATATTCTTAAATATGAGTCCAGTTTTTTCAACCTTGCCAGGATTTTGAAAAAGCTGGTAATCATTTAAAAAACCTATTTTTTTTTTGCATCAAGTAATTCAATTTTTAAATGCTAGTTGTTTCTTTTTAGAAACAATAAAATAACATAGCATTCAAACTAGTAACATTTGGAAACAGGCTCCACAAATTTACTGTCCACGAAAGGAGATTTGATAAAAGATGAACAGCTAGCTCTCTCAGATTTACAAACACTAAAAATTTTACATTGTGGTTGGAAGTTTTTAGTGCAGTAAATCATGTGCTTTTCGTGGACCGTATCTCACAGATGCAGTTGGACATGAGATAATCAGATTTTTACTCCCTACAAGCTCTACAGCTGACATATCATAGCAGTAATACGTGTCAAAGACTTAGTGCTACTTTGCTGCCTGTCTGATTTGAGTTGTTGTGGTCAGTCTGAGGAACCTCTGATATGATAAGATATCATTCATTAGGTCATATGGTTTGCAAGTGCCCAAATCTTAACTAAGCAGCCTGGGAGCACTCAGAATGGGGAAGAGAGGGATACTGACCTTGTCTGTTGGAAAGCTTATTTTGTGTTCAGTGACAAAATAGTGTGTGTAGTAATATATGTATATTATGCATTTTTTAAAATCATTTTTCATCAGAAATTAGTTTTAGTTTCTAAAAAACAGTGAATACTAAAAATGCATTCATCTTCCTTTAATATTTCAGTCTAAAGCATTAAAACTTTTATTGGAAATATTTTCTGCCAATTTAAAATGACAGGAGCCACCTTTTTGTTTTTCTGTTGAGGGAAAAACTGGATGTTGAAAATTAACGTTGCTGAATTTTTAAAATTAAATTAAATTTTTTATATTTTCTAAATAGAAAGTTATTTATTTTCAATCTGGCAACATCTCCATTGGACACATATCCGTAAAACATACTGCTCACAAAAATTAGCGGATATTTCAAAATGAATATGAAACGATAAAATATCCCCCTAAATTTTGTGAGCAGTATAGAATAGATACACACATATACATATCTTTATTGACATAATTTATATGCCGTATAGTTTACCTGTTTGAAGTATACAATTCAGTGATTTTTTAATAAAGCCACATTTTTATCACTCTAAAAAATAATCCCACTGTCATTATCATTCATTCCTTATTCTACCAATCTCCCTTTACCCAGCCCTAGGCAATGAATAATCTACTTTCTTTCTCTATAGATTTCCCTATGTTAGACATTTCACTTAAATGGAGTTATTTGACATGTTGTCGTCTGTGATTGGTTTCTTTTACTTAGCATAATGTTTTCACATTTCATTCAGATTATAGTATGTATCAGGACTTCATTCCTTTTTATTGCCTAATAGTATTTCATCATATGGATATACCACATTTTATTTATCCATGTATCAGTTGGTGGACTTTTGAGTTGTTTTCACTTTTTGGCTATTATAAATGATCTATTGTACTCATTTGTGTACAGGATTCTTTGTAAGCATGTTTCCACTTGCCTTGGATATAATCTTACAGGAATTGGTGGGGTGATATGGTAACTCTCTCTTTAACTGTATAAGGAATTGTCATATTGTTTTCCAAAGCAGTTTTATCTCATTGTACCTTTCTACCAGCTGTGTATGAAGGTTTCAATTTCTCTATAGCCTTGCCAATATTTGCTTTATCTCCCTTTTTTATTGTAACCATCCTAGTAAATGTGAATGTCACCTCATCTAGGTTTTGACTTGTATTCTCCTGATGGCTAATGATATTAGGCATCTTTGAATATGCTTCTTCGCCATTTATATCTTTAGAGAAATATCTGTTTATATCCTTTGCTCGTGTTGTATTGGGTTATTTGTATTTTTATAATTAAATTGTAAGAGTTCTTTTATGTTTTTTATGTTTTAGATTGAAGTACTTTATCAGGTAAATGATGTAAAATTTGTTTAAGTGATTTGATGGACTTATAAAACCTATGACAGCTTTAGAAAGAAATAATTCCTCTTGAAAGAATTCAATCCAGATAAAAAAGAAGTATTTCATTTTCATGGGGGTGTTTTGCTAAAGGTTTGAATTTTTTCAGAGCTTCAGCTAAAGGTTAAATCAAATGAAATGTATGTGGTACTTTGATGTAGCTTTAAAAGTTCAGAGTGAAACAAGTGTGAAGTGATTTATTTCCTGTAATTGGTCATAGATTTACATAGAGCCTCATATATTCCTAACCTCATCACTATTGACATTAGACTACTGTCTAAATAATGTTAATGGTTTCAATTTTGTCAAGATATGTCAGCTGCCAGGACGAGGACAATGATAGTTTCATTTTGTTTGACCCAGTATACTGGATAAATCTAAGTGTACACTCTATAGAAAGACTTTATAAATGACTTTTGTTCTTCTTTCTCTTCTTCTTTAGTAACAAATGCATAGTATAAGTTTCTTTAATTTCAAACTTCCCTTTCCACCTTTTTCACTTATCAATGTAGGTACAGATTTTTCTATGCTTCTAAAAATGTCTGTTTTAACTATTGCATTTTATATGTTTAACATAGAATCTATGTTTTTTAAATTTTTAAGTGGTTTACCTGGTTTTTTAAAATGACTTACTTAGCTTAAAGCCAGAAGCATTTTCAGCATTGTCTATTTTATATTATTTTAATAAAGTTCTTAAAATTTTAAACACTTTTTTAAGTACTGTAAGTCTGAATTTTGGCTCTTGTCTATGTAATGCAATCATCAAAAAAGTCATGACCTCCAGTTGATCACTTTTATTGGTTTCCTGTCTGATTCACTGGAAATCTTTTGGTTTGTGTGATAGTTGCTAGTTTTAATCTTTGTCATGTGTATAATTCTGTTTTTAAAGAGGCTGATAATTGAGAATAAATTTAGCATATCATTTTCCATTTGCATTTATTTTACACTTTGAAAACTATTTTGTAAAGAATTCAAGAAAATTACTGATAAAACTTTCAGGGGAAAAATAAAGCCCTCTAGAACTTAGAAATACAAACCTATGTTATTATTGAACTTTATGTCCATCTTCCCATATAAAATATGAAGTTTAGTTATTTGAAATCTTATATATCATACATCACTTAGAGAAATGTTACCTTTGGCTTTAAAAGCTTTATAACACTGTGTTTTACAGATTGATTATATAAACCCAAATGTACAAATAGGAGCTTTTATTATCTGATATGACTCAGTCTTGGAAACTTACTGCAACTGTTTTGCACTTCACTTGGTGGTATCACATGACTCACTTCAGTGGTTCAAACCCTGTCTAGTAGTGATCAAAGTTCATTTGGTTAGGGGTTTTTTTGGTGTGTGGATGATTTTTTTCCACTTTGTTGTGGATTGATAGTCTTTCAAAATACTCAGTGCAGTCCTTGTTACTCTTTTGAATCTGAGAAAGTGGTAGTTGCACCATTCAACCTCCAGTCACACACAGGGGAAAAAATATTAACTTGAAATAATGCACATGAAGGTACTTTTAACTGTAAAGCATCATGTAAATCTAAGGATTTATTTTAATTTTATTTTTCAATTACAGTTTACATTCAATATTATTTTGTATTAGTTTCAGGTGTACAGCACAGTGGTTAGACAATTGTATACTTTACAAAGTATTCCCCTCAATATTTCCAGTGCCCACCTGGCCCCATGCATAGTCATTACAGTATTATTGACTATATTCCCTGTGCTGTACTTTACATCCTTATGTCTTATTTTTAACTACCAATCGGTGCTTCTCAGTCCCTTCACCTTTTTACCCAGTCCCCCTACCCTACTCCCCGCTGCCAATCATCAGTCTGTTCTCTGCATCTATGAGTCTGTTTCTGTTTGGTTTGTTCATTTATAGTTCTTTAGATTCCACTTAGCATAATATCTAGGGGTTTATTATTAATTCTGTTACCCCAGCATGTTAAAATTGAAGAAGAATAACCTGTTGTTTCTCTTTAAAACCAACTATAAAAATCAGTCCTAACTTTTTCAGATTACCAGTATTCTGTAATGTGCTGAAAAAAAAAACAGCACATAAAGAACATCTGTCCTCTGTTTGCATGGACACTAGTGTAGGTGATTAAATTTTCTTAGTACAGATTTGTTATTTTTCAAGAAGTTATAGTTAAAATCTATAAATCTCCAAAACAATGACATTTCTCTATCTTACAAAAGAAAATTCTATCTTAACCTTTTGTGTTTTAGTTCAGCTAATGACATAGACTAATAAAAAATGCTTTTGAATACTTATGTGCCTTTACTGATCATGAAGTCCTTTGGGAATATTCATCTCTGCAGTTTCTTCCTGCTTTAAAATTTTAATGATAATTTTCCTGTGAAATGGCTATAATAGTTTTTAATGTTCTCTTTTAGTGTTTGAATTTTTTTATTATTATGCGTTAGAAACTGCTGTTTCCTGCCAAAACCTACGTTCATCAGACTATGAACATGACAGTTTCCTGTTTTCTCATTAACTATACTGCATTTTGTGCTTTATTCATTAGTTATATGATATCTTAGTTATCACTTTCTTTTCCTAATTACTAAATGTTTTCTTAGGTCAGTATTGTTTAATATGTACAAAGAAATTCTAAAATCTTATCTCTGTCGATAGTGAGAGGTTATGATTTTATATAACTTTTCAAGTTGTAATAAGTATTCCAGAATGTCTCCAGTATTATTTAAATAAATTCTACATGTTTTTACTATTTTTACTCTGTCTCTTAATGCATAACATGATGAAGCAGTCCACATCAGGTAAGAAACAGTACATTATTTAGATCTTATATATATATTAAAATATTAATAATTATATCTTATATATATATTAAAATCTTATATATATATTAAAATATTATATATTTACTTATTAATATTTTATATATAAATATATAAAATATTAAGTAAACAGATGGAAATACTAATATATATATATATTAGTATTTCCATCTGTTTACTTATTAATATTTTCATTCAACATGTAAAAGGATGGGATGAATAATCAGTACCTGAAAGATTTTCTCAAAAATTCTTTAAAAATGATATAATAATAATGATGATGATGATGAATCTTGCCATCATTTCGGTGTATTTCATCATTTCTTATGTTTCAACTCTTGTCAAGTCAGAATGCTAATATCTGGGATACAAAAATGATTAAGAAACAATTCCCACCAGCAGGGGCTAGCAGAAGAAGTAGGATATATGTACAGCAATCAGTCATTCCATATTTTTCTAGGCAATGCTAATTTTAAATATTTAATTCCAGTGGTAAATCATATAATTTGGAAAACAATTATCTATAAATAATACACTCAAATATATAGGTGTGTTGATCAATAAAATACATTAAAGTATTTATGAAGTTATTTATGGCTGTTGATATTTAAAATGTTATAAAATTATAAAATGTTTTATTAAAATGATTACATTTTTAACTTAATATCAAAATAACACTAGAAAACAAAAATGCTTTTAAAAGTAAAGGAAGCAGCATTAATTTTTTTGTTTTTATGTTATTGGGCTATTTGGGGGTTTTGTTCTGGCAAGCATAACTACTTTATTATCAAAATGATCATGCTACAAATAAATTTGAAAGCACAGTTTAAAGGTTTTATTGATTACCTTATTTTGAAATACAACTAAACAAATAACTGAAACTAAGAAACTCAATATGCACGGAAATGTTTATTTTGAGATTTATGTCCTACCTTGTTTCCCACAGGTTTTTGAGGGAGTTCACAGGAATACTTATAATAGAAAAATAACATAATATTAGGTTAATTAAATAAGTGAAATTTCTGATACCAGACTTTCACTTACAAAAATGGCAATTGCATGTAGTTCAGTATAGTGTAATACAGTAAGTAGTTAAAAGAATTAGTTCTAAGGCAACAGCTAGTAAAATCAGAGTTAATATTATCACACAAAAATGTATGCAGCCTCAGATGGCAGTGCAGAGGTGGCAGCTGCAGGCCTGTGGAGCCTGTGGTTGCAGGGGCCTCTGGGCCACTGGGCTGTGGACTGAGGGCCCGCCACGGGCAGGCAGCCCACTGGTATTGATGGCTGCTGACTAATCAGGGTGGGGTTGCTGATGGTTGGGTGTTTGTAGCAGTTTCTTAAAATGATACAACAGTGGAGTTTGCCTTATCAATGGACCCTTCCTTTCACGAACTGTTTCTCTGTAGCATGTGATACTACTGTTTGATTGCATGTTACCCACAGAAGAACTTCTTTCAAAATTGGAATCACTCCTCTCAAACCCTGCTGCTGCTTTATCAACTAAGTTTATGGAACATTATAAATCTTTTGTCATTTTAACGATTTCTACAGCATTTTAGGAATAGATTCCAGCTCAAGAAACCGCTTTCTTTACTCATCCATAAGAAGGAACTCTTCATTCATTAAAGTTTGATCGTGAGATTGCAGCCATTCAGTCACATCTCCAGGCTTCACTTTCAATTCTAGTTTTCTTGCCCTTTCTACCACATCTGCATTTACTTCCTCCACTGAAATCTTGAATCCCTTGAAGTTATCTATGAGGTTTAAAAACTTCTTCCAAATACTGTTAATACTGATATTTTGACTTCTCATGAATTATGAATGTTCTCCATGGCATCTAGAATGGTGAATCTTTTTCAGAAGGTTTTCAATTTACTTTGCCCAGATCCATCAGAGGAATCATTATTATGGCATTCATAGCCTTATGTAATGTATTTCTTAATTAATAAGACTTGAAATTCAAATTCCTTCTTGGGCCATGCTGCAGAATAGTTGTGTTAGTGGGTATGAAAACATTAATCTTGGTGTACATTTCCATTGGAGCTCTTGAGTGACCAGGTGTAGTGTCAATGAGCAGTAACATTTTGAGAGGAATATTTTTTTCTGAGCACAGGCAGAATAGAATCAGCATAGTTCTTAAACACTCTTAAGATTTTTGGAATGGTAAATGAGCATTGACTTCAACTTAAAGTCAACAGCTGCCTTTAACAAGAGAGCCTCTTTTGAAGCTTTGAAGCCAGACATTGACTTCTCTTCTCTGGCTATGGAAGTCTCTCATACAGGGCATCTGCTTACAATATAAGGCTGTTTTGTCAACATGGGAAATCTGTCATTTAGTTTAGCCACCTTCATTATCTTAGCTAGATCTTCAGGATAGCTTGTTGCAGCTTCTAAACCAGCACTTGCAGCTTTACCTTGCACTTTTTTAAAGGAGACGGCTTCTTTCCTTAAACCCCATGAAACCTTTGCTAGCTTCTGACATTTCTTTTGCAGCTTCCTCACCTCTCACAGCCTTCATAGAATTGAAGATAGGTAGGGCCTTGCTCTGGATTAGGCTTTTGTTTAAAGGAATGTTGTGGTAGTTTGATCTTCTGTCCAGACCACTGAGACTTTCTCCATATCAGCAATAAGGCTGTTTCACTTCTTTATCCATGTATTCACTGGAGTAGCACTTTTTTTTTTTTTTGAGTAGCACTTTTAATTTCCTTCAAGAACTTTTCCTTTGCTTTCACAACTAACTCATTGGCTAACTTATTCAGTGCAAGAGACCTAGCTTTAGGCCTGCCTCATCTTTCAACATGCCTTCCTCACTAAGCTTAATCATTTCTAGCTTTTGAGTAATAGCCATTCAACTCTTCTTTCACTTGAACACTTAGAAACCATTGTAGGGTTTTCAGTTGGCCTAATTTCAATATTGTATCTCAGGGAATAAGGAGACCTGAGGAGAGGGAGAGGGATGTTGGGGGGAGCACAACCAGTTTGTAGAGCAGTCACAACATGCAACATTTCCCAATTGTGGACAGGGTTCATGGTGTCCCGAAACAATTACAATAGTAACATCAAAGATTACTGATCACAGATCACCATAGCAAATATAATAATAGAATCTTGCATCGCTTAACAATAGGGATGCTTTTTAGAAATGTGTCATTAGGCAATTTTGTCATTGTGCAGACATCATAGAGTACATTTACACAAACCTAGGTGGTATGCCCTTCTATACACCTAGGCTATCTGGTATAGCCTATTGCTACAAACCTGTACAGCATGTTCCTGTACTAAATACTGTAGGCAATTATAACAAAAGTAAGCACTTATGCATCTAAACGTATATGGTGAGAGAGACAGAAAGTAAGGGAGCAATATGAGAAGCTTCAATTCTTTGTTGTGGCACCTTCGTTGTTCACTGATTGCTTTCTCACATGTGCCTTGACCAGAGGCTCCAGCAGAGCCAGTGACCCCTTGCTCAAGCCGGTGATCTTGGACTTAAGCTGATGAACCTGTGCTTAAGCCAAATGAACCCATGATCAAGCTGGTGACCTCAGGGTTTCAAACCTGGGTCCACAGTGTCTGATGCCCTATCCACTGCGCCAATGCTTTGGCAGGTTAACATTTTAAAGTAGAAAAAGTACAGTAAAAATATAGTATAAAAGATAAAAAAACGGCATACTAGTGTAGGGCACTTACCATGAATGGTGCTTGCTGGGCTAGAAGTTGCTCCAAGTGAGTCAGTGAGTAAGCGGTGAGCGAATGTGAAGGCCTGGGACATGCACTACTATAAACTTCATAAGCACTGTACACCAGCATTACCACAACCACAGGTACTGCAGTGCACTACAGCGTGGCAATTACATCACTAGGTAATGGGAATTTTCAGCTCCTTCTCATGGAAACACCTTTTATGTGTGGTACGTAGCTAGAGCACATGACTATAATGAAAAAGTTTGAGATATTGACTATAATGAAAAAGTTTGAGATATTGTGAGGATTATCAAAATGTGATGTAGACACACAAAGTGAGAAAGTGCTGTTAGAAAGACGGTGTCAATAGACTTGCTCAGTGTGGAGTTGCCACAACCCTTCAGTTTGTAAAACTGAAATATTTGTGAGTGCAGTAAAGCTAAGGTGACCAACTTTTTTACAATGAAAAGGAGGACAAAAATAAATTAAAGAAAACAATATGGTAAATAAAAGAAACATTTTATTCATTGCAACAATAATACACCATAATATGATAAATGCATAATAAAACATTTGTAATATTTTATATTGTAATTATGCATACGTGCCTATTTTTAATAATAATTGCAAGAAAAAAGTACTCATTTAGATACGAATACATCACATCACATGCAATGGATCAACTCTGCATCGATCAAATGTGAACATCTACAGATTAGTCTTCCAATATCAAAAAGGAGGACACTTTTCAAGGGAGGACGGAACTTACAAAAGAAGGACTGTCCTCCCCAAAGGAGAACGACTGGTCACCTTAGTATGCCTATATAATGATTTTGGTTGTATTAGTGTTCGGTATCAACACTGTTCATTGACTTTCACATCGTTAAGTCTATATAAGTTCACAGCGGAGCCTGACCTGTGGTGGCGCAGTGGGTAAAAGTGTCCACCTGGAATGCTGAGGTCGCCAGTTCGAGACCCCGGGCTTTCCTAGTCAAGGCACATATGGGAGTTGATGCTTTCTGCTCCTCCCTCCCTTCTGTATCTGTCTCTCTCTGTCTCTTTCTCTGTCTCCTCTCTCTAAAATGCATAAATAAAAAAATCTAAATAAATAAATGATTTTTTAAAATAAAGTTCACAGCGGAACATGAAGTGCACAAGTGATTAAGTGTGCAGCTTCTCAGGCCTCTCTCTGCTCAGGAGTGGAGACCAAAGGCAGCCTGAGAAGGCTTATTTTTCATAAGTTACTATGGCTTACCAGAGAAGTTTGGAAAATAGTGTCGTCTTCTTTGGGAACGGGTAATTTTTTTTCTGACTCTATTTTAAACAGATTTATTGAGATAAAATTTACATATAAAGTTCTTCCATTTTAGTGTAAAATTCAATGGCTTTTCATATATTTACAGAGTTGTGCAACCATACCACAATCTAATTTTTGGAATATTTGTCACCCCAAAAAGAAACCTCATGTTTATTTTCAGTCACTCCCTTTCTCCTTTCTTCTCCCCCAGCACTAGGCATCCACTGATCTACTTGCTGTCTCCACAGACTTCCTCTTCTGGATGTGTCACATAAATGGAATCATGTAGTATGTCATATTTTGCCTCTGGCTTCTTTAACTCAGCGTAATGTTTTTGAGGTTTATCCATGTATCAGTACTTAATTCCTTTTATTTGCCAAATAGCATCCAGTTGGATGGGAACAATGTCTTAATATGATTATTTTACCTGATACATTCATTCAAATGATTGTCTTCATGTTTTCATTTTCTTTTATGGTGTGTTTTCTTATGTATAACTCTCCTGCGGTACCATGTAAGCACCCTGTGTGTGTTCATCTCTTGTTCAGAGGATTTAGTTGCAGTATTCATTTCACCTTGCTGAAGAACTCTCTCCTCTGACCTGCCCAGGCTATTCAGTGAGGACGGGGTGCCACTGGCCACTTGCACAACTGATGTCTCAGGAGCTTTCTTGTCATTTTTGGATTCCTTTTGCCTCATTTTTGTATTGGATTTCCTTTTTCCTGGGACAAAAACAAAAGGATGTGTTTTTCTTTCTTGGTGTAGTTGAATTTGATGGAGTAAATCACCTATCTTTCTGGGGGAAAAAAAAAAGATTTATAGGAGATTAACCGTAAGAAGGTTTTATCTGATTTAGTTTCTTATGATTCACCCAAAAGAGGGTTTTCTTTTAGAGGTAGGGGTTAAGTCCTTGCAGCTTCTAACTCATATTTTAGTCTTACACTTGATTGATAGTTTGAATGAGTATAAAAAACATTTTAAGATAATCATAATTTTTTAATGTAGAAGTTATTTTTTTCTCAGGATTTTGAAGGTACTACACTATAGTTGAGAAGTCTGATACCATTTTGATTTTTACTCTTTTATACAAAACATGTCTTTGTTTTGGGCTGGATGCTTTATTCTTTGTACCCAGTGTCTGGAAATTTTATTGTGATATAACGTGGTGTCGGTCTACTTTCATCCATTGTGCTGGATACTTCATAGGTTTTTTAATCTCAAAGCTCCTGTTTTTTATGTGAGAGAAATTTATGTGTAAGATTGTTTTTTGTTTTGTTTGTTTTGCTTTTAAAATTGCTTTTTAGAATATCCTGTTCTTTTTACATGAAGGCAGTGTCTTCGGAGAGATTAAGTGATTTTTTTTTAAGTGTTTTTCTCTTTAGTTAGTCTGTTTCATCCTACTTGCCTTTTTATCTGGCTTCTCTTAGATACTTTCCTCAAATGTCTGGTAATACTTGACTGTCTATTCAAACTTTAAGATTGGAGAACTTAGCCTGACCAGGCGGTGGAGCAATGGATAGAGCGTTGGACTGGGATGCGGAAAACCCAGGTTCGAGACTCCGAGCTCGCCAGCTTGAGTGCAGGCCCATCTGGCTTGAGCAAAAAGCTCACCAGCTTGGACCCAAGGTCGCTGGCTCCAGCAAGGGGGTGCTCGGTCTGCTGAAGGCCTGCGGTCAAGGCACATGTGAGAAAGCAATCAATGAACAACTAAGGTGTTGCAACGGCAATGAAAAACTAATGATTGATGCTTCTCACCTCTCTCTGGTTCTGTCTGTCTATCCTTATCTATCCCTCTCTCTGACTCTCTGTCCCTGTAAAAAAAAAAAAAAAAAGATTGGAGAACTTACAAAGTTGACAGGAAGTTCTGAATGGCTAGGTAGGATTTGCTGACTGTGACTGTCATTGTAGGGTGATCTTACTGAGATCTTTCTTTGGGGAATCCCTTTACTTACAATTCCAGAGAGTTCTAGTGCCTCTTGTTTCTTTGGTGATTCTCAAAAGTACTTCCAGGCACATTCAGTGACTTTAAAACCTATGTCTGATTCCACCTAGAAAAGCAATACTTTTTTATTTTTTTCCATGATCTGAATTTATTACTGGCATTTTACAAGGTGGTGGTTGTTGTTAGTGTCTTGAAGCTATTCCTATAGTCTTTAACTAAAAATTTAAAAAGACAGTGGACCTCAAAAGGGCATATTAAAGTATAAATGTGCACTTTCAAGACAGAGGTAGTCTCAGCTTTTGTCAGAGTCCCAATCCCTTGCTTGGCTCAAAACAGATATCAAATAAAATCAAACTAAGAAACATTTGCCAGAGCAATGGTCCTTACCCTTATATGTGCATCAAAATTGTTCAGTTTTGCCTCACCTGTGGTGGCGCAGTGGATAAAGCGTCGACCCGGGAACACTGAGGTCGCCAGTTCAAAACCCTGCACTGGTCTGGTCAAGGCACATATGGGAGTTGATGCTTCCAGCTCCTCCCCCCTTTCTCTCTCTCCCTCTCTCTCTCTCACTCTGTGTCTCCTCTCTAAAATGAATAAAATAAAATAAATAAAATTTAAAAAAAATTGTTCAGTTTTGTTGAACATATATTCATTCCTAGACCCTACCAGGAGAAAGTTTCAGAAATAAGTGTTTAAATGGACTGTTCCTTACTGGATAGTGGAGTCAATGTGGTTATACTACTGAAAGATGGTGTCTATTTGTATATACCAGACACACACAGGATGTGTTCATAGTTCAGAGCCACTTTTGTCTTAAATAATTAAGAGTTCCATTTCAGGTGAGTCAGCTTTTTTCTGACTTAGCTCTGTTTGGTTGGAACAGGATTACCTACCACAGTGATTCTCAAACTGAGGATATCAAAATCTCCTGAGAAACTTGCTAAAAATGTAGGTTCTTGGATTTCACTCTTAGACTTTGATTCCTTAGATATGGGAAGCAGGTCTATATTTTTAATCGACATACTCTTTTATCTTGATACAGATGATCAGTGGACCATATTTTGAGATATGCTAATCTAAGTTCCTACTGATAATATCCCTGAAAGTTTTGGAGGAGGGTTGGGTTGAGAAGATTAATTACCTGCTTTTTGTTATTGTTTAAATTAAGATGACCAACTTTTTTACAATGAAAAGGAGAACAAAAATAAATTGAAGAAACAATATCATAAGTAAAAGAAACATTTTATTCATTGCAACAATAATATGCTAATAATATGATAAACGCATAATAAAAACATTTGTAATATTTTATATTGTAATTGTGCTTACATGCCTATTAATTTTTCATAATAATTATAAGAAAAAAATACTCATTTAGATACAGATACATCACATCATACACAATGGATCGACTCTGAATCGATCGAATACGGACATTTACAGATTAGTCTTCCAATATCAAAAAGGAGAACATGTAGGAGACCACTTTTCAAGGGAGGGCAGAACTTACAAAAGAAGGACTGGCGTCCCTAAAGGAGGACGATTGGTCACCTTATTTAAATATAATTAGCTCCTAAAAGTACAGTCATAAGGATAAGCAGTACAGCTCTTAGATCTGGGCAACCAGGGGGCCCAGCTCTGGTCTTCCTGCCCAATCTCACTTCACAGGATGAGAGTCCCAGAGGACACCCCATCGGAAGTCCCGCCCCACCCAGGTCACACTCCAAGTACTTTGTACCCTGGAATTCCTTGCCCAGTGTCCACTTTCCTCCTAGGTCCAGGGAACAACTAAGTAAGAGCTTCAGTTTTACCAAATAGTCCCTTACCTTCAACTTTTTCTTTTGTTCACCAAAAAATTCCTCTATGGATTTGTTGTTCTATATTAGCAATTCTCAAATAAAGAATCATTAATTGATGTCTCCTTTGTCATTGAGGAAATGACCCCTCAACTTATAGTTTTATATAATATTTGAGATTGGTTATTAACAGCTGATATGAGGCTGTAGTGTTTTAATTGCAATAAACTTTGTTCAAGCAGAGGAAAGCTACAACTTTCCCAACAACTGGGAAGTTGTGGTTCCTGTGCTGCACTCCTCCTTTTAACAGCCAGGAAGAAGGGAGACACGTGTTCCGTATTATTTCTTCAAAAGGGTCAGGGGTAAAGAGAGAAAGGAAGAGATTAACTGACATAATTTAACACTTGGAGCTATAAATCATGTGTTGCAATATGGTGATAGGTGTTGCATCAGAAGGTGGCGGTTGTAATGCAGTGAGTATCACAGCCACGGGGAGGCTTTGTGGTGCTCTGTGCCCTTTCCCTGAAGATTCAACCCCAAGTTTTATCCCTTCTGCTCTGCCAAGGACAGACAGACGGCTTATTCCAGTTACAGTGTACCTCACTATAATTTTGTTCTCATGGCCTAGGGCACAGGGATTTCTTTATGGTTGAAAGTTTGCCTGAGGCAGACATAATTGTACTTCCTGAGGCTCGGAGCAGGTCCTGTTTCCTGTTGTCACATCCCAGCAGGGAAGTGTTAAGTTTCTTCACATCTTCCTGGAAGTCTGCAGGGAAAGCTGGGAGGTATGATGGCAAAGCTGTAATGTCTTTACTCTTAGAACCGTTGGTTTTGAAAGTGCATGTAATATTTCCTGAGTATTTCATCCTGCCTTTATCTCAAGATTGAAAAGATAGTAAGTAACCAGGAATTTTGAGAAACAAAATTGAAGCGTGATAGTAATGATAAGGGTAGGAGATATGGAGTATATTCCAGCAAAATTCTTACTAATCAACACAGATTTTGGTAGTTAATTGTTTTTTATTATTTTATACTTTTTAACACATGATAGTATCAAGATTACATTTTATATTTTAAAACGAAGTCTTGAGGACAGAACTAATGTCTTAATTACATGGTAGTGCAAATAGTGGTATCCATGGTGGTGGGAATTTGAAGGAACTTAAGCAAAGAAGTGACAGATGATGAAAAGAAATAACCTTACGTTTTGATAAAACTGGTTTTGGAGAATGTGGTTTATATATGTGACAATGGGTTTTTAATACTGAACTCTAGAATTAGACTTGCCCGCCCTATAAAATGTCTCCACAACCCTTCCGCCTTGAGGGTCACACCCTATAAAACTCCAGGGATAGAGAAACAGCCTGGTTTCCAAAGCTGGGAAAAAAGGGAAAAAGAGCTGAGCAATACGCACAGCCCCTCCCCCTCTCGAGGGTGAGAAAAGTTGCTGCCTCTCACTGGGAAGGAGTAGAAGGCAAAAATGTGTACCCTACTGAATTCCCCCACACAGAAGGAATAACCTTAGCAGGAAGAAGCATTCCTGCACTAGCAGCGATAGTGATGTGGTGGTTCTTAGGGTATTATACCAGGATATGAAAACAAATTATAATCATTTGTAAATCATTTTTGTTATTCACTGAATTGAGGATATAGGCTCTTAAGACAGTGTTTGTGATAGTTTGGAGTGTGGTCTTTAAGTCCATGTCTTCTAGAGATGCACACTGAAATATTTACAGGTGAACTGGTAGGATATCTGAGGTTTACCTCAGTAATCCAGGGAAAGGTGTAATGTAACAAGACTTTTCACGCTGTGTTAGTTGTTGAAATTAGGTGATGGATAAATGGAGTGCATCGATTACCTCTAGTAAAACAAAGGTTCAGTGTGAATCTAAACTTTACTATTAGCTACCTGTCCTCAGCAAGTTGCTCTACCCAAGTGTCTATTTCCTATAGAAATGAAGATAATAACATCAATCATATAGGACTGTTGTGATGATTCAATTGAAATAACAAGATCACACAGAAGGACTCAAAAATTGGTAGTTACTATTATATCTATAAATGGAAAGTGATCAAGGTCTCATCTTCCATAAACATAAAATGTTTGCTTTCTTGGTGGAGGTGTGTATTTATTTATACACCTGTTGAGTATGACTTGGATTTTGTTTTCACAGCTCCAGTGCTTGAAAGGCCGGAGGGGCTTCTCAGGCCAGCCCCCTTTTGATGGAATCCACATTGTCAACCATTTAATAGGAGATGATGAGTCATTCCATTCCTCCGATGAAGATTTTATAGATAATTCCTTACGAGAGAGTGGCATTGGTTTTCCTTTGCACAGAAAATCTGGCCCAATGTCTTTGAACCCCGCTGTGGCAGACGGCAGCGAGAGCGACACAGAAGACAGTGTGATGGAGACCAGGGAGAGCAGCCAGGCGGCTCAAAAGGAACAGCTCCCAAGAAAAAGAGGGTCATACTCAACCACTGTCTGACCAACACTGTGACCTAGACTGTGGGTGTTTTTAAGGGATCAGTTATTTGATTAAGGGTTTGGGGGACATATCTGTTTCATATGTACATATATATATATATATTTTTTTCAATCTTATCTGCCTTTTTATCTTTGCCAAACCTTCACCACTGACTTACCATTGCCATAAAGTAGCCTGGAATATGGTTAATGTGAAAAATAAGGTTCTAACAGTATTACTGAATATTAAATGTTTCTTGTGTAGAAAATGCAATTATATCTCTATGTGGGAACCATTTTGAAGTTCAGAATTATGGAAAATTTAATTTTCTTCTCACAAAACTGCTCTTGTGCAATATTTTATGCTCAGTAAACAAATTATATACTTCTGTTTATTAGTTTGTTTCAGGGCAGCTGTCTGCAAACATTTGACCAAGACATACATCTGATTTATTTGTGCTTTCATGTTTGAGGAATTTATTTTCAATTGAAATTACTATTTTATTAGTGGGCCACTGGAAGTTCCCAAACACAGTGTCTTTTTTTCATATAATTTTATATATACAAATTAATAGTTATCTGCCTTGAGAGTTTAAGTTTTGTTTTAATTTTTTATTCTTATGACATATGATACATCCATATGTTGCTTAGTGGTCAGAGCAGTCAGTCAACTGCAAATATATTGGTTTTTGTACATGATTTATAAATCTGTGTCACCTAACACTGAGCATCATTTTATATGGAGACTGTACATGTTGCAAAATGACCGCCTTCAGCATTCTAACAGGACTTCTATAAATATCAAGTTAAAAGGAAACAGAAAATAAAACCAAACACTAATATTTTAATAGCTTTAGTATTTTTCTTAGCATTCAACACTAGCAGATCCATAACTATACTGATGCTTGTTCAGAAACACTATTGGTGAGATCTTTTACTTCATGTGTATAAATTGTCTGTGATTAAAGAGGTTATAGCACATATTACTTAGTGCTAATATTCTACTTAATATAAATTAAGCAATGGACTGAAGTCCAAGATACACAACAATAATATCTGCAAATAATCTAGGAACATTATCTTCAGATTCTCTGATTACTAATCTATAGATAAAGCCATAAGAACTCTTTTCTACCAATTCTTTCTTCTTTTATCATCTAGACTGTTTTTCCTATGAAATTGAATATCATGGATAAATTGGAGGAAACACCCAAATTACAGTTACATCATGGAAAGACAATGTGTTGACTGGATGCTTTCCACTCGTCTTTTCATCAGCAGCCTATAAAATAAATAGCCTTTGAGGATAAGAGGGGAAGGTAGAATTTAGTATATGTGCAGAGCTAATTTTGCACAACATGTTGCATGCAGTAGAAAAATGATGTATATTACAGAATGGAGTTAGAAGAGACAAAAGTAGTTTTCTGTCTGAAACCAGGAGTGAAGCCTTGTGCCTCCCCACAGCCTAAGCTTTTCCCAGCAGGCCCTTTATAGCTATATGCTTGAGAAAAGAGACTGAAGGCATGCCTGCTGTGTCTGTGGCACCAGGCTGAATTCTTGTCAGTAAGCAATTTACCTGTGGCCACTTGTAAGCAAGTAGCAGAGCCAAGGTTTTAATTCAGATCTCTATGGCACCAAAGCATTTGAAAAGGGTTAACTAATGAATTTCTCAATACCATGCTTTTCTGACAATGTGATTTTCAATGAGTTTAAACCACATTTCACAGCTTATGAGTGTAGATACTCCTAGAATTATATGACTGGTGCTTTGGGGTGCATCACTGTCAGCCTTGAGGCTGCTGATGCTGGAGTGAAATGATTCATGGCCGCATGATTGCTTTGACACCCACATCAAGAAATCTGAATGATCTAGACCAAAGGTCAGTAACTACGCCCATGGGCCAGTTCCAGTCAGCCGCCTGTCTTTACATGACCTACAAGCTGAGTATTTCTACATTTTCAAATAGTTGAGGGAAAATAATAAAAAAAAATATTTGTCATATTGAAATCATAAAATTCAAATTTCAGTATCAATAAAGTTTTATTGAATGCCCATGCTTATATATTGTCTATGGCTGCTTTTGTGTTACAGTGGCAAAGTTGAGTAGCCTAAAATATCTATTGTTGGGCTCTTCAGAGAAGAAGTTAGCTGACCTTTGATTTAGATACTCTAAAATGTAGGCTGACTTCAGTTTGTCTCAATAGAAGATTGAACCATTTACTTTTGATGAGCTAATGGTTTAGAAACCTAAAATTTCCTGGTGGATCTTGTATTCAGAACTATTCAAAATGGAAAATGGGCCAGCTATTTGAAATCGTGAAGTCTTTGACGCCATAGACAAATTTGAAAGGATATCAGTACCTTCAGAAGTGGAGAAAGAATTCCAGAAACCCAGCATTATTCTTTAAAGTATGTATTGACCTTCAGGGTATGCTTCATTGAGTCAAGGTTATTAACTGACTTTAAAAGAAAACACCTTTCTATAATCATTTATGAATTCGAAACTTTGAAAGATATTCTTAGAAAAATTCCTAAGTACTGTTTCTGGTTAGGAATTAGGTATTAAAAGAGTTAGGGTAAATAAATCTGAATCTGTTGATGCTCTTATAATTTAGACAGTTAAAAACAGGAACAATCTTCAAATTCAAGATCTTTGATTCAAATACATCTTAGGATAGTTTAAAATCTTTCTGACCTTTAGGATACAGTAGGCTACTAATCTCTGATTTGATTCTGTTTCATTCATATTAAGACTCTGAGGCATTGGACAATGTTTTCTTGATAGATTTTTATTGGTCTCTGTTATTTTGTGTCATGTAAATATTATTCAGATCAACAGAGTCCACGAATATTGAGGTGGGAAGTTAATGAAATAAATTTTAAAAACTCACCATTAAAAAAATACTCTCTTGGGTTCGTCACCTTCCCGGTATAATTGCCATCCTCATTTGAAAAGCTGAGCTAGCAGCTTACAAGTGATCTGAATAAAATGGAAATTGCATTGAGGTGATAAAGCAGACCTTTTAGAACAAGAAAATCTCACAAAAATTAGGGGATATTTTATAGCTTCATATTCGTTTTGAAATATCCCCTAAGTTTTGTGAGCAGTATATTTCAACAGCCTTTGTAAAAATCAGTGGTAAATATTCCATCCTGGAAAAAGAAGTCAAAGATGTAACTTTACACAATTTCTACCCTGTTAATTGATAAATATTAGGCATTCAATATTTAATAACTAATTGAGATGTCAAATCCAACTAGCTGACTATTTTGGAAGGGAAAAAAAATGTTGTTTTTGTCTCATCATGCAACTTGTTACTTACTCTCCAGAGAGTGCCTTTGATTGAAAACAAGGTCTAGACCTTTTAAAATATTTTATTTCAGACATAAGAAATTATTTGGTTCCTCTTTCTCCTTTATCTTTTACATGACACACTATAATTTTCATATTTAAATAAGAAAAGTATAATAAATTATGTTTTGATAAAGCCCTTTTATGGCCAGCTTGGTTATTATAGCACCAAATGCTGACAGTTCACATCTCAGAAATCAATGATTTACTTTATTAAAACAATGAGCTTTAGCAAGGAAGTTGCTACTGCTCTATCATTAACAAAACAGTAAGTTTTAAATTTTAATTTAATTTAACTCATTCTACTGAAATTAAAATTTCTGGTTAAATGTGGAATGGATGCTATTTATAATCCAAGTTTTTACATCATACCTGTTGATCTACCTATCCCCTCTTTTCACTCCAAAGAAGAGATGATAGAATAATATATTAGGTATACTATAGAGATGCAAAGTTATAATGTATTCCATTTTACTGTTGGAATTTCTTATTGTAACATTGTATGATAACCTGAAATATTTACTTGTGCCTTTGCTTTAAACAATTAAAGTTTTCCATTTTATAAGAATTGTTGTTTCCTTAAACTATTTAACTGAAAATAGGAGATGCATCAAAACACTAAAAAATCTGCCAGAGACTGCCACTCACACACAGATGCGTGGTCACAGGGGGACTCTGTCAAAGGCCATGAATGGCCAAGGTAATGAGGCAGCTTAGAGAAAAACAAAACTCCAGAAAAGAAACTTAAAAACATGAAAATACGTGATTTAAATGAGAATTCAAGATTGCATTTCTGAAAAAACTCAGCAAGATGCAAAATACTAAAAAAGCTTTTGCTGTAACATATTCATTAGTGAGGTTTGTGTTCCATGGGTACTGGGACCATTTCCACCGGGTCACCTATGCATAATTAGTGGCAGACAGGCTGGTCTGTGATATTTTCAAATTAATGAAAAGCCAGATACCAAGATTTGCTATTTCCTTGGGAACCTACTAATATTTTGAAAATATTAAGGGCTATATTTTCATCTCGTATTTTAGGTTATTAATCAGCAACTGATTCAATAAATATATTCAAATATATTATCTGAATATACATACAGAGGCTATTATTAAAAAATTATGCCTTCTATAACTTTATCACAATGTTAATATTTAGTTCAGAAGCAGTAGTTCACTATATATTCTGCTTTATTCCCAAAAGGATTTAAGGTACTTACAAAGGTGCGTGAAATATGACAGGATAGTTACAATCCAGGGTTTCTCCACCTTGTCACTTTTGACGCTTGGTGCCAGGTTATTGCATGACACTGGCCTGTACATTGCAGGGTATTTAGCAGCATCCCTGGTTGCTACCCACTAAATCAGTAATTTTCAACCTTTTTCATCAAGGCACACATAACTAAAACTAAAATTCTGTGGCATACCAAAAATCTTTTTGCCTATCTGACAAAAAAATAGGTATAATTTTGATTCATTCACACCAGACAGCTATTGTTGTGTTGACTAGTTTTTTATTTGAGAAGGAAAAAGAAGTCAGTGCCCCTGACTAAATCGTTAGGAATTCCATGTGTTAAAATTCTTGTGGCACACACCAATTGAAAATCACTACACTAGATAGATGCTAGTGGCACCCCTCGTGTTGTGACAGCCACAGATGTCTCCCTGCAGTTGTTGCTAAATGTCTTTGGTAGGGAAGGACTGAGATTTAAAATTGCTCCTGGTTGAGCCTGACCTGTGGTGGCACAGTGGATGGAACGTCGACCTGGAATGTTGAGGTCACTGGTTTGAAGCCCTGAGCTTGCCTATTCAAGGCACTTGTGAGAAGCAACTACGAGTTGAAGCTTCCTGGTCCTACCCTCTTCCCCATTCCTCTCTAAAATCAACAAATAGGCCCTGGCTGGCTGGCTCAGTGGATAGAGTATCAGCCCAGTATATGGACATCCTGGGTGCAATCCCTGGTCAGGGCACACATGAGAAGCAACCATCTACTTCTCTCCTCTCCCTCTCCCCTTCTCTCCTTCTTCCCCTCCTGCAGCCAGTGTTTTGATTGGCTTGAGCATGGGTTAGGCACTGAGGATAGCTCAGTTGGTTGGAGCGCATCAACCTCAGGTGTTAAAAATAGGTCCGTTGATTCAAGCATCAACCCCAGACGGGTTGCCATGTGAATCCCTGTCAGGGAGCATGCAGGAGTTTGTCTCACTATTTCCCCTCATCTCACTAAAAAAGAAAAGAAAAATATCAGTAAATAAAATCTTTGAGAATCTCTAATATAAATTTAGAAATGGATCAAGAAATAAAGAGCCACTAGGACCAAAACTAAAAACACACCTATTAAAGATGAATCACAAATCTGGAGTCTGAAAGGAAAGTAAAATATGAACCACAATGAGGTGCTACTTCATTCACACTTAAGATGGCTGTTCAAAACAACATAAAAACAATATAGCAAATGTGATAAGGAAAAATTGGTAATGAAAATATTGGAATCTTGTACATTGGTGCTGGGAATGTAAAATGGTGCAGGCATTGTGGAAAAGTTTTGGCAGTTCCTCAGAAAAAACTAAACAGAATTACCATATGATCCAGCAATTTCACTTCTGGATATATAACTTAAAAGAAAGCAGGGGCTCGAACAGATATTTGCACATCAGTATTTATAATAGCCTTACAAGAGCCAAAAGGTAGAAACAACAAATGGTCTGCATGAATGAATGGGTAAATAAGAGATGGTATATATTACATATAATGAAATATTATTTAACTGTAAAAAGGAAAGAAATTCAGATACATGCTACAATATGGATGAATCTCAAAAACATTAAGTAAAATAATACATACACATAGTATGGTTTTGCTGATAAGAAGTACCTAGAATAGCAAAGTCATAGAAATATAGTAAATGTGAGCAGGAAATAGAGATGTGGGTGAAAAGGAAGTTACTATTTACTAGATGCAGAGCTCTTTGGGATGATGAAAGTTCTGAAAATGGATAATAGTGTAATAGTGATGATTGCACAACACTGAATGTATTTAATGCCACTGGATTGTATGCTTAAAAAATGGGTGAAATGATTTTTTTAAAAAGGCATGTTAAGAACTTAGCATCTGCCTGAGCAGGTGGTGGCACAGTGGATAGAGCGTTGGACTGGGATGTGGAGGATCCAGGTTCGAGACCCTGAGCTAGCCAGCTTGAGCGCGGGCCCATCTGGCTTGAGGAAAAACCTCACCAGCTTGGACCCAAGGTCACTGGCTCCAGCAGGGGGTGGCTCGGTCTGCTGAAGGCCTGCGGCCAAGGCATATGTGAGAAAGCAATCAATGAACAACTATGGTGTCACAACGGCAATGAAAAACTAATGATTGATGCTTCTCACCTCTCTTCATTCCTGTCTGTCTGTCCCTATCTATCCCTCTCTCTGACTCTCTCTCTATCCCTGTAAAAAAAGAAAAAGAAAAAAAAGAACTTAGCATCAGCTTATAAATTAAATATGATCAAACAAATATGTATAGAAGGGAAAAGAATTCCAAAACCTAAAAATTATGAAATTTACCCATTGTTATTTACCCATAAAATAAAAACAGCTTTTTTAGGTTTAGAATTCTGGCACTAAACTGGGATGCAAGCTGTGATATTAATGAAACCTGGACAAGTCACAGGACTTGATGGCCTCCGTGCTGCTGCTTGTTCTTGGAATGACCTTCCGCCACATTCCCACGAAGTTAGCTCCCCTCCCCTCCTGGTCTCTGCTTCAAGGATCTCCTGCACAGGAAGCCTCTTCTGAGCCTTCCTTTTCAAAAGCTCCTTTCCACCTTTATTTTTCTCCATTGCATTGATAACTGTCTGACAGCCTGTACATTTTACATCTTTATTTATTTTTTGGTTTGTTTGTCTACCCACACTAAAATGCAAGCTTTATAGGTTTTTGTGTATTAGCTTGCAATAAATATCTGTTGACTGTGCAAATGAATAGTTTAATAAATCACTGTTTCTTTGATTGTTCACTATTAAAATAAGATAAACAACATCTGTGAAATACAAATGTCAGTGGAAAACCCAGAATCTCCATGCACCAGTCTAGCTCCAGAGCCCTCTAATTATCAAACCCTGCCATGGCACAAGGCATCAACCAGGCACTGTTGAGGTGGTGAAGATGAGCGGGATCAGCTCCCATCTTCACACATGGAGTGAGAGACACAGAGCCCAGGTACAATGCAGTGGGAATTCAGATTACATCCAGCGTGGGGGAAGGGTCTCCTTCGTACTCTTCTCCCTTACCTGCCTGTCCAAAAGCTCCACCCTGCACCCACAGGAACCATGATCCCTGTCACAACTGTTCTGTAGGCCTCACTGTCTCCAATGTCTCCTGATTTAGGTGCATGGCTACATGTCTCCATCCCTCCAGATTTTACCAAAGATGTCTAGCAATGAAGCATCTTAAACCAGTGTGTAGGATTTTAGGCCCAGAAAGCCTTTTTATATCCTCCTGAATTGATTCTTAGAAGACAGCTGCTACTGTGTCCTCACCCTCTTGTCACCCAGGGCTGACCACATTTTCAGAGATTGGAAAGAAAGGCTGCCCTCAGTAACAGGAGGGAGCAGGGCAGGTGGAAAGAAACGAGTTGATTTTAAGATGTTGTTTCTCTGATTTTTTTTTTAAAGGAAATGCACACTGTACACATGAGAGACTCCACGGCCGAGAGATGCTGTGGCAGTTGAGATGCACCTGGGAGCTCCTAACTGTTCCCTGCGTCAGCCCTGAGGGGCGGGGCAGGCAGCATCGTGCAGCCCTCCACGCAGCCTGCAGCCTGGACTGGAGCAGCAGTCAAGCCGCTGCGCCTCCAACCTCGTCTCCTCCCCCACCAAGCCCTCGAAGTCTTCTCCAAGCAGAGGCTTCCCTGGTCTCTGGTGTTACTGCTGCTCTTCCCACCCCAGGACTGGACTGGGTGGCCCTTCTTGGTGTTTGCTGTCCTTCTACTTTTGAGGCACAATGGTGTGTGGACCTGCTGACCCTGCCAGGCTGACCTCCGGGTGGGCAAGAGAGACACCAGTTCCCCACGCCCTGTGTTGTCTCTTCTGTTTTCGTGTCTTGTGTTCCAGCCTCTGCTCTTATGCTCTTCACAGCTCAGGAGTGGGCTGACCACTCCTTTGTTTTGAAACCTTTGGTGCATGAATAAATGCTTGTCTCTACAACCTCCTTACTACCAGAGAGGCTTCTGGCCAGGCTTGGGCTGCTCTGCCTAAAAAGGAGTCTCAAGCCACATCCCTCAGCTATCCTCCTGAGCCAGGCCCGGCTGCTACCAGAACTGCAGAAGCAAAGTTCCAGGTGAGGAGGTGGAACACCTGACAACGGGGAGTCGTGGTAGAAAGCATAAATTCATAACCAGGATGAAAAATGTCATGCATTTTCCCCCAATAAAGTCTTAGTCGACTCAAAGACTAAGGCAAAGTCCAGCTCTGCCCTTTTCTGGCAAACTGCCTTCTAGTTGTGTTCTTTGGAGGGATGTTCTCCGCCAGCAGCCCCCTGGCCAGTGCTGGGATTTGAGTAATCACAGGCCCAAGTGGGGTGTGTGGGAAGGTGTGTTGTTTGGTCTGGCTCACTGCCCTTGACACTCTGTAGCTATTTTAAAATGGATCCCGCAGCCTTTCATTTGCTTCACTAATTTCTCTAAAATAGAATTGTTTATTTTGGGGTCAAAGTTGGAAAAGCTTCTTGTTCATCACCACACTGCTCTTTGGCAAGACTAGAGATGGCACATGTACCAGAGCCTAAAAGGATTTGGCACACAGTGACCGTTCAATCAATGTTAGCTAAAAGAGAAATGGTGCATTGCACACCTGAATCCCCAGAACCAGCCTAGGCACTCAGTACATAGCTATTGGCTTAAACAGTTCTTCTCCTACCTTGACCTCTCATCTGCACTCCAATTCTATATGTTCCACTGTCTATATCAGTGGTTCTTAACCTGGGTTCTATCAAACCCTAGGGGTTCGATGAGTCGGTCTTAGGGGTTCGGAGAAGCCTCTGCAGCAGACGTAAAGACACACTTGTGTAAAGTCGTGATGACACGCCCCGCTTGGCCATCACTTGCTGCAGAGGATCACGTTACATTGCTTGTCCAACCAGTGCTGCGGGGAATTTAGTGCGCGCAGTAGTCAACGGCTGTCATAGTTGTACGTCGTGTGGTTTCTTTCTTAATATTTTAATCCATACTAAATATGTCGAGCAAAAAATGAAAGTGGTCGGACGAATATGTACAACATGAATTCACATGTATCACGGAACGGGATGGGAGTCAGCATCCTATCTGCATGATATGCAATGCCAAGTTGAGCAACTCTAGTCTCACACAGGCAAAACTAAATTTGGGGGAAAAATCATTTTATTTATCACTAAAGAAGGGTTCGGTGAATGCGCATATGAAACTGGTTGGTTCGGTACCTCAAAAAAGGTTAAGAACCACTAGTCTACATGGTATTTCCACATATACATGTATTGTTTGAGGTGATGGCACGACAGTTTCTGTGGGGCAGCTGTGTTAGGCTGGCTCGCAGGTTAGGCTTGCTTGCGGGGTTACCAGCTGCAAGCGCTTTGCCTGACTGGCGCATGAGTGCGTGGCTGCGCCACATGTGTGTGGTCTACATAAGGCTACAGGTGCTTGCACTTGAGGGAGATGGGGAATTGCAGAGGTAAGGACTGCCTGCCCGCCACTGTGAGGGGCCGTTCTTGCTGTTTGTTGCCTGAGAGGCGGTTTCCCCTGCCTGTGTGCTTGTCCACCACCGTTGTGAGACTTTATTATACGGAATGGCTCAACGCTTAAGGGCTCCACGGTTTCTTTACCATTTGCCGGAATCCAGCGTGAACCTGCCTGGCCGTGGCAGTGGCCACCGGCATTACAGTATCTATTTCCTAATTTCTATCAGTGGTGGGAATTATACTTGCCCTTGTTATTATCCTTACATATCCTTGAATCTCAGTAACTTCCATCATTTCCTGCTCATGCTACCTGTCCATTGGTAGCTGGGGCTGCTCTACTCTACATAGTTTTTACTCTAGGAGCCAGGCTGATGAGCATTGCTGATCAGGAGGAAAGTGACATTGTGAACCACATGCTGGCTCCCACAGCTTCTGCCAGGAACTTACATACATACATCCCTTCCAGTCACTTTTCATTGGCTGAGGTATGTCACATTACTAAGACTCCCCAAGGAGAGGCAATGAATATTTAGAAACATAGAACTTTGTGATGACAACTATTCTAAGTACATTTTTAAAATAACAATTTTATTGTGATGTAATTTACACAACATAAAATTTAACCTTTTAAAATATACAATTATATTTTCCTTAGTATATGAACAAAATTGTACAACCATCGCCACAGTGATAATAGTTCACACCATTCATATCAATATAATAATATCACCCCCAAAAAGAAACCTGTATCTATTAGCAATCACTCTCTCCTCTCTCCTCCCCACAGCCTAGGGAACTACTGATCTACTTTGTTTCTACGAATTTGCCCATTCAGGACATTTGATATAAATGGAATTATACAATGTTACCTTTGTGTGTATTTCAGTAGCACAATGCTTTTGAGACTCATCCATGTTGTGGCACCTATTAGTAATTAATAACTTTTTTTTCTCGATAATATCCCAGTATATGAGTATTCCACATTTTGTTTATCCATCCATTAATTGATAAACATTTGAGTTGATAATACGCTTTTCTTCCTATTTTAATGGCTGTGCCTCATATAAACATTCTTTAATATGTTTAACTAATATTCTATTATTGGGCATGTATTCTCTATTATTGCCATGAAACTGCTCAAAGTAAGTTGTAACACACATCTTTTTATTATTTATTGATTTTATGGGGGGGTAGCAAGAAGTGCTTCACTTTATTATTATTATTATTTTTACAGAGACAGAGAGAGAGTCAGAAAGAGGGAAAGATAGGGACAGACAGACAGAAATGGAGAGAGATGAGAAGCATCAATCATTAGTTTTTCGTTGCGACACCTTAGCTGTTCATTGATTGCTTTCTCTTATGTGCCTGGACCGTAGGCCTTCAGCAGACCAAGTAACCCCTTGCTCAAGCCAGCAACCTTGGGTCCAAGCTGGTGAGCTTTGCTCAAACCGGATGAGCCCATGCTCAAACTGGCAACCTCGGGGTCTCAAACCTGGGTTTTCCACATCCCAGTCTGATGCTCTATCCACTGCGTCACTGCCTGGTCAGGCAGAAGTGCTTCACTTTAGTTGTTCACTGGTTACTTGTTATATATATGTGCCTTGACCAGGCAAGCCCAGGGTTTCGAACAGGTGACCTCAGTGTTCCAGATCGATGCTTTATCTCCTGCACCACCACAGGTACAGGCACATCTTTATTTTCTTATGATAAATTACTAAAACTAGAATTCCCAGATCAAAGGGTATGTATATTTTAAGTACTTTTTTTCTGATACATATTTCTAATATATCTTCCACAAATTAACATTTCCATTAGTAATATAAAAGAATGTTCTTTTTCCTATAGAACATACTTTTGGAAATAAATATCTAATTTAAACTATAAATGTATATTTATTATAAGTAGAAACTTGTGATATTAAGTGGACTTGGGGGAATTTACTTCTGTATTTTGAGAGAGAGCTTTGTATATTATCATATTCATATGTATTATTCACATATTTTTGCTATTATACTTCCAACCATTCTTAGGATGATGACTCTGGCTTATATATAGTTACCTTTTCTCTGGCTTAACTAAGATCATCCCTGTCCTTGAGCCACAACATATAGGAATTAGATTAGGGTATTCAGGGCACTGAGGATAGCGGGGTGATGGAGACCTTTCAAACCCCTGGTGATTTATCATTAGTGAATTTAAAATGAGCTGCTTTAAATGTAGCAAACTCATCACCAAAAATGAAGGTGTCACCTTTTTAATATATGATTTGTCAAGGACTGCTGGGTAGCCAAGAAAACCTTAGTAGAATTAATGAAAAACCAAAATTTAGAATGACCACCTAACCCTTATAAAATTAAAACTTATATATATATATTTGCCTCAAGAGTTGTTGCAGCCTGACCTGTGATGGCCCAGTGGATAAAGCGTCGACCTGGGAACACTGAGGTCGCCAGTTCAAAACCCTGCACTGGTCTGGTCAGGGCACATATGGGAGTTGATGCTTGTAGCTCCTCCCCCTTTCTCTCTCTCTCTCTCTCTCTCTCTCCCACTCTGTGTCTCCTCCCTAAAATGAATAAATAAAAAGAAATAAAATGGAATTCTGTGAAGAAAAAAAAAAGAGTTGTTGCAAAGAAGGGTCCTATTAACCACAGGCATACTATTGAAGCTGGTGAAGGGTACATGGGTTCAGTAAAACCTTTGTGGCTGCAGACTTGTCGAAAAACTGAGTCAAACTATTAGATCTGGCCATTTGAACACAGTTTCCAAGGCAAGACAACACCCCTGATGTGAGTTGTCTCATGGGAGGCTCACTTACCTCTGCAAACCGTGGTCAACAGCCTTGCTTTCTGTAGTTCCCAAGCCAATTTCCAACTGGAGCTCAGTAATAGTCTCCCATTTCAAGCAACAATTTAAAAAATACAAAGTCAAATACCTGGAATGCTAGAAATATTCTATATCTTGACTTCGGTGCTTACCTATCAAAAAATTAACCAAGCTATACTCTTAAGATGTATGCACCTTTACTGAATGTATATAAATTATATATCAATAAAAGTTTATAAAAGAGAATAGAGAACCCAAGAGTCTATCTCTAGAACTGTTTAAGAATTGTTGTGATCCCTGGCCAGATAGCTTGGTTGGTTAGAACATTATCCCAAAGCACAGAAGTTGCCAGTTCAATCCCCAGTCAAGGCACATACAGCTCGATGTTCCTGTCTCTCTCTCTTTCTCTCTCTCTCTCTCTCTCTCTCTCTCTCTCTCTCTCTCTCTCTCTGTCTCACCCTCCCTGAAATCAATTTTTAAAATTATGTATATAATAAAAGAATTGTGAATTACAAGCTCTGATTCTTATAAACAAGAACTATTACTGACTTGCCCCCTCTCCAGGCAGGACCATGCCTGGCTGAAGAGCAGCACTAATCTCATCCCAGCCTGAATAAAGGACTGTCTAGTGCAGGGGTCCCCAAACTACGTGCCTGCCTGAGGCCATTTATCCGGTCCCCGCCGCACTTACAGAAGGGGCACCTCTTTCATTGGTGGTCAGTGAGAGGAGCACGGGATGCATCCGCACCCATAGTTCCCATTGAAATACTGGTCAGTTTGTTGATTTAAATTTACTTGTTCTAGCCTGGCCAGGTGGTGGCACAGTGGATGGAGCGTTGGACTGAGATGCGGAGGACCCAGGTTCGAGACCCCAAGCTCGCCAGCTTGAGCGTGGGCCCATATGGCTTGAGCAAAAAAAAGCTCGCTGGCTTGGACCCAAGGTCGTTGGCTCCAGCAAGGGGTAGCTCGGTCTGCTGAGGGCCCACGGTCAAGACACATGTGAGAGAGCAATCAATGAACAACTATGGTGTCGCAATGGCAATGAAAAACTAATGATTGATGCTTCTCACCTCTCTCCGTTCCTGTCTATCTGTCCCTCTCTCTGACTCTCTCTCTATCCCTGTAAAAAATTTTTAAAAATTAAAAATTAAAATAAATAAATTTACTTATTCCTTATTTTAAATATTGTATTTGTTCCCGTTTTGGTTTTTTTACTTTAAAATAAGATTATGTGCAGTGTGCATAGGGATTGGTTCATAGTTTTTTTTATAGTCCAGCCCTCCAATGGGCTGAGGGACAGTAAATTGGCCCCCTATGTAAAAAGTTTGGGGACCCCTGGTCTAGTGTGTTTGCTTATTCGGGGGGGGCATAACCAGAGTTAAAAGTCTTAGCTTTAATGTCAAATCCACTTAGGTTAGAATCCCATTAAGTAACTGTATGACTGGGCAAAGTAACTTCTCTACCACTCAGTTTTCTCATTCATAAAATAGGAACAAAAATAATAACACTACCTACCTCATAGGGTTGTTGTGTTTAATGAAATAATGTAGGAAAAGAACCTGACACAATCTCATCATCAGCAACCAATAAAAATTAGTTATTAGCTTGATTGACAAATTTCACACCTGGGTTTCAGGCTAATATTGTACATAAAAAATAGGCAGACTTTACTACCCTGGTCAGTTGGCTCAGTGGTAGAGCATTGGCCCAGTGTGTGGATGTCCCAGATTTGATTCCCTGTCAGAGCACACAGGAGAGGCAACTATGTATCTGCTTCTTTACCCCTCCCCCTCTCCCTTCCCTCTTTATCTCTCTCCCTCTCCCTTCCCCTCCTGCAGCCATGGCTCAGTTGGAGCAAGTAGGCCCAGACTCTGAGGATGGCTCCATGGCCTCACCTTAGGCGCTAATTGCTGAGCATGAGAGCAATTCCCCAGAAGGGCAGAGCATCCCCCAGTAGGGGGCTTGCTGTATGGATCCTGTCCAGGAGTATGTGGGAGTCTGTCTCTCTGCCTTCCCACTTCTCACTTAAGAGGGGAAAAAAGAAAAGCAGACTTTAGACATGACTTGTCTAATATATGCCAGCATTATACTTTTTTTTTTTTTACAGGGACAGAGAGAGAGTCAGAGAGAGGGATAGATAGGGACAGACAGACAGGAACAGAGAGAGATGAGAAGCATCAATCATTCGTTTTTCATTGCCGTTGTAACACCTTAGTTGTTCATTGATTGCTTTCTCACATGTGCCTTGACCGTGGGCCTTCAGCAGACCGAGTAACCCCTTGCTCAAGCCAGTGACCTTGAACTCAAGCTGGTGAGCTTTTGCTCAAACCAGATGAGCCCGCGCTCAAGCTGGTGACCTCGGGGTCTTGAACCTGGGCCTGTCCGCATCCCAGTCCGACGCTCTATCCACTGCACCACCACCTGGTCAGGCATAACATGATTCTTATTACCTCAAACTCAGAGCACCTGATAAAAACCCTCATTCTGGCTAATCACTGCCAGAATGGTTAAATATTTACAAAATGAATTTTCATTTGGTATTTGGTGGCTATTTCTCAACTTTTAACTGTTTTATAAACATTACAATGTTATATAAGTAACTTCGTTTAATTACTGCTATGCATATCACAAATACTTTATCCTGTAGAGTATGGCAGGAAGTAGCACTACTCAAAGTTATGACTTCTGGGGGTGTTAATTCAGATTTTATTTTGGTATTCATATTTTTAAACTTTTTATGTTAAGGTTATGTTGATGTTGAATCTATTGGAGTTAGATATTCATTGTATTATTCTTTCAACCTTTCTGTGCTGCAAATATAAATTTGGAAAAAGTATTCCATATTCTATGAATATGACCTTTTAGGGTTTTGTGTGTGTGCTACGTGCACTCAAAACAATTTTTTCGGGGAAAGGTTACACCTGACTTTGCTTTTCCCTTGTAGGTGAGAAAAGCCTCTTATGTGCCAGCTGTCCTCAGGTGCCTCGGCTTTCATATGGGTCAAATTCTACGCTTGAATTGTCTGTTAAGCATATGGGTCTGAATTCAGACAACTCAGAGTAGCTGCATTCCAGGATTTTGCTGGGAATATAATTTCATTCTGTCATCCAATATTTATTTTAAACAAATTCAGAAGGGAGAAGCAATTGTCAGGGAGGGTTATTTGAAGCACACATCAGTTTATGTGCCTTTTCAGACACTCTAGTCTAAACCATATCCATGGATTAACCAGATCAATAGACAGCTGGTGCCTTGCTAGCCAGTGCTAGAGTCTTCCAAAAAAATATTTTTACAAAATTGTATTTTTATACAAATGTCAACAATGCATATTGAGTGTTGTGAGAAATAATTTTGTTCCATTTATTTTAAGGATGTATGAAAATATTACTTGTTTCTTTTACACAATAACCACCTTTTAGGATCCCAGAGGGAAATACTATATCTAATATTGGTACCAAGAATAGTTAATAGTAATAGTTAATCTCATCTTTGTGACAAGAAAGAAAAGGAAAAGGGAGACAGAGAGAAGGAAGGAGAGAAGTAGGGAGAAAGAAAGAAAAAAAACGAAGAAAGGAAGGAAGGAAGGAAGGGAGGGAGGGAGGGAGGGAAGGAGGGAGGAAGGGAGGGAGAATGAAAGAAAGAAGAAAGAGAAAGAAAGAAAGAGAGAGAGAAAGAAAGAAAGAAAGAAAGAAAGAAAGAAAGAAAGAGGGAAGGGGAGGAGGAAGGGAGAAAGAGGAAGAGGGGGAGCGAAAAAAGAAAAAATATTTTTCTACTTACCCTCTCTGACTCCTTCCTCAGAGAATCCTAGGCAAAACAGACATTTTCACTAGAGGCATGATAGAATACTCCCATATCATATGCCTTTCTTCAATTCAAGCTGCAAAATGATTCCTAACCCAGAAGCAAAAATATCTTAGTGCAAAAAGCAGATAACTTTCTTCTGCTACTGGTAGAATATGCTGATGCTACAAAATCCTAACCCCAGCCTCATATTACATGAGTTTCAGATCTGTAGCAGAAACTGTGCTCACATATGTACCCTGATTTATCAATGTCACCCCATTAAAATTAATAAAAACATCAATATTTAAAAAATAGAGTTGTTCTTACTATAAAAAGAAAATTGAAATTGTTTTATTGCAATATGAAAAGGAAGAGTATATAAAAACACTTTATGGTTTAATGTCATTACAAAACAATTGAAAATTATTATAAATGATGGTCACATTTGAGCCTTGGAAATAAAAACATTGACAGAGGAAAAAAAAAAAGAAATGAAACTGTGTTCACTGGTTGTGTTCGCTGGGGGTCTCTGGAAAAACAGAACCAATAGGGTAGAGAGATACATAAGAGGAAGGTTTATTATAGGAATTGGCTTACGCGATTATGGAGGCCAAAAAGTACCGTACCACCATCTGCAAGCTGGAGAACTAGGAAACCAGTGGTATAATTCAGTCTGTGGCATAGGAGGGCAGGGCTGTTCAAAAGTCCGAGAACTGGGTTCCAATGTCAGCAGGCAGGAGGGGATGGACATCCAGATCAAGATGGGTAGTGGGGGATATGAATGCGCCACTCCTCCACCTCTTGTTCTATGGGGTCCTCAGCAGATGGCCTGATGCAACCTTGCTGCCAGGCCACGTGGGTGCGGGTGGAGCTTCTTTAGGGCTACTGATTCAAATGCGAATGTCTTCTGGAAATACCCTCACAGATGCACCCAGAGATAATGTTTTAGCAGCTACCAGGCATCCTTCAGCCCAGTCAAGTTGACACATAAATTAACCATCACACTGGTCAAAAGAAAAGTCCTTATATGCCAGGCCAGGTGGCATCTCAGAGGCCTGGGACAGGAGAAACACAGTCTTCAGATATTGTCTCTTTTACTCACCGTCCCTGCTATAGTCAATTCTTGATTGGTTGAAGAAGACCAAAGAACCCCCTATACCCATTTCTGTACCCCCACATATTGCATGGTATGTGACATTCAACCAGTACTCAGCAAATATTTGTTAAATTAAAATGGATTATACAATTGAGTCCGCAGCCTCCCCCTCATGTGGGACCACTGTGCCAGTGCTGGCCTTTGCATCCTTCCAGCCTCAGCCACTGCTTTTGAACTCGGCCTCCACACTAGGCACCAGCTTACTATCTAAGGCTGAGTTCATTCTGGCTCTGGCTTTTGTGTTTCCCTGTTGCCACTGGGACATTCTCTCTCCCACTAGTGAACAAAAAGACTGTGAGGTGCACAAACAAATTCCCAATTTGCACAGGAGCCCTGTTTATTCTTTCATCAGATAGGGATTGGGTAGGGCTTGGGGGGTGCGTGCGTGCATGCGTGCGTGTGTGTGTGTGTGTGGTCTGTGAGAGTGTTTTAATTAAAGCTCATGTGAAAGCCCATTGTGGACCTTACTGCTATACTGGCCTTTTCCTGACAACAGGAACAGTTAAGAATATTAACTCTAGGAAGAGGCAGTGCTCCTTTGGCATTTCTCCATCTACATCAACCTCAACAATCTGCTCCATTTGATGGGGACCATGAGAGTTGGAAGTGACCTTGGAAAGCCCAGAACCCATGGACGCCTGTGGTAGATGAGGCCTGTGAGCAAGGAAAAGGAGCTTGAATCTCTCAGGTGGTCAATTTGATTGGGAATGTCAAAAGTTTATATTAAAATGCTTTATGGCAAGTCCTGACTGCTGCCCAGAGTGTGCAAGCTTCTGCTCCTTCTGTGAAGCCTTGAGACCTCCCTCCCAGATCCGGATCCTGCCAAGGGATTGCAGCCACGTTGGCCTTGGTTTTGAATCTGAACTCTGTCCTTCTCTGGCTGTGTGATCTGGTGAAGGCAACTGGTCTATTTCCATAGGCTGTTTATTGAGATGGTTGCAGATAACGTATGGAAGGGTTTTGAAGAATGTTTGTCCTATGATGATAAAGGTAAACGCCTACTCTATGCTTCACATCTATAACTTGTTGAATCTGTGCAGCTCAACAGCCTATGACATAGGCACTAATATTATAATCATGCTTACAGATTAAAAGAAACTGAGGTACAGAGAGGTTAAGGAACCTGTCTAAGAATAATAAAAGACAGAGCTAGAATTTTTCCAGTCTAGGCATTTAATTACTATAGTCGGCTGCTCTTCGGTTATTATTGTATTTGCATTTTTCCTTGACAGGGGTGTAATTATTACACTCATTTGGGAAAATAATTTGTCAATATGTGTTCATAAACTTTAAAGGTTCTTCCCCTTTAAAAAATGAAAGGTTCTTACCCTTTGATATGGTAATTCCACTTCTGGCAATCAGTTCTAAAGAAAGAATTATATAGCACTGGTCCAGTGGATGGCTCAGTGGATATAATGTCCCTGCACGCTGAGGTCATGAGTTCCATCTCCTGCCCGGGCACCTACAAGAAGCAGTCAATGAATGTACAACTAATGGAACAGCTAAGTGGAACAACGAATTGATGCTTCTCTTTCTCTCTTCCTCTCCTCTTCCTTCCTCTCTCTCTCTCAAATCAATGGGGGAAAAATTTTTTAAAGACAGAATTATACATACATAAAAACTCAAATGCAGTTCTTAGAAAATCACAGCATCATTTATAATAGACAAAAAAAGAAACAATCCAACTGTCCCGTAAAAGGTGAGTAAAAAATAATAACACAACATCTAAATGGACAATTATAGAATATGATCAAAGCATGCAAAATAAGCATCTAGATTCTTCTCTTTTTTTTAGATTGGGGAATAAAAACACTCCAAAACAGTACAAAAGATTAAATTAAGGTGGTAGGATATAGAAGTGTGTTTTAATTTTTTCCTTCATCTACTTTTCAGATGTTCTACCATGCTGCATTTGGCAACTTATTTATTGAATGCCGTTTTCTGGGCTTGTGGTAATGCCAGGTAACCTCACACTGCTGGGGTGATGGATTAGAAGCTTGCAGCAGAGGGTGCTGAAATGTATTTATGCCATCCACCTAGGGATGTGCCTGTGAGGGAGAGCATGGAGGTATTCATGTGGCTGATTCCCCAAAACTCACAGCTGTCCTGAGGCTTCTGGGAGCCTCAAACCCCATCTTACCTCTGGCCATAGGGTCAGATATTCCTTCTAGATGAGCTGTGTTTTGTGAGTAATTTTAAAAGTTAACAATATGCAGGCTTTACTGTTTTAAAGTGAAGTGTTTCATCTGAAGTAGGGTAAAATGATCACCAAACATCCTGGAGGAAATGATGAAAAACTTAAAAGAAAAATAATTTTACATTTTCTCTCTTGTTACATTTTCCATTCATCAAGTAAAATTTGCTTTTTTTTTTTTCCATAAGCGTTCATGCTGGGTATGTTTCTGTGAAGAGTCATCTCATGCAGCCCACACATAAGATGACACTTTATTCAGTCAATCTGTTCTTAGGAACAATGTAAAAATATATATATGTGGTGAGGTTAACAATTTCTTACTTGAACTCTGAACACTAAAGCTAACAGCCCCCTCTCTCTTCAGGTGTTTGAAATCTTTAATGTAAAGTTTAATTTACAATTTTTATAGTCATAGAGTATATTTTATCATGTGTCAAGATTTACATATATTGGTCCCAAAATGTTTATTGAAAGAAAATAGTGTTTTCCTTCATGTTTGAAAAAGTTCCAAATATTTTTATAAGATCAGGTCTTACTCATAGCGTAAGTCCTATATTAATCAATCTCCAAATTTCTACTTTAATCAATTTTCCCAATTTTTGCATAGTTGGTAAAAAGCATTACCCACTTTCCATAAATGATATCAAGTCTTTTTTTCTTTTTAAAAATATTTTATTGAATTTATTTTACAGAACCCATCAAATCCCTTTTAAAAAATTTTTAAAATTTATTGATTTTTAGAGAGAGGAAAGAGAGGGAGAGACAGAAGGAGAGAGAGGAGAAGCAGGAAGCATCAGCTCATAATAGTTCTTCTCATATGTGCCTTGACCGGGCAATCCTAGGGCTTCAAACTGGCGATCTCAGCATTGCAGGTCGATGCTTTATCAACTGCGCCACTGCAGGTCAGGCAGAACCCATCAAATCTTAATCTGACTTCTAATGTTATTTGAATTTTATTTTGATAACCTACTATTTGTAAGAGTAGAGGGGAGATAATGATATTACCTAACATTTAAATTAAGTCATCACACAATTATCACTCTACTTTCATTTTCCTTGAATTTATACAATTTAGAAATCTATATCTATATATATAGATATAGATATATCATTTCTGTCTCACTATACCCATAAAGACAGCTAATTCAAAGACAAAAAATGATTTTGACACCATAAGGACAGAACCCAGGCAAATGATAGGCTGTGGTCACTGTCTAACAAATACTTCATGTGCATGAGATAAAGTCCTGTTCTATCTGGTCTTTAATAGAAATATAATGGAAATAATAGTTGATTTTTATAATCTTTTAATCGTTTGTTAAATGATATGAATTCTTTTGGTTTACACATTATATAAACATGCTATCCAAAACACTTTTCCTGGTATGTATCAAAAAATATATACATTGTTAGATTCAGAAATTTTACCCCTAAAATTATGCCCCAAAGAAGCTATTTAAAATGTGGGCAAAGCTATATTCAGAAAACTTAGTATAGCATTATTTAAAATAGTAAAAATGAAAACAAGTCAAATACTAAGACAGGGTGATTGAGTAAATTATAGTAATCTAGTTGATAGAATCCTTTTTTATAGCAATTAAGAATGAAGAAAGATAATATTAGAGCAAGGAAGATGATTGTCACAACTTTTATTTAAATAAATATTACTATAAAATAGTATTTGTTCAGTTAAAGAAAATTTGAAAAATAAAGAAAGTAGAAATATAATACTCAGTGAAAAAAGCTGACTACCATTTGTACCTATATGATTACATCTTTTTTAAAAGAAGCAGAGCAAAAATACTGGAAAGCTGTTTTACTGAGGTCTTCTCTTTCTTTATCAAATTGTAGCTAGTATAATTTATAATGGAAAAATATTTTAAAAAGTAAAACACCACCTTTATATAGACAACATCTCTTGTCTGGCTTACAGAAAAGCCTCATGCCCAGTCCTATCCTGTGATTTTTCTTTTTACGGTGTTTATTAAACATTGATTTCCCTTCCTGTGTGTCTCCCACAACTACTCTTTAGCCAGTAGTAGCTCATGGAGTTTGACATGTAGAAGGTATTTCCTGTTTAAAGATGGGTAAACTAAGTCCTAAAACAAGATAGTTATTCATTTAACTTCCCTGAATAAATCCATAGAACTCTAGAAATGAAAATAGGTTCTTGATTCATTTTTTTTCCTGACCTTTAATTAAAAAAAAAATCCAAGTTCCTGAGAATTGCTGTAACAAGGTTAATTCATACAAAGTTGAATAAATTGAAGCAGGACATGGAACAAGGAGGTTAAAGCTAGGAAGCCCTCACTGGCCCCATTCTTCTATTCTTGGTGCCCAGAGGAACCTGTTAGGAGTGGACATCAAAGGACTGCTCCACCGACTTGCAAGGTAGGTAGGTAGGTACTCCGATTTCACAGGTGAGAAACTGAGGCAGGGAGAGTTGAGCTAACTTGCTCAAGGTCACAGAGGTAGTAACTGGAAGAACAGAGGTTGATACTCACAAATGACTGTCTACAGAAAGCATGGACTCTTTCCTCTCCTGGTAGCATCCTGTGAGCATCAAACAAAGCAAATGTTAAAGAAATGGATGCTGGAAATGGAGGCATCACCCCTCTCTGGGGTTCCTGGATCACCCACTCTTTCTCTGCCTCCCCCAGATAGAACAGAAATGGTGACTGTAAAGCTTTGTGAAAAATATAAACAAAATACTGGCAATATCCTGTTCCAATTTTCTTTCCTCAATGTCTCAGATCTTTTGTTGTAGGGAAATTCTCATGAGATGCTGCTTGAAATACATGGGACACTTGGACAGAGAGTCTGGAAATGTTTGCCATATGAAGATCGGCATTTGTTGTTTGGCATCTACAGATACATTATTATTATTGTTATTTAATAGCAATTAGTAAATTACTGGAAAAAGTAAATTTAACATTCTTTTTTGTGAAAATCAGTACTTATAGAAAATTATACCCCAAGCCTATATAGTATGCTTATGATTAGATTTATTTCAGTTCCAGAGGAACATATGGGAGTAGGGATTCTTTTTAGCTTTTAAAATTTTGCACTGGGTGGGTGGTGCCTTATTATCTTTACTTTCAGGTTAGTGGTAAATGAGAGGTAGTTTGGAGTAGTGGGAAGTCAGATTCATTTTATCATCAGTTCCAAATCTGGACTCTTGGCTGTTTTTTTACACTTTCTTAATCTCTCCGGGTGCTCCCTCTTCTTCCTTTACTCCTCTGCTCCCCCTAAGTGTGGGAATCACATTTCAACACTGTATACCTGGGAAATGACCCAATCTTGCTAATAAATATTTTAATGTATATTTATTTGAAATTGTAATACAGCCACATCATTTAAAACAAAAAGGGGGATTTGATGTCATCTTCCACCCACTTGCTTCTCTCTGGAAGCTCTTGTCCCAGTCCCCAGTTTTATTTTGCTAACTCAGAGGTTGGAAAAGGCAAACAAAGTAAGTCCACTAGATCTAATCTGAACGAAATGGATTTATTCTAAGGTGCTATGCAGGGTGATTAGTTGTCCCCTTCATCTTCTCCCCATGTTTTCTGCGATCTTTAAACAGCAACAATCAAACTTCTAAATAGTCACAGTGCCTTTTCAAGAAATTTTAACTTTGAACTTGCTAATATGCAAAGGAAATGGTCTAGCCATTTCTCTAGAACTTGACTGATAAATTTTCTTTTGTCTCATTTATCATTTTCTTTTAAATGTTTACCTTTGTCTGCTTCATATAGGACAGAAGAAATAAGGAAAAGATTTGTTTTGGAATGCTTTAAGATTTTTAGACTTTGGGCCAAGACAAAGCATACAAGAAATAAAACTTCATAAAAATTTACTTAATTTCCCTTCAGCTAATTCAATATTTGTAATCCTCCTGATTGAAGTTGGTTGGCTACCTCTGTATTTACATACTTACAAAAGATCTGCTGAGCAAATGAACAGTAATGTGCAGAGGATGGCTAGGCACATGGTTTAAGAAGTGTGTTTAGTTCAGCACCGCACATAGTAGTGTCAGCCATTGCTTTATAAAACATAATTTTTAAAAGCATGCTTGAAGCACTGCCATGGTAATCAAATATTTTCCACAAATCTTCAGATTTACAGTGCAAATTAAAAATCACTTTTTAGAAAACTTTCTCTAGGAAAAGGGTTCTAAGGGACTTTTGGTGACAACTTTGGATTAATCTAATACCTAGTGGTTATTTTGCAAGGACTGAGGAGCTCTTGCAGATACTACCTTCTGGTATCTGACACCGGAGACTTACTGTGCATGAAGTAGTGACCAAAATCTAAGTCAATTCATTTAAAAAACAATGTAATTACCATATCCACCCTGTCAGGACAGGGTTTAGGCTTGAATATGCACAACAGGTCACACTATGGATCATGACATAGAGTCTAGCGTTGGAGGTTGCTACATTTGTTTAATTTATGTGTGAGATTTTAACTTTTTCCCGTTTTAGTAATAGAATTAATTAATCAGTGCTATTTATTCATTTACTCCGTCCACAGACATTAAGAGACTACCAGGGACATAATGCTGTAGATCTAGTTGCCCACACTCATGGAACACACAATCCCGGCGAAGATTTACTTTTCTATCATAATCAGGGTCTTGCTTTTGTGGCGCTTTACTGCTCCCCTTAGGACAGGGTGCCTGGGTGACATCAGGCAGTGGTGGAGCCCGCGCCTGAGATACCGCTCTCCCTAGTTCGCCGGGGCTGGGCGGAGTCAGCGGAACAGCCACTGTCGCTGCCCCCGCGCGCTCCCTCTTGCGCGGCCTTTAATTTCGCAGCTCAGACCACCGGAAATTAGCCACAGCCTTTGCGGACCCGGCACAGCGCGGGTGAGCGTGGTGTAGGGAGGGCGCGCCAGCCAGCCCAGCCGGGCGCCCGGGGACGCGCCGCCAGCGCCCTCTCCGTCGGGGGCTCGGCGCTCGCCCACCTTTTCCAAATTTAACCATTACCTAAATCCGAAGGGAAATGAGCAAACCTCTCGGATTGGGTGTCAAGGTATTTTCAGCCTCGCTGGGCGTATTTATCCTGAAGTGTTTCCACAACAAGCTATTTCGGGGACGCGGGGCAGGTTTCGTTCTGCGGACGCCGCGGCCACTCGCCGGGCTCCAGGCCGGCGGCACCGCGGACGGGTGATTCACGGCCCCAGCCCGGGGGCGGCTCAGCCCAAGCTGGCGGCTGGGTTGGAGGGTGTCCCGGGCCAGTTGGGCGGGTAGGCCTCCTCGGAGCTCGGCTCTTCCACTCCCGGCGCGCCTGTCAATCTGTGTCCTGAATCTGTGTCTTCTTCTTGCTGCGGAAGTCTCCCACAGCCAAGAATAGTTCATTTTCTTTCGAGTCATTTATAGTGTCTGGGTCCTCCGGGTCTCCCCACCCCCGCCGTCCCACAGAGATAAAACGCGAGAGGGGGCCACCAGGGACGGAGGCCGGAAAGGCCAGGTCCCCAGCCCACCTAGCCCCTTGCGCAAATGAGTAGCGCACCCGCTGCCCAACAGAGGGTTGGGGCCAGGTCTGAGAGGACTAAACGAGCTACTCCTTAACGCTCAGGAAGTGAAGCTTGTGGTTTTGGGGTTGAGCTCGGAAGGAGATTTAAAAAAAAGAGAGACAGCACGGTCTGTCCCGAAAGCAACTCAGTTTGAAAACTCTCCGAGCGCGGTGCCCGCGCCCTGACCCCACAGGTAGGTCCGCAGCGCCTGTTTTGCTCCTCCTTCCCTGGCGGGGGTGACCGTGAAAACTGGAGGGGCGCGGGCACTGTGGGGAAGAGCAGAGAGTGCTGCTAGATTCCCACAGGCTCTCAGTAACTGTGCAGCCGCGGACAGCTCTATCTACTGGGTCCGGTGCGATCCGCACGGCGGGGCTGGGGACGCGCTCCAGGACGTTTGGTGGTTCAGGAGCGCGGGATCCACCCGGGAAGGAAACCTGTGGTGGAGAGGAGGCGGCAGCTGGGCTCAGGAGGCTGCCCCCTCCGTTCCTCCAGCTCCTACCTTCCCAGGCCTTGACCGAGAACAGTGGCCCTGCGGACCCGAGTGCACTTAAAGAGCCGCCCCGCCCCCCAGCTGCCAGCTGCTAAGCGAGGTAGCCTTCCCACGCGCTCAGAGCTCCGCCCTACTACCCCCTACCCACCCCACCCCCCAGGAACCCGCAGAACCAGAGAGAGAGAGAGAGAGAGAGGCGCGGGGCTGTGGCCTGGGTCGTGAGGCAGCCTCCGCGCCCTCCAGATCCCGCGCAGTCCCAGTCAGTCCAGACTGAGCGGACGCGTACATCTCGACCGTCCCCCCACCCCCGACCACTGAGGTCCGACTCCGCGCCAACGGATACCCAGGGGGCAGCAGGGCCCTCGGGGTCGTTTCACCTTGTTTTCCGTTTCCTCCGAGTTTCATGTTTTTTTAAGAAATTGTTGTGGGTTTTTTTTTTTTCGTTCAGTGTCTAATCATATATGGCCAAAGGGGTGCCTCACAACCCGACGCAGGGGAAACTGAAGTAGCAGAACTGCGCCTTAGGTCAGTCCAGCACCTCGAAGGTTCCCGGAGGGCAGGCCCGGACGGGGGTTAGCAGCACCCTCACCCCTAGGGGGCCTTCTGGCACTCAGAACGCGGGAAACGTCGCTTGGGGTTCCGCTACAGGTCCCAGCCATCTTTTCTCCTAAGCCTGTCTCCACTGCTCTCCCGAGGAAAAGAATACAGGGGGGCTTATAATGCTCTCCAGGGAACGAGTGCCCTAGAATTCTTTTTGAGCCCGGAGCGCCAACGGGCAGACTTAGACCGCGTCCTGCATCCTGCTCTAGGATCCGCGCGGCTCCCAGTCTGGCAGTTTAGGCTTCGCGAAGCCCAAGAAAGAAGGGTCCTGTCCAGGCCCAGAATCGCCTGCGCCCTTGTTTCTGAACTAGCCGAGACCACGGAGAACCGTGGTGCTCGAAAAGGTCGCAAGTGAACCCAGCCCCTATCTCCTTCGCCCCGGGAGAAAGGCCGATTCATTTTCCCGAGAACTCTTAGCCATCCTAGTTCCGCCCCCAGAGAGAGAGCAGAGCAGAGCAGGAGGCGCTATCCCGCCTCCTCGCGGGGTTCAGGTTTCGACCCAGGATTAGGTGAACTGATTGGGGGGTTAATGAGAGTGGCATAGCGGACAGTTAGCTCTCTCCCAGGCCCGCGCCGGGACCTCTGCTCTCTGGCCGCTGCCAGAGCAGCCTAAGCTCGCCCGTGCCCGCTGAACTGTTGGCTCTCCGCGGACTCCTAGACACCACGCGCTTCCCAGCCAGCGCACACGAATCGGCCTCAACTACCCAGGACAAGGTTTCTGGTGAGCAGAGTGAAAGTGGTTTTCCCGGGACTTTGTTTCCAGGATTAGGTCTCCATGGTCTGGGGTGTCTTGCCCCGGACCTTGCCTGCTCCCGCCGCACCAGCGTTTTCAGGTCAACCTTTTCCTCGCCTGGAGTACAAGTGTGGGACGAATTAGGTCACCAGGATGCGAGTTCTCGGGGCTGGGTCGGTCCTCTCTGCTACTCCCCCCGCCTAACCTTCTTGTCCCTCTGCTCTCCTACTTTCTTTCTCCGGCCTCTGCTGCCCCCCGTTCCTCTGCGGTGGCGCCCCTCCACCACCATCCGGCCCCCTCATCTTGACTAGTGTGCCCCGCCTCTGCCCCTTTTTCACTCCAGTTTGTAGCGGACTCTTGGAAGACCTAGCAAGCCTCTTCCGGGTTCCCCACTATTGACACATCCCCTGTCCCTAAATTTATCACCGCACCCCGGCCTTCATCACCAGCCCGAAAGCAGAGCTCAGCAGGCAGTGAATGGTCGAGATGGAATAACTGGCCCGTTGAGTACTCCGGCTCTTTGGAGAGTTTGATTGCCTGAGCAAGTGTTTCTAGAGAAGGGGAGGAGCCGAGGGGAGTGGGCAGGGCAGAAGGAAGAGGCTTGAGCCCGGGCCCCGGGACAGGTTTTAGCGCTGAGCTGTGGTGGTGACTGCAGTGGGCTAGCACCACCTGTCCGAGTGCCACCTGGTGAGCGTGGCGCAGCGGGGCCAAGCTCCTCCTCCCGCGGGCCTTTCTTGCTCCTCCCCGGCCAGAGCTCTATCTCTGCCCGGCTGTCCATTCCCGGGCTTGGAAAGCGTGCTGACCCGTGTTTCCAACCGGTTCTCTTCTCGCAGGTCTCTGCCTAGTTAGGGCTGAGCAAGGACTCGGGTGGCAGTGGGTTGAGGGGAGGCTCCAGGGACCCTTGGAACGGAGTGGGGACCACGCTGACCACCATGCCGCGTTCGTTCCTGGTCAAGAGCAAGAAGGCTCACAGTTACCATCAGCCGCGTTCCCCAGGACCCGACTACTCCCTCCAACTGGAGAATGTACTGGCGCCAGGCGGAGCAGGTGCGGGGTGCGCGCGGGCCGGGCGGGACAGCTCCCTGGGACGTAGACACCATACCCCAGGAACCGGGAGCGGAGATCCGACGCCCCCTTTGCTGCATGTTCTGCTTCCTATCGTCCGTTCCCCCACCTGCTACTCCCCGGGCTTGCTGCCTAGGTGCCACGGCCTCTCTGGTCTCGCCCTCAGATCCGGGAGGATTCCCGGCCAGGTCTAGGGAGAGACGAGGACGACCGGGTGCCACAGTCTGGGGAGCGCCACTTCAGAACTGTCGGGCCCAATCAGGTCCAGCCTGAGCCTCTATGCTGCCTCCTCTCCGCAGACAGCACCTCAAGCACAGTGGGGGCGAAGACGGAGGCCCGGGGCCGTTTGTCCCCGGATTCGCAGCTGATTGAGGCCCCTGACAGAGCCTCCGTGTCCCCCGGCAGCTGTGAGGGCAGCGTCTGCGATCGGAGCTCGGAATTTGAGGACTTCTGGAGGCCTCCATCGCCCTCTGTGTCTCCAGGTAGGGATCCTAGGGCCCCGGCGGCAGGGACTTTTCTGAGAGGAGTGAACCCGTGCTGCTTCGGGAGCAGAAATGCTAAATGGATGGCGGAGAGTCTTTCCTAGAGGAGGAAGAGTTTTCGTAGGGTATAGGGCCCGGTGGGGAGGCATCCGGCTTTTCCGAGACTGTGGCAATCTGCTTGCGGTTCTGCTGCGTGGATCCGAGGGGGCGGGAGCCAGGCTGTTCATCCCTACCTAATTAGTTGACGCGGGGCGGCTGAGTAAGAGAAAATAAATGAGTCGTCTCTATCGACAGCAACGCTGATATTTCGTTTTCCCCCAGAGTTGATTGTTTAGAAAGAAATGGGATCTCAGAATCCAGACCCCCGAGTCTCAAACAAACGGAGACCTGGGCAGTCTGAAAGCAAAATGTCGTTGCCTTTAAATTCTACTTTTGCTCCCGCGGCATGGGACCTGGCATAGCTGAGTGCCAAGCGGGAGGGAGGAGTAACGGGCGGGAAGGACCCACCCGACTCACCCCAGAGGAAAATCTTGGCCCCCGCTGGGGATTCGCAGGCGCAGATTGGGGACCCATTTTCTTTTTCGTTCTGCCTGGTCGGTCCAGTTCTGGGGCTAGCAGTCTGGTTTCATTTCCAGCCAACAATCCTGTTTCGAGAAACAGTGAGCACATTGGGTGGAGTGAATCTAAGTTCGGTTCCGGGGAAGGAGAGTGCAGCCCCATCGAATCTGCCAAAGGCCTGTTAATTCCAGATTGCATTTAGTAGTTTTAAAAGACACCCCCAGCCTCATCCCGCACTCGGTGCATTGACTGTTGGCTAAAGGCTTAACTCCAGCTAGTGTGTCTGGGAGACGGAAACCCGAGGGTTCTTCTTGGCTGTGCAGGACACAGACCCCCAACGCCTAGGCGCCACCAGCATCTCCCCAACGGAAACTCGGACCGCAGCCTCTCTTTGAAGCGGCTATCTTGGACTGGAGTCTGCAATGTGTGAACAGATTTGAAAATCCGTGTGCACTTACAGAAATTTTATGTTGGAAATTTGCTTTTAGCAAAATTCACGTTGGTTGGGGAAGGCAGAAAGCTGCGAGTTCGAAAAGTTATTCCCCTTACAGTTGGTAGCTAAATCTGAATTGTAAATTATTTTCTAAGAAATTTGGGTGTTTTCCCCCCCTGTCAAACTATGATGGGAATGGGAAATATTTGGCAGGCAGGTCAAACTCCAAGCCCCCTTTCTGTTTCTCTTTTGTTACCTGAACTGGGTGGGCACTTAATAACTTTAAGTTACTGCTTTCTCAGTGTTTGTTTTTCAAGGCAGATACGTCTAGGGTAGGCAGGGCTGCATTTTATTGGCCCTCTCCCTTCCTCCTTATCGACCCCAGGAAAGAAGAAGGAAGGAGTGGGGACACGTAGATACCAGAGAGCATTCCCGCTAGGCCCTCTGCCCACGAGCGCTGTCCAGGGCCAGGAAGGTGGCCGCTTGCTTCGCCATTACCGCTCAGCTCAGAGCATTTATTAAGCACAGACAGCGTGGCACGCCTTTCTCTATGGGACCACCAGGTGCACTGGTCCAGCCAGGAAAAACCCTCTGAATGCCCTGTGCTTCCGCTGCCCTGGCACAAAATTTACTTATCTCCTCATCCGATGTCATTTAAATTACCTGTTAGCTGCCTTGCTGCTCCAGTGGTCCTCGAGGCCCGAGGGACTGCGCGGGTGTTTTATCCTGGGGGCGTCCCTAGCACCAAGCACGGCATCTGGTGCACGGAGTGCTTCACAAATGCTGGGAGCCTGGCAGCCTGTTTTAAGCCTGACCGGACGCCCTTTTATATGTCCGCAGCCTCGGAGAAGTCGGTGTGCCCATCGCTGGACGAAGCTCAGCCCTTTCCCTTGCCCTTCAAGCCGTACTCGTGGAGTGGCCTGGCAGGTTCTGACCTGCGGAGTTTGGTGCAGAGCTACCGGCCGTGCGCGGCCCTGGAGCGCGGCACCGGCCTGGGCCTCTTCTGCGAGCGCACCCCGGAGCCGGGCCACCCCGCGGCGCTGTACAGCCCAGAGCGGACGGCGGGCGGCGCGGGGGTCGGGGCGCCCGGTGGAGGTAGCACAGGAGGCGGCGCGGGCCTGGGGCTCTATGGCGACTTCGGGCCAGCTGCGGCAGGGCTGTACGAGCGGCCGACGGTGGCGGCGGGCGGGCTGTACCAGGAGCGCGGCCACGGGCTGCACGCGGACAAGGGCGCCGGCGTCAAGGTGGAGTCGGAGCTGCTGTGCACACGCCTGCTGCTGGGCGGCGGCTCCTACAAGTGCATCAAGTGCAGCAAGGTGAGGCTCCCGCGCGCCCGGCTTGGCCGGCCCAGCGCCCGCGCCCCCAGTTCGCACCCAGCCCGCGCCCCGCGCTCCTCCGCCCCTCTCAGCGGCCTTCTCCCTGGCCCCACCCACCTCAGGTGTTTTCCACGCCTCACGGGCTCGAGGTGCACGTGCGCAGGTCTCACAGCGGCACGAGACCCTTTGCTTGTGAGCTATGCGGCAAGACGTTCGGGCACGCGGTGAGCCTGGAGCAGCACAAAGCCGTGCACTCGCAGGTAAGAGGGGTGGGGGCGCGGGTTTCTGCGTGCCGGGGCGTCTCCTCTGGGCAGCACCCGCGGTTCTCCTACTGGAGGCCTTCTCCTTGGACACCCCGGGACTGCCCTCACACTCCTCGGCCTAGATGTAGCGAAAGGTGGGTGATGGCCGACTCAATCCTCGAGGCAGCCCTAGAGTTTGGTGTCACGTCCTTGTGAGCCTCCAGAGTGTGATCTTGATGCTGCTTGGGGCTGGGGAGAGTTTGTATGCACGCTTGCTGCTGATGTGTCAGACTTACTAGCTGTTTCTTTCACTCAGCTTCTTTTTTACCAAATAACTGTCAACTTAAACTGCATCGATCCCTTCGACTGAAAAGGAGGGATCTCAGGGGCATTTAGAGCATCCAATAGCATATTTGTCCTACTGTGCTTTCCTTCATTCGTTTAAAATACTTGTTGCCCAATTCCAGATGCTAGGCACATGTGACTGCTGTAACACATCACGTCCCTGACAGGACGCCTAGCCGAGATTACAGTTTAGCTGAGGGACAGAGAGTAGATAAGCAAATTACTACAAAAATAAATAACTATGTCAGGACAGTGCTTACTTACAGACACTTAGGTACTAAAAAGTATTCTCTCAACACCCATACTGGCTGGAGGGAGGAGACCTCATGTGACTGAGATCTAAGCCTCCTGTTGAGGAGGGTGGAGAAGTTATTGTAAATGGGTGTCAAAAAAGCAGGGTGGGGATACTGTTTTGCCATGGGGTGTGGAGGGTTGTGGGTGAAAAGTGTTTGGGTAAAAAAAAAAAATGTTAAAAATTTTTTTTTTAATTTATTGATTTGAGAGAGAGAGTTTGCTGTTCCACTTGTTTCATTCATTGGTTGCTTCTTGTATGTGCCCTGATCAGGGGTATTCAACCCACAACTTTGGCTTATGGGGGCGATGCTCTAACTAGCTGAGCTACTTGACTAAGGGATGTTTGGATAGGAAAAAGAACGTTGAAGGGGAAGAGGAAAAAGGTGTGTGTGTGGGGGGGTAGATGTTGAAAATAGAGGGAAGAGAGAGGATATAATGGGGCAGGCTATTGGGAAAGGAAGTCTGAAATAAGAGAAGCCCTGGTTTTGAGTCAGTTTAGTGGTAAGGAGAGTGGCACCTAGACGACTGCAATAGGAACGCCACATTCCTCTTTCCACAGGAACGGAGCTTTGACTGTAAGATCTGTGGCAAGAGCTTCAAGAGGTCATCGACGTTGTCCACACACCTCCTCATCCACTCAGACACCCGGCCCTACCCCTGTCAGTACTGCGGCAAGAGGTTCCATCAGAAGTCAGACATGAAAAAACACACCTTCATCCACACTGGTGAGCTGAAGGCCCTTGGCTTGTAGGAAGCACCCAGTGAGAGATGGTGGAGGTGTGTGTGTGGGGGGGAGGTAAGGGGCATGTTCTTTCCCCTGAGGCCAATATAATTCACCTTCCGGCGATAGTCTGGCCCAGAATGAGTAGTAAATGAGGCCTAGCCAATACAGTGTATGAAAGAAAGCAGGCAGACTCTCTTAGGTTCATTTACATACCTGGTTCTCCCCAGAGGGGCCTTGATTTGGGCCTGATTGTATCTGAAGAACCACTCAGCAGGTCAGCTGCAGGTTCTCCGTTCTTCCCCTAGTTTAGCAGCTGCTCCTACTGCTGCCTGCTCTGGGTGAAATGCGAGGCTCCAGGGTCCTCTCAGAGCTATAGCTCTCAATCTTTACCTAGAGATTGAGGACTTTCTCTAGGGCTCCCACCCAGCCTTTTAGAGGAGGGACTGATGTGTGTCCTCTTGGCTGCATTTTTAGGAGTCTGAGAGCTTATTATGAGTGAGGAGGAAAAAACAATGATAAATATTACTAAGGTCTCTGCTAAGCTCTTTGTAAATGCACTGTCTCATTTTATGTTCACAACAGCTCTGGGAGATAGAGACTACTCCTTATTCCCATTTTAGAGATAAGGCAAGAGAGGCCCAGAGGGGTTAGGCAACCTACCCAGGGTCACATTGCTAGAAAGCAGCAGGGCCAGGCCTTCAAATCTAGGTCTGACCTCAAATGTCTATGCTCTTGACCACTGTTTATTTTATTCTATTTTCAGATTCATGGAGGTTGGTAGATATAAAAAGCTTCCATTCATTTACTGCCCTTTAAAAAAATATCAGCAAGTTCATGACATAATGATAATTTTTTATCTATCATAATGTCTTATAGTTTATAAGTGCTTTCAGGTCTATCACTTTATTTGATCCTTACTACCATTCCATAAAGTAAAAGGAGCTGAAATTATCATTCTGAAACTCAGAGAGATAGGATGATTTAACAAATGGCATGGGATCATGGAATGCTCTTGCTTCCAATTCTGTTTTCCTATTTTCCAATCTTTTTTTCCTATTTTTTTCTTTTTCCTAATGTTTTGCTTGTGTGTAGGGGCCAGTTTTAATGCCAGCAGAACTCTCTTTAATAGTTAACAAGGCATTACAACCAGCAATCAAACTATATTATTTCAGAATATGAATACTGATTTGAAACAAATTGCAGCGTATTCCAGACACTTACTATTAATATTTATAAATATGCTTGGGCAGTGTAGATGCCCCCATCAGGCAACCCAGAAAAATATTCTACTTTAATCATGCCCTCTTGCCTGAAATTTCCATGTAACTCACTCCTTTTAGTAGAGGTATTCAAGATGCTTATCAAAATGCAACTAGGATCTTGACTGAATGAAACATTAAGCCCTTATCAAACATTTACATTATAGCTAGAATTCGTTCCTCAGATTTGTTTGACCCTAAAGGGATGATAATATGAGTTTTGACAAGTGGTTCCTTATCAAGGAAATCTGAAGCATGAAGATGGAAGGGGTGTAGCAAAAGGGACAGAGGGTTCCTCAAAAACAAACTTCATCTATTTTGCATTTTTTCCAAGGCCAAGCCCTGACTATAATGCCATACTGAGGCTATTGGCAAATCCATGCTGTGTCCCCAAGTGATAAAACAGGTCATGAATTGGGGAAAAAGACAAAAAAACCTTTTCTCTCTGTTATTTATTAATCTATGGGGAAGAGTTGCTGGTATTTAAAGACTCCTCTAATTTAACCTCATAAAAAGAAAGTAAAATCAAGGAAGAAAAGGGACAGCTACCTTAAGAAATACTTTATGGCCCAAATGTGGATTTTTAAAAATAAGACTTTGAGAAATGTCCATGCTTCAGATGCATTCTGTTGTCCTTCAAGAGCAAGAAAGAAGACAGGCTTACTGGTCTGTGCAAACCAACACCTACTTGGAAACTCAGATTTGAAAACTTCCTCTGAATTAGAACAGTCACATGGTTTGAAGGACAGCCCCGCCCTCACCCCACCCCCTCCTGTTGAACATCTGCTGTGGGAGCTCTTTGCTTCTAAAGTCAGGGGAGTTCTCCCAGGGTGGATTCAGCTGCGAGCCTGGGTAGGGCACGTGGCCTTTGCTCTGTTGCCGTTTAGCAGGAAACGGTTTGAGGCCTTTGGCTGGGAACCCCCACTCAGAAAGTCTCCCTTTCACCTGATGCACCCATGGCTTCCATGTACATGCGTTACAACACGTCACCCTCCAAGTTACTTGAAGTACTTAAACTATGGTGCCACCAGCTGCTGCCAAGAGCATGTGGGTCACAGTGAGTCCCCTCTAGCTTCATATGAGACTCATAATTTCTCCCCTCCCCCATCCATTCCTGCAGGTGAAAAGCCCCACAAGTGCCAGGTGTGCGGCAAGGCATTCAGCCAGAGCTCCAACCTCATCACCCACAGCCGCAAGCACACGGGCTTCAAGCCTTTCGGCTGCGACTTGTGTGGGAAGGGCTTCCAGAGGAAGGTGGACCTCAGGCGGCATCGGGAAACACAGCATGGGCTCAAATGAGCGCCCTGGCTGGCCACAGCAGCAGTTACACACAACACTAGGGAGGGCAGCCTCCCCACTTGGCACCACCCATGTCTGACTCCTTTGGACCCCCAGTCCAGTCTGCAGGTTTCACCCAGGGGACCCTCCTTCACCTTACTTCCTGGAGCTGCCGGAGCGGATAAGGTACCTTTTCCAATTTAGTTCTGGAGTGAGAACCAGATGACTCACTGTGCTTTGGGCACACAGAATAGACTCCTCTACCCCGAAGACTCAAAGTCAAGAGCAGATCTTGGGGCCCTCAGTTGGTCCCATTCTCAGCTGTGCTTCAAAGACAGAAGATCCTTCAGGTTTCTTCCCCCCCTCCTCCGGACCTACCCCAGATACTTGTGTGCAAGAGGGAAAAAATTACCATATGCATGGTAGACACATGCTACTGTTTTTTTAAGAATGAGTGTTATTTTTATTTCTTTTTCTTCTGGGGAGTCTGTTGACCCCTTTCTGTTGGGTGCTGCTTGTAAATATTGGAGGAATCACTTCTCCCACTTGAAGACTGGTTCAGAAACTGACTTGGGGAAGTAGTTTTATAATGAGTTTTGAAATGACAAGATACACTGTCCAGCCTGCCCCAAGAAAGTCTGGAAGAAAAGTAGACTTGGTGATGAGAGGAGATGAGAGGCCTGCAGGAGGCCTGAAGGCTCCATCAGAGGAGATGAGAGCATAGAGCAGCGACTTTGGACAAGATATCATCCATTCACTCAGCAAATGTTCATTGACCACTGGTTACCATGGCAACAAACCCTATACTAGGTACTGGGAAGCCAGAGATTAAAGTCACCGCCTCTGCTCTTGTGCTTCCAAGGCTAACAGTTACACCTCCAGGTGGCTGGATCCATTCTTTCCCTCCAAAGGAATTTCGAGAAGACTGAACAGAATCTTGAACCTTCCCTTCTGACCTGTTTGGATTTTATCAAGCATAAACAAAAAATAGCTGAACAGATACTTCAAACATTTGTGTGTATATTCGGTTTTTTATTGTTAAGCTGATTTTTTAAAGATGTCTACATTAGCTGGCATGTGGGAGTAAACGTCTGTCTTCAGCTCTTTGACCTTCCCTATGTACCATAGAGGGAAAATGTATTTTCCTTTGATGAGGTTTATAAATGTTTTTTTTTTAGCTCTTCTGGAGCACATTGTTTGTTAATACGTATTTATTAGAGTGACGTTTTAAGTTAATAAAGTATTAAGGCTCTTATACACTGCTTTTTCATTTAGGCAGGGCACTTGTGAAAGACCCTGTAGTCTGTAAGGCACTTGGCGCTGAAGAGACTGCAGAAGTAAAGCAGACACAGCAATGTCCAGAAGAGAGTAGATTCGGTTGCTCTGGTTTTTCTATGCCTTTTTCTTTTTTTCTGCACCTCAGAGACCGTTATTTCTTAATAGAAACATTAGATGCACAGTATTAAGTTCCTATCTTGTAGAGTCTGTGGTGCTCCCACATGTATACAGGCTCTTCTGAGAGTTTCAGGCGGTTTGTTTGTTTGTTTTAAAGGACAGAGGGCTCTAGGATTAATAAAGAAATCATAAGCCTTAGAGTTTGGGTCTTTTCTTTTTTTAATTTTTTTTTAATTTGCTGACTTTTAAGTTTCTTTTTATTTATTCATTTTAGAAAGGAGACACAGAGAGAGAAAGGGGGAAGGAGCTGGAAGCATGAACTCCCATATGTGCCTTGACCAGACCAATGTAGGGTTTTGAACTGGCGACCTCAGTGTTCCCAGGTCGACACTTTATCCACTGCGCCACCACAGGTCAGGCTAGAGTTTGGGTCTTAGTCACAGTTCTGTCACCAACACATCATGTGACTTGGGCAAAGCCTTTGACCTCCCTGATACTGGTTTCCTTGACTATAAAAATGTAGATATGGTTGTAGCATCCCAATATAACCCTGACTACTTTGATTCTGTGGGGACTGGGGAGGAAAGATAGTATCTAAGATTGGCTTAGCTTCCTCACCTAAGGTAAGTTACAAACCTAAAGATGCATGATAGGCAGTGAAATTGGGACCTGGGTTATTTCTGGCTCTATCCCACCTGTGGGCATTTTTTAACACAAATCAATCCCTTAAACCAGAATAAGATCCTGGTTTAAATCCCAATTACCTGCGCTTTTTCTGACATTACACAGCTAGGGTATGCATGGCCCATGGTGACCACCAATTCGTTGCCCATTTCTATTCAAATCAACGTCACACATATTGATTGAATACCTACTATGTGCCTGGCACTTTTCTCATTGCTGGGGTACAGCAGTGATCCCAATGTCCTGGGCAGGTTTATTTATTTGGTTATGCCAAATCCCTGCACAGTGCCTGGCACAAGTAGGAGAACATCAAATACTTGCTGAGGTGTTAAGTGAATAAGCAGACATAATAAGCTCCTGCTTGATCCTGGCTGGCTTGGTTCTCTACAGCACAAATGGAAGAGAAATTGCTTGAAGGCCCAGGAAACAGGACACGTAAGACTGAATTGGTGGGTTAAGGAGGTTTTTTTATTATTTTTAATTTATTTTAATTTATTGTGTTTACATAGATTCAAGTGTCCCACCAAATACATTCCCCTCAACATCTCCTTTGCCCCCTCTCCCCAATGCCCTCCCCCCTTCCCTTCAGGATTTGCTTTCCTGCCCTCTATAACTCTGTGTTATGTATATATAATTTCACCAATCTCTTTCCCTTCTCTGATCCCATTCTCTCATCCCCTTTCCCTCTGTCTGCTTGTTAAGGAGGCTTTGATGCTACTTTTCTCCAGTTTCTCCAAAATCTCAGTCTTTGGCTGCACTCACTTGGTTTTCAACACCATGTCTTTCCATGACAGTTTATTCTCATTCAAAATTTACTTGCTCTATAATGCAAGTTCAAGATAAATTTCTAGAACTGATGGGTGAACAGTTGCAGTGTCCAGGAACCTCCTTCTAGTGTCCCAGAAGGCAAAGTTCCCAGCAAATAAAGATCACAAAACTTCCTTCCCACAGAACCCCCCACATATACTGGTTGATTATTTCCAACCTGGTTTGAAAAGTGAAGAAGTTGCATGGAGGGGTAAGTAGAATTGATCGAAATCTAGTTCTCTGTCCTGTTCTCCCTTTATGACACTTAGAACTTTTGGTCCATTTTCATAATCCCTGTTTATGCTATACATGAGGAATCTTCATTTTTATGTCAACAATTATGCCTTAAAAAAAAAAGCCTTGATATTCCCCGTGCAGAATCAAAACAAATTACTGCGCCTGTTACTGTGTGAAATTTGAAGATTGCAAATATCTCTTTTAATGTTATTACTTGACTCCATTAAAAATAGATTGTGAATATTCCATGTCACATTATTCATGAGGCAGGCCCTATGCCTTTTGTCTGCTGGAGTAACAGTAGAAAGGGTAACAGGAGACACCAGAGCACACCTTTGTTTCTTTCACTAAATTTTTAATAACACCTCCAGCTAGCCAGTTGGTGAAGCTCAGCTCTTGCATAAAAGTGGAAAAGCACGGCTATCTCAGAGAAGACCAGCTCTTTCAGTAGCTAATTTGAGTTTGCGTTCGTGTACACCAGAGAAGATTAAATTACCTATCGAGTGTGCCGAGCTATCAGGATTCAGGCCACGTAAAAGGTGAATTTCATCTGATTGAGTTGAGACACGAATGGAACAATTGAGTTTTAAAAGCACCGCCCTAATTAAAGCCATAGCAAAATATCTCTCCTGGGCAAGTTCTTGACTGCAATTGCCCTTGACAATCAGGTGGCAATAGTGATTTGACCCAAGTCATTTTGTTGTATGCCTGTTTGTTTAACTGGGTCGTTTAACAGAAAGACATAAATTTAGTAGAAGGCCTAAGAGGACTTGTCTACTTTTTACTGTGCATTTCTAGAGCTCTTATTTGTTCAAATCTCTGCTGCTATATTATTTCTATAGTAAACACCTTTCAGGAAGTATGTGATACATTTATTCTAATAATATTTCATTCATTGAGTCAAATTGTAAAACTAAAAAATAAATTTTACCCCAAATCCTTCTAGCTTAAAAGTTTATGTGTTGGTTTTTTTTTAGTGTTTCTTTCTGATTTTTACCTACATGTGTGTACATGCACATTTTATATTATTTTACCCTGTGATCAGGGTATTTACAGTTTATGTCTAGATAGCTCTCTTGTTTATAATATGGACACATACTTAAAATTAAAATACGGGGTTGGCAAAAGTAGGTTTACAGTTGTTCATATGGAAAATAATACAATAATGAATAAAAATACAAGAATAAATTGTCTCGCATACTCACAACTGTAAACCTACTTTTACTAATCCCTATTTTTATATTTCACAATGAGAGTTTTGGCAATTTTTATGGTGAAATTTTATTGAAATCTGAGTATTTCTTAGGAATTTTATTTATTAAGATAAAGTATTTTCTGAAGTTTTACCTTAAACTTATTCTCTTTTTAAATAAAACACTTAAGGCATTTAAGAAATTACAGAGAATAATACAGTAAATATCATCCTGCCATATTCTGAATTTATTTTTGAAATAAAATATTATAGGCATGGTTGAATATCATCTGGAAAGTGTTTTTCCCTGCCTGGCCCCACTCCCTTTCCTCTCTCAGCCGAGGCATCGCTATACTGAAATTGGTGGATATCATTGCCATGAATGTTTTAAACCTTTACTTATCCCCATAAACAATATATAATACTGTTTAGCATATTTTAACTTAATACAAATGTTATCACAGTATATATATCTATATATCTATATATATATATATCTATCTATCTATATATATGCTTGTGAACCTTGTATTTTTTTGTTTGTTTTGCTCAATACTTCATTTCTGAGGTTTATCAATGTTGGTACATGTGGTTTTGTTCATTGATTTTGACTGCTGCATATGGAATTCTATCGCATGAATACTTGGTGATTGTTTATGTTCTGTTAGAAGAGTTTTGGTTATTTCCAATTTTCCCAGTCACAAACAATTCTGAAGTGAGTAACCTTTTCCATATCTCCGTGTGAAAGATTCTTTAGGGTATATTCCTGGAAATGCTGGATATTACTGAAGAGTTCTTCAAAGTGATTGTATCAATTTATATTCCTACCAGTAGTATAGGAAAATTCCTGTTGCTCCATGTCTTACCAATACTTGGTTGGTATTATCAGACTTTTAAAATGTTTGCTAGTCAGATGGATGTAAAATGTTATTGTAACTTGCACTTTCCAGTTGTGAGTGAGGTTAACTATCTTTTCATAAGTTCACTGACCTGACAGGGTTCCTTTTATGTTAGATGCCTGTTCATGTATTGTGTCCACTTTTTGGTTGGGTTGTTACTGTTTTGTCTGTTAAATGCATTGACACCTCTCCCAGTCTATAGTTTGTCTTTTCATTTTGGTGATAATCCATTTGTTTTTTTGTTTATTGTAGTAAAATGTATCAGTCTTTTCCTTTATGCTTTATGCTTTATTTTTTACAGGGACAGAGAGAGAGTCAGAGAGAGGGATAGATAGGGACAGACGGACAGGAACGGAGAGAGGTGAGAAGCATCAATCATTAGTTTTTCGTGGCCGTCGCAACACCTTAGTTCAGGGGTGCTCAATACGTCGATCGTGATCTACTGGTTGATTGCGAAGGAAGTGTGGGTCAATCGCATGACATTAAAAAGACATTTGTCTTTTGATTGGCATACAGGGTAGCCAATCTGATGTCTGAACTTTTGACACCCTACGCATGCGCGTTAAACCGCGCTAACTTGTTCAGTTACATTGCTGCGTAGTTAGCCTTCAATTTATTTAAACTAAATACAATAAAGGGTATAAAAATGAGAGCCGTAGCTGGTCCGAGTAAGAAGCCTAAAACCTACCACTTTCATACAGAATGGGAGGGGATTTTTTTCACTATGTCATATTCTAAGTGCGTTTGCCTCATCTGTCTGTGTGCCATTGCTATTCCAAAGAAGGGAAATGTGGAGCAGCTTTTTCGGACTGTTCATAAAAACTATGACATTGACTTTCCTCCGAAAAGAGGGCTGAGAAGGAGAAAGGTGAAAGAAGAATACACAATATTAAATAGTAATAATAGTAACTTAAATAATGATAATATACACACAATATTAAATGGTAATAATAGTAACTTAAATAATGATAATATAGAAGAAATAAATTTATGTTTTGCATTTTATTGTAGATAGATCATTTTGACTTGGTCATCTTATAAGTAGCTCCCAAGCTGAAAAAGTGTGGGCACCCCTGCCTTAGTTGTTCATTGATTGCTTTCTCATATGTGCCTTGACCGCAGGCCTTCAGCAGACCGAGCAACCCCTTGCTGGAGCCAGCGAACTTGGGTCCAAGCTGATGAGCTTTTGCTCAAGCCAGATGGGCTCGCGCTCAAGCTGACGAGCTCAGGGGCTGAACCTGGGTCTTCTGCATCCCAGGTTTGTAATATTGTTTATCTGTGCCTTATTCTTTTTTCTTGATTAATTTTGCCAGAGGTCTCTATTTTATTAGTTTATGCAGAATTTTCACAGAGTCATTTATTTCTATATCTTAGTTAATAAGATTTCTTACTTGACAGATATATTATTTAAAGTGCATTTAAAATTTTTAATCATTTTCTAGTCATTTTTAATGAATTATAAATTTAATTACATTTTGATTGGAGAATATGACCTACATGATATTTAATTTCTGATATTTGTTGAGATTTATTTTGTAGCTTTATCCATGGTCAATTTTTATAGAAAATGTGTACTTGAAAAGAATGTATACAATATTTTAAAAATTTTTAATCATTTTTTATTTTTCAATTACAGTTGACATACATTATTTTAGTTTCAGGTATACAGTAATTAGACATTACATAATTTACTAAGTGATCATCTCAATAAATCTCGCACCCATATAATACTATACATAGTTATTATAATATGGCCTGACCAATGGTGGCGCAATGGATAAGGGTCAACCTGGGACTGAGATCCCTGGTTCAAAACCCTGAGGTCATAAATGTGGGATCACTGGGCTCTCCCTTTTTCACCTCATCAAGGAACATATGGGAATCAATCAATGAACAACTAAAAAACAAAGTAAAGCAACTGTGAGTTGATGCCTCTTGTCTCTTTCCTCCTACTCGCTCTCCCTTCCTATCACTCTTTCTCTAAAAAAAAATATTATTAACTATATTCCCTATGCTGTACTTTACATCCTCATAACTATTCTATAATAACCAATTTGTACTTCCTAATCCCTTCACCTTCTTCATCCATTTCCCCAGCCCCTCTCCCATCTGGCAACCACCAAAATGTTCTCTGTATCTATGAGTCTGTTTCTGTTCTGCTTGTTCATTCATTTTGATTTTTATATTCAAATACATATTGAGAGATACTTATTGCCATATTATTATTCATATTTTTAATCCTTTTTGCCCTTCTTCTCAAAGAAGACCCTTTAACATTTCATATAATACTGTTTTGGTGGTGATGAACTCCTTTAGTTTTTCCTTGTATGAGAAGCTCTTTATCTGTCCTTTCATTCTAAATGAGTGCTTTGCTGAGTAGCATAATCTCGGTTGTAGGCTCTTGCTTTTTTTCTTTTTTCTTTTTTTTTTTACTTTTTATTTTTCTGAAGTGAGAAGCGGGGAGGCAGAGAAACAAACTCTTGCATGCGCCCAACCAGTATCCACCCGGCATGCCTACTAGGGGGCGGTGCTCTGCCCATCTGCAACCAGAGTCAACTGGCCAGAGCTGGTCCTTGCTTTTCATTACTTTGAATGTTTTTTGCCACTGCCTTCTGGCCTGCAAAGTTTCTGTTGGGGAATAAGCTGAAAGTCTTATGAAAGCTCCCTTGTAGGTAACTGTTTTTCTCTTGCTGCTTTTAAAATTCTCTCTTTATCTTTAATCTTTTGCATTTTAATTATAATGTATCTTGGTGTGGGCCTCTTTGGGTTCATCTTGTTTGGAACTCTCTGTGCTTCCTGAACCTGTATGTCTATTTCCTTCACCAGGTTAGGGAAGTTTTCTGTCATTATATTTTCAAATAGGTTTTCAATTTCTTGCCTTCTCTTTTCTTCTTCTAGCAACCTCATGATGTGAATGTTGGTAAGCTTGAAGTTTTCCTTGAGCCTTCATAAATTATCTTCATTTTGGGGGGTTTCTTTGTCTCCACACTTTGGCTGCTTTCCCACTTTTGTTTCTATGTATTAGGTAGAGCTGCTATGTTTCCCAGACTTGATAGAGTGGCCTTGTATAGTAGGTGTCCTGGAAGACCCAGCAGCACCGACTCTCTACTTGAGCTGGGTGAGCCCCTGTATGAGCGGTGTGCACTGTCCTGTTGTAGTTGAGCCTTGATTGCTGTTGGCATCACTGGGAGGGATTGATCCCCAGGCCAATTGGCTGCAAGGACCAGCTACAACTACAGTGGAGGATCCTACAGGGCAGGACTTAATTCAGTGGGGCTTTGGTGCTCACTGAGTCTGCCCCTTGACTCTTGCTAATGGAGGTGGTAGGGTTGTAATCTGGTGTGGTCTGAAGCTGTCCATTGGGTACACTGGCTTTGGGGCCTAACAGGAGGTACAAGATTAGTCACTACCTGTGCCCTGCCTGGGGCCACCCAGCAAGAGCTACAGAGCAATCTGCAGATGGCTACTACTTGTGCTAGTATTGGAGGCTACCTCTATGCTGGGCCTGGGGCCGCTTAACAAGAGGTGCTGGGTACACAGAGGCCAGATGCTACTTGTTTGAGAGATTTTAGGAAAGTATATCTGAACCATAAAACAAGAGAAACCAGTTGTATGGAAAAACCACTGGAAATGGCTTGGATGGGCCTGCAAGATAGGTGGAGCAGGGTCTCAGGGAATCACCAGGGTGGGGCAAACAGTGTGAGCCAGGTTGATGGAGACTCAGATATGGTGCTTGCCTGTTGGCTCTTTGGGGGAGGGAGGGTCTCAGAAAAGGAATAATGGCCTCTGCCAGCACTTTTGTCTGGTGGAAAGCTGCCCTCCCCACCCAGCTCTTGTCCTGATGCCAGACAATTCAGTCCCTCCCTGTATGGCCCTAGTTCCTTTCAAGCTGCTTCCCAGCCCTGGAACTCAGAGGTGGTGAGTCTGAGAAAGTCTGAGTGTGGGCCCTTTAAGAGGAACTGCTTGGGACTCCATCAGCCCTCCATCTCTCTCTGACATACTCCCCACTAGTTTTTATAGTCATAAGTTATGGAGACTTCTCTTCCTGGCACTGGAACCTGGGCTGGGAGGTCTGATGTGAGCCTGGAACCCCTTGCTCCTCAGGGGAATCCTCCTCAGCCAAGATCTCCCTCCTGATTTTTATCTTCCACATGTGGTATGAGACCAGAGTGTTCTACATCTCTGCCCCTCCTACCCGTCCCAAAATGGCTTCTTCATTAATTTTCTAGTGGTAGGACTTCCATTCAGCTATATTTCAGGTAGTTCTAAATGATGGTTGTCCTGCAGTTTAGTTGTAATTTTGATGTGGTTGTGGGAGGAGGCAAGTACCACAATTCCCTATGCCACCATCTTGATTGCTAGTCCATAAGTATGCTTTCTGATTGCTGATAGCACAGTTATTCCAACTTGCATTTGGTTTTTACATAGTATTTTTTCTATCCTTTCATTTAAAATCTTTCTATGTCCTTATGTTTTAGGTATCTTTGTAAACAGCATTAACTGAATATTGTTAATATCGTTTACCATTTTAAAGTCTTTCAGACATGACTAAAATATAATTTCCAATCGAAACTTTAATTTCTGATACCATTTGATTGTATTTGTGTATGTGCGTGTGTGTATATGTGTGTGCATTAAAGTCCCTGACCTTTTGATCACACACACAGGAGAGAAAAGTATCCGATTCATATGACCAAACGAGTAAGATACTGCTTTACTCAGCCAATTCATTCTCTGGTATTTGAGGAAAGATCTTAATTTGTAAGTTTTTTAAAATCTGAATTTGTTGTAACTATAGAGGAGAAACAAAAGCAGGAAGTTAGATTTGCTTCTTGATGCTAATTTTATAAACTTAATTGAGAATTTTTTTGTTTTGGTAAATAAGGAAGCGTAGTTTCAATTCTGTCTTTTAACATGAATTAGACAATTTCCTAGGTTGCCCTTTCTGAGAAGTCAAATTGATTGACATGGCTCTATGAGACTTTGCTGCTCTGTAATTGCTTCATTGTCTGAAGGGTGAGGAAAGCTAACTGGATATCTCCTATGACATTTTGGAAGAGCGAGGAACCATCCTTTTATTACCTTTTGGTAGATTTGTCCATCTATCACCTCTTGGACATACCTTCCCAAAGTTTTCACACCAACTCTCTTTTTCCTTGTTCTGAAATTACTGGTCAAGGAACTCTAATAAGAAAGAGTAATGGAGCCGCAAGATGGCGATGGAGTAAGTGGACGTACTAACTTCCAGCTCCCAGAACCAAAGTGGATTATAACTTAATTTTAAGAACCATCATCTGGAAAAACCAACTTTGTACTAAACTAAGAAGACTCTTTAACCAAGGACCACTGAAGACGCCACACTGAGACTGGTAGGAAAAGCAGAAACACGGAAAGGGCTGCCCAGCTCCCTAGAGAGAATGGCAGCCCGGAGAGACTCGCATGGGAGGAACAAAGCCCCAGCCTGCAGCCCCAGAGCCTAGAAGAGGCTTATGGACAGTATTTAGCTGCAAAACAAATTAGGATACTATTTGTGAGAAACAGTTTTCTCAGACCCAGGATTCTTCTTAAAGGGACAGCACAGACAACCTCTCTCACAGCCACTCACCCGGGGCTCTGGGGGATGGGGAGACAGGAGAGCACCGGAGCAGCAGAAAGAGAGTGTAATCTAGGAGGCACAGGGAGAAATGCTTTGAGGGACAGCCACCCTAACCCCTGGGCTGAGTCACTCCCCAAATCTGAAGTGAATATTTCCCCTGGAACCAGCAATACCAGCAAAGGGAAGCAGGACACCAGCCAAACAAGCTCTCCCTAGGCACTCAGAGCACAGCCGCTTAGAATAAGGGAGCTTTCAGGACTACAGTATGAAGTGTTATGGTCTGACCTGCAGTGCCCCTACCCACACTTCTGAGGGCTTGCTGGAGGGCGGGCAGCGGTGGGATGTAGAAGCGCAGTTCCATTGGTGAGGGCGGAAGCCGGGCCGCCTGGCATGAGATCAGTCTATCCCGGCTGGGGTGGAGGAGATGCGTGAAAGCCGTCTGGCTGGCTGCAGGCCCCCCCAGCAACCCCACCTGTGGGGGAAGGGCTGGAGCCCAGAATGGGGTGGAGATCCGTGGCTGAGCAAGGGCGCAGGTGCTCAGCCTCACCAGCCTCTGAGGCTTGCGGCCCTACCCGCAAGCCGGCTCTGCCCACAGGAGCGAGGCGAAAGTCTGGGAAAAGGTGGAGGCCCGCAGCTGAGCACGTGCCCACAGCCCTGCCAGGCCCGAGGAGCCGAGGCTTTCCTGGCCTTAGGAGCCGAAGCTTGTGACTTGACACATGAGCTGGCTGTGACCGTGGGGGCTGGGTGGAAGCCCCGGAACAGATGGAAACACACAGGTGAGCAAATGTGCTCACACCTGCCCTTGGTGCCGAGGCTTGTGGCACGTGTGCAGCACACAACCCCACCTGTAGGGGCGGGGTGAAGGCTGAGTAGAGCCAGACTCAAGAACACAGCCCCTCCTGTGGAAGAGAGGTGGAAACTGCAATGACAGCTGCAAGGGCCAGCGCCAGCAATGACCATACTCAAACGCCCTAGGCAGCCACAGAGGGGATGGCAGGCCTGCAGACAGACCATACCTAGCAAACACAGAGGCAACACCCATTGAACTCCAGTGACCACACCCTTCTTATACACAGACAAAATAGGCAGGCAGAGAAATGCAACCCAAATGAATCAAGAGAAATCCCCAGAGAAGGACCTGAATGAGTCAGATATAACCAAATTACCAGATGCAGAGTTTAAAATAATGATTGTTAAGATGTTCAAAGAGCTTAGACCAACAATAGATGGTCATTAGGAACACCTAAAGAGATAGCAAATATAAAAAAGGAAATTGAAATAATAAAAAAGAATCAGACAGATATGACAAATACAATATCAGAATTGAAGAGCACAATGGGAGGAAATAAAAGCAGGATAGATGAAGCTGAGGATCGAATCAGCAAGTTAGGGGACAAAATAAATAAAGGCACAGAAGCATAGCAGAAAAAAAAAGACTCAAAAAGTCTGAGGAAACTAAGAGAGCTCTGTGACAACATGAAGAGAAATAACATCTGCATCATAGGGGTTCCTGAAGAAGAAGAGAAAGAACAAGGGATAGAAACTTTGTTTAATCAAATCATAGCTGAAAACTTCCCTAAATTGAGGCAGGAAAATGTCTCACACATTCAAGAAGCACAGAGAACTCCATTAAAGAGAAACCCAAAGAAATCTACACCAAGACACATCATAATTAAAATACCAAAGCTAAGTAATAAAGAGAAAATATTAAAAGCTGCTAGAGAAAAAAAAGGCTATCACCTACAAAGGAGCCCCCATAAGGATGACATCCAACTTCTCAACAGAAACACTTGAGGCCAGAAGGGAATGGCAAGATATATTCAAAGTAATGCAGAACAAGAACCTACAACAAAGACTACTTTATCCAGCAAGGCTATCTTTTAAAATTAAAGAAGAAATAAAAAGCTTCCCAGACAAAAAAAAAAACTCAAGGAATTCATTACAGCTAAACCAATGCTGCAAGAAATGCTAAGGGGCCTTCTGTAAACAGATCAAAGGGGGAAAAGAATATAGCAAAAGAGGAATACAGCTTTAAAGAATAAAATGGCAATGAACAACTACATATAAATAATAACCTTAAATGTAAATGGATTAAAGGATCCAATCAAAAGACATAGGGTAGCTGCGTAGATAAAGAAACAGGGCCCATACATATGCTGTCTAAAAAAAAAAAAACGTTAAAAATATAAAACATTCTCATGTATTACAATCCATTCATTTCCTACCATTCATGTTCATGGTTGCAGGTGGCTGGAGCCAATCACAGCGGTCCTCCAGGACAAAACCAAATTTTTATTGGATAATGCGTAACGTAGACGGGTCGTAGTATGGCTCTCAAGGAATTACATTTTAAAATATGTGACATTCATGGCTTTCTCAGCCAAAGAGGTTTCTGACCCCTGCACTAGATCAACTTGATTTAATAGATATCTTCAGAACCTTTCACCCTAAAGCAGCAGAATATACATTCTTTTCAAGTGCTCATGGTACATTATCTAGGATGGACCACATGTTAGGACACAAAAGCGGTCTCAACAAATTTAAGAAGACTGAAATCATATCAAGCATTTTCTCTGATCACAATGGCATGAAACTAGAAATCAACCACAAAAGAAAAACTGAAAAATACTCAAATATTAGGAAACTAAATAGCATGTTATTAAATAACGAATGGGTTAACAATGAGATCAAAGAAGAAATAAAAGAATTCCTAGAAATGAATGATAATGAGCATATATCAACTAAAAATTTATGGGACACAGCAAAAGCAGTACTGAGAGGGAAGTTCATAGCATTACAGGCATACCTAAAGAAGCTAGAAAAACCTCAAATAAACAACTTGACCCTGCATCTAAAAGAACTAGAAAAAGAACAGCAAGTAAAGCCCAGTGGTAGTAGAAGGAAGGAAATAATAAAGATCAGAGCAGAAATAAATGACAGAGAGGTTAAACAATACAGAAAATCAGTGGAACCAAGAGCTGGTTCTTTGAAAAGGTAAACAAGATCTATGAACCTTTAACTAGACTCACCAAGAAAAAAAGAGAGAGGACTCAAATAAATAAAATTGGAAAGGACAGTGGAGAAATAACAACTGACACAACAGAAATACAAAATATTGTAAGAAAATACTATGAAGAACTGTACGCCAAAAAACTAGACAAACTAGATGAAATGGACAAATTCCTTGAAACATACAATGTTTCAAAAATCAATCTGGAAGAATCAGAAAAACAAAACCAACTAATTACAACAAATGAGATCGAAACAGTTATCAAAAAACTCCTAACAAACAAAAGTCCTGGACCAGATGGCTTCACAAGTCAATTCTACAAATACTTAAAGAAGAACTAACTCCTATTCTTCTCAAGCTATTTCAAAAAATTCAAGAGGAAGGAAGACTTCCAAGCTCCTTTTATGAGGCAAGCATAATTCTGATTCTAAAACCAGGCAACAACAACACAAAGAAAGATAATTATAGACCAATATTCCTGATGAATTTAGATGCTAAAATGCTCAACAAAATACTAGCCAACCGGATCCAGCAATATATGAAAAAAATCATACACTATGATCAAGTGGGATTTATTCTAGAGAGGCAAGGCTGGTATAATATTTGCAAATCAATCAATGTGATTCATCACATAAACAAAAGGAAGGACAAAAACCACATGATAATTTCAATAGATGTGGAAAAAGCATTTGATAAAATTCAGCACCCATTCATGATCAAAACTCTCAGCAAAGTGGAAATACAGGAAACATACCTCAACATGATAAAGGCCATCTATGACAAATCCACGACCACCATCACAATCAATGGGCAAAAATTAAAAGCAATTCCCTTAAGTTCAGGAACAAGGCAGGGGTGTCCCTTTCACCACTCTTATTCAACATAGTTCTGGAAGTCCTAGCTACAGCTATCAGAACAGAAGAAGAAATAAAAGGCATCCAAATTGGAAAAGAAGAAGTAAAACTATCATTATTTGCTGATGACATGATATTGTACACAGAAAACCCTAAAGTCTCAGTCAGAAAACTACTGTACCTGATAAATGAATTCAGCAAAGTGGCAGGATATAAAATTAATACTCAGAAATCAGAGGCATTTTTATACACCAATAATGAACTGTCAGAAAGAGAAATTAAGGAAACAATCCCCTTCACTATTGCAACCAAAAAAATAAAGTACCTAGGAGAAAATTTAACCAAGGAGATTAAAGACCTGTACTCGGATAATTATAAAACATTGATAAGAGAAATCAAGGAAGATACAAACAAGTGGAAGCATATACTGTGCTCATGGTTAGGAAGAATAAACGTCATTAAAATGTCTATATTACCCAAAGCAATTTATAAATTCAATACAATACCAATTAAAATACCAATGACATACTTCAAAGACATAGAACACATATTCCAAAAATTTATACAGAACCAAAAAAGAACACGAATAGCCTTAGCAATCTTGAAAAGGAAGAATAAAGCGGGAGGTATCACTCTTCCTGATATCAAGTTATACTACAGCCTGATACTGGCATAAGAACAGACATATAGATCAATGGAACAGAACAGACAACCCAGAAATAAATCCATACCTTTATGGACAACTGATATTTGACAAAGGAGGAAAGACCATACAATGGAGTAAAGACAGCCTCTTTAACAAATGGTGTTAGGAAAATTGGACATCTATCCGCAAAAAAATGAAACTAGACAACCAACTTACACCATTCACAAAAACAAACTGAAAATGAATAAAAGACTTAAATGTAAGCCATGAAACCATAAGCATCTTAGAAGAAAACATAGGCAGTAAGCTCTCTGACATCTCTCGCAACAATATATTTGCTGATTTATCTCCACAGGCAAGTGAAATAAAGACAGGATAAACAACTAGGACTATATCAAACTAAAAAGCTTTTGCACAGCTAAAGACAATAAGAACAGAATAAAAAGAAAAACTACACAATGGGAGAACATATTCGAAAATACGTCTGATAAGGGGTTAATAACCAAAATTTATGAAGAACTTGTAAAACTCAACACCAGGAAGACAATCCAATCAAAAAATGGGCAAAAGAAATGGATAGACACTTCTCCAAAGAGGACATACAGATGGCCAATAGGCATATGAAAAAATGCTCAACATCACTAATCATTAGAGAAATGCAAATTAAAACCACAATGAGATATCACCTCACACCAATCAGAATGGCGCTCATCAACAAAACAACCCAGATTAAGTGCTGGGGAGAATGTGAAGAAAAGGGAACCTTCCTGTATTGCTGGTGAGAATGCAGACTGGTGCAGCCACTGTGGAAAACAGTATGGAGATTCCTCAAAAAATTATAAATCAAACTGCCTTTTGACCCAGCTATCCCACTTTTAGGAATATACCCTAAGAACACCACAGCACTGTTTGAAAAGGAGAAATGTGCTCCCATGTTTATGGCAGCATTGTTCACAATAGCGAAGATCTGGAAACAGCCCAAGTGTCCGTCAGAGGACGAGTGGATTAAAAAGCTTTGGTACATATATACTATGGAATACTACTCAGTCGTAAGAAATGATGACATCGGATTATTTACAAGAACATGGATGGACCTTGATAACATTATACTGAGTGAAATAAGTAAATCAGAAAAAACTAAGAACTATATGATTCCATACATAGATGGGACATAAAAATGAGACTCAGAGACATGGACAAGAGTATGCTGGTTACCAGCGGGGCAGGGGAGTGAGGAGAGGGAGGGCGTATGGGGAGGAGAGGGGCACAAAGAAAACCAGATAGGTGATGGAAGACAATTTGACTTTGGGTGATGGATATGCAACATAATCAAATGTTAAAATAACCTGGAGATGTTTTCTCTGAACATATGTACCCTGATTTATCAATATCACTCCATTAAAATTAATAAAAACAATTCATATAAAAGAAGAGAAAAGAAAGAGTATCAAGTTCTTGACTCAGCGGAGGGAGTCCCATTACAATATTATATTTTGTCATGCCATGTTCCTGAGTTATTTCTGCATGATTATTGGTTACATCATGTTTAAGCACTACAAAGAAAACATATAAAATAAAATAATTTTAAATATTAGGATCAGATGAACTCCAATAGTTTTCCAAATCTAAGTGTTCTCTGATTTTTAGTCATTTTTTTCCCTAAGACTTTACAATCTAAACTGACAACTATAGTGGCATTTTGCAAGTGTGTCCTTTCACTCAGAAGAGAGTTAAAATCAGGAAGCTATGGAAAAGAGATCCAGGTTATTCCATTTCACCTACTGTACAAGTATGGAAGCTTTGTGACTAGCTATTACATCTAGAAATCTTTCTCTCCATCTGTGATTCAGAAAGGACAGGAAGAAGCTATTGTAGTCAATAGATATATATTAGTGTGTGCCAGTAGACTGTGGATTTATATTTATACCACATATAGATTTTACATTTAAAATAATCAGATTGTAGCAAAGGCATACAACACTAAAACTTAATTTGGATTTGGTGGTTCACAATTCAAGCCTCATGTCATTATCAGGTATATAGAAGAGTTGATCAGAATTGAGCTCTCTGGATGACAGACAGCTGGACACATACACTGATATCAGCATGTGAACTAGTGTAGTAGACTAGGTGACACATTGCCATCAAGCACTAGTGCCAGAGGTGTGGCTGATCCCAGGGCACCCCCAAACTTACACTTTGTGCATCACTAAGGATCCTCTGATGTCCTCAGGGAGACTCCGTTTTCGCTGATCACTGTTGGTCCAAGACTAGGAAGTTTTAGATATGTGATGTGGGTATGAAGTTTCCTAGGGAATCTTCTATTAGCTTGGAGAAATAGAAAGGTTTAGTGAAAAAAAGCATTGAATTAGGAGTCAGGAGCTCTGACACATAGTCTCTGTATTAGTAGGGTTCTCCAGAGAAACAGAACCAATATGATTTTTATTTATTTTTAGAAATTGGCCCATGTGATTATGCCAGCTGAGAGATTCTAAGATTGGCACTCAGCAAGCTGGACCCTAGGAAGAAGAGTCTGTGGTGTAGTTCCCATCTGATTCCAAAGGTCTGAGAGCTAATGGTATAAGTCCTTGTCTAATAACAGCTCATTAGTCAAGCAGACTAAATTCCCTTACTGCCTTTAATATTTTATTTTTTATTTATTGATTGTTTTTAGTGAGAGAAGAGAAAGAGAGAGTGAAACAGGAACATTGATCTGTTCCTACATGTGCCCTGACCAGGGATTGTACCTACAACTTCAGCATGTCAGGTCGATGCTCTAACCAACCAAACTATCTGGCCAGGGCCCCTTATAACCTTTGTTCTATTCAGTTGATTTGGTCTTCTTTAACTGATTGGATGAAACCCACATACATTAGGAAGGCCTACTGATTCAAATGTTAATCTCACCCTCACAGCCTGACCATGCAGTGGCGCAGTGGATAGAGCATCGGATTGGGATGCGGAGGATCCAGGTTTGAAACCCCGAGGTTGCTGGCTTGAGCACAGGATCATCTGGTTTGAACAAGGCTCACCAGCTTGGACCTTGAACAAGGTAGCTGGCTTGAGCAAGGGGTCACTCGTTTTGCTGTAGCCCCCCAGTCAAGGCACATATGAGAAAGCAATCAATGAACAACTAAGGTGCTGCAATGAAGAATTAATGCTTATCATCTCTCTCCCCTCCTGTCTGTTTCTATCTGTCCCTCTCTCTGTCTCTGTCTCACACACACACACACACATACACACACACACACACACACATCCTCACAGACAACCCAGAATTATGTTTAACCAAATGTCTGAGTATACCATGACCCAGTTGACACATAAAATTAATCATCACAGTCTCTAGACTGCCAGTTTATTTGTCAGCACTAGTTGTGCCCAACCAGAAGGTGATGTAATGGCTAGAACATTGACCTGGGACGCTGATGACCAGGCTCACAACCCAAGGTTACTGGCTCGAGAGTGAGGTGACCAGCTTGAGCATGGGATCATGGACATGACCCTATGGTCACTGACTTGAGCCCAATGGTCACTGGCTTGAAGCCCAAGGGTCACTGGCTTGAAGCCCAAGGTTGCTGGCTTGAGCAAGGGGTCACTGGCTCTGCTGCCCCTCCCCGCCCCCAGTCAAGGCACATATGAGAAAATGATGAATGAAAAACTAGAGGTGCCGCAACTGAGTTGATGCTTTTCATCTCTCTCCCTTCATGTCTGTTTGTCTGTCTCTCAAAAGAAAAACAGCACTAGTTGCAGTACCAACTCCAAAATATCAGTGGCTTACACAATCAGTTTATTTGTTAGACATGTCACAATTGGTGTGAATATGTTCAGGTTGCAGCTTTCATAGGTGTTTGAGGGATCTCAGCAACTTGTATTGTGTAGTTGTCTGTGGTGCTGCCAACTTCTAGAGATTTTGGGAGGTCCTCTGTTGGATTATCTGCACTTAACTGGCTAATGAATGAAGCTAGAGTACATAGAGGATCATATGGGACCTTTATAAAGACAGACTGGGCAATGGACAGATCACATGTATTCACATTTCATTGGCCAGAATACCAACAGATGATCCCAAACTAACTGCAAAGGAAGCTGGGAAATATAATTTTCCTTTGTATGAAGCAGTGGTAGTCAACATGGTCCCTACCGCCCACTAGTGGGCATTCCAGCTTTCATGGTGGGTGGTAGTGGAGCAACCAAAGTATAAATAAAAAGATTTAACTATAGTAAGTTGTTTTATAAAGATTTATTCTGCCAAACTTGGCAAAAATCTGACATAAAGTACTTGGTAAGTAATTATTATTATATCTTTTACTTGCTGTAACTCTGCTTTATAAATTTTATAAAGTAAAGTTACTTCCCTACTTTATAAATCACTATTACTGTGGAACCAGTGGGCGGTTAGAAAATTTTACTACTAATAGAGATACAAAAGTGGGTGGTAGAAATAAAAAGGTTGACTACCCCTGTATGAAGCAAGAAAAAAAAAAATGGGACTGATGAGCATCTAGCCAGTCTTTTCAGAACCCTAACTAGCTTTTAAACTTGGGCTTATTCCCACTCTGAGGCTGTTTCCTTCTTTATAAAGAGAGGAGGATGGACTAAATGTTCTCTACGGGACTTTCCAGCTCTGACCATCAAATTCTATAATTGTCAAAATGCTGGCTGGGCCCTGAAAACACCAGCTAGGACTTGATCTCTTTCAGTCCAAGAGGGAAGAACAATGCTGAGAGTTACCCCAAAGATTTTCTAGCCTATACATGCCTATACCTGCAGGAGGAAATAAATATACATGTTTATTTCCTCTGGGAAGTTTATTTCCTGTAGTTCCCAAGAATCAAAATGTCCCCTACTCCCAGGGGGTAGCTTTACCTAGGTTATGGTGCCAGCATCCCAAGCCCCTTACTGGATGTGTGTGCAAATACTAATGTGGCCATAAAACTTCTTCCTTATCTCCTCTTCCAGTTCTCATGCTGTGAAAAGCAATGTCCTCTTGGGCTTCTTCCCTAAGATTCTAGAATACCAACAGAGAGGGGCCAAAGCTAGATATACTCCCGTCCCAGAGAGCCTAGTGGAGAGCTTCACAAAAAGTTGGGCTGTGTCAGAGTGATTGTGTTCTCAAGTTACCTTCTTTTCTGTATTTTCTGATGCTCTGTAGGTTGTTTCTTTTCTTGTTTATTATGTGACCCCCCATTGGATATTAAACTCTACAGTCTATTATTTACTACTATATCCTCAGGGCCTATAACAGGGCCTGGCATAAAGTAATTATTTTTTGAATAAGTATGACTTAAAATTGTTTAATTTAATCTAAGTTCCAGGCAACAGGATTTCTTGGGGGAAGTATGTTAGTAAATACATCCATATGTTTACCTACCTGGGCTATATATGCCATCTTTGATTATAGATAGTATCTCATCACAGATATTGATTATTCTCTCACTCTCTCTTTTTCTTTTTTCTTTTTTTTTTAGCACATGAGAGAGACAGGAAGAGACGAGAAGCATCAACTCATAGTTGCAGTTCTTTTAGTTGTTCATTGATTGCTTCTCATATGTAGGTAAATCTACTGTTAACACTAGGAATTTCAGAATAACAAGCAAGAGGCGAATGACAGACTATCCCTCATGGTTTAACCTAAGGTTGGGGGACCAGCAAGGTTAAAACTGAGATGGCAAACACTGTTTGTCTAGGCCAGGAAGCATCTGCTGTCAGCATTCAGTTGAGCTGCACTTTCTCCACATTATTGCATTAGAGTATTTGCAAAACTGAACCTACAAGGACGATGGTCAATTTCTAAGTATGAGCAGGCATTTCTACACTAGAGAGTGTGGCTGTGTCTTTGTAATCCCAGTCCCAGGGAGTATAAGGGGTCAGTGTTACTCCTTATTTGGGTATCAGATAAAATCTGGATGTCCTGTAGCTCCTCTTGTCCCTGAAAAAAGGTGTGAGTGGTCACTCCTTAGTTTATGCTTTCAGTTTCACTGTGATCATTGTCTCTTTGAAAAGTCTGATTTCCTTTACTCACCACCCTACCTTACAAATTAAACATAATTTGTAAGATAAATCTGCAGCAGAAAAGGGAGCAAAAATATATCATATATATATATATCATATATATCAGAAGTCTGGTGCAGAGTAGGCACTCTGTAAATAGCCCTACCATTGTTCATATTATTTTTATCATTATTATCTTCTTATATTAGTGACTGACACTTATTAAGACTTTACTCTGTGCCAAGTAATCTACCTACATTTTCTCATTTAATCCTAACACCATGCCAATGAAGTATTGAATTTCTCTTTACAGAGAAACAGAACCAGGCAGTCTGGCTCTCTAGGCTAATCTCAGATTATTTGCATCCTTCTTTGGAGCTAACTCATGTCATTGGTTGACTTCTCAATTAGATCATGACAAATTTTTATTCTTAAAACCAGATAATCTTACTATTAAATCATATACATTCAATAAGAGAATTTTTTTCCTCAAACAATTCATGAGGATATTTAGGAAATTAGCTATTCAGTGCTGAGGGCTACAATTTACAGTCCACCTCTCCCAAACCTAAGACTGTTCCATTGCTTGGTGCCCTTTGGTGCCATAACCCAAGTTGTTACCATTTGCCTGGTGGAGACCAGGCTTCTCTGTGTCCCTCAATAAGTATAATTGTATGATATACCTGATCTAACAAGTCACTGATGTCTAGAGGTAAAGCTATACTCTCTTTGTTCACTAACTTACTTATTTGAAAATCAGAAATGCAGATATATTTTCTGGCAGCATTTGGGAAGTGAGATAACATATGCCATCTCTTTTAATTTTTTAAATTGATTTGAGAGAGAGAGAGTGAGAGAGATGTATTCCACTTAGTTGTGCATTCATTGGTCGACTCTTGTATATGTCCTGACCAGGGATTGAACCCACAACTCTGGTGCATTGGGATGACGCTCCAACCAAGCAACTGAGCTATCCAGCCTGGGCTACATATGCCATCTTTGATTATAGATAGTATTTTATCACAGATATTGATTATTCTCTCTCTCTATCTTTTTTTTTTCCTTTTCTTTAGCGAGCAAGAGAGACAGGAAGGGAGAGATATGAGAAGCATCAACTCATAGTTGTGGCTCTTTAAGTTGTTCATTGATTGCTTTCTCATATGTGCCTTCACCAGTGTCCTCCAGCTGAGCTAGTGAACCCCTGCCCAAGCTGGCAACCTCAGGGTTTCAAACCTGGGACCTCAGCATCCCAAGGTGATGCTGTATCCACTGCGACACCATCCGGGCAGGAAGATTATTCTTTTTATTGTTGTGGAACTGACAGAGCAGTTTCTATTTCACTTAAAATTTTTTACTATTTGTTATAGCATTTGTTATATCAAGAAGAATATATGTAATGAAATTGTAAGTTGTGGGTATAATAATAAAATTGAATAATGCTGATCCTAGCCCGAGCTTAAAAACTAGAATTTTATTAATATCATTGACATTGCCACATATTGCCCTAGCCCATTCCCCTCAGCACCACTGTATATTACTTCGTTTATTTTCATAATTTTTTGATAAGACTAAAAAGACCTAAAATATTTTGTGATAAAAAAAAATCAGTTCTAGTTCTCTCCACAAACTTTTAAATAGTAAGCATCATCTCCACAGCAGGCACATCCCTCCCCAAACTTTGCTTCCCGTACACTTAAACATAGGCTACAATTATTACTTCTCTATTTAGGGATTATTGTGGTTTCACTTTTCATTGTGTCCTTGTGGGTTTTCCTGTTTTGGTTGCCATTATAAATGTCTCTTTTATTCCCCCATGTGGCCACTTTCTTAAATACCTTGTTTAGCAAATCTTCAATGGAGTGTGTTTTCACTGCCTATCTGCCAGCCTCAGGGATATTCAGATACTTTTGTTCCATTCCAAGTATAGAAAACATGCAATGATAATTTAGGCTCTGTGAACTGTGGGAGAAGGGAAGAGAGTATTTATCTCTTCAACTCCTATAACATGTCAAGTTTTTTGCCTATATTTTCCCAGTTGAAAATTTCTAATAGGTAATTGTCATCATGTATGGATTAAGATAAGAAAACTGAAACTCAGAGAGATAATTGCCCAAGGTCAAACAGGTACTAAGTAGTGGAGCCAAGATTTGAACCCCGGTCTTCTGTAGGTATGATGGATGAGGAGACAGGTCAGCCAGATGGGTGAGGAGACAGGTCAGCCTAATGAGTCAGTCAGTCTCATTCTTAGATCTCACCCCACTCCCTCTCCTTGTGGAAACGGTAATGCCAATCCTCTTTACTCACTTCATAGAGACATTGTGGAGACAGTCAGTAATACTGACGGGACAGATACTTTAGCCATCAACAGCACTGCTTGTGTTATTTTCTGGTGGTCAGGCAGGCAGCAAGTGAGCATGTCATTCTGGATCTTTGTTGTATGTGGCGACCAGCAAAGCTGAACACCTCTAATTCAGACTTGATCCCAAAACTCAGGCCACCCATGTGCTCACCCATTTCCATTTACCTGCTCACATGGACTCTGACAGTGTCTTTGTCCCTCTCCTACTCCTCCCAAGTCCTTTCACTGAAGTGAAACAAAGACAGAACCCTGGGGAAGAAGGCTCAGAAACAGGACTCCTAGTACATATACTCAATGCCATTCCTGACTCAATTATTTTGGTCAGAGCATCTGAATATTTAAAAGTGGTGATTCTTCACCTTCTCTCTGCCTGTGGTGTTAGGTCGGTTTTCTTCCACAACCTGCTGATTGGTCATGGCAATGAGGGACAGTGTGTGCATGTTAGCATTCTGAAGGTGGTTTGGAGATTTACTCTCACTGAGTTGATAAACTTCCTTTTTCTTAACGGTTTTCTAGACTCCAATCCTAATCATTGCCTTCTTTCCAAATTCTCTGTTGTATGTTACTCAGGAAGCATGAGTAGTTGTAAACCACAGAGGTTTGTTCTCACCAACTGCTGGATTCAACCTGTAGAAAGCTGGACAAGGCACAGCTAACCCTTTCAGGAGCCCAGAGCAACTCCAAAGTGAAGAAAGTGAACTCAATTTGTATTGTGTAAACTGTACCCTGAACAGTCTCAGGAAGTATCACAGCTTCCTGATTGCAAACCCAGATAAAGTCAAAGGCCACAGCTGCTAAGGACAAAAGCCACCAATCCAAAAAATAAAGAAAAATGACATCTCAAGGTTGCAATTGTTAGAAAGTCCTGTGAGGTACATTGGGGTGTAAAAAAGAATTCAGATGAAGGAATTAATTGGTTTTTGTGTCTCATAAACTTTGGAAATAGCAGGGAAATAGGGAGATCTGGGAGTCTAACTACTAATGCTATGAAGTCAATTTCTGTATGGCAGCCTCACTGCACAGCAATTTAAATCTGATGAAGAATCGTATCAGAAGTATGGGTTGAAATGATGGGAGATGTTGGGACACTAAAGCGGAAAACCTTATTCCTTAAAATCTCTTCACTGCTTTCAGTACTTGCTGTTAAATATAAAAGCCACCGTGTACTGTCAATATTAAGAAAAAAGACTCTTTAGCTTGAAAAGGAGATCAGGATTGAGTGCAAAGAGCAGAGTTCAAATTCCTTTGCTGACCAGTTGTGTGACTTTGAACAATTTAATACTAGTTGCTTTATCTGTTAAATGAAAAAATTATACATGCGAAATGCCTCTAGCAGAGCAGGTGTTCAACATATAATACTTAATATGCTATTACTGTTAACCAGTGGCTCCGAAATTTATCAACTAACTCCCAATTTGAAAGATAACAGGGCTGAAACTTCTATTTCTGAACAACCCTCTAGGTCAGTGATTTTCAAACGGTGTTCTGCGGCTGCAAGAATTTTTAACAAGTGCAATACCTGACTATGTAGTCAGGAGCACCGAGCCCTTTCCCCTTAGATTGTCAATAAAAATGACAACAGCCAACACACCAATAGCCGTTCAGTATGAATGAAGCAAAATTATACCTATTTCTTTTCATCAGATCAGCGAAAAATATATATTTTTGGTGTGTCACAGAATTTTAGTAATTAGTTTATGTGTGCCATGAGATGAAAAAGGTTGAAAATTGCTACTCTAGGTTGAAGTAACTAAAATTCTGGGCAAAATATTTTTAGATTCTTGTAAATAAATCTAAAGTAAGGAATTTGTTGATTTCAAAACCAGTAGTGAAAGTAGGAAATCTACTCAGGAAACAAATGCCAAACCAGCTATCACCCTGGGGCTTTTTTCAAACTCCGAAGAGTCCTTCCTCCTTGAGGGTTTTATGAAGCAGGCCATGGAGTTAAGAGTTAAAGTCGAGGCTGATCAAGGTGAAGAACCTTACAGGAAACCCACACTATTACTACTCCCTTAGTGCAAGGGTGAATAAAAAAATCACACTTCACAGAAGGTGATAATGAAGAAATGCCTATCTGCCTATCTTCACCTTGATGCTGGTGGAGGAGGCAGAAATCTCCCTTGAAAATTCATAAATCAGATTGGTTCTTCACATGTTTCCTATCAGAATTCATTTTAATTTAAATGGAGTATTTTAAGCTAAAATTTTTAACTAATTATTGTCTCAGATTGGCAGCACCCCAAGCAACTGACAGAAACCAATGCTAACTTCTCTGGAGGAATTTAACTTTAATTCAGATTTACAAGAATTCCTCCAGGTTGAATTCCAAGGAAAATGGGCAGCACACGAAAAGATGCTCAGCACCATTAGTCATTAGAGAAATGCAAAGGAAAACCACAGAGTAACATAACTACGTATCTACCAGAATGGCTACAACTGACAGGCCTGATAATACTACATGCAGAGAAGGATATAGAACAACTGGAACTCTCAGTCACTGTGGATGGAAATGTAAAATGGTACAATTACTTTAGAAAACCGTTTGGCAGTATGTTAAAGAAAAGCTAAACATACATGTACCACATAATTCAGTTATTCCACTTCTAAAATTTACCCAAGAAAAATAAAAGCACATATCCATAACAAGATGTTCCTCAATGTTCGTAGCAACTTTATTTGTAACGCCAAGAGCCCGCCATGTCCAAACATAAGTGACAAGATAAACAACTGTGGTACATCCACACAAGGGAACAATACAATAAGTGAACTATTGATAGACCTAACAACATGGATGAACTTCAGAATAATTTTGTTGAGTGAAGAAAATCAGACCCCCCCCCAAAATACACACACACACACACACACACACACAAACAAAAAATCCAAAAAATATATACTGTATAATTTCTTATGTATAAAATTCTAGAAAATGCAAATTAATCTATAATGATGGAAAGCAAATCAATGGTTTCTTGATGGGAGGTAGTGGCAGGGAAGGACCAGAGAATAGCATTACAAAGGGGTATAAGGAAACTTTAGGAGGGGTAAAAGATTTATTATCTTGGTTTCATGAGTGTATGCACACGTCAACATTTATCAAAGTGTACACTTTGAATATGTACGATTTATTGTATGTTGGTTATGCCTTAATAAAACTGTACCAAAAAAACTCAACACATTAACAAGAAACTAGACATGGCTGAAGAAAGAACAGAGCCATATTTGAAGATATTATCCACATATATTAGAGTGAGATAAAAAGAGGGACATGTTATAAAGAGACTAGAGTATCACAGCCCAACATTTTCAGAATAAAATGAGGAGAATATAAAAGAGCCAGTATTTCTTGGATCCAGCATATGTGAAAAGAAAGTCTCCCCTAGATAAATGATAGTGAAACAGCAAAATACAAATATATGAGAGAGAATTTTAGCCAGAGAGAAAGGAAAAATCATTAAAATATGGGCAATTACACTGACAATTCAGAAGAGCAACTAAGGAAGAGAATATAGTATAAGAATTTCTTCAGTGTACTGAGAGAAAACAGCTATCGATCTAGAATCGATCTAAAGCTATATTTCAAGAAAAGGGATTATTTAAAGACTATTTTCAGGCAACAAAACAGAGAAAAACAATCCCTCGCCTTCAGTAACCTGAGAGAAGGTATCACCCAAAGACATTCACTAACAAGAAACCCTAAAGGATGTACTTCGGCAGAATAAAAAATGAAAAGCCTGTGATGCAAGAAGGAACGTTAAACAAACGTATTAACAAACATGAAGGCATATCTCAGCTAACACTGACTATGGAGCAACATGCTGTAACAGTTTCTGATTTCTGGAGGGAAAATAGACTAGAATTAACATTGTGTTTGTACTGGAATTATAATTGTCCAGAGTCCTTGATTATTTAGGGGTCAAGTAAAGATACAAACTTTAGACTTTATGTTGTCAGTGTGCTAAACTAGTTAGTTTAATCCCTGAAATAATAGTGCATACTCTTTCTATACAACTAGAGCAGTGGTTCTTAACCTGGGTTCTATAGAAACCCTAGGGGTTCGATGAGTTGGTCTCAGGGGTTCGGAAAAGCCTCTGCAGCGGAGACCAGAATAAACTAATACCGTAATTTGTTGTGAGTTCATGCACTTTGTTGGTTTTGTTCTTTGAGCAAGGTGATGTTCATGCACGGCTCATTTTGTGCACCAGTAAAAAAACAGATACCTATGTCTTGAATTTGGGAAAAAAAATCATATTTTATTTATCACTAAAGAAGGGTTTGGTGAATGCGCATATAAAACTGGTGGGTTCAGTACCTCAAAAAAGGTTAAGAACCACTGAACTAGAGGGACATGAAATTAGAAAATGAAAAAAAAATCAATTCAAGGGAAGACAAAGCAGAAAAGAGAGAAAAAAAGTAACAGAATCTAGAGTAATTAAAACAGTGCCTGGTTAGGTATGACCTGGTATAATTATTCTATAAATACTATGTTTGCATTCCTTTATTCATATATTTAATAAACATTTATTGAGAACAAAAATAAAAATAAAAATAATAAAACAGTGCCTAGTATATTATTATAATATATACTTATAATGTGTTATTATTATAACTCTTATTTGTACTTTGAGAGCTCTCTCTGACAAGGACCCTTTATCAGTCAAGTTCTACCAGTTCCTTAATGTCAACAAGTTGATAATACTAACTAAAAGGCAATAATGTGGGGGAAACAGTCTGATCTTTGTTCCTTCATCTACAAAATGAGGGCGCTGAGGGGGTTTGGAGCAGACGTTCAAATTGTATGGTTCTGTATTTTTAAACCCCTGTGAACCAAAAGAAAGAGGAAATCTGCTGACTCAGTCCAAAAAAACAAAAAATACCCAGTTCAGAAATGGTTTATCTGGGCGAGTGGCCACCTCACCACAGACACTCACAAGGTCTGTTCCCACCCATTAGGAAGCAGTGGCTCTTCTCACTTAGAGCAGAACCTGATAAGCTTGGAGGCCACTGAGCAGGAACAAAGCAATGCCCCCACTCAGAAGAGATTTGTCAAAGGTACTTTTTCCAGCCAGGACGGAAGGAATTTGGAGGCTCTCATAGGAGCTTCAGGCTTGGAGCTCTGCATCACAGCACTGGGGCCGTGAAGCTATCAAACAGACCTACTCTCCTCTCTGATTGCACAAAGTCTTTTTAAATGCACCCCCTTCTGCTAAAAGTTTTAGATGTTGAATTTCTTGAATCCCTCTACTTGTCATCCATTGTGATGTGATACTGTCTTCCAGATCTAGGTGTTGCGGAGGGAATTCAGGTATGGAAGATAACTGGTTCAGCTTCCAAAGATAAGCCTGGTCTGTGTGATGGCCGCTGAGGGGAGGGCAGAGAGCCTCTTAGGACATTCCCTTGAATGAGGGTGCGGTGTGATTCCGTGTGTGTGTGTTTAAGATTTTACTTATTGATTTTAGAGAGAGAAGAGAGAGAGAAGGGGGAGAGGAGCAGGCAGCATCAACTCGTAGTAGTTGCTTCTCATTATGTGCCTCGACCAGTCAAGCCCAGAGTCTTGAACCAGCAAACTCAGCATACAAGTGTGGTTTTATCTAATCTGCCTTGAAACTGCTCTGTTAATTGTTTTATCACGGAAAGGTCTGCTGAACTCAAGCTCCTCCTCAGTAGCTTTTGAAGAAGGGGTCTGCCCTGTCAGAAAGTAGTGTCATAAGCAAAAGGCTACATGTACATGAACGTTCACCAGAGCATAGTTGAAAACTGTGAACTATCAGCAGAGTCATGGGCACATTCATATGTTGTAACACTAGGAATCTGACATGTAGCAAAGCAAGCCACTGAGTGGTATATAAAGTATGACCCCATTCTGGTAATAATAATGTTAGGATATGTAGGGAGAAAAATCAGAAGAACACACACCAATATATTAACAGTGATTCTCTGGGGATGGGGTGAAGTGAGATGGAATTTGGGAGACTTCATATGTGTTGAATGTGCAATGTTTCAATTTCATATGACTTTGTATTGATTTTGGATCAGAAGGAAGGGAAGAAGGGAGGAAGGAAAGAAAGGCAGTGTTAGAAACTTTTCTCCATTCCTTGGACCCTGGTCTTGATGTTGTAACTTCTCAATATCCAAGGGGAGGACTTGGTGCTGAGAGTTGCACTCGTGGTCAAATGTTTTCTCCTTAACACGAGACACTTCCTTTCCACAGCTGCAGACCTACCCCACAGCATCCAACAGCAGTTTATTGTCTGCGTTGATTTGTAATGGCTCTGTGCTTAACAGGACATGTTGTACCTGTAGGCATTTATATATTAAAATACTTGAGGCAGCTCACTGTAGTATTTGGCCCCTGAATTTGAAATTTATTTATATATCATTTTTAGTTAAATTGATAAAAAGTCATATTTTTCTTAGAGTTTAATTTTTAAAAAGTATTCGATATGTGAGGGTATTTACTGTAACAGGAAGAATGAAGACTTCAGGGTGCTGAGAGTAAAATGTGATGTAGACTATACATTCAAAACTTTACGGTTCCTATGGCTCTTGACATTTTAAACATGTCTATATACATACAACTGGAATATTTGACCCCAGACATTGCCTCAGTTTCCTGGATGTTTCCAGGGAGGGAATGGCCTTTTATTTTATATCTAGAAACCCAGACTAACAAAACTTGGCATATTTTCATAGGTTGTTTGGTTTGTAATTTATTTCATTATTCACTCATTTAACAAACATGTATTATTATAACCATTAGTATTAAAAATAATAACTCACACCTGACCAGGTGGTGGTGCAGTGGATAGAGTGTTGGACTGGGATGTGAAAGACCCAGGTTTGAAACCCCGAGGTTGCCAGCTTGAGCACGAGCTCACCAGCTTAAGCATGCGGTCGCTGGATTGAGCATGAAATCAAAGACATGGTCACTGGCTTGAGCCCAAAGGTCGCTGGCTTGAAGCCCAAGGTTGCTGGCTTGAGCAAGGAGTCACTAGGTCTGCTGTAGTCCTCCCAGTCAAGGCACATATAAGAAAGCAATCAATGAACAACTACGGCGCTGCAATGAAGAATTGATGCTTCTCATCTCTCTCCTTGTCTGACTGTCCCTCTCTCTGTTTCTCTCTGTCTCTGTCAAAAAAAAAAAAAAAAAAAAAAAATATATATATATATATATGCAATAAAGTATTCCCTAATTTTTGTGAGCAGTGTAATAATAACACACATTTAATAGATATTTACTACTTGCTAATTGTTAATACTAGCTAACATTTAATTCCCACTTATGACCTGCTGCTCTTTAATTAAATGCTTTTTTCTTTACCTGACATTGGGAAGGATACAAAGATGACCTGGACCCCAAAAGAGGTATATAAATAATCCAAATCTAGCTCTGTACTCAAAAGGAGGGTGAGATGTAGTTACTGGACTGAATAAATGACTGCCCACCAAGGAAATCAAGGAAGCTTCAGGAGGGAGTTGGCAATACAGTATATCTGAGTATTTAAGCAAAGATTTTGGTCATCTGGAGAGGAAGAAGGGACATTGCTGATAAAGCCAGAAATAGGAATGCACAGGGCATATGCAGGGCCCTGGGTGCCAGGGCTAGAGCTTGTGGTACATGAAGGGAAGACAGGAGAGAAGGCTAGAGGCGCAGCTGGCAAGAATTTTCCAGTTGTAAGGGCCAGTGAATCATTTATCCCAACACCCTCATTTTACATATGAAGGTAGTAAGTTCACAAAGGGAAGGCCTCTCAGGTTTTCAGTGGTGGAATTGTAATTGGACCTCAAGCACTCCTGGCTCCCACACTTGAACTTCTATTTAGGCTGGGACAGGTCAAGGGCTGCCTAGAATAGAGCGAGGGGTCATCTCAGTGCAGAGGGAAGCCACCGAACCTTTTGAGCAGGATGTGAGTAGCAAAGGTGAGGCAGGGGCTAAGAAAATTTGAAAGTTTCTAAGCTAAGCAGCTCATAAGCTGGAAATTGTATTTTGGTAACTCTAATTTCATATCACATGGCTTCTGTTAACACAAAAATCAGATGTACAAAAATAATGATTAGCTCAATTAACAACAATAAGTTGTTCTCAAATAACTACTTGATTGAACGTAACCTCTTTTTAAAAAGTCATGTCTTTAGACACAGACACTAGTTTTTTTTCTTTTTCTTCTTTTTTAAAATTTATTTGTTTTAGAGAGGTGGAGGGGAGAGAGAGAGAGAGAAGGGTGGGGACAGGAAGCATTAACTCCCATCTGTACCTTGACCAGGCAAGCCCAGAGTTTTGAACTGGGACCTCAGCGTTCCAGGTCAATACATTATCCACTACACCACCACAGGTCAGGCCATAGACACAGACCCTAGTTTAAGAGTACATGAAAAAGGGTTGGAGAAAGTGGGCACATTCCATAATGGGTATCAGGTGTTCAGTTGATGACTGAGTCTTCGTTTCTGAACTTTGGGAGATGAAGACTGTCATCCACACCCCCATATACCTTTTATTCTCTTTACATTTTGACAAAGAGATTAAATATTGACTCCTTTTCTTTTTTGAGTTATTTGCTAGCGGCTTACTTTAGTTACATTTATTTTTAGTTTTACTTTCCTTAAAAATAGTATCTTTCAGCACCAGCAGGGATCAACAAAAAAAGGTTACATTTGGTCACACACACACACACAAAGCCTCCTAATCAGCAGTATGAATCTCATTCCCCTCACCTGTACTACTGCAGGCCAGAGCCTCACCTTGCAATCACCTGAGCTCTCACAGGGAGACAAAGAGCAGAGAGACCACCTGGGTTCTAATCCCAGCTCTGCCACTCATGAGCTCTAAGAGTCAGGCCAAATTATGTAACATTTCTGAAGCTGAATCTTATCTGTACAATGGAGCTAGTTAATGATAACTCATCCTGGGTTTGCACTGGTTGTTAAAACTGCCAGTCAGTGGGCCGAGAGAGCTGACCAGAGTGTCAGGGAAGCCTCTTGTTCAACACTAAGCTGCATGAACCGGCTCCCCACACCTCAGGACTGACAAGCCACTCAGCGAACAGCATCTCTGAGAGCTGTCAGTTCCTAAGAAACTAGCGCCCTTATTTTAGATGAGTTCTAGAACTGAAGATATAACACAGCCACTTTTACGGTGTGCTTACCCAGGGCCAATTGTTTTGAGAGCATTAGTAATGGTCTTTAAGGAAGATGTGCATTTCCACATATCTGATTTATATAAAACTATCCGCCCCAAACCAAAACAGGCGTCTCTGTCCCCCAGTCTGGTCTGCTTCCCAGCTGTTCACGCTCCCTCCAGGATTGTTAGAAGGTCCACTTGCTCCGCAGGAGCCCCAGGAAAGTAAACAGCCCAACCAGGCAGGCACCCCACCTACCATTTTATTTTCCTAAATCACTCCTTTAGCTAATATTTCAGGGACAGACACGCGACGCATCTGGCTCCAACCAAATATTTTCAGTCACTTAGATTCCAAGATAAATATTTGCCATTTGGTAGCTTTAAACAGGGAGCAATCTATCAACTTCCAATCAGAGCGGGAACGCCTGCTCTGGTGTCTTGGCCCTGCCCCCTTCCCCGGGAGCCCCCACCCCACTCGTTTCCTCCCCCCTGCATGGCCCCGCCCCCACGCTTTCGGTCTCCGTTTGCAGGTGCTGGGGTCCCAAGTTTTCCGAGGCCCGGCGAAGTGAAGCCCGGGGGGGGGGGGGGGGGGGGGGGGGGGGAGGCCGCGCGAGTTTGCTGAGTTGCTCCATTTCGAGAGATCATTTCTTTTTCAACAGGTGTTGCTTTTCCTTATGCTCTACGTTGTGGAGCCTGGTTGTGGCCAGACAAGGGTTAGGAAGTTTCCCAGGACTCTTGGTCAGCGTGTTTTGAGGTCAAGGGTCAGGGAGATGCCTCCTAAAGCCTGTTGTATTACTCAAATTGCTGCCTTAAGAGACTCTTGACGCTGGCCTAAGGTTTTGAGCTACAGTGAATAAACAGTGCCCTACCTAGGCTTTGTGTCTTAAATCAAATATTTGCACTGAAGTGAGAATGAATATTATTAGTCTATTTCTTAAAGAGGCACATTTTAGTAGGAAGAATAATAAAGGGAGATGAGGACACAGGAAAATTGGGGGTAGAGTGAGTGTGTATTAGAAGCAAAAAATGGTATCATCACCTCTTTGAGGTACTGCTGAGACTCTGGAACTAAAAACCATTTATTTCCCCAGGAAAAGATTTGTGAACACAGTATTCTGTCTGTAATCTGAGGAGATTCATGGATCCCAGAACCTATCTACAGACTCTCATCAGGGATCCCTGGACCCCAGGTTAGGAGACCTTGGAATTTAGGTACAGATGTCCTGGCACAGCACCAGCAGGACTGGTATGAGGAAAGTGAGGCACTCGGCTTGGGCACACACTGTAAGGGGGCATCAAAAAGTTCAGAAATCAAGGTAAGCAATGTTTTGATGCCATATATATATATATATATATATATATATATATATATATATATTTTTTTTTTTTTTTTTTTTTTTTTTAGAAGGAAGAAGAGAGGGGTGAGAGAGAGAGAGAGAGAGGCATCAACCCATTGTTCCACTTAGTTGTGCCATTGATTGCTTCTCAAATGTGCCCTGATCAGGGCTCAAACCAGTGTCCTCAGGGGTCAAGCCAGTGCCCTTGGGGGATGAGCCAGCACCCTCAGAATTGAGCCTGTGACGTTGGCACTCCGGGAAGACACTCCACCCACAGCCTCACCGGCTAGGGCACCTGATGCAATATTTTAAACAATAATTTTGCAAGCTATGACTGTGGTTTGTCACCTCTTTTTGTAAATAATAGTTTATTTTAACTAGGGCTAGGATTAGGATGACATGGGTGAGGCAAGATTGCACAAGTGTAGGGTCAGATTCTGTCTTTATTTAAAATTTAGATATTTTATCATAGATTTTTAATTTTTAAAATAGTGCATTAAGATATTATTTGTTGTTTTGAATACTGAGTTTTTGTGCTCCCTTCACCCTTTAATTTTGCACTGGACACTAATACCCTTGTTGCATTACCTTAGTCTAAGCCCTCCTTAGGTCCAGGATGCTGTTCAACTAAAAACCAAATGTAAGTGATTGCCTGCTGTGTGCTAGGCCCTGAGCGCCCCTGACCCCACCCCCACCCCCTGCATTTCCAGACAGCAAGGGTGGTGGGAAAAACTCTGGCCTGTCATGAGCTGGAGGTCTAGCCTTGGCTCTGCCATGTCCTGGTCATTTAACTTTTCTGAATCTCTTCTTCTGTGTGAAATGAGAGGATAAGTCTGGATAATTTCCATTTATGGCAATCTATGGTTCTATGACTTTGAAAAGGCAACTAAGCCAAATTGTTCCTTAGAGAACAGAGCCCTTAGTGAGCACCCAATCCCATGCTCCAGACATCTAAAGACTTCCTTGATTTGCCTCCTTGATGAAGAAACTTTGCATACTACAGCCTTTCATTTGTCTTAGAGCAGGGCTCTGGAAACTATGGCTCGCGAGTCAGATGTGGCTCTTTTGATGGCTGCATCTGGCTCGCAAACAAATCTTTAATAAAAATAATAACATTAAAAATATAAAACATTCTCATGTATTACAATCCATTCATTTCCTACTGCTCATGTTCATGGTTGTGGGTGGCTGGAGCCAATCACAGCTGTCCTCCGGGACAACACCAGATTTATATTGGATAATGCATAATGTACACAGGTCGTTGTGAGGTCAGGAAGTAAACTTCCCTCCTTTTAATCAAGTAGTCAGCTAGCTAATTGCAGAAACCCTTTTGACGAAGATGGCTAAAAGAAAAAAAGATGAGAAGTATCGTACTTTTCAGCAGGAATGGACAAAGGAATTTGCCTTTGTGGAGAGAGCAGGTTCTGCAGTGTGTCTAATATGCAAAGATAAAATTGCATTGATGAAACAGTCAAATATAAAGCAGCACTTCGACACATGCCATACTACACTTGCATTGAAATATCCAGCGGGGGGGGGGGGCAGCAGGAGAAAAGCATGTCAAGAGCTACTGTGCAGAGTGCAAGCTAGTCAGCAGCAACTCTGTGTTTGGACCCAACAAGGTGACTGAAATTCGGCTAGCTTTGCTGGTGCTTTAGCAATTGTGAGAAACTGAAAGCCATTCACAGATGGGGGGTATGCCAAAACATTCATGCTTGATGTTGCCAATGAACTTTTTGATGACTTTTTGGATAAAGACAAGATGATCAAATGAATTAAAGACATGCCTCTGTTGGCAAGAACTGTTCATGATCGTACCATCATGATGGCAAATCAAATTGAGGCAACACAAGTGAAGGACATAAATGCAGCACCATTCTTTTCTCTCGCTTTGAATTAGTCAACAGACGTAAGCCATTTATCCCAATTCAGCGTGATTGCAAGTTATGCTGTCGGTGACACACTAAGTGAAGAAAGTCTTGCCTATGAAAGAGACAAGAGGGGAGGATTTATCCAAGTCTTTCACTGAGTTCACTAAAGAAAAAAATCTACCGATGGATAAACTTATTTCAGTGTGTACTGATAGTGCTCCATGCATGCTGGGGAAAACAGGATTTGTAGCACTTCTTCGTGAACATGAAAAGAGACCAATCCTAAGTTTTCACTGCATCCTACATCAGGAGGCGCTTTGTGCTCAGATGTGTGGCAAGTAGCTTGGTGAGGTGATGTCACTGGTCATTTGGGTGGTCAATTTTATTGTTGCCTGAGCTTTAAATGATCTCCAGTTTAAAACACTGCTGGATGAAGTTGAGAATAATTATCCTGGTCTGCTTCTGCACAGCAATGTGCGTTGGTTGTCAAGAGGGAAGGTGCTCAGCCGTTTCACGGCTTGTCTGAGCGAAATCCGGACTTTTCTTGAAATGAAAAACATCGAGCATCCTGAGTTAGCTAACACTGAGTGGCTCCTGAAGTTCTACTATCTCGTGAACATGACTGAACATCTGAACCACCTCAATGTGAAAATGCAAGGCATTGGAAATAGTCTTATCCCTTCAATAAGCAGTGTTTGCATTTGAAAACAAGCTGGAACTCTTCATTGCAGACATTGAAACAGGTCATTTACTACACTTTGAAAAACTGGGAGAGTTTAAAGATGCATGCACAGCAAGTGACCCTGCTCAACATCTTGATCTCCAGCAGCTAGCGGTCTTCACATCTAATCTTCTGCAGTCATTCAAAGTGCGCTTTAGAGAATTTCATGAGTGCACTCGTCTTTTTAAGTTCATCACCCATCCATGCAGGTGTGTAGTGGACAGCGTCGATCTGAGTTACATTCCCGGTGTCTTCGTCAGAGATTTTGAGCTACAAGCTGCTGACCTGAAGGCCTCAGACATGTGGGCGAATAAGTTCAAGTCACTGAATGAAGATTTGGAAAGACTTGCACAACAGCAAGCAGAGTTGGCAAGCAAACACAAGTGGGGAGAAATGAAAAAACTTCAACCCGCGGACCAGCTGATTGTCAAACTTGGAACACACTTCCCATCACATAACACACACTGCAGCATGTGAGTATTGCTGTACTGACAATGTTTGGCTCTATGTATGCATGTGAGCAGTCTTTCTCACACCTAAAGAATGTTAAGACCAACCTACGATCACGTTTAACGGATGGAAGTCTCAACGCCTGCATGAAGCTTAACCTCACCACATATCAACCAGACTACAAAGCCATCAGCAAAACCATGCAGCACCAGAAGTCGCATTAATAGTAAGAAGAACTTTATTCATCACTAGTTAGCAACAGCATAACAACGTTATTAAAAAGAATTCAGAGACTTACTGTACTTTAAACGTGTTGGTCTTACATAAAATGCACACATTTACTTGTATTTAGTGTTAAACATATTGTATGGCTCTCACGGAATTACATTTTAAGATATGTGGTGTTCATGGCTCTCTCAGCCAAAAAGGTTCCCGACCCCTGGACTTACAGTGAGGGTCCTGACCATCAAATATCTCCTGAACTTGAGTACTGATTGCTAGAATCAAAGATTTTGAGAGCTGATGAGTAAAATGCATAGAGGCATTTTTTTTTTTAAGGATACTGCGGCTCAGATAGGTGAAGAGAGGTGGCCAAGGTAGCACAGTGTCATATTTAGAACTAAAACCCTACTCTTTGACCACCATCCAGTTTTCCTTCCACCTCACCACAATGAGACGTGATGCCTGCCTTCCTACTCCTTTCAGAGAATTTTCTAGAAGTACTTTGAATTCTCTTTCATCATGGTCTCTCCATCTCCTGTGTTTTGCTAGTTTCCTCATTATGATGCTCCCCTAACAACTCTGGGATTCTCCTAGTTCTGAGGGAGCCAAATTTCTTTCTCTTGTCTTTTCTCTCTCTCTCTCTCTTTGAGAGAGGAACAACTTATTGTTCCACTGGTTGCTTCTCATATGTGCCCTGACTGGGACTTGAACTGGTGACCTCAGGATTGAGGTCAAGGTCTTAGGATCAAGCCTGTGACCCTGGGATTAAGCAGGTGACCCCGGGACCTCTTTGTTCCAGGATGATGCTTTATCCATTGTACCACCGGCCAGAACCAAAAATTTTGATCAGTGTCATATCTTCAATGCCTTCTGTCTCCCAACTTCATCTTAGATTATTACATTTCTATGGCAATTTTTAAAAAAACTGTGTAGACTTTGAGAAGGATAGATCTGCCAAGAACAACTATTTGTGGGGTTTTTGTGGGTACAAATTCATAACTAGAATTGAGCAGCCATTGCCAACAGATTTCTCACATACCACCTTTTAGGGGAAAGTCACAGAACTGCCAGCTTCCTGCACTGCGTTCCTGCTGTCTGAGTCAACCCTTATGAATGAGCTCCTGGTATTATCTTTTTACCAGTGGGCTGACACCTGCCACATCCAATCTGTGCAGGTATTTCCTCATTTACATCTACACTGACCAATCAGAGTGGTTCCATAACAACCAAGCAGAACACATGAAACCATTCAGGACAGTGATATTTTGACTAATTAGAGTGCAAATTTGGAGTCCTCGTTTGCACAAATATTGACCTATCTGGAACCAGGGTGGGAACTTTCTCTATAAAAAATTGGCTTCCCTTTTGAGGGGGAGTGCACTTTTGGTTTCCATTTGAGCCCAAGTTATTCCAGTTTGCAAACTGTTCACTTGAATAAAGTTTCTCCTATCTCTATACCCCTAATCTGGAGGTTTTGTTGACGTTAGATTGGTGGCAGCAAACTCTTGTTGACAGCTGCTGCAAGGCATATAATCTTAGAAAGCTCATTTCCTCCTTGTTTCTTTTGAAAGACATTTTTAAGCATGGAGAGACCAAGTGATGCATAACAACTATATGAGGTAGGTACTGTTATTACTCCTATTTTACTAATGAAGAAACTAAGTAACAAAAAGGCTAAGTAACTTGCCCAAGGTCTGCCAGCTAGGTATCAGAAGCAGAATCCAAACCCAGGCATCCTGACTCCAGGATCTGTGCTTTTAACCAGCACACTGACTTCTCTCATAGGCCATTTTGCCTTAGTTTGAACAGTCTTGCAATGAGCAGCTGTCTCAGGAGGTCCCTGTTCTGTTGGTGGGTAACTTTATCAGTTAACATGTTTTACTTTTATTTGCTGGGACAAGCCATGGACAGTTGTCCAAAAATGGTTTTATATTACCTAAATGAGAAGAAGGGATAAAGGAAAATGAAGGACACAAAATTAAAATCCCTCAATCTGCCCTGTCTCCATCCAACATTCCTGACCTACTTCCAGTCTGTGGGTTTTCTGAAAAGATATAAAGTTCCCTCTTTCAATTGTGTCTTTTGAAGGTGAAATCCCTACCCTATTGTTTATACCGTGTTCCAGGAAAGATTAAGGTGGCCCATATGGACGATAAAATATGGTTAAGTAGCATAAATTTGAAGTATATGAAAATGATCCAGCAATTTTATGTTTTGTTATTGTCCTTCAGAGATAGTTACAGGAGCTTACAAGGATAAACATTCAAGGGTTTTTATTATTTTTGTGATTGTACAAAAAAGTGTATAATTTAAATATACATCAATAAGAAAATGGCTAAATAATAAACAATGGAGTAATTTACGTTGAAATATTCTATTAAAACAAAAGGTAGCTTTTTATGTATTAACATGGAAAGATGTCAGTAACTGTGGAATTTAAAAAGTAATTTTTGTAAGTATGTATTGGTAAAACTAATATTTTTATACAATGTGCATTGAAAAATGTTTGGAAACATACTCTAAATTATTAACAATGTACAACACTTTTTTAGTAGATTTTTAAATTGTGATAGGTAGATATAACACAAAATGTGCCATTTTAACTGTTTTTAACTTCTTTATTATTATTATTATTATTATTATTATTAAGAGGCGGGGAGGTAGAAATAGACTCCCACATGCACCCAGACTGGGATATACCCTGCAAGCCCCCTACCAGGTGATACTCTGCCCATGTGGGGCTGTTGCTCCATTGCTTGGCAACCAAACTATTTTAGTGCCTAAGGTGAGACCAGGAAGCCATCCTCATCATCCGGGCCAACTCGCTCCAATTGAGCCATGACTGCAGGAAGGGGAGAGAGATAGAGAAAGAGAAGTGAGATGGGGAGAAGGAGTGGAGAAGCAGATGTGTACTTCTCCTGTGTGCCCTGACTGGGAATTGAACCTGGGACTTCCACATGCTGGGTTGATGCTCTACCACTGAGTCAACTGGCCAGGGCCTTAACTGTTTTGTTTTCTTTTTTTACAGAGAGAGAGTCAGGGACAGATAGACAGGAAGGGAGAGAGATGAGAAGCATAATTCCTCATTGCAGCACTTTAATTTTTCATTAGTTGCTTTCTCATATGTGCCTTGATGGGGGTGGGGTACAGCAAAGTGAGTGACCCCTTGCTCAAGCCAGCAACCTTTGTGCTTAAGCCAGTGACCATGGAGTCATGTCTATGATCCCACACTCAAGCCAGCGACCCCGCACTCAAGCTGGTAAGCCCACGTTCAAGCCGGCGACCTTGGGGTTTCGAACCTGGGTCTTCCAAGTCCCAGTCTGATGCTCTATCCACTATACCACTGCCTGGTCAGGCTTAGCTTCTTTTTTAAAGTGTTGTTAAATTATGTGTAACAGTATATTAGTTTCAGGTGTACAACATAACAACTCATTCTTTGAATCACTACAAAGTGATCACATTATGTCTAGCTACCATCTGTTACCATACAATTGACTCCTTCACTCATTTCATCTACCCCTACCCCCTTACAGTTTGAAAACCACCAAACTGTTCTCTGTATTTGTGAGTTTTTCTTTGTTTGTTCTTTTGTTCTCTAGATTCTACATATAAGTAAAATTATATTTGTTTTTCTCTTTTTTTACTTAGCATAATAATTTCAAGTTTCATCCATGTTGTTTCAAATGGCATGTTTTTCTTTCTTATAGCTGAGTAGTATTCTAGTGTGTGTGAGATCTTAATTCATTGATGGACATTTAGGTTTTTTCATATCTTGGCTATTGTAAATGATGCTGCAATCAATATAGGTGTGCATATATCTTTTCAAATTGGAGTTTTAGTTTTATTCAGTTGAGTTCCAAAAAATGGAATAGTTGGATTTTATGGTAGTTCTATCTTTAATTTTTTGAGGGACCTCTATACTGTTTTCCATAGAGGCTGCACCAATTTACATTCCTACCAACAATGTATGACAGTTCCCTTTTTTCCACATCCTTTCCCACATTTGTTATTTTTTGTCTTTTTGATAGTAGCCATTCTGACAGATGTGAATTAATGCAATCATCCCTCGCCATATTATGGTTCACTTTTCACGGTCTCATTGTATCGCAGATTTTTAAATTGCATATATCTAATTTTATATCGCAGATTTTACACTATGTCACGGGATTTTGTGGTATATCAGTATTTTTATATATTTATTATTTTGATTATTTTTGTGGTAAATAAGCATTTTTTAGCCTAAAAAATTGAAAAGGTTTATAAGTGTGGGGAGGATTTTTAAAGCATTAAAATATATATAAATAATAAAATAAATATAAGGTTGCTACTTTATGGATTTTCACCTATCTCGGGGAGTTCTGGAACCTAAACCCCACAATAGATGAGAGACCCCTGTAATCTCACTGTGGTTTTGACTGTGTTTCTCTGATAATTAGTGGTGTTGAACATCATCTGATGCTCCTTTTGGCCATCTATATGTCTTCTTTGAGAAAATGTTCAGTTTGGGTTTTTAGGGTTTGTTTGTTTGTTTGCTGTTGAGTGTTTGAGTTCTTCAAATATTTAGGATATTAATTTCTTATCAGCTGTGTGATTTGCAAATACTTTTCCACATTCAGTATGTTTCCTTTTCATTTTGATGATAGTTTCCTTTGTTCTTCAGAAGCTTTTTAGTTTGATGTAGTTCTACTTGTTTGTTTTTGCTTTTGTTCTCTTTGCTTGGAGTTGTTCTAAAAATTCGACACTAAAACCAATGTCAAGGAGCTACTAGCCTATGTTTTCTTCTAGGAGTTTTATGATTTCAGGTCTCACATTCAAGTCTTAAATTCATGTTGTGGTAATTTTTGTGTATGCTTATGGTATAAAATAGTGGTCTAGTTTCGTTCTCTTGCATGTGACTATCCAGTTGTCCCAACACCATTTAGTTATTTTAATTTTTATTAAATTTATTGGGGAGACAGTGGTTAATAAAATTATATAGGCTTCAGGTGTACAATTCTGTAACACATCATCTGTATATTGTATTGTGTGTTCACAATCCCAAGTCAAGTCTCCTTCCAACACCATTTATTATTATTATTATTTGTATTTTTCTTAAGTGAGAAGCAGGGAGGCACAGAGACAAACTCCCACATGAGCCTAACTGGTCCAACCACCAAGCCCATCCACCAAGCCCACTAGGTCCACATGATCTGCCCATGTGGGCCTATTGCTCCATTGCAACCAGAGCCATTTTAGCACCTAAGGTGGAGGCCATGGAGCCATCCTCAGCGCCTGGGCCAATGGGCTCTAGTGGAACCTTGGCTGCGGGAGGGGAAGAAAGAGATAGAAAGAAGGGATAGGGATAAGAGTGGAGAAGCAGGTGGGCACTTCTCCTGTGTACCCTGGCTGGGAATCAAACCTGGGACATCCATATGCCAGGCCAAAGTTCTACCACTGAGCAATCAGCCAGGGCCCACCATTTATTGAAGAGATTTATCCCCATTGTATATTCTTGACTCCTTTGTTTAAATTAATTGACCATTTACGTGTGGATTAATTTCAGTGCTCTCTATTCTTTCTCACTGATTTATGTGTCTTTTTATGCAAATATCATACTATTTTGATTACTATAGCTTTAATATAATTTGAAATGAGGAAGTGTAATACCTTTGTTTTTCTTTCTCAAGATTGCTTTGGCTTATTGGTGTCACCACATTAAAGTTAATAAAAAAAAAAGACTCAATAAAGATTGCTTTGGCTAGTTTTCTGGACTCAGTCTTCGGGCTTCCCAGTACCAGCGGGCAGAATTCCAGGAGGGCGGCAGCATTTCCCAGGCTCTTAGGCGGTGCTTGAAGCCTTTCTGAAGATTAAGCAGAATCCCTTGGTACATACTGAGCAAGCAGCTCCTGTGCACCAGACACTGTGCTCATGGTTGATGATTCAATCAATTCACCAAGAAACAGCGGCTGTGAGGTGAGAAGATGGCGGTGGAGTGGCCCAACGTTCCAACTTCCACCTCCCAGAACCAAAGTGGGTTACAACTTAACATGGGAACAATCATTCTGAAAAACAAACTTCGGACTAAACTAAGAAGAATCTATAACCAAAAATTACCAAAGAAACTACACTGAGACTGGTAGGAGGGGCTGAGATGTGGTAAGGGCTGCCCCACTCCGAGGAGCGAGGGGCAGCCCAGAGGGACTCTTATGGCAGGGTCGGTTGCCTGGAGAGTTGTGGGTCCTCAGCCCCAGGAACAGAACCCCAACCCTAGGACCAGAACCCCAGCCTAGAGCCTCAGAGACTAGAAGAGGTATATGGACAGTATTTAGCTGAGAGAAGATCTGGGTTACTGTTTGTGAGAGGGAGAAGACCCAGGATCCATCTTAAAGGGACTGTGCAGAAAACCTTATTCACAGCCACTAACCTGGGGCTCCGGAAGCAGGGAGTGCTGAGAGGACTGGAGTTGTGAGAGGAGAGTGTAATGTTGAAGGCACAGAGAAAGACACTCTGGGAGACAGCCACCCTAACCCCTGTGCTGCTGAGTCACTCCCCAAATCTGAAATGGCCACTTTTCCTGGGAGAAGCAACACCAGCAAAGGGAAGCAATTACCCCGCCCACCAGAGGCTCTCCTATGCCAGTCAGAGCAAAGAGTTGCTTAGAAGTGGGGAGTGAGTCAGGGACACAGGTTTTGAGTGCTGAGGTGTGCGCTATATTGCGCCCCCTCCTGACTATCCCCAAAGGATGGGTAGGTCTAGTGACAGCCACGCGCTTGTGGTGGTGGGGGTGGTGCCCAGCCTGCATGGTGCCTATGCACCTGGCATTGCCTGTGCCTGAACACTGGAGGAGGCAGTGGTGACAGTGGCAGGCCAGCGGGCAGACCACACCTTGGGGACACAGAGGCCACACCCACTGGTCAAGAGTAGATAAAAAGCCAGCCGAGGAGTGCAGCTGATATTTGCAACAGCACCTGGGCCCAGCGGAGGCAGCCACAAATTCGGGATTGCCTATAGCTCTAAGAATGTTGCTAAGGACCAGACATAGGCAGTGATCCCCACTGGTCTACGCCAGGTTCTGGCCAGGGAGGCCCAGGGCTGGCACATCCAGCAACATGATATGGAAAGCATCAGCTCAGGATCTAATAACCCTTGTTAGAGTAGTATCTTAAGGAAGGGCTCCTTACACCTGACCAAGCTAAGGCATAGAAAACGCTGACACAAATAGCAAAAGGAGCAATAGCAGCAGACAAATAGCCCACAGCAGATTACAAACAACAGCTGATGCCAACCCAAGAAGATCTAGAAACAACACAACTGGAAGCTGGAGGCAGACAACACCAACCCTATACTCAGCTAGCTACACAAACAGCACACCCAAAGGAGCAGTCTATACACAGACAAAATGGGAAGATAGAGAAATGCAATCCAAATGAATCAACAAGAGAAGTCCCCAGAAAAATAACTGAATGAGATGGAAGTAACCAAGATACTGGATGCAGAGTTTAAAATAATGATTGTTAGGATGCTCAAGGATCTTAGAGCAACAATGGATGGAAATACTGAGCACCTAAATAAAGAGATAGCAAACATCAAAAACAACATTGAAATCATAAAAAAAAAACCAGTCAGTCAGAAATGACTAAGACAATATTAGAAATGAAGACTACATTAGAAGGAATTAACAGCAGGCTGGATGAAGCAGAGGATCAAAGCAGCGATTTAGAGGACAAGATAAATGAAAGCACGGAAGCAAAACAACAAAAAGAAAAGGGGCTCAAAAGGTCTGAGGAAACTCTAAGAGAGCTCTGTGACAACATGAAGAGAAACAACATCCACATTATAGGGTTCCTGAAGGAGTAGAGAAAGAACAAGGGATAGAGAACCTGATTGAAGAAATCATACCTGAAAACTTCCCTAAATTGATGAAGGAAAAAGTCACACAAGTTCAAGAAGCACAGAGAGTCCCAGTAAAGAGGAACCTAAAGAGACCTACACCAAGACAAATTATAATTAAAATACCAAAGTTAAAAGATAAAGAAAGAATACTAAAAGAGGCAAGAAAAAAGCAATCAATCACCTACAAAGGAGCCCCCATAAGGATGCCATCCGACTTTTCAACAGAAACACTTGAGGCTAGAAAGGAATGGCAAGAAATAGTCAAAGTAATGCAAAACAAGAGACCACAACCAAGACTCCTTTATCCAGAAAGGCTATAATTTAAAATTGAAGTAGAAACAAAAAGCTTCCCAGACAAAAAACCAAACAAACAAAAAGCTCAAGGAATTCATTACAACCAAACCAACGTAGCAAGAAATGTTAAGGGGCTTGTTGTAAACAGAACAAAGGGGGAAAAAAATCTAGAAAAAAGAGGAATGTAGATTTAAAGAATAAATGGCAATAAACAACAACATATAAATAATAACAAAGTAAATGAATTAAATGTTCCAATCAAAGACATAGGGTAGCTGCATGGATAATAAAACAGGACCCATACATATGCTGTCTACAAGAGACACACTTCAAAACAAAAGACACACAGACAGACTAAAAGTGAAGGGATGGAAAAAATATTTTATGCAAATGGAAATTTAAAAAAGCTGGGGTAGCAATATTTATATCAACAAAATAAACATTAAAACAAAGGCTATAGTAAGGGATAAAGAAGGTCACTACATAATGATAAAGGGAGCAATCCAACAAGAAGATATAACCACTATAAATATTTATGAACCTAATATAGGAGCACCTTTATACTTTTAGGAGCACCTAAAAGTATAAAGCAGATTTTGATGGACATAAAGGGTGAGATCAACAGCAATACTATAATAGTAGGGTATTTTAATACCCCACTAACATCACTGGATAGATCCTCAAGAAATAAAATTAACAAAACAGCAGACTTAAAGGACACACTAGATCAACTGTATTTAATAGATATCTTCGGAACCTTCACCCTGAAGCAGTAGAATATATATTCTTTTCAAGTGCTCATGGTACATTCTCTAGGATAGACCACACATTAGGACACAAAACGAGTCTCAATAAATGTAAGAAGATTAAAATTATATCAAGCATCTTCTCTTATCACAGTGGCATGAAACTAGAAACCAACTACAACAGAAAAACTGAAAAACATTCAAACACTTGGAGACTAAATAGTGTATTATTAAATAACAAATGGGTTAAAAATGAGATCAAATAAAAGTTTCTTTGAAGCAAATGAAAATGAACATACAACAACGCAAAACTTATGGGACACAGCAAAAGCAGTCCTGAGAGGGAAGTTCATAGCATCACAGGCATATCTTAAGAAGCAAGAAAAAGCTCAAATAAAACTTAACTGTGCATCTAAAAGAACTAGAAAAAGAGCAGCAAGTAAAGCCCAGAGGAAGTAGAAGGAAGGAAATAATCACTATCAGAGAGGAAGTAAATGACATAGAGTCTAAAAAAAATAATACAGAAGATCAATGAAACAAAAAGCAGGTTGTTTGAATAGGTAAACAAGATTGATGAACCTTTAACCAGACTCACCAAGAAGAAAAGAACACTCAAATAAATAAAATTAAAAATGAAAGTGGAGAAGTAACAACTGACACAGCAGAAATACAAAGGATTGTAAGAAAATACTATGAAGAACTGTATGCCAAAAAATTAGACAACCTAGGTGAAATGGACAAATTCTTTGAAACATATCTTTCAAAAATCAATCTAGAAGAATCAGAAAACCTAAACAGACCGATTACAACAAATGAGATTGAAACAGTTATCAAAAAACTCCCAACTAACAAAAGTCCTGGACCAGATGGCTTCACAGGCAAATTCTACCAAATATTCAAAGAAGAACTAACTCTTATCTTTTGCAAGCTATTTCAAAAAATTCAAGAGGAAGGGAAACTTCCAAACTCCTTTTATGAGGTGAGCATAATCCTCATTCCAAAACTAGGCAAAGACACTACAAAGAAAGAAAACTATAGGCCAATATCCCTGATGTACTTAGATGCTAAAATTCTCAACAAAATATTAGCAAACTGGATCCAGCAATACATGAAAAAAATTATACATCATGATTAAGTGGGATTTATTCTGGAGAGGCAAGGCTGATACAATATTTGCAAATCAATCAATGTGATTTATCACATACACAAAAGGAAGGAGAAAAATCACATGATAATATCAATAGACACAAAAAAAGCATTTGATAAAATCCATCACCCATTTATGCTCAAAACTCTCAGAAAAGTGGGAATACAGGAAACATACCTCAACATGATAAAGGCCATCTATGACAAACCCACGGCCAACATCATAATCAATGGGCAAAAATTAAAAGCAATTCCCTTAAGTTCAGGAACAAGGCAGGGGTGCCCCCTTTCACTACTCTTATTCAACATAGTTCTGGAAGTCCTAGCCACAGCAATCAGACAAGAAGAAGAAATAAAAGGCATCCAAATTGGAAAAGAAGAAGTAAAACTATCATTATTTGCTAATGACATGATACTGTACATAGAAAACCCTAAAGTCTCAGTCAGAAAACTACTGGACCTGATAAATGAATTCAGCAAGGTGGCAGGATATATAATTAATATTCAGAAATCAGTGCCATTTTTATAAACCAACAATGAACTCTCTGAAAGAGAAATTAAGAAAACAATCCCCTTCAATATCGCAACAACAAAAAAATAAAGTACCTAGCAGTAAATTTAACCAAGGAGATTAAAGACTTGTACTCGGAAAATTATAAAGCATTGATAAAAGAAATCAAGGAAGATACAAACAAGTGGAAGCATATACTGTACTCATGGATAGGAAGAATAAACATCATTAAAATGTCTATATTACCCAAAGCAATCTATAGATTCAATGCAATTCCTATTAAAATACCAATGTCATACTTCAAAGATATAGAACAGTTATTCCAAAAATTTATATGGAACCCAAGAAGAACACAAATAGCCTCAACAATCTTGAAAAAGAAGAATAAAGTGTGTGGTATTACACTTCCTGATATCAAGTTATACTACAAGGCCATTGTACTCAAGACAGCCTGGTACTGGCATAAGAACAGGCATACAGATCAATGGAACAGAACAGAGAACCCAGAAATAAACCCACACCTTTATGGACAACTGATATTTGACAAAGAAGGTAAGAGCATACAATGGAATAAAGACAGTCTCTTTAACAATGGTGTTGGGAAAATTGGACCGTACTTGCAAGAAAATGAAACTGGACCATCAACTTACACCATTCACAAAAATAAACTCAAAATGGATAAAAGACTTAAATGTAAGTCGTGAAACTGTAATCATCTTGGAAGAAAATATAAGCAGTCAGCTCTCCGACATCTCTCGCAGCAATATATTTGCTGATTTATCTCCATGGGCAAGTGAAATAAAGGACAGGATGAACAAATGGGACTATATAAAACTAAAAAGCTTTTGCACAGCTAAAGACAATAAGAGCAGAATAAAAAGACAACACAATGGGAGAACATAGTCGACAATACGTCTGATAAGGGGTTAATAACCAATATTTATAAAGAACTTATAAAACTCAACATCAGGAAGACAAACAATCCAATCAAAAAAATGGGCAAAAGAAATGAATAGACACTACTACAAAGAGGACATACAGATGGCCAATAGGCATATGAAAAAATGTTCAACATCACTAATTATTAGAGAAAGGCAAATTAAAACCACAATGAGATATCACCTCTCACCTGTCAGAATGGCGCTCATCAGCAAAACAACACAGAATAAGTGCTGGCGAGGATGTGGAGAAAAGGGAACCCTCCTGCACTGCTGGTGGGAATGCAGACTGGTGCAACCGCTGTGGAAAACAGTATGGAGATTCCTCAAAAAATTAAAAATGGAACTGCCTTTTGACCCAGCTATCCCACTTTTAGGAATATATTCTAAGAATACCAAATCACTGATTCAAAAGAAAAAATGCACCCCCGTGTTTATTGCGGCATTATTTACAATAGCCAAGATCTAGAAACAGCCCTAGTGTCCATCAATGGACGAGTGGATTAAAAAGCTGTGGTACACAATGAGATATCACCTCACACCAGTCAGAATGGCACTTATCAGCAAAACAACACAGAATAAGTGCTGGAGAGGATGTGGAGAAAAGGGAACCCTTCTGCACTGCTGGTGGGAATGCAGACTGGTGCAGCCACTGTGGAAAACAGTTTGGAGATTCCTCAGAAAATTAAAAATCGAACTGCCTTTTGACCCAGCTATCCCACTTTTAGGAATATACCCTAAGAACACCATAGCACTGTTCGAAAAGAAGAAATGTGCCCCCATGTTCATGGCAGCATTGTTCACAATAGCGAAGATCTGGAACCAGCCCAAGTGTCCGTCAGAAGACGAGTGGATTAAAAAGCTATGGTACATATATACTATGGAATACTACTCAGCCATAAGAAATGATGACATCGGATCATTTATAACAAAATGGATGTACCTTGATAACATTATACGGAGTGAAATAAGTAAATCAGAAAAAAAGAAAAACTGAGAACAGCATGATTTCATACATAGGTGGGACATGAAAGTGAGGGTATGAGACATGGACAAGAGAGTGGTGGTTATGGGATGGGGGAAGGGAGGGAAGAGTGGGATAGGGAGGAGGGGAGGGACACAGGGAAAACCAGATTGAAGGTGACAGAGGACAATTTGACTTTTGGTGATGGGTATGCAACACAATTGAATGATAAGATAACCTGGAGATGTTTTCATTGTACATATGTACCCTGATTTATTGGTGTCACTCCATTATAATTAATAATAATAAAATATATATTAAAAAAAAAATGGCGCTGGGCAGTGCCAGGTATGTGATCTGTGAAATTGCAAATTACTTTCCTACTTGGGAAAGGCCATTGTCTTGCTAATGTTTGCTGGAGGAGAAGTTTTCACACCAGAAAGTTTTAAAAAGAGAGAGAAGGAGGAGAAGAAAAGGAGGAAGCCATGTTTGCAGAGTGAGACAGTAGGGAGAATGCAGAGTGCTGAGGAAGAAGCCAGTTTGTGCAGAGAGAAGGCAGAAGGTGTGCAGATGAGAAACCAGAGGTGAGGGGCTTTTCTGAGCTTCACTGAGACTGGTGGGGCTTTTGATTCTAGAAGAAACTGGAGAAGATTCTCCTGGTTGTGGAACCAGAGAATGTGTCTGTTTGGGAGCCCTGTGTGTTTGCTCATTGGCAAGTGTGAGACTTTAATAAAGGAATACCCAACCAAAAAAAAAAAAAAAAAAAGCTGTGGTACATATACACAGTGGAATACTACGTGGCCATGAAAAAGAGGGAAATCTTACCTTTTGCAACAACGTTGATGGACCTGGAGACTATTATGCTAAATGAAATAAGCCAGGCAGAGAAAGAAAAATATCATATGACCTCACTCATTTGAGGAATCTAATGAACAATGTGAAGTGAGGAACGGAATAGAGACAGAGGAGGAATCAAAGGGACCGACCACAGGGAAAGTGGTCAGAGGGAAAGGGGATTTGAGGATGGGATCAGAGAAGGGAAAGAGATTAGTGAAATTATATATACATAACACAGGGTTATAGAGAGCAGAAAAGCAAATCCTGGAGGGAAGAAGGGAAGGCATTGGGGGGAGGGGATAAGGGGAAGTGTTGAAGGGAACATCGGAGTGGGGGGGGGGAGATATTTTCAGTGGGACACTTGAAAATGTGTAAACACAATAAATTAAAATCAATAAAAATTTTTTTGAAAAGTGCTTTGGCTAGCCCTGACCAGATAGCTCTGGTGATTAGAGCGTCCAGATATGCAAAGGTTTCAGGGCACATACAGGAACAGATTGATGTTTCTGTCTGTCTCTCCCTTCCTCTCTTTAAAAATCAATCAATAAATTAAAACTATAGAGGAGATTACTTTGGCTATTTTGTGGTTCCAGACACATTTTGGAATTGTTTGTTTTGTTTCTGTGAAAAATACTATTGGAATTTTGATAAGGATTACATTGAATCTCTAGATTGCTTTAGGTAGTACGTATATTTCACAATGTTAATTCTTTTCTAAAAATTCTTCACTTACAGTTGACATTACAATATTATATTAGTTTCTGGTGTACAATATAGTGATTAGACATTTATATAACTTATGAAGTGATCACCCCAATCAGTGTCAATTATCTTTAATTAACCCTGCAAGGTGAATTATAAAATTATACTCGTCACATAGGCAAATCAGATACAATTTATTTATGAGACCGGCATACCTTGTATTCACCTACTTGCAATGCCATGGAAAAGAGACTATTTATTATCAGACAAGAAGAAGACTTCTACAGTCACTCATTTAGGAAAAGACAGTACCAGCAGCCCAGGAAAGAGCTGGCTAAGAATTTTGGTCCAGTATGTTAGCGATGTTTTAACACTCCATCATTTTGGCTGATAAAATGCCATTTCACTAAATCCTTTTTCATTTTGCTATCTTTGCTTACCTCCTTTATTGATTTTTTAAAATAATGCTTCCAGTGTAGATTTACAACTGCTGGAGACCAAACTAGGAGGGGCAAGCAGGCCTTAAATTAGTTAATACATTAGTATAGTCTTTAGTGATTGTAGTTATTCTGGGTCACATTTTCTGGATATTATTTAGATGTTCATAAGACAAATGCAGGCTACACATTTCCTCTTTGCAGTTAATAAATTAACTGGCAGTGAGATCAAGTCCTTGTCCTCAGTGGCAGCTGGGCCCTTCCTTGGAGCCTCTCTGCAATCCCTTCATTTACTGCTAATTGACTTCCTAAGTCCCCACAGCAGCTGTTGCAAACCTTTTCCACTTTCCTCCATCCCCTTAATCTTCTCCCTGCTCTCCACGCACTAAGTGGCAGGTGATTGCGCATGCGCATGCGTGACCAGTTTTCTTTCCCACTGCCTTTGGGTCTGCTACAATCCTCCCCTCATCTCCCTGGGGCCTGCTGAGAGACAGAAAGCCCTTGTCTCTCAGGGCCTGGCTCCTTCATTTCCTCCCTCTCTCCTAGCTTCAGTCTCTCCTCTTCCCTTCACCCCTGAGCCAGCTAGAATCTTCCTCCACCTATAGAAGCTTGACTATATTTCCCTTGACATTAATTCCTTTCTCCTTTCACTACTGGTGCCCTCTTAACTTTCTTCATATTACAAAGTAATCTTGTAGTAGAAAAGGAGGGAAGTATAAATAATCCAATATGTTTCAAACACCCATAATCACACTTCTAGAAGTAACCACCGATGTTAACATTTTGGTTTATCTCCTTCCAGCCTTATTTATAATCATATATAATACCTTTATTTCGACATTGAGAGCATTCTGGATGTTCTGCTTTGTAACCTGACACTTTTTCTGTCAGTATTTTACAACATGATTTTTCTCATTAATGGAAATTAAAGTTTCCATTGTATGAATGCATTATAATTTATTGAGCCATTTTAAGTCATACTCTTAAGGTTATTTACAATTATTTGCTGTAGTTAACATTACACTACAACCTGTGTTAATAAATCTTTGCACATATTCTTGATTATTTCTTTAGTATATATTTTTGAACAAAAGTTCCTGAGTGCCTATTTTAAGTATTTGGGTACATGTTTTATTGCAAAATATAAACGTTTTGGAGGAGTAGCCTACTATAACTTCAAATTTAAGTCCCATTCACTAAAGTCCAAGTGATCCTGGTCCTTCCACCACCACTGAAGCCACTCTGTTAAAGGTCAAGGTCAGCACCAATTACTAATCACAAGTCTTCTGAAGCCTTATCCTGCCTAATCTCTTTATAGAAACAGCTACTTTCCTTTTTTTTTTTTTTTTAGAGAGAGAGAGAGACAGGAAAGGGAGAGAGATGAGAAGCATCAATTCTTTGTTGCAGCACCTTAGTTTTTTATTGATTGCTTTCTCATATGTGCCTTGACCAGGGGCTACAGCAGACCGAGTGACCCCTTGCTCAAACCAGCGGCCTTGGGCTCAAAGCCAGTGACCTTGGGGCTTCCAGCCAGCGACCATGGGGTCATGTCTGTAATCCCAGGCTCAAGCAAGCGACCCTGTGCTCAAGCTGGTGAGTCTTCGCTTAAGCCAGATGAGCCCGTGCTGAAGCCGGTGACCTTAGGGTTTTGAACCTGAGTCCTCAGCATCCCAGGTTGATGCTTTATCCAGTGTGTTACCACTGGTCACTCTTCTTCTTTTAATTACATTTTTTCCTTCTGTTTACCTGAGTCCTTTTACCCATCTGGTAACACATTTTCTTGTCTTTTGCCTGATCTTTTCCTTATTTTCTAATCTAACCCCAGACTTTCAACTGTGGAATGAATGCCAGTGTCACAGAGATCTCAGCATAAATCTGAGCTGGTGTGAGGTCTGCTGGCTTCTCCAGCCTCACATCTCAGGACTCTTCCCTGACCACTTTCCCCTCTCCCTACACATTATGCTTCAGTCATTTTGAACTGTTGTGTTTTCTGTGTCTTTGGTTATGCAGTGTTCTGTGCTTGGAAATGGCTTCTCCCCTTCTTCTTTACTTATCCTTCAAGATTTCCTTCTTTTGGGAAGCTACACGACAGCTCTCCACTAGCACTTTCATGCTTCTTTGCCCCTGGACGTGGCTGAGCAAGGTGACCCTCCTCTGTGCTCCCAGGTCCAGCTTTTCTCCTTGCGCTATGATGACTGTGTGTCCCCTCCAGGTGCTGAGCTCCTGGAGGGCAGTCATTGTGACTTTGAGGGTTGTACCCTCAGAGGGTAGCATGGTACTTGTCACCTGGTAGAGAATTGTAGTGGATGTTTTTCATCCCTTGGTCAAACTATACTATGATCTGTCCTCTGCCTTACTCTTGAGTCACAGGTTTGGGTGGGACTGACTTAAACCCACCCTAACCTGCAGGGGCAGATCCTTGCTGGCCATATTACCCATTACAACAAATGACAAGAAAACATTTTTCCATTAAAAAAAAAATGAGCCTGACCTGTGGTGGCACAGTGGCTAAAGCATCGACCTGAAATGCTGAGGTCGCCGGTTTGAAACCCCATTCACTAAAGTCCAAGTGATCCCGGGTTTGCCCGTCAAGGCACATACCATAAGCAACTACTGCGAGTTCATGCTTCCTGCTTCTCCCTCCACCCCTGCCTTTTCTCTAAAAATCAATAAATAAAAAACTTAAAACAATAAAACACATCTTTGTATAGCGTATTGTGTGTTCACCACCCCCTGAAGTCAAGCATCCATCTATCATCATTAATCCCTCCAACCCCTCCTCTATTTCTTCATCCTTCCCCCTGGCAATCACTATTTTTTTTTTTTTTTTAAGAAAAGCATTCGTGCTGCCCTGGCTGGTTGGTTGGCTCAGCAGTAGAATGTCGGCCCAGTGTGTGGAACTCCCGGGTTTGATTCCCAGCCAGGGCACACAGGAGAAGCACCCATTTACTTCTCCACCCTTACCCCTCTCCTTTCTCTCTATGTCTCTCTTCCCCTACAGCAGCCAAGGCTCCACTGGAGCAAAGTTGATCCAGGCACTGAGGATGGCTCTGTAGCTTCTGCCTCAGGTGCTAGAATGGCTCTGGTGGCAACGGAGCAATGGCCCAGATGGGCAGAGCGTCGCCCCCTAGTGGGCATGCCGGGTGAATCCCGGTGGGATACATGCAGCAGTCTATTCCTCCCCACCTCTCACTTCAGAAAAATACAAATGAAACCAAACCAAACAAAAAACATTCTTGCTGTTCTGTGAGCTATTAGAAGAGAAGTGTTTTTTCATTTCCTACATGATGTAACATAAAGATATAAGATAGAATTGTTTATCCATTTTGCTAGCATAAGGGGTGCCTGGAAGTGCCTGAGGTCTGTGTGTACAAGACAGAGTGGAGACACGAGGGAATCAGCATGTGCATGTATGTGTGTATTATTATTTAACAATTACGTGTGTTATATTTCTCATGTGCCAGGTGCTATTCTACGTGTTTTATAAATATTAACTCACTTAATCATCATATCAATCTTATGAAGTAGATACTATTATTATACCTATTTTAGGCAGAGAAAAGCAGTATGTAGAAAAGCTAAATAACTTGCCCAAGGCCGCACAGCTCATATGTGGGGATTTGAAGCTGGGCTTAGTCACAATCTTGTGCTGTCTGTCACTCACTGTACAGTGGCACCAAAGAAGGGCTTAACGAGCAGGGCTTTCTGTGAAGTCAAGCGTCTAGTCAGTGTGCTATCCTTGCTTTGCTGCATTTGAAGTCTAAGTGACAAGAGTCCTGTATCTGGATGCAGTGAGGGGTCAGGCAGGCCTTCTGCTTTCTTCCCCATGGCTAACTAACATGCCGTTTATGACCTCTGAGAAAGCTTTTGACACCAGAAAGCCAGACTTTTAAAAAATTATTTATTGATTTTAATTTATTGTGCTAACATAGATTCAAGTGTCCCACCAAATATATCTCCCTCCCTCAACCCCCGTGTTCCCCTTGATACCCCCTTTAACCCCGCCACCCAATGCCCTTCTCCCTCCCCCCTTCCCTCCAGGTTTTGCTGTCCTGCTCCCTATAACGCTGTGTTGTGTATATATATAATTTCACTAATCTCTTTCCCTTCTCTGATCCCATCCTCTCCTCCCCTTTTCCTCTGTCCGGTTTCCCTCTGGTCTCTTTGATCCCGCCTTTACCTCTGTTCTGTTCCTCAGTTTACATTGTTCATTAAATTCCTCATATAAGGGAGGTCATATGATATTTTTTTTCCTCTGCCTGGCTTTTTTCACTTAGCATAATAGTCTCCTGGTCTATCCATGTTGTCGCAAAAAGGTAAGATCTTCTTCTTTTTCATGACCACATAGTACAGTATTCTATTGTGTATATGTACCACAGCTTTTTAATCCACTCGTCCACTGATGGACACTTTGGCTATAGTAAACAATGCTGCAATAAACAGCATTTCTTCTTTTGAATCAGTGATTTGGTATTCTTAGAATATATTCCTATAAGTGGGATAGCCGGGTCAAAAGGCAATTCCATTTTTAATTTCTTGAGGAATCTCCATACTGTTTTCCACAGTGGCTGCACCAGTCTGCATTCCCACCAGCAGTGCTAAAGGGTTCCCTTTTCTCCACATCCTCGCCAGCACTTATTCTGTGTTTTGCTGATGAGTGCCATTCTGACTGGTGTGAGGTGATATCTCATTGTGGTTTTAATTTGAATTTCTCTAATGATTAGTGATGTTGAGCATTTTTTCATATGCCTATTGGTCTTCTGTATGTCCTCTTTGTAGTAGTGTCTATTTATTTCTTTAGCCCATTTTTTGATTGGGTTGTTTCTTTTCCTGGTGTTGAGTTTTACAAGTTCTTTATAAATTTTGGTATTAACCCCTTATCAGACGTATTGTCGAATATGTTCTCCCATTGTGTGGGTTGTTTTTTTATTTTGTTCATATTTTCTTTAGCTGTGCAAAAGCTTTTTAGTTTGATATAGTCCCATTTGTTCATCCTGTCCTTTATTTCACTTGCCTGTGGAGATAAATCAGCAAATATATTGCTGCGAGAGATGTCGGAGAGCTGACTGCCTATATTTTCTTCCAAGGTGATTAATTATGGTTTCACAACTTACATTTAAGTCTTTTATCCATTTTGAGTTTATTTTTGTGAATGGTGTAAGTTGATGGTCCAGTTTCATTTTTTTTGCAGGTGGATGTCCAATTTTCCCAACACCATTTGTTAAAGAGGCTGTCTTTACTCCATTGTATGCTCTTTCTTCCTTTGTCAAATATCAATTGTCCATAAAGGCGTGGGTTTATTTCTGGGTTCTCTGTTCTATTCCATTGATCTATGTGCCTGTTCTTATGCCAGTACCAAGCTGTTTTGAGTACAATGGCCTTGTAGTATAACTTGATATCAGGAAGTGTAATACCACACACTTTATTCTTCTTTTTCAAGATTGTTGAGGCTATTTGTGTTCTTCTTGGGTTCCATATAAATTTTTGGAATAACTGTTCTATATCTTTGAAGTATGACATTGGTATTTTAATAGGAATTGCATTGAATCTATAGATTGCTTTGGGTAATATAGACATTTTAATGATGTTTATTCTTCCTATCCATGAGTACAGTATATGCTTCCACTTGTTTGTATCTTCCTTGATTTCTTTTATCAATGCTTTATAATTTTCCAAGTACAACTCTTTAATCTCCTTGGTTAAATTTACTGCTAGGTACTTTATTTTTTTTGTTGTTGCAATATTGAAGGGGATTGTTTTCTTAATTTCTCTTTCAGAGAGTTCATTGTTGGTTTATAAAAATGGCACTGATTTCTGAATATTAATTTTATATCCTGCCACCTTGCTGAATTCATTTATCAGGTCCAGTAGTTTTCTGACTGAGACTTTAGGGTTTTCTATGTACAGTATCATGTCATCAGCAAATAATGATAGTTTTACTTCTTCTTTTCCAATTTGGATGCCTTTTATTTCTTCTTCTGTTCTGATTGCTGTGGCTAGGACTTCCAGAACTATGTTGAATAAGAGTGGTGAAAGGGGGCACCCCTGCCTTGTTCCTGAACTTAAGGGAATTGCTTTTAATTTTTGCCCATTGAGTATGATGTTGGCTGTGGGTTTGTCATAGATGGCCTTTATCATGTTGAGGTATATTCCCACTTTTCTGAGAGTTTTGATCATAAATGGGTACTGAATTTTATCAAATACATTTTCTGTGTCTATTGATATTATGTGATTTTTCTCCTTCCTTTTGTTTATGTGATAAATCACATTGATTGATTTGCAAATATTGTACCAGCCTTGCCTCTCCAGAATAAATCCCACTTGATCATGGTGTATAATTTTTTTCATGTATTCCTGGATCTAGTTTGCTAATATTTTGTTGAGAATTTTAACATCTAAGTTCATCAGGGATATTGGCCTATAGTTTTCTTTCTTTGCAGTGTCTTTGCCTGGTTTTGGAATGAGGATTATGCTCGCCTCATGAAAGGAGCTTGGAAGTTTCCCCTCCTCTTGAATTTTTTGAAATAGCTTGAGAAGGATAAGAGTTAGTTCTTCTTTGAATATTTGGTAGAATTTGCCTGTGAAGCCATCTGGTCCAGGACTTTTGTTTGTTGGGATTTCTTTGATAACTGTTTCTATCTCATTTTTTGTAATCGGTCTGTTTAGGTTTTCTGATTCTTCTAGATTGATTTTTGAAATATTATATGTTTCAAGGAATTTATCCATTTCACCTAGGTTGTCTAATTTTTTGGCATACAGTTCTTCATAGTGTTTTCTTACAATCCTTTGTATTTCTGCTGTGTCAGTTGTTACTTCTCCACTCTCATTTTTAATTTTATTTATTTGAGTCCTCTCCCTTTTTTTCTTGATGAGTCTGATTAAAGGTTCATTGATCTGTTTACCTTTTCAAAGAACCAGCTCTTGGTTTCATTGGTCTTCTGTATTTTTTTTTTAGTCTTTATGTCATTTATTTCCACTCTGATCTTTATTATTTTCTTCTTTCTACTTCCTCTGGGCTTTGTTTGTTGTTCTTTTTCTAGTTCTTTTATATGTAGGGTTAAGTTATTTATTTGGGTTTTTTCTTGCTTCTTAAGGTATGCCTGTAATGCTATGAACTTCCATCTCAGGACTGCTTTTGCTGTGCCCCATAAATATTGAGTTGTTGTATGTTCATTTTCATTTGCTGAAAGCCAGATTTTTAAATGATCCCTGCTTTGAAAAAGTTAGGCAAGAATCTGTCTCTTCATGTGGTTTATTGCATCATAGAATATGAGAGTTGACTGGAGCCCTTAAGGGTGATACCCGTTGACGCTGTAAGTTACTGATGCGAAGACTGAGACCCACCAAGGAACTGAGCTTGCTCAGGGTCACAGGCAGAATCTGGGTTGCACTGGGACTGGTGCCTTTCCCAGGAAGTCCAGGTGCACTGTTTTTGCTGTTCTGGTAGTTTGTAGCCCTTTTCATTTCAGGAGACTTTTTAGAACTCAGAATGTCCCAGTCCTGGCTGAGAGAGTATAGTGACCACTAGGACCAGAAAGCAAAGGGCATAGTCAGATCAGAAATAACCATAAGCAGTATGAAAGCCCCATTGTCTGACCCTCCTACCTAGGATCACTCTGAATGACATCTCCTAGGACACCTGGAGATCTTAATGGGCATGTCAAGGTCACTTTTGAGTGTTCATCATCTTTGACATCTCAGAAGAATCTGACACTGATGTTTATTCCCTCTTCCAGACTGTCTCTTCTCCACAGCACCATGACCGCTTGGCTTTCTTTTGTTTCCTCTGGCTCTTCCTTCTCTGATGCCTTTGTGAGTTCTTGTTTCTCCACTTTATGGCTTATGTCCATCCTAGACCCTCTCTCTCCCTTACTCTCTTCTTTCTGAGTACAGACAGACATCATCTATCCTCATGGTTTTAATGATTTACATGCTGGTATTTCTCAAGTTTATATCTCCCGCCCGTCTCTCCCCAAATGTCAGTCCATATAGTCAAGTTACCAGCTGGGAAGCTGTACTTGGATATCTCATGGGTGCCTTGGTGCCCACATGACGAAGCAGCTCTCATTGTCACTCTAGCTCTTCTGCCCACATGGACTCTGTCTTAGTAAAGTTGCCACCACCCACATAGCTCTATTCTTTTTGTTTTGTTTTGTTTTAATTTTATTGAATTGATTAGGGTGACATTGGTTAATAAAATGATATAGGTTTAGGTGTACAATTCTATAATATCTCATCTGTACATTGTATTGTGTGTTCACCACCCCAAGTCAAGAGTTTCCTTCAGTCTCCATTTACCCCCTTTCCCCTCTTCTACACTCTTCCCCTCTTATAATCACCATACCGTTATCTGTGTCTATGAGATTTTTATTTTGCTTAATCCCTTCACATTTTTCATTCAACCCCCTAGTACCCTCCCTTTGACATTTGCCAGTCTGTTCTCTGTATCTATGAATCTGTTTTTATTTTGTTTATTTGCTTATTTTGCTCATTAGATTCCACATATGAGTGAGATCATTTGGTACTTGGCTTTCTCCAACTGGCTTATTTCATTTAGCATAATACTATCCAGGGCCATCCATGCTGTCACAAAGGGTAAGATTTCTTTTTTTTTTTTTTTTTACCCTATAGTCCTGACACTCACTTATTTATTTATTTATTTTTTCTAGTAAAGTGAGAGGCAGGGAGGCAGAGACTGACTCCCACATGCTCCCTGACTGGGTCCACCTGGCAAGCCCCCTTCCAGGTGATGCTCTGCCCATCTGGGGCCACTGTTCCACTGCTCAGCAACTGAGATATTTTAGTGCCTGAGGCAAGGCCACGAAGCCATTCTCAGTGCCGGGGGCCAACTTTGCTTGAACCATTCAAGCCATGGCTGTGGGAGGGGAAGAGAGAAGGAAGGGGTAGAGAAGCAGATGGTCACTTTTCTTGTGTGCCCTGACCAAGAATCCAACCTGGGACTTCCACACACCAGGCTGATGCTCTACCACTGAGCCAACTGGCCAGGGACCTGATACTCTTGACTTTTCCTTCTCCCCATCCCCATGGCCACTTACCTGGTTTAGGACTTCAGCATCTGTAGTAACCTTGTAACTGGGCTCCCTGCTTTGGACTTGCCCCCCACTAATTTGTTCTACACATGGTAGTCAAAATTAACCTTTTTTTCTATTTAAAAATATTTTTTTAATTATAAAATTGTTACATACTTGTAAAAATTTCAAACAATATATAGTGCTCACAAAAATTAGGGGATATTTCAAAATGAATATGAAGTGATAAAAAAAAGAAGCATTTGATTTTTTTTATTAAACAAGAACTTCAGAAAAGCAAATGACAAGTCAAAGGAAGTTGTTCAATTATGCAGATAAGATGCAAAACTAACTTTTATTTCAATGGTGAAAATGTACTATACAAAAGCCTGAAAGTACTGGAATATCTGCAGGTTCCCTGATTCCCTTGATTTTTGTGAGCAGTGGACTAGAATATATAAAAATTGTAAGTCTCACCTGACCTGTGGTGGCGCAGTGGATAAAGCATTGACCTGGAGCACTGAGGTCACCAGTTCCTAACCCTGGGCTTGCTGGGTCAAGGCACATATGAGAAGCAGCTACTGTGAGTTGATTCTTTCCACTCCTCTCCCCCCTTTCTCTCTCTTTCTCTCTAAAAATCAATCAATAAATTTTTTTAAAAAAATTAAAAATCTTTCCTCCAGCATATTTCCAACTGCAGTGTAGGCAAACAGTTTAGTGTATTTTCAATTACACTCTCTTCTATGCTTACCAAACAAATATTGACGGGCATCTACTGTAGACCACACACCACTTTTCTAACAGTCCACAACTGCCATTTCTTTGCACATCCCAGGATCTAGGCTCATTCCTTGATTTTGCTCATGCTTTTCCCTTTCCTCTTCCCTCCCCATCCTTCCTCCAGCCAACACCTACACATCCTTTAAGACGATCTCATGTGTCCTCTCCTCGGAGACCCCATGCTCTTTGCCATGTTCACTGCTTTATCATGCGACATTATTGTGAGCTCTTTTGTGCTATTTCTCCCACTGGGGTTGGGGGAACCTCTTGAGGAGGAAACTGTCCCTCATTCCCCATGGTATTGCCCACACTCAGCCTGAGACTTGGCACAGTGTTTAATTCACATGACTGAGTGACTGTGGCTCTTATTACCGCAGTGTGAGTGCTTTGGGTCAGGGTCGGAGCTGTCCCAAGCAGAGAGGGCTGTGACGCTTCCCACAGTTCACAGCAAGAAAGGGAGACACAGCATGCTAGGGCCTGAGGAACAAAAGAAGGAGTCCCGGAGTGAGGAAGGTAGCCTCGTGGCATCAAAGGAAGAAAAGGAACTCATATTTATAAAGGACCTTCACATTTACTACCTTGCATGTATTATCTTATTTCATCCTCTCAACAGTATTATCCCCATTTTACAGGTGAGAAAACTAAGCATCAGGATATAGAGTACCTTGCCCAAGATCTCACAGTGAGGAGCAGAGCTGAGGTTTAAACCCAATTCTGTGTGAGTTCAGAGTCCAAGCTTTTATGCAGTGTGCACATTGGTGATCAGGTAGGTATGGCTGGTCACCACCTGCCCTCTTCCTTACCCTTCAGGGGAACCTGGAAAGTTTGTGTCCAGCAGTTTCTGCAGAGACACCTAAAGGCCTTTAGCCTCGGGGAGAGCATGACAGACCCAGCGTCTGGATCTTCAGACTCTGTGATCCATTTTGCTTCCAAGTGCCCTGAAAGAGGTGCCGAGGCTCTAGTTGAGACTGAAGGCAGCTAGTCTCCCAGGCTTCTGGTGAATCTGTGAAAGGCTTTGGGAAGTCTCCCCCAGTCCAGCCTTCCCCATGTCTCCTGCAGGCGGCTGTGACTCTCTTGGTCTCCTCCTGGCCCCTCCCCAGCCCAGGTTAGCCCTGTTTGCTGCTGTGTCATTTCATGACCTACTGGCCAGAGCACCCCTATGGGATAGAGTCATCTCTGGAGGCCTAGCGGCCTGGGCACCAGCCCTTTGCTGTCTGAGCTCTGGGTACTTCTTGGCAGTTTTGAGCACCTTGTGGTTGGGGAGGGCCCCATGGACAAGGTTGGGGGTGTGAGGGACTGCAGAAATAGGAGCTGTGTGCAGGGGTGAGACCGACTCACAGGTGTGCTAGTCCTTCTGTCCACAGATGTTTGCTGATGCTATCCCAGGGATTGTTTGGTTTTTGAGAGCAGGGATGCCAGGTCTGAGAGGGGCAATGGTAGTAGTGAGAGCTACTTTTTTTTTTTTTTTTTTTTTTTTAAGATTTTATGATCTTAGAGAGAGAAAGAGAAAGAGAAAGAGGGGAGGAGCGAGAAGCATCAATTCTGAGTTGTTGCTTCTCATATGTGCCCTCACTGGACAAGCCCAGGGTTTGGAACCAGCAATCTCAGTGCTCCAGGTTGACGCCCTATCCCCTGCACCAGCACAGGTCAGGCAGTAACAGCTCCTTTTAACTAGATCATCTATATGTCAAAGCCCATTCCTACACTCTGCCATTTAGTCCTCCCACAACTCGGAGAGCTATTAATAGTTGCATTTTACAGATTAGACAGTAAAAAACTCCCTGAAACTCAGAGAGATCGCCCAGACCCACTGAGGGAGTTGGGGTTTGAACCCAATCCCAGATTTGTTTACCTCGAGCCTGCTACTCTCCTAGCAAATATAAATTGCATCCCCACTGTCAAAGAGCTCACAGCCCTTGTCTACGGTCTGCCCAGACATTCAGCATCCTCTGTCGTCATTGTCTCCTCACTGTGCTCCAGGCCCTGACACACCAGCAGGTCCAGCATGCGTTCTGCTATCTCTTGTCTGCAGAGCTTTGCACATACTGTCTGCTCTGCCCACAATGCCTCCCACCCCCCTTTCCTTGCAAACTCCTTTCCATCTTCTGGTCTCAGCTTGTGCATCACCTGGCCCTCAAAGGCTGGGACCTCACACTTCCCGTGGATGGGGGATATTTGCTGGTTAGCTCTGCACTTCCATTTTCCTCTTCTCTTGCAGGAAGTTCTTGGACTCCCCAGTTTGGGAAATCCACTCCCCTATAGTTAGCCTCCCAGTGAAGGTAACTGACACCCCTCCCCCCCAGCTCCAGCTCCTGGCCTGGGTCTGATGGTTTGAGCCAATCAGCATCTCTCACTCTGCCTGCCACTATGATCAGTTCAGGGATGGGGGTATACTCAGAAACAATGATGCTAGGAAATTAAATACGGAAATATATAAGTGTACAGCCTGACTATGCGAACCTAGAATTCAAAAGAAGAGAGGCTTCAGGGGTGACAGTCTGCTAGGAATATAGGTTAGGGACTTGGCTTCTATCATTAAAAGTAGGATATTTTGTTCCCTATATTTATTCTTTGTTTACTTTCAACTTCCAGAACATTGGAGAAGAAGAGGGGTGCTATTCATGGAGGCCCCTTGGAAACCCAACATCATCTTTTGCAGCTGCATGCACGCGCACACACACACGGTCTTAGATCATTTAATCTAATATACCTTGGATTATATATACCTACTTTTTAAATAAAAATTATCTTTTAAGATCTATATCACAGATATTTTCCTAGATATCTTATTTCTCTATGGCCTTTGTTTAGGTACAAAAGTTGTAAACATTTAGACAGTCAAATGTATCTTTCTTCTTTTTTAGACCCTCCAAGTTTCTAGTCTTTGCTAGGAATGTCTCCCCTATTCTGTTTCAAGTATAGTCTCCAACGTTTTCTTGCAGTGTTTTTTCACTGTTTTACTCTTTACTTTGAGATATATATTTTTGTCCATTTGGAAGTTTATACATTTGGAATTGTGTGTTTGGTATACTCTGTTATTAGGAGTCAGTCCAACGGTGTGCAGCTCTAACAGAGACCTAGAAAACAGTGGATTAGACAGAATAACATTCATCTTTAACAGAAAATAAGTCTGTTGCAGGCAATTCAGACGCTGTAGTCCTCAGGAACCCAGACTGACTTTAGCTTTATATTCTGCTCTCCTTCAGAACTGGCCTCATCATTATGGCCCAAGATGAGCTCCAGGCCTCACGGCCCTGTTCCAAGCAGGAGGATGGAAGAAGGTATGCCCCAGGTATGTCTTACAGAAGTGTTCCAGAATCTGCCACCCAATAACTCTGCTCATCCCGGTGGCCATGACTGAGTTATATGGCAATGTCCAGCTCCAGGAGAGGATGGGAAGTATTTTTATTCAAGATCAAAATTCTAAAGATTTTTATTACAAATCAAGATTCTAAGAAGGTATAATGGACGTGTGGGGATTAGCGATCAGCAGCCTCCCATGCAGGCACGCTGTGGGCGGTGGGGTATGCATCTTTCCTCGGTAGCTCCTGGCCACCCGGGCAGAAAGGAGGTGAACGGCACGGGGCACAGAGGTGGAGGGGCGACAGGGGAGTAGGGTGCCAGGCATGGAGGGTCTGGGTGAGTGAGCAGTGAAAGCTTGGTGAGAAAGGAGAGGTTGTTTGGGGGGTGGTGGGTCCAGAGAAAGAGGAGGGACCAAGGGATCAGGGATCTCAGAGAGGTGGACAAAGCAGATGCCCAGCTGGAGGGGCGGGAGGTGTGTGAACGAGCGGCAGAGTTGGCAGCGACAAGACGGACAGAGTGGCTGTGGCTAAGGGGGGGGTGACATGAGTGGGAGATCAGGGTCACTCAGTGGAAGGAGGCCAGCCCTGCTGTGGAGGCTTCTCCCCCTTCACTGCGAGCCGCCCTGGAAGGAGGGGGACATAGGATCCATGGAAGCTGGGCCAGGGAGGGTGAACCCCAGGGGAGTGACACGGGAGGAGAGGAATGGTCCTGCGGCAGGTTGGAATGTGAGGGCACTGGTGCCGCCTCTGGCTTCATCTGCAGGCCCAGGTAGACACAGGCATGAGAGGACAAAAGTCATCAGTGAGGATGGCAGCAGGAGGTGCCATGGTCAGGGGGTGACCGTCTCTCAGGGAGGTCCAGGACAAGGAAAGAACCTTTTGTGAGGAGGTGAAAGAAGAAGGGGACTAGTTTTCCATGGAATGAGGGGTCCGGTGGGCATAGAGGAAAGCTTTGAAGGGAAGAGGAACAGCTGGCATTTGGGAGAAGAAAGGGAGAACAGTCTTCCTGGGGTTGAGAATGAGAGAGAACCAATGAGAAGGCTCATGGTTTGGACCATGACTTAAGGCTACAAGATGTAACATCTGGACATGGAGGGTCCCCTCAGACCGCTGGGGTCAGCTGTGTTGGGGACCCAAACTGGGGCACCAGAGTGAGTTGGGCTGGTGTAGGGCTGCTTGCCTGTGGGCCAGCCCAGGTACGGGCTCTGGGTGGTCAGGGGTCACACCAAGAATTCCTACGTAAATGTAGAACAGTACAAGCAAGAGAGAGCTTTCCTTCCCCAGAAACCTCCCTTGCTTAGCTCCTCTGGCTTCCAGGATCAGGTCTGAACCCAGAAATGACTATCCCTGACCCTGTCATGTGTAGAGACAGTGCTGGCTGCCTAACAATGCCAGGAATCATGCTCTTCTAACATCCATTTTGATTTACAATCTTCTATGTTTGAGATGGACTTTTCTCTGTTGACAATGGGCTGGGTTTGGCCTATTCATTAGGTGTGGAACTCCTGGCTTGTGGTAAATCCTGATTGGAAAACAATATAAACACATTTCCTGGTAAACGTATAAATATATATGGATGTTGGTTGTTCCCCTCCCCACCACCAACCTACATGGCAGAAGCAATTCGAAGCAATTAGACGTGCTCAGCATCTGGCCCTCATAAAGACCTTGGGTGAGTCATGATTTTGCACCAACAGAAAGGACTTGTCTTGCTTGTGGAGACAATTATATTTACTTGCCATTCTGCCTGTGACCTTCTCTACTGGTTTATGATAATCAGTCTGATTTGTATGTAAGGAAACTAGTGAGATGAGAATTTGGGGAAGGGGAGCAGGAGGAAAAGGACCCAGACAGCTACATGGTCATGGCAGACCACCAGTTTTGGGGGAGAATAAATACGTTTTTGCTTTTGAGGAGTCAGCAAAAGAACCCAAAACAAAACCCAAAAGTCAAACAAACCAAAGAAAACAGCAGACAGAGTCTCACCTTGTGAGTTAGGAGGTTTCTCCCGCTAGCTGCAGGCTGCTCCTCTGATGGCGGGACCAGGGATGGCTGCCCACGCAGATGAATGAGGAGAGGGGAGCCCTGGCTTGAGAGCACCGTTGTGTGCCCGTTGTGGGCTGAGCTTAAAATGCCTTCCTCAGCCTGACCAGGCAGTGGCGCAGTGGATAGAGTGTCGGACTGGGATGCGGAAGACCCAGGTTCGAGACCCCGAGGACGCCAGCTTGAGCGCGGGCCCATCTGGCTTGAGCAAAAGCTCATCAGCTTGGACCCAAGGTCGCTGGCTCCAGCAAGGGGTTGCTCGGTCTGCTGAAGCCTGTGGTCAGGGCACATGTGAGAAAGCGATCAATGAACAACTAAGGTGTTGCAACGAAAAACTGATGATTGATGCTTCTCACCTCTCTCCGTTCCTGTGTGTCTGTCCCTGTCTATCCCTCTCTCTGACTCTCTGTCCCTGTAAAAAAAAAAAAAAAAAAAAGCCATCTCATTTAGTGCCCAAGACAAACTGTGAGGGAAGTGGCATCAAACTATTTCTGCTGAAGGAACTGGGACATGGAGAGGCTAAGTGGCCTGTCCAAGGTCACAAAGCTTGTCAGGTCTCAAACCCATATCTGTCTGGCTCCAATCGTATGTTCACCCTATTATTTCAAGCTGACATGAGGTCAACGGACACATTCTAGTCTCCCCTGGGGAGGGGAGAAGCACGGGGTGGCTTCCCTGCTCTGAGGTGTACCTGTGTTTGTCCCTGGTCCCCGCAGAAAGTCCAGCCCAGCCCAGTTCTGTTTCCTCAGAGCCCTGCTCTCTGGGAGGGAGCAGGTGGGCTAATCTGATAAACGGCTTCCTGCTGAGGCTGAGGGCCAGTTAGAGGGCTGCTGACTGCCCTTGAGAGGGGCAGGTGGGGGATGCCAGTGCCCTTCCCCGGAGAAGGGATAGCTCGCTTGGGGTGAGGAGTGAGAGCTTGCGGTAGGTCAGCCCTGGCTGGGAGTCCTGGCTTGGCCTCTTGCTAGCGTGTGACCTTAACTTGTCCACCTTCAGTGTCCTGATCAGGGAAGTATGGAGAAGAGTGCCCCCTCCCCCCTCAGTTATCTGTATTAAATGAGATAATGTGGGAAATGTGCCTGGCATCTGTCTCATACATTCGTTATACATAACCAAGTGAACTGCAGCGGTTGTTTTCATGGAGGTGACCTCCAGGGGAGCTGTTTAGGCATTGAGTAGTTTTGGGGTCCCATCCCCTACATCCACTCATAGTTGATCATTTACTCATTTGTTCAAAGCACTGCGTGTGTCAGCTTCTGAGGGAAGCCCTTCCGAGGCAGGCAGCGCCCCTGCCCGTGTGGAGCTCACAGGTGAGCTGGAACCACGTGGCCGGGGAGGTTTGGTAGTCACAGAGGGAGCGGGGCTGGGGAGCTACGCCTGACCGCCCCAGTGGGGTCTGTGAGAGTGTCTTTTTAAAATCCAGGCCGCCTCTTTAGGTGTTCACAGGGGTCTTACTCTGGGGTTGGGCACACCCCTTCCTCATTGGGGACAGAAAAAGCTGAGCTGACAGACTCTTGAGCAACGGGGGAGGCAGAACTCTTGGGGTGCATGGTCTCCAAGGCAGTCCTGGGGGCACCTCCCATTTGGTGCTGACAAAAACTGACCACCTCTGGCAGAGAAAGACTGATGCCTCTAGCTCTGAGTTTGGGAGATATAAACCACTTGTTATCTGAGCCATTTATAGAGTGGGAGGTGTTGCCATATCTATCATGAATGGTAAACATGTAAGGGACCTGTTCTCATTCCAGCTCACTGACTCACGGCTCACCTGGCTGTTGTTGGACAGATCAGTGAGCACTCCTGGGAGGCAGTGAGGTGGGTTCCGGTGTGCAGGCGTGGAATTTGGAGAAAAGGTTCATGGTGGTCTGCTTGGTAGGAAGCTCAAGTCTAGCTGTGCTGGGGGTCGGGCAGGGGAAGGCACAGAGTTTGCCCTTCTGGATTTTTCAGATATCCCACGATCCAGCCCATCCTCACCCCACTCTACCCCATTATCCTGCCTGGTTCTCAACAACCAACACCTGTACCAAGCTAGCAGGCAATTAATTCCTCATGAGCCCTGAACACGTGGAAGCTCATTCTCACATCACTGACTTTGTTTGCAGTTGGATCCCGACTGTTTCACTTGTTAGTCACACTAGCTCATCTCAAGCCCAGTTCTCACTTTGCCTCCTTCAGGAAGCTTTTCTTTATGTCTGTAGCACAGGATGACCTTTCTCCTCTTGCATCTCCCAGTTTAGTGATTATTCACTAGTGAGCTCATTCATTCATTCATTCATTCAATGCACTGACAAGTCTTACCCATTCTATATGAAAAATACTTTGCAAATCCATCTGTCTCTCTCCATCTCTGCTGCTACCACCCTGGTCGCCTCTTGCTTGGATTATTAAATATCCCTGTAACTGGTCTTTTTGCTCCCACGCTGCTTCTCTCCAGTCCCTCTCCCATCCATGGGGCGTCAGTGATCTTGTATAAAGGTAAATTAGCTCCTGTCACTTCTCTGCTTACAATTTTCTAGTAGCTTCCCAAACTCCTTCCTACATTCCACAAGGCTCTGCTAATCTGGCCCTTGGGAACCACTTCTCATCCAGTCATTCCTCTTGCTCATTGGGCTTCAGGAGCCTCAACCTTCTTTCTGTTCATACAAAAGGCCAAACCATTACCACTGTCTCAAGCCCTTTGCCCTTGCTGGCACTCAGCCTTCTGTTCAACCGTAACCTCTGCAGGGAGATCTTTCCTGAACTCCTTACCTACAGTGGCCCGTGCCCTCCTCAAGTCACGCTGCTTCCTTTATATCATTAACATTTTCTGAATTTGTTTTCTTTGTATTGTCTGCTTCTTTCCATTAGCGAGAAAGTGCTTCCAGGATAGAACCTGTCTCATTCACTGCTATATCCTTAGAGTTGAGAATAGTGCTTAACATATATATGAGACCAAAAATATTGCTTAGTAATTTATTATATGGGTATTAAATATCTTCTATGTAGGAAGCATCAAGAATCATTACCACTACTTGCCTGACCAGGCGGTGGCGCAGTGGATAGAGCATCGGACTGGGATGCGGAAGACCCAGGTTTGAGACCCCGAGCTCGCCAGCTTGAGCATGAGCCCATCTGGCTTGAGCAAAGGCTCACTAGCTTGGACCCAAGGTCGCTGGCTCCAGCAACGGGTTGCTCGGTCTGCTGAAGGCCCGTGGTCAAGGCACATGTGAGAAAGCAATCAGTGAACAACTAAGATTTCGTAACGAGAAAAACTGATAATTGATGCTTCTCATCTCTCTGTTCCTGTCTGTCCCGTCTGTCTGTCCCTCTCTCTGACTCTCTGTCTCTGTAAAAAAATAAAAGTTAAAAAAAAAAAAGAATCACTACCACTACTGATTAGAGATGTAAGTGCTTATACTTGAAATAGGGTTTCTCAAAGGTGGTCCTGGAAACTTGGGTGGTCTGTCAAAACTTTGCAAGTAGTTTAATGGTTTTAGAGGAAAAACTAAAGAAACAATTTTTAACTGATTTAAAGTGAAAGATAAATTAGATTTCCATAGAAATTCTGTTATCTTAATAATTATTTTATAAAATTTACTTCAAGGCCTGTATTGGTCAGTTCATCACAGCTAATTTTAGTTATCAATTCTAGATTATTTTGGATAATGTGTTTCATATTATGATAGTATTAAAATTCTTAATGGAAAAAAGCTACATTTTCTTAGATAGTGAGACAGACTCCCACATGCACCCCAACTGTAATCCACTTGGCAACCCCATCTGGGACCAGTGCTCAAATCAATCAAGCTATTTTTAATGCCTGTGGCTGACGCACTCAGATCAACCAAGCCAGCCTCAGTGCTCAAACCAACTGAGACACTGGCTCTGGGAGCAGAAGAGGAAGAGAAAGGAAAGAGGGAGAGGGTGAAAAGCAGATGGTTGCTTCTCCTGTGTGCCCTGACTGGGAATTGAACCTGGGAGGTCCACATGCTGGGCCGACGCTCTACCCATTGAGCAACCTGCCAGGGTAGAGCTTGTATTGCATTAAATCTCTCATGACTCAAAAGTAAAATTAATATTTTCAATAGTGCAAAACAGAATAATTCTGTAAGTGTAAGTATTGAATGTAGTCATCATATGAACACACACCATGAATCTGTATGTGATAGGACAAAAAAAAAAACCACCTGTAAAAGTGTTGATTTAACACAGTAGCTAAAAAAGAGCAGCTGCAGTTCAAGTAGGAAATACAGTGCTGAATGTTTGAAAATAGACTTTATTGGGTTGTAATGGTCCCCATGGGCCTCATTTCTTGTGATACTTTGTCCGATAGTGGCTGTAATGCTAGTGGCCAAGGCCAGGCAGGTCCACATTGGATTAGGGCAGACAGTAGAGAAACTGGGAGCTGGAAAGGATTGGGCCATTCCATTTAATAAAGTCTCACAACAGTGAACAAGCACACAGGCAGGAGAAACCATCTCTCAGGCAAGCAAACAGCAAGAACGGCCCCTCACAGTGGCGGGCAGGCAGTCCTTGCCTCCGCAATTCCCTATCTCCCTCGAGTGCAAGCACCTGTAGCCTTATGTAGACCACACACATGTGGCGCAGCCACGCACTCATGCACCAATGAGGCAAAGCGCTTGCAGCTGGTAACCCCGCAAGCAAGCCTAACCTGCGAGCAAGCCTAACACAGCTGCCCCACGTGGCACAAAACCATTAAATTTTGACACAGTTTTCAAATAAGGTATGGATACCTCTCTGGTAAAATCAAGTCATAATTTCCAGAGTAAGTATAGGAAACATTGATTTTCTCAGTATCAGTAAAAGTAGAAAAAAGACCAAAATAGCAAAAGTATTGTTTGAAGTTGTGCCTCTCCGAACAAAATCACATACAACTCACATGACTGTAAAGATGCTTGAATGATCAGCTTAAGCAAAGTTACTGAGGAGTGTTGGGTTTGGAGAGAAAGCAGAACAAGCTTTTGACACAATTTCTTAATCAAGAGATCCTGCTGAAAGTCAGTAAGAAAGCAACTAGAGATGGAATCTGACTTGGGCTTAAGTGAATCCTCAGAGTTGACTACAATGTGACCTGGGGCAAGTCGCACTCTCTTTGCCTCCGTTACATCATTTGTTCAAAACTGGTGTAATAATTTATTTACCTCAGAAGGTTGTTGTTAGGGTGAACTAATTTAATCTATGTGAAATACTTGACATAGTGCCTGTGTTACTGTTCTAATTATACACAAACATTACTTTGAAACATATTAAAACAAAAATAAAAATTGTGCAAGTTTTTACCTAGTATCAAATGATCTCTATATCTTTATAGCCTATTAAATAACCCTTAAGGAGTATCTTTTTTATTCTCCATTTTCAAATAAAGAGGCTGCTGCTCAGAGAAGTTGATCACCTGTCCAAGATCAGGCAGCTAGTTGTTGCCAACTGCCCCAGTGTTAACATTTCAATTGGATCAGTATGACCACAAACCCCAGCCTTTTCCCATTTTGCCTCCTGGGCTCATGGTTTACTGAATGCTTTATATGCCCGAGCTAAACCATGATGAGCTCCTGTGGGATTGAGCAGATTGCCTCTCTCTCTCTCTCTACACACCTCATAGAAAAACCGCATAGGGCACCACGGAAGGCACTGAGTGAATGGCTCTGGATGGGAGGGCCTGGTTCGGGGTAAGTGCTTCATGAATATTTCTTGAAAGAATGAAAGTGCATGTGTATGGTTCTGAAGCCCTGGGCTTCCCAGGATGCAGGTTTTGCATGGGGAAGGAGAGACGCTAAAACCTATGCTGCCTGTACTCCATGCTGCTTGGTTTCTATAGGAAACTCAGGCTGCGTCATGCCTGCCCACCCCTAACTCTCCCCAGCTGAGTCTGCCCTCTAGGACCTGGAGCTAAACAAGATAAAGGCTGAGTGAAACTGCATTTTCCAGCCAGCAAATTCCGTATGTTCCTGAAAAGTGACCCAGGAACCTTCATATACAATCATAAAATGCTAACTTTTAAAATTCCCACCCCCAAAATGGCTCAGAAACCTACTTCTGTAGATATATTTACTTCTCTCACCAATATGAGTAAGCTGGCTTGCTTTCTTTAAAAAATTTTGTTTATTTACAGAGTGCGGAAAGGAGACAGAAAAGTTTGTTGTTCCCCTCATTCACACATCCATTTGTTGCCTCCTGTATGTGCTTGGACGTGGGGTTGAACCCATAACCCTGACACATTGGGGTGATGGTCCTACCAAGTGAATTACCCAGCCACAAGCATTGGCTTTCTTGGGGTGTGTGTCACTTTCTACAAGACTCAAGGCTTTAATCATGGAGAACAAAGTTGTGATGGGTATGTTTGCGGGTTTTATTGAATGGAACCTCACATAAGTGGGTTAGAAAGGTCTTCAGTAATAGCTTCCTCTCCCTTAGTAAATATTCCTTCTCTGTCCTAGAGGCTCTCCCTGAGAAATTCCTCATGAGAGACTGAGTTGTTTTCCCAAGGTTTGCTCAGTGGCACCATAGTTTCTCAATCTAAACAATCTAGGCTTGAAAACCAAACTGTACTCTGAAACCAGAAGCCCTCCACCAGTGCAGCTCTCCCTGTGGCAAGGACCCTTGTTCCAGAAAGGAAGCGGGGGTGGTGCAGGAGAAAGAGGATTCTCAGTTTCACTCACCCAGACAGGGTGGCTGTCCTAATCTCAGGTGGGTTTTGATTGAAACAGTTCCATTTTGAGCTCCTTTTCCCTCTTCAAAGCTCATTGGGTTTTTTTGTTGCCATGGAGTAGGAGTTTGAGATTTGGTTCCTAGCTCTGCTGGAAGTGGCTGACCCTGTCAGGTAAACCTCTCTGGGTCTTAGTTTGTGCTGTTTTAACTGAGAAATCCAGACTAGTTCAGTAATTTTCTTTTTATTTATTGATTTTAGAGAAAGGGAGAGAAGAGAAACATCGATTTGTTGATATGCTTATTCATGCATTTATTGGTTGATGCTTGTATGTGCCCTGTCAGGGACTGAACCTGCAACCATGGCATATCCGGATGACGCTCTATGCTCAGTGATTTTCAAATTCTTTTCCCTAGTAGTAAGACTCTGTACAAAACAACTCTATTTGGATGCCCAATCTGGAAAAGAGGTAGAGCTGCTTTGCTGGAGTTCACAGGTAGACCTCTCTCCCCATGTGCTGGAGTTCACAGGCAGACCTCTCCCCCATGTGTGGCCAGGCTGAATGTGGCTCTAAAATTCTGCGTTTAATTTCCCCCGAAGGTGGATAATATGTTAATAGGACAGTGGAAAAAAGTACGTAAGAAGTTAACAGGTTATACGCTATGCTCCTCCATATCTAAGTGAAGATATTAGTAGTAAGTTTTCTCTAAAAAACCTTATAAACTATGACATGAAATTATGTTGTGTGTGCTAACCTCAAAAGAATAACATTTCAGTACCTTAAATGGACAATGTCCCGGCTGTATGGCCCTAGCAGGTGAGGGGTCAGTTGAGCTCCCGGGGTCTGGCTTTTCCTACTCATCTAATAAAAGCTCTCATTGCTATAACTTCACTTTATTGCTCTTATTTCTGTCACAGGCTCTGTAAGCTTGGTTGTGTCCAAAGTTAGCCAGAAAATACTAGCTTCCACTTTCTTTAATTATGCAAACTAGAGCTATGTGACTGAGATCTTGCCTTTAGTCTGTAAGACATAGGGAGTTTTGCAAGCCCCAAGGGAGTGCAGAATTTCCTGAAGATGGTGCAAGGTGCTGCTTTCTTCTGAAGTCACACAACATTCTCCTTCAGTTTGGTTATGACTACAGAGATGCTAGGAAACAAACTGAAAACTAGCACCTGGGAGTGGCCTATCAGCCTGAGGTGCGCCCATCGCCTTTAGGGGAAGGGCCTGTGCCAAGGCTTGTTAATTTTGACCCAGTGTTACCTCCCAAGTTGTTCACTGGTAACCCGCTTTCTAACACACAGGTGTTTTTGCTGAGGGAAGGACACGTGAAGACTTGGAAATGGATAGAACAGATAGCTGCACGGACCAAAATTTAACAAAAGTTCCTATTTTGCTAGTTTAATTTGGAAAAGGATACACGAATTCCCAAAGAACACGAGCTTTATTGAGAAAGAAAAAAATTAAGGCATTTCATTAGCAACCACACGTGGCATCCCTCCACAGTCACGGCCCCACCCCTCAGTCTCCAGCTTGTGCTCCAGTGGGATCAGGGGCTGATCAGCAGGGGCCCAGGCTGGTCCCAGCCTCACACAGACCGCTCTTGACACATTTTAGCCTGGCAGAGGTGGGCTTCTAGACACCTTACATTTTTTCTACCAGGGCTTATAATGTGAGGCTATTAAACATTTTCAAACTTCAGAATGGCATCACTTGCTGGGGTCAAGGTAAACCTTTAGGGAATCAATCCTGTTCTCTAAGTAGGCTCACCTGGTTTTTAAACATGACTATAAGCAGGTGCTGAATAATACCTCAGAGACTCCACTTAGGACAGTGTGTCCATAAAGTCATGGTGCACTTTTGACCGGTCATACGGTCAAAAGTGCACCATGACTTTTGGACATACTGTATATTAAGCCTGGTTGGGTTCTTAAGTGTTTGACAATCTCATGGGAATGGAATTATTTAAAAGGCAAGTTAAAAAAAAAGCCATTCTCTGAATATAACAGCATATAAACTAGTTTCTAAAGTATTTAAATAGAAAGTGAAACTGAATCAGTTTACTTTTCATAGTAAAAGCTACCTAGAATTCAAGTCTTCTTCCATGAAAAATAGGGTTTTCATTAAACACTTCTTCCCATTCTTTGAAATTTGTAGTTCACAAGAAAACCTGGGGGTCATGTCTTTTGGTGCCCTGACCAGGAATCAAACCCATAACCTTGGCAAATAAGGATGCTCTAACCATTTGAGCTACTCGGCCAGGCCCTGGGGGGTTATGCTTTATTGAAGGTGACATTCACTTCAATAATGACGAAAGTCACACAGAGGTCATGAAGAGGGGGCAGAGTGTAGGCTCTGAGTCAGCAGAGCACATGATTGAACCACAGGTTGGATCAGACCACCAAGATTTGGGGAAGCAAGTTTCTTTCCCAAGAAATTGAAATCATAGGTTTTTCATTTGTAGGGTAGTATAGTCACTTTCTCTGCTATCTGCTTAAAAGTACATTATTACTGCTCTAATAGTCCTTTTAGCCTGTTCCAAACCCTAGTTGAGTATCTCCTTAATCATGTTTGTCACTTTTCTCCAGCTTCAAGCTCGTCCTAAAAAGAATACACCCGAGTCTTACCTGCCTCTGAGCCTTTGTCATGAGGCTGCCCCTGCCTGGGCCATCCCTCCCAACTATCTCACTGCCTCCTGACCACCCTTCAGTGCTGCCACAAATGCCTTACCATCTCTGGCCACCACTGCATACTCTATGCCTTTTAGGTGATATGACCAAGTAATCAGAATACTTCTGAAAATAAAAGCCTGTAATTAATGATGCTGAGCTAACAGGTATAAATGAGGGACCATCCCAGGCAAACTGGGATGGCCGTTCCCTTGCAGGGTATCTGCCCTTGTGCCTCCTTCCCGCAGGCAGGATGAAGATGCTGAGAGCAATGACTGTCTTGTCTCTGAACCCATTCTGTGTCCAGCCAGTTATTTTTTAAAAAAGACATTTTGGACCTTCTTATTTTGCAAAGATAGTGTTCCAACACACCCCTCACCCAATTTCCCCCATTGTTTACATTGCGTATTTCCACGGTCCATTTGTTAAAACTAAGAAACTGCATTAGTTTATTATGATTGACTAGATTCTAGACTTTATTTGGATTTCCCCAGTTTTCCCACTAATGTCCTCTTTCTGTTCTGATCCAGTCCAGGGTACCATACTGCATTTAGTTACATATCTCCCCAGTCTGTGACAATTTTTCACCCTGTTTTACATGATCTTGACAGTCTTGAGAGGTACTGGCCAGGTTTCCTGTAGAAATATCTATCGCTCAAACTGGATTTGTTCGTTTTCTATAATTAGACTGAGGTTACGGTTTTGGGGAAGAATGCCACAGAGGTGAAGTGCCCTTCTCATCACAACATCGGTAGACACATGATGTCACTGGGGATATGGACCTTCATCACTTTAAGTGTTGTTTTTCCCTTCTTCATTCTTTGGGAACAAGTCACTAAGTTTAACCCACTCTCAAGAAGTGAACTAAGCTCCACTTCCTGGAAGGGACAGTACCTATACAGTCTTCACTTATTTCAATACTAGCATTTCTTTTCTGACGAACTTTCTTTCCATTTTCTGTGCAAGAGCCTACGTAAGAATAGCCGTGGAGCTGCAGACAGTCTTCAGCTGTAAGTACTTGCTTCCTTGCTGGTACTACAACATGCTACAGGTTTGCCCCGTTTGTATTTTTGCTGCCCCATTAATTAAAACTAGCTATTTCCCCAAGAAATGTGTTCATTTCTTTTGGGATGAAACAGCATGTGAAATTTCTGGGTTATATGGTAAACTTATATTTAACTTAGGAAATGCCAGACTGTTTTCCAAATCATCATTTTACATTCCCACCAGCAATGTATTAGGGCTCCAGTTTTCATACATCTCACCAACACTGTTTGTCTTTCTATTATATTCATCCTAGTGGGAGTGAATTTGGTTTTAACTTGTTTCCTAATGCAAGTGACTGGTGATGGAGAGGATCTTTAAATATGCTAAACCATTTGTGTATCTTCTTTGCTGAAATGTCTAATCAAATCTTTGTACATTTTAAAATTGAGTTATCTCATATTTAAATTTTAAGAATATTTTATGTATTCTGGATATATCCTTTATAAAATATGATTTGAAAATATTTTCAGTCTGTACTATATCAGTTTTCTTAATGATGTTTTTTGAAGTATAGAAGTTTTAAATTTTATGAAATCCAACTTATTAATACAGTATTTTCCTTTATGGATTGTGCTTTTGGGATCTTATCTAAGAATTATTTTCCTAAACCAATGCCATGTAAGTTTTCTTCTAAAAATTTTATAGTTTCAGCTCTTATATTTAGGTATATGATCTATTTTGAATTTATTTTTCATATGGTGGGAGGTAAGGGTCTAAATTAAAAAAATTTTTTTTTTGTATATGATAACTAAACATCCCAGAACCATTTGGTGAAAAGACTATCCTTTCTTCATAAAAATGCCTTGGCACTTTAGTCAAAATCAATTAACCATAAATCTAGCTCTCAAATTCTGTTCCACTAACCTTTATGCCTATACTTATATCCATACCACACTATCTTAGTTACTGTAGGTTTGTAATACGTTTTAAAACCAGGAAGTAGTCCTCATTTTTAGAACTGTTTTAGCTATTCTGGATCCTTAGTATTTCCTTAGAAATTTTAGAATCAGCTTGCCAATTTATCAAAAAGAAAAGCAGGCTATTTTTTTTTAAATGACATGGCTTGCATTGATCTATAGAATAATTTGGGGACAACTGCCATCTTCTAATTCATGAACATGAATAAATAGACTTCTTTATAACTTATTTGTTTTATAGTTTTCATTGTACAAGTCTTGTACTTTTCTTAAATGTACTATTTAATTCTTTTGGTGAGATTGTGGATGGAATTATTCATTTTTGGATTTTTCATTGCTAGTAGACAAAAACAGTTGATTTCTGTATGTTGATACTGTAGCCTGTGACCTTGTTGTACTTGAAACTTTGTGGTGCTCCTCACCATAGTAGGCTGCTTTCTGGTATTTACATGGCTGGACGTTTAGCAGCTGTCACTTCTTCCAGATTCCCAGAGTATAGATAGGATTCTGTTTTGTTTCTTGTCCCTCCAGTAAAGCTGCCCAAATTGTCTGAGGCCCCCTTAACTGCCCTGGAAGACTTGCTAATTTGCATGCTTCAATATACATTTTAAAAAAGCAGTGTAAATTCTAGGGATTGTCTCTCTTAAAAAAATATACTACAGATTCCTTTTAAAAAAAATTTCCTTGAGTCCAGAAAGCTGTGGGATACTCCTGTTTTGGACTAGTGAGGTTTACCACATTACAGCCCAGTCAGCTTCTTTAAAAGAATAACGACTAGAATGCCGAAGGACTTGATCTTCAGTTGCATTTATTGACCTCTTTACTGTTCTTTAGAATCTAGAGTTTGGACTATGAGGCTATAATAGAGGACTTCTATCAATTTTTTTTTTTTTGTCGAGTGATGCGATGGCTGGAATCATTCAGAAAAAATAAAAGGTCATCTTATTTTCTTGAATATTAATTTGTTTTAAGATTTTAAGACACTTCTTTTTCCAAATATAAATACTATGTCTTACAACCAGATATAAGACTTGGTGGTTATTCTTTTTGGAATAACAGCTCACCTATCTGGGGAAGTCACTCTCTATAGTCAGGGACGGGGAGGCAGGAGGTTGAAATCTGAGAAGGTAAAGGTTTTTCTCAGAACAAAGCTAGTGTCAGTCACCACCAGACCATTATTGGGCTCGAATTCCAGAAATGGTGTACAGTTCACTTTCTGTTCATTCTTCATGGATTATACCTGTGAAGCAAAAAAGGACAGTCTGCATAAAACATTGAAAATATTTTACCAGCTTTTGGATACTGTGTTTCCCCAATATACATTCCATATTTCCTCTTTATGAAGCAATAATGGTTTGGGTGGAATAGATAGATAGCTGTGTTCATACACAGCTTGAGGGGTAAGTTTTAATGGATTTAGGTCAATAAAAAAATCCTCTTCTCCCCTTATTCCTTCCCAGAATGAATGTGTTAGCTTATAGTGTTTCTGTAACCACGTGGATTGGTTCAGGGGTGCCCTGAATTAGTGTGAAGTTCAAGATTCTCACTTGGACAGTGTGGTATAATATATACAGTGTGGGGCAAAAGTAAGTTTGCAGTTGTGGATATGAAAAACAAGTTTGTTCTTATTTTATTATTGTATCATCTTCCATATGAACAACTCTAAACCTACTTTTGCCGCACCCTATATAAAGCTGGGAACTACTGAGCAATTTGCCACCTATAGTAGATACCTTCTAAGATGACCCCCAACGATCTTTGCCTCTTGGTATTCATGCCCTTATAGAATCCTCTCACCTTAAATGTGGGCTAGACCTAGTGGTTAGTTTCTAACTCATGGAATACAGAAAAAGTGGTGGACTGGTCCCTTCTGAGATTACTTACAAAAGGAACATGGTTCCCATCTTGGGAATTACCTCACTTGCTCACTCTGAGGAAAGCCTCACACCAAGTTTTGAGGTGCACTATGGAGAAACCCATGTGGCAAGGAACTAGAAGAGGTCTCTGACACTGATCAGTGAGAAACTAAGGCCCTGGGTTCAACAACCGTGAGGAACTAAATCCTGCTAACAACCACATGAGTGAGCTTAGAAAAGGGGATCTTTTTCCTGTCAGGCCTTCTGATGATATTATAAAAGGGGATCTTTTTCCTGTCAGGCCTTCTGATGATATTATAGTCCTGGTACATAGCAAAACCACAACGTCATGCGACGAAGCCAGAGCTAAACTCTGTCCAGATTCTTGACTCAGAAAAAACGAGATGGAAAAGGTTTGTTGTTTAAAGCCACTAAGTTTTGGAGTAATTTGTTAAGTAACAGAAGATAAATATACCACCATAAGGAAAAATAGTTTGAGCTGGGTTTTTTCCTATTTGTGACTGAAAGCATATTCACATATACCAGCTACTAGCAATTTAATCTTGAAAAAGTTATCAGACATTAAAATCTTTATGTTCAAATGAACTTACACCTTAAAAATATCATGCAAACAGAAAAATAATCCATCTGCCTACTCACAACCATTTCCATTTCTCATATGGAAAAATCACATAATAAGACCTCATTCATTCAGAATTCCTTATAATACAAAGTCTGGGTAAAGGTTTACACAAATAAAAAATGTAAATAAACAATGATAAAAGAAATTTAAAACATCTTGTTGAAAGTTGTTTTATTTTTTAAGGTAAGAGGAGGGGAAGATAGTGAGGAAGACTCTGCATGCACCCCAACCAGGATCCACCAGGCAACCCCTTCTGGGGCCCATGCTGGAGTACCAAGCAATTTTAGCACCTGAGGCTAACATGCTTGGACCTTCGGTGCCTGGGGCCATACTTGAACCAATCGAGCCTTTGGCTCTGGGAAGGGAAAGGAGAGAGATGGGGGAGAGGGGAGATAAGCAGATGCTTGCTTCTCCTGTATGCTCTGACTGGGAATTGAACTCGGGATATCCATACTGCAGGCCAATGCTCTATCCACTGAGCCACCAGTTAGGGCTGCTGAAAAGTCCTTAAAAGTACTTTAAAACTGTTTGTTTATATACAAGTTGCTTTTCTTTTTTTACAGGGACAGAGAAAGAGAGAGAGTCAGAGAGAGGAATAGATAGGGACAGACAGACAGGAACGGAGAGAGGTGAGAAGCATCAATCATTAGTTTTTCGTTGCTGTCGCAACACCTTAGTTGTTCATTGATTGCTTTCTCCCATGTGCCTTGACCGCGGGCCTTCAGCAGACCGAGCAACCCCTTGCTGGAGCCAGCGACCTTGGGTCCAAGCTGATGAGCTTTTGCTCAAGCCAGATGGGCCCGAGCTCAAGCTGGAGAGCTTGGGGTCTTGAACTTGGGTCTTCCGCATCCCAGTCTGACACTCTATCCACTGCGCCACTGCCTGGTCAGGCAATACAAGTTTTAAATATGCTACTTAAGAAATTTTAAATGCTGTCTCACCAGGCAGTGGTGCAGTGGATAGAGCATCGGCCTGCAATGTGGAGGACCCAGGTTTGAAACCCAGAGGTTGCTGGCTTGAGCATGGGATCATAGACATGACCCCATGGTCGCTGGCTTGGCTGATTGGAGCCCCTCGGTCAAGGCACATATGAGAAAACAATCAATGAACAACTAAGGAGCCACAACTAAGAGTTGATGGTTCTCATCTCTTTTCCTGTCTGTCCCTCAAAAAAAAAATTAATTGCTATTTATTCATTAAAGCAGGTCTAGAAGGACTTCTGGTTAGACATTCTTTGTTTTCGATCTATCTGGAAAAGAAAAAACACCTTTCATCCAATGGAGAAAAACTGTTATGAACTAAAGAGTATGATTAATTCAATCTTCTATATCTGAAGCTCAACAAAACAAAACACTCTAACCTCACTGTAGTCTTAGAAGGGCCTTTAAATTGATGCTTACAAAGGCTAAGCTGAGCTCAGTCCTAAACCCTTTGTTTTTCTTGACTGCCAAAATACCTCTTTCAAATATCCTTTTCATATATTTAAAAACTTGATATAAAATGATATACATCAAGTATACTTCTGGAAAGCAGACAGGATTAAAGACAGAGGTAAGGGGCGAGTTTTTCTTTAACTATATATGAAACTTTTATTGTTTAATTTTAACTTTTGTAATAAGGTTGTATTTTTATAATTTACAAAATACAGTGATACCTTGAGATGAACAGACCAACATACTATTTTTTTTTTTTTAAGATATGAGCTGCGACTTGGTCCATATTTTTGATCAAGATCCGAGCGAAATTCCGAGATATGAGTCGCGATTCGGGAAGCTGCCACTAGTTGGTGCACGGGTCCAGTATCGGCAGTTTGATATACGAATTGACTGACTTACGAGTTTAGTTACAGAACGAATTAAATTTGTATCAAGGTAACACTGTAATTGAGAGTTAAAAAAAAAAAAAGATCCCTGAGAGGGTCTCATTTGTAGTTTAAGGTAAATTTCTTCAATGATAACATTAAATCAAAACCTATCAGGTGGGTTCAAATGGTGGTGCAAAAGGAAGCTAAGTTGCCCCCCCCCCCACAAACACATCAGAAACACACCTACATTCAACAATTCCTCCAGAGACAACTGAGGACCAACTGAACAGTTTTTGCACAACAAAGGAGAAAGAAGGTCGGGAATCACGAGAGGAGAGCCCTCTGAGATCAGAGGTGCCAGTGAGTGCCACTGTTTACGTTCTCCCTCCACAAGACAGCACAGGGAGATCTATGCAGGTGCTCTGGCGGACTTGCGAGCCTGCTATAGTGTTTTCCCGACCATCCTGCCCAGAGCTTTTTTCAGTGAAACCAAAGGGTGCTGTGATGTGTGTCCTGGGTTGCCTAGCCTAGACCCCTGCCTGGCTGCAGACAACTGGTTGAACAGGGTATTGCCTCACCCAGATCTTGCTCCTGTGGCACTAAAAGAGCACCCAGGCATGCATGCACTAAGTAAGCCCTGCCAGTACCTCACTCTAGCCATGGACAAATCAGACCAAGGAGTTACTACATGCATACATGTGTGCCAAGCCTGCTCCTCCCAGGCAGCTGGCACCAGGCACTATACATGCCCATCCTGACTCCAACCATGCTGCCACAAACCAGACAATAGTCTACATAGATTTCACATCTACACAGGCCACCTTTTCAGGATTGGGAGCTATAGTTATTGCATGTAATTCACAGGAACAAACAAAATCAAAATGAGAAACCAGGAATACGTTTAAAATGAAGGAAAAACAACAAAAATACAGAAAAAAAGAGGATGAAATGGAGATAACTTGCCTGATAAAGACTTTGAAAAATGACTATAGGCATGTTCACCAAACTTTAAAGTGAAAGAGTGGAATGAAGAAGTTGAACAAAGAGTTAGGAAATATAAGAACCTATCATAGCTGAGGAATATAGTAATTGAAATAAAAATGACACTAGAAGAAATCAGCAGATTAGATAACACCGAAGAATGGATTAGTGATGTAAAAAACAGAATAATGGAACTCATCCAATCAGAACCACAAAATAATGCCAAATTAAAAAAATGAAACAAGGAAAGTTTAAGGGATCTCTAGGACAATATCAAGCACATAAACATTGCCATTACAGGGATCCCAGAGGAGAAGAGAGAAAGAAAGGGGCAGAATGTTTATCTGAACACATAATGACTGAAAACTTAATATGGAAACAAACAGACCTCCAGGTTCAGGATGCACAGAATTTCAAACAAGATAAACCCAAAGAGGACCACAACAAGACAAACTAATTAAAATGGCAAAGATTAAAGATATGATCAGGAAGGCAGCAAGAGGAAATCTTGTCACATACAAGGGAAATCCTAAAAGGCTATCAGCTATCAGTTTCTCAGCAGAAACTTTAACAGGTCAAAAGAGAGCAGCATGATCTGTTTGAAGTGCTGAAAGAAAGTAACTTGCAACCTAGAACACTATATACCCAGCAAGTTTAGCATTCAGAGTTGAAGGATATTTTCCTGACAAGCAAAACGAATGGAGTTTATCACTATTAACCCAGCTTTACAGGAAACGTTAAAGGATATTCTTTAGCAGAATATGAAGACCATAGTAAGAAAAAAAAATACATTAAAGAAATCTCACAGGTAAAGGCAAATGTATATCACAGACACACCAAATAGCCATTTAAAAAGCTGCATGAAGACAAATGTAGCAAAAATTAATTATAACTATAATAGTTAGAAAACACAAAGATCTAAAATATATCAAAAACAGAGCATGGAGGGAGTAAAAATGTAGCAATTTTAGAAAACATACTTTTATAGATACAGGTGGCTATGTATTAATCTTATGGTAACCACAACTAAAAAACTAGAAAGAGTACACAGAAAATGAACAGAACTATAAAAACCAAAAGAAATTAATAAGAGTATAAGTACATATCAATTTATAATTACTTCAAATGTAAAGAGACTAAATAATCTGTCAAAAGAGTAGATTAGTTCTGAGAAGAATGTTATCAGTATAACTAGGCTAGCTAAGTGGATTAAAAAATCTCCAAAACAAAATACCCCACAATTATATGTTGCCTATGAGACTCACTTCAGACTGAAAGACCACAAAGAGACTAAAAGTGAATATATGGAAAGAGTAATTCAATGCAAATAGAAATGAAAAGAAAGCTGGGGTAGCAAAACTCATATCAGACAAAACAGACTTTTATACAAAGACTGCAAAAAGAGACAAAGGCATTATGTAAGGGCCATTACAACAAGAGGATAATCATACATATCTATGCACCCAATACAGGAGCATCTAAATATGTATATAAAGCAATATTAACAGATATAAAGGGAGTAATTGACATTGATACAATAATAGGAGGGGACATTACTATCCGACTTACATTAATGGGTCATTCAGGCAGAAATTCATTAAGTGGGCTCTGGCCAGTTGGCATGGTAGAGCATTAGCCCGTTGTGTGGAAGTCCCAGGTTCAATTCCTGGTCAGAGCATACAGGAGAAGTGACCATCTGCTTCTCCACCCCTCCCCTTCTTCCTTCTCTCTCTCTCTCTCTCCCTCTCTTCTCTTCCCTTTTGCAGCTATGGCTCGAATGGTTCGAGCAAGTTGGCCCCAGGAGTTGAGGATGGCACCATGGCCTCGCCTCAGGTGCTAAAATAGCTCAGTTGCCAAGCAATGAAGCAGTGGCCCCAGATGGGCACAGCATCTCCTGACAGGGGGTTTGATGAGTGAATCCTGGTTGGGGTGCATGCAGGCGTATGTCTCTCTCTGCTTCCCCACCTCTCACTTGATAAAAACAAAAGAAAAATGAAATTCAGTAAGTGGTCTTAAACATCATATTAGACAAGATTTACTTAATAGATATTTCTAGAACATTTCATCCAAAAACTGCACAATACTCATGCTTTTCAAATGCACATGGAACATCCTTCAAGACTGATCACATATTAGGCCACAAAGCAATTCTCAGTAAATTCAAAAAGATGGAGATCAGTGCAAGCATCTTTTCCCATTACAATAGAATGAAACTAGAAATCAACTATAAACATGTGGAGACTACACAACATGCTACTAAACAACCAATGATCAAAATGGAAAACAGCAAATCAAAAGATACCTTGAGCCAAATGAAAATGAAAACATAACTATCCAAAAAACTGAGATGCAGCAAAAGCAGTTCTCAGAGGGAGATTCATAGCTATACCAACTTGCCTCATGAAACAAGAAAAACCCAAACATATGAAACCTAACATTATACCAGAAGGTACTAGAAAAATAACTCTTTAAGTAGAAGGAAATAAAGATCAGAATAAAAAAAAATAGACAAAATAGAAAAGCTCAATAAAAAAAGCTAGATCTGGTTATTTGAAAGGATAAACAAAATTGGCAAACCTTTAGCCAGCTTTATCAAGAATAAAAGGGCCCAAATAAAGTCAGAAATGAAAAGAGAAGTGACAACCGACAACACAGAAATACAAAGGTGATCATTAAAAAATACTATGAACAATATATGCTAACAAACTAGAAGACAATCTAGAAGAAATGTATACATTTTTAGAAATGAACAGCCTTCCAACATGGAGCCAGGAAGAAACAGAAAATCTGAATAGACCAATTACTAACAATGAAATTTAATCATTAATCAAAGAAGTCCCAACAAACCCAGTCTAGAACCAGATGGCTTCATAGGTGAATTCTATAAAAAAATTAAAGAATTAATACCCATCCTTCCCAAACTATTATAAAAAACTGAACTGCAAACTCATTCTATGAGGCCAGCATTACCCTGATAACAAAAATCAAAGACTGTACCAAAAAAATTACAGGTCAATATCCCTAATGAACAAACACAAAAATTCTCAACGAAATGATAGCAAATGGAATTCAACAATAAAAGGTCACACAATAAATCAAGTAGGATTTATTTTAGGGATTCAAGGAAGGTTCAATATCTACAAATCCATCACCATGATACACCACATCAACAAAACCAGGTATAAAAATCATTTCAAAGATGCAGAAAAAGCATTTGACAAAATCCAACATCCAATTATGATAAAAACTCTCAACTAAAGGGTTCAGAGGGAATATACCTCAACATAATAAAGGTCATATATATGACAAATCCATAGCTAAAATCATACTCAATGGTAAAAAGCTGAAAGCTTTTTCTCTAAGTTCAGGAATAAGACAGGGATGCCCACTCTCACCACTTTTATTCAACATAGTATTGGAAGTCCTAGCCAAAGCAACCAGACACACACAAAAATAAAAGGCATCAATTTTGGAAAGAAGTAAACTGTCACTATTTGCACGTGACATGATAATATATATCGCAAAACCTAAAGGCTCCACCAAAAATCTATAAGAATAAATGAATTCATTAAAGTAGCAGGATACAAAATTAATATGCATAAATCATATTCTTATAGACTAAAACAATCCCATTTACAACTGCATCAAAAAAAGTAAAATACCAAAGAATAAATTTAAGGAAGTAGGTAAAAGACCTGTACACTGAAAACTATAAGATATTAAAGAGGACACTCAAAAAAAAAAAAATGCTTTGGGATTGGAAGAATTAAAATAATTAAAATGTCTGTAGTACCCAAAGGAATCTACTGATTCAATGTAGTCTCTATCAAAATATCAATGGCATCCTTCTCAGAACTAAAACGTATAATCCCAAAATTTATATGGAACCACAAAAGACCCCAAACAGCCAAAGCAATCGAGAAAGAACAGAAAAATTGAACCATCACACTTCCTGATTTAAAATTATGTATACTACAAGGCTATATAGTAACCAAAACTTTATAACCCTGGCACAAAAACAGACACTTAGATCAATGGAACAGAATAGAGTCCAGAAATAAACTCTCACTTATATGGTCAATCTAAGACAAGGCAAAAATATACAATGGAGAAATGAGTCTCTTCAATAAATGCTGTTGGAAAACTGGACCACTCTCTTACAACATCATAAAATAATAAACTCAAAATAAAGACTTAAATGTAAGATCTAAATAAAAAAAATTGCTAATCAGTCTTAGCAATATTTTTCTGGATATGTCTTCTTAGTCAAGGGAAACAAAGCAGAAATAAACAAATGGAACCTCATTAAACTAAAAGGCTTCTGCACAGGGTAGGAAACCAAAAAATGAAAAGAAAATTTACTGAATGGAAGAGGATATTCACAAATGATATATATGATACAGTTAATACAAAAAATATATGGAACTTGCCTGACCAGGCGGTGGCACAGTGGATAGAGCGTCGGACTGGGATGCGGAAGACCCAGGTTCGAGACCCCGAGCTCGCCAGCTAGAGCACGAGCCCATCTGGCTGCTGAAGGCCCGTGGTCAAGGCACATGTGAGAAAACAATCAATGAACAACTAAGGTGTCACAACGGCAATGAAAAACTAATGACTGATGCTTCTCACCTCTCTCCATTCCTGTCTGTCTGTCCCTATCTATCCCTCTCTCTGACTCTATCTCTGTCCGTGCAAAAAAAAAAAAAAAAAAAAAAAAAAAAAAAAAAAAATATATATATATATATATATATATATGGAACTCATAAAACTGAATATCAAAAAAATAAAAATAAAAAGGAACAACCAGATTAAAAAATGAACTGATCTGAATAGATATTTCTCCAAAGAAGACAGAAAACCAACATATATATAAAAAGACACTCAACATCAATAATCATCAAGATAATGCAAATCAAAACCACAATGAGATTCTACCTCAGAGGTGTCAGAATGACTATCATCAAAAAGTCAACAAGTAACAAGTGTTGGAAAAGATGTGGAGAAAAGGAAACCCTGATGCAGAGTTGGTGGGATTGTAAATTGATGCAGGCACTATGGAACACAATATGGAAATTCTTCAAAAAATTAGAAATAGAACTATCATACAATCCAACAATTCCACTTCTGGGTATTTATCCAAAGAAAACAGAAATACTAATTTGAAAAGATATAATCACATTTATGTTTGTTACATTATTTGCAATAGCCAAAAAAACAACCTAGGTGTCCACTGATAGATAAATGAAGGAGATGGGGAATATATATATATACACATACATACACACAATGTAGTACTACTCAGCCATAAAAAAGAATGAAATCTTGCCATTTGAGACAACATGGATGGATCTAGAGAGTACTGTGCTAAGTGAAATAAGTCAGACAGAGATAGACAAGTACCACATAATTTCACTCGTGTGAAATCTAAAAAACAAAGGAACAAACAAAACAAAAGGACACAGAGAAATGAAGAATAAACTGGTGGTTGACAGAGGAGAGAAGGTAGGGGGATATGTAAAAAAGGTGAAGGGAAATAAGATGTACAGACTTTCAGTTAAAATAAATAAGCCACAGAGATGTAGTACACAACACTGAGACAGATGTTTACTATGAGACATAGTATGGTGATTACATCATAATGTATATAAATGTTGAATCATGTTATACATCTGAAACTAATTTAATATTGTATGCCAACTAAACTTTAATTAAAAATAAAATCTGAGCACTTAAAAGTATGTGAAATGAGAAAGAGAGGAAGAGATGAGGAGTTATGATTAAAACAGGATGAGGGAGGGTGCATTCTGAGGGGCAGCTCTGAAAGAGGAAAGAACTTGGGAGAGTAGGGGAGAACTATGCATCTGGGAGCAGGGTCAGGATTCAGAAAGCCAGACTTATATATTCACCAGCTTATCTGTATATGAGCTTACCAGGGTACTGACTGAGTTGGGGGTGATTTTCTTGAAAAGGAAAGTAGGATGAGGATGTCCTGATCATTGCAGTAGTTGGGATGGAGTTAGTTGCTACTTCCTGGGAAGAAATTTACTAGATGGGACATGGGGAATGGTCCGAGTCTGAGTAAAGAGGTGACGGTGGCAGTTTCCGGGATTACAAAAAGACCAGAATTAACTGTGGTAAGCCTGTACAGGAGGAATACAACAAGGATGGGCACGACGTAACAAGAGTGAACAGGAAGTGAGCAGTCCACTGAGAACTAAGGGATGTTGCATTCTCCTAAGCTTAACAAGCAGAAGGCATCTTGAGGTCTGTACTCGGTTTTTTAAATTTCCAAAATAAAAAGAAAGTCCAAACAGGCAACAAACGAAAAACAAAAGTAAAACACAATCCAGCTTACCATTCTGGTTAACAGCTGGTTCTAAATATGATGGTTAAATTTTCAAGGTCTTCATTCTTTAACTGTAATTCTTCAAGCAGGGTGGATATAAACCGTGTAAACACTGTATTTTCCTGAGAATGCTTCTGAATGCCAAGAATCGGGGTCAGTCTGAAACAACCAAATACACATCCATGAAATGGGAAGGACTAAGAAGCATCCATCTTTGACATGGCAGAGGGGTTTTTGTCACGGCAGAGATGAAGTCTCTGATGTAACAACATTCCCAGAGAGAGGCTTTACTAATAAAAGCAGAAGAGAAATCTCAGGAGAAAAACGGGAAGATTAAACATATTCCTAAGTACAGAAAGAAGCCTAAAAACCCGAATCTATATGTTCTTCATCATGCCAGCCCAAACTACCAAAATTCTGCTCAGAAAAAAAAAGTTAACGAAGTCTTTCCACTTAGGGAAAAGACGCTTACAGAGAAGCTTTGAGCTGAGAGTTGCTTTAAAGAAAATTTATACTGAATATTGGGTTATATCACCTGGAAAAATAAATAAATAAAAATAGATTACCTTTTAGATAAAACCTTAACATTTTTATTTTGAAAACACTAAAGAGATGAATTACATCTTATAAGGTACTTAAGCACTTAATACAAACTTTATAGGGAATACTCTTTTTCTTTAACCATTTCCCATACATACTCCTAAAGATTGATTGCATATAATAGATTCTTAAACATAATTTACATTGAAATATGATTAATAAGCATAATTTTTATTTTTGGACTTCTATTTTTAGATTTTATTCATTTTTAGAGAGAGGAAAGAAAGAGAAAGGGAGAGAAAGAAGGGGGAAGGAGCAGAAAGCATCAACTCCCATATGTGCCTTAATCAAGCCCAGGGTTTCAAACTGGCAACCTCAGCATTCCAGGTCAACACTTTATCCACTGCGCCACCACAGGTCAGGCAACTTTCTAAAAATTTTAAATTGACTTAAATCCTTTTTGGAGTAAGGTGCGGTATAAATGAATAAATACTCTAATAGCTCCTGTGTACCTCTAAACATTAATAATCCAGTGGAGAGTCGTGTAATAATTGTGTTTTCTTTTAAAAATTATCTTCCCTAGAAACCAGGCGTATGACTACAAAAAAAATGAAGTATTGTTTTGACAAGTTGTAAAATCATAATGAATAATATATCAAGAAAGATGTTGAACCTTGAAAAATCTTATAATATACTGTAACTTTATGAACCACTCAAAAGAATTATGATTGGCTTCTATCTCCAAAATAATTTACATTTAACGCTGAATAAGGACTGTATATAATCTTTGTTTTTCAGATTCCTCAGCTCATCTACTTTAACTTTATTACTTAATAGCAATTGACTACATGCCCATTCTCCCAGTCTGCTGCTTCACAGGCATTTGCTGAATTTCCATGTGATCTCCACAGCAAGAGCTTTGTGCCTACTTGCACAGATGAATCAGAGGCAGGATCATAATGCTTTATCAATTTATTATGCTTTTGGTCAATAATAAGAATTGGTTATAAGCATTGCTAAAGATGCTACTAACAAACTGCTGGGATTTTTTAGGGGAGGTATATGGTGCCCCAAAGACAGGTGCTGTCTGGCTGAGTGGAACTTGAGGGCCTATCTGATGTAGAAGAGCACTACTGAGTTTGGAGACAGGGTTCTACAGCCTGCCTTTGTCAGCAGTGACCAGGGAAGAGGGCTTCGGAAGCCACAAAGCACTAAGAAATACAGTCCCTATGTGTGCTTAGAACCAGGCCCAAAGACAAATGAACAAAGACTTATTACTACAACTGTTCCTTTCATGGTCAATAACTTTTTTTAATAATGTTTTTACTTATTTATTTTAGAGAGAGAGGGGCAGAAAGGAAGGGGGGGAAGAGAGGGAGACATTGATTGGTTGTTCCACTTTGTATGCATTCACTGGTTGATTTTTGTTTGTGTCCTGACCATGACTGATCCTGCAACCTTGGCCAGGATGCTCTAACCAACTGAGCTACCCAGCCAGGACCACTGCTTATTTTTGTAAATAAAATTTTATTGCAAAACAGCCATGCCCATTTATTTACATATTCTATAGCTGCCTCTGTGCTACAATAGCAGAGGGTGAGAAGTTGGGAATAGAGGGCCAGCAAAGCTGAAAATATGTACTTTCTGGCCCTTTATAAAAACTTTGCGAATGCTTATATTAGAAGACTATAATGCATCAATTTTAATTTAAAACACTAATATAATGCTTTATATACATAGTATAGCTCTGATTATAGAAAATATTTTCTTGACTCATTCTCTTGCTTGTACATAGTGGCACCTTCCTGCTGGAATGTTTCAGAACATCTATCAGTGAGGTGAGATGATCTTCTAGTTCTTCAGGTAGACCTAGCATTAAATCAAGACCAACCAGGCGCTGGCTGGGTAGATCAGTTGGTTAGAGCATCCTAATATGCCAAGGTTGTGGGTTTAATTCCTGGTCAGGGCACATACAAGAATCAACCAATAAATGCATCAATAAGTATAACAACAAATTGATGTTTCTCTCTCTCCCTTCCCCCTTCTTTTAGAAAAACAAAACAAAGCCCCAAACAAATAAAACTAAAAAAACCTTGGCCAAGAACGAGTAGATCTAAGTGGTCCTGAGCTGGCTTAGGTTATAGCTTTAATTCACTTCCAGTCCTGCAGATGAAACTGTGGAGCAAGGGGTTGTCCCTGGAGTGGGTGCTTGGTAGTACCTTCTGTAGGAACAAAAGTACTACAGCCTCACAGGTGAAACATAAAAGGAGAGGAAATTCTTTTTACTCTAAATGAGGAGAAGCCCTGGCAGCTAGTTCAGCAGTAGAGCGTTGGCCCGGTGTGGGGAAGTCCCAGGTTCGATTCCCAGCCAGGGTCCATAGGAGAAGTGCCCACCTGCTTCTCCACCCTTTCCCCTCTACTTTCTCTCTCTCTCTCTTCCCTTCCCACAGCCAAGGCTCCACTGCAGCAAAGTTGGCCTCAGGCACTGAGGATGGCTCCACAGCCTCTGCCTCAGGCCCTAGAATGGCTCCAGTTGCAAGGGAGTAATGCCTGGATGGGCAGAGTATCGCCCCCAGGTGGGCATGCCGGGTGGATCCTGGTTGGGCGCATGCAGGAGTCTGTCTCTCTGCCTCCCTGCTTCTCACTTCAGATACATACATAAATAAATAAATAAATAAATAAATAAATAAATAAATGTGAGATTTACTCAGACAAAAGTAAAAGCAATTTAGGATATTTACAATCTAACTAATATATAGGTTTTTATTTCTGGGTATTTATTTCTGGCTGTTTCTACTGTTCCTGAAAGGGGTGTATTCTTCTTTTTAGGTCAGTGAAAGTAACTGCAAAACAAGAACTCAACTGTTTTTGGAATCTATTTTTTCTTTCAGTCTCCTCCCATTAAGAGTTGAATAATCTAAGAAACGAGTGGCAAGATTTAAAAAAAATTTTTTTTAATGAGAGGAGGGGAGGCAGAGATGGACTCCCACATGCACCCCAACCGGGATCCACCAGGCAAGCCCACTAGGGGGCGATGCCCTGCCCAACTGGGGCCTTGCTCCGTTTCAACCAGAGCCATTTTTTAGCGACTGAGGCGGAGGCCACGGAGCTTCAGCGCCCGGGGCCAACTCACTTTAATAGAGCATTGGCTGCAGGAGGGAAAGGAGAGAGAGAGAAAGAGAGAGAGAGAGAGAAGGGGGAGGGACAGAGGTAAAGAAGCAGATGGGTGCTTCTCCTGTGTGCCCTGACTAGGAATTGAACCTGGGACATCCACACACCGGGATCATGCTCTACCATTGAGCCAACTGGCCAGGGCTAAGATCCTTTCTTAATGCAGTGAGTTGGCTCCTCTACACAGACTGCAAATAAACTACCTCCACTATCTTGGAGAGGCATTCTATACCTCTATGTGTAGTATGTTGCAATGGTTAATAAACTTTAAATTCAAGACATTGTTCCTCATGTATAACAATAGGGAACAAAATTTTTGTTGCATCCACAAAAGTACTTGTTCTTACCTAATTTGAGTGTGCTGATCACAAATCTAACATTAGTTTTTCTCTGTAAGCAGCTAGTTCTTTTTGCAATTCAAGATTTTAGGTTTTCAACTTATTATAAAATTTTCAACATTTAGTTTAACATAATGAAGTAAAATGTCTTCTTGGGCATCATCTTTGTGAAAATGTAATAATTTATATAATGCAGTATATATATACTAATACACTAAAAGATGACTGCATCAGCATTTGTCTACAATTTCAAAATAGAACATATTAAAACACTTATTTTAATCATAAAATTTGCACAATACTTATTTAAATTCTATTCAGGCAAAACTTTACGTTTATAGCTCTTGTGTTTGTGTATTTGTTCAGGACAATCTCATTTGATGCTCCAGCTGTAGTCTACTCATCACTAACAGCTCCAAGATTTTCAGAAAACTTATCAAGGTGACTGTTCAGGAAGTGAATCTTTTTTTTTTTTTTTTTTTAAAAACACTTCTTTTTATTTTATTCATTTTAGAGAAGAGACACAGAGTGAGAGAGAGAAAGGAAGGAGGAGCTGGAAGCATCAACTCCCATATGTGCCTTGACCAGACCAGTACAGGGTTTTGAACTGGCTACCTCAATGTTCCCAGGTTGACGCTTTATCCACTGTGCCACCACAGGTCAGGCCAGGAAGTGAATCTTAACGCTCATGTTACATCCAATGTCTCAGAAAGCCAACAGCATCCTTTGAACCAGAAGTTCATAGTTTTCTGCTTTTTTGTTGCCAAGGAAGTTCTTTGTAACTGCCACAAAAGACTGCCATGCTGTTTCCTCCTCCTTATTCATCTTCCTGGCAAATTCTTCATCACGTATGAGGGTTCGAATTTGAGGTCCATTGAATACACCTGCTTTTATCTTCCCAAAAACAAAGGAAGGAAAAGCAGAAATATGTTGAAAGCATTCACTTTCTCTATTCAAAGTCTGAACAAACTGCTTCATTAAGCCAAGTCGGATGTGAAGTGGGGAAAAATGATCCTGTCTCGATTAACTATAGGTTCATTCACAATATTTTGCATCCCTAATTCCAGAGCTTCACACTTCGGCTACTCCTTCTGTGTCCAGTGTTTCTCCCGAGCTCAGCTGTCCCACAAACACAAAAAGCAAGGATACTTCATGAAACCTCTCTATTGTCCTAGCAGGATATTTACCATTTGAGGTTCCACACAAATGATCCAGTTATGCTCCTCACACTTCAGAAAGTAGAGGACAACTTTTATGTCATTATAATCTCGCAGATGAGTTGAATAACCAATTAAAACTGCTGCATAAACATTACCATTGTGTAAGAGAACATATTTCAGACTCCATTTAGAGCTGTAAAGAAAGTCGCCATTCTGTTGGACTGTAAGTGGTAACACCTAGCTGGCTGAGAAGACAACTGATATCATGACAGTAATCAAAGTGTTTGTCTTCGAAAAAACAGTCTACAAAAATTTGTTCACGCTTCCAGAAATGGGATACTTTAGCTGACCGGTGAAGTACATTCTTTTCTTGAAGCCTGGAGGCTAATAACTCAGCTGCTTTCTTTGATAGGCCCAAATCTCTTACTAAGTCATTCCACTAGGGTTGGCTAAACTGCTGAGGGGTTAATGACTGCTTGGCATCAGAAGAAGACCCTTCAGATTCTACAACCATTTCCTCATGCATCTTATCAAAATACACTTGATCACCATGTTCACTTTCTTCATGCTTAGAAGAAATAAAACCATTGAAAACTGGAACTGGGAGTGTCTCAGAGTGTGGGATAGGTCGTATTGCTTGCTGAAGGGATATTAGGATATGCGATCATATGCCATTTTTTCTTGCCGATGCCCTTTGTATGGATCAGACAGAAATAACAGTCATTGCTGTGGTCCTTAGGTTCATGCCAAACCATGGCAATACCAAAAGGCATTCCTTTGCGTTTTCCTTTTGTCCAGTCACAAAGCATATCCTCACAATTATGACACACAATATGAGGAGCCCAATTCTTGTCTTGATCTCCAAGGGAAACTTGAAAATAGGCAATATATGCACGTGTCACAAATGATGAAATACCGTGCCTTTGACGTTGAAGTGTGTAACAGCCACATATATAACAGAAGGTGTCAGGACTATTCTTACATTTACGCCTACTTATAAAAGCCATGATTAAATCTTAAAACAAAATGAGAGGGTGTTTTTATCAGATAATAATTTTTGACATTTAAAAACTACAATTATGTAAAAGTGATGTTTGTAAAACATGAATTGCCTTGTGGTTATGTTCAATCCACAAGTCGTTGCCCTTTAACTCCAATTTAAAAACCAATGCATGCCATTAACTGTAACAAAAAGAAATTAAAATTGCATAAAAACTAGAGCATGCACCCAAAAACGGATTTCAGATTTAGAATTAGCGATGCAGAAATATACAGAAACATTCTAAAACCTCTTGCAACAAAAAATGAAAATAAATAAATCATTCCCCAGTATAATTTAAACATCTCTTGCAGAATTTTATTTTCTCCTTCATAGTACTATTTTTGGGGGTAAGGTCTTAAAAGTTACTTCTTCATATTAGTAAAAATGGTTCTCAATTAATTCTAAGTCTGTTTCCGTTTTCCTCATGGATGCCACTGACTACTCATTTAGATTGGTGTTGTTTCCTATACTCCTCCTAGCTTCTCATTTTCCCAAAATGTAGTCCTCCAGAATATATTATCCAAATTCATTACTTCAAAACATAAAACAACATTATCTCCCTCCCACAGAAAGATTATCATGAAATGAAATCTTCCACATCTAAGTTATGTTTGAAGTACAATCTCAGGACCTTAAGCAGCAGCCCCCCTCCTCCTCCCACACATTTTGGTAAATTGACTCTCCAGGCTCCTCCTTTCCCCTTAATCCTTTATCTACACAATATTAATTATGATATGCTAATCACTTATCTAACCTTTTTATTAAAGAACAGCTCCCACCCTATTATATATTGAAAAAGACTCTAGGTTCTACTCTAGTCCTGCAGCTTCTAATAGTGCGTATCAAAGAAAACGACAAAACACTGGGCCCAAATGACTAGTTTTACTTAAAAAGCAGTAATATATCACAGTTGGTATTTAACAATGTGTTTTATGTAGGCAATACCTTTAAAACAACAGAAAATGTGATTGGCCATGAGTAAAACCAAAAGGTTTTAATGTTTCAATTTATTTCCTTCAAGTTCTTTTAAGTATGAATAAAAACCTCTACGGGTGACGCAAAAAGGACGACTTACCACAAACAGTCCGTATGTTGGAGAATATAATTTGGAAAAAAAAATGACATAACTTGCAATGTATAAATCACAAACAAGAGAAGAAACTTCTCATGAAAACACCACCAATTCAAATCTCCATTCTGAAAAGACAGGCAGCCTTCTGTAACTAGTTCTTTACCATATGGTAAATGGCATGGCAACAAAAGCAAAAAGCCAAGTGACAAACTGTATCTTAATGATAAGACCTTTATTTAGCTGACTGCTCCACATATGCTACACATCAAAAAGAGAATGCAAGTCAGGTTAGGACAAGTACCCACTATTTGTTATTACTGAGCTATCAAACAACATCTGGTTAACAGGAATTATTATACACAGTAGTAAGAGGAGTTTCAAAGTTTGACAACTGAAATGAGAGATTTTTAATTAAAAAGTGGCATTTTAAAATAGATCCTTACATCCAAGTATTGAGAGCTATACAATCTCTTGATTAAACCTCAGAGTAAGTTATTCATAATTTTCTGAGTCACTGGTTTGTATCTTACCAACAGAGAAAGCAATCTCAAGAATTGAAGTTGGGGTTTACTGAGCAAATGGAGCTAAACAACTGATCGAACTCTGTTATCCATCTCCTGTAGTGCAATACAAGTCAGTAACAAACTTAGATTTTTAAATGGCCTTCCCAACTATCGTCCCTACTGCTTTGCTCACTGCACTCATTCCCACGGAGGAATACACAGTGCGGTCCTAAACACCGGAAATCACAGCAGTTGGAATTACCCTTTCCTGAATAATCTGTGTGAGATGTGTGAAGAACACATCAGGCGCTTGTCTGAAATGATATAGCATGGACATCCTCTATCTACCTTGACCCTTATAACTAAGAGAAGCAAAAACCCTTAAAGTTTCCTGAGAGTTATTAATTTCCAAACTCGCAAAATCAAACTGGTAGGCTGCTGTAAAATGACAATGAACAACACTCTTCATATTCAATCTTAAGGGAAGAAAAGCTGTGAGAACATCTATGGAAATAAATGTCACCAGAAATAATGCTTCTGTATGGTTTGGGGTTGGAGGAAGGGACAGGAAGTTTAAAGCCACACACTTTCTGTACCTATCAGATTTGAGAAATTACTGGGTTCGTACAGAGTTCTGTTGCCGTAGAAAAACCTGTTCTGCTGATTACCATGCATAAGGTGATGAACATGCAGAGGCTGCTAACACATCATGTCGGGCCTGAAAGAATTAACACTCACTCTCATCCCTCAGAAGTTAGGGCTGGGAAGAAGGTAAGAGGAATATTTCTGTTAAACAGAAATTTATGTGCACAAGGCACTATGCTTGTCACTTCATCGATTAAAACAGAACAGATAGTAAGATCCCTGACACTTTGGGGCTTAGAATCAAATGAAAATAAAAGTCTTCTGGGACAGAAGAGGTATCTTCATTAATAATAATAATGGCCTGGGTAAATGAAGAATCTAAAAGATGAGGTTTAACTGCCTACTCTTATTTTATTATACCATCACTTAATTTCCTCAAGTGTGATTCAGTATCAACCTGACTAGTTTCCTTTTGACAGTGGAAGTAAGTAACTGAAGGTTTGGATGGTTAAGAACAGTGTTAAGAATGGACACCTTTATCAGAAAATCACCTTGCTTATCTATCAAGTCTCACCATTCCTTTCTTCCTGCATGACGATGACAATTGTCACTTTACCCACACTGTCTTCTTGTAAAAAATGAGTTGGGATTTTCCTTCCTCCTCTCTATGAATAAGTGCTAAATGATAAAGAATTAGACCAGAGTACCTCTGCACAAACATATACTCAAAACTGAAACAAAGAGCTGTGACTAGTAAGTCACACAAAGGGGTCAAAATGCCATCTATTTTCAGAAATTTGAGGGCCCACACAAACCCAAGACATTTTACCATATGCCTCTCTCAGATATTAAAAAAAAATTCTAGTACAAACTTTCAAAAGGAATTTTATCTGTATATTCAGGGCTCTTTATCATGCAAATAATTAGGATTTCATATTTAATATAACTCAATTTTTTCCATGCTTTTTCTTACTGGAAAGAAAGCAGAAGAAGATTCAATGCTGTCAGTGATTCTCTAAAAAAATCTGTCTAATCTATGGCCCATGGTTTCCTCCTCCCCTAACACAGCCACTGGGGACAGGGAAAGAAACAAAAAAGCCACCCTGTGGAAAAGTCCCCCCACCCCCCATAAAATAACATGAACTGGGACAGGTGCAGCAGTAACTACTTCATGGCACTTTCCTAAGCTGCTGTTGATGTTGTTTTTAAGGAAACAGTAAACATGGCTTTATAATTGACAATGAAACAAATGCCAGTGGTCAGAGCTGAGTTTAAAAGTCAGAAAGACTTTAAAATGGATGTTGGGTGGGTTTCTAAACTGAAGGAAATAAATTTGCTTCTTTTGAAGAATGTTTGTTCTTTTTCCCAGTTCCCTTTTGTGGCAGGATCTCAACCACTAAGTCAAACATAACAAGCATCAGTGATTTCCAAGTTTGCAAAAAGATTTTTTTTCTTTATGAAACTAACTCATTGGTCTTCAACCTTTATGTGAAGTTGCAACAAGTGTTAACTCCAAAGTAAGGTTCAAATGACTTTCTTAAGGTCACACAGTCAGTAAGAGATAAGCAAATAACCCCAGAAGTACTCCCACCAGTCTACTCTCCTAACCACTACACCACACAAGCGCATGTCTGATTCATTTTAAGAAATGAGTATAGCTTATGATTTCAAAGGCTTACTTGTATATGCTCTTCAAATAATTTTTTAAATCATTACAAAATAAAATGTGCTAATGAAAACTGACAATTCTATTGTTTCTTATTCATCTTTTCTTCTGACAGCCAAGAAGCACCTTCCAAAACCATTAACAAAATGAAGACTTTAGAGAAGAGCTAAGAAGTGCCTCTAAACAAGCCAATCCTGGCAGCCACAGCTAAATTCACTGCTTTAGCAGATCTCTACCTAGCACACTAGTTGTGTCTGCACAAATTACAACCACCTTGGGAACTTAAAAAGTACTTAATGCCCAGGCCCTACCCCAGACAATACATCTAAATCTTTGAAACTGGTTTTAGTATTTTTAAAAAGCTCCCTATGTGATTCTAATGTACAACCAGTGTTGAGAACCACTGTTAAATCTTTTTAATTTTAATTAATTTTAGAGGAAGGGGGAGAGAAACATTGATATGTTGTTCCACTTATTCATGCCATCACTGGTTAACTCTTCTATGTGCCCTGATGGGGGACTAAAACTATAATCTCAGCATGTTGGGATGACACTAACCAACTGGGCTACATGGCCACGGCCAAGAACCACTATTAAATTTTTGAAGTGAATAAATTTGTGCAGTGCTGATCATTTGTTATGCTTGTTAACTACACTGTTGGAAGAAAGTGAATAGCAAAAATAAAGATCTTTATTTACATAAATACTATGTAACAAAGAGGAAGGTAATATGGTCCAGAAGAAAGGTCTCCTCTCTAGGAATTTATATATAAGATAATATTTCTGCCTCTGGAAGTTAAGGAAGGCTTCTAAGGAACTGGTGACATTTGAAGGTGAAGAGACACCGACTGAAAAAAGTATTTTTGCACAGTTCACAGTGCTAGCAAAGATGCTTGTAAGGGGCAACAGTAGACACAACGTAAGGACACAGAAGAGAAATAAGTTGGATAGGCAGGTTGAGGCCACTTTAGGAGGGTCCTGAATTTCAAGCAAAATTATGTGGTAGGAAATGGGGCATCACTATGTTTCTGAACAAAGGCCTACTATTATGAGAGTTAAGCTGCAGTGAGATTACTTTAAACCTGGAGGAAGTATGGACTAGTTGAGGGCAGAGACACATGGCAAGGGGACCTGTTTAATAAGAAGGCTGTAACTGCAACAGTCTAGGCAAGTAAGGAGAGCCTCATGTGGCTTAGCAGCAGTGGAAAGTGAAGAACTGGATAGGAGAAGTTAAAAAGGCAGGACTTAGCAAATGAATGGATTTTGTAGGTAAGGGCAAGAGAAGCACCACAGACAAACCAGATTTTACTTCTGGATAATCAGGAAGATGGAAATGTCACCAGAGGAAAAGAGGACATTTGACAGAGAAGATGAGCTCTGTCTCCAATTTGAACATTTGTATTGCCTGAGGGATATCCAAATGGATATCCAGTAAAAAATTTTTAAAAAATGTAGCCTTCAACCCTAGGAGAGATGTCAGAGCTGAATATACAACTTTGGGGGAAGATATATTTGATTGGGAAGACCAATCTTCTCCTCTGGGATAACTCCATTATCCTGTACCAATTATGTCTGTTCTGACTTCTTGAATTCCTCTTTTACCACCGCTCTTCTGAATCTCTTGCATCCTTCTCTTTGCTTTCCTATTCATCAACTACAGCCTGAGATCAATGCTATGCCTGCTTTCCCCACACCGACAACAGGATAGCTGAAAATTACCTGGGGCAAGGGAACTTTGATACCACTTCAAATCCATGATCTGTGGCCTCATCTGGGCACCCAGTGACACTTGTCAATTCCTCTGGCCCTTGGTTAGTTCCTTTTCTAGATTCTCTCAATGACTACTCTGGTACCACTATTTTATACTCTCTATACAACTACCTGCTCTTTACTCTTAGAATACAACCTCATATCCTACTTCCTTGAAAATGAAGTCAGGCCCTGCCAAGTAGCTCAATTGGTTAGAACTCTGTCCCAATGTACCAAGGCTGCAGGTTTAATCCCAGGTCAGGGCACATACAAGAATCAACCAATAAATGCATACATAAGTGGAACAACAAATCTGTTTCTCTCTCTCCTCCTCCTCCCCACCCCTCTCTAAAATCAATTTAAAATTTTAAAGAAAAATGAAATCAGGCATTTTTAAGTTTCTTCGATTTATAAACCTACCTACAGTCACATATTCTTCACTTTTTCTTCCTGTCTCAGCAGATGTAGATATATATCAAGCTATACCATCTGCCTGTGGTCAGGATCCGTTTCTTTGCGCCACCTCTGGGACTCTGTTCCATTGTGTATATCTACCCCCAACCTACCTTCACATTATTTTTCTTTACTGGCTCCTTCTCCATACACTATACACATGCTGAAGTCTCTTTTATCCAAAACAAATGGTTACTGTTCAATCTCTCTCCTATCCTTATCAAGTTTCTCAAAAGAGAAATCTGCGTTTGTTGACTCTACTTCCTCCTCTCACTCTGGGATATAAGGTTCATATATCCCTTCAAATGATATAAAAGTTTTTACAAATGTGCACTTTTTTCCCCTTGAGGAAAGAATACATCTTTATTCTACTTTCAATGTATAACTATGTATCTCAATGTATGACTAATTTTATAATTATCACATGATGCAAAGAATTTGTTATGCATTTAATTTTATACTTGGGGGAATTCTGGAGCATGTGTAAGTCTTAGTGTTTCAGATAAGCAACATTTTTCTGTGCACCGAAACTATAGGTAGACTAGTTACAACTTCAGGGTTGCTTTATTCTTTCTTTTTTTTTTTTAGAAAGAATTTTATTTAAATTTATTTATTTACTATTTATTCATTTTAGAAGAGAGAATGTGAGAGAGAAAGGGGGGAGGAGCAGGAAGCATCAACTCCCATATGCGCCTTGACCAGACCTCAGTGTTCCCAGGTCGACGCTTTATCCACTGCGCCACCACTGGTCAGGCAGGGTTGCTTTACTCTTACAAACATTTTTGCAGGTCAGCTGATTTGTCCTTCACTGCAATTAAAAACCTCAATGTGCAAAGCAACATATTAATATGGGCCTGAAAAACTCAACTGAAAAAAAATAGTAACAAAACTGTGAAACAGCGCAGGCAATTTGGTTACTGTAATGTGATTTCACCTACACAGAAACTGTAGGTGTTCACCAAGCAGTTTATAGTAGTTTCCTGAGTACCTGCTCCACTGGAATACTGCTGGTAGGTCTTCTGTATTTTGATGTGTTCCATCTTTTCAGGCAGAGTCTACCTGAGCTGCATTAATATGACAAAGACAACTCTCAAACTCCCCTTCAAAAAGTGGGACAAAACAAACAGTAATAGAACTAGACAATACCAAGCCTCATTTTACCCTCTGGACTTCATCATTTGCTCTAAACCTCTGTAAAAATATTTAAACACTGCCTGGCCTGTGGTGGTGCAGTGGATAGAGGGTTGACCTGGAATGCTTAGGTCACAGGTTGGAAACCCTGGCCTTGCCCAGTCAAGGCACATTTGACAAGCAATCAGGCAATGAACAGCTAAAGTGAAGCAACTATGAATTGATACTCTCACTCCCTGTTCCTTTTTCTCCTCTCTCTGTAAAATCAATATATTAAAAAATCTTAAAAAAATAAAATAAACACTGAGTAAAAGAGAAGCATTTAAATTTTGCCTACAAGAACCATATGACTTTACTGTTAACTAGAAGTATCAGAATAAGAAGTTAGAGGCAGGAAGAATGTTAAAAAGGTGTTAAGTCTCTATAATACACAGTTTAATTGGAAGTGTTTAAAAACAACAAAGACATGAGGCAATCAGGAGCTTAAATTTCATAAGAACAATACATCTGAGAATAATCATTTTTTCCTCTTTATAACTTTCCCTCGAGTTTGCAAGACTAGTTAATACAATATATTGAGTAAAACTAGTTAAAGAATTTGCTTTGAGGGTGAAATTTTCCATTGGGATACATTTATATTTGATACATACTTCTAATTCAATGAACAAATACCAACAATTAAAACATTTAAAGAATTCTCCAGAATTTTGTCTGTGATGCATCAGATAAACAAAAGATTTAATGCCATATTAACATACTTGGTGATTAACTGCCTTTTAACCGAATTTTCTATTATCAGTCCACAAAAGGTAAAAGAATAAGTTCATGGAAGATAAAAGTAGTATTTGGAACCAAGTTTTTAAATCCAAGAAACATTTATAAAAATTGTGAATTAAAAGATAATCTCACATTTACATCTAGCTTTGATTGGTTTTCATTAATTTTATTAAAGAGATTACAAAAATATATTTGCAAAAAAGCAATGCTAGATTTGGCTAAAAGTGTCAGTTCCTTTTAGCCTAAATAGTCATATTCCTTAGACTATATCTACCCTGGAAAATAAGAATCATTACAGAGACACAGGGTCACTGTCCTTCCTTTCATTCTATTTTTGTTTTCCCTGTGTAGTGAAATTTTACCAGTGTTACCAATTCTGTGTTTAAGTCCATAACATCAACAATAAGTTATCCAAGTTTTTCTTCTTCATTCAATTTATTCTACAAATGTTAACTGAGTACAATGCAGTGCCAGATTGAGTGCTCGGCACGAGGAAGACTGAAGTACTCTAAACCAGTGTTTTTCAACTGTCAGTCCACGAACTGGTGCCAGTCCACCCGAAAGAGTTAACCACTCTGATGTTTTGGTTAACTATTGAATGGGCTGGCACAAATTTCCGGCGGACCAGCAACTGAAAATCACTGATATAGACAATGTCCTTGGCTGCATGGAGATTGTTTTGGTAAGAAACCAGTTTCAAATTCACCTTACTTAATTTAGACATCTTTCCAGGTTAGCATTGTTCACACATTGCCCAAACACAATTTTTTGATGAATGGAAGGTCTCTTCTGTAGAAGTGTGTGTAGTAAATATATACATCCCTAACACTGATTTGTGGACCATAAAAAATGAGAAAGCTGGAAAGGTAAAAAGCATACATATGGTAAAAAGTCACACAAATTAAATAGTAGCTGTATAGGTCAAATGCTGCCCTAAATTACTTCTCCTAGGGCAGATCACCGACCTGTGGTGGAGAAGGGTAGAATCAATCAGAGCAAGTAGTGCTAATATAGGTGTTCAGAAGGAGAAACATAAAGGGTTTGGTTTATTTACTTTTGAAGTACAAGATGCAAAATGTTATGAAAAAAACAGACATTCAAGGCAAAAAGAAAGAAATGTGGAGAAAACAGGGGGAAACAGGATGGGTGACAGGGATTAGGGAAGAAAAAGGAAACCTCAAATATAATATTTTTCACTCCCTAAGACACACCTGACCATAAGACACACCTAGGGTTTTAAGAAGGAAAATAAGAAAAAAAATATTTTGAACCAAATGCTGCGTTAAAATATTTAATAAGATACCATATTTTTTGCTCCATAAGATGCACGGGCATTTTCCCCTCCACTTTTAGGGGGAAAAATTGCGTCTTATGGAGTAAAAAATACAGTATATCTGATGAAATTCCCAGTTTCTTCATGGGCCACTTCCCGTCTGTCATTCTATGTCTTGTTAGTAATCCCAACCCTACGTAACACCTCCTTCCCTTTTGCTTTCAAGATGCTCAAGCCTCCACTGTCCTGACAAGTATTCTGAAGATCTGCCATGTCAGATCAGGTTATACTCCCTCTCTCCTTTCCTTCCTGCCAACCTTATGAAAAAAGTGGCCAACATTTCTACCTGTAGTATCTTTAAAACTGTTTACTACAGCAGCCCTTGCAATCTGCTCTCTTCCCATCATTCTATAAAACCTGCTTTCTTAAAGGTCGCCTACAACCACCTAATTGTTAAAACCACAGGCTGTTTTCAGTCCTTCTCCTTTTTGGCAGAGAATAACTACTGCTTTCAGAAAGGTAGTTACCACCTCTTCCTTGAATCTCAAGCCCACTTTGGGCTCCTGGATAGTGTCCTGTTGTGTACATACTTTCCTGAGGTACACTGTGCAGTGGAAAGCGCGCACATTTTGACGTTGGACAAAGTCCTTATCTTCCCAGAGTCTGTTTCCTTCCTCTGAGAGTGGGACATGACCACTGACCTCACTGATCTGAGGATCAAATCAAATAGCATAAATTGAGTCTAGCACTGTATGTGCACATATTGATGCTCAGAAAACGTCTATTTTTTTCCTTTCTGCTGTTTCCTCAAGCATCCTGGGCATGGATGTGGGTGTGCCAGGGTTCTACCTCATGTTGACTCTGCATTTAACACCTGCTACCTTTACCCTCTCACCCAACCCTGTGCTGACTACAAAATCTAGGTCTTTGATTTTTCTTACCATTCAGTTCCAATTCCACATTTTTAACTACCTACTTGGGAACCAGCCAAGTGGATAATCTTACTGAACCTTAAAATGAATGGGAATAGTTTCAATGCTTGTAAAGCAGGTATTAAACCAAATGTACCATCTCTTTCAATTAGTTCCTTCTACCCACTTCCCTACAGGCACCAGCACTTTCCCAGCCATCTGTTCTAACACTGTGAAATCATGTTTGACTCACCCCCCCCTACCCTGCTCTGCTCAAACTGTGGAAACCCTGGACCTATAATGTCTCTATCTATCTCTAACATGTCACTTTCATTGCAATCACTTTAGTTCACTGCCTCGGTGCTCTTTGGTTAACTAGGCTGTTACTAGCAAAGGTTTTGAGAAAATCAATTTCATAAATGATGTGGACAAGAGCCAGAATGCAAGAGATTAATGAAATACAATCACTGACAACCAAATAGCTCTTCAAGAAATTTGGTTAAGTGAATGGATTATAGACTATGGAACAGTGAGGTTAAGAATAAAGGATAGGTGTTTGTTTTTGTTTTCTTCTTAAAAAATAAAACTTTAAAGATGAATAAGCACTTGCTGGCAGTAGGAGTCAACAAAGAGCAAAAAATGATTGCTTCCTAATTAATCTCATTCATCCATTCTCTGCCAGATATTTATTGTCAATCTATAATATTTTAGGCACAATGCTAAGCACTGAGTATAGAAAGTAAAATCAGATATAGAACCAGCCCCTAAGAATAGTGAGTAAAATCAGGTATAGAACCAGCCCCTAAAATCTTCCAACTGAGTGAGGGAGACTGACATTATTCATGTAATCACAGTTAAAGACAAAACTGAAAACAGGAAAAGTGCTAGAAAAGGTAAGTACCTGGTGTTATAAAGCCTATTTATAAAGATGTTTAATGTAGTCAGGGAAGTCAGGAAAACTTTCTTTTTTTTTTTTTTTCAAAAGTCCTGTTCTTGTCGGGAAGGTTCAGGAAAACTTTCTTGAGGAAGAAACACTTCCTCAAGTTCTAAAAGATGAAGGGAAATTATTCAAATGAATGGGGAGGGAAGACCATTCTCAGCAGAGAGACAACCTATGGTGAGAAAGAACATGATGAGAAGGGCTGACAGAAGGGAGGAGTGGCAGGACTGGGGAGAACAAGATGGGGTGATGCGAAATGAGACTGGAGAGAAGGGGCTGGACCACACAGCGCCCTGTAAGCCACAATAAAAGAGGAATAACTCTTTGAGAGCAATGGAAGCCTTGGAAGGAACTGGTACAAGGCAAAAGACAGGATCAGATCTGACTCCAGATCTCTGCAAGGCTGATCTTCCGAAAACACAGATGGTGTACTGTGTTTATGATGGTACTCTCTGCCCAAAGTTTAAATGACCTTTACCGTCCACTGAAATAAGTTTACTTGTCATTGAAAAACCTATCTCTGCCACAGACTCAACTTCCCAACTAGTTATCTTGTACTTTTAACTACAGCTCTTCTTTTTTCATGCTATAGGTACCTCCTAGAATGTCCTCATTTTTTCATTTCTATTTTTAAAAACCCCTTCCATCTGCCTGACCTGTGGTGGCGCAGTGGATAAAGCGTCGACCTGGGAACACTGAGGTCGCTGGTTCAAAACCCTGCACTGGTCTGGTCAAGGCACATATGGGAGTTGATGCTTCCAGCTCCTCCCTCCTCTCTCTCTCTCTCTCTCTCTCTGTCTCCTCTCTAAAAATGAATAAAATAAAAAATAAAAATAAATAAATAAATAAACAAACACCCTTCCATCTTTTGGGCCCATCACAAATCCCTCTTCTGTGCAATCTTTTTTTGATGTTCCTAGTCGAGATCTTTGCTTCTTTGAACCCCTATGACAGTTTGTGCTTCTCTTTGCCATTTAATACACTCACCCCTTTATATAGTTACCTGTGCACATACTGATCTTCCCTTTTCTCAAACTCCAACAGGCTGTAAATCCATGATGGCGAACCTATGACATGCGTGTCAGCACTGACATGCGTAACCATTTTCGATGACATGCAGCCACATGTGGCCGCATACCAGAGAAGTACAGGGCCGCATGCCGAGAAGGACGTTTCATCCTCGGCTCCTGCACGGCCAGGTGCAGTAGCCGAGGATAAAACATTTGCTGTAGTGTAGACACTCTGTGCCGGAGGTCTGTAGGCCTAAACAACAGAACTCCGGCACAGAGCGTCTAGTTCTGGGACTTCCGGTTAGGCCGCTTTTCTCAAAGTGACACATCACCCGAGTTATGCTCGGTTTTTTGGCGAATTTTGATACACCAAGCTCAAAAGATTGCCCATCACTGCTGTAAATTGTTTGAGTGTGTGGGCTTTGTTTAACCTTTGTATCCCTCACAGAGCCTAAGACACAGTCTTACCACAGCAGCTGCTCAATAAACATTTGATGGCTATGTTTTGAGTCAGATTTCTAAGTATTTGAAAACTCTGCTATTATTGTGTGAATGCCAGCTTCTCCAATGTTCTATGGTTATGATGCTACAGCAAAGTGTGAGTCTCCTCTCCTGCTCTGGTATACATGGGCACTACTTATGGTGGTTTTCATCACATGATATTAAAGGCAAAAAAAAAAAAAAATCCAAACTCTTTAAAAGAAAAACCAGAGCTGCAAGTTAGGTACTTATCAATCTATTAGTTAATAATCAGATAGTGCTAATCCAAAGAAAAACCTCAAGTTACTTTACCTAGTTCAAAGATGAAATATTAGTGAGTATCGGGGTCTTTTCATCAATAAGAAAAAAAGTAGGAAGCTAAAAAGAAAAACGTTATTCTAGAACTACTTAAAAAATTTCCCCAACCTGTGGTGGCACAGTAGATAAAAGTGCTGACCTGGAATGTTGAGGTTGCTGGTTCAAAACCCTGACCTTGCCCAGTCAAGGCACATACAAGAAGCAAGGAGTTGATGCTTCCTGCTCCTCACCCAGCCTCCACCTTTCTCTCTCCTCTCTAAAATCAATAAGTAAAATCTTAAAAAAAAAAAAATCCTTAAATGTGACCAGAACACAGAATCAGAAACTCACATAAAACAGCAGCTTTCTAGACATCCTTATTCCTTGATAACTTATTCCCAGAATAAAATGTAAAGAATAATGTGGAAGGGAGAAAAAAAACACTTCATGATTGTGGATGAGACTTCTGTAAGCAAAATATTTTAAAGTATATTTTTACATTAAAAAGCCAACTTACACATTTCATTTCGCTCTTCACCACCTTTAGTGTAATGCTGAGGTGCTAAACCACTCTACCATTTCCTTCTGCATCCAGGGAAGGTTCCTCATCTTTGATGTGTAGAGCAACAGAATATCAGCTAAGTATGTAGTACAAAGAGAGTAAAAGAATCTTGGGAGGGTTCCTCCCGCTTTCTCACATGAGTACTCTGTAATCTTTCCAGAGTGAAAGCCATATCATTCCATGCATGTCTTTGTCAAGCTTAATGACTAACATACCTAACAAAGTAGCAATATTTGGGCAGTGTCACCTTGGCTTTCTAGCAGCAAAATCCACCAGTTTCCTATACTAAATAAACTCATATTCATCATCTCTTTCAGCAGCCTTTGAGATATTGCATTACTGCTTCTTTCTCATAACATCTCAAAGTTAAATTTGCACTGCTAAATTGATTTAATCTGGATTTAGTCCAAACCCTCATACTGTCAACAGGAAAAATAATGCACACTGAGGTTAAGAAATTTGTGCAAGGCTGCACAGCTAGTGCAAAGAAAAAAATAGGATATCCAGAATGAGACTGAATTTAGTTTTAAGAGACCTGTGCATTGCTAACGGTGGTCTCTGGGGTAAGGGAATTACATTTAATGAAACTATAATGCTTAATAAAAATCATTTACATAAACTTAAATTGCACTTAATTTTACCCTAAGTACAAACCTAAAGTTCCCAAATTAGAAAACCAAGAGGCATGTGAGGCTATTACTATTAAGAACATCTAAGAAAAAGTAGACAATAAGAACATAACATGAAGAAATATGTCATTATGGGCTTTCTATTTCAGAACTATCTAGAAAATTGAGATAAAAGCTTTGATTAGAAAAGACTGTAATAGCCAAATAAAATAAAATGTTTTTCTTATAACAGATGGTTTATATCCTGATAATGTTTGCATTTAATGCTTTAGGATTACCTATTAATAAGGAAGCAGGGATGCTTTCCATTGATATTTCTAATTCAAAAGAAACAAGTTCTTTGTAACTCACTTTGTAGTGATATATTACACACAGGTTTGTTTAAAGGGCTGGGCTGTAGTGACTTTAAAACTTTATATCTAAATCCTGTTTGTGACAAATCTATAAGCAGCTCTGTAGATGAGTATTGGAAAACTCTGTCATAACTGTTGCTCTGTAACAATTCTTCAGAACAGTGGCTCCAACATTTTTTCCAGTGCACTAAGATTGAAAAATGCCCACACTATTACATGCAGAGCTGGGAGGCTGGGGAGAACAGTGCCCTTAAGCGTCAGACTTCCGACCTTTCCTGCCTTGTCCTCTCGGTGAGCTCAGTCAGGATTGGAGATGTCACTGGCAGATATGGACACTGCCTCCTTAAGTCAAGACTGACTTGCAAGGCCAAGTGCTCCTTGCTCCTTATCGTCAGCACTGCTTCTGCTGCTGCTTGTGACAGGGAAGCTGGAGAGCACATCTTTTTGCTGAGAATCCTTGGTAATTTTGATATGTATTTTGGCCAGAGGTTGGGGACTCTCAGCCACTTACGAATAAAAACCTGACATTTAAAATTGCCAAAAATTACATTTTCTTTAAAAAATATCTGGATTCCCACATAGCTCTGCTGGCTGAGGGTAAAGTTACTTTAATGAAAAAATACTATACCATATATATATATTTATATAAACTAACAGCAGTGAGTGTAAGGAGGCTGAAAATAATCTAAGTATTGTTTAATTCTCAGTAAATATGTAAATACTTCAAGTTCACAATGAGAAAGGTACTGTGTAGTAAAGACCATAAGATAAAGCCCAGATTTATATAAGCAAGAAAAACTAAAAGAATCTTACGAATAAGGAGGAATCCAAAATAAATACCACTAGTTACAGTTCAGATATTTAATTTATATGGCCTCATTTTCAACACTATTATCTTTTTTTCGGTATGTGTGGGTGGGTATGCTCATAGGTACTCATTTTGCTGTGTAGTAGAAATTCCTAGAACATAAGAATTTACTATTACAAGTCCAGGAAAGTCTAAAATCAATTAGACAAAAAAATTTTTGCAAATATAAGTCTCTGAAATAACTACTGGGTGTGAGGCAAGAAGAGATGAGAAAATTCAATCCATGGAACCTATCCATTAGCAGTGGAAATTAAAAACAGTGCAGCCACTGCGGAAAACAGTCTAGCACTTCCTTGAGAGGTTAAACACAGAGGTAACACATGACCCAGTATTCCACTCCTAGGTATATACCTCAGGGAACTGAAAACATATGTTTTTATAAAAACATGTACACAAATGTTCATAATAGCCAAAAAGTAGGAAAAAAAATGAAATTACCAGAACTGATAAGTCAATAAATCCAATGTTGTATTACCCATGAAATGGACTTGACTCCGCTATAAAAAGGACTGACGTGCTGTTGTGCCACAATGAGTGGTCCTTGAAAACATGATTCAAGTGAAAGAAGCCAAACACAAAACACCACAAATCACATGACTCCATCTGTACAAACTGTTCAGAACAGGTAAATCCAGAGGCATAGCAGATCAGGGGTTGCCAGGGGATCCAGAGAGAAGAAATTGAGACTAAGCTAAACTAAGGTTTCTTTTTGGGGTGAGAAAAATGTTTGGAATTAGATTATGGTCACAGTTGTATAATATAGTGAATATAATAAAACCCAGTAATTTAAATTGTACACTTTAAAATGGCAAATTTTATGTCACGTGAATCTCTCAATAAAAAATTCATTTAAATATAAAAAAACTTATAATTATAAGGAAACAAAAAACTTTTTTCAATGATCTTCTATTATGGTCTCAAATATTGAGAACTAAATTGGAAATGTTAAGAGAAAGGCTTTGGGATACTTCTGAGAACCAAGAAATTTCTAAGCAACCATCTCTTCATTTTTCACTGTGACTCACACATTTCTCTAAGGAAATTAGTGATGGGTGGGCTACAAAAAACAATATGCTGAGGCAAAAAGCCTTAGTCACATCTTTCCATTCATGCCTGGTACCCAAGGGAAGTGACTCTCCCGAGTGTCTATCTGGATGATGGTTACCTAAAGTGGCTGCCCATGTCCAGTGAAGGCTTTTGTTTAGTGATCATGGTTAAGTTGAGCTTGTTTAAATACCATTTCCCAGGAATTACATGCTACTCCCTGAACAACAGGAATACTCAAAGCTTTTAGGGGGAATAAACTATTGCATGGTCTCTGCCTAGGAAGTGGACCATAGTTCACTGGAAACAGACAGTTCAATAAATAAAATGAAAGCAGACATTTTTGGAGATGATCTTGAAAGCTTTCCATTAGAAAACATCAAGGGTATAAAAGTAGGACTAGCATCTATCCATGTTAGACTACCACAAGTCATTCTCTATCCTCTATTCTTTCTAATTAAGAAAAAGTAAGCATTCATCTCCTTCATTAGATAACCAAACCATTTCCATGGAGCACACCACATACTTCTCTCCCAGCTACCTACTAAGAGACATTTGACTCCTATCTACAATTAACCATACATAGATTATCGTAATATAAAGTAGTGGCCCATTTACAAAGGTTTCATATTAAACTCAGTGGAAAAGTTACAGATAAAATGCAAGAAGCTTTGAGGAAACTGATACCCGTTTCTGGTGTGTGGGTTACACACACCTAAAGAAAGTCAGGTTCAGTCAACTTGTTTCTCCATAGCCTTCTCCACTGACTTCTCTTGGGCTGCCAACCTTGCTCGGGACCTTTCCCTAGGTTGCTCAGCTTTAAGTCAACATCTGTACAATCCCCTCGTGTTACAGGCTGAAGTATAATAACAAAGGTCAAAGAAAACTGGAAAGTCTAAGAGCAAAGGGAAGAGTGAGGGAAGAAAAGGGGTTGAGCAGAGAAAGGGGTCCTATGGGCTACATGTAAAATCTTTTAAAAATTCTTGTCAAAATCTTTTGAAAGAAACTATTCAGAGTACAGTGACCAAGATTATAAGTGATTCTTTGGTTTTTGTTTTCCTATATTAAAGGCAAGATGATAATTATGAAGAATACTAGAACAGCTATATGATATACTATGAGGAGGCATCAAAAATGCACTTTAATGTAACTAATGATGCTTTCTAATTTGGTATATAAACACGTCAACACCTAAATACATTAAATAGCTTTACACAACAGGGTATATACATACTAAAATATTTATAGTAGACTATCTCTCTATATATAGTTATACACATTTTATGAAAAATTATGCACCAAAACTGAAAAGAGCCTAATATCTCATTAGAGCATTATTTATGTGGGAAAATCAGGTATAGCTCTATTAGTTCAACATCTAGTATGTAAGAATAAAATCTGATAAAGTTCAAATAGGATATAAAATTACCATAACCAAGTGATTAAATAATACCAATTACCAGGTTTATTTCATTTGTAACTAATTATTTAAAAAGAAAAATACTGGATCAGTTATCACTATTACAGATGTTCTTCTATGTATAAGAAGTTCTTAATCTTTTTTTTTTTTTATTAAGTGAGAGGCAGGGAGGCAGAGAGACTCTTCCATGCCCCCAACCAAGGTCTATCTGGCAAGCCCCAACCCAGCAATGCTCTGTCCATCTGGGGCTGCTACTCCGTTGCTCAGCAACCAAGCTCATTTTAGTGCCTGAGGTGAGGTCATAAAGCCATCCTCAGCACCTGGGGCCAACTTTACTCAAACCATTCAGGTCATGGCTGCAGGAGGGAAAGAGAGGAGGGGGAAGAGTGGAGAAGCAGATCACTGCTTCTCCTATGTGCCTTGACCGGGAATCAAACCCAGAACTTCCAGATGCTGGGCAAATATTCTACTGCTGAGCCAACCAGCCAGGGCCTTAAGAATCTTTAATTTTAACATTCATTAAATAAAAACTACTAAAGGGACATTAACTCCTGCACTGTTTAATAATGTACACTGCTTAAGCTCTGCTTTTAAAAGGTCTTTCTCTATGCTCTTATAACTATCTGAATACACAGTATAAATATCAATAAATGTTAGAGTCCCACTTGGCCATTCAAGCCCTGTGAAAGTAGTGATAAATCTAAATGAAGTGGGCATGGGTCATGATGTAATTTTTATACATAGATGCATTTCATTGAGTATGCAAAGATCATAGAGTGTACCAACTTGATTTGATCAACTTCTTATATGTATTTTATGGGTATAACATTATCATTAGTATACAATGATAAATTATACACTGTAATTCAAATTTTTAAAATGTATTTGTGAAACTATAAGAGAAGTTACTAGGAAAAGATGATATGCTACAGAAACACTTTATTAACTTCTAAGAATACAGATGTGAAAATTTAAGACCCAGCTTTCTTTCATTTGGACTATCATGTTTTGCTCAAAATGTTGATTTACCCCCACTTCTAACAAGAGTTAGACTTGAGCCAGTGTAGCAACACACTAATAAAGTTATATAAGTGTGCAAAGAGTGGGGCAAAAGTAGTGTTACAGTATCTGACCTATGGTGGCGCAGTGGCTAAAGTGTCAACCTGGAATGCTGAGGTCGCTGGTTCAAAACCCTGGGCTTGCCTGCTCAAGGCACATACCAAAAGCAAAGAGTTGATGCTTCCTGCTCAACACCCCCACCAGACACACACATACACATCTTTCTCTCTCTAAAATCAATCAATAAAATATAAAAGGGTAGGGTTGCAGTTGTTCATATGGACATTATACAATAATTAATAAATAACAATACAATAATAAACTGTTTCATGTACTCCCAACTGTAAACTTATTTTGCCACACCCGGTATGTACCCTTTTCTAAGTTTTCATAAGGAATTTTGAAAACAGCACTCATGTATTAAACAAATGCTAGTAATAAAAAAACTCTGCAACATCCACATACAGGGAATAGTACCATTGTTATAATACTGAACATATGCTGATTTCAGTGATTGCAGCTGCCATTCAGAATCTTTTTCCTAGCTATTAAGACTTTTAAGACATTCTTTTTTTAAACATAAATTCCAGAAATGCCCAGAAATAATAACTAAAAAAATTTCATTGAAAAGTTGAGAGTAAATGGGTGTGAAGGTTTTTCTGAATCAAAATCTTTTTTTTTTTTTTAGAGAGTCAGAGAAAGGGACAGACAGGAAGGGAGATGAATGAGAAGCATTAATTCTTTGTTACAGTTGTTCAGTGATTACTTTCTCATGTGTGCCTTGACTGGGGAACTCCAGTAGAATGAGTGACCCCTTGCTCAAGCCTGCAACCCTGGGCCTCAAGCCAGTGACCATGGGGTCATGTCTATGATCCCATGCTCAAGCCTGTGACTCCTTACTCAAGCTGGTGAGCCCGCACTCAAGCTGGCAACCTCGAGGTTTCGAACCTTGGTTCTCCGTATCCCATTCCAATACTCTATCTTAGGGGTCCCCAAACTTTTTACACAGGGGGCCAGTTCACTGTCCCTCAGACCATTGGAGGGCCAGACTATAAAAAAAACTATGAACCAATCCCTATGCACACTGCACATATCTTATTTTAAAGTAAAAAATGAAACGGAAACAAATACAATATTTAAAATAAAGAAAAAGTAAATTTAAATCAACAAACTGACCAGTATTTCCATGGGAACTATGGGTGCGGATGCATCCTGTGCTCCTCTCACTGACCACCAGTGAAAGAGGTGCCCCTTCTGGAAGTGTGGTGGGGCTGGATAAATTGCCTCAGGGGCCGCATGCGGCCCGCAGGCCATAGTTTGGGGACCCCTGCTCTATCCACTGCGCCACCGCCTGGTCAGGCCAACATTATTTTTTAAAAAGATAGTCCCATGTATGCCTATGTTCAGTCTTAGTGGCAATAAGTTAAAAGCCTTGAAGGGTTGTATTACTACTCCACAAAAATGTGAGTGTGCTAGCTCCTTTATATACACGTCTCTGTGGGTATCCAAAATCTCCATACTTTTCACTGTGTTTAAAGTTCTTTATGCAATGCCGGCCCTCATGCCTACTTTTTCTTTTCTCAATGACAAACTGCCTTCTTAAGTAATTGTAAACTGTAAGAGGAGAGCAAATAGGAAGTATAATTATACTTCATAGAAGTCAGTGGGATTAATTTTAACATGATGGATATATATTTTAATTTTATCCCCATTTATATAGTAATATTTATTCTGAAAGGGTGATAAAAAGACAATACTGAGAATGAAAGGAGGCGGGGGGACAGAAATATGAAAAGCCAAAGGGGACTTTCTGAGAAAAGAGGAAATAAGAAAATAATATGGGGGCAGGAGACAGAAGTCTTAAAAAATGATGCTTAAAGAATAAGGAGATTCAGCTAGTGAAGATATAGAAGCAAATGCTGAATGGAAAGGATCAGTAATTAACTTATAAGGTGGGCCTATGGCAAAAGTTAGAGTTACAGAAAACAAGATTTGAAAGACAAAACCAAGTGTATGGCCAGGGGCCACCATCATAGCCATTCACATGTAGGTTCACATTGGATTTGGACAGATGGTAATGAAACAATGGAGCTAAGAACTGGTGGGCCATTACATTTAATCCTAGCTTGTACCCAGCGAGTGAGAAATACACACAGTGGGAAAACACTTCCCTTTCCATTCAGGGCTCCCAACGAGACTTATTCATCTCTGTTCCCCATCTTCTCTCTAACCAAACTCTGTGCAAACTGGCTTCCCCTTCAGCACTCCGCCATCTTGGCTGCTTCTCCTCTGCAATGCTAATTTCAGGAACAGAGAGAGAGAGGGAGGGAGAGAGAGAGCAAGCGCACGAGCGCCCCCGGTCTGCTCCATTTTATAGTGTAGAAATCAAAACCTTTAAGCTAATATACAAATAGGGAAGTCTCAAATACAAAGTCACTTTTCTGAGGCATAAATGGGATTCCTCATAAGAGTGCAGTCAAGGGTGTGAAGAAACACTTAGTTTTGAAAAGATCTTAGTATTAAAAGGGTGGGAAAGGCTTAGTCTTAAAACTAAGCTTTAGGCTATAAGGAAGAACCTTGCCTGCTTATAGCCTGTCTCCCACACCCAATGCAAACGATAAGCGAGCAAACATATATATCATATTTGCAAACTTTTTTGACCCACACCAAGAAAATTCCATCTGACTTGGTGTCAATAGTGAACAAGGATTAAAAAAAATTTACTGCATTACTGTTGCTACTTGTTAGGTCACTGAAGACCATAGGATGCAAACTGGAAAGGATTTTAGTTGTCTAGGTATCAAAAGGACCAAGGACTAAGAGAAGATGCGTAGATCTAGCTATGGGAGTTAGGAAATAATTAAAGGATTCAAGGTGAATGACAAATGGAAATAGTGTTTACTGCTACAACCTCAAGACTGACTGCATAATGTGAAACATACAATACATCTAAGGTGTGAGTAGCTTGTTTCTTGAATTGAATTAAGTTACTGTTTTTATGGGTCACTGACCCTTGAAATAAGAGGTTCCCTACACTTCATTCAAAATTAGGAAAGTCAAATAGTGGATAAAAGGACTAGGAAAGCTTTCAGTATTTTTTTGCCATATGGGTGCCTCTAATAAAATCAAACACTAGTGGTTCATTTTTGTATGGAAAATCACATGAAATTTTATGGCAGCCTTAATGATTTCATTTTCCACACTTTATTTGTTCCTTGCTATACATTTTGGAGATGTGGCAAGAGTTTGATACAAAAAAAAAAGAGTAGGACCTAACATGTGTCCCTAGTAAGCAGCTGCTCATTAAGATAATACTTCCAGTTACTGGCTTAGAAAGCAAGATTCTGAGATTACTGCTGGACCTCAGCCTCTGACTTGTCAACCAAAAAAGTTACTTCCTCTTTAGTATAATGAATTGCAGAAGTACAGTTAAACAGTTATCTGTGAGGGTTTATTAGCAGGCATAGGATATGGTGGGTGAGCAGAGATACTGATTTTTTTTTTTTTGCCAGAGACCAAAATATTTACGAATTTCATAAAATGGAAAGAACTTTCTGAAAAATTAATAAGATCTGTTTCACAAATAACCAATTCAACTGGAACACTGAATAGTAGAAATTATAAAAGATTTGTTCTTATGGTTGATAAAAAATTTATAACAGGGCATTCAAGTAAAGTTATTTTCTGTGTTCTGATTTAATGAATCATGTGAGTTGTACCTGGCTGGGTGACACGAATGCCGGCTCAGTGAAGCCTACTCTAATGTCTCCCAGCACAGCCTTCCTTGGGGCACAGTAAAGCCAGAATAATATGTCAGACTAAAGTAATATCAAAGAAAGAGAAAGCAGGGCTGCAGATGCTATGAGGCTGGGCTCATCACACTTCTTGACCTGTGAGTCTCCAGCATGTATTCAAAGTCCTATGGGCTTCAATGACCTAACAAGCACCAAACAGCAACAGTAACACAATAATGAATGGTTCTCAAAAGAAGACTTTTGCAATTCAAGCTGAAAAACACTACATTTACTAGATGGTTTTAACCCTGCCAAAAGACATCCTTAGAAACCACTAGTGATTTCTTAAAAGGTGAGTGAGTACTAAATGTTTTATATATGCTTGTGTGGTATTTACTTTAGTTCCTCTAAATCTGTTTGATTTTAAAGCTATACAATAGTTTGAAAAACAAAACTTTTCTGATGTTATTACTGGTAAGACATGTTGAAAAAAAATGAAATAGCATTAGATACATTGGTAAAAATACAGATTTAAAATAATGAGGCCCACTTAATAAAAAGCATTGTTAAAAATGAAACTAAAGGACTATTCTGTATATATTCCACATGGAGACATTCCTTCCCTCAGGAAAAAAGACAGTAAAAAATAGAATGATTACTGTTTATCAAAATACAGCATATTTAGCCCTGGCCGCTTGGCTCAGCGGTAGTTGGCCTGGTGTGTGGAAGCCCAGAGTTCGATTCCCAATCAGGGCACACAGGAGAGGCAACCATCTGCTTCTCCAACCACTCCCTTCTCTCTCTTCCTCTCCTGTCTCTCTCTTCCCCTCCCACAGCCATGGCTCAAGTGTTTGAGCGAGTTGGCCCTGGGTGCTGAGGATAAATCCATGGTCTCTGCCTCAGGCACTAAAAGTGGTTCAGTTGTGAACAATGGAGCAGCAGCCCCAGACAGGTAGAGCATTGCCCCCTACTGGGCTTGCAGGGTGGATCCTGGTCAAGGCACATGTGGGAGTTGGTCTCTGCCTCTCCGTTTCTCACATAAAAAAACTTTTTAAAAAAGAAAAAAAATTACAACATAATTCTTTATATAAAAGTTATTTTATTATAAAGGAAAGGAAAATAAAGCAAATCAATGAATAGCTCCATTTTTCCCTAATCAAAATTCTTTCTTTTTTTTTTTTTGTGGCAGAGACAGAGAGAGTTAGAGAGAGGGACAGATAGGGGCAGACAGACAGGAAGAAAGAGAGATGAGAAACATCAATTCTTCATTGCGGCTCCTTAATTGTTCATTGATTGACTTCTCATATGTGCCTTGACCAGAGGGCTACAGCAGACCGAGAGACTCCTTGCTTGAGCCAGCGACCTTGGGCTCAAGCTGGTGAGCCTTGCGCAAATCAGATGAGTCCGTGCTCAAGCTGGCGACCTCGGGATCTCGAACCTGGGTCCTCCACATCCCAGTCCGACGCTCCATCCACTGTGTCACCGCCTGGTCAGGCCCTCATCAAAATTCTTAATATTTAGCATTTAAAATTAAAATCTGAAAGAGTACTTACATGGACAGCAACACCATAGCAATTAAGGTCCACTCTGCAGGTTTGTGGATAATATTTTTATTTGTTAATCTGAAAGACAATATGATAAAATTTACCAAAGAATTATATTTTTCTACTTATAAAAAAGTCAGATTTATAACATCATGTGTCAAAGAGCACTCAATATGTTTTATTCTTGTTATATTTGATAGAAACAGTCAATAGCATAATAATGTGGCTTGATATTCAGTATCTAATAATGACTATCCCAAAAGTAAGTGCTACAGGCTAACTTTTATATATTTGAAACAATACTATTATTAGACAAAATGGAAATAAAGAAACAACATGGGAAATTAAATTGCATGGTTTATTAAAATACACACATGTACACACCTCCTCATAATCATATGCTGTTTTCCCCAACCAAACATTCTATTAAAGCTAACAAGGTAAGCAATTTCTGATTTTAATTTTAATTCACCTTTTGGAGCTTTCTACCTTGTGTTAGGTTGGCAGTCGACAATTAAGGAATGTCATAATTCATAATTTACAGAAATGAATATTCACTTAAAAAAATTTAAGACTATGTCTTTATCAAGAAAGCTTAACTTTTAAAAAATCAGTAGTGTACCCTACCACTTAGCAGTTGATGATAACAAAATACATTGTAATAATCTTAGTTTATCAGAACACATTTACAAAGATCGCTCTAAATAAAAGATAGAAAATCAATAAGGAACAAAAGCCAGTAATATTTGATAAAGAGCTGTTATGTATATAAAAAACTCTTAAAATTTAACATTAGGAAAACAAACAGCCAAATTAAAAAATGGGCTAGCCTTAGTTAGGTAGTTCAGTTGGTTATATAGCATGTTCTGATGTCAAGGTTGTACAGAATCAACCACTGAATGCATAAATAAGTGGAACAACAAACTAATGTTCTTCTCTCTCTCAAATCAATAGTTCTTTTTAAAAAAGGCCCTGGCTGATGGTTCAGCGCAGGGGTCTCCAAACTTTTGACACAGGGGGCCAGTTCACTGTCCCTCAGACTGTTGGAAGGCCGGACTATAAAAAAAACTATGAACAAATCCCTATGCACACTGCACATATCTTATTTTAAAGTAAAAAACCAAAACAAATACAATATTTAAAATAAAGAAAAAGTAAATTTAAATCAACAAACTGACTAGTATTTCAAAGGAAACTATGGGTGTGGATGCATCCTGTGCTCCTCTCACTGACCACCAATGAAAGAGGTGCCCCTTCCAGAAGTGCGGCAGGGGCCGGATAAATGGCTTCGGGGGTGGCCGCATGCGGCCCGGGGGCTGTAGTTTGGGGACCCCTGGCTCAGCGGATAGAGCATCAGCCCAGCATATGGACATCATGGATTTGATTCCCAGTCATCAGGGCACACAGGAGAAGCGACCATCTGCTTCTTCCCCTTCCCTCTCCTCTTTCTCTCCATTTTCCCCTCCTGTAGCCAGTGGCTAGATTGGTTAGAGCATGGCTGAGTGTGGCCTGGGGCACTGAGGATAGCTCCATGGGAGCACAGACTCAGGCACTAAAAATAGCTCAGTACTCTAGCACCCACCTGTGATGGGGTTGCCGGGTGGATCTGGTCAAGGCACATGTGGAATCTGCCTAGCTGCCGGCCTCTCACCACACACACACACAAAAGCCATCTATCTTAACAGACACCTCACTGAAGATAAACAACAAATGAGCATGTGAAAAGATGCTCCATATCATGTCATCCAAGAAATGCAATTTAAAACAAGGTATCATTATACAACTATTAGAATGGTCATATCCCGGACATCGACAAAACCAAATGCTGATAATAAGCCTGTGGAGCAAAAGGAACTTTAATGCATTGCTAGGGAAATGCAACATGGTACAGCCACTTTGGAAAAGAGACTGGCAGTTTCTCACAAAAGTAAACATACTCTTACCATACAATTCAGCAATCATGTTCCTTGGTATTTTCAAAGAAATAAAAAACTTATGGCCACACAAAAATCTGCACATCAATATTTATAGAAGTTCTGTTCACAATTTCCAAAACTTGGAGACAAACAAGAGTCCTTCAGTAAGTGAATGGGTAAATAAACTGTGGTATATCATATTCAGACGAGGGAGTATTATTCAGCTATAAAAAGAAATGAGCTATCAAGCCAGAAAAACGCATGGAGGTATTTTATATCCATATTACTAAAGTGAAAGAATCCACTCTGAAAAGGCTACATACTATATGATTCCAACTATATGGCATTCCTGAAAAGGTAAGACTGTGAAAATAATAAAAAGATCAGTGGTTGCCTGGGGTGGTGGGGGGTGCGGGGTGGGTGTGTGGATGGGAGAAAGATAGGTGAGTAGATGAGTAGGTAGAACAGAATCTAGGGTGATGAAAATTCTGATACTATAATGATGAATACATTTTATTATGTATTTGTCCAAACCCACAGAATACATAAAACCAAGAGTCAACTCTGATATAAACTATAAACTCTAGCTCAGAGGTCCCCAAACTAGGGCCCGCGGGGGGCATGCGGCCCCCTGAGGCCATTTATCCAGCCCCCACCGCACTTCTGGAAGGGGCACCTCTTTCATTGGTGGTCAGTGTATGGAGTACTGTATGTGGTGGCCCTCCAACGGTCTGAGGGACAGTGAACTGGCCCCCTGTGTAAAAAGTTTGGGACCCCTGCTGAGTCTAGCTCACTGTTTTTCAACCACCAGCAAAAAAAAAAGACCTGCGAGTTAACCACCTTAATGTTTGTATGAAGATTAAAGACCCACTCAATGATCTTAGTTGAATTTGCTTATGCTCAGGGTGATTTCTGCCTTAGTGGTCCCTTAAATAATTCTACTTTCACAGGTTCCCAAGTGTAAAATGGTTGACAATCATTGCTCTAGGTGATAATTTTTTCAATGTAAGTTCACCAATGTAGCAAATATATTACTCCCATGGGGAATGTTGATAAGGAGGGAGGCTATGTATGTGAGAAATATGGGGAATCTTTGTACCTTTATCTCAATTTTGCTATGAACCTAAAACTGCTCTAAAAAAACATAAAGTCCTTAATCAAAACAGCCAGTAAGTAAATAGGCAAAGGAGATGAGCAGGTGATTTATAGAGGAGGAACACTGAATGATCAGTAAACATCTGCAAAGGAGCTCAATCTCACCAGTTATCTGAAAAATTAACATAAAAAGAATTCACTCCATCACATTGGCAAAAATAAAGTATTGACAATATCAAGTGTTGGTGAAGACAAAAGAAAATAGTACTTAAAAATTTTTTTCCATTGGTTTGAGAGAGAGGAAGGAAGAGAGGGGGAAGGGGGTAGGGAGATAGGAGAGGGAGGAAAGGAAGAGAGGGTAGAAGGATGAGGGGGAAGGAGGAAAGAGAAGCATCAATTCATTGTTTCACTTAGTTTGTTCCATTAAGTTGTGTACTCACTGACTGCTTCTCCTATGTGCCCTGATGAGGGTCAAACCCACATCTGGAGCACTGGGTTGATGCTTTATTCATTCAGCCACCTGGCCAGGACTGAGGAAAGAGTACTTTTAACATACTGTTGATGTGAACAATCGAACAACTTGCCAATACCTAACACAAAGCTAAAAATGCATATAAGTAGCTTAGGTATTCATAGATATAAAACCTAAATAAACTCTCACTTATGAATAAAGAAATGTGTATGAAGACAGGGTGACATTGCTTGTAATAAAAAGAAATAATACATTGTGGCAACTGTTAAGGAATGCTAAATAGCTGTAAAAATGAATGGACTAGACATATATTTTGTTCATCATAATTTGAAGGAAAGGCAGCAAGTAGAGTATCACATTATTTATATAAATCAACAAACTCAGTATTATTTATGTACACATATATGTTGTAAAAGTCTAAAAACAGAGACTGGAAAGAAACACATCAAATTCACACTATTCAATTGCTTCTGGGGAGGAAAGACTGGGTTGGGAAAGGGAACAAAGGGACCTTGCATTGCCTACTCCATCTGCCAGAGACTACCTTTCTCCAGATAAGTTTCCTTCGCATTAAGGCCTATCTGGACCACCCTATGGAAAACTAAAAACTTCTTTCTACCTCCCAGCCCCAAGTCTCTCATTCCCTTACCAGCTATATATTTTCTTTTTCCCTTGTACCACTTACCACCTTTTAACATACAATGATTGTTTATCATGTTTTCCTTGAGGACAGGAATCCTTGTTTTTTACCTACTCATTCCAAGTAACCAGAACAAGTGCCTCACAATCAGCACTCAATTTTCTAAACAAATGAATTAACCTATAATATTTTATTTAAAAATGCACATCCGAATAAAATATTTTAAAATATTAAAATTAATTCTGCGTAGAGAATGTGCAGCTTTGTTAATCTGATTTTTTCCAGTTAAAATGCTTTACAAAATTTTAAAAATTCTAGATGATAAAAAAAGGAAAGTACAGTGGTTAAAAAGGTTGACAGAGACAGACAAGGATTCAGTACTCAGACCTGTTACTTAGGAGTGTTTTACCTTTGGCACATTCAATAGCTCTAAAACATTTTTTAATTTAGTAAAACAGGAACAACAGTGCTGCCTACCTCACAGGGCTCTTGAGAGGATTAAATGTATAAAAGGCGCCCATGCTGCCAAATTCAATGGACATTTCTCAGTACTCAACTTCATCTATCAGCAGCATTTGACACAGTTGATCATCCCTTCTTGGAATACTTTTTTCACCTGGTTTCCACCTGCATGATTTCCTCCCTCCCATTGGCATTCCTTCCTACACTTTTTTTTTTTTTTTTTCCTAAGTGAGAAGCAAGGAGGCAGAGACAGATTCCTGCATGGGCCTGACCAGGATCCACTGCCAAGCCACTAGGGGGCAATGCTCTGCCCATCTGAGGTCACTGATCCATTGCAACTGGAGTCATTTTAGCACCTCAGGCAAGTCCATGGTGCCATCCTCAGCACATGGCCAACTTGCTCCAATGGAGCGATGGCTGCAGGAGGGGAAGTGAGAGATAAGTGAGGAGGAGGGGTGGAGAAGCAGATAAGTCGCTTCACCTGTGTGCCCTGACTGGGAATCAAACCTGGGACATCCACATGCTGGGTCTATGCTCTACGACTGAGACAACCGGCCAGGGCCTACACCTTTTAATTTTGGATTGCCACAGGTCTCTCATCTCCTCAATATATGCTCATTCCCTTGATGTCACCCAATCTCACAGCCTTAATTATTAGATAACTATGTGCTAACAATTCTCAAATTTGTTGTTTCTAGCCTGGACGTCTTCCCTGAATTACAGACTTCTATATCTAATGGTCTACTTAATATTTCCACTTGAATGTAAAATAGGCTTATCTAAATAATACAGCCAAAACTGAGCTCGTCACCCCTCCCCAAACCAATTCTCCTGGAAATAGCTCTACCTCAGTAAATAGCAACCCAATACTTTCAGAATCCTCTTGCTCAAGTCAAAAATCTTATGGTTAAACAAGTCCCAATAGTTCCAACTTCAATAAAGAATCAGATTACTTCTTATTACCACCACAGCTTTTCCTTGGTCCACATTTCTTGAATAGATTTCAAAAACAGCATCCAAAAAGTCTTCCTGTCTCTGCATATCAACACATCCTAATAATATATATTGTTTTTTTTTTAAATTTACATATCCTCTTTATTACACTAGTTCCATAAGAGAAGGAATTTTTGTGTCTTGTTCACTGCTTTGTAGCAAAACTGAATCTAACACAAAACCAAAAATGGTCAATTAAGCAGGGAAGGAAAAACTGGCAAATACAATAGAAATTTCCTTTTTTATTATATTCAAATCCTCCAAAGTTAAGACAAATTTAAGATTTCATGAACTTCCTTACGCATACAGCAAATATGCACTGCATGCCTGCTCTATTTAAAACATTGTTTCAGGCACTGAGGAAACGTGACAAGTCTTTCTTTGCTTTCACTTCAAATACTCCTAGTGGTAGACAAGCAAACTTTACTTGCTCTCATATTTTTCCTTTTGCTGAGTCAAAATAATTTCAAGCAGAGATGCTAAATGAGTATATTTACTATTGTCTGAGTGATAAATCAAAAATGAAAATATTTGATAGAAAGCAGTTTCAAAATATTTGAAATTTAATATAGAAAAAAAGGTTTAATTTATCACTGATAAAATTTAAAAAGAACTTTTGTGTCAAAATATAATTTTAATTCAAATCAGATTTGGAAAAGTATCTTGAGTCAACACTGAGGACAGTGAATAAAACCAAGCAACTTCTGATGGAACCACTATGACAGGTAAATCAATGTAACATTCCGAATAAATGGCTGTGATGCAATTCAGTGGAAAGGACAGCCCTAGTCACTAGGGAAAGATTCTTCAAAGACATGAAGAAGCTGCTTGATGTTTAAGTTCTAATAGGCTTTCAACTCTGGCTGCACATAAGAATAACCTGGGGGGCCTTTTAAAAAAGACTAATGTCTGAACACAACCCCAACTAAATGAAACTCAACTGCAGGGGTGGAGTCAGGCATCTAGTTGTTAAAAGATCCCCAGGTATTTCTGATGCACAACTAGCTTGAGAATCACTGTTCTACAAGTTTCTATTATTGATTATCAATTCAAAGAGAAGGATATGGTTATTTATGTCAACTTTTTCCCACTGCCAGTACTGACTGAAAAGCTCTTTCAAAACTAGTCACTGTCATTAATATGACATTTTTTCAGGCTTTACTTACAAGCCCTAGCCTACAAATAGTCATACTTGCTAAAGTCGTCCTGCCAGAATTTGAAGACCCCAAGTGAGTGATCTTACCAGAGGTCATTCTGTACTCTAAATAATATTTTTCTAAAAAACAGCAAAGCCAATTTCAGCAATTGTTATAAAAGCTATACCTGCAGGTACTAAAAGGTAGAGATTTGAAAAATATATTAACAAGGTTTCTATAACATCCCCTACATAGAAATAATGCTTTGGGGCTTATTTCCCCCCAAAATTTTATTCAATTAAAAACATATAAAAGTAGAATATAAAATGTACTACCATATAGTCATCACTACTTTGATCATTTCAATTCCTAGCCAATCATGTTTTATCTATACTACCTCATATTCAACATCCCTTAATTTGGATAATTACATCTCAGACATCACACCGTTTCAGTTAGGCTTTATTTTATTTTATTCTAAAGTGAGAGGTGGGGGGGGGGAAGAGAGAGAGAGAGAGAGAGAGAGAGAGAGAGAGACTCCTCCTACCTGTGCCCTGACCAGGATCAAATCAACAGAGATATATCCTCAGCAGCCAGAGCTGATTTTCAAACCAATCAAGCCACTGGCTGAGAGAGGAGAAGAGAAATGGGGAGAGGGAGGAGAGGAGAAGCAGATGGTCATTTTTCATGTGTGCCCTGACAAGAATTGAACACGGGACATCAACATGCTGGGTCGATGCTCTATCCACTGAGCCAGCTGGCCAGGGACAAATTAGGCTTAAATTTAATGCAAATATTTCAGAAAGTAACTAGAAAGAAGTTACAACAATAAGAATGACAGAAAAGGATGATAAAACAATTAATGTGTGACTTGAGATTTCTCTCATATCCCTCATCTGTAAAATGGGATAACATCAGTATCTTTTTGGATATTAAATGAGATAATATATGTAAAGTGGCAAGGATAACCTGAGGCACAGTGAGCATGGTAATGACTTTCATGTACCAACATGGACCAAACATTATTAACAGAAGACTAAAAATAACATCCTGGACAGTCATTTCTAACCTGAAATACCCAAATTCCTAGAACCGTGATGGCTAACCTATGACACGCGTGTCAGCGTGTAGCCACTTTCGATGACACGCGGCCGCATGCCAAGAAGGACGTTTCATCCTCAGCTCCTGCATGGCCAGGAGCAGTAGCTGAGGATAAAACATTTGCTGTAGTGTAGACACTCTGTGCCGGAGGTCTGTAGGCCAAAACAACAGAACTCCAGCACAGAGCGTCTAGTTCTGGGACTTCGGTTAGGCCGTTTTTCTCGAAGTGACACACTACCTGAGTTATGCTTGTTTTTTTGGCGAATTTTGACACATCAAGCTCAAAAGATTGCCCATCACTATCCTAGAACATATGAAATAATGAAGCAATCGTGCAGTTGTAGCCTAATATTTTTTCCCCAAAAGAGTTTCTAGTAAGTTCTGAGAACTTCAAATAGTTTAAAGCTACAGGCTATCCAATTAGCTCTACAGAAAGATAGCTCAAGAAGACATAGTTAAATTAAATTGCTTGTTAATCTATTCTAAGTGAGTGGAGTAAGAAATGAATTATAAAATTTGTGTTTGTAGTACAAGATCAAAGGTCTTATTCTAGTATCTCTTCTGACATGTCTTTAATGACTTTACCATTTTGTTCAGAATGATGATTAAAGAAACACTATCTTCAAGAAACTGTAGGGGAGGTCCTTTACAAATCAATGAAATAGGGCACCTGGTCTTCATTTTCCCTCAGCTAACCTTTCTGTTAATATGATATGCATTTTCTGAAAAATTCTGAACCCTAAACTTCAGTGCTTCCACACTGTGTATATTTATTCAAACCTTATCATCAATGGAGACAGTTGAAAAACACATTTCCACCCCACTTTTGGATGTAGGGTTCTGTGACAGGTATGAGAAAGGACCTAAAAAACTAGTGTCTCTTCATCACTAATAGAGAAACAGAGGAGTTCTACTTTAGTCTTGGTATTTGGTCCAAACCCTCTTTTGAGAGCAGTTAAGTCTTCAAAAGAAGACATAGGCCAATTTGAGCAACACCTGTGGCAGTTCTAAACTTGTATGTGATCAATGATCTGTGATTGCATAGCTTCCATGATATCCAATGAGTATAACAATTTCAGTAATGAGAACAATGATGTCATTCGGATTTATGAATCACAGTAAACTGCCTGAACATTCACTTTCAGATATAAACATTCTAGATGAAATGAAGTGAAAATATCCTTATGTATCTGTTTTATGAGTCAACAGAACAAAATGCTGCAGTAATTAATGTTTATGAAAACTTAATTTTATGTATGAACATTTTTGATTATTTAGGAAATAGACTGACAGTTAAATTTAATAGATTATAAATAAATTTAAGAACATCATATCTTAGAAAAATATTTATAAAAATTCAAAAAATGTAACAGAATAATAATAATTAGATTTTGTCATAATTCAATCTTTGTAGAACTGCATTATATACTAGCATTTATATTAAAGAAAATAACATTTAAGAGTTGTATTCCATGTAAACCATGAATCTTTCAAGAAAATGTCCTTTTGGATATTCTTCACATCTTGTGATGAATTAAAAACAATGTCCCCTGAAAATATCAAGTTAAAAAATATATACAAATTACATAAACAAAATATGCAATAATCCAAATATAATCTCTAATCTAGGGGTGCTCAATACATCGATCGCGATCCACTGGTCGATTGCGAAGGAAGTGTGGGTAGATCGCATGACATTAAAAAGACATTTGTCTTTTGATTGGCATACAGGGTAGCCAATCTGACGTCTGAACTTTTGACACCCTACACATGCGCGTTAAACCGTGCTAACTTGTTCAGTTACATTGCTGCATAGTTAGCCTTCAATTTATTTAAACTAAATACAATAAAGGGTATAAAAATGAGTGCCATAGCTGGTCTGAGTAAGAAGCCTAAAGCCTACCACTTTCATACAGAATGGGAGGGGATTTTTTTCACTATGTCACATTCTAAGTGCGTTTGCCTCATCTGTCTGTGTGCCATTGCTATTTCAAAGAAGGGAAATGTGGAGCGGCTTTTTCGGACTGTTCATAAAAACTATGACATTGACTTTCCTCCGAAAAGAGAGCTGAGAAGGAGAAAGGTGAAAGAAGAATACACAATATTAAATAGTAATAATAGTAACTTAAATAATGATAATATAGAAGAAATAAATTTATGTTTTGCATTTTTATTGTAGGTAGATATTTTGACTTGGTCATCTTATAAGTAGCTCGCAAGCTGAAAAAGTGTGGGCACCCCTGCTCTAATCAAAGTAACAAAAAATGTTAATACAAAACTACTACAGAAAATTGAAGTAACCCAAACATATTTTGTTTAGTCAAACTTCATAATAAAGACTCTAAGAATGTCTAAGACAGCTCCTATTGTCTTGAGTCTATAAAGGCTAAACATTTAAAACACAAAATGTTAAACATGATCCTTTTCAGTATCTGCAGATGAAGAATGTTTGAGAATTGCCTAAACTATGAATCCTAGTTGCATCTAGTAAATACCTTGTTGAAAAATGTTTTCCTGAACTACCGTGAGGCACACGAAAAGGTTAGTGATGTTATCAAATGTGCTAGATGAAAGTTAATGTCTATTTGGTATTTCTGATATACAGTATGACGATTACAACATAAATCTAACAACTCACAGTACCAAGAAATTGTTCCTGTACTATAATCTTAAACTTTATTTTTTTTACAGAGACAGAGAGAGTGTGAGAAAGGGACAGATAGGAACAGACAGGAAGGGGGAGATGAGAAGCATCAATCCTTCATTGCAGCACCTTAGTTGCAGCAACTTTGTTGTTCATTGATTACTTTCTTATATGTGCCTTGACTGGTGTGTGTGGGGGCTGCAGCAGGGCAATTGACCCCTTGTTCAAGCCAGTGACCTTGGACTTCAAGGCAGCTACCTTTGGGCTCAAGCCAGCTCCATGGCATCATGTCAATGATCCCACGCTCCAGCCAGTGACCGGGCGCTCAAGCTGGAGAGACCACGCTCAAACCGGATGAGCCTGCGCTCAAGACAGTGACCTCAGGGTTTCAAACCTGGGTCCTTCACATCCCAGTCCAATGATCTATCCACTGTGCCACCACCTGGTCAGGCTATATAATCTTAAACTTTTAAAATCTTACTACTACTGTTGACAACTATAAACCATAATGATAATTAATTTTTTGGATGAAATTATTCTTTTACTTCCTAAGTTCATTCTATGTTAGTGTTATCTGGCTTTAACTACAGGCAAATATTCACTTTAATATATGGTCATTGGCATTTGGTCAAAATGTATATTTGGTATACCTCTATTAATCGGTATTTGGAGGCCTACCCCTATGCTTCTTGGTAGGGAATCTAGTCTTAGCCTGGTTGAATATTTTTACCTTGACAGTTTTAGAAAAATCCCAATTGTTCTGCTTCACAATATTCTCTATTCTTCCTTTCTTTGTACTTACCACTTTAACTGTGTTCCACATAATTCTATATTACATTATCCACTGTTTTGTACTGTTCACTGTGCTGACTTTATCTTCTCACTGGAGAGTGCTTCCTTGAGGGCAATAATTTAATATTGCATGATGCTTCTTTTCCATTGTCCATGGTGCCTAGCAAGGTGCTTGTCATCTGATATGTATTTAGTAATTCACTAAGATCCAAGATGTTGTTGGCTAATCACCTTTATGTCTTAATACCATTTTCCTTCATAGTTTTCAGCTAGTCTATAAATAAACTACCCAAAGCTAAATATATCAAAGTTTGAGTAAATAAGGGATGGCATTTTATAAAAGACAGAAGTAATACTGTTTTGTAGTGAAGAAAATAAACACTGTATTTAGACCTAAGACACTATAAGTAAATCACTTTCATTCTTCATGCTTTAGTCTACTTATGAATTCCACAAAGCAATCACATTCAAGGTAAACTAAGAAAAAAATTCATAATATTAACACCAACCTGAAAGTTCGAACAAGATTTTTAAGTTGTGTGTAAATATCTCCTAATGTAATCTGAAGAGGTCCCAAAAGTCCAGGCAATCTGAAAATAAAATATTACATTTCTTTTAAAATATAATTTAATTATATAGACACATTTTTGGGGGGGGGGGTCTTGCCTAAATCTAGATGTTCCATAGGTGATAATGACACTCAGGCGGAGGCAGGTAAATAAGCTACGTTGTGAGCGGTGATAAGTCATAAGGAAACACTTCACAACCCCACACTCCACTTTGTACTGTAGTTTATGCTACAGTGTGAGGCACTGGAACATAAAATTAATTTGGCTGCTACCTATATTCTTGTCTCCAGTTCTTTTATTTTTACCTCTTTACTTTCAAATATTAGCCCCAATAGAAAGAACACAAGGCCAGGGGAACTGCCCCTCAAATGGTCAAATTTGGGAATGTGGCATATCTCTCATATTAAATCCTTGTGGTGGGAGTATAAACTGGTATATTTCTGGAGAGCAAGTAGACAATATATATATTAACATTTTAAATGTGAATATTCTTTGACCCACTAGCTTTTTTCTTCAAAAAAATTATTCTACAGAAGTCATCAGATAAACATGAAAAAGACACTGCAAGAATATTTTTAGTAGTAAAAAAATGGAGACATATGTTCATCAACATATGATTGGTCAAATAAATGATATACCCATATAATAGAACCTTTAAAATGATAATGTGAATCTAATTAATGTGGAAAGATATTCATAATGTTAAGTGAAAAATGCATATGGAGTATTGTCCCATTTTTATAAAAACAAGTATTATATAATGCTATTGTATATAATACATAGTATATATCAAATGTTTCATTTCTTACAGGTTTATGCTATAACAGAAGGAAACAAAAAGGAATGACTATATATATTCACATATATACATTAATCAGCATATATGTCAAGGATAAACATCAAAATATTCAATCTAGTTATTGTTGAGTAGTGGGATTATAGGTGACTGTTATTTCCTTCTTTATACCATTTTGTAACATTTAAATCTTCTGTAGTAAGATGTATTACTTTTCTTTTTAAAACTTATTATGAAAGTTTCAAATATGTTCCAATAATAACCCATATATATATATATGTCCTCAGATTCAACCTCCAAATATTGTTATATACACTTCATTTTTTTTCCTTCCTTTTTCTTGCTGTAATAAAGTAAATTCATGACAGCATGTCACTTAGTCTATTTCATTAGCTATCTCTAAATATGAAGGCATTTTTATATAATCACAATAAAATTATCATAATAATTCCTTATTATTCAAATGAAGAATTCAAAATTAATAATACTTCCTTCATATCATCTATTATCTAGTACATGTTTCATTTTCTTTATCTAAAAACAATGCCCTTTTGCAATTAGTTTGTTCTGATCAGAAACCAAAATAAGTCTTATTTTTACAATGAGAAAAGCTCAACTGCACTTATAAACAACCAACAGACCAACAACAAAAAAAATCACTATGTCACTATAATTATTTTGTTTTCAGTGTTCTTTTTGCTTCTTTTTGTTTAAATTATTCCATCTCTTCTCAAATTTAACTTTTGTGCTAATATCAATAATTTGGTCTTCTAGCAGGATCCTTTTGGTATCTTTTGTTGCAGCCCAAACCCAGAAGGAACAGAATTCTTTCAATGGCATGTCTATGTAGTCTTAAATTTAAAATTGGCTACTTTCATTAGCTAAAAATTTTAGAAAATTATTTTGAGACAGATCCCTCTGTACTGATTATATATCAGCATAGATTATCCATCCCAACTTTAAAAACTATGTAACTAAAGGATATCTTCTCTTTCTATGAATTAGTGACTTATATAGTTTTCTAACCCAATATTTAGCAGAAACAAATGTATAAGTATGAGGAACATATAAAAGGCAAAATTAACAACAGATTTATCATATATGAAGAATCTAACATATAAAAGATACTCAATAAATATTACTTTAAAGATTTATTTGAAGTGGAAAAATTAGAGAAGTCACTCAAAATATGGCTTCCAAAAATATGCATATGTTATTTTTGAACAACTACATAATTAAGAATTCTCCACGTGAACAGTACCATAAGCAATGACTGTACTTTCCCATCTTTTCTGCTAACAAATGAAAATACAGGTTGAAAAGTTCAAAATAGCTCTTACATCTCTGAAAAAAAGATTTTTAAGCTCCTTTTGAAAGAGAAACCAAGATTGTAATTTTATAAATGTCATTTATGACTGGGTTAATTACAGAAACAGTAATTTCCACCAGGGAAGCTTAAAACTAAAGTGCAAAGTTGAGTTGAACAAAATCTCAAGTTGATGAGTGTGAAATTGCACTGTGAATATGTATGCAGAGTGAGTTAACAGACCATTAACTTGAGAAAGTCTTATTCATATATGAAACTGATGTGGCACATTTACCACGAATCAGTATTTAAATGGGTCTAGCTCTAATATTTTTCCCGACTTCACTGGATTATTAAATTAAAGTGAGGTAGTTTGGTTTCTATTTCATAATCTCAACCTTCCTCATTACTATGTGCTTCTGGTATACAAACTTAATTTCAGCCTTTTCTTGGCAGGATATCTTAACAATCTAAATTTCTCAGGTGAGGAAAAATGGATGTATACTTTTTACATTATTCTTCACTGTCCAAAATTCAATGATAACACCTATAAATAATAAACCCACAAATACAAAGTTAATTTAAAAATATTGTAAAAGTAGAATAAAAATAAAAATTAAATACTTACACTTTACTCAATTTTTCAAGTACGATGCGTTTTCTAATCTGGTTCTGAGAATCTGAATCTATCAGTGGAAAGGTGGGATCATGCTGAATCACATTTTTAAGGAAGCAAAACAAAATCATGAATTTATATTCTTTGATAAGAATAATTAACATTAAAATATAAAAGTTAACATCTGTGTTATGGCAGAATAAAAAATAGACTGGAAAATTTTAGGATTTAAATTTGAGTATCAGTTCAGTCATTAGATTGGTATGAATTTAAGTCATCTGTCCTCTTTCAAAGGTGTTTTCTAATCTTTATAAAAGGAATACTAATATCTTCTTCATTGAATGAGGAAATGTATATACAAAAAGACTTTGTAAAATGCTAAATAAATGTACAAGATTAAGATAAAAATTAGCAAATACTATAAATATAGTTTGGGGAATTCCACTTCTAGAAATGGCAGACAAGACAATTCAAACCACCCCTCCTGTTGAGAAATGAAAAAGCTGAGGAAAAAACCCCATTTGTTTGAAAGCAACAGATTGCTAACAAGGCAGTAAAGAATTATGGACTGAGATTCTGGAGAAGATAATTCTAGAGAGGCCACTGACTAATTTCAGAATAGGCAATATATATACTGAGAACCCAAGCATTGCTTTTTAAATAAACATTAGAGTTTAGGACATGCCAAGAAGGAAGAGGCACTAGTAACACTCACCAAGTTTGTTTAGAAAGATCAGCTCTAGGAGTAAAAATGAATAGGATTTAAGGGATTGAGGCCGAGTTCCAAACCAGGAATTAAGATTCCTGGTTGGATTAAGGTGATTTGGGGCTGCTACGAATCATCTGCCAGTGGCAAACACAAATCCATTCTAGAGAAAAGTAACATCAGCCTGGGTCTCAAGTTATCTCTGTAATTTTTAACATACAGTGTTTTCCACATAATGAAACAATAAGACGATTTGATCAAAATCTGAAATATTAACCCATAGAAATCAACCGTCAGGAAATCCAGAAGTTATTGACTTTATTTAAAATTAGTGTTGAAGATATTCAAATAACAAGATTAAAATTTTCAGCAGAGAACTGAAAACTGTAAAAGAGAACCAAACAAAAATCCTAGAACTAAAATATATAGTATTTAAAAGAACTTAGTGGATAGATTTAAGAATATATTAGAAATAACTGAAAAGAGAATATTGACCTTGGGAAATATCCAGAATGAACCCCAGTCAGACTCAACACTCATCTGCCTCCTCCACACAATACAAAGTATGAAAGAATTTGAAACAAAGATACAGTTATCTGGTAACTGGAGTACCAGATAATATTTAAAACTATACCAAAACTAACGAAAAAAATCAAATCACAAATTCAAGTAATACAACAGCCAAGACAACAAATGTAATCACAGGTATGAAAACCATTTTAAAATTGAGAGTAACCAAAAGAAAAAAGTCTTAAAAGTACCTAAAGATAGAAAACACAGTATTTGCAAAGAAGGAGCAATAAGAGAATAAACGGAAGCCAAAAGACAAGGGAATATTTTCAATGGGCTGAAAGAACATAACTGCTAATCTAGAATTCAATATCCAGGAAAATAGCTTTCAAAAGTAAAAGTGAAATAAAAAATTTTGTTACAAAATAAAAACAGAAAACTCATCACTAGCAAACTAACATTAATAAAATTAAAGCATTTTCTTTTCTTTTCTTTTATACAGGGACAGAGAGAGAGTCAGAGAGAGGGATAGATAGGGACAGACAGGGACAGAGAGAGATGAGAAGCATCAATTATCAGTTTTTCGTTGCCGTTGCGACACCTTAGTTGTTCATTGATTGCTCTCTCACATGTGCCTTGACCGCGGGCCTTCAGCAGACCGAGCAACCCTTTGCTGGAGCCAGCGACCTTGGGTCCAAGCTGGCAAACTTTTGCTCAAGCCAGATGGGCCCGCGCTCAAGCTGGCGAGCTCAGGGTCTCGAACCTGGGTCTTCCGCATCCCAGTCCAATGCTCTATCCACTGCACCACCGCCTGGTCAGGCAGCAAAGGATTTTCTTTAGGCTCAAGGCAAATGATCCCAGATGAAAAAATTATTATGCAGTAACAAATGAAAAACAACGAGAGAGTAATTAATTGGACCAATCCAACTCAATACTGACTATAATAACCTGGGAGGATTTAAAATGTAGACAGAACGAAAGTACACTACAAGAACACATAAGAAAAGAAGGGGTAAATGGAGTTAAAGTTCTAATTGTCAAGGATGCTTAAAAGTATTAAGTTACATTAGACCTTAATAAGACAGAAAGATTCAGGTTTTATTTTCTTTATTCATTTTCAGAGAGAGAGGGGAGAGGGAGGGAAAGAGAGAGAGAGAGAGAGAGCGCCTGACCAGTGGACAGAGTATCAGACTGGGACACGGAGGACCCAGGTTCAAAATTCCAAGGCTGCCGGCTTGAGCGCAGGCTCATCTGGCTTGAACATGGGCTCACCAGCTTGATTGCGGTGTCACTGGTTTGAGCATGGGATCATTGACATGACCCCATGGTCACTAGCTTCAGCCCAAGGTCACTGGCTTGAGCAGGGGGTCACTCGCTCTGCTGAAGCCCCCAGGTCAAGGCACATATGAGAAAGCAATCAATAAACAACTAAGGAGCCGCAACAAAGAACTGATGCTTCTCATCTCTCTCCTTTCCAGTCTGTCTGTTCCTATCTGTCCCTCTCTGTGTCTCTGTAAAAATAATGAGAGAGAGAGAGAGAAAGAGAGGAGGGCGGAGGAACAGAAAGCATCAACTCCCATATGTGCCCTGACCAGGCAAGCTCAGAGTTTTGATACGGCAACCTGAGCATTCCAGGTCGATGCTTTATCCACTGTGCCTCCACAGGTCAGGAAAGATTTAGGTTTTAATCTTTAGGGTAACCACTTAACAATTAGCAAAATACTGTATAAGAAGGAGGGTAAAAAAAATGGAATAATGATATTTAATACATAGAAAGCAAAAAAGAAAGAGGAACACAGAACACGTGGAATGCAGAAAGCAATGAGTGAGATGGTAGATTTCAACCCAAATACATCAATTATGACATTAATTGTAAATAGGCTAAATTCTCCACATAAAGGATGAAGATTATCAGCCTAGATTTAAATACGGTAGTCCTTGAAAATACTAATAAAAATATGCTAGCGCCAGCAAGGTAAACTCTAAGAGGAAAAAAAAATAATCAATGTAGAGAATGGTTATTCCATAATGCTAAAGGTTCAATTTTCCAAGAAGACACACAAACTTACATTTGCACCCAATAACAAGTTCTCAAAATATTAAAAGTAAAATTCATAAAACTGAAAGGAGAAATAACAAATCCCTAATTATGATGAGAGATCTTGACCTATCTTTCCTACCTCTCTCAGTAACGGATGGAATGAACAAACAAAAATCAAAAGTGCTTCTCAAATTTGATGTGCAAGCCTGACCAGGCGGTGGCGCAGTGGATAGAGCGGCGGACTGGGATGCAGAAGACCCAGGTTCGAGACCCCAAGCTCGCCAGCTTGAGCAAAAAGCTCGCCAGCTTGGACCCAAGGTCGCTCAGTCTGCTAAAGGCCCGCGGTCAAGGCATATGTGAGAAAGCAATCAATGAACAACTAAGGTATCACAACGGCAACGAAAAACTAATGATTGATACTTCTCACCTCTCTCTGCTCCTGTCTGTCCCTATCTATCCCTCTCTCTGACTCTCTCTCTCTGTCCCTATAAAAAAAAATTGATGTGCACATATTTCCCAAAAGAAAACCAATAAAATGTGACCTATACTCCTCACCATAAACAAAAATAAATCCTAGATCAACTTCAGATCTCAATGTGTAAGGAAAAGCAAAAAAGCTTGTAAAAGATTAAATAATCTGGGCTAAGCAAAGATATCTTACAGAAGTCACTAAAGGTAACAAACCAGAATGAAGACACCAGTAATGAGAGTGGAAGGACAAGTCTCAGAGTAGAAGATGGTATTCACAATACACATAACTAAAGATGGGCTTGAATCCTGAATACAGAATTCCTACAGATCAAAAATAATAATAAAAATACGTAGATAAATTCAATAGGTAAATGGAAAAAAGACTCAAACAGGTACTTCACAAAAGAGACTATCCAAATAGTCAAAGCAAATGAAACAGTGCTCAACTCATTAATCATCAGAGAAATGTAACCAAAAAGCAATACCACCACAAAGATGAAAACTAACAGTATCAACTATTGTGAGAGTGTGGAGTCATGGAAACTCTCATACTATGGTAGTAGAATATAAACTCACACAACCATGTTGGGAAACCATTTGTCATTATCTAGTATAGTTATATATACCCATACATTATGATCCAGAAAATCCAGCCCTAGTTACATACCCAATGGAAATGCATGCACATTGGGAGAGACATATGTAAGAAAGTTCATATAGCTGTTTGTAATAGCCCCAAAGTGAAACAACCTAAAGGCTCAATATTATAAATTGTGGTACCTTTCTAAAATGGAATACTATGCAACATTTAAAGAATAAAAGTAGAGTTATGCCTGTACCAACACAAATGATCCACAAATATAATGTTGGATAAACTATATTGGACACCAAAAATATATATACTGTGTGAATTTAGATACAGTTCAAAACTGGCTAAACTTATCTGTACTATTATAATAGTCATTCACTTTGGAAACAGGTAATGACTACGAGGAGACATAGGAGGGCTCTGGTTTACTCAAATTTCTTAGCCTGGGTAGTGTTCATTTGTGATAACTAAAAGAGCTGTATACTTACTATTTGTGTTAGACTTCAGTGAAAAAGTCCTAAAATGTTATACAACAAGGAGCAAATTTCAGGGATTAATTTTTTTCTTAAGACTTGTAAGCACAAAAATAATAATAAAACAAGTTATGTACTAAATAAGGTAGGCTTATGCAGCTGACAGAAATCAAGTTTCTCCAAACTTAATATATAAGTTATGATGCTGTCTAGTAACACAGTTGAAAAGATTTCAAATATAGTACTGGGTTAAGTAATATTTTGGAGGAACACAAGAAATTTCCATCTGACTGGTGGTGGTGCAGTGGACAGAGCGCTGACCTGGGATGCTGAGGACCCATGTTTGAAACCCAAGGTCACGTGCTTGAGCATAGGCTCACCAGCTTGAGCGTGGAGTCACTGGTATGAGCATGATCCCATGATCCCATGGTTGCTGGCTTTTGCCCAAAGGGCACTGGCTTGAAGCCCTAGGTTGCTGGCTTGAGCAAGGCCTTACTGCCTTGGCTGGAGGCCCACGGTCAAGGTATGTATGAGCAGCAATCAATGAACAACTAAAGTGACACAATTACAAGTTACAAGTTGATGCTTCTCATCTTTCGCCCTTCCTGTCTTTCTAGAAAAAAAAAAAAACAAGAAATTTCTCAATTTTTATATTTCCATTTTCACTGTCTTTCTAAATTTCCACATGTGTTTTTAAATTTACAGCCACATTTACTCAGAAATCTTTAGTAACAAAGTTTTGTGGTAAAAACAGGTTATTGCCTATTCCTCTTCATTTGATTAAATTAAATCAATGTCAATTGATTTAATTTCCCAAACTACACATCAACTAAAACTGGATATTAGAAGTCCTGAAAAACCTCCCTAAATCTCAGTGGCATACAGTCTCTACATATAAGTACCATTTACTGAGTACCAATTACATGTTAGGCACTGTGATAAATGCTTTATATACATTATTTTTAAAACTCATAACAAGTAAGGGAAATTATTTATAGTCCCATTTACAGATAAGCAATCAGACTCAAGAAACTAACTTTTCTTACAGCTAGTAAATGACAGGGCAGATATTCAAATCTAGGTCTCACCTGAATGTGCTCTTTCCATTTTCTCTCTATTATTTCCCAATAAGTCTCCTTTAATATATTATTTTCATTTGTAATATTTTAAATGGGCATACTTGTCAAATACTATACAAATATTTTACCATTCAACTAGTAAGTCTACTCCACTGCAAACAGTCCCACTGGAAATAAAACACAAAGATATGTACTCCATGTAAAAATCTGAAAGAATACATATTGATAAAGAAAAAACAAGCCTCTTCAGAGGTTCTACATATTACATTAAGAACCTGGTTTAGCCTGACCAGGTGGTGGCGCAGTGGATAGAGCATCGGACTGGGATGCGGAAGATCTAGGTTAGAGAGCCCAAGCTCGCCAGCTTGAGCGTGGGCCCATCTGGCTTGAGCAAAAGCTCGTCAGCTTGGACCCAAGGTCGCTGGCTCCAGCACGGGGTGGCTCAGTCTGCTGAAGGCCCATGGTCAAGGCACATGTGAGAAAGCAATCAATGAACAACTATGGTGTCGCAACGGCAACGAGAAACTAATGATTGATGTTTCTCACCTCTCTCCGTTTCTGTCTGTCTGTCCCTATCTATCCCTCTCTCTGACTCTCTCTGTCGCTGTAAAAAATAATAATAATAAAAAATAAATAAATACCTGTTCTTATTTAAAAAAAGAACCTGGTTTAAAGAAAATTCTGTCCCACAATCCTAGACTATTTCTCCATTACAGAAAAATGTTCCACATTTATGAAAATTTTCAGGGGCAAGCTTTAAGTGATTTAGAAAATAGTAGTGCCAATACTGAAGATGGCATTTTAAACCAAAAGACTGACTAAAGAAGCCTTCTGAAAATTTAACATTTATCTCTTCAGTATTTTTCTTACTGCTCCAATATTTGCTATGATGAGCGTTCCATGTTAGCAATATGGAAAACTCATTATCATTAAGACATACCTCTTCTGAGTCTTGTGATTTGGTGGTTTCTTCATTTAAAATGTATCGTCCTCTATAAAACTCTTTGATCTTTAGATTCAATGTTTCAGTTTCTTTTCTCAACTTCTCATAACTTGGCAGTGGTTTAATGGCTGTATTTGAGGCCCTAAAAGGCAAAGACTCATCCAAGCTGTACTGAGATTCCCTCAAGGCAGGGGAATGACTTTCTGGGTCAGAGTTTATGTCATCTTCATCTAGTTCTTCATTAATCAAAGAAGCTGAAGAGAGTTTCAGACACAAAGAAGCATAATTCTGGCCATACAAAAACTTCAAAGTTTCTTCTGTCTTCCACTCAATCAAAGTCTCCCTTAACACTTTAAGTAAGTTTGCCTTTGCAACTTCAGGACACACCTGCACTGAACTAGAAGCTGACCTAGAAACTTGGTTTGATTTGGTAAATTTTCTCTTAAAATGCTCAGCACTTCTTTTACTTATGCCTACTAGAGTTATTTCTGAATTACTGTATTTATTTTTAGAAATTTCTGAAGCTTTAAATTTTTCTTGCAAAGGACTACTTGAAGAAATCTGAGTATTTACTTTCTGTAAAGGAAGTTCATAATCAGCAGCTTTCTCCTGACTACTTAACCTGCAGTTGTCTAACTGCTCAGTAACATCCACTACTGTCTGTTCTTTGTCTTCCTGCTTGAAGTTAGCGTTTTGACCAGCTTTCTTTTTCATGATGCTTTCTTTGTGCAGCTGTGGCCTTATACCTGTTGCATTTGGTCTGTTGCCTGGTAGAATGGAGGAAACAAAGTCTTGCTCATTATCACTGCTACTATCACTCTGAGTGCTAGAAGAACTAGATTCATACTGTTTCTGAAAATGGCCAGGATTGTCAATATCTGATGTTTTAATGGCCTTACTGCATAACAGTACTTCTTCTCCAGAATGACCACTGTAGAAGGAAAGAAACAAAATAACTATAATAGAAAAGCAGAATGAACCATAGTACTTATACTTTATACCTTTCAAGGTAGAAAATTTTATTCCTTATGCAAAGCCTTATTTATAGGCTAATATTTATGTAAGCATACATACATACTTCAGAGAAAGCTATGAATCCATAATTTCTCTACATCTTATTTATTTGAAGTAATTCGCTTCTTTCCTTGTCCTTTTTTTCAATTATTTTATAACTGTTATAGAATAACAACAAAAAGAAAAAGAAACACTGAATAATTTCACCCAACTGAATTATTCTTTATTTTGGCCTACTCCATTTCTGTGACTATTTCATACACCTTTTTAAGAATATAAAATTTCTTTTGAAAATTTCATTAGTAGTTTCTCAAACATATATATACATGTATGTATGTATACACACACACACACAAACATTATAGAAACTTTTTTAGGCTTTAAAAGATGAAAAGAGATGTTTAACATTTTTCCATTCTGGTTGACAGTCATATAGAAAATTTCAAAAAATGAAAACCACAAGAAAGTCAGTCCCAGCAGAAAATAAAGGTGGCAAATCAACATTTATCAATGAAAACTGTTTATATTTGAAACTCCAGAATTACAACATACCTCTAAAATTAAAAGACAACAGTTTTCCCATTGACTATATTCCTCCAATTGTCAGGTTTAAAAAACATTAAGAATTATGAAAGAGTGAAGGCAAAGAGTAGCTTCGTCTATACAAATTTGAGTTACAGGATAGGTGAGCAGCTGCTGTAAGCAAAAGCACGTATCAAAGCTGTAAAAGACCCAGATAAGAAGGACTCTGGATCAAAAAACACATGGAGGGTAGTGAGAGAACTACCTTTCATAGAATTTTTCTGTAAACCAAAAATTGCTCCCCAAAAGAGGCTATTAAATTTTTAGAAAATATTTTTAAAAATAAAATGAGATAAAATAATGCAGCAATTTTAAAAAGCATGCAGTACGGCATCTAAAAGATGAAAAACAGAGCTGAAAGTAAGGTTGTAGATGGGAATGGAGAAAAGAGAATAATTATCCAGTATTAGATATCAATTTTTAATTAAAATCTAACTTATATCATCATGGGACTTGTTTCTTACAAGTATAATTTCAAAAAGAAATAGAACAATTTAACTTCCATATACTTCATACATTCCTTTGGAATTTGAAGGTATTATATATTTTCTATACTATTTTGAGCTATAAAGTAAAGCTATAAATCAATAACTAACTATCTCTCATTTGTGCTCAAGGAAGGTAGTGACGAATAATCAGAGAAATTTATTCTGGGAGATAAAAGGACATATTTTGAGAGATGATTATGGTTGGGCAAGCAACACCACAAGGGCAGTTTAGAAAAAAAACCACAACTTGGAATTTCTATTAATGCTTTAGATACTCTTTCAAATAACTAAATAACTGATACAGAAATGTTTTATTCTATAAAATAAGACTACAAAACCTTTCAACAAATGTAACTGGCACAATCTAGTTGACAAAGCACCATAGTATCTCAGATCGAAGCTGTGTTTGTATCATATTTCAACAGGTTCAATTAGACTTTCTTGGTAGAAACAGCTGTACAATAAATCACATACAGCAAACACATCACCTTACCATCACAAAAGAAAAAGCTGTACAAGGCAAATACTTCTTTGTGTGGGCTAGAGTGGGCACTTACATAATGCACCAGCACAGGAAGTCCAACAGCTCATATCACCTGGCTTACTCTTAATGTTTATATTAAACACATATATATAGAAGGTAAGTGATACTGATACAACCATACCTTTGCCCTTCCTGTAGCAGTTGAAAATCAGGACGCCTGTGACAAAAACACAGAAATAAAAAATTGAATGTAGTTGATATATTTAATACTTTCAAGTGTTTATTATAACTACATTGGATAGAAAATATAATTAAAAGGATATAGTTCATATAAAAATTTTTTAAAGAAAAAAAATAAGAGATTAATTTGGATTAATATCTCTCTCTGTCCAAAATTTACTCATTATTATCTAAATGTCTTACTTTTCATGTTCATTTCTTTTTTCTTTTTCTTTTTTATTTTTTTTACAGGGAGAGTCAGAGGGAGGGATAGATAGGGACAGACAAACAGGAACAGAGGGAGGTGAGAAGTATCGATCATTAGATTTTCGTCGCTGTCGCAACACCTTAGCTGTTCATTGATTGCTTTCTCCCATGTGCCTTGACCGCAGGCCTTCAGCAGACCGAACAACCCCTTGCTGGAGCCAGTGACCTTGGGTCCCAGCTGGAGAGCTTTTTTTGGCTCAAGCCAGATGGGCCTGCGCTCAAGCTGGCGAGCTCAGGGTCTCGAACCTGGGTCTTCTGCATCCCAGTCCAACACTCTATCCACTGCGCCACAGCCTGGTCAGGCTCATATTCATTTCTGATTTCTTAAATAGACCACAAGCTCTTTGAAGGAAGAGATTATACAAATTCTTGTATTTCTCTTACATGGTTAGTAAAACTTTTTGCCCTAAAATCTGAGAAAGCAGTTGTATTGTAGTATGAAATGTGAACTGTGCAGATAGGTGGTTTAATTTCACTCTAGAAATAATTTCTGTTATCTATTCAATGCCAGAAACTACTTTTGGTTAGGCATCATGATATTAAAAAGGGAAGGAAAAGCTGTTAGCTCAATATACAAAGGAACAAATAATAGCAAATGAATCCAAAAGGACAAGAAAACTGTAAATTACTTCTGAGGTGACTCAGAAAAAGCACCTTCTAAAGACTACAAAATGGATTAAATGAAACTAGGTATTCTAAGAACTAGAAAAAGGAGCAATATTAGATGTTCACTGACAGGAAGACGTAATATTGTCAAGATGTCATTCATCTCAATAAATCTGTCGATTCCATACAACCCAATCATAATCCCAGGAAATTTTGTGGATATTGACAAATTGATTTTAAAGCTTTGATGGAGAGGCAAATACCCAGATTAGTAAATACAACACTAAAGGAGAAGAAAAAAGTTGGAAAACTGACATTACCTGACTTCAAGACTTACTTTAAAGCTACAGTACTCAAGACAGTGTAGTATTACTGAAGAAAGAACAAACAAATATCTAATTAGAATAGAACAGAAAGCTCCAGAAACAGACCCATATAAAAATTGTCTGATCTCTGACAAAGAAGTAAAGGCAATACAGTGGAGAAAAGATAATCTTTTCAACAAATGGTGCTGAAAAAACTGGATATCCACATGCACAAAAATGGATCTGGACACAAACCTTAAACCCTTCACAAAATAACCCAAAAGATCACTGACCTAAATGAAAAACACAAAGTATAAAACTACTAGAAGATAACACAGGAGAAAACATAGATGACTTTTTACATACGACACCAAAGGCATGATCCATGAAAAAAATAATTAATAAGCCAGACTTAATAAAAATTAAGAATTTCTACTCTGCAAAAGATATTATCAAGAGAATAAAAAGGACAAGACAGAGATTAGGAGAAAATAATTGTAAAAGACATATCTGATAAAGAGTTGTTATCCAAAATATAAAAAAACTCTTTCCCTTTTTTTTTTTTTTTTACAGGGGGAGAGAGAGAGAGAGAGAGAGCAAGAGCGAGAGTCAGAGAGAGGGATAGATAGGGACAGACAGAAATGGAGAGAGGTGAGAAGCATCAATCATTAGTTTTTCATTGCCATTGTGACACCTTAGTTGTTCACTGATTGCTTTCTCACATGTGCCTTGACCGTGGGCCTTCAGCAGACCTTGGGTCCAAGCTAGTGAGTTCTTTGCTCAAGCCAGATGGGCTCACGCTCAAGCTGGCAAACTCGGGGTCTCGAACCTGGGTCTTCTGCATCCCAGTCTGACACTCTATCCACTGCGCCAGAGTACTTAAAGCACAATAAGAAAACTCATGTCCACACTACACAAAGCCATCTGTAGAGTACATGCAATTCCTATTAAAATATCAATAACGACTTGTGGTGGCGCAGTGGATAAAGTGCGGACCTGGAATGCTGAGGTTGCCAGTTCAAAACTCCGGGCTTGCCCGGTCAAGGCACATATGGGAATTGATGCTTCCTGCTCTTCCCCCCTTCTCTCTCACTCTCTCCTACTCTCTCTCTCTCTCTCTCTCTCTCCTCTAAAATGAATAAATAAATAAAAATGATTTAAACCTAAAAATTTAAATTAAAAAAAAAAAATATATATATATATATATATATATATATATAAAGCATACTCTACAGATATAGAGTATGCCAAAAATTTATACGGAACAACAACAAAAAAGAACCTGAATAGCCTCAGCAATATTGAAAATGAAGAACAAAACAGGAGGTTATCATACTTCCTAATACCAAATCATACTACAAGGCCACTGTAATCAAAACAGCTTGGTACTGGCATAAGAACAGGCATACAGATCAATGGAACAGATCAGAGAACCCAAAAATAAACCCATGCCTTTATGGTCAATTAATATTTGACAAAGGATGCTAGAGTATACAATGGAGTTAAAGAAAGTCTCTTTAATAAATAGTGCTGGGAATACTGGACAGATACATGCAAAAAAATGAAACTAAACCACCAACTTACACCATTCACAAAAAGAAACTTAAAATGGATGCGAAAGTCATGAAACCATAAAAATCTTAGAAGGAAACTTAGACAGTAGACTCTCAGACATCTCTCATAGCAATATTTTTGCCAGTATATCTCCTCAGGCAAATGAAATAAAGGGCAAACAAATGGGACTATCAAAGTAAAAAGCTTTTGCACAGCAAAGGACACCATTACCAAAATAAAAAGACAACCCACTCAATCAGAGAACATATTCACTGATATGTCTAATAAGGGGTTAGCAACCAAAATTAATAAAGAACTTATAAAACTAGCCTGACCAGGCAGCAGTACAGTGAGTAGCACATCAGACTGGGATGCAGAGGACCCAGGTTCGAAACCCCAAGGTTACTGGTTTGACTATGGGATCACAGACATGACCCCATGGTTGTTGGCTTGAACCCAGAGGTCGCTGGCTTGAAGCCCAAGGTTGCTGACTTGAGCCCAAGGTTGCTGACTTGAGCCCAAGGATGCTGGCTTGAGCAAGGGGTCACTCACTCTGTTGTAGCTACCCCCTTCTCATCGTCGAGGCACGTATGAGAAAGCAATCAATGAACAACGAAGGTGTAGAAATGAAAACTTAATGCTTCTCATCTCTCTCCCTTCCTGACTGTCCCTATCTGTCCCTGTCTCAGTCACAGAAAACAAACAAACTAACTTATAAAACTCAACACCAGGAAGATAAACAATCTAATTATAAAGTGGGCAAAGGGCCTGACCTGTGGTGGCGCAGTGGATAAAGTACTGATCTGGAGGAATGCTGAGGTTGCCAGTTCAAAACCGTGGGCTTGCCTGGTCAAGGCACATATGAGAAGCAACTACTACAAGTTGATGCTTCCCACTCCTCCCCTTACTCTCTCCTCTCTCTAAAATCAACAAAAAAGTAAAATAAAATGGGCAAAGGACCTGAATAAACACATCTCTAAAGAGAACGTACAGATGGCCAACAGGCATATGAAAAATGATCAACATCACTAATCATCAGAAAAATGCAACTTAAAACCACAATGAAATAATCACCTCACACCTGCCAGAATGGTTTTTATTAACAAGTCAACAAACAGCAAGTGTTGGCGAGGGTGTAGAGAAAAAGGAACCTTCCTGCATTGCTGGTGGGAATGCAGACCTGTGTAGCCACTGTAAAAACCAATATGTCATTTCCTCAAAAAATTAAAAATGGAACTGCCTTATGACCCAGCAATCCTACTTCTAGGAATATATCCTAAGAATCCTAAAACACAAATTCAAAAGACGATATGCATCCTTATGTTCATTGCAGTGTTGCTTGCAATAGCCAAGATCTGGGAACAGATCAGCTGTCCACCAATGGACGAATGGATAAAAAAGCTGTGGTACATACACACAATGGAATACTACACAGTCACGAAAAAGAAAGAAACCTTACCTTTTGCAACAGCATTGATGGACCTGGAGATTATTATGCTAAGTGAAATAAGACTGGCAGAGAAACACAAATACCATATGATCTCACTTATATGTAGAATATAATGAACAAAGTGAAGAGAGGAACAGAGTAGAGGCAGAGGGAGGGTCACAGTGATGGGCAGGCAACCTTTTTGTAAAAACCGCCCACTTTGGCAGTGCTGGTCAACCTGGTCCCCTAACGCCCATAGGGACCAGGTTGACCAGCACTGCAAAGTGGGCGGTTTTTACAAAAAGGTTGCCCATCACTCGAATAGATGGATAGCTGTCAGAGAGAATGGGGAAGAGCAGATGGGATCAAAGAAGGTCAGGGGATTAGTAAAAATCATATACGTATATAAAACATATATACCGACAACAGGGAAGCAATAGCCATTGGGAAAGAGAGTGTGGAGGTGGGGGGGGAGGACAGGAATGGGGGAGGAAAGAGACTCTGCGCATGGCATGGGGAGGCACAATGCAGTGTATAGGGGGTATTATACACACACACACACACTCTCTCTCTCTTTCTTCTTTCCTAAGTGAGAGGAGGGGAGATAAGGGAGACAGACTACTGACCGGAATTCACCTGGCAACCCGTCTGGGATTGATGCTCTGTCCACATAGGACCATGCTTGCAACTGAGCTATTTTTAGCACCTGAGGTGGAAGCTCCATTGAGCTATTCTCAGCACCTGGGGCCAGTGCGCTAGAACCAATTGAGCCATGGCTGCAAGAAGGGAAGATATAGAGAAAAGGCAGAGAGTGGAGGTAGAGAAGCAGATGGTTGCTTCCCCTGTATGCCCTGATCAGGAATCGAACTCAGGACCTCCACACGCCAGGCCAACACTCTACCACTGAGCCAACTACCCAGGACGGGGGTGTTATATTGAGTGGGACACTGGAAACCATATTAAAACAATTAATTAAAAATAAAAAAAGCCAATTTAATTAAATAACAGACCAAAAACCTCAATAGACATCTCACCAAAGATACATGAAAAACAGAAAAAGAAAAAAGATATACAGAAGGCAAATAAGCCTATATAAAGATGCTCTACATCAGATGTCATCAAGAAAATGCAAATTAAAACAGTGAGACACCATTATACACATATTAGTATAGCCCAAATTCAGAACACTAACAAGATCAAAGGGTCCAACTGTTTGTGTCCCCCCCCAAATTGATATGTTAAATCCTACTGCCCATTGTGATGGTATTAAGAGGTGGGGACTTTGAGAAGTGATTACGTCATGTTGGCAAAGTCCTCATAAATGGGATTAGTACCTTTATAAGAAATTCCAGAAAGATTCCTTCCCATTCCACCATGTGAGGATATAACTAGGAGTCTGCAACCCAGAAGAGGGTCCTTAGCCAACCACACTGACATCTTGATCTCAGATGTCCAGCCTCCATAACTCTGAGAAGAAATTCCTGCTGTTTATAAGTAACCCAGTCTGCACTATTTTGGTAGAGCAACTTGAAGAGACATGTACCAAAGACTTTAATAGGTACCTTATGTATTACATATGGCAAATAAGAATATAAAAAGATGCTCCACTTCAGATGTCATCAGAAAATGCAAATTAAAACAAAAATGGGATACCATTACATACCTATTAGAACAGCCCAAACCCAGAACACTGACATCAAATGCTGATGAGGATATTAGAATGAACTGCTGTGGAAATGCAAAATAGGACAGCCACTTTGGAAGACAGTTTAGTGATTCCTTACAAAACTGAACATATTCTTACCAAGCAATCCACAAATCATGTACTTTGGTGTTTGTCCAAAGGAGTTGAAAACGTATGTCTACACTAAAACCTGCACATGGATATTTATAGCAGCTCTAGTCATAATTGCCAAAACTTGAAAGCAACTAAGATGTCCTTCAGTACATGAATGGATAAATAAACTGTGGTATATCCAGATATAATGTAAAAAGAAATGAACTATCAAGCTATGAAAAGACATAGAGGAAACTTAAATGCTAAGTGAAAGAAGCTAGTCAGAAAAGCTATATACCGCTAATAATTCTAACATTCTGGAAAAAGAAAAACTATGAAGACAGTAAAAAGATCAGGAGCTGTAGGGTGGGAGAGGGAGAGAAAAGATGGAGCACATGAGTTTTAGGGTCTGATATTGTAAATGGTAGATACAAGTCATTATACATTTGTCCAAACCCATAGAATGTACAACACCAAGAGTGAACTCTAACATAAACCATGGCCTTTGGGTGATAAAAATATGCTGATGAAGGCTCATCAAATATAATAAATATAGCCTGACCAGGCGGTGGCGCAGTGGATAGAGCGTCGGACTGGGATGCGGAAGACCCAGGTTCGGGACTCCAAACTCACCAGCTTGAGCGCAGGCCCATCTGGCTTGAGCAAAAGCTCGCCAGCTTGGACCCAAGGTCGCTGGCTCCAGCAAGGAGTTGCTTGGTCTGCTGAAGGCCCGCGGTCAAGGTACATGTGAGAAAGCAATCAATGAACAGCTAAGGTGTGCGACAGCAACAAAAAACTAATGATTGATGCTTCTCACCTCTCTCCGTTCCTGTCTGTCTGTCCCTATCTATCCCTCCCTCTGACTCTCTCTCCCTGTAAAAAAAAAAAAAAATATATATATATATATATATATATATATATATGAGATATACAATTTTGAAGGGGGAAGTTAATAATGGGGGAGCTGTGTGTGATTCATGTGCAGATAGGGGGTATATGGGAAATCTCTGTACCTTCTCCATTTTACTATGAACCTAAAATTGCTCTAAGGAGTCAGTTAATAGAAAAAAAAAGTAAATATAAGGAAGTAGGTGTACATTAAAAAGAATGTACTAAAGCACTGAGCATATATCCTATTTAAAGGACAAAACAGAGCTTCAACGAAGGCCATATTGAAAAAGCCTTCAATTAAAAAATGTCAAGCTAAATGGTTGATAGAACCAGAAGTTATATGAGTTATGACATTTAAAGATTGCTGGTGAGGCCCTGCCCAGTCAGAGTTGGTTAGAGCATCATCCCGATATGCCAAGGGTGTGAGTTCAGTTCCCAGTCAGGCCACATACAAGAGTCAACCAATGAATGCATAAATAAGTGGGGGAACAAATCGATATTTCTCTCTCTAAAAATCAACCAGTAAATAAAAATTTAAAGACTGTCAATGAAAAATGTCAGAGTTACAAGTATTTTCCTACATACACATATATCGCAGCAGCAACCTATAACTAGTACCTAGATATTCCATTCATTCTTTGGTTGGTCTTAAGCACAGGAACGCTGCGGGGAACAGGCTCTCTTGCGTTGAGAGGGACTGCTCACTAACCAACGCATTCTTTTCCAGTATACACCTTTTGTGCTAGATGTGTACAAAATACAAGATGAAACCAATATTTGCCACCACTGCTTTAGAGGTTCCTCTGCAGGCAGTTCAGGAATTCCCCAAGACAGATAATAAAAAATTTAGAAGGAAAAGGCAAAGTAAGGAAATGGCAGTGAATTGCCTGAGAGTAAAAATTTAATCTATTTTTTTCTTCTTCCTTTGTCCCTCAGCCAATTGAGGTGTGTCCTTTCCCAATCATCCAAATTATTCTGTTTACCCTACTTCGTCCCACTCACTAAAACTCTAGTCACAGGCGCTACCATGGTTTGGTGTTGCTCAAAGAAAACAAATGACACTGCTTGGGTGGTGAATAACCCTGACTGCTCCAGGGATATTTATAACTCTCATTAAGAGTTTTTTTGGCCTAAATAATATGTTAACGTTAACAACAGAGTGTCTTATTGCCTGTTGACTACTTCCTCCCACTTGTAGTTATCTCACTCTTCCTATTCCATTTTCCGGCCCAGGTCTTCTGCCTAAAATTATGAAGGGTCAGTACCATGCAGCTCTCTGCCATTTGGTCCTACACTGGAGTCTGAGTATCACTGCAGGGAAGAAAGTAGGTGCAGACATAGTGATTCTCAACTATACTGCTCAAAAAATTAAGGGATATTTTATATTTTCATATTTATTTTGAAATATCCCCTAATATTTGTGAGCAGTATAGATTATTATACTGAATGGCTAACCTGCAAATGCAGACAGAGTGTATTCCATCATTCAACAAATTCCTTCAAAAATAAAATTATGAACTATTATATGTATGGACTATGCTAGGTAAGGTAAGTAATACAAAGAATAGGTTCCTATTCTTAAGGACCTTACAATTTGGTAGAAGAAAAATTCATGCTCTAAGAGCTTTAGAAATATTAATCTTCATAAAAATCATGTACCTACTACTATCATCCTAATTTTACAGATAAAAAACTGAATACTGATAGAATAAGTAATTTGCTGAAAGTCACACAGCTCATAAGTAGAAAAGCCGGAAATATATATTTTTCTTCTTTTCCAAGAGAGAAGGGATGACAGACTCCTGTACGTGTTGCAACCAGGATCCACTCTGCAACCCCCATCTGGGGCTGATACTCTGCCCACCTGGGGCCATGATCGCAACTAACCTATTTTTAGCACCTGAGGTGGAGGCACCATGGAATCTGGGGCACTGGAACCAATGGAGCCATGGTTGTGGGAGAGGAAGGGAAAGGAAGAAAAGGGAGAAGGGAGGGGAAGAGAAGGGAGAAGGGTGGAGAAAGGATAGAAGGGAGGGGAAGGGGGGAGAAGGGAGAAGGAGGGAGATAGAGAAGGGGGAAAAACAGAGAAGCGGATGGTCACTTCTCCTGTGTGACCATCCTAACTAGGAATTGAACCTGGGACAACCACACGCTGGGCTAACACTCTACCACTGAGCCAACTACTTAGAGCCAAGAGATATTCGATAAAGAGAGATGTATGAGCTGTCACAGGAAATCAGAGTATTCTGAAACACTTCCTGCTGAGCCAACGAAGAAAAGCTTCAGATTCAGCTGAGTCTATAAAGATAGATATAGTTTGTACCTAAAGGTATTTGAGGCTAATCCCGTGGATTTTACTCTGCTGTTTTACTCCATAACTTCTCCCTTTTCCACTTTCCTTTTATATGTTTTCCTTTTAGCAAATGTATCCTACCTCTCAAACTCTGTCCTTTAAACATACAACCCTGCCCCCTTTCATTGTAAGCCTTCTTTAAAGAAGCCTGCATTCATATTCAATTCCTTACCTCCTATTAAGTCAGCAACCCTCTTCCTCCTTGAGTCTATAGGTGTTACTCAACTGAAATAACTCTTGATAACATCACCAATTACTATAGGACTGGTAAATTTAATTGATACTTTTCAGGATTTTTTTTTTCTTTAGAGGAAAAAGAATCAATATGAAAAGAGCATGAAAGAGGAAGAAATAGGAACAAATCATAAAGCAAAGCCTGGCGAGAGGAGAACGGATCAGGAACCCAGAGGGAACTACATCAGCAGTGCGGAGGCAGAGAAGTGGGAGTACAGAAAGAAGACAACATTGAAGGAGATCCTGCTGGATGCCCTCAACCAGTTCAGTTAAGTAGTAGATTAAATTATGTACAATGAGTTGGGGGTTAGGGTCAAAGTCTAAGGAGAGGAAAAAGGGTCTGAATGTTATCAGAGTCAGTAAGAAACAAAGCAGAAAAATATATGAGCACAGAGTTGACAGGAAACAAAATGAATTGGAAACAGGACCCAAGGAAAGTAAAGAGAGCAGATTCTGGGCTAGACAAATTGAGGTTTAAATCAGAAATCAAAATATATGTATATATGAGCTGAGTGTGAGTGACTAAACCTTTAGGGTGAGTCACTAAACTTTTGAGCCTCATTTCCACCATCAATAAAATGGGTCGTAATCCTTCCCCAGGGATCCTGTGAGGACTGAATTAAATAAGACAGTTTGTCTAGAGTGCAAATGGTATTATTTGAGAACTTTACCCAATAATGTTCAGCAACCTAAGTACAATAAAAAAGGATGACATGCAATGGTAGACAAGGTAAAAGGTTGAGGGAGAAAGAATCTGTGATTATTTGAGAGAACAATACTGACTGTAACTGATGACTGTAGAGCTCAAGAAAAAAAATTTAATGAGGGTCTGCCAATCCAGTGAATAGAATTGAGGTACAGACAGGAGGTCAAAATGAGGTCACAAAGCACACTCAGGAGTGATAGCTGTAGATGAGATAGAGGCTGTGGTCAGAGGCGGAAAGCTTTTATTTCAAGATCTTGGAGGCAGAAGAGTTTTAAATAAGAATGAGGCTGAAGTATGGTTGAATCAAGGGGTAATCAAAATGCAAACATTATTCTAAATCACGTACACAATTTAAGATAATTTTATGAGACATCTCCAATTATACAACTTGATATTTTTTGAGACAAACACTGAGTTAAAAGAAAATTCTATCTCTAAAGAAGGCAAGGGGAAAATCAGAATATAGTAAGTGCCTGCTATGTGGTAGGTGGATTTTTTAAAAATGTGATAACATATATAACAAAAATTACCATGTAACTGTTTTAAGTGTATATAATTCAGTGGCATTAACTACACTCACACTGTTCTGCAACTATCCCACCATCCATATCCAGAACTTTTCCATCCTCCCATGCTTTCTGCTAGGTAATTTTACATATTATTTCACTGAGTCCTTACATAATTTTTTATAGAGGAGGAAAATGAAGTGTTAAGAGATTAATTGACTTCTTACGGTCAATACAGGTAACAAGTACTAAATCTAGAATTTGAATTAAGGTCTTTCAAAGTCTAAGCATTTTCTACAAAATGCTGCCTCTAATCAGTCAGAGAAGACTCAAGAAAGTTGTAAGGATACAAGTTTTGCTTAACCCTTCTCTTAACTCAGTATAGTTTGACTACTTTTGTGTTTCGTAGTTCCAACTATAAGTTTAAAAAAAAATACTCTCAATGTTGTTTTTAGATTATTTTTTGAGTGACCTTAATAGTCTCCTTGAATCCCAATCTATAAAGTAGAAATGGTACCCGACAGTAAAATAAACTAAATGTAAATTTAATGAGGTACATATTGAATAAGAAGTTCAATATAAAACTTGTCTTTTCTATGAGCTGTTTTAAAAATGAGGCACCAAGTTGCTCTTTCTCTTCTTCCCTTTCTTAGATGAAATTCAAAAGCTTTTAGTTTGTCATTTCTCTTGTTTCTAAAGTATCTTCTATTCCTTTCAAAATATATGTTGCCCTGGAGATAATTCTCAACTTAATTGTGATAAGCTCAATTTAAAAACCAGAAATAAGAAATCATGTTAATTAAAGAATACCTTCAAACTTACTCCTCATAAATATTTTCACTAAAGTACAAATTAGATGATTAATTGTAACTTTAGCAAAGTAAATCTAAAATTAGAAAATGTACCAAAAATCCTTTTGTATGCCCGTATGTTTGTATGCATGTACTGTATATTCCTCACTTAGAATATATATACTACATATGAACCAACAGAAGCAGCAGGCTACAAATGCTCCTTGTAGTGGAAACTTTTCAAATATAATCTGAGACATGTTAAAACCTGTTTCAGAAAGTTTTTATTCTGTACACCAAGCAACAGAGTTAGCTATTCAGGAAGAGGTTATAGAAGTTGTTCTGCAGAGGTTTTTGGCTTCCGCACCTCTGAGATTACACTATGTTTATTGCCAAGAAGTATGTGTGAAAATCCCCTAGTCTGAGCCACATGATGGCGCTTTTAGCTCTGTCAGCATTAACCACTCACCCTAACTTGAGCTTTTAAATCATAATTTGATTCTCAATATTTGTCCTTCTCAGTTTCAACTCCTGGTTTTTTAGGTTATGATTCAAGAAAGTGCTCCACTTCAAAGATTTGTCAGAGCCTCCAGTCAACCAAACAGAATTTATAAATGCAACTACACAACTAGCTAAATGAGCACACTGTCTCAGAGAAACAAAACTGTATGTGGTCTGTTTCTGGCCACCAAGTGGGTAAAAAAATTTCTGACTCACAACATGAGAAGCATCACACTGCATCATGACCCAGGCCAAATAGGTCAATGTTTTGTCTCTGATAGGACATCAGGAGACATTTTGAGTGAAGCACTGTTGCTCTCCATGACACTAAGTATATACTCCAGATATTTTTTCCCTTACCTTAAAAATAAAAATGAGAGCCTAGGAAACCTCTAAGGCCCTTTATGACTCCAAAGCCTTGATAAAAATATGGACTTAGAATTCATATATTTGTCTAAATGTTTCTTAAATCTACTTGTACATTTTTTAAAATCAATGAGATCGTCAGCTTACTATGATATAAAACAATATTAGAAAATTTAAGAGACACTATAAATTTACTATTTTAGAATCCCGTGTATAAGTTTATATTCACTTTCACAGTAATGTAAGAAAGACCATATTGTGTCAAATTCAGTATTCTACTATTTCCAAATGGTATGTAAGATCATGATACTCCTGCAGATGTCAACTTCAGGTTGTTCTGGACATAGTATAAAACATTCCTAGTTTTCTTTCATAATTTAAAAACTTTGATCTAAGCCTTAATCAGTCATCTTCACAGACTGAAGAGTTCAAATTATTTATGTCAATAACTTTTATTCTAAATCAGTGGTTACTGCCTGACCAAGTGGTGGCGCAGTGGATAGAGTGTTGGACGGGGATGCGGAAGACCCAGGTTCGAGACCCCGAGGTCACCAGCCTGAGCGTGGGCCCATCTGGCTTGAGCAAAAGCTCATCAGCTTGGACCCAAGGTCGCTGGCTCCAGCAAGGGGTTGCTCGGTCTGCTGAAGGCTCGCGGTCAAGGCACATGTGAGAAAGCAATCAATGAACAACTATGGTGTCTCAAGGGCAACGAGAAACTAATGATTGATGCTTCTCACCTCTCTCCATTCCTGTCTGTCTATCCCTATCTATCCCTCTCTCTGACTCTCTCTCTCTGTCCTTGGAAAATAAAAATTAAAAAAAAAATCAGTGGTTCTTAACCTTTTTTGAGGTACCAAACCCACCAATTTCATATGCACATTCACCGAACCCTTCTTTAGTGATAAATAAAATATGATTTTTTTTCCCCAAATTTAAGACATAGGTATATGTTTTTTTACTGGTGCACAGAATGAGCCGTGCATGAACATCACCTTGCTCAAAGAACAAAACCAACAAAGTGCATGAACTCACAACAAATTACGGTATTACTTTATTCTGGCCTCCGCGGCAGAGGCTTCCCCGAACTCCTGAGACCGACTCATTGAACCCCTAGGGTTCGATAGAACCCAGGTTAAGAACCACTGTTCTAAATTCTTAAATGAGACAGACTTTCCTCCAAGGGCAAGGTGGTATAACTGTCCCTAGTCTTATGCTAATAATTTTAATTTTTATCAATTTTATAAATGAGATATTTCTTTATCTAGAAAACTTTCACTATGCAGCAGACTTAGAACTGTAAAGCACTAGAACTAAAGGGAACTAAGACCTTAAATGCAACTTTCTACTTTACAAATGAGGAAACTAAGACTTAGTGTTGGTAACAGACTTTTCTATAGTAAAACAAAAGAACCTAAGCCAGATCCAATAATAAAGTGCTCTTAAAACTATACATCAGAACTAAACAATTCAGTGGGTTGCTACCAGCATTTTAAAAAAGTAACAGAGTACAAAATATCAAAAGCTTTTCATGTAGTGAGGATATTGTTTCATAAAACTTTCGTGTCAGTTACCGTATATGTATGTTATAACTCATAATGTAAAATGCATTTATTACAGTGGTCAAAAATTTGGGAAGTCATTACAATAAAATATTAATTCTTTGAGTGAATTTTAAATTTTATCCTTGTTTTAAAATTGATTATTGCTAAATAAGTATTTAATAATTAATAATAAAATAGTAACCAATATTAGTATTATCATTAAAATTATTGTGATGATGTATTTATTATGATTCAATGCAAGCTAATAAAAATATCTCTATTAAATACTACTATAAATGCTACCATTTAAAAGAAGCCTGTTTTGTTATACCCCATATCTATTTGAACAGACCTTAAAATATTACAATTCTGTTGAGCTTATTATATGTGCAACTTTTAAAATACTGAATTCTAGACTTCTGGTCATGAGCACACATAAATATATCAAACATTCTCTGTGAAAACACAGTGACCTCTAGTGGCTTCATTAAATACATTGACATAATCCTTGCCCATGAGAATTTAGAAATTAAGGTAACACTGATGCATCCAGATATAAAATACTGATATGGTCATATATTGAAAAATATTATATATAAATAATTTCTATAGTCACACTATGTACAATGTAACAAATGTATATTATAGATTACTCATGGTTACTTCCAATCAAGTGGAATATAATGAAAGAATCCTGGCCAGGTTTGGAATCTATCAATAGCTTAAGAAATCCTCTTACTTTTTCTGAGCTTGACAGAGATTGAATTAAGTCATCTGTAAGAACCCTTCCTGCTCTTTAAAAAAAATTTTAAATTTATTAATTTTTTTTAAGGGAGGAAGGGAAAGGGAGAAGAACATGGGGAAAGGAAAAAAAGGAGAAAGGGGAGAGAGAGGGTGAGGAGGAGAAAGAAGGGGAAAGACAGTGGAAGGAAGGGGTGAGAAGGGGCAAAGGGGGCAAGAGGGGAAAAGAGGGGGGGGAGGGGGAGGGTAAATGAGGGAGTGGGGGAGGGAGAAAGAGACATTGGTTTGTTGCTCCACTTATTTATGAATTCATTTTCTTTTTCTGATTGATAGAGAGAGAGAGAGAAAGAAACAGATAGGGACAGACAGTAAGGAAGAGAGATGAGAAGCATCAGGTAATAGTTGTAGCACCTTAGTTATTCATTGACCAGCAGGCTTCAGCCAAGCCAGTGACCCCTAGCAACCTTGGACTCAAGATAGTGCCCTTGGGCTTCAAGCCAGTGACCTTTGGGCTCAAGCTAGTTACCATGGGGTCATGTCTATGATCCCACACTCAAGCTGGCGATTCTGTGCTCAAGCTGGTGAGCCCACGCTCAAGCTGGCAACCTCAGGGTTTCTAACCTGGGTTCTCAGCATGCCAGGCTGACGCTCTATCCACTGTGCCACTGCCTGGTCAGGCCATTGGTCGACTCTTATATGTGCCCTGACCAGGTTCACTTCAACCTTGGTATATGGGGATGACACTCTATTCAACTGAGCTACCTGGCCAGGGCTTTCTGCTTTTTAATTATGATCCTTTCAATTCATTTTGTATACCAATGTCAGATAAATTATCTTCAAAAACATCTGATGGCTCCCCAGTATTTGAGGATGTACCAAACTTAGCTTGACCCCTTGTTATCTATCATTATCTTCTATTTTTTCCCAAAATACACCCTTTATTTGAAGTGAGCTAATGTCCTATTTACTTTCAATGCCCCAATCAATCCACTCCCTACAAGTTTATTTTCTCATATCTACTTATAGTTTCTCATTGTGAAATATTTTATTCTACTTACATAACCAGTCCCCATCAGAATAAGTACAAATTTATTTCATTCATATATGTATTAGTTTTGCCATCCCAATGAGATTTAAATTTAAACTCACAGGTTGAATAACCTACACATATATAATCTGCAGGATACTAAGCACACAGTATATATGTGGAATGTAAATTCAGTTGATTAGCTTAGATTAGGAAAACCAAGGCCATTTTCATCTTTTTAAGTGAGGTAGGGAAGGGCATAAAGGTAAGGTAGAATTTTAAGAACCACAAATATAAACTGACAGGACTCCATGTTTTAGGGAAAGTGATAGGGCTTTAAATGCCTATGTTTAGGAATTCTAAACATAGGATGGTAATATTTTAGGAAAAGGTTATAGGGAAGAACTGTTTTAAATTAGCTAAAGCAGGTAACTATATTTGAAGAAAAGAGATGACAGGAAAGGTAGTTTGGTAAATGGTTTTTTTTTTTTTTTTACAGAGACAGAGAGAGAGTCAGAGAGAGGGATAGATAGGGACAGACAGACAGCAACAGAGAGAGGTGAGAAGCATCAATCATTAGTTTTTCATTGCTGTTGCAGCACTTTAGTTGTTCATTGATTGCTTTCTCACATGTGCCTTGACCGTGGGCCTTCAGCAGACCGAGCAACCCCGTGCTGGAGCCAGCGACCTTGGGTCCAAGCTGGTGAGCTTTTGCTCAAGCCAGATGGGCCCGCACTCAAGCTGGTGATCTCAGGGTCTTGAACCTGGGTCTTCCGCATCCCAGTCCAAAGTTCTATCCACTGCGCCACCGCCTGGTCAGGCGGTAAATGGTTTTGAAGCATATATGATTATCAGCTAAATGATCAGCTATATTTAAGAAGTAGAGATGATCACCTTTGGAAGTAAAGTTAAGGATAATGTAAGGAAACACTGGTTTTAACAGTGGGAAATGGTTGCTGATATAGGACTAAAGAGGCAATGGGTTAAAGAAATATAAAGAAATGAGAAAAAGGGTAATAGTTTGAAAGGTGCTCTCAGCCACCCAGTCAACTTGGAAAATGCTAACATCTTTTATCCTCCAAACAAAAAAGTCATATATATAGGCTGGTGGAGAAATGATGAACAATTTAGTCTTATGCTTAATTCAGTTAACAAAGGACATAGGGTGGTATGTATTACATTATTTTAAGCCCCACAGGAATGGATCATCAGGCAAAGGTGTCTGCCAACAAAGATACTGTCATCAGTACAACTGATGCTAGTTCAGCCTACAGTAGCATCATATTACACTGTACATCAGATTAAGACTAAGGGTTTTGTTTTGTATTTTAGGCAAACATTTTCATAACTTGCATCTCAGTACATGTATGTTACTGACTTTATTTAGCATAGATTCTATTTTATCACAAACACCACTGTCTTGTGTTGTTGTAATATTCTCTATCAAACATGAATTGCTTGGTACATTATCTCATTATTTAAGCCTTGGTTTGGAATTTTTAGACAAGTTGGTTTAATTATATAACAATAATTTTGTTACTGTCTTTATATTATTATGTCATTTGCTCTGCAATAATAAATTTTCTCTCAGATTCAGCAACTAATAAAATGTTTAAACATTTACCAAGAGGCAAAATCCTAGAAATGTCCATAACTTTTATGCTATAAATGATTCTCAATTGGGATTTTTTAAAGTTATAGAATATTGCACTGCTTTTTAATAAAAATTGAACAAATTAGTAACCTGAACTTTTTACTCTTAGTACATAGTTTCTTAACAGAGTTGAGATGGATCCTAAGAGCCAGTATTTCCTGAAAAACATTTAACATTCATACTCCAGGACTTTTATATTAATAGAAATATTAAAAGAAGTAACTGGCCAAAAGCACCAGATGGATGCTGTCTGACTCCTAAATCTTTGAATAAAGCCAATTAAATCTTTAAAATAAAAGAAATAAATAAAAGGAAAAAGATAAAGAGAGAAAGAGAGAGAGAAAGGAAAAAAAGAGAGAGAGAGAGAGAGAAAGAGAACGAACAAACAGACATAGCTGGAAACAAAGTTCAAGTTTTGTGATTAAAGCTAACAAACAACATTTTATACACTATAATTTTCTGATTTTAAGTGTGAAATCCTAAATAGCAATGCTTAAAATATAACCATTTCCCCTCAATTAAAATGTATACAGTAGTGCCTGACCAGTGGTGGCGCAGTAGAATGAGCACTGACCAAGGATGCTGAGGTCCCAGGTTCGGAACCCTGAGGTCACCAGCTTGAGCGCGGGCTCGTCTTGCTTGAGTGCAGGATCACCAGCTTGAGAGCGGGGCTGACTGTGGGATCATCAACATGATCCCATGGTTACTGGCTTGAAGCCCAAGGTCTCTGGCTTGACCAAGGTTTCACTGGATCAGCTGAAGCCCTCTCTCTTAGTCAAGGCACACATGAGAAGCAATCAACGAACAAATGAAGTGCCCCAACTATCGGTTGATGCTTCTCATCTCTCTCCCTTCCTATCTGTCTCTCTCTTGCTAAAAAGTAAAACAAAATAAAATGTATAGTGTTAACATTTCAAAGATGACTAGAGCTATGTATACCTCAAAAGCAGAACAAAACTTTTTAAAATATATAAACAAACATATATATAATTATTTAAATTACCTTTCTTCTTCTCGAACCCACAGTGGAGTTTTAGGAATTTGTGCTTCAAACAACTTAGATGCTTTATAACAAAAATTGCTGCAAAAACACTGAAAAGAATGTTATAAAACTAGTTAGTTTTTTTATTGCGAAACACAACATATATACAGAAGAGTATAAAATAAACGTGTAGGTCAAAGAAAAGAATGAACCCATGAGTCTACCACCCAAGGAAAGAAACAAGGCTCAGTACCACTGAAGGCCTCTTTGGGCCCCTCCCTGATGCCACCACAGTTCACATTTCTTGGTGGTAACCACTATCATAAACTTGTTGTTCAGTTCCTTGCTTTCCTTTAGTTTTGCTACTTATATATGTATTCTTATAAACTCTAGCATTCAGTTTGCTTACTTTTAAACTGTGTCTAAAAGAAATCACATTATTATGTATCCTTATCGTTTCTTGTTCCACATGATGTTTTTTGGGGTTCATTCACAAAAATGAAGCTAATTCATTTACAGTATGTGAGTACTCTACCCTTTATTTACTGTTTATGGACTACTGAGTCATTTCTAATTTTCTTGCTATCACTAGTTACCAGTGTTACCATGAACTTCTTTGTTTTTTTAAACTTTTAAAATTAAAAAGTGTGGTAAAATATGCAAAATTTACTACCTTAATCATTTTTAAGCATATAGTTGTGTCATTAAGTATCTATTCACTGTTGTGCAACTATCAGCACCATCCATGAGCAGAATCACATCTTGTAAGACTGAAACTCTGCATCAATTAAACAGTAACTCCCACTTCTGCCTCCTCTGACAACCACCACTCTACTTTCAGTCTCTATGAATTTAATTATTCTAGTTACCTCATACAAGTGGAATCATGATTTGTCCTTTGTGCTGGCTTATCTTACTTAGTATTTCTTTAAATTTCATTCACATTATAGCGTGTGTCAGAATTTCCTTCTCTTTTAAGTTTTTAAGGGTAATAGTCCATTTTATGCACATACAAGATTTTGTTTATCCAATTAGAAAAATTCATGTACATATATACTTTTGCACCCGAGCAAGAATTTCCTTTGGATATATAACAAAGGATAGAAAGGCTTGATCATAAAGAATATGCACATATGACGTTAGTGGATAATGCCAAACAGCTTCTCAATGACATTGTACCAATTTTTATTGTATTTGACCAGCAGTATCTAGTTTCTAATATTACCAGATTTTTTATAATTTTGTCAATTTGGAGGCTGTAAAAACATATCTCAATGTGTTTTATTTGCTATCTTTCTGATTACTGATAAGGTGAGTACCTTTTCATACTTTCATTAGTTATTCAAGTTTTTTTTTTTTTTTGAACAAAGGGGAGATAGAGACAGAAGGATCTCCCCAAACAAAGGGGAGATAGAGACAGAAGGGGGTGAAAGGATCAACCCCTTTCTGGGGCTGATGCTCAAATCAACTGAGCTATCCTTAGCATCTGAGGCCAACATTTGGACTAGCTGAACTATCCTCCGTGCCTGGAGCCTAGGCTAGAATCAATTGAGCCACTGGCTGCGAGAGACAGAGAAAGAGAAGGGGGAGAGGGAGGGGAAGAGAAGCAGATGGTTGCTTCTCATGTGTGCCCTGAGCAGGGATCAATCCTGAGATGGCCACACATTGGGCTGATGCTCTATCCACTGAACCAACCACCCAGGGCCCAAATATTTTTATAAAATTTTTCTATTAAGTTGTTTGTCTTTTTCTTATACAGTAGATTATATTTTTTGGTATGAACTGTGGCCAGATATAGAAGAAATACAACTCCTTCTGATTTGGAGCTTATCTTTTCATTTTTTTTTTTGGAAACTTGCAGGAAGAAAACATTTTTAATTAAAAAAAATTTAATTTATTGATTAAAATATTTTTAAATTTATTGATTTTAGAGAGAGAAAGAAGAGGAGGGGGAAAGAGTGAGGGGGGAGAGAAAGATTTGTTGTTACACTTATACATTCACTTGTTGATTCTATACATTATGTGCCCTGACCAGGATCAAACCTGCAACCTTGTTGTATCAGGACAACGCTTTGACCAACTGAACGACCTGGTCAGGCCTAACATTTTTTATTTTTTTTGCAGAGACAGAGAGAGAGTCAGAGAGAGAGATAGATAGGGACAGATAGACAGGAATGGAGAGAGATGAGAAGCATCAATCATCAGTTTTTTGTTGTGACACTTTAGTTGTTCATTGATTGCTTTCTCATATGTGCCTTGACTGTGGGCCTTCAGCAGACCAAGTAACCCTTTGCTGGAGCCAGACTCCTTGGGTCCAAGCTGGTGAGCTTCTGCTAAACCAGATGAGCCTGCGCTCAAGCTGGCAACCTGTGGGTCTCAAACCTGGGTCCTCTGCATCCCAGTCCGACGCTGTATCCACTGTGCCACTGCCTGGTCAGATCATTTTTTATTTTAATGTAGAAAAACTTACCAATTTTTCCTCTGCAGTCTATAATTTTTTATCTTATTTAAAAAATTCTCTCTAGTCCAAGTTTACATTCTCCCATACTGTCTTTGAAAAGGTTTGTCCTTTATAATTAAGTCCTTAATTAACGTAAAATTGATCTTTGTAGGTACACTGAGATAGAAGTCAGTTTTCATTTCTTACATATGGATAACTAATTGTGCCAGTACTATTTATTGAGTAATTCATTCTTTCTCCAATGATCTATAATATTCTTATTGTCATAAATGAAGTGTCCACAAATGTTGTATGTTTCTCCTTTTTCTTTTTTGTTCCATGATTTACTTGCCTGAATTTGTCCCAATAAAAACTTTTAATTTTTAAATGTTCAAGTACTAATTAAAGCATAAGCAAAGAGTTTTTAAAACATCTTGAATAAAATATCTATAAATAAAAAACTTTTAATGTGACTATTTTCTAATAGGCAAGATCTTCAAGTTATTTTTAGAATTTCACTTAATATATTAAAATTTAACTGTCACATTGAAAATAGACTTTAAACTTACCTTTCTTTCAGTAATATCATAAACTTTATTGGTTTTGGTAGAAATTTTATATTTCTGTTTTGGTACCTAAAGAAAAGAAAGTAGAGCTCATAAAAATTCAAGTAATAAACCTGAATTTATGTTACAAGTTATCTATATAACATGTTATTAGTTCATGACTTCAGTTTTACTTCTTGTTCTTTCTATAAAGTATTTTGTTAAATATAAACATTAAATTTTTATAGTTAAAAAAATTACTTACAATTCCTAGCTTCTTGTGACATAAGGGATAACCACAGAGTTGGATAATAGAACGTTCATCCACAATGTCACTGTAGTGACCAGGTGTGATAAACTTCCCCTGTAATGAAATAAAAGGGGTACCCCCCCAAGATTATTGGAAAAAGTTCATTTATCAGGTCTCTAGGCCTCATAAATCACATCTGAAAACACAGAGATAATAACAGTGTCTACTTCAGAGGTTTGATGTTAGAATCAGAGGAAAAAATATAGAAAAAGAACTTAGAAGAGTGCTTGAAATATAGTAAGTACTCAAAAAATGTTAATAATTATTTAAAAAGAACAAATACAAAAAATAAACTTCTGCCACAATAGACTATGTGCCTTTGTAGATTATATAGTTCCTGAAATAATTCTGTGGCAACAGGAAGAAATGGTGCTATAGTGATTGATATACCAAAGCAAAATACTGATAGTGTATTATTTTTAAAAAGTATCATTCAAAAAATAAACCCCATAGAATAAAAAGATATAATTTCACCTATTTTTAAAGCATGATCTTAAAAAAACAAAGTATAACAAAGGTGACTCATAAACAAATTTTTGTGAAAAATCTTCCAGCTTCTAAAAATCTGTACAGGGGAATGGTGAAGTAATAGATATAAGGTAACACCAAATTTTTTTCATTGACATCTCACTTCTTGAGATTATTTTTGAAGAAGTTTTTCTGTTTCTGCAGGGATGGAAAAACTTTTTATTGAGAATGGTATAAGGTACTTGTTTCTTTTTAGGGTTCTTTTTGTTTTTATTAAGTGAGAGGCAGGGAGGCAGAGAGACAGACTCCCGCATGCGCCAAACAATACCCACAAACCCCCTACAGGGTGAGGCTCTGCCCATCTGGGGCTGCTGCTCTTTTGCTTGGCAACTGAACTATTTCAGTGCCTCAGGTGAAGCATTAGAGCCATTCTCAGTGCCTGCTCGAACCATTCAAGCCATAGCTGTGTGAAAGAGGGAGAGGGAGAGGGAGAGATGGAGATGGAGAGGGAGAGATGGAGATGGAGAGGGAGAGATGGAGATGGAGAGGGGGAGAGGGAGGTGGAGAGATGGAGAGAGGGAGATGGAGAGACGGAGAGGGGGAGATGGAGAGATGGAGAGGGAGAGATGGAGATGGAAAGGGAGAGATGGAGAGGGAGAGATGAAGATGGAGAGGGAGAGATGAAGATGGAGAGGGAGAGATGAAGATGGAGAGGGAGAGATGAAGATGAAGAGAGGGAGTGAGGGAGAGAGAGGGCGATGGAGAGGGAGAGATGGAGATGGAGAGGGAGAGATGGAGAGGGAAAGGGAGAGAGGGAGATGGAGAGGGAAAGGGAGAGAGGGAGAGGGAGAGAGGGAAAGGGAGAGAAAGGGATGGAGAGAGGGGGATGGAGAGGGAGAGAGGGGGATGGAGAGAGGGGGATGGAGAGGGAGAGAGGGGGATGGAGAGGGAAAGAGGGGGATGGAGAGAGGGGGATGGTTAGGGAGAGAGGGGGATGGAGAGGGAGAGAGGGGGATGGAGAGAAGGGGATGGAGAGAGGGGGACAGAGAGGGAGAGAGGGGGATGGAGAGAGGGGGATGGAGAGGGAGAGAGGGGGATGGAGAGAGGGGGATGGAGAGGGAGAGAGGGGGATGGAGAGGGAGAGAGGGGGATGGAGAAGGAGAGATGGAGAGAAAGAGATGGAGATGGAGGGAGAGAGGGAGATGGAGAAGGAGAGGTGGAGAAGGAGAGGTGGAGAAGGAGAGGTGGAGAGGGAGAGAGAGACATGGAGAGAGAGACATGGAGAGGGAGTGGAGAAGGAGATGGTTGCTTCTCCTGTGCGCCTGGACCGGGAATCGAACCTGGGACTTCCATACACGAGGCCAAGGCTCTACTTCTGAGCCAAACGGCCAGGGCCACTACTTGTTTCAAATGAAGCATTTACCTATATCAAGTTATATATAATCATATTTATATACCTCTTGTTTAGAAAATTCTCTGAGCCATAATAAGGATTACTTTTGTAACAGAAGCTCTGAGTTTTAATTTTCAATTTCTTTTTTTCTCTTAAGGATTATGATCATAAAATGTACATTTAAAATTTTAACACAACAGAGCTGTTAAAGAAAACAAAAAAATGCAGATTATAATTTTCTTGTTATATGTTAAAGGATAAAGGATCTATAGTTGAGGTTTTCAAATTACCCAAATTAGTGGAATTACATTAACAAAAGTAATCTCTTTAAAAAGGGAAACAGGTCAACCTACAGAACACGGAAAATGACATTGGGATAATTAGTGCGAATGATGAAAACCAAGTGAGATTAGTAGTCTGGTTAAAACAACTACTACTAACAGGTAAAACATGTATGTTATTTTTCATTAACATATTTAAAGTCTTTATACAAGAAATGTATAAATAATTTTTTAAATGCACAAATTATATAGCATGTTACCTATAATGTGGTGACTGTGAAAAAGAGTCAGAGATTTCAAGAATGCAAATAAATTTCATGTTGCACAGATTTTTCTACCACAAAAGTAGTAATTTGTCAACACATACACACTCTCTTAAGAATTCTTCTGTAATGTTGTCTTCTAAAAGCTGTTCAACAATATGCAGAGCTTTTCTCTCAAACTCAATCTTCTTTCTCACTGTCTCTTCTAGTTCTGCTTTCCTAAAATAAAAAATATTTAAAATTTAAAAGTTATTGTAGTTATGGTTTATCATAGCCAATTTCTGTTTTAAAATACAACACTAACAACTTGCTCTTTTGCCATTTAAACTTTTTGATTCAATACTTTTCAAAAAATAACCTACTGGTTTTACTGTATACCTAGAAAGTCAGCCAGATTTTCAGAACCCAGAGCACAAGAAAGAACTTAAGAAATTACTATAGAAAATGGGGTGAAATTTTCTTGCCAGAGTTTATACTGCATTATTTTTGTGTGTACCTAAAAAGGGATGTTTTTCCACTGAAGTCTTTAAAAATAAGAAGAGATTAGCCTGACCTGTGGTGGCGCAGTGGATAAAAGAGTCGACCTGGAATGCTGAGGTTGCTGGTTTGAAACCCTGGGCTTGCCTGGTCAAGGCACATATGGGAGTTGATGTTTCCTGCTCCTCCTCCTTTCTCTCTTTCTCTCTCTGTCTCTTCCTCTCCTCTCTCTAAAATGAATAAATAAAATCTAAAAAACATATGTAAAAAAAAAGAACTTCAAAAAAAATAAGAGATGAAAAATATAATTTTGGCTGTTCTTACAAGTAAATATTTATTTTTGTCAAGTCTCAAAAGTTAGCAGATTGCCCAGTTTGACAGGACAGTCATATTTGCAAAGAAGCGTTTACTTAGTTTTGCTGTAAAGTCTTATTAAATAACTATATTGATATGACTATGGTTTAGGATGACAGCATCTTCCTAGAAGGCACGTCCTTGGGCTAGCACCATTGGAACTGTCAGCCTTTGCTTGCCCCACACATTATGAAATATAAAAACAGAGGCTATTAAATCAAACAATGGCCCTAGAACAGTGGTTCTCAATCCTAACTGCACATTAGAATCACCTGTTGAGATTTTTTAAAAAGATACTATGCCCAGATCCCACTGCAGGCCTATTAAGTCAGGATCTCTGAGGATGGGGCCTGGTTATTGGTGTTTCCTTAAAGTGCTCTAGTCTTAGTGTGCAACACTAATCACTGTCACAGGACCAAAGATACCAACTATCTTGGTGAGGTATTTGCTCCTTTCCTGCACTGGTTTCTACCTGCCTACAAGAACAACCTTTGCTGGCCTCCGGGACCTTGACCTGGTTCTCCTATCTGGACCTAGAATTAACTCACCTTTTCTCTCTACCTTCAAATTTTTAGAGTCTTAATTCTTTACCTAGAGCAATATGTTTTATAGAACAATATGGAGGACTGACACAGGCTTGCCAACTATGAACAAATAAGGACATTAAACACGAAAAAATTTACAACTGATAACTGTTCTCTATTCATTTCATAAAGGCAATGCTTACACCGAAGATGTATAAAAGACATGAACACAGATTAAAAGGCAATTCTTTATACTGACTATATTTGGCTTTATGAAAAACATTATTATATTTTTCTCATTTTGCTGCCTGCCAATGAAAATTATGTCATACTAAGATCAGTACACAACCTGCATTAGGAATTGCTGATTTAAGCGTTAACTATTTCAACCTGCCACGCTCCTCTTTACTGATGGATAGGTACTTCCTATGGACAGCCAAGTCTCACAGCTGCCCAGCATTCCTTTAGTCTTAAATCAGAGCTACCTCTTATGTAAATTATATCTGCCAATATTTACCACAGTAAGATTAAAAGTGAGAAATTTTATAGACTTTTTTATTTATTTTATTTTATTCATTTTTTTAGAGAGGAGACACAGAGTGAGAGAGTGTGAGAGAGAGAGAGAGAGAGAGAGAGAGAGAGAGAGAGAGAAAGAGAGAAAGGGGGGAGGAGCTGGAAGCATCAACTCCCATATGTGCCTTGACCAGACCAGTGCAGGGTTTTGAACTGGCGACCTCAGTGTTCCCAGGTCGACAGCTTTATCCACTGCACCACCACAGGTCAGGCTAAAAGTGAGAAATTTTAAAAACATTTATTAATAGTATATCTACCCATTACATGTTAACTTATAAAATATTTACTGTGAAGAATGGAATTGTTTTATATTTTTGCAAAATTCTTTAATTTCTGGCTTAATAGTAGTCACCTGTATTGAAAGTATAAGTATTTTGCTGTTGGAATAAATTTATAAAGGATCACTGTTGGGAAAACAGCTGTGTTAGGCTTGCCACTGGTTCCCCGGCTGCAAGCACGTAGCTTGATTATTGAGTGAGCACGTGGCAGAGGCACGTGTGCACGGCCTACGGAAGGCTGTGGGCGCTGGCACTCAGTGTGGATTGCAGAGGGTGAATGGTGGATTTCCTGCCTGCCATTGAGTGGGCCCCTTTTGCTGTTTGTTTACCAGAGAGGGTGAACCCTGCCTGTTTGTTCATCCGCAGCGGCAAGAATTTATTAAACAGTAATGGCCCAACACTCTCCGGCTCTGCAGTTCTCTACTGTCTGCCCAAATCCAATGCGGATCTGCCTGGTCTAAGCCACCGGCATTACAATCTCTCACTTCAACAACCGTTTGGTTACCCCCATAAATTTTAACTGTTCATCATCTTGGATGATATGCTCAAAATGCATTTCATCTTATCTATATTCCATAAATTATAGTGTTTAAAATAAAATAGTATCTCCTTAGGTTGGTGGTCAGATCAATGTTGAAAAGAGTTGCAATATTTCTTAAAGCTAAGTCAGTACAACCACACTGCACCACAGAGAAATACAAGTATTCCATTTCATTTCACTTTATTGCAGTTGACCGATGTGTGTTTTACAAATTGAAGGGAAGACCCTCCACCAGCAACAAGATGACGACTTGCTTTATTGTGGTGGTTTGGAAGTGAACCTGCAATATCTCTGAGATTTGCCAGTACTCTCCAAAGCGTATCTCATATCCATCCCATTTCTCCATTCCAGATGACCACCATACCTAACAGCTTAAAACTTTTTAAAATGTAAATTCCATCACTCTATTAAAGTTTTCCCATTTGCATGTAGAAAATCTAAATTTCTCACCATAGCTGACCAGGTACTAAATGAATGGAATTCAGCTTTTCTAACCCTTTCCAATGCTTTCTTCCCTTTTCAGAATGCTATACACCACCCTGGGCAACCCTCCTCTCTTTAGACTAAACCTTTTCCTGTTGCACATACTGCCACCTCTTGCTGGAGGTCTCTCTTCACTACTCTGGTTAATGCCGACTGAGCCTTCAGGTCTCAGCCGAATGATTAGTTTCTGAGAAGCCCTCCTCTGAAAACCTATCACCCTCCCTGCCAACCTCCAGCTTAAGACTCTGGTTATGAGTTCCTCCTCCTTTATAGCACTCATCACAATTTGTAATTATGCATTTATTTGTGATAATTTAATTGGTATTCCTCTGTTCCACTACATAGGATTTGTTTTATGCCTATTGTGCTCAAAACCATATCCTCAATCACTGATAATTTTTCAAAGAGTAAAATAATGCCAAAGCCAAAACTTCATAAAATATCATAGATATGTACTTCTCTATTCAAACTCATAGACTATTCCGATTCTAGAAACCTTTGTGACAAGAAACAAATCTTGCCTTGTTAGGAGAAGACAAGAGACAATACACGACAACTTTCTGCTGAAAATATGGGCATAATGTAAACAAAGAATAGAAAAAGTTTCTTGGGGTCTCTGGCATATAAAACACAAAAAGGTGAAATATCCAAAAAGGTGGAAAAGGATTATGTGGTTAATTGAGGAATGTTTATTCCTGCAGACACCTTTCTACATATACTCATGCCTTCACCAGCAATCTCTAAGTGTCTGATTTTGGTACTCCTACTGACGGAGTAAGGGGATGGAATGGTCTACATGAGAAATTATGGTCCTTCCCAGCTCTTCCCCTTCTCGTATGAATTTTCTTGCACCCATCATTGATTTTAAAAATACTTCATTTAATAAGAGATAAACAGCCAAGAGAATGCAGTTGTCCAAATAGTTCTCATACCTTTTGGAAGCATGTTCTTGTTTCAAGGTACTTGTTTGTTTAGTACCTAAAATTTAAAACAAAAAACAGTAGGTCAAGTTCTACCCAAATTTACTACGTTACAGGACAGTTTCCTGCCCAAATAAACTATATCATCTTTTCTTCTTTTCCACATATTCCACTTCCAATCCCGTGTGTAAATCAAGTGAAATGGAATGGGTATCCAATTTGTTTTTGTAAATTAATTATTCCCAAATTGTTTCTGGCTAACATGTATCTCGGAATTGAATTTTCTCTTGTAAACATAGTCGCAGAGTTAAGCACACCTGAAAATCTGAGATCTGGGTACTTTCAGGGGTAACCTTTCTCCGTGTCCCAAATACTCACTTCCGGGTAAGAGGGGAGGAGGTCCTCCTATTCCTGAGGGAACCAGCCCCCGAAGCAGCAGGACGACTGCAAGGAGGATCAGTGAGTGCTAGGTCCAAAGGCAGTTGTCCACGTCCTGCCGACGCTGCCCTGGTCACCTGCCCACTCCGGAGACCCCTGTTCTAGGCTCCCAGGCCCTTTCCCTCAGGAACGGGAGAATAACCCATCCTGGGACAATCCTGATGTCAAGTGTGGGGGTCCGGCCGGAGTCTTTCCCAGGAGGCGCGCGGACGCGGTGGGACGCTCTCGGCCCCCTAGGCCCTGAGACCTCCCGCCCTGGGCAGCCTGCAGGAGCGCCCCGCGCGCCTTAGTCTGGACCTCCTAGGGGCTCGTTCTCAGGGTCCCAGGGTGGGAAGGGCCCCTTATGCCTACCTGCCGCGTTCCGGGAGGCGCGGCGGGGTCCGGCCTGGCGGCGGGCGGAGGGCTGCCCGGCAAGTTCAGCCATCCGGAGCCTCGTCAGAGGGTCGGGCCGTCCAGGTGTCTCTCGTCCAGGCCGCGTCTGCCTTGCCGGCAGCGTCTCCGTCCGCGGCTGCGTCTCCCTCCGAAGCCCCGCCTCCCCCGGCGTAGCGCGCTGCGGGAGGGGCGGGGCGGGGAGCGGCTTGCGCGGCCGGCCGAGACGGAGGAGGACGCGGAGGGCGAGGGGCCCGGCAGTAAGTGGAGGCGGAGGAGTTCCTGGGAGCTGGGGCTCGCGGCGGGTCTGTGGCCGCGGAGATGCGGAGCCGCGGGCGGGCTAGGCCCGGCGAGGTGGTGGGGCGGGATCGCCGAGGCGCGCGAGAATGGGGAGAAATGGCTTCCCCAGGATGCCGCCCGCACGCGCTCCGAGGTTGTACCCGCCCTGAGCGCGCAGCCTTGGAGACCCGCGGACCCGCGCCCCTTTGCGGGGCTGTGGCCGAGCAGTGGCGCCAGGGAAAGGTGCGGGCTGCGGGATCTGGATGGGGCTCCCCTAAGGCCGCCGGTTGAATTTACTGGCTGGATTAATTATTTTGGGGACTGCATCTCTTAAAGGGTCACGGTCACACTTGGGGTTTAGGGCATCTGAACTTAACCACCTCTGGTCAGGGTGAGTTGTGGTGACTTCAGTTTTTGTCAAGTGAGACATTAAAATGTAAAAATTCCCTATTGATTAGAATTTATTTTAGGCCCATCTTTTGGAAATGTTTTCAGAAATGAAACTTTGTTTTTTTAAATGGACTTTGCATAATCCATATTTGCGATCCTCTTGGTTGTGCTCTAGGAGAATTTTTTTTCAGGTGTCTTTCAGAACTACACTAGGCATAAAAAAACTATGCTTAACAAAACCTAAAAGATGCAATATGAGGTTATTTTTTAAAAAATAGATTTTCATTTTCTTAGGCTAAGGTACTACTAACTTTAAGTAAAAACATTTCAGCTTTAAAACTTTTTTATTGTGCCTGACCAGGCGGTGGCGCAGTGGATAGAGCATCAGACTGGGATGCGGAAGACCTAGGTTCGATACCCCCGAGCTTGCCAGCTTGAGCGCAGGCCCATCTGGCTTGAGCTAAAGCTTACCAGCTTGGACCCAAGGTCACTGGCTCCAGCAAGGGGTTGCTCAGTTTGCTGAAGGCCCGCGGTCAAGGCACATGTGAGAAAGCAATCAATGAACAACTAAGGTGTTGCGATGGCAGTGAAAAACTAATGATTAATGCTTCTCACCTCTCTCCATTCCTGTCTGTCTGTCCCTGTCTATCCCTCTCTCTGACTCTCTCTCTGTCCCTGTAAAAAAAAAAACAAAACCTTATTTATTGTATTACTACGAATTCACCAGAATACAACATTAATGCTTAATGTAATATCTTTGATAGTTAACCGTGTGCTTTATATTAGTACATTTCAGCATTAAAAATACGAAAAATAACGAGGAATGGCTGTGGAAGAACTTCATTCCATAATAAAGAGATGTGTAAGTAATTTTTTCTTTTTGTAAAGTTTCAAAATATGGGAAGGGTACAGATTATTTTTAATTATGTTTACAGTCCCTTAAATTGTTTATCTTCTTTAATCCTTCCCTATTTTTGACCTGTGAATAAATAGCATGTGGACAGGAAGGCAGATTGGATTATTTCTCCACGTGACATGTTCATCTAACCTTAAACTTTTTAAATACTGATCCTTATAGATTTGTTCGACACAGTGTAAATTTCTAGGTCATTTATTTATTATTTATTAGGCTAACCCTAATTTTCATACATAATGCTTATGTGCAGTTTACCTAGCATTAAACAGATTCCCTTTTGTCAGATATAAAATAAATCAGGTAATTACTTAAATTTTTATTTGCCTGAACATATTTGGTTTTTGTTTTGGTTTTGCCAGCAAATCTTAGATGAGCAAGACTTTAAAGAAGAAGATTTTGGCCTTTTTCAGTTAGCAGGTCAAAGATGCATAGATGAAGGGCACATAGACCAGCTGTTAGAAATTATTCAAAATGAAAAGAATAAGGTAAGTATGATCTTTGTCTATACTTTTCTGTCTTTATGGGGAAAAGAAAAGATCCACATTATACAATTATTCATTCATTCATTCATTTATTCGTTTATTCATCAAACATTTTAAGAATCACCTTAAATTTCCACAATAGGAAACGGGAAAACAAAAAAGGAATTAGGAATATGCATATGCTTTAAGGTACTTTACAGTCTGGTGGAAGAGATAAACATGTAAACAATTAGCAATATTGAGGCAGAGTAACTGAAAAGTGCTATAGTTGAAGTATAATTAAAGTGCATTAGAAGTGCAAGGATTACTTCTGGTTAAGCAACAAAAGTTGCATTTGGATCATTAATTGACACTGAGAAATATCAATCTCAGGCAGGCTAGATACTGATTTTTGGTGATTAGCACATTGTATTCTTCCAGCCAGATGTATATAGAAAATCAAATATCAACTGAGATAATATATATATTTTTTCATAGTATTTTGACAGGGGGAGAGCTGGGTACCTTACTGACCAATATCATCCAGCTACAATGATCTGAGATAACATTCTCCACAAATGGGAAAGGATCTTTTTGGGATCAGAAACAACTTACTCTTGGACTGTGCCAAATTTTATGTCCTTGAACTTCTTGCACAAGGGAAGATGGTTCCAGGAACACTTTTTCACTTATAGTGCTGTTTATTGATACAGAAGTTTTCTTTGATGCACTCACATCTAGTTAAGCTGATTTTGTGATTATATCTAGGGCACCTTGATTGTATTTGGGAGATTCCTAAAACTTGTAAACACACATTATTGTAGAGCCTCTTAGTAGTTTAAAGTGCTTACCTCTTTTTAATTTAAAAACAGGTTTTTAGAAAATTAGGACACTATTTAAAATGTTTATTTTTGATGTATTTACAGTACTTTTGTAACCCATAATAAACTAAATTTAATGTTTACTTTAACTCCTTGATTTTTCCCGATTGCTTTTTCAGTGCTTGATCTTTTAAAATACCTTATTCTTAGTTAATAACAATACAATTAATAATTGCTAATATTTATTGAGTATCATGTACCTGATGCTCTCTTAAGTGTTTTACAACTATTGGCTCATTTAGCCTTTTCAGAATCCCATAATGTACTACTATTAAATTCATTTTGTAGGTAAGGAAACAGTTGCTGAAAGGTAAGTGAATTGCCCAAAAGTAACTCAGCTTTTATATGACATCCAGGATTCAGACCTGTGCAGCCTGGTTTCAGAGCTCTTAACCACTTTGCTCTGCCTCCAGTTAGCACCATGTAGCGCTTGTAAGGAACTTTTAGAGTAGACTAGAGGGGATATTGATAAAAGTTTTTAAAACTGACTACAACTTGATTTTTTTGCCAAGTGATGCAGTAAAGATTGATCAAAATTTAGTATTAATCTGCTTTATGTAAAAAAAAAATTTTAATGTAGCCATATGAATGTCCTAAGACACTGTAGTGCAGGTTTTCTCAGCATTGACAACAGTGATGTTTTATGGCAATCCTTATCCCATTAGTGACAATCAAAAATATCTCTAGATATTGCCACATATTCCCTATTGAAAACCACAGGTATTATGGGGGAAACATGGGCTTTGGAGCTGGACAGACTTCTATGCAACGCCTGGCTCTACCACATGTTAGCTGTTGGACATTGGACATGTCAGTAATCTCTAACCTCTGGCATTCTCATCTATCAATTAGGGATAACAATCTTACCCTGTCAGGTTCTTAATATTAAACTAAACAAATTGTAGCTTATGGATGGTCAATATTTATTTCCTTTCCTCATAACTATTCACAATTTACATAATGACTAGATACCTCACAGCTGTGATTATATTTGTAAAGTAGTTTATCAGTTATTGTTTTAGCTTAAATACACAAAATTATTTAAATCTGGAATTTCTCTTATAGTAAATTATTCTCAGAGACTCACAGGGTAGAAAAGGAAAGACATGCTTAGTTGGAAAAGTAGCTCACAGGAACTATACTGCTCACAAAAAGTAGGGGATATTTCAAAATATAAAGCTATAAAATATCCCCTAATTTTTGTGAACGGTATAGTTAGGTTTTAAAAAGCAAGTATAGCCTGACCAGGCGGTGGCGCAGTGGATAGAGCGTCAGACTGGGATGTGGAAGACCCAGGTTTGAGACCCCGAGGTCACCAGCTTGAGCGCGGGCCCATCTGACTTGAGCAAAAGCTCGTCAGCTTGGACCCAAGGTCGCTGGCTCCAGCAAGGGGTTGCTTGGTCTGCTGAGGGCTCACGGTCAAGGTACATGTGAGAAAGCAATCAATGAACAACTAAGATGTCCCAGTGGCAACAAAAAACTAATAATTGTTGCTTCTCACCTCTCTCTGTTCCTGTCTGTCTGTCCCTATCTATCCATCTCTCTGTCCCTGTAAAAAATAAAAAATAAAAATATTTTTAAAAAGCAAGTATAGACTTATAAGTAATGGTAGAATAAATAGTAATTTGGAAAAAAATTAACTATAACATAAATGCCTGATTAGTAAAGACCTAAATATTAAAATCCAGGCCCCACAAAAAATAGAATGAAAGAGAACAGAATATCAAATCTTTGAAGGAAGAATACTTTGTTACACTTAAAAAGTAACATCCTCCAACCTGTATTTATGAAATACCCGTTTCGTACTAGGCCCTGCTCTAGATGACTAGATAGATGCTGGAAATAGATATAGCAGTGAACAAAATCATTGCACCTGTGGGTCTGAAGTGCTAAGGAAGGTGAGGTGTATACATGATAAATGAAAATAAAGTGTGCTTAGTGGGGTGGACTAGGCCCAGTGAAATTGCATAGAGACTTCAAGGAAGCAAGGGTATAAACTATGGGGCAATCTGGGAGAAGGGTGTGCCAGGCAGAAGTAATTATTAGATATTAAGAGAGATCAACTGAGGTGTCTTATTTTATTAGGTGAAAAAAGCATGATTATTTTGCTGCATTTTAAAAATTAATTTGTCTTTATTTTATGCTATATTTCCAGCATAAGTTTTTTTTTTTAATTTTTCCACTGATTGAGAGCAAGAAAGAGAGAAGCATCAACTCATTGTTCCATTTAGTTGCTTCATTTAGTTGTGTTCTTATTGATTGCTTCTTGTATGAGCCCTTACTGGGAATCAAACCTGTGACCTCCACATGCTGGGACAATGCTTTATCTACTGACCCACCCAGCCAGAGCATCCAACATAATTCTTAGTGAATAAAAAGAAAGGTGAAATATGGACTATCTTTTTAAAAAATTTTTAAATGAATGTTTTTAAATCTGTGGGGGAAAATTCATTTACGACCTAAAAGCAGAAAAGGCACCAATGAAAATAATGTATTCTTGCTATTTAAAAATAAGAACAACCAAAAAGCCAACTAATTATTTGTTGTAAACATATCTAACTGAATATTAACAATAGGAGCGCTGCAGATTGAAAATGTCCAGTTAATAAGTGAGCAAAGATGTAAATAGTATTTCCTCTCATAAACTCTGTGTTCTTGTACCCTACATATTCTGTTGCTTATTCTCTAGGACATGTTAAGTTTAATACCTTTACACATTGCTGTTGCAGAGCGTCTAATGTATTTCCCAGCTATCTGGGCCTGTCAGACTTCTCTGTTTCTCTAACAAGCTTTAGCTTAGCCATTGTCTATCCTGGAAAATCTCTCTTGTCTTCCCCAGATGGAAATGACTATTCTCCTTCTGTCCTATATTACTGTCATTACCTTATAAGACTAGGGACATAGAGAATGTATTACTATATTCATTTGTCCTCTTAATATATGTGTTACAAATGAACTTAAGTGTCAACTCTTTGAGGAGAGTTTACTGGTGTTCCTTGCTTTATTTCTAGCATCTAGAATATTTTAGGGACCTGACATGGTGCATGCTTGATATATATTGAGTTGAAGTAGAATGTAGGCTAGAGAAGTGGAATATCTTCCTGATAGTTTTGAAAATTAGGGGTTTTGAAAATGAATGTAAATCACTAATTATAAAGATAAACTTTTACTTGTGTGGTAAGCATTCTGAAATACCTTTGAAAATAGAAGCAACTTGTAGTTAGGAGAGATAATGAAATGGCACCCTCTTCTTGTATATAAGTTACATGATTATAATATGTTTAGAGATTGTCCAAGGAACTTTAAAAGGTTCATGACCATTGGCTGGATTTCTCTGTGAGTCAGGGAAGTATAATTCTACATGAAAATTAAGTACTTGCTCATAGTAAGCAAATTAATTTTCTTATGGGAAATAGGGGTATTATTTAAATCTTGAGAAAAACCAACTTACCTGTTTGAAAATAAAGTCCCATTTGCCTTTTTTCAGAGAAAGTATTAAAAAATATCTTAAAATACTGCTATCTATTAGCATCCAACCCTGGTAAGTCAGGGTGAGATGTTGTAGGACTTGCTTGCTTCAAGGATTGTATTTAGAGGAAATTCTAAGCTTCTCCAAATTAAGAAAGCTCACTGAGAATCCTATAGATGGCAGTATTTGCTTTACTTTGAAAATGTTGTTATAGGTCATCATCAAGATTATGGGCTGGAATCTTGTCGGTCCTGTTGTCCGATGCCTTTTACAGAATAATAAAGAAGATGATAAAAGAAAATATTTTCTGATGCTTGATTTATTGATAAAGGTAAGTTAACAAAACTAGGTTTTCGGTCACAATATACATCAGTATTTTATAATTTCCTTTAATGTTTAATGCTTGTTTTGTTATTGTTGGGAAAGCTTTTAGTTCTTGAAAATACAGAGGGAACTCTGAAGAAAGGCACAACCCTATTGATTGCATGAGCAAAGTCCATTTCAGTTTCCCCAGATTTTCTGGACATAGGAATTGTCCAATTTCATCTCAGACCCACTATAATTTAGAATTTCCAAGAAGATACCTAAGAAGCCCTATTTTTAATAAGTGGCTTATTATATAGGTGTGGAATTCAAAGTTTGGAGATGTAGCTCAAGGCGACACTGATCTTTTGGCAACATTGGAACGAGAATCAAATCTCAGTGCTCTTTACTCTGGTGTGTTCCCTAAAAGAATATGAAAACGTAGAATGCAAGCAGTCACATTGAAAATAGGAATAGGGAGTAGACTAGTTGTGACTGACATCTTTAAAAAGTGACTTTTGGTAAAAGGTTAGTAGAATTGTATAAGTCAAAAATGATGATCAAGAAAGAAATCATGGCCCTGGCCAGTTGCCTCAGCAGTAGAGCACTGGCCCAGCGTTTGGAAGTCCCGAGTTTGATTCCCGGCCAGGGCACACAGGAGAAGCGCCCATCTGCTTCTCCACTCTCCCCCCTCTCCTTTCTCTCTCTTTCACTCCCGCAGCCAAGGTTCCATTGGAGCAAAGTTGGCCCGGGCGCTGGGGACTGTTCCATGGCCTCTGCCTCAGGCACTAGAATGGCCCCAGCCGAAACAGAGCTACGCCCCTGGTGGGTATGCCCGGTGTATCCCAGTCGGGCCCATGCAGGAGTCTGTCTGACTACCTCCCCACTTCTAACTTTGGAAAAATACAAAAAAAATAAAATTGAAAAAATTAAGAAAAAGAAAGATAAATCCTGAGGAAAATGACATTAAAAGAATTTACTTAGACATCAGTGCAAATAAACACACATATACTTAGAGGGAACTCCATCTATACTTTAGTTATTAGTTATAAAGGCTTTTTTAAAAACAAGGCAGTTTCAGGTGATAAGATACAGCCATTCAAAAGACAATGCAAAGTTTTATCTGCTCAGGAAGGGCAAAAGAGACTGCATTCATCTAAAATACCATGATAATCTGAGATAAAAAGATCCATCTGCTTTGAGCTTGGGGAGCCCAAGGCAGCCTTCGGGGTAGACAGCTAAACCCAAAGGAAACCTCAGATCTGGTGATCAGCCTCTCCCTCTGGTTTCTTTAATTTTTCTTTCAGCCAGGAATTTAAGTCTCTAAAATGTAGTTGTACATTAGAGACCCTTTGACTTTTGACTTATTGCTTCCTTATAGTTTTACAGTGATTTGACAGTCACAGATTCTGTTTTGCTGTTGTATTTTTCTTTAACAGGTGTATGAGGTGTTTTACTGTTAAGCAAAAATAATTATATTTTTCTTAGTATATGCTTTCTTTTAAAAATAATAATCATGTGGCTTTAAATACAACTTGTATTAAACAGGTTCAATTGTGAATATTTTTATAGTTATGTAATCCAAAGGAATTATTGTTGGGTTTGCTTGAACTGATTGAAGAACCCTCTGGAAAACAGATATCTCAAATTATTCTTCTTTTACTTCAGCCATTACAAACAGGTAATGATATATAAGTGTTTTTTATTTTCTGTGTAAGTGCTTGATATTACTCTAAAGTTTATGACTCAGTTAGCCCTGGCCAGATGGCTTGGTTGATTAGAACATCGTCCTAAAGTGCAGAGGTTGCTGGTTCCACCCCTGTTGGGGAGCATACAGGAACAGATCGATGCCTCCCCCTCAAAACCAGTAAATCTAAGAAGAAAAATTTAAAAATAAAAGCCATATTTCATTTTAAACTTTTGTTTCACATTTAAATGGCTGATGCTATGTGTGCACAGTTTATATCTGTGTCTAATAGCAGTGTTTGTATGTGTTCTGCACTCAGACTTGCTATCCACACAAACGTCATAAGCCAAAGAGTAAGCTGGGATCATAGTACTGGTGTAGTGTTGTCTCATGGACATAATTTCCACTGGCCAGCCTCCAAATTCCCACACAGAACTTTGGGAATAGCAATACTATATAGCTTGGGGAAATTTAATGTAATACATCTATAGTAATTCACTGCATTTTTTTGTAAAGAAAAAAAAGTGTATGACTTATTATTGAGTACTATGCTTAAACCAGCAATAGAAATGCCAGTTTGCATCCTGCTGCTTATAGAAAGATAACAGTACCTGCCTCAGAGTGGGTACCTGGTAAATATTTTGTTGAGTATCATGCTGTTTTTCATGTGCTGTGTTGTAACCTAAAGCTTTATGCCTAACCTTTCTATCTACAACTTAGTCTAGAATTTTATCTATAAACATACTTAAAAGATTGCCTCTGTGGTGTCTGCAGTACCCAGTCTGAGAGCATTGTGGTAGTCCTGTGTCTTGGTTTAGAGCAACATCGGGCAGGCCATTGCTCACCCGCTTTGGGAGGTTGGTGTTGAGAGCAGCAAAAGTACTGCCAAAGAATGAAACATCAGGTGTGGAAAGAAAAGCTTTCATGGCTGATTGCATAACAGTATTGGTAAGAAGGGATCTTAGTAACCAAAGCAGATAGTGTTTATCAATGGAAAGAGCCTACTTTTTAATTTTATGACCTACGTATAACTTCAGAGTCTGATATAAGGGCCCAGAATTAGAAATTAGAGTAAATTTGTTTTAAATGTGGTTACCCTGTAGCAGTACCACTTGAAATATTCAGCCTTTTAGAAATATTGTCTCCCATTTTTATAGTGCCTTGTAGTTTACAAGACACTTTCTCTTTATACTTAAAGAGCAACCAAAATATATGTGTAAAGGTGTTTCTGCTTTAAGTATGTAATGTAACCTCTTGTAAACATACAAGATTTCATGGCATCCATTTTAAAGTGCTATAATTGCAAGATGCTCCATTACTTTATGCACCACTAAAAGAGGGGGAAAAACCCACTCCCAATTATTATATGTCATCCTGATTCCAGAGTTGTTAAAATATGAAGAAAAAAAAAGTTATTCTATGTTAACTGAACTGCTTGCTCCATTTTTAGTGTGCCTGATGAGGCTGGCTACCTCAAGTAACAACTTGGTTTCTTTTTAGTGATACAGAAACTTCGTAGCAACAAGGCTTATTCAGTTGGATTAGCATTGTCTACCATTTGGGGTCAGCTGTCTCTTCTTCCTGTTCCATACTCAAAAGAACAAATACAAACAGATGACTATGGCCTTTGTCAGTGTTGCAAGGCCATAACAGAGTTCACTAAGCCTTTTATAGGAGAAGTCGTTAATGACAAAGAAAACTTACCAGAAAATGAAAAGTTAAAAGATGAATTACTGAAGTTGTAAGTATATTTTTAAGAACATTTCACAAATGGACTTAAGTAATCAATAATTCAGTTATTTTTTGTTTCTTTGCTTTATTTGTTTGCAGTGGGAATATAAATCTAATTTTAAATAAAATAGAGGGTTCAGTTGGTATAGCATGGGCATTTAATGCGACATTGATATTTTTTAAAATTAAGGGGAATCCATTTGTTTAATGTACTTTATATTCTTTTATTAATTGTCTTTACTCATGATAGTAAATGAATATTAGGAACTGGGAAAATAGTTAGGTGTAGCTCAAAGAATCTAGTCTTGCTGTGGGGAATGTGTTTTAACCCTCCCTTTGAAAGCAGAAGAAGCACCAGACAGTTGAACATCTAACTTGGTTGCTAAAACACTAGAGAAGTACCCAGTGCCATTCCCTCCAGGCGTATTCTAGACTAGTCATGCGCTGTTCAGTATGACTTTCAAGCACTTGACATATGGCTAGGACAAATTAAGATGGCTCTGAGTGTAAAATACACTTGGATTTTGAAGACTGTAAAAGAAATTACTAAAATACCTTGATAGTTTTTATACTGGTAACACATCGAATTGACAATATGTCATATATTGGGTTAATAAAATAAATTATTTATTCCTCTTGTTTCTTACCACTTTTTTAATGTGACTGCCAAAATTTTTTAAATTATATATGGGGCTTGCATTATATTTCTATTGGACAGTGCTGAACTAGATTATTGAATTACATGGACCAATAATTTTATTATTAAAATTTAAAGACTAAAATTACTGTTAGCTTTTTATTCTGTCAGGTTAGGACATTAACATGTATTTTTTACTATTTATAAAACCCATTTTATGAGGAAAAAAGGTATTTTAACTAAAGAAATAGGAAAAGCTTAGTCACAGAATAGTTTGATTTTCTAGATAAAACAAATACAGTTTTATGAAAAAATCACTACATTGTCCCATTTTTCCTTGAGGTAACAAAAACTCCATCATGGACGAGCACTAGTCCTCAGAAAGACATTCAGTCTCCATGGGTATAGTCCAGATATGGAACTGAATCTTACCACATTGAGACTAGCAAGGTGTTCTCATGCTCTTCCCATTGCTAGTAAGAAGGATCTTATATCACCAGTTTGACACGCCATTAAATTATTGGTGCTTATGTTATTTTTCATGTAAAATTAACTTAGATTGGTTTATAGAACATACTTATATATTCATAGGTATTTTATACTTAGGAAGTGCTGTATTCATAGTTACCTATTTCTTATCTCTTAGTTGTTTCAAAAGCTTGAAATGCCCTTTGCTGACAGCACAGTTCCTTGAGCAATCGGAAGACATTGAAAATGATCCTTTAAGGTGTTTTGCATCTGAAATAATAGTAAGTACAGCTAATTTAATCTGTTAAAAAAATCTTCTATAATCTAAAATGTTATCCTGCTGTATTCTCGTGTACTGTACCTGAGCATGTAAGTGGATACGTTTATTTAATAAAGTGGTATGTGTTTTTTGTAGAACACAGATAAACAAAAAGAAAATAAATACCACTAATTTCATTACCCAAGTGTAAATAATATTAACACTTTCCAGACTTTTATTTTGGCTTTTATAGTCATTAACAAGTAAACATTTACATAATACATAAAATTTTCAAAAACCCTCTCATACATGAAGGATGAGAAATGATAGGTGACTGATATAAATAGGAATGCACAGGTTAGAGGGAATACTGATGGTCAGGATTGTAGTGAGGAGGCTGTGAGTGATGGAGGGGAAGGGAAAGGAGGGGAGGGATTTTCTCAGGAGCACATACAAGTATGGCACCTCTTCACTGTTGCCTACTACTAGAGTACAGTATAATCTCCTGGGTACAGAGTAAATACCAACCTATGTATATATGCATCCAATTTTGAGAGATAGTTGTGAAAGTTAGAAACAGGATTTTAAGCCAGGCCATGATGTAATCAAATTGTATTTTGAAGTCATCACTTTAATGGAGGATGAACTTAACTGAGATACGATTGGAAATAGGGAAAGCAGTTTCGTGTCTTTTTGGAGTTAAGTAAGAATGCTGAGAGCCTGATTATGAAATGGTGATGGAAACGAAGAGGAGCAGGCAGATTTGAGAACTTCATAGTAGGTAAAATTAACAAAATTTGGCCATTAACTCGATTTAGAAGAATAGTAAAAAGGTTGCGTCATGGATAAAGTTTTTGCTTGGGAAATTGGGCAGATAAAGATGTCAGTAATTAAAATAGAAAAGACAGAGCAAATAGCAGGGGGACTTTGTGCTTTCTTTTTTAATGGAAATTTTAAAACATACAGAAAAGTAGAGAGAACAGTATAATGTATCCTCATATTCCAATCACCCAGACTTAACAATATTTGACATTTTGCCAATCTTGTTTTATCCTTGCTCTTTTTCTGCTGTAGCACTTTATAGCAAGTCTTAGATCTATCATTTTATGCATAAGTCTTTATGCTTCTCTAGTTGGTAAGGAGTTTTTAAAAAACATAACTGTAATGTCATTATGACACCTAGCAAGATTAACAGTAATTTCTTTATATATCTAATAGCCAGAGAAAGAAGATCTTTAAGGAGTAAATTTTGATTAATAGTAGATGAGATCACCTAAAGAGGTAGATCAGTTTGAGAAAAAGGCTCAGGACTGAACCGTGTGTAGTACCAGCACTTAAGATGAGCCCACCAAACAGATCTAGAAAGAATAGTTAAAGAGGTGGTAGAAATGTTCCAGAAACCAGAGTAGCAGAATTTAAAGAAGAAAGGATTGACACCGTCAAGTGTAGCAGAGAGAGCCTGTGAAGTAAAAGTTGAAAAGCACCCATTGGGTGTAGGAAGTAAGGTTGCATTGGTAATCTTAGCGAGAACAGTTTGAGTGGAGTATTGGAAACAAAAAATCAGCTGAGTCGATAAAGGAGTGCATGAAAAGTGAGAAAAAGGAGATAACTATTCATTAAAAGTATAACCTATTCTTTAAAAGAATTTGGAACAATAAAGAAGCAACAGCTAGCCTGACCTGTGGTGGCGCAGTGGATAAAGCATTGACCTGGGAACACTGAGGTCGCCAGTTCAAAACCCTGCGATGGTCTGGTCAAGGCACGTATGGGAGTTGATGCTTCCAGCTCCTCCCCCTTTCTCTCTTTCTCTCTCTCTCTCTCTCTCTCTCTCTCTCTCTCTCTGTGTCTCCTCTCTAAAATGAATACAATAAAAAGAAATTAAAAAAATAAAAAGAAGAAGCAACAGCTAGAAGACATGGGCTTAGGAAGGTAATGCGAGAGGTAGGGAGGACTGAACACGTTTATAGGCTGCGGGGGTGAAAATGGAAAAAGAGAAGTGTTCTGGGATAATAAATAACAAGGCTTGAGAAGCTGACAGCTGGGCACAGGATCAAGGACTCCTGGAGAGGACGTAAGAATGACTACGCATGTAGAGAAATTTGTAGCAGGAATGTAACATTAGAATTGAGGGGAACCAGACCCACTGGCTTCAGGTTTCTAGGTAAAGATTTAAGAATGAGTAGTTAGAAATGGAGATCGAATAAGGGGCTTCAGAAAACTGGTAAACGTTTGGATACGGTTGGGAAAGGAGAGAGATGTTGGGAGACCATGAAAACATTAGTTAGTGGAACTGAGCACTCAGCAGTGTTTGGAGACCACAGCTGCAGTAATAAGAATCTGTATTGTTGTGTGAGTCTCTACAATAAAGGAAATAAAGGGTGCAGATAGTTCGCAGTACGAATAGTGCATTGGCCTGATAGGGAAAAGGGGAATTAGGAGAGGACTGATGGGTAGATTATAATGAAGGAATTACAGGACTGGAGAAGTCAGGGAGAAAAGCAGGTTAGTAGGAGAGGGGAATAAGAGGTTATGGTCAAAAAGTGAAATACTGGAGTTTAGGTATCTAATATGGAATAATAGCTCCAAATGTTGACAGAGATCCAGGGTGGAATGAGTTGCCGAGATTGATTAGAAGTTAAGGTCACTAGAATTTAGAAATCAAGAACCATGAAGCTGGCCTGTTAGAAGAGTTGTCTGCACGAACATTTAACTTTCCTAGAATCACAGCAGGAATTGAATAGAGAAGATTATGAGCAGATACCAAAGTCTTCAGTGAATGTTGAGGCATGACTGGAAGTCAGCCTATGGCAGAGATAAGGATGATAAAGGGCAGTATGATATCTGTCTCAAAGGAAGAATGTGCTTTTCCTTGAGAGTGCTGGAAAAACCAGAACAATACTAAGCCTCTACCCATACCCCACTTTCCCACAGCCGCCTTCCTGGCAGTGCAATGTAGGAGGTATGAGAGGATGAGCAGTTCCCACTAGAAGTCAGTCAGGTTTGATTCAGTCAGAGATAGAGCAAGCATCCTGAGCAGAGGTTGAGGGTGTAAGGGGAGAGTTTCTAAGATCACAGTGGAAGGAAGGAGCATTACATTACGAGTAGAAAGAGCCAGCAGGGATGAGGCACAAAGCAATTAAAAAATAGACACGAGGCCCTGGCCAGGTGGTTCAGTGAATAAAAGATCATCCTGGTGCGCCAAGGTTGCATGCAGGTTTGATCCTGGGTCAGGGCACAGACAAGAAGCAACCAGTGAGTGCACAGCTACAGTGGAACGACTAGTGGAATGAGTTGATGCTTCTCTCTCTCCCTTTGCCTCACCTCCATTGCCTTTCTCTCCCCCTCTTTTAATCTCCCTTTTCTTCTCTATCCTCTCTCAAATCAATAGAAAAATTAAAAAAAATAGGGGTGAAATCAGGGTAAGAGATAAAGTGAAGTGGTGCCTTCTATGCTCAGCTAAGTGCATGCTTAAGAGTGGTGGCCCCAGCCACTGCTCCTTTGGCACAAGTTATTTTGATAGAGAACTGCTTGACTGTCCCAAGGGCTGCAGCATAGGAACATTTCTGAAATGGCAGAGGCTCCCATGAAAAATTGTAGAGTGGCTGGTATGTGCTGGGTCTAAGCAAAAGTGCTCGGATAGATAGTGAAGGCCCTAATTTGGACACAGGTGGACCCCAGATCTCCAGAGCAGCACAGTAGACTCTGGTTACATATGATGATTTTTAAACAGGCTAACCTTATTCTGGAAAAAACATATAGCATTGGTTGAATGAAGAAATGGAGTTTTATGATTAAGAAGACATTTGGAATCTGAGCCCAGGAAACATTTTGTGTTACTGCTATAACAAGAATGTGTGGCTTTGAAGATCAGTGCAGCAGTGTGTGTGTGTGTGTGTATATATATATATATATAGAGAGAGAGAGAGAGAGAGAGAGAGAGACACACACACACACACACACACACACACACACACACACACAATTTGTCCATAAAGTCATGGTGCACTTTTGTCCTGTGACCGGTCAAAAGTGCACCATGACTTTTGGACACACTGTATTTAGCATCTGGTAGCTGAATAGTAGCCATCTCTTGTGACTGAGGGTGATTTTCCATGCTTCCTTTTTGTGTTCCAAAATGACTTACAGAGCAGGACTTTGGGATCAGAGGATTTTAACTCTCTCATGGCTGGAAAAGTTCTGTTGACTTTATAATTCACAGCTATGTCTGGTTCAGTGCCCAATACTCAGACATTTATTGAATAAATAAGTGAATATGTGGGAAGTATTCATTCTGATTTACCTGTTTGGACATTTCCTTTTATTTTTTTTACTTTTTTATTGAATTTATTGGGGTGACATTAGTTAATAAAATTATATAGGTTTCAGGTGTACAATTGTATAATACATCATCTGTATATTGTATTGTGTGCTTACCATGTTACTCCCTTTTGACTTGGATGTAGTAGTTGTGACCTTGACTTTCTTGTTGTTGGTTTTTTTGTTTGTGTTGGGCTTTTTGTGGAGTTTCTTAATAAGTATTTGACATAGGTATTATGTCATTTTCTAGATAAGGAAACTGAGAGGGGTTAGGTAAGTCACCCAGTGTCTTACAGCTAGTAAGTCATAGAGCCAAAACTCAAATCAGTTCCATTGGATTCTGAAGGTAAGGTGCTTTCTAGTATACCAGAAGTAGAAATTATATGAGACATCGAAATAACCTTATATTTTCTGAGTCTCTTTTTCTCTCTTTCCTGCTTAAAAAAAAAAAGGTAAGACTGTAGTTACCTCCATGTAGGAATGCTTCTCTTTCTTTCTCATGACACAAGAACCCATAGAATTTGAGATATCAGCAGCCTTTGCTGCTGCTGACCAGTACTCCTACCCACTCTGTCAGGGTAGGCAGTGGTCAGTGGAGCACGTTCCTGGAGTATTCTGCATCTGAGCCATTAACTGTCATTTCATGATGTTTGTATATTTCACATTTTTAGATTGCTCTCAAAAATCTCTGAAGCACTTTTTAAAAAATTGTAATGAAATATATATAACATAAAATTTACTGGTTTAACTATTTTAAAATATATAGTTCAGTGGCATTAAGTACATTCACATTGCTGTGCAGCAATCACCACCATCCATTTCCAGAACTTTTTTGCCTTCCCACTCAGGTCGTTCAGGTTGTTGGCAGAATTTCTTTTCTTTTTTTTAAGATGAGAGGAGGGAGATAGAGAGACTCCCTCATGCACACCAACCAGGATCCACCTGGCAACCTATCTGGGGCAAATGTTTGAGTACCAAGCTATTTTTAGCTCCTGAGGCCAACACTTGGACCAGCCGAGCTATCCTCAGCTCTTAGTGCCATGCTTGAACCAGTCGAGCTATTGGCTGTAGGAAGGGAAGAAGAATAGATGGGGGAGTGAGAGGGGGAGAGAAGCAGATGGTCACTTCTCCTGTGGGTCCTGACCTGGAATTGAAGCTGGGACATCCATACACTGGGCTACGCTCTATCCACTGAGCTACTGGCCAGGGCCAAAGTTTGTTTTCTTGAAGCTGTAGGGTTGAGGTCCCCATTTTATTTATTTATTTATTTATTTTACAGGGACAGAGAGAGGGATAGATAGGGACAGACAGGAACGGAGAGAGATGAGAAGCATCAATCATTAGTTTTTCGTTGTGACACAGTTGTTCATTGATTCCCTCTCATATGTGCCTTGACCGCGGGCCTTCAGCAGACCGAGCAACCCCTTGCTGGAGCAGCGACCTTGGGTCCAAGCTGGCGAGCTTTTGCTCAAGCCAGATGGGCTCACGTGAGCTTGGGGTCTCGAACCTGGGTCCTCCACATCCCTGTCCGACACTCTATCCACTGCACCACCGCCTGGTCAGGCTTATTTTTTGGTTTTTTTTTTTAAGAAAGAGAAAGGCAGCAGGGAAGAAGCAAGAAGCATCAACTCATAGTAGTTGCTTCTCGTATGTGTCTTGACCAGGCAAACCCAGGGTTTTGTACCAGTGACCTCAGCATTCCAAGTTGACACTTTATCCACTGTGCCACCACAGGTCAGACTGAGGTCCCCATTTTATTGCTGGCTGTTGGCCAGGGACCACTTTTAGCTTCTAGAGGTTTCCTGTAGTTCCTTGCCACACAGCATTCTCCATAGGGCCTCTCATAACATAGCAGCTTAATTCTTTTTTTTTTAATTTTATTTATTTATTTTAGAGAGAGAGAGAGGTGGGGGAGGAGCAGGAAGCATCAATTCCCATATGTGCTTTGACCAGGTGACCTTAGCATTCCGTGTCGATGCTTTATCCACTGTTCCACCACAGGTCAGGTTCAGCTTAATTCTTTAAAGCCAGCAGCGATGGGTTTCTGACTCTCAAGGACTGCCTGGCCCCTCTTTATAAAACCTACCTGATTAAGGCAGGCCCACCAAGAATAGTCAATCTCCCTCTTCAATAACAACATCAGCTGACTTGGGACCTTAATTACATCTACAAAAATTCCTTCACTTCTATGATATAACATAGTCTAATCATGCAACATGCAATCATGTGGAGACATCTTGCCTTTTTTTTTTCTTTCCTTTTTGTTTTTGGTTAAAAGCAACTCCCATAGGTCCCACCCACACTCAAGGGGAGGGGATTATATAGGATGTGAATATAGGGAGACTCACTAGATTCTGTCTGCTATAGCTTCCCTTTATTTTTATTCATTTCACAGGGTTTTTTAACAGCAATTGGATACCCTTTCCCCAAATTGATGTTTAATCATGGAAGGAAAAAGAGAATTTGGGATTATCTAGAATTTGAGGAAGAAGAAGACAGACAGTTAGCAGACTCTATGGCTTCTTTGGCGTACCTAGTATTTGTACAGGGCATCAGCATTGATCAGCTGCCAATGGTCTTAAGGTAGGAGATGGTGTTTGGGTTATTCATGTATTCTATAGGGAAAATTGCAAAACTTGTTTATCTAATGTCTAATATATGTTTATTAGTGTACTGATACATTTTAAATGAAGTATAAAGAAAAGCTCTCTTTAAGTAATACTGCTTATAATCTGTTAAAGCTAGTAATCAAGTAGTGAAAAGCGGTGAGGTGGTGGTGAAGTAGACATAGGGAATAATAGGGACAAGAGTAAGAAAGTGTTAAATTTGGCTTGGTTTTAAAGCTATTGGGACCACCCTGGATGATAAGGGAGGTAACTGGCCAGTTACCCCTGGGGTAGTCTCAATCATCATGATCTTTTCACTGGATTACTGATGTGATCCTGAGTAGGCATTTATCAGTCCCTTAATGAAAACCCTTCCGTGGCTTCTTACTTACTGCCCTAAGAATAAAGTCTAAATGCCTTTACATGAGACAAGGTAATGCATGGTCTCCTGCTTGACTGTCCTGATTCACCCCTACCACCTTTTTTTCCTTTTACTATGCTCCAGTGACAGACTTTCTTTTGGTTTCTTGTTCCTTTGTGCCATGAACCTTCCTGCTCTAGGGCGCCTTTGTATGTGCTTAGAGCAGTGGTTCTTAACCTGGGTTCTATTGAACCCTAGGGGTTCGATGAGTCGGTCTCAGGTTCAGAGAAGCCTCTGCCGCGGAGGCCAGAATAAAGTAATACCGTAATTTGTTGTGAGTTCATGCACTTTGTCAGATTTGTTCTTTGAGCAAGGTGATGTTCATGCACAGTTCATTTTGTGCACCAGTACAAAAACATATACCTGTGTCTTGAATTTGGAAAAACATATTTTTTTTATCATTAAAGAAGGATTCGGTGAATGCGCATATGAAACTGGTGGGTTTGGTACCTCAAAAAAGGTTAAGAACCACTGGCTTAGAACCATCTCTATCTTAAATGTCACTTTATGAGGAAAGCCTTCTTTTACCACCCTATTCAGGTTGAATCTTCCTATTATAATTAGCTTGACCATGTCCTTCTTTTCCCATAGTTTATCAAAATTATTTCTAAAATAAATACACAATTTGATAATATATCTTTTGGGCAATAAGGCCCATAATAAGAATTATTTATATGTCTTGCAGGCCTTGGATATATTTCTTTGTGTACATTTGTATATGCATGTATGAATATACCTGGGATATATGTGTATGTAAATGTTACAATAATGGCTACCACTAGCATGTTCACCATGTATTAAACATTACCCTAACAGCTTTATATGATTACCTAATCCATATAATAACCCTATAAAATAGAGCTTTATCTCATTTTATAGATGAAAATAACAGGCTTAAACAAGATAAGATACCACTGAAGACCATATAACTAATTAGTGGGTGTAATGCCAGTGGCAGAGGCCAGGCAGGTTCACATTGGATTCGGGCAGACAGAAGAACGATAGAGTTGGAAAGTGTAGGGTCATTGCCGTTTATTAGATTCTCGCAACAGTGGAGAAGCAAACAGGTAGGGAAAAATCGCTTCTTACGGTGGCAGGCAAGCAGTTCGCCAAACAGCCTGTCGCAGTGGTGGGCAGGCAATCCGCCCCGAGGGTAAGTACCTATAGCCCTATGTAGGCTATAGCATGTGACTCTGCCATGTGCTCACGCACTAATCATGCAAAGTGCAAGTGAGCAAGCCTAACACAGCTGTTTTCCCTACAGTGGGATAGGTGGAATTTAAACAGTTCTATCTGACCCCAGAGCCTATTCTCTTAAACACACTCTACCACCAAAATGACATAAGTGTGTGTATTAGTTTGCTAGTTACCATAACAAAGTACCACACACTAGATAGCTTAAAATAACAGAAATTTATTGTTTCACAGTTCCGGAGACTAGAAATTCAAGGTTAAGAACAGGATTGCTTCCTTCTGAAAGCTGTGAGGGTAGAATGTTCCGTGCCTCCTGGCTAGCTTTTGATGGCTGCCAGCAGTCCTTGATGTTCCTTGGCTTGTAGACACATCACTGCCTTCTCTGCCTTCGTGTTCATACAGCACTCTCCCCATATGCATGTCTCTGTCTACGTTTCCTTTTTATAAGGACAGTCATATTGGATTACGACTCACAATAATGGTCTCACTTTAACTTGATTAATTCCAGGATGAGAGTTTCCTGTTCTGCCCCTGCCCATTCCTACCCCAATTAAAAAAAACAAAAAAACAAGACCTTATCTCTAAATAAGGTCATATACTGAGGTAGAAGCAGTAGAGATTAGGATTCCAAGATATCTTTTTGAGGGGAACATAATTCAACCATAACATTATGCATGTAAAATTTCTAAAAATACCTATGTGTGAGTGGGTGTGTGTATTTTTTTCTATTTTAGCCCATCGTACCTTTTGCAATTTAATATGGGGCATATTGAAGTCTTTTTGCAAAGGTAAGATCATATACATGGCATCTCAGAATTAAGTAGTAGTACTAAAATAATTCTTGTCACAATCAGGATAGACTACCTTCTGTTTGTCAGGTCTTAATTAATTAATTGGTTACTTAGAGTGAAGCAAATATGTACAACCAGAGACAGAAATGAGTCAGAAAGGTTTTACATCAAAATCTCTTTTATTTTAAACCCAAGATAATATAAAAATATTCTCTAGGATTTCCAATCTTCTGCTTCTGAGGTTTCTTCTTTTTTAAAAAACGTTGGTAAATTAAAACACCTCTATTCCACTGTAGCGTCCTCCATCTAAGGAGGGGTGAACAACTAAAGCAATTAATCTGTGTTCTTGCTTCACGGATACAACCTGTGAACAGCATTAAAAGGAGCGAGGAGTCTTGAGCCCACCTGTTAAAACAGATTATTGATAGTGATATCACTCTACAACTTTTTCCATTTGAGACACTAAGAAGCAAGACTTTCTCTTAAAAAATTACAAAATAGCAGGTATTTAAGAATTTTTCAAAACTGTGTTTTGTTTCCTTCTCTATAGCATGTTTAAGTTACCTCTTCAGATCAGTCAGTACCTTTTATTACTCTCCTCTAGGAACACTAGTGACAGCCTATCAATCCTGTCTCTTCCCAGGTGAAGGAACTTTTGTAACGTGGCAAATGTCCAAAGCCTCGGCCTGCAAGGCAGGGGTTTCCAAGGGTCTCCTGGCACAAGTAGTCATTAACTCTGAATTTACTGTATTACATATGTCTTACTGATTTTGCATTCGTTTTAATTAGTTTCTGTTACATTCTTACAATGAGAATATGTATTGATGTGAATCTTAAGTCCTATATTTTAAGGTTTCCAAACTGTTTAGTCATTGAGTCAGAAATATAACCCAACTATTCGCATGGTTAGAAAAAGAACCTAGAGCCTGAAATAATATTCTATTTTGCCACAGCTCTTAGATATTTTGTTAACAGTGATTGTAAACCTTTTTATAAAAATATTATCACGGATGAAAAGCATTTAATTTTTTGTATAAAAAGAGTTAAAAGATTTTAGAGATTAATCAACTGGAATACAAAGTACTATATCAAGTATAATTGATTTCTTAGCTCTTGCTGTTTGAAGATCTGTTGGTTTAATATCAGAAAACAAGGCCTGAGTGGGCTGAGTTTGGTCATATTTGGATGTAAGTAGCCAAATCAAAAGCTCAAAGATGGATTACCAATTTTGACTAAGTTCTTTAACAGAATTTCTCCTTTATGATACATATTTTTAAAGTCTTTAAATTTCAATATTTGGTTTATTTTTTTCTAAAAATGAATCATTTCAAAGAAATTTAGAATATCATGTCAGTAAATTTTAATATTGTCTTCCAGAACAGAAGAATCTGTTTTCTCCAAAGGACTGGTAAGATTTGTTTGCACCCATCATATTTAATGACACAGTCATGTCAGCACATGTAGCTGTTGCCTTTGCCAAGTATGTATTTCTACATTTATTTTCATCTGTAGGATCTGTTGGAGAATTGTTTGTTGAGATTGGAAGACAACAGTCTACTTCACCAGTACTTAGAAATCAAGAGTTTTCTTACTGTATCTCAGGTGACTGAAATATGGATTTTAATCTTAAAATAGCCCCTTTCCTATTCTGAATTTAAGTAGAAGTCTTTTCACACCCCTCTCCCACTTTCCTCTCCATATCCTTAGAAAACTTGAGTGCCATTGCTGTCCAGTAGAACTTTCTGTGATGGTGAAAGTGTTCTGTTATCTGTGCGTTACAGTGTTGAAGCCAGTAGCGACATTGAACAGTTGAAATGTGGCTAATACAACTAAAGACCTGAATTTTTAATGTAATTTAAATTAATTTAAAATTAGATTAGTTATATGTGGCTAGTGGTTACCATAGTTGACAGCATTCGCATCTAGTGGAAAAACTAATTTTCTTCTTTAACATTGTTTCTCTAGGGACCTTGGAAAATGAAGCTTCTTTATTCTTAATGTAATTCAGGTCCTCAGGACTTCATCAAGGCATGCATTGACTCCTTACTAGAAAGACATTTTGTTTTTCCCTTTTATGATATATTTTGCCTAATACTATTTATCATAGCCAAGTCGGTCCTTAGATGTTGATTTAGACTTTTCTTCCACTATTTAAATAGGAAAACATGGCTTTTGTTAGTACATTAAACCTAACAATTTTTAATGGTAGATTATACTTCTGCTTTGGCTGCTTAGACATAATTGAAAATTAGTATTCACTGCTTATTTACAATTTTGCAACACCCCACTCAATATCACTTACAAAATAGATGGTACTTAGTTTTCTATAGACACAATAGTAGAATGAAAGAATAGCCTGACCAGGCGTTGGCACAGTGGATAGAGTGTTGGACCAAGACGTGGAGGACCCAGGTTTGAAACCCTGAGGTCACTGACTTGGGTGCGGACTCATCCAGCTTGAGCACAGGCTCACCAGCTTGAGTGAGGGGTTGCCAGGTTGAGTGTGGGATCATAGACATGACCCATGGTCGATGGCTTGAACCCAAAGGTCACTGGCTTGAGCAAGTGCTCTGCTATAGCCCCCCCCCCCAAAGCACATATGAGAAAGCAATCACTGAACAACTAAGGAGCTGCACCAAAGAAGTGATGCTTCTCATCTCTTGTCTGTCCCTATCTGTGCCTCTCTCTCACTCTTTCTCTGTCCAAAAAAAAAAAAAAAATTGAAAGGATTAAGGGAAAATTTACTTCATTTTTAGATCACCTACCCTCACTTCTCTGAATTTTTTAGTATCTGCTATTGATGATATAGTTGTTTCAATCAATATATGTTTGCAATCAATATAATCTATTCGCATCTGAATTAAAATATTTTTATTTCCAGGGCTTAGTCAAAGTAATGACGCTTTGCCCTGTTGAGACATTGGTATGTAAATGCTTTGGGAATAAATAATGAGTTACAGTGAGAAATTTAAATAAACAATTTATTCTTTATTCAGTTTAGGTAACAATATTATTTCTTCCATTTTAGAGGAAAAAAGCTTTAGCTGTGCTTCAGCTGTATATTAACAAGTTGAATTCTCAAGGCAAATATACATTATTTAGGTATGTATCAAGAATAGTTAATTGTGAAGTGTGTGCTTAATTAAAAACAAATTAATGCCATAAAATTATTCCAGGTTATAGTATCTCAGTATGTTTTAAATGTAATTCAACTCTATTTGGAAGCCATATTATAGTAGATTCTTATCTGTGATGGATAGAGAACAGTTAATTAAATATTATGGATACAAATATATTACATAAATAATAGTATATATTTTATTCAGTTAATTAAAATACTCTAAAACTAAAAATGACTTAAAAGATTAAACATATTAAGGCTCCTGCTAGAATTTTTCATGTCAACAGTTTCTATTATTCACAGTTGAAATTAATGGCTCTGAAGTAATTGACAGGCTTTTAATAGTCGAGCTTATTAATAGTGCTCTTTGGGAGGGAAAGTAATTCTCTGAGTAAAAAAAACCAGCTTTCTATAAAAGGCCAAATAGTAATTATAGGCTTCATGGCCAGCCTCTGTTGCAACTGCTCAATTTTGTCTTTGTAGTGAGGTTAGGTATGTTCCAGTAAGACAGCAGGCTGGATTTGGCCTGTTGATCTTATTTTATTGACACGTAGGTAAAAATATTAGTTAAAAACAGATTCGGGCATTGTTAAAGTGCTAAGAAATCTTTGGGGTTGGCTGGAACAAACACTCTTGATCCTATCTTTTCTTCATTTCTATTGATAGAGTCAGAGCAGGTTTACAAAATCTCAATTTCATGCTTAGGTCTTATACCTGCTCTACTTGTATTCCTACCAAGAAATCCCATTTTTTCTTTAAGATAGTCAGATTGAGTTTTCTTTCTTTGCTATTGCTAGTCTAACCAGACTAGTCTACTTTTACAGAAATTAATTTGAGAAGTTTTTAGGTGATTATACTCGTGCCTGTTCTTGCTATCATTGCAGCTGTCTGCATATAAGATTCCAATTTGATTTGATAGACATTTCTTCTTGGAAAAATTCAGTTAAAATAGAATTTTCTAGTTAGAAAAATAACCATAACAGGTGACTTTGTAATTAGTTGATCACCTTGCTAATTGTCTTCACTGGTTTTTGTATTCCTAGAAATAACACATGGCCCATTTGAGTTTATAAAACTTATATCATCATTATACTGTAGTCCAGGATAATTTTAAATGTATTATAATTTTGCTTTTAAGGTGCTTATTGAATACAAGTAATCACTCAGGTGTGGAGGCCTTTATTATTCAAAATATAAAAAATCAAATTGACATATCATTAAAGGTAAGAGCATAGTTGTATCAATTATCAGTTTATTTTGTAGGATATATTTATTTGTGGAATACATTAATGTGGATTTCTGCCTTATCAATTTTTTTCTATTTCTAGTATTAAGTTATATTATTTCTTTTCTTAAAACTTGAATTTTGAAACTTTTTAACTATAGATTTAATATATATTCTTTTTAATTATTATTCTTTCTTCTTTTTTACAAGTGAAAAGAGGAGAGATAGAGAGACAGACTCCTGCATGCGCCCTGACCGGGATCCACCCGGCGATTCCCATCTGGGGCTTAATATGTATTCTTTGGGCTGATAGCATGACTTTTTTTCTGTTTTGTGTACACTTCTGAAATATTAATGGAAACTGAAGTCTAATCTGTTTATGAATACTCAGTAATTCCATATAGAAAAGAGAGAGAGAGAGAATGCACCAGTGTCACCAACTGGCAGAGTTGGTTCCCGTTGTCTGGAAATAGTGAATGACAAAATGGAAATTAAATTTAAAAAATACATATTTTAAATGTGTACTAGTTTACTTTTTCAGTAGCAAGGTATTAGAAAACACATTTTTCAAGCTATTAAAGCCTTTCTCAGTTTTTCTTTTGCTTTACAGAGAACACATAACAACAAATGGTTTACAGGACCACAGCTAATTTCCCTTCTAGATTTGGTACTCTTTCTCCCAGAGGGTGCTGAAACAGACCTACTGCAAAACTCAGATAGGTGAGGTGATCATTACTAAGGTTCAAGTAGTAAATTGAGAATAAAATGGGAACTTCAAGTAATAAACCATATTTTCCTATGATTTTTATGTGATCTATGGTTAACTCATAAAATTACAAAAAGATTTTCATATTTAAATAATAGGTACTATGTAAAATCAAAATAAAAAACCCTTCTTGCCAGAAGTATGACCAACAATATGATTTTGTATCTTGAACATACCCAGCATTTCAGTATTGCTTATGGAGATTTGCAACTGCAGCATTGGTGACTAAAAACTAAGAATTTCATGTGTATAAATTATACAAAGCATATGTATTTAGGTTTTATTGTTTGGTTTTCTAGGACATTTTTTTTTTTGTACAGAACAGGTAATTTTACTTTCATTGTACTAGAATGAATGTTGAGAAATGGTTATACGCATTTATAAAAGGAATCTTAAAATTGAGGAAGCAACAGATGATACTCCCAAATATTAAGGCTAACAAGACTGCCATAGGGTGAGGAAAGAACAGCATTTTTCACAGTTGCATTTTGTGAACTTGGAGAACAAGAGTGATAGATAAGTTACTACTCCAGTAATACAGTAATACATGAAGTACATGGAATACTACTCCAGTACATGGAATACACACACAGATTTGCAGCTGCACAATTTGGCACCCCTAACCCCTGCGTTGTTTAAGGGTCATTGTACTTAGAATGGCAAACATAATAATAAAAATATATCCTAAGTTTTAACTTACTTTATTCATTGAAATTGCTGTTGATTTTCTAAAACTGTACTGTAAGTAACAAATTATATTTTTTAATTAACAGGATAATGGCTTCATTAAATTTATTGAGGTATTTGGTTATCAAAGATAATGAAAATGACAATCAAGTAAGTGAATTTTTTCAAAAAGGAACTGTGAGTATATTAAAAATGCATAAGGAGTGTTTCAGATTTTCACATCAGTGTCTACTTAAGCCAGTATTTCTCTCTTTTTTTTAATTTTTTTTTAAATTTTATTCATTTTAGAGAGGAGACACAGAGTGAGAGAGAGAGAGAGAGAGAAAGAGAGAAAGGGGGGGGGAGGAGCTGGAAGCATCAACTCCCATATGTGCCTTGACCAGACCAGTACAGGGTTTTGAACTGGTGACCTCAGTGTTCCCAGGTCGACGCTTTATCCACTGCGCTACCACAGGTCAGGCTTAAGCCAGTATTTCATACCTTGCCCAGCTAGAAAGGCTGGAAGGAGCAGCAACAATCATTCTGAAGCCTGAAGAACTCCAGGGCCCGGCACCCCGCATCTAGCTTCCCTTTCCTTTTCCTGTGTGCCTCTGCTCTCTTACAGAAAGCATTGCTTACATCTGGTAGGCAGATCAATTGGAAGTCCTCAGTCAACTAACCTTTTGGAGCTCAACATACATTTGGGTTTCTTGTTCAGTTGCCTCCACCTATAAGTCATGATGTCAGTCTGGGCTGTATAAAATCATCTGATAATTTGATGTCCCCTCATCAGACATGACAAACTGAAAGGTTTTCAACACTAAAATCTGTTATCAGCACCTTTTGGATAATGTGTAGGAGTTGGATTTATTTTTAGTAGTCCATCATTATTAGAAACATTCAATAAATAGAAAACTATTTGAGGGAGATTATATTTGCTTTTTATCTTCTCTCTTTCTACCCACTCTATTCTAATAGTTGCTTTCCCTGTGTGGTATGTCTATTAACTTTACCTGACTCACATGTGTCGGTCATGTTTTCGTTTTTGTTTTTTACAAAGTCATAAAAGAAATGACAGTAAATGACTTTTATATAAGATGCCAAAGAACTTTTAAGTAAATCATGATTTGGAATGAAAAGTTTAGGAGAAAAGTAGCAGTTTGCTTCCTTTATTATTAAATCTGATCGGTTCAGTCTTGTAAATTTTTTGACACATTTCAAGGCAAACAGTGAACATTCGCATGCTTTCCCCTAAATACTGCAGCATGTATTTCATTAAGTAGAGTTAAATATGCGTCTAGTTCTTCTTGGAGTTAAAATTTACATGAAATGAGCCTGACCTGTGGTGGCGCAGTGGATAAAGCGTCGACCTGGGAACACCAAGGTCGCCAGTTCAAAACCTTGCACTGGTCTTGGTCAAGGCACATATGGGAGTTGATGCTTCCAGCTCCTCCCCCCTTTCTCTCTCTCTCTTTCTCTCTCTCTCTCTCTCTCTCTGTGTTTCCTCTCTAAAATGAATAAAATAAAAAGAAATTTTAAAAAAATTTACATGAAATGAACTGCACAGATTTTAAGTATATATTCAAACTTTTAACAAATGTATAATGCTGTTACAGATCCTTAACAAATACAGAACACCACTGTCATCACAGGAAGTTCCCTGCGTTTTCCCTTCCCAGTTAATTTTGACCTCATCACCCACACCCTTCTCTCTACCCCCTTCCAGTGGCAGCCATTATTCTGGCCAAGTGCTGTGTATCACTTATTCTTCACAATGCCTAAGTACTCTTCCTTTTATACTTTTCATAGGTAACGTAGACACAGGGAGGATCTTTAACTTACACAAGGACACACCTAGTGGCCAGAACCTTTGAATCACAAACTAAATTCTAACTCCTAAAAGAGCTTCTGATCACCTGACCAGGTGATGGTGCAGTGGAAAAAGCATTGGACTGGGATGTGGAAGACCCAGGTTCGAAACCCCGAGGTCGCCAGCTTGAGCCCAAGGTCACCAGCTTCAGCCCAAGGTCACTGGCTTGAGCAAGGGGTCACTCACTCTACTGTAGCCCCCAGTCCAGGCACATGTGAGAAAGCAATCAATGAACAACTAAGGTGCCTTAGTGAAGAATTGATGCTTCTCATCTCTCTCCCTTCCTGTCTTTTTGTATCTGTCCCTCTCTTTCTCTCTGTCTCTGTCACACACAAAAAGGACTTTCTGATCAAAGTAGAAAGGATACGTAAACTTGAACATCAGTGGAGGCCCTTCTTTAGAAAGGTGTCCTTAGGGTGAGGTATGAGTTTTTACTTTTTCAAAGTAATCCGGAAAGGCCATACCTGCAGCTGATCCGGTTTGCCTAATGTGAAGACAAAGTATCTTCTTAAGAGTTGATAGATAGTATGGGTACAGTGTACCTCGAGCAGCAGTGGCCCTCTGCAGAGAGGGTAAACAGCAGTTTAGAATTGTGCATTGTCAGCTATGACACTCACAACTAATGCTTCACTTTAATTTGAACATTATGTAGTAAAGAAAAGGATATAATCAGCTTATAGGATTGTTTTCTTATTTAATGGTTTTTGAAATTTTTTCTTAGGGATCAAATATTCCGATGTTTATTGCAATGAAAGTTACAGTAAGAATTATTGTACCAAGGAAATTAACAAAAGAAACAGTCCAAGATGGCAACCTGACATCTTTCAGGCAACTTAAGATAAGCCTGTTCATCATGGAAGCATTTCTAACTCAAGTACATTAGATCGTGTGTGTATAAATGAAAGGCAAATCTGTTTGCTGTGGTTAATCAAAAATGACAGCTTCTGTGTTTTTAGTAATTTTTATTAAAAGAAATAACAGCCTGACCTGTGGTGGCGCAGTGGATAGAGCATCCACCTGGGAACAGTGAGGTCGCCAGTTCAAAACCCTGCACATATGGGAGTTGATGCTTCCAGCACCTCCCTTTCTCTCTTTCTCTCTCTCTCTCTCTCTCTCTCTCACTCTGTGTCTCCTCATCTAAAATGAATATAATAAAAAGAAATTATTAAAAGAAATAACATACTTGAATGATACTGAATTGTGGGTGTTCAAAAGAACTCCTGCCAGTTCCTATTTTTGTGCTGTAAAGTGTGCTGAGAGGGTAACTAGTCAGATAAAGAGCTGAAAAGCAATACTGAAAGGTATAAAGGAAAGTTAAAGAAGAACAGGATCACTCAATACAAAACCAGGTGATTCATAATTGAATAATAATCTATTTTCCTGCTATTTTGGGTTACAGTCAATTGACTTATTCTTCTCATAAGTCGTTCCCCTCCTCACGATGCTATTTCATGCCTCTTTATCTCTGCATAAGTTACAGGCGCCCTGTCCCACATTTCATTTTCACGTTACTTTTCTTGAACCTCCATCTCTACTGGTAAAGCCAACTTAGTTTTTATATCTAATGTTCTTTATTATTTGGTAGGCATCTTTAAATATAGGATAGTGGCCTGACCAGATGGTGGTGCAGTGAATAGAGTGTCGGCCTGGGATGCTGAGGACCCAGGTTCAAAACCCCAAGGTTGCCAGCTTGAGTGTGGGTTCATCTGGCTTGAACATGGGCTCACCACCTTGAGCGTGGGGTTGCTGGCTTGAGCATGGGATCATAGACATGACTGCAAGGTTGCTGGCTTGATCCCAAAGATTGTTGGCTGAAGCCCAAGGGCACTGGCTTGAAGGGGTTACTCAGTCGGCTGTAGCCCCTCCCTAGTCAAGGTACATATGAGAAAGCAATCATTGAACAACTAAGGAGCCACAGTGAAGAATTGGTGCTTCTCATCTCTCTCCCTTCCTGTCTGTCCCTCCCTATCTGTCCCTCTCTCTGTCTCTTTTGTTTCTGTCACAAAAAAACACAATTTTTTTACTTCCTTGTTGACATTGCACAGAGCCGTTTTAGATCATTGTTTCTCAATATATGCTCCTAATTAAAATCACCTGTATATTTCTTTTGTCTATATAAATGCAAATTCCTGGGTTGAGCCCCAAATCTTATCAATCAAAGCCTCTGAATGAAACACAGAAATCTGAATTTTTAATTTAGTTAAGTTTGAGAACCTCTGTATGTTATGAATTATGACTAAAATATATTTTATGTGATATTTGTATATGATAAAATAATATTATTTAGAACTGAATGATAAGGAAATGCTAGATGTTAAAACTTGTGGTATATGGTTAAAAGGGATACTTAGAGAAAAAACTCCAGTTTTACATGCTTATATTTGAAAAGACTATAAAATTATTAATGAATTTCTGGCAAGATTTCAAAAATTCATGAAGATACAATATGTTAGTTAAAAAGGGAGTATAATTACTAAAAACAGCACAGATTGCAAAATACTATGAAAATTGCATGAAAGCATACCAATAAATTTGAAATCTTCAGTGAAATAGAATTCCTTAGAAACTATAACTTAGCCTGACCAGGTGGTGGTGCAAGGGTGGAGCATCGGACCGGGATGTGGAAGATCCAGGTTCGAGACCCCGAGGTCGTCAGCTTAAGCGCGGGCCCATCTGGCTTGAGCAAAAGCTCGCCAGCTTGGACCCAAGGTCGCTGGCTCCAGCAAGGGGTGGCTTGGTCTGTTGAAGGCCCATGGTCAAGGCACATGTGAGAAAGCAATCAATGAACAACTATGGTGTCGCAATGGCAACGAAAAACTAATGATTGATGCTTCTCACCTCTCTCCGCTCCTGTCTGTCTGTCCCTATCTATCCCTCTCTCTGACTCTCTCTCTGTCCCTGTAAAAAAAAAAAAAAAAGAAAAACTATAACTTAAAACTGCCGCAGAAAGAGAAATCACAAGTTCAGATAATTTTACCATAATTTCAAGAAATAGATACTCAAATTTTATATAAAATGTTACAAAGGCTAGAAAAAGAATAGTGACTAATGTTATCAGTCTATTTAATAAGGTATGACCTTAATACCAAACAAAATGAGTAAGAATAGTATGCTGAAGGAAAGTTATAGGCTAATCCAATTTATGAATATAGATACTAATATTACCATGCCTAATCAAGAAAATAAAATTTATTTTAAGTCACAGGAATAAGTTGGATTTCTAGAAATGCAAGGTTATTGTAATTTATACGTTAGGGAAAATACTTGATCATATCGATAGTTACAGAAAAGAATTTTGATACCTTGAACACAATCATAAGAATTTCAAGTTAACTAGGAAATATAATTTATTATTTACAATTGCAACAAAAATATGAGCTACTTAGGAATACATGTACAAATATGTATAAATCTTTATAGAGGAAGTATAACATAGAAGGATATTAAAAAGTCATAAGTTCAGAATTCATGATGCATGTGGATGGAAAGACTCCATATCGTCAGTTCTTCTCAAATTAATCTAAAAATTCAATATAATTCAAATTAAAATACCAATTGGGTTTGTTTTTTCTTTTAAGGGAGTCTGATAGATTATAAGTTTCATATGGAACAGTTAAGGATCAAAAATAGCCACGACAATTTTGAGGAACAAGTTGTGAGGAGGGAAACATGCCTACCAGATACCAGTACTTTTTATAGAGTCACAGTAATTTGGTGTTACCTTGGGGGGGATAGATTGGATAGACTGACCAGTGGAATATAATAACTTAAAAATATACATAGAAACAGTATATAATGGTGCTAATGGTAACATTTATTGAGAGTCGTGTGCCAAACTATGCTGTAAGCGTGTATTAATGCATTTTATTCTCTTACCAGATGAGTATTACTGTTTTCTTCATTTTATAGATGAGCAAATGGACGCATAATGAAGAAAATATATTTAACTCACTCAAAATCACATAGCTAGTTAGTTGAGCAGCCGGTTTGTAAACTTTGGCAATGTCCCAGAAGTCACCTTTTTTTTAAAAATTTATTGATTTGGAGAGAGAGAAACGTTGATTTGTTATTCCACCCATCCATACTTTAATTGCTTGATTCTTGTATTGCCCTAACTGGGGATCAGACCTCCTGATCCTTGGTATATTATGACGAAGCTCCAACCAACTCAGCTAACTGGCCAGGGCTGGAGCTTGTGTTCTTAATTCACCATTGCACTCTATTCCTTGTGTGACATGAAGAGGACATTACAAATTAGAAGGGAAGAATGGGGGGTTTCCTATGTGGGGGAGTAATTAGATGTCTGTTTTATATAACACACAAAACAAAATTCCAAACAGATTAAAGACTTGCCGTATTTCCCCATGTATAAGATGCACCATTTTGGGGGGGAAAATTTGGGGTTTAAACACTGGGTGCCTCTTATACAGTGGTTGTGGCATTTTAAATGCCATAGATGGAACTGAGGATGAGGCAATATATGAAGACAGTAATTTGTCATCAGACACAGATGAGGACAATCTAATGGGTGGGAGTTTTGACAGTGATGAGGATTTGTATGAATTTTATGATGAATAAAACTTGAGTTCAATAACTTTATGTAATACTTTTTTGTTTTTCAAATTTAGGGCCCCAAAATTAAGGTGCATCTTATAGAAGGAGAAATACAGGATTATTGAAAAGGAAGTTAGAAATTTTTAGAATGTGTTATAGGGGATTAGCTGTGTGACCTAAGGGTGGGTAAGGATTTCATAAGTAAAAACATTAACCACGCACAAAAAAAATTGAAAAACATAATGACATTTAAACTAAGACTTATTCAAGAAAAGAAAACTGCAGACTGCAAAAATAAGTCACGTTGAGAGAAAAAGAAATCATTCTTCCATCCAATAATTAATATAAAAATACCTACATAAGTATAAAACAAGAAGAAAAAGACCACAAGTTAGAAAAATAGGCAAAGGATTACAGATATTGAACAGGCAACCAAAAGATGAGGAAATCCAAATGGCTAATAACTGCGTAAGATTCTCAGTATTACTAGTGTTTATGAAAGTACAATTTAAAACTTCAGTGAGGTACCATTTCATGCCCATCAGAATGGCAAATGGTAAAAGGTGGACAGCTTAAGTCAGAAACAGCCATGAAACAAATTGTTAGGATCACTTTTGGCGATCAGTTTGGCATTTTCCAATAAAGTTGAAAGATGAGTACTGTGAGTCAGCAACTCCTCCCATAGGTATATAATTTAGAGCAGTGATCTTTCAACTTCTGATCATAACCAAACTGATCATAACCAAACATATTAGTGAGTCATTAAATTCTAGTGGATCAAATGAGCAGTTTTTTTTACATAATGAAATAGAATATAATTGAAAACAAGTGGCTTGTACAGATTTTAAATAAATTATGGATGTTGCAATAAATGTTATGGCCGATGGCAAAAACCAGTGTGAGAAAGTGGAGGAGATATAACAGGTTAGCTAGAACAAAAGTGTTCAGTGTATCGCTTATTAACATCTTTTAGAATGTATAGTACAGTATTTTATGGCCAATTTGACCATTACCAGAGCAGAAGAGCTAACATTGTACAGTTTAATTTTATAGTAATATGTTGTTAGTTGTGAAGCTAAATGTACCACTGTCTAAAATTGTCAAGTTTTACAAATTATTTTAATTGTATTTTCAGAATGAGTTTTTTTAGGGGTATACTTTTTTTCTCAAATTCATGACAGTTGCAAAACTTTCATCCAGTATGTATAAAATTGCACTCAAAATCTTTTCTTATTAGAAGAAAATAAAATGAAGTAAAAAATACAGAACTATGTTCAAGTTGAACTGTTCCGAAACCCTAAATAATGACAATATTCGGAAATATTGACTCTATAATTAGTAAACTTTGTCTTCATTTGAGCCACATTTTAAAGAGAAACAAAATAGGCCCTGGCCAGTTGGGTCAGTGGATAGAGCACGTCTCTGGTTTGGTTCATGGTCAGGGCACACAAGAGAAGTGACCATCTGCTTTTCTTTTCCTTACTCTCTACCTACTCTTCCCGCAGCCAGTGGCACGATTGGTTCAAGTGTTGGCCTGGGTGCTGAGGATAGCTTGGTTGGTCCGAGTATCCATCTCAAGTACAAAAATTAGCTCAGTAGATTCAAACATCATCCCCAGACAGGGGTTGCCGAGTGGATCCTGGTTGGGGCAATGTTGGGAGTCTCTATCTTCCCTCCTCTTGCTTTAAAAAAAAATAAGTACAGGGCTTTAAAGTTAAGGTTATGTAAAATAGTTTCATCAAAACTAAATATCCAATGAAAATGATAGATTTTTATATGCTATTAGTAAGTTTTCTTGCCAATATTTACTGAATTGGAAACACTGGGTTTTTAAAACTTAAAGTGGAAATTTTTTACAGGAATGGCAAGTGACAAAGCATAACTGACTGGAGCAATTACCTTTTTAAATTGTCAGAAACACTACCGAAGTTGTTTGAAATCAGTGTATTTTATTTTGGAAAGCATTGATGTCTAAGAAAATCCTCTAAATCTTATAAATACATTGTAAAGGTGGTGAAAATAGTGAATTCTAAAAGTTCACTCAGTAGCCACTCTTGAAACTTTCAGTTATCAAAGCTAAGCTTGACCATTGTATAATATCAGAGTTCATTTATTGTTGCTATGGAAAGTTCTAGGTAGGACACATGAACTAAGGAGTAATATTCATATGTTTCTAGTTGGAAAGCAGTATCATTTGGCAAATATTTTCAAAGAATATTTGTGTAGCTAAGTTGGCATATATACTGCTCACAAAAATTAGGGGGATACTTTATAGGTTCATATTCATTTTGAAAATATCCCCTAATTTTTGTGAGTAGTATATGTCTGATTTTCTGGCATGCCTAAAAAATAAAATTTAAAACTAGGTAAAACATGCCTGACCTGTGGTAGCGCAGTGGATAAAGCATCGACCTGGGAACACTGAGGTTGCCAGTTCAAAACCCTGCACTGGTCTGGTCAAGGCACATATGGGAGTTGATGCTTCCAGCTCCTCCCCCCTTTCTCTCTCCCTCTCTCTCACTCTGTGTCTCCTAAAATGAATAAAATAAAATAAATATTTTAAAAAAAAACTAGGGAAAACATGATTCTATGTTTCTTCCATGTTAAACTTATCTGTGGGTTGCAGAAGATCATTATAATAGAAATAAGGCTTAGCCTGACCAGACATTGGCGCAGTGGATAGAGCGTCGGACTGGGATGCGGAAGACCCAGGTTCAAGAACCTAAGCTTGCCAGCTTGAGCATGGGCCCATCTGGCTTGAGCAAAAAGCTCATCAGCTTGGACCCAAGGTCGCTGGCTCCAGCAAGGGGTTGCTCGGTCTGCTGAAGGCCCGCGGTCAAGGCACATGTGAGAAAGCAATCAATGAACAACTAAGGTGTTGCAACGGCAACGAAAAACTAATGATTGATGCTTCTCACCTCTCTCCGTTCCTGTCTGTCTGTCCCTATCTATCCCTCTCTCTGACTCTCTCTCTGTCTCTGTAAAAAAAAAACAAAAAAAACCAAGGCTTAAATGTAATTGCTTTAACTAATATATGTCCTGACAGTGAATAAAATAATAATAAATATAGTCTGAATATAATAAAATTAGATAAATTATTATACCTCATTTCTCATAACATTTAATCATCACTTTATAAAGGAGAAATTTAAAACATTCACAAAAAATGATAAAAGATATATTTGCTTTTTAAAATCCTCTATCAGTAAGTTTAACCTCTGTCAGGTTAAACTTGGTGGTTTAAGAGAATTGGTGAAATTTAGTTTTTCATTTACACCAAAGAGTGAATATAAAACATTATCATTATTTTGGGAATAAGATTTCAAAAAATTTCTGCTACAAGTGAAAGGGTGGGAAAAAATTCAACTTAGAGCAATTTAAAAATTATATCTTTTTCCTATCCTTAGTAGATAATGGTTTTATAAATATTTTTTTTCAAAGCAGAAATTTTTAATTTGATGAAATCCAACATACCAATTTTATTTTATATGATTTATACATTTTAGGTTCTAGGAAATTGCTTAAGCAGTTCATGAAGGTTTTTTATAGAAGTTTTGTGGTTTTAGATTTAGTATTTAGGTCAGTGATCAATTTCAAATAAATGTTTTAGACAGTATGAGGTATGGGTTAAGATCTTATTGTTTGACTCCAGGATTATTTCATGAAAAACCTGTCTTTAACTTGTTGAATTGTCTTGGTACCTTTGTCAAGAATCAATTATTGCCTGACCAGGCGGTGGCGCAGTGAATAGAGCGTCGGACTGGGATGCGGAAGACCCAGGTTCGAGACCCCGAGGTTACCAGCTTGAGTGCGGGCCCATCTGGCTTGAGCAAAAGCTCTCTAGCTTGGACCCAAGATCGCTGGCTCCAGCAAGGGGTTCCTCAGTCTGCTGAAGGCCCGCGGTCAAGGCACATGTGAGAAAGCAATCAATGAACAACTAAGGTGTCGCAACGGCAATGAAAAACTAATGATTGATGCTTCTCACCTCTCTCCGTTCCTGTCTGTCTGTCCCTATCTATCCCTCTCTCTGACTCTCTCTCTGTCTCTGTGAAAAGAAAAAAAAAAAAAAAGAAACAATTATTTTTTCTTCTTCTCCAAGTGAGGGGAGGGGAGACAGACCCCTACATGCACCCAGACCGGGATCCACCCAGCAACTCCCATCTAGGGCCATGCTCTGCCCATTTGGGGCCATGCTCATAACTAAGCTACAGAGGTAGAGGCTCCATGGAGTCATCCTCAGTTACTGGGGCTGCTGTGCTCGAACGGGTCAAGCCATGGCTGCAGGAGAGGGGTGAAGAAGCAGATGGTTTCTTCTGTGTTCCCTGACTGGGAATTGAACTCGGGACATCCACACTCAGGGCTGATATATCACCACTGAGTTAACGAGCCAGGGCCAAGAATCGATTTACCATACAAGTGGGGGGTCTATTTTGGGGCTCTATTCTGTCCCATTGACCTATTACTGTTCTTTTACTAGAACCATACTATCTTGATTACTGTAGCTTTATAGTACATCTTAAACTCCAGTAGTGTTGGTCAATAACTTTGTTCTTCAAAATATATATTTTGGCTATTTCAGGTCCCCTGCTTTTCCCTATATCTGTAATTTGGGACTATTTTGTCAATTTCTATCTGTAAAAAAGTGACTGGTAAATATTTACATTTGACAAAACTAGGTGTGAGTAAAAGGGTATTTTCTTGGTACTTTTTATGTTTGAATGTGATTTTATCTGTAGAAAGTCATTAGTAACCTTTGTGGCCTTGAAAACCTTCAGTGATACTGGTTAGTAGTAGTGCATTCTACCTATGTGCTTAGAGCAGGGGTGCCCATGCTTTTTCAGCTTGCGAGCTACTTATAAGATGTCCAAGTCAAAATGATCTACCTACAATAAAAATGCAAAACATAAATTTATTTCTTCTATATTATCATTATTTAAGTTACTATTATTACTATTTAATATTGTGTATTCTTCTTTCACCTTTCTCCTTCTCAGCTCTCTTTTTGGAGGAAAGTCAATGTCATAGTTTTTATGAACAGTCCGAAAAAGCCGCTCCACATTTCCCTTCTTTGGAATAGCAATGGCACACAGACAGATGAGGCAAACGCACTTAGAATGTGATATAGTGAAAAAAATCCCCTCCCATTCTGTATGAAAGTGGTAGGTTTTAGGCTTCTTACTCAGACCAGCTACAGCACTCATTTTTATACCCTTTGTTGTATTTAATTTAAATAAATTGAAGGCTAACTACGCAGCAATTTAACTGAACAAGTTAGCACGGTTTAACGCGCACGCGTAGGGTGTCAAAAGTTCAGACGTCAGATTGGCTACCCTGTATGCCAATCAAAGACAAATGTCTTTTTAATGTCATGCGATCTACCCACACTTCCTTCGCGATTGACCAGTAGATCGTGATCGATGTATTGAGCACCCCTGGCTTAGAGGTAAAGGGAAAGAAGGTTAAAAAAAAAGGAATAGAGAAAGATAGAAAGCAGTGGGTTCCTGAGGTAGAGTGACATGCTCAATATCCCATATGACATCACTGGTTGAAGAAGTGTCTGCCTCACTACAGCATAACCCATGTTTTCCGTGAGAGGACAAGAAAACTTTATATTATGGAAATTGAAGTTTAAAAACATAACAATGTATACAATTAAAACAGTAATAAAAAAGTGGGTTGATTGTTTTAAAATCAAAAAGAAGAATAGTAGTAATCAAATTCCTACCACCCATTGCTGATATTAGAGTGTATGCCCTCGCCCTAGGCTTTGTACCAGCACATCTGTACATACTGTTTTCTTTTTAAAAATGAGATCACGCTATAGGAATCATACTGTTTGTAAGCTTTTTCACTCACCAATATGTACTAAAGAACGATATTTTAATGGTTGTGTAGTTTCCCGTTGTGTAGGTACATCACAATGAAGTACACTGCTCACAAAAATTAGGGGATATTTTATCACTTCATACTCATTTTAAAATATCCCCTAGTTTTGTGAGTAGTATATTTTTATTCCAGTTTTTCATTAAACATTTTTGTAATATCTCTGCTTTGACATCATTACAATGTAATGATGTTTAATTAGTTCCCCAAGCAAAGTTCATAGATGTTGAGTGCAAATGTGTGCATACATTTTGAGGGTTTAGGTTCTTGATAGTTCTGCTTCAAAACTTCATTTTTCTAGCATTATATGAGTAATAAAAAAGGACAGCTTTAAAAGGATATGTGTCACAGTCACTAGTCATCAGTTATTCAACACAGATATGGGTATATTTTATTTGGATGGCTCTATGTAAAATGTCATACTACTTGGATCAAGATAAGTTCATTATAAAATAAGGTTTCAAGCCTGACCAGGTGGTGGTGCAGTGGATAGAGCGTTGGACTGTGATGCGGAAGACCCAGGTTTGAGACCCCGAGCTCGCCAGCTTGAGTGCGGGCCCATCTGACTTGAGCAAAAAGCTCACCAGCTTGGACCCAAGGTCGCTGGTTCCAGCAAGGGGTTGCTCGATCTGCTGAAGGCCCGTGGTTAAGGCACATGTGAGAAAGCAATCAATGAACAACTAAGGTGTCACAACAGCAACGAAAAACTAATGATTGATGCTTCTCATCTGTCTCCGTTCCCGTCTGTCTGTCCCTATCTATCCCTCTCTCTGACTCTCCCTCCCCTGTTAAAATAAGGTTTCAAGTAATCCAGTTCTAGTTAAGGATACGTGTTTTCCTAAGTTTCCTTTTTTTTTTTACTTTAAATAATTTTATTTTTCAGTTACAGTTGACATACAATATTATATTAGCTTCAGGTATACAATCCAGTCATTTGACATTATAAAACTTACTAAATTATCACTGCAATAAATCTGGTACCCATCTGACACCACACAGTTATTACACATTATTAACTATCTTCCCTACGCAGTACTTGACATCCCCATGACTATTCTGTAACTACCAATTTGTACTTCTTAGTCCCTTCACCTTCTTCACCCATCCCCCAAACCCCTCCCATCTTAAAGAAGACCCTTTAACATTTCTTGTAATACTGATTTGTTGATGAGAACTTCTTTAGCTTTTTCTTGTTTTGTAAACTTTATAGGCCCCTTGATTCTTTTTTTTTTTCTTATTTTTAAGTGAGAGGAGGGGAGATAGTGAGGCAGACTCCCACATGCACCCGGATTGGGATCCATCCGACTACCCCCATCTGGGACTGATGCTTGAGTCAACCAAGCTATCCTCAGTGGCCAAAGCTGATGCTCAAGTTGAGTCACTGTGATGAGAAGAGAGAAGGGGAAGAGGGAGGAGAAGAGAAGCAGATGGTCGCTTCTCATGTGTGTCCTGACCAGGGATTGAGCCCAGGATGTCCACGTGCTGGGCTGATGCTATATCCACTGAGCCAACCAGCTAGGGCCTGCCCTTTGATTCTAAATGATAACTTTGCTGGGTAGAGTCATCTTGGTAGTAGGTCATTGCTTTTCATCACTTTTAATATGTCTGGCCTACAAAGTTTCTGTTGAGAAATCAGCTAACGGTATTAATGGGAGCTCCCTTGTAGATAACTGCTTTTCTCTTGCTGCTTTTAAGATTCTCTTTAACCTTTTGCATTTTAATTATATGTCTTGGTATGGGCCTCTTTGGGTTTATCTTGTTTGGGATTCCCTGTGCTTCCTGTACTTATGTCCCTTTCCTTCACCAGGTTAGGGAAGGTTTCCATCATTTTTCACATAGATTTTTCAATTCCTTGCTCTCTTCTTTGGGCACCCCCATGATATGAATGTTGGCACATTTGATTTTATTCCAAAGGCTTCTTAGACTCCTCATGTTTTTGGATTCTTTTTGCTGTTCTTATTGGGTGTTTTCTGGTTCCTTTCATATCTCTTAATTTGATCTTCTGCTTCAAATACTCCACTTTTGATTCCCTATAAAGTATTCATTTCAGTTTATGTATTCTCATTTCTGACTGGCTCATTTTTGTTTTCTAGTTCCATTTTTATGTTTCCTATGTCTTCATTGATGTTTTCACTAAGTTCATTTACTCGTCCCCTAAGTTCATTGAGCATTGTTATAACCAGTGTTTTGAACTCTACATCTGGTAGATTGCTTGTCTCCATTCTATTTATTTATTTATTTGCAGGGATAGAGAGAGAGTCAGAGAGAGGGATAGATAGGGACAGACAGGAACGGAGAGAGGTGAGAAGCATCAGTCATTAGTTTTTCATTGCTGTTGCGACACCCTAGTTCATTGATTGCTTTTTCACATGTGCCTTGACCGCGGACCTTTAGCAGACTGAGCCACCCTTGCTGGAGCCAGTGACCTTGGGTCTAAGCCAGCGAGCTTTTTTTTTTTTTTTTCCTCAAGCCAGATGGGCCTGCACTCAAGCTGGCGAGCTCAGGGTCTTTAACCTGGGTCTTCCGCATCCCAGTCCGACACTCTATCCACTGTGCCACCGCCTGGTCAGGCTCCATTCTATTTAGTTAGTTGGGTTTTTTTCCCCCGGAATTTTGTTCGGTTCTTTCATTGGGACATGTTTCTTTGCCTCATTTTGGCAACCTCCTTGTGTTGGTTTCTTTGTATTAGGTAGAGCTGCTGTGTCTCCCAGGCTGGACAGAGTGACTTTATGTAGTAGGTGTCCTGTAGGATCCAGTGGTACAGACTCCCCAATCACTGAAACTGGGCATTCCAGGTGCACACCACCCCTACCCCCCAGAGCCCCCACCACATGGGCCATGCTCATACTCCTGTGTACTTGAGCCTTAATTGCTGTTGGCACATCAATGGGAGCAATTTACTCCAAGGCAGGGACTAGCTGTGACCACTGTGGAGGATCAGCTGTGCAAGCTCTAACCCCACCGAACAGGACTTACTTCAGTGGGGCTGTATTGCCCACTGAGTCCACCTCTTGAGTGTCACTTATGCAGGTGGTGGCTCTGGGGTTTCTCAGAAGATGTAGACCAAGGTCAGCTGCTGTGTCCTTTCCAGGGCCACCCAACATGAGCTATGAAATGATTTGCTGATGGCTGGTACAGGTGCTGGGCTTGAAGGTGCCCAGGAGAGGCCAAGCTACTAACCAAGGCCGCGGCCACTAGTGCCAGGCCTGGGGGCATTTAGCAAAAGGTATGGGGATGCCAAGGCCAGGTGCTGCTTGCTTGAAAGATTTTAGGAAAGTCTGAAGCATGAGCCAAGACAGGCTGTTTATATGGAAAAACCATTGGAAATAGCATGGGTGAGGAAGGGTCACGGGGAATCACCAGAGTGGGTCAAACAGTGTGAGCCAGGTTTATGGGAGACTCAGATATGGCCTGCTGGCTTTGTGGGGGAACCTTTTCTGAGCCCTGCCAGCTCTTCTGAGAGAAAGCTGCCTCTCCAGCTCTCTCCCTAATGCCAGATAATTTACTTCCTCTCGAAAGTCCCTGGTACCTTTCCAGCTGCTTCCCCAGTATTGGAGCTTAGAGCAAATGGGTCTGAATGTTTGTGCTTGTGTGTGAGCCCTTTGAGAGGAACTGCTTGGGACTCCAGCAGCCCTTCCATCTCACATAGCCACAGTCCTCACTGTTTTTTTGTTTTTTTTTTTAATTTCTTTTTATTTATTCATTTTAGAGAGGAGACACAGAGTGAGAGAGAGGGAGAGAGAAAGGGGGGAGGAGCTGGAAGCATCAACTCCCATATGTGCCTTGACCAGACCAGTGCAGGGTTTTGAACTGGCAACCTCAGTGTTCCCAGGTTGACGATTTATCCACTGCGCCACCACAGGTCAGGCCTCACTGGTTTTTATAGCTGCAAGTTATGAGAACTTCTCTTACTAGCACTGGAACCCTGGGCTGGAGGGCCTGGTGTGGGTCTGGGTCAGGTCTGGGTCCCCTCATTCCTTAGGGGTTGGGGTACCTGTGCAGCTCAGACCTCTCCCAAATTTTATCTGCCATAAGTATGGGACCAGCCCATTCCAGTTCTCTGCCCTTTACCAGTCTGCATATGGCTTCTTTATCTTTAGTTATATTCGTCTGTTCCAGATAGATTTCAGGTAATTCTGAATGGTTGTTCTATAGTTTAGTTATACTTTTGATGTGATTTTGGAAGGATTCAAATCCGTGTTTACTGCCATCTGACCAGAACTTCCTAAATTTCCTTTTTTAACTGAAGTATTTTCCCTTGTAAAGAGTACCAGTGAACTTTCTTCTGTTTTAAATGAACATGAGACTTTATGATTCCCCTCCTGTAGGACTATGGGAAGAAATGCTCTTGGAGTAAAAACCTCTAATGTGTATGATGAAATAAACCTAAGGTGTCTAGAATCTTGATCTGCATTTATCACCAACAAAGTCCGTAACAGTTTTGTTAGAAAAGTTTCAGCTGGGAAAGAAAAGAATCCTCTAGAATTAGATCTCTGACAAGGGTATCAGTTGAAAGATCAAGAGTTGAAGGGATCCATAAGGTAGAATCACTGTGGGGATGTTTATAGGGAAAAATTAAAGTGTTAGAGACCATGTATATTATCCTCAAATAATTTTCTCATGGATAAAACTTGTAAGTTATAGATCTCAAAACCAAGAGCTGCCCAAATGCACAGCATTGAGTGTACTGACCAAATTAAATTTTTGTTTTGACTGGTATTCAGTAAAATAACTAGATATAGAAGGATGTATTATTAAACCGTAAACTCTACCTTAAAAGGCAAGGATCAGCCTGACCAGTCGGTGGCGCAGTGGATAGAGTGACAGATTGGGATGCGGATGACCCAGGTTCGAGACCCCGAGGTCACCAGCTTGAGCGCGGGCCCATCTGGCTTGAGCAAAAGCTCGCCAGCTTGGGTCCAAGGTCGCTGGCTCAAGCAAAGAGTTGCTCAGTCTGCTGAAGGCCTGCTGTCAAGGCACATACGCGAAAGCAATCAATAAACAACTGAGGTGTCGCAATGAAAAACTGATGATTGATGCTTCTCATCTCTCTCCGTTCCTGTCTGTCTGTCCCTATCTATCCCTCTCTCTGATTCTCTCTCTGTTCCTGTAAAATAAAAAAAATAAAACATTAAAAAAAAAAGGCAAGGATCATGTCTTATTAATTTGTGTTTCTCCAACTCTCAAACATGTTTAATAACAGTCACTCAATACATGTTGAGCCAGATAACTAATATTTTAATAACTTTTTTTAACAGACTGGATTATGGACAGAACTTAGAAAAATTGAGAATAATTTCTTAAAGCCACTCCATACAGGACTTAATATGTCAAAAGCACATTATGAAGCAGAAATTAAAAATAGCCAAGAAAATAGCCAAGGTTGGTAATGTACAATTTTATTTTCGCTTAGTTCTAAAAATTGGTCAATTTTTAAAATGTTTATTTATATTCAAAGTAAAGAACTTTTTAAATCTTACACTTGTCTAATTTATAGAAAACAGGGAACTATGACAGCTAAGTCATTTATTTGACATAATTAAAATGATTTTTAGATCTGTAAGCCAGTTAACACTGAAATTGTATTAACAAAGATTTAAGCCAAATTAAAACCTATTCTGGTTTAAAAATCTTAAATCCTAATTAGGAATCTAATTGTATTACAACTATTTCTATTTGGATATCATTGTATTTCTTTGGCATTGTTTAGTCTGCTGCCACCACCCCAGCCTCAGGTAAATCTATACAAATTTTAAAAAGAATCTTAGGGTCCAGAATTACTTTTTAAAGTCAGCAATTCTACTGCAATAATCTTGTGATATTTCCTATGTAGCTATGACAATATTTCTATAGACATTAATAGAATTTCTTTTTAGTGTAAGTGTATAATTCTGATTATATACTAAAGAAAAAGTTTTTGAATTTTCATTCATCCTATACATGCCAAAATGCTAGTTACTTAAAGAAACATTAATTCACGTGTTACAGAAGTTATATATTTTTATTTGCTAATAGGTTGATTTAAGGATACCCCGAGCTGTTAAACACTAAGACTTCATTTACACAAATAACGGACATTATTTCTTAAGTAGGGGAATGATGAAAGTAGCTTATAAATTTACTGTTGAAATCTGAGAGTTGTTTTAATGGTTAAAATGTGACACACATTTTTCTTCTCTTACAGAAGTCCAGAAGCCTAAAGATTTTTGTTCTGTAACTGTAGGTGGAGAAGAGATCCCGAATATGCCTCCTGAAATGCAGTTTAAGGTAGATCTGAAATTTCCCTGAGCTCCATCCACCTGAAGTCTTTCTTTTTTATCTTGCTTTGTCACTGTAAATGCAGACTCTAACTGAGTTTTCTGGGCATCACAGGTTCTGCATTCAGCACTTTTCACATTTGATTTGATCGAAAGTGTTCTGGCTCGAGTAGAAGAACTCATTGAAATGAAAACGAAGTCTACCTCTGAAGAAAATACAGGGAGAAAGTGAAAGTTCCAGCTCCTAAAAATTAATACTATATTTCCCATTATGAGTTAACACTTTTACAAAAGGTTTTTTGTAAAATACCAATAGAAAAGTAAATGTAGCTTTTCTTATTGGTTTCTGTAATGACACATAATGGATGAGTAGTATTCTTTGGTTTTAAAAATATAATCTGCATGATAAATAATGCCCATATGTAATAAACGCTGTTAAAATTCAGTACAAATTAATAATTTCATAAGCTGTAGTTGAATTGCCTCTATTCATGCAAGTAGCTGTATTAAGTTTGTTTTTTTTCTTTTTGTTTATTGTTGTTGTTCTAAGTGAGAAGGGGAGATAAAGAGAGACTCCTGCATGTGCCCCTGACCAGGATCCACCCAGCAACCATCTGGGGCTGGCGCTCAGACCAATTGAGCCACTGGCTAAAAGAGGGGAAGAAAGAGATGGAGGAGAGGGAGAAGAAAAGCAGATGGGTGCTTCTCATGTGTGCCTGGGATGTCTGCACACCAGGCCAACACTATCCACTGAGCCAACTGGCCAAGGCCTGAAATGAGTTTCTAAAAATACTAATACACTTTATCTTCCAGTTAGATGCTGTTACATTTTAGAACTAGCATTAAGTTAGGTATCACACCAGTTTTTTTCTAAACAGTATTAAAGAAATTACTCAACAAAATCCCTGAAAATAAATCACTTTTAATTATATTTTTTTATTTCAAAATTTAAAAATCTTTAAAATATATATTTAAACATTATAATTCAACCAGTCTAAATTATTTTAATATTCTTCTAAAAGAACATTTATAATTGATATTCTAATTTGGGTTAAATGAATTGTTGATATTTATCTTTTGAAGTGTTTTCCAAACAGGACTTTGCTCTATGATATAAGCTTTAGTTGTTGTCATTCTGTAACAGATGCTATCTATGTGTGGTTTGGAGGTGATCTGGAAAAAGATAAAAACGTAACATTATTTACAGAACAATGTAATTTTTACAGGAATACACACAAAAAAATACTTTCAATTATTAAGTATTGATCACTTTCTGTGTGCTAAATACTATGTATGAGTTATTAGAGTAACAGAGACCTGTCTTTAAAAGTTTGAAACAGCAAGCTAAAAAGTAGAATACTGTAAGAATTGCTTTAATGGGATCTATTCCAAGTGTAAATAAGGAACACCTAACTGCCTAGGGGACTTTGGAGGGCTCTGGTCACACAGGAGGGTAAGCATGAAAAAAAAGTGGACAACTGTAGGAGAACCTTCTATAAAATAGTATGTTTGCACTTGACGGTTGATAACTACAACCTGACCAATATTTATACTTGAGAATTTGAAGGAAGATTTAAGTAACTAATAGGGCCAACACATTGTGTATGGGGCCAAATGCTCTTCAGGCCCCACATTAGTCATTTTGGTAGTGGCTACGGGAAATAAATTCTGAAGCTTTGAGAGGCTGAGTTCAGACTTGGGAAAGAGCTGCATGCTGAAATGGCAACTTCTCTGCAGGGAACTGAAGCAGAGTATTTGTCAGTCCTGTTCAAGAGTGTGCACTTTGAAGTCAAGAACAGTGTATTGTGTTTGTATGCATATTATTTTCCCTAGGTGACTCACCTTAGCTATAGTGCACATAAGATTAATGGCATTTACTGTGTTGTGTACTGGAAGTATCCTTAAGTTACTACCCAGGAATCTGAAAAACAATTCATAAGTTAAACAGATCATCATATAACTTACATCTGTTATCTTTTAGTGGAAAAAAGACAAATCTCTTGTTTGTTTTTGTTTATTTATTCATTCATGCCCTGCCTATTCCATAGAGGATCTGATATGGTTTGTAATCAGAACTTATATGAATAAAAAAGTGTTCACTTTTGGTTTGCAGAAGAATCCCAGAAATCAACATGAACTTTGGAACTTGTCATGCTGGTATCTTTTGGGAAAATACATCTGCCTGAAAGAATTAAATGAAGTAAACACAATATAATTTAAGAAAAGGAAGTCTAGTACTCTTCCATACCTCTGCTGAATCCTGAACATCAGTTTCCATTCCTTGAGCCCATGGAGGGCAGCAGATAGAACTAAAAAACTATTTTGGTGAATGTTAATAAACTTCTCAATTTTGGCTAGAAATATTTCTTCAGATGACATAGAGTATTCTTTAGTATCCATCAATAAGAATGCAACTCCTGGGAAAGGTGAACATAATATAAAACATCATCATAAAAGTTCAAACATGTTTATAAACTCAGTAAAATCAATAAAAATAGCTGTATGTATAACACAGCTATAAGTGTGCAGACCCTAAACCCATTAGGAGTAGAAATGACTAAAACAAAATTCTTAGAATAGCCTGGCCAGGCGGTGACGCAGTAGATAGAGCGTCGGACTGGTATGTGGGGGACCCAGGTTCGAGACCCTGAGGTCGCCTGCTTGAGCACGGGCTCATCTGGCTTGAGCCAAAAGCTCTCCAGCTTGGACCCAAGGTCGCTGGCTTGAGCAAGGGGTTACTCGGTCTGCTGAAAGCCCACGGTCAAGGCACATATGAGAGTCATCAATGAACAACTAAAGTGTCCAAATGAAAAACTGATGATTGATGCTTCTCATCTCTCTCCATTCCTGTCTGTCTGTCCCTATCTATCCCTCTCTCTGACTCTCTCTCTCTGTGTCCCTGTAAAAAAAAAAAGTAACCTTCCATGTAATAATTTTTAAAATCTGGAGATAAACTAAAGAAAGGTAGTGTCTTGCCTTACTGGTGGTGGACAGAGCGTCAACCTGGAACGCTGAGGTACCAGGTTCAAAACCCCGAGGTCACCGACTTCAGCACAGGCTCAGCCCGAAGATTTCTGACTTAAAGCCCAAGGTTGACAAACAAGGGGTTACTGGCTCAGCTTGAGCTTCTCCCTTCCCCACTGATCAAGGCACGTATGAAGAACAATCAATGACCAACTAAAAGTGACGCAACTACAAGTTGATGCTTCTCATCTCCCTCTCTCCAAAAAAAAGAAAATAGACCAGGCGGTGGCACAGTGGATAGAGCATCAGACTGAGATGCAGAGGACCCAGGTTCGAAACCCCAAGGTTGCTGATTTGAGCGTGGGCTCATCTGGTTTGAGCAAGGCTCACCAGCTTGAGCCCAAGGTAGCTGGCTCGAGCAAGGGGTCACTCGGTCTGCTGTAGCCCCCTGGTCAAGGCATATGTGAGAAAGCAGTCAATGAACAACTGAGGTGCCACAACGAAGAATTGATGCTTCTCATCTCCCTGTCTGTCCCTATCTGTCCCTCTCTCTGTCTCTGTCAATAAATAAATAAAGTCTCAAACTCTAAAATTTACATTAAAAAAATAGTCTTGCCTGACCTGTGTTGGTGCAGTGGATAAAGCACTGACCTGAAATGCTGATGCCATTCAAAACCCCAGGCTTGCTGGGTCAAGGCACATACAAGAAGCAACTACTACAAGGTAGTCTTAAGTAGACCTTACAATTTTCTTTTTTTTATACAGGGACAGAGAGAGGGGTAGATAGGGACAGACATACAGGAACGGAGAGAGATGAGAAGCATCAATCATTAGTTTTTTGTTGCCGTCGAAACACCTTAGTTGTTCATTGATTGCTTTCTCACATGTGCCCTGACTGTGGGCCTTCAGCAGACAGAGCACCCCCTTGCTGGAGCCAGCGACCTTGGGTCCAATCTGGTGAGCTTTTGCTCAAGCCAGATGGGCCCGCGCTCAAGCTGGCGAGCCTGGGGTCTCCATCCTGGGTCTTCCGCATCCCAGTCCGACGCTCTATCCACTGCGCCACTGCCTGGCGGCCTTCAATTATTTCTTGGAGAAACTTTTGTACCAGAACATAAACTATTATATATATAAATTAACATGTACTATACAAGTTAATACATATTGTGTAAATTAATACCAGATACCTAGGATCTCTTGAACAGTATCAGGCCTGTAAGAATGGTCCAAAAGGGATACTTGATCTAATTAGCTCTTTAAAAGATGAGAAAAGTAGTTATTTAAAAGACATAATCTAAGAAAACTGATTATATGCTATTTGAGAAACTTGAGCAATTTATATAACCTCTCTGAACCTAAATTGCCTCATCTGCAAGACTGGAATAAAAATTCTTCAGGTTTGTTGAAAAGATTAAGGATTAGATAAAGTACACAGTGGGCAGTCACCAAAAATATTTTTCTTCTCCCTAGAGTGAGCTTGTGCTGACTACTTTCAGCCTGGAGGTCTATTTCTAGGAGTTTCTGTAAGCACCAGTCTTCCAAAATGTTTAGAGTACAGGTCTGTTTGCAACCTTCCTAATGAAAGCCTTCACCTCCACCTCTTTGTATCACTGACATCGTTCCCAAACACAAATGCAACTGCCCCTTTCCCATGTCCCCAGTCTTCTCATACCCTAATCTATAATAATTCCTTTCTGTATTTTGCCCATGACTCACAGTTGTATGGGAAGTAGTATGACTTAAGGAACATCTGTATGTCCCCACTAGGTTCTTTTAGTTAATATTTTATATTCAGCAAACACACAAAATCATGAAAAACTCCCATATTTTTTCTGTGTATGGAATTGAACAATATTTTGATGTTGACTTCTTTGTTAATAACGGGTAATACGCCTGACCGGGCAGTGGCACAGTGGATAGAGCGTTGGACTGGGATGCAGAGGACCCAGGTTCAAGACCCCGAGGTCGCCATCTTGAGCGCGGGCCCATCTGGCTTGGGCAAAAGCTCGACAGCTTGGACCGAAGGGCGCTGGCTCGAGCAAGGGGTTATTTGGTCTGCTGAAGGCCCGCGGTCAAGGCACATATGAGAAAGCAATCAACGGACAACTAAGGTCTCGCAACGGGGAACTGATGATTGATGCTTCTTATCTCTCTGTTCCTGTCTGTCTGTCCCTATCTATCCCTCTCTCTGACTCTCTCTCTGTCCCTGTGGAAAAAAAAAAAGAATAACGGGTAATACTTTAACGCATATTATTAGGGAGGTGCCTTTGGTCTATTTTCATCTTAGTTTCAAAGCAAGTAGTTATTACCAGACTCCACCAGTTTAATTTTAGTTCAACAATTGTAATCTTAAAAAGAAATATATTTGATTGGCCATATGTACTGCTTTTGCAGCAGTAACCAAGTTTTATACATTTACCTCTCCAAAAGATAACACCTTAAGCTTATTTGGTTAATGAACTACCAAATTATTAGAATGTATACTCATATAAGAAACTTAAATCACAGCAATTAGCCAATATACTGTACCAGTACAAGAAAATATAATGGCTCCATTTTCCACTGACTTTGAATACCGAACCTTGTGGCTTCGATTTTCTAGGGCAGTTGCAATTTCACAACTCTTGAAAAAAATTTTCAGAAATACAAACTTAAGACATGCTTAGAATAATAGTTTATTAAAGTTAATACATTAATTTTAATAGCTTTTATAACTATACCACTTAAAGATCTGATCATCAAAAGAGACACTAAATGTTCTCACTATGGAGAATGAAAAATAAAAAATACTTAGTTCTGCTTTGAATTGTGTACTACAGTTATATTACTTAGGGCCAGAAATTAAGGACATAAACAACCAAACTATAAAAACTAGAACAATGCAAACTTTAAAAAAAATTACTTAGAGATGGATTCTGACATGCATTCATGCATAACTGAAATGTGGTGGCTGGTGTGCTGCTTACATGGTTGACAGAACCGTGACGTGCCAGATACAGAAAACCACGAAAAGACAACCAATTCTCAAATTTATCTGTTTATCATCTTTTAAACATCTTAGTATACTTTTAAAATGTCTTAAGCCTTCGGTGGGTCTGAAAACTATTAAAACAAGAACAAAACTTTTGGTTTAAATACTGATCATTTCAAAACTGATCTAGTTTCTGATTCCAGATCATAGTATCCAAGACACTAAAATATAAGTGGTTAAAAGTGTTACCTGATCGGTCATAACTCAAGCTTGTTATTCTCCAAGCAGGTAAAAATCCCTTGGGTATATTAATTTTACTTTATATTTTTCCTCAGATCCATATATATGTTAAGCACACAGGCTGGAGTTAGGTATAAAATACATGCTTTCTTTCCTAAGGGGAGCATTTTGTGTCATTCAAACAGAGCTTGACCTAGAGTTCAACTATGACACTTCCCGTAAGCTGTTTCTGCAGTTTTAAAATTATACATTGCTTCCAGCGATAGCAGACTAAGTAATTTAGGCCAACCTTCCTGCTGAAGGCAAGTGGAAAGCTGGACAACTTTAAAAATCTGATTGAATGCATCAGAGAGCTAGCAGGATTGTAAAAAACTGCAAGACCAAGATCTATACAGAAATTTAAAGATAAGAGACCAGCATTTAGGCCATTTTTTCCCAGAAGGCATCTATCTGCCAATTCAGGAAGAAATGGATGAGAGGCTGAACAGAGCCTTTGACAAAAGTAGAACAGCTCTCACAGGGATTGCAGCCTAGCTTCAAATCATATGAATCCCTAAAACTGTATGAAGTTGATAATGTATTACCAGTGTTCCTGAGCACCTTGCAGAAGCACTCCCTAGGACAACCTTTCTCAACCAGGTCTCCTCATGTGAACTACAGAACAAACAAAATGCTTTGGATGACTATTTTCTCAATTTTTCTAAACTCATACCATTCTAGATGCACAGGAAGTAAATTCATTTTTATATACAATAGGCACTTTTAGGGTTTGGGTTGCTAGATTAACAAATAAAATACAGAACACTCAGTTAAATTTGAATTGCAGATAAATGGCATAATTTTTAGCATAAGTATGTCCCATGCAGTATTTGGGATGTACTTATACTAAATTCATTGCTTATCTGAAACTCAGATTTAATTCAGTGTCCCATTATTTTCTCTGGAAACCCTCTTAGGGCAATAGTGGTTTAATTCTCTTGCAGAATTAAGAATTCTCTAGAGGAAAAGAACACTATTTTAGGCTGCGAATTATTTCTAGAAACAATTTTTCAAATACAGTGTGTCCGTAAAGTCATGGTGGACTGCTTTCCTGTGACCGGTCAAAAGTGCACCATGACTTTACGGATACACTGTATAAATTCCGGGCCCTGGCTAGTTAGCTCAGTGGTAGAGCGTCGGCCTGGCATGTGGATGTCCCAGGTTCGATTCCCAGTAAGGGCACACAAGAGAAGCAACCAACTGCTTCTCTACCCTTCTCCCTCTTCTCTCTCTCTCTCTCTTCCCCTCACGCAGCCATGGCTCCATTGGAGCAAGTTGGCCCAGGTTGTGAAGATGGCACCATGGCCATCCACAGGCACTAAAATGGCTCCAGTTGCAAAGGAGCAACAGCACCAGATGGGCAGAACATCACCGCCTAGTGGGCTTGCAGGGTGGATCTTGGTCGGGTGCATGCGGGATTCTGTCTCTCTGCTTCCCTACTTATCACTTAAGAAAAATAACAACAAAAATAAGTTCCAACACAATGAAAAGTAATCAGACATACAAAGAAAAAAGATTATATGAAAGAAAACCATCAGAAACATCAGGAAATACAGATACTGGAGATACATATAGTGAAGTTATCAGATATATGCCTTAGGGTAGCTGTTTACTATGTTCAAGAAGATAAAGACAAAGTTGAGACTTTTGACAAAGAACCACAAACTATATAAGTGGTGTGTTGTCACAGATGTGAATCAGGAAAGCTTCATAAAATTTGAGTCAAATCTTTGAAATGGAAAGCAGTTTATTAAACACACAAGTGTAGGGAGTAGACAAATGAGAGAAGAGGCTGGACAGATAGACTAACATAGGCAAAGATATTCAGACCTGAAAGTATGATTCTCATAACAGTAAATGTGTAAGGTATATAGGAGTCAGCTAATTTGGGGACAATGATAGAGTAACTGCTGGCAAATCGTGAAGACCCATGTATGCCATGCTAATGAATTTCAACTCTATGCTGTTGGGAGAGCCAACTAAAAGAATTATAATAAAAATAATATAAGAAAATGATGAAGATAAAATTAGAAAGAACATAAGAGAAAATAAGAGTGTTGAAGAGTTAATTTTTCAAAATAACCAGGAACTAAGACTATATTTACCAAAGTAGAGTCGTGGGTAGAAGTAGGTTTACAGTTGTTCAAATGGAAAAAGACATGCAGGTTATGATTATTATAGTAGCTTTATTAACTCAAAAGAATGTTACAATGGCATAGTAAACCTACCTTTGCTTACCCCTGTATGTTACATGGAGTATTAGCCCCATAAGATATTAAAAGATGTTCTTTACTCAAATAAGATTGGGAAATACTATTACTTTGTCTCTTTGGGGGTAATTACAATGCATTTCAACAACTAAAGGCTCTGATGAGTCGTAGAGTTTAAAAAAATATTTTTTTAAACTTCTTTTTACACCAGCATTCCAAATAAAATTTATTATAATATTTATTTCTATAACATAACATATTAATATTATGTAAAACTAGTGTTTTGCCTAGCAAATCTGTTTAAAGAAAAATATAAATAAAAAAAATGAAAAAGGGCATTTAACTGTTATAAAATGGAAACAAAAATGCCAATAAAAAATGAGAAAAAGAGAGGGGAGAAAAACAGAAGAAACCTCATGAATACTGACAACAGTGGGGGACAGCTGGGGTGGTGGGAAGAGGGGGTGAGGAGAAGCAGCGGAGAGTATAAGGGGAGATAAATGGTGATGGACACAGACCTGACTTGGGGTGGTGAACACACAGTGCAGTGTACAGATGATGTGTTGTAGAATTGTGCACCTGAAACCTGTATAACTTCAATAATCGGTGTCAACCCAATAAATTCAATAAAAAGGAAAAATAATTTTAAAAATAAAACTTTATCACAGATCAAGGTCAACTTAATAAATTTAATCACCTCCATGAAATGAGTAAATTTTTGAAAAAATATAATTGATGAAAATGGACTCTGGTCCTGGCCTGTTGGCTAAGTGGTAGAGCATTGACCCAGCATGTGGATGTCCCAGGTTTGATTCTCCATCAGGGCACAAAGGAGAAGCGACCATCTCCTTCTCCACCTCTCCTCCTCCTCTGTCTTTCTTTCTCTTTCTGCCCCCCTGCCACAGCCATGGCTTGATTAGTTTGAGCACATCTGCCTGGGTGCTGAGGATGACTCCATGGAGCCTCTGCCTCAGGCACTAAAAATAGCTCAGTTGCAAGTATGGCCCCAGATGGGCAGAGTATCTGCTCCAGACAGGGGTTGCTGGATGAATCCTGGTCAGGCGCATCTAGGAGTCTGTTTATATCCCCTCCTCCCGCTTGGAAAAAAAAAAAAAAGACTCGACATAGTATAAAAGCTAATACAATGTGCCCGTAAAGTTATGGTGCACTTTTGTCCTGTGACCAGTCAAAAGTACACCATGACTTTAGACACACTGTAGAGCAAAACCCCTTAGAAACTAGTATTTTCTACATTTATTAACATACCACCAGTACAGAAAATTTACTAGGAAAACTCCTTTATACTTAAAAGAACAAATAATTTCCATATGATATAAACTGCCTAGATCTAAACACAAGGTGTAACAAAAAAGAAACCTCCACTCCCTACAAACCCAGCTTAAAAACCATAGCCCAATCTTTAATAAATGACTCAAAAATAAAATCTTAGCAAACTGAATTTTAAGAGAACATGAAAGAAAAATCCACAATTATCAAATGCCTCTTTACCTTAAGAGATGAGCTAATAATAACGGTGGTTGTCCATTTTACTTTTTCTTTTTCAGCACTTTCAGCCATCTGTCTTTGGGTCGGCCCAGCTTCTAATGGTGCCACAATCTGAGAAAAATATGAGCAAAAAGAACACACAAAAATGTTTGTTTGATGAGTGAGTAAATTAAGGATAGAAATAAAACTAGGGTAATTGGAGACATTCTAAAAAATTTCTGAAAGTCAAATTTTGACACTGAAAAAGTATCTGGCTTGTTTTTCATTAAGCTTATTCAATACTATGCTTCATATTAACAAATAGTAAAAACAATGGTTCCCATTTCAGAGCTAACTTAAAGACCTGTGTCAAGAACCATGAAACTTCTGCTTACAAGCTAGCTAGCTCTTCTACTTGCAAGCTAAATAGTCTGACAAGTTCCATGTATACAGCTAAAGACATAAGGCTCTTGGGTTAGAGCAAAAAGTCAGTCTTTATTCACAGCAATAAGAGTATAATTTTCTTCTGGCAGTTTGCCAAAATCCAGTTCCCATTGGGTAATGGGACAAGGCCAGTTAACAGCATAGAAAGTGAGTTGTATTACAGGAAAGCAACCTTGGGCACAGGAAACCCTAACCTTTTATAATAGGCTGTAAGCAAAACTGCCCTCTGCTCCAGGGGTGAATTCTATCTCTAAGTTACAAAGTTTTCACTATACAAACATCCTTGAAAAGACAACTCTTTTCATAGGCAGGATATTTGTATTTCTAACAAGTACACTGATTAACGTTGTTGATGCTGGTTTGGGGACCACACTTTAAAAACCACTGCACTAGAGAAGAAAGAGCATTCCAGGCCACAGTAACAACAACAAAACACTGTACTCTGGCAACCGAATAATTAAAGAAAATAATGTAATAAGATAATTTCAAAGAGTTTGGTGTATTAAAGTTTGGTTTTCTTTAAAATTTTTTTACAGGAACAGAGAGAGTCAGAGAGAGGGCTAGATAGGGACAGACAGACAGAAACAGAGAGAGGTGAGAAGCATCAATCATTAGTTTTTCGTTGCTGTCACAACACCTTAGTTGTTCATTGATTGCTTTCTCATATGTGCCCTGACCACGGGCCTTGAGCAGAGAGCAACCCCTTGCTGGAGCCAGTGACCTTGGGTTCAAGCTGATAAGCTTTTGCTCAAGCAAGATGGACCCACGCTCAAGCTGGTGAGCTCAGGGTCTCGAACCTGGGTCTTCTGCATCCCAGTCCAACGCTCTATCCACTGTGCCACCACCTGGTCAGGCTTAAAGTTTAAGGTATACGTGTCTGCGATGAGCAAGGGGAAAAGGTAAAAATTAATTACTGCAAATCCAGTAGCATAAATAGAATTTCACTGTGGTCTAAATTAGGGACTTTCCTGATCTTTACCAAGACTGAACAACACCTTTAAGCCATGTTTCTACTTCTGTGAAATGCTTGTCTTTTGTGAACTTTTCTATTAGACTTTCTTTTTCTCATTTATTTGTAGGATTTCTTTATATAGTCTAGCTATTCATCTGTAGCAGCTATGTGTGTTTTATCCCAATTTGGACTTTTCCCATTCTTTATGGTCATATTTGATATACAAAAAAAATTAATTTCAATATTGTCAAATTTATCAATCAGAAGTCCTTCCCTACCCCAAAGTCACAGATATTCTCATTCTCTTCTATTGTCTTCTACAGTTTCAGTTTAGCCTTTCAAATTTGTCTTTAATTCATCTTGTATAAAGTCTTCAGTAAATAACCAATTTCTTTTTTTTTTTTTTAAATATGGTTATCTAGTTGATCCAACACTATTTATTCAGTATTTCTCCCACTGGTCATCTGCAATGCCACCTCAGTCACACATTATTTTCACATATGCATAGGTCTCTTTCTGGGTTCTTCTTTCTTTCTTTCTTTCTCTCTCTCTCTCTCTCTCTTTTCTTTCTTTCTTTCTTTCAATTTTTGTGTTCTCTATTCCATTCCACTGTTCAGTTTAATTATTCCTATTAATTACATTAAATATGAATGAAAAATATGTTCCAGTCAAAGCAAAATCCAACTATATGCTATCTTCAGAGTCAAGGTTATAAGTATATTTAAAGTAATAGAAACAAGATGATACACCATGCAAACAGTAACCATAAGAGAAATGGCGCGACTATAATTAATAAAGAAAAAACAAAATAGACTTTAAGATAAGAATTTTCAGTAGAGACAAAGATTCATTCATGCTTTATCATGATAAAAGGGTCAATATATCAGGAATATATAACAATTATAAATGTATAAACATCTAACAGCAATCCAAAATACATAAAACAATATTCATACAAACAATGTCCTCTAACCATAACAGAATTAAATTAATATAAATATAGTAAAAATTGAAACCCAAATATTTAGAAATCAAATACATAATTATAAATAACTCATGAATCAAAAAAGAAATCTCTATGAAAATTAGCAATAATTTGATCTGAATGAAAACAAAAACATGTATCAAAATTAACCTTTAAAGACTAAAATAGAAAAGACCTGAAATTAGTACCTTACTCCACTTAAAATAAAAACAAACCTAAAAGAACAAAACCCAAAGCAATGAAATAGAAGGAAGTAATAATGATTTAGATAGAAATCAATGAGATAAATACAGAAAACAAAAAGTTAATGAAACAGAAAGGTAAAGAACGCAGTGGATAGAGCATCGGACTGGGATGAGGAGGACCCAGGTTCGAAACCTGGAGGTCACCAGTTTGAGTGCAGGCTCATCTGGTTTGAGCAAGGCTCACCAGCTTGGACCCAAGGTCGCTGGCTCCAGCAAGGAGTTACTCGGTCTGCTGAAGGCCCTCAGTCAAGGCACATGTGAGAAAGCAATCAATGAACAACTAAGATGCCACAACAAAGAATTGATGCTTCTCATCTCTCTCCGTTCCTGTCTGTCTGTCCCTATCAGTCCCTCTCTCTGACTCTCTCTCTGTCAATTAATAAATAAATTTAAAAAAAGATGAACAAACTTGACAGTTAACAACACTAAAGAAGAGAGAGGATATAAACTACCACATCTGGAATGAAAGGATAACCATTGCCAACGATTCAGAAGTTAAAAAGACTATAAGGTAACACCATAAACAACTCTGTACCAACAAATTTGATGACTTAAATAAAACGGACATTCTTCTACAAAGTCAGGAATTATCAAGAGTAAAAAAATAGAAATTAAAAAACCCCAGAAATCTAAATAGATCTACTAATAAGTAAAGAAATCAAATTAGTAGTTTAAAATCTTTCCACAAAGAAAAGCCAAAGCCAAATGGCTTCACTAATGAATCCTATCAAGTAATTGTTTCAGAAAATGGAGAAGGGAACAGTTTCTAGTTCATTTTTTGAGGGTAGTTGTTCCCCAATACAAAAGCAAAACAACGATATCATAAGAAAACTAGAGATCAATTTCCCTTGTAAAAACAGACCCAAAAGTCCTTAAAAATATATTAACACACTGAATCCAGAAATTTATTTTAAAAATTACAGACCTTTTAAACCCAAGTGGGTTTTATGTTAACAATGTAAGATTGGTTTAATGTTTGAAAATAATTAATATGCCATAAAAGTAAAATAAAGGATAAAACCTTACATGATCATCTTGTTAAATGTAGAAAAATTATTTGATAAAATCCAACACACATTCATAATAAAAACAATCAACTAACCAGATAAAGAAGGAAACTTCCTCAAGCTAATAAAGGGCACCTATGAAAAACCTATAGCCAGCATCACACTTAATGATGAAAAACTGAAATGTTTTCTTCTTAGGATCTGAAACAAGGAAAAGATACCAGGCCCCTTTATGTAAAAAATTGTCTTTATTTACAGATGGCATAATCCTCTATTAGAAAATCCTAAGAAATACACACACACACACCCAAGCTACTAGAATGAATAAGCAAGCTCTACAAGGTCACAGGATATAAAATCAATATACTAGGAATGAAGAACCTAAAAATGAAATTTAAAAAAACACAACTGCATTCACAATAATAAAAAAAAAATAAAATACCTAAATATCAATTTTAAAAAAGAAGTGCAAGATATATTTTAAGAACAACAAATCACTGCTGAAAAAAATGAAGATCTAAATAGAGACATTCCTTGTCCACGGATTGGAAACTCAGTATCAGTAAAGCCAATTCTTCCTAAATTGGTCTATAAACTCAATAAATACAATCCTTGTCAAAAATTCTAGGCAGTGCCCTCAGAATTCCCAGCAATCTCCACCTTCAGAATCATCTCAGCCATCTTTGGGCCTCTGAGACCAGCCAACACCATTTTCTGAGCTTAACTCCTTACTGCTCAGCACCCGTGAGCTCCCAAATTCATCAGAATTATTCCACTGAGGTAGAGGCCTCCATCAACCGCCTAATCAATCTGCATCTGTGGGCCTCCTACATTTACTTCTATTTCATCTGCAGTGGTACAACTCTGGAGGGTGTGGGCTACTTCTTGCGTAAGTTGGCTGAGGAAAAGCAGGAGGGGCCCAGAATTTCTTGAAGATGCAAAACCAGCACAGGGTCTGTGTCCTCTTCCAGGACATGCAGCGGCCTTAACAAGATAAGTAGAGTAAAACTCGGGACACCATGGAAGCCAGCATGGTCATGAAGAACCTGAGCCAGGTCCTTCAGGATCTGCATGCCCTGGATTCTACCCACACAGACTCTCATCTCCATGACTTCCTGGAGAATTACTTCCTGGATGAGAAGGTGAAACTCATCAAGATGAGCAATCACCTAACTAACCACTGTGCTGGCGAGTCCCTAAGCTGGGCTGGGCAAGTATCTCTTTAAAATGATCACCCTCAAGTACAAGGAGCCCCTGGAGCCCAGAGGATTTTGAGGGGCCCCTCTGCATCTTACTGGTGTCTGGCTTCAGCCTAAGCCTCTCTCTGCAACCACGGGGCTGCCTTTTAATCACCTGGCACCCTCTTCCACGTCTCAGACCACATGGAAACAATAAAGCTTTCTTTTTTTAAAAAAAAATTTTTTTAAATTTCTTTTTATTTATTCATTTTAGAGAGGAGACACAGAGTGAGAGAGAGAGAGAGAAAGAGAGAAAGGGGGGAGGAGCTGGAAGCATCAACTCCCATATGTGCCTTGACCAGACCAGTGCAGGGTTTTGAACTGGCGACCTCAGTGTTCCCAGGTTGACGATTTATCCACTGCGCCACCACAGGTCAGGCTAAAGCTTTCTTCAGAAACAAAAAACTCTTTAATAGATTTTCTTTTTCTGTTCTGTAGAAATTGTTAATCTAATCCTAAAATTAATAGGGAAATTCAAAGGACCTAAAATAGTCAACACCATTTTGGAAAAGAAAAATAAAGTTGGAAAACTTACACTATCTAATTTCAAAACTTATTATAAAACTTCAGCAAACATCAAAAAAGACATACAGAGCACTAGAACTTAAAAAAGAAATAAACCCTTACTTATACTATAGTTAAATCAATTTTGACAAAGGTGTTAAAGCAACTGAATGAAGAAAAGTCTTTTCAATAAAAGGTGTTGAAACAGTTATAACATAGAACTTGGATTCAAGCCTCATAGCATGTAACTGTTTAACTCATAATGGATAATATATCTGCATTTAAAACATAAAAATATAAATCTTTTAGAAGAAAACAGAACATCTTTGCAACCCTGGGATAGGAAAAGAATGTTTAGATATGAAACCAAAAACACACTCCATAAAAAAGAATTGATAACTTAGACTTCATCAAAGTTAAAAGCTTCTCCTCTTCAAGAGACTGAAAAATAAAATACAAGCCACAGACTAAAAGAAAATACTTGTAAAATATCTGGTGAATGACTTGCATCCAGAATATGTATTTCAAGACTTTCAAAATTCAATATCAAGAAAACATCCCAATTAAAAAATGGGCAAATGAGTTGAACAGATACTCATCAAAGAAAATTAATAGCAAATATGTATATATAAATGTACTTGCCTGACCAGGTAGTGGTGCAGTGGATAGAACATTGGCCTGGGACATGGAGGACCCAGGTTTGAAACACTGAGGTCACTGGCTTGAGTGAGGCCTCATCAGGCTTGAGCACGAGCTCACCAGCTTGAGCATGGGATCATAGACATGACACCATGGTCACTGGTTTGAGCCCAGAGGTCGCTGACTTGAAGCCCAAGGTTGCCGGCTTGAGTTGCTGGCTTGAGCAAGGGGTCACTCACTTTGCTGCAATCCCCCACGCCCATCAAGGCACTTATGAGAAAGCAATCAATAAACAACTAAGGAGACTGAGGAGCCGCAACGAAGAATTGATGCTTCTCATCTCTCTCCCTGCCTGCCTGCCTGTCCCCATCTGTCCTTCTCTTTCTCTCTCTCTGTCACAGAAAACAACCAAAAAAACTACTCAACATCATTTGTCATTAGGGAAATATAAATTAAAACCAAATGAGATACCACTACATGCCTATTACAATGTCTAAAATTTAAAAGACTGACCAAATAAAGTGTTGATGAGAATGTGGAGGACCTGGAACTCTCATAAACTGCCACTTAGAAAGTACGTAGTACAGCCCTGGTATAGCCCTGGCTAGTCGCCTCAGCGGTAGAATGTCAGGCCGGCATGTGGAAGTCCCCGGTTTGATTCTTGATCAGGACACACAGGAGAAGCGCCCATCTGCTTCTCCACCCTTCTCTCTGTCTCTCTCTTCCCTTCCTGCAGCCAAGGCTCCATGGAAGCAAAGTTGACCCAGGCTCTGAGGTTGTTTCCATGGCCTCCACCTCAGGGCTAGAATGGCCCTGGCTGCAGTGGAGCGACAGCCCAGATGGGCAGAGTACTGCCCCTTGGTGGGCATGCAGGGTGGATCTCAGTTGGGGGCATGCAGCAGTCTGTCTTCCGCCCCCTTCTTCTCACTTCGGGGGGGGGGGGGGGCGGAGGGTGAAGGTATGTGGTACAACCATTTTGGAAAAGAGTTTGGCAATTTCTTTAAAGGTTAATCTTACACCTATCATATAATCCAGCTATTTATTTCATACCTAGATTATTTTATCAAAGCAGAAAGCATGTCTATGAGGACATAAGGGAGGATTACAAAAGGGCAGAAGGAAAGTTTTGGGAATGATGTTATATCCCTTATATTGGTTGGTGCTGATGGCTTCACAGGTGTATAAATGTATCAGAACATTAGGTAATACACTGCAATTTACTACTCATCGATTATATAACTCAATATAACTGCATGTATCTATTTAATAACAATATAAATGAATACATATGTTTAATAATGTTGAGCACAGGCGCTCAACATTGGATTTTAAATTTTTCCTATGGTGGGGTTCTGGAATCTGCAGCAAGTATAGCTATTTCACTGCCAGTTGTTTACTCTTGCTGCTACAGAAACCAAAATTAATGCCTGGCAACTGAAATCAGGCAAAGAAAGCAAAACTAATTCTCCATTATAAAAGTGGAAAATGTTCTGGAAGTACAGTGATAATCACTAACAAAGGTCCCAGAAGTTACCACATCCCAATTATTTCCCAAAAGAAAAACATTTTGAGATAAAAGAACCTGCCCTGCTTATAAGGCAAGAAAATAAAAATCTTTGCTTTTACAGCATCTTCTTTCAGTGGTAAGATCTTTTACATTAGTATTAAATGGAAGGGTTCTAAACTATCAAAACAGGAACCTCTTACATTTTTGTAAGAAACTATTTTCCTTTTTTTTTTTTTTTTTTTACCTTTTTTCTGTGACCTAGACAAGAGACAGGGACAGATAGGGACAGACAGGAAAGGAGATGAGAAGCATCAATTCTTCATTGTGGCACCTTAGTTGTTCACTGATTGCTTTCTCACATGTGCCTCGACTGGGGGGGGGGGGGTTTACAGCAGACTGAGTGACCCTTTGCTCAAGCCAGCGACCTTAGGCTCACATTGGTGAGCCTTGCTCAAAACAGATGAGCTCACACTCAAGCCAGAGATTTTGGGGTTTCGAACCTGGGTCCTCCACGTCCCAGTCTGTCGCTCTATCTACTGTGCCACTGCCTGGTCAGGTTATTTTTCATTTTTTTTTAAAGCATGGATATCACCAAGATGAGGCTATACTGAGAGTCAGTTTTTAATTCATTGAGAAAAAAAGGTTTAACCAGTATGGCTTTGGGAGCTAAACATTCTGGAATTCTCCAATGTTAAATCAAAACCTAAAGCAAATGAGATCAAGAGTATTTAGATGTTTAAAAGGTTAAAATATGCAGTATTTAAGGTTATTTTAAAAAGACTTGTCTAATCATTTTCAGAGCAGTATAATAGTCTGACCAGGTGGTGGCGCAGTGGATAGAGCGTCTGACTGGGATGCCAGAAGACCCAGGTTTGAGATCCTGAGCTCGCCAGCTTGAGCGCAGGCCCATCTGGCTTGAGCAAAAGCTTGCCAGCTTGGACCCAAGGTCGCTGGCTCCAGCAAGGGGTTGCTCAGTCTGCTGAAGGCCCGCGGTCAAGGCACATGTGAGAAAGCAATCAATGAACAACTATGGTGTCACAACGGCAACGAGAAACTAATGATTGATGCTTCTCACCTCTCTCTGTTCCTGTCTGTCTGTCCCTATCTATCCCTCTCTCTGTCCTTGTTAAAAAAAAAAAAAAAAAAGAGTACAACTTCTAGGGTTAGAGTACCTAAGTGAAATCTTGGTTCTGTTACTTACTAGTTATGTTCACTTGGGCAAGTCACTTAAGCTCTCTAAAACTCAGTTGTCTCAGTTCCTCTTTCACAACATTTTTGTGAGAATTAAATCAGATAGTAAAGTAGCAAGATAGCACAATGGCTAAAAGTGTGGCCTGAGAGCCAAGCTGCCTGATGTGAATGCTTGGTTCTGCTAACCTACTAGTTGTAAATGATTTGACTTTGGGCAAATCACTTAACTTCTCCATGCCCTGGGTTCCCCATCTATAAAAGGAAAATAATATTTCCTGCCCCATTGAACTATTAAGATTAACGTATTATACAGAAAGCACTTAAAACAGTGGAACATACAATAAGTGAAGCACTAGTCTATTGAAATGTGCTTTGAAAAATAGTAGCTTTCAATAAATATTAAATACCACTATTAAACAAAAGGCACAATGCATAAGATTGTTAATTCTAAATGTAAATGTATGTCTTTTTTAAAAAGAATGCTTGGGTGCTCAAATTAGTAAAAGAGCTGCCCCTTGTTTTATAAAGTGAACAGAATTTCATGTCTTTTATTTCTGCTCCTCTTAGAATGTTCGGTTATTTTGAAGTTTATATTATACCTCAACATTTCCATGAAGCTTTCCCTGATATTTCCATTTTTAGTGTTCTTCTATACTGGCCTCACAGTAGATATTTAATAACCATTTTGTTATTTGAGTAATGGAGTCATCCACATCCCAGGTGTTTCTTTCCAGCACAGACAGTTTTGGGGGAGAAAAGAGGAGAGAGAGGATGCCCAATTGATTTAAACTGTTAGCTTAGGTTACTAACTAGTTATTAATACAGGAAGGGAACAAATGGAATCAGACATTAAGCATAATAAACTAGGCAGGTGAATCAGACACTGGCTGATTCACTGAAGCCACAGCATTCACAGGCTACCCAGGGACAGCTGCATCCTTTGCTGAGGGAACTTAATTCCTGAAGAGGGCAGTAAGAATCATTATCCATGATTACTAAGGGAGGAATAAAAATGGCAGGGGAAATTCCTTGCTAGGCACATGCCCAGCAGAAAGCAAGATGACTCAGGAGAAGTACATGCGCAGTAGAAACCAGATGACGCAGCAAAACTTTGGGGCACGCGCATTAGGAGACAAAATGACAACATAAAGGGACAGAGTCTGTCTAGCCTGGGAAAAGGACCAGAATGAATAGGGGGAGGACCCAGCACAAGCCCACAAAACAACTGAAAGGATCAGGGAGGATTGGTTAGTTTTAAAGAAAGCCTGCTCTCACCCAAGCTTGAGGTTATACAATCAAAGCTTAATAAAGGCCCATGTGGGTTATTTGTGTTGTGTTCATTCGCCCCTTAGTTTCTGTGTTCTCTCTCCATAGCAGCTGTGAAGTCCAAGCGCTGCTCAAGCACGGGTCCAAGCACAGACGTGGGTGCGATAGTGCGGTGCCAGGCAGAGCAGAGCCAGGAGCAGACTACCAGAGCCAAGGATGATGGCATTGTAGTTCTGGATCCTGACCCTCCTGGTGGGCAGTTATGATCATCAAGCCCAGGACTTCTTCCAAGCAGGATGAAACTGAGCCATCTGGTCACTAATGAGATACTGGGCACCTAGGGACAGTCCTTTATTTTTGCTCCAATAAATCTTACCACTACACCTCATGCATAGAACCCCAAAATGCTTTCCTCTTGACTCCATGGAAGAACCCTATTTCCACTGGCAACAAAACTTGGTAATAAAATTAAAATTAAGAACTGCTCAGAATGGAGACATAACTATCACAAAAGAAAAGATCGGTTGGAAATGAAATGAGAATGTATATACATATATTTAAATATATTTTATTATATAATGTGGGAATGCTTAAAGAAACAGAACAGCTTGACCTGTGGTTGCACAGTGGATAAAAGCGTCGACCTGGAACGCTGTGGTCGCCAGTTCAAAACCCTGCACTTGCCTGGTCAAGGCATATATGGGAATTGATGCTTCCTGCTCCTTCCTCTTTCTTTCTCTCTCTCTCTCTGTTTTGGCTCGATTTTGAACAACAAATATGAAAAAGAAAATATTTATATAATTTTACACTTTTGGAAATTCAGGCTAAGAGTGAACAATGCCAAAGGTCACATACACCCACAGAGTAAAAATGGGTTCACTTTGGGTAGTATGGACAAGTCTTCCAATCCATGGATACAAGATGTCTTTCCATTTATTCGTGTCTTTCATTTCTTTCATCAGGGTTTTATAGTTTTCAGTATACAAGTCTTTCACCAACTTAGTAAGTTTCTTCCCATTTTATTTTTTACTGTTATTGTAAATGGAGTATTTTTTTAATTTCCTTTTCATATTGTTGACTGTTAATATATAGAAATGCAACTAATTTTTGTATGTTGATTTTATATCATATAACTACAGTGTGTCTGTAAAGTCATGGTGCACTTTTGACCGGTCAGAGGAAAGTAACAAAAGACGATAGAAATGTGAAATCTGCACCAAATAAAAGGAAACCTCTCCCAGTTTCATACCTATTCAGTGCAGTTTGATGGGGGCTCCATTTGTTGCCCTACACACATCCAAACGATAGTGAAGTTCTTGCCACACACGGGTAAGGACATCTGGTGTAACAGAGTGAATAACGTCTGTGATTCTCTGTTTTAAGTGATTAATGTCGTTGATACGTTCAATGTACACATGTTGCTTCACATAACCCCAAAAGTAAAAGTCTAAGGGCATCAGATCAGGGATCGTGGTGGCCATGGCTTGACAGAACCCCTGCCTATCCACTGCCGGGGGAATGTTCGATCCAGAAACTCACAAACAATGGTGGCATAGTGTGGAGGAGCATTGTCCTGTTGAAAGATGATACCTTCTGGAAATTGTGTCCTCTACAGATTATTCACTGACTGATGGTCTACCAGAACGGGGTTTCTCCACCAAACTGCTGGTTTCCTTCAACTGCTTATCCCACCAAGTAACGTTATTCCTATGTGGTGGCGCTTCGTTATAAACGCGCCGATATTCACGTTGCACTTTGGTCATGGATTCTAATTTAGTGAGCCACAGAACACACTGAACTTTCCTCTGTACTGTCCACATCTCGACTGGCATGGCCGTGGGCTGCTCCCCTGTATACACGGTGTTACGTCATCATCTGCACATGCTGCCACATCATCCTACAGAAACTGGGAGGGTTTTCCTTTTATTTGGTGCAGATTTCACATTTCTATCATCTTTTGTTGCTTTCCTGTGACCGGTCAAAAGTGCACCATGACTTTACGGACACACTGTATAATAAATTTGTTAGTTCTAACAGATTTTTTAATGTAGTCTTTAGAGTTTTCTATATATGAGACTGAGACAGCATAAGGACTTGAGCCCAGGGCTGAAGGAATGCCAGAAGGCCAAAAGCAATACCAGATAAGCTGACTGCAAAAATGTTGCCACTTCAGCCCAAGTATGGCGAAGGAGTCTTCCTTACTTCCTATCTAACCCTTTGTAGATGTCGAAACCACAGTTCCATATGCACAGTTGATCCAAGTTTGATAGCTATAAAACCTTCCTGGTGGTGATAGTAAAACAGTTTGCCATCTTGGCCATTACAGCACATGTGGGAAGGTAAGTTTTGAAGCCACACAACAGAAGGAAGAAGTAGCTCCAGCCTGACATGGAAAATTCTGCAAGCTTGACTTTTTCCAAAAGTCCACCTTTCTAAGCAAGCCTGTTTTGTCCCTAGCTTATAAAAGCAGGCAGGCAAAGCCAGCCTAAGTTTGGAAGACTTTCCTTTCCTCTGTGCTGCCTCCCTTGTGCTCAAAGATAATTTAAGAAAATTTGTCCCGAAATTTCTCTGGCAGTTCCTCTTGATTTCTATCTTGGGGAACTCAAGAGCCCGAAATGTAACAAGATCATACTGTCTATGAAAACAGGGACAATTTTACTTTTTCCTTAACAATTTGGATACCTTTTATTTCTTTCTCTTGCCTAACTGATTTTACTAGGATCCAGTACTATGTTGAACAAAAATGGCAAGAGGGAGCATATTTATTTGCCTTATTCCTGGATCTTCAATTTTTCATCTCTGAGTGTGATATTAGCTATGGGCTTGTTATATATCACCTTTATTACACAGTCATGTATTGCAAAACAACATTTTGGTCAACAGCAGACTGCATATATGGTGGTGGTCTGATAAAATTATAACAGAACTGAAAAATTCCTATCGTCTAGTAACGTCACAGTGGTTCTTTGGTTTAACAACCATAGCACAATTGCAAAAATCCATAAGGCTGTGGTTGAGATGGCAAACAACTTTAACCTGAGTGTGGATGATGGTAACACTGAAGAGCTCCTAAAGGTGGTTCCTGAGGAACTGACTAATGAGGAGTTGTCCAAACAGGTACAGAAGCACATTACAAAAGAAGATGTGCCTGACCAGGCGGTGGCATGGTGGATAGAACGTTGGACTGGGATGTGGAGGATCCAGGCTCGAGACCCTGAGGTCGCCAGCTTGAGCACAGGCTCATCTAGTTTGAACAAGGCTCACCAGCTTGAGCCCAAGGTCTCTGGCTCGATGAAGGGGTCACTCGGTCTGCTGTAGCCCCCTGGTTAAAGTACATATGAGAAATCAATGAACAACTAAGTAACCACAACAAAGAATTGATGTTTCTCATCTCTCTGACTCTCTCTGTCTCTGCTCCAAAAAAATAAAAAAAGAAGATGTAAGAAAAACGGAAACTGCAGAAGAATCTCTAGAAAATTCAGTGAAGGGTTAAGCAGAAGTTTTTACAGATCTCAACAAGTCCACTAAGAAGTTTAAAAACATGCCTGACTAAGCAGTGGTGCAGCGGATAGAGCGTCGAACTGGGATGCGGAAGACCCAGGTTCGAGACTCCGAGGTCGCCAGCTTGAGCGCAGGCCCATCTGGCTTGAGCTAAAGCTCGTCAGCTTGGACCCAAGATCACTGGCTCCAGCAAGGGGTGGCTCGGTCTGCTGAAGGCCCGCGGTCAAGGCACATGTGAGAAAGCAATCAATGAACTACTAAGGTGTTGCAACGGCAACAAAAAACTGATGAAAAACTAATGATTGATGCTTCTCACCTCTCTCTGCTCCTGTCTGTCTGTCCCTATCTATCCCTCTCTCTGAAAAAAAAAAAAAGAATAGTAAATGTCATTAATGCTTATTCAATACAATTAATGAAAAAAAAAAGAATTAAAAAAAAGTCTAGAAAACAAAACAAAACAAAGTTTAAAAACATGGAGCCCAACACCAGAAGGTTTTGATTAATAGAGAAGAATGTTCATGGTGCATTATATGCTGATAAGCAAATCTATGATAAGAAAAAGAGAAAAACTAAGCAAACCAGCATGGATATTTCTGAAAAGAGTGACATCTCTCAAGAAGAGCCTTGGGCAGGTCTTTCAGGAGATATTCCATAAGAAGGCATTGTCTGACCACACGGTGGTACAGTGGAGAGTGTTGGCCTTGGATGCTGAGGGCCCAGGTGTGAAACCCCAAGGTTGCCAGGTTGAGCATAGACTCATTGGCTTGAGTGCAGGCTCACCAGCTTGAGAAGAGGCGCCAGCTTGAGCAAGGAATCAAAGACATGACCCCATAGTCACTGGCTTGAGCCCAAAGGTCACTGGCTGGAGTCCAAGATTGCTGGCTTGAGCAAGGGGTCACTGGCTTAGCTGGAGCCTACAGTCAAGGCACATATGAGAAAGCATCAATGAACAACTAAGGGGCTACAACTACGAGTTGATGCTTCTTCCCATCTCTTTCCCTTCCTGTCTGTCTCCTTTTCTCTCTTTCTCTCTCTCTCTCTCTCTCTCTCTCTCGTGTGCGTGCGTGCTAAAAAAAAAAAAAGGCATTGTTATATGAGATGACAGCTCCATACATGTCACTGCCCTTGAATACCTTCCAGTGGGACAAGATATGGAGATGAAAGACAATGGTACTGACTCGAGGTAGGCCAAGGCTAATGTGTGTTTGTGATACTGTGGTTTAAAATAAGAAATATTTTATCTTAGTCCCATTTCTGACATAGATCTCCCAAAACCCCTGGAATTCCCTAAGTCTTGAGAGTGATAGAGTTGTCCTTTGTTAATAAAGTGACTTTTAGAAAGCACCTGGTCTGACCAGTGGTGGTGCAGTAGACAGAGTGTTGACCTGGGACACTGAGGTCTCATGTTCAAGACCCTGAGGTAACCAGGTTAAGTGTGGGTTCATCTGGCTTGAGCACAGGCTTGCCAGCTTGAGTGTGGGGTCGTCAAAATGATTCCATGGTGGCAGGCATGAGGCCAAAGGTCGCTGGCTTGAGCACGAAAGGTTACTTGCCTGGAGTCTCTCCCACCTGACATCAAGGCACATATAAGAAGCAATCAATAAACAAGTAAAGTGATCAACTACGAGTTGATGATTCTCCTCTCCCTACCTCCACTCTTGCAAAAAAAGAGAGAGAGAGAGAGAGAGAGAGAGAGAGAGCGAGCACCTGAAGATGGGGACTGGTCACCAGAAAACCCAACCATGTGATTAGAGGGTTGGAAATTTTAGTCCTCCCCACCTCCAGGAAGGAGAGGAGGCTGGAGGTTGAATCAGTTACCAACGGCCAATGAGTTAATCAACCAAGACTATGTAAGAAAGCCTCCATAAAAACCTAGAAGGACAGGGTTCAAAGAGCTTCATGGTTGGTAAACAGTTCAGAGGTGCTAAGAGAATGGCATACCGGGAGAGACTCTATGCGCTTTCCCACATAACTTGCCCTATGCATCTTTTTCATCTGACTGTTTCTAAATTACATCCTTTTTTAAAAAAAATTTAATAGGGTGACATTAATAAATCAGGGTACATATGTTCAAAGAAAACATCTCCAGGTTATCTTATCATTCAATTATGTTGCATACCCATCACCCAAAGTCAAATTGTCTTCTGTAACCTTCTATCTGATTTTCCCTGTGGCCCTCCCTTCCTCCTGCTCCCTCCCCTGCTCCCTCCCCCCACCCCGTAACCACCACACTCTTGTCCATGTCTCATAGACTTGTTTTTATGTCCCACCTATGTATGAAATCATGCAGTTCTCAGTTTTTTTCTGTTTTACTTATTTCACTCCGTATAATGTTATCAAGGTCCATCCATTTTGTTGTAAATGATCCGATGTCATCATTTCTTATGGCTGAGTAGTATTCCATAGTATATATGTACCAAAGCTTTAAAAAATATATATTTTAATTATCTTTATTTATTCATTTTAGAGAAGAGAGAGAAAGAGAGAGAGAGAGAGAGAGAGAAGTGGGGGAGGAGCAGGAAGCATCAACTCCCATATGTGCCTTGACCGGACAAGCCCAGGGTTTTGAACCGGGAACCTCAGTGTTCCAGTTTGACACTTTATCCACTGAGCCACCACAGGTCAGGCTGTACCAAAGCTTTTTAATCCACTCATCCTCTGACGGACACTTGGGCTGTTTCCAGATCTTCGCTATTGTGAACAATGCTGCCACGAACATGGGGGTGCATTTCTTCTTTTCGAACAGTGCTATGGTGTTCTTAGGGTATATTCCTATAAGTGGGATAGCTGGGTCAAAAGGCAGTTTGATTTTTAATTTTTTGAGGAATCTCCATACTGTTTTCCACAGTGGCTGCACCAGTCTGCATTCCCACCAGCAGTGCAGGAGGGTTCCCTTTTCTCCACATCCTCGCCAGCACTTATTCTGTGTTGTTTTGCTGATGAGCGCCATTCTGACTGGTGTGAGGTGATATCTCATTGTGGTTTTAATTTGCATTTCTCTAATGATTAGTGATGTTGAGCAATTATTCATATGCCTATTGGCCATCTGTATGTCCTCTTTGGAGAAATTTCTATTCATTTCTTTTGCCCATTTTTTGATTGGATTGTTTGTCTTCCTGGTGTTGAGTTTTATAAGTCCTTTATAAATTTTGGTTATTAACCCCTTATCAGACGTGCTGTTGAATATATTCTCCCATTTTGTGGTTTGTCTTTATATTCTGTTCTTATTGTCTTTAGCTGTGCAAAAACTTTTTAGTTTGATATAGTCCCATTTGTTTATCTTGCCTTTTATTTTATTTGCCCGCAGAGATAAATCAGCAAATATATTGCTGCGACAGATGTCGGAGAGCTTGCTGCCTATGTTTTCTTCTAAGATGCTTATGGTTTCACGGCTTACATTTAAGTCTTTTATCCATTTTGAGTTTGTTTTTGTGAATGGTGTAAGTTGATGGTCTAGTTTCTTTTTTTTGCAGGTAAATGTCCAATTTTCCCAACACTATTTGTTAAAGAGGCTGTCTTTACTCCATTGTATGTTCTTTCCTCCTATGTCAAATATCAGTCATCCATAAAGGTGTGGGTTTATTTCTGGGTTCTCTGTTCTGTTCCATTGATCTGTGTGCCTGTTCTTATGCCACTACCAGGCTGTCTTGAGTACAATGGCCTTGTAGTATACCTTGATATCTGGAAGAGTGATACCTCCTGCTTTATTTTTTCTTTTTAAGATTGCTGAGGCTATTCGTGTTCTTTTTTGGTTCCATATAAATTTTTGGAATATGTGTTCTATATCTTTGAAGTATGTCATTGGTATTTTAATTGGTATTGCATTGAATTTATAAATTGCTTTGGGTAATACAGACATTTTAATGACGTTTATTCTTCCTACCCATGAGCCCGGTATAAGCTTCCACTTGTTTGTATCTTCCTTGATTTCTTTTATCAATGTTTTATCATTTTCTGAGTACAAGTCCTTAACCTTCTTGGTTAAATTTACTGCTAGGTACTTTATATTTTTGGTTGCAATAGTGAAGGGGGTTGTTTCCTTAATTTCTTTTGCTGACAGTTCATTGTTGGTTTATAAAAATGCCTCTGATTTCTGAGTATTAATTTTATATCTTGCCACCTTGCTAAATTCATTTATAAGGTCCAGTAGTTTTTTGACTGAGACTTTAGGGTTTTCTATATATAATATCATATCATCTGCAAATAATGACAGTTTTACTTCTTCCTTTCCAATTTGTATGCCTTTTATTTCTTCTTCTTGTCTGATTGCTGTGGCTAAGACTTCCAGAACTATGTTGAATAAGAGTGATGAAAGGGGGCACCCCTGCCTGGTTCCTGATCTTAAGGGGATTGCTTTTAATTTTTGCCTATTTAGTATGATGTTTGCTGTTGGTTTGTCATAGGATAGCCTTTATCATGTTAAGGAATGTTCCCTGTATTCTCACTTTACTGAGAGGTTTTTTTTTTTTTTTATCATGAACGGGTGTTGGATTTTATCAAATGCTTTTTCTGCATCTATTGAAATTATCATGTGACTTTTGTCCATCCTTTTGTTTATGTGATGAATCACATTGATTGATTTGCGAATACTGAACCAGCCTTGCCTCTCCAGAATAAATCCCACTTGATCATGGTGTATGATTTCTTTCATATATCGCTGGATCTGGTTGGCTAATATTTTTTTCATATATTGCTGGATCCGGTTGGCTGGATCCGGTTGTTGAGAATTTAGCATCTAAATTCATCAGGGATATTGGCCTATAGTTTTCTTTCTTTGTGTTATCTTTGCCTGGTTTCGGGATCAGAATTATGTTCGTCTCATAAAAGGAGTTTGGAAGTCTTTCTTCCTCTTGAATTTTTTGAAATAGCTTGAGGAGGACAGGAGTTAGTTCTTCTTTGAATTTATGGTAGAATTCACTTTTGAAGCCATCAGGCCCAGGACTTTTATTTGTTGGGAGTTTTTTTTTTTAATTAAGTTTTAATTTTTTTAATTTTATTCATTTTTTGAGAGGAGACAGAGAGAGAGAGAGAGAGAGAGCGAGCGAGAGACAGAAAGGAGGGAGGAGCTGGAAGCATCAACTCCCATATGTGCCTTAACCAGAGCAGTGCAGGGTTTTGACCCGGAGACCTCAGTGTTCCCAGGTCGACGCTTTATCCACTGCGCCACCACAGGTCAGGCTGTTGGGAGTTTTTTGATAACTGTTTCTATCTCATTTGTTGTAATTGGTCTGTTTAGGTGTTCTTACTCTTCCAGATTAATTTTTGGAAGGTTTTATGATTCAAGAAATTTTTCCATTTCATCTAGGTTGTCTAATTTTTTGGCATAGAGTTCTTCATAGTATTTTCTTACAATACTTTTTATTTCTGTTGTGTCAGTTATTATTTCTCCACTCTGTTTTCTAATTGTATTTATTTGAGTCCTCTCTCTTTTTTTCTTGGTGAGTCTAGTTAAAGGTTCATCGATTTTGTTTATGTTTTCAAAGAACCAGCTCCTGGTTTCATTGATCCTCTTTATTGTTTCCTTAGCCTCTATGTCATTTATTTCTGCTCTGATATTTATTATTTCCTTCCTTCTACTAGTCCTAGGCTTTATTTGCTGTTGTTTTTCTATTTCTTTTAGATGCAGGGTCAAGTTGCTTATTTGAGTTTTTTTTCAGCTTGTTCTGGTATGCCTATAGTGCTATGAACTTCCCTCTCAGTACTGCTTTTGCTGTGTCCCATAAATTTTGAGTTGATGTATGCTCATTATCATTTGTTTCTAGAAACTTTTTTATTTCTTCTTTGATCTCATTGTTAATCCATTCATTATTTAATAACATGCTATTTAGTTTCCAAGTGTTTGAGTATTTTTCAGTTTTTATTTTGTGGTTAATTTCTAGTTTCATGGCATTGTGATCAGAGAAAATGCTTGATATGATTTCAATCTTCTTAAATTTGTTGAGACCACTTTTGTGTCCTAACATGTGGTCTATCCTAGAGAATGTACCATGAGCGCTTGAGAAGAATGTATATTCTACTGCTTTATGGTGAAAAGTTCTGAAAATATTTATTAAATCGAGTTGATCTAGTGTATCCTTTAAGTCTGCTATTTCTTTGTTAATTTTCTTTCTTGAGGATCTATCCAGTGATGTTAGTGGGGTATTGAAATCCCCTACTATTATAGTATTGCTGTTAATCTCGCCCTTTATATCCATCAAAGTCTGCTTTATGTGTGTTGGGGTTCCTATGTTTGGGGCATAGATATATATAATGGTTATATCTTCCTGTTGAATTATCCCCTTTATCTTTATGTAGTGTCCTTCTTTATTTCTTACTACAGCCTTTGTTTTAAAGTCCATTTTGTCAGATATAAGTATTGTTACCCTGGCTTTTTTTTCATTTCCATTTGCATGAAATATTATTTCCATCCTTTGACCTTCAGTCTATGTTTATCTTTTGTTTTAAGGTATGTCTCTTGTAGACAGCATATGTATGGGTCCTAATTCTTTATCCACACAGCTACCCTATGTCTTTTGATTGGATCATTTAATCCATTTACATTTAAGGTTGTTATTGATATGTAGTTGTTTATTGCCATTTTATTCTTTAAAGCTGTATTCTTCTTTTGCTGTATTCTTTTCCCCCTTTGAACTGTTCACAACAGGCCCGTTAGCATCTCTTGCAGAATTGCTTTGGTTTTAATGAATTCCTTGACGGTTTTTTTTGCCTGGGAAGCTCTTTATTTCTCCTTCCATTTTAGATGTTAGCCTTGCTGGATAGAGTAGTCTTGGTTGTAGGTTCTTATTCTGCATTACTTTGAATATATCTTGCCAGTCCCTTCTGGCCTTAAGTGTTTCTGTTGAGAAGTAGGATGTCATCCTTATTGGGCCTCCTTTGTAGGTAATAGCCTTTTTTCTCTAGCAGCTTATAAAATTTTTTCTTTATCCCTTAGCTTTGGTATTTTAACTATGATGTGTCTTGGTGTAGATTTCTTTGGGTTTCTCTTTAATGGAGTTCTCTGTACTTCTTGAACGTGTGAAACGTTTTCCAGTCTTAATTTAGGGAAGTTTTCACCTGTGATTTGATTGAACAAAGTTTCTATCCCTTGTTCTTTCTCTGCTTCTTCAGGAACCCCTATGATGCAGATGTTATTTCTCTTCAAGTTATCACAGAGCTCCCTTAAAGTTTCCTCACATTTTTTGAGTCTCTTTTCTTTTTTCTGCTCTGCTTCTGTTCCTTTGTTTCCTCTAACTTGCTGATTCGATCCTCAGCTTCATCCATCCTGCTTTTAATTCCTTCCATTGTGGTCTTCAGTTCTGATACTGTATTTGTCATTTCTGTCTGATTCTTTTTTATTATTTCAATTTTCTTTCTTATACTTGCTATCGCTTTATTTAGGTGTTCATAATGACTATCCATTGTTGCTCTAAGCTCCTTGAACATCCTAACTATCATTATTTTAAACTCTGCATCAGGTAGTTTGGTTATATCTAATTCACTCAGGTCCTTCTCTGGGGATTTCTCTTGATTTATTCGGGTTGCATTCCCCTGCCTGCCCATTTTGTCCGTGCGTAAGAAGGGTTTGGCTACTGGAGTCCAATGGGTGTTGCCTCTGTGTTCCCTAGGTGTGGTCTGTCTGCAGGCCTGCCACCCCCTCTGTTGCTGCCTAGGGCTGTTGGGTGTGGGTGTTGCCGGCGCTAGCCGCTGCGGCTGCTGCTGCGGTCTCTGCCTTGCCTCCGCGGGAGGGGCTGTGTTCTTGTGCCAGGCTCTATAAGCCTCAGCCGGTCTTGCCTTTGCCCCTCTCCCACGCACCACACTCGGGCCACAAGCCTGGGCATCAAGGGCAGGGGTGAGCACTTTTGCTCAGCTGCGGATCCCTGCCAGCCTGTTCCTCCAGCTGGGAGGGGCTTCTGGTGTATGCTCAGCTGCGAGCCAGGCTTCCGCCCGGCCTCCGCCAACCTCAGCTCCTTGGCCAGGAGGGGCTGCTGCTACATGCTCAGCCATGCGTCAGACTTCTGACCCTCCCCCGCCAACCTCGGCTCCTCGGCTGGGAGGGGCTGCTGCTACAAGCTCAGCCACAAGCCGGGCTTCTGTCCCGTCCCCACCAACCTCGGTGCTCAGCCAGGCTGCTGGTGCATGCTCAACTGCGAGCCCGGGCTCCCACCCCACCTCCGCAGGCAAAGCCGGGTTCGTGCAGGGCTTCAAGCCTCGGAGGCCGGGAGAGGCTGCATGCCCACTCGCCCCTGCCCAGAGGTGGATCTCTGTGCGTTCCGGGCTCCCGCTCTTCCCCCACAGGTGGAGTTGCAGGCAGGCCTGCAGCCGCTGGACTACTTTCGCATGTCCCCTTTACCCCGCTGGGCTAGACCAAGCTCATGCCAGCCGGCTCAGCCTCTGTTTCTGCCAATGGCACCGTGCTTCCACGTCCCGCCGCAGCCCACCCTCCAGCAAGCCCTCAGCAGTGTGGGTGGGGGCACTGCAGCTCAGACCTAACACTCCATACTGTAGACCTGAAATCTCCTTCCTTCTAAGCGATTGTGCTCTAATTGCCACAGGGGAGCCTGTTTGGCTTGTGTCCTGCTTCCCCTTGCTGGTTCCAGGGGAAATATTGTTTCAGATTTGTGGAGTGACTCAGCCCAGGGTTTAGGGTGGTTGTCCCTCAAAGCTTTTCTCTTTGTGCCTTCCAGACCGCACTCTCTTCCCGCTGCTCTGGTCCTCTCCTCTCTCCCTGTCTCCCGGGGTCCCGGGTGAGTGGTTGTGAGAGAGGCTTTCTGTGCGGTCCCTTTTAGATGAATCCTGGGTCTGAGACAACTGTCTCTTTCTCACAAACAGTTTCCTAACCTGTTTCACAGCTAAATACTGTCCATATGCCTCTTCTAGGCTCTGGGGCTGTGTGCTGGGGCTTTGTTCCTGGGACCCAGGTCCCTACCCTTCCACTGGCCTCTCTTCCCGCCACTCAAGACTCTTTGGGCTGCCTTTCGCTCCGGGGAACTGGGCAGCCCTTTCCGCGTTTTCACTTTTCTTACCAGTCTCAATGTTGCTTCTTCAGTGTTCCCCAGTTGAAGAGTCCTCTCAGTCCAGTTCAATGTTGGTTTATCCAGATGATGTTTCTTAAAATCAAGTTATCATCCACTTTGGTTCTGGAAGTTGAAAATTGGTACTTCCGCTTACTCCATTGCCATCTTGCCCCTCAGGGCTGGAAACATTTTTTAACGAGGCTATGTAATAGTTCTGCCAAGCAGCTCTGGCCTTTCCCCTTGGCCTCAGGCCTGGGGCTGGTGTGACTGAGCCAGCGGAGGGAGGTTGGGCGAGTTGGCTCCTAAGTTATATCTTTTTATAATAAATTAATAACCTAGTAAAATCTTTCCCTGAGTTCTGTGAGCTGCTCTAGCAAATTAACTGAATCTCTGATTTATAGCCAGTCAGTCAGAAGAATAAGTAACAGCCTGGGCTTGTAACTGGCACCTTCAAAGTGTGGGGAGCAGTCTTACAGGACTGAACCCTTAATGTGTAGAATAATGTTGTCTCCAGGTAGACAGTATCAGAATAATGGGGTAAAGGTAGTCTATTCAATAAGTGATGTTGGGAAAATTGGACAGATACATGCAAAAAAAATATTAAACTGGACCACTTTTTACATCATACACTTCTAGGAATATATCCTAAGAAACCTGAAACACTAATTCAAAAGAATATATGCACCCCTATGTTCATTGCAGCATTATTTACAATAGTCATGATCTGGAAACAGCAAAAGTGCCCATCAGTAGATGAGTGGATAAAAAAGCTACGGTACATTTACATAATGAACTATTACTCAGCGGTAAAAAAGAAAAAAAATCCTTTGTGACAGCATGGATGGACCTGGAGAGTATTATTCTAAGTGAAATAAGCCAGTCAAAGAAAGACAAGTACCATATGATTTCACTTATGTCTTGACTCTAATGAACAAAATAAACTAACAAACAAAATAGAAACAGATTCATAGAAACAGAAAACAGACTGACAGCTGTCAGAGATGAGGGGGTTGGAGGTCCTGGGTGAAAACCAGGAAAGGATTAAGCAAAGTAAAAAACTTACAGACAGCCTGACCAGGCGGTGGCGCAGTGGATAGAGTGTCAGACTGGGATGCGGAAGACCCAGGTTCGAGACCCTGAGGTTGCCAGCTTGAGCGTGGGCCCATCTTGCTTGAGCAGAAGCTCACCAGCTTGGGCCCAAAGCCTCTGGCTCCAGCAAGGGGTTGCTCGGTCTGCTGAAGGCCCGCGGTCAAGGCACGTGTGAGAAAGCAATCAACGAACAACTATGGTATCGCAACAGCAACAAAAAACTAATGATTGATGACAACAGTGTGGGGATTGCAGGAGGGAAAAGAGGTGGGGGGAGGTGGAGGAGGAGGATGGTGGGGGATAAGATAAATGGTGATGCAAAGAGACCTGACTTGGGGTGGTGAACACACAATGCAATGTAGAGATGATATATTATAGAATTGTGCACCTGAAATCTGTATAATTTTATTAACCTATGTCATCCCAACAGTCAATAAATTAAAAAAACATATTTCATTTCCCTTAATTCATGAGCTTCTTAATGTCAACCAAATTTATATTCTCCATGTTACTCAATACAAAAGTAGGTCAAAGCAATATTTAGAAACCAAGTAATCTAAATGAAAGTCACTTTCAGTGGTAAGTTAATATCTCCTAAGGCGGTTTCATGCTCCTTTTGAACAACTCTAGTAATTAGAAAGTTCTTCCTGCTGGGTTAAAATCAGCTGCTCTTTAATTTCTTCATTTATTGCATGAATGAATGAATGACAAGTTACCTAACTCTATGAGAGGAAGGACATCTAATACTGTATCTCCCAACACCTGGTGCACAGTAGACATTCAAAAAATACTTGTTTTTGAATGTTTTGCTAGCTGGCTGGGGGAAGGGCTGTAACTTTTATACCCCCCAACAACATTTAATTTACTATCTAGCTGATGACAATCCACCTCAAAATGTACCCACATAATATACTTTCATTTAAATCTTTACACTTTTATATGTAGGTTTTTATACATAATTTTAACTAATTTAACTAAAGCTAAAAGAGGATAAGTAATTCTGTGCATTAACAACTGAGAAAGGAATTGGGAGCAGGTTATCCCCAAGAGTGTCCTGTTAACGACTAAGAATGAACCACACAACTCGAGCTAGGCAGTAGGACCCCTTCCTGTTCCTGGGGAAACGTCCCGGATTGGCTACCACGAGGCCGAGAGCCTCTGGGCGCCTGACGTCACCTCCCGGGGCTGGGCGGGCTCCTCTGAAAAGAGAATACTTGGAGCCAATAACCTCTTAATTCTTTACCTGTTCCAAGGCCCTAGTATTCTGGGCTTTTTGTTGCTGTGGTTTTGTTTGTTTCCCCCAAGTTTTCAAAAATAAATAAATTAATACTGCACAAGAATCTCCCTTAACTCCCTTTCCCGCTCAGCCTCCCCAGTTCTCCAATGACAGAGGTTGGCTTCAGGTCCTCCTCCTTTCTTTTTTCTTTTTTTACAGGGCAGTGAGAGAGTCAGGGAGAGGGATAGATAGGGACAGACAGACAGGAACGGAGAGAGATGAGAAGCACCAATCATCAGTTTCATTGCGACACCTTAGTTGTTCATTGATTGCTTTCTCACATGTGCCTTGACCGGGGGCAAACCGAGTAACCCCTTGCTCCAGCCAGCGACCTTGGGTCCAAGCTGGCGAGCGAGCTATTTGCTCAAGCTAGATGAGCCCTCGCTCAAGCTGGGTCCTCTGCATCCCAGTCCATTGCTCTATCCACTGTGCCACCGCCTGGTCAGGTGCTTCCTCCTTTCTTAAGATTTTTTTTTTTTTTTTTTTTTTTTTTTTTTGCCTGTGGTAGGAGAGGCAAGAGATTACGAACAACAGCTATAGTAAGTAAAATAGAAACTCGCCAGGTGGATGACGATACTTCTAAAAAGGAAGCAGGTCTACAATCTGACATGGAAACCCTTTTCCAGGCCCAGCGACATTACAAGGAAAAAATGGGCCTAGAGGACCTTCTCTCACCCGACCTGAGCCCTGAGGTTAAGATTTGATCTTGGCAAGTCTGAGGGAAAAAACACATGGTCTTAAGAACAAAGAATGGAGAACGTAAAGAGCCTAATCTTCAAAAGCCTCATCCCCGAGGCTGCAAACATACCTGATCAAGCAGCTCCTTGGTGCCAGCTCCGATGCTACCAAGCTTCCAGAACCTTCAGTTAGAGCAAAAAAAAAAAAACGCTGATAGAGGGGCAGAGAGGCCCAAGATTGTTTTATTGCCGCTCTAGCCCACCCAGCGCCTTCTCCACTCTCTGGGCTTTTGCGCAGCCGCAAACCCAGATACCATGGCCCTGCCTATGCTACATGGTCCTACGGTGACTATTTTGCCTGTCAGATCGAAAAGCAAAACAGTTTTGTTTTGTTTTGCACGGACTGTTAAGAAAAAGGAGGGTTTTTTTTCTTGTTAGGCTTAAGTGGCCGGAATTGATTTTTCAATTTTCTAAATTTTTGTGCTACTACTATGAACCGCATAAAACCAAAGTGCCCTTGGGTTTATCCAAATTATGAAAAAATAAAGACGAACATATTCATTAATACTTATAACATATAGAGGTCTGTGTGCTTGCAATTTGGGACTCCATTGTTTTCAGACCTACAAGAAGCTCAGCAAGTCATTAGATGCTGGTGCTCACAATTGTAAACATTTAACAGGAAAGAGAAAAAACACCACTTGCCTGGAGCTTAATGGTTAGAGTGCAAAACTGCTTTTGTGTCTTACTTTATAAAACATGTATTCCTGTTGTATTTGTGTGCGTGGTATGGGGTGGCGGGGAGGAGTACTCTAGGAAGAATCTTTTGAAGCATACATATAATATGGGTTAATTATTCCCTAGGAAAATCATTTTGTAAGTTTGGAGTTTGGTATAACTGACACTTAAAATTAAGTGCGCTCTTTTGCTGCCTCTGTTGGACATTTTGTTGCGGACAGATCAGAGGAGACCTGGCTCCAGCCACACCTTCTGGGTTTAGGAACGCAAGGAATTGACTCCATGACTGGTGTTGCCAGAATACCCTCCTCGGAAGGTCCTCACTGTTTCAGAGCAGGGCAATAGCAGAGGGGTAGAGATATCCAAGACTAGGCAGCAGAGGGTCTCAGCAAATAAAGTGCGAGACAGCATTCCCTCTCCACCTGAGATACTATAAGGAAACGTAGCTGGGTTGAGAGCGGAGACTATAGTTCTGGTAATGAAACTGGCAAGTGCAAAGGACCCATTCTGGGGAGGGTATGGAAGTTCTGTGCAACTCACCCGAACGGGGAGGGAGAAGAAAACTAATCTTATTGAGAACCTCCTTTGTACCTGGAGCTATACCAGATACTTTATATACATGATTCTATTAATCTTCTTCATAAATGCTGTAAGTACGTTATTCTCATTTTAAAGATGAAACTGGGGCTCAGAGAAATTAAGTTATTTGGCCAAGATAACACAGCTAGTAAGAAAAGAGATGGGATTCAGACCTAAGTCTATCAGATGTCTAAGCCACATCCCAACCTGTACAGCTCCTTCTCCACACATGAACCCAGTTACAAGATCTGGAACACACCATTTAGGTCACATGAGTATCAAAAATGACTTAACAGAAATCCACACACCATGGAGATGGCATTGTATATTCTTCTTTCCTTTCTTTACTTTATCCTTCATTCAGTCAATCAATACTTATTTAGTTGTGTAATTAAATATGTGAAGAAAAAGCCTAGTGTCTGGAGTCAAAAAAGCCTGGCTTCATATTGTGCCTCTGTCATTTACTTAGGTATGTGACCACAGGTTAGTAATAATTCAGTTTTCTTATCCTAAAATAAAGATAATAATTGTGCCAGTTCATAGGTCGAAATTTGTAAGTCTTGTAAAAACAGTGCCTAAAACATAAGCACTTAACGTGTTTACCTGTTACTGTTATTATTATTATTCAAATGTTCCCTTAATGTTATCTGTCACTTGCGCTATTAACTGGCCATGTCATTAATTCTTCCACTTTCCTGAAAAACTGTTTCATATTTTCTCCTCTCTTCAAATCTTTATCATCTTTTCCTCATCCTCACTTTAAGCTGAAGGTCTTCCTTACGTTTTTTAAGTGAGATAAAAGCATCCAAAGTGAATTTCCAATACCCACAAGCACGCTTACCCATATACTATCATTTGTACCCACATAGTTTGCTTTTCTTGCAATTATGGTGGATGAACTGGCGCATGCTCTAACATAAGGCCAACCTTCCAGGTGGCACCTGATCCCACCTCTTCTTGTTTACTTAAGAATACATTTCTAAAAATTCTCTCTCACAACATTAGTTTTCTCCCCTTCATTGACCATTCTCAATAACAAATAAATATGCTGTTATTTCACCCATCTTAAAATCTTTTGATCCTGGCCCTGGCTGGTTGGCTTAGTGGTAGAGCATCGGCTCAGCATATGGAAGTCCAGGGTTTGATTCACAACCAGGGCACACAGGGAAAGCGCCTATCTGCTTCTCCACCCTTCCCCTTCCCCTTTCTCTCTATCTCTCTCTTCCTCTTCTACAGCCAAGGCTCCATTGGAACAAAGTTGGCCCGGGCACTGGCAGGGCTCCATGGCCTCCGCCTCAGGCTCTAGAAAGGCTCCGTTTGCAATGGAGCAGGGTGCAGATGTGCAGAACATCATCCCCTGGTGGGCTTGTGGGGTGGATTCCTGTCTGGTGCATGCGGGAGTCTGTCTCTCTGCTCCTGCTTCCCACTCCAACTGACCATCCCATTTCTCTGCTCTCCTTTACAGAAGCACTCAAAAGGGTTGTCTACAATTTCACATAGAAAGCCCCTTCAGATTTGTGCCTCAATGATAACATATCATACTTCATTGAATACACTGGGAAACAATTTTATTTTCATTTTCTGTTGCATGAGGTTTTAGAACTTTATATATATATGCGCATCGCTGGTTCCAAATCTGATGTTCGTTTTTAGGTGCATGCTCTAGTTTTTATGCAATTTAAATTTCTTTTAGTTACAGTTAATGGCATGCATTGGTTTTTAAATTGGAGCTAAAAAGCAATGACTCTTGGATTGAACATAACCACAAGGCAATTAACATTTTACAAACATCACTTTTACATAATTGTAGTTGTTTTTAAATGTAAAAAATTATCATCTGATAAAAAACACCCTCTTATTTTGTTTTAAGATTGAATCATGTCTTCTTCAAGTAGCCATAAATGTAAGAATAGTCTTGACACCTTCTGTTATATATGTGGCTGTTACACACTTCAACGTCAAAGGAGCAATATTTCATCACTTGTGACACGTGCATATATTGCCTATTTTCAAGTTCCCCTTGGCGATCAAGACAAGAATTGGGCTCCTCATATTGTGTGTCATAATTGTAAGAAAATGCTTTGTGACTGGACAAAAGGAAAACGCAAAGGAATGCCTTTTGGTATTTCCACGGTTTGGCGTGAACTTAAGGACCACAGCAGTGACTGTTATTTCTGATTCATCCATACAAAGGGCATCAGCAAGAAAAAACAGCATATGATCACATATCCTAATATTCCTTCAGCAATATGACCTATCCCACACTCTGAGACACTCCCGGTTCCGGTTTTCAATGGTTTTATTTCTTCTAAGTATGAAGAAAGTGAACATGGTGATCAAGTGTATTTTGATAAGATGCATGAGGAAATGGTTGTAGAATCTGAAGGGTCTTCTTCTGGTGCCAAGCAGTCATTAACCCCTCAGCAGTTTAGCCAACCTGAATGGAATGACTTAGGAAGAGATTTGGGCCTATCAAAAAAGCAGCTGAGTTATTAGCCTCCAGGCTTCAAGAAAAGAATGTACTTCACCGGTCAGCTAAAGTATCCCATTTCAGGAAGCGTCAGCACATTTTAGTGGACTCTCTTTCCTGACAAACACTTTGTTTACTGTCATGATATTAGTAGTCTTCTCAGCCAGCGAGGTGTTACCACTTACAGTCCAACAGAATGGCGGCTATTTCTTGACAGCTCTAAACGGAGTCTGAAATGTGTTCTCCTACACAACGATAATGTTTATGTAGCGGTTTCAATTGGTTATTCATCTCTTCTGTGAGAAGATTATAATGACATAAAAATTGTCCTCGACGTTCTGAAGTATGAGGGGCATAACTGGATCAGTAGTGTGGATCTTAAAATGGTAAATTTTCTGCCTGACCAGGTGGTGGCGCAGTGGATAGAGCGTCGGATTGGGATGCAGAAGACCAAGGTTTGAGACCCCGAGCTCGCCAGCTTGAGCACAGGCCCATCTGGCTTGAGCAAAAGCTCATCAGCTTGGACCCAAGGTCGCTGGCTCCAGCAAGGGGTTGCTCAGTCTGCTGAAGGCCCGCCGTCAAGGCACATGTGAGAAAGCAATCAATGAACAACTAAGGTATTGCAACGGCAATGAAAAACTAATGATTGATGCTTCTTACCTCTCCCCGTTCCTGTCTGTCTGTCCCTATCTATCCCTCTCTCTGACTCTCTCTCTGTCCCTGTAAAAAAAAAAAAAGGGTAGATTTTCTGCTAGGACAACAGAGAGGTTTCACGAAGTATCCTTGCTTTCTGTGTTTGTGGGATAGCCAAGCTCAGGAGAAACAAACACTGGACACAGAAGGAGTGGCCAAAACGTGAAGCTCTGGAAATAGGAATGCAAAATATTGTGAATGAACCTGTAGTTAATCGAGACAGGATCATTTTTCCTCCACTTTACATCAAACTTGGCTTATTGAAGCAGTTTGTTCAGGCTTTAAATAGAGAAAGTGAATGCTTTCAACATATTATTTCTGCTTTTCCTGCCTTGTCTTTCGAGAAGATAAAAGCAGGTGTATTTGATGGACCTCAAATTCGAACCCTCATATGTGACAAAGAATTTGCCAGAAAGATGAATAAGGAGGAGAAAGGAGCATGGCAATCTTTTGTGGCAGTTACAAAGAATTTCCTTGGCAACAAAAAAGCAGAAAACTATGAACTTTTGGTTCAAAGGATGCTGTTGGCTTTCCGCGACATTGGATATAACATGAGTGTTAAAATTCATTTCCTGAACAGTCAGTCACCTTGATAAGTTTTCCAAAAATCTTGGAGCTGTTAGTATTGAGCAGGGAGAATGCTTTCATCAAGATCTGAAGACAATGGAAGAGCATTATCAGGGGCGATGGGACATAAATCTGATGGCAGACTACTGCTGGAGCATCAAACAAGATTGTCCTCAACAAGTACACAAATGCAAGAGCTTACAAACACAAAGTTTTGCCTGAATAGAATTTAAATAAGTTTTGCACAAATTTTATGATTAAAATAAGTGTTTTAATATGTTCTATTTTGAAATTGTAGACAAATTCTGATGCAATTATAACTTTTTGTGTATTAGTGTATTTACAGCATTATATAATTATATTTTCACAAAGATAATGCCCAAGAAGCCATTCTACTTCATTATGTTAAACTAAATGTTAAAAATTTTATAATAAGATAAAAACCTAAAATCTTGAATTGCAATAAGAACTGTAGCGTACAGAGAAAAACTAATGTCAGATCTGAGATCAGCACACTCGAATTTTGTTCCCCAGTGATATTAGTAGCTATAAGATAAATAGTAGAAATAGGGGCTTCTATTTTTATTAAAATGCTTAGGCTTATTACTTTGGGGCATAAACTTATTTCAAGCTTTGGTTTTCTGGGTCCATGCTAACTAATTTGTCTGAGAGGTATATGCTGGAAATAAATGTTTAACAGCTAACTCTGCTAACAAGTTCATTCAGGAGGCTTATATATTACCATGATTCATTCATTATCAAAATGAATAAGGTTGTTTGAGTTGTGCTTTTAAAGGTGTCTATATATTTCAGGCTCAAATATATTGAAATTGAATACACATAAATTTGGCAACTCTAACAGCCTGACTCCCTGATTCACTATTCCCAAGAATTTTCACAAGAAGTGTGTTCAATTTACATTCCTGCTTAGTCTCAGAACATTCCTAATCCAGCAGCGGTGAGAAAGTTTAATAAAAAATTTCATAAATTATTTATTTCTAGACTAAAAATGTAAACTTGAACTTGAAAGCATAGAATAAAAAATATATATGTATTTTATAAACCTTGCAATATCATATTTCCACATTAGTTGCAGAGTGACAAGCAGTGCAAAATACAGCTTAATTTGTGTGTGTGTGTGTGAGATGCCTTGGTTTTATAAGCAGCAACAAACCCTCTAATCTATTTAATGGTGTAAGTGCTTTGATAGAGCTATAATAATAAATGTACTTCAGTATTTTCCCCTTTTATTCGGTTGCAAATATTGGAGAAAGCATTTTTTTTTGCAGCTCCACTGCATGTTCTTTTTATTACCTACTTCATTTCTGATGTTCTGACCTTAATGTTGTAACCTGTCAAAAAGGAAATACAAACACACACATAAGACTAAGGAAACTGTAGGGGAAATCTGATGAAAGAAAAGTGGCTGTTTTCAAACTAACCCTTCAGCAGTTTTCTTTGATATGGAAACTGACCTCATACAGTATACTATATTCTCAGACCCTAACCAGGAATATAAATTCTGATTTTTAAATGAATGGATTTAAATGATTTGTTGTTTTGAAAACAGGTTCAATTTAATTAAGCCATAGGATGCTTCTAAAGTAATGTGGGGTTTTGTTTTTTTTTTGGCTTCTAAAACTTTTCTATTTCCAAATAGGTTTGAGGATGTATGTGTATGGTTTATATAATCAAAGCAAAACATCTTCAGTACTAGCCCTATGGCCAGTTGGCTCAGTGGTAGAGCATTGGTCCCACGTGTTGAAGTCCTGGGTTCGATTCTTAGCCAGGGAACAAGAGAAGCGTCCATCTGCTTCTCTACTCTTCCCCCTCTCCTGCCTCCCTTATCTCTCTCTTACCCTCCCCACAGCCAAGGCTCCACTGGAGCAAAGTTGGCCCAGGCACTGAGGATGGCTCCATGGCTTCTGCCTCAGGCACTAGAATGGCTCTGATTGCAGCAGAGCAATGCCAGAAATGGGTGGAGCATCATCCCCTGGGGGGCATGCTGGTTGGATCCTGGTGGGGCGCATGCAGGAGTCTGTCTACCTGCCCTCCCCCCCATTCTCACTTCAGAAAAATACAGAAAACAACAACAACAAAAAACCATCTTCAGTTCTCTACTCAGGCACTAAGAAAAAGTTTTGCACTCTCCCACCTCACTGGTCCTGTTCATCCTCTTTGACTGAAGTCTCTCCTGGTTCTCACCTGACTCTCAAATCCCTGTGCTTTAGCTACTCTTGGTTTAACGTCTTATAATTGTTGAACATAGCTGTTGGGCAGATAAAATATAATATGCTCACTTTGTTAAAGATGGCGCTGCCCACATGGAAGCCCGTCACCCAGGTGATATTATTTGCCCTTATACTTGGGATGGCTGTGGGGGAAGAGCTGTAATGTAAGCAGGCCGGGTCATTATAGCTTAAGGCTGTTTTAAGAGTAATCTTTTCCCCACACCCTTGACTGATTGGATGATGTAGGGTGGTGCACTCTCCTGAGGAATCCCATTGTGTCTCGAATGGGTGGTCTTGTATTGGAGACTTCCTTGTTTGTGTAATTGGATTGAAGGTTTTGATTCTACACTATAAAGTGGGGCAGGCCAGTAGCTTGCTCTCTCTGGGTTCCTGAGGTTAGTATTAGAAGAGAGGAGAGCAGGTGAAGGCCCCATGGAGGCCAGGAGAAGCAGCTAAGATGGCAGAGTACTGAGGGAGAAGCCAGTTTGTTAAGAGTTCGTGCTGGAGGAGATGGGGAACAGAGGTGAATAAGTCTGGTGAGCTAGAAACCTTTGATTTTAGGAAACTCAGATAAGTCAGTAGCTTTGTGAGCACTGAATGTGTGGGTTTTGGAGCCCACTGTGTGTTTTTGCTTGCCTGCTGGGTGCAAGCTAGAATTAAAGCTGATGGCTCACCAGTTCTTGGCTCCATTGTTTCATTACCGACTGTCCGAATCCAATGCGAACCTGCACTGGCCAGGTGGCTCTGATGGTGGCCCTGGCTACTGGCTTTACAATAGCTCTAATTTAATGATAAATTTCTCAAAGTTGACATTTTGATAATTTGTGTTTTGGAGAAGGGAAACTGTCTACAGTTCTCTTTCATAATGTAAAACAACTACAAAGAAAACTCAACACACCAGCAAATAGAGTCTGAGACCATAAAAATTCCTAAATTTAAGGCTGATTGAATCATAAAGAAATTCCTACCTAGGCTTTCCTTCAAAGCCTACTCAGACTTTATTATATGACTCAGACACTGTCTGAAAAAAGAAAAATATAGATATCTCTTTGACCCCTGCCCCAAATCAAGGGTCTGCACCCATTAGAAATTTTGTGATTATCACTTTATCCCATACACATTGCTTTTTGAGGCAGCCGGAATTAAATTACTTCTCCTCTCTTCCTCCCTTTACCTCCATTATTCACCTCCTCTTGTTCTACAGTGAAAAAGAGCTCTGGGAGAACAGGAAGGAGGGAGCAGGCTGCATGTTGAGAAATGTAGTGTCTCAGTGATAACCACTGTAGGCAAGGGCAGAGAGAGGATAAACTAATAACCGTTCTTAGAACTAAGAATTTTGTAGTCCATGATTTCAAAGTGATAAATGATCAGGCAACGGGATAGAAAAAGCTAGCAGAGAGAAACTGCAGTAGGTCAATGCCTAGTAGACACAGAAATTGAAACAAGAACTAGAATACATACAAGTGGATAGAGAACAGAAGCAAGAGAAACAGACACATTCTGTCTTCGGATAAACACTGTTAGGACTCTTATTTGTGGAAAGGTGAGTAAAAGAAGAAAAAAAGTCAACATGGTGTTGGGCAGATAAAATATAGTATGCTCACTTTGTTAAAGATGGCGCTGCCCACATGGAAGTTCATTGGTATTAATGTGTGTTCTGGAACAGGCTGTGGGCAGGCCGGGTCAGTATAGCCTAAGGCTTAGTTTAAGAGTAAGCTCTTCTCCACACCCTTGACTGATTGGATGATTAGGGTGGTGATGTAGGGAGGAATCCCATTATGCCTCAGATGGGTGACTTTGTATCAGAGACTTCCTTGTTTGTATAATTGGATTAAAGGTTTTGAGTCTATGCTATAAAGTGGGAGAGACCAGTAGCTTGATCTCTCTCTCAGTTCCTGGGTTCCTGAGATTAGTATTAGAGAGGAGAGCAGAGTAAGGCCACGTGAAGGCCAGGAGAAGCAGCAGAGATGGCAGAGTGCTGAGGAAGAAGCCAGTTTGTTAAGAGTTTGTGCAGGAGGAGATGGGAAACAGAGGTGAATAAGTCTGGTGAGCTAGAAACCTTTGATTCTAGGAAACTCGGATAAGTCAGTAGCTTTGTGAGCACTGAATGTGTGGGTTTTGGAGCCCAGTGTGTGTTTTTGCTTGCCCGCCGGGTGCAAGCTAGAATTAAAGCTGATGGCTCACCAGTTTTTGGCTCCTGTGTTTCATTACGATCTGTCCGAATCTAATGTGAACCTGCACGGGTCAGGCTGCTGTGATAGTGACCCCGGCTATTGGCCTTACACATGGGTTATATGAAAAATGTCAGGACAGGTAAAGGAAATAGCATCAAGTGACTCAGTAGCCTACTATTATCAAAATAAAAGAACTTATTTGTCCATTCCCGTATTTCAGGACTTTAAAAATACTATACTACATAAATATGTGTATGTCTTTAACTATTTATAATTATTCATTAAATTTCTAAGGACTAAATTACCAAGTCAATGATTATGAAGATTTTTTAAAATTTAATCTTTTTTTTTTTTTTTTTTACAGGAACAGAGAGAGAGTCAGAGAGAGGGATAGATAGGGACAGACAGACAGCAACAGAGAGAGGTGAGAAGCATCAATCATTAGTTATTCGTTGCTGTTACAACACCTTATTAGTTCATTGATTGCTTTCTCACATGTGCCTTGACTGTGGGCCTTCAGCAGACCGAGCCACCCCTTGCTGGAGCCAGCGACCTTGGGTCCAAGCTGAAGAGCTTTTGCTCAAGCCAGATGGGCCCGCGCTCAAGCTGGCGAGCTCGGGGTCTCGAACCTGGGTCTTCCGCATCCCAGTCCGACGTTCTATCCACTGCATCACCACCTGGTCAGGCAATGATTATGAAGATTTTTAAGGCCCTTATTCCTATTGCCAAAGTGCTCTCCAGAAAGTTTGCATCAGTTTACACTGAAACCAACACTATATAAATTCAATGCCAATCTCACTACATATACTCCAGAAAACATTGTTTCTTTTTCTTTTTTAGTGAAAGAGAGAGAGACATACAGGAAGGGAGAGAGATGAGAAGCATCAACTCATAGTTGGGCATTTTAGTTGTTTATTGATTGCTTTCTCATATGAGCCTTGTCTGGGGAGCTCCAGCCAAGCCAGTGACCAGTTGCTCAAGCCAGCGACCTTGGGCTTCAAGCCAGCGACCATGGGGTCATGTCTATGATCCCACAGTCAAGCTGGCAACCTCAGGGTTTCAAACCTGAGTCCTCAGTGTCCCAGGCTGATGCTGTATCTACTGCATCACTGCTGTAAGGTATTTTCCCGGGGCCAGGGAAGTGCGCAGCTTCTCCTGCAGTGGGGGTGGGGTAAGGGGTAGGGGGTGGAGGGGTAATTCTTTTGGCAGTCATGGGTGTGGGTGGTTTCTGTCAAAGTCTCTGGACCTGGTTCCTCATGTGACCTTCCCCCATTGCCAACTGACCTCACAATTGCCTGGTCAGGCTTTGCCAAATTTAATGCAAATATGATTCCTAATTTGCTTTCCATTTTTCTTATCATAAAGTTTTTAGGATATAGATTATTTAAAGTAAGAAACTATACTTCAGCTTTTCACTTAGGGTAAACAGTCAATCAAAATAAATAAAGATAAAAAAGGATTTAAAAATTAAATAGGATATAATTATATTATTGGTGACTATATAAAAGGAAACTAAAATATGAAAATGAGGCTATTTTCATATACAAATGAAACAGCACTCCCACAGATGACCCAGGTATCCAGTCACATCTTTCCAAACAGAGTACTTGAGAAAACTCAATTTCTCCCCTATGAATTCTTACATATGTAATATTTTTCTTTATTTAGCAGTATTACTAACTTTAGAATCTACTGGCTAAATTGTTGTTTCCAAGATGTCAAGTCAATGTTCTGTTCAAATAAATATTAAGATTATCAGTAATTTTAAAAAATTTGTGGGAGAATGAACTAAACAATGATCTTATGATTTCTATCCTGTTTAAAAAAAATTAAAAAGCAGCCCATAAGGGTGTTAAATCTGTGATGGCAGTAATAGCTGCATGATAATGACACGTTGCAAATAAATCTGTTGTGATAATATAAATTGAATCAGGCATTTGTGCTGCATATGACAGCCTAAAATGTTTTCATTTTCTCCTTAGTAATTTTTACATTTTCTTACTTCACTAACTATAAAAGGCACAACCATCCTACACACTGTTTTTCAATTGAGATTTAATGTAATCAGCCCAGAATTTTAGCTTGATTTTCAAAATTGGAAGTAAAATTGAATTCTAAGCAAGTTATTATATGACTAATAAATTAAGTAATGATACTTGAAATTGTTTTTCCACTTTAATATATTCAATTGGTTAATTGAGTCTGATTAATTCCAATAATTTTTATAATGTTGACAAAGCATCTGACTTATTTTTGTTTGTTATCCCTGAGTAATTAAAATGGGTTAGTGGACATTCAATTATTTGCTTACAATATTCTCACTCATCAAATTTATTATTACTTCTTAAATCTATTCATATTTTCAAAAACTCCCTTTTTATGGTTCCTTTTCTAAAAGTAACTGTAAGGCCAGTGGTCAGGGCCACCAACAGGGCCACCTGGCCAGTGCAGGTTTGCATTAGATTCGGACAGTCGGTAATGAAATAACGGAGCCAAGAACTGGTGAGCCATCAGCTATAATTCTAGCTTACAGCCGGCGGGCAAGCAAAAACACACACTGGGCTCCAGAATCAACTCATTCAGTGCTCACAAAGCTACTGACTTATCCGAGTTTCCTAGCATTAAAGTTTCTAGCTCACTAGCCTTATTCACCTCTGTTCCCCATCTACTTCTCTCTGCACAAACTTGCTTCTCTCTCAGCACTCCACCATCTTGACTGCTTCTCCTCTTTCACGTGGCCTTAATCTGCTCTCCTCTCTAATTAATGCTATCCTCAGGAACCGAGAGAGCAAGCTCCCCGTCTGCCCCACTTTATAGTGTAGATTCAAAACCCTTAATCCAATCTACAAACAAGGAAGTCTCTGATACAAAGCCACTCATCTGAGGCATAATGGGAGGATTCCTCATGAGAGTGCACCACCCCACATCATCCAATCAGTCAAGGGTGTGGGAAAAATCTTGCTCTTAAAACTTGCACATAGACAGCCTGACCAGGCAGTGGCGCAGTGGATAGAACGTCGGACTGGGATGCGGAAGACCCAGGTTCGAGACCCCGAGCTCGCCAGCTTGAGCGCAGGCCCATCTGGCTTGAGCAAAAGCTCACCAGCTTGGACCCAAGGTTGCTGGCTCCAGCAAGAGGTTGCTCGGTCTGCTGAAGGCCCGCGGTCAAGGCACATGTGAGAAAGCAATCAATGAACAACTAACGTGTTGCGACGGCAACGAAAAACTAATAATTGATGCTTCTCACCTCTCTTCGTTCCTGTCTGTCTGTCCCTATCTATCCCTCTCTCTGACTCTGTAAAAAAAAAAAAAAAAAAAAAAGCAAATTAAAGCTCTTGGCCCAGAGGAATTATAGCTAAGAATAAAAGATTTAAAAAAAAAAAAAAAAAAACTTGCACATGGGCAGCGCCATCTTTAACAAAGTGAGCATAATATATTTTATCAAAATCCTTAATCCAATCTACAAACAAGGAAGTCTCTGATACAAAGCCACTTATCTGAGGCATAATGGGAGGATTCCTCATGAGAGTGCACCACCCCACACATCCAATCAGTCAAGGGTGTATGGAAAAGCTTACTCTTAAAACTTGCACATGGGCAACGCCATCTTTAACAAAGTGAGCATAATATACTTTATCTGCCCAACAATCCACCCCTATGCTCACTTTTCTACCCACAATCTACACCACCGGCATCCCTGTGTGGGAAAATTAGGTACATTACACAAATTACAAATATATGACAAATCATACAATTTCAACAATTACAAAGGTACATTTCACCAGTCTCTGATCACTTTGCCAAAAGTGCAAAATGTCTTCGGCCTTCTTCCTTGCTGTTTGAAAGGCTTCCCGGGGAAGGGGGAGGGCCTCCAGCAAAGCTGCCCCCCACCCCCATCAGGGTATTTCACATTGTCCAAAATCTATAAGTCCATTCAACAAAGGAACCTGTGCCCATTTGGTCATAGTCCAGGAAATCAGTCCACACACATGGGGCCTTAGCCTCCACCCCTCATTCCTGCCATCATGGCAGGTCTCACACTGTCCTAAAGAGAAGCATGTGGCAATGGCAGTCAGCATTTCCATATCTGCTCTGGGAAGCATGATGGCATCTACCCCTATGTCCCAAAATGTCAGCGAACCCACCAGCAGCTTAGCAGGAACCCCCTGCCATTCCAGTGGCCACTTGGCGATGCATGCCTGGCTCTTGGGATATCTGTTCATCCTCCCTCCGCAGCTGCCGCTACCTTCTGGAATCTGCTGTTGGGCAGATAAAATATATTATGCTCACTTTGTTAAAGATGGCGCTGCCCACATGGAAGTTCGTTGATATTAATGTGTGTTCTGGAACAGGCTGTGGGCAGGCCGAGTCGTTATAGCCTAAGACTTAGTTTAAGAGTAAGTTCTTCTCCACACCCTTGACTGATTGGATGATGTAGGGTGGTGCACTCTCCTGAAGAATCCCATTATGCAGAGACTTCCTTGTTTGTATAATTGGATTAAAGGTTTGGATTTTCTAGGCTATAAACTGGGGCAGTCTGGGAGCTTGATCTCTCTCTCTCTTGGTTCCGGAGTTCCTGAGGTTGGTATTAGAGAGGAGAGCAGAGTAAGGCCACATGGAGGAGAGAAAGCAGCCAAGATGGCAGAGTGCTGAGGAAGAGTTTGCGCTGGAGGAGATGGGAAACAGAGGTGAATAAGTCTGGTGAGCTGGAAAGCTTTGATGCTAGGAAACTCGGATAAGTCAGTAGCTTTGTAAGCACTGAATGTGTGGGTTTTGGAGCCCAGTGTGTGTTTTTGCTTGCCCGCCGGGTGCAAGCTAGAATTAAAGTTGATGGCTCACCAGTTTTTGGCTCCGGTGTTTCATTGCCATCTGTTCGAATCTAATGCGAACCTGCGTGGGTCGGGCTGCTGTGATGGTGGTCTCGACTACTGGCTTTACATCTGCGCATCACAACTCCAGCCCAATTCTCCTTATCCTCCAAAGAGGAACTGAGAATTCCAGCTCCTACTGCTCGGTTTGAGCCCCGGGCCACCACTGCCTTCTGAAGCTCCATGGGGCTTGAAGCTCCGGCCACACCCTCAGCTCCAGCCCTGGCCTCAGGCCCGGCCTCATGCCGCTACTGGCTCTTCACAACATCCAGGGCAATCTCCAACTCATGAACCTGTGATTCCTTCTCCAGTGAATTTGTTTCCAGGTGAATCTCGCAAGCCTGGTGAGCCTCCTCCTCCAGCGCTTCCTCGAGCTCTAGGGTCGGCATCTCTTTCTCCCATGTTTCCTCGAGCTCCTTCCACTGCTCAGTTTGCAGGTCCTGGGAAGCCTCCTCCATAGAGCTCTCAGTTTCCTCACGCATGGCTATAAAAGTCAACCAGCTTAGAGTTCCCAATAGGATAGCCATGGGGAACCATAACAGCAGACTGTCCTCTACTCCACCGCTCAAAGGTGGTGGTGGCTCCATGCCGATCTGTATCGAATCCTGCCACAGACTATGCCAAATGTAAAGCCAGTAGCCAAGGTCACTATCAGAGCTGCCTGGCCAATGAAGGTTCGCATTTGATTCAGACAGTCGGTAATGAAACAACAGAGCCAAGAACTGGTGAGCCATCAGCTTTAATCCTAGCTTGCACCTGGCAGGCAAGTAAAAACACACACTGGGCTCCAATACCCACTCATTCAGTGCTCACAAAGCTACTGACTTATCCGAGTTTCCTAGGATCAAAGGTTTCTAGCTCACCAGCCTTATTCACCTCTGTTCCCCATCTCCTTCTCTCTGCACAAACTGGCTTCTCTCTCAGCATTCCGCCATCTTGGCTGCTTCTCCTAGCCTCCATGTGGCCTTAATCTGCTCTCCTCCCTAATGCTAATCTCAGGAACCGAGAGAGCAAGCTCCCGGTCTGCCCAACTTTATAGTGTAGATTCAAAACCCTTAATCCAATCTACAAACAAGGAAGTCTCTGATACAAAGTCACTTATCTGAGACATACTGGGAAGATTCCTCATGAGAGTGTACCACCCTACATCATCCAATCAGTCAAAGTTGTGGGGAAGAGCTTACTCTTAAAACTTGCACGTGGGCAGCACCATCTTTAACAAAGTGAGCATAATATATTTTATCTGCCCAGCACACATCTTGTTCATTCTGCCTCCGAATCTCTCAAATCCATCCTCTTATTTCTCTGCACATGATTACTTCCTTGGGTTGGGTCTCTTTCTTTTTTATTCCAGTGACCCCTCTCACAGGTCTTCCTTTCTCGAGTCTCTTCTTTTTCCAAAATATTTTTCACTCTATACAACTAGAGCAATACTAATAAAACAGTCCTATAATGCGTTTACATTTGATTAAAAATTTTTGAATATGTTTGGTGTAAAGCCAATATCCGTGGCCACTATCACAGCCACCTGGCCCATGCAGGTTTGCGTTTGATTTGGACAGATGGTAATGAAATAACAGAGCCAAGAACTGGTGGACCATTAGCTTTAATCCTAGCTTGAACCTGGCAGGCAAGAAATACACACAGTGGGAAAACACTTCCTTTCAGGGTTCCCAAAGCCACTGATTTATCTGAGTTTCCTAGAATCAAAGGTTTCTAGCTCACCAGCCTTATTCACCTCTGTTCCCCATCTCCTTCTCTCTACACAAACTGCACAAACTGGCTTCTCCTTCAGCACTCCGCCATCTTGGCTACTTCTCCTCTCTTCCATGTGGCCTTTTTCTGCTCTCCTCCTGCATGGGCTCCTCTGCCCCATTTTGTAGTGTAGAAATCAAAACCTTTAATCCAATATACAAACAAGGAAGTCTCTGATACAAAGTCACTTATCTGAGGCATAATGGGATTCCTCATGAAAGTGCACCACCCCACATCATGCAACAGTCAAGGGTGTGGGGAAAAGCTCAGTTTTTAGAAGATCTTAGTGTAAAAAAAATAAAATAAAATAAAACCAATAAACTCTGCCAACTGTATGCCTCTTCCTTTGTGAACTCCTAATCCTAAACTAGTAGGGTGTCCAAGTATCGTTTCCCTTTCTTTTCCACCGAATGCACTTTATACAGAGCTTTATGACATCACAGTATTTTATATATATATATATATATATATTTTTTTTTTTTACAGGGACAGAGAGAGAGTCAGAGAGAGGGATAGATAGGGACAGACAGACAGGAAGAGAGAGAGGTGAGAAGCATCAATCATTAGTTTTTCGTTGCTGTTGCAACACCTTAGTAGTTCATTGATTGTTTTCTCACATATGCCTTGACCGCGAGCCTTCAGCAGACGGAGCCACCCCTTGCTGGAGCCAGCGACCTTGGGTCCAAGCTGTCGAGCTTTTGCTCAAGCCAGATGGGCCCGCGCTCAATCTGGCGAGCTCGGGGTCTCGAACCTGGGTCTTCCGCATCCCAGTCCGACGCTCTATCCACTGCGCCACCGCCTGGTCAGGCATTATAATTTTTGTTTAGCAATCTCTCTCCCTCAATTGAGATGCTCAAGGACTGATACTATGTCATTCATCTTTTAATCCCAACCACTAGTATAATCTAGGCATATATTAGACCCTCAAATATGTGAGCAATAAATGTTATTTTTGATAGGAACTTAAAAATTCCTTTCCATCTTCTAATTGCTCACCAAATTCTATAATCTCAGTCTATTCAATGTCTGTACCAAACCCTACTCCATTCCTCGTTTCTAAGGCTGACAAAACTAGAGTAATTGCATTCTGAGATTTAGGTGCTCCTGTAGAGCAGGCTATTCATTACTGCTGACAGGTAGCTTTCTGAAACACACCTGTTTTTTTTTTACCTAATTACTTAACAAACAACTCTGATAACTATCCATTGTGAGTTATAGATGGTTATTTCCCAAGAAAAAGGGAACAGAATGTTCACTGAGAATTAAAAATAACTAAATGACTGCATAATGAAAAAAGACATAATGCCTACCAAATCCAGGGTTTTGGCTAACCATAGTATTTAATAACTTTCAAAATCCAACTCCAGTTTGGCGCCTTAGTTCTATATCTAACACACATCCTGATCACCATCCTTTAATGTGCAGTTTGGGCTAGAATGCCCTATCAAACAAGCAAATTCCTCTTCATCCTTGAAAGCTAACGTCAGGTATTACCTGGTTGCTTTGATAAAGGATGAACAAACTTTAGACACTCTTTGCAATCTTTATTCTTCATCATCCTCCTTAAGCAACCCAAATCAAAATAAATTTTAAAAGATTATTATTTGCCCTGGCTGGTTGGCTCAGCAGTTGAGCGTTAGTCCGGTGTGTGTAAGTCCCAGGTTCAATTCCTGGCGAGGGCACACAGGAGAAACGCACATCTGCTTCTCTGCTTTTTCCCCTATCTTTTCTGTCTCTCTCTTCTCCTCCCACTGCCAGGGCTCCATTGGAGCAGGGTTGGCCCGGGCGCTGAGGATGGCTCCATGAGCTCTGCCTCAGGCACTGGAATCGTTCCAGCCACAGCAGAGCAATGCTCCAGAGGGGTTGAGTGTCACCCCCTGGTGGGCATGCCAAGTGGATCCTGGTTGGACGCATGCAGGGAGTCTGTCTGACTGCCTCCCTGCTTCTAACTTCAGAAAAAAAAAAAAAATTTTGTATGGATTAGAATGTTTGCAATCTCATGTAAATTAGTATAAAACTATCTTTTAAAAACATTTACATTTTTATTGATCTGTAAAAGTCAGTCAAAGTAAAAGCAAAGTACTTTCTATACAAATGCATCTTCAAGATAAGTACCCTGGCCTACACTTTCAAATAGATTACAGCCATTAAGCCCCTTCTTTACAGACATTCTGAAGCAGTCACTGAAATATTACTTGCTCTAAGAAGCTTTCTGTACTCTTCCTGACAAGTTGTTCATAGCTCCTCTCTCTTGGGCTCCCACAACTCTGACCATTACAGTCGTTATCTTTTGAAAATTGTCTTTGAGAGAGAGAGATGGGGGAGAGAGAGAAACATCAATTTGTTGTTCCACTTACTTATACATTCATTGGTTGAATCTTCTATGTGCCCTGATCCAGGACCAAACCACAACTTCGGCACATTAGGACAATGCTCCAACCAACTGAGCTACTCAGTCAGGGTATGTAGCTGTTTTCTTACTAAACAATAGTATAGTGTGTTATTTATCTTGTAGTTTCTTTACTAGGGTAGCTTATCCTAGGGTAAGGACACTAAAACAGTTTTTCTCATGTGTGAAATAAAAATAAGACATATCCTTGTAGAACTACTGTGAGCATTAAATGTTATGCATATTTAAAGCACTGACTGTGTCTAACATATGTGCTAAATAAATGTTAGCAATTATTTTCCAATATGTTTTTTGAATTATGAACTAGCCCAAAGAGTCCTTCAGCAAACAGACTGGTGGATGTGTCATTTACAAAAGAGCATGGTAAAAAAACACTCATGTACTGAAATTACTTATGGGATCACTACTTAAGAAAAATGCCTTCCCTGTTATCTCTTTGCAGATGTGAGATGAAATTGAATAGCTTTTTAATGTCTAGTAGTTTAAGAAAAAAGTTTTCAAGACCTTGACACTGGGAAAGTAATAAAGTTTCAATGATAAATTTCTGAACTACTCTTTTTTTTTTACATGGTCAGAGAGAGGGATAGATAGGGACAGACAGACAGGAATGGAGAGAGGCGAGAAGCATCAATCATTAGTTTCTCGTTGCCATTGCAACACCATAGTTGTTCATTGATTGCTTTCTCACATGTGCCTTGACTGTGGGCCTTCAGCAGACCGAGCCACCCCTTGCTGGAGCCAGCAACCTTGGATCCAAGCTGACGAGCTTTTGCTCAAGCCAGATGGGCCCATGCTCAAGCTGGTGACCTCGGGGTCTCGAACCTGGGTCCTCCATATCCCAGTCCGATGCTCTATCCACTGCGCCACTGCCTGGTCAGGCTAAATTTCTGAACTTCTGACAGTTTATTAAAAAAAACAAAACTTCACATTTGAAGAAAAATACAATCTCTTGGGAATTTGTACTGTTTCTGACTCTATCATATATTACTTCTTTATATTATAAACTATAAATGCATTTGTTCTCAGGTTTTATAAGAATGAAATGAAGTATATAGTGTGGTAGAAATACCATCAAACTGAAATGAAGAAATATTGGATTCTAGGCCACAAATTAAATTAGTTGGGGGACCTTGGGCAATCTTTTAATTCCTCTGGGGCTTCAAAGTCCTCCTTTGGCATTTGAAGAGATTAGACTAACGTCTAAATTTCCATCCAGCTCTAAAATTCAAGTTCTTATAATAGTGTATTTTAACCTTCTTCTTATATGATTTTTTTCCTTCAGTAGAAACTAAACTCTTTTTGAGAGGGAGGGGGTAGGAAACAAACCTTATTCATCTTTGCAACTCGGTGCCTAGACCCAATGCCTGTTTCTTGACTCTTTGAATGAATGAGTGCCCCCTGCAGAGCTTCTAGTTATAAAAAAAGGCATAGCAGCCTGGCCTGTGCTGGCACAGTTGATAAAGTGTCTACCTGGAACACTGAGGTTGCTGGTTCGAATCCCTGGGCTTGCCTGGTCAAGGCACATACAGGAGTTGATGCTTCCTACTCCTCTCCCCTTCTCTTTCTCTCTCCTCTCTAAATGAATAAAATCTTAAAAAGGTATACGAAAGTTATGGTATAACAGGTTAGTAGCTAATGTTTACATAATTATAGTATATAAAACATAACAACTGGTATCCATTAATATGATTTTTGATTCAATATACAGATTCTCTCTATTGTTGATCATTTAAAACTGTTTTCATTTAGAAAAGGAATTCTATACCATAAAGTTTCCTTACTTCTGACATATTTTAGAGAAATTACCAGTTACAAAGCTTTTCAGAGGCTAATTCTATTGAATCTCATTATGAGAAGAGCAATGCCCACCATAACTAATAGGTATCCAAGAGTTCACTCCTTAGTAGCATACTGTAGAAAAATTTTAATTTTTGCCTTGCTACCCAAATTACAGAAAATTGCAGACTTAAAGACAATTTGATCAATGTCTTATATAAGTCGAGTTTATAGACACATGGAGAGAGCAAATACACACACACACACACACACACAGTTTAAACTCAGTAATTCAATTGCCTCATGTACCCATTTCAAGTTAGTTTTAGTGCAGCAATTTATTTAAAGGGAGTCTATATCAGTAAAATGGGAGCGATTAATTATAAAGGGAGTCTATATCAGTAAAACAGATGGAGAGTTTTCCCATTTTATTTGAATAAGGGCAGATGTCTCTCTTTGGGTATATCCCCAAAATTTAGAGTTAAAGGGGATATACCTTTAACTTTTTTCTCATAGCAATGTGATTGAAATTTGAGATGCATTTATTTCACAATTTTCTAGACCTGAATTGTTGGGAAAGTGAAGAATTTCTCTTTCTTTTAAAAAATTATTTTAATTTTATTTTTCAATTACAGTTATATTCAATATTATTTTATATTAGTTTCCGGTGTATGCATAGTGGTTAGACAATCATATACTTTACATGTCAAATCATATACTTTTCAATCAAAACTTGAAATACTAATATTTCAAGTACTCACCTGACACCATAGTTATTACAATATTACTGACTATATTTCCTATGCTGTATTTTACATCCGTGGGACTATTCTGTAACTACCAATTTGTACTTCTTAATTCCTTTTCCTTGTCACCTGTCTCCTCTGACAACCGTCTATTTGTTCTCTGTATCTATGAGTCTGTTTTTTTGTTCATCCATTTTGTTCTTTAGATTCCGCATATAAGTGAATCCATATGGTAACTGTCTTTCTCTTTAACTTAGCATAGTACCCTCAGTTTATTCTAAAATTCAGCTGTCAATCTCACCAATTCAAGCTAGAATAGTACTCACAAATTAACTCTATATAAATAGACACAATCACAATACACTTTTTATTGTTAAATTACTATGTTACCATTTGCAAAGCAAAAGTAAAGAAAGAGATCTACTTGTACATTCACATTTTAAATTCTTGAATAAATGAACAAATGATCAGTTAGGAAAGGAAAATTTAAGTAAGGGCTTCCTTATAGTCTTCTAATTTTTATAATAATAAAACATGCTGAAAAATTTTAGAAAAACTTGAGTTCTACCTGTGATATCATATTAAATAAACTATGTTTACTTCAATAAATAGGAAAGACTCCCTCAATATTAAGGGCAATGTACCTCTGGCCAATGTAGTTATCATTTGGATAAAATATAAACATCAAAAAATAAAGTGGCATAGTTCAAACTTTTCCGAAGTGTTAGTACTCTTAATGCTGAGTTTCCAGCTCCAGAATTGTCCATTCCCCTTGGGGTGAACAATCTTCAGAGGAAAAACTAGCCATGGTGATGCTTGCTGGGGAATCAAGCGGAGAGCTTAGTTCACTCCATCTGTTCAAAGTGTCAACATGTGCTTTACCCTGAGGTTTTGAGCCATCTCGTGCTAAAAGCAGTGTTTGATTGATTAGATACTGTGCTAAATTTAAGTCTTCAGGAACAGAATTTGTAATATTTAAGTTTGAATCTTGCTCAGAGAGCAGTTGCTTTAATAATGTCCAATCTTGTTTTGCAAAGTGTTGATTATCTTCAAAATCCATGTCTGTAATGTGTGTTTCTGATTCCACTTTCTGCTCAAAAGCTTCTATTACATCCATCTCATATATTGGAGAGAGGGTTTTTGAAGGCCGATGGTCATACATGTAGGTTTGTGCCAGTGTGTCACAATCATCTATGTCTCCTGAAATAATTCATAATACTATACAATGTAAAAATTGCACATGTTGGTACCCCTCAGAGTTCTGTAGAACAATATAGCAGTTATAGTCCAAAACAAACGAACAAACAAACAAAAAACACAGAATGGGAAAAATAACATTTATACAAAATTTTTGAGGCATCTATTTAAAAAAAATAACTCAAGGATAATACTTAGCAGCAAAATCAACAATGGCAACAATAATTCTCCATACTTTGATTTGAAAACTTATGATACAGAAAACAATAGAAATTATTTAAACATAAACATAGAATATGCACATAGATCTAATTTACTACAATAAAAACTTAGAGAAAAAAAAGACATGACTATTTGATGGTGACTTTTAAGGTAATTAAGTTCCAAAAAGAGAATAAATACCTTTTATCTAAAGCCTTATTTGTATATTGCACATGCAAAGGAGGATGCAAACAAGGACAAACAAAAAAGTACAACTTTAAGGAGCTCCCTATTCTTTTGATTTTGCTGAGCAAAGACTATTGATCAGTAGTTTTCTTAATTCTGATATACAATAGCTACTCAGTCAGCGATTACTGCATATTTTAAATCTGGGTTATTAGTAGTTATTATAATAAGGAAGACAAACACAAAACAATTAGCCAGGAAATCATCTATACATATGAAATAAGCCTGGGTTTCTTCATATATTATCATTGCTTCTAAATAAAATCTCTTTTAGGAAATTTATTTTTTTACTTGAAAATTTTATACTAGAATTATAGTGATCCTTAAGTCTTGATCTCTGTAAAATGTATATAAATTGTAATAGTTAATCTAGTTAAAATAGTTCAGTGCTTTTAGTTACGTATTACTATAGTTATTGCACAGACTTCTTAGATTTATACTAGCATAGTCCATAAATCATATCTAATGTATAATAAAATTTCTGATAGTCAAGAATTCCTATGTTAAATTAGAAGTAAATAACAGAAAACTAAGTTTTCCTCTTTATACTTTCATGTAAAATCTCTTAAGAGTAAGTTAGCTTTAATAACCAAAATTTTTACTAGGTTATTGATTCTACACTAGGATTTTAAATGTACAATAAAGAGTAACTAGCTAATTTTAATATTAGAAAATTTAAATTTTCATTTAAAATTTGAATCTGTTGCTTAATTATTCTATCTAACTAAAATATAACATTCAGGGCTACATACAATTTTAAAGTTCTAGAAACTAATTTTCTGATAGATTTAACATTTCTATTTCTGTACATTACCTGCAGATAAAGCAATGTTAGCTTTTTTGGTAGCTGTAGAATGGCTCTCTTTCACTTGACCTTCCTGAGGCAGAAGCTGGCTCCGACAGGAGTCCAGAGATTTTGTAGCGCTGGTCTTTGGTATGTCAGAACTGGGTTCTATCTGATGAAGCTCCAAATGACATGGTCTCTCTTGAGATTTTGTATCACTCTCTGAGGGTTTGCTGCATTGCTGAAAGTCATTATCTACATCACTCCCATCATTTACTTTTCTATTTTCTGGAAGAAGTTGTCTGCCTCCTTTGGACAGGACATCGATTAAATACTTTTTCTCTGTGGCTGAAGCACTCTGTTTGTCTTTTCTTGAGGAATCAGTGCTACTAAGGCCTAAAAGAAAGCTTTCGTTTTTATGTACCCTATTTCCTTTATCTTGTTTACTTTCTAAAATACGACCTCCACTTCCTTGTGAGTCTCCAAAATAGCAGGTCCTTCCAGGATGTTCATGAGAAATGCCATCAAAAACATCAGAAGGTGAAAGAGAATCTATAGAAGGCTGAAAGGGAGTATGGACGTCCCCTTCATCAGCTCCCAGTTCTTCACATTCATCTACAGAAAGTAAAACTGACCTTTTAAAACTTTTAGTTGCAGAAAACCCATGACTTTCATTTTCAGCTGAATCTTCAAAAGCTAAATTAATTATCCCCTGAAAATGCTGAGGAGCTGAGGTAGATATAGAGAAATTTTCTGCAACATTTTCAGCTTCAGATCTTTCATCTTCTGTTTCATCTGCTGAGGAAGAAACTTGATCTACTTCCTGAGCAAACTGGACACTGCCTCGTAGAGTATTTTCTTTTTCCCTAGCGTGGACTGTTGCCGATCGAGACCAAATTTCTGGCCTTTTCCTGGGAAGCTCATCATCACTTGCTGAATTAACTTGGAAAAGATCATTACTACTTTGCTTTTTCATTTTTACTTCAATTCTTAAGTTACTATCATATATTTTTAATTCTTCAGGGGTGCTGGTGTCACTGCTACTTCTTCCAAGAAAATCATGACACAGCACAGTGCCGCATTTAGAAATACCTCTCTCATTTGACCCGTCATCATCCTGAGACCCGCCAGCATCATAGTCTTCGGACCTGGGCTTTATGTCATCAGAGGACGTGGTAGTGCTGCCAGTGTCAGACTCAGGACTCTCTCTCTGCTGCAGGACACTGGCACTCAAATTCCAGTGACCCATAAATGGAGCTTCTGGATTTTCATGGCTCTCTGGAGTTTCTATTGTTTCCATATCTTTAGGAGAATATTTCCCTGATATTTGTTTCAAAGAACATTTGGGGGAACTATCTGAGTCTGCTGTGGCATATTTCTCTTCATTCATAGCAGGGTCATCAGATAACTGACTAGGAACTGTCTGTTCTATATGAAATTCAGGTTTTCTGTCATCCTGAATAGTGTGTAAGGTACCATTTGTCCTTTCGGAAACACAAGGTAAAACATCTTTCACATATTTAATGCTTGATTTTTTGTTTGTGTCTTTTCTTCCTACATGCTTCTCCTCATCTAATACTAAATGAATTTGCTCTGCATTTGTTGAGTTTACACCACAAACTCGATTAGAGTTCAAGAAGTTTTCATTTGGGTTTAAAATCGTGAATTTTACGGCAGTGGTGCTATAAAATTTTGGATCTACCTTATCACTTTCATCAGAATGACAATGTAGTTTAGTGGTGTTGCAATGATCTGTTTCTTTGTGATTGGAAAATTTTGTTTCTCTTTTATCTGAACAAATCTGTCTTGATTCCAAGTCGTGCTTTATCGATATATCCAGATTTGAAATATTCTGGCATTCCAATACTAATTTCTCTTTTTCTTGATTGTTTAATGGCTTTTGTGGGTCCGGTGTGCATGATGACTGGAATGCTTCCATACCACTGATTTCAGAAGTGAGGTTAATTAGAGGTTCCTGAGGCTTCTGTTCAGTAACACTGCCCTTGTTATTACTTTTTGAGACAACAGATGTTTCACTTTTTAAAGGCCTTTGCGAAGAAGACGGAGTCTTCAAAGTGACCTGTCCAGGAAACATTTTTTGTTTTGAATCTTTATTATTCGAAGTTTCACCTTTCTTAGATTGATTTAGGTTTTTAGGTATTGCAACTATTTTTGCATTACCCTTAGGCAAAGTTGTGTGCCCTTGCTTGACAATTTTTCTCTTAGGTACTTGTTTATCTGTCGTATCATGGTCCAATTTTGTCACATTTCCATCAGATTGCCTTGAAGGGACTGAAGATTTTACCGAAATTGATGACTCTCCTTGGGATCCTAAGAAAAGAAAATTCAAAAATATAATATACTTTTCAATTTGTGGATGAAATTCAGTATTTGTTTTTAAATTACTTTAGAAAAGAGAAATAAAACAACAGAATGGTAACATATCTACAGTCAAATAGACAATTACAGATTTGGAGTTAGTAGCATAATAAAATTTAAAAAAATATTTTTCTATTATAAATATAGAGAAATATTTTTCTATTGTAAGTATTATAAATATATAGTGCCTTGGTAAAATTATTAAAATAGGATCTCTCTTCCTTAAGTAAAGAGCCTTGATTGTTATGCCAGAATTAGATTTGCATAAATATATGGGTGGAAAATTCTGATTTTCTTATACCAAAAGAGCAGCAAGGGACTTCTCTTTGAAGTTTTGGAGGTGACTATGTGCCACACAGCTGAAAAGAATAATAAAGATAAACATAATATAGAAATAGTAAAACTGCTACAATTTTTTCCCTCAAACATGAACAAAACTAATTTATTTCCCATAGCCAAATCATTATTATTGTACCTCATTAAGGTTAACAACTTAGCTATGCAGTTGAAACTAAAACTGGTAACTGGAGGGAAAGAAAATTAACCTTGAGAAGTTTAAAGTCCTAGAGATCATATTTTGAGCACTGTCAAACAGAATTACCAAATATTTCTAAATATTTCATTTTAACTATAACTGGAATGTGAATAATTATGCTCTGCCTAATTTTTATTCACTTTTAGTTAATTAATTAACTCAAAATTGTTTTTAGGATTTTACAAATGTTCCGAATGCACAAAACAAATTTTAAAATTGGTTATTATGTCAGTAAATTATGCAGTTTGATCAGCACTCTTTTCTTTTTTAGAACATGGGAAAACAACAGGCACAGCAATTTGCTGATTTCAGAGCAAATTCTTCCTCCTGTATATTACAGCTCTCTATATTGTACCATTACTATTTAAATAACTTAAGTGCTGGTTTTGCAGATGGAATTCCTAGTTATCAATGAAACTTTGAGGAAACAGGGACACAATATATAAAAGGACCAGAAATGCAGATAAAGTAGTAACTCCCTTAATTATTTCTCTCACATGAGACAATAAAAACCAAACCGACACCCAAAATACTTGTCTGAAAAGCAGAAGTATAAAATCTCATTTCTACAGCAGGAAATGAATGTTAAATCAGTGAAACTATGTTATATCTTGCTTACTTGCTGCTCAAGTTACAAATCAAGTTCTGCTTATTCAATTTAAACAAGGAAGGAACAAGAGCACTATGTCAGCTTTACCTTGAGCTTTAGCAAGATTAGAAGGGGCATTCTTTGTCCTCTGCTGAGCTGTAGCACATCCATTGTCATTTCCTCTTTTCTTTAAAATTGCCTGTGGTACTGGATCACTGTATCCTTTGCCAGTGACCTTCTTTAGTACACTAAGAAAAGTGATTTGCATTCATTGTTACACTGAAATTCCAAAACATGAGCTTTTAAAAGACCCAAACATGAAATATATTTTTTCTCAAAGAAATAAAACAAAACTCTTCTGAAAATAAAAATGTTCATATGTCTTTCATTAATAAAACTATAGATCAAGTATGATAAAGCAATGCATAATCAAACACAAGTATAAATTATTTGCATCCATCATCCTTTGCAGAAATATACTGACTTCTTTTGGTAAATAAGAAAAGTTTTAAAATATCATTGTGTAAATTCATTAATTTTTTTTTTCTTTTTTTACAGGGGCAGAGAGAGAGTCAGAGAGAGGGATAGATAGGGACAGACAGAGAGAGGTGAGAAGCATCAATCATTGGTTTTTCATTGCCCTCGCAACACACTAGTTGTTCATTGATTGCTTTCTCACATGTGCCTTGACCACGGGCCTTCAGCAGACCTAGCCACCCTTTGCTGGAGCCAGCGACCTTGGGTCCAAGCTGACGAGCTTTTGCTCAAGCCAGATGGGCCCGCGCTCAAGCTGGCGAGCTCAGGGTCTCGAACCTGGGTCTTCCGCATCCCAGTCCGACGCTCTATCCACTGCGCCACCGCCTGGTCAGGCTCATTAAATTTTTTAATAAAAAGGATAAATAAGAATACTTAGCTAGATGTTAGTATGCAATTAACTTTCAGAGAAAGCTAATGTATAGGTAAAACAATGAATGCTTACCTATTATTTATATTAGTTTCTTGTTCATGATTGCTTTTTTTATTGGAAGTTCCATTGGTAACTTTTGAAACAGGTCGAGATTTTACTGCTGTAAATTAAGAAAAAATGAGTCACAAGATAAAACACTAAATATGTAACAACTATGTATCAAGTCACTGGTCAGATACTACCTACCTATAAACAAAATTAAATGTCAACATGGGAAGAACTGTTTTCTCTGTTTGCATGAATAAATGTAAATAAATACTTTTCTGCATTTGAAACTAAATAAAAGTTCAAACAGGTCATTTTTTCTAAGAACTGTAACTGTCAGGAGCTATGGAAAATTAAGAGTGCTAAAACCCACCTCCAGTGGAAGTTTTGATACTTTCTACACTGTTTTTCACGGTCTGTTCTGGAGAGTCACAAAAGGACAGTTTATGACCAGATGGCTTCTCTTCTCCTGTTGATCCATTTTCTTTTGGTTCATCCAGACATTTAGTGGAAACCAGTAACTCCATACTCGAGTTTGTTGATCTGCTGGAGGGTCCTGCCATGCCAAGGCATAGAGAATCTTTTCCTGTCACTTTTTTCAAAGGCTTTGCTCTGGCTTGCACAGTTAAGTTTCCAGTGAGCACCTTGGGTCTGGCACCTGTGATTTGTCCTTCTTGATTTCTTACTCCTTTTCCATTTAATGTATTTTTGTGCCCAGTTGCTGCTGCTGTCACCGATCTTTCCACTTGTCTTGGTACCATGTCTGCCGAATTTGCATTATCATTGTTTTCTGCTTTGGGTTTTATTATAGCTTTGGCCTTTCCAGAACCATTTTTTCCCTCAGATTTTAATTCTTTTGTAATCTTAGATCCTATTTTTATGCCATCCTTTTCTTTTAAGTCATCATGCTTCAAAGTTTTATTTCTAGTATTTCTATTAGTACTTGATGAATGTCCAGATGCTCCTAACCCATCGGATTTCATCTTTTGGTTCCTAGAGGGACAACTCCAACACTCTTTCTTGTTATTTTGTCTCAAAGATTTGTTTTTTATAACACCAGAGTCAGAAACTTGTCTTTGCTACAAAGAAGAAAAAGAAACCTTGTAACTTGACTGAAGCCTTTACATATAAATACTTCATTTTCATAAGCCAGTTTTTCACAGAAAAGCCCAGTAAAGTTCATATTATAACTTAGGTACACTCAAAACTTGAATTACCTTTGGTCATTTTGAGTAATACTTTCCATTTGCCTTTGATCACATTACCTTATCTAAAATACAGTACAAAATATTTGAAACCTATACTATTTTAAAAGGCATATTACTTAACTTTATGATGTTATGATAGAGAAGTAATATCTAACAGTTTCAGGATGCCTTGTGTGAATGATAACAATACCTAATACTTTTGCGGGTCCAGTACCAGGTTCTGTGCTAAAACTCTCTACATATATCATCTCACTTAATCCTCACAACAAACCTATGTGACAGTTCCTGTTGCTATCTCTATTTCTTAGGCAAGAAACTGGAGATCTAAATAGGTATGTGATTTACCCATGATCACATACTGATAAGGGACCTCATAATATACTGCTTTAAGCAGGTAGTCATCTATGTGGTATAATTTATCTTCTATGTTATAAATTGTTTACTCCATGGAGTCCTCATTTTTAAAATAAAATGCTCCTGAGAAACATAATATATCACATCTGAAAAGTTTGGCTTTTAAAAGATAGTAATACAGAAAAAAAACCAACACCCAGTTAATACAGTATTGGTTGACTAAAGGAAGTAGAGAAAAAGAGTCCTAAAAATAGATAAAAAGGGGAAAATAGAAAGACACTGAAGACAAATGCACCCATTTCATCATTTTGTTTAGAACCAACCTTGATATGGAAAGGATCAAAAAATTTAACATTGGTAGAAATTTAAAAATACAATTTAAAGATTATCTTGCAATTTTAAAAATGTAAACACTCTCTCCCCCATCAGGGGAGATTGTAGTGGTATGAGGCAGAGTCTGTATTAGCTTCATTTTTGTATCCCTCAGCACTGTGGCCATCACATACTGGGTACACACAATACAAATGATGCCTATTGTTAAACCTGAGCATATACTGATAGACAGTTCCAGATCTAATTCTTTCTAAAGTGTAGAAAGCTTCTAATTATGTTAAAAATTTGTCTAAGATAAAAATAACATATACATACATACATAATAACCTGGCTAATCTTAGGAAGAAGTAAGGTATGATAATAAGAGAATCATCAGATTCCTGTCCTAGCTTTGCCTCGGACTTAAGATACTTAAAAAGTCACTAACATCTCTGGACCTCAAATTATATATGTCCAGAGGATAGAGACTGGTCCTATTCACTGCAGTGTTCTAGGATTCTGTGTAATATTTATAAGGTTGAAATAAGCTTAGCCTTCATTTACTGTTTTCTTGATCAAATCTAAGCTCAAAAACTATTTTTTAAAAGATTTATTTTATTCTTCATTTTTAATACCTAAAACCAGGTAGATCTCTTCCCACCCTTAAAACTGATCCTTTTCTGCCTGACCTGTGGTGGCGCAGTGGATAAAGCGTCAACCTGGGAACACTGAGGTTGCCAGTTCAAAACCCTGCACTGGTCTGGTCAAGGCACATATGGGAGTTGATGCTTCCAGCTCCTCCCCCCTTTCTCTCTTTCTCTCTCTCTCTCTCTCACTCTGTCTCCTCTCTAAAAAATGAATAAATTAAAAGAAAAACACAAAAAACAGATCCTTTTCTTCCAACTTTTATTTTAAATATTTCTGTATCTTTATTTTTCTAAAACTGATCCTTTTTAATGTATCCTATCATTGACTCTATTTTAGAGCATCATGCTACGGCTGAGATCTATATAGTATATGGGGTAACTGTACTCTTAGAAATTTCACAGCAACATAGTACATGATGATGATTCAGTGTGTATGCATTTCTATGCAGTCTCTGACTTACACTTCTAAAGTTATATATACTGCTCACAAAACTTAGGGGATATTTTATCATTTCATATTCATTTTGAAATATCCCGTAAGTTTTGTGAGCAGTATATTTCACCTATGTACAAGTGGCCAACTAGGAATGTTCACCATATGCTATTGAAAGAAATGAAGAAAAGGTAACTCTCTAAAGCAATCCTCTTAGACACCTTTTTGGTTCTAGTGTTATCCTCTCGTTTCTTTTTTGTTGTTGTTGTTGTTAACTTAATATAGAAAATAATCAAAATTAATTGAATAATCAAGACAGAACAATATAATGATGTTCCTTCCCATGCACCTACAATGATCAATTCTGAGCCAATTTGGTTTAGTATATAACTTCCCTTATTTTATTTTGAAGCAAATCCCAGACATATGATTTCATCCTTAAATGTTTTGGTAGTAGCAGTTTTCTCAAACTCTTCTCTCTGCCTTATCTTATTAACTTTCTCTTACCTCCAAAAGATCTCATCTCTTTATAGAAAACACATTTATTCCTTCTACACTTATTGAGCACTTACTACACACCACATAATTACACATAAATTATTACACTTAATTTTCATAATAATCCTGCTAGGTTTTATCACTCCACGTTATAGATAAGCATACTTGGACTCACAGATGACACAGATAATAAATGTGAAATCAAGGTCTGAAGTTATCTGATTCTATGTCCAGCACCCATTTGGTATATGACTTAATTTCTGAGAAAACTTGTTTCGCCCTTGTAGTTAAGACAGTGGTTCTTAACCTTTTTTGAGGTATCGAACCCACCAGTTTCACATGCGCATTCACCGAACCCTTCTTTAGTGATAAATAAAATATGATTTTTTTTTCCAAATTCAAGACATACGTATATGTTTTTTTTTACTGGTGCACAAAATGAGCCATGCATGAACATCACCTTGCTCAAAGAACAAAACCAACAAAGTGCATGAACTCACAACAAATTACTTTATTACTTTATTCTGGCCTCCGAGGCAGAGGCTTCTCCGAACCCCTGAGACCGACTCATTGAACCCCTAGGGTTCGATAGAACCCAGGTTAAGAACCACTGAGTTAAGAGTAAAAACCTTTAGACAGCCTGAAAGTCAGGGGGATAAGGAGGAGCAATGAGACTTTGTTCTATTTTGCTGTAAAGCAAGGAAGGAGGAAAAGCCTGGTTGATAACAGTTTGTAAAACAGAGGAAAGGAAAGCAGGCAGGATAACTCTTGGGGTTTCTTTGTACAGGGAGCCTGACTTGTGGTGGTCCACTGGATAAAGTGTTGACCTGGAATGCTGAAGTCGTAGGTTTGAAACCCTGGGCTTTCCCAGTCAAGGTACATACAAGAGGCAAATATGAGTTGATGCTTCCTGCTCCTACCATCTCCCTTCTCCCTCTCTCTCTCTCCTCTTTATTTTAATATTTTTTATTTTTTACAGGGACAGAGAGAGTCAGAGAGAGGGATAGATAGGGACAGACAGACAGGAACGGAGAGAGTTGAGAAGCATCAATCTTTAGTTTTTCCGTTCCCTTTGTGACACCTTAATTGTTCATTGATTGCTTTCTCACATGTGCCCCGACCGTGGGCCTTCAGCAGACCGAGCAACCCCTTGCTGGAGCCAGCGACCTTGGGTCCAAGCTGACGAGCTTTTTGCTCAAGCCAGATGGGCCTGCGCTCAAGCTGGCAACCTCGGGGTCTTGAACCTGGGTTTTCTGCATCCCAGTCCGATGCTCTATCCACTGCGCCACCGCCCGGTCAGGCTGTCTCTCTTCTCTTTAAAAATCAATATGGGTCCTGGCCAGTTGGCGCAGTGGTAGAGTGTCGGCCCGGCATGTGGAAGTCCCAGGTTCAATTCCCAGCCAGGGCACACAGGAGAAGCGCCCATCTGCTTCTCCACCCTTCTCTCTCTCTCTTCCCCTCTTGCAGCCAAGGTTCCATTGGAGCAAAGTTGGCCCGGGTGCTGAGGATGGCTCCATGGCCCTGCCTCAGGCACTAGAATGGCTCCCATTGCAGAAGAGCAACACTCCAGATGGGCCAAGCATCACCCCCTGGTAGGCAGGCCGGGTGGATCCCAGTGGGGTGTATGCGTGAGTCTGTCTGTTTCTCACTTCGGAAAAATACAAAAAAAAAAAAATCAATACGTAAAATCTTAAAAAAACCAAAAATCTCATAGGAGTAACAGGGAACTAGGAGGTAGAAAAAATATCTTAAGGTGCATTACCTAGAGTATGTTCAGTGTTAACTATATAATACAAATAAAAGGGGCTGAGAGGGAGTTTAGTGGTGTTCTGTGATTATAAAATTTGGGGAAATTCTGGATAAAACAGAATTCAATAGTGGTCTTTATTGTAGTATTTCTCAGAGCTTTTTTTAAAACTATTTTTATTTATTTATTCATTTTAGAGAAGAGATACAGAGAGAAAGATAGAGGGAGAGAAGAGGGGAGGAGCAGGAAGCATCAATTCCCATATGTGCCTTGACCAGGCAAGCCCAGGGTTTTGAACTGGCGACCTCAGCATTCTTTGTAGATGCTTGACCCACTGTGCCACCACAGGTCAGGCCTCTCAGAGCTTTTAAGGTGCTAGTGTGCATCATCAGTCTCTAAGTGGAGGTATGGTATGCAGCAACTCTCAAATTCAGTTGATGCTACATGTTCTTAGGTGGAACATATGAGAGAGCTGGTATTCTATGGAACACACTTTGGGAAATAATCCTAGGAAGTTTATTGGCAATAACCTCCAGCCTCCCAGTTTATCATAGAAGACATTTGGAGCTTAACTTCTGCCTCAAGCCATGAGAGCTCTCAGGTGTGGCTTAGGGTTGTGTGAGTTCTTGTCTATTAGCTAATGAGGAAGGAAAGATTCCCTCTACCACTCTGCAAGGACTGTAAGTTCTTTGCATTCAAAACGGAAACTCTCAATGTACGTCTCCATGTCACTGTAATGCACGTACTAGGTTAGTATAATTTCATACTTCAAATATATTTTTAAGTGACCATCTTTGAGTTAGCTATCTTGGAACTCTAACCACCATTAATAACATTTTTGGAGAAGAAAAGAGGATTTCACATTATAAAGGATACACCAAATAATATATGTGTGTGTGGTAAAAAAAACCCAAAACATAAAATTTACCATCTTAACCATTTTTAAGGGGGCAGTGAGTAGTGCTAACTATTTGCTCCTTGTTGTGCAACAGATCTCTAGAACTTTTCATCCTACAAAACTGAAACTATACCCATTGGACAACAATTTTCCTTTTCCTTGTACTCCCAGCCTCTGGCAACCACTATTCTACTGCCTGTTTCTAAGTGTGTGACTACTTTACATACCTCATATAAGTATATTAAGTAACATTTTAGTATATGTGCTGCCAAGGGAGCTCACTAAGTAACTTTTAAAATGTTTATTTTATTGATTTGAGAGAGAGACAGGAACATCAATCTGTGCCTGTATGTGTCCTGAACCCGGGAGTGAAGTGGCAACCTCTGTGCCTTGGGACAATGCTCTGACCAACTGAGCTATCTGGCCAGGTAAGTAACTTTTCTATTATTTTATTTTATTTATTTAATTTTTTTACAGGGACAGAGAGAGGGATAGATATAGGTACAGACAGGAACGAAGAGAGATGAGAAGCATCAATCATCAGTTTTTTGTTGCGACACCTTATTCATTGATTGCTTTCTCATGTGCCTTGACCGCAGGCCTTCAGCAGACCGAGCAACCCCTTGCTAGACCCAGCGACTTTGGGTCCAAGCTGGCGAGCTTTTGCTCAAGCCAGATGGGCCCGCGCTCAAGCTGGCGATGTTGGGGTCTCGAACCTGGGTCTTCCGCATCCCAGTCTGACGCTCTATCCATTGCACCACCGCCTGGTCAGGCAGTAACTTTTAAAGTAAAACACAGCTGTACTCTTGATACTAATTGCCTTTTACACACCAAATATTTATTGCATGAATTAAAATCTTACTATAGAGAAAACTGGGACAACCAAAAATTTCTTTTGTAAGAAATAGGTTAATTAGAAAAACAGACATTAAATTAGGTCTAGAATTCTAGACAATTTCTGATCTACTGGAATAGCTCCAATATGCTAGTTGCCAAAAAGGTTTTCAAAGAAATAAAAAAGGTCTATGATATTACACTTCCTATGCCACCAGGATATCAAAATTCTCATCATTTAAAAATGTATAAAATGTTCACTTGATTAAAAAAGACTCAGAATTATTTTTACTAAGATATTGCTTTAATTAATGAGAATAGATTTTTAAAAATTATTTTGAAATATAAAATAATAAAATTTAAATTATTTGCTATTCCTTTTTCATTTTCACCTATAAAAATTTTTAAGTTTACCTGAGAGCTACTGAATATAGGTTTTTTACCAAGTCTTCGATCATCACCTTTGTCAAATGCAGCTGTGAAAAGAAAAAGCAATTTATTTTTATAGGAGACACTATTATAACATAGAATTAGAGGAAAACTAGTACACTAGCAGGAAAAGGTTACGTCTCAATACAAAATTACTTTAAAATATAGCTAAAACTAATCTAGTACACATAGATAATTCCCTATCATATTAAAACTTTTTTTTTAAGAACCACATTTTCAATCTTATTTTCTGGTCCCTATGAATTAATTGTATTAGTAAAATTAATAAATGAGAACTATAAAATCTCACAGAGAAAATCCATACATTTATAAATCACAAAATTTTCTCAAGCTGTTAAAATTTTAGAGATAACTGGTTTCATTTGGTATTCCAAATTTCAAAAATTATAGATTGTGGCAAATGTATTATACATATTATAAACTATTAAATATGAGAAAATGTTTTTTTCTATTTGTAAAAATATGGTTGAAATTACTACAACTCTCTTCTAGTTTTGCAGGTATATCACGAGGAAGCAGAAAAGAAAAAATAAGGTTCTGTTGAAAATAAAACAAAAACTAATTCTCAAACTCATATTCTTTTTTAGAATTACATAAAATTTCATTTCATAGATTAGGCTTAGATGGGAATTACTGGGGAACTTATGTTTATGTTCTTCAAATAAGAATTTGAATGATATCAGGAAAATATACAGGAATAATGGTATAAGAGCCATAAATACAATTTAGCTATGCATTTTTGCCTTTTGAAGGTTATAAGGCTCTCAAATGTATTTTAAAGAAGTATATATAATTTCTAAAACTTTATTTTTATTAAAAAAAACTGATGAAAAATACATTAAATTATCTGTAACTCTACCTTGCATCTTCTACTATCTCTATTCTATAGGATTTGTGCTATCAGACAAAGCAGGATACTAGAAATGACATTATCAGGACTAATGTATAGTTAGTAAATGACTTTGCACAATAATATACAGAAATAAATTAACATACAATTTCTCCCAAAGATCAGTGACTCAAACTAGAATGAAGAAATGTTATAATAAGACAACCTAAAATCATCCCTTTCTCTGGGGTTTCCCAATATAATAATTATGCATAAGTCAGGAATCATTATAATTTAAAAGATTTAAGATTCAAAACACATTTTTACACTGATATAATGAAATAAATTGGTTTTTTTTTGACAATTAGTTGGATTACCAATAATATTTTGTTTTACATATTTGAATGTATATATGTATGTATTTACATGTAATTTTAAATAGCACTTTGAAGAATTAAGATGAACATTGTTGGAAGCCTGACTTAACCATGAAACCCTCTAAAATGGAGAAAAATAAAGTTTACTGCCAATCAGAAGAGAGCTGGATGACATCTACTCATGGAATGCTGATCTTATTTCTTCTCATTGTACAGATTTATAGTAAAGATTAAACTGTCATTTAAAAATCAGTATAAAAAGAGTCACAAAGGAAAAAAAAATTAATTTCTGAAGACCGTGATTTTTGTTGTTTCCTGATATTGTTGGGTTTCTTTTTGTTGGAATTTCTTTGAAAAGTGTTCTTGGGATCACATCTAGCTACACTATTATGTTATGCTCATAATACAAGGCAGAGCAAATCATACTCTAAATCACTAGAAGAATTTAACATATCTATGGACCATCAAAAATATATCATCTATGGCTTTAATGTTATATAATATAAAAATGTTTACTTCATAAAATACAGTCTCTAATCTCTTAACTTAAAATGTTTAAAAGTACACTTGCTGAATCTGCCAATATTTTTTTAAGGCACCTGCTTTAACCCAAAAATAGTCATGAAGCCATTTTTAGTTCCATATCCTCAAAATTTCATTTTAATATTTTTGAAACCACATTCTGAGCAATACACATATTTTGTTTAATGCTAATGTTGCAAATGGTACCTATTAAATGTCAGAGGCCACTGTGCAGCTCCTGAGGGACACTCTGCAATAGCACACACCATATCACTGAACCAATCAATTGGGAAATTAAGCCATTCTGTTCAGGCAAAAACCACAAGCAAGGGTAGCATATGCAAAAGATGGAAAAGCTTTATGGAAAAGCTTTCTTTCCCTTTTAAAATATATTTTAAAAGGGAAAGAAAGTACGATGTTTAGTAATCTGTTTTATATGGGTTATATTTTCTTACACTTCTAATCCTTTAAAACAAGAAAGCTTTCAAGCAAATTTGGCTAGAACACTGCTGCTAATATAAAGTAAGATAAAAAAATTATATATATACAAATATATATATGAAACAAGTTTCATTTTCTAAGAACAGCATAAAAGCATGATTTATTAAAACTGCCTAAACACACTATCACTAGTTTCAATCAGCAAGCTATTATTGAACAGAAGCAAACAAATAATAATCCAACCTCTTATTAGAATCCCTTCAAAATATCCCTTGTCACAAAGATTAGAATATAAGAATAAAAAATCTCAAGGCTAACATACCTGCTTGGATTTTCTGTTGATCATCTGTGCTCATCAGCTTCCAGCTTTCTGTGTGACGAACAGCATAGAAAGACTGAACCAGGAAGACCCACAGCTTATCACGCAGAGCCTGGATCTTGCACGTAAAGCCCTGCGTTCAAGCAACAAATCAGCAGCTGGTGAGAGCCACATTGTCATAGCAACCAGTCATTATTCCTTTCCGAATCTACTTATTCCTAAACTAGCTCAATGATGTCATCACTTAGATTTTTAAGATCGTCGGGTACATGTTATTTATGAAGGCTTACTCTCTTCACAACAGAATTTTACAGTGAACATGAAGCTAAACCTTATCCTTTCAACCAAACATTATTTTCAACCACCAATGGCCTTCACATGAATACCTTCCACAGCCTTTTAAATCCACTATGACATTACAAGGTCAAATACTCTCTGCAATAGTAATAAATATGATGAAATTCTTTTTATCATTCTTGTTGAACAAATACAAAATGTGAATAATTTGCAGTTAGCTTAGTAATTACATTAACTGCATTTAAAAATAAGTAATATTTTAATTTTGCTTTTCCCCCAGTCATTCCTATTTTAAATATGATTATTTTAAGACAAAAAATAATTAAAAACATATAAAAATAAAGATGCTGATAATTAAAATTTCTATAAAATTATTTTAAATTCTGTATGTTTTATAGTTAGGAATTTTAATGCAGTGACCACGGAGAAATACTAGAGTTATGCAATATCAATTAATATTGTTAAGTGCCAAACTATGTCCAGAATTAGCCACTAAAATTACCAAATTTTAAACTTTTATAATATGACCATTTGGAAGTAAATAAAAACTTTTAAAATTTTGTATTGTAATTCCAAATTCACACAAAAGTAGAGAATATAAACAATGCCCAGGTATCCATGACCTAGCTTCAACGAACCCAACAACATTTAAAGTGTGCATATATTTTAAAATCTTAAAACAGTTAAAATGTTATACCATTTTAATGAACTTGATTACTACATTCCATACCATATCTTTTGTACTGTCAGAGTTCAGTAACATGTCCAAAGCCATAAAAAGAGAGCAACTATTCTCAGTGGTAATGTCTTCTTTAATTGCTTTGAAAATTTTGTCCAACAGATCAGCTGAGCTGCTCATTGCTTGTGACTATAAAACACAGAAATTGATATTGAATAGGAATATTGTACAGAATAAGAATACATGTAAGAAATATAAAAGTATGGCATAACAGCTGACCAATTATCATAACTGGCTGTATTAATTATAATAATCCTTTTTCTTTGTTAAAAATATCTGCACTGCATGTGTGTACACACGTATGCACACACACACATATACACACACACTTTTCTTAAGAGCCAGAATTGTCCTAAAAACAGAGCCTGGAAATAAGAGAAGTTCTTTATTCAATGACTGAATTTAGAGAAAGTGGGTCCCCAGGAATAAAAAGAATTTTGCATGGACCATAATTATATTAGTGACCAAAACAATATCTTTATGTCTTTGGTTCTTAAAATATGGCTAATGCAGATAGTGAGCTAGAGTTGGCCAAAGTTACATTAGGCCTTGCCAGGGTACTCAAACCTGTCCCCTCCTGTCTTCATGATCTTGTCAGCCAAAAATCCTGTTCACTACTACTCTAAATCCTATGCAAACCTGCCATCTGCTATGGAATTTATTTAAGCCATACTAATTTAATCAAAGACAACTTGCATTTAAAAACTCTTACATAATTATAATCAGAACACAAAGAAGGAACTAAATATAAGATATAATTTTAGACAGTACCTGTAAGAGAAGAGCAAAAGTTTCACTTTGAATGATCTTGGAGAAGTTTTTGATAATAAATGCAATACACTCTTCGTGTAGCTGAGAGGCCATCGTCCATGCTGCTTCTGCCCACTTCACTCTGGGGAGACTGATGATTAGCCTGTCACTTTCCATCAGAAGAAAAGCAGCATTCTTATCATTCTTATAATTTAAAAAATATAGGAAGAGATTAGATTATTGCTCATAAAATATTTTCTAAGCAAATCAAATACTTTTGTTTCAGGCAGCTAGTATCTTTAACACTAGTTTTGCATGTAATACTTATTTATTCATTCATTCAAAATTATTCAAAACGACAAACTGTAAGCTTGGAAGAAATCACCTTTAAAAGACAGCTAAAGCAAACCTGAAAGCAAGTTACAACTACAAAGAAAAACTCGACATCCCTGAGATTTTTTACTACTGAATTAACTTTTTTGTCCTTAGAGATATCATTTATAACTGCATGGCTACACTAGCATAGCCTTAATTCTTTCATGACTTCAAAATATATGTTCTTTTTTTTACAGGGACAGAGAGAGAGTCAGAGAGAGGGATAGATAGGGACAGACAGACAGGAACGGAGAGAGGTGAGAAGCATTAATCATTAGTTTTTCGTTGCCGTCGCAACACCTTAGTTGTTCATTGATTGCTTTCTCACATGTGCCTTGACCACGGGCCTTCAGCAGACTGAGCAACCCCTTGCTGGAGCCAGCGACCTTGGGTCCAAGCTGACGAGCTTTTGCTCAAGCCAGATGGGCCCATGCTCAAGCTGGCGAGCTCGGGGTCTCGAACCTGGGTCTTCCGCATCCCAGTCTAACGCTCTATCCACTGCGCCACTGCCTGGTCAGGCCAAAATAAATGTTCTTTTCTTTTTTTTCAAAATAAATGTTCTTTATGACAAATTTAGGAAGGCCAAAAATTACTTATAATCTTCAGTGATTCTTTTTATTTCCTCTCTAATTAGGTTAAGACCCTTCTTATTATGTTTTATTTATTTAATGATGATTCCTTTTTATACCATAAATAAAATGTTCATGAATACTAATCTCTATGGAAAATGGAATGATAATACACAAATACCATGGGCTCCAAGAAGAAGAAAATAAACAACTTATAAATTATTATATCTTACTCATGTCTGATTTCTAGTTATCAAAACAATACTATTGAATAGTTACTGACAGATTGTAGTAGATTGAAAAACATAGCCACAAATTTCTTGTAGCTCCATGCAAGAGGTGGAATCTATTTCCTCACCCCTCGTAGCTAGAGTGGGCTTTATAGTTGCTCACACAAATAGCTGTGCTGTGCAAGTTCCAGAGCCCAGGCCTTAAAAAGCATTGCAGCTCTGTCTTAGAACTCTGGGACAATGAGGTCATACAGAAGCCTGGTAAGAAATCCCACATGGAGCGGGAGGCCCAGCCTCCAATTTAGCTGCCAGTTGAAAGCATCCACAGGACAAAGTGCAGGCAAGGTCAGCGAAACAATCACCGAGTAAATCCACAGAACTGAGAGAAATAATGAATTGTAGTTTTAAGCCACTTAGTTTGGGGGTGGTTTTTTTTATTCAGCCATAGATAAGTGATAAACCTGGAAAATGACAGCCTGAAATCCTTAACACAGGCTGCATGGTGTATACTTTGCACACTCTCTGTAGACTTCAGATTTCAACTTAAGCACTATTTCTTCCCTGATTGCTGTACCTACATCAGATTCCCTTTATGCACACCATCAAAAACCTTTCCCTTTTCTTTAAATCATTTAATTTATTTGCAACTATCTAATAATTAACATAACTATTTGATTAATATTCATCTCTATCATTAGGCTGCATGTTTACTGAGTGTGAAATCATGTCTATTTTTGGCTCACCATTGTATCCTAAGGGCTTAGTATAGAAATGGGTCATAGCGGACACTCAAATATTTGTTGCTCTCTTATCATTACCAAGGAGACGTCAAGTCTATAAGTGAATTCCTAAGCTAAATTAAGTTTAATCTTTGAACATCAAGACTTTAAAATTTTCACCCATTCATCAAGAATTCTTTTAAAACATACACTTTCCTTCTTTATTTATTAGAGTAAAACGAAACCAGACTTTGTTATAATTTAAGTTTTTTAAAATTGTTTTAGTACCATCCTCCTTTCCCCCTCTGGCGACTTCCTGAATAACTGCAATTACTAAGAGTTTCAGGCAATAAGCCCAATTTGCTCTACTATAAGGATTTTTCTGGTAGTAGTACCAAATGTAGAGTATTCAAATAAACTTGGCAGTTATCTACAAAATTTTTACTATAAATAGATGTTATGTGCCCTGAGAGTAATACCTTTTTCAAAATATAGAGTATAGTTGTCATAATTTAGCTTGCAATCTCTTGAAAAACTAAAATACGGACATAAATGATAACAGGTGGTATGTGACCTTATTCCATACTGATCTGAATCTATAACATTAAATGTCCAAGTTGCTTGAGGTTCAAAGAAGAAATAAAATATAAAACACTTCTAGATCAAACACAAAAATTCAATAGTTAACAGAACACATGGTTCAAATTTCAAAAAATTATAAAGGGCATTAACAAAAAAAGTCTCCCTCTTCTTTCTGTCCCAAGCCACCCATTCTCCCTTGTTCCAATCAATATTTTATTTTCTGTATCTTTCCAGAGTTATGAACATACAAATGTGTCATGTTCCCCTTATTTATATCCAAATGGATATGTTAATATGTACAGTACTCCGTACCTTGTCTTTTTTCTTTTTTTTTGGCAGAGACAGAGATAGTCAGAGAGAGGGACAGATTGGGACAGACAGACAGGAAGGAAGAGAGATGAGAAACATCAATTCTTCATTGTAATTCCTTAGTAGTTCATTGACTGATTTCTCATATGTGCCTTGACAGGGGAGCTACAGCAGACCAAGTGACCCCTTGCTTGAGCCAGAGACCTTGGGCTCAAACTGGTAAGCCTTGCTCAAACTGGATAAGCCCGCGCTCAAACTGGCAACCTCGGGGTCTCAAACCTGGGTCCTCTGCGTCCCAGTCCGATGTTCTATCCACTGCATCACCGCCTGGTCAGGCTGTACCTTGCCTTTTACACTTAGCGTACATTGGAACATTTTTCTTACCAGAATATAAAGAACCTTGGTATTGTTTGAACAACTATGCAACAATCCATAATACAGATATACCACAAGTCATTCAACCAGTCCTCTTATAGACATTTATCTTGTTTCCAATTTTTTGCTATTATTGTAATGTAATAACATTGTAGATAACATTATTTCACATATATGTAAATATATCAATAGGATAAATTCCTAGAAATAGAATCGGATCAAAATTGCTTGTCTTAGACTTGGTCTGCTGAATAACTGAGCCTGAGAAACAGGCTTGTGTGCACAGTTTATTTTGAGAAGTGATTCCAAGAGGATCCGAGGCACTGGGAGAGAGAAACAGGGAAGGAAGGAAAGCCAATGGAAGGGTAAGTTTTCTAGCTCCTTGCTACTCAAAGTATTCTCGTTAGCAGCAACACCACCTAAAGCGTGTTAGAAATGTTGAATCTCGGGCCCCACCCCTAACTTACTGAATTAGAATCTACATTTAACCAAGATCTTGAAGTGTTTTATGTATAATCAAATTTTGAGAAGCAGTGATATAGCATTCACTACTTTAGGCAACTAGGGCTCAATCTTTCTGGGGACCCTATGAAGAGTCAGAAGGGCTGCACTTTGATTATTTACCCAAAGGACAGAATAGGAAAGCACTTAACCACTGTCTCCCATATCTCATTGGTCAAGGCTTGCCCGCTGAGGTGTTAATTTCCCTTTACTGCCAGGTTTGCAAGTTGTCAGAACTTGACAGTTGCATATACTCTGTGTGGAGTAGCAGTGGAGCGCCAGGACAGAAAGTGAGAAATAAGTGTGATGTGTCTAAAAGAAAGGATGTCAGATTATATCCCTGTGCAGCTGGATGTTGCAGCAATGGCTGAAGTACACACATGGGCCATGAGGACATTGAGAAGGAGTACCAGAGTACGCAAAACCTTAGCAACATGTCTTCATTGGAACACTCTTTTCCAAAATGTCGATTCCTCTCCCAGCCATGTAGAGAAATATTTTTAGTGATTCACAATTAGCATTACAAAGAAAGGGGAAAGAGAGAGAGAAGAATAGAAAAGTAGAAAATGTTAATACATTATATGTAAAAATGGTAAGTATTCTTTTATGAAAATTATTTCCATTCTATATGTGGGAGTATATTGAATTACAATGTTAGAAAAAACTACTTACTTTGAGTCACAGTCAAAAAAAGTTTGAAAAACATAGCATAAGGTATGCTAATTTATACCCTTCTCAGAAGTGATTAAAAGTACTTACTTATTCCCTACATCATTAACACAGTACAAATATACCCTTTCTTATTGTTTTAGTATAAAATGTAGAAAATGTCTGACATTGTAATTTTAATGTCCATTTCTCTTAAATAAATAAAATCAAGAATTGGTTCATCAAATTAAGAGATGTTTGTACTTTCTTTTTGAACTATTTACTCTTATCCTAGGATTAGCTGTTTTTTTTTTTTAAATCAACTTGTGGGTATTCCCTACATTAGGAAAATTAGAAGCATGAGAGTGATATGAAACTTCCTTTTTACTTTGCTTATGGTTGGTTTTTACTATATAGAAATTTTGCATTTTTATGTAATCAAAATTTTTATGGTTTCTAAATTTTGTATTCCTATTCCCTGTCAAGGTTATAAAATACTTCTTTTAGGGCTACTGCAATATTTTAATGGCTTAATTTTTCTTACATTCAAATTTTGATCCATTTGGAATAAAACTTCCTGGCATACCAGGAAGTGAGATGCAGATTCAACTTAAAATTTTTTTACATCAAGCTTCCTGGTTGTCCTAACAACATATGTTGAATAAATCAAGTGACTCACACTATTTCTTAAACGTTATGATATTGTGTTAATTAAACAGGCCTTCAGCTATCCTCTGGTCTTAAGACTAATAGCATAATATATACATAAGTATATACAACTTTAGTTTTATCCTAGTGATCATCCCCATACCTATACTGTTTTAACTTTCCTAAATTTAAAAACTCTTCATAATTTGCCTTTTTAAGGGCTTAACAAGCATTTTGAAACAGAAGAATATAATCATGTTTTGAAATAATTCAAGTAATTATATGATAAAGGCTTACCTTTTCTCTCATCTTTCTTCCTCCCAAAAGCAATGGTTTGCTCTTGGTACGAGGGAGCAGCCACATCTTACTGAACTGCAGTATAGTCACCAAGAAAGAGAAAAACCTCAAATTCCCTCACATTAAAATTGTTTAAAAATCTCTAGCCCTGGCCAGTTTGCTCAGTAGTTGAGTGTTGGCCTGGTGTGAGGATGTCCCGGGTTCCATTCCCAGTAAGGGTACAGAGGAGAGGTGACCATCTGCTTTTCTACCTCTCCCGCTTCTCTATTTTTCTCACTTCCCTTCCTGCAGCCATAGCTCCACTGGCTTGAGCGAGCTGGCCCCGGGTGCTGAGAATGGCTCCATGGCCTCCACCTCAGGCACTAAAAAATGTCTCCAGTTGAAATGGCACATCAGTCTCAGACGGGCAGAGCATTGCCCCCTAGTGGGCTTGCTGGGTGGATCCCGGTTGGGGCACATGCAGGTCTGTCTCTCTAACTCTCCACTTCTCATTAAAAAAATTTTTTAAATCTCCAAATACAGCCTAGTGAAGCACTTCCTTATCTTCTGTAGTATAAGACAGCATGGGGCATGTCGCTGATGGAGGAAAGTGACTGCTGTGGTACATGTGGCGGAACTGAATTAGAACTAAAGAAGACTTAAGAAGACTGCATTCTTTCATTTTTTGGATATTTCAAATTTTAATTAAAATAAAAAATATATTTTTATCAAAAGTTATATGTATTTTATCTATATAAAATTTATAGGATATATTAACTTTTATTAAAACTTAAATATCCACAAAAAAGGACAAAATTTCTAATTTTCATTACACACACACACATACACACACAAACACGCACGTGCGCGCGTGTGTTTTGGGAGGGAGGGCCAGACAGCAACAGATAGGAAGGGAGAGAGATGAGAAGCATCAACTTGTTGTTGCAGCACTTCAGTTGTTCAAGATTGCTTTCTTATATGTGCCTTGACAGGGGGCTCAAGCCAAGCCAGTGACCCTTTGCTCAAGCCAGTGACCTTGAACTTCAAGCTAGCGACCATGGGGTAATGTCTATGATCTCACGCTCAAGCCAGTGAGCCCGCACTCAAGCTGGTGACCTCAGGGTTTAAAACCTGGGTCCTCAGCATCCCAGGCCCACACTCTACCCACTGCACCACTGCCTGGTCAGGCTCTAATTTTCATTATAATCACCATAATGCCAAAAGGCTACTGATCAACCTGGGTGTTTGGCTTTTCTAATGTTCATCTCTTTATCTCTTGAAAGAAAAAAAACAACAACAAGCATTCACAAAGCTTACAAGGACCAGATTAGAGCTATAAAATCAAAATATTGTAGGATATGGAATGGTATAGTATTAAGCGTTTATTCTTCAGTTAAACTCACATACCACTTTTTTTTAAAAAAAATCAAACTTCCTAATAAGGCATTTAGTTAAAATTCCTCTTGATCTGGTTTCACCCTCTCCTGAGACTTATCTTTTCTCATTCCAGTTACAGCAGAATATTGGAACTGCACAGTCTCTAAGATCCTGGACATGTTTTACAAGGTCTGACCTGTGGTGGCACAGTTGATAGAACATCGAACTATAATGCTGAGGTCACTGGTTTGATACATATTTGTCCAGTTTTTCTAACAGTGTATGTTGAATAGTCTCTCTTTACCCTATTGTATGTCCTTGCCTTCTTTGTCAAATATTAATTGACCATAAAGCCGTGGTTTATTTTTGGGCTGTCTTTTCTATTCCACTGATCTATATTAAGGCCCACACTTATCTAAAAAAATAAATCTCTGCCCACATTGAGCACCTATCGTATTATCTTTAGAAGGGCAGCAATTGGTTTTAAGACCTGGCTTTGTCATTTATTGACACTGTGAACTTGGATAAAGCATTTACCTCTCTGATTCCTCATTTTCATATGTAAAATGGGGATAACACTACTTGTCTTACACAAAACTTCAAAAAAATAAAAAGTATTTTTTAACTGTAAAGGTGTAAAAAAGCCACCAAATACTACTACTATTACTACTATTTTCCCTCCTCCTCCCCCCTCCCCATATCAGCAGTACTAGTAGTCATAGTTGTCATGGCAATTGTGATAAATGATGTTTCTACTTCTGTTGAACTGGGCCATTTGTTTGCCTTCATGAACAGGAAATAACTATTCACTAACCAAAGAAACAAATGCAAAATAGTGAGCAACAAAACAACAAAACCCTTGTGAGTAGGCAGTGAGTGGATGACCCCTAGCACACTCAGCCATTTCCTAGCTCTGGGACATGGCTCACTCCCCTGATCTCCTTTCCTCACTAGTCACTGACCATTTCTGGTTGGTTTTCTACTTGTACAAACCACACAAAACTACAAATTCCTTCATTAGCACACAGATTTATTTTTTGCAAAGGTGACTCACCAGCTGATTATGTACACTTGTTCTCCCAGTTAGATTTAGATGTATCTTCTACCTAATCCAGCCTGATGTTCCATTTAGGGTTTAAACAGAGAAACAGGGCCACTAAGAGGTTTTTATATACAAAAAGCAATTTGGTATAAGGATTTGACCTTATGCAATTGGGGGAGATCGTTAAACAATCTTTGTAGATGATGCTGTAGTTTGAAGTCCACAGGGAAGGCAGTTGAGAAGGGAAGACAGACACAAAGTGAAGAGTAGTAAGGACCCTGGTCACCAAGAGCACAAGCTGTAATCAGCAAGGATGGACTTATTTCAGCTCTCACTGATTTCCAAGCTGGATGAAATGGGTGTCCTACAGGGAACGTTGACACCCTTCATCATGAAGGTAAACACACCTTTGGCCCAGAGGCAAGAGAAACCAAGAGGGTACAGGGAGAGGCCAAGTAGTTGCAGGCTTGGATGTTATTCCATGCCAACAAGGTGAGCCAGTAAACAAGCAAAATGTACAAGCTAAAAGTGCCTGCTCCAATCTTCCTGGTGTTTAAAAAAAAAAAAAAAAAGTTGCTGCTTTACATCTACCCTACACATCCCATTCCAAATTGTCTCTTGTAGACATTCTAACTGGAAATATAAAAACAAGGACATTCTGGGAAGCATAATTCATCCAAGTCAAGCTGACACATTACAAAGCCATGACAGTCCACCCCTTGTCAACCTGGCACTCATTCACATCTCTTTAAACCATATGTTATTCCCAAATGCAGATACTAACAAAGTCACGATTCTACCTAAAATAATATAACTATCTCCTATTTAACAAACATGCTAACCCTTTCCTTAAAAGAGGATAAAAATTCTCTTGTATTGTCTTTGGGTGATGTTTGTTGTTCTTCAACCTGACTCACACTCCCTTTTGGTATCCTATAACTTAAATACAAATATATAAAGTTAACTAATATTAACATGTTTTATGGTAGGAAAATGAGACTGAAAAACAATACTTGGTTTAATATATACACAAACATTCATATAAAAAAGGGAAATGAATTATGTTTATATCATAACTATTACAGTGCTCATTTCTATAACCGGTCACTTGATCATAGCTGGTATTTATAACTATCTTTTCCCAATACCATTGAATATTCCCTGTGCCCTCAGCAAGTTCCTAAGCTATCTGCAGTTCTTTATCTTACAGGGTGTCCCAAATTTTCATTCCAAAAGAATTTGGGACATTTTCAGTGCTGCCTAAGTTGAGTTGTCAGTTTTCCATTGATTTTAATCACAGGACATGGGAGTATAGCATTCCAGGTATACTCCAGTACCAACCCAGTTTCCCCTTGATAGTCAAGTTCAATCTACAAATAATTCCCCTTCTTAACCTGTTGCTTTACAAAGTGGCCAGAAGGAGGCAGTCTCAGTTTTTAGTGCAAAGAATTAATTTTTCTCTTTGGAACTAAGACCTCTAAGATCAACAGAAACTAAAGCTTCAGAGGCAGTAAGCAAAAACTTTGCCAGTGGGTGACTAGGAATAATTCTATATGGAACCATGCTTATTTCCTGGTTCTAGAACCCATTGATCCTAGTTATAGGAGAAATAGCACCATAAATAAAAAACTAATTTAGAGCATATACAGCCTCCTGAAGGGCGCTTCCCTGACCCCCGGCGGCAATGCTCCCTCGCTGGCACTGCAAGTGAGTCTTCAAAAGGGCATTCCTTCATTTTATCAAGCCAACTGCTTCAGGATGACAGGAAATATGATAAGCCTAGGGAAACTGTGAGCATGGGCCCATTACTATACTTCATTTACTGTGGGGTTCCTTAGTAAGAAGTGTGACATACCATGATGGTGGAAAAGGCATTCTGTTAAGTCCATGTATAGTGGCTCTGGCAGAAACATTAGGAGCAATGAAGGTAAATTCATATCCAGAACAAATGTATATCCCACTGAGAACACAGCACTGCCTTTTGCATATGAAGTAGTCTAACGGAATTAATTTGCCACCAAGTAGATAGCTGGTCCTCTTGGGGAATGTTGCCATAGAGAAGTTTCAGTGTTATATGCAAATCTACCTAATTGAGTGGAAGTCTATGTTGCTAAGCCAATGTATAACCTCCACCCCTGGTACCATGTGCCTTTTGTTCATGAACCAATATAGACCTCCCTGCTTTTCTGACTGAACCTTGACTAATGAATTTGGTACATTGGAACAGAATCTAAAGAATAGGTTCTCACAATTGGTTCTGGGTTATCTAAAACAGGTTTTCTCATCTTGCTTTTATAACACAGACATACATTTATATTTAAAATATTGAAAGTGTCTATACAAAACCAAATAAATTATTTGAAGACAAACACAAACAAGGATATTCAGGTCATACTTACTAAGGACTGAATCAACATGTTAAGACAATGTTGCTGAATCTCAGGAGGTACATTTGCAAATCTTCTCTCAGACCAAAATCTTACAAAATGCTTTGCAATCCACCTGTTGTAAATAAAAGAATCCTAAATTATAGAAATGAACATATTTTTCATTATAATATTCAATCATATTTGCATTTTCAATTTGTACATATATATGGTCTCACTAACTCTTATAGTTAATTTTGTGAGCCCTATAATGAATCTAAGTATGCTCTCTTTTTGGTAAACATATTTTAAATTGGCTTTGAGTTAATGTACATGGACTTTAACATAAGTAACAATAGTTAAGATAAAGCAAAACTGATTCCAAGCATTCTGAGTAATATCTAAATTAATACTTCTTTTCAATGTTTACAACTAGTTAAGTATTAAACTACATATTCTGTGCCCAAGAAAATGCACCAAGTCTAACATTTCCCAGAAAATTAGGAGAATAAAAGAAGCAAATCCCTAAATTAAAAGAATCAGCATTACTTCAGCTCACTTACTCCATGCAGTCAGCAAAAAGACCTTCCACTCCAACTGAATGAGCAATAATCAGGCACTCTAGTATTGATTTCAAACTTCTAGAGACAGGCTGAAATTGATAAAAAGCATTATATTTATTCTTTTTAAACTTAAGCTAAAAGTATTAGGTTTATATAGATGATCTGATATAATGTACCTAAACTGCAGAATATATGTAATTCAAAAGTCTGTTATTCTTTTAAAAGCAAGTTACTAATAAATTCTAGTAATTACTAATAATTGCTAGTTTTATAGAATAGCATTTGAGCTCTTTTAGTTGCCAAAATGCACAGAATTTCTATTCTAATTTCATTTAATTTTTTAAAAGTAAAAGTGGTTTAATAATTTCTAGCACATCACATTGCAATACAATCATCAATCTAACCAACTTTCTAAATTAGTAATACAATTTAAAGAACGTGTGCAATTAAAGATCCTACATTGACCCCTGATAAAATGATAGACTTTAATTACATCATAATTATATAACATATTTCAAAAGCACACATACAGCAGTATTGAACTAAAACAATAAATAGATGTATGTACAAGTGTGAGAAGAACTCAGTGCTCTTGGTGTTAAGCCTCTGTGCTACATGTTGCCTAGGTTACATATTTCTAGTTTGGGGACTATGTTTCTAAGCACATTTATTGCCCGTTAGGATAAGAATTCAACTTCTCTTTGTACACATTAATTAACTGTGATTTAGGGTTTATATACATAATAAAAGCCAGCTACCAGCCAATCTGTGTATAGAGTCTATACATGTGTACTTCTGAAGATCCCCTAGTCTCAGAAAAGAGCAAAATTTCTTCATAAGTGCCTGCAGCATAACCTTAACAAGGTCGGCGATTTCCAACTTTTAAAATTATGAATTACTATTAATTTGATTATCTAATACCCTTCTCCTTTAAAGTGTTAGACTGTATTAGTGTTTAAGAAATTTAATAGAAATATTTTTCTTTGTATATTAACAATTGAGTTGTTTCCTATGGATAACTAGAGGTACTCTAAGTTGTCTTAAAATCAGAATTTTACAGTGATCATTCTATCAAGTTAAATAAGTTGGTTTTCTGACCCACTTCAGGTAAGAGTATTAACTGGTTTGAGGGAGCAGACTACTGGTACAGATACATTTGACAACTTAAAAGCTCCCAGAAGTCTGAGAAATTCTAAAAGTAAACACAAGAGTTAAAAAATCCGACAGTCTAACTTTTTTTAGAAACTAGCTGTACCCGGCCACGCGTTGCTGTGGCTCAGTCTGGTTAAATGGAAAAGAAAGAGAAGAGAAAGTGCACATTTGTAATATGCTTAATTTCACAATGCTTGTGGGTATACAATATTTTTTGTTGTTCCATTGTCTGTGCAGATATAGAGATTGTATGGTTTGCTGACTCTAGAACACGCAACATATAATTGTCCATGTGAGAACATGTGTTGTTTTTATGTCAAACAGATGGTGCTGTTTTTCAAAAAAAGCATGTTTTTAACTGTCACAAGTGTCACGTGTGACATCTATATAAATAGTAGGTATATAAAAACGCGCGTATTCGAATGCAATGTTCTGTCAAAACTTTAAAGCAATCGGTGAAGAACTTTCGGAGATTTAAGATTTTGAACAAATGAATAAATTTACATTTTTATTTATATAGAAGATGGGCAGTGCTCTACCACACAGTCCACTAGTTGACATATAACTTAAGAATAATTTCAATAAAATTATTAAAATACAGTGTGTTCATAAAGTCATGGTCCATTTTTGACCAGTCACAGGAAAGCAACAAAAGATGATAGAAATGTGAAACCTGCACCAAATAAAAGGAAAACACTTCCAGTTTCTGTAGGATGATGTGGTAGCATGTGCACATGCACAGATGATGACGTAACACCGTGTATACAGCGGAGCAGCCCACGGCCATGCCAGTCAGTAGTGGATGGTACAGAAAAAAGTTCAGTGTGTTCTGTGGCTCGCTAAATTCAAATCTGTGACCAAAGTGCAATATGAATATCGGTGCATTTATAACGAAGCACCACCACATAGGAATAACATTACTCAGTGGATAAGCAGTTGAAGGAAACCGGCAGTTTGGTGGAGAAACCCCGTTCTGGTAGGCCATCAGTGACGAGTCTGTAGAGGCTATACAGGATAGCTACCTAAGGAGCCCTAAAAAATCTGTGCGTGTGTGTGATCGACAATTACACCTAAGCAAGATTACAGTTCATAAGGTGTTAAAGAAACGTGTTTTACGGGGTACAAATTGCAGCTGTTGCACGCTATCAAACCAGTGGATAGACCGCTGGTTTATTCACTCAGTTACACCAGACATCTTTACCCGTGTGTAAACTTCACTATCGTTTGGATGTGTGTAGGGCAACAAATGGAGCCCACATTAAACTGCACTGAATAGGTATGAAACTGGGAGAGTTTTCCTTTAATTTGGTGCAGATTTCACATTTCTATCATCTTTTGTTGCTTTCCCGTGACCAGTCAAAAGTGCACAATGACTTTACAGACACACTGTATAAAAGAATTTACTGCTTAAAGCGGAGACTGGCAAACTACAGCTTGTGAGCCAAATCTAGCCCTTCCCTGTTTCTGTAAATTAAGTTTGATTGGAACACTGCTTATTTGCATATTATCTGTAGCTGCTTTTGCTCTACAACAGCCGAGTTGGGTAGTCATGATAGAGACTATATGGCTTACAAAGGCTAGAATATTTACTATCTAGCCTTTTACAGAAAAAGTTTACTGACCCCTGGTTTAAAGAGTTAACTTTAGCTTTCTGAGAATTTTACTTATATGGAAACACTGATTCCCAAATGTCTTTGTAACAGGATGATTGACATTTAGTTATTTTCAAAACCTGCTTGTAGAATGTGGAAAAGACATTTATTTAAATCATTATCTAAAAAAGAATTTAAATTAGTGTCAAAAAGTATGTAAGTCCCACTATAATCCTACAAAATAAAGTGCAAGAATCATGTAAAAGGCAAGATTACAAAGTTAATGAAATGACGGAAGCTAGCTTGCCAGAAGTTCCAGAGCCAGTCACCCTTCATATGACATCAAACTTGTATTACATGGAGTGTGTTATTCAAGGTTTAAAAGTAATACACATCATTGTAGAAAACTTATAAAATGTAGAAGAGCATAAGTTAGATAATAAAAAATAACCTACAGTCATAGTAAATTAAAATAATAAAAAATCTAAAAACAATGTACAAAATGGCATCTGTACAAATACATACTATGGGATCTTGCTTTAGACGATACATTTATGTTTACATAAAGTAAAATTTAGAAGTCAGCATTTATAGTCCACCTGGGGGAGAGGGAGAAGAGAAGTACATTCTACCCCAAGTACATGCTGTAAAGAGAAGTGGTAGAAAAAGGAAGAAGAGCTACTGAAGCACTGTGATAAACACACCTGGTAAATGGAGAAGGTAACCTTGGCTCCTGATTTCCTTTCTCTTAGTTTCAAACCTAGAGTCCCAGCTGTGCATGCCATCTTTGAATTATCACTGGGGAACAAAATTTTTGTTGCATCCACAAAAACACTTGTTCTTACTTAATTCGAGTGTGCTGGTCTCAAATCTGACATTAGTTTTTCCTCTGTAAGCTAGAGTTTTTTTGCAATACAGATTTTAGGTTTTCATCTTATTGTAAAATTTTCAACATTTAGTTTAACATAATGAAGAATGTCTTTTTGGGCATCATCTTTGTGAAAATATAATAATTTATATAATGCAGTAAATACACTAATACACTAAAAGAGGGGTCAGGAACCTTTCTGGCTCAGAGAGCCATGAACACCACATATTTTAAAATGTAATTCCGTGAGAGCCATACAATATGATTAACACTAAACACAAGTAAATGTGTGCATTTTATGTAAGACCAACACTTTTAAAGTAAAATAAGTTTCTGAATTCTTTATAATAACGTTGTTATGTTGTTGCTAACCAATGATGGATAAAATACTTCTTACCATTAATATGACTTTTGGTGCTGCATTGTTTTGCTGATGGCTTTGTAGGCTGGTTGATACATAGTGAGGTTAAGCTTCATGCAGGCATTGAGACTTCCATCCGTTAAACATGATCGTAGATTGGTCTTAACATTCTTTAGATGTGAGAAAGACTGCTCACATGCATACATAGAGCCAAACATTGTCAGTACAGCAATACTCACACACTGAAGTGTGTGGTATGCGACAGGAAGCGCGTTCCAAGTTTTGACAATCAGCTTGTCTATAGGTTGAAGTTTTCTTATTTCTCCCCACTTGTGTTTGCTTGCCAACTCTGCTTGCTGTTGTGCAAATCTTTCCAAATCTTCATTCAGTGACTGAACTTATTCACTCACATGTCTGAGGCCTTCAGGTCAGCAGCTCGTAGCTCAAAATCTGACGGAGACACCAGGGATATAACTCAGGTCGGCGCTGTCTACTGCACACTTATGTTGATGGGTGATGAACTTAAAAACACAAGTGTGCTCACGAAATTCTCCAAAGCGCACTTTGAATGACTGCAGATTAGATGTGATGCCCGCTACCTGCTGGAGATCAAGATATTGAGCAGGGTCACTTGCTGTGCATGCATCTTCAAACTCTCCCAGTTTGTCAAAGTGTAGTAAAAGACCTGTTTCAATGTTGGCGATGAAGAGTTCCAGCTTGTTTTCAAATGCAAACACTGCTTGTTGAAGGGATAAGACTGTTTTTCCAACGCCTTGCATTTTCACATTGAGCTGGTTCAGATGTTCAGTCATGTCCACGAGATAGCAGAACTTCAGGAGCCACTCAGTGTTAGCTAACTCAGGATGCTTGACGTTTTTCATTTCAAGAAAAGTCTGGATTTCGCTCAGACAAGCCGCGAAACGGCTGAGCACCTTCCCTCTTGACAACTAACACACATTGCTGCGCAGAAGCAGACCAGGATAATTATTCCCAACTTCACCCAGCAGTGTTTTAAACTGGCGATCATTTAAAGCTTGGGCAACAATAAAGTTGACCACCCGAAAGACCAGCAACTTCTCCTCACCAAGCTGCTCGCTACACATCTGAGCACAAAGCGCCTCCTGATGTAGGGTGCAGTGAAAACTTAGGATGGGTCTTTTGTCATGATCACGAAGAAGCGATACGAATCCTGTTTTGCCCCACCATGCATGGAGCACCATCAGTACACACCGAAATAAGTTTATCCATCGGTAGATATTTTTTCTTTAGCGAACTCAGTGAAAGATTTGAATAAACCCTCCCCTCTTCTTGCCTCTTTCATAGGCAAAACAGCAAGACTTTCCTAATGTAGTGTGTCACCCACAGCATACCTTGCAATCACGCTGAACTGGGATAAATGGCTTAAGTCTGTTGACTCGTCCAAAGCGAGAGAAAAGAATGCTGCTGCATTTATGTCCTTCACTTGTGTTGCCTCAATTTGATTTGCCATCATGATGGTACGATCATGAACAGTTCTTGCCGACAGAATCATGTCTTTTATTTGTTTGATTATCTTGTCTTTATCCAAAATGTCGTCAAAAAGTTCATTGGCAACATCAAGCATGAATGTTTTGGCATACTCCTCATTTGTGAGTGGCTTCCCGTTTCTCACAATTACTAAAGCAACAGCAAAGCTAGCCAAATTCCAGTCACCTTGCTGGGTCCAAACACGGAGTTGCTGCTGACTAGCTTGCACTCTGCACAATAACTCTTGACATGCTTTCTTCCTGCTGTCCCCCACTGGATATTTCGATGCAAATGTAATATGGCGTGTGTCGAAGTGCCACTTTATATATGACCGTTTCATTGATGCAATTTTATCATTGCATATTAGACACACTGTAGTACCTGCTCTCTCTACAAAGGCAAATTCCTCTGTCCATTCCTGCTGAAAAGTACAATACTCATCTTTTTTTCTTTTAGCCATCTTCTTCGTCAAAAGGGTTTCTGCAATTAGCTAGCTGACTACTTGATTAAAAGGAGGGAAGTTTACTTCATGGCCTCACAATGACCCATGTACATTACGCATTATCCAATAAAAATTTGGTGTTGTTCCGGAGGACAGCTGTGATTGGCTCCAGCCGCCCAGAACCATGAACGTGAGCAGTAGGAAATGAATGGATTGTAATACGTGAAACTGTTTTATAATTTTAATATTATTTTTTTTTATTGAAGACTTGTTTGCGAGCCAGATGAAGCCATCAGAAGAGCCACATCTGGCTTGCGAGCTATAGGTTCCCAACCCCTGCACTAAAAGATATGATTGCATCAGAAATTGTCTACAATTTCGAAACAGAATATATTAAAACACTTATTTTAATCATAAAATTTGTGCAAAACTTATTTAAATTTTATTCACACAATAATTTGCATTTGTTGCTCTTGCCTTTGTGTATACTTGTTGAGGACAATCTCATTTCATGGTCCAGCAGTAGTTTGCTCATCACTAACAGCTCCAAGATTTTCAGGAAACTTATCAAGGTGACTGTTCAGGAAGTGAATCTTAACACTCATGTTACATCCAATGTCATGGAAAGCCAACAGCATCCTTTGAACCAGAAGTTCATAGTTTTCTGCTTTTTTGTTGCCAAGGAAGTTTTTTGTAACTGCCACAAAAGACTCCCCTGCTGCTTTCTCCTCCTTATTCATTTTCCTGGCAAATTCTTCATCATGTATGAGGGTTCGAATTTGAGGTCCATCAAATACACCTGCTTTTATCTTCTCGAAAGGCAGAAATACTATGTTGAAAGCATTCACTTTCTCTACTCAAAACCTGAACAAACTGTTTCATTAAGCTAAGTTTGATGTGAAGTGGGGAAAAACTGATCCTGTCTTGATTAACTACAGGTTCATTCACAATATTTCGCATTCCTACTTCCAGAGCTTCATGTTTTGGCCACTATTTCTGTGTCCAGTGTTTCTTGCGAGCTCGGCTGTCCCACAAACACAGAAAGTAAGGATACTTTGTGAAACCTCTCTGTTTTCCTAGCAGGAAATTTACTATTTTAAGATCCACACCAATGATCCAGTTATGCCCCTCATACTTCAGAACGTCGAGGACAATTTTTATGTCATTATAATCTTCTCACAGATGAGTTGAATAACCAATTGGAACCGCTGCATAAACATTACTGTTGTGTAGGAGAACACATTTCAGACTCCATTTAGAGCTGTCAAGAAATAGCCGCCATTCTGTCGGACTGTAAGTGGTAACACCTCGCTGGCTGAGAAGACTACTGATATCATGACAGTAAACAAAGTGTTTGTCTTAGGAAAGAGTCCACAAAAACATGTTCACACTTCCTGAAATGGGATACTTTAGCTGACCGGTGAAGTACATTCTTTTCTTGAAGCCTGGATGCTAATAACTCAGCTGCTTTCTTTAATAGGCCCAAATCTCTTACTAAGTCATTCCATTTGGGTCAGATAAACTGCTGAGGGGTTAATGACTGCTTGACAACAGAAAAAGACCCTTCAGATTCTACAACCACTTCCTCATGCTTCTTTTCAAAATACACTTGATCACCATGTTCACTTTCTTCAACCTTAGAAGAAATAAAACCATTGAAAACTGGAACCGGGAGTGTCTCAAGAGTGTGGGATAGGTCGTATTGCTGAAGGAATATTAGGATATGCGATCTTATGCCATTGTTTCTTGCCGATGCCCTTTGTATGGATCAGACAGAAGTAATAGTCACTGCTGTGATCCTTAGGTTCACGCCAAACCGTGGGAATACCAAAAGGCATTTCTTTGCATTTTCCTTTTGTCCAGTCACAAAGCATTTCCTCACAATTATGACACACAATATGAGGAGCCCAATTCTTATCTTGATCGTCAAGGGGAACTTGAAAATAGGCAATATATGCACATATCACAAATGATGAAATATTGCACCTTTGATATTGAAGTATGTAACAGTCACATATATAACAGAAGGTGTCAGGACTATTCTTACATTTATGCCTACTCAAAGAAGCCATGGTTCAGTCTTAAAACAAAATACATGTGTGTTTTTATCAGATAATTTTTACATTTAAAAACAACTAAAATTATGTAAAAATGATGTCTGTAAAACATTAATTGTCTTGTGGTTATGTTCAATCCAAGAGTCGTAGCCCTTTAATTCCAATTTAAAAAGCAATAAATGCCATTAACTGTAACAAAAAGAAATTAAAATTGCGTACAAACTAGAGCATGCACCAAGAAACAGATTTCATATTTGGAATCAGCGATGCAGAAATATATAGTAACAGTCCTAATACCTCATGCAACAGAAAATGAAAAAAAAAAGAATTGTTCCCCAGTGTTATAGAAGATACTCCTACATCCTTTCAATAAACCCCCACCTCAATTTTATTTAATTTAAAATGCTTTCAATATCTGGGTTTTTTTGTAAATACAGTACATGAGTTATTTCTCAACTAACATTCCCATTAGTTAAATTAACAATATTTTAAAGATTTAAAGCATTATTTACTATCATAGTTAAAAATCTAGTAGGTAATAATGGTGACTTTAAGCACTGGATAAAAATTTCTGAGACTCAATAATTACCTTCCGAAAGAAATTACAGTAATCTCTTCTTAATATATAGACTGCTACTTCTTTTAATCCTTCTAGTCCATACATATCAGCCATATTGAGTATATTACTAAAATAAAAATAGATATGATGTTAATTTTCCAATTTAAAAACCAAGGCATAATACACAGTAATTTCCTAATAGATACTCTGTTTAGAAAAAGGAAAAATCTCTATTATTTTATTCCTAACTTTCTGCCTTACCTAATAAATAATCTTTATGGATTATAAAAAGGCCAAATGTTGAAAGCACTGTCACATGATTTGAATAGTGAAGAATAACAAAAAGTAAATTTGAAGATGTTTCAAATTCCCCTCCGATTCTCATGTATATATATTTCTAGGGAGAAATTTCAGTGTTTAATCTTTGTGACTCATGATACTTTCTCCCCCAAATCATATTAATTGTAATTAAAAGAACCAATAAATATTAAAGATGAAAAGAGCAGCTTTCGCTTTGTCTGATGTTAGAATAGCAATAAAAGGAAAGGATATCCAGAAAATTAGAAGAGCAGGCAGATTTCACCCTAAGGGAGATTTCAGCAGCTTAAATAGCATTTTACTATAGAGCGCTTAAGAATCACATTATTGCTAGTCGTTAGGATGCCTGTGCCTATATTCTTAAATTAATGTTAAGGTTTCTCTTTTGTTGTTTAAAAGAGATACACTAAAGTAAAAAAAATAAAGTAGCAAAATAACTGTTCAAAATTTGATAAAGTTTTAATCAATTTTATTTTATAAAATCCTCTTTTATTTTCCAAAACAAAGATAGGTTTTTCTAACATAATTTAAATCTAATAAAGACTTTCCTTCTTGTATTACTGTGAGTTACTAGAAGACTTTTTCTTCTAAAAACACTACTGTTTTTAGGTATTCCCAAATATATACATGATATGGCAAAAGGGGTAATAAAAATGAAACTTCTACTTCACTGACACTTTGAGACATAGCTCAACAAAGCAGAAGCCAAAAAATTTTAATGCTTTTACATATATATTTTTAATGCTTTTATATTTAAAATAATTAAAAAGTAATACATACCCAATATTAGCTTTGTCTGGAAATTTCAAAGTTCCTCCATATATAAAACTCATCAGAACATTCATTTCTACGTGGCTCGTCCTGAAAAAATAAAAAACTAAACTCAAATCCAGAAATAATTAAGGTTTAACTGATATTGGTGATACACTCTATTTTCCCATAAACTTTTAGCCAAGATAAAATTTTAATCTTACTTTTATCTGAAGAATATATTCTTCAAATAATATCCATGCAGGTATGCCAATTAATTTAGTGTGAAGTAATTAATTTATTGCAGCTATGTTTTTTTACATATGTTATAAAATATTATTAGTATATAATCACATCACTGATTACTTATTGAGCATCTTGTATAAAAGACTAGGAGTTAGAAAGGACCTCAGAGGTCACAGTCCAACCTCTGGTACATTAAGAAATCCTCTCCTCAGTATCTCTGAAAAATGGCCTCTGATCATGCTTGAAGCCTCTGATAGACGATTGTACTCACTAGAAATATTCTTGTTATGTTGTACAGACTTCTTAATTAGCAATACTTACCCAGTGTTTCTAGCTTGGCCAACATCCTCATTTAACAGGCAAAAAGTAAAGCTATGACTTAAGAAGTCGTCTGGAGCGAATCTTTATGTCCCACTGACTATTGCATCTCACACTCTTAATTCATAACCTCCTTCCTTTTCCCTGCCTCTCCCTACACTCCAAATTTGTTCTGTTATCCCTATTTTGTTCATTATGGAACTTTCTGTATCTTGTACTACCTTCTACTTCTGTACAAAATTGAGGGAAGTTTCTGGTTTGTGGACAACCACCATTGGTTGTTGATGGAACTTGAGATGAAAAACAATTTCATTTATTTAATTTTTTTTTTTTTTTTTTTTTTTGCGGAGACACAGAGAGGAACAGATAGGAGAAAACAGACAGGAAGGGAGAGTGATGAGAAGCATCAATTCTTTGTTGCAGCACCTTAGTTGTTCATTGATTGCTTTCTCATATGTGCCTTGATGGGGGAGGGCTACAACAGAGCAAGTGACCCCTTGCTCATGCCAGTGACCTTGGGCTTGGGCTTCAAGCCAGCAACATTTGGGCTCAAGCCAGTGACCATGGGGTCATGTCTATAATCTCACATTTAAGCCGACGACCCTGCACTCAAGCTGGATGAGCCTGTGCTCAAGCCGGCAACTTCGGGGTTTCGAACTTGGGTCCTCCGCATCCCAGTCCAACGCTCCATCTACTGCACCACTACCTGGTCAGGCCAATTTAATTTCTTTTATCCTTTCTTCTCTGCTCAATCAGTGGAAAGAGGTGATGGGTAAAGTATTTCTACAAATTCAGACTTTCTCTTAGGTGGGCTGTCTTAGAAGGATAATAGTTGAGCAAGTCAACTTCAGCTCTTGCACTGAAGCACATTTTACTGCTTTAACAGTTTTTAATAATAACAAAGAAAACATGGTGGCCCTGGTGGTGCCTCAGTGAATAGAGGGTTGGCTTGGTGTATGGACATTCTGGGTTCAATTCCCAGTAAGGGCACACAGGAGAAGTGACCATCTGCTTCTCTCCCTCCTTCGTCTTCCCCATTATCTCCTCTTCCCCTCCAACAGCCAGTGGTTTGATTGGTTCAAGTGTGGCCCAGGGTGCTGAGGATAGCTGGGTTGGTGTGAGCACATCAGCCTCAGCCACTAAAAATAGGCAGGGAGAGAGAGCATCGGCCCCAGACGGGGTTGCCAGGTGGATCTCGGATGGGGAGCATGCAGGAGTCTGTCTCACTATCTCCCATCCTCTCACATTAAAAATTAATCACCTAATTAAAAGATTGATTAATTAAAAAAATAATTTTAAAAAAGGAAAATGTTGCCTGATGGGTGGTGGTGCGGTGGATAGAGCGTCAACCTGGGTCACTGAGGACCCAGGTTTGAAATCCCGAGGTTCGCTAGCTTGAGCGTGGGCTCATCAGGCTTGAGTGCAGGTTCATCAGCCTGAGTATGGGGCTGCCAGCCTGAGTGTGGGATCATAGACATGACCCCATAGTTGCTGGCCTGAGCCCAAGGTTGCTGGCTTGAGCAAGGGGTCACTGGCTTGGCTGGAGCCCTCTAGTCATGACACACGAGAAGCAATCAATGAACAGCTAGAGTGAAGGAACTACAAGTTGATGCTTCTCATCTCTCTCCCTTTCTGTTTGTGTCTCTCTCACTAAAATAAAATGTTTTCATATCTCCTCTGCTGATTTTTTCATTTTATTTTGAACAGGAAGAGAGTACATTATTGGGTTCCCTCAAGACTCTAACAGCATCTAGATTATCATCTAGATACCTAAAACAGAGCCTGAGATTCATATTAATCCTCTTCTCTCACTGCGCTGGGTCAGCCTCTCACTTTTCTCATCTGTACTATGACAGTATGCTTTCATATGGGTCCCTGCCTAAAATGATCTCCTTGCATTCCATCTCCCACACTGCTATCAGAGTTACTTTGCTAAAATGTAAATCTGATATAGTCCAACACTTTGACAATGCTTCAACAATTCTCCATAGTCCATAGAAAAAAAGCCCAAATTCCTTAGCTTGGTGTAGTGTTCTTTATCATCTGACCTCTGGTTTTCCCTCTCGTAGCTGTTCCCAGAAAAGTGAACTACTCATTTCCTGTACTTGAACTACATGCATGCCTTAGCACATACTGTCCACTTGGCTTAAAATATCCCCATCTCTACTTACTTCATCTTTCAGACACAACATATGACTCTTTATCTCTGATTGTTTCCTTAATGCCCTTAAAGCAAAAAAATAAAATAAAAAAATCCTGACTGTTAAACAGTAATAACATCTATACCAAGTACTTATGATTCAGTCGCTGAGCTAATCAAGCATTTTGAATGCCATTAGCGCCTTTAATCAACATAATAACTCAATAGTAGATACTAGTATTAGTCTCATTTTATAGATGAAAAAACTGAAATTAAGTAACTTGCACCCGGTCAAATGGCTAGTGAGGCACTGGAATATAAATCCAGGCAGACTGACTCCAAAGCTTGGGCTCTTAAGAATCCTATGTATATTTCCATTACCACATTTACCAAACTAACGTGTAATATCTTTGTTTACATTTTTATTTTTCCTTCTAGACTGAGTTCTAGTAGCAGCAGGATGTCAGCACTGATTCAATATTCTCAGGATGAGAAGATATTCCATTTCTCAAATAATGGAGCTATGCAATGGAGTCAGAGTGGAGACACGGTGGATAAGACACCCCTAGTTTGTTAAGCATAGTACCTAAAAATCTGCTAAAGGGACAAAAGGAGGAAGGCAAAAAGAAATGGAGTCCCATCTGACCTGTGGTGGCTCAGTGGATAAAAGCATCGACCTGGGAACACTGAGGTCGCCAGTTCAAAACCCTGCACTGGTCTGGTCAAGGCACATATGGGAGTTGATGCTTCCAGCTCCTCCCCCCTTTCTCTCTTTCTCTTTCTCTGTGTGTGTCTCCTCTCTAAAATGAATAAAATATATAAAAAAAGAAACTACATTAAAAACAAAGAAAGAAATGGAGTCCCATAGGGAAGTACTCAGAAAGGTGTTAGCTTTGATTCTATGCCCTTAATACATGCTTTAAATGTTTGGTGAATGTTTAAATGAATGGCTTATTAGGGCACTTACAGCATCTTCCCAAACCTTAAGAGAAACATATTAAATTAAAAATAAAAGCCTCACCAGTAGTGACGCAGTGGATAGAGCATCACCTGGAGCATTGAAGGCCCAGGTTCAAAACCCCAAGGTTGCAGACTTGAGCACGAGTTCATCGGCTCAAGCACAGGCTTGCTGGCTTAAGCATGAGATCACTAACATGATCCCAAGGTTGCTGGCTTGAGCAAGGGGGTCACTGGCTTAGCTGGATCCCCTAGTCAAGGTACGTATGAAAAGCCATCAACAAACAACTAAAGTGATTCAACTACAAGTTGATGCTTCTCATCTCCCTCCCTGTCTCTCTCTCTCTCTCTCTCCACACACACACACACGTATGTACTTTTCAATTATAAATATTAACTGGCCCTTACTATAACTAAGTAATGGTTTCTACTGATTCAAAATTCTAATCTTTAATACTTAGAAAAAATGTCAATCTCTAAATGTTCTCATGTGTATACTACAGATGTCACAAGAATAATTATGACATATTATCTGGTAAACTAAAACACTGGCATAATCACTAGAATGTATACTATTCCATACACTTTTCCTCAAATGTCAAGAGCCATTCATGTCAATGCTAATGAGACTTGGCCATTTACGCTGCAAGAATAGTTTGACTTGACATACTTAAAGAAAAAAAATAATGAGCAAATAAAAACAAAAGTAGTTTTATTAACATAAATAGCAAAATCTAGACATCTGAGCCTATATGTCAGTATATCTGACAGCTATAAAAACAGCAAGAAACCAATTTTCTGCTGTCTTGACAGGTGTTTGACTGAACTGCAGCCTCAATGCTGTGTTGTAAGTCATTTGTATTTTTACTAAAAGTGTTTAAAAAGACATGATCAACTGACCTAGAAAAACAACAACTTATTCCCAGTAGTCCACAGTTCAAACAGAAAGAGTTAAAGCATGATTTCCATTTAAACATAAGCTGAATAAAAGCCTGTAGGAGATGAAAACATTACATATACTAAGAAGAAAAATATATGAAAGGACAGAACTCTAAGATCAGAAAGCAAATATACACCTAGTCTACTAAAATTTCTGTGCTTCCTAAAGCTCCAAGTTCCTATGTGCATGAGGCTAAAGTAACATAGGAACTCATTCATTCACTCATTCATTCATCTGCTCATCTGTTCACATTCAACATTTACTGAATGCCAGGCTCTATTCTAGACCTTGAGGATACAAGAAGCTTGCATTCTAGAGGTATGACATGGACAATAAATATGTAAACCAATATATAAAGAAGATAAATTTAAGTGAAAAGTGCCATGAAGACAATACAACAGGATAACATAACAGAAAGTAACTGGAGAGTTTGGCTGGAGCTACTTTAGGTGGGATGGTCTGGGGAAAACCCAGGGGTCAGATCACATAGGGTCTTACAGGTTATGGTAAAGATTTGCATTTAATTCTAGTTGTAATGAGAAGGAACTGGAAATTTTAGTCAGGAGAGAAATACGATCTGATTTATATTTCTAAAGATCATACTGAAGGTTCAGAGCAATGCCAGGAAATCTTCCAAGGAAGAAGAGAATATCCAATTTCATGCTTCAAAGCCCCAAGCCACCACTGAAAGACTTTCATTTATATAAAATGGAAATATGTAGGGTTTCTTTACAAAAGCACTCATATGTCTGACCAGGCGGTAGCTCAGTGAATAAAGTGTCAGCCTGGGATGCAGAGGTCCCAGGTTCAAAACCCCAAGGTTACCAGCTTGAGTGTGGGCTCATCTGGCTTGAGTGTGGACTCACCAGCTTATATGTGGGGTTGCTGGATTGAGTGTGGAATCATAGACATGACCTCATGGTCACTGGTTTGAGTCCTAAAAGGTTGCTGGCTTGAAGCCCAAGGTTGCTGGATTGAGCAAGGGGTCACTGGCTAGGCTGGAGCCCTCCACCCCCAGCTATTTCAATAAAGAATTGATACTTCTCATCTCTCTCCCTTCCTGCCTGTTCCTATCTGTCTCTCTCTCTCTCTCTCTCTCAAAACAAAACAAAACACATTAGCTGTGGTTTAATTTCCAGTATAGGAAGTGGAAAATTTCTCCCTTCTTCCATTACAACAGAACTTCTACCTCCCAACTCTGGGGCATAGAATTGTAGGACTCAACTATTCTTACCTGAATTTACTGAGGGCTGTCCCACTTGAAAAATATAACAGGCATTACGTCTTTCAGTTACCAACTCTCATTAAAAACATTGTGGTTCTTTTCTGAGAGGACAGAGAGGATTTCATCGTAATCTGTCACAGAAAACATCCTGCAGACATGCAGCAGTGGCAGAGTTCCAAAAGAGGCTGCTGATCAAGCAAAGCAGGCACTGCTGTTCTGGCACTGGTGATAACCCTCACATGAACCTATTTCTCTCTAGAAAGATGAGAACTATCTAATTTAGGGAAAGAAAATATAAAACAAATATTATTGAGCACTACATATTATGTACCAAGTACTATGCCAGGTTCTGTCTTTGCTACATCTCATTTAACCTTTTCAACAATCCCAGGAAGTTCGGGGAAGGTAAGTAATGTTCCTAAAGTCATACAAAAAGGACTGAATGTCGGAGTGCCTATAAAAACATCACAGTCCATTATCTTTCTACTATACCACACCACCCAATGAAACATCTACCCAGGTTTACAATATGTTAATATGAAAACAGGATTTGTCTTGTAGATTACTTTCTTACAATATAAAAACTCCTAAAAGATGTGAATTCTTTTTTATTTCAAAAATATGGAATGCTTCATGAATTTGCGTGTCATCCTTGCGCAGGGGCCATGCTAATCTTCTCTGTATCGTTCCAATTTTAGTATATGTGCTGCCGAAGTGAGCACGTGAATTCTTTTTTAAAATAAAATTCCTAAATCCCCTTTTGTTTTTCTATGGCAATATATATATATACACACACACACATACATACACACACACACACACCATGATACTAGTAACATTTGTGGTAGTACTTTGAGACAGTTAATTTGATATGTGATACAAGAGAAAAAAAACATATTGAGTAATAATAATAATAATAATAAAGGATGTAGATAAAACCCAGTATCTATCAGGAGATACATTCTTGTTTCATTTCAGTGTTAGAAAACCTTGCTTTATCAAGCAAGATAGAAGAAATATATCACATTTCCAATGTGTTAGTATTAGAAGTGAGTAAGCTGATGGGGGTGCGGGGAGCCTCCACTGCTGATGTAGCAGTCTGGGTAAAACATACCAGTAAGGAGCAGGGCCGTGCTTATCACACGAAGTACAGGGAAAATACTATAAGAGGAGGACTAAGGAGTAAGCCTGGTCATTGGTGGCACTCCTGTAATGTACAGCCTCCTTATCTGGATGACACTCAACACAAATTTGGTTACTTTTATTTGGCTTTCTCTTGAACAAACTACTAAAATAAAGTCAGTCAGTGGTAGCCAAGCCTTATTATTAGAGGAGATATTTATCCATTACCTCTATCATGATCAAAGATGGAAAATTACAGGTGTGGGAACAGAGACCAACAGTTGATGCCACTAATTCTTTCCTATCTACTAATCTCTTAATAAATAGAATTCATTTTTAAAAGCCTGTGTATTTTTAATGTTTAATCTGATGACTCATGAGAGTTGATTAAGGATTTCCTTTTTTCCTATAGCTAAACTCAGAAGTCATCAGACAAAGGTGTAATATAAACCAGACAAAGCTGGAACAGCTCTGCTTGAAGAGGTACCCCTTCCCAAAAGGCCTCCCCTCGATCCCAATACCACACCTGTGTTCCCTGGCATACTTACCAGGGTCTTTAGGGTCCTGTGGGATAAAGTTTGGAAGTCGCTAATTAAAACAGTAGAGGACTGTTAAGCTAGATCAAGAGTGCATGCCGATGGGAAAGTTCTACTTTTTCAGTGGCTCTGATGGAATGAACTCTGAATTAAAACATGTAATTTATATTTAGCATAAGCACTTAGTTACCAAGTGACCCTAGGAAGATATTTAAATGATCTGACCTTGTTTTGATTCATCTGTTATATGTGAATAGCTTGCTCTCTCAAAGACTTATTTTATTCTAAAAACTTAAGGGCATAATAAATGTGAGAGAAGTCTAGAGAATATATGGTGTCACTGTAAGGTATTATTACACCTGAGGACAGAATCTCCTTGGAGACAGAAACAAAGGTATATAATAATAGCTATCAGGTAGTAAAAACGGTCACTGAATATATAAGGACCTAGAATTTCTTCCTGGAAAATATTACACATGTACTTACTGTAAATCACTTTCCCACTCCGTGGAGTAAGGTCTCATAATCATATAATTTTTTTTAGAATTTTCAAAAATGTTTGTGACAAACAATATTTCAACTCTTTTTAACAATAATTAATACTATGCACTACATTTTTACCTAGATTGAAAATACCACCATTTTTTACTTCCAGCATAATTTTCCTTAAATTTTATTTTTCAATTACAGTTTACTTTCAATACTATTTTATATTAGTTTCAGATGTATAGCATAGTGGTTAGACAATCATCTATTTTACAATGTATTCCCGCTGATATTTCCAATACCCACCTGGCACCATACATAATTATTAAAATATTAATGACTACATCCCGTATGCTTTCTTTACATTCCCATGTATCTACCAGTTCCTTCACCTTTTTCATCTAGTCTCACAAATCCCTCCCCTCTGCCAATCATCAGTCTGTTCTCTGTATATACCAGTCTGTTTCTGCTTTGTTTGTTCATTTATATTGTCCTTTAGATTCCACATATGAATGAAATCATATAGTAATTATTGTCTTTCTCTGACTTACTTCACTTAGCATACTACACTCCAGGATTTCATTCTTTTTTATGTCTAATATTCCATTGTATGTATGTAACCACTGCTTTTTTTATCCACTTGTCTATTGATGGGTGCTTGGGTTGCTTTCATAGCTTGGCTATTGTAAATAACACTGCAATGACATAAAGCTGCATATATTCTTCTAAATTAGTGTTTTAGGTTTCTTAAACTATATACCTAGAAGTGAAACTGCTGGGTCATAAGGCAGTTCCATTTTTAATTTTTTGAGGACCACCCTTGCCAACACTTACTGTTTGTTGATTTACTGATGGTAGCAGCTCTAACAGGTGTGAGGTAGTATCTTATTGTAGCTTTAATTTGCATTTCTCTTATGCATAATCATAAACTTTTTTGATCTTTATCTCACTAAACATAATCACATGATTTTTAATGAATGCAAAAAGTTGCATTCTGAGTCAAACTAATGTCTTCTCTCCATTTACATTTTTATTGAATTCAGTTCTAGTAAGAGCAGATCAACATTTTTAAAAAATGATGTCTAAAACATCCGAAACATTGCCCCTAGACAGGTTTCCAAAATTACACCACGGTGATTATCCATAGGATTGGCGCACTTAGACTGACCTCTGTTAGCATTACCCTTCTTATATTCAGGGGATATTTTAAATTCATCATAAAGGAAGAGATCTTATCAGTAGGGAACCTGTATCTTTCAGATTGTTTTTCAACAGTATGAAAAATGTCACCAATTCATCCATCTACATATTTCTTTTACCAACAGGATAATAAACTTTTTAGCTTGGTGTTTAAAATCTCCCATAATCAGAAACTACGTGATTGCCAGAGGAAGGGGGTAAAGGAATGGACAAAATGGGTAAAGGGAGTTAAAAGGCACAAACTTACAGTTACAAGATAAATCCTGGGTATGTAATACATGGCATGGTGACTATAGTTAATAATACTGTATTGTATGTTTGAAAGTTGCTAAGAGAATAGATCTTGAAGTCCTTACCACAAGAAAATAAAATTCTAAGTATATAGGTGGTGAAAGTTAACCATCATTCCACAATGTATACATATATCAAATTATTAGTTGTACACCTAAGAATAATATAATGCTATATGATATCTCAATAAAATGTTTTTAAACAAATAAAAGAGAAGCTCAGATGGAAAGATAACAGTGTTACTTAGTCACAAACATTACTTTTTTTTAACATCACCCAAACAATTCATGTTATATTTTGATGCTATATTAGTGGGAGACTGAAAAGAAAGAAGGAAAACAAACTTTTCACGTATAAGTATTTTATGCACATGGGGGACAGATTAGTTAGGGAGGAATTTTATTTTAATGATAATATCAAGTATAAACTTGGTGATTATACATAATACATGTATGTATAGGCATAGATATATGTTTTATATTATTTTTATTATTTCATTAGTCTAGTCTTTTTTCCTAAAAATAAAAAATACACTGTAATAAGGTATACATGTGATTCCATGGATGTATAACTGAAATCACTAAGAGTAGCAGCTGCTGAAACTATATACCCAAAAGTTAGGCTGCGGAATACATTGTGATATGTGTATTAAAACTGTGGTAGTATAATTAAAATGTAACCCTGGTATAAAAGAAAATGGCTTGGGTTCTTTTTATTTTTTATATACGTTTTATTTTTATTATATGAATAAAATATGAAAAAACAAAAACATTAATGTTCTTATAAATGTTTCAAAATTCTATGTTTTATAGAGTGAGAAATTATAGAATGAGAGGCATTTGGGGCATATATAATCTTCCCTATTCAGAAACTGCCTGGTTGCCAAAAGCAGGAGGTCATCAAATAGTACTCTTAGTTAGTAGACGGAACCAGACTGCTGTAACCTAGAAGGTTCATCATTATAGGCCCGTGTTAACAAATGAATGGTCAGTAAGAATTAATTAACACTTCCCATGCATGCTATGGAATTGCTGGTACCACCAGCCCATAGCCCAGCCTCTGTCTCTGCCCACACTAATCCTTCAAGGAGTCATTTATAGAGAAATGGTGCAGAACTGAGCAGCTCCCTCAGAGCTCCCAGGTCATTTTCCTACTGAGAAAGCCCTGCCCCATACTGTCCACTGTGGAATCTCAGTTCTCATCTGACAAAAAAAGTGCTCCATTCACCATTTAAGGAAGTAATTCATCTCTTAACTGTCTCTGCAGTTTAAAGAAACTGCCATCAATTGTGTAGACCCACCACTGTATTATCATAGATTAAAATCGTACCCACCTAACTTATTCCTTTGAAAAGTCAGGAAAAAAGAAAAACTACCCCTTACAGACTGAATATTTGTGTCCCTCCACCTACCCAAATTCATATACTGAACCCTAACTCCCCAGCGTGGCTACATTTGGAGATGGGGCTTCCAAACAAGTAATTAAGGTTAAATGAGGTAATAAAAGTGGGGCCCTTCCCTGAGGTGATAAGGTTAGCATCCTCATCATAAACACCAAAGCACTCCCCACCACTCACCACCCACCCCACTCCTAGGCACTGAGAAAAGGCCATTTGAGCACACAATGAGAAGGGGCTACGTGCAACCCAAAGGATCCAAGGTAAGACCTCTTACTAGACACCAACCTGGCTGGCACTTTGATCTTGCAGAACTGGGAGGAAATAAATTTCTGTTGTTTAAGACACCCAGTCTGTGGTGCTTTGTCATAGCAGTCTAAGAAGACAATCTCTATTATTACTAAATGTTCCCTACTCCCTCGCGTTTTCAGAAAATGTACTTCGCTGAATTCTACCACATGAGATATATTCCATTGAGCTTACAAGAAAATTAGATTCACAAAAAGTGCTCTGTATTATTTGCAATCTTGTGCAGTCAAACTGCCTTGTAAAAATCATGCTTACCCTTGGAGAGTGATGCGCTCTTGAGAGCTTTCCGCCCAACAGCCACTCAGCATCGCAGCAAAGTAACTAGATCTGGCACTTAAAATGGCTCTAAAGGGAAGGAAAAGGGGGGGGGACACAGGTAAACATTATATACTACGCAAATCACAATTTTTTTTTTTACAGGGACAGAGAGAGAGTTAGAGAGAGGGACAGATAGGGACAGACAGACAGGAAGGGAGAGATGAGAAGCATCAATTCTTCACTGTGGCTCTTTGTTGCAGCTCCTTACTTGTTCATTGATTGCTTTCTCATATGTACCTTGACAGGGTGGGGGTGGGAGGCTATAGCAGAACAAGTGACCCCTTGCTCAAGCCAGTGACCCTAGGCTCACGCCAGTGACCTTAGGCTTTAAGCCAGCGACCATGGGGTCATATCTATGATCCCATACTCAAGCTAGTGACCCCACACTCAAGCTTGTGAGCCTGTGCTCAAGCTGGATGAGCCTGCACTCAAGCGGGAGACTTCGGGGCTTCGAACCTGGGTCCTCTGTATGCCAGTTCAATGCTCTATCCACTGGGACACCGCCTGGTCAGGCGAAAGTGCTTTAATTCTTTTTGTTTGTTTGTTTTGTTTTTTACAGGGACAGAGAGAGAGTCAGAGAGAGGGATTGATAGGGACAGACAGACAGGAATGGAGAGAGGTGAGAAGCATCAATCATCAGTTTTTCGTTGCTGTCGCAACTCCTTAGTTGTTCATTGATTGCTTTCTCACATGTGCCTTGACTGCAGGCCTTCAGCAGACTGCGCAACCCCTTGCTGGAGCCAGCGACCTTGGGTCCAAGCTCAGGAGCTTTTGCTCAAGCTAGATGGGCCCGTACTCAAGCTGGCGAGCTCGGGGTCTCAAACCTGGGTCTTCTGCATCCCAGTCCGACGCTCTATCAACTGCGCCACCGCCTGGTCAGGCAAAAGTGCTTTAATTTTAATAAAAATTGAAACTATTTCCATTGAGAGAGTAATAAATCATCTGCAAATGGAGAAATAAAGCCCAAAAGAAGTTAATTTCTTGAGGAAATACCAATAAGAGACTAGAATTTTAAAGAACCTGGGCTGGAGTTCAGAACCCACCCTAATTATGCTCAAGAATAGCTATATCTTAGGTTTGAGAAAATGAGAGTAAAGACATTTTCTTTTGAATTTTCATTCTATCTTCTCAGATAAAGTAGTAATTTATTCATTCTTTAATTCAACAAATACCTATTGAATTCTATTCTGTGCAAGGTACTATTTTAGATGCTGGAAATAGAGCAGTAAATGAAATACTATAAAGAGCAATACTACATTCTAATGAAGGGTGGACTGGGACAGTGAGGGGAGAAGGAGAAGAGAAAGATACTTTTGGCAATGGCCTACTAGGTTGTCTCAGACCAACTCTCTTGCTGGAAACAGCTAGGAAAACAGGCCATATGTGTGTGTGTGTGTGTGTGTGTGTGTGTGTGTGTGTGTGTGTGTGTATCTTTAACAATAACAACAACAAAGAAATAAAGCATGATTTGGAGGCACCAGAAAGCTACTGTGGTGGCAGCTCTTGAGACGAGTTATGAGAGAGAAGATAAAAGAAGGATCCAAGTATTTGAGGTAACTTTTTCCACTGAGGCAACTGCCAAATATTAAAGCAAAAGCAATGGTTGAGAGGCTAGAAGCTGCGCATAGATAGCTTCTAGCAAGTTATACAACCTTATAGGAACAAAATTAGAAGTCAGTGTCCATCAAAGAAAAGAGGCTTTGTTGGATAGCCCAGAGTTACAGATGGACTCACAGGGCTACATACCAGGAAGAAGAATAAATGAAAAATAGACAAGCCTCAAATAAGGACTGAAGTCCAGCTTTGAATCAGATGAATTCCTGACTGGATTAAAGTAGTCTGCACCTAGCCTAACTGCAGGCCAGAAGCAAAACAAAATCCTATCTTTGGAGGAGGAGCAAGATGGCGACGGAGTAGGCACACGTACCAACTTCCAACTCCCAGAACCAAAGTGGATTATAACTCAATTTTAAGAACCATCATCTGGATAAACCAACTTTGAACTAAACTAAGTGGACTCTTCAACCAAGAAACACAGAAGAAGCCACATTGAGATGGGTAGGAATAGCAAAAACGCAAAGAGGGCTGACCAGCTCCCCGGAGCGAACGGCAGCCTGGAGAGACCCGCGTGGCGGGAGGAGAGTTTGGCGGAGAGGGAGGGACCTGGGTCCCAGGAACAAAGCCCCAGCCTGCAGTCCCAGAGCCTAGAAGAGGTGTTTGGACAGTATTGAGCTGTGAAACAAGTGAGGATACTGTTTGTGAGAAAGAGACAACTTTCTCAGACCCAAGATTCTTTTTAAAGGGACAGCGCAGAAAACCTCTCTCACAACCACGCACCCGGGCCTCTGGGAACAGGGACAGAGGAGAGGACCAGAGCAGCGGGAAGAGAGTGTGGACTGAAGGCACAGGGACAAACACCCTAACCCCTGGGCTAAGTCACTTCCCTAATCAAAAATGAATATTTCCCCTGGAACTAGCAATACCAGCAAAGGGAGACAGGACACTAGCCAAAAAAGCTCTCCCGCGGCAATTAGAGCAGAGCTGCTTAGAGGGAGGGAGCTGCCAGGCCTAGAGTATGGAGACTTAGGGCCCTTCCTACTCTGCTGAGGGTTGCTGGAGGGACAGTGGCGGCGGGACGCTGAAACGTGGTTCTGTCGGCGGGGGTGGAGGCCTAGCCGGTGTGAGCTCGGTCTAGCCCAGCAGGGGCGGACGGGACGCGCGAAAGTGGTCCAACAACTGCGGGCCCGCCTGTAACCCCACCTGCGGGGGAAAAGCGGGAGGCCAGGAACGGGCAGAGATCTGCTCTGTGACCCTGCGCAAGATGACCCAGACCACGGGGACGGGGCTAGGACCAGGGACGGGCGGGGGCTCGTGGCTGAGCTCATGCCAGCAGCCAAACCCGGCCCAATAAACATTGGTTTGCGACCCTGCAGCAGGAGGGACCTGGCTTCGACGGCGGGGCTAAAGCTCCAGACGGGCAAAGGCTCACAGCTGAGAGCATGTCAAAAGCCCCGTCCAACCCGCGAAACTGTGGCGATCAGGCTCTGACCGTGGGTGCGGGGCAGAAGCCGGGAAACAGACTGGGTCCGCAGCTGAGCAAAGGTACTCACCTCTACCGTTGGTGCTGAGGCTTGTGGCTTGAGTGACAGCCCCTGCCGCGGAGGAGAGGCGGAAATCACAGCAACAGCCACAGTGGGCCGGTGCTGGCAACGCCCATACCCAACCGCCCTAGGGAGCAGCAGAGGAAGTGGCGGGCCTGCAGACAGGCCACACCTAGAGAACACAAAGGGAACACCTACTGGACTCCAGTGCCCACAACTTGATTATACACAGACAAAATTGGCAGGCAGAGGAATGCAAACCAAATGAATCAAGAGAAATCCCCAGAGAAGGACCTGAATGAACCAGATATAGCCAAATTACCAGAAGAAGAATTTAGAATAATGATAGTTAGGAAGTTCAAAGAATTTAGAACAACAATGGATAGTCACTATGAACACCTAAATAAAGAGATAACAAGTATAAAAAACGAAATTGAAATAATAAATAAGAATCATACAGAAATGACAAATACAGTATCAGAACTGAAGACCAAAATGGAAGGAATTAAAAGCAGGATGAATCACGCTGAGGATCGAATAAGCGAGTTAGAGGACACAATAAACAAAGGCACAGAAGCAGAGAAGAAAAAAGGAAAAGAGACTCAAAAAATGTGAGGAAACTCTAAGGGAGCTCTGTGACAACATGAAGAGAAACAACATTCGCATCATAGGGGTTCCTGAAGAAGAGGAGAGAGAACAAGAAATAGAAACTTTGTTCAATCAAATCATAGCAGAAAACTTCCCTAAATTAAGGCTGGGAAACATTCCACACATTCAAGAAGCACACAGAACTCCATTAAAGAGAAACAAAAAAAAATCTACACCAAGACACATCATAGTTAAAATACCAAAGCTAAGGGATAAAGAGAAAATTTTAAAAGCTGCTAGAGAAAAAAGGCTATTACCTACAAAGGAGCCCCCATAAGGATGACATCTGACTTCTCAACAGAAACACCTGAGGCCACAAGGGAATGGCAAGATATATTCAAAGTAATGCAGAACAAGAACCTACAACCAAGACTACTCTATCCAGCAAGGCTGTTTAAAATTGAAGGAGAGGGCTTGGCCTGTGGTGGCGCAGTTGATAAAGCATCGACCTGGGAACACTGAGGTCGCCAGTTCAAAACCCTGTACAGGTCCGATCAAGGCACATATGGGAGTTGATGCGTCCAGCTCCTCCCCCCTTTCTCTCTTTCTCTCTCTCTCTCTCACTCTGTGTCTCCTCTCTAAAATGAATAAAACAAAAATAAAATAAATTAAAATTGAAGGAGAAATAAAGAGCTTTCCAGACAAAGAAAGCCTCAGGAATTCATTAAAACCAAACCAATTCTACACGAGATACTAAGGGGCCTACTGTGAACAGTTCAAAGGGAGGAAAGAATATAGCAAAAGAATACAGCTTTAAAGAATAAAATGGCAATAAACAACTACATATCAATAATAACCTTAAATGTAAATGGATTAAATGATTCAATCAAAAGACAAAGGGTAGCTTCGTGGATAAAGAAACAGGACCTATACATATGCTGTCTACCAGAGAAACACCTTAAAACAAAAAGATGCATATAGACCGAAGGTAAAAGGATGGAAAAAATATATCATGCAAATGGAAATGAAAAAAAAGGCGGGGTAGCAGTACTTATATCTGACAAAATGGACTTTAAAACAAAGGCTGTAGTAAGAGATAAAGAAGGACACTACATAATGATAAAGGGAACAATTCAATAGGAAGATATAACTATTATAAATATCTACGCACCAAATATAGGAGTCCCGACATACATAAAGCAGACTTTGATGGATATAAAGGGCGAGATTAACAGCAATACTATAATAGTAGGGGATTTCAATACCCCTCTAACAACACTGGATAGATCCTCAAGAAAGAAAATTAATAAAGAAATATCAGACTTAAAGGAGACACTAGATCAACTTGATTTAATAGATATCTCCAGAACTTATCACCCTAAAGCAGTAGAATATACATTCTTCTCAAGCGCTCATGGTGCATTTTCTAGGATAGACCACATGTTAGGACACAAAAATGGTCTCAATAAATTTAAGAAGATTGAAATCATATCAAGCATTTTCTCTGATCACAATGCCATGAAACTAGAAATTAACCACAAAAGAAAAACTGAAAAATACTCAAACTTGGGGAAACTAAATAGCATGATATTAAATAATGAATAGATTAACAATGAGATCAAAGAAGAAATAAAAAAGTTTCTAGAAACAAATGATAATGAGCATACATCAACTCAAAATTTATGGGACACAGCAAAAGCAGTTCTGAGAGGGAAGTTCACTGCACTACAGGCATATCATAAGAAGCTAGAAAAAGCTCAAACAGGCAACCTGACCCTGCATCTAAAAGAACTAGAAAAACAACAGCAAATAAAACCCAGGACCAGTATAAGGAAGGAAATAATAAAGATCAGAGCAGAAATAAATGACATAGAAGCTAAGGAAACAATACAGAGGATCAATGAAACCAGGAGCTGGTTCTTTGAAAAAGTAAACAAGATTGATGAACCTTTCACTAGACTCACCAAGAAAAAAAGAGAGAGGACCCGAATAAATAAAATTAGAAATGACAGTGGAGATGAGATTGCCAGTTCAAAACCCTGCACTGGTTCGGTCAAGGCACATATGGGAGTTCATGCTTCCAGCTCCTCCCCCCCTTTCTCTCTTTCTCTCTCTCACTCTGTGTCTTCTCTCTAAAAAAAATTAATAAAATAAAAATAAATTAAAAAAAAAAAAGAAATGACAGTGGAGAAATAACAACTGACACAACAGAAATACAAAGCATTGTAAGAAAATACTATGAAGAACTCTATGCCAAAAAATTAGACAACCTAGGTGAAATGGACAAATTTCTTGAATCATATAATCTTCCAAAAATCAATCTGGAAGAATCAGAACACCTAAACAGACCAATTACAACAAAGGAGATCGAAACAGTTATCAAAAAACTCCCAAAAAAGAAAAGTCCTGGGCCTGATGGCTTCACAAGTGAATTCGATCAATAATTCAAAGAAGAACTAACTACTATCCTCCACAAGCTATTTCAAAAAATTCAAGAGGAAGGAAGACTTCCAAACTCCTTTTATGAGGCAAGCATAATTCTGATCCCAAAACCGGGCAAAGACAACACAAAGAAAGAGAATTATAGGCCTATATCCCTGATGAATTTAGACGCTAAAATTCTCAACAAAATATTAGCCAACCGGATCCAGCAATATATGAAAAAAATCATACACCATGATCAGGTGGGATTTATTCTGGAAAGGCAAGGCTGGTTCAATATTTGCAAATCAATCAATGTGATTCATCACATAAACAAAAGGAAGGACAAAAATCACATGATAATTTCAATAGATGCAGAAAAGGCTTTTGATAAAATCCAGCACCCATTCATGCTCAAAACTCTCAGTAAAGTGGGAAAACAGGGAACATTCCTTAACATGATAAAGGTCATCTACGACAAACCCACAGCAAACATCATACTAAATGGACAAAAATTAAAAGCAATCCCCTTAAGATAAGGAACCAGGCAGGGGTGTCGCCTTTCACCACTTTTATTCAACATAGTTCTGGAAGTTTTAGCTACAGCAATCAGACAAGAAGAAGAAATAAAAGGCATCCAAATTGGAAAAGAAGAAGTAAAACTGTCATTATTTGCAGATGATATGATATTGTATATAGAAAACCCTAAAGTCTCAGTCAAAAAACTACTGGACCTTATAAAAGAATTCAGCAAGGTGACAGGATATAAAATTAATACTGAGAAATCAGAGGCATTTCTATATACCAACAATGAACTGTCAGCAAAAGAAATTAAGGAAACAATCCCCTTCACTATTTCAGCCAAAAATATAAAGTACCTAAGGAGTAAATTTAACCAAAGAGGTTAAGGACTTGTACTTGGAAAATTATAAAACATTGATAAAAGAAATCAAGGAAGATACAAACAAGTGGAAGCATATACCGGGCTCATGGCTAGGAAGAATAAACATCATTAAAATGTCTATATTACCCAAAGCAATTTATAAATTCAATGCAATACCAATTAAAATACCAAGGACATACTTCAAAGATATAGAACACATATTCCAAAAATTTATATGGAACCAAAAAAGAACACGAATAGCCTCAGCAATCTTAAAAAGAAAAAATAAAGCAGGAGGTATCACTCTTCTGGATATCAAGGTTTACTACAAGGCCATTATACTCAAGACAGCCTGGTACTGGCATAAGAACAGGCACATAGATCAATGGAACTGAACAGAGAACCCAGAAATAAACCCACAGCTTTATGGACAACTGATATTTGACAAAGGAGGAAAGAACATACAATGGAGTAAAAACAGCCTCTTTAACAAATGGTGTTGGGAAAATTGGACATCTACCTGCATAAAAAAGAAACTAGACCATCAACTTACACCATTCACAAAAACAAACTCAAAATGAATAAAAGACTTAAACGTAAGGCGTGAAACCATAAGCATCTTAGAAGAAAACATAGGCAGTAAGCTCTCTGACATTTGTAGCAGCAATATATTTGCCGATTTATCTCCACGGGCAAATGAAATAAAAGGCAAGATAAACAAATGGGACTATATCAAACTAAAAAGTTTTTGCACAGCTAAAGACAATAAGAACAGAATAAAAAGACAAACCACACAATGGGAGAACATATTCGACAGCACGTCTGATAAGGGGTTAATAACCAAAATTTATAAAGAACTTTTAAAACTCAACACCAGGAAGGCAAACATTCCAATCAAAAAATGGGCAAAAGAAATGAATAGAAATTTCTCCAAAGAAGACATACAGATGGCCAATAGGCATATGAAAAAATGCTCAACATCACTAATCATTAGAGAAATGCAAATTAAAACCACAATGAGATATCACCTCACACCAGTCAGAATGGCACTCATCAGCAAAACAACACAGAATAAGTGCTGGCGAGGATGTGGAGAAAAGGGAACCCTCCTGCACTGCTGGTGGGAATGCAGACTGGTGCAGCCACTGTGGAAAACAGTATGGAGATTCCTCAAAAAATTAAAAATCAAACTACCTTTTGACCCAGCTATCCCACTTATAGGAATATACCCTAAGAACACCATAGCACTGTTCGAAAAGAAGAAATGCGCCCCCATGTTTGTGGCAGCATTTTTCACAATAGCGAAGATCTGGAAACAGCCCAAGTGTCTGTCAGAGGACGAGTGGATTAAAAAGCTTTGGTACATATATACTATGGAATACTACTCAGCCATAAGAAATGATGACATCGGATCATTTACAACAAAATGGATGGACCTTGATAACATTATACGGAGTGAAATAAGTAAATCAGAAAAAAACTGAGAACAGCATGATTTCATACATAGGTGGGACATGAAAGTGAGACTATGAGACATGGACAAGAGTGTGGTGGTTACGGGGTGGGGGGAGGGAGGATAGGGTGGGATAGGGAGGAGGGGAAGCGCACAGGGAAAACCAGATAGAAGGTGACAGAGGACAATTTGACTTTGGGTGATGGGTATGCAACATAATAGAATGATAAGATAACCTGAAGATGTTTTTTTGAACATATGTACCCTGATTTATTAATGTCACCACATTAAAATTAATAAAAACAATTTAAATAAAAATTTTAAAAAATCCTATCTTTGTTAAATAACTGTACCCAGAGTATGCTATTTTTTAAATAAATTTTCAATAAAATGTCTAGCAATCATCCAAAGATAGTAAGGAATAATAACAAGTAGAAAATGAAGAAATTTATTTACACTGGTATACAAAAGGTCAAACTCTTAGAACAAATAAACATAAATGTATATCTTCACATTAAAAACTATGAAACATTTTTGAGATAAATTTTAAAAGACATGCCCTGGCCGGATAGCTTGGTTGGGTTGAGCACGGTATCTATACACCAGTGGTTCTTAACCTGGGTTCTATCGAACCCTAGGGGTTCGATGAGTCAGTCTCAGGGGTTCGGAGAAGCCTCTGCCTCGGAGGCCAGAATAAAGTAATACCGTAATTTGTTGTGAGTTCATGCACTTTG